>OY743145.1:2505000-5005000 GCA_963555695.1 Dasypolia templi
TCAAGAATATGGCAAATGCAAAAAGAATTTTCAACCCCGACAACAAAAAAACAAACTCTTCAGCTTTATTGTAAGTATAGATAAACGTTTGTTTCATCAAAATCCACACGAATTATGAGCCACCAATCCACCATGACAAAATACCTTCTTACCTGATAATAAATAACCATGTCTTGCTGCTTTTTGTAAACACAGAAGTGTATACACGTATAATAGCCTTCCCTCCTCACCTCGCACTATTCTTTCCTTTGCAGCGAATTATTTTACGTCCGTCAACACATGCCTGTTCCAGAGTTGGACTCGTCGAAGCACCGCGTGAAGATCATCATTAAGAACGGTGTCGTCCGCACCGAGGAGTTCAGTCTGCAGCAGCTGGACAGGTTCCCTCACGCCAGTGTGCGCGTCGCGCTCATGTGCGCGGGGAACAGGCGGACTGAGATGAATGAGGCAGGATTATAACTTTTACCTTAATCTACTTTGTATTTTCACCCGACTGCGCGACAGCAAAGACAGGGTTATGTTTTCCACACGTATCTGTATTTCTTTGTAATTGAGATTCTACATGTCCACGAAGCATCCTTACAATATAATAAATGAGATGTATAAAGACTCGTCTAGTTCGAGCGATGTGTATAGGCTAGGGTTTTGTTTTAATAAAATCAACTAGCACTTCGTCCGCGTGGATTTCGAAAAAAAAAAAAAACTATGTTCATCAGCCATAATTTCGTCTTCTAATACATAAGCATAATCAGCCATTATGTTTCCACTGCTGAGACACAGGCCTCCTCTCTGTGAGACAGAGAGGGCCGTAATCCACCACGCGGGTCCAGTGCGCGTTGGTAGATGTCACATGTCTTCGAACTTTTGGTTCTAAGACATGCCGGTTTCCTCACGATGTTTTCCTTCACCGTTTTGAGAGCAGTGGTGACGAAATAATTTACACAAAGTAAATACTTCGGCTTTTAATGGTAAAACTATTTTTCAAATCGGTCCAGTATTTTCGGAGCCTATTCAATACAAACAAATAATCAAAATCTTTCCTCTTTATAATGTTAGTATAGAAGTATAGATATGGCAGATGACGGCAGTTTTTTTTTTGTTTCAATAATGGGTGGTCCAAATAGTGACGCCATAACAAAACACTATACTCTTCATACCCCAGAGTTTCTGAAAATACCCCATGTATATTCCGCGATTCTTACAGACTTCGTGACAGAGGCGACGCTCTACAAAGCCGATCATTGTCCAAAACTCATGTCGTAACGGCCTTTCGACCTTATAATTTTGAGGTTTCAGGCTCTCTCCCTTACTTGTTTTCTGTTATTCATATAATTTGTTTGTGCTTGCCGTTACGAAGCAGGTGAAACCAGTCAAAGGCATCAGCTGGCAAGGCGGAGCTATCAGTAACGCGGTGTGGGAGGGAGTGTACCTGCGGGACGTGCTGGTCTACTGCGGCGTCGACACGCAGAACACCGTCGGGAAGCATGTCATTGTAATGATATCTTGTGTATTATACTTAAAACGGACATTTCAACATAGGCCTTCCTTGAAGATGGATGCTTAGCTGCAGCCTGCCATTATTTTTCCCAAAAAAATAGCATATGTCCTTCCCCAGGATGCCAAAATTTTATCGAAATCCGTTCAGTGGTTTAAGCGTGAAAAGGTAATATACAGACAGAGTTACTTTCGATTTATAATAATGAGTATGGATGAAAATTCTTAGGTTGCACAAAAACTTTGGACTATTGATATGAAATTGATGATTACTGTTAAATAAATACATCATCAAAATAGAGCTGCAATTCGCAGAAAAGCAAGGAAATTTGAATTTGGCGGGCTACAGTTTTGTATCCACCTTAACCGTAAATAGCAGAGTTATAGTAAAATAGAAAAAAAATGTAGACGACCCAAAGAATAAAAAAAGTATATATATACCTATGCAGGACAAATAACGCCATTGTTTTTCGTACTGGAACCTAAATGTACTCTTCGTTCAACTTCTAAGCAAAGTCATCTTCAGTTCACAGGCTCAGACATAGACGCGACTGGCGTGAACTTCTCCACATCGATCCCTCTGGAGCAAGCACTAAACCCCAACGGCCGCATCCTTCTGGCCACCGGTATGAACGGCCACCCGCTGCCGCCGGACCACGGCCATCCTCTGCGGGTCGTGGTGCCCGGGGCGCCTGCTGTCAGGAGTGTGAAGTGGCTGGGTAAGTCTGCCGCCGGACCACGGCCATCCTCTGCGGGTCGTGGTGCCTGGGGCGCCTGCTGTCAGGAGTGTGAAGTGGCTGGGTAAGTCTGCCGCCGGACCACGGCCATCCTCTGCGGGTCGTGGTGCCTGGGGCGCCTGCTGTCAGGAGTGTGAAGTGGCTGGGTAAGTCTGCCGCCGGACCACGGCCATCCTCTGCGGGTCGTGGTGCCTGGGGCGCCTGCTGTCAGGAGTGTGAAGTGGCTGGGTAAGTCTGCCGCCGGACCACGGCCATCCTCTGCGGGTCGTGGTGCCTGGGGCGCCTGCTGTCAGGAGTGTGAAGTGGCTGGGTAAGTCTGCCGCCGGACCACGGCCATCCTCTGCGGGTCGTGGTGCCTGGGGCGCCTGCTGTCAGGAGTGTGAAGTGGCTGGGTAAGTCTGCCGCCGGACCACGGCCATCCTCTGCGGGTCGTGGTGCCTGGGGCGCCTGCTGTCAGGAGTGTGAAGTGGCTGGGTAAGTCTGCCGCCGGACCACGGCCATCCTCTGCGGGTCGTGGTGCCTGGGGCGCCTGCTGTCAGGAGTGTGAAGTGGCTGGGTAAGTCTGCCGCCGGACCACGGCCATCCTCTGCGGGTCGTGGTGCCCGGGGCGCCTGCTGTCAGGAGTGTGAAGTGGCTGGGTAAGTCTGCCGCCGGACCACGGCCATCCTCTGCGGGTCGTGGTGCCCGGGGCGCCTGCTGTCAGGAGTGTGAAGTGGCTGGGTAAGTCTGCCGCCGGACCACGGCCATCCTCTGCGGGTCGTGGTGCCTGGGGCGCCTGCTGTCAGGAGTGTGAAGTGGCTGGGTAAGTCTGCCGCCGGACCACGGCCATCCTCTGCGGGTCGTGGTGCCCGGGGCGCCTGCTGTCAGGAGTGTGAAGTGGCTGGGTAAGTCTGCCGCCGGACCACGGCCATCCTCTGCGGGTCGTGGTGCCCGGGGCGCCTGCTGTCAGGAGTGTGAAGTGGCTGGGTAAGTCTGCCGCCGGACCACGGCCATCCTCTGCGGGTCGTGGTGCCCGGGGCGCCTGCTGTCAGGAGTGTGAAGTGGCTGGGTAAGTCTGCCGCCGGACCACGGCCATCCTCTGCGGGTCGTGGTGCCTGGGGCGCCTGCTGTCAGGAGTGTGAAGTGGCTGGGTAAGTCTGCCGCCGGACCACGGCCATCCTCTGCGGGTCGTGGTGCCCGGGGCGCCTGCTGTCAGGAGTGTGAAGTGGCTGGGTAAGTCTGCCGCCGGACCACGGCCATCATCGGCTGAGTAAGTCTGAAACTGCTTTTTAGTAAATTGGGGTCATTTTGGCAGTAAACGACTCCCAAAATGACCCCAATTTACAAAAAAGGAGCTTCCTTCCTTTTCGTGCTATAAAGACATTTGGTACATTCAGAATCAAATTTAAACAGCACCTATTACAGCTTCAAAAAGATACCACACTTTGATCTACACGCAGCTGGCAATAGAGGCAAGCGATTGGCAGCGATTATTCGCTGAACAGTACAGGCGCAGCAGTTGTTTCGCATTTTGTTTTGGTTTTATATTTTTCGTATTTGTCACTGGTGAAAATTGGAATTCTGCTACTCATAACATTAGTTTTATCCTTATTTCTCCAAATGTAGTTGACTACTATAGAACACTTTTGTTTGTATTAATCACTTTAATTATTGTTGCTTTATTTATTTAGCATTGTGTTTAAATAGCCGTAATGTTTTTTATTTTGTTTGCCGGAGTTTCGGCGCCTACGTCTCTGGTCTACTTGCTTGTCACAGCGATGCCATAGTGTCATGGAGCACTCTAGCCATAGAGTACCACAGACACTTGTGGCATAGACAAGTGGTTGATGTTACGTCGAGTGCGAGACAAGCGGATAAAGTTATAAATATTTTATTTTAAACACCAATTAATTTACATTTATATTATTTATGTATTATTTGATCAATAATATATTTCTGTATCTGTCCGTGACATCACAGTGGGCCCTATCAGAATACCAGCGCTGGGACACTTATTTTTAAGTGTCGCAGCATTATGCTGAGATAGGGCCTTTTAGCCTCGTACAGAACTTTGATTTTATTTTTGTGTTATTAATTTTTATGTTTTTATGAGTGTGAACTAATTATTCGGAACTAAGTATTGTGTATTCCTGTGCGAGTCCTAATAAATAGTTTTACCATATTTTTTTAAACATCTGTTTAGAAGAGAGTTAAAGAGAGGAAAATCTCATCTAACGAATCTTGCCAAGTTACGAGCCGGCGACAATACACTTTATTCTTTATTTTTGGTCTTAAGTTTGAGCTATGTGTTAATAGATCCGTCAGTCAGGCAGTCACTGTTTCCTTTTATATTTACATGTAAGACTGCTGAATTTGATAGCTGATAAAGTTGTATTGCCATTGAAAATTGCTACTCATTTAATTCATTGGCTGTTATGTTCATTGCGGTTTGCAACAGTGAAGTTAAAACTGATAACATCCGAGCAGATTTAAATAAAGCACTGTGTTTAAATAAAGAGATGCAGAGATGATTGAACCTTCTACCATCACCATTACGCTTTTTTTTTTATGGTACCTATAATAAGTATATTTCTCCTCTCCCAATAGAATCAATAACAGTATCCTACGACGAGAGCCCGTCCCACTGGCATCAAAAAGACTACCGTTCCTTCAACGCATCCAAGACATGGGAGACCGCTGACTTTGCAACCGCTCCACCGATATACAGCATGCCCGTCACATCCGCTATATGCGACCCGGCGGAAGGAGATACTGTAGCTGTACAGAATGGATGCGTCGAGGTTAGAGGTAAAGAATAAGGTTCAAAATACTATACTTTAGCAGACAGCTTTGCTGTTCTGCGGACACATATTAAGGGAGTTTATTGCCCCACTTCTTCCAGGCTCAAATTTGTATTTCATCCCACCCTTTACTACTTTCTAATGGGTATTTTGGATGTGGTGGAACTTTTTGGACCTTCAAAGAGTGCTGATGCTTTTTCGTCTAAATAAATTATATTATTCCCTTCTCCTGATAAGTCGTTTTGGAGGTCCGCTACAGTGATTTATGGTAACGTTTTATGCTCAATTTTATAACTTTCATTGCACTTCTAATACACCTCTGTTCCACCACCAGGCTACGCCTACTCCGGCGGTGGAGCCAAGGTCTTGCGAGTGGACATATCGCCCGACTGCGGCGCGACGTGGGTGCAGGCTGAAGAGATGCAGTGTGATGATGCACCGCCTCAGCAACACTATGCGTGGACGCTGTGGACGGCCAGGGTACCGGTGAAGAAGGGCCAGAAGGAGGTACGGTCATACGTCCAGGCTTAAATGTCTGATCCATTCGATACCAATAACAGACTCTGGCCTACCTTGGTGACTTGACTAGCCCTAAGTTTTTAGAGTCTATTCCAACTTTAGATACATGTTCAATATCATGGTGTCTGTCACAATAGCTAACATGAGATTTACTAATCAGACACTTGAATAGACCCCCAGAGAACGGAACCTAATCTTTTATTGTTCATTGTTGCAGCTCGAGTTATGGGCGAAGGCGACAGATAGCAACTTCAATACTCAACCCGAGAGGTTTGAAGACATCTGGAACATACGAGGAGTACTTAGCAACGCTTACCATAAAGTCAAAGTACAGATCAAACATTAAAGTTTAGTTTTTAAAATTAATATTGAAGCAATAGCCGTTGTTGTCAACGTGCCAATTAATTTTGATAAAAATATGGTCTTTTCATTTTAATCGACGTTTGTGTTTACATCACTACGGTACAAAATGACTCAACCTGCGTGGAAACTGTGCCTCTAAGTTGTTTAATTTAGCTTAGTAATGTTAGGTTAGCTTTGTTTTTACTTACACACAAATACATACTTGTGTTAAGTAACTTTGCTAGTGTTGTGCTAGTGTTGGTTTTTTATTCATATGACTCGATAGTAAATCAAGATTTGATTACCAGTAAGACTGGAAATGACCTTTTTTTTTTGTAATTTTGTAGGCATATCTTGTCTTCCTGATTAAAAGTACACTTCTGCAGCGGCCTGCAAAAAAGGCTTTGATGGACGAATATGACAATGAGGGCCGACGCGAAGTCGAGGCACACATACGTTCGTCCATCAATGCCTGGTTACGGCCAAGGCTTGTATAGTGCTTTTCTCAAAATAATGTACGGAAATTCAAACTAATAAACAATGACGAACAACAATAATTTTTCACGCGCCATTAAGTACATTTGTGTCTTTTAACTTTACACAGCTGTAGCAAGCCAGTTCGAAATTTAATTAAAATATTTCATAAGTTACCTTCTTGGTTGACATGGGTCGAATTAAAAAGTTCGTTTCTTTTTTTAAATTACACGACAGATAGGAATCTCGAAGAAGGTTGTCTAATTTCAAGCATGTTTGAGAAAATAAAGTATGAATCAGACTTTTTTAAACAATAAATAGCAATGATTCTTCAACAGTTATATGCTAACAAGCGCGGAAATTAGGGGAAATGATCTTACGCACGAGTATCATACAACGTTTTTATTTATTGATTAAAATCTAAATCTAGAGTATTATTAATAACGCATTTGATGAAGAATTTTTTAACTGTAAGTACTTTTATATGAATTATAATATGCACCTAAATAATTTCTAAAACTTTTCTCAAATAATAAAAACTTTGCGTCGGGCTGACGACGGAAATATATTTAAAAAAATATGAATATACTAGTTTGAAAAAGTGGCACTTTCCGGACTATTTGGCTGCTTGGAAAACGCTCTTTTCGAGCACATGCATTGTAATAGTTATTTGTTTTACATATGGGTAAAAGTGTTTTTTGCCGTGAGTGCTTGGATTGAAACCTGAGCTAGCGAAGGGTTCTAGAATTAAACCACGAGCGAAGCGAGTTGTTAAGAAGAAGAACCCTGAGCGTCGCGAAGGTTTCAAATCACGCAACGCTAAAAACTTTTTCCCATAAGTGAAACACAACAATTTTCACCACACTACGAGGAACTTGCAAAAAGAAAGAAAATCAGTAAAATACGTATAGAATCTGTTTATTAAAATAAATTAAAAAGCGGATATTTTCGGTTCTGAATAACCAGGTATTTTCGGTTGACAGATTTTGAACGTTCCTAACTTTTGCCTTAAAAACGTTTTTGTTCCTAACTCTTTGGTTTTATTTAAAACTTCGAGTAAATGTTGAATCGGAAGCCTTCGAATTTTAAAACACTTTTACACTCTAGATAACAAAAAAGTTTTTTACCCTCGGAAATCGATGGGTAAAAATTGCAAATAATAGGTAGTGTGGTGAAAAATATTTTTCACTGTCATTTAAATATACTTGCTAATTAATAATACATTAATCTAAAATAACGACTGATGCTGTACCATCCTAGTCCAACCATGACCACATACGAAATTAAATATTTTGTACGATTTTGTGCTGTGTTTACAATGCAACATTTTTTGCAATAAATAGACAAGTAAGCGTTTTGTTTTACCGTAGAATGTTGTTATTATTCTTACTTTGTTTCATTAAAGTACAGTTATTTATGTAAAAAGTGTTTTAATAAATAATTTAATCAATAAATTGCGAACGTAAGGGTTGCAAACTGCAAGGTAAGATAGTGATGCATTATTAATATCGCACTTCCTCAAAAAAAAATGCTGCGGTATCACTGTAAACTGTTTTTTATCCACGTTAATCTCCGGGCAGCGCGTCGCTCAGTTCCGACTGGCCATTTCAGCCACCACGTCGCGGTCGGCTGCGGGAGCCTTCCGCTGCACCCTCTTGGCAGCGTTTGCCTCCGCCATGTTGGAGCATAGGCCTAAGGCTATGCTTGCGAGGTCCTCCCTCCCCAGCTCGGCGTCGCTGCCCGCGCTCTCCGACGAAGCTGGCGAAGGAGCCGACGGCGGGACCGGCGTAGCAGGCCGCGTGAAGCGGCCCAGCGGGTCACGCCCCGGCTTCGCAACCGCACGACCCCGACCACTCGTCACCTTGGGCGCCTTAGGCGCCGGCAGGATTTCTTCCTCCGTCTTCCTCTTAAGCAGCGCCTTGCCGCGCCTGCTCAGGTCCAGATCCGACCTACTGTGATCCCCGGTGGAACCGGAGCCTCCTCGGCTCTGGTTGCCATCATAGGTCCATCCACCACGCGCGGGAGCTTCAAAAGAAGCTCCGTTTTCTCGCTGGTGACCGGCGGCAGCCACTCAAGGGCCTGCCAAACCATCGTTTAGCGGGTCCCCGAATGACTGCGACCGGGCAACAACTGTCTCGGGAGAGGAGTTACTCCTCTCCCGAGACAGTTGTTGCCCACCCCAGAATACGAGGGGCATGACGCATCCGAAACCGGATGCGTGGCGGATTCTCCGACTGCTAAGCAGTCGGTACCGCCCTGGGGTAAAATATTCGCAACTGACTTTTTAATTTTTTGTGTTTTTCCCTTTGAAGGGTGCGGTCCCTTTGATCCCCCTGGATCCCTCCCCAGCA
Source organism: Dasypolia templi (assembly GCA_963555695.1). NCBI lineage: Eukaryota > Metazoa > Arthropoda > Insecta > Lepidoptera > Noctuidae > Dasypolia > Dasypolia templi. The sequence continues at coordinate 2,513,698 of OY743145.1, forward strand.
CTAGGGACCGGATGCCCTCCGGCCATACACCCCCTCGGCACGCTCGACCTTGGAGTTGGGGTTAGTTTTTATGAGGTTTTCTTCCTCTCCTCCCACAAGACCACGCCCACACAACTCACCCTCTGAAAGCAGAGGGGGGTGGGCGTACGACCTTTTTTTTTTTTTTTTGTTCCGGGGTGGAAAATCCTCATGGATGTCCTCCGCTCTGGGGCGGGCGGCGGGGTCGCCCCCGCTTCTCCTAAGAGGGGCGCGCGTGGAACACTACGCACCGCCACCTCGGGTCCTGATGTATAGGGGGCGGTGGACGTCGCCGAGTCCGCCGTTCCTGGACCCATTTAGAGGGGCTGGAAGAGGGCGTTATACGCCCTTCGCCTACGACCAACCCCTTGATGGCCGTACGACCTTTTTTTTTTGTTTTCGGGGTGGGAAATCCTCATGGATGTCCTCAGCCCTGGGGCGGGCGGAGGGGTCTGTCAGACTCTTACTGACTAAAAACCACCCCGGTGTTCCATCTCACACCTACGTTGGGGTAGCGGGACCATGATTCTTCCGCGACCCCGACTGGTGTCGGCCCGCCTTTGCGGGCCTCCTCGGGTTGGGGGGGGGAGTGAGGTGTTTGACTCCCCCCGCAACGTCTAAGAGGGGCGCGCGTGGAACACTACGCGCCGCCACCTCGGGTCCTGATGCATGGGGGGCGGCGGACGTCCCCAAGTCCGCCGTCCCTGGACCCATTTAGGGGGGCTGGAAGAGGGCGTTGTCCACCCTCCGCCTGCGCCCGGTGCGCCTGCTGCGGATCGGGAGAGTGGACGAGATCTCTCTCTCCCTTTCCGCAGCCTCCTTCTGCGAGATCACTGTTTCGCAGAAGGAAACCACGGCATCCCAGGACTCGACGCTGCCGACCGTCGCACTCACTACGGCCGGCAGGTCACTGCCTACTTCAGAGATGAGGGCACGGCGCGGCTCCTCCCAAGCGGCACACTCTGCCAGCGTATGCCACGCTGTGTCCTCCCGGCAGTCGACGCAGTGGTGACACCGGGCGTCCGGCTCCCTGTTTATGCGACACAGGTACTTCCCGAAGCAACCATGCCCCGAGAGCACCCTGCGTCGCCCGAAACGACAGGAAGCCGTGGCTCCTCCCGAGCCAGAGGTCGAGCACTGGCCGGACCGCCTCGATGATGACGAGGCCGGCGGTAGGGCGTGAGAGCCTGTCCCGCCTTCCGCCACTAGGACCTCGCGAAGCTGCGACCGACGCTGCTACACAGCGTGTCGTCCGCGTAACACGTCAGTCCGCGCCCGGCGGGAGCTCGCCCCTCAGCACCCAGTCGAACCCGATGTTCCACAGGAGCGGTCCCACGACCGATCCCTGTGGAACACCGCACGACACCTGGCTGGTTTCCGCCATCACGTATGGGCGTACGACCTACACCAACGCCGGACTAGCCATCCCTTTCCTAGCCCGGTTCCCTTCCACAACCATCAAAGATACTCGGGGAATGGAACCGTGCCCTTTCCCGTTTGTTGAGATTAGCCGCCAGCGCCAATTGTCCACCAGAACCGGTCGGCGATTGGAGCTGACGTTGCCTAGGATGCGCCACGAGGAAGCTCTTCAACTGCAACTGGCGGGCTCCTCCCCCGAGTCGCATGCAAATGGGGACCCAGAGGACGAGGGGGCCTGCACAGAGAAATCCGCCCTCGAGCACTTAGCACGGGTCATATCAAGGTCGGCATCAGACAACGCACGCAACATAGTCGAGCTACCGCAGTCGTCGCTAGATGTACCGGGGTAAGCAATTATGGCACTTTTTTATGACACCTGGTCAGAACTAAATTCTGATCCGACTGTTCTATCATGGATTTCTGGATATAAAGTACCGTTTTCAGCTCATGTCAAACAGTATTCTATGCCCAGTAAAAGAATCCACTGAACATCAGAAATACATTTAAAAAAAAATGACGAATTGATATACTTTATATACACTGGTGCTATCTCTCATTGCAACCCTTGTCAAGGGCAGTTTTATCAAGCATAATATATTCTTGATTCCTAAGCCGAACGGCAAACATAGATTCATACTTAACTTAAACTTATACTAATCTTAATCAATTCATAGAATCACAACATTTTGAGCTCGAAATTTACGGACAGCAATTAAACTTTTCATGGGAACGGGAGATTTAAAAGACGCTTATTTTTTTTTATAAAAATTCATCATGATGATAAAAATAATATTATCTTAGATTCGAGTTTGACAATGTTTTGTATGAATTTAATGTGTTCCCGATCGGCCTGAACACGGCACCTTTTGTATTCACTAAGATAATGAAATCGGTTGTCGGGCTGCTCAGATCCTGTGGTTATATTTCTAGTATATATTTAAATGGTTAGTTGCTTATTGGCAACTCTTATGATGTATGTTTAGAAAACATAGCGGTGACTCAGCAATTATTGTCAGCTTTAGGGTTTATTATATACAAAGATAAATGCTGCTTATCGCCTACCTACGACATCATGTAAATATCTTGGTTACATAATAGATACTAAAATATTTCGAATCAGTTTACCTAAAGAAAAATCTATTAAAATTGAAAATAAATTGCAAAATCTTATTTTGCAATTTATTTTCAATTTTAATAGAATTTTGCAAGTTTAGTGGGTTTATTGTGTTCTGCTTGCCCTGCCGTCGAATACGGATGGTTATAAACAAGCGAATTTGAAAAAATGCACATTTTAAAATTTAAGAAATGACCGTACGACAAAAATATGAACATACCGTCATGACATACTTATCGTCAGATATTGATTTGCGGCTTCATGCATTCGATAACCCTATTAGTAAAACTAAATATGATAGGTAGTGTCTAGAAATTTTTAGTGACGCATCGACTACGGGGTGGATGGCAGCGTGTGGAAAATAGACAGCTAGTGGGGCATGGACAGTTGAAGAACGATCGCGAGAAATAGTCGCTTCCTTTTTTCGGTTTAAAAGTTTTTCCTGTAACCATGAAAAGTTGTCAAATGCTACTTCGCATTGACAACACTACAGCCATATCCTACATAAATCGGATGGGAGGGATACAATATCCACATCTAACACGCATAACAAAGGAATTATGGGAATGGTGTCAATCTAGGAATATTATTGTGTACATACATTCGTTCGGCAGCTAATATACCTAATAGCCGACGCGGAATCACATGTAAAACAGTACAACAAACACGTTGGGTTTTCCTGATGTAAATATTTTTGCAAGTCGTGTTAACAAAAAATGTCGTCGCTATATTTCCTGGTCCAGAGGTCCAGACGCTATGGACATAAATGCATTTACCTTATCATGGTCACAAATATACTTATACGCATTCCCTCCTTTTTCAATGGTCCTAAAAACGCTGCGAAAAATTGTTAAAGATATTGCTGGTATTGTAGTGGTCCCCTTATGGCCCACCCTACCTTGGTTTCCGCTATTCAGGAAACTTCTTGTTACATGTGTTTTGTATTTTGATCCAAATAAACAAACAATTTTACCAACTTCCAGCAGCAGCAACAATGCACACCCCCGGCTTACCCTGGCTGTCGGGCTCTTGTCCGGGACTCGTTGCTGAGAAAAAATGTTCAATCACCTGCAATTGGCATAATGTTGTCTTCCCTCTCCGGTACATCAATAAAACAATACGACACCTGTCTTAAGTAAGAAATTGTACTTATAATATTTTTTGTTTATCTAAAAATATTGACATTTTCGTGGCATCAATCAATGATGCGATTCTATTTCTGACAACATTGTTTGAGTCAGGTGCCAAAAATGGGACTTTAAACAGTTGACGATCGGCGTTGGTCTTAATTCTGATTGAAAATGTCAGCGATAGTGAAATTGTAAAACGCTTCTTTAAAGGTGTCTTCAGACTTCGACCACCCTTACCCAAGTATAGCGCCACTTGGGATACGTCTAAAGTCCTAAACATTTTGTCCTCTTGGTATCCTAACGATAGCTTGGGTTTAGATAAACTTTCACGTAATTGTATAATAAAACTTCTTGTCGCTAGAATACGGTTGATTATCATCTTATGCATGGTACTACAGATAAAAAGCCTAATCATATTAAATCAGAGTGTTTAGTGTGGATCTTTGGGCATCACCAATAAAGTCACTAAAACCAAATTCATACGCTTTTCTATAAGCAAGAAGAGCCAGCCAAGTAAATTCCACAGTGGCCACTTAAAGCTAGAATAATCAAATCATCAAAACATTTTTCCAAGCTTTTTCCGGAATTGAGTTCAGATCCTCGCCGCCTTTACGTCTTCTACCGAATGAAAACGGGTGCCACGAAGTGGTAATTTGAGTTATGGAAAAAGAAGGAAGTCGGCTGGAGACATATCTGGTGAATAAGGTGCTTGCTTGTTGGTATTTACTGAGTTTTTGGTCAAAAATTCGTTCACAATGATGGATAATGCGCCTTAAAAATGCAAAATCCTAGAATTTTCTTTCCACAAATCAGGCCTTTTTCGTCGAATTTGCTCTCTTAACCCTCAAATAATATTCTTTATTCACCGTTAGACCTTCCGGCAAGAATTCCGGGTACACAACACCGCGTTAGTCAAAGAAAACAGTCAACATGACTTTGACTTTTCATCGACTTTGGCGTGGTTTATTCGGTTTCGGTTCAGTTGGAAGGCGCCACTCCGAAGGATAATGTTTGTTTCCAAATAGTGCAAACAATATTATAAAAAGTATAAGAGCTTAAAAAATTGCCAAGGTAATAACGTTTTAAAATAAGTGTTAGACAAGGACAGCACTATCGTAGAAGTGACGTCATGACTATGTAATTCATACTAGCGCCGTACATTGTCCGGACTGAGTGACAAGGACAGGAATAATCCCCTCCTAAAACTTTAAAAGCGTGTAGCTTCTTCATATTTACTGAACATATGAATATTAACTTCATATGAATGAAGAATATTAATTTCATAAGAACTTTTTTTTAGTTTTAACTGATTTTTTCGAACAACTATCTCATTTTACTATGCCTCCTTTGAAATTACTTTATTTTTAAGAACATTTTTAATATTACTCATCATCCCATCAGTTTCTGTAAATCGTCAGAAACCGACTTAAATAGTGTATCACATGGTATGGGAGTGCATAAACTAATCAACAAATAATCACGTTCTGTGAATCCATGTTTATATTAAATAATAGATATCACTCTCACTCATACCCTTTCACATTCCACCTCTCGTGGTAACATTTTAGGCCTTTTTAAATTAAGCACAATGTCCACTTATTTTGAACTAGGTTTTTTGAATTTCGTTTTCTGTATTTTATGTCTTCATAAGTTTATATTTTTATTTTTCTAATAGTTATTTACGATGTTGGTTTGTGGTGAATACTGTGTATACCTATAATAGGCATACATATCACTCCTTTTAATATGATATTGTTTTTAATTTGTTTGTATGTACTGCTGTTGGTGTACCAAATAAATAAATAAAGAAATCCCTATTCTTGTCTTTTGGGACTAGCCGAGCGGCAACATGTTTCATACCCAAGTGATTATTTAAAATGATACGGATCGACTCGTGAGACACAAAAAGTTAAGCTGCTATCTCTCTGCAACTTGAGTGACGGTTTTCAGTTACTATTTCCTTCACTTTTGCGATTTTAACTTCAGTTGAAGACGTTGATGGCCTACCAGAGCGAGGCAAATCTTCTGTCACATCTCGACCGCTTTTGAAAGCTTTGTACCACTCATATGTAAGTGTTTTTGATAAAGTGATTCACGTAAGCCTTCTGTAACATTTTCAGTGACTCCGAACATGAATTTCCATTGGCGATTCAAAATTTAAGACAAGCTCTTTGTTCGATGTTTTTGTCCATTAAGAAATTCGCAATGCACACTTGATATGATGTAATTAAAAACAGCACTGTATTTTATTTAATTATCTCATGCAACTCAAACTCCGTGCCAAAATGGAAACAGTTGTGCCAATCTAACAACAACATAAAAAAAAAAAAAATAGAACCATAAACAAATCATCCATTCCCGATACTTTTTTGACAGAATGTCAAAATCTTCGGACCACTACCCAGATCAGATGGAAGACGGTATTGTGTCAGCAACATGGAAGCCAAAAATATCGCCACGGCCATATACGAAGGGTGGATAGTGCTATTTGGTTGCCCAGCAAAACAAGCGATAAAGGATGACTGAATCTCATTTATTTAAAACACTGATGAATAGAATGGGTATCGAGAAAACACGGACCACTGCCATCGATCATTCTAAACTGTATTAACGGCACGCCTATGTTAGTCAAGCTGGTCTTCGCGCTGCACTAAAAGAAAACACTGATGTCTAACCACACAAGTGGTTTACTATAGAGCGCTTCTACTTGAGCAGAAGCGCAATACGGCCCGCCCCAGCGGGTCTCCTCGGGTTGGGGGGTAGTGAGGTATTAAACTCCTTTCATTGTGCTTCGCTAGGACTATGTAGCTTCTAAAATCAACGTCCGCGCGCTTTGCGAGCGGGCATACCGCATACGACTAACGCCGTTTTTTAAATTCTTTTTTGCAGGTCAACGTAGGAGGTTGTCGGCTGCTTAACCGGGCTTGTCTGTGGTTGCCATAAAAGATTAAGGCCTCCAACCAGGGCTTAAAAGTTTATAAACTAGGCGAAAACACGCTAAGGGCACCCCCTGTGCGATGCGACGCGCGGTATCTATCAAAAGCGACCCGCTTTTGCCCCGCAATATAAAAACCGCGCTCATCTGCGATTCGTTAATGTAAATATTGTGTAACTAGCTGTCCTACATCTAAGTAAATAAGAAATTTGAAAATATTAAATTGTACTGATTTACAGATTACACAGACATGTTAAAATGTTAACCCTTACACCTAGCATAGTCGGGTAAAATGGTAAGCATTTCGTGCACGCTAGCAGTTACTTTATTCATAGCTACCGAAAAAATATGAATGTAGTTTTAAAATATGCAAAACACACTTTTATCCCGCACTAAAAATTAAAAGCGTAAAACGATTTTTCTTGTGCAAAGCGATCCCCCCCTTTTTAATTAATTCATTGAATATAAAAGAAAAGACGTATAATATGAAACTTTGTGAGTTTTACGAGTCTCTAGCATTATCCAGGCCGAAGCTATGACAGTATGATATTACGACGAAACGCTTCGAGAAAAGGTAGGGAGTGCCCCTGCTTTTTTATGTTTGGCTCGTGGGGAGGGTCCCCAGATCCGAAGAACTAAGATGACATTGTAGTTGAAAAACGTATGTTTTCAACTACAATGTCATGTTAGTTCTTCGGATCTCGTTCATTCCAACTGCAACTGTAAATTTTTACGCACAATATTGAAATATTTACAATGTTATTTTAAAACCATATACTTCTTATAGGTTTTCCTGTAACCTGTATGCTAAAGAACTAATTTCTGTATTTTTTTCAGAATTTTAGGCTCAGTAGTTTCGGAGATAAGGGAGGGGAATGGTCAATTTTCATGTAATTTCTTAAATAACTTCAAACCCGATAATTTTTAAATTATACAAAACATATAGTTGAGACCCTCACAACAAGCCCTTTCATTTGCTTAGTCACACGGCACGGTTTACAAAGCTTTTGTTTTGGATTTTCTTTTTTTATCCCCAAAAGTGATGATACCATATTCAAAATTCATTTATTTACGTTACACGACCGTGTTTGGTTCACAGAAATTCATATGTTCAAAGGATGATGGGAAGAAACGTCCCCACCATCCAACAGATTTGAAATAAGTGTCATTTGAAGCATCTAGCAGGATATATCATTTTATTCTATGGCGACGTCCTGCAAATACGTGGGGTTTAGGTTTTATAATAAGAGGAATCAAGCAAGCACTCCAGCACCCCGGCTAAAGGTAACAGCAGAACATCGTGTGGTTTTAGTCAGTAAGAGTCTGACAGACCCCTCCACCTACCCCAGGGTGGAGAACATTCATGAGAATTTCCACACGCTAAAAAAATGGTTTTATATTTATTTTTATACTAACACATTTACAATGTGCAATAAAAAAGAGTAGAATTTGGCGATCTTAATAATGTTTTCATGGGTAAAGGTTTTGAAAGATACCGCTTGTTATAATTTTTTTTTAATTCTTTATTAGAGTTATATTTTATTAGACCGGGATTTGGCTGGCTTACATGTTATTGCTTATTGGTACTGCACTTGCCTTACCGACAATCGCAATGTGGGAAGTTGTACGCACATAATATCAATTGTATAGTTTATGGGGTTAGGGCGTCATATTGACTTAAATGCACCAGCACAAATGCTTGATAATATTTTCGTATACGACTAAATGTAATTGTTAGTACAGCCAAGAGCACGTCAAGCTTGGCTCTTTGGAATAGCTCTGGTTTGTATGGAACGCAGTATAAATCAGGTTTAACTTAAGCTAGTAGTGTGTCGTTTCACATGCTTTTAGCTGTACTAATGAGTTAATAGGTATATAAATTAACTTAAACACTGTCATTATACTCAATGATTTTCAGTTTGAGAATCAAGTATTTTGTTTCTATAGAATCGTCATTTGTTTTCGTGAAATATGCTTTTTTTGTGGAAAAAAAGATTTTTGTTCAACAATAAATATATTTTTGCCAAAAAGTGTTTTCTTTATAATTAATTCCAAATAGTTTTTGCAACTAATACAGGAACTTAAGGCTTTTTTTGGTCCCAATTAACAAATGGACACGTATACCATGACTGTTGTAGGGTGGGGACGGGGTTCATATAAAATCCCCCATGGTCCATTCAACTTAATCAATCCAGTAGATTCAAAGCAAATTGGCTGTGACAGACGGGCATGCAGACAGCAAGCCCCAGGAGTGATCGTCTGAGGGTTCCGTTTTCATTAGGACGTACGGAACCCTAACTATCTCTTAAATATAAGTTACTCCCGAATATTGTTTCATTTTACCTCCTGACTAAAACCACTCTTTAAAATCCACTCCACTCCTTGTAAAGCATATATTTTATGTCTACTCTGCCTAAAATGTACCTTTGGTTGTGGTTCTTGTTGTGCTACAGAAATGCAAGTGTAATTTATTTAATTTAAGTAGTTAATTTCACACCTGTGCTCAATGACCAGATTTAGGAGGATGCAAAACAGTGGCAGCACCCTGCATGGCTGAACAAGAATTTTTCAATTGTTTTAGAAGTGAAACTTTGCAAGTTTGACAACAAGCTTTGTTGCAATAGTTACCTACAATGTGCTGTTGAATTTTACCTAGTATGGAGCTGATTGTTACTTTTTCATTCCTAATAAGTTTGTCTTAATGTTGTCCACCTTTTAATAAAACACAGTCAACATAATTATCGTTTTATTAGTAGTAGAACAATTTGTAATAGATTTAAGCTCGTATTATAGAACCTCACTCAAGACTCGAGTATTACTTAAAACTAGTTCTAACCAATCCTTGCTTTAAACTATGTAGTTGTAAATAATGTTTGAGTCTTGAGTATATTATTTATTTAACTTCATGTCCGTATTATAAACCTCTCGGCAATACTCAACAGATACCATCTTCATTCTTCAACTTTACTTTCAAGCATCGCAATCTTGAGTATATCTCATCCCAGTCCACATATGCTCCTATTAGTTGCCGTACATTGTTCTCACTGTCCTCATACGCGGTCCGACTGTGCAACAACCTTATATTGTTAAAGCAGAGTATCTCTCCAGCCTTAGATTTAAACTTCGCGGCGAACTGATGGTTCAAAGCTAAGAACATGCCATGTGCCTCATACCATGGCTGCACTACCTCAATCGGCCCAGGGAACTGACTACTTCTTTGCGCAATCGAGAAGTTAATTCGGTTTATTTCGCCGTGACGATCTAAGCAGATGACGGGCTCACGGTGTAGTTTAAAGAACTCGTTGCCATCTTCAGTTCCAACATCCCTCCACTCGATTTCTGTGTCAGTTAGAAGCTTATATTGCTCTGGGTGATTCTCCTTCATATAATCGGCGACATAGTGGCAGTCTGACAGCAAATTCTCACCTCCTCGGCTAGCTGTTTGTACAAAACAATGCAATAAATTAGCTCCCGGACAATACTCGTAGTAGGACAGGTCAGTATGCAGTTGTAGATTACCCGGTAAGTAGGCCACGTTACTCGTATTTGGGACATTCCGCACTACAAACTTGACACCGTAGTGTGTCCTCTTAGTGAATCCAATTTTATTGACAACGGCGTCTATAGCTGTTTCAGAGTCTGGAGTGTTCTGAATCAAAGCGACTCCGTAAACAGATAACTTGTACAGCCAGTTGTACAGAGCTTCATCTGAATTTAACACCTCGTTGTAATCATGTTTGGAAAATATTTGATCAAAGTCCTCTCTCTGCCACGTAATTTTCTTAGGTTTGTAGATAGATTCGGTGTAATTCTTCTGATCCTCTGCCGTGAAACCTCTGAACTTGAGCCAGTTCAAATTGTATTCAGATGTGTGTCCGTCGTTCCAGGTGACTTGTAGGGAAGTTTGGTCCTTAAAGACGTCTTTCGGCTTTACATTTAGATCGAAATTGCTCCAATCCAGGATCCGGCTTTTGGCTGAGGTATGATAGCACTGTTCACACTGGCAGTTTTCTCGTAACCACACGTATGGGAACTGCAAAGGTTCGCCGCGAATGTCTATGTTGAGTAAATCGTCAGTTTTATTTTTGTACAGCATATTCCGAGTGTGAATAAGTTTGATACAAGATGCAATAGGCAACGAGTTAGTGAAGTTTTTGGCCCTCGTAGCGAGTCTCAAGGCAAACATGTTAACGTGCCGAGCGCGGGCGCCACAGTGATATAAAACTGTGATACTTATAATTTATAAGTGTTCATTAGGTTAATGAAATGGGATGACGTTGTGATGTCACAGACACTATTTGTGTTACATAACGATGTGCTTAGGCGATAATTTCGATACGCTAGTTAAGAAACCCATACGCTAAGTTCCATACAGTGGCGGCGCTAGACGAAACGTGGGCGTTGGGGACATCAGCTTTGCGAGACCTCTGTAATTTCCCAGTCTAAAAGTAAAATTTTAATTATACATCAATGTATGAGTACATGAGTTAAAAATAAAATACATTAACTTTCGGCTTTAAACCTCACTGTATTGTTTCAAGATTGTGTCAGAACGAACACCATGCGCTATTTCTGCCTTCAGTTGGTAGAACTAATAACGCAGATAGTCTCTCTCGGCTCATCGTGCTTCTCGAATAGGTCTTAATCAATTTTAGCTTTGGGAAGCTTCTCTCAGCAGAAGCTATACTGACTGGAATTGTGACCATGATTCTGATTGTTATGTAAACATTTAGTTAAACTTCTTCCAAATTATTTTATAAAATATACTGGATAAGTTGATTAGCGTCATTGACAGAGTCTAGTGAATTGGATTTTAAAAGCTGCAGTTCTTCAGATAGTTCGAAAGGCTGCATGCCGCTGTTTTCACCTTTCCGAAGTATTGTACCTAAGTCATTTCAATGCTTGAGAAGGTCTTCTCTTGATATAGTTTGCAAATAATTGATATCATAAATAAAACCAAATCGTTCAAAATATTCATTGAGCGCTTTGAATTAACACAAACAGAATTAGCCTATATTTTTTCCACTGCTGGGACATAGGCTTCCTCTCCCATCATAGGCCCAGTGCGGGATTGTGGAAGTTCGACTTTTTGGTTCTAGGACATGCCGGTTTCCTCACGATGTTTTCCTTCACCGTTTTGAGAGCAGTGGTAATGTAATAATTTACACAAAGTTAAGCGCCCGTCGTAGGAGATGGCGGAAAGAGCTGGACAGGTTCGGTGAGAACTGGATAGAGGACGCGCGGGCTTGCGAAAGATGGAAGGACTGGAGGGAGGCCTTTGCCCAGGATTGGGACAATGTCGGCTAGTAAAAAAAAAAATCTCCCGTCTGGAATCGAACTTACGACCTACAAGCCGTGAGTCGCGCCTGTTACTGCTGGACCCCCACTGTTTCAGAATTCAATTTGAATTGCTATTCGGTTGTGACTGTCTGTCACTTATTACTATTTAATAACAAAATATTATATTTATTCTAAAACCATGCACATGGTTCAGTCCACTATAGAAACACATTAAATCTTAGTTTTATGGTCTGATAGCTTGACGCGTTACCCTAATAAATAACAAGACATCCTAATTATTTGCACTTGTAAACCAATATTGAACCTCTGATAAATCCATTTAATTTATATTTTATGGCAAACACAAATGGCCACTTATGGCAGCCGTCGTCGCTCGAAAGAAATGTTTAGATAATCGAAATCCAGAGTTCTGAGAGTCTGTGAATCGTAAACCCGGGACGCAATTGAGAAACAATTAAGAAATAGAAAAATGTGTTTTAAGTTGAAGTTTACAAAAAAATTGCGTGGAAAAGTACCGAAGTCCTGATTTTGGAGGCTGGCTTGAGTGGTGAGGGGGATGACAGTTGGTCTTAGGATGCGAGAGGGGTCGGTCGAGATATAGGCTCAAGAGGGTAGGCTAGTTAAGTTAGGAGGTTGGTGAGTCTCGGGAGAAGGCACGGCTCCCTGACGTTTCGGGCGACGCAGGTGCTCTCGGGGCATGGTTGCTTCGGAAAGTACCTGTGTCGCATAAACAGGGAGCCGGACGCCCGGTGTCACCACTGCGTCGACTGCCGGGAAGACACGGCGTGGCACACGCTGGCAGAGTGTGCCGCTTGGAAGGAGTCGCGCCGTGCCCTCATTTATTTATTTATACTTCACGCACATTCTGTACAGCGGCGGACTTAATGCCATAGGCATTTTCTACCAGTCAACCTTTGGGTGATGCAGAGACAAGCAGTGGTAGGTGCAATTTATAAAAAACCAAGGAATAAATATTTAATCTAAGACATAGATATACATATATACCTAATTATATATAAATATAAGCACAAATAAATATACATAAATATATAATTATACTAAAACAAATAAAACAGCCAATGAGAAAACATTACCCTTAAGATGATACTGCCAGCTTCTTGCGAATGTGCTCACGAACTTTAACTTTAAAGGATAATCGGTTGGTTGCCACCCTGATTTCTTGGGGGAGTGCATTCCACAGAGAGATAGACTGAACGAAGAAGGAAGAGTGAATGAAGTCTGTGCGGTGAGTGGGACATTGAAGAAGACGATTGTGTGATGAACGAAGATTTCTGTTGTGGTTGGCGCAAATATACTGAAAGTGGGGGGCTAGATAACCAGGGGAGGAGGTAGAAACAAGAAATGAAAACAAGGTGGTCAGCGCCCTTTGCTCTGCGCTGACGTATGGGCAACCACTTTAGAAGAAGTGACCGATGCGCAGAGACATGGTCATATTTACGCAGATTGAAAACGAATCGAATGCAGTTATTGAGAAGACGGTCAAGTTTGTCGAGGAGATCTGCATTCAGGTCATAGTAGCACACATCACCATAATCACCATAATCATCATCACCGAAGTAGGCAACGACCTGTCGCTGCCGGCCGTCGTGAACGCGATGGTCGGCGGCGCAGAGTCCTGGGACGCAGTGGTCTCCTTTTGCGAAGCGGTCATCTCGCAGAAGGAGGCTGCGGACAGGGAGAGAGAGATTTCGACTCTCGACCCGGCCCGCAGCAGACGCACCGGGCGTCGGAGGAGGGCGGACAACGCCCTCTTCCGGCCCCCCTAAATGGGTCCAGGGGCGACGGATTCGGGGACAATCGTCGCCCCCCAACATCAGGACCCGAGTAGGCGGCGCGCGTAGTGTTCCGCGCGCGTCTCTTAGACGTTGCGGGGGGAGTATACCTCACTCCCCCCGCCCGAGACGGGGCCCGCGCAAGAGTGCCGGCACCAGCCGGGGATGCGGATGAATTATGTGTTCCCGCGACCCCGACGTAGGTGTGAGATGGAACACCGGGGTGGTTTTTATTCAGTAAGAGTCTGACAGACCCCTCCGCCCGCCCCAGGGCGGAGGACATCAATGAGGATTTTCCACCACGGGAACAAAAAAAAAAAAGGAGGTTGGTGAGTGTTGTGAGCTGTGAGGAGCTATGTTCGAGGTGAAATTGGTAGTACGTGCTGCATTTCCTGAGTAGTAATCTAATTCCCTACAAATAGATTATTGGTAAGTGATAAACTCTGTACCAATAATGTGACTTTTCCATTATGTTATTCTTGCAGATTGATTTGTATTATGATTTATGGGTTACAGTTAGATAATATCGCTGCAGAGCTATTAATGATAATTTATTCCAGCATAGCGAAATTGCGCTATTAATTAACGCTATTTTCTTTTGTAATACCATCTCCTAATCCGTACCCTGGCAGATATTTGTCATTTGCGTTTGATTACAGGGAAACGGAGAAGGCCTTCCACTTTATTTGACACTGAGCACTGACGCTCGACTTTTGACGACTTTGACCCGTAACTTGCGCAACCACATATGGATGGCAGAACCGTAAATACTCTCAGTTCATTTAAATTAAAATATGCTATAAAGTCGATCTAAATCGGCATTATAAAACAATCAAACGTTAGTGATAATAATTGCTTCCAAAAAGGTTTGGCCACGCAACTCTTTACGAAAGGCTCGTTGTAGGCAAATCTCCGGGAGAGTGTGTAGGCTTCACAAAGCTCCCCAAACTGGATTGGTAGTCATTCTAAGAACGCTAGGGACCGTGTCTCGATAAAACCTACACCAATTTCTAAATATGGTACGCCAATTTCTAAATCGACACTATTTATCGAAACACGACAATTTGGGCGCTTTGCCGCTGACAGCCGTACTGTATCCTCGAAATGGTGAAGTTTAACGAGATGTGAGGTGACGAAATACCCACCTCGGCAAACATCTAGTACAATCGCATTGAGTTTTGCTACAGACTGAGTCTACGGTACGCTTGTGCGATATTTTCTGTTATTTTAGTAAGAAATGGGGCTAGGCTGCCGTAAAGGTGATATTAACATTAATACGCGTTTAGAATTTAATACTCAATACTTGTCTCACTCAATGGCAGTTGGGCTTCGTAGTGCACTATCTCTAGGATTGAGTAAGACATTTTTATAGTGCTTAGGAAACGTGTTCTACTAAAATCTTATATTGTCCTCGAGAGGTTTTATACGTTAGGTTTAGTAGAACACGTACAATGCGACGTAAAACGGTTCCCCGTCTCACTGAAATGGGTACATCAAACACATATACATTAACGTAGCTATTATTGATTGAATAAAGCGCAAGCGTAGCGATCCCTTACCCCTTAACATTATAAAGATTCTATTACAGGTATTATTAGCGCTACCTGCGAGAAGGGAGATAGACCACGGTAGGAAGCGGTCGGTGTAAGGCTAGACTAAGAAAGTTAGGAGAATGATTGAGTGCCAGAGGCCTTGTCCAAGTGGGCTGTTGTAGGAGAGCAAGTTAATATTAAATAAGTTAAAAATAGTTGTGAAAAACTAAATCTGTGCTTCACACAAATTTAGTTTATTATTATTCTATAATCTAGTTTTTAACGTAGTATGTGTTAGTGTTTGTTGGTGAGACTGGGTGAGCCTTTAGTTATTATAATTATCCTAGGCTGATGGAGTTGATAGTCACTATAACTAATCCGACAGACACGTGTTACTGGGGAGTTTGTTGCGCCACTTGTTCTTCCCAGCATAAGCACTAGGAAGTGGAAAAAGGTGGGGCTCTTTGGGGCTGTCTATAGACTTTAAAGTGAGTTGATTCACAACTCTATTAATAATGCTTGATTTTGATTCTCTACTCTCATAACTAGTAATTCTTGAATGTTGTATTCGTTGTCTTTGGCCGATACTATAACTCTAAACTCTATGGAATAATGATCCTTGAGTTTCCATTTCTCAACTCTAATTATCTAGTAATTAAAAGAATATTATATTCGATATCTTAGACTAATAACTCGGTCAGGCTGACATGAGCACGAGTCTTGCAATTATGCTTGTTGTGCAAAGAGTGAACTTCCAGGGGTTTGGGTGACCACATCTATCTCTAATCCAGTCTAAGGACTGATAGGGACCATGTCTCCTTAAGAGCATGATGTAGACGCAATGCCGCTAGAACTAGCCGCTCCGTTGCTAGACAAGGACAGTCGCACTGTCTACTCCTATTAGAGGATTCAGTTTTCTAAAATCACATCCAATATATTTCATAACTATGAATTCCCAAGTAACATCTAACATTTGTTACAAATATTTCCTTGCCTTATTAATAATATCAAGGCATTTAACTTCTATAAATTTGGGAATACATTTCTATTATCGGTGGGAGAGTGACCAAGTCTGGTGACGAGCTCTACAGGGCGCACGGGGTTGGAGTGCGGCCTTTTCCCCTTCAGGGGAAACTGACCGTAACGCTATATTAACATAATTAAGAAAAACAAAAAGTGTATCAGCCTAGGGTAATTTAGGTACCGTCACACGGTGTTCGATATGATAGCATCTGTTATTGTGTTAGAAAAGTTAACTCTGTGCATTTCAAAAGATTTTATAGATTCCTCAATATGTTCATAATCGAACATTCGTTTTTCTTTGCTATTATTTTTTGTAACTAGTTTTTTTCTTCCAACATTCGAGCTTCTTTAACGCTTTTTTCAATTCCTGTATTACGGAATTATTGGATCAAGCAACAAAATTAATATAACGTATCCATGGCGACTTTCAAGTTCATTTGAACCGATTGCCATAGTTTACTTATATATTGTTCGCACGTAGTAAAATATCGTAACGTACCATACGTGTATTGATACAATTTAAAAGAGTTTTCATGGAGTTTCTTGCCCTTTCTCCTCCATTGATACCTACTACGCTTTGGAATGGGCAATTAGCTTCCTCTTTCTGACTGACCGACCCCTTGACAAATCAAAAGTGCCTGGAATTGGTTTATTTGAAATAAATGCTTTGAGTTTCAGTTTGAAAAACAATAAACTCGAAAGTTAACATTTCGTTCAAGACTTCAAGGCTTCGCAGTCACTTAAAGTTTCGGAACCATCAGTTTTATTTTTTAGGTCATGCACGCATCGAATAACATCATCACATAATCATCGCACACATTGTAAAAATATCGCTTTTACTGCTAAGACTCTACTCTACCATCGTAATCAATTCAGACATAGATTTTAATGTCAAATGTAATTTAGTTTTTACAATATTATAACGTTTGCTTGTCTTTGAAAAGAGCACATACATTTTATTGATAAAGGTGAAAAATGTTTTGGCCGATGTAGAAGAGTAAGCAGCATCTATCAAAAGTAAATTCGAACTGTGGCATCCACATCGCATGAAGCATGCACTTGGATTAATATTGAGGATTCTAATGCCGACCATATTGGCGCTTTTATCAAATCCCTGTCATGTTCTCGACAGATTTGATCATCTAAACCATTTCATACCAGCACCCTAATTGCGTAACACATTTTCGTAAACGATTACGACTAATCTGTTTGATTTTGACGGTTCAAGAACATTCATTGCGTTCTATATATTGTTGAGCAGAATTTTTATCGAACTTAAGAAGCAATGGATTAGCAATCTGTTTCAAAACGATTCAGATTCCGATTGATTGTGTATTACGCAATTAGGGTGCAGTTCTTGTAAATTTGTTAAATACTCTTCCGTTGTTTCTGTGATGAAATAAACCTACTGAAATGTGCCGCTATCGCTCGAGTTGAGGAATTGCAAAGTCTATTATTAAACCGGTAATTTAAAGGTCATGTAAAAATAGTTTTTTTTTTTTTACTTTTATAGTGTTGCCAGACGACTTGCGAATCTGAATAAATTCTACTCACTCGTTCAGAAATAATTACGAATAACTAAACTTTAATAACTCGTAAAACATGTTTGCGAGGCCAACTTAACATCGCATAACGCCGGCACTGGTTCCATCTTCCATTGAAGCATATAAATGGAATAATGCTTACTTAAAGATAAATTAACAACTGAGTGATTACATACTCAGTTAGCGAACGTTTAAAAATACAGTAATATCCATAATGTCAATACCTACTAGGAACAAACATAAAAAGGACAATACCAGATCCTGCCCCTACTATTTACAGGAAGTGTCAATTAATGAAATTAATTAGTAATTATTAAAGCACCTTTTCTTAATACATTGTTTTTCAGTAGAACTTGCAGATTACAAATCAATGATAAAAGGAGTTCAACCTCTGAATTACCTATTGCGTTACTTATTGCGCATGATACACAACAAAAAAAAAAGTTTTAAATACCTGTAAAACAAAAACACATATTACGATTATAATAATTATGATATTCCGTAACATATATTTTTTTTAAATCGCTTTTTAACAATTATTTAAAACTGCAGTTTACCCCGTAATCAATGTCATTATTGTTTTAAGATTTTAACAGAAACCGCAAGTTCTACAGGCATTCGGACAAATGTTTATTTAACAGTAATAAATAACCTTTAAGAATCTGCATATTGCAGGCTTGAAAGAAATTCATTCTCATAAAACACTACAGGCACTTACATGAGAAATACAATACAATTATGCTTATTAATAGGATTTTCATGTTTTTTTTTGTTTAATTATGTACTTCTATAATGCATTCAGTAGTACTTGGCTGCTATTGGAGTGTTATCGATATTTTTCGACTATATGTCGAGAAAGTTGTACTTTGAATACATTATAGGAGCTTAGATTTGTATGATTGACAGTAGCTTATTATAAATATCTGCGCCTGCATAGGTAAACATTACAGTTTTGCCGGGCTTCGTTTTGTCTTGAAAAATCTCGCTCGGCGATTTCGGCGGTTTCAACCGTACTTACAACGGTTACGTTGTTATGGAGAGATTTATTTGTCATGATGTATTTAGATGCCAATGTGTACGTTTTTATAATAAACTTCCTAGTCACATTCAAGAACTAAGCCATAATAAATTCACCAGGCCAGAAGCATATTAGTTGCGTCTTCTTCGCATCTTCAATTTCCTGCTCTGCTTCATTCGCAACTACAGATTTTTTTAAGTAGTAACCCAATGGGTCCATTCTTGAGCGTATAATTTTGGTTTATTGTTCTTGGTGTTTCCTTTTCGAGAATTTTCTTTTGTTAATGGGGTGTTTTGTTGAATCTATGGTTGATACTTTTTTACGTTGTTTACAAAATAATAACCCGCTCCCGCTGACGCCAGCTGTCCTGAATTTGTAATAACTTGAATACGGATAACTGTCTTGTAGACATCACAATAGATCTCTTAGCGGTTGCCTATCACAGCATTTTTTATTACTCGTCGGTTTACCCCAAAATAGTCTTTGAAACTTGTAAAAAGTAAAATATTGTTATCCATCATTCAATTCATCCTGAAGTGAATCAGTATCTTGATCTGTAGTTGAAAAGTATACGAGAATGTTGACTCATATACGTTAACCCGTAATTCGAAATCCCGAATCACTCTTTTCTGAATTCACAATTATCCAAAATTCATTTAATCATTTGTTAACATCTATAGGTACTTACAATAAATAGTTGCTATAAGAAATTACAAACGCACTTCTACCAGAAGGCGTACAAATATTCATGGATGACATTGATACTAAAATTTATAACATAATTACATTAATCAAACGTGTAGTATTAATGGGTTTTCACAAACAGATAAAAATCTATTACATAAGTTTACTAAGTCAATATTCAAATAGTGTTTAACCAAAAAGAGAGAGAAAAGTAATATGATTAAAAAAAAAACACAAAATGTCACATTCAATGTTCAATGAGTACCAACCAAGGTCAAAACAGTAGAAACATTTTGTCTGCCAAAATGCTAATTAACACTAATCCGAACCACGCTATTCTGAATGAAAGCTATCCCGAATGAACGCTATGCTTAAAATTATATTTAACCCTCACCCTTCCACACACACGCACGTTACCATGGCCGACTTAAATCTCTTAATATAATAACATAATATTCTTATAAAACCTAATCAATTTTTCTTTACATGAAAACCTTATTCGGTGGTTACTACAAAATCTATATATTTTTAATAAAAATGAGTGATAGACATTTTTACGCTAGAAATACCAAATGATAAAGTAGATCAACCATTTCTCAGATTATCTAAATCACACACATCTTTAATGGGGTACTGTGTTAAATGTTAAAACAAAATACCTTGGGATATATTGCAATTAAATGAAAGAAAATTTTGAACTCATGTTAAAAGTACACTTTGTATACAAGCATACTGCAAATTAGAAGATTATATCCCAGATAAGAATGCTTGGAAAAATGATGGTCCTGCTCCTTAGGACAGCTAGACAAAATCAAACTGCTGTTGCTTATTAAATTGTTTAATTATTAATTTTTAAGAAGTTGTTTTAATATTCTGTAATACTTTAACTCACACATATTTAAGAGTTTTGAAACATAGTGACGAAAAAAAAAATTGAATCAATGACGGAATGGTACACCTTAGTAGAGATCAAATTATGGAAATAGCGACCACATTCTGTGCATCATTATATTCCGATCACTCACCCACTCCCGATCAGCACAGAATATAGTCTCCCAGATTTCATTCGTGCAATAAGTGGTTATGAAGTGCACATAAAACTTACAACTATGTGCACATAGTCCTTCTGCAAAAAAAAGGCAACAAAAGCGACATCAGCAATTACCTCCCAATAAGTCTGACATCCCATATTTATAAGGTTTTTTAAAGTGATACACCATCGCATAGACGGGAAACTGGTTAAACATCAGCCACCAGAACAAGCCGGATTTTGACCACGTTTTTTAAAAACTGATCCGAGCTTCAAACACTAAACCAGACCCTAGCAAATATGCAGAATTCATTAAACCATTATATCTGGCCTTCTTAGACACACAAACATTAACACCAAGCCAAAACTATTTATAACAATAGCTCTGCAAACATAAAACTAAAGCAGTGCTGCTTTTGGAGTATGGTCTGGAGTTCTAGAGCTAACTTCAGGGTGGGACTTGCGATGAATCGGGCTAAAACCCAACTAATGACTAAATGATGAAATCACAGATTCGAGAACAATATCTTATGTTTCTAGCTAGGCCATTCGAGAAATATATCATTAGGACTTTTGTTTGAAACGTTTTTTTTTTCCTATTGTCATTGTTGCTGTCAAAGTGGAAGTTTTTCTAAATTATTATTTACTTTTCAATAGACTGTGAAAAGTAAAATGCACGAATTTGATCACAAACATGACCTTGTGGCATTTATGTAAAGCAATAGTACATTGTGATACAAGCGTGCTCTTTTCTACTCGGCTCCCTTATCGCGCTAAGCTACGGCTCGCGCGCAAAAACCGCCTCGGCGGTAATGATCAATGCACACGCGTGTCACACGTCATTCTTCAACACACTTGCGACGAAAAAAACAGACTCATATTTTTTTAATCTATAATTATTGAAACATAAGAAAAAAACACAAGTGCGGTAATGTAAACCAAAAAGCACGCGTGTTTAATACACTGCATTATGAACCTAAAAGCGGTGTAATAAGAGCCACTTTATGAGCAACTGTCTTTAGAAAAATATTGAATCTAGTAAAATAACAATATCTTTTCTAAATAGTCCCAATTTACAGATCGTTTTCTTTTTGCCTTAATGGGGTCACAATATAAGTTATTATTCGCCATTATTATATTTTATTAAAAAACTAAATTGTTTTTAAAGATTCAAATTTGGTTGGGACACTAGTTTGACATTTGAAAGTTTATGCTGTTTACAAGGTTGTATAAATGTCTCTGCAATTAAGTAATCCAGTTTCAAAACGCTTCCGAAGAATGTTGCCAGTAATTATTGTTATAACGAATTTGGAACTATAGGTACAATGCTTACAAACCCATTATTGGTAAAGGGAGTGTGTAACTCTTATCCATAGCAATGTATAAGTATGCACTTGTTAAGCAAGTGTTTAAAATATTTTTATTAGTAAGGCTGGTATTAAACAACCGACTACCCATTGTATATTATTATTTATTTATTGACGCAAATCTTATGTACTGAGGAAGGGAGCTGGCTGCTACTCCAGTTTTTTGTGACGATTATGTGACGCACAAAGATGCCAGCCAAATAATTTGTGAAAGTGCAGTTCGAAAATTACAAGCATTTATGTATGGCCGAAGTGCCGAACGTCCTGATATCAGAACGTTACAGAAACCAACGTTACGTTATGTTAAAAAAACTGTTACTGAATAAAGATTAAGTGACGCTTTGCTGACAATCAACCTTTATTTTACTTTTACTCGTAATGCCACCGGTTAAAAGTAAATTGAATCCCACCAAAAAAAATCTGTAAAAAACTAGCCAAGTCTCGATGGAGCTGCTTGTTAATCTCTAAAAGTAATGAAATCTAGACAAAGTCGTGCCAAGTCTAAGGTTCCTTACTGCGATTTCTTTATTATTATAGATAATGTTGTGTGACTTGGCCGTTGAACATTTTTTATACGTTAGTGGGTACAAGTCAATTTTGTTTACACATAATGTTATATCTGTTGTAACTAACTATGTTTGTTAAACGAGATAATAGCCCATACTTACCAGTATGCCTGTAGTATGTTAATTGGACGCTAGTGTCTCATTTTATGCTGTTTTTGATTGTGCAACACATACATTCAGCATTGACAATGCTGACTTCTGCTCTCTTCTTTTTGGAGCGTCAAATCGACCACCGATCTAACATAAAATAGACGTACAGACGGACGATTAGAAGTCCGTCTGTACTGGAAATAATTTTATATACTGTTTGTTTCAGGCTCGCCTAGACATAAGTATTATTGAAATACGCTTTATCAAGCCTACAATTGACTGGTTATTGAATCAAAGTTTTCCAAGTGGCAATTTTCCATAGTCAATGGGTAGCGGTTCTGGCGACAGATTGGTGCAATGGTGTCATGGAGCACCTGGTTGTTGTACCCTTGTGTACCCTTCAACGACCAAGTCACACAACATTAACTATAATAATAAAGAAATCGCAGTAAGGAACCTTAGACTTGGCACGACTTTGTCTAGATTTCATTACTTTTTAGAGATAAACAAGCAGCTCCATCGAGACTTGGCTAGTTTTTTACAGAATGTTTTTGGTGGGATTTCACTTCTTTTTGTAGAAACTTAGGCAAAGCAGAAGGGGAGGCATTCGCCCAGCAGTGGGACGCTGTAGGCTAGATTAAATTAGAAGATGTGTCCCACTACTGTGGGTTTTTGCAATGACAGTCGATTTTTTTATGTACCAATAGTAGAAGGGGGCATTACCATATCTCTATCTATGTGAGAAAAATCCGTCAATTTACTGATGTAGATACCGCGAGACTAGTCTATTTTAGTTACTTTCATAGTATTATGTCGTACGGTATTTTACTATGGGGACGGGCTGCAGACGTCGAGTCCATTTTCATTCTGCAGAAAAGAGCCATCAGAGCCATATATGGCCTCCGCAGGCGCGACTCTCTAAGAGAATTGTTCAAATATATTAACATCATGACGGTACCTTGTCAATATATCTATGAAAACATCATGTACGTAAGGAAAAATCTACAACTTTTTAGTAAAAGAGGTGAAAGACACAATTATATCACTAGAAATAGGGACCAATTAGTTCAACCAGGTTTCAGGCTGGCTAAAGTAGACTCATCTTTCATGGGGTACTGTTTAAGATGTTACAATAAAATACCTCCATAAACTGAATGAAACCAAATTTAAATCTTGTATAAAACGCACACTATGCAGCCGAGCATATTATAAGTTAGGGGATCAGATTGCTGAAAAAAATACTTGGCTAATCGCAGGTCCTGCTCCTCAAGGACGCATCAACTAATTCATTAGCATTTGAAAATACTGTTGGAGCTGCTGAAGATTAAAAACAAGAATCTTTGCATTGTATAAACTCAATTTTTTAGTACTGTATAATTGCTATATGCCATATTATGTGAGTACTATATACATGCTTTAAAGCTACCATTTATTGAATGTGTCCTGGCGGCTGAGAGTATGTCATGCTCACTTTAATGTTTCGCTGATGGTGGCGCGTGTGTTGGATCATTTAGCTCCCTTCAAAATGGTTGAGCTGAATGTTGCTAATCCATGCGTCATGTTCGTGAACGGGCGCCGTCAGTTGAGACTGGTCATCTCTTAGCTGCCACGGCGTATTTTAATTAAATTTTATTTTCGAATTGTTTTCATATTTAAATAACGGACGCTTTTAACGTTCTGCATCGTTCTCACATGCATAATTTCCAGCACATCGAAGAAGCCTAGAAGACTCGGATGTGTTACAGTTTCAGTGATCTTGAATCAATCAAAATACTGACACCATTTGTCACTATTTTATTGATTCAAGATTAATCTATAAAAATGCACTATGGCGGATTGAAATACCATTGATGACCATGTATTCCATACTCAGCAAAACACGTCGTAATAGTTGGTCATTAATTGCTCCTTCCTTAATCAAAGGATACCAGTCACGATTCACACAAAGTTTGGCCCAAAACCCAAAGGCCGCCAAACAGGCCAGCGAAAAAAATCTGTTACCCTGGTTAGGGAAGTCCTTCTTTTCAGTTTTTATAATGGTGACGAATCTTAACGACCATTCCTTCAGGTGATTTTTAAAAATGAATAATCTAGTTTTATATATTTGTCGTAAATAGAAAACTATAATTCATCATCAGCCTACACCATTCCACTGTTGAACATAGGTCTCTCCAATTGCACGCCATTCAGCTCCACTCTCGGCAACTCTTATCCAGCTGCTACCAGCCACCCTGCGAAGATCGGCGCTCCACCTAGCTTGAGCTTGAGGGCGTCTTACCTTACGTTTGCCGATTTCGGCCCCTATGTCTTGCGATTGTGGACTATGAGAAGGCTTTTGACTCTATCCAGACCTGTACCCTTATTGCGTAATACACAATCAATCGGAATCTGAATCGTTTTGAAACAGATTGCTTACTCATTGCTTCATAAGTTCGATAATAAACTCTGCTCAACAATGTAAATGACGCAATGAATGTTGTTGAACTGTCAAAATCAAACAGATTAGTCGTAATCGTTTATGAAAATGTGTTACGCAATTAGGCTGCTGGTCTGTTTTGAAGTCTCTGCAGCGATGCCAATCGACTGGCGGAACATCCAAGTCATGAGATATCTATATGAAAATGCGATAATGACCTTCCAAACTCAGAACCAGCGAACTGAACATAACTTCCTTCATCGGGGGTTGAGACGTAATTTCTCCGAAATTGTTCTCTAACGCATTGGATGGTTTTGTTTAAGATGAGAGAACTGGGAAGATCAAAGTCAATTCAATTTATATATTCAGTAACAATTCACATTACGTTCATATATACCAGAAAAACATGAACATGAAACAAAAGTCATTTATTCAATTTGGCTGAGAATCAGCACAGAACGTCAAAATTACCTAAGACAGTCCCCCGAAACGCCCGCCCTTCGCCAATTCTTATTGCTTTAGCTGGGAAGAAGAAGTGGCACCGCAGCAGCTCAGTTGTCTGTTCAGTTAGAAAAACCTTGATTCTATACTTTAAGTAGATAGGCAAACTAATAAACGTTATGAGACACAGAACATCAAATTAAATTATTAGCCATAAGTCAGCTAGCTACGCCAATATACCAACAAATACAATGACAATAAACTCAAGCAAAAAAATAAAAATGGAAACAAAGCTTAGTATATTAATAAAAGCTTCCAGGCAAAAGGGCGAGACAGCTTACCTATGCAATGCTAAATTAGCTTACTATAACAATAACAAAACCATGGTCAGCAAGACGACCAGTCACCACATGCGGCATAACGCGTTCACGAGCATAACGCGAAGATCAGCCATTACCTCCCTCCCCATATTTGAGGGGAGACGGCAACCCGACCACCGACGCAACCGCAAGCAGTGACATCTGAGGAAGCATGACGAACTTGCTGCCGGTTGATCAGGCAAGAATAATTTGATCAATTTAAGGATGTGGTATTAACATCAACGGCGATTTGTAGATGACATTGTATTTTGACTGAATTGCTGCATGACTTGAAGCAAATGCTGGACTGTCTATTTGATTCTTCTGGGCTTGCGGTTCCCCGACTTAGGTGACAACATTTTAATCATTGTCATTTCATTTTGGGTTTTGCCCAACATGGCTGATCTCCTTTGAGGCAGTGCAGCAGTGGTGGGTAGTGGTAACGGCCCCAACTTACGAGTTGTAGATAGTGCCTTACTGGTGATTCAATGCTATAGAGTGGCCTTACATGCTAAATCCTTAAACATCCTATAAAATTACAAACTAATCCTAATCTTAACCTACGCCTAAACAACATATTATATATAATGCAACTATTGCGAATTCTTTCAAGTTGCACCACAATACATCAACCCTCTCGTGAACCTCGGTTCACCACAAGCATGGCTAGTGAGAGGAGTCCTCGCCAGTAAGTTGGTTTTGGCTGCAGGCACAGCAAGCAAGTGCGGACGCCGCCGCCTCCACACGTACCGGTCAGGCACGCAAAGTTCCAGGTGCCGCAGCACTCCCGGGTTATGCGCCCCGCAACGGAATAGCTTCCATGCATACGCTGCGAGTGCAAAGTTCCGTCGCACCTTTAACGCGCTGTACCCTACCATACCCAGTAGAAATAATGTAGTGTACATCAATGGGTAGAATGGATATGGGTACACAGCTTGAAATACAAGTGTCTAGTGAACTTATTTTAGACACGTTCCAAAATTACACTATATTTCGCATCATGAGTAGCCCATACTCACTCTGCTCTCTGTTCAAGGTGACTAGCGCGTCATACAACACCTTGAGTGTCGTGATGTTGGTAAACCCCTGAGCCTGCATGAGTACGAAACCTAGGTTTCGGTATGCCTTCTTACATATCTTATTGATATGCTCACGGAAGGTTAGCTCCTGAGTGAAGATTACCCCTAAGTTTCGTAGCTGCGACACTCGTTGCATCGGCGCATCCTCTACCTTGTAATGATAATACGAAGGAGTCTGGGCGCGAGTGAAAGACATCACCGATCATGTGGCTACATTAAAATGAAGTTTGTTGCCGATGTGCTCCACTCAACCACTCGGTTGAAGTCGTCTTGCGGGCGTCACAATCCGAGTGATCCCTAACCTCGTAATCTAATCTCTTATGTATAATTAATATATGATAGGAAACTAGCAAAGACAGGCGATGGAGAGTGAATATAGCAATTTGGATGAATCTGTTAAAAAAATCATAGAAATAAACTGTTATTAACATTTCTTCAAAAACGACGACAAAAATTTCAATAGGACTCACACTAGACTATAATTGTATCCACAATCATTTGTAATGTTATGTGTAATGTAATGGCCAAATCCAATAACTAGGTAAGACACGTCACTACTGATGAAAATTGTTGAAAATGAAATTGTTTTAATTATTAGAAAAAGAGACGAAAAATGTTTTTGAAACAGACCCACTTTTGAACCGTTAACTTCCATAAACTATGATGTATTTATGACATCATTTTTTTTCAGGACCACTAATATGGACATTTAAAGTTGATTTCTATTCATTTCTGGCGGTAGGTAATTATTCATAAAGTTGTAGGCAGGATGAGCGTACAGGTTCCAATGTGAATAAAAGTCTTGTTTTGAAATAGGACTACGTCAATCATTTTATTCAAAGGTGGACGTAACTCAAAGGTTGTAAGGTTGTCTACAATAGTCGACCGGTGTAGGCTGGGAAGAAATTAACTACAGTTAATTTCAAACGTCTTTTAGAACGAGCTGTCATAAATATAAAACATAGGTTTGTTATAAGAAAGATTACTATATAGATAGGCCCGTCCATGTGACTACATTTGTATATTAAAAACGAATATTATTAATTTATAACATGCCTTTTCCTCTGCTGCAACCCCTTAGCTAATAGTATTTAACTAATATAATTACAGTACCTTTATTTAATGTGTCCAATTCAATTTTCAAAACATAATTATTGTAAAGTTCATATTGCTTCTGACTATTCCAGTGAAGTACCTAAAAGCTCGACTGGTTTGCTAAGCTTGTGGCTTATGAAAAGTTTGTTACGGTACGAGGTATCATACTATGTATCTTTAGTTTTTGTTGTAAGCACTTGTAAACAACAGAAGAAAACTTTTACAATTATTTCAAGATGTTTACCACGCCGCCCGACTCTATAGTTAAAACACCACTAATATTGATTAACCTCAATAGGTTATAAAATAACATTCAAAATTTATCAGGAAGACTACCACTTACATTTTTTCGAAAAAAAATTGGAGATTAAACGTAAAAATACTAAAATATGTGGCTCGAAGCTTGCTTTTTCTTTGACTTCTCGTTGGTTTCATGTCGGTGATTGAAACAAGTTATCACTTGTGGTTTTAGTTACACAATTCGAAAAATTTAAGTTTTCCCAATTCTTACTGGCATACCTACCGTCTCAAACAGATTGCAGTTGGTTTCACACGTTAGTGGAGTTATGCAATACGAAAGTCGTAAAATCGTATGGAAGTCTCGATCATATGTCGAAAATGTTTTACGCAATTAGACTGCTGCTTATGGCCTACTGTAATCCGAAATCCGTTAAGAAGTTAACAGACAAACAGACTTACTTTCGCATTTTTTATTTACTTAAATAAAAATAAAATGCTGTTCGTTGGTAAGAGTTGGAATTTGATTCGGAAATTTAAAAAAAAATTGCTTCGCGCGTTTTTCTTTTCACGTTGATCATATTTATTGTTAAAACAAACCAAGTTAAAAATATACTTAAAAAACCAGTGTAAAACCAAAAATGAGTGATTCAAGCGACGACGAAGTTTATTTGACGCCTACAGAATTGATTGAAACTGTTAACAATGCGCAAACGAGTTTTCTCCCTCAACAATCACGTGAGAAGTATTTAAAACAGTACGATATGTTTTACACGTGGCGACTAGCTAAAGGAGCCAAATCTTTCTCGGAAAACGTTTTGTTGGCATATTTTATTGGATTATCCGAGACCAAGAAGTCAAGAACTCTATGGAGTACATATTCAATGCTTAAAGCAACAATAAAAATGATAAAAGACATACATATCAACACCTATCATAAATTAATGAATTTTTTGAAAAGAGCGCCATCTGGTCATCAACCCAAAAACTCGAAGGTTTTCACTGCATCTGAAATTGAAAAGTTTCTAAACGAAGCACCTAATTCCGTATATTTGGCGGCAAAAGTAAGTAACATAATCTAATACTTATATGCATATCAATTTTATTTATTTATCTAATACAATACTTTTTACGTTACATGTTGTTCTTATTATTGGTATAAACGGAGCATGTCGAAATAATGAATTAACACAACTTAATATCAACAATATTGAGAAACATTTAGATAACTTACTATTAATTAATTTACCTAACACAAAGACAAAAAGAGACCGCAACTTCGTCATTCGCAAGGAATATGTAACAATTGTTGAGAAATATATTAATGACTTGCCTTACCTCATAAAGGACAATCATGATATAGTGTTGTTTGCAGACGACACTTCACTTTTATTTAAACTCAAACGTCAGCAGCTGGTTACTGACAATGTAAATAGCGCCCTTGCTCAAAGTAGGTAACTGGTTTAATGTTAATAACCTACTTCTAAACGAGAAAAAAACTAAATGCATTAAGTTTACGATACCTCATGTCAGACAAGTAGAAACTAGTGTTATTTTTAAGGGTGAAGAGTTGAAACCCGAAAACACCAGAGTATTCTTAGGCATAACTTTGGATGCCAAGCTTCAATGGGGCCCCATATAGATAAATTGTCAAAAAAACTAAGCTCTACAGCATGCGCCGTTAGAAAAATTCGTATATTAACTGATTTAGAGACAGCGCGTTTAGTATACTTTAGTTATTTTCATAGTGTGATGTCGTATTCTTTTGTCGGGAAACGCCGCCTAAATTCTGACAATTTTTGTTTTACAAAAAAGGGCAATTCGTTCAACTTATAAACTAAGTCCCAGACACTCCCTCAGAGACAAATTTAAAGAGATTAAAATAATGACTGTGCCTTCTCAGTATATTTATGAAAATCTTTTGTATGCACATAAAAATATTAATCTGTTTAAAAAATACAGTGATATCATATGATATAATATAAATACTAGGAACAAAGACAAATTTGTTGTTCCCACTACCAGGCTCAAGAAAATAGGTAGCTCATTTAAATGTCAATGTATACGTTTTTATAATAAACTTCCTAGCCACATTCAAGGACTAAGCCTTAATAAATTCAAATCTTTTATTAAGCGGAAATTATGCCAGAAAGCCTATTATACTGTCAAAGACTATATTGAGGACAGGAAGGCTTGGGATTGAGCTGCTCCAATAAATTTACACAGACAATCTTGATGTTTAATATTATTTTGCATTTTTTTTAAATATTTTTATTATTATGATTTTTAAATATTTTGTTCCTTTTTACATATATCGGGATAGACCCTCATCAGCGATATTACACTTGCACTTTGTAAGTAGGCGTGGATTGTCGGGCGAAGAAAATGGAGATACTAGTTACAGCACAATCACTTTATTTCACTCACAATGTCTTATAAAATAATCACCATGAAATAACCTGAAGGCAGAGGTCCGACATATTAAATGAAAGTATGAGATATAGCAGTAACCAACTCTTTTATTCCGACAGCTTGTTAATTAATTAAATAGATCGCGATAATAGCTCTAGGCGCTACGGCAGGCGCACCGGGCCGAGCCTGCCACAAGAATGATCTCCCTCTTCGCTGCGCACTAGCTTACATTAAGTTGCTTGAGAAGTGGGGAGAGTGGGGAGGTGAACGTCCCGCTTTGCACAGCGTAACTCGACCCGCTGTACCTACCGCTAACGGTGACGCCGACACGGCCATACTGACGTGCGGACGTCCTCGTACGCGTAGACTCATCAAGCATTGTCTAAAAAGACATAACGTTATTATTAATGTTCGTTCATCCTGACTAGCAATCTCGATGAGCAAAAAAATCCAGGTCATCCCTACTGACTGTGCAACCAACTCTGGACCGCTCAATATTGAGCCTTCAGGACTTATACTAGTAATCTGGTCCGGTTCAGCCCTGCAGAGTTTACTACTAATTCGGGACCGCTCGTTATTGAGCCTTCAGAACTTTAGCAATCTGGTCCGGTTTGCCCCTTCAGAGTTATAATCTTCTGGCCCGGTCCAGCGACCCTTCAGAATTATAACCGCCTGGGCCGGTCAAATGACCCTTCAGAATTATAACCTCCTGGTCCGGTCTTACGACCCTACAGAGTTATAATCTCCTGGTCCGGTTATAACAAACCCTTCAGGATTGTTACTGCTTGGTCCGGTCATGAATGACCCTTCAAGATCATTCCAGTTTACAGTTTTTTTTTTCTTTTTTTTTCTCTTTTTTGGTCTCTTTTTGTCTCTCTTTTGTCTCTCTTTTGTCTCCTTTTTAGTCTCTTTTTTTTGTCTCTTTTTTTGTCTCTTTTTTTTTTGTCTCTTTTTTTTGTCTCTTTTTTTTTGTCTCTTTTTTAGTCCGGACTAAAATGGTCCCTGTAGATTATATAATCAAATGTATTAAAGTACTTGTCTCAACAATCCACACATGCTATGTTCATTGGTAGTTTCACTACCACCAAAGTCATTTACTTTGGAGCCTATAACAGAAACAAACTATTTTAATCTTAAGAATAGACTTGACTTAGACACTCCACCGAATGCGTAGCACGCCTGTGCGATGCCGACCGAGTCTCATGTCATACGGCCAGCAAAATGTCACTTCAAGGTGCATAAGCGTTCTGTGTTGTGTCAGAGTGTCATGTCATTGAATGTGTGGCAGCAGACACATAATTCATGTTCACACACACAACACTCTAAACTAACAAACGACATCTATGAAAACTAAATAACACTTATTTAAGTATTGAAGCGCCGTCACGGCCAGACTGACATTCGCACGTTCTTGTGCGTCTCCATCCCCTTAAAGTCACTGCGGGCCCATTTTTCTGTAAAAAGAATAATACTGGTATATACATTACTTTGTACGCTCGTCCATCAGTGACATACATTACAACGTTTTATAACCCACAAAATCAACCTTTAGGAGCTAAGCCGGACAACTTAAATAGGCCTCCCTTGAGCTAGTTATCTCTCCAGATAACATGGACCAGGCAGCCAATCAGCGTCTCTCCGATCACTCACTAGTACCACACATATCTCCATTGATCTCATAGCCTCTCAGACTAGACGATCACTTTATAATATGACCCAGAACATCGGCCTGCATAAGCCAGTTCTTTAGACTACCCAATAACACATACCATAGGACGTCAACCCGCATGAGTCGGACCCTTACTTTATCTCACAGATTAGTACCAATTTTACGTTTAATTACGTTTCTTCACTCTCAGAGGCCGAGAGGTTTTCAGAGCTGGCGGATAACGTACGTGAACTACAAATAGACAAAGCATCACTAAAACCACCCGATGACGCCCACTCCATTCGTCAATCGCGGACTGCCGCCACCTCGGCCTCCTTCAAGCTACCAGTCAAAGTGGTAGCTAAATGCACCAAGCCCTCACTTCCCCCGGGTATTGCACGAAAATGCTTACGACCATATTTGCATTCTCTATTAGACACACAACAAAGGGAAGTCTGTACTCCCTGCGAAGCCCAATCGAACCCAGAGGGGGGTCACATACAATGAAGTAGGAATCACCACTGTAGAACGGTCTCATTTTTCCTACTGTGACGCAGCAACTCTCCCAATATTCTCCGATGCTATCTTACGAATTTCACCCAAATCTAACCGAAACCCAGACTCAGAATATGAAGCCATACTTAAAAACCGCGCCCGAGTCCCAAACACAAGTTCTGTTTGTGTTACCCTAGACCTTGCACTATCCGTCGCTAGCTGCACTTCGAGAAGCTCGCCGCGCCAGGTCCCACCAGATTCACTTTCGATTATAACAAGTAAGCACCTCAATGTCCTCATGACTCTCTCTACCCGAACACATGCCCTGCCAGAACCGTTAGAAACAAGGTGCAACTCTACACCATGTTCATCATAAAATTGCTCTGTCTGCGCCAATACAATACCCACCCCGATCCGAAATGATCCGCGAAGTCGCACCGAAAAGACAGAGCCTCCTTTAGTGCTTCATCTGCACCTGCTGCATCAAACTAAGAAGTGCACTCGAGAAGGACTCATTTAGTGAAAGAGTCAACAATGACAAGAATACTCCCTACCATCGATTTCTCCACACAACTTCTCCGTGATGTCTAAATGTACAGTATAACATTTTGCAGAAACCCTAAGCATAGGATGGAGTGAGCCCCGAGCAATCCCTTGAGGCCCAGCACACAAGTGTGAAGTTCAATCAGTGCGTTCCAGTCAAATCATTTTAGTCAGAACCCGTTCTGATGTTAGTTTTTCGATCACTTTCTTTTAAATATCTTGTCTGTCCATTTGATAGGCCCTTTTAATTTGATTCAAGATTCTTAACGTAAAACACGTGAAATATGGGGCAAACCGCCAAAAACTAATCTAAAGGACCTACACATCGCTCAAAATAAAATTATTAAACTATTATTTCACTATGATTACCTTACACCTACAGTTAAAATTTACAGGGAAACGAAACTCATGAATATTAAACAACTTCCTGTATATTCCACCAGAATACTTAAAAATTCTAAGTAAGTTCATTCACACAAAAATACATCAGGTACACAATCGCAGCAATAGTAGGAAGGATCACATTTGACTACCGCGAGTGTGGACAGTAAATGGCGAGAGAACAATTTTTTTTTTTGCGGGAGTGCAACAATGTAATACCTGTAGAAGTAAAGAATGCAAACTAAACGTTTGGTTTTTTTTTTTAAATCACTTTCTAAGTGATCAAACACTACTCCATTAAACAGACTTGCCCTACTACTGCATTGCTTTATTGTGGCACCGGGATCGCATTCCTCATCTACGGTAATTATTTCTTTTGCGGGTGGATCGAAAAGTTTTAAGTTTTGTGTTAGTTAATAATGTTATTTGCGTACGAAAAGAAATGGTATTACAACTTAGATGATTTAATATAAATTCAAACAATAGCTGCTTAGTTTGTGTGTCCAAGTTATATTTTAAGTTTAAAAACGTTCTCAAGTAAGTGAAATCTTTGTAATTTCTTATCGAGAAATAAATTTCTTAAACCATAAACACCATACCACCAATAAAGAATCAATTATCCTTTCGCTTTGAACTAATGCGAGTTTATCTTCACCATGTAGGTCAGTTTTGATGTTGTGGTATAATATGATAATGAAACTCTTTAGTAACGTTAACTTTCTTACCCCAAATAGAATGTAATTTTGCAATATCCGTACGTACATGGATCTACTATCTAATAGATCCTTACCTATAATAACTGGTTTTGTAATTGAGTTAACAGGCACAACATGAAACAAAAAGGACACTGACGTGTTGAATTTCACCACGGCTCAGTTATTCTGCGATTCATATTTAACGTTTTCATTACACAGGTATACCTGTAAGGTAAACTAAATCACACCGCATAGAACCCTGGATTTTTTGACAAAGCTAAAAGCTACAAACGAACTACCAGATTATCTATTAAAAAGAAAAGGAACGAGCTCACCGGATGATGTGGTTGTCCATACACGTAGCAGGTGAGACGGTTCGTATCACGACTCTTCGGTGCTGGTGCTCGATTCGAATTCTTCACTTCGGTCAAAGGTTCGTACTGCCACTTGCTTCAATCACTTGATTTTTGGACTGTTGTGCTTTAACGATGGCATGTGCCATTGAAGCGATTGTCATTATCAGGATCAAACCGTATCAGTCGCGCAGTTGCGGTGAAATTTGACGTTTGCGGTTAAGTGGTTGCCGGAAGTCGTGATAGCAAACACTCCATATTTTGAATAGATTAGACGTTAGCCCACACTTCACTGTCGTCATTATTTTCTTCAGGTTTTTGCCCTTCGTATCCCACTTCTGATATCGGGATAGACCCTCATCAGCGATATTACACTTGCACTTTGTAAGTAGGCGTGGATTGTCGGGCGAAGAAAATGGAGATACTAGTTACAACACAATCACTTTATTTCACTCACAATGTCTTATAAAATAATCACCATGAAATAACCTGAAGGCAGAGGTCCGACATATTAAATGAAAGTATGAGATATAGCAGTAACCAACTCTTTTATTCCGACAGCTTGTTAATTAATTAAATAGATCGCGATAATAGCTCTAGGCGCTACGGCAGGCGCACCGGGCCGAGCCTGCTACAAGAATGATCCCCCTCTTCGCTGCGCACTAGCTTACATTAAGTTGCTTGAGAAGTGGGGAGAGTGGGGAGGTGAACGTCCCGCTTTGCACAGCGTAACTCGACCCGCTGTACCTACCGCTAACGGTGACGCCGACACATACAAAATGATATGTATATATTTACTGTATAAATTATAATATTATTTTAATTTTGTGAATGTGAGGACGATGTGGGTCATTGTATCTTTCTTTTTTTTTTCTTCCTGTTGTTTTGAATCATGTTCTGGCTGTTTGAGTACTTTATGCGGCCTACCCAAATGTCCATTCTTTTGTATTGTTCGTCGAATCGTTGTGCTCCTTAGTTCTGAGTTGAGCTGCAAACGCGTGCACTGACTGGACAGGTCCACTCAAATTAGTGTGGTTCTTTCCTCAAAAGACCATTTCAGACACCAATCTACAGGGTCCTCATATGATCTGACCAAGTTTATTCTCGGATTTTTACACTTTGAAATACTATACAATGACATGAAAATTTACTTTGTAAAGTATTAAAATATTTTAATTATTGCGAATGTGAAGGCAGTGTGGATTTGTTGTTTTTTTTTATATCTCAGTCTATTTTTAATTTTTAAAATTAGTTTTAATCATGGTCTGGCAGTTTGAGTAATTTATGCGGCCTACCCAAATGTCCTTTCTTTGGTAATGTTCGTCGAATCGTTGAGCTCCATATGTGTTGTGTTGAGCTGCATGATTACTGACAAATGCGTGCACTGACTGGACAGGACCACTCATTCTGTGTGGTTCTTTCCTCAAAAGACCATTTCAGACATCAATCTACATGGTCTTCACATGACCTGACCAAGATTATGGCTGGACTTTAAAAGAGACTGTGACCTCTGAGTTTGTTTCGGCCTTTCTTCTCAGAGTAGTCAGATAGGAAACGCCGATCTCATCTAGTTTTTAAAATATGTTTGACGTGTAAAAGTGTTTTTAATAAACCTACTTACAGAAATAAAATCATTTATCATTTATCATGATCAAAATTGAGCACGCGGTTAAAAAGCAACTTTGCACTCTTGTATAACAAATAACTATTTCGCAAAAATTTTGAACAAGTAACAATTTCTGTGTGAGTTGAAAATTGAATGTGTGATATTAGTTTAATATTATTAGCCACGGGGGTGCAGCAGAGGTAAAGGCACGCTTTCAATTAATAATATGTATTCGTTTTCAATATATGTACATTTGTATTCACATGGACGGGCCTATCTATCTAATAGTCTAGTAGTCTTTCACGCCCACCTTTGAATAAAATTATCGACGTAGTCCTATTTCAAAGCAAGACGTTTATTCACATTGGAACGTGTAGGCTCATCCTGCCTATTCATATTAGAATAATAACCTAACGCCAGAAATGAATATTGACAAAGTAAAGTCCGATTCTTCTAAGAGAAGGCTTAAGGACAAGACGAACGAATCGCGAATCTGACTGGCTGAGTTTGCGTACTTAGTTCGCAATAAACGTTTGACTTTGACTTTGGTAACTTTTGAACCATCCGTCCAAATGAATAAGTGTCAAAGACAAAGTTTATCTACATCAAACGCCAAAAAACGATAAAGGTATTAATTTTGATGAGAAATAATTAAATAAACTGACTAACTGGCGAAATGTGGGTATACTATAGCTATACCTCTTCCCAACCCTTCGGGGAAACAAGGCGTGATGTTATGTTTATGTTAACGAAATACTCTAAAATATGTATTGCAAAAACAAAAAAGTAATTAATTTATGGCTACTTTGCTATAATAGCTTCAACATAAAAGATAGATGTATGCTGTCGCGGACTTTTATTTAGAACTGTTTATGACAAACAATACCACGACACATTATCTTCGTGATCGTGTATTACGTCTACACGATAGGAATTACTTCTACTGATTGAGTCTAGGTCGCGTAGTAGTGCTGCATCCTCAAAGTGACGGACACGTAAGGGTCGATACACTTAAAACCAAAAACGGCCAGTTGTAAAACGGTCCTTACTGCCAAAATGATTAAGATCCAAATGCCCCAAAAGTTGATAGTTAATTGCCAGTGGCGAAGAAAAAACGTCCTACTTCATTCTCAGCTATGGTTTTATCTTTGACATAATTTTTGCTGACACTAATAAACACCGCTCAAGCATCCTACAACTTCACCCTGCTGAAAAACAATAATGTCTACTTCGCCAAAATATATAATATGCATTTAATAAGAGATGATTGGCATTGATAGCCTAATATGACACAAATCCTTATCAAGAAGGAACTGCAGCATAATTAAACTATATCAAGTAATATCTTGAAACCCTAACGCTCTACGATTAGAACACAAACACCTTGCGACGGTGTTCGGAGTGTTGGGCAAACGATTTGCAGAAAAATATGTGAAGGATTATAAGGAGTGACCTTCTAAAGCATATTGAAAAACATTTATAACCATGTAGAGGCTGAATTTAATCTCAAGAAAAGGATTTAGAATACTATAAAAAATATACTATGGAAAATTATCAATAATGAAACGAACAGGAGCAAAAAGCAAAATTCTGAATACACACTGGAGACGTCACGTGGTCTCATTTGCGATAACAAAAAAGTTGCTCAGGAATTTGTGAATTTCTTTACCAGTGTCCCACAAAAAACCACTGAAATCTTAAATTCTTCGCCCTCGCTAGCTTTTGATTTAATGAGGGCGAATGTTTCAGCCTGCCCGATTGAATTTAACATTAAGCATATTAACCCCTTAACAGTAATAAAATCCCTTAAGCAAATCAAGATCAAATTGACCGAACATCTTTGGGGAATGCCAAATAAAGTCTGTATAATTGAGACTATAGCACCTTACTTAGCCTTAATTTTTAATTTGTGTGTGGATCAAGGACTCTTCCCGGATCTAATGAAATATAGTAAGGTAATACCACTTATCAAATCCGGGGACAGTAAAGACACTAATAATTATAGACCTGTGTCTGTGCTACCGGTTTTCAGCAAGGCTTTTGAAAAGATAATGCTTAATCAGATGCTCAATCATTTTAATAGTAATAAAATCCTTCACTAGCAACAGTATGGTTTCACCAAAGGGCGTTGTACGACCGACGCTGGTGTTACCTTATTAAAACATATTTTTAACGCGTGGGAAGAGGCTCAAGACGCCATAGGAATCTTTTGTGACCTCTCCAAGGCATTTGATTGCGTCGATCGCGAAACCCTGCTTTTGAAACTTGAGCATTACGGACTTGGAAAACTTACGCTCAGTTTAATAAAATCTTATTTAAATGTTAGACAACAGCAAGTTCAAATAAATAGTGTCAATTTACTTGGTTTAAAAGTAAAAATGGGTTTTCCACAAGGCTCGATATTGGTTCCTTTCCTCTTTTTAGTATATATAAATGACCTACTCCATTTATTAATAAATCAACCACAAATGGTGTTATTTGCTGACGATACGTCCTTAATTTTTAAGGTAGATAGACGTGCTTAAAATTTTGACGACGTAAATAACGCCCTACTGCTGGTCCAAAATTGGTTCACGGCTAATAATTTAGTACTAAATGGAAATAAAACTAAGTGTATAAGATTTTCTTTACCAAACGTCAAGAGTAGTGATTGTGAGATAGTATTGAATCAAGAGAAACTAGAATTCGTCGATAAAACGGTTTTCTTGGGGATCACGCTCGACTCAAGGCTACAATGGGGTCCTCATTTAACATCTCTAGCAGGACGGCTAAGTTCAGCAGCTTAAGCTGTCAGAAAAATCCGTCAATTTATTGATGTAGATACCGCGAGGCTGGTCTATTTTAGTTACTTTCATAGTATCATTCTTTGGTTTGACTACTATTGTGAACGGACGTACCGATCGCGCGCGCGTGCTCTAGTAAAGAGTATTTTGCAGATGCATCATAACACCGTCGTCGCGGTGTACGTCGATCTATCGGGGCCACCGCGATGACCCAGTTACAAGTGCGGAAATCGTCATGAAGTGTTTATTTTAAAATTGTTTAGGTTAAAACTATACAATGGCTGCAAAACAGTCTATTAAAATTAAAACTGATCTGGAAAGGCAGTTGTATGACTGTTACATTCAGGAGAAAACGGACAGAGAAAAGCTGCAACAAATGGTACGTCAACTGAACGGTCACATACAAAGCCTGCAGGAACAGGTACAAGATCTTCAAGGGCAACTAAAATGCTTAAAGACACAGGAGAAAGAAGAACCCTCAGGTAAACAGGTCAGTGAGACCATACCACCTACTCAGCCTACGAGAAGTGATGTTGAGTACTGCACGGACGAGGATGAACTCGCCAAAGAGACTGGGTGGATTAGGGCGAAAAACAGGAAAAAAAGGAAGTTGAACACGTCCCTTACTCCTCCACCACTACAACAAGACAGAACTAGCGCACTGCAGCAGCAAGACTACAACAACAAAGAGAAGAAAATTACTAAAAAAAATCTAGCACCGCCTCCAATCGTAGTGGACGGTGTTAAGAATTATCAAACATTCTATGACTTATTGACTGAATCTCAGCGAGTAGAAACATTTACCGCCAAAATGTTAAGCGGTAATAGTGTTAAAATAAATGCCAAAACTGAAGAGTCTTACAGAATGATTGCTCGTCGCTTAACAGAAAATAACTGTTTATGGCACTCATATGAGGATAAGCAGTCCAGGCCAATAAGAGTAGTGGCAAAAAAAATTGCATTCTTCCTGCCTACCGGATCGGATTAAAGATGATTTAACGTCGCAAGGATTCCAGATAGAAAATGCAATTAACAAACTTAGCTGGAGAACAAAAGAACCGCTGAACATGTTTATACTGTCGTTTAAGAATGACGAAGATGTCAGTAAAATATACGGCATTAAACATATATTAGGGTGTAAAGTTGAAATAAACCCGCTGAAAACGTCTAAAATAATCCCGCAGTGTAAGAGATGCCAGGCTTATGGTCATACCCAAAAGTATTGCTCAAAAGAGCCGAGGTGTGTTAAATGTACCGGCAAACACCTTACAGCTGATTGCAACAAACCCGCGCAAGAAAAACCGAAGTGTGTCCACTGTGGCTTATCTCACCCAGCCAACTATAGAGGGTGTTTAGTTGCCAAGGAGATGCAAATGATTAAAAACAAAAAATCTAAAAACAATCCACCTAACAACCCTGCCATTAAGCAAATTGTTAAAAACGCCGACAAACAGACAGCAAAACAAAGTGCACAGTTTGCATCGTCATCCGCAATAACTGCACATACGAGTACATCTAAAAGTGTCTCATATGCACAAGCGGCAAAACCAAGTCCAAAACCATCAAGTCTTGAGGACAAGCTCAACCAGATATTGAAGTGCATATCCTCATTTGACAAGAGACTAGAGAAATTAGAATCAAGCGCATTACAAATCCAACATGACATTTAAAATAATGGCTTGGAATTCCAACGGACTGCTGCAACATCAACATGAGTTGCAAGTAGTCTTAGATACAGAAAATATTGATGTGTGTTTGATCTCTGAAACGCACTTCACTAAACAGTCTTTTGTAAATTTTAGAGGCTATAAGGTTTATCACTCGCTGCACCCTAACAACACGGCACGAGGAGGTAGCGCAGTCATTATTAGAGAAAATATCAGTCATTACGAACAGTGTAAATACGAGGAGCCAGACACGCAAGCTGTGGCGATATCAGTTAAAACAAATAAATTTAATTTGACAGTAGCGGCTGTATACTGTCCCCCAAGGCACACGATAAACAAAGAACAATATGTAAACTTCTTCAGACTCCTTGGACAGAGATTTATATTAGGCGGTGACTTTAATGCTAAGAACACTCATTGGGGATCAAGATTAACTTCAACTAAGGGAAGACAGCTTCTCAGTGCAGTGAAAGACATGCGCTGTGAGGTCATAAGTACTGGAAAACCTACATACTGGCCGACTGACCGCCAGAAACTACCAGACCTCATCGACTTTTTCATTGTCAAAAATATTTCTATCAATTATCTGAGGGTGGAAGAGGGGTACCACATGAACTCCGATCACTCTCCGATATTATTACAATTAAGTGACAAAATATTACTGAGAGAAAATTACTTGACATTAGTTAACAAGTTTACAGATTGGAAAAGTTTTAGCATAGACCTAGAAAATATTATTGACCTTAAAACTTCATTAAAAAGAAAAGATCAGCTTGATTCTGAAGTTAACAGGTTTAACAACAATATTCAACAATGTGCATGGAACAACACACCACAGCTTATGAACAAATTTAAAGGAAATACCTACCCAAAGGAAATAATAGACCTATTACATGAAAAAAGGACTCAAAGAAAAAGGTGGCAGCGAACTAGATTCCCGCAAGATAAAACTCTATTGAATAACCTTACGAAAAGACTGAAGAGAGAAATACGAACTTTTCAAGATGTGGCTTTTAATAATAACCTACGTCAGTTAAGCAGCGACCATACAACGCAATACTCTCTTTGGAAAGCGACAAAGTTACTCAAAAAGCCAATTACACCAATCCCCCCTATCAGAGATCTTAACGGAAAGTGGGCCATAAGCAATGAGCAAAAAGCTCTAAGATTTGCACATCACCTCGAAGAAACCTTTCAGCCAAACGACGGGTCTGTAGATAACTTGCAGTTTGCCAATATTCTGCAAGACCAAAGAATTAAGCTTGTGACCCCGAAAGAAGTTGCAAAGGAAATTCAAATTACTAACCTCAAAAAATCCCCAGGGTATGACCTTATTACGGGAGAAATCCTAAAACACCTTCCACGTAAAGCCATCGTTAAGCTTACTCGGCTCATCAATGCTGCATTCGTGCTAAAGCATGTTCCTGAGCCATGGAAAGTTGCTGAAGTGATTATGATTGCAAAGCCCGGTAAACCGCCTACCGAAGTTTCATCATACAGGCCCATTTCCCTGTTGCCTATATTATCGAAACTGTTTGAAAAATTGTTTTTAAAACGCCTAAAACCTATAATAAACGAAAGAAACCTAATTCCTGACCATCAGTTTGGTTTCAGAGAGAAACACTCAACAATAGACCAAGTACATAGAATCACAAACATCATTGAGAGAACGCTTGAAGAGAAAAAAGTCTGCTCCACCGTATTTTTAGATGTGGCACAAGCTTTTGATAGAGTTTGGCATAAGGGTTTGATATACAAGTTACGACTAATATTGCCCAATGATTTTGCCGATATCTTGCAAGCATACATTACAGATAGAATGTTTCGAGTAAGGCACGAGGATGCCTTTTCTGATCTAAGAATTATTAAAGCTGGCGTGCCCCAAGGTAGTGTGCTGGGTCCAGTCCTATACCTGTTGTACACGTATGATATGCCAGAGCTGGAAAATAATACCATCGCAACCTTCGCGGACGACACTGCCATTATGGCTACAGGGTCATGCCTTACGGAAGCAATCAAAAAGGTACAAATCGCTGTAAATGAAATTCATGACTGGGCACAAAAATGGAGAATCAGATTGAATGAATCGAAGTCACTACACATTGATTTCACCAACAGGAATTGTGATTACCAACCAATCTTCATAAATGGCCAACAAGTGCCATACGCAAATACAGCCAAATACCTTGGCATAACGCTTGACGCAAAACTGCGCTGGAAAGCGCACGTCAAAAAGAAAAGACAGGAACTAGACATGCGTTTTAAAAATATGTATTGGTTGATTGGACGGGGTTCCTGCCTATCGATACATAACAAAATTTTAGTATATAAGCATATTCTTATGCCAATATGGACATATGGTATCCAACTGTGGGGCTGTACTAAGCCGACCAACATCAAAATTATACAAACATTCCAGAATAAAGTACTCAGGAGTATTGTAAATGCGCCCTGGTATATAAGAAATGACGACCTCCATCGTGACCTAAAAATGGAACCCGTCACCAATATAATCAAAAAATTTGCTGAGGCCCATGAACACCGACTCCATCGACATGTGAACATCGAGGCAATTCAGCTGTTAGACCAAGCAAATATAGTGCGAAGACTAAAACGAACTAAACCTTTTGAGTTAGTGTAGTGTAAAGTGTAGAAATAATAGTGACAGTGACACACATAATAACACATGAACAAAGTGTTTATATCATTAATTATCAGACTCTAAGAAAGTGGAACGGACTTGAGTAATGTTCAATCAGCACTTTTCTAAGTTTTAAAATAATTATCACGTAACAAATTAAGTTAGATTAAAATTGCTTATTAGTCGTATAGGCTAGATTGTAATCAATTATTAAGAACCTGGTTCTTTTTAATAAAGTATAAAAAAAAAAAAAAATAGTATCATGTCTTACGGTATTTTAGTTTGGGGACGGGCTGCAGACATCGAGTCTATTTTTATTCTGCAGAAAAGAGCCATCAGAGCCATATATAATCTCCGCAGGCGCGATTCTCTAAGGGAATTGTTTAAGGATATTAACATCATGACTGTACCTTGTCAATACATCTATGAAAACATCATGTACGTAAGAAAAAAAATACATCTTTACAGTAAAAGAGGTGAAAGACATAATTATAGTACTAGAAATCGGGACCTATTAGTTTCAGACTGGCTAAAGTAGACTCATCTTTCATGAGGTACTGTCTAAAATGTTATAATAAAATACCTCCCCACATACTTCAACTGAATGAGACAAAATTCAAATCCTTTGTCAAACGCACACTATGCAGGCAGGTGTATTATAGGTTAGGGGATTACATAACTGATAAAAATGCCTGGCTTAATGCTGGTCCTGCTCCACACCACA
This sequence comes from Dasypolia templi, assembly GCA_963555695.1. NCBI lineage: Eukaryota > Metazoa > Arthropoda > Insecta > Lepidoptera > Noctuidae > Dasypolia > Dasypolia templi. The sequence goes on from OY743145.1 coordinate 2,557,837, forward strand.
ACTAATTAATTGACATTTGAAACACTTGAAGCTGCTGAAGATTGTAAGAATATATTTGCATTATATAAACTCAATCTCCTTTTATTATATAGATGCATTGCACAGATGTGAGTACTTTGTCCTATAGAGCTACCATTTACCGGGTAATGTCATAGATTGACTTGAATGTGCCTTGGCGGCTGATAGTATGTCATGCTCACTCAAATGTCTCGCTGACGTTGGCGCGTGTGTCGGATCATTTAGCTCCCTTCAAAATGGTTGAGCTGAATGGTGCTGATCCATTCGTCATGTTCGTGAATGGGCGCCGTCAGTTGGGACTGGTCATCTCTTAGCTGCCACGGCACATTTTAATAATTAATTTGCTGGATTGTTTTTAATTATGTTTTGCTGCACTCTGGACGCTTTTAACGTGTACGGTTTTTGTACATCGTTCTCACTTATAGTGTCAACAGTAATCGATGTAACTAATATAATATTGTAACAACAGTATTATTTAAAAGAGTGTCCATGGAGTTTCTTGCCCGTTCTTCTCCATAGTGACCTACTGCGCTTTGGAATGGGCAACTAGCTTCATATTTCTGACTGACCGATTCCTTGACAATTCAAAAGTGCCTGTAAATGGTTTAATTGAAATAAATGATTTGAGTTTGAGTTTGAGTTTATAAACAAACATCACACAATAATAAATCAAAAGCTAATTTTCTTCAAGATTCGTAAAAAAAACTCGCTCAGCAACTGCAAAACATAACTGTCACCTGTACCCTAATTGCGTAATACACAATCAATTGGAATCTGAATCGTTTTGAAACAGATTGCTAATCCATTGCTTCATAAATTCGATAAAAAATCTGTTAAACAATGCAAATAACACAATGAACGTTGTTGAACTGTCAAAATCAAACAGATTAGTCGTAATCGTTTACGAAAATGTGTTACGCAATTAGGCTGCTTTTGACGAATCCAGCAGCAGGGCTAACATGCCAGACGCGACAATTACTCACTCTCGTATTTTCTCGTCGCGTCTATACCGTCACTTTACTCGTTTTCTGACAGCACTGCCATACAAAATACTTGACTTGTTCTGTCAAACTTGATGTTTTCTCGTTAAACCCTAACATGACCACCTTATCGATTATAGAAAATCGTGATTTTCTCTAATTTAGTCGTCCTCGATTTTGACGACGAGAAGAGTAGACAAAATTATGATACAAAAAAAAAATGAATATCCAAAATATCCAAAAAAAATTGAATTGAATGCAAATACTTAGTTTTAAACAGCCTACTATACACATTGGAATGAAGTTCCTTTCGGCGGCTGCGAGAGAAAGTTTGGCGCAGGGAAGCACTATTACGTAGATGAGCATCAAGTGCAGTAATAATCAGTCCAGTTTGTCAATTATGGTGATTAACGAAATCTAGGGAGTTATTGCTGTACCTGCCTACGCAACATAATTACGAAAATCGCCAGTTGAGTCCGCAAAGTTGGTGAGTAAAAGCAATATGCTTAGTAAGTCACCATAGTGACAAGTTTGTATTTTTTGACACCAACATTTTTGTTGAAAAGCTAAAGTCGACTAGAGATACTGTGTATCTGCCGATTAGTTTTAGACGTCAAATAGCTAGACTATTAGCTTTTATTATTAACCCAGACATAAGTAGTATGTCGAAGTCACCTTTAGTTAGCACCACTATTAGTAATAGTACTAATGTTGAGGTGGTTAGCTCAGATAATTTAAACTAGTTTGTAAGACAACAGAAGGTACCAATAATACCATAGTTCCACTTAAAAACAAAAAGGTATTTTCTAGCACTACAATAGTTAACTGTAGAAAAGGGGCTAAGCAGAAATCCTTGAAATTATTTCATCAAAATATTCAAGGATTTAACTCCAAACAATTGGAAATTGAATTGTTTTTAGAAAAAACAATGTTTGACATTATTTGCATAACTGAGCATTGGTTAAAAGATTCTGAAATGTTAATTAATTACGAGAATTATAATGTGGCCAGTTGTTTTAACCGAAAATCAATGCTGCGTGGTGGTTCACTAATCCTAATTAAACGTTGTATAAAATCAAAAGCTCGTAAAGACATAGTTGAACTATCGGTTGAACATAGCGTTGAACTGTCTTGTGTTGAGCTAGATAAGCATGTTATAGTGTGCGTTTACAGACCCCCAAATTATCAAAACTTCTCTATATTTGAGTCGGTAATGGAAGATGTTTTGGCTAAACTTGCAACTGGTAATAAATCAGTTATTATCTGTGGAGACTTTAACATTAATATTTTAGAAAATAATTCAAATACCAGTAGATTATTGAATTTGTTTAAATCATTCAATTTGTCAAATGTGTTTTTGGAACCAACCCGAACAACAACAACTTCTGTTTCATGTATTGATAATGTATTTTGTTGCTGCGACTATTTAGATAAATCTATCGTTAATTATCTCCCTTCAGATCACAGCGGTCAAACCGTAACTTTTGAGTCCAACATAGCGATACAAAAAGTGCAGATACAATCCAGACCAATAACATTTTTCAATTTAAATAAATTTAAAAGCACTTTAATTTGTAAGTTAAGTAATCAGGACCTTACAATGAATAATGTTAATAGTTTGTATAAAGAATTCTTTTCGGTAGTTCAAACCGAGTTTAATAATATTTTTAAGAAGAAGTCTAAAAGTATCAGCCCTAAGTTTTTATTTAGTGACTGGGCAACTAAAGGACTTAGGAAAAGTAGGGAAAAACTTTTCGAGCTGTATGGCCTTAAGCCTTATATTAACACGGAAACTTTTAATAAGTATGTTGCTTCTTACTCAAAAATTTTTAAGAACACTTGTAAGGCTGCTAAAGCCTTATACATTAGCAACAAGGTAAAATCAGCAGACAATAAAATAAAGACGGTTTGGAAAATTATCAATAATGAAACGAACAGGATCAAAAAGCAAAATTCTGATTACACACTGGAGACGTCACGTGGTCTCATTTGCGATAACAAAAAAGTGGCTCAGGAATTTGTTAATTTCTTTACCAGTGTCCCACTAAAAACCACTGAAATCTTAAATTCTTCGCCCTCGCGTGCTTTTGATTTAATGAGGGCGAATGTTTCTGCCTGCCCGATTGAATTTAACTTTAAGCATATTAACCCCTTAACAGTAATAAAATCTTTTAAGCAAATTAAGATCAAATTGACCGAAGATCTTTGGGGAATGTCTATTAAAGTCTGTACCTCCATAATTGAAACTATAGCACCTTACTTAGCCTTAATATTTAATTTGTGTGTGGATCAGGGAGTCTTCCCGGATCTAATGAAATACAGTAAGGTAATACCACTTTTCAAATCCGGGGACAGTAAAGACACTAATAATTATAGACCTGTGTCCGTGTTGCCGGTTTTCAGCAAGGTTTTTGAAAAGATAATGCTATGTCAGATGCTCAATCATTTTAATACTAATAAAATCCTTCACGAGCAACAGTATGGTTTCACCAAAGGGCGTTGTACGACCGACGCTGGTGTTACCTTATTAAAACATATTTTTAACGCGTGGGAAGAGGCTCAAGACGCCATAGGAATCTTTTGTGACCTCTCCAAGGCATTTGATTGCGTCGATCACGAAACCCTGCTTTTGAAACTTGAGCATTACGGACTTGGAAAACTTGCGCTTAGTTTAATAAAATCTTATTTAAATGATAGACAACAGCAAGTTCAAATAAATGGTGTCAATTCACTTGGTTTAAAGGTAAAAATGGGTGTTCCACAAGGCTCGATATTGGGTCCTTTCCTCTTTTTAGTATATATTAATGACCTACTCCATTTATTAATAAATCAACCACAAATGGTGTTATTTGCTGACGATACTTCCTTAATTTTTAAGGTAGATAGACGTGCTTCAAATTTTGACGACGTAAATAACGCCCTACTGCTGGTCCAAAATTGGTTCACGGCTAATAATTTAGTACTAAATGGAAATAAAACTAAGTGTATAAGATTTTCTTTACCAAACGTCAAGAGTAGTGATTGTGAGATAGTATTGAATCAAGAGAAGCTAGAATTCGTCGATAAAACGGTTTTCTTGGGGATCACGCTCGACTCAAGGCTACAATGGGGTCCTCATTTAACATCTCTAGCAGGACGGCTAAGTTCAGCAGCTTACGCTGTCAGAAAAATACGTCAATTTACTGATGTAGATACCGCGAGGCTGGTCTATTTTAGTTACTTTCATAGTATCATGTCTTACGGTATTTTACTTTGGGGACGGGCTGCAGACATCGAGTCTATTTTTATTCTGCAGAAAAGAGCCATCAGAGCCATATATAATCTCCGCAGGCGCGATTCTCTAAGGGAATTGTTTAAGGATATTAACATCATGACTGTACCTTGTCAATACATCTATGAAAACATCATGTACGTAAGAAAAAATTTACATCTTTACAGTAAAAGAGGTGAAAGACATAATTATAGTACTAGAAATCGGGACCTATTAGTTCAACCAGGTTTCAGACTGGCTAAAGTAGACTCATCTTTCATGGGGTACTGTCTAAAATGTTATAATAAAATACCTCCCCACATACTTCAACTGAATGAGACAAAATTCAAATCCTTTGTCAAACGCACACTATACAGGCAGGCATATTATAGGTTGGAGGATTACATAACTGATAAAAATGCCTGGCTTAATGCCGGTCCTGCTCCACACCACAACTAATTAATTGACATTCGAATCACTGTTGAAGCTGCTGAAGATAGTAAGAATTTATTTGCATTATATAAACTCAATCTCCTTTTTATTATATAGATGCATTGCACAGATGTGAGTACTTTGTACTATATAGCTACCATTTACCGGGTAATGTCATAGATTGACTTGAATGTGCCTTGGCGGCTGATAGTATGTCATGCTCACTCAAATGTCTCGCTGACGGTGGCGCGTGTGTCGGATCATTTAGCTCCCTTCAAAATGGTTGAGCTGAATGGTGCTGATCCATGCGTCATGTTCGTGAACGGGCGCCGTCAGTTGGGACTGGTCATCTCTTAGCTGCCACGGCTTATTTTAATAATTAATTAGCTGGATTGTTTTTAATTATGTTTTGATGCACTCTGGACGCTTTTAACGTGTACGGTTTTTTGTACATCGTTCTCACTTATAGTGTCAACATTAATCGATGTAACTAAGATATATGTAAAAACATTATTATTTAAAAGAGTGTCCATGGAGTTTCTTGCCCGTTCTTCTCCATAGGTACCTACTACGCTTTGGAATGGGCAACTAGCTTCATATTTCTGACTAACCGACTCCTTGACAATTCAAAAGTGCCTGTAAATGGTTTAATTGAAATAAATGATTTGAGTTTGAGTTTGATATCATGTGTTTTATGGTGATTGTTACAATATCAACCTTCGCTTTGTCGAATAGTGACCTTCGGCCGATTTATCAATTGGGGTGGATTAGGTATCTAGTGAGTATAATAAGTGCCACTAATTGTATATTTTAATTTTAGCATGCCAAAGAAAAACAGTAAAAAAGTTGGTTTCATGGAACTAAACAAAAATTAAAAGAGGTGGACGTTAAATCAATACAGAACATACTTATTCCATGCGTAAAATCGACCGATGTTGCAGTGATAAAAATGTTTTTTTTTTTAATAACTTGCTACATCGGTTTCTCGTCGCGAGATACAGAATTGTCAAAGTGCCTTTTTCGAGTTCACTCGAGCTTGGCGGTCAAGTAAGGTGTAAGGATGACGTCAAAATCGTAGACAAATTTCGAGAAAACGAGATATCGAGCGTTCTCGCGCTTGTCATGTTAGCCCTGGGACTCATGTTTAGATAAAGTAACTGATATTTATAGCGGAACCCCAGATTTTCATTTGATATCTCTGAATCAACACTTATCAAAGCTAAGCTATTATAAAAAAGCGAAAGAAGCTCAGAATTAATATCACCACAAATATCTGGAGACTTAGTAGTTCCTGTCGATAACTTTAATCTCAAAGATCTGTACAGCTTGTTCAAAGTAAGTTATGAGATACTCGGGCAAATACCTAATTATAGAAATAAAATTCCCCTGGTTGAAAGGGTTCTTTACGAGGTATTCAATCATAGTCCGGTTCCACGCATTGTGAAAGATAACAAGATGATAAAGATCGAAACTATTTCTGAATTAGCAGCTATCAACATGAGAAAGGATTGGTATTTAAATATACAGACACGGATCTGCAATCATGCGAATTAAAAACCCTGTGACTATTCTGTGTTATATCAGAAAGCCTATTTACCACATGAAAGATGATCATAGGCTTTGCGAGACGAGCTCAGGCACAAGAACTTGTAAAACCAAAACTACCTAGTGCAAGAATTACTGGAAAGAGTTAACATCAGAAAACAAATATTATTATTTATGCTGCAATTAATGTAACGTCAAACTTCTGTGTGAAAATCGAGTTAAGGCAGTTAGGTTATCAGTTGGGGAAGGCTGTTTAGTAAATGCAGAAGATATTATGGTGTATTTAAACAAAAGATTGTTTAGTAAAATTTGCACGACGAAAAAGATTATCTCGTCGCAAATATCACCAATTAATGACATTAAAATCTCCTAAGAGCTTAATCCCAATAACTCAGACAATCTCAAGCAATTTGAAGATAGATATCTTGAGATCATGAAGCAGAATGAACCTTTGAGCACCAATATCTCTTACCACGACGTCCATCAGTTTACACATATATACATATCTCATCATATTGGCATTCTTGTTATTGTAGGCAGCTTACTGTTTTAACCGTTGGCGGCAAAGGCAACGTAAAGGAAATCGTTCCAATTCTACAACAGAGTGGTCGACAGTCTCTGCGGCGATATCGTTGCTGTTGCTGTGCTCCTCATACCGTTACAGTACCTAAGTGTTGTGATTCAGTGTAGTGAAATTAGGGAAAATGGGCAATCTAGTAGTAAATCTGTGTTAAGTGATCCCAAGCGACTAGCTCTATATAAGGAATGCTTACAAAAAAAAAGGAAGATAAATGAAAAATGATTTTATTTCTGTAAATAGGTTTGTACAAACACTTTTATACGTCAAATATTTTTTTAACAAACTAAATATTAATGTCTTTGTTTAATATAATTATGAAATATCAAAAAGTATATGGGCAACTAGCTTCATATTTCTGACTGACCGACTCCTTGATTATTCAAAAGTGCCTATAAATTGTTCAATTGAAATAAATGATTTGGGTTTGAGTTTATTAAATAAAACAAAAGTTACCAAACAAAAAACCACGTTCAGTATGTAAAAATTGGAGCAGGTCAGTCCCAAGCCTTTTTGTCCTCAATATAATATTTAACGGTTTATAAAGCTTTCCGGCATAACTTACGTTTAATAAATTATTTGAATTTATTAAGGCTTAAATCTTGAACGTGAATTGGAAGTTTTGTTTTGTTGGAATGTAAAAGATTTTCAAAAATATACTGAGAAGGCACAGTCATTACATTTGTTGTGGACTGTATGTAGGTTGTTGACTTGTTGTTGTTTCGGAGAAGGGTCGCTTCCAATAAAAGAGGCTTCTTGTTTCCTGATTTATTCCTCAGTTATTTTTAGAGCGGGAGTACTGGTGGCGATCCGTGTCGAACTGTCGCTAACTGTCTTGAACTGTCGTCTGTAGCGAGCTGACGTAAACTGTGGTGAACTGACTACTTTTTGTCTCTTGGAAATCGCCACGCCCCCTCCCAGGCCTTCGCCCCCTGAATGCAAATTTTGGGGTTGTAAATACAACCCCCTCATCGTGTTCGCAACAATGGCTTGAAGAGCCTATTGGAACGCAAGTAATATTACTTGCGTCCCTGTGTGTGATTGCTATGAGTTTTTCTGTAGGAGCGTTGCGACGTTTATAGTGAAGCGCCGCTTTCTTCACGACATCTCGGCGGTCTGTCACCGCCAGGTGAGACCCCTAGTTACCTAGAGGAGGCCCGGCGGCGACGACCAGCGACAGAGATGCCGACTCGACGCACCTACAGAGTAGGTGAATGGTCCCCGCCCGTCACAGAGCTAGCCGTTCACTGTCCGGGCTGAGGGGCCGTCATGTGTGTGTGAGCGGTATTGTACTGTGTAACACCGCTCAGTGTCTACATAAATCGCAGGCCGCGCCACGCATTCATGTGTGTATTTAGATGCCTGTTTAGTGGCGGATGTCTGTGTTTGTTTACGTAGCGTGCCTATATTAACCTAGGACACGTTACGCAACGGATGTATATTGTATATGTGGAGTCTTATTTTCACAGATAAGCTGTGTGTAACCTGAATTACAGCTTATTTGGGCGTCAGTCCGGTGCGATGGAGGGGTCTCGCGTCAGGGGGGCTCGCATGCCACGGCGCTATCTATTTGACATGAGGCCAGGCAGATGCGTCGGCACGCGCGAACATTCCTTTCGTGAGGCGCCCTACAAACTCATCCAGGCCCTCAATCCCGAGGTCCCTCTGAATGACGTCGTTCCTCACGAAGCGAGGGGCGTCTACTATGGTCCGCAACGCTAGACTTTGCTGCGCGCGCGAGCAGCTTGCGGTTGAACTCGCTCGTGAGGGCGAGCCACGCAGGGGCGGCGTACGTCAAGATCGGGCGCACGTACTGTCTGTACACGCCCAGCTTGACGCGCACCGGGATGCGGGACGAGAGCACTGGTTTGAGAAGGTTGCGGGCGACCCTCCCCTTTGCGGCGACCTTGCGGACATGTGGCCCCAACGTGAGTCGCCGATCGATGGGGACACCCCAGTACTTGACTCGGGGCGACCAATCGATCTCGACTCCTTGTAGCTGCAAGAGTGGTGGGAGGCGCGCGAAGCCGCTGACCATGGCCTGCGTCCCCACGTTTACGGACAGCCGCCACTTTGACAGCCATTCCGGGAGGACCTCTAGGACCTGCTGCATTTTGACCGCCGCGTACTTCACATTGAGGGATGTTGTTATGTACGTGGCGTCGTCTGCATACAGCGCCAGTGTCGTGTCTGGAGTCGTGGGGATGTCGTCCGTGTAACGTGAGTAACACGCCGGCGATACGCAGCTGCCCTGCGGGGCACTCGCGCGCACCGAGTGAGCGCTAGATAGCGCACCGTCGACCACCACCCTAAATGTCCTGTTGGAGAGAAAATCAGAGACCACCTTTACAACGCGACGGGGCGCGTCTGACGTGGCCAGCTTGTAAGTCAGACCGTCGTGCCACACACGGTCGAAGGCCTTCTCCATGTCGAGGAATACTGCCACCGAGTATTCCTTCTTATTGATAGCAACTGCGAGGTGGTGCAGTACCCTCGACAGCTGGAGCGTCATGCTATGCTCCGCCCGAATACCAAACTGTTCCGGTCGCGGCTGTATGTGGGGCTGGAGATGTCGCAGCAGGAGTGCTTCGAACCGTCTGCGTACCGGCCCATAGTGCTGCTCGACGAGGTGGGCAAGCTGTTCGAGCGCATACTCGCAGCCCGCCTCGTCGGCCACTTGTGCAGAGAGGGGCCGGACCTGGACGAGAGCCATTTCGGCTTTCGGCATGGGCGCTCTACCATCCACGCTGTGTCGTGGGTGAGAGTCCTGGCGGAGGAAACAGTGTCCCGGGGCGGGGTGGTGGTGGCGGTGTCCTTGGACATCTCCAACGCCTTCAACACCCTGCCCTGGAGCTGCATACGGGAGGCACTGCGGTACCACCGCGTGCTTCTCTACCTCCGCCGCATTGTGGGGGCTTACTTAGCCGGGAGGTGTGTCACCTACATGGGACGTGATGGCGAAAACCAGCGCCAGGTGTCGTGCGGTGTTCCACAGGGATCGGTCGTGGGACCGCTCCTGTGGAACATCGGGTACGACTGGGTGCTGAGGGGCGAGCTCCCGCCGGGCGCGGACCTGACGTGTTACGCGGACGACACGCTGGTCACGGCCCGGGGGAGTTCGCACAGGAAGGCAGCGTTGCTCGCGACGGCGGCGGTCTCACTGACGGTGAGCCGCATACGGCGCCTCGGCCTGGAGGTGGCCCTCAACAAGTCGGAGGCCATGGTGTTTTATGGCCCCCAGCGGGCGCCGCCGGCCGGATCACACATTGTAGTCGGGGGGTCCGGATCGCTGTCGAGCCCACCATGAAATATCTGGGATTGGTGCTCGACAGCCGGTGGGACTTCGGACCCCACTTCCGGCGGCTGGCGCCCAAGTTGTTGGGCGCGGCCGGGGCGCTGGCAACGCTGCTTCCCAATCTGGGGGGCCCGAGCGCCGCCTGTAGGCGGCTCTATATGGGGATCGTGCGATCCATGGCGCCGATCTCGGCGTCTGACCTGACGGCCGGCAGCATAGCTGTCCTGCGCAAGCCGCAGCGAGCGATGGCCGTCAGAGTCATTCGGGGGTATCGCACGATCTCCTTCGAGGCGGGTTGTGCACTGGCCGGATCACCGCCCTGGGACCTGGAGGCGAAGGTGCTCGCGTCACTGTACCGGTGGCGCGAGGAAGCGCGGGAGCGGGGCGAGTGACCGATGCAGCAACATGTCGAGCAGCGTCGGTTGCAGCTCCGCGAGGTCCTGGTGGCGGAATGGCGGGTGAGGCTGTCACGCCCTACCGCCGGCCTCAGCACCATCGAGGCGATCCGGCCAGTGCTCGACCGCTGGCTCGGGAGAAGGCACGGCTCCCTGACGTTTCGGGCGACGCAGGTGCTCTCGGGGCATGGTTGCTTCGGGAAGTACCTGTGTCGCAAAAACAGGGAGCCGGACGCCCGTGGCACACGGTGCCACACGGCGTGGCACACGGTGGCAGAGTGTGCCGCTTGGGAGGAGCCGCGCCGTGCCCTCATCTCAGAAGTAGGCAGTGACCTGTCGCTGACTGAGTGATTGTAGTGAGTTCGATGGTCGGCAGCGTCGAGTCCTGGGACGCGGTGGTTTCCTTCTGCGAGACGGTCATCTCGCGGAAGGAGGCTGCGAAAAGGGAGAGAGAGATCTCGACTCTCGACCCGGCCCGCAGCAGACGCACCGGGCGTCGGAGGAGGGCTGACAACGCCCTCTTCCGGCCCCCCTTAATGGGTCCAGGGGCGACGGATTCGGGGACATCCGTCGCCCCCCAACATCAGGACCCGAGAAGGCGGCGCGCGTAGTGTTCCTCGCGCGCCGACCACAGACGTTGCGGGGGGAGTACACCTCACTCCCCCCGCCCGAGACGGGGCCCGCGCAAGCGGGCCGGCACCAGCCGGGGTTGTGGAAGAATAATGTGTTCCCGCGACCCCGGCGTAGGTGTGAGAAGGAACACCGGGGTGGTTTTTAGTCAGTAAGAGTCTGACAGACCCCTCCGCCCGCCCCAGGGCGGAGGACATCCATGAGGATTTTCCACCCCGGGAACAAAAAAAAAAAAAAAGGTGTGAGATGGAACACCGGGGTGGTTTTTAGTCAGTAAGAGTCTGACAGAACCCTCCGCCCGCCCCAGGGCGGAGGACATCCATGAGGATTTTCCACCCCGGGAACAAAAACAAAAAAAAAAAGGAGTGCTTCGAACACCTTGGAGACAGTCGGCAGTAGCGTGATTCAGGGTGTTTTTCCCCGCCTTGCGGTCGCACCGGGGCTAGGGTATTCGTGAGCTGACGGCAGAGTTTGTGTACAGACGGCCAGCTGTCATTTGTGGCGTCTATACGTTCCTCTCAGTCCGCGGCGGTGTCTCCTGTAACTCGGCTATTACCCTTTCCGCGAGACGGTTTAGCTGGGTCTTCATGGTGGGGCATCTTGTTTGCTGCCACTGCTTGCGGAGGCGCCTCTTGTCGGCGATCATCGCATTTATATGAGCCGGCAGGGGCGGCAACAGCACTCTCCCCTGCGGCTGCGTTGTTGTCGCCGTTTCCAAGGCGCTTTGGATACAAGCAGTGACGTCATTAGCCATTATGTCCACGTCCGCGGCGGTGGCAATAGGCGGAGTCGGCGTGGTGGTCTCTATTTTCTCTACAAACTTAGTCCAGTCCGTGAATCGGCGTGGCGCTATGGGCTGCAGTCGGGTCGGCATTCCCGATAACACGACGAGCACAGGTTGGTCCGACTGCGATCCTACCTGGCAATGTAGCCCTCGGTGAACTACGATGTCCAGCACGTCCAGCATGTAACGTGTGGCGTCCGGGTAGTGGGTGAGCGTCTCTGGGCCGGACACCGAGTAGCCGAAGGCTTCCGCGTCCGCGAAGAGCCGTCTCCCCTCGGTATTCGTTGTGTGTGAGTTCCACGCTGGGTGCTTGCTATTTAAGTCACCGGCGAGGATGGTCGCGTGTGTTGTGCTAATAAACGCCCTCAGTTCTGACAGGTCCCATTGGACCGTGGGCGGCTTAGAGCAGGCGTAGATGTTATGGTCCTCGCCGGCTATGTGCACCTGTACACCCAGCGCGTAGAAGCTGTTGCTGTGATGGCAAGGGGAGTTCATAATGGACGACTCTTCGTCTCACAAGCACCGCCAGACCACCATATCGGGTGCTTTGTGCCGACCTTTCGTCCTTCCTATACACGAGATATCCCGGGAACCTTATCCTGTCCCCAGGTCCCAGGAACGTCTCGCTTATTAGCGCCACGTTGATATTTTGTTCCCGAAAGAGGTGGCGGAGGGGGGCGACCTTTTCCCGTAGGCCGCGGGCATTCCAGTGAATCACCCTCAACGGTCTATCCATTGTAAAGTGACAGCAAAGTGGCCAGACCGTCAAGGATGACCGTCCAAAGGGTCATGGCCATCCGGCAGTTCCGGGGATATCGCACGGTCTCTTGGGAAGCGACGAGCCTCGTTACCAATGTCAGAACCCGGTCCTCGGCAGATACGGGCTGGCCTTGCTCATGCTACGCCCTTCCTGGTGGCACCTCCTGGGGGCCCGCTCGTCGGATCTTGGCTATATCTGCCCGGAACTCCTCGTTCTCCTTTCAGCTCCATGGCGGTTGTCAGGCGAGCGACGTCCGCCCGCATCTCGGACATACCGTCCGGCGGAGGCCCGAAACGAATGGGTACCGCCGCTTAAACAATAGAGGCCGTGGCTGCGGATATGGCGTTGTCTTTAGAGGACTGAATCCTTTTTGAGGCCACACCCTTGATCGCGGCAACCACGACCCCTGCAAACTTTTTTTTTTTGTTCCGGGGTGGATAGTCCTCATGGATGTGTAGCTGCTAGCTGCAAAACATCAAAACATCCGTCCGCCGGCACAGCGAACGCTTCACTGACGCGTAGGTGGAGTGGAGCCACGCAATATTTATATTAGTGACACAACTCGCGAGCGCTGCGTCGGTACGCCACCATACAGATTGATGATGTACTAATCATAACTATAATAATTTCGTATTACTTAGCTCCTATTGGTTAGTTTATTCATATAAGATTTGTACATAACCACTACTTGTGTAGAATTTTAGCATTAAGTCTGTACATATTTTATCAATAGAATACATATCAAACAACATCATCTGGAGTTTCACTTGAATACCTACTAAGCGCTACAGTGGTGACCCCGACGTGATAACCGTCAAGGAACTCGAGATTCGAATTTTTCGAAACCGCTACTGCATACTTCAACCAGCTGTATCAAACCATGGCAACCAACAACGACCAAGTTCAAGAACTCTCTGGTGTTTCGACGTCGCTGCGCATCCCACCTATCTGGCGCGACAGGATACGACTGTGGTTCGCGCAATTCGAAGCTGTCATATCTTCACAAAAGAAGGGGGACCAAACAATGTTCGAGCTAGTCATCGGTCAACTTGAGCGGCAAGATCTCGACGAAATAGCAGACATCATTCTCCATCCACCGGAAAAACCGTTTGCTCCAGGTTTATGAAGAATCCGAGCAACGACAAGTACAGCGATTACTATCCGAAATGGAACTCGGCGACTTAAAACTATCGCAGTTGTTACGTCGCATGAAGAATCTCGCCGCCGACAACATAAAAGACTCAGCGCTGCGTAATATGTGGACTAATCATCTACCACAATCCGTACGATCAGTCCTCGCCGTCAGCGATACCATCGCGAAATACTCCGATATTCATGAACTAGCGATGATGGCGGACAAGATCCTCGAACAAACACAACCACAAGGCGCGATCGCTGCAGTAGCCACAACACATACCTGTCCACAACTTCTACCCACATCTATCGAGGAGAAGATCGACATACTTACAAGAGAAATCGCAGAACTCAAGGCAAGTCAATCGAACCGTCAGCGAGGCAGACAATTCAGCAGATACCGCTCGAGATCACGTTCGTCAAGCAGGCCCAATCAACATCGCACACAGCGCAGCAATACGCCACGACGAACTGAACAAACAGGAATCTGCTATTACCATCGCAAGTTCGGAAAGGAAGCACAAAGATGCACGCGTCCATGCAGTTTCGAAGAGGGAAAAGCTCCTTCGGGAAACTAAAACCTGCGTTGGACGAGGCGGGAACCGGCGCAAACAATAAAACATACCACTTATTCATAACAGACAGAAACTCACGTGTGTCGTTTTTAATTAACACTGGTGCGAACGTCTCCGTCATACCGAGAAGAAAAGGCGGGAAAGCAACGCCGACCGATTTTTGCTTGTACGCAGCGAACAATACAGTCATCCCAACTTACGGTGAAAAAAGACTACAATTGGACTTAGACCTGCGAAGACCATACACCTGGAAGTTCATCGTCGCTGCAGTCAGCAAGCCCATCATCGGTGCTGATTTCCTAAACCATCACCAACTACTTGTCGACATAGCCAGCCGTTGTCTCGTCGACAAGGTTACCAATCTCATTGTTAAGGCACCAGTCACATATTCCGCCGAGCCATAAGAAGTATCGACGTTGACCAGCCATATCACCAGCTAATCAGCAAGTTCCCAGACATCTTGAGGCCATCATGCATGAAGGATACTCCAAAACAGCGTGTGGAACACCACATAGAAACCACCGGACCATCACTGTACAGCAAAACTAGACCATTACCCCCACATCGATACCTGTCCGTGAAGAAGGAATTTGAGACGATGATGCAGCAAGGAATATGCCGTCCAAGCAAAATTCTACGCATTCCCATTCATTGATGACGTCATAATAGCATCAGAAAATGAAGCACGACATATTGAAGATTTACAAGAGGTATTGCACAGATTAGACGAGTACGGGATCACCATAAACCCCTCAAAATGCGTCTTCGGCAAAGATACCGTCAAGTTCCTAGGATACGGAGTGTCAAGCGATGGAATCAAACCACCGCTAGACAAGGTCAACGCTATCACTGCTTACCCCAAACCCGAAACGATACAAGACCTACGACGATTTACTGGCATGGTAAACTTTTACCGAGACAGTGTACCCAACGCAGCTCACATACAAGCACCACTCAACGCGTTTTTGCACAATTCCAAAAAGCGTGACAAGACGAAAATCCACTGGAACACAGAAGCACTTCAAGCTTTCGAGTTATGTAAAGTCAGCATCCAAAACAGAGCTTTACTCGCTCACCCATCTCCATCACCAACGGTCGCAATCTCCCTCATGTGCGACGCGTCGAATACATGCGCCGGAGCCGTGCTACAACAACGTGTAAACCAGAAATGGATACCCCTTGGCTATTTCTCGAATAAATTCTCTGACACACAACAGCGATATAGCACATTTGACAGAGAATTATTATCAATATACATGGCTATCAAACACTTCAGAAAAAATTTTGAGGGAAGAGAACTTACAGTTTACACGGATCACAAGCCGCTAACCTAAGCCATACGCAAGCCTCCATCGGATAGCGATAGACAGCGGCGCACTCGTCAGCTGTTATTTATCAGCGAGTTTACGACGGACATACGTCACGTGAGTGGAGTAAACAATGTCGTCGCCGACGCACTTTCGCGCCTCGAAACCATCGAATTGCCATCTCCAATTGATTACGACGAATTAGCACAAGCGCAAGACAAGGACAGCAACATACCCACCTTATCAAAACAAACAAACATTCAACTCAAGAAAATCATCGTACCCGGTACTAACAAACCAATCATCTGTGAAACATCGACGTCACACATTCGTCCATACCTACCAGAGTACTATCGTCGCAACGCATATAACGCCGTGCATAATACGAATACAAGTCACCCTGGATTACGAACTACGCGCAAACAAATGCAACTGCGTTACTTCTGGCCAGCTATGAATACCGGCGTTGGCAAGTGGGCGAAGACATGTACCACGTGTCAACAATCGAAAGTACAGCGTCACAGCCACAGTGAAATCACAATGTTCCCGACAAGTGAACGATTTCAACACATCCACGTTGATATTGTTGGACCTCTACCTAAATCGTCGTGTGGACACCTGTACCTGCTCACCATCATTGATCGATGCACACGTTGGGCAGAAGCAGTACCTCTGCAGGAAATAACAGCCGAAGTCGTCGCAAGAAAGCTGTACGAAACCTGGATTGCACGTTTTGGTTGTCCTATCAGAATTACAACCTATCAAGGGCGACAATTTGAGAGTCGACTGTTTCAAGACCTCGCACTATTACTAGGAGTGGAAAAAACCCGTATTACTGCTTACCACCCGCAGAGTAATGGCATCGTGGAACGCTGGCACCGATCAGTAAAAGCCGCGCTCATGACACGACTAGAGAATACGAGTAGCAACAAGTGGATCACTGAACTACCTACTGTATTGATGGGACTACGAGCCGCAACGCGTACTGACACCAACACTAGCGCTGCGCAGCTCACCAACGGACAAGCATTACGACTACCAGGCGATTTCTTATCACCATCGCCAACTGCAACTAAGATGGACCCTAACTATGTTGATAACCTCCATCACATTATCACGAAACTCATGCCGACATACCAACCGCATTCAAACAAGCAATGTATGTTCGTGCACAAGGATTTACAAACATGCAGTCACGTGTTCGTACGTGATGATGCTGTCCGCAAGCCGCTGCAACGTCCGTATAAAGGTCCGTAACAGATTATGGAAAGTAACGAGAAGTACTTCACGATACAGTTGCCTGGACGAGCCGCAAATATATCGATCGACCGACTAAAACCGGCATGCATGATCAACACTGAAGATCATCACGAACACAGTACCAGACATACACCACCATCAGCACCAGACCCAGCACCAGCTACCACAAACGCTCACTCCAACCATCTTCCGACGAGCAAAAGCGACGCTGTAAACGGCACCAGATCAGGCAGGATCGTCAAAATGCGAGTACGCTTCGCTCGGAGGGGAGTACTGTAGCTGCTAGCTGCAAAACATCAAAACATCCGTCTGCCGGCACAGCGAACGCTTCACTGACGGAGAGAACGTATCTATATCGCGGCGCCCCAGCAAGGGGGCGTTGCGTGCGGCGCCAGGGCTATGCCCCCCGGCCGCGGATGCCATACGGCGACCCTTAAATACGGGCCTCTCATTGAGGCTGCTTCTTGACAATAAATTTCCTTACTTGTTATTCATTGGGCGCACGCGAGCTACGCGCGCCCATGTGAGTGGTTGCTATGTGTGTTTCTATAGGCACGCCGCGACGCTATTAACACAAAGCGTCGCTTGCTTCACGGTATCTCGGCAGTCAGTCACCGCCAGGTGAGACCTAGGAGGGGACCAGGGGTTACCTAGGGGAGGCCCGGCGGCGGCGACCTGCGACGGAGATGCCAACTCGACGTTCCTGCAGAGTGGGTGGTTGGTCCCCGCCCGCCCAGATCACAGAGCTAGCCGTTCACTGTCCGGGCTAAGGGGCCGACATGTGGGTGTGAACGGTATTGTAATTGTGTAACACCGTTCAATGTTTGCGTGACTCGCAGCCCGCGCCGCGCGTACACGCATGAATTTGGGTGCCTGTATACCTGTACATGTACAGTGGATATCATTTATTACGACCTTGGTTGTAGCGACCATTTACCTATAGCGACGTTAAATCTAAGTCCCTTGAATTTAAAGCATACTTTAGTACAAAATTCATGTGGCTATAGCGACTTTGGATGTAACGCCGAGTTCGGGTGTATGGACTGTTTTTAATGAATCATTTGTAACAAATTCCTAGAAATCCCATGCAGATATTGCGACCGGAGTCGGCCGCCAAAGACACAAAGATTTTTTTCTTTCACAAACATTTCTTATCTTTTGTTTACATCCATTGCACACAGATGGTCAGCAAGTGTGGAGACCTTTACCTTGTGTTTATAGATATCAACTAAGTAGGTAGGGAAGCGTACACGTTTCGGAGCTTTTATGGTTCAGTTACAAAGTGATATTCTGAGTAGCAACTGGGTTTAGTAAACTTTTGAATAAGTATGGCTGCTAGACGCAGTGAGATTCCTACAACTAAGGATGTGTTAGGTGTTGTAACAAAGCTTAAAAGATACTGTTTATTTGGTGATGGAAAGGATATTATAAATATTGAAGAAGTAATGAAAATAGAATACACGCTACAGCGTACACTAGCACAAAAAAATAAATTGAAACAAAATAATATTACACATTTTATACTATGTACATATAACTATGTGTGCAAATATTTTCAATAATAAATGAATGTAAACTACACATGTGTACGTGTCTGTATCTCTTTACCTTTGCCTGTAACGACTTCCGGATATAACGACAAAAATAGAGTGGTCCCTTCATTGTCGTTATACCCGAAATCCACTGTATGTCTGTATGCAATTACGTAACGTGCCTATTTAACCTAGAACACGTTACGTAATGGGTGTGTGTGTTGTGAGTGTGGAGTCTTTTTGTCACAGCTAAGCCGCGTGTAACTTGGCTACAGCTTATCTGGAAGTCAATCCTGGTTTTTTGGTGACATCGTCTGTACTGACGCGTAGGTTTTTTTTTTTTTTTTTGTATGGCATCTCGTAGTTGACCTTGAGAGGTCGTGACTACTTAACCGGACTATCCTGTGGCTGCCTTAAGCGGACTCAAAGCCTCCAGCCAGGGGCGTAAAACTACTTACATTACTAAGCGAACGCTCGCTAAGAGCACCCCCTGTGGGGTACGGACCTCGGCTTAGGGCGTCGCTGACGGGAGGACAGCAAGATGGGACAGGCTGGATCAGATTTTGTTGATTATTATTATTCGGGGAATTTAAAGCTACAGGCTCAGCTACGGCGCGGGCTGGCACTTCATCGAGCAAGGGTCGGGGGGGACAATTACGTCGGGATCTTCGCGAGGAACCTCGGCGGCGAGGTCGGAATGTCGGTCTGTGTTTGTGCACTGTACTAGTGGCCCTACTGCTCTCCTGAATGAGAGTTATGTGGTCATCGGGATCGGTGAGGACATGCTTGGGACGGCGGACATGACTAATGGAGGAGGGAATATAGCTAGCGGCTTTCACAACCAGAGGGTTGCGGTGATTCGCGGCGGTCTCGAAGAAACGCTTTGAAATGCGTTTCATGAACTGACGGATAGTGGGAATCCTGAGGTCTACGTGGAGGATTTCGTTGCGAACGTACCAGGGGGAGCCTGTTATCCTACGGAGGAACTTGTTCTGGAGGGACTGCATTCTATTGAAGCGAACGGGCTTGGCGTGTGCGAAGACTGCACTGGCATAGGTCATGATCGGGCGGATGCACGCTGTGTAGATACGCATTTTGCACTTTAGTGACAATTTGCTACGTGCATTGAGGACAAAGTGAAGTCTACCTAGAGCGAAGGCGACGCGCGAACGAGCCGCCTTAATGTGCTCTGAAAAAGAGAGGTGTTCGTCTAGTACGACACCCAGGTATTTGGCTCGCTTCTCCCAAGGGATCGGCTTGCCGAACATGGTGATCGGTCGAGGGGGGCAGGGGTTGCGACGCGGTTTTGAGAAAAGAACCGCTTGACTTTTGTCGGGATTGACTTCGATTCGCCATTTGACGCGTAGGTGGAGCCACGCAATATTTATATTAGTGACACAACTCGCGAGCGCTGCGTCGGTACGCCACCATACGGATTGATGATGTACTAATCATAACTATAATAATTTCGTATTACTTAGCTCCTATTGGTTAGTTTATTCATATAAGATTTGTACGTAACCACTACTTGTGTAGAATTTTAGCATTAAGTCTGTACATATTTTATCACTAGAATACATATCAAACACTATCATCTGTAGTTTCACTTGAATACCTACCAAGCGCTACAGATGTCCTCGGAGGGGCGGGCGGAGGGCTCAGGGTCAGACTCTTACTGACTAAAAACCACCCCGGTGTTCCATCTCAAACCTACGTCGGGGTCGCGGGAACATATGATCCTTCCGCAACCCTGACTGGTGCTGGCCTGCCTCGGCCGGCCTCCTCGTGTTGGGAGGGGGTCCGCCGTCCCTGGACCCATTTAGAGGGGCTGGAAGAGGGCGTTGTCCGCCCTCCACCTAGGACCAATCCCTTGCCCCTTGCGACGGGTCTGATGAATGGCCCCGTCGCCTACCATTTTTCGGCCGCAGATAGGGAGAGCGGCCAACGACATACCGACACCCCTCTTCCCCTGCGGCCCCACCGCGTCCGCCAACATACGGTGGCGACCCCGTTAAGGCCGCGGAAGGTAGGGAGATCGGCGCACCGCAATACCGGCACTCCCGCCGCGGCCCCACCACAGTTGCGATGCCCAACAACACCGCAACCTTGGCCACCACGTCGTCGGCTTGTCAGCAAAAGCCCTGACGAGCGGCCCCTCCTCGGGTTCCTCTTAGCTTCACCGTGGGGCCCAAACCACGGTTACTGAGCCCCGCCGCCTCGTCAATGCGGGAACCCATTGCGGGGGACCTCTGCAAACCTGGCCGATCGCTCGGATTTGGAACTGCCAGCGGCATCCGGCTCACAACGTGAAGACTCTGAACGAGCTGCTCCGCGGCTGGCCACTTCAGGGTGGCGTCCCTTCGTGGCGAGCTTCTAGGCTCGCTGGGCTGAGTCGGTTGTCTCGGCTGGACTGAATCGGCTCGGCTCGCTGTCCTGATGGGTGGTGAGCCCACTGCCCCTTCCTCTGTCTCTTTCATTTTTTTTGTTTTCCCTCTGGCTGTTGTGGTCCCTTGTACTTGGAGAGATCAGCGCTAGCGACCGGCTTCTCTCCGGCCATTCGTCCCCTCGGCACGCTTGACCTTAGGATTGAGTTTTTATAGAGGTTGTCTTTCCTGTCACCCTCGCACACTATGCCTACTAGACTCACCCTCATCAACCAGAGGGGATGTGGCCGTTAGATGACCACCAGGCCAACCCCGACGACTGGCGATATCGGCGCCGACCCAGACCAAGAAGGGTGGGGTTGCTGCGCAGACGGCGAGGGCCCCAGCCCCGACGGCGTGACGGCCGCCCCCGCCTTCTAAATCTCCTTCGACCGACGCTGATTGGCAAACAGTCGAGGAGAAGGGGACGGCGGGTAAGGCAGCAAGGGTGCCCAAAAGAAAAAAGAGGCGGCAGCTGCGCAAGGAGCGAAGCGTCGCGGCTAGGCTCCGTGCCTCAAAGTCCGCAGCTGAAGTGATCACACTATAGCCGAAGGGGGAAAAAAGGACATGACCTACCGCGAGGTGCTCGGCAGGACGAGGAAGGCGGCGAACCTCGATGAGCTAGGCGTCACAAATGGCATCTGGGTAACGGTCATTGCGACTGGGGCCCGGATGCTGGAGGTCCCGGGTGCGGCTAGCGGCCCAACCGCGGACGCTTTGGCTGAAAAGCACCTTGGTGAGGGCAGGCACCATTCGCCCTGACTTCAGCTATTACTACTACTGATACCAGCTATTACGGTGAGCTGCCCCCTGACGGCGGCCCAAAAATAGCCGGAAACGGCCGAAGGGCTGGGTTTCCGCGCAGGTGAAACTGCTGGAACCCAGACCTCTGAGGTACTTCCGCTGCCAGGTGGGCAACCACGTGATAGTGCAATGTATCTCGGAGGTGGACCGCAGCGGTCACTGCTTCCGTTGTGGTCAGCCCGGTCACAAGGCCGGCTCGTGCAACGCCGCGGCGCACTGCTTTATATGTGAGGCAGCTAGCAAGCCAGCCGATCACCGGGTTTGGAGAAAGGCTTGCACTCCACCAGCCAAAGCAAGGGGCAGGGTCAACCCACACACCCGTTACCGGAGGAGACGTCGTCGGGTCCCTGACGAAGAAGCCGCGCTGTACGAGGTGTACCGCGCGGCAAAGGAGACTCTGTGGCTGGCCATCGGCGAGGCGAGGACGCGAGCCAGGGAGGAGATGTTGGAGACTCTAGACGGGGATCCGTGGGGGCGCCCGTATAAAGCGGTTCGAGGGAAACTTCGAGCCGCGGCACCTCCACTTACGGAGAGTCTCCAACCCGAGCTGCTGGAGAAGGTAGTCGCAGCCCTCTTCCCGGCAAGAGCGGAGCATACCCCGCCGCCGATGGCTTTGCCCACAGCCGCAGGGTCTACAGAGGAGAACGCCATCAGCGTCCCAGAGGTGACACAGGCAGAGATGGGGGCGGCCGTGATGCGGCTCCGGGCCAAGAACGTGGCTCCGGGGCCCGACGGGATTCACGGCCTAGCGCTAGCCCTCGCTCTGAAAGAGCTTGAGCCCCAGCTAAGAGGACTCTTCACAGCGTGCCTTGAGCGGGGCCAGTTTCCCACTTTGTGGAAAACAGGTCGCTTGGTCCTGCTCAGGAAGGCGGGGCGCCCTGCCGACTCGCCGTCTGCGTACCGGCCCATAGTGCTGCTCGACGAGGTGGGCAAGCTGTTCGAGCGCATATTCGCAGCCCGCCTCGTCGGCCACTTGTGCAGAGAGGGGCTGGACCTGGACGAGAGCCAGTTCGGCTTTCGGCATGGGCGCTATAGACGTTGCGGGGGGAGTACACCTCACTCCCCCCGCCCGAGACGGGGCCCGCGCGAGCGGGCGGGCACCAGCCGGGGTTGTGGAAGAATAATGTGTTCCCGCGACCCCGGCGTAGGTATGAGATGGAACACCGGGGTGGTTTTTAGTCAGTAAGAGTCTGACAGACCCCTCCGCCCGCCGCAGGGCGGAGGACATCCATGAGGATTTTACACCCCGGGAACAAAAAAAAAAAAAAAAAGGGTCAACCCACTGCCACCGCCGTCAACGCCGCATCCGCCAACTAAGTAAATAAATTATAAATTCCGGAATCAATGACGAACAGAAATAATTTTGACGCGTTAATATGTTAATTTGTTTATTTTAACTTTAAACAGCTCTAAGACAGTTCGTTAAGTTAGCTCCTTGGTTTCCATGTTTCGATGTAAAAAAAGTTCCATTACACGATAGTTATGAGTTTTCATAAATCAAATCAAATGTCATTTATTCAAACTAGGTGAAAATCAGCACTTTTTGATCGTCGAAATTACATAAGACCCCAAAACGCCCACCCTTCAACACTTCCTAGTGCTATGGCTACATAGTAACCTATTCGGCCGCTAAACACGACAGATACGGATTTTCACGCTAACATTGCTGGCCGCTGCCCGCATGTATTCGACCAGTACCAGTACCAGTATAGGTATGCATGTTCGATTTATCTCGAAGAAGGTTGTCAAAATTTGCGAAGTTTTTTTCAGTCACAAATAAAGGGTATAAAAGGACACGTAACGAATCCGGGGACTTGTATTTACTCTCCTTCGTTGTCATAATTTTTTTGCACTAGACCATACGGGAGGTACCTTCTTACAGATTTTAAAGGTCAAAATTCCAACTATTAGTGACCTTTTTTTACGAAAACTAGTTTTTAATGCATAAGTAACACAACTTCAAATAACCCCACGACCCCTGGTACCGTTGCATGCACCCATAATCAAAATATTTTATATGCGTTATGTTGCACAGTATCGTAAAAAGCGATTTTTCACACCAAAAATAAAATTCGTTTTAAAGCTTTAAAATATTTTTGTTATTTTACTTAGATAGAGCATTTATATGCTTAGATAGAAGATGGAACTTATCGTATGCCGTTCTAAAGCGTATCCAATTAGACACACATCTGTATCTTACACAATGTGTTAAATCATAGTGTAGGTACATCCCGGTTCATTAACACAGTGATTATAAATTAGGTATATCTGTTTTATCTCAGTGTGACGCTCGCGCGCACGGCGCGTCAACATGTTCGCCTTGAGACTCGCTACGAGGGTGAAAAACTTCACTGAATCGTTGCCTACCGCATCTTGTATCAAACTTATTCAAACTCGGAATGTGTTGTACAAAAATAAAACGGACGATTTACTCAACATAGTAATTCGCGGCGAACCTTTACAGTTCCCATACGTGTGGTTACGAGAAAACTGCCAGTGTGAACAGTGCTATCATACCTCAGCCAAAAGCCGGATACTGGATTGGAGCTATTTCGATCTAAATGTAAAGCCGAAAGACGTCTCTAAGGACCAAAATTCTCTGCAAGTCACCTGGAACGATGGACACACATCGGAATACAATTTGAACTGGCTCAAGTTCAGAGGTTTCACGGCAGAGAATCAGAAGAATTACACCGAATCTATCTACAAACCTAAGAAAATTACGTGGCAGAGAGAGGACTTCGATCAAATATTTTCCAAACATGATTACAACGAGGTGTTAAATTCAGATGAAGCTCTGTACAACTGGCTGTACAAGTTATCTGTTTACGGAGTCGCTTTGATTCAGAACACTCCAGACTCTGAAACAGCTATAGACGCCATTGTCAATAAAATTGGATTCACTAAGAGGACACACTACGGTGTCAAGTTTGTTGTGCGGAATGTCCCAAATACGAGTAACGTGGCCTACTTATCGAGTAATCTACAACTGCATACTGACTTGCCCTACTACGAGTATTGTCCGGGAGCAAATTTATTACATTGTTTAGTACAAACAGCTAGCCGAGGAGGTGAGAATTTGCTGTCAGACTGCCACTATGTCGCCGATTATATGAAGGAGAATCACCCAGAGCAATATAAGCTTCTAACTGACACAGAAATCGAGTGGAGGGATGTTGGAACTGAAGATGGCAATGAATTCTTTAAACTACACCGTGAGCCCGTCATCTGCTTAGATCGTCACGGCGAAATAAATCGAATTAACTTCTCGATTCCGCAAAGGGGTAGTCAGTTCCCTGGGCCGATTGAGTTAGTAAAGCCATGGTATGAAGCTCATGGCATGTTCTTAGCTTTGAACCATAAGTTCGCCGCTAGATTTAAAACTAAGGCTGGAGAGATACTCTGCTTTAATAATATAAGATTGTTGCACGGTCGGAACGCGTATGAGGACAGTGAGAACAATGTAAGGCAACTAATAGGAGCTTATGTGGACTGGGATGAGATATACTCAAGATTGAGATGCTTGAAAGTAAAGTTGAAGAATGAAGATGGTATCTGTTGAGATTTTGCCGAGTGGTTTTTAATACGGATATGAAGATAAATATTAGTAGACTCAAGCATTATTTACAACCAGTTTAAAGCCTGAATTGGTTGGAACTGGTTTTAAGTAATGAGAAGATTCTTGAGCGAGGTTCTATAACACGGGTTTCTATCATATACTAATTATTCTACTCGGTACTAATAAAACAAAAGATTATTTTGTTTACTATGTTTTATTAAAAGATTAATAACATTAGGACAAGTATTATATTATAAGGCTGGCTGCATACGTACGGTTTCCTGATAAGATTTTCTGATTAGGAAATAGAAATTCAGATTCGGAGACCTGACCCATAAAAATTTTGTAAAAGGTGCAAACGTTCTTAAATTTTCCGAACGGAATTATTCCAAACGTTCGTTTCGGAATGACGCCGGAGCGTTCTGAAAAATAACGTAACGAAGAACGGAAAAACCGAATGATGTCATCTCAAACGCAGCGTTCGCATTCGCATACATTTTTTGCCACTCACCGCACACGGACGGACGGAAATATTCATTCAGAACCGCATACCTAAAAGTACAGTAGGTACTCTGTGGGACCGCGCCAGTGCACCCCTGGCTGGAGGCTTTGTGTTCGCTTAATTAAGGCAGCCACAGGATAGTTCGGTTAAGTAGTAACGACCTCTCAAGGTCAACAACGAGATGCATTTTTTTAAAAAAACGCGCCAGTGTGTGCCGAGTGGACAACTAGGTAGTTTTTTAAAAAAAACGCGCCAGTGTGTGCCGAGTGGACAACTAGGTAGTATTTTTGGGCGATCCGTGTGTTTGCAATTGTTTTTGTAACAAAATGTATGAGCCCGAAAATGTAATAACGTCTGAGGAAACATGTCCATGCGTAAGGTGTATAAATAATATGGACCACAACAGAGACAAAGAACTTGGGGTGGGATTAGATTTGTACATAAGTTTTTAATTAATTGGAAATGTGCACAGACAGAATAATTCTGGATGTGCTTGTAACTCTCTTTTATTGGCTGGGGATTAAATGGGTATACCCAATAGCGCCGTTGCCTCTTCTTATTGTTTAAAGCCAGTAAAAGTGCAATAGCAATCAATTAGTTGTCTTCCAAGTTAAATGAATTTTCACGAACGCATCACTCTTTGTACTGGCAGTATAAAATCCTCTTACAAAAAATAAAACATCTGCACCTCTAGTCTCATGGAATTACAAATCTGAATTCCTGATCAGGAAACTGATCTGATCAGGAGCCTTAGTAATGAAAAAAGTTATATTAGATCCATATTTTATGGTAAAATTCAACAGCACATTTGCAACAAAGTATTGACTAAGTCAATTTCTGCTTCTTGTCATCTTGCAGAGTTTCACTTCTATTACAATTAGCAAATTGTTGTTCAGCCATGCAGGGTGCTGCCACTTCCCTTAGGGCATGTTGACTGTTGTGCACTGTTTCATAACCCCATAAATCTAGTTACTGGGTAAAGGTGTGATATTTAAATTAAATAAATAACACTGGCATTTCTGTAACACGCTCAGAATTATTAAAGAACAAGAACTGGCTTATGTATTTGATTTCTAAGATATCTCTTAGAGAATTTAAAAAGTGAAGGTTCATTATAGCCAGAGCAGACTTAATAAATGCTATAAATAAGCATGTATACAGGTATTATTGAGTTTTCTACTTGAGTCCAACTCCTACTTCAACTCCACATAACTATCTACAGCATAACTTCTTATAAAAAACCTACTAAGTGGAATTATTCTATCAGCCTCCTCTTGTTTCTCACCAACTTCAATCAGCGGGAACTCTTCAAAATCAGGATTGGTAGACATGGCAACAGCATTGGACTCATTGGTATGAATGTATATTGAGAAACTGCAATCCTCTGGCAAGTCTTTGAAGGTATTACTCACTGAGGAAATCTTTAGACAAACAGCCCGCAAATTCTGCTCGCATTGCACCAAATAAGCATCAATTGTTTCGTCAAAGTAACTGTTCTTTTCAAATTGAAACACAAATTTCAATACAGATTTATATTCATTGTCTGTAACTACAAACTCCACACAACCTAGTTGGTCACTCTTCAAACATTCTCCTATACTTTTAAGGCACAGATCAAGATACTGATTCACTTCAGGATGAATTGAATGATGGACAACAATATTGTACTTTTTACGAGTTTCAAAGACACTTTTGGGGTATACTGACGCGTAATAAAGAATGCTGTGAAAGGCAACCGCTAAGAATTCTATTGTAATGTCTACAAAACAGTTATCCATATCCAAGTTATTACAAATTCAGGAAAGCGAGAGCCAGCAGGAGCGGGTCGAGCGGGATAATGTAAACAACATAGGCTTGTTGAAAAAATATCAATACATCGATGTATCGATGTTTTTGATTCGAAATATCGATCTTTTTGAACCGATACATCGATATGTCGATACATAATATTCAATTTCGAATATCGTATCAACAACGATATTTTTTCAAATTTAATTAATTTACATAATATTTTAGGAGAAATTCAAAACCACATGACAGCGGAGCATGTCAGGCAGAGTTTATCTACTTTCACTACCGGACAAATACAATGTACCCTAATGTACCCTAATTGTGTAATACACAATCAATCGGAATCCAGATTGGTAATCCATTGCTTCATACGTTCGATAAAAAATTCTGCTCAACTATGTAAATAACGCAATGAATGTTGTTGAACAGTCATAATCGTTTACGAAAATGTGTTACGCAATTAGGCTGTTGGGTTGGCTGATAAAATAAATTGGTATTTCAATATTAGAATATTGCTATTTAGTTAAAGAAAAATGATTCAAATACCTTAATTTTGTTAAGATTCACATACATTAAAATATTGCGCATTTTGCATAAAAAATAATATTACCTCTTACCAGACTGAAATAAATGCATTATTATTTTAAAACCGAGAACTTCTGAAAATTTGACCGATACATCGATATATCAATATTTTTTCTCGAAATATCGAGCCCGATTTTGATACTACTCAATCTCGACATTTCGAAAAAAAAAATCACTTCCGACATCCCTAAAACAAAAATGCTAATTCTATTCTATTTTAGAGACATCTTGTTAACTGTCAGTGTCAATCCAAGTCCGTCAGGGACGTCAGGGTGTGTGACTGATCAAAGTGTCAACCATAGATTCAACAAAACATGCCATTCACAAAAGAAAAGATGAAAATTCGCGAAACCGCGAACACCAAGACTAATAAACCAAAATTATTAAAACTTTAACAAACACCTCAAACACCTTCCAACAGGGCCACAGTTTGCCAATCGCCAGTTATGTTCAAAATGCATCTAGGTCCTGAGTCCAGGCTACGACTGTATAATGATAGGAAAACCACTACACTATCCGGAATTTAAATCTGTTGCTGTCACACGTGCTACCATTTGATCAACGAGC
Organism: Dasypolia templi; assembly: GCA_963555695.1. Taxonomy (NCBI): domain Eukaryota; kingdom Metazoa; phylum Arthropoda; class Insecta; order Lepidoptera; family Noctuidae; genus Dasypolia; species Dasypolia templi. The sequence goes on from OY743145.1 coordinate 2,586,542, forward strand.
CAGAGGCAATCATCATTACACTGTATTTTTTGGCTGCTTTCCGAATTGGGATGTAATCGATTTGAGCGCGCTTACGCTGCCTATTATACTGTCAAAGGCTATATTGAGGACAAGAAGGCTTGGGATTGAGCTGCTCCAATAAGTTTACACAGATATTGTCTATGTTTAATTTGCTGTTAAACTTTTATTTTTGATTTTTTTAGATAAACAATGACATCTTTATATTTACTGTTTAAAGTATAACATTGTTTTACTTTTTGAGAATGTGAGGACTATGTGAGTCATTGTTTTTTTGTTCTTTCAGTTGTTTTAATCACGGTCTGGCTGTTTGAGTACTTAACGCGGCCTACCCAAATGTCCTTTCTTTTGTATTGTTCGTGGAATCGTTGAGCTCCTTAGTTCTGAGTTGAGCTGCACCATGATTGACAAATGCATGCACTGACTGGACAGGTCCACTCAAATCAGTGTGGTTCTTTCCTCAAAAGACCATTTCAGACACCAGTCTACAGAGTCCTCATATGATCTGACCATGTTTATTCTCGGATTTTTACACTTTGACATGACGTGAAAATTTACTTTGTAAAGTATTATAATATTTTAATTATTGTGAATGTGAAGGCAGTGTGGATTTGTTGTTTTTTTTTTATCTCAATCTATTTTTAATTTTTAAAATTAGTTTTAATCATGGTCTGGCAGTTTGAGCAATTTATGCGGCCTACCCAAATGTCCTTTCTTTGGTAATGTTCGTCGAATCGTTGAGCTCCATATGTGTTGTGTTGAGCTGCATGATTACTGACAAATGCGTGCACTGACTGGACAGGTCCACTCATTCTGTTTGGTTCTTTCCTCAAAAGACCATTTCAGACATCAATCCACATGGTCTTCACATGACCTGACCAAGATTATGTCTGGACTTTAAAAGAGACTGTGACCTCTGAGTTTGTTTTGGCGTTTCTTCTCAGAGTAGTCAGATAGGAAACGCCGATCTCATCTACTTTTAAAATAGTATTGACGTGTAAAAGTGTTTGTAAAAACCTACTTACAGAAATAAAATCATTTATCATTTATCATTACACCCGTTCCGAGTTAGCGTGAGCGCGACAACGATGTCCCGTAAATCGTCATAGATGACGTCATGACATGCGCCATCTTGCCATAACGCCGACCATGCCTTATAGAAATATCACTGTGAGCGAATTGTCAGCTGCCATAATCGTGATATGTAAATCGGAACGCTAATTATCGATGTGAGCGCTTACAGCGATTATGGTCTAACTCGGAATGCGGCCTTTCTTTGTATTTTGAATACGTGACGTCATACTGCGCGATGTTCCGTCTTAGTACAACAGCAAGACAGAACGTTTTGTTAAAAAAGAAAATGTTATCTTTACTTTATGGTTTAACGTGACGTCACGCAACTGGCATTGAAGCACGAATTTACTTTGCACGGGTTTCAAAATAGAAACCAAATAAGTTTGTTATTACCAAGTGCAACGAAATCTATTCTTTCAAAATGCAACAAATAAAGGGCAGTGTTGTTAACAGCATGATACTTGGACAAAACCATTTCTGTTGCTTATGCTTCAAAACCGTAGCAGACTCCGCGGTTCACATAGAAGACAAGGTTATTGTAAAGAAACACAAAAATACTTACGACGAAGTATTAATGACTGATATTCTTACTACTATCTTGGGTCTGGAGGTAAAAAGCTATAGACTTTATCTTGTTTTCTTATTTAACTTAAGCAACCACAGGTAACCAAGCTACTGCCCATCACGCCCACTTTCCAATGAGGCATAGATAGAACTATAGCTAGTCAAAAGTATAACTTTGCCAGATGTTTGGTACAACAAACATACAATCTACTGCTCAACATGGCTCTCCTTTGATACTATGCCAAAGCCTGGTGAGCCTCTTTACCCCTATTATTGGAATTGATTATTATTGAAATATTGACACCAATTTTCAAGAACATACCTACCTAATTTATTGGTTCTATGTTGACCTTGAATCAGTTGTAAGATCATACCCAAAATAAAATAAAAGTCTTGTTTCAGATATGTGACCAACTATCAATATTTAATGCAGTGTGTAACGAATGTTCATCAGGAGCAATAAACAGTTACAAGTTCCACACACAGTGTAAAGATAACTCACAGAATCTTGGCTACATTATAGACGGTCTCAAGAATGGTACTGAAATATGTCAAACTAATTCAAAAAGTGTTAAGGCCGGATTTGTATACATAAATACAGAAAACTTTAAATACACAGGATATAACTCATTTAGTACTGCAAATACAAGTTTACTTGCTTACCGCAAGTTTCAAAACCTGCAATTTAAATATGAATACATTAATAAACCTGCTATGAAATTTGTTTCAAGATCTAATTATAGAACAAATGATAAAGTTAAAAATTTAAGGCTCAGACTTGTCCGATTGAATCCAATGGTTCTAAAAAAGCACAGCAGAGTATTTGTTTGCCCTAAGTGTGACCAATTCTTTGTTAGAAGATATTCTATGCACCTGCATTATAGAAAAAAACATCTTTCAAATTGTGAAGGTTTTCCTTTCATTAGCCCTAATGTAATTAAAACAAATGAATGTGATAGCTCAAATAACTTAGAACCCTCTCTACTATGCTCAGAACCTGCAATAATAGAAACAAATGAAGGTCACTCAGTAAAAAGTCAAGTCAAAGTCAAAATTGAACCAGAGGAGAATGGATTTGTGGGTGCATTCAGAACATATTTGGATGAAAATAAGATTAACTTTCCTAGTTAAGTACCCCTTATACTGAAGCGCACCGGGAATATATTACTATCTGAAACAAATTAAGACCTCATGCCTCACTGCTACTATAGGCATTGCATTGTTGCACCAGGCCCTGATTGGTATAATACCTCAGGTATACCCTTAGTGAGGCATTACACAAGACTAGGAATTAGGCTTTAGAAATACGAGACTGTTGATCTAATGTTTGTAAAAAGTAAAGACATACATTAAAAGCAATTTATTAACAACAGAAATAACTAGTACATAATTTAATTAGGTCTACTCTGATGTACTCTGATCTTTTACTTGTTTTTCCCGTTATCTGAAATTAAAAAAGTTTATTTTAGAAACAATACCCTTTCACTGTTTTGAAGGTATATCAATTAAATCATATTAACCGCTGGCAATAATTAGTTTGTTCCCCAACATACCATGCTGGGGATTATGTGCAGGCGATTTAAAATCCATCAAATTAGAAAAATTAAGTGCCTACATTATTTTACAAAAAAAAGTAAAAACAATGTATACATAATTGCCCTAGTTAATAGTACTATATAAATCAGAAAAGATGTGTGTACTTAGTATGAATTTTGGTACGCCAGAGAGTAACCTGGGGGAGGTTACTCTCTGGCAACATGAGGCAAAGCTTCTAGTAAAGGAGGGCACAATCATTTAGCTGCTAACATTTTTGGGCTAAAAGTAAGTGCCAGCCACAAAATAATGTTAAATTCTTTTAATAGACTACATAAAATTACCACAGACATAAATCTCAGGCACCTATCACTGTCATTTGTATGAAACTTTCTCTCTTTTGGGTTCACTTCGAATGGTCTATTTTTCACTTTGCCAGTCAGTGCTCTCATTTGGAGTAACAACTTGGGGAGGTGCTCCAAAAACTTGTACTCTTACACTGGAGAGAGTGCAACGAGCTGTTCTTAAAGTCATGACTTTTAAACGGTATGGCACTGCACAATTGTATCAGGACTGCAAAATAATGACCGTTAGACAGCTCTTTGTGCTCAATGCCATTTTGCAGACATGACTCTCTGAAATACAATACTGGTCATCTGGCAAATAGAAGATCAAAATATGTCTGTCCTGTAGAATGTTACAGAACTAAATTGGCTGAAAGGCATTTTTGAGTATTAGGTAGTCGAATTTATAATGCAGTTAACAAACAATGCAATATTTATGGCTTAAATAAATTCGAGTGTCAAAAGAAAGTGAGTCAATAGCTCACAACTCTTACTTATGAGGAGGATATACTTACTCAGACAACTCAACCATACACCGCCACACACATACACCACACACACACACGACACATACAGTTACCAAGTTCACACTAGAGGCAAAAGTTTAATTTTTGTTTTGTTTCTTTACTTTATTAGCTTTATTTTCTTTTTATACTGAACAATAGCTACTTATCAAATATTACTCAGTACTAGTTTATATGAATTGGAAATGTATTAACAGAGAGATTCCTGGCACCCATAACACAAGTTCGATCTTAGCTTGGGCGCCAGTGGAGATATTCAGAGAATAATGCAATTTTTAAAAACAGTAGTGTCACTAGTATTAATCTTTTGCCATCATGTAAATTGGAAAAATAAAGTTATATTATTATTAATATTATCTACACTGGTCGCCCCTCATCATCTGGTATTGAAGAGTTAATAGAAGTCATTAATTTTGTAACCATGGCAATACTAAATAAATCTAATGATTTTACTCATTACTTCCATGGTTATAACAGCTCTCAAAATTTTAGTTTTTAATTAATGACAATATTTCTACTTCTGAATATAGACAATGATTGCTGAAGTGTATTTGTGTGAGATCAGTTATCTGATGTACCTACCACTTTCTTCATCCTTAATTGATTCCAGTCCCTGAAAATAAGAAATATTATTTTAGAAGAGTACATTAGATGATCAATAACAACAAATTAACTAATTAAGGCAATAATTCATTTGTTGGAGATTTATGACTTCCATTGAAATGTTAGGTAATAGATGTTAGCAAAGAAATGTTTCATACTGCAACTTTGTAGGGATTTCCAGTCAGCCTTAGGTCCCTCTGGTACAGCTGACGGCTCCATCTGTCATCAAGGTTGCGTCTGAAATGCTGCAAAACAAATTAGTGAATTATATAGACTATCTGAAGCTTGACATTGGATTTTGACTACATATATGTAGCAAGGGCTTGATAGGGCCCTGCTATTGTTATATGTGATTAATAAATTCTCAAATACATTACGGCATTTGTAAAACAATATGTTCTGGATCCATTCACACATATATAAGAGAATGTATTCACATAATCTGACTACATATAAGCAATTTATATTATCTGTGATCCAATGAACTCAGTATGATAGTAAGGAAGAACACTGCTGTTGGGGTGTTATCTAATAATTTATTCTAAGTGAAATCTTACATTGCCTATTGATAAATTGTGAATGTGATAAAGACCCCAGCCTGGCAAACCAAAGGCAGCCGTGATAATGAAAGCGCTGGGCAGAATTTCGTACCACATATTAGCAAAAAACTATCGGACACACAGTATTAACAATTTCGTAATTCAAATGACAGTACACTGTGTGTTGCCAAAATTAGATACAAAATATTGCAAGCAACAACAGTGTAGCCACGTGGAAAATGGACAAATCCGTGCAGGTACCTATTCTACCTTTTACATAAAATTTCAACCAATGGGGAAGGTCGGGCAAAGCTAATTGTGGATGGCGTGACCATAGCTAGGTCCCTACGGCCTACAATAAATTTGCCATTTCGTTCATTCATTTCATTTTATGTTCATTCATGAGTTTGATTTTATTTCACTATTTCGTTATTTTCAGTGATTTCAGTATTTTAAATCAAGTACTTGACATGGAAAGTGTCAGAATTTTAAACTTTGAATATTTCCTCGTAATCACTTTCTTCAAAATGTTCCAGGACATAAATTAAAACTCAAAAAAAATCTGTACGAATAGCTTTAAACCACAATCTTCTAATTTTAGGGGCTTACGAGAAATTCGGACTCCAATTTCGGAGTATCTAGGAACACAAAAACGAGTCAATTTTCACTAAAATAAAATAAAACCACATCACGCCTTGTATTTTTAGCTTGTGTTGGGAACTAGCTACGCCAGCGCCATTTTGACAGTTGCCTTCCCCATTGTCTGTGCAACGGCCGTTTTTCGAAATCATATTTTGAAATGGGACTACGATCGGTTTTTGTTTAACTTTTTGATTTTTGTTTACAACCAGCGCCACCAATAATTGCACGATAAGTTGGTCGTACTGTCCATTTCTATCTCTGCTCGAGAGATAGAAAGAAACAGAGAAGAGAAATCACTTTAACAAAAGTCATTCTTTTCTTGAATTTTGACATCGCGCCGTAGTTAAATTTCTACAATCTGTCATTTAAAAATAAAAAAAAGGAACAAACACCGTGGACGGCCAGAGACCCTACTTGACAATATAAAATTATAAGTGATCGTGATCCATCCCAAACCACGTCAGCGTTAACGGTAGGCTTCGGTGTGAGTGGTCTTAAGAATTTAAATAAATATTTCTACAAAGACATGTTTTTGAGGTTGCATCATCATCTTCCTAGCCTTGTCCCAACTGGAACCCAAGACTGGAAGCCGACCCCCGATGTTGGGTTGGCTTCCAGTCTAGCCGTATGCAGCTGAATACAACTACTTTACATGGAAGGATTGCCTGACTTCCACAACTCAGATTGGGTAATACGATATGTACCCCATGGAAATATTGGTTGTCAGACTTTCGAGCTTCTACCCATAACAACTGTCAAAGATCTACAAATAACAGCACGGAGGGGTCTCGAATTTTCGATATGTAATGCTCGCTGCGCTCTTTCAAGAGGAAGTAGTTTGCTTTTTGGTGCGCCATCCCATGAGGTGGCAGTGTTTAATTATAGATTGAACTATGGCCAAAAATTCGAAGAGTTATGACCTCTTGGACCCGCTGTGTATTCTGCTGTTGGGCAAAGCTGCTGACATTCAAAATATATTCGTCTTTCAAAAACGAGCTGTCCGAGCAATTTATCAGCTAGGAGCCAGAGTTTCTCTTAGAGATTTAGAAGATATTGGTATTCTCACGGTAGCATCACAATTCATCTTCGCCAACATCTTATACATTAGGCAAAATAAACACTTATACACTAAAAACAGTGATTTTCACAATGTTAACACTAGAAATAAGAACAAACTACGTGCTCCCTTTCACCGGCTTCATAGGTTCGTATCTCATTTGTTGGGCTTCATATAACCTTTTATAACAAGCTACCCTCTTCTTTGCTAGATTTGCCTTTTTAATGCGTTTAAAGCTCAAGTAAAATCCAACCTTAGTTCAAAGGCATATTATTCCATTAACGACTACTTAAACGATAAGAATAGTTGGTCGCTGTAATTAACTCAAGACAATGTTTATGTTCTTTGATTCTTTCTCCAGAATCAGCTACCTACTGACAGGATAGACGAGTTCACGGTATATTTATTTTAATTTTATTTGACAATTATTTTTAGTTATCTTCATTTATTATTAGTAATGAGTAGATCATGTCATGATTTACTCATTACAATGTTTTTTTTAACGAGTTGTATTGCAATATGTGGTTAGCTAGCGACTTCGACAATTGATCATAAATTATTCTTGCCTGAGCAACCGGCAGCGAGTTCGTCATGCTCCCGTAGATGTCACTGCTTGCGGTAGCGTCGGGGATCGGGTTGCCTCCTTCCCTCAAATATGGCGAGGGGGGCAATGGCTGATCTCTGCCCGATCATGACATATGCCAGTGCAGACTTTGCACACGCCAAGCCCCATCGCTTCAATAGAATGCAGACCCTCCAGAACAAGTTCCTCCGTAGGAAAACAGGCTCCCCCTGGTACGTTCGCAACGAGATCCTTCACGTTGACCTCAAGATTCCCACTATCCGCCAGTTCATGAAACACATTTCAAAGCGTTTCTTCGAGACCGCCGCGAATCACCGCAACCCTCTGGTTGTCAAGGCCGCTAGCTACATTCCCTCCTCCATTAGTCATGTCCGCCGTCCCAAACATGTCCGCACCGATCCCGATGACCACATAACTCTCATTCAGGAGAGCAGTAGGGCCACCAGTACAGTGCACAAACACAGACCGACATTCCGACCTCGCCGCCGAGGTTCCTCGCGAAGATCCCGACGTAATTGTCCCCCCCGACCCGTGCTCGACGAAGTGCCAGCCCGCGCCGTAGCTGAGCCTGTAGCTTTAAATTCCCCGAATAACAATAATCAACAAAACTTGATCCAGCCTGTCCCATCTTGCTGTCCTCCCGTCAGCGACGCCCTAAGCCGAGGTCCGTACCCCACAGGGGGTGCCCTTAGCGAGCGTTCGCTTAGTAATGTAAGTAGTTTTACGCCCCTGGCTGGAGGCTTTGAGTCCGCTTAAGGCAGCCACAGGATAGTCCGGTTAAGTAGTCACGACCTCTCAAGGTCAACTACGAGATGCCATACACAAAAAAAAAAAAAAATGGCTGATCTTTGCGTTATGCTCGTGTACGGATGCTGCTTGTGGTGACTGGTCGTCTTGCTGTCTATGCGTCTATGGTTTTGTTATTGTAAAATGTAAAAGTAATTGTTCTGTTAATTTATTTTACTTCGATGGTCCTTGTTTAAATTCATAATTGGATTAATTTTTAAGTACACTTAAAATTTAATCCAATAATGAATATGTAAGGTGCGACGCCCTTTATGGCTGTAGGCTTTTATTTGTGTATTAAATTATGTTGTTTTTTCATTGATTTTAATTGGTTTCTGTTGGTATATTGGCGTGGCTAGCTAACTTACGTACGGCAGTTAATATGATTTTCTGTGTTTCGTTTTTTTTTACCTTTGAGGCTTTGATTACCTTATAATTGTATAGTTCAATGGTTTTTCTAACTGAACAGACAGCTGTGCTGCTGGGGAGTTTGTTGCGCCACTTCTTCTTTCCAGCTGAAGCACTAGGAAGTGGTGAAGGGCGGGCGTTTTGGGGGACTGTGTTATGTAATTTTGACGTTCGAAAAGTGCTGACTCTCAGCCTAATTTGAATAAATGACTTTTGATTTCGGTAAATAATCTTTTGTGATTAATTTTGAATCTTCAAATCTTCGCAATTATTTTAAAACATACCAAACATGTTAATTTGCAAACTCTAATTAGACTTTCTATAAGTTTTCTGAAAGACAGAGTGTCGTCCATTATTACCCAGAGGTGTTTTATGTTGCTCGTTTTGAGGATAAAAGGACACTTACACAATAACACATGTTGACTGATCGGTTTCCACATTGAAGGGCATTGAGAGTTAGTCGTGCTAAGTTGTGGCTTGACCATGAAGAATTGAATATATTTTAACTTCAATGAAAACATCAAATGCTGAAGCATTTGATGTTTTCATTGAAGCCAATCACAGTTGAACCTAGTTGAGCGATTTCAAACATTACGCTACTGGTTTTGTCGGCGGAATTATAAACATTATGTTGTCTCAAAAGATTGTGAGATGTGGGATGGTTTTCATAACACAGTAAAGGGTTGCAACCGCAGAAGTATCCGAGTTTTTCGAGAATACTTATTTTTGCGGCCGGTTAAATCATTACTGCATGCGTAAAAATTCATCCAACTACAGAACCCATCATTGTGCGTGATCTAACATACTCACTTAGCCGGTCTTAATGAATGAGATTAGAGTTGTGAATGCGGTAATTGAAGATAATTATTAGCTTTTGTTTCTTGCCAGTAACGGCGAATTTTGTTAAAATATCTATTATCTACGATAGCTAAATGAGAATCGCGCTGTCGCGTCGCGCCTGTTTGTGGGAGCTTATATGCGGCCGCTTATAAGCGTTGCGATGCGGCCCGCGAGTAGTGCGTTGGTTCATACAAAATATACATACGAAAAGTTTTTGCAAAGCAATGCATTGCGGCGCGGCCCGATACGACTCTTAATATTATATTTGTAAAGACCAAATCCTTGGTTCGCCTTCCTCGAGGACCTAGGCTCGTAGGCTCGTGCAATCATAATAAAGGCCAGAAGAAATAGCATAACCATAATTATGCATAATCAGTCTTTAATGTTCGAACCTTGAACTGCTAGGACACAGGGCTCAAGGAATAGCGTACTTGATAACTTGTTATCTGCCTTAATTGTTGTAATTAAGTAATTGAATGTAAAATTTTGTCAAACTAAGCACCCGCACCTGGCCTGCGGGCCGCGTGATGGATTATGGCTCGATTCCTCTTACAGAGAGGAGTCAGAGAATGTCTGTGTCCCGACAGTGAAAATGTTACATATAGGCTGATTATGCTTAACCTTTCTGAACTTTTAAATAAAAATAATATTACAACTTTCGTTACTTACGTTCCCAATTATAAAATAATGAGCCCACCAGAGCCCGTATCCTGGGACTGCCAGAGAACCAGCAATAATAAAGGCCGCCGGAAGAATATTAAACCACATTTCTCTAGAAGCAAAACACCAGAACGGTACTTTATTTTATGATGACATGATAGTAATGTCATCTAGCTTTAATGTAATATATCATTTTTGAGTGCACTACTGACAATGTGCAATATTTTTCTTATTTTTAACCGAATTCAAAAGGATGAGACTTTGTTAGAACCTTCTTATAGAAACGTTGTTCATACAAAGGTGGCGGCTGTGTTGGACAGTTGTAGTGTATCCCGCCTGGGTTTGAATCACTCCCAAAGAGTATTACAAATAGACGGATAATCACCACAGAGTACTTTTACTGAAAATCACTCCATAACAGACAGTACCACTGACCGCACGCTATGTAACAAAACCAGTAGGTACTTATAAGCTGGCTGCTACATTAACTCTATGCATAGATAACTATATACTAGACTCTATGTTGTCTGTGCTTCTTATACAGGCCCAGTTCGAGGTTCGACCACACAATTTATCATATAACACTTGCGGTCGACTTTACATTAAAGCCCGTCACAGACGTAGCTATAATATATATGAATATGAATCATAGCAAGGCATATTACGACATATTTTCTATACACAATTTCGATTGACCGCACACGCAGCTATAATATATATTTCTATGACGTCACCAAAATATGTCGAAATATATATCTCGGTATATTTTGGCCTTTGAAACCGTGCGCTTGCAAGGACGAGGCAAGGGCAAAATATATATTATAGTATAGCTCTCGTGTGTGGTAGTTTGCTATACTATAATATATATCTCGATATATTAATATATATTATAGCTACGTCTGTGACGGGCTTAACACAACTGTCATAACAAGTCCGCCGACGCAGGCCACCTCTATCTGAATAACGCACAAAGAGTACTATAATTAGATAAATTAATAATAAATTAATTACTATATTTGATAACGCATTACATCTAATGTTACATCACGTGATGTTTTTTTTTTTTTTTTGGTATGGCATCTCGTAGTTGACCTTGAGAGGTCGTGACTACTTAACCGGACTATCCTGTGGCTGCCTTAAGCGGACTCAAAGCCTCCAGCCAGGGGCGTAAAACTACTTACATTACTAAGCGAACGCTCGCTAAGGGCACCCCCTGTGGGGTACGGACCTCGGCTTAGGGCGTCGCTGACGGGAGGACAGCAAGATGGGACAGGCTGGATCAAGTTTTGTTGATAATTGTTATTCGGGGAATTTAAAGCTACAGGCTCAGCTACGGCGCGGGCTGGCACTTCGTCGAGCAAGGGTCGGGGGGGACAATTACGTCGGGATCTTCGCGAGGAACCTCGGCGGCGAGGCCGGAATGTCGGTCTGTGTTTGTGCACTGTACTGGTGGCCCTACTGCTCTCCTGAATGAGAGTTATGTGGTCATCGGGATCGGTGAGGACATGTTTGGGACGGCGGACATGACTAATGGAGGAGGGAATGTAGCTAGCGGCCTTGACAACCAGAGGGTTGCGGTGATTCGCGGCGGTCTCGAAGAAACGCTTTGAAATGCGTTTCATGAACTGGCGGATAGTGGGAATCTTGAGGTCAACGTGAAGGATCTCGTTGCGAACGTACCAGGGGGAGCCTGTTATCCTACGGAGGAACTTGTTCTGGAGGGTCTGCATTCTATTGAAGCGATGGGGCTTGGCGTGTGCAAAGTCTGCACTGGCATATGTCATGATCGGGCAGAGATCAGCCATTGTCCCCCTCGCCATATTTGAGGGAAGGAGGCAACCCGATCCCCGACGCTACCGCAAGCAGTGACATCTACGGGAGCATGACGAACTCGCTGCCGGTTGCTCAGGCAAGAATAATTTATGATCAATTGTCGAGGTCGCTAGCTAACCACATATTGCAATACAACTCGTTCAAAAAAACATTGTAATGAGTAAATCATGAGTTAGGAATAGGGTTAGTAGGTTAAGTGGGAACTTAATTTCCACCATTCCCTCCCATAAATAGTCCCCCCTCCTCCGACCATGGGGGACGCCCTCCTCTTGGCGTTCCTCAAAGAGGTCCTTTTTAAGGACCCCGACTTCGTCGCCAAGTATGGCGCTAAATTCGCTGCTCTGCAGCAGTCCGTCCCCGGTCCCTCTGACCTAGTAGGCACCGACAGCTCTGACATCGCTACCTTTAGCGATGCCCTCGAGCCCTCTCCGTCGCAACTTCAAAGTTGCTCGCCGCCGGATGTCCACATGGACACCAGCGAGCCGTCCCCTCGCCCGACCTCGCCTTACGAGCTTGAGAGCGAATCACAAAGCTCCTCCCCCTCTTCCGACGAAGGCGTCTTTAAGACGGTCGGCTCCAAAAAGAGGAGCCTCAAACCGAGTCCTGACACAAGGACAAAGAAGCCGGCTATCGAAGCCACCTCCGCTCCCGTGGCTCCATCCGCCACCGCCACCGCCCCCTCTCAGGCCGCCTCGGCCTCAACTCTTCCCTCAGCCACAGTGCTGCCAAGCCCGCTGCCCAGCCTTCTGCGGCAAAGAAAATCGCCCCCCCTCCCCCTGTGTACATCCAGGACAAGGGGAAGTGGACAGACGTGTCCAAATGGTGCACCGACCTGCGTATAGGCTACACCAGCGCGAAATCTACCCAACAGGGTATTAAGGTAACCGTCCCGACGTCAAACGACTACAGAGAGCTCACGAAGACTCTCCGTCTTAGAGGTGTGTCCTTCCACACCTACGCCCTCCCCGAAGACCGTCAATTCCGCGTCGTGATCCGTAGGATCCCGAAGGAGATACCCGCGGAAGATATAAAAGCCGACCTTCTGTCGCAAAACGTCCCCGTTGCGGAAGTCCACCGCATGCACCGCGCCCGAGGCAGGGTACCGTTCGATATGGTCCTCGTCGTCTGCCCTCCTACTGAGGGTCACCACCCTATCTTCAACGTCCGTTCCGTCTGCAACCTCACCGGCTTGCAGATCGAGAAGCCATTCAAGACCGGTGTCATAGGGCAGTGCCACCGCTGCCAACTGTATGGACATTCGCAGATGCACTGCCACGCGAAACCCAGGTGCGTCAAGTGCCTGGGCGATCACGGCACTGCTGATTGCAGTCGTCCTAAGGACCGCACCTTATGCACAGAGCCGCCTAGCTGTGTGCTATGCGGCGACTCAGGCCACCCGGCCAATTATCGTGGGTGCCCCAAGGCCCCCAAAACATCATCTCCCAAGCTGACGAAGCGTGCAGACGCCCGTCAGCAAAGGGAAAGCCCCCGCTACGCCCACGCGTGGCCTACCACACAGCACCAGGAGCGACTCAGTCCTCAGAGGCCCTCGCCCTGGAACTACTTCCACCATCAGCAGGCTTTTCCAGCCCTAGCTCCTAGACCCGTTCCTGCGGCCATCCCTCCACTTATGGACCCCCGCATCCGCGTCAACGCGCCTCCAGGCATTCCTGTGCCTCTAAACAAAGCCGCTCCGGCCGCGTCAGCTCCGCCCGCAGCCACCCGGGTGGTCGGTCAGAACCCGATGGACGCGTTTAATGTCATATCTAGTACATTTACGGCCTTCCTTACCCCTCGTGCCAGGAAAATGGCAAGTGAAATTGTTGCCGCCAGAAATGCCGGCAACATTTACATGATTCAGAATATCTACAATGCGTACCCGGACATTACGCAAGCCCTGATGTCCTTTAACAACCAACCCAACCCTAATCATGGATAAAGGAATCCTCGCGCGAACCAAACCCCGATCCCTAAAGTTAGGTTATTTCAATGCCAATGGCATCCTGCGACAACGCGCTGAAATCAGCGAGTTCCTCCGCGACCACCACATCGACATCCTCCTTGTTCAGGAAACGTTCCTCAAACCGAGTTACCGAAATCCGTCAATTGCAAACTATCGTACAGTTCGCAATGACAGGACGCGTTGCCATAAGGGCGGTACCCTTATCTACTACAAAAAGGAGCTATACTGAATTCCCATAGACCCTCCCACACTCTCACGATTAGAAGTGTCTTGCTGTCGGCTTGGCATGACAGGTCATCAACCGATCACCATAGTATCGGCCTACCTCCCCCTCATTAATACTTCGGAGAACTTCCAACTCCTTACTGAAGACCTTTCTGTACTGTTTAGCCTGAGTGACTCCGTTATCATAGCGGGTGATCTCAACGCAAAACATCCCTCCTGGAATAGCACCAGGACCTCTTCCAGAGGGAGACACTTGTTCAACCTCTCCTCCTCTCAGAATTTCGATGTCATCGCGCCGATGACTCCCACTCATTTTCCCCCCGATCCCAATCACACCGCCGATGTTCTCGACGTGGCGCTCCTACAGAACGTCAACCTACGGTTGGACTCTATAGAAGTGGTACAAGAGCTCGCTTCCGATCACCGTCCAGTAGTCATGAAACTGGTCCTCCGCATAGGTCTGCCCGATTCCACCCAACCCCTTCCCAACAAAGTGGTAACGGACTGGAGGAGAGTTAGCGATCGCTAAAAAATCCACCACGTCCCCCCACTTGGACCCAATCCCCGATCATTTTGACTCTATCGCTGACACGACGGCCGCGATCGACTCATTCACAGCTCACGTACAGTCAGTCCTGAACGATTGTTCAAGGGAAATTCCAGCGACGGATGACCGTCGCTGGAAGTTGCCGGACGATGTACGCGAACTGTTGAATGAGAAGAACGCGGCTGTCCGTGCCTACAGCAACTTCCCCTGCGACGCGAACAAAGCCCATATGCGTTACTTACAGCGTACTGTAAGAACACGCATAGAGGAGCTGCGTACCGCCGGCTGGGACAAGATGTTGAGCGAACTAGAGCCCACCCACCTAGCCTTCTGGCAACTCCAGAGGAAGCTCAGATCCGGAGAAATAGTCTCCATGCCGCCCCTGATCCGTCCCGACAAGACCATCGCCTTCGATGATGTCGACAAGGCTGAGCTTCTAGCCGACACTCTAGAAGTCCAATGCTCGCCTAGCTCTCAACCAGTAGACCAAGCTCACCTCACTGAGGTCGACGCTGAAGTCGAACATAGAGCCTCCCTCCCTCCCGTCGAAGACCCAGAGTATCCACTGCCCCCAGTCACGCCCGACGAAGTGCACGACCTCATCAAAGGT
Source organism: Dasypolia templi (assembly GCA_963555695.1). NCBI lineage: Eukaryota > Metazoa > Arthropoda > Insecta > Lepidoptera > Noctuidae > Dasypolia > Dasypolia templi. Next base: position 2,601,895 of record OY743145.1, read on the forward strand.
CTTAAGGCTCGTAAAGCCCCCGGCTCAGATGGAATCACCAATAGGGTATTCCAACTTTTCCCTGCCCACCTGATAATGCTACTGACCACCATAATCAATGGTGCTCTGAGCAACAACATCTTCCCGCAGGCATTCAAAGAAGCCACCGTCATCGGTATCCCGAAGCTCGGCAAGCCAAAGTCAGAGCCTAGTAGTTACCGCCCCATCAGTCTGCTCAATGTCCTCGGCAAAATCTATGAGAGGCTTATTTATAAGCGCCTCAGAGACTACGCCGAGACAAAGGGCCTCATCCCCAACGAACAGTTTGGTTTTAGAACCCAACACTCGTGCGTACAACAGGTCCACCGTATAGTCGAACACATCAACTTCGGTTTCCAACGAGGTTTGATGACCGGTGCTGTTTTCTTCGACATAGCGAAAGCGTTCGACAAAGTCTGGCACAACGGCTTATTATATAAGCTGTACCAACTCGGTGTGCCAGATCGTCTCGTGCTCATCTTACGGGACTTTTTGTCGAACCGCACCTTCCGTTATCGCATCGAAGGAGCGCTATCCTCCCCCCACCCTATTCGCGCAGAAAGCTAGAGGAGAGATCACAGAGCCCTGAGGGCTCTGTGATCTCTCCTCTAGCTTTCACGCTATTCACCAGCGACATGCCAAAGTGCAGCAAGGCGCAGTTGGCCCTGTTCGCAGACGACACGGCCATCTACTACACCGGCCGTGATGAAAATTCGATAGCTCGCATTCTCCAAACCCAAGTGAACAAGCTTGGCGCTTGGTTTAGAAAATGGCGAATCGAAGTCAATCCCGACAAAAGTCAAGCGGTTCTTTTCTCAAAGCCGCGTCGCAACCCCTCACCCCCTCGACCGATCACCATGTTCGGCAAGCCGATCCCTTGGGAAAAGCGAGCCAAATACCTGGGTGTCGTACTAGACGAACACCTCTCTTTTTGAGAGCACATTAAGGCGGCTCGTTCGCGCGCCGCCTTCGCTCTAGGTAGACTTCACTTTGTCCTCAATGCACGTAGCAAATTGTCACTGAAGTGCAAAATGCGTATCTACACAGCGTGCATCCGCCCGATCATGACCTATGCCAGTGCAGTCTTCGCACACGCCAAGCCCGTTCGCTTCAATAGAATGCAGACCCTCCAGAACAAGTTCCTCCGTAGGATAACAGGCTCCCCCTGGTACGTTCGTAACGAAATCCTCCACGTAGACCTCAGGATTCCCACTATCCGTCAGTTCATGAAACGCATTTCAAAGCGTTTCTTCGAGACCGCCGCGAATCACCGCAACCCTCTGGTTGTGAAAGCCGCTAGTTATATTCCCTCCTCCATTAGTCATGTCCGCCGTCCCAAGCATGTCCTCACCGATCCCGATGACCACATAACTCTCATTCAGGAGAGCAGTAGGGCCACCAGTACAGTGCACAAACACAGACCGACATTCCGACCTCGCCGCCGAGGTTCCTCGCGAAGATCCCGACGTAATTGTCCCCCCCGACCCTTGCTCGACGAAGTGCCAGCCCGCGCCGTAGCTGAGCCTGTAGCTTTAAATTCCCCGATTAATAATAATCAACTAAACTTGATCCAGCCTGTCCCATCTTGCTGTCCTCCCGTCAGCGACGCCCTAAGCCGAGGTCCGTACCCCACAGGGGGTGCCCTTAGCGAGCGTTCGCTTAATAATATAAGTAGTTTTACGCCCCTGGCTGGAGGCTTTGAGTCCGCTTAAGGCAGCCACAGGATAGTCCGGTTAAGTAGTCACGACCTCTCAAGGTCAACTACGAGATGCCATACACAAAAAAAAAAAAGGCTGCCTTAAGCGGACTCAAAGCCTCCAGCCAGGGGCGTAAAACTACTTATATTATTAAGCGAACGCTCGCTAAGGGCACCCCCTGTGGGGTACGGACCTCGGCTTAGGGCGTCGCTGACTGGAGGACAGCAAGATGGGACAGCTGGATCAAGTTTTGTTGATTATTATTATTCGGGGAATTTAAAGCTACAGGCTCAGCTACGGCGCGGGCTGGCACTTCGTCGAGCAAGGGTCGGGGGGGTCACGTGATGTCTGGCAAGGCTCTCTTTTAACACAGAGTGACTTGTAATTTGACGTATTCCTTCAAACATAGCTATTCACAATTGTACGATTCGCTACCGTATCGACAATGGCACTTGTTCGTTATCAGTACCCTAATTGCGTAATATACAATCAATCGGAAATTCGGAATCTGAATCGTTCTGAAACATATTGCTAATCTATTTCTTCATAAGTTCGATAAAAAATCTGCTCAACAATGTCAAAATACAACAGCAAGCAATTGGGCTGCTGATTTATAAAACGAAGGAATCGCAAAACGCTATTCATAGATCCTTAACGCACGCCAGCCCCGACGGTAAACAGCCCTTCCTTCTTTGAGCTGCGAGTCGGGGACGTCGTCTGCGGAGCGAACTGCCTTACTCGGTGCCGCTAGCCAGCGCTCTCTGTTGCTAAGTGGCGACTTAAGAGATGAAGATACCCTTCTTTAAATTATTTCTAAGCCTATACTATATTGACGTAGATAACGATGGTGGCGAGTGCTGGTAGCCGATCTCGATTTGGAGAAGGTGGGTGAAGAAAGAAGAAAACATGAGTCTACCATTTAACAAGTGTTTTATAGCAGTTATAATGAATCTGTGACTTGTTTTGACTGATATTTGAAATGGCTGTAATTTCGTATTATAGTTACTTAATTTTATAATTTGAGTTTATGTTATCCAATATTTGTAAGTATGTATAAGGAAGGTTTCTGCTAGTATTTTCAACCAACAACAAAAAATAATTTTTAGAATGTCATCTTTCACTTTGCATAAATTATAACCTTAATAATTTTCTAATTGATCATAATTATATACTATATGAAATAAAACCAAATAAAAGATAAACTCTTCAGTCAAATCTGCTTATAACAACATTAAAGAGAACTTCCAAATGCTGACATTATAGCCAGTAGTCATAATAAACATACATACTCATACATAGGTTATTATTGACTTCTACATTTTGTTCAATTAGATAAGTTAATAATAAATTCATGCATAGATGATGGTATGATAGTTGAAATGTTAAACAGAGTTTAGTTTTTATGTTACATTTTTTATAGAATTGTAATAGAAATCTTGTTTTTATACATTGTTTCATTTATGCTTATAACAAAAAAAAGCATTAAGGAAGGGGTTTTTTAAATCGAATGTTGGTGTTTTTAAGGGGACCGCAAAAAAATGGCACTGAAAAGCAGTGTCGGTAGAAAATTTAAAGTGGTCATTACTGATTTTTATGTGCTACTATAACTAATAAAACAGTAAATATTGATTTTATTAAATAAAAAACTGATTTCTTGCTTGCTTGCTTTGTAAACTTTCTGTCAAACCGGGAAATCTAAATACGAATTGTTACTTTTCCGGCCCTCATTATAACAAAAACCAGTGTCCACACCTTAGGGTATTTTACCCTAAATTTAGGGTATTTTTACGCGTTTAGGGTATTTTTTAGGGTAGAAAATTATTTAGGGTATTTTTCAGGGTAAAATAAATATAAGGATTTTTTATAGAATGTTGAAAACTCCTTGCAAGCAAAATGGTGATTTATTGAATACGTGTTTCTGACGACGAACTTGTTGTGACGATGTACCGTTCTCTTCAGTCTTCTGCTAGCACAAGAATCTATTTTTGAGATAAATGATTTCGAAAAAGAAACGGTGTAATAGTTTGGCTATTAGTTTATTACTAAATTACATTTATACGTAAATTTATTTAACATAACATCACGCCTAGTTTCCCCGAAGGGTTGGGCAGAGGTGTACCTATAGTACACCCACATTTCGCCAGTTATGTTTAAGTCAAATGTAATAGGGGGGGTGGGGGTAAAATTGATTTAAGTTTAGAAAAAAGTTAGGGTAAAAACAAAAAAAAGTGCCTAATTTAGGGTAATTTCGGCGAGCGTTAGGGTAAAAAACAAAAACGGAGGTGGCAACACTGACAAAAACAATTCTGACTATTTTTATAATAATACAAACATTGATTAGAAATGAAAAATTATAAAAGAAACTGTACAATTTTGACAGTTCAAATAGGTATGTTAGAAGCAACGACCTTAAAGGGTCGTTGGTTATATGACATCAATTCTTTTGACAGTTATTTTCTGTTGGAAGTGATAACGAACAACAAATATTGTTTTTAGATGTCTATGATAAATGATTTCATTTCTGTAAGTAGGTTTGTACAAACACTTTTACACGTCAACCATTTTTTTAATACTAGATGAGATCGGTGTTTCCACAGAGTAGATCGAATACGGTGTTTCATATCTGACTACTCTGAGAAGAAAGGCCGAAATAATCTCACAGTCTCTTTTAAAACTAAGGAAAACCCAGTGGCCTTTTCGTAACTTTATAGTAAGGATTGGAACAACTGAGAGAGTTGTTCCAATCCTTACTATATTTAATAGTCACAAACACTCAGATTTAGGTCTGTAATTTCAGAACCTACAAACTTATCAAGATGATTGTTTTGTTATTCTTTCGTCCGTATTCGAACTAACTATCGACTCTCACTTGACTGGTTTTACGGAAACACTTTTTTATTAATTATTTTTATTCTTGGATTTTCTTTTTTCTTGGCAACACTAGTTATCGGGTCATCAAAAATGGCAGACGCTCCGATCGACTGTGATTTCCCCGTTTGGGGATTATTGCCGAAAAAAGAGACAGGAGTTGTCTCATTCATCAACAAAAATGCAAATTACGATGGCAGAGATACTGTTATTGCTATTTTTGATTCGGGCGTGGACCCTGCAGCTGTTGGACTTACGGTAAAAAACTGTCATGTCACGATTTGTTTAGTTGCACTTAAAATACAATATTGGCCGATATTTAAGTATTGTTGAGGTTGCAGGTAACGAGTACGGGTGAGACAAAGGTAATTGAGAGGTACGACTGCAGCGGATGCGGCGATGTGGACACCAGTACTGTCATTAAAAAAATCACCGATGGGTGCATTACCGGTCTCACGGGCCGCAAATTGAAGGTAAATTCCTGCGGAAATAGATTATTTTCCGACTTTTTCTATGTTTTTCTTGTCATGTTGGATATACCATACAGTAGGTGCCATTGAGTGGATTAATAAGTCTATTAGTAACACTAAGTTACTTTTGTGACTTGACAACATTGTATGTTTATTCTATTAGTTCTAATTTATATTGTAATGCAACCACTTTGGTCTGATTAGAATGTATTACAGAGTCCCTTAATGCTAAATCAAGAGCTGCTATCATTAATTACCTCTTGGAAATACTACCGGTTCATTGAAATCACCCATTAGTCTAAAACAAACAAAGAGCATGTTTTGTTTTAAGGGTTTGATGGCAGAACAACATTCATGTGTTTCCTTTAGTCATATTAATAAAATAAAAACCTTTCAATTTAAATTAAATGTTCAAATAACATACCCTAAGAATATTTGTAATAATATGTTGGTATCTTTTGTGTAACCAAGCATTCAATAAATATTACCTTTTTTCCAATATTGTATTCCATAGATCCCAGAGCTATGGAAGAATCCCTCAGGATCATGGCGGGTGGGAATTTTACACCCATTTAGTTTATACCCAACAAAGTTGAAGGAACGAATGCAAGAGCATCGGAAAGAGCACAGCTGGGATGTTGGGTACAAGCCAGCTTTCGCTGAGGCTAATAAGCATTTGCAAGATTTTGAAACTGATGTTGGTAAGTGGCATTTAGAACAATAGTTTTTTTTACACAGTTCTGGCACACAGTTCATTAATTGATAAACATTGGTTGATGAATTGGACTCCAATAATTTAAATGTTTGGTACACCTATGGGACCCCATGGACATGGTTGATTTAATTGTTCTGTAAGCCAATTATGAAATATTCACTTTTAATGTTTCCTTTTTTAAGTTTCAATTGTAGAATAAATAAAATAAACTGGTGTTATTATTTGCTTCACTAAGTATTATAATTGATTGTTCTAATAATAAAATTGGTGGAAATCATTTAAATGACATAAAATTTATTTGCAAGTATCGTAGTACATTACAGATCAGACAGGTCGAGTTTTTTTACAATTTCTAAACAATTTGCTAAAAAGTAGCATGCAAAATGCTTCTTACATTAATTAAAAATAACAAAAGAAAAATTACAAGACAGAAATAATTTGTGTTTTTCTTAAATGTAAATGATATTACTAAGACTTACGCGCCTGAACTAGGTAATCCTGTTTTTCAGGCAAAAAGAGCTAAAATAATCTTATAAAATTTATAAACAATCAAAGTCAAAGTATTTACTTCAAATATACACAAAAACAAAACGTTTGAACGTCAACATTTACATTTCAATAGAATTGATTCTAGGCGCGCCTTCCAAAAGGTAGGTTTGTATGGAGAAGAAGGGGCAAGAAACTCCACCGTTACTCTTTTAAAAATGCTTAACAATATTTTGGATACATTAATTGTATTTTTATAAGTGAAGCCGATGCACCAAGAACAAATATACTATACCACAATAGGTATAAATAATTTAAAAAAAAGCAAAGACAGATCAATCAATCATGTGATAGGTACATGGTGCTCACATTTACAAACATTGCAAAAGTATATATAATTTTCCTAAAATATTAACTAGGAATAAGTCAGTGTGCGATTTAAGTAAAAATAACAAATTATGCAATTCAATAAGCAACCAGTATGATTTTGTCTAGCCTCTAGATTGTCCTATGGATCAGGACCAGCATGTTTCCAAGCATTCTTATCTAGGATATAATCCTCTAATTTGTAATATGCATATTACAAATATGCTTGTTTACAAAGTGTACTTTTAACATGAGTTTTAAACTTTCTTTCATTTAATTGCAAAATATCACAAGGTATTTTGTTGTAACATTTAACACAGTACCCCATAAAAGATGTATGTACTTTAGATAGTCTGAAAAACGGTTGATCTATTTTATCTTTATTTCTAGTGTTAAAATTATGTATATTACTTATTTTATTGAAAAGATGCAGTTTTTTTTTCATAAATGAACTGGCAAGGGATCGTCATAATATTAAATAGAAATTTGCCAATGGCCAAATAAATTATATGTTGAGTAGCTTAACTCTTAGTTTCTAAATTTGACAAATAGGTACATAATGTAGGTGAGTATTGTTTTACTTTAACACAGTAAATTCTCTGTATCTTTGTAAGACATACTTTGGAGAGCCTCCTCGAGAATTCTCTTACAATTTGTGTAGTGTGCTGTAGGGTAGAGCTGTGTGTTGTTTTAATACAATGCCCATTATAAATAGTTGCCGAACAGTTAATACTACACAAGCTTTGTATAGGAGGTTAGTAGGACACTTTAAGAACTACCCTCTGAGCTCTCTGAATTAATTCTCTTCACCTTAATCGGACACTTGTCAGAGTGTTCGTGGGCATGGGAAGGTTCTGACGAATGACGGCTTTAGCTGTGCGTCTCCATTCGGCTCTATTGGAGGCATTGTGGGAACAGTCGGTCATAGTCGAGTTGGTGAGAGATTTTATTAGATCTGCCCATCTAGTCGGAGAGCTACCACGGGATCTCTTGCCCTCCATTCTGCCCAGCAGCCTAATTGCGTAACACATTTTCGTAAACGATTACGATTAATCTGGGGGTCTACTCTCTAAGCACGAAGTCCGTAGTTTCTGCCTTCGTTACGCACGTTTCCTACTCCGTATCACCTACGGACTTACGATTAGTCCCGAACTCGAACTAAGAATGAATTACAACATGATTTCACAGTTGTCCCTACTCCCGATGCTTTTTTGCCCGTCGGAATGAAGTTGGATTTGACACTTGTTTTGACGGAATGTTATATCATTTGATACGACATCAAAATAGTTATCGTGCTGCTGACGAAAGTTAATAAATTGAAAATATGGCTGCTTTTTTAATGCTCGAAGAAGCTTTACAGGTAGAAAGGAGGCGTCGGCGGTTGCCTCTTATTAAAACATGTCAATAAATATGGTATTTGTATTTATATTATTGATTAGCTTAAATAATTTTCAAACTTGATATGTTGCTTACAGGACATAATGGGTGTTAGGACAGGCGGAAGATACTGTTAAAAAACAAATTCTATACAATAAAAGTATTCTTTTTGGTTACAAATTTTTATTTAGCATCAATCAACACAACTCGGCTTCTTGCTGAATCGGCAGGTAGCTGTCGCCGAACTCGTGGACGTGCTCGACGAGAATGTAATGCTGTAAACAAATGAAATAAAAAATACTCAGTATTAGCTTAGAATTTTATAAACATGATTTATGTGATCTATATACTAGTGATCAAAAATACTTACTTCGCTGATTATGAATTGGCAGTTCCTTATACCAGTGCCTCAGTGATCACTGCGGGTTGCTCCTGGGAAATTGCGTTGGCAGGTGTAGCAGCAGATATTTGGGTGGGTGTGATGACTGCTGGGTCTTGTCTTACAGGTGGACCCTGTACAACAAGAACTAAATATCATTGACGGATACAAGAAATGTATAATTATGTATCTGTTAAGTATAATTATTTAATTTAAAAGTCACGGCAAAGACTCCATGCAAAATAGTTATAAATACATTAATGCTGTTGTTGTTGTTTTTTTTTACCATCAAAACAAATTTACTACCTATGTTCAATTATAAATTTAATTATTACCGATGGAAAAGCTGGCACTCTTGCCTCAGATTGCGACTCTCTAAAACCCTCTCCCATAATTGACAGTATCCTCAATTCAACTTGCGAGAGGGTTGGTGCTACCGATGGGGGTCCACCATAGAAATGTGGTCTTTTGTTCAGAATACCAATATTATTTTTTGTTTAATAAGCTAGAAAACTTCAAAGTAAGTAAACCAGTAAAATAGCGCAGCTCTATCGTCATGCGTCATTCGTTCACAAATATTGTCTATGATTCCGTTAGAAACTCATGAATCCGAAATCAATCGGGAGTAGGGTTTAGTGCTTAGTTTCGAACTACCTTCGGACGGACCCGTATCGTCGTTGACGGAGTAAGAGAGTAGACCCCCTGTTGTATTTTGACAGTTTAATTGCGTTATTTACATTGTTGAGCAGATTTTTATCGAACTTATGAAGCAATGGATTAACTATCTTATTCAAAACGATTCGGTCCCGATTGATTGATTGTGTGTTATGCAATTAGTGTACTGGACTACAAGACGTTCCATTGAGTCTAAATTTCGGGTTATGTGCCCAAAGAACTTAATTAATACGTATTTGAACAGTCGACGATAATATCTCTTTGATATGAAGTTCTTTTAGGATCGATGCATTGGTGCGGTAAGCAGTCCACGGAACCCTCAGAAGACGTCTCCAGCACCACATCTCCAGTGCATCGATTTTCCTTCTTTCCTTAAGCCTCAATGTCCACGTCTCAGCTCCGTCTCTCAATTTGATCTAATTGGAAATGTAAGACTTCGCATCAGTCGTACCTTTGTGGTTTTGGTTATTCTGCGGTCTTTCCAGATTTTTGTAAGCTTTTTGACGGCAGCGCATCACAGCACAACGCCTTCGTATCTCGTATATATAGCTCCGGACAACATCACAGTACTTTTGACGGTGGCTTGGTGGTTTGGAGCTCTGTCTACTTTCACAATTTTTGTCTTATCACTTGTCGTTAGAAGAGTGGTGTCGTCAGCGTACCTTAGCTTGGAGATTTTACGACCTCTAACAGAAACACCTTTGTCCCAGCCTTCCAGGACTATTCGCATAATGTACTCTGTGTAAATATTAAAGAGCAATGGATATAGAATGCATCCCTGTATAACACCAGCCTCTGTTTTTAATGAGCTTGAGTAAATTCCGTCGACGCGAACTGTTGCTGTGCCATCTTCGTACAGTCTTCTATTGAGTTACGTCAGATGGTCTGGTACACCCATAACTGAGAGAATTTCCCACAGTTTCCACCATTGCACAGTCTCAAATGCTTTTCGTAACGAAGCATATAAAGGTTATTACATTCCCGAGACTTCTCTATGATTTGTCGTAATATGAGAATTTGTTCACTCATTCCTCTTTGACAAATCCGGCTTGTTCGGGTGCTATTTCGCGGGACAAAAACGACTGCAGCCGCTTATTTATCACATGTAGAAGCACTTGACTTGCATGCGAGATGAGGGAGAGCAACCTGAATTAAATAAATGAAGCAAAAAAAATCGGACATTATTCATAGATAACAAACTTAAAATGTCAACTAATTGTGATGTTATAATAGTTAGATGTCAGTGTGAATCTTTAAAGTCTACTTACTCATAGAATCAAATTATTTTTCTATAAGCCATTTGAATAACGCTGTTTTAAATCAATTGATTGGCAGTTCCCTATATATTTTGGTAATTTATTAAATATCCTTATAACAATTGGAAAGCAACTTCTGTGATATAAATGGCTTTTATTGGAGGAATAATGAAAGTATCAGGATATCTTGTCTTAAATGTAACAGTGTCAGAGTACATTTTAGCAAATTTACAGCATTGAAATATGAACATACGGGGACAGTAAATATTCATTAAATCTTTAAAAACAGGACTTTACATGAAGTCAGTGGTGGCACATCACAAAGCGCATGGATACATTATGTTAATGATAATGATAAATGATTTTATTTCTGTAAGTAGGTTTTGACAACACTTTTACACGTCAATCATATTTTAAAAGTAGATGAGATCGGCGTTTCCTATCTGACTACTCTGAGAAGAAAGGCCGAAACGAAATTCACAGTCCAGACAAAATCTTGGTCAGGTCATGTGAAGACCATGTAAATTGATGTCTGAAATGATCTTTTGAGGAAAAAACCACACAGAATGATTGGACCTGTCCAGTCAGTGCACGCATTTGTCAGTAATCATGCAGCTCAACACAGAACTTAAGGAGCTCAACGATTCGACGAACATTACCAAAGAAAGGACATTTGGGTAGGCCGCATAAATTACTCAAACTGCCAGACCATGATTAAAACTAATTTTTTTTAAAATAAACTGAGATATAAAAATAAAAAAAACAACAAATCCACACTGCCTTCACATTCACAATAATTAAAATATTATAATACTTTACAAAGTAAATTTTCATGTCATTGTATAGTTTTGTATCATTGTTTTTGAGCCCTAAATACCTTATTTATGAGAACAGAGCTCCCTCATAGCACAATGCTGTATCTAATGTTAGAAGCTACGTAACTATGATACGCTAACTGCCGAACCCAATAAAGTATCTATCTTAAATTTTGCCATACTGGAGATAGAAAAACCTATCAATTTCTGGTTTTAACGGACCAATAAAGCCAATGTATGCGACCCCTGTAACGTGTTGAAAGTTATTTGTTTGACAGGGACAGATAGAATTGTACTGTCTATCGTAGTTGCGACCTGTCTCAGGTTATTGGGTTAGGCTGTAAGAGTTAAGGTTAGGTTATCCATTTGCCCCGCAGTGGTGTAAAAATCATAAATGGGCTGGTGACTAACAATGTCCATTTCAAGTTAACTCGAAAGATTGTTTTTTATTTCAGTGGCCAAGAACCCTATACTCAGCCCAGATGACAAACTCTTGAAGGAGGAGTTGGAAGCTAGGGTGGAAGTGCTGCAGACTGCAGAGAAAAAGTACAATGATCTGGGACCTACTTATGACTGTGTGCTGTTCCACGATGGAACTGTGTGGAGGTATGTTGTAGATTTGATACATAAGTACATTAATAATTTAATATGTGAGTAAAAATCTACCTAATGAGGGTCATCATCATAATCATTCTCTTGATATGTGAATTTATTTCTGTAAGTAGTTTTGTATAGGTAAACACTTTAACACGTCAATCTTAATAATATGTTAAAAACTAGATGAGGTTGGCGTTTTTGTTTGCTCTGAAAAGAAAGGCCGAAACAAACACAGAGGTCACAGTCTCTTTCAAAATCCAGACATAGTCTTGGTCAGAAGGCCAATTCTCGTACTTAAAACACGTTCACATTAAGTCGCAAACTCATCTCAGCGACAATGTAATATAAAAAAAATATAAGAATAATATGGATGTTTCTGTGTGTGATCTCCAAAAAAAAAATAAAGGTATGTTGATATTGGCAATGAAATTTCGGGCGCCGTGGAGCGACACACTATTAATGGATAGCCAGATAAAATTGGAGAGATTGCACAATTAATCTTAGGATGGGAGCCTGTGGATGTCAATGGTGATTAAAAGTCTCACTACCTTGAACGTTCCCAGTTTATTATCTACGTTTAGCTTATTGAATGCAATTATACTATTATAAATTTTAGTTAATGTTATTACATCATTGCACCCTTTCGGTAATTTTAAATTAGCAGCTGAAGGCTGTTTTGGTATGATAAAAGATAAGGAAAAGAAAAGAAACTTGAAGGTGACCCCGAGAGCCGGAAGGTGGTACCTCTCAGGTAATCAGCCCCCGTGGAAGGCCAGTAAAAATTCCTCGGTAGAAGGAAAGGTGGAGTAAGCACCCACAGTTGGACTCTGAGATGTGGTTTTATTCCGAATTCGGACACGCGGGGACGCATCGACTAACGAAAAACTTACCGCTTATTCCAGGGATTCTAAACTCGCGTCTCCCTCGGTGTACCGTGAAGATAGCTGGTATCAAAAGAGCCGTAGGGAGGCGAACGAGGGATTCTGTGAAAACGGTAAGATCGGTCACAAACGAGCCGCCATTGTGGAAGGAAATTTTCTCTCGAAAAAGAGTCCAACTTACCAAAAATCCGATAGAAATTTACTCCGGTACCATTCCACGGGTCCTTTGGTTTAGGATTAGGGCATTTATACGCCCAAAAATCCAAGATTAATTACGATTCCATTTAGGGAAAATCAGGAGACCTGTCACCTTCACGAACAAAGATTGCAAAAGTGACTTGTCAAATTTTGACGTCGAAATGTCAGCCGAATGTATCACAGATAAAAAATGACAACTAGAAATCGTTCCGAAATCGACTATAATTATCAAAACATATACGAGGGCGGCACTGAAAATTTCGGGAATCAAGGAAGTGACACAACATTACTATTTAAAAATGTATTTATTGCTTTTCGAAGTATTCTCCGCGAAATTTGACACATTTTTCCATACGATGGAACCAATCATTGAAGCAACCATACCATTCGGAAGTTGGGGTCTCCAAAATGGCCGTTTTGTAGGCGTCCACAGCTTCTTCAGGTGATGAAAATCTCTGTCCACGCACTTTATTCTTTATTTTAGGGAAAGTATAGCAATCATTAGGGCTTTGGTCGGGGCTGTACGGTGGATGGTCTAATAATTCTATGTTTTCTTGCTCTAAAAACTTTTGTTCTGTGTGCGGTGTGAGAACTCGCATTGTCGTGATGGAGGATGATGCGGCGGTTGGAGTTCTCTTTACGGAGTTCAGAAGCAACCTGTGGCAAACAAATGCTAGCATACCATTCTGCATTAACCGTTCTTTGTCCCTCAAGAGGAATAGTCGTAACTTGGCCGGTTTTGGAGACAAACGTGGCCACCATTTTTTTTGCAACGCTCCGTGAACGAACAATTTTTGTTGGCTTTAACTCATTTTCGAACACCCAAACTCGTGACTGGTTTTTTGTTTCGGGTTCGTACGCGTATATCCAGGATTTGTCACCTGATACGATGTTGTATACAGCATTTGAGGATCCTGCGTGGAATCTTTCGAGAGGTCTGATGCACCAAGTAACGCGAGCCGCTTTTTGCTCTTCACAGAGCGAATGCGGTATCCATCGGGAAAACAACTTTTTTACACCTAATTGTTCATGCAAGATTATTTGTATTTGACTCATGCCAATGTCTAAAGTTGCCTGAATTTCGCGGTATGTCACATGTCGATCTTCCTCAATCAGATTACGCACAGCATCAACGTTTTCTTGGGTGACTGCAGTTTTTGGACGACCTTGACGGGGATCATCACTGAGCTTGACACGACCACGTTGAAATTTTGCAAACCAGCGATAAATTGTGGTTTTGGATGGGGCTTCATCACCAAATGCAGAAATCATCCGGTCAACACACTGCTTTTGTGTTAAACCACTTCGAAAGTCATAATAAATCATCGCTCTTGAATTTTCTCGAGTCAATTCCATTTTCTCAACGACTAAACAAGTTTGACAAAACCTTGGGACAAGACCGAGAATCTTTTTTTAAATAAATAAATGATATTCGATTTTTAAAACCAAGGAGTTTTCAATTAAAAAGATTTTAATATGACAGGAACAGTGGAAATATTCCATTCCCGATACTTTTAGTGCAGCCCTCGTAACGGTATATAAAAACTCGTTACAACAAGCAATGTTAAAAATGAATGTAAATTGAATATACTTTTGACAGATTGAGACCGAGATTAGAATGCGAATGTTTTTAAAAATACGGGAATGCCCCTCGACCATGACCATGACTGGGTAGATTGATGTCTGAGAGGTCTTTTGAGGGATGAACTTCACAGATTGAGTGGACCTGTCCAGTGACAGTGCATGCTTTTGCCATTAATCGTGCCCTTAAACGAATTTATTTGTTGTTGGCAACATGTATTTATCTTCCACACTTCTCAAATTTAGTTGTCATTGTGGTAGTCACCTCCTTTCAAGTCATCATCTAGGGTAGAAATCAAATGTTGTATAATAGCACTGCACATGTCTAAAATCTTTAACAGGCAAGAAAATATTGTTATATTATTTCTAGATTCTAGATCTTCGCAGTTTCTGTTAATAAGTCCTGTTGACTAAAATAAAATGCTTCACCATCTTGTCATACATGTAATCATTATTTTATGGTTCTAAAACATCTCCAAGGTTTAATACTAGAACCTATACATACATTGCTCTTGTAATAAAACTCCACAGATTTCATTATTCATAAATAGTCAAGCAAATGTTATTTCCTAGAATTCTAATTAAGTTGATGTTGCTATACCATTCTAATTACTAGAATAACTGTAGATACGCAAATAGCTACAGTATACAGGTTTTATTAAAGTATTGAGACTAAAGGTAATTTTTAATAAATTCAACCTTAAAGCATTTATTGCAACTAAACCACAGGCACTTTTGAATTGACAAGGAGTTGGTCAGTCAGAAATATGAAGCTAGTTACCAGAGAAGACTAAGCAAGAAACTCAATGGACAATCTTCTAAATTATATTATTACAAACAATTTAGTAACATCATTAATGTTGAATTTGTAATTATATGTAACAACGATGTAAAAAAGACGTACACGGTAAACGCTTCCAGAGTCCAAATAGAAACAATAAAAAACTATCCAAAAATATGCCTTGGCAGCTAAGAGATGACCAGTCCCGACTGACGGCGCCTGTTCACGAACATGACGCATGGATCAATACCATTCAGCTCAACCATTTGAAGGGAACTTAATGATCTAACACACGCGCCACCGTCAGCGGGACATTTAAGCGAGCATGACTTCTTTCAGCCGCCAGGGCATATTAAGATCAATGAAAGACACTACCCGGTAAATGGTAGCTTTATAGTACTCACACCTGTCCTGTGCAATTATATACTACTAAGGATATTGAGTCTATACAATGCAATGATAGTCTTCCAATCTTCAGCAATTCCAACAGTATTTTCGAGGTGTCAGTCAATTAGTTGTGGTTGTGGAGCAGGACCAGTATTGAGCCAGGCATTTTTATTAGCAATGTAATCCCCCAACTTATAATATGCCTGCCTTGCATTGTAAGCGTTTTATACAAGATTTGAATTTCGTCTCATTCAGTTGAAGTATACGGGGAGATATTTTATTGTAACAATTGAAACAGTACCCCATGTAAGATGAGTCTAACTTTAGCCAGCCTGTAACCTGGGTGAACTAATTGGTCCCTATTTCTAGTGATATAATGTGTCTTTCACTTTTTCTAAAAATATGTCGATTTTTTCTTATATACATGATGTTTTCATAGAAATATTTTACGGCTCTGATGCCTCTTTTCTGCAGAATAAAAATAGACTCGACGTCTGCAGTCCATTAAAGTAATTTTTTTTGCCCCAAAAATGCCCCATTCCTGTAGTACTAGTTCAAAGAGAACTTCGAAACGACTATAACATTATTACAAAAGCTACTTTATGTGGTGTAAGAAATACCCCAAAGGAAGTTATGCCAAAAAGTTTCAACGGACAAGCATGAATCTATTTGTAAAATAAAACACCACTTCAATAATCGAGTAAGTTATGTCAAACTGATCTAATTGTTTTTAGTGTCAATGGCTTGACAGTATTTCAGAACTTGGATATCACTCCGTGGAAGTGAGGTTACTTTGAAAGAATGTTCTGGGACACATTGTTCTTACTGATCTAATATTCCAAAGTAATATTTCAAAATTTTCTCCTGATTCAATACTGTATAACTATGTTAGTCATTGCAACACTGGTCTGTTGTTCAAGGTATAATTGCTGACTATAAGCTGATAAACTGCTTATAGTATAAATATTGTATGGTTACGCTATTAACTCGCGTAGGGAGCTCAGCATTTTGTAAATAAATTCTTTTTCAGTCACTTTACTTCACTTAATTTAGCTATGTAATAACTTTGTAATCTCTTGAAATAAATAAGTACTTTTAAGAGTTATTATCGTTCAAGCTCCATCGAATTTCAAAATGCAAAAGAACTTTCAACCTTTTTTTTTTTTTTTTTGTATGGCATCTCGCAGGTCAACCTATGAGGTTGTCGTCTGCTTAAACGGACTTGCCTGTGGTTGCCCTAATAAATTAAGGCCTCCAGCCAGGACTTAAACTTAAATACTAACTAAAACTAAGCGACAACGCTCAGGGCACCCCCTGTGGGGTACGGACCTCGGCTTAGGGCGTCGCTGGAAGAGGGCAGCAAGGGACTAGCTGGATCAGGATTTCTTTGATTTAGGGACGAATTTAAAGCTACAGGCTCAGCGGCGCGGGCTGGCTCGAGCAAGGGTCGGGAGGGGCGTGTATTTGCGGCGGGCCTCGGCGGCGAGGACGGTAGGACGGCGATCGGGTTTTGGGCTTATGTAGTGTGCTGGTGGCCTTACTACTCTCCTGGAGGAGGGTAGTGGCGTCGTCGGGGGCGATTAAAGTATGCCTTGGTCGGCGAATACTACTAATGCGGGAGGGAGTGTAGCGGGCGGCCGCTGAGATCAAGGGGTTGGAGTATTTGATGCCACAGTCAAAGAAACGCTTCGATAAGCGTTTCATGAACTGGTTTATGGTAGGCATTTTAAGGTCGATGTGGAGATTTATATTACGGACATAGAAGGGGCCACCCGTGACCTTTCTGAGGAAACGGTTCTGGAGGGTCTGCATCTTATGGAGATGACGTGGGTGAGCGTGCGCAAATACAACGCAGGCATAGGTCATGATGGGACGGATGACTGCGGTGTAGATGCGCAGCTTGCATTTAAGTGACAGTTTACTACGGGCTGTCAGTACAAAGTGGAGCCTGCTAAGAGCGAAGGAGGCGCGCGCGCGAACCGCCTTAATATGAGCCTTAAAGGTAAGGTTTTCATCGAGGATCAAGCCTAGGTATTTGGCTTGCTTCTCCCAGGGGATCGGCTTACCGTACATAGTGATCGGGCTGGGAACTTTCAACCTAAGTGCAAGCTCGTTAAATAGTAAAATATCAGGAACATGTTTGGACTTGCAACTTGATCATGTTTTCGTCGGTGTTAAATCGCGTAAGCGTTAAATGGAGAGAAAGTCAAAACGCGCCGGATAGACGTACGCTCGAACTCATTATCTTGCACAAACTTGTCCACACTGACTATAAATAGAATAATTACTTAGTGATAATTGCGATAAAAAGTTTCAATGGTTTACAACAGTGTATGTTTTTAGACAAATAGCTAAGTGCGTAATCTACCATAGATAAGCAACTTATACTATTGACACATTATTTTATATTTATCTATGTATATGTACTTTATTGTGCACCAGAAAAATACATTGACAAAATTAAATTAAACACACGAAAAAAATCTTCTACAGTATAAGGACTAAAGTTTGTATTAAGAATAAAAGTAGTCTACCTAACCTAGGCTTAACTTAATAACTAGTATAGAGTATTTAGGCATATCGAAAACCTACTTACGAGGGACACATTTTTTCAAAATAAAAGTAGCAAAATTATATTGCTTATTGTACTGCTCTGAATACTGAACTAACAAAAATCGAAGCCTCTTCAGTGAAGGTCAGACCAATTAATAACATTCAAAACTAACTTGGAAAAATTAGAAGCTCTTCAAATTCGATTCTTGAAACTTGTTACTCAAAAAACTAAAAAAGTTGTAAAGGAGAATAGAGTAAACTATTAAAATATGTAAAATTCTACCCATCAGTTAGCAGTTAACTACCATGGTACCCAAGAGCATAACTTAACTCACATAATCAATAACCATAACACACGATCTATGGCTGCTGGCAGATTCAATGTACCCAGAGTCACTAATTACTTTGGTGACAGAACCCGAAAAAACTAGAACCATATTTATTTATTGAACAGTCTGCCGGCAAACATAAGGAGTGAAGAGAGTATAAATAATTTTAAAAATAAATTACAAGAAATTACTTGGAAAAGTGTTAAAGTCCTACCTCTAAATAATTATTAGTTTTAAGTACTAAATTTAAGAATGAGTGTGTAGACTCACCGACCTCACAGTCAAACCATTACTACAGTTTTGTGGGACTTATTTTATAAGTTATTTACTTACCATTCATATAAATTAATAAATAATAAAGAACAATGGCAGGTGCCCATACATCATTTTATTTGAAGTAAAAAAGCTTGTTACATTAATGAAAACTACCGTAAAATGTTCGTAGTAAGTTCCTAGACTTATATTAGAAAGCTTTCATAAAAAAACTCCGTTGTTAATAAAAAATAGACTTAAGTCTTTTTGGCGGGAATTTTGAATTTGAAACAACTTTTATGTATTAAAGTTTTTTGACTATCGTCAATCGTGTGAATTTTCGTTTCTTGACTAAATGATAAATAATGAATTATTTAATAAAGAAATGAAACAAGTCGTCTGGAACCCAAACATTTATTCTTCATCATCTTCTCTAACAATAACGTCATCTAAAAATTGCGCCGGACCTAAAATACTTTCTTAATGCCTGGGCTAGGCATGAAGAAAGTATTTTAGGTCCGGAAACTCCCAGAAACCATACAAGCGTCATGACATGTGCGCAACATCCGACTGTTCGCCGACCCACCAGACAATTACAGCAGTATTCAGTTATACCAGTACGACTAGGAAAATTATTTTCAATAACTATGTAAACAAAGTAAGTTCGCCTGGTTACATGTCGCGATTTAATTCTACCCCTTATTAATGTGTTATTACCACTGCCTGAACTGCTTCTAAGATTATATTGCTGTGTTTTATATTGCTCGCCATAATGAGCGTGCTTGATGTATTTGGTACGTTCCCAGCGCGAATTAAATGAGGTCTCTGTACTCCAGGGTAGGGAAGTATAATAAATTCTCTGCATCTGCAGTTATATTTATGAAGAAGGATGTTCTCATGTTCATATTAATTGATTCTACCATGTCTGCTAGTTCGTTGTGAAGATTCATTCTTTGTCTTATTATTTCTAAAATCTCACTCGCATAAATATTATCATGAAAGCGAGCACCAAACATATTTAACAAAGCTGCCGCTATTTTAAAGTTTTCAAACATATGTGGTAGAGCCCGATGAAAGTATTCTTGTCTGAATATTTTATAATCACTCTTAAAGTGTCCATTTACGGCCTCTACCACCCATCTACAAATTGTCACACAGCGGCTTTGGTTAGCTTGGGCTGTTGTGAGTTGGTGCTCGCCTTCTAAGAGACTTTCAGGCATAGGTACATGTTTTATATCCACATCCTTCTAACAAACTTATATTATCCCTAAAACCTCTATCCAGAATGAATACATCATCACTTTGAAAATATGGTCTTAGAGGAGCAGACCCTTCTTCGAATAGGCTATTCATAATCTCGGTATCTGAGGTAGTGGCTTTGTATGGCCCAAAACAATCCAAAATATGGCCATCGCAGGCAACATTTAAAAAAGGTTTTAATAAGTTTCTGTATTTATGCAAGGAATAGCTTTGTTTTTGAAATAAATAAATTGCACTCTTATGTATGTAAATGTATGTGCCATCACATAACAATTACATTATTTGGATTGTGTTGGTATAGCCCTACAGGAATCAATAAAGTATGTTGTAAAAGATCTTCTCTTGATAAATGGTTGATTCCCAGAAATCTTGGTACCAAATGTTGTATTGATATTGCCCTTATTTTGCCCATTAGGGTTTCCAAGGTTCTTCGTGGTACTTGTACAAGTGATGAAATTCTTTCGTCGGAATCACCTGTCCTCAATTTTAATAGCAATGCTGCAAGGCCTAGCTTCCCTCTTTTTATTTGGGCAATTTGTGGTATGTCTTCAACTAAATTATTGAACTTTTCCATACTTAATCCCATCCAATATTGGAAAATCACTTCATCCATTTCATCTATATTTTCAAAATCTAATGATGGATTGAAGGCATTTACAGATGTAAACACATGTTGTATTTGTTCAGCAGTAAACAAATTAACGCTGTTTGGTTCGTTTAGAGATTCCCAGGAATTGCTAATTAAATGCTCATCACTTACTCGAGCTAAACTTGGCAAGTAATATTTGTGATTTTTCAGGACAATAGCACGCAATTTGTCTGATATTGTACGCAGAGTGGTACTACTGCAGTTCATAAAAACACAATGGTTGCTTGTATTTGCTGCTCTTTGGTAGTCACGCAATATTTTTGATTTGTGTTTATATTGCGAGCTTGTGCACCAGATGGTTGATTTGCTTCTTCTGTTGCTTCTATTTGATCTAATGTTTCAGATGATCTGGCATCATCAAGAGCATTCATTCGGCTGACTTTTCTTTGATAAGTGATCAAACATTTCGATTGCCACACACAATCAGATGGTGTTATCTGAAAATAAAAGATAAGAATTATAATAATGATGTTATATTTAGACGCAAAACGTTTGCTAAATAGTTTTATTTTCATGATTCCGACTTTTAATTTGGTTATGTTTAAACTTCATAATAGCGGAGTTTTAAAATGAATATTTACATTGATACCACTGCACCGCATGAGCCTACCCTGAATTGGCAAATCACTTCTAACCTTATTACCCTGACAATATTTTGTTTCGCAACAATTACTGTTATAAAATAATGATTACTTTTTAACGACCACACAAACAGCACACATTACTGTGTCCTTGCTGACTTGTTCCAGCTTGTTCATCACTATTTGAACATTGTTGCTTTAGTCTCTGATTTAAGCTTGACATCACAAGATCTCGGCAAGCTTCACAGATAAAGTCATCTGTAAAAGTATAAGTGTATTTGGTTGAGAATTTAACATACTGCACATTCTTACTGAATGAGCAACTCTAAGTTATTACAATACCAGAAATTCATTTAAATGTGAGTAATTATTTGCACTAAGATGACCCACGGACCGCATTATTTTCAGAATTTGACATTAAACTAGTAGACCATAATTAGTAGTCCATAATTAGTAGTAGGCTATCTTTGTCGGTACTTAGTGCACAACGTCGCCACGCAATAAAGATAATCACAGTCCAAAAGCACGCACGGGTCACACAGAGGAAGAATCGATCAAGAGTCACAACAACAATCGATCAAGAGTCACAACAACAACAAAACAGTCCGGGTAAAATAAAATTTGAAAAATACAAAGCAATCTAAAACACACGAAACTCAAATACAACGACAACAACAGCAGCTCGAGAGCAACTGTCACTGTCAGTGTTGCAGTGTTGCTAACAACGCAGTCTGTGTTGCCATTTTAATTAATCATTCATTCGGACAACTAAAACAAAAAACTTGTTACCTCTTTCAAACGACGAATTTCAAATAGGTATTGTGTTTAGGTAAATTTATTTAAACCACCGGCCACCTCCTAGTACGTATATCATAGACATTTATCTGCAGTCTACAGCTAGAAAAAGTTCTAGAACGGGCGGAAAGCATTCAGTTGGCAACAATGTTGAAATAAGTTGTTTTAAAATTCATATTTACCGCTAAAAAACAAAGAATGAAACTTTCAATATTTATTAACCACGGAGTTTAATTTTTTTTTTTATAGAATATATTTAGGAATTAGAAACGAACATTTTACAAAAAGAAATATTTATGGAACAAGCTTTTATTGTTCAAATAATTAGCCGCCATTGTTCTTTAATGCAAAATTTCAACCCAACCTTTTCCTCAACAGAGCATGTATCGACACGTCAGAGAGTGGCGACCTGGCGTCAGGCCCAGTGCTGGGTGAATACAGCGTCACGCACGAACACGCACACCTGACGCCCGTCGACGAGATGACCGTCAGCATTAACGTGCACGACGACGGACACACGCTTGAGGTGGTCGGCATGTGCTGTGAGTAGTCCTTCATTGGTGAGCAGAGGTGGTTCCTACTGTAACCTGACATGGTTGTAGCATCGTAGCATGCAACCTCCATGAGTCCATTATAAGTAGACAATATATTGTTTGTTTCCAAATAGTGCAAACAATATTACAAAAATGGTAAAATCTTAAAAAAAAATACAAGTAATAATTAAAGATAAACATTTTAAAATAAGTTATAGACAAGGACAGCACTATCGTAGAAGTGACGTCACAACTATGTTACTTCATACTAGCGCCGTACATTGTCCGTACCGCGCGACAAGGACGGGAATAATCACCTCCAAAAACTTTTAAAGCGTGTATCTTCTTTTTTTTTTACATCGATGTAATAGTTTTTTTCGATTAAATATTTTTTTCCATGCCTTCTTTGAAATCACATTATTTTACGATCAATTTTTATATTAGTCATCACACCTATTAATACGAGACAAAAATTTATTTGTAAAGATAATAGAAGAGTGGTAGGTGTCAGACCTTGGCTGATAATTCAAGGGACGAGATGAAAGTTATTAAAATGTAAAAACGAATAATATTAATGATTATTTAACCTACTGAGAGCTCGTGAGGCTCTCACACTGCTAAGGTATTATATGTATAGAGGTATTGTCTCTTTCATACACAGTAATGAGGCCAGAAACAACTGTTTTAATAATAATAAATCGTTTATTAACCAAATAGTGTTCTTAAATTTCCTTTTAAATAAAGTACAAAATAAATGACTCCTAAAATGATTGTTACGAGGGAAACATAATTTTAATATTTTAACTAATGGACTTCGCACTAGGTCGAACCTATCACGTAGTCCTTGAGAGTTTTAAACAAATTTCAGGGTCGATACTGTAAATGTACAATACAAATTGTTTTGAAAATTTTACGTAAAACAAAATAAAACATAAAGACATGAAAAATAAAAAATGTATGACCGATAAAACAATTGTTTGAAATAGGATTTGTCGAAGGAATGTATTAAACGAATGTAATGTAAGTACGTGAGGGTTCAAAGGTAGTGTGAGAGTGATATGAGTGAGGAAGTGAGTAAGATAAATATGTTTGTTATAAATATGTTATGACATTACTCTAACGAAGGCTTCGGTTTCCGAGTAGGATTGAGCTAACAGCCACTGTTTAATATTTTTTTTTAACTTGGTTGGTTCTACAATTTTTGATGACACAGATTTTTGCAATTTTATTGTAAACGAAACTGAGCATAAATTCTTGCATATGGAAGCTTTTGAAATGGTACTGATATAACTTTGCTCGGCTCAGCAACTGCTAAACGAGATCACAGAAAGCAGCATCTGAGCTACTGCAGCTAGATTTGATTATGATATTAATCAATCAATGCTAAAGTTGGATTGTCTGAATCAGAAAGTTAATTTCCCACCATGCAAATTATGCGTAACCATGTTTTAATGAATTTATAAATAATTTGTCTCCCCAGCAACACACGGCACGCACGTGGCCGCCATAGCCGCCGGCTACTTCCCGGACGAGCCGGACCGCAACGGCGTGGCTCCGGGCGCCCAGGTAGTCTCCCTCACCATCGGAGACAGCCGCCTCGGGTCCATGGAGACCGGCACGGCGCTGGTCAGGGCTTGCATCAAGATCATGGAACTATCGAAGAAGATGAAGATCGATGTTATCAATATGAGCTATGGAGAGCATGCGCATTGGTCTGATGCTGGGTGAGTAGTTGTGGAAATGTTCACAGTTTAGTTAGTAAATACTAATTACACCAATGAAACTGAACGCGATCAGCACATCTAAACTGCGTTCAAGATCTGTCAGTATCAATATTGTACCAAAATAATGACACTGACAGCTCTTAAACGTAGTATATGTGAGAGACATTGGACAGGGAGACATTACCTGCAGCTTAATATAACTCAGTCTGTCCTTACCATCTACTAGGTCTATCTCAAATCAAATCTACCACAATCAAAGAGAGGTCTATGCTGTTCTTTGATTGTGCCAGTTATCTTGCTCCATAAGCTTAATGCTTGTAATATACTTTTTTTTTACTATTCCTTTTCAAGGTTCATTATTTATTTTGAACCTCGAATTGTAGTTAGTCTCAAATGGAACTTCATCATAGCACTATGTTTTGCAGTGTGTGCGCACAAAACATCTTCACTTCATTACACATTTTAAAGTAATGTTTGTAGGCTGTTTTTGGAGTTTTGAACAGGAAGTCTGGTGCCTCGTGTAATGTACCTTGTTCGTATAATAGTATCTAAGACTAAGTTTCCTCCTCCCCAGTCGTATAGGCGACATAATCTGCTCGGTAGTGAACCGCTACGCTGTGTCGTGGGTGGTGTCGGGCGGCAACCACGGGCCCGCGCTGTGCACGGTGGGCGCGCCGCCCGACATCGCGCAACCTATACTTATTGGTATGTATTTTTTTAATTAATATAATTAATTAATATATGTAAGTACTGTTAAACATTTTGAAAGAGAAATGGTGGAGTTTCTTGCCCATTCTTCTCCATACGAGACCTTTTGGAAGGGGCCACTAGAATCAATTTGATTTTTTGACGTTTAAAAGTGCCTTTCATGTGCCATAAATATTTAAATGTGTGATTTGACTTATGAATTTGACTTTGAATTCACGCCTCTTACTTCTGTGGATGTTGTGAGATATTTCTCTACATTCAAGTGGGTTCTAAGTATTTCTAAAGCGTTCAAAGAAACAGATTCAAGTCTGAAAAAAAAAAAAAAAATGGTAATCTATTTCAATTCTCAACAGCAAAAAGGCACAAACCTTGACTCCAACACCGAAGATTAAAATGATGTTTCTGATTGATTTTAATTTGTATTAACTGAAATGAATAAATAAAAAAATGTCTTGTTGTAATTAATTTATGTAAAATGTTACGAGCATTTGTATTTTTACCCAATGGACCTCGCGACAGCAAAAACAGACTCATCGCCTGTAATGATGTCGTAAACACGCCAAGACGAGCCTGCTTCAAATTTGTTTATCATATCACGAATCCTGCCTATTGTCTGGGATTCAAATTTTTCACTGCTAACACGAGCCAAAGTTTTCACTGTCGTGAATTACGAGTTGTAGGTCGTAGGTTCGAACCCAGACAGGCGTTTTGTTTTGTGTAAATTATTTCATCACCACTGCTCTCAAAACGGTGAAGGAAAACATCGTGAAGAAACCGGCATGTCTTAGAACTATGGACGAGGACGTGCCCTTAGGGTAGGAAGGAGTGTGAGCCAATCGAGTAATGCACCCTAAAATTAGCATTGGACTAGTGGAGAGGCGGTCGGTATTTATCTATAGGAGGGCATCTTTTATTGACGTCGCAGCCGAAATGATTTAGGTCGAGCTAAATCGGTGAATCTTTTCTCGGCTTTTTTCTATGTCCTTGCTCTGCTGTGATAAATGTTGCTGTTTTTGCTTTTCAATGTCTTCGTCTGAGGTCTCGCTACTAGCCGTTTCCGGTTTTTGTATATGTCATTAGCAGCGTTCATGATCTTCACCGTGACCATGTTGTCATTTGTAATATCCTAAAATAAAAAGGGCACTCACAAAAAACTCTTGGTTTCAGCACATTTGAACTTAACAATGGTTTTCGGACACTAAGACTGTTTTTTTTTGTCGCCTGGCCGACTACCTGGCACGGATCTTGTAAGCTTGTTGCTACAGAATACAGACTTTTGGAAACACTTCGTTCATTTTATACATACCTCTCTTATACACACTCGCAAAAAAAACCTGTCTTGGTTCGGCCACTAAATATTTTGAACTTAAAAAACCCTCGCCCGCCGTAGATCGCACTAAAAGATGCGACAAATTTAATATAAAAAAGAGATTCGGTTGCCTTGCGTGTAGTGTAATAGGTTAGTGGCTGGTTAAGGCAATAAGTGTTATGGAAAACACTTTTTGTACGCATTCTAAATTGATAACATTCCCTTTGCTAGAATAAATAAAAATAAGTATTGGATTGATCTCACCAGATTCAGTGCTTAGAAACCTTTGGCAGGCAGGCAGTTCCTCGCATGTTGCACTGGCTCATGCATTTTAGATCAGGTGCACAGTACCAAGAATTTTATTTCGCGACACAAAGCACATCGACGGAAACACTGAGAAACACTTTGGATGACCGAGGCTAGAACACGTGTTGAAGGTGCAACGAACGGGCCGTATTTTTCATTTTAATTTAAGTTTTTTGTTTGGTCGGGGGACTGATGACACGACCTTCCTCTATGAAGTCTCACGACCCAAATCAATCCAACCAGTTTTCGAAACACTTTTTTACACCTCTTTTTCAGCCTGCTCGAATGATGACAGCGCATTTTCCGGCGACGAAAATTGTTGTTGTCGTTGTCGCGGTGGAACAGTATACCGCGGAGCCCTGTGTTTGGTCGCTTCTTGCTCACAACAAAGAAAACTTCTGCCAAGCATTTGGTTGTATACCATTCAGCGTTGATGCCTCTTTAATTCCGTAAAGGAATTGTCACCTAGTAGCCAGTCAAATTGAAAAAGCTCGCGATTAAAACCTTCCCCCCGCTTCTAGATCGCTTCACTCTGGTAGTCGCTGATACGTTCTTAAACACCCAAACCGTCGACTGGCGCTTCGTTTCTGGATCGTATTGATAAATCCCAGACTCATCCTGACCTGAGACCTGTAATGATGTCGTATAAACGCTGAGTCTAGCCGGCTCCAAATTTGTTTATCATATCACGGCACCATTCCACCCGGGCCTGCTTCTGAGCATCGGTGACGTTGTGCGTTGCACCCAGCGTGAAACTATCCTCCTCAAGCGAAGATGCACTTGTAGAATTTCGTGAAGGCTTCCCGATCCAACCTGCAGTATGTGATGAATCTCTAGTTACGAGGGTGACACCGAAAGTTCTTAAAAAATCAAAAACTGAACAAATTAGCAAGTTATTAGTTTTATTATATCTTTTCGAAATAGTGTCCATTTACATCATTACATCGCTGCATCCGATGGAACCACTGAGAAAAGCACTTTGCCCACTCGTCCTCAGGGGTCTCTTCGACGGCATTTTGAAACAAAGCGTTTGTTTCCTCGAAGTTTTTCTTTTATTTTCGGAAATAAATAAAAATCCCTCATATCACGTTTTCGTCCGTAACAGCCTTCAAAGGGCGACCACATCTTTCTTCATCCCCCAAAGTTAGTCGACCGCGCTTGAATTCTTTATACCAACTATACATGGTTGCCTTAAGTCTACCATACGATTTGTCCGGTTTCAGGCGACACTTGAAATCGTAAAAATCATACCGCGAAAATGTTCCCGTATGATAAGATTTATTTTTATTTTTATACCCTTTTATTATTACTCTTTTTATGACATCAAGTATATACACATAACCAGCCAACATGAATTTATTTTCCTACATGTAAAATAAAATCACTTTACTTAAACAGTTTTAGTACGGAACCCAGTTTTAGTAAAAAAACGTAATTAAATTGTTTGAAATAGTAATTTGTTACGAATGTTTTAAAAGTGCAATAAATAATTTGCAATTTCTTAAATCCTGCGACATTTAATCGTCATGTTTATGATTCCGGGATTTCAAAAGACTTATTATTCATTCTGTAACATACTTCCTGGAAGTTTGGGTCGATATACTGTACCTATTACAATCTCTGGTTATTGCACTGCAGATATGTGCAGGGATCAATCGATCACAGACGAGACAGGACATGGATGTGGATTTGAACCCATGAATGTTAATCGATTCCTGCACGTCTCCGTTCCGCATCGCTCGGTGGAAATAATGCACCATGAAGTTGATGTAACATATTATTGTATCGACTAACATGTATTGAGTTGTGCATATGTACAGGTGTGGGAGCCTACGTGTCTCCTGAGATGATGTCGGCTGCTTACTCCATGCGTGCGCGAGTGTCTAGCGGCGCGTTCAGCTGGAGCTCACGAGGGCCCGCCGCTGACGGCGCGGCCGGGCTGTCTGTGTGTGCGCCGGGAGGAGCTGTGGCCGCGGTCGCTAGGTATGTAACACTTACAGCTGCAGCTCCCGCGGGCTGTCTGTGTGTGCGCCGGGAGGAGCTGTGGCCGCGGTCGCTAGGTATGTAACACTTACAGCTGCAGCTCCCGCGGGCTGTCTGTGTGTGCGCCGGGAGGAGCTGTGGCCGCGGTCGCTAGGTATGTAACACTTACAGCTGCAGCTCCCGCGGGCTGTCTGTGTGTGCGCCGGGAGGAGCTGTGGCCGCGGTCGCTAGGTATGTAACACTTACAGCTGCAGCTCCCGCGGGCTGTCTGTGTGTGCGCCGGGAGGAGCTGTGGCCGCGGTCGCTAGGTATGTAACACTTACAGCTGCAGCTCCCGCGGGCTGTCTGTGTGTGCGCCGGGAGGAGCTGTGGCCGCGGTCGCTAGGTATGTAACACTTACAGCTGCAGCTCCCGCGGGCTGTCTGTGTGTGCGCCGGGAGGAGCTGTGGCCGCGGTCGCTAGGTATGTAACACTTACAGCTGCAGCTCCCGCGGGCTGTCTGTGTGTGCGCCGGGAGGAGCTGTGGCCGCGGTCGCTAGGTATGTAACACTTACAGCTGCAGCTCCCGCGGGCTGTCTGTGTGTGCGCCGGGAGGAGCTGTGGCCGCGGTCGCTAGGTATGTAACACTTACAGCTGCAGCTCCCGCGGGCTGTCTGTGTGTGCGCCGGGAGGAGCTGTGGCCGCGGTCGCTAGGTATGTAACACTTACAGCTGCAGCTCCCGCGGGCTGTCTGTGTGTGCGCCGGGAGGAGCTGTGGCCGCGGTCGCTAGGTATGTAACACTTACAGCTGCAGCTCCCGCGGGCTGTCTGTGTGTGCGCCGGGAGGAGCTGTGGCCGCGGTCGCTAGGTATGTAACACTTACAGCTGCAGCTCCCGCGGGCTGTCTGTGTGTGCGCCGGGAGGAGCTGTGGCCGCGGTCGCTAGGTATGTAACACTTACAGCTGCAGCTCCCGCGGGCTGTCTGTGTGTGCGCCGGGAGGAGCTGTGGCCGCGGTCGCTAGGTATGTAACACTTACAGCTGCAGCTCCCGCGGGCTGTCTGTGTGTGCGCCGGGAGGAGCTGTGGCCGCGGTCGCTAGGTATGTATCATAGAAGCAAAACCTTTTCTGGTTTAACTACAAGTTAACCAGAAAAGGAATGCGCTTCGGTAATATTCGGGTTCCCAATTAGCACGAACGTCGCGCCACGTAGTACCCTCCACAGCGCCATTATCTGTTCGTGGAGTAGTGCACCTATCATTGGGCGTTTCTATGTTTTAAGCTTCTCTCTGTCAGGTTACCTACTCCAGTCCAGATTATCATAATGATGTCATTAAAAAGTTTTGAATTTTTCAATTGCATAATTATGTTAAATCTAAAATTTTGTAATCACGTTTAAACAAAATAGTCAAGTACAATACAACTGTTTTCTTAATGAAAAGAAAATCAAAACCAAACAACGATAAAGTACTTAGTTCTGAATTGAATTAATTATACATGGTAAATCTAATAATTGATAGACATGGAAATTTGCATTCGTTTCTATTCGGAAATGCGATTTTGCCAAGGTTAATTAAGAAAAAGTTGTATTGTTCTTTCATGGTTGCAACAGCTCTAATTAGATCTCATCATCGCGCGTTGTTATTACCGAAAGTGGATGATGATGATTTACGAAGCGTGGACTTTTCTATTGAGATTTGTATGCTATGTCAAGTTATTAAGGCTGATTATGATTCAGAGGATATGCTTAAGCATATTATATCTTGGATTTTGGTTAACAGCGCGTTAAACCCGCTCGTGCTAGCAGTAGCGTAGACTTGAATGTATCGAAACGAACGTTGACATAATGTTAGCGCAATGTATACTTTTGAAGATCGCCTACCACACTTGATTTAAATAGTTTCGAAACTAACGTTGACATAATGTTAGCGCAATGTATACTTTTGAAGATCGCCTACCACACTAGATTTAAATACTTCTCATAGAAAAATATCGTCCAACAAATCCACAATTAGAATCTGATGTTTAATGCAAAACAATCTCACTGTTATAAATGTTTATTTTTATTTTTTATTTTCAGATTTACATTAAGAAATTGTCAACTAATGAATGGAACATCAATGGCAGCACCACACGTCGCGGGCGCAGTAGGTTAGTCCGTACTTACTATACAATTCCTTGTCTAACTATACAAACATATTAAACGTACATGTACGGACCGACCACTTTCTTTAAGCGTCATTTCATGGTTGGTCCCATAGTAAAGTTGTTCATAGTGTTGAATGCATTGACCCCTTTTTATGTTCAACATCATTTAAGTTACACATCGAATAGCACCACAAACAAAATCTTAACTTTACTCTTTTTTTCAGCGACCCTTGTCTCCGGACTGAAAGCGAAGGGCCTCCCGTACTCGCCGTACTCAATCAAGCGCGCGCTAGAGAACTCTGCTACATACCTATCACATGTGGAGCCATGGGCACAGGGCTGCGGTCTTTTGAACGTTGAAAAGGTGAAAAGGTCACATATTAAGCATTTTGTTTGTGTTAGTAACAAGAGAATGCTATTGTGACTTCTTGATTAAGGATGCGTTAGTGTCTAGCGTTAGTTAATACAGGATGGAGCCGCACCATAGCGACGCATCTTCGATAAAATTACGCCAATGAGACGCGCGGCGTCAATGCCTAAATTTAACAAACGTTTGTTTTGCTAAAAATAAACTGAATTTCTATCAACTCATCGAATTAGAAGTACTATAGCCACGGTTTTCTAGTAGAGCGTTTCCGTAATATTTATAACCGACGTTATGAAATTTTGTAATTTTCACCAGTATTTGAGATTAAGGTGTCATAAATGCTCTGTATTTGAACATTACGGACGTATGGGGCGGTCACCTCTTCTAGGAAAACCGTCGCTGAAGCTTAATTAGAGGAAGCGGTAAGCGTTAGAAGGCATCCCACAAGGTGGACCGATGACCTGGTGAAGGCCGCAGGAATCCGCTGGATGCGGGAAGCAAAGAACCGGTCGGAATGGCGTTGCTTGGGGGAGGTCTATGTCCAGCTGTTGACGTCAACGTTGATGAGGATGATGATGATGAAGCTAATTTACAACTGTGTAGTAGAAAGGGTGAGGATTCGAAAAAGCTTACCGCAGACTCCTGCACACTGCTTCGCGCTGGTGATGGCTCAGCGGCGCGTCCAGACGTCTTGAACCCTGCTACACTTCACTACACATGTATTCCACGGGCGCTGTGTTCGTATAATTGGTCGTATCTTGTTGAGGGGGTGGTAATCACGAATACACCGAAGGACCTTTTTATTTTAAAAAATGTTAATAGTGAGCGTTTCGCATTAAGAACAGTAAGTGTCGCGAAAAACCACACTCGGAAGCATGGCGTTACTGTGTTCATGCGTATTCCAATCGGATTGCTCAGCGAATGAACGTGGACAATCCTGACCACTTAATCAAATAAAACCCCTATTCATTACACATAATCAGCCTATTATGTTCCCATTGCTGGGACACAGGTTTCCTCTCTGTGCTACGCTGACGACACGCTGGTCCTGGCACAGGGGTGGTCGCACCAGGCGGCGGCCGAGCTAGCAACAGTCGGGGTTGCGACAATCGTCGAGAGGATCCGGCAGTTGGGACTCGAAGTGGCCCTAGGCTATTTGTTTTCATGGTCCTCTGAACGCGCCACAGTCCGGTTCCCAGTTAACGGCGGGAGGAGTTCACATCGGCGTCGAGTCGACGATGAATTACCTGTGACTCGTCCCCGACAGCTGGTGGAACTTCGTGGAGCATTTCCGACGTTTGGCTCCCAGACTGGAGCGGGCTGGGGCTGCCTTGAAGCGGCTCCTGCCCAATCTAGGGGGTCCAAACGCCTCCTGCCGGCTCTATGCGGGGTCGTGCGGTCCATGGCCCTTTACGGGGCACCCGTGAGAGCGCGTTCTTTGAGGCCGGCCAGCCTGCCGGTTGAACGCGTCCCAAAGGGTCATGGCCGTCCGGCTGGTGCGGGGATACCGCACGGTTTCCGCCGAGGCGGCGAGCCTCCTTGCCGGATTGCCGCCATGGGATCTGGAGGGAAAAGCCCTCGCGCACGTATGGGAGTGGCGCGAGGAGGCAAAACGCCGGGGTGTAACTCCGCTGCCGCGAGAAATCACGGTACAGCGGACAGAGCTCCGGCGGGATCTCATGGCGACATGGAGGGTGCGATTGTCGCAACCCAGTGCTGGGCACGCCACAATAGCGGCGGTAAGTCCCCTCTTTGAGGAGTGGTTGGAGAGGCGCCACGGCGTCCTCACCTTCCGCCTGACACAGGTCCTCACCGGACACGGTTGTTTCGGGAGGTTCCTGTTTCGCATAAGGCGGGAGGAAACGCCCGGGTGTCACCATTGTGTGGATCGCCCGGAGGACACGGTGGAGCATACGGTGGAGGTCTGCCCAGCTTGGGCGGAGCACCGCAGTGTCCTCGCGGAGGCGATTGGCGGCGGCGATCTCTCGCGTCCGGCCCTGGTCCAGGCCATGGTACGGAGCGAAAGGGAATGGAAAGCCGTCACCTCCTTTGCGAAGCAGTAATGCTCGCGAAGGAGGAGGCGGAGCGGGTGAGGGAGAGAGCCTTGCCCCCTCACGCCCCCACTAGCTGCCGCAGGAGACGCCCTGGGCAGAGGGAGTCGCCTGCAGATTCCCGGGCGACGGCGAGCAATGGATAGCTCGCCGTCCGTTAAGGACCAGGCCCGGGTCGACGGCGCGTCGTATTTGACGCGCGCCTCAAAGAGATGTCAGCACAAAATGACGGGGTCCGATAGGGCCGACGCCACAGGGTCGCGGGTGATTCGAAAGAGTTACCGTGGCTCTGGCAAAGGCAACTGAAGGAACACGGGTGGGTTTTAGTCAGTAAAAGTCTGACACGCCCTCCCGCTCCACCTAGAGCGGGAGAAGTAATTTGATGATTTCTCACCCAAAAAAAAAAGGCCTCTCTAGGAGAGGGTGTTGGCCGTGATCCACCACGCGGGCCCAGTGCGGGTTGGTAGATGTCACATGTCTTCGAATATTTCGGTTTTAAGACATGCCGGTTTCCTCACGATGTTTTCCTTCACCGTTTTGCAATGGTGCAGCAGTGGTGATGAAATAATTTACACAAAGTAATGCGCGCCTGTCTGGGTTCGAACCTACGACCTACAACTCGTAAGTCGCGGCCGTTACCACTGGGCCACCACTGCTCCCACATTCATTACATATAAAAGCTTAATAACTCGAAGTGGGGTGAAAATAAACTATCCTAAAAAGCCCTAAGATTTAATGCAGTAGGTAAACCCCACCATATAGAGAACGGTACGTAACAACAACCCTTCATTCATTCACCTAAATCTTTTTCCAATAGGCATTCGACCTCCTGAGCACTTACTACGAGCAGCCGGAACGCGACGTGACCTTCGGCGTGCAGTGCGGCGTCGGCAACGCGAAGGGCGTCCTGCTGCGGCCGCGGCCGGGGGACGCGCCCAAGGACGTCGGCGTCACCATCGAGCCTCACTTCCTACAGGACCATCACGACGTGGAGAGTGAGTGGCACTTCATACCTTACTAGCTTCGACCCCGCCTTCGTTCGCGTAGAACTGTACCATTCAAGATATCCTATGGCACTCCGCAATAGTGCAGCTTCCTATCAGTAAAGAATTTTTAAAATTGCATGAGTTTTTTCAGAAACTACCTCGTAATCCAAACTTAATTTAATACCTCGTTTAATATGTAGATGTTGATTGTGGTAGAGTTCAGTTTAGGGTGCGTAGTTATGTTATATGGTCACGTAGGATATTTTGGATTACTTATTTATTAGATTTTGATAGAAAAATTGATAGTAGCAATTTTTTTTATCCAAGTGGACTTTGACCTGTATTTTCATTTCGTAGGGCCGAAAGTACCTTTGCTCAAGGACATAATGATTGGAATTTTATCTGACGGTACGTCCAAGATGTTAATATTTTGTAGTTTTGATTTATTGACAAGGCAGGAATAAAATATTAAAACTTACCGGAAATAGAAATCACTACAAGTAAAACTATACAATGCACTTGCAATTTTTTTACAGTATGGATTTAAATTTTCCGAAAAGAATCCAGTAACCGTAATGAAGAAAGAAAAATAAATACGTTTACATGTGACCTCACACCGACAACTTATATGTGACCTCATGTCATGGTGCTGTGTTAGCTCGGTAATGGGCCTGGCCGATACGGGGCAATATCGTTTAAAAATGAGTCCTATCAACCTATCTCGCTCTAACACACTTCAGGCATATCGTCCCTGTCATTCACATTGCCAACCTATGTGAAAAGTTGTACAAATATCTTTTGGTGCGTGACCAAGATCGTAACTAACAACGACTTGTTTTTCAATAAAAAAAAAAAAAACAATAAGCTCTTTCACTCTAAAGGGTTCGATCACTCTTCTTGACTTCAGACGCCGACTGTTATCATCTCATTTGTCGGTCGGTCAAATAGTCAAATGCTCTTTGGAAAATACAGTAAATACAGTATATATACATGATAAATGATTTTATTTCTGTAAGTAGGTTTTTACAAACACTTTTACACGTCAATACTATTTTAAAAGTAGATGAGATCGGCGTTTCCTATCTGACTACTCTGAGAAGAAACGCCAAAACAAACTCAGAGGTCACAGTCTCTTTTAAAGTCCAGACATAATCTTGGTCAGGTCATGTGAAGGCCATGTGGATTGATGTCTGAAATGGTCTTTTGAGGAAAGAACCACACAGAATGAGTGGACCTGTCCAGTCAGTGCACGCATTTGTCAGTAATCATGCAGCTCAACACAACACATAAGGAGCTCAACGATTCGACGAACATTACCAAAGAAAGGACATTTGTGTAGGCCGCATAAATTGCTCAAACTGCCAGACCATGATTTAAACTAATTTTAAAAATTAAAAATAGAATGAGATAAAAAAAAACAACAAATCCACACTGCCTTCACATTCACAATAATTAAAATATTATAATACTTTACAAAGTAAATTTTCACGTCATTGTATAGTATGTCAAAGTGTAAAAATCCGAGAATAAACATGGTCAGATCATATGAGGACTCTGTAGACTGGTGTCTGAAATGGTCTTTTGAGGAAAGAACCACACTGATTTGAGTGGACCTGTCCAGTCAGTGAATGCTTTTGTCAATCATGGTGCAGCTCAACTCAGAACTAAGGAGCTCAACGATTCCACGAACAACGCAAAAGAAAGGACATTTGGGTAGGCCGCGTTAAGTACTCAAACAGCCAGACCGTGATTAAAACAACTGAAAGAACAAAAAAACAATGACTCACATAGTCCTCACATTCTCAAAAATTAAAACAATTTTATACTTTAAACAGTAAATATAAAGATGTCATTGTTTATCAAAAAAATCAAAAAAAAAGTTTAACAGCAAATTAAACATCGACAATATCTGTGTAAACTTATTAAAGCAGCTCAATCCCAAGCCTTCTTGTCCTCAATATAGCCTTTGACAGTATAATAGGCATTCTGGCATAATTTCCGCTTTATAAAAGATTTGAATTTATATAGAATCCTTCTATGTGTACATTGCACGCAGCGGGCATGCTGTCGTTTCGTCATAATAACCGAAAAAGTACTAAGTACTACTGTTTGTTTTGTTATGATTTAACGCAACAACGGGGAAAATGAAACAATGCGGTTCTTTTTGATAATGTGTCAAAGTATTTTCTGCTATAACTCTTTGACTATAGAGATAGATTTACAGTGACGTATGATTGTGCCGGAGAGCTATTGTTGGTTGGGCGAACGATGTTATCCGAAATATTTCTAAGCGAGCTAAATAAGCCGGTCGGTCGGTGACTACGGTGTCTCGCTCGGTGAGACGTCTGCTGAGCTCTACTGACGTACTGAGCGCGAGCGACGTCAATCGAAAAGAGCTAGCCGTTTTCTATCACTAGCTCGCCAGCTAACCAATCCTAAATTTGACGTATATGTATCTCCTACTACGTACGTGTCTAGTAGCAGATACAACGAAAGCTATGTAGCGTGCATGTGTTGCAGACAAGTCGATAATTCCGAAGCAGATCGCGTTCGGCATGCGCCTGGCGCTGGGCTGCGACGCGGCCTGGCTGTCGGCGCCCGCGCACCTCGACGTCATGAACGCGGCGCGCGCGCTCTCCGTGCGCGTGGACACGGCGGGCCTGCCGCCGGGCCCGCACTATACTAGGTGAGTGGGGGACATTGTGGTGGATGACATGAACGCGGCGCGCGCGCTCTCCGTGCGCGTGGACACGGCGGGCCTGCCGCCGGGCCCGCACTATACTAGGTGAGTGGGGGACATTGTGGTGGATGACATGAACGCGGCGCGCGCGCTCTCCGTGCGCGTGGACACGGCGGGCCTGCCGCCGGGCCCGCACTATACTAGGTGAGTGGGGGACATTGTGGTGGATGACATGAACGCGGCGCGCGCGCTCTCCGTGCGCGTGGACACGGCGGGCCTGCCGCCGGGCCCGCACTATACTAGGTGAGTGGGGGACATTGTGGTGGATGACATGAACGCGGCGCGCGCGCTCTCCGTGCGCGTGGACACGGCGGGCCTGCCGCCGGGCCCGCACTATACTAGGTGAGTGGGGGACATTGTGGTGGATGACATGAACGCGGCGCGCGCGCTCTCCGTGCGCGTGGACACGGCGGGCCTGCCGCCGGGCCCGCACTATACTAGGTGAGTGGGGGACATTGTGGTGGATGACATGAACGCGGCGCGCGCGCTCTCCGTGCGCGTGGACACGGCGGGCCTGCCGCCGGGCCCGCACTATACTAGGTGAGTGGGGGACATTGTGGTGGATGACATGAACGCGGCGCGCGCGCTCTCCGTGCGCGTGGACACGGCGGGCCTGCCGCCGGGCCCGCACTATACTAGGTGAGTGGGGGACATTGTGGTGGATGACATGAACGCGGCGCGCGCGCTCTCCGTGCGCGTGGACACGGCGGGCCTGCCGCCGGGCCCGCACTATACTAGGTGAGTGGGGGACATTGTGGTGGATGACATGAACGCGGCGCGCGCGCTCTCCGTGCGCGTGGACACGGCGGGCCTGCCGCCGGGCCCGCACTATACTAGGTGAGTGGGGGACATTGTGGTGGATGACATGAACGCGGCGCGCGCGCTCTCCGTGCGCGTGGACACGGCGGGCCTGCCGCCGGGCCCGCACTATACTAGGTGAGTGGGGGACATTGTGGTGGATGACATGAACGCGGCGCGCGCGCTCTCCGTGCGCGTGGACACGGCGGGCCTGCCGCCGGGCCCGCACTATACTAGGTGAGTGGGGGACATTGTGGTGGATGACATGAACGCGGCGCGCGCGCTCTCCGTGCGCGTGGACACGGCGGGCCTGCCGCCGGGCCCGCACTATACTAGGTGAGTGGGGGACATTGTGGTGGATGACATGAACGCGGCGCGCGCGCTCTCCGTGCGCGTGGACACGGCGGGCCTGCCGCCGGGCCCGCACTATACTAGGTGAGTGGGGGACATTGTGGTGGATGACATGAACGCGGCGCGCGCGCTCTCCGTGCGCGTGGACACGGCGGGCCTGCCGCCGGGCCCGCACTATACTAGGTGAGTGGGGGACATTGTGGTGGATGACATGAACGCGGCGCGCGCGCTCTCCGTGCGCGTGGACACGGCGGGCCTGCCGCCGGGCCCGCACTATACTAGGTGAGTGGGGGACATTGTGGTGGATGACATGAACGCGGCGCGCGCGCTCTCCGTGCGCGTGGACACGGCGGGCCTGCCGCCGGGCCCGCACTATACTAGGTGAGTGGGGGACATTGTGGTGGATGACATGAACGCGGCGCGCGCGCTCTCCGTGCGCGTGGACACGGCGGGCCTGCCGCCGGGCCCGCACTATACTAGGTGAGTGGGGGACATTGTGGTGGATGACATGAACGCGGCGCGCGCGCTCTCCGTGCGCGTGGACACGGCGGGCCTGCCGCCGGGCCCGCACTATACTAGGTGAGTGGGGGACATTGTGGTGGATGACATGAACGCGGCGCGCGCGCTCTCCGTGCGCGTGGACACGGCGGGCCTGCCGCCGGGCCCGCACTATACTAGGTGAGTGGGGGACATTGTGGTGGATGACATGAACGCGGCGCGCGCGCTCTCCGTGCGCGTGGGAAAGATGTGTCGTAAGTTTAAGTTGCCCTTGATATTCTAACAAGCATAAATTTTTTAAAAAAAACTTAACAGTTCTATATTATGAGCTTGAAAACTCTTTGACTGCTATGGTCCCGATATTATGAGGGATGCGATTTTTTCTGTACTTCCCCACAGGAATTTCATTGCCTAGTTGTTATGCACCCTCTTTTTATATTTCGTTAACGCATTTCTCAGTAATGCCGATGTCGTAAGATAGAACAGGGTCTCGGGACATACGATCACCCACGATCAAAGTCCCAGAACGTCCCGCAACTTGGAGACTTCTCAGAATATAATTAGAATTGAGTTAATTTGGGCCAGATGTAACAATAAAAAATGCTATTGCTTTGTGATTTTTGTAATACTGCCACCGGACCACGAGAATACTCTGTCGTTTTCAACAGATGTTGGTTTTAGTACACAATAAAACCAACATCTGTTGAAAACGACAGAGTTTTTTTTTTGGTAGTATCAACATTTCAATACGGTTTTCCGGTTGCTTTAAACAAAGTTGTTACTCCTTTTCAAATTTGACTCTTGATGTTTCGGCAAGAGTTTGGGTTATTTTTTTTATTTTTTTTTTATTAAAAAACGGTTCGTAGGGTTCGTTGTGTACTGTAGACCTTATGGTAGCTGTTCGGTAAAAAAATCCGTATTTTGGGGCTGTTAGCTGAGGTGGCCAGTGTCTCGAGTTTCGACCCCAATGTTTCCGGGACCCAAGACAACAAAATTTACAAAAAGTCCCTCAGTTCACATCAGTCACTTAAGAGACACAAGACATCACGGGATTCAAACCCTAGATATACGTGGGTGACCCTGAAAGTTCTTAGAAAATGAAAAAATTAACAAACATATCTTTTCAAAATAGTGTCCATTTAAATCAATACATCGCTCCATCCGATGGAACCACTTCGAAAAGCACTTTGCCCACTCGTCCTTAGGGACCTCTTCGACGGCATTTCGAAACGCAGCCGCTTGTTCCTCGACGTCCATAAAACGTTTTCCTCGAAGTTTGTCTTTTATTTTGGGAAATAAATAAAAGCGCAAGGTGCGAGGTCGGGGCTATGGGCGGGTGACCCAATAATTCCACGTCTGACGTCGCCAAGTAGTCGACTGTTTGCTTGGCGAGCTGCGACAAGGCGTTGTCGTGGTGAAGGAGGATCCTACTGTAAGGTCGTTTCTACCGAACTTTTTCCAAGACAAGTGGCAAACAATTGTTAGTGTACCACTCCGCAGTAACTGTGTTTCGATCCTCTAAAACAATTGTTGCGTAATGACCTGTCCTTCTGAAGAACGACGCCACTATCTTTTTTCCCACGCTTCGACCTCTCTTCACATTAGTTGGGAACTCCTCGGAAGGAAATACCCAGACAGCAGACTGTCTCTTAGCTTCAGGATCATAACAATAAATCTAGCTTTCGTCACCCGTCAGTATGTCGAACACAGCATTTGAGTCACTTCTGCTAAACCTTTGAACCTTTTCACGACACCAATCAACACGACGGAGTTTTTGATCCTCTGTCAAATTATGAGGTATCACTGAGCACAAAGCTTCCTGACCGCTAAATGCTCATGGAGGATTTTGTGCACTTGACTCATACCGACGCCTAAGCTTGTCCGAATCTGCTGTTACGTCACTCGTTTGTCAGTCTCTATCATACGCCGCACAACACTTATGTTATCTTTAGTCGTCGCCGTAGAAGGCCGTCCCTCAGGCAGATCATCGGTGAGATTATTGCGCTCACGTTAAAACTCATTAAACCAGTTGTAAACAGTGGCACGAGATGGGTCTTCATCGTGAAAGGCCAATCGAAGTCTAGCATAGCTTTCTTTTTGACTTATATGACATCGAAATTCATAAAAAATCATTGTATGAAAATTTTCTCGCCTTAAATTCATGCTGACGTGCCACAGACAATTTTCTATTTGCCGCCAAATCGTGAACAAATGACAAATGAATACAATGCATACGCAATAATATTGGCAAAGAGTACCATTTTAAAAATTTGAACCTATTTTTATTATGAATATTGTTTACAAGTGGCCAGTTCTTAAAACTTTTAGTGTCGCCTTCGTAATAATCTTCTGGGTATATAAAATGTTGGCAAAATCCTCACAATGGGAAAAATACTTTCCTATTATGCTTCTTTATTCATTACTAAACCTAACAACTAACAACTCCAAATTATAATCATTTAACACTCCAACATTTACAAAATGATTTCAGTATAAATGCATACGACGTTGCCTGCATAGAGAAGGGCCCAGTGTTCCGAGTACCTGTGACAGTACTTCAGCCGCAACCACTGAGATTAGCTGCGCCCGCGCCGCCCAGCATTAGTGAGAAGGATGTGTTATTCAAACCTGCTACTATTGTCAGGCATTTTGTTATCGGTGAGTTATATTATCTGTGATAATTCAACAATAAAAAAAAAAAAACTTGCAAATATGTTTAAATGTGGTATTCTACCGGATGCAATGGTGAGTCCTAAGCTAAGGAACCCTCGTTCAATGCGTACCGTATAGAAACCCTCTGATTTTATTCCTTCACCTAACCTAGCTGTTCAGTAAACGCTTCTCAAGATTTTCGTAGAAATTTTTTCGCTATCAAACCGTTACGAGCTACTGGCCCCCCTGAGCCACAGCAACGAAACTGGT
This sequence comes from Dasypolia templi, assembly GCA_963555695.1. NCBI lineage: Eukaryota > Metazoa > Arthropoda > Insecta > Lepidoptera > Noctuidae > Dasypolia > Dasypolia templi. The sequence goes on from OY743145.1 coordinate 2,643,262, forward strand.
GTAGACTCTTAGCTTGTTGAATGTACTCGTGTAATCGAACAAAATATTCAATGAACCTCCGCTAAAAAGACAGAAATGGCGTTATAATTTCGGTTTCATCCAGCCCGCGCTTCGTTATTGTATTGCTTAGTGACTTGAAATTTTTATTCAACTCAAATTCAAAGCATTTATTTCAATTAATTCATTTACAGGCACTTTTTAATTGTCAAGGAGTCGGTCAGTCTGAAATATGAAGCCAGATGCCCATTCCAAAGCGTAGTAGGTACCTATGGAGCAGAACGGGCCAGAAAATCCATGGACGCTCTTTTGAAATTATATTGTTACAAAAATATTAGTTACATCTTTAACGTTGAACTTATAATTATATGTGAGAAAAATTTAAAAAAGACGTACACGTTAAAAACGTCCAGAGTACAGCAAATAGAAAATGAATAAGGTGTGGTAGCTAAGAGATGACCAGTCCCAACTGTCGGCGCCTGTTCACGAACATGACGCATGGATCAATACCATTGAGCTCAACTGTTTTGAAGGGAACTTAATGATCCAACACACGCGCCACCGTCAGCGTGACATTTGAGTGAGCATTACATCTTTCAGCCGCCAGGGCACATTCAAGTCAATGATGGTAGCTCTACAGTACTTACATAGGACTCACACCAGTCCTAAGCAATTATATTTCAACAGTATTTTCCAGTGTTAATCAAATAGTTATGGCTGTGGTGCCGGACCAGCATAATAGGTAATACGGGCTGGTGTCCGCAACTCTACGACAATGCGCGTATTTTGCGTACGGTGGGAAAATCGGATCATTCGATCCACCCCAGCTCCTCGAGGAAGGCCAGCAACGCCTTGGTGTTACTGACAGCTTCGCGTAGGGTACCTGGGTTACCGAAGTACTTTGCCCTGTATGTGGCGACCACCGGGCAGTGTAGAAGCTCATGAGCTGCTGTCTCGTCCATGCAGGCCCTGCACAGTGGACTGTCTGTGACTCCTATGGCAAAGAGGTGTTTATTAAAAGACCCCTGGCCAGTTAGAGCTGCCGTAACTATACGCAGCTGTTGTTTGGTTAGTCGGAGAACCTGTTTCGTGAGGCGGCCGTCAATAGCAGGGAGTGCTTCCCTAGCCTGCCTGCACTCACCTTGTTCGCACCTTATCGCGGTCTGACTGTGGTGGAGATTGGCCTGGAGGATTTTCCAGGTCGGCTCCCCCGATGAAGGAACGGCGACCACGGTGGCGGCAGCAGGAGCGTCCAACTCTGCTATTGCAGTTTCGGCCGCTGATGCTTCCGAGTTGTTTGGTGGGGGAGTGAACTCCCCTGTTGGTGCTGGCGTCTCACCGATGGTACCCGTGGCGGGGTCCCACCCCTGGGGGACGTCGGTGAACCTCCCGTTCCAACCCTGAAACTACACGTACACCGTCCCCAATCCTATTGAGAGACGGCGTCCGGCCTCCATCAGGGTCGGGATATGGTCCTCATGGACACCGACCACCACGAACCATGCCGCAGTCTGTTTGTCGGCATGCAAGAGTACCCACCTCTTAATGTCGACCCAGGTAGATTAGGACTTTTGGTAGCTGAGAGCGTGTCCAATATTGGTCGGCTCTCCGAAGACCCCCTGCTCGTCTGGGATCACGACTCCACATCGTGCTCGCTTTAGAATTTCTGACTGACTCTTGGCAACTAGCGAGATGCTAGTTGGGAGAGAAAGGTCGGAGACAGTCTTCCTTAGCCAGGCTAAGGTGTGGTCGTTAATGCACCACTGTTTCAGAACACCCCGGCGAACAGCGGCTTGTCGTTGAATGTCGGCCCTGGAGAGTGTCTTGCTTTGGGGAGCAGGCCTCGAGAATGATCTGATTCTGGATAGCAGCGAGTACCTGGTCCGATACGTCCTTGCAGAGGATCCCCGTGCGATCGCAAGTGATTGCGACGTCGAGGTTAGCACTGGCAACTTGGGCGTAGCTTCGTTGGGCGACCCGTTTGGATTGGTCAAGGCGCGGCCGTTTTGGCTCTCCCCGAGGTGTCAAAGTCTCGTAGAGAGCTCGCTTGGCCGCGGCCTGATCCATCCTACCGGGTCGCTGTGTCTTAGTGGCACCTTCATCTCTCTCCGGGACACTGGCTGGCAGTTGACAGGGTGCTGGTCGGCTAGTACCGGCCTCTGCCTGCGACCGCTTTACGACGGAGAAGTTTATCTGGCCGCTAGTCGGTTAGACTGACCTAGCGGCAGTAGCCTGTTTGTTGCGGGACCCTTTTCCCTGGTTCCAGCGTGTTTGTCGGCGCTCCTTCCTCGTGATTTTGTCCCTCTGCTTGCCTTGTACTGAGGCAGCCGGTGGACCTGAAGGGTCAGTGCGAGGGCTACGGGCTTGTTGAGTGGATTTTACTTCAGACTTGTCTTGAGGATCTACACGACTGTAGCGCTCTCCCTCAAGACCCCGCCACCTACCAGGCCTACCCAGGGTAGGCCTGCATCTATACTACCAAGCAAAGCAAAGCATGTCGTTGTGCAACCGTGACAGCATAAAAACAGGCTCCTCCCCGCCGGACCAGCATTGAGCCAGACATTTTTATTTAATATTAAGTTTTAGGCGTCAACAACCTACCTGCATAGTGTCCGTTTTATACAACATTGGAATTTCGTCTCGATCAGTTGAAGTATGTGGGGAGTTATTCTATTGTAACATGACAGTTCCCTTAGAGAATCGCGCCTGCGGAGATCATGTATGGCTCTTTTCTGCAAAATAAAAATAAACTCATAAGATATCATTGGCGATACTTCTTCTAATGTACCTTCCAAATTATCCATTTGTTGTCAACAATCTTTGTTGTTATCGCAGAAATTACATTCGAAAGTTTTTTCTATTCAGCGGGTTCCTTTCTAACCTTAGTATTCACAAGTAAAAGTAGTAAATTAAAGCATTTTCAATGTACCTACAGGTATTGATGCGTTGTATGTAATTTCTGCAGTCAATAAACTGTAAAAAAGGATAATTTGGAAGATACATTGAGAGTTCTATCTCCGAAAAAAAATTACAAGTCAATACCCCCGGGCCCCGCTGAATGAAACCGAAATTAAATGCCATTTCTGTCTTTGTGGCGGAGGTACATTGAAAGATTTCTTTCGATCAGACAGGTTAATTCAACAAGCTAACAGGGCTGTGGTTTTGGGAGTGCAGCTAGATAAAAACACATCATACCATTAAAAGGACTATATCGGCACTAATAAATTTACTGCCGTATCCATATTCGACATGCTGGTAACCGTATAAGCAAGAATAATATCTTAAGAAACCGAACTTAAACATTTTATCATTTCACATAACATACCTGTAATCCCCGAAGGTCTAGGCAGAGGTGCACCTATAGTACACCCAAATTCCGCCAGTTATGTTTAACTCCCATATAAGAGGGAGCCTATTGCCATCAACCCGACACAAATCAGACTTCGGGCTGCTACCGGGAAATTCCTGATTGAATAACATAATATCATTTGTCCATTCTTCTCCATACGAAACTACCTTTGGAAAGGGCGGAATCAATTCTATTTTAATGTAAACGTTGACGTTCAAAAGGGCCTTTTATATGCCTATTTGGAATAAATTCTTTGACTTTTACTTTATCAACCAACATAATAACTTTATTATCAACACCTCCACAGTCCCTCCTGAAGCTACATGGGGAGTGCTGAAGATTTCAACAGCAGACAAAGAAAAAACGGGCAGATTCTTAGTCCACACCATGCAGCTGTTGCCTAAGAAGAGTTGTAGATCCCATGAGACACAGAAAATGATCAATGTTACTGCTGAAGCACCTACATTGTTACCTTTCCAGTTAGTGGTAAGTGAAATAACATCACGACGATTTTTCTTGGGGTTAGGCAGGTATACCAGGTTGTTGGTACATGTATAAGCAAGCATAACATTGTATCCACCATTTATGTACAAAACATATATATAATTTATTTTACCAAACAAAGTAAATATTTTGTCCCGAAACATCTAAACACTCTATGACCAAAACAAGGTCAGACAACCTTGTTTTTGTAATCTCACCTTGTTATATTGATGCTGGCTGTAGTATATTATGCAGCTGTTACCTGTGAATAGTGGTAGATCCCACGAGACACAGAAATTGATCAACACGCGTTCCTGCTAAATCACCTACTTTGTGGATAATATTTCACACCAACTCGAAAATGTGAAATTATATGTTGTGCATATCTAACCTAAAGTAAGTCATTATAGCCCTGGGGTCTAGCCGGGTAATGGTGTAAGTACTGAATTTCTTCATAAGCTAATAGCGAAAACAAATAAATATCGAATTGCTTTTTTATTACCTAGCAAAAATTGTGAAAAGTAGAGTATTCTCCTCTGGGATAAAAGTGTGTTTGCACTAGGGTCCTTCGATACGTTCAGGATTCAATCTAGTGCCCGTGACATAGATATTTGCTTTATCCTCTCGGTGAATAATCTAATATTTGTTTCTGATTAACGGCCAAACCTAATAACCTGAGACAGATCGCTACTGATGATAGACAGTACAGTTCTATCTGTCCCTGTCAAACAAACAGCTGTCAACAGGGTTTAGGGTCGCATACTTTGGCTTTATTGGGACGTTAAAACCAGTGATTAATAGGTTTTACCTGTCTCCAGTACGCCAAAGTTGGAGATGGTACGTTATTGGGTTCGGCCGTTAATAGCTATAATTGGTGTCTAGTCACAAGCGCGTCATTTGTGACTTTTGTGACATTGATATAAAGTTAAAATTGTAATTAATTGACTCCTGCTCGTAAAGTTCAAGAATAGCATGGATCTAGAAACGTGAAATTTCTCACAAGAGTTCGTTATACATATACGAAACTGGAAGGATAGATTTTTGAAAATTCACCCCCTAAATTGGGGGATGAAAGTTTGCATTGAAGTTCGCAACTTTTGCCGATGAGTAATCCCACCGGGTACACGGCATGTCTCTTTTATTTAAAACTAGCTTCTGTCCGCGATTTCCTGCATATGTCCTTACCCACGTCATGGTCTACCTGTGTGCCAAATTTCAACCAAATCCGTTCAGCAGTTTTGGCGTGAAAGCGTAACAAACAAACTTACTTTCGCATTTGTAATATTAGTCAGGATTAAACGTTGTTTTATAGGGAGGCGTCACACTAGAAGTCGTGATAGCCAAATACTGGGCGAACATAGGCGACCTCTACGTGGACTACAGTATTGAGTTCCACGGCCTGAAGCCGGACTTCGGCAACAAGCTGGTGATGGCTGCCGGCGACGGAGTGCGGAGCGTCCTGCTGAGCTCCTTGAGGCTGCAGGATGTACAGCCTTCCGCGCTGTTGAAGTATTCTGAGCCTATTGTCAGGTGAGAGAGGTGGAATTATTTTAAATATTGACTGTGATCTGTACGAGATCTCGATTTATGTAAGGTGTTTGTATGCTGTAGTGTTGTCTGTTCTAAAATAATCTGACGATAATGTAAACAAATTGATTAGAAAACACACATGTGTGTGTTTTCACGTGTCACTACAAAGTGACATCACTTTGTAGTGACACATACAAATTGAGTGCATTAATTTGATTATTGGTATACTTTCTAATTTTAAATAACCTTAAAAATGTTTATATTTGACAATTGAGAGTAAATTTGTAACTTTTTTTTATTTGAATAGGGTTGGTTTACACTTTCATTCGTTACTTTTGTATTTCTGCCGCCAATTACCGTTGTTATAGACACATGGGTTTTGTTCATCAACTTTTATTCAATGTTTCTAATGATTCAATAAATACGTCCAGGCCGACAGAATCAAAGCTGACGCCGCTAACAGCCCGTGACGTCATCCCGCCCAGCAGACAGATCTACCAACTAGTCAATACATACAACTTCCACATCGCTAAAGCTACCGAGGTAAAGTTCTCATCATTTTATGATAAGACGGGCTTGTGTCCGCAACTCCACGTCAAAGCGTGTATTTTTATATCAATCTGTATATACAAATAAAACAAAGTCGGCCTAGTTACCCGATTTATAACTAGACAACGCCTTGACCGATTTTTATGATTTTTTCATTTGTTGGATTTGTCTCTGTTCCGAAGAGCAGAACAGCTTTTCGAATATGGGGAAATTCACATATATTATGAGGCAGTACGAAGTTTGTTATTAAAATTTTGGTAAATATGGTTGAAACGTGACAAATTTCCTAAATAAAAAGGCTTACCCTCAACATAGCAGCATAACATCTTGCCTGAAGTCTTCAAATAGTAGGCAAAGGTATACAGAGTGGCGATTAGGTTATCACATTAAATAGTACAGCGGTCATTACAAGTTGTTATCAGTCTGTTAAAATAATAAAAAAAAAAATGCTGCTAAAAATATTATTTTTTAACAAAATAAATAGCGTAAAGATTTTCACGAAATAAACCACCCTTTATAATAAGGCATTAGACACGTGCGGGGCGATGGGATCAGTAATTCAACACAAACTTTACGGTATTGTTACCAAATAATCACAAATTAAGTTGAATGTTCAAATCAAATCAAATCATTTATTTTGCAAACATGGGTAATTCGTACATAGATGTTTTCTTAAAGTAAAGTCCTCCGTATTCTACCGTCTCATGGGCATACAAATAATATTCAATTTCAAAATTAAAACAAAGATTATATAGATGTCGAATAAATATGAATGTCAAATTATTAAATTTACAAAAAAATAAAAATGCAGACTAATAACAATAGTAACATTTTTACAGTAATGTCAAAAAATAATGAAGAATGTCAAAGTGTCAATCAGAATAAAAAGTGAAAATACGTAATGTAGAATACGTGGTTTCAATTTAAGTGATAACCTAATCGCGACACTGTATAGTACACCTACATTTCGCCCTGTGGAATCATCAGTAACACTTCGGTCCTGGTATCGAACTCATGACACCTAGCTTTGTAGCATTGTAGTCCAGAAAGCCACTCATTATTTCTACGACATATGGATAAAACCACTTTTGGCATCCCACAATGAGATAGAACCTCCGCTACACATAAAACGACAAGAAATAATAAATGATTTCGTGTTCCAGGTGTCACCAATAATATCGTTGCTATGCGACATGCTCTACGAGTCGGAGTTTGAATCCCAAATGTGGATGATCTACAACAGTTGTAAGCAGCTGATGGCCACCGGCGACGCTTACCCTTCTAAGGTGAGACCCAGGAGAAGTAGAAAAAAAAAAGTAATCATTATTTACCTTTGACAACTAGTAGAGTGGTAGTAGTTAGTAGATTGAATGCCTATGTATACACTTTTGGCTTTATTTCGTAACTGATTGATGTCGTGACGTTGTATATATGTTAGTTGCGCGGTAAACTATGCTTGCGCGATGCAGTATTTTGCGTGACGTTAGTGTTATGCGTAGTTCGCGTGTGGCGGTGTAGTTTGAAAATCAAAAGTCACTCAATCAGATCAGGCTGAGAATCAGCACTTTTTGAACTTCAAAATAACATAAAACAGTCCCCCGGCACGCTCGCCCTACACTTCCTCGTGCTTTGGCTGTGAGGAAGATGTGGTGCAACACACTGTCCAATAGCACAGCTGTCTGTTTAGTTAGAACAACTGAGGCCCTAGTGTGAGTTTGTTTTAACCATCTCGACTTTACAATCTGGGTGAAACTTCCGATTGGTGAAGGACCAATCAGAGCAAGAAACTCACACTAGGGCCTCTGGATTCTATACAATAGTAAGTATTTAATATAACGAAACAAAACATTAAATTAAATTATTTAATCCAATTTACCACAAAAACATTGAAAACTATACTGTAACAAAAATAAATAATACAAACACACAGAACTTTATACCTAAATGAAAGCCTCCGGGCATAAATGCATTTCATACCCTCATAAAACCAGTGAATGCAGTCCTGACCAAACCATGTCACCATTATGTTTTACTGTCCAAAACGCCACGATCGGCGTAGCCACGTTGCCAACTTACCTAACATGATAAAATATTTTTATTTATATAACCATTTATGTACACAAAATAAAACAATATTTTTAAAATAAGACTACTTTTAGGATTATTTTTCAACTAACTTCTATCCACGCAGCTTTTTTGTTGATCATCGCTAAATTACTGATTCAGTTTATTAAATACAAGATTTTTACTTCGCATTTTTTTTTACGTGGGTATACATTTTAATTTTTTAAATTCTTTTTCTAGTACTCGGTAAAGCTTGAAAAGGGCGACTACACCCTTCGTTTGAGCATCCGTCACGAGAACAAGTCTCTACTAGAGAAGCTGCAAGAGTTGCCAGCCATCATACAACAGCGGCTACAGCAGCCCATCACCTTAGATGTGTACTGCTCGCTACCACAGGTAAGAAGCTGCAAGAGTTGCCAGCCATCACACAACAGCGGCTACAGCAGCCCATCACCTTAGATGTGTACTGCTCGCTACCACAGGTAAGAAGCTGCGGGTCGAAGCTGAGCATAACTATACAAGATACATTTTTAACCAGTGCACAAACTTTAACCGTGAATTCAGCATATGATTCTAGACCCTCTAGCGCATAAAATTCTCGTCGCTTATCACCGAGGCAGGCCTAAGAAGCGCTGGCATGACGATTTAGACTCGTTCCTAACCGATTGGACGGAGAAGGCACAAAATAAACAACAGTGCAAAAATATGGGCGAGACCTTTGCCCAGTAATGGGACAACGTTGGTTAAACGAAAATAAAAAGGATAAATAATTTCAATGCGCACTGGTTAATTAATTATCCTGTATACAAATAATGGGCTCTGAAGCATCGAAATTGGCGTACTTGGTGCACATCGGCCTTATGTAGTTCTCGCTTGAGTAAGAAACATCGAGGTCGGTCTCGGTCGACAACCTGGAGCGCGAGGAGCGGCAAAGTGCTAACATTGCAGTGCTAAACATTAACCAATGAGTGGATGCACATAGATTTGTTACTGCCATATTGCGTTGCCGACTGCGTTTCAGTTTAAAAAGCCTTTCTCAGTATAAATTATAATAATAGGGATGATGACATTTATTTTTATTTTTAATTCAAATGTTTCCAAAGAGTGCAAACATTATTATAAAAAGTATAAAAGTATTATTTAAGTTATAAACGTTTTAAAATAACTGTTAGATAAAGACAGCACTATCGTAGAAGTGACGTCACTACTATGTAACTTCATACTAGCGCCATACATTGTCCGTACCAAAAACTTTTGAAGCGTGTAGCTTGTTCATATTTCCATCGGTGTTACAGTTTATTTCCATTATCTCATTTTACTATGCCTTCTTTGAAATTACATTATTAGGGGTATGAGGAACAGGGTGTAAAGTTCACTCATACTCTTGAAAAAGGGAGGAACCTCCGACCAGATGGATGTCGTATCTGGTGGGCAACTGCCCGATGATTGTGGTCGGGAAGTTGTATATATGCTATCTGCGCGGTAAACTATGATTGCGCGATGCAGGATTAGTGTGCATCACACTTGTTGTTCGCATGTGGCGGTGTAGATGCCGCCACACATTATTTGTTCAAAGATTTCTAATATTAGTCATAATCATTATATTAGATAATAGCCGATAGTTCATTAGAGTAATCTCCGAAATAGCTAGCGCTGTAGTTGTAGTGTCTTGTACGTTGATTACTTACATTTAATTTATTTTCCAGGCACTGACAGGCGGAAAGAAGTTCAGTTCGGCATCGTTGTCAAGTGGAAACCTACTACCTCTGTACATCACCCCTGTGCCTTCAGATAAGTAAGTAAACGCATACTAATGTAATCTTTATTGCTTAGTTTCTGCTTAATACAGGGTCAAATTAATATTTTTATCACATCTACTCAAATAGAGCTAGTTTATTTTTCATAAATAGGGACTAAAATAGCTCTTGAATCCTTAAGAGCTAAAAGTGATTTGAATGGGGATGATGACAATTTTTTTTTATCTCAATAAAATGTTTATTTCCAATTATTGCAAATAGTAGTAAAAGCTTAAAAAACTGCCAAGTTATAAACGTTTTAAAGTAAGTGTTAGACTTGGACAGCACTATCGTAGAAGTGACGTCAAGACTTCGTAACTTCATAATAGCGCCGTACGTTGTCCGTACCGCGCGACAAGGACAGGAATAATCCCCTCCAAAAACTTTTAAAGCGTGTATCTTCTTCATTTTTACATTGATTTAACAGATTTTTTCGATTATCTCATTTTTATTATGTCTTCTTTGAAGTTACATTATTTTGACGAACATTTTTAATAGTATACATCATCCCAATTTAGAATGTGGATATTGTTAGTAAAAGTTTTAATCTCTAAAGAGTTTAATCACAAACATTGTATGAACAAGTAACAGGCTGTATGATAAATTAAAACGCGCGCGAGCCAAATAAAATAAAAGTATAATTCGAAACTCGCGAAATGCATTCCGCCTTCGTTCGTAATTGTTTACTGTTTTATAAAAAATATTGTGTGTCTTCTGCAGGCGAATATTCACAAACGAGATGGGTATCGATATTTAATGACTATAAAACAAAAGCACAACACACAAAACTGACGAAATGTTGGTACACCTCTGCCTAATTCTTCGTCAAAAATAACTCGAGATCGTGAGTTCGAACCCAGGCAGGCGCTATACTTTGTGTTGTAACGTAACCTACTAAATATGTATTGTGAACAAACGCGTACAATTTAGTTGCTGGCAACCATGAAAAATAACGTTTTACAACACAATAAATAACGCGCACTGAGAAATTCACCAACAAGAAAAAAAAAATACCCACCAAGGAAAATCAATAAAAATGTGACCATAAAACCACGTTTTAGGGCGCCAATGTGACGTAAAGGGTTTTCTTGGGAAGAGAAAAGACACCACGAAACCTTGTCAGCATAAAAATATATTATAAAAATAAAAGTTGTATAAAGGGGTAGGTAGGTTTATGGTCAAAAAGTTCCTTGATTTCCTTGGGAGCTGCACAGTACTCTCCTGGCTCAGCCTGGTGTGACGATGACCGCAGCGGGTGTGCCACGCTGCAGACGCCAGGAAGGTGATGGTCGGCGGATGGTCTCGCCAGACCCGTGGAAGCTAGCTCGACGCGGCCGCGCGGGTAAAATAAGTTCCCGGCGCGGAGCCCGTTGATATCCGGATAGCCGGAAGGTGGTGGTCCGGGTCTCAGCGTCTCGATGACGCTGATGTCACCGGATGAAATTCTGCACGGATTTAGCCGGAACCTTGCATGGGTTGTGCCGGAACTTTGAACGTAATGAGCCGAACTTGGGATGGGTTGATCCGGAAGTTTGGACCCCAATATGGGGGTTACGAAAACACAGATTTTAAACAAGTTGACTAATATGAGTCAATAAAACTATTACGGCGACAACCGTGGCTGTGGGGCCGGACACACGCGTAAAGTCGCGCCACTGCTGAGAGCAGAGACGCGAACGTGTGCCCGTCATGCCAGCATAGGACGGTGTGACGTGCCGCGAGCCTGGAGCCCTACATGGCTGGACCCGAGAGGAGATCGCAGGGGCGAGGGAACAAGAAGTCAACTACACAAACTGGTTAGACCGGTGCGACTGAAGGTCACGCGCATTGCATTAATAGTAGGCGTCGGCAATTTGGCATTGGTAAACATGATAATAATGCCCATAAGAGGCCGAATTTAAAGTTAAAAATCAATATTTAATGTTTATATGTATGTATAAAAAATACGGAAGGTTACAACGTTACAGTGTATTTAATTTTATCACCACTGCTCTCACAATGGTGAAGGAAAACATCGCAAGGAAATCTGCATGTCCTAGAACCTACCAACCCGCACTGGGCCTGCATGGTAGATTACAGCCAGTCTCTCTCACAGAGAGGAGGCCTGTTTCCCAGCAGTGGGAACATAATAGGCTGATTATTATGCTTATGCATAATATTTCGAGTAGTTAGTGTTATTTAATATAATAGTAAATCCCGCTGAAATATCACAACAAAGATCGAATAGGCATCACCCCTGGACCCATTAAGGGGGGCTGGAAGAGGGCGATGTCCTCCCGTCGCCTGCGCTGGTGCGCCTGCTGCGGATCAGGAGAGTGGACGAGATCTCTCTCTCCCTTTCCGCAGCCTCCTGCGAGATTACTGTTTTGCAGAATGAAACCACCGCGTCCCAGGACTTGTAGCTGCCGACCATCGAATTCACTACGGTCGCCAGCGACAGGTCCCTGCCTACTTCAGAGATGAGGGCACGGCGCGGCTCCTCCCAAGCGGCACACCCTGCCAGCGTGTGCCGCGCCGTGTCCTCCCGGCAGTCGACGCAGTGGTGACACCGGGCGTCCAGCTGTTCCCTGTTTATGCGACACAGGTACTTCCCGAAGCAACCATGCCCCGAGAGCACCTGCGTCGCCCGAAACGTCAGGGAGCCGTGCCTTCTCCCGAGCCAGCGGTCGAGCACTGGCCGGATCGCCTCGATGGTGCTGAGGCCGGCGGTAGGGCGTGAAAGCCTCACCCGCCATTCCGCCACCAGGACCTCGCGGAGCTGCAACCGATGCTGCTCGATATGTTGCTGCATCGGTCGCTCGCCCCGCTCCCGCGCTGCCTCACGCCACTGGTACGGTGACGCGAGCACCTTCGCATCTAGGTCCCATGGCGGGGATCCGGCCAGTGCACAAGCCGCCTCGTAGGAGATCGTGCGAAACCCCCTTATGACTCTGACGGCCATTGCTCTCTGCGGCTTTCGCAGCACAGAGATGCTAGCGGCCGTCAGGTCAGCCGCCCAGATCGGGGCCCCGTAAAGGGCCATCGATCGCACGATCCCCACGTAGAGCAGCCTACAGGCGGCGCTCGGGCCCCCCAGATTGGGAAGCAGCGTTGCCAGCGCCCCGGCCGCGCCCAACAACTTGGGCGCCAGCCGCCGGAAGTGGGGTCCGAAGTCCCACCGGCTGTCGAGCACCAATCCCAGATATTTCATGGTGGGCTCGACAGCGATCCGGACCCCCCCGACCACAATGTGTGATCCGGCCGGCGGCGCCCGCCGGGGGCCATGAAACACCATGGCCTCCGACTTGTTGAGGGCCACCTCCAGGCCGAGGCGCCGTATGCGGCTCACCGTGAGTGAGACCGCCGCCGTCGCGAGCAACGCTGCCTCCCTGTGCGAACTCCCCCGGGCCGTGACCAGCGTGTCGTCCGCGTAACACGTCAGGTCCGCGCCCGGCGGGAGCTCGCCTTATGTTAATGCCCTAACCTTTCCAGTCCAGCGTCTTAAACATATCTTCCAACGCGCTCGTGAACAGTTTCGGGGATATAACATCCCCCTGTCTCACTCCTCTGCGCAGTTGGATGGGTTTGGACTGCTGGTCCTGTACTTGGACACTCATGGTGGCGGTGTCGTAAAGACATCTCAGTACCTCGATATAACGACAGTCTACTTGGCATCGCTATAACGATTCCAGAACAGCCCAGGTTTCGACAGAGTCAAAGGCCTTCTCATAGTCCACAAAGACCAGACACAGGGGCTGATTATACTCTTCGGACTTCTGTATAATCTGCCTTACTGTGTGTATGTGGTCTATGGTGCCATATCCTCCGCGAAACCCGGCCTGATCCGGTGGCTGGAACTCGTCGAGTCTCCTGGCGAGACGGTTCGTGCGTGACCACTCGTGAGAACAGCTTATAGACGTGGCTCAGGAGTGAGATGGGTCTGTAGTTTTCAAGGAGGGCTTTATCTCCCTTCTTAAAAAAGAGCACCACCAAACTCCTGCTCCACGCCTTTACAGTTCTCCCACTGTGAAGGACAGCGTTGAAGAGGTTCTGTAGTTCCTGTATAACAGGAGCTCCTCCGGCTTTCAAAAGCTCTGACGTTATGTCGTCCTCACCGGGGGCTATTCCATTTTTAATCTGTCTCAGAGCTAACACGATCTCGTCTTGACTGATGTCTGGCAGTTCGTCGGTATAGTGGCGTGTCAGGGTGGCTCTGGAATCGTGGTCGTCTCGTTGGGAACGAGGGGCATGTGCAGCGTATAATCGGCCATAGAAATACTCTATCTCGGCGAATATCTCCGGCTTCGACAATACAGTCCTCCCGTCGTGCGTTTTAAGCTTCGTCAGGTGGCTCCTGCCGAACTGCTGAGTGAATACTTTGGACCCTCGGTTTCGCTCTATTGCCTCTTCAATGAGGCGTGTGTTGGAGCTCCGAAGGTCGCGCCGTACCATCTTCGCAATTCGCTTGTTCAAGTCTGACCTATCGGACGAAGTCGTTTGGGTGGTTTCCCGGTTTTTTGCCAACAGCCTGAGTCTCATCCGAGAGTTTGGATTTCCTGCCAGTGCGCTGCTTTTGGCAGAACTTGATGCCCTCGTCTCTCAACGTTTCGACCAGATTATGTAGGGTCTCGTCGGCGTCATCAGTGGGATCAGAGGCAACGAATCTATTCCCGAGATCCTGCTGGAACTTCTCGATGCCCGCCATGATTTGGATTGGGTTAGGTCGGAGCGTGGACTTCAACAGACGGTTTCTTTCAAGCTTTTAGTTGATATTCAGAGAGCCTCGGAGCAGCCGGTGATCAGATCCGGTATTGAACCTGTTGATCACTGAGACATCTCTGAATATGTGCTTGCTATCCGTCATGATGAAGTCGATCTAATTTTTTGTCACAGTGTCGGGACTTCGCCACGTCCACTTCCTTTGGACGGTATGCCGACAAAATATTTTTAAATGACCAGGGATTTTGTGGTTCCCTGATAAGCCAGTTAGCTAATTTATGTCTCAAAACGGGAATTTCCCCGAAAGATTTAAAGCGTTCACAACGGCGAGGACTTAAACGATATCAATAATAATCGCCCCATATACGTGCTGCCATCAATAAAATGAAATAAAATATAAACAAGAAATTAACTTCTTACAGAAATACAATATTCGATCAAATGCAAACTATGGGTTTGGAAGAGGACGTTAAATTCACGACGCCATTACGGCTTTGACATCTGAAATTGTTATTAAAGTGCATAAGGGTCATAAATGCTTAACAGTGTTCGTAGATCTCAAAAAGCTTTTGAAACCGTTTTCGTCCCAATTCTTCTTCACAGGCTAGAAAGCATAGGTATAAGAGGTACGGCTCTCTCCCCTTTAGAAAGTTATCTAAAGATCGACAGCAAATGTTAAAACTCAATAACTTATGCTGCGTCCAAGAGGACGTCTACTGCGGAGTCCCACAGGGAAGCGTTTTGGGTCCGCCACTCTTTTTAATGATTGACAGCATGCAATATGCAGATCAATGGAAGGCAAATATTCTCCTACGCAGATGACACTGCTGTCTTCTGAGGAACGTATATTTATGTAAAAGATGTGGCTGAGGAGCAAACCTTTTAACCCTTATTACTACGAAGACAAATTTTGTTTGCTTTTCCCCAAACCAGAGGTCACAGCCTGGATCTACTTTGGCATTGTGATTCATGTTTGCTAAAATAATGCCGTCCATAACCATTAAACAAGTCAGCTCCACAAAATATTTGGGCATAATTGTTGATGAAAGACTGTCATGGCACCCTCACATCGAGAAACTTATGAAAAGGATCACGAAGCTCATTTGCGTGTTTAAAACTTTATGACATCCGCGCAACTTATAAACTAGATCTATATAGCTCTAATGTGTAATGACTTACTGCATTACGTTATGGGGTGGAGCTACCAAAATTAAATTCCTCGATCTGCAAAGAGCTCAACGATCACTTATAAAGGTGATTTACTTTAAACCATTTAGGTTCCCTACAACGGACCTCTATAAAGTTAGCAACTTGCTCTCATTTCGAAAATTTTTGTCTTATACGCGTCCTTAATCCTTCTTAAGTGTCTTCCTTTTGACTCAGCATCTCAGAGCAGAAAAAAAAAAAAAAAAAAAAAAAAAGATATAGCGGCCCACTGCCAGGGATCCGAACTGTTTTGCTAGACGTCAATATGTTACACAATCCACCTTCATCTATAGTAAACTGAACCGTAAATGAGATATATATCCCCTGTTGTTTTACGATTGTAAAACAACAGTAACTGAATGGTTGAGATTCATAACGTATGAAGAAACAGAAAACATTCTTACCAGTATAAACAAAAAAAAACTCATTCACACACACGCACACTACGCCCACGTACTTGTACACAGAACTTAACGTTTATTTTAATTTTATTGTTTTTTTTGTTCTTCTATACTTTCTTACATTGCTTAGCTACCACTTACCAGTATAAGTATGCGAAAATTATCAAATTTATCGAAAACCATGAAACGACAGCCACGAGGAAAAATTTTAAAGCTTTTGCAGTCGCCATCTTGGATTTACGTTTTGATCACTATCGGCTTTAGCACCCTCGAAAACCACGAAAACGACACACCCATGACGAAAAATTTTAAAATTTTCGTAGTCGCCATCTTGGGTTTGCATTTAGACCCCTCTATCGGCTTTAGCACTCTTGAAAACTATGAAAACGTTACCCATGGAAAATAGAAAATTTTCGCGACTACTCGTCTCGACACCCGCGACTGAGAGCACCGCGACGTTCGCTTTGGTGTCAATATTAAAAGGGCAATATTTCCACATATTTAACGTGTCTGAGCGTGTGCGTTGTAAATCAGCGCTCGTTTCAAGATCTACTAGAATATCGAATAGATATAATAGTTGCTTCTACCAAAATATTCTAACTAACACTACTAAGTTTTGTATGCTACTAAGTTTCGTATGAAAAAGAATGGGCAAGAAACTTCACAGCTTCTCTTTTAAAATATTTTGGATACATAAATCATAATATTTATTGTGAAGAGGGTACCTGGAATAATAGTCGCAATATTACTAGAAAGATCAAAAACGTTAAAATGTGTATTTTCCTAGGATAAGCCGCTCCAACCTCACAATAGGCCACACGCTGACGGGCAGCGTGACGTTCGCGAAGGACGAGCTCGGCCGCAAGGTGGACAGCTACGCGCTCGTCTACTGCGTGTGCGAGCCTGCGCGCCGGGCGCCCGCCGCGCGCGACAAGGGCAAGCCGCACGACGACTACGTCGACGCCGTCAAGGACTTCACGCTCGGCTGGCTCAGCAAGCTGGGTACGTCAATACAACTGCTTTATTGTACTTACTAGCTTCTACCTACGACTTCGCCGCGCGATCAAAATTTTCACACGGACTCATAATATTTATTTATAACAGGATGACTAGGATAGATATCTGTTGAACATTTTGATGACGAAAAATTGCCAGCTCAATTGCCAGACTTAGGGAGGTGTCATTTCTTTGTATGGGATTGGGTATCTGTACGTAGTATTATAATATCTGTGCTTTAGTGTATACAAGAATCCCTATTTGTCTTCTAAATAACTCTTTTAGCTCGAATGATAGACAGCTAAGCGAAGAGAGAAACGCTTGGTAAATTTTCTTCTATTTTTTTTTTTTGTAAATGTCTTCTTGCAGGTCAACCTAGGAGGTTGTCGCCTGCTTAACCGTACTTGCCTGTGGTTGCCCTAATAAATAAAGGCCTCTAGCCAGGGTATACATTTTCCGCATTTCCTCCACAGATATTCTGTCCCACTCCCATGTAAGAAGATCCCTTTGTCAAGGTTATTTTGGGCCACCCTGTATAACGGGTGTAAAATACTCCATACCAAATCCAAGAGTCACTTGTACTTCCCGTTATTAACGAAAAATAATTTAAAATAAATTATAACTTTAAAAACTCCGACAGTCCCGTATAGTTGCATGTATCCATAAGCACAAGTTTTGCATGCGTTACATTGCGCACTACCGTAAACAGCGAATTTTTACACGAATACTAAAAGTCGTTTCCTAGCAATTGTTTTTGTGCAAAGTTATTAACTTTGATGTACAGAATGTGTAGATGACGGGTTCGTGATGGGTTTTAAATATTTTAAACCCTGTATTTTTTATAGATGAAACTAGAATGTATGATTGTATCGCCTGCAGAGGGCGACAAGCTGGAGCAGGTGTACGAGGAGCTGCTGGACAAGTTCCCCGCCTTCGTCGGCGCGCACGTCAGCTACCTGCTCGCGCTCGACTCGCCCGCCGACGCCAAGAAGTGAGTCCGTCTTGTATCTCTGCTGACACTGGTCACGGCTCCACTCACGAGCTGCGCCTCTCCCGCATGCCTACAATCCTTCGTAAGCATGTCATGTACAGACGAAGGTGTTGTTAAAACACGATAAACAAAATGTATGAAGCAATCGAGCCTTTTTATTTCTTGGTGATGAAATTTTTATTTTATGTTTGTCGGAGTATCGGCACAGTATAAATATGGACAGTAGTTTTTAAGGGTGCTAAAGCCGCTAGAGAGGTAGGAGGTTTTGAGGTATGGTAGTTTGGGATCTATCTCCTAGCGGTCCACCCCGGGTTTGTGGTAGTTTGGGATCTATCTCCTAGGGGTCCACCCCGGGTTTGTGGTAGTTTGGGATCTGTCTCCTAGCGGTCCACCCCGGGTTTGTGGTAGTTTGGGATCTATCTCCTAGCGGTCCACCCCGGGTTTGAGGTAGTTTGGGATCCATCTCCTAGTGGTCCACCCCGGGTTTGAGGTAGTTTGGGATCTATCTCCTAGTGGTCCACCCCGGGTTTGAGGTAGTTTGTTTTCTATCTCTTAGCGGTCCACCCCGGGTTTGTGGTAGTTTGGGATCTATCTCCTAGCAGTCCACCCCAGGTTTGAGGTAGTTTGGGATCTATCTCCTAGCGGTCCACCCCGGGTTTGTGGTAGTTTGGGATCCATCTCCTAGTGGTCCACCCCGGGTTTGAGGTAGTTTGGGATCTATCTCCTAGCAGTCCACCCCGGGTTTGAGGTAGTTTGGGATCTATCTCCTAGCGGTCCTCCCCGGGTTTGAGGTAGTTTGGGATCTATCTCCTAGCGGTCCACCCCGGGTTTGTGGTAGTTTGGGATCTAACTCCTAGCGGTCCACCCCGGGTTTGTGGTAGTTTGGGATCTAACTCCTAGCGGTCCACCCCGGGTTTGAGGTAGTTTGTTTTCTATCTCCTAGTGGTCCACCCCGGGTTTGAGGTAGTTTGGGATCTATCTCCTAGCGGTCCACCCCAGGTTTGTGGTAGTTTGGGATCTATCTCCTAGCGGTCCACCCCGGGTTTGTGGTAGTTTGGGATCTAACTCCTAGCGGTCCACCCCGGGTTTGTGGTAGTTTGGGATCTATCTCCTAGCGGTCCACCCCGGGTTTGTGGTAGTTTGGGATCTATCTCCTAGCGGTCCACCCCGGGTTTGAGGTAGTTTGGGATCCATCTCCTAGTGGTCCACCCCGGGTTTGAGGTAGTTTGGGATCTATCTCCTAGTGGTCCAACCCGGGTTTGAGGTAGTTTGTTTTCTATCTCTTAGCGGTCCACCCCGGGTTTGTGGTAGTTTGGGATCTATCTCCTAGCGGTCCACCCCGGGTTTGAGATAGTTTGGGATCTATCTCCTAGCGGTCCACCCCGGGTTTGTGGTAGTTGAAATGAGTGTTCCACTTGGTTCACTTAGCAGCACCTCGTCAGTTCGCCTTTTTCCCCAACTACTCTAACAATTCATGACAAAGATTAAGAAAAATAAGGTTAAACAACGACTGCATTTCCTCTCACTAAAAGTGTACCAAGAGAAGGGGGTTGCACTTCAGTCTCGATCCGATCCATCACCATCTTGAGAACAAGAAGCCGCACCTGATTTATATAACAGAGACGAAGATAGCAATCCCGTTGGGCATGGCGTACTTCAAATACCCGGGTTACTCTCTTGAACACAAGTTCAAAACGCAAGCTGGGGTCTGTGTGTACGTCCGCGATCACATTTGTTGTCGTCGTCTTCGTTGCTTTGAGAAGTCGAGTATATCAATCAAATGGCTACTTGTGGACACTGGATGTTGACGGCTTTACACCCAACTGCTTGGACCTACTGCTGACAACTGATCCGGACAGTCATTCAGTAACATCTGACCAAGTCGAACTGAAGTCTGGTCAAATCCGTGTCGACCTGCTCTCCGCCAGATCTGAGTCCCAGAAGCACGAGGCAAGTATGGCGATACGTGTCAGCAGACTGGAGATGCTGCACTTTTTTGCGTCTTATCCATGGCGGCATGTGTGCTTTTACTCGGGTGACCCCTCGTGCTGTGCTCATGTGGTTGCGGACGTGATTCAGCAGGGGATGGAGTATTTATTCCATTCTCCAACGTCGCTCTCGGTCATAAATCCCGACCTTGGTATAATGCAAAATGCGCCCACGCTGAGGCCCGTAAAGAGTCTCCCTATCAAGCTTGGGTCAAGGCCCGCGACCGAAAAGTTAGAGCACGTAGGGTTCGCGCGAGGAAAAGAGCCTTAAATTCTGCCGCCAATTTCTGCAAGCGGGTTCTACGTGGGGCGCGTTTTGACCATGTTGGACGTATCGGGGCCAAGCTGGCATCGCACCCTCCGTGAAGCAAAATAGTTCTGGTCCCTGTCCAACGCATATGAAACGAATTTTTGTCGTCCCACCTTACCTCCAATGATGAAACCAGATGGGTCGCTGGCTCACTCTGCAAGTGAGAAGGCAAATTTATTAGCATCTCAATTTGCAAGTGTAATTCACGTTTGGACGCTGGCTCCAAGCAACCACCTACTGTACCTCGTTGTGACTCTTCGATGCCGGAGATAGCAATTCATAATAAAGAGGTCCGAAGAGTATTCCGCAGTCTAGATGTGAACAAGGCCAGCGGGCCTGACGGTATTCCAGTGAGAGTGTGCGCCTGAACTGTCTCCTGTGTTGACGCGCTCTTTTCGCCTCTCTCTGGGAAAAAGAACGGTGCCAAAATCCTGGAAGCTTGCTAATGTAAAATCAGTGCCCAAAAAGGGCGACCGTGCAGAACCTTCTGTGCAAGGTTATGGAAAAGGTACTGAACAGTAAATTGCTGACCTACCTTGAAGACAATGATCTCCTCAGTGACCTTCAATATGGCTTTCGCCGGGGACGGTCAACTGGTGATCTTCTTGCGTATGTCACGCACTGCTGGGGCGAAGCCATCGAGAAACACGGCGAAGCACTTTCTGTATCGCTAGATATCTCGTAAGCCTTTGACAGGGTCTGGCACGCAAGTCTACTCAACAAGCTGCCTGCTTATGGCATCCCCGCATTGTAGCTGGATATCAGACTTCCTTAGTGAACGATCGATTAGATTAGTCGTTGACGGCTGCTCTGAGCGTATGACGGGTCTGTTCTCTCTGCAACTCTTTTCCTGCTGCACATCAATGACCTACTTCAACCTGGTATTGTTGGGTACGCAGATGACAGTACTGTTTCAGAGAGATCCTTGTCCAGCCCGAAAATCAGCATAGTAGAGCGGACGGCTTTGACCTTAAGCCTTGTCTCCCAGTGGGGTGATGACAATCTGGTATCTTTTAACGCCACTAAAACAGGCTTGTTTTTTTCCGCAAAAAGGAGTCGTTTCGACCAAACTTCTACTTTTCGGTACATCTGTTCCTGTAACCGATCGGCTCGAGCTCCTAGGCATAGAGTAGACCTTCAATCTCAACTTTGGCGCTTCCATTGAGCGCAAAGTCCAAACTGCGGCCGAAAAACTGGGCATCCTAAATAGAGTGAAGCGATACTTTATGCCTGGACAGCTTTTAACTCTTTATAAAGCGCAAGTTCGATCCTGCATGGAGTGTTGCAGCCACCTTTGGGATGGCTCAGCTAAATACCAACTTGCCGCGCTCGACGTAGTGGAACGCAGAGCTAAGAGGCTCACTGGCGATGTAAAATTGGTGGATGCCAAGCTTCACAGCTTGGCTCATCCTCCCAAGGTTGCCTGCGTGTCGTTCTTCTATAGATTGTACTTCGGTGAGTGTGCGCAAGAAATCCACGATCTCATCCCACCTGCCCCCTTCTACCATCGGACATCTAGAAGTACTGCTAATTACCATTTATACCTAGTTGCCATTCCACCAATTTGCACTAAGCGCTTCCAAACATCCTTCATAATGCGCACGGCAAAAGAGTGGAACTCACTACCTGCGTCTATGTTCCCGAACGCATTCAACCCGAATCAGGCTTCTTCTGGGTAAGCTCACTCCATCGTAGACTTGGTCTCTGTCACCTCTGACCTAGACTAGAGTCAAGAGCGAACCCATGTCAAATAAAAAGTTAAAAAAAGATCAGAATGTAAATTCAAAATAGTGGCTGCAAAAAAAATAACGTTTTTTTTCAGAAAACATGAAACAACACCAATAACAAAAAAAAAAAATTCGCAGCCGCCGCAATTTGAGATGGGTCTGCTCTTGAACCTACGAAAACCATGACATCGACATCAATGACAAAAAAAATACGTCATCTTGTACATGTATGAACTTGTACTTTTTCGCTTGACGATTTCTAGCAGTTAACTCCTGCCACAAGCCGCGGTAAAGAACTTTACCGTATGTTGTAGGATCACACGGTAGTTTCATACACCATTTATTTTGACAGCACCGATGTTGACATGTGATCCAAACATTTTACTGTCAAATATCGTACAGTACAGCATCGTTTGATGCCCCTCCCAACAATAATTTTACTAACTAGTTTAACTTTAATTGCGTGATTAAAACCTAGACGTACGTAGCCGCGAAGGTGGCGCCACAATGTTAAGGGTGTGTTATTGTTTCAGACTACCTCATGCTAATGAAGACCCGGATGTCACCACAGCGTGGTGTGAACAGCTCATTACTATCTCCGACAAGGTATACATTGTAGTACAGCCACATTTTTCCAGTTATATCCTACTAGCATCTGCCCGCGTCTTCCCTAAACCACCCCGTTGTATCACATCGCCCGTCCGCGCTATAACTTCGTTTCCGCTTAGCGTTCTTTGTACCTTTTTCCCTTTGCTCGGCTACTAAGGGTCCTAGCGTCATGTTTAATAGCCTAAAACCTTCTTCAAGAATTGGGCTGTAAAAGGCAAAAAGATTTTTTTAATTCGACTGGTGGTTCAAGAGTAGAAGGTAGCGCGTTCAAACAAAAAAACAAATTATTCACCTTTTTTATTTTGTTATATACATTAGTATACAAGTTGTATGTTATATCCCATAACTGTAGGGTATGAAGGAGGCCATATCAAGGAATTAACTGAAATATGAATTATTTTTCAATTATCTTTTTTTTTGTTTTCATTATTCGTACAAAATATTCGACAATGGTGCCGATTCTCTTGTACACCGAACTAAACTAACTAAACTATCACTAAAATTCCTTACTTTTTACTATGAAAATCTTGAAGCTATTCTGCGAAAAAAAATCTCTAAATTTAAAAATAATTTTGACACAACTATAATCGAATTTGACAATCGCGAGTCAACGTGTTTTTTTTTTCTTTTGATTTCGCAACGTCTTTGTTAGAGCTGAGGCAGCCTCGACGTGTTTTCTATGGAAGTTTTGAGTTTTTGTATGAAAAGTATAAAATAAAAACATCTACATGAAGAGATTTGGCGGTTTCAAGATTACAAAGGGGGTCGAAATTTTCATTATTTTTGTGATAGGACACACCGTTTTCGAGATATGAGCAGAAAAAGAAAAAGAAAGTTAAAGTACCGTTTTTGCACGTCTGAAGTCGAGGTGTTTGTGTGAATTTTAGTTCACGCCACCTAATTTTATTCCACATCTTTTTAATTGCGATTAAAAATAGTCAGATTCATGTTCAGATTTAGTTAGACAATCAAATTTTTAGGTGAAAAACGTAAAATTCAGAATAGCAAAATAGTCATTTTCACTAAACTAATAACTCAGTGCAATCTTAGTGCTGTCAAACTAAAATATAGTTAAGTTGTGTCACTATAGTCCATTTCAGAATGGAAAATCGTCACTTGACAGAATTAAACCAAATTTTAGTGATTTTTAGTCTAGTTTAGAGGCGTTTGTGACAAGAGAATCGGCACCATTGTCACGATTTTTTATGTAAAACACCCTTACGTGAAATATGAAAATGTATGAGAATCTTAGCTTTATATATGAATGATTGGTTTGAATGAAACTTAGAAACCTGCACACATTATTGTGACCACATATTAGTTTTACTTAAGTATATAATATAAACCTAGAGTTATGGAATATAAAAAATATTTTGTAGATGTTTCCGTGGGCTTGCTGTTATAGGTTTTTAGTTATTCGATTTTGTTCTCCATTCGCAGGTAATAAAATCAATCGAGCAGGACAAGTTGCTCGCGTACCTCGGTATGAAGAATGACACGAGGAGCGACGCCACTAAGATTAAACAGTAAGTTCTTCTATCCTTACAAACTATTCGAGATATCTGCGAGCATAAAATGGAAAACTCAAAAAAAAATGGTTAGTCCATTTATTAAAGCATTTATTTCAATAAAACCACTTTCAAGTACTTTTGAATGTAAACGAAAACTTGTTGCTTGTAAAACAGTAGACAACACACTATAACTCTTTCTATCAATCTATTACAGTAACGGTTCAAATGAAATTCCACAACTTGCGATTTTACGCAGAATTTCCTTTTGCTTTTCTCAGGGAACAAGAAAAGCAGCGCGGCTACCTCATAGACGCGCTGTGTCGCAAGGGAACCGCGCTGTGTCGTCTGCGGGCGGCCGCGCACAGCCATGCGGCGGAGAAGATCACGGAGGCGCTGCTGAACAATGTGGCTGATCTGCTGAAGTTCACTGATCTTACTGATACTAAGGTAACATGCAACGATATATACTCTTTTGCACAATCAGACAATAATGTTCCCACTGATGGAACCTCCTCTCGGTCAGAGGGAGCGGGCTGTAATTGATCACGCGGGCCCAGTGCGGGTAGGTCTTTTCTTCTTGTTCAGTCCTCGGAACTAACACCGAAATCATGTTAAAAAAAAACTTAAATGTTAACCAATAAAAAGATCCTTGTAGCACTCTAAAGCGCTCCCTACACATACATATTTTATATTCCGCAATATGATAGTCAAAAGTCCGCATTCGGAGTCTGCCAACGGGCTATGGAACGAAGTATACTAGTAGTGTAACTCACAGACCGCATCGCCTGCGTCTGGAACTCTATACTTCTTTCCAAAACATAAATAGCGGAAGCTGGACTCACAGTCGCTGCACTAACTTGGAAGTGGTCTGGGCGCGTCTGTCGATGTCAATGTAAGAACCACTACTCAGTGGAACCCAAACAACAACACCACACAACAAAAGATTGTTTAATGCCTAAATATATTTAGCCGAGTTTAAAGGAGAAGACGAAGAGTGGCTTAGACTCGATCTTCCCTGATTTTGGCGATGCGTCGCGTTGCGGTTTCGATTTCCTGATCTGAAGAGTATTGAATAAGACGCTGTTGTAGTAATACCAGCATTAGAAACGTTTTGCAGTTACGAGATCACGACTCACCCCGAATTATTAGTTGGTGAGAAATGGTTCAGAAAATATGATGCAGGAATCTTTCTGCCCAGAAGGATATTTGGAATGGGATACTTAATTGTAAATTTGGTACGGACCCTGTAGAGTAAGCGCCGCTACCAACCTATACATATTTTTTCCACGAAATTAGCTATAACCAAATACCTCGTAACTAGAAGAAAAATGAAAACATATTTAACGCATTTTTCTATAAATATACTCTTATTAAAAATCTTCCTCCCACAGGCAATCCACTACGGAGTCTGGCACACCTTCACATTCAAGCAATGGGGCCGCGCTATCAAGCTCCTCATGAAGATCCAAGAAGAGCGACCTTCCAAGGAAGTGGAGGAGCGACTCATTCAGGCGTACCAACAGCTGGGCTGGGACTTCTACGTCAAGGCTGCGCAGTCCAGCATGCCTATCAAGTACCCAGCTAGCTACAGGCCGTTTTAGTACTTGAAGTGGTGAACATAAAGGAGGTTTTAGTATGTACTGACAGAACGATGAGTTTATCCATATTATGTTGATGACCACATGAACCAGTGCACTCAACTATCTGCAATGTTGTACATAAGAAACACTATTAGAAACGATAACTTTATAATTTCTGCCGACCTCGACACATAATGCCTCTTAGAACCATACGAAAGAGTTACGTATCGTAATAACTCATTCTGGTTTTTCCTGTCAGTAAAATGTAGCAATTATATATTTAAACTTTAGTTCGGAAAGCAACAAAATCAGCGTCTATTCATTATCGTCAGTAAATGCCTACTGTTGTTTATTGTTGTAGTCTTCATCGTAAATGATTGTTCTTCCAATTTTTGTCAGGACCCGCTTGTTGGCTTCGTGGTTGTCTGCGGAAGGGGAGGAATCTTAATACAAACAGTGGCCATTTCTGGTCTATAAAACTTACGAATTATTATTCTATCAGTACATATGAATACTAATGAAATATTTATAAACAAAAAAGTCTTGCTTGAAGTTTTACAACTGTAGACCGCTTCGCGAAAGTTTTGTACGTATTACACTCAGACATACTGTTGTTTTATAATGCAGATAATTTTAATAGGAAATAATAATACAGATTTTTAAATGATAGCCTATTATGATCGAAATATACTTTTAGCAAATGTTTTAAGTGAAATAGATTTTAGATAAATTGTTGACGATGTTGTATCGTTGAAAAACTACGTAAGTCAAATGATTTAATTCTAGGTAGTTGCACTATTCCTCTTTCGAAATATTGGGACCTCGATTATTTTTCTGCCTTGTTCACGAAATCAGTGACGATTAGTAAACAATTAATTTTTAATTATAAATGTTATAATTACACCTTTTAGAAACAATTTGTATGTGTGATCGTAATGGGAAGGAGGATCCTCATCGAGGTACTACTGAAAAGAAAGTTACCTCAAGATCGCATAGTAAACCACAATCATATTAATACTCCAATTTATGAAACTATGTTTTAAAAACATAATTAATGAACTACAATCAAATTATATTCTTACATCATGAAATTCAATTTCTTCCATTTGATGATGAAAGATGGTTTCTATTTAGACTGCGTACTGCCGGAGTGTTTAGTATGAAATTAAATAAAATTTTAGGAGATTATTGTTTTAGTGATCTAAGCTTGGACCGTGGGCACGGTGCCCAACGCTGGGCAAGCTTGCATGCTAATAGGGGACAAAGTTGGTCAAAGAATAAGGAATCTTCTATTAATATATGTATAGAATTGTGTCACGGATTTGTTGAGTATTAAATATTATGTCAAAGCTAATTCAATTATGTTTATTTAAATTAAATTAAGCTTACACTTATATTTTAGTTACTTCACAAAAAAATCTCTATTTATTTAATGTTGTATGCATTTAAATGATGTGTATTTCACTTAATAGTTTTCAAATGCAATGCTATTATATTTGTTTTTTTTATACGAACTCAGAATTATTATCAAATACATAGAGGATTCCTTATCCTAACTGAATGCTAACAATAGTCGGACGTTGTGTAAAATAAGCCATTTCATAGTTTTAATACAATATGTAATGACAGGGTGCTCTTGTTGTGTGCTCAAAATAGTTTTCAATGATTTTACGTGGACACATCTTTAATAAAATTTCAAATTTACTTATCTATAATGTTTAATTTTTAATATTTACAAGAAATTTATGTGTATTTACTTTATTTACTGATCTGATGTTAAACCACGTTCGCACCGACGTAAAAATATCGCGCACAGGATTTTGAACTCTCAGTGTAGTACCTACCCTTACCCCCCCCCCCCCCTCCCTTTCGTGTTAGTAACGGTACGAGGGCGGCCAAAGAAAGTCTTACTTATTAATTTCTTCCTCGCTCATAATTTCCGGAAAAATAATGAATGTTTCATCCATTTTATGACGGCGCCTTCTTAACCTAACACAACAGAAATAATCATAAGCAAATATTTCCATACTTACATGAGTTGCGAGTTATGCCCATCTTCCCGTTAAACTATTCAAAGTATGTTATTATATATTGTGTCTATGTTTTAAGTAGCTGAGGGCTTCTACATGTACCATGTATAAAATTTCAATGTATTCTATTTTATTATTTATGACTATGTATTACTCGTCGGTGCAAAAGTTATTTGTAACAAGACGCTTTTTGAATCTGTGTGTCGACCTGCCACATTCAGGGCGATGTTTTTTTTAATGAATTTGTTGATAAGGAATGAGAAAATAAATATAATTTGATCATTTTTGAGTTTTAATTATGACATCCTGGGTAACGAAGCTGATGAATAATATAACTAGCTAACAGGCTTGTTCGTAGTCAAGCAATGTATTTAAAAAAAAAGCCAACCCGAAGCTATTACTACATTTTGTATAGGATTTGCCGCCCAGCTGTGCCGATTA
Source organism: Dasypolia templi (assembly GCA_963555695.1). Lineage (NCBI taxonomy): Eukaryota > Metazoa > Arthropoda > Insecta > Lepidoptera > Noctuidae > Dasypolia > Dasypolia templi. The sequence continues at coordinate 2,671,518 of OY743145.1, forward strand.
ATGCCCAGACAGTTTGTAGCGCGCGTGTTATGCCTTTGCGTGATCAATTCGAGACACGTGACCTGTGTCTCCGCGATATCTAGATAAAATCAGCCCGCCATACCCCGCGCATCAGGAGACCTGAAGTTCGAAGAGCTGCAAGTTCGGAGTGCAATACATGCGTATTGTGAAAGGTCAAGGTCATGGTCACAAATAATCATTCATGAATCTGAAGACGAATATCCCGGGAGGTAGGTAACACGAGGGAGATGTTTTTTTTTTATCTTAGTACCTACGCGTACGTCTAGTTTTGTTTGTTAACAAACCTTTACAATATTTGTAGAAAAACCCGTAACTGTAGGTTACGTACACTGTTTTTTAAAAATAAACTAGGTTAGTCGGTTTCTAGTCGAGTTCAAAAAAAATCTGCCAAAATCTATACTACTTAAATTAAACATAATTTCAGAATCAGTATAAAATGTCAATGCGATTGAAATAAACGAATGAGTAGGTGAAAGTTTAAGAGGTCACAGAATTGGAATTAAAAAAATAAAGTTCAAAATTGAACGAATGAGTAAGTACAAATTCTAAGGGTCAAAGAATTTAAATAAAAAAATAAAATGTCAAATTACAAGGGTATCTGTAATAAATTAAATTAAAAAAAAAACTTGCCTGTAATAACATAATACAAACAAGTCATTTCAAAAGGTCAGTGTCATTAAATTATGTGTCTTGGCTATACATATCTGTTGCAGCATAGACCTATGTAGGGGTAGTCAAATCGGTCAGCGATCGAGCTGGCCCACACCCTGCGCACTAGGGTCGCGCACCGTTTCCGCTTGGTGGCGTGATGGTTTGGTGTGATAAACCGTTCTGGATAAGCGTGGTGATTTCACGCAATTTCCGAATTGAACACGGAAATTGGAATATACCAGTAGGCTGCAGCACGGATAATAACGGTGCCGGGAGCAATAGCCTTTACCTATTGTAACAATCCTAGATTCGATTTGAGCATTAAGTTACAATACTGCCTCAGTGACCGACGAGCATTCGTCGCTACCGTTAAGGCTCCTACAAACAGGGGCGACACGTGGTGCGAATCGCGCTCGACACAGAGACGCCACTTTAGCGTCGCGTGTCGCGCCAGTCTGTACGAGCCTTTCCTGAGCCTGCGCCTCGATAGAGTCATTACAAGTGGTGCGCATGTACCTATGTGTAAGAAATTGTATCACGGGTGCTCGTTCTCACTAGGTACTGTAATGTTACAAATTGTATTGTAGCGGCTAAACTAGCCGTCTAGGCGTCTAGGCGTCTAGCCGACTCGAAAGGAATCCGAACCGGCCGGCTGTAACAAAATTGTGTTAGTTTAAAGTTTATTAATGCACCTTATTTATTTGATTATTATTGACCAGTACAGTATATAAGCAGCGTTCTCGAATATACTACACAGATCATTATTCGCCTTCTTATTATCGACAAGCTCCCCTAAAGTATCATTACAGTGGTGCTATTCTGTAACCATCTCACAGAGAAATCTTAGGTGAAGTGAGCGTGGAGTGAGCTGTCAATGCCACTAATGCTGGGCATTGACCAAGACGGGAAGACACTGACAGCTCACTTCACGCAAGTCTTCACGGTGAGATTGTTACAGAATCGACATGCTAGCTGCCCATTGTAAAGGTGGTTGTACACCAGCGAGGCGAGGCGTGGATGGGATGGGTGAGAATTTAAATTAATTAAGTAATTTGTTTATTGATGTAAGAATAGAGACAGAATATTAGAAATAGAGACATCGCTACATGCTCGCCAGCTCCCAGTGCTACTTACATGTTTTCCTTAGTTTTATTTATAGTTAAACAAAGCTAAAACAATTTAAAGTACACGGCTCACATTGTTGTGATAGCGCTAGAATCCGCAAGGTAGAGATGGCTGGCCAGTGACAACGCGGCCGGATATAGAGATGACATCTTTCAGTAAGCGTGATTTCATCTCTCTCGCTAATGTAATGCTCGAATCTGATATGTTGTTGTTTGCAGAACTGAACTTTGGCTGGTTAGATCTCACTAACTTTTAAGTAAAAAAATATCTGTTTATTCGTTTAATCTCAATATTCCTCAGCCATTTAATTTACGTCAGAGACTGCATACTCGTACCCCCAAGACATGAAACCGAAACACATGGCGGGCAAAAAACAAGTATACACTTGAGTTTTAAAATTTTGTTGTATGAGATATAAAACTACTCTACTCCACCATGGCAGATGTGAACCCTTTTCATTGCGTTTTTCATACCATTTTCGCACATTTCCTGCGTTATCTCAGTGACTGTGTCTCGGATAATTTGTTATAATGGTTAAAGGTTCATTATCATTAGCCTGTTAGCATAGCCCCACAGAAAAAGTCAGGAGCTGTTAATATCCGAGGATCTTGGGGGCCAATCAATGTCACCGTTTCTCGAAATTAATCGACCCGGAAACGTTATTTTCAATGTCTCGATTGGGTTGAGTAGAATGTTTTAATAATTATAACACATTGTTCAGTTGTAAAACGCTCCGTAACAAAGCCGTATATATACAAAATAATTTTATTGAAACAACTGTCATGTTTGCCGCCAAATAAAATGGCGGCAATAAAAGTTGTATACCTCCAAGTTGCCCACCCGGTACTAAAACTAGATTTTCGTAAAAAAATTGCCAATAGTAGCCAACCGAATAGCAGAGCATAATCATATAATTTCGTATCTGCAGTTTTCCCCTTGCACGAAATTATTACGAAATATGGACGGTAGGTAAAAATAAAATGGCCCTGCATGCACCTGGTTGAGCACGTGTTACTGGGCGAACGTGCCTCCGTCGTAGCATTGTGGCTACGGTAAGTAATGCCTTATACATTGTATATGAGATGCGATCTTTATGCTGATGCTGTGGCCGAGGTAAAATGGCAGCGTGAATAGTAAGCGCTGAATAAAGCGAGACAGTGCTGGGCTGGCGTTCAACTATGCCATCTACTTTTACCTATGTAAAATGTAAGGCAGATAGTTCATCAAGTGCTGTGCCACACACACACAGGCCTCTACTCTTGGAGAGGGGGGATTGCTTTTCAGTACCTACATAGATAATTCTAAAAAGATTAACCTCCTGAGGCACTCGGGCAAAAAGAGTATTAATCATCTTGGTTAAAAATAAAAATGCCTTACTAACTTATATAGGACAGCTTAGCTTAGTAGAAACCGAATCTTCTTCCTTTTTCCTCTCTCCTACTTTTGCTGTGCCCGACAGGGTCCACGATCATCATATTTTAAAAAAAACCTACCAACAAAGTTCACACGTGGAAGCAATAGTAAATACTTAGAGCACTTAATACATTTATTATATTTATTACAGTATAAAAATGAAAATATATAAAAAAATTCATCACTTTTTATTCAATTAGAAAATAAGTCGACGCTCGACAGACTGAACAGAGGCCTATGATCGTCCCAATAAATCTCAAAAGGGGAAAAATAGAACTCAATTTCGTTTCAGCGCTCCCAAGACGAGGTTGTTAATAATTGAAGGGATTCCTCGCTTAATGTGCAATGACTTGCCTACTCGTGTGTCTACTAAGAGACGCTGTGAGTTTTTAGCACCTATTTGTTTGTAACGTGTTTAGTTACCATTAAATAAAATTAGTATTTTGGAGTGTCATAGTTGCGAAGTTCATTACCGCAATGTACGTTACTGCGAAAGTTTACTATCGCTGCGTTCGTTGTTGCGAAAGTTATTAACTATAGATTAGACTGATGTAGTATTAGTCGGTAAGAAATCTAACTTAGCAGCGCTCAGCGCTCGCTCGGCGCTCGGCTTGCCTACCTTATTGCAAGTGCCTAGGTACCTACAGTACCTACCGATACAAGCCTACGTAACTAGAAAAACCAAGAGGTTGCTGATACAGTCTTCTGCCCTTATCCCCATTTCTTTTAGTGGTCGGCGCAAACGTATTTTTCTTGCTGCAAAAACTTTCCAGAGATGCCTCTTCCAACTTTTCTATTTTTTCCCTACATGTACCCCACCAACTATCTTTTGGGGACGTTGGGCTTTAACTCGTTGGATGTGAGAAGAGGTCTTGATCAGTTCATGATAGCCTGTAAAACCTTACAGGGACGTATCGACTGCCCAGAGCTCCATAGCCTTTTCTGCTGATTATTTTTGCCCGACAAATACATCGAATACTGCCATCCAAAACTGTAGCCAGAGCCGGATCACCATTCCGTCGTACTCTTAAGATGCTAAATGCCCTTCTGAATGCCAACCCTGAATGTGATATGTTTGCAGATGAAGTGAATAAAATTATTATTATTATATCTGGTGTTCTGTGACAGAAAGTATGCAACAGAGTCCACTGTTCCATTTTAGATATAAAATATACAGGGTGTCCCGTAAGTCGACGTCAAGCCGGAGTCGGGTGATAGGTCGGGTCATAACAGTTAACAGAAAAAAAAAGATAGAATTTGTAGCGACAGGAGTTGAAAGACCGTCACAGGCAGTAATTTACTCGTTTAAAAAAAAAAACTTAGTTTTTAAAATACATAAGTAGCAAAGATGTTTTTTCAAATATTTTTCTGTTAGTTAAGGCTTGACGTCGACTTACGGGACACCCTGTATATCACAGTATAATTATTGTATATGTAATCATTGTTTCCATGTTAATTGGCTCAAGAAAATAGGTGGCTCGTTTAAATGTCAATGTATACATTTTTATAATAAACTTCCTAGCCACATTCAAGGACCAAGCCTTAATAAATTCAAATCTTTTATAAAGCGGAAATTATGCCAGAGAGCATATTATACTGTCAAAGACTATTCTGAGGACAGGAAGGCTTGGGATTGAGCTGCTCCAATAAATGAACACAGACAATCTTGATGTATAATATCATTTTGCATTTTTTTTAATATTTTTATTTTTATTACTATGATTTTTTCAAAATTTGTACCTTTTTACATACACAATGACATGTATAAATTTATTGTATAAAGTATAATATTATTTAAATTTTGTGAAAGTGTGGACTATGTGGGTCATTGTATTTTTCTTTTTTTCTTTCAGTTGTTTTAATGATGGTCTGGCTGTTTGAGTACTATATGCGGCCTACCCAAATGTCCTTTCTTTTGTATTGTTCGTCGAATCGTTGAGCTCCTTAGTTCTGAGTTGAGCTGCATCATGATTGACAAATGCGTGCACTGACTGGACAGGTCCACTCAAATCAGTCTGGTTCTTCCCTCAAAAGACCGTTTCAGACACCAGTCTACAGGGTCCTCATATGATCTGACCAAGATTATGTCTGGACTTTAAAATAGACTATGACCTCTGAGTTTGTTTCGGCCTTTCTTCTCAGAGTAGTCAGATAGGAAACGCCGATCTCATCTACTTTTAAAATATGATTGACGTGTAAAAGTGTTTGTAGAAACCTACTTACAGAAATAAAAATCACTTATCATGTATCATTTAATTTATGTTATTCTCTGTTCGTCGTCATCTAGGGAGTCATGCACTCCCTTTCTAGATATATCATCTTGCACAGGGTCAGGTTACAAAGTAAAAAATATCTTGCGTGCATGCAATTTGACCCTTATTGCATTTAGACGTTCGATTTATAGTGGTCGATCAATTGTTATTCGATTTTTTGTCATTCGACTTGGCATAGTACACCCGCCTCAACGTGCTATGAAAAACGAACAATGTGATTGTATCATGCTATGGGAACATAACATGGCTTAATCGAGCAGCTCGTCCTTTCAACAAACACATATTTTCTTTTAGGAAATCACTTCCAAACCCCATTTTCGACAACTGCTTGTTTGACCCCATTCCGATGCGTTCAATGATAAAGTCATCTGCGTTAACTTTTTGCGTGACGTCACGTTTTCGATTCGTTCAACCGAACCACACTTACTTTTTCTTGGAAGAGCTACCTAATTAATGTAAGTAGACCGATATTGAAGATCATATGAGGTGTTGATGTCAAAATACCGATAATTATCGATTGTTGTTTTGTAGTAATTGTCTAAATTGTAGGTTTTCGGGTCGCTGATTTAATTATTAATATCCTTTCTAATTACTCTTGTAACTTGAACAAACATTAATATTTATTTAAACATATGCGTGGGGCATATGTTTAAATAAATATTAATGTTTGTGAAACGGATAAACTTAAGCAGTTCATTGGACCCGAGGGATCGGTTCCTGTCATTTCAAGGAAATTAATTGGACGTGCACACAATTATGATAATAAAACATACGTTTCAAAGCGGTTTGTGTAAGACTGTGCTAACTGTGCACATAAACCAAAACTGCTTAATAAGTAGGTCGGTACTACTTAGGCCTAAGTACACTTGATGACTTTAATACTAAGAAGCAATCGATTTTCTTGAAACAGAGTGGAAGAAGATTCCTAGTAGTCGAGTCCTGTAAAAAAAAACACGCTGCGTGGTAAATATTATTTTATATTAAGGTATTTTATCAATTTCATGAAACATTCTAAGAATTCTTATACGCCAGCAATTTCAAGACTTAAAATAAATTGCTTTCTTGAAATGAAAAATTACTGCGAAATCGTTTCACCGGGAAGCTAGGTCACGGTCCAAAATAATATGCCTGAAGAATGTCCTGAAATTAAGATCTGAACTTTACCTGGATTCAGTTATGTTCGTCGACATCAAAGTAGATTAGTGGTCGTTTGGTTAAATCGCGAAGTTTATGTCAATTTCATGTTCTACCGGAGTGGAACGGCAAACGTGATTATTTGCAGCGATTATAGGAGATTGTGGTTCCGGAAGTTTATGTTTTTGGGGAAAGAGGTATTTCCTACGCGATGTGGATTTAGTGGGATTGTCTTTAGTCGTTGAGATAAACTGGTACCATCATCAACGAAAATGACACCACAATATCAGCGAAACAGATAAATTGATTAATCAAAAGTTCTAGAAGCCAAGTTCAAAGAAAATGGAACTGGCGACACGATGCAGCAGCCGTGTATATATTGCACGAACCATTTTGGAAACTTTTGACCCCTTAGTAAATCAGAATCTATTTGACATTTGAATTGTTTATTAAAACCCCCCTAGATTAACTAGAACCCCAAATTTCACAAATATAGCTCAAACGGTTACTAGGATATTAACGTCAAAAAATTGTAATTTGTATTACTGACTGGCTGACTCATCAGTAGAAAACCACTTCCAGAAGACCTAGAAAGTCAAAATTTGGTGTCCAGCTGGGTAATTGTGTGACACAGGAAAAAATCAGAACTCAGTGAATTTTTTACTCGTTTTTTAGTTTCTCTTGTAATTAACTAACAAACAATGCAACAACTTTGTATGTATACGTAGTTTGGATGACAAAACTATAATTTGGTATCTTGGAGCTGATCCACCTACTAGTTAACCCCTCGAGTTTAGGCTCAAATGATTTCCTTTGACGAGTCATAACGATGGTCTGATGATGGAGCCAAGAGATGATAGTGGAACTCTTTAGTGGCTCCTAGTAAACCGCAGTCAAGTCATAACATTGTTGACTTTAGACTTATCTAAATGAAGACAAAAAATATAAATTAAAAATATGTATGTAAAAAAAAACACTCTTCTATCACGCACAAAAAATGATAAAATAATTAAATTGATTTCTATTAGTTCTTATTTTATATCAAATGAAAGAAAGAAAAACGAGTTTATTTGCATTACAGCAAAATAAAATACACCGTACAACTATAAAAAAAAACAGAAAACAAAGCAAACTGCAAACCACGAGTGCCATACGGTAGAATACTTAAGACATGGAGAAGTGGGTGCCCGTTTTAATAAATTAATAGAATAAACAAAAATATAACAAGCAAGTTATACAATATCGAAAAAAAAAATTGAAGTAATGAACGTTGTTGATTGTTTATACATGATTAAATCAAAAAGCGTAGAGCGCTTTCTATTTGTGTGTACCTACTTTTAATTACATAATTTAAACAAAGCGCTCCACGGTTTCTGATGTATTCATTGTTAATTTGTTACGATTTGTAACATTTTCCAAACAATCGATTTTTATTAACACCTAGCGCCTTTCGATATTATGATTGCAACAAAAACTTCTTCCGCAAGAGAATAACTTCCTTCCTAATGAAAGACAAATGCATAATGAAGCCAAGTTAAATCTTGAGCTTCAATTTATCTTAAGTCATCTGTATTGTGTAAATAATTTGACACTTAGAAGTTAATTTTTCAAGATATTTTACAATAGTAGAAAAATTTAAAACGTTGAAGTGCACACTCAACTTTTTAAATTTTCTTCAGAGTATTTTGTTCTTAACAATTTCGAGTTTCTGATGCTTTTTGATTTCAGAATACACCATGTCGGATCCTATGGATAAAATAAAGGAAATTGACAGCTTGCTCAGCTGCCGCCATTCCTATACCCAATCCATTGCCGAGCGGGTGTGCCTGGCATCTGCCACCGTATGATTGTGAACACAGTTACTTTAGGTATAATCTATCTCGCGAGATTGTAAACTGTCGATAAATAGTGAACTGTACCAAACTGCTTATAATAGTACGTATTTTTTTTCGATAGTTTATAATCTCGCTTTAAACCGCTTTGTACCGACTGCCTCGTTGGTCTAGTGGTCGCAAGAGCTACTGCTGAGCTTGAGGTCCTGGGTTTGTTTCCCAGGTAGGGCAAAGTGTTACTGTGTTTTTCTTTCTAGAATTTCTCAGTAGCAGCCCGGAGTCTGGATTTGTGCCCGGTTGATGGCAATAGGCTCGCCCCTATTACATGGGACTTAAGCATAACTGGTGAAATGTGGGTGTACTATAGGTACACTCAAACTCAAACTCAAACTCAAATCATTTATTTCAAATAAACCCATTACAGGCACTTTTGAATTGTCAAGGGGTCGGTCAGTCAGAAATATGAAGCTAGTTGCCCATTCCAAAGCGAAGTAGGTACCTATGGAGAAGAACGGGCAAGAAACTCCATGGACACTCTTTTAAATAATATGGTTACAGTTTTTTTTTTTACATCAGTCTTGTTGAAATTAAACATGTGAGAACGATGTAGAAAGACCCGTAATAAAAAACATAAAAATCGGAAAAGAAAAATTTAAAAAAGCCGTGGCAGCCAAGAGATGACCAGTCTCCACTGACGGCGCCCGTTCACGAACATGACGTATGGATCAGCACCATTCAGCTCAACCATTTTGAAGGGAACTTAATGATCCAACACACACGCCACCACCAGCGAGACATTTGAGTGAGCGTGACATTCTCTCAGCCGCCAGGGCACATTCAAGTCAATGACAGACGTGCCCAGTATAGGGTAGCTTTATAGTAGGTACTACATAGTGCTCACACGTGTGCTTTGCAATTATACAATACTAAAAGATTGAATTTATACAGTGCAAAGATAGTTCTTACAATCTTCAGCAGCTCCAACAATATTTCCGAATGCTAATCAAATGTTTAGGCGCCCTTGTGGAGCAGAACCAGCGTTGAGCCAAGCATTTTTGTCAGAGATGTAATCCTCCAACTTATAATATGCTTGGCTGCATAGTGTGCGTTTGATACAGGTTTTGAACTTCGTTTCATTCAGTTGGAGTATGTGGGGAGGTATTTTATTATAACATTTTAAACAGTACCCCATGAAGGATGAATCTACTTTAGCCAGCCTGAAACCCGGTTGAACCAATTGGTCCCTATTTCTAGTCCCATAGTTGTGTCTTTCACCTCTTTTACTGAAAATATTTAAGTTTTTCCTTACGTACATGATGTTTTCATATATATATTGACAAGGTACGGTCATGATGTTAATATCTTTAAACAGTTCCCTTAAAGAATCGCGCCTGCGGAGGCCATATATTGCTCTAATGGCTCTTTTTTGCAGAATAAAAATAGACTCGATGTCTGCAGCGCGTCCCCATAATAAGATACCGTAAGACATGATACTATGAAAGTAACTGAAATAGACCAGCCTCGCGGTATCTACATTAGTAAACTGACGGATTTTTCTTACAGCATATGCTGCTGAACTTAGCCGTCCTGCAAGAGATGTTAAATGGGGACCCCATTGCAGCCTCGAGTCGAGCGTGATCCCCAAGAAAACCGTTTTATCAACGAATTCTAGTTTTTCTTGATTCAATACTATGTCACAATCAGTACTTTTAACATTCGGCAAAGCAAACCTTATGCATTTTGTTTTTTTCCCATTTAATACTAAATTATTAGCAGTAAACCAATTTTGTACCTGCAGCAGTGCGTTATTTACGTCGTCAAGATTTGATGAACGTCTACTTATCTTAAAAATTAAAGAAGTATCATCAGCAAATAACACCATTTGTGGTTGTTTTTTTAATAAATGGGGTAGATCATTAATATATACTAAAAAGAGGAAAGGACCTAATATCGAGCCTTGTGGAACACCCAATTTTACTTTTAATCCAAGTGAATTGACACCATTAATTTGAACTTTTTGCCGTCTATCTTGTAAATAAGATCTAACTAAACTTAGCGCAGGTTTACCTAGTCCGTAATGCTCCAGTTTCAGGAGCAAGGTTTCGTGATTAACGCAATCAAATGCCTTGGAGAGGTCACAGAAAATTCCTATGGCATCTTGGGCCTCCTCCCACGCTGTAAATATGTGTTTTAGTAAAGTGACACCAGCATCAGTCGTGCAACGACCTTTGGTGAAACCATATTGCTGTTCGTGTAAGATTTTGTTGATGTTAAAATGATTAAGCATTTGATTGAGCATTACCTTTTCGAACACCTTGCTGAATACCGGCAACACGGATACTGGTCTATAATTGTTGGTGTCTTTGCTATCCCCAGATTTAAAAAGTGGTATAACCTTACTGTATTTCATTAAATCCGGGAAGACTCCTTGATCTACACACAAATTAAATATTAAAGCTAAGTATGGTGCTATGGTCTCGATTATGGATGTACAAACTTTGATAGACATTCCCCAAAGATCTTCGGTCAACTTGATTTTTATTTGCCGAAAAGCTTTTATAACTATCATAGGGTTTATATGTTTAAATTGAAATTCAACCGGGCAGCCTGGAACGTTCGCTCTTAATAAATCAATTGAGACTTTGGGTGAGGAATTTAAAGCCTCCGTAGTTTTAGATGGTATATTAGTAAAATAATTTACAAATTCTTGAGCTACTTCTAAGTTAGAGCTTATGGCACCACGTGAAGTCTCCAATGTGTATTTAATGCATCGTATTTTTTTCCTACTAGTTTCATTATTTATAACTTTCCAAACAGTTTTTATTTTATCTTCCGCTGTTTTGATCTTATTGCTAATGTACAGGGCTTTAGCTATTTTGCAGGTATTTCTAAAAGTTTTGGAATATGTAGCAACATACTTATTGAAAGTTTCAGTGTTAATGTAAGGCTTAAGGCCATACAACTCGAACAGTCTTTCTCTACTAATCCTAATACCTCTGGTTGCCCAGTCACTAAATATAAATTTAGTGCAAATATTTTTTGTTTTCTTTTCAAAAGTTTTATTGAATTCAGTGTGGACTAATGAAAAGAAATCCTCATAAAATTTATTTGCATCGTCCATATTATGGCCCAGAACATTTAACTTATTATTTAGGGCACTATTGAAACTATTTAATTTGCCAGTAGTTATTGGTCTAAATTGTATTTGCAATTTTTGTAATGGTGTTTTAAACCTAAAAGTTACCGTTTGTCCACTATGATCTGACGGCAGAAAATTTACGATGGCTTTTTCTAAATAATCAAAATCGCAGAAGACATTATCAATACACGTAGCAGAAGTTGGAGTTACTCTAGTCGGTTCGGTAAAAACATTAAATAAATTGAACGATTTAAAAAGGCTTAGTAATCTACAGCTATTTGAATTCTTCTCAAGAATATTAATATTAAAATCACCACAAATAATTGCGGCTTTGTTACTGGATGCAAGTTTCGCTAGGACATCTTCCATTATTGACTCAAATAAAGAAAAGGTCTGATAATTAGGGGGTCTGTACACGCACACTACAACATGCTTATCTAGCTCAACACAGGACAGTTCGATGCAATGTTCAACTGATAAACCAACTATGTCATTCCGTTGCTTGGATTTTAAACAATTTTTAATCAAGATTAGAGACCCTCCACGCAGCATAGATTTACGGGTAAAACAACTGCCCACACTATAGTTCTCATAATTAATTAGCATTTGGTAATCCCTTAACCAATGTTCAGTAAAACAAACAATGTCAAACTTTGTTTTCTCTAAAAACATTTCAATTTCTAATAATTTGGAAGAAATACCTTGAATATTTTGATGAAATAACTTCAAGGCATTCTGCTGACCTTCTTTTTGATAATGACATCTTTTTGAGCAAGAAGATACCTTGTTGTTGTTAGTTATAAGACTATTCTTCCTGGTACCTTCTGTTGTCTTACAAACTAGTTTAAATGATTATCCGGAGTTAAGCCCAAGACTTGAATGTCACCACCAGACGGTGAGCTCGTAGTGAGTGAGGGACATGGAACCTCCTTCGTACAGTTTGTAGAATTACTTATAGCTACATTTGAGCTACATTTATTCAGGCTCGCCACGTGACTTTTAGTATTATTACTAACTATTGTGGTATTAATAACACAAGACTTCGACATACTACTTATGTCTGAGTTTATATAAAAAGCTAATAGCCTTGCTATTATGTGTCTAAAATTAACAGGCAGATACACAGTATCCCTAGTCGATTTTAAAGTTTCAACAAAACTGTTGGTGTCAAAAAACACAAGCTTGTCACTGTGATGACTAGCTAAAAAGTGCATATGCTTATTAAGCATATGAATATAATTGTTTTGTCTATTCGTCAGTCTTTCAAAATATGGGAAAGCACATAATATTATTTTACTACAATCTATCTGTAACAACTTTGTAACACAGTCAGTGATTTCATCTTTTTTGACATTAGAACTATTACCTACAAATACAGTAATGTTGGTTTCAGGATTACATTCATTTCCTGTTACTGATGCCATTATTCGTTTGTAGGTTGACCCTGGCGTACAATAGTTTTGAGTAGAATAACTCAGGTTGTTGTTAATTAATTTACCTAAACCTCTTCCTATACTATCTGAGAACATAACTGAATGATAACAATGATGACTACTTAAAGATGGACAGCTACTGGTATCAAGCTGTACCACTTGAGATAGATCTTGCACTATATCAGATATATCTTGGTTAATAATACAGTCTTGAGACAAACTCTCAGTCTGGGATGGGTCATCCATTAACTTAGACTGGACAGCATCAGGGTTTGAAACCTTCTGACAAGTACACTGACACATAACTAACTCATTAGCTGCAAGGATATATTCTTTAATTTGGTTCTGAGAACCCACATATTTAATGTAACACCTCTGCCTAACCCTTCTGGGATTACAGGCGTGCTGTTATGTTACTTATGTACTGAATGGTAGTATTATTATAGCTACGTCCCTGGTCAGCAGCAACCTACACACGCCAAAATTCATTCTAATTCCTTTTAATTCGGCTCCAAAATTTGCCAGCAGCATGCATTATAGCAATGACTGGTCACGTACGTTTAACTGAAACGTTCCAACTATGTTCAGCTCCAAAAAGGTTGCAACTTGACTAAAACATGCAGAGTGCCAATTAAGCATATAGCGCGAATTCCCGAATACTCGTACGATGGGTTCTGGCTCTCTACGGGAATCGCGGCGCAGAATTTGGATTGAAATTTTTTAAACTAGTGAAGTAGCATTAGATTTACATTTCGATAAATAAAGGATGGCACCATCGACGCTCAAACAGAAATCAAACATTCAGCACATGATTCTAGACTTCTCCTAGCTTAGAAATTTATAGTTCGTTTTCAAAACAAAATATCTGCTGTTTGATAGAAAAGTGCAATATTACGCTGTGAAAATGTATAGAACAGCATTATTTTTAATAATCGGCGAAAATTTCAACGCACGGGTTTCAGAATAATGTACGCGCATCGATGTCCCTACTTGTGTATATACCTATGACCTATGCTTAGTTATAAGTAAAAGTTTACCAGTTTAGATGTTGGTTTCGGTTTTTGGTCGGTTTTAGTATAGTTTAAAGCTGTGGAGATGTTAACGTTTTCTTTTCATCCCAAATCCCACGGTATGCTGCTATCAATGCTGGTCATTCTCTACATAAGAAAATACATTAGCCCTTGCAGAACGTAGGTAGGTACAGTCCGCGAGGCCTACGCTGAGCTTCAAATTTGTGTGAGCGGTATGATCGCGACGCGTCCATTTCTTGGCAATCGGCCAATCGGACAATCGGCCTGGGGCGATTGGTAATCACTCACAGTAATGCAAAGCTCAGCTTAGGCCTCGCGGACTGTACCTAAGTTAATTTAGTATTCTGTATCAAATTTTCGGTGTCTCTGTGAATTTCAAATATCGGTTGGGTGGCGACTCCTTTATTTAACTAATTCCGTGTGATCTGCCGCTACGGCTGCCAACTTGTGGCTGTAACACTACACTAGATGGTCACGATTTACTGACGGCCAGCTGAGAAGTTTGATGCCATAAGCAGTTACCAAATCCTGGAGACAATAAAAAAAAATGTAAATTATTATTTTTATAATTATAGAAAATAAGTAAGTACATGGAAAGGATTTGGCACATGTTCAGAAATAATTGGTACGTATCCCTACTCTAACAATTGCTGAGATATAGGTAGGTAGGTACGTCAGTGGCAACACTTTGCCCTTGAGCTGGTGTCGCGTTGCACGAAGTTGTAATTGAATAAGTCCACGTCCGCACGGGCTTAAAAATAACGCGGCGTGATTTTATCGCGCACTGGATTTTCTACTCTCGGCGCTAAGAAGAGCGTTGAAAATCCAGTGTGCAGTAAAATCCCATCGTAATATTTTCCGTCGTATTTGTAAGAAGCCAGCGTATAGTGGTTTTGTTACTATTTACGTGCTACCTACCGTACCTACCCCTGAGGCGATATCATAGTCACAAAGAGTGCACTAAAGCTTCGACAAATATAGGTAAAACTTTTTAAAAATAGAAATGGGTTGTGCGATTCTGGCTGCAAAGGTACTCACTATATCGTGTTTCAAAGCAATACTAGTTTCTTTTGATCTCAAAGCAGCAGAAAATCGCAAAGCGTATTTTTAAATCGTAGCTGAAACTTTTCTGACACACCCCCATTATTTTTATAAAAACAAATCAAGCAACATCAAAGTTCGTTATCTTCTGTAATTCGGACTGGAAAACCTTTTCAAAACAAATACATAGGATAGATAATAACAATGCGCGACTGTCTGCACTCGGACTAGAAAGAAAATAAAATTATATTTGACGGCTCACAGCGGGCACCGTCTATATTCCAGATAGTCGTACAAAGCGCTAGTACCACTATACAGCTGGATTTTTCGGTGTCTGGTGTTGATTGTACAAAAGAAATTACAAATAGTTTGCAGATTTTAATTAAAATAACTCAAAATTAAAGCATTTATTTAAAATCCACCAATTACAGGCACTTTTGAATTGTCAAGGTCGGCCGGTCAGAAAAATGAAGCTAGTTGCCCATTCCAAAGCGTAGTAGGTACCTACGGAGAAGAACGGGCAAGAAACTCCACGGACACTCTTTTAAATCAAATTACGTTTACAATAGATTGGTTACATCATTCATGTTGAAATTATGCATGTGAGAACGATACAGAACGTTAAAAGCGTCAGTTGTAAAATATGAAAACAATTCAAAAATAAAATTTCATTAAAATACGCCGTGGCAGCTACGAGATGACCAGTCTCAACTGACGGCGCCCGTTCACAAACATGGTGCATGGATTAGCACCATTCAACTCAACATTTTGAAGGGAGCTAAATGATCCAACACACGCGCCACCATCAGCGAAACATTAGAGTGAGCATGACAATAATACAAAGGAGAATCATATTGTACAAGGGAATTTAGACAGTCTGAATAAAAACCTCTTTTCATTGAGACAGTCCTAATTCTCTGGCCTTCACTGCCTAACAGGCCTAAAGGGTTCGTTAAAAAGGAAGTTGTGAAATGTGCCTTTTCAAAACGCATTGAAGTCGTTCGTCCAATGGATCAAGACATTAATTTTTTGTATGATGACGACGATGGCGTTTCATAATTGGAATTTTTTTCAGAAAACAAATCCTATCACAATTCACAATGGGCTTACAAAAATGTTATTATGGAAAGTAATTACAGTCCGCGAAGCCTACGCTGAGATTTGCATTAGTGTGAGTGCACATAGCGTCGCGTCCTTTGCTTAGTAATCGGACAATCGGACAATCAGCCTGAGGCGCGCGGGCGATTTCGCGATCAAACAAATGTAAAGGTCAGCTTAGACCTCGCGGACTGTACGGAGTTTAATTGTTGAGAGCTAAGGTGTAGTAGGTACCCCGGGTTAAGTTAAATTGATTAATATTCGCGACACGAGGACACTGGCGTAAGTATGATTTAATGGGAGCAAACGGGGTGAATTTTAAGATGATGATTTTCCTCAGAATGAACGAACAGTGTTCCATTCCTTGAGCAATGCAACTTTTATTTTCTATGTTTACAGTGTTGTGGAATAATGATCTCACCGTGGTCGTTTCTATTAGAAAAAGCATAGAATTCAAACTAGATAAAAGTACAGTTAACGACAACGAAGTCAGTTTTACAATCTTAATTAGTTTAATTAAAATCGGTAAGCAAGCCGTCATTTTTGTCAAGAAAGGGATTTTCCTTATGAAAGTAGGAAACCACAAAACTAAAAAGAAAATTAACATTTTAACATTGGTTTTTGATCGCAAGCAAAGGCGAGGATATTTGTACAGTCAAGGCTTGGCCCATCCTTACAGAAAACTATTAAGTATTCTGAATACCGCACGAATGAAACTTGAAAGTTAGCTTTGAACAGTTTGGAACACACGATTTCAATTGTAACCCATAGACAAACGAAGCACGTACGTGCAAACTCGAATTTGGAATACATTTGCGATAAGCTGCACCATTTTGATATTTCTGGTATTTCAGGTTTTGTGTACGTAGCCTACGATTTGTGTAAGAGCAGTGGTGGCCCAGTGGTGACGGCCCTGACTTACGAGTTGTGTCGTAGGTTCGAACACAGGCAGGCGTTTTACTTTGTGTAAATAATTAAAACGGTGAAGGAAAACATCGTGAGGAAACCGGCATGTCCTAGAACCAAAAAATCGAAGACATGACATCTTCCAACCCGCACTGGGCCAGCGTGGTGGTAACGGCCCAAGCCCTCTCATAGAGAGGAGGCCTGTGTCCCAGCAGTGGAAGCATAATAGTGCTGAATTGTTGGGCATTATGGAATAGGTTGGTACGTCATCTACATATTCCTTGTAATGCCTTTGTCTCGAGATTAGTAAACCTTATAACCCACTTTGTACAAAAGTGCTAATAAGAATACCTCACTTTTTCTAGGCCGAAATATTGGAATCTAACCCAAATGAATGGATTCTTTCTCCCACAAAAGTTGTACAACCTCTTACCATGACTATCAGACAAACATCGGAACACTTTCTGAGTCGCCATCTATTGGGTAGATAGTATTAGGTAGGTTATATTCTTTGGAAGAATATACATAGGTGGGTAGTAGACGCAGATCGCCTACATACATTTCTAAGAAAGCTTTTGACCATTACACAAACAGATTCTGATGTAATACAGCTCGCTGTATTATCCTGTTTAAAGTATTACTAACAACTTTAGTGACAACATGGTGGTTTTTGAGTTTTACCGCTTGCATTATGTTGTAGTGTAGCAGATGTTAACATTAATTATTATAAGCTGTTCCGTACATAACATTAGGTGTGTGTTGTGTAAGAAGTGGGGCTGCGGTCACTGCGAAAGCGCTGAGGAAAACAAACAAAAAAGCTTTCAGTACTTTTGAACTTAGGTCTGTAATAAAGGACCTCAGTCAAGACTTTAACATAACCTAACACTAGTTTTAATATATTTGATTGTTTGAAACTTGTTTTAATGAAATAATATTTGAGCTGATTGAGTTTCTGTAATACGGCCTTAGTTTTGCAGAACTATAGGAAGTAAGCCAAGTTGTTATAAGAATAATAATAGAAATATAATTTGCAGAAAATATTGGTGATAACAGTTGTACAAGTTGGTGGTTTAATGTCCAGTCCATATAGTAAATTGACCTTCTACACTTACGGGGTCAAATTAAAATAGCTAGTGAAACGCCGTAGATGTGATGGGTATCGAGAAGTATCCAAACACGATAAATAATAAAAAATATATATTTGATGTTTACTTTGGGGGTCAACGTTGTTTTTGTTATATCGTGTTTAGGTATCGAAACCCGTAACGCCTGTGACATTTACACAAAAAAAAAAACAGATTTTCTCAACTCAAACGTCCAGCACAGCAAGTAACAAAACTACCAGCGTTCGTTGACCCCCCAAAAAGAATCATCCAATAATTTTATTTAATGATTTATTTTCTGCGGAGTTTCGCTAATTGAATTCGACCATGTAGGACATGGTTCGAGGAGCTTTCGTGCGAGGAGCGTGATGCACGAAAGCTCCTTGATTTGTCTCAGAGACACCACTGGTAACCTTACCAACGTTGGTTGGTTGGTTGGTTGAATGATGGAGTCATAGGTAGTAGAACTACAAAGAATAACTGCCATGGCAAGTTCTATAGAGCCTTGCGTTTCATTTACGATCTATGAAGACAAGTTCGATAAAACTATCGTTCACGATATTTTTATCGCAAGTATATTTCAAATCGGATTCTTCACTGATTAAAGTTTCATCAGAAACTCGTAAGACCTAGGGACAATTAGTTCTAATGTAGGTACCTAACCAACCGCCTCGCTATCAATCCGACCACCTCCCGTCCTGTCTAAAGCGTACCTTATTACTATTCATGAGGCACAACGACTGGGGATTTAATTAATTATAAGATTACTGTCACTGCTCAGACTACAGATAACGAAACGCCGCCGTGATGATAATGAGCTCAGGTAAGTTTACACCGTGTCAAAATATAGTGAGGGACCTTTTTTTTTGTTTTTTGGTTGCCAAATAATCAGATGACTTCTCCCGCTCGGGGTGGAGCGGGAGGGCGTGTCAGACTTTTACCGACTAAAGGCCACCCGTGTTTCTTCTGTTGCCTGTGCCAGGGCCACGGTTATCTCTTTCGAATTTCCCGCGACCTTGAGGCGTCGGCCCTATCGGACTCCGTCATTTTGTGCTGACATCTCTTTGAGGCGCGCGTGCAACACGACGCGCCGTCAACCCGGACCTGGTCCTTACCGGACGGCGAGCTACCCATTGTTCGCCGTCCGCAAGCCCGCCCCTACGGCGGCCGGGAATCTGCAAGCGACTCCCGACGCCCAGGGCGGCTCCTGCAGCGACTAGTGGGGGCGTGAGGGCGCAAGGCTCTCTCCCTCACGCGCTCCGCCTCCTCCTTCGCAAGCTTTACTTCTTCGCAGAAGGAGGTGACGGCTTTCCATTTGTCTTTCGCTCCGTACCATGGCCTGGACCAGGGCCGGACGCGAGAGATCGCCGCTGCCTGCACCGGTCGCCTCCGCGAGGACACTGCGGTGCTCCGCCCAAGCTGTGCAGACCTCCACCGTATGCTCCACCGTGTCCTCCGGGCGATCCACACAATGGTGACACCCGGGCGTTTCCCCCCGCCTTATGCGAAACAGGAACCGCACGAAACAACTGTGTCCGGTGAGGACCTGTGTTAGGCGGAAGGAGAGTATGCGTGGCGCCTCTCCTACCACTCCTCAAAGAGGGGACTTACCGCCGCTATTGTGGCATGCCCAATGGTGAGGGACCTGCCACGCATTTTGTGAACAGGCTAAGTTGAGAGAAAGTTTGTTGGGTATTGTCCTTTTTGCTAGTTACTGTATTACAATACTGATTATGACTAATATTACAAATGTGCGTAAAAATAATGTAATTTCAAAGAAGGCATAGTAAAAAGGAGATATTGAAAAAATCTGTAAAATCGATGTAAATAGTAAGAAGACAAGCTTTAAAAGTTTTTGGAGGAGATTATTGTCGTCCTTGTCGCGCTGTACGGATAATGTACGGCGCTAGTATGAAGTTACTCATACTTATTTTATATTTTTTGTAAGCTAAAGCTTTTACACTTTTTGTAATATTGTTTGCACTATTTGGGAACAAAAATTTATTTCGAAGTAAACTTAAAAGAAAAACTAAAATATACACGGCTACCCACACTATATAGTTTATCCTGTGTTATTACTGTGACTTTCACAAACTTGACCAAAACAGATTTTATCCCATTCTGTTGTGTCTACATACCCTAAGGTAAAACTGGCAAACCATTGTTATTTTGTTTTGTTTTGTTTGTGCGTAAAAAAATAAATTAAATAAACAAATAATAAAGGTTAAAGAGTAATAATCAGAAGTCCTTTTTGAATTCAAAACACGTTTTCCCTTCCGTTGAACAAACAACGCGACGAAAAACAGTTGTTTCTCAAATTCAATTAAGAGAACTCTCAGCGGTCTCGTATTTCTGGGAATAATTTACCTACCAGACACGACTGTTAAATTATCAAACTGTAATTAACACAAGCTAATTAGCATCCCGCAAAACTTGGTTTAAAATTAAAACGGTAATGCTGGAACGACGCAATCGTGAGGACGGAATATATTTTTCATTATAAATATCCAAGCTATTCGTTCGCGGCGTCGCGCGTCGTCCGGAGTGAATTTGATACAAAAATATCATCCAAATTTCCGACATTACCGGAGGATTTAAAAAAAAAAACCTTTCGTACAAACCTTGTTCAGACAATTACAAACACAGTAACCAAAGGATTTGCCAAATAGGTTCAACCGCTTTGAAGTGGAAGTGATGTGCGGACAAACATTTTTGGGAATAGATTTTTACTTCTATTGATTTACAACGCCATCTAGCGGCGGCGGCGAAGGCGTGGCGTGAGTTATCTGTAGGGTCAGTTTGTGACGAGAGCTGGAGAAGATAGCTGTTAAATGAGATAAATTGTCACAATCGATAATATAATTCAACGTCATCATCATGAGCAAGTATTTGACGTATTATATTAGAGCTACACTTCTGGAGCTGTTCCCTCAGGAATTAAACGAACTAATACAAAGAAGCTAGACACAAGTCCCGTGTTGTAAGCTTTGATTATATAATATAATCTTTGAATATTCATCATAGCTCAACATCGCTACATCTAATATCTTGGGCAGATCCCAGTCGAGATGCGACTCTGCACTAGGTGGGCACTCTAAAATGTAATTAAACTATTTAATTAAATCCCACACGGACTCTGTCCTTTTATTTTATGGTACAGCACTCCAAGTT
Organism: Dasypolia templi; assembly: GCA_963555695.1. Lineage (NCBI taxonomy): Eukaryota > Metazoa > Arthropoda > Insecta > Lepidoptera > Noctuidae > Dasypolia > Dasypolia templi. Next base: position 2,692,889 of record OY743145.1, read on the forward strand.
TAATGATTCGAAACAAAAATACATTTTTAAACGATTTCATGGCCTTTACTTTTTAATTACGAGAGAGTTTTAATTATTGCAAAGGGTTAATTAAAACGGAATGTGTTCAGGGTTTCACGCTATGTGGTCCCTGTAAAATGGATTGTGGTCTTTAAATATACTTGGTTGACGTCTACTTTATCAGTTTTGGTCGGGTTTTTCAGTGGTCGTTGGTCGTTGCGTTTGTGCCGTGGTTTGTGTTTTGGTTTCTTTTTCGATTATGGGTGCTGTTTGGAAAATATCCTTACCACCCAATGTAGACGCTGAGCATTGTCTATCCTCGAGATATTGGACCTTAAATGTTTAATAAAAACTATGGATTAACTAAATGTTCTGTGACAATTTTATATTGAAACTGTCTTCTACCAACAGTCAACACGGTAGATAAATAGATCTTATAACCGTAGTTACTTATTCAGAAGGTTTTTAACACCCACGGGAGGGACATAAGCCTATTTACAGCCCAGTACCAAGCACATGTGCTTAAAAATTTAAAGCGCTTTCAGCGTCACCAGGTCCGCTTTATTTTGAAGTACATAAGTACGAAGGGTAGTGCAGATTTTAATAATCTGCCTTTAAACAGATACGCCGTGGACCGCTATAAAATACATTAATAATAAACTTGGTGTATTCTTCATAAATTGATTTTATTACGCAGCCGCCACTTTTACGAGGGCTTGTAAAGTTAATAAGTTCTTAACACAGAAATACAACAACACACATAAAAACGCGCTCGTTACCTGCTTTTCGTACGCGCTTTCACTTGTGGTGAAGAAAAACAAAATGAAGGTTTAAAAGTTTAGTTTTTTTACGTTGGAAAGCAGCTTCAGAGATTGTAGGCATTGTAATCAGGTTCCTGTGTGCCATGATTGATTGACAAGGGAGTTATTATGACTAGGTAAGTATAGGTGTTCGTAGCTCTTTTCCTTTTTGGCGCAGCATATTTTTCTTAACTTCTTTTCTTTCTCTATAAAAACACTTAGGAAGTATGTAAAGTTATTTCCAAATACTGAAATATAAAATGTTGCACACTAACCTAATAAGAAAGGCCACATAATAATAACCCAATAAGGTTTGCAAAAAAAAAAAAAAATTTTAAGGATTACAAATAACCTCGTGTATAATAAATTGCACTCAGTTAATGAACTTCGCAACTATGATTTACACTGCAGTCAATGCATTGAAAACTCAATTAACTGCATATTTAATCAGAAATAACACCCTTCCCAAAAGCTGAATGTATTGGATGAGTGTAACATTTTTGCTCCATTGACGTCTGTGACGAACTTTATATTTTATGTAATTTATTTTATGCATTGTTCTCATCTTTACACCCATAATAAAACCGTAACATCGAATCGCTTTCAGTTTATTTTTATTTCCAAGAGTACTGTTTTTTATTACGTAGCGAAACCTGCCTACATACATTTTTTACTTGGAAATTGATAATAATGCTTTAGTACCTATTAAAAGTATTCGTGACCGGCTCAATAGAAATAAAATTACTAGCGTAAAGGATTTTAAATATATCCATTTTAGTTAATTCTTTATGATTTGTATTTTAATTCGGCTTATTACCTACAGCTAACTTCTAGGTATTATACTCGTAGCAGCTAAGTACTCGGCAATTGGTTTTCCAAACCCGTTATTTTAAGAATTTATCTTAAGCTAGCAAGCAATATTATATTTTGAAATTGCAAAAGAATTAACGAGACACTTAATTTTCTGTTCATTTTAGTCAAAATCAAAATCAAAATCAAAAGTCATTTATTCAAATTAGGCTGAGAATCAGCACTTTTCGAACGTCAAAATTACATAAGACAGTCCCCCAAAAAGCCCGCCCTTCACCACTTCCTAGTGCTTTAGCTGGGAAGAAGAAGTGGCGCAACAAACTCCCCAGCAGCACAGCTGTCTGTTCAGTTAGAAGAACTTGATTCTAAACAATTGCAAGTAATTACCGAAACGCCAATGACAAAAAAAAAGAAAATAAATTGCATGTAAATAACACAAATACATAAATAAAGCCTTCAGGCCTAAAGTGCATGGTAGCTTACATATGCAATACTGAAATTATTATACAACAAATAAAATAAATAAATGATAAACTAGGACCATCAAAGTAAAATAAATCAACAGAACAATTACTGTAACAATGATAAAACCAAAGACAGCAAGACGACCAGTCACCACAAGCAGCACCCGTTCACGAGCATAACGCAAAGGTCAGCCATTACCCCCCTCGCCATATTTGAGGGAAGGAGGAAACCCGACCCCCGACGCTACCGCAAGCAGTGACATCTAAGGGAGCATGACGAACCTGCTGTTGGTTGCTCAGGCAAGAATAATATTATCAATTGTTGAGGTCGCTAGCTAACCATATATTGCAATACAGCTCATTAAAAACATTGTAATGAGTAGATCATGTCAATAATAAATGAAGACAACAAAATAATTGACTTATACCGTCAAATAAAAAATTAAAAAATTATATGAACTCATATACCCTGTCAGTTAGTAAGCTGATTCTGGAGAAAGAACACGAACATTGTCTTGAGTTAATCACAGCGACCAACAGTTCTTATCGTTTAAGTAGTCGTTAATGGAATAATATGCCTTTGAACAAAGGTTGGATTTTATCTATTAGTATTATTCATGAGTAAAAAATATTTCTCCCAAGTGTAGGTACTCCTAACTAAAGCGAGCTAAAGTTACGCCAAGACGGCTAACTTCATTAAATTAGACCCCAACGTATAAAAAAGTTATTTTTGTTTTTGCCACTAACTTCGGATTTTTTTTTTTTCACTGTGCTGTTTTTTTTTTTGGAAGTCGGTTGGTTTTCATGGTTCCGTACCTCAAAGCAGAGAAACCGGTGATTGGAGTACCTATGATGTGAATACGCGAAATGTGTAGGATAAAGAATATTGATTCTGTAGCTGAGTTGCCATATTTATTTATTTATTTAGTATAAGCACACCAACAGCACAGTCACTTACAATTATAATTAAATAACATTTAAAATTAGCATTTCAATAACCATGCAAATACTCGTAACAGGTATAGATTGACATTATGAATATTAGAGACAAAAAGAAAAATAAAGTGTGACACACCAATTTGAGCTACATAGACGTGCACTGTTCGCACTGTTTAAATGCAGAAAATATCATTATGGTAATTTGTCAAGTTGGACCTCTCGTTATGCTTTGTCATACGTGTTATGGGACTATTAAAAGAGGTTATAAAATTAATAAAGTGATATGTGTGTATCTAATGTGGGTTATGTGTGGTATTTAATATGACAGGGTTCTGATTGATTATACCCATGTTTTGACGATACTCGTAGCGGTACGGTCCGGACGATATATGTGTTGCCACGCTACAGAGCTTTCCAAGAAAATTACACTGTTTCTATAAGACCTGACATGTTTTCGCTTTAACAAAATTAAGCTTTTAATATCTTGCGACTGACTATAACCATTTTCTTATTTTTTTTTTAACGTATTCAATTTCCTACATCTATTTATAAAATCTTTAATATTGTTGCTACGTTCGCGGAGTGTTCATAATGCATAATGGAACATTGATGAAATAAGAAACTGTACTGTTCGTAGCTACGTTTTGTTATTTTTAGCTAGATACGAACGGCTGTTTGTTTTAAAATTAAATTACATTTACTTTGTACTAAGTACTTCTGTTTAAAGTTTGTTTTTACGCAGATACTAATCTGACATTATTAAGTCTTTGTGTTTTTGCTTTTTTATAGGAGTTTGACATTACATAAATGTCAAATTTCTACACTTCTCAACACTGAACAAACACTGAATAAAGTTCATTTTTAAACCCAGATAGTTTAAAAAACTAACTTTATTTAGTGTTTGTGCAGCGTTCAGAGGTGTAGTAAAGAAACGTATGTAGTTGAGCTTGATGAGTTGTTGTTTGAGAGTATGGGTACCACCGCCGCATGCCGGTGAGATTACAGGCACACTGCTACAAGGATCTTTTAACGCTTGAATGACGTAAAACCGATGCACTGTTGAAATGTGTTCAAAACTAAGATGGCGGCGTCGTCTTCACTTATAAACATATAATTAATGTATACAAAATATTTTAAAACATTTTTTAAAAGAGTAACGGTGGAGTTTCTTGCCCCTTCTTCTCCCTATGAAACTACCTTTTGGAAGGGGCGCCTAGAATCAGTTATATTTATAATGTAATTTTTGACGTTCAAAAGTGCCTTTATTTGAAATAAAAAAAATGCTTTGACTTTTGGTTCCGATTTTGGCCACGCGCCAAAAGATCCTTGAAGCGCTTAATGAGACTTTTTTACGTTGCCTCAAGATTGGTGACGCATCAGTTGTGTATAATCCCACCACAAATCTATCAAAAAGTTATAATTTGTACAGTGACAACTGGGAGAACTTAAAACTTATTAGTTTTTCAAAATAAGCACAGAGCCGACAGTGTCCGCGCCGATTATGTCTTTTAAAATTCGAAGCGCCTAAAATGTGTTGAGCGCACACCTTCTGTCATTCAAAACCGTCAGTTTCTAAACATCATATAGAGTATAGAGTAGTGTAGAGTAAATGGTGGCACGCTTGCTTTGCATGAATAGCATTGACAGTGCCGCCTCCAGCAGTGGCCGTCGGGGGGTCTCCGTGCAGCGCGATGTCATGCTACGAGGTAAACTGGCTACTGACTGGGAAATGTGGGTGTACTCCTCTGCCTACTCTTATAGGAAATAGAGGCTAGATGTTATATACGCACGGAATAACAATAGATAAATCATAGAACAGCCGAATATCGAACGTAGGTAATCAAATTGGACGTAGATACGTTCCTATCTCGTATGAACATGCGTCTGTCACTGCAATCAGGTGCCTCGTGTTGATGTTACTTTTCTTCAATAAATAAACGGACAGGAAATTGAATGCTGCGATATACTGGATCTAATAATTTCTTTGTTGTGTTAGGTAGTAGCGGCAGTTTATAGCGTATTCATTCTTTAATAAATCTATGAAATAGGTACATTAGTACCTAATTTCAGACAGATGCGTGATGCAGGTTCAATTTCATGCTTATTGATCAAAAAGGTGTTTAAGCACTTGTTTAATAAGTACAGTAGCATGTTTCTAAAGTCGTTTTAAGTAGTCAGTTTGTCATTTTAATTAAATAGCACATACCTTTACAAGAAATCGAGATAAATTCGGAGTATATTCATTTTGACTTATACCAAAAACATTGAGTTTGCTGCCCTCGAGACTCATAAAATAAATGTTTAGATTCAAATTTCTATTAGTAGCGAAATCTTTCAATCCGATAGTAAATGTTAACCATATATCGCAGTCGTCTGATGCGGCAATTTGTCTGGTACGTGAGAGTATTGAAACAATAAGAATTGTATGTTTAACAACAACGGGGATATTGCTAGTGAAAGAACCATCATTATTTACAAGCTTTGCTCGCTGTTTCGCTCACGTAACTCTTACTTTGCATTTTTTTGTCACATAAAATTAATGGCAACTTGAAGTCATAGTATGTTCATCCTTTGATAAGAAAAGAATCCACTAAAAGTTGATCTCGTTATCTTTAGAAGTACAATAACTCTAGTCCTAATGTAAGAAATTCTGATTATGAAATAGTTTGTCATTATTTTACAGAAACTGTAAAGGAATATATTCTGAGATGAAGGCTATGATGGAAGACATGACATGCTGCGCCGACCCGATAATTGGAGTATCTGAAGGAGGATAAAGATGATAAGTTTCTATAAATCTCTTATTACGTTTTAAGGCCTCAATCTCTCAAGTGACGCTGGTTTACAGCTATTATTGTTATGATGATCAAAGTGTCCTGTGACACTTGAGCCTCTTCCAGCTGTTTTCATTATATTCTGTTGTTCGTTCTCCTTGACCAGATTCCATCTCTAACTTGCTGTATGTCATTAGACTATCTCTTGTATTGTCTAACTCTTCTTCTTTTGACATCGCATGATTGCCGGATAATTCTTTGAACTGGTTAGTAAGACAAGCAAAGTTACCCCTTAAAATTACTAATTATTATTAGAGGATAATAAAAAAGTGTCTTCAGGCAATATAACTCATAATAATAATAAAAAAACAAAAGAGGAGTGCAACACACTTTAAAATTATTTAAAAATAAATCGAGTCAAATACCAAGTTTGATGTAATTTGTTTAACAGAACGTTGGTTATAAGATCATCAAGTAATCAAAATGCCGTATGCAAACTATGCCTGTGCACACTTTTGTTCGCCGGGATGAGTATATTTCGCGGGATACAGTGTTTTCACATATCAGTAACTACACTGGGCATGTATAAGAATAATAACACTGTTTGTCAAAACTACAACTACTGATATAAGTAAACGTAAAATCCTATTCGCTAAATAAAAATATATTTTTTCTACGAGGCACAATAACGTCAGAATCGTATTCGGGACAGCCACCGCGATGACTAATTTAGTGTTTTAATATTTTTTTAAATTAAATTTATCTAGTATAATCCTAACTAAAATATATTTATTACCTCACGTGAGTAGTCACATTTTCTATTAAGAATAAAATATCCGGACTGAATTTTAAGTTTCTGCAGTGGCGTTTTCATCCACGCCACGAAGATTTTCTATTAACGAACCTTTTTATTATAGGTGCCATCGTCTTCACATATATTTATATAATCAATGTGATTATAAAAAACAGTAAAACATTTTAAAAGAATAATGGTGGAGTTTCTTGCCCATTCTTCTCCTTAAGAAACTACCTTTTATAAGGGGCGACTAGAATCAATTTGTTTTTTTTTGTATTTGTTGACTTTTTATAGTGCCATTTATGTGCATATTCGAAATAAATGTTTTGATTTTGCCATTACTCTATGACTTTTGTTCACTTCAATTGTCTATTGTCACGTCACCACTACATGGTATTAAAAATAAAAGAGATTCCTTTTTAACTTTCTTTTCAAAATACTCTAAATGCTTACTTTCACGTAGCTACTGAAAAATTAAATCAATCCGCTGTTCTGTCTCGGACAGAACTGAATGCTACTGTCGTTAGTCTCGGACGTGACTCTAAGGAGTCGGAGACTAACATTTATACATAAGTAGGAGTGTCAGGACGTATTTCTATCTGAGTTATGGCAGGGTACTTAGTATTGTAACCAGTCTTAGTTTTTCTCGGTAAGTCGAACGTGTGCTCACCTCTCTCATAATAAAATGACTGACTGTTGGTTATTGATATTGTTGATAAAACTGTTGATAAATGAGATGTAAAAATGGCACATGTAATCTAAAAACTAGTAATAACACTGGTAGGTGATAAGATGAATGAAAGAAAAAAAAAACGGTGTATGTAAGACACTATGATAAAACAAGTTTAAAAGTTATTTTTAGCGTGTATCATTGTTAGGCTATTTATCCTTGCCTTCTTAACTATCAAAATAAACATATAACGTACACAAAGTAATGTTTCAGCATAGCTAAAGTCAGCAACGTTTGCTTGATTCAATCTGCATATACAAACAAAATCGAGCAACTCTACAACCTTCCATAGGATGTATGTACCATATATTGCATATATGTATACTTGTACGCGTCTGCACTTAGAGACGTTGCTCGTATACCTACCAATCAAAGAGGAGTTTTATTTTATTTTATTTTATTTTATTTATTTGGAAGAACAAACAATTACACATTATATATTACAAAGAAGTAGAAAATTAGTAGTTATACAAATGTGCAACCAACAACGCTCTCCACAGATACACAAGAAGACAAAGACAATGTTGGTAAAGTAAAAGTCGGACAGAATAGATAAGTACATGACAGAAAATACACATAAGTAAGGAACATTACAGATAATTTATATTATTCACATGATTTTTTGAGTCTGTCAAGCAATAGAGTTCTAAATTTTCCAGCGGATAAGGCAAATAGATCCAAGTTAGAGAAATACTTATTGAAATTGCTTGTGAGACGACGTAAAGGCGAACGCAAACCTGCATTCGTACGACTAGCAGTAACGGCAAAAACAGGTCGTGAACGCACCTAACGTCCCTGAATGGTTCTAGGGACAACATAGCACAACTTGTTACGAATATCCACACAATCGTACGAGTTGTTACACAGATCGTATAAAAACATAGTTTCCAGAAAAGTACGTCTAGACTTCAAAGAGAGCAAGTTGTATTTTTTTTTTTTTTTTTTTTGTATTCTTTCAGTAAGTCGATATAGGGGTAATAAATACGACTTCTAGAACAACGGTAATGCATCGTTTTCAAGAACTTACGTTGTACACGCTCGATACAGTCAGTATATTTATTATAATAGGGACTCCACACCGGCACCGCATACTCTAGTTGAGACCGGATTAATGATCGATACAAATGTAAATATGTGCTCGGGTGGACGAATTCCGTAGCTGATCTTATTACGAATCCATACATACGATAAGCCTGACTCAAGATTTTATCAACATGTGCGTCCAGGTGCAATTTATCATCGAGCAGTATTCCCAGATCACGAATTGTATTAACTCTGGCTAAGATTTCACTTTGTAGTGCATAGGGGTGTTTGAATTGTTTTTTTATTTTTAGTAAAGCTGATAAAACAACATTTGGGAATACTAAGTAGTAGTTTGTTTTTAATACAATATTCTACTAAGCGATTAAGATCTAGTTGGAGTAAATGACAGTCTTGTATTGATCTAATGGGTCTAAAAATTTTAAGATCGTCCGCATAGAGTAGGAACTTAGAGTTAAGAAAACACATATCGATATCGTTAATAAAAATTACAAATAACAGAGGTCCGAGAATTGAGCCCTGAGGCACTCCTGACGTTGCGGTTATGGTGGTAGAATAGAAACCATTGACAGCTACTCTTTGTGTTCTATTTGACACATAAGAAATGAACCAACGTAACAAATCACCACGGATACCGTTAAATGCCAGCTTTTTCAAAAGCAATTCATGATCAACCTTGTCGAAGGCTTTTCGAAAGTCAGTGTATACAGCGTCAACTTGCACACGAGAGTCCATACTATTAAACAAATAGTCAGTGAATGCTATCATATTAGTTGTTGTAGATCTTCTTTTTACGAACCCATGCTGGTGCTGTAATATTTTGTCATGGACAATCGGATACAACTGATTGTGAACGAGCCTCTCGAAAAGCTTCGACAAGGCCGACAATATAGAAATGGGCTGATAGTTTTCAACATCCTGTTTTGGACCAGTTTTATGAACGGGAGTAATATTTGCTCGCTTCAAGACTTCGGGAAAAGTTCCCTGACATAAACATTTATTATAAATAATACGCAAAGGTGCACATAACGCATGAGCCGACTTATTAAGGAAAATTGGTGGAATACCGTCTGGTCCTGGTCCTTTAGTACAATCTAAAGATTTGAGGGCACTAAGTACTTGGCCAGTACTAAGCACAAGGCTACTAACAGGAGAACAATTCTCAGCATATTCAATGTCGTGGGTTTGAATATTTGCGAGACTGGAGGGTTCGTACACCGAGTGGAAAAAGTTTGCAAAGAGATTACAAATCTCCTCGGGGTCAGTTGACGATTGATTTTTATAGTGCATTGTTGAAGGGATTGGAGCCCCAGATTGCCGATTAGAAACATAAGTCCAGAAATATTTTGGTGTTTATTTTAATACTATCTTCTACTGACTTTAGGTACAGACGGTAACAGTCCTTGGATTCAGTTTGGAATCTCGACCTATAAAGTGAAAACTGTTCATAGTCAGATATGTTTTGATAGGTCTTCCATTTATTCCATGCCCTAAATTTATTTTTTAAAATGTGTATTAAAGAGGGGGAAAACCACAAAGGAAATTTGGTAGACCTAAGTGTTTTTAGAGGAACATGATCTTTAATAATTTGGTAAACAATTTCATAAAACGTATTCAGCGCGTCTTCTGCAGACTGCCCGTGAAGTTCATCATCCCAGTTTATATTGAGTAAATCGCGATTAATAAATTCATAATTCGCTTTCAAATAATTGTGCTTTTGAACCGTCTTTCGCATCATTGAACTATTACGCAATTTACTGGAGACTAAAATATACAACGGTGGGTGATAGAGATCTGGTTTTAACAATACATCAGTGGGTGTCAAAACAGAACAGTCGGAATTACTTATCACTAAATCCAAAATCTTTCCGCTAGAGTTCGCAATATTATTGTACTGATAGGCATTGAGCACAGACATAAAAGTACTCAAGTGCCTGCAAACAGGGGAACTACCAACACACATTTGTTGCATGGCAGCCGTGTTGTTGCTACCAGCGAGCCATCCAATATCCGAAAGATTATAATCTCCAAGTAAATAAAAGTTTTGAACGCTCCTGTCCTCCATCAGGGTTTGCAGGGAATCTAAGTATGCAACATAAATACAGTCGGGTGTTTTAGGTGGGATATATGCTGAACATATTATATCACATTTTCCTCTCGTTGCGCTAGGCAAGCGTAGGATGACATGTTCAATGCTTTTTTTAAAGGCCACAAAGGGTTCAACTATACTGGACCTTAGTCCCTTCAAAACTGCAATAAGGGTCCCACCTCCATCCTTTTTTTTAGTAGCCTCACGATCCCGGTCGCATCTGTATACAGTATAACGGTGATCAATGAACTCGGAGTCTAATATTTCAGAGGTGAGCCAAGTCTCGGTGAGTATAATAATGTCATAACAGTTCGATAAAATATTCATATATAGACCATGCAGTTTAGTGCGGAGCCCCCTACAATTTTGATAATATATAGTTAATTTTTCATCAGCCATTTTCATAAGGAAGGAAACCTAAAATAATTACAGTTATCGGGCCAATTAGAATAGCATTACGGACAATATCAAAAAACAAAAAAATATACTTAAAAATGTTCTCTTTGAAATCAAACGATCTTAATGAAGTCAAAAACAGAGAGCACAGCATCAACAGGTGCAACAAAAAGAAACATGATACACATTTAAAAAAGTACATAAAACGTCCAGAAAACAAACATTTAAAATAGCAAATACAATCTCCAGACAACACAAATACATGCATCCTCCGATCGCACCGCCCAACCAGTGCCCCCGCAATGAGATTAATCAAAACAACAAGAACACCAGCCAAACAATACGACCAGTCCGCCATACAAAAAGAAAAATCAATGAGCATAAACAAAGACATTTACGCAATGCCAATAAGTCCGCTAGTTATCCTTCGGGGCAGCAGCACCAGGTCTGATTTTTCCAAGATCCTGGTGTGATGTTTCAGCATAGCTAAAGTCAGCAACGTTTGCTTGATTCAATCTGCATATACAAACAAAATCGAGCAACTCTACAACCTTCCATAGGATGTATGTACCATATATTGCATATATGTATACTTGTACGCGTCTGCACTTAGAGACGTTGCTCGTATACCTACCAATCAAAGAGGAGTTGCCGGCTAACTGTTTACCTTGCGAGAGGAACCCCAGGGAGTGCAAGCATCAGGGTCGCGGGTTATTCCACAGAGAAAACCGTGGCCCTGGCACAGGCAACTGAAGGAACACGGGTGGGTTTTAGTCAGTAAAAGTCTGACACGCCCTCCCGCTCCACCCAGAGCGGGAGAAGTCATTTGATGATTTCCCACCCAAAAAAAAAAAAAAAAAAAAAAAAAAAAAAAGGGAGTGCAAGCAAATATGGAAACTTATGACTTTGCTCAAAGCTCTAGCTCTCAGGCCGAGATATTGCTCCGATATCAATGTTCTAGTTTTGATCGGAGTTTATCGACACTTAGTTCTGTAGTTTTAAATTTTTAAAGCATAATATCTTGAACGAAATTGAGCAATAAATTCATAAGTGGACACTTCGGAAATATTGAAAAGAAGATTGAAGTCTTAAAATGCGATGAAAATTTCAGACGGTCTATGTTTATTAACTGCTAATGTTAATGGTTTTTGTAATATTAGTGTACTTATAGCAACTATTCTTTTGGATCATGATTTATAAAAAAAATCACAATCCATTTTATCTGGTAATATATCCTAGCTTTCACAATGTAGGGAACATTATTTAAGTATGAGTTTCATTTAGATTTCCTTGTATTTACAAGATACAATAACCAATACCTGCGGGGAAGTTGCGTATCACACTATCAGTAGTAGTCGCTTTCATTTTGACAGTTCAACGACATACATTGCGTTACGTACGTTGTTGAGCACACTGTTTCGAACATAATATGAAGCATTGGATGTGCAATTTCCTTCGAAATTATTCAGATTGTGATTATTTGTGTGAAACGCAATTATGGCGCTGTGTATTGGGAATTGGAACAAAGGAAAGCTGTACACATTTCTCCTACAGGCCTTTGTCAATTCAAAGCAGAAACATAACAACAGATTTTATTTCCATCCTAACCTATTTTTGTCCCTCTAGTGGTTCTTAAAGTGGCTCTTAAGCCGTAATCCCCCGTTTTCATGTAATGATTGTGCCGATGGTCGGGCGGCCGGGATTAGGAATGGTCATAAAACCGATACAACAATTAATTGGTCGGTGCTGAGATTGCCAAAGTGGTTTATGCAGCCCGGGGGGCGGTTTGAGTTTATAACTATTAGCTGAAGATATACAGTTGATACCTACTTCTGCGGTAAAGGGTTTAATTTCCGCACTTGGTCCTTCAGGACCAAGTGCGGAAATTATTATTTATTGGACGTGGGCCATGGTGGTCCTCGGTGGTTATTTAAACCAGCCCACCTTCCTCCAGAAGTTGATGGTCTCCTTAGAACATCTGCAAAAGAACTGGGAATGCCGTGATGGTTCCCGCCACCATGCACACGCCGTAACTGTCCTGGCGAAATAAGCGCCGTGTTAGCCTGCCATCTAAGAATGGCAAAGCTTCCCTGGCCTGCCTGCAGCCTGGTGTCGAGGTCCGCCAGCTCTCCGCTTGTGTGTGGGTAAACTCCTGTAAGTCATGTGCGTAGCTGGTTGAAGGGGATGGACACGATAGGTTCGGGTCTACAGACTCGACAAAAAAAAACATGCTTGCATCCAAGGCTTTAAATAGTGCTGCCAGTAGGTACTACTACTCACTTCAGAGTTGAAAAGTGGAACATTGTCTTCAATGTCCATCGGTAAAGTAAAAATTGAGCAAATTGCTCTTTGACGTTTAAAATAATTTGATGTTTAAAATAATTCCAGTAATTGACAAAAACGTTTGACCACCGCTGGCCTTAGGGACGTTACTAACATTCAACCCAGTCGCGTAATGTCATACTTTATTGAGCACGGCTTATGGCGGGCTGTTTTGTTATAATAATAGCCCCGATTTGTTTCATATTGAAAATCGTTATGAAGTAGCCCGCTGTTTGCGAGATGTATGGACCGAGTTATAGTGACAATGGCCGAGGAAATTGAATTATTTTGTGATTTCTGTTAATTCCGTGGATAATGTTTGTAAGCTGTTATTGATTGGGTAAATGTATGAAGCCTTATGGGAGTTGTTTGGAATAGTTAGGATTATTATTCTGAGATCATAGAGATAATGTTTAGAAGAGCATTAGTAAGGGGTGTCAATCTGTCCACAGTTATGTTACCTCGCATTTAGCATCACCGACGAAATCACAGGAATATTTATCTAGGATTTTTTAAAATTTAGGATAGGGTTTTTTTATTTTGGAATATTTATTGAGGTTACTGTTGGGTTGCAGCCACTGACAAGTTTGTTAAAACACAGTGATCTTTATTGTTGTTACAGTAAGGTTGCTGTTGTGTTGCGGCTGTCAGCACCCGTAGCATGACCAACATAGAAACGATTTTGTCGACGGAAGAATAGACAAAATGACAAACGAATTTAAGAAATCGGGCTTTTTGTCTATTCTATCTGTCATTTTGTCTATTATAATGTCATTTTGTCTATTCGATCTGACATTTTTTGTATTCTTCCGTCAATAAAAGTTAGTCATGCTTCGTAAAATAACTGTGAAAAGACTTAACGCACCTAGTAGTTTGTTTTATTGTACGTGAACAGTTGTTCTTAACTTGTCTCAATAGCTCCGCATCACATAATTGTTCCTCTGATCCGGCACGCGTCAAGACGAGTCTGAAATCAAAAGCACACTCATCATAGCTTTGGCCTGGATAATGTCAATGGTAATGTAGAGAGCTCAAATTCTCAGGATAAGATGTAGTTTTAAGATGCAGATTTTTATGGGTGTGTCCACATCTAGCGAATGAGCCACGCGCGCGCCACTCGCGAGCTGCTCGTGCGCCTCATGCATGCAGTTACTGCAATTGTTTAGTTCGCCTCTTTAGCGCAACTCACGCAAGGCTTGCACAGTGAGCGCGCATTCAGTTTCGTTCGCTTTCATACTGTATACGGAAGTACGTGCAGAACGCGCGCCGCTCGCGAGCGGCGTATTCGTGGCGCCTTCGCCAGATGTGGACACACCCTAAAACAGACAAAGTTTAATTTGTCCAGCTTTTACGCTTTAGTACCTTAAATAAGTCGGTTTCGTCACTGACTGACTGACTCACTCACTCATTCACTCAACAAAAACTCTAAGGTCTCTCTCGGGTCCTAGAAATCTGAAATTTGGTACGCAGGCTAGGTTTTGCACAAAAATAACAAAAAATTAAGAAACCTGTAACTTTCACCCTTCAAGCCCCTTAAAGGGAGGTGTCTGTATTTCTTACAGATAATAAGTACCTGCAAAAAGAAATGAAATCCCACCAAAAAAACAAAACATGTTAAGTAGGTTGCCAAGACTCACATAATGCTTTCATTGTTAAAAAGTTTACAGCCAAGCCCCTAATTCAACAAACCTTACAACTTGGTCAAAATATATGGCTTGGCCATTCCACTGAACGATGTATTACATGACACAAAATTAAAGACCAGTAACTTAATTTCATACCATAAGTCCTTATGAGTGTCTGTGCGAAGGCCGCGTAACGTACATTTTAACCAAGAGCTTAGGCCTTATTGAGTTAAGGGCTTGGCTCTACGTCCGCCGCCCTCCCCATTTAACTGGACCAGAGGCAGCGGCGCGTATTGTTCTACGCGCGTCCCTATTCAATTCAATTCAATTTATTCAGTAACAATTCACATTGCGTTATTGGACGTCGCGAGGGGAGTTTGAAACCTCACTCCCCCCGCGGACATGAGGAGGCCCACAGATGCGGCCCGGCACTAGCCAGGGATCGTGGAAGGCGCACAAGTTCCCGTGATCCCCGGTGCAAGTGTGAGAAGGGTACACCGGGGTGGTTTTTATTCAGTACGTGTCTCACAGAAAGGGCGGAGGACATCCATGAGGATTTTCCACACCGGAACAAAACAAAATGTAGGGGCTTGGCTCTACATTATATCTGATAACTTTTTAACAGTGAAAGCGTTATGTAGTCAATGTCAGTTTTAGCAACCTACTTTACAAGTAATGATTTTGTCGGATTCCTGTAGTCTTCCACCATTTTACTTCAAGCTATAACTATACTTTTCGCACACCAAATAAATAGCGCAAACAAGGCGTCAGTATGTCACTATTACAATAGCGTGCAATAGTGTGGCACGTAACATATCGTTGTAATAACTGAATCATTTTCACGACTTCGGCTCGCGACTGTTCCTCCTGCAGTACGCAACCGTGACTAATTAAGTGGTGTAACATTTCTTGTAGGCAGATACGACGATGTATTCACCGCACGCACACGGCTAAATGGTTGAATCACATGAATTTACTCGCCCGAAGATTCACATTAAGTTAATTTATTTGTGGGCAAATCGACAGAAAAACGTAGATATAAGGCAACTGCTACATTTGGATGTTTTTGTAATTATAGAAAAAATATACAATAGCGCACAGAAATGATAAGTATTGGATGGCCAAATACTATGTGTAGGTACACATAGTATTTGTACATCCACTTTGACAAGAGACTAGAGAAATTAGAATCAAGCGCTACACAATCAATCATGAATAACACATTAAAAATAATGGCGTGGAATTCCAACGGACTGCTGCAACATCAACATGATATGAAGTCATAAACAATATAACTAATAAAACAATGTACGAGCGCATCACCTAACTTATTATTATAAACGGATGAAATTTGGCACACAGATAGACCGTGACCTTAGTAGGGACATGGGCTTCTTTTCATTCTGGATCGCAGACAGAGTCGCGAGAAAAAGCTAGTCCAATATAAAATGTTACTAATTCTGAATGTGCGGTGGTATGCACCACCGCACCTTCAGAAGTAGCAAGTTCGCTTTATGAAACTTAACCACTTCGTTCTAAATTCAGAGTGAGCCAAACTTGGATTTAGTGCCGCCGGTATAATCGCTGGACTCCCTAAAAATGAACGATTACGGTCAGCGTCCCTTTTTCAGGTGATACACCAACGTAACTGGATCCTTTACACTTTATACAGACATAACATTATTTTGGATATAATTTTCAGTGGTATTACAACCTGTAATGTCCTGTACACATTCCTAAGTGATACCTTTGAAACGAGACTAATTAAGTTCGTAGGATCTCACCTCGTTACAATGAAGGCAGTACAGACTTATGCGTAGGTGATGACAAAGGGCTCCTGTGGTGTTCACTACATAAGTGGTCAGCCACACGAAAAAAACAATTGGAATATAAAGGATTATTGATTTCACTTTCTCACAAATAAAAGTCTAACCATTTTGTTCTTTTGTAGCCGCACTGGGATAACCAAAACTAATATTTTATACGCGTAGTTCTAGTTGCGATGGTCCTTTTGAGAACAGAATCCCTTTAAACCTAATAAATAAAATAAATCCTAACATTCCTATTGCTGTGACTTCATAAAAAATCTCTGTATATCCGACCGTTCAGCTAACGCTGGGCGCTCCATATTTATGCGTCTACCAAATCCCTAGTATACGGTCATATTTATCGACAACGATCCCGGGATCCGCTTTATTTGCACCGTTCTATCAATTGATATCGGTGTCGACAACATTTGGTACAAAATGTGTTGATTTTCGGTATTCAATATTGAGAATTTAGATTTGTTCGATACTAAATATATAGGTTTTTTATGAACCTGCAATCTGATATTAAGTAACGTATCCGTGATCTCTGGGCCACTTCGATAACACACTAACGCCTAGATATTTATGCCGCACATTACAGTTTTAAACTTTGACTATATAGTTGGTAACGATAACAAGTAATAAATGCAAAAAGGGTAAACACAGATGTGTAGTGCGTACTTATTAAAGTTTTAATGAAAAGCGTTCCGTTTACTCGGCTAACAAGTATTTACCAAAGAGCCAGTGCCCGCCAGTTTCTCTAAGGTAACTGTGTAACAATACGTGTAGTTCAAGCAACATTTACACAACCGTTACTAAGTTATTCGACACGGTAAGCAAGAAACACTTTCTTTTATTAGGTTCGTTTTCCTAAGAGAAGAGAAAAACGTCAAGTCATGATATCCTATAAACATCTTTCATAACACTATCTAACTAAATATTCGAAAATAATTTTCAACATTGTCAAGTTCAGCATAACTTCATTATATTCAGTTTAGCGGTATCATACAAAGTGGTAACTAAACATACAGCTTTCCTTCAATTAGCACCCGCTCGAGGTTTCAGAGACTAAAAATTACTGTTTGTATGATCTTCGACCATAACACGATCGATGCATGGTGAATACAGACAATAAAATCGATATTTAAAAAATACGTAAAAAAGTTTTTCACTGTTACTCGTTTTCGGAGTTGCCAGTAAAACATGCGTCAGCTGACAGTGATGCTAGTGTTTTTATATGTGGTGCTGTGTGAGGGGTTGGAAAATGCTGTCGAAGAGAGAGGGAAGAAGAAAATTGGAATGTATAGTAAGTTTTTCACGCCAATTTTAGTTTATATTTAATACCCGAAAACGTCTTGGATAATACTTTCAGCATAGGTAGGTATTGACTTATAAATTCATGAATCTCTTAAAATGAAAGGAAAGTATGCCGAACAACAAATTGCATTTATTGAATTCGAAAAGCTTCAAAGAAATTCCGTACATTTTATCGCTATTACACAGATTGTTATTTTAACATCACTCAAACAACGCAGTTGGAACAAATATATTTTATTATGAAATGGATGATGTTCAATAAATTCAAATGTGCGCGGCCATTGGAAACCGATTATCGGATACCACTTTATTGACGCAGTTGGCTCATAACTATCGTACGAAGCTATTTGTCACCATTTCAATAATATTGTGGGTTTTATTGTTTGAAATTTTGATTGATTCGTGTTGGGGATTTAGTTTACCTTCTATAGGTTAACCGTCTTATTCAAAATAAATCCATTCGCATTTTAGGTACCTCGGCCACATAATAAATGAGGACTTGAATGATGACTGTGATATAGAAAGGGAGCGAAGAGCGTCGTCGATCCGTTGTAATATGCTGGCCCGTAGGTTTGCGCGATGTACCAGGGAAGTGAAACTCACTCTGTTCAAGGCATTATGCCAGTCATTCTACACGTGCAGCCTGTGGGTCACAAGGCCTACAACGGTCTTCGTGTGCAGTACAACAACGCTTTTAGGGTGCTGTTGGGGCTCCCGCGGATCTGTAGCGCATCGGGCATGTTTGCTGATGCAGACACAGATAGTTATCAAGCTATTATGCGAAAAAGAACAGCATCCCTGATGCGAATGATTCGGGGGAACAGCAACAGCATTTTAAAGGTGATAGAGGGGAAGCCTGATTGCCCGTTCCTGGGGCACTGGACCCGTATGCACAGCTGCAGGTCTGGTGCAGCGGGAAGTGTAGTATTATTTTAGTTTTATGTGTGTGTTAGGTTTATTTTATTTCAACAAACATAGTTTTATAAGTTATACTAACAACACTATGAATCACTTGTGTTCGATATTAATAAAAATAATAGTAATAAACCACTTTTAGCTATATAACTGTTTTGTCCCTTTCTGTCACACTTCAATTGCTAAAATTGGTTTATAAAGTGAATGTTTTTATTATGATTAAGACGGTTAGACTATAGGATTATGTTATTTCTTCACGGTCTTGCTGAGATGACCAAGTGCCGATTTCACCAATGTTACTAAACGCGTTCAGTACATCTAAAGAGCTGTCAGTGTCAATATTCCATAGAATGTAATGACAAATATCATATACAAAGAATACCTTCAAACTAAACACGAAAACAAAACCCCGTATCCTTATAAACAAGGATTACCCAACATCTTGTTAATATTAATAAAATAAATAAGATTGGTTTATTGAATTCCTCCTCACGCATGGTCGCTTGAAGCAATTACTTTGCTAAGTCCACTTTATTGTTATGTCCGACAACCTTCGGATTTGTGCTTGGCTTAGTATGAATATGAAGATACTTAGGTACGAAAGAAAACTACCAGAATCGTTTTATCTTTTCAATTTGTTGGGACGTAAAATACATTTTTATTAGAGAGGATTGTTCCTTCATACTTAAGTGAATTACAAAGCACTGCAAATGAGTACATTACTATAGCGTTAAACTAAATAGAAACAAATAAAACTAATTAAAAAACTAACTGAAGAGTTAGCACGATTTAAAGCTCAGATTTTTATGTGTTAAAACAATGTTACTACTTGTTTTAAATTTAATTTTTACCCCAGTTTCACTCTATCTATTTCTACTTTCTCAAGTTACCCATTATATAACATAAATAAACAAGGAAGTTGCGTATCCGTCGCGAATTCAGTAGCTTAAGAGACGCGAGAGAAATACGGGAATTATTTATAAACGTTCAAAATCAAGTCGCATGTTCGTCACAGCGAAAATGTATGTAAATTATTGTTAGATTTATGCTCGTTCTTTAAGTTATGGAAATTACCCATCAGATTTCAATACCTACGTCCTATCTTTTCCAGTATACTTCTTAGACCTGGTCATCAAGAAGATCTTCATCCTCAAGCTAATATATGCGTTCGCCTTCTGGCTGCTGCTCCACAAAGCTGGCTATATCTTCGGCTGGTTCCTCAGCTACATTAAGGATAAACCGAAGTATCATGGGCATTACGACCACCACCATGTGGAGTATGGTCCTCCAGGGCCATATAGGAGGGGCAGTCAGAAACCGTATAACCCTTATTCGAAGCCGAGTTCCTATTCGGCTAAGCCATCCTATATCCCAATGTAAAAAATGTTTTGTTTGACTTTAAGAAAGTGTAATGAGGATATTCCTGCCATTGGCCTATTCTGTAAATTTTTGACTGTAATAACTTAGGTGGAGTGAGCTTAAAGTGTGATGCTAGAGATTTACACTGTTAACAGGTCCCTTCAAGCTCACTTACCTTTATCGGAGTTTTCACGCCGAAATTTTTACGGTGAAGACCGACTGGTTAGACTTGCATTGGATGCTATGCTTGTGTGATATTATGAATAGTATGGATAAATATTTGGTGACCTTGTTTAGCCCGGGTTATTATAAGTTCAGGTTTCGAATCGAGACGTTATTTAATTCCACGCTCAGTAGAGTGAGAGCTTGTGTGTCTACGAGTATTTATTTTGTGTCTCATTAATAGTTCTAACAAAGAAAAGGACTTCTTTTACTAAGAACACCCTGTTCTTATTTAAATAATTTTATTAATTGTGATTGTAAATAGGTTGTATTAAAATAATTAAATTATTGATACTAATTCTTGTGTTTATTATCGAATCCTTAATTTCCCTACACTACTTAAACTAAGGTTAATGAAACTAAATGTATCTGTTAAGTAACAAATTAATAACCTAGCTGTTCTGGTCCTACATTGAGGAAATTGTATTAATTAAGCTACCTGCCTACTTAGTTAAAGGCAGACTCGGTAACCGAAGGCGTTAGGTGGAACTACCGACAGCATAAACTAGTGATGTTAAATACAAAGTAATTACCGTTCTCTCCATATAGTATGCTTATCAAGAAGTTGGCAAAGTTCACGCAAATAAGTACACAGAAATGTGAATTCCTACATCTGAGATGAGTAGTTTTGTCTGTTTGTTGATTTGAAGGTAATATTTACCTAAATGTTACCTACAAAAGTAAAGTTATTTTTACAAAATAATAGGAGCACATGTAAAAATGTCACAATTTTTTTTTTGTGAAGTGAGATGTCATTCCTACTGCATGTCGATTCTTTATAAATTTCACCGTGAATACATGCGTGGAGTGAGCTGTCAGTGTCATCTATTCGTGGTCAATCCCTAGCATCAGTGGCACTGACAGCTCACTCCACGCTCACCAGAGTTTTCACCAGAGTTTTTACGGGGAGATAGTTACAGAATAGCACTATGATGCTGGGGATTCACACTATTTACAGCTCACTTTACCTAAGTTCTTTACCACTTTCACCGTGAGATTGTTTGCTGAATAGATTGGCAACTTACCACTCGGATCAAGGTAAGAATGAGCTTTCATCATCCGGTACTCCGTGATGAATGCCTAAACAGGTAAGCTGGGTAAATTTTGCCCGACAATACGGAAACCTCATAGGAGCGGGGGAGGAGAAGAGGCTGCTGAAGTTAGAATTTCTGACAACCTACACAAGCACCTATGCACCTGTCAACTATGTAATATTTTTGTCTGTGAGTAAGAAACACCGGGTGAAAAGTATATTTCTCAGCAAGCAAACTGCCAGTACCCCGTGGCGGTGGCTGCGGCACATTTTTGCCACTTGTGGTGCCAACTTCTCTGTTTTATCTTGACGTTAATTTTACGTTATTTTAAAAGTGACAATAAAATGTAATGAGCGGTTATTTTGCGCGCTTTTGTGTTAAAAGTCGTTTATCGGTATTCATGTAGGTTAATACTCTGTGGGTAGGTAGTTAAAACATATGGGTACGGTGATAGCGTAAAATTACAAAGAAAGGCTTGATTAGATCGAATAGCATACTCTTCTATTTTGTACACCGTACAAATTAGAGATATAAATGTAGAAATTTTACAAAGGGTGTCACGTCACAATGGGCGGCTTTATCGCTAAAAGCGACCTTTTGAAGACAACCTTAGCTAAGCCAATTCAAGTTTTATTAAGTCATGATTTTGTTTAATAAGGAAATTAACCATCTTTTATCGATGTTATATGGCCCATTTCACAGAAAGAGGAGGCCTGCGTCCCATCAGTGCGAGCATTAAAGGCTAATTATGCTATGCTATCAATGTTAAACATATTTTGACTTAAATTTCTCGTGAACTAATATTTCATATTAGTATGGTTTCGAAGATATTGTGTTTGTAACAAAAATCTATCAATACTTTGGGAAAAATCGTTTTTTTCGTAAAGAAAAGCGTTTTTTCCATTTAAGTATTTATACTCGTGATGGTACTAATAGGGTGCATCTAGAAAGCGTTTAAATATTATTATTAATAATATTAATAAGCCTTTAAATATTTAGGTTTTCAGTATTAGGATGAACACAAGTGGAGACAAGACGGACCGGACCAGGTTAAAAGACGTCACCATTTCTCTGTTTTCCTTTCTACCTACATAAAATCTTGCCTCCCTGTTATCAACCTTCTTAAAATAAATTCTTATATTATCCGTGACTTTTACTTGAATAAACGTATTAAAATTTAATCTCATCCAGTTTTAGCTCACATCCTAAAGAAAATGAAAATAACGATTTTGCCACGCCACCAAGGCATAAACCGGATAAAAGCGGTTCACTCCGGTTATAACCGCCCGTAACCAGTTTAATAATCTTTGGTATCGCGCGCGCGGTACTTAGGCTGCCATCAGACGGACTGTATCGCAGCAACCGCGCGCAGTGGGTATATTCAACTGCATATCAACTTCACGCTGTCGGCTGCAGCCGCGTGAAGTCAATGCTAACTGCATACAGTCGTGACTTTTTTTCTTATTCTTCCTTTCATACAGTTGTGACTTCAACTTTACGCGGTCGGTTACAGTCGCGAAGTGTCAACGCACGCTGACCATCACTAACCGCATACAGTTAGTTTGGAGTTAGTCACGGAGCATAGAGCCCGTAACCAGTTTAACGCGCGTCGGTCGCGTCGAACGGTTTAAATAAAAATGGATTTTGATACCGACTCATTTATTTCTTTAATAAAAAGTAAAGCCAGCAAATTGGAAACTGGAATGATAAAAGTCAAGAATATAGTGACAAAATAAAGCTCAGTAATGATTGGATTTCTGTATGCAAATCAATGATACCTTTTGCACGGATAAATTCGGGTAGTCCGTCTGATGGCAGCCTATTAAGACAGTCATTTGAAACGGTACACAGTTTCAGAGGCTTTATTAACTGAGAGGTTTTCATAAGAACGAGTAGTTGTAATGCTAAACTGTGACTTAGCTGTTGCTTACGTTCTTGTCGTTACTTCCGAATAATAACTGACAAATAAGGCAAAATCAACAGTACAGGTTCACCTAGATTCGGAGAAAACAGTGTCCTAAGTTGCTGTTTAAATTGTTGTATATCAGTAACCTTATGTCCATACTACATAGCATTATGTCACTTAAGTAATAAGAGTATTATACTTTAAGTAAATAAATAAAGACTATCCTCCACACGCAGTTGACTTGCTATCCACTATAAAAAAAAAAAAAAAATAATGGTTGGCCATAGAGGGTAGCGAAAAAGTTTTTCGTATGTAGTCACAAATAAAATGCTGAATACTTGATAAACAACAATATTCTGAAACTTTCAAAACGAAAAACACACAAACCAAATGTACCAATATTTTCGGTATTATTTTTATGATGACAGACGATACGCGGCCGTCACAATAAAACTTCATACAACCAATAGTTTGATAACTCAGTACGACCACGAAATTGATTTGTCACGTTCATAAATCTGGAAACAGTGATCATTACTTTATGCGCGCGACTGTACTGGCTTCGCGTGATAATTTGTAATTTAGGGTTGGTTTACTGGATGAGTTTTTGGGTGCATACGCAGGGAGGGATCGTGGGATCGCATGAAGGGTGGATGGCCGATGTTAGGTTAAATACGAGTACTACCGGTCCTTTAATAGAGCATAACATAACTTGCATGCGAAGATATCTAATAGTACAGCTGCCGCTGAACAAGTCTTTTAGTTTTCATCCAAATCCATTAAGGAGTGTTTGCGTGAAACAATCAGAATCAGTTTTTTTTTTTGTAAAACGTAGGTATTTACAGGTGTTAGGTTAATATATTTGGGCGCATGTTTTGCCGTGAAGAAGGTACAAATATTAAGTAAAATGCAATTAGAACTAAAATACTTAAAAACTAAGTAAAACAAGACAACATATACAAAACAAGTCCGGCCGAGTGCGAGTCGGACTTGCGCACCGAGAGTTCCGTACAAACCTGTAGGTATATAAGTAAAAGTTCACACACGTTCATGACGAAAGGGGTAGTAAGTTTAAAATTATTAAAATATTTTTATTATATGATGTAACCAAAAATTAACGGTTTTCGCAATTTTTCCTTTATCTGTGCTTTATGAACTTGCTTCGTACCAAATTTCAAGATTCTGCGTTCACGGGAAGTACCTACAGGGTACTTCCCGTGAACTCAGAATCTTGTTTCTCTTTCTTTGCTTTGATTCCCTTGCGAATGTCGAAAATTTGCGGAAATTTTCGGCATAAACGGCTGTATCTTTTGATTGCGTTGGCTAAGAAGTTTCATTTGGCTCCAAGGTACAGTAGCCCTGAGTATTTGATATAAATTCTAGCTTGATACCTCCACGCGTTCCTGAGAAAAAGGGTATTGACAGACGTACAGATGGACGGACGGACAACAAAGTGATCCTATATAAGGGTTCCGCTTTTCCTTTCGAGGTACGGAACCCTAAAACTATAAAAAAATATCATTTATAAAATCTGGAACAGCATAATAACATTTTGCAATGAATAGCGAGGTGAGAGCTTTCTTAAACTTTGATAGTGGCACATTTTTGAAACTATCTTAGCGTGTAGTCGCTTAGTTTTTAGTTAGTATTTAAGTTTAAGTCCTGGCTGGAGGCCTTAATTTATTAGGGCAACCACAGGCAAGTCCGTATAAGCAGACGACAACCTCATAGGTTGACCTGCGAGATGCCATTCCCAAAAAAAAAAGTACAAGAACAGATGTACTCGATTCTGAAGAAATCTCAAACTGCATTTTATTGCTCTCCAAATATCGGCTATTTAATTACAAATTTTCGAAGACTTTAAAAAAACTCTTTTTCATCAAAGCGGTTCTGCGTTTTATGTCACACAATTGATTTATATAAATATATTATCGTTTTTGTGCTTTAAAAACAGTCTTTTTTCAGTAGATTGTCCCCAAAAAACAACACCAAACCTCAGAACTGATGCAACCAATCCGTAATATTAAAAGTGTTTGCGTATTAACTTTTTTTAACAGCTCAAACATTGCATAAGCAGATTTATTTATTTCAGACAAATTTCTTCAATATGCGGGTTCCATGTTAGTTCACTATCAATCGTTGTTATACCAAAAAATTTAGTCTTGTATGTATCTTGTATTTTGTACTTTTCACATGTTACGTGAACTGGAGATTTTTCACACCTTTGATGAAAGTAAATTAGTTTTGTTTTGTTTAAATTAATTACTAGGATATTGGTTTTAAGCCAGCTAATATTTTTTTTAAGATAACC
This sequence comes from Dasypolia templi, assembly GCA_963555695.1. NCBI lineage: Eukaryota > Metazoa > Arthropoda > Insecta > Lepidoptera > Noctuidae > Dasypolia > Dasypolia templi. The sequence goes on from OY743145.1 coordinate 2,718,547, forward strand.
ATATCTATACCAAACATTTATCCATCGGTCCATCCATCCTCACACACTTTCGCGTTTATAATATTAGTAGGAAGTAGCATGAAGCTAACATGACATTTCATGCTCTAAAACGACGTTGTCCAAGATTTGATTTACTTGTTTATGTTTACCATAAAATACTGATCTCTTTGCATATCTACGTATTTTTTATTATCTATAAAAGTTTAAGGACTTGTTTCATAATGAAACTAAAATCATAAAAACGCAATCACAGAATCTCATTTTTGAACAAAAATATTACCAGCCACACTACGCGAGTTCTCCGCTTTTCCCACCTAGTAAACTTGAATTAACTTCACGTTTATAACATAACATCACGTCGGATGCACCATCAAGATTGGAATTACGTGCAAACGTTCACGGCTGCAAAAATATTACGTTCAGGGGTGCAAAAAATATGCGAAAACTTTACTAATTTAAGTTTGCTAACGGTTTTGCTTAATAGTCGCGTTTACGTCTTTCGTTTTATTGCAAATAAAATACTTTAAACATGTTTTTTTATCACTTATCGTCAGAATTGATTAAGTTTATAGAGTAGACTGGTTCACTCTGCTTAATTTTTTTATTGACTGCATTTTTAATGTATATTTTAGCTTTTACCAAAACAGTAATGAGATTTTTTGTTTAGTTGTGTAGGCAGAAGCGATAAAAATAGAGAAAGTTAAGTGGATGCTAGAACATAAATGTGATTTTGAAGCTTCCGTGTAGAGTGTTATCCCCAGTTGACGAAAAACAAAAATAACTAAGTTAATCAAATATTTACTTATATTTTTTAGGAACACATGCACCCATTTCCGAATTACATCCCTGTCCTCCCGAAAATTCCTCCTAATAATGATCAACGATTGCCGCAAAACATAAATTTATATTTAAACTTTCAAATAAACTGCGTTATATCACATATCCGTTAAAAGCTCGTATTTTACGCCTGACTTGCTCACAAACCGAAAAACCGTACATATTAATTTGTCGAATGATTTCGATGAAGCAAAAAACCGTAAAACTGTAGCTTTGGTTATCTCTAGCGGAAATTGTAAAGCGTGATTTATATTTCAGTGCTACCGGTATTAAAATAACCGATAACTATTGAAAGTTTTAAATTTTTAATGAGTGTCGGGGGTTTTAAGTGTCCACTTGAGAAAAAAAACCCACTAATAACAGATCACTTGAGCCTTAGGTGCTAGTTTTTTACAAATGCCCTGGACCCCATGACACAGGGAATCCTAGTGTGGGGTCACACTAGGATTCCCCGTGTCGTGGGGTCCTGTCTCTTCCCAAGTTAGGCATTCAATTAAATTTATTTAGGTGAAAAAAGAGAGTGAAGTTGAGTAAAAAAAGGACGAAGGGAATCAGTCAGTAGCAATAGCTTTCATGTTGACAGTTCAACAACATTCATTGCGTTATTTACATTTTTGAGCACACACATTTTTCGAATATATGAAGCAATGGATTAGCAATATCCTTCAAAATGATTCAGATTCAGATTGATAGTAACGCAATCAGGGAGTAGGCTTAACGATTCATAAAAATTAAAATAAAATAAACAGTACTTGGAATATAAGGAAACTACTTAAACAACCAAATGTATCAATAATATTATATAAATTAAAATAAAACCCGCAGTCATCACCGTGCGATGCATATGTGTAGAGTTGGAAGAAATGTAAGCCTTTATTGTAAGTTTTATAAACATGTTCTGTATGAAGCGTGTTGAGGATGTCAGTATTGTTTCCTCTGCATACAAAGTTGGGCAACTTCTGTCTGGCCTAATCCAATTAGGCATGACAACGAGGGCACGCCACAATAGCGGCGGTAAGTCCCCTCTTTGAGGAGTGGTTAGAGAGGCGCCACGGCGTCCTCACCTTCCGCCTGACACAGGTCCTCACCGGACACGGTTGTTTCGGGAGGTTCCTGTTTCGCATAAGGCGGGAGGAAACGCCCGGGTGTCACCATTGTGTGGATCGCCCGGAGGACACGGTGGAGCATACGGTGGAGGTCTGCCCAGCTTGGGCGGAGCACTGCAGTGTCCTTGTGGAGGCGATCGGCGGCGGCGATCTCTCGCGTCCGGCCCTGGTCCAGGGCATGGTACGGAGCGATAGTAATGCTCGCGAAGGAGGAGGCGGAGCGCGTGAGGGAGAGAGCCTTGCGCCCTCACGCCCCTAGTCGCCGCAGGAGACACCCTGGGCGTCGGGAGGTGCCTGCAGATTCCCGGCCACCGTAGGGCGGGCTTGCGGACGGCGAGCAACGGGTAGCTCGCCGTCCGGTAAGGACCAGGCCCGGATTGACGGCGCGTCGTGTTCCACGCGCGCCTCAAAGAGATGTCAGCACAAAGTGACGGGGTCCGATAGGGCCGACGCCTCAGGGTCGCGGGTAATTCAAAAGAGAAAACCGTGGCCCTGGCTCAGGCAACTGAAGGAACACGGGTGGGTATTAGTCAGTAAAAGTCTGACACGCCCTCCCGCTCCACCCAGAGCGGGAGAAGTCATTTGATGATTTTCCATCAAAAAAAAAAAAAGCCATGACAACGAAGATGGTCTCTGAGGTCACCTATGCAACACAGGTGTTTTTACTCCACTGCTAAAAGGGTTATGGTTTTACACATCCCGTGGTGGAAACAAACAAACAAACTCCTGTCTAGATGCGCCACTGTTCGGCTGTCCTTCCCAGTCTCTGTACAGGCACTCCATACACTTAGACAACACTTAATAATTATTAATCTACGTTTGCTAGCTCGAGTTAATGTCGATTATAGCAAAGTTTCGGCTTCCTACAATTTGAAATTAAACTCATTGCAAACTGTCAAATCGTACCTAAAATTTTGCCACCCTAGGGTATCAACGTACGACATAATAAAAACAGTCGTTTGGTAAGCAATAAAGAAGGGGTTAACGAATTTGCTATAAATGCGTCGCCGCCGGCCGCAATTATAAGCATTTTACGTTCTACATAAAACACCATGGACAAAGTTGGCAGGAGGAACAGACGGGGAGATCATTTTGGTACCTACCTACTTGTAATTTCACGAGCATACATAGTTTTCAGTACAAAAGCGTTTTTCTCTTGAAATATAAATTGCAACTTTTTCAAAAGAGCTATTTCATAATAGTATGGTTAATCTTAATAGGTATTAAGTTCGTAAATCCATACAATGTCTTTCAATAATTCAGGAGAAGAGGTGACTGTACACTGTACAAGCCATTGTCGTCCCTATGATAAGTGAAGGTTTGTAACTTAGAACATTGTAGGTATGTTTCTGCCTAATAGTAGCCGTGTTCACGATGTCTTTGGCTGCTATATACGCTACAATACACTATAAGAATGCGCTGGAGAACGCAGGGGAGACTGGTAAACGCTTGCTCCTATCTGTAGAAGACTGCAGTGGGACACTATTCATCCTTAAAATTTTCCCACTGAAGGGACTCAGGAGTCCTCTGAGAAAAGTGGACAGACGACTGCCCAGTAGGTTGGGAGACTGGTGGATAAGAGTAAGAAACATAAAAAGCTGGGCCTCGGGTGAGGATCGAACTCACGACCTTAGGTACATGAGACTTACGAGCTGCCTACTACCACCTACTACAACCTAGGCCGGGCGGTATGAGGTGCGAAATAATCTATCAGTATGTGACGTCATAACACTGAATGTTCAATTGTCATCCGTCTCGCAGCTTTGTACAGTCAATAATACGAAGAAATTAATTGTAAAGAAACAAATTGACATACTATGTCAATGTGCTGTGTTATAGCCATTTAATACATTCTGTCAAAGAATGATAGTTGTGATTTTTGAATATACGGACAATTTGGATCGGTAGTCACTTTGCTTTGCGATTAATTGACCTGCCCTGACTTTAGTTCAATTATTCTAATGTTAGTCGTTTTCTATAAGTAACAAGTGTCACATCTGCACTTTTCTGTTCCTTGGCTTAATTTAACGATGATTGCTTCAATCTTTTGTAGGCGCGGCTACAAAAGATTGAAGCAATCAGCTTCAATCTTTTGTAGCCGCGCGTTATCCCAATTTATTGTTGAGTTACGATGACTTGCCAATTATTGTGGTGTTAATATTAGGATTACTTTGTTTTTCTTTTTATTTTGATTTCGATTGTGCGCGGTAATGGTTCGGTTAGCAGTTGGGTTACAAAGCGATTTCTTATGAGTGGTTCATTTTAGAAACTCGTTGCTGATCTTATTGCTCTTATTGATCATATGCAAGTCGTTTTCTACTCATTTCTACTAAGTATAGTGTAAAAAATCATACACGTTTACTTAAACGAAATACATTTCAAATAAATCTAATTTACCTATTTAATGAAAAAAATAGAATACTAGAAAAAGCAACTACGATATCAAAAAAGTAACAATGTGTTTTTACATATTTACTCCACCGAACGGCTGTATAATTGCCTTGCAAACGATCACACACGTAATCAACACACCGGAGATAACTTATGCACAATTCACGCGGAATCTATTGTTGTTTTATTTTATAGTAGTGTAGATACGAACAGCTGATGAGTACCGTAAAGCGTCCGTGACGTCAAAAAGGTATTATTCCTTCGTTATTTTAGTTTTTAATAAAATGCGGGTAGGTAACGTGGCTCGCCGGCTAGAGGATTTTCGTCAAGATGTACTGATTTATCAACCAATTGCTGCTAGGGTGAACATGGTTTATTGCGAATAACATTGGATGAGGATTTCGGATACATGGCCCGAGATGTTTTTTTTCCACGAGTTTTGTACTCTCCCTTTTACCATTGACTGCCAGAAAATAGAAAAGAACCTAACTAAAATTGGCAGGATATTTTTTAACTTTAATTGTATAGTTCTATGGAATAGCTCCATTTAGCCAGCCAGTAGGTACATCGTTCTTATAATTCATGCTTGTACCAAATTCAAAATCCCACATCCCACCTGCCCCCTTCTACCATCGGACATCTAGTCGTACTGCTAATTACCATCAATACCTAGTTGCCATTCCACCAATTCGCACTAAGCGCTTCCAAACATCCTTCCTAATGCGCACGGCAAAAGAGTGGAACTCACTACCTGCGTCATGTTCCCGAACGCATTCATCCCGAATCTCTTCAAAGTTATAGTGAACAGGCTTCTTCTGGGTAAGCTCACTCCATCGAAGACTTTGTCTCTGCGACCTCTGACTCAGACTAGAGTCAAGAGTAAACCCATCTTAAAATCTTAAAAAAAATATTTATTCACTCAGGCACTAAAAATAGTTTTATTCACTGTTAGCGATGAATCAAGTGCCCCTTTTCGAATAGCAATGGTGAAAAGACTATTAAGTAATTTTATAGAAATGGGCAAAACAAATTGAAAAGCAAAGGGTGACCACAATTTATATATATTTTTAAAGTTTTTTTCCATCATTGTTCCCTTCAACCAAAGCACCTGCCATCTAATCTCTTCACCACCCTTGGTTGACTGCTAGAGAATAAAGGCATTAAGTCCACCTTTGTACCCCTTTGGGTTCGAAAAGTATAAATAAATAAAGGGTAGACACCGGTAAAGTTATTTTCTTCCATTAATACATAACAGACAATATATGGGCTTTTATCACTTACAAAACTATTGAAGAAGAACCAACTGGGGTAATAATCGTGGTATTTAAGCCGTTATAATACAGGTCGTGCGCGCACCACGCGTACGCGTCCCTGGCATCCCAGAACACGCCAGGGAAACGTGGTGCGCGCACGACCAGTATTCGCCACTACTTCCAGTCGTACAAACAAATGCCGGCTTGCGTGCACCTCATCGTCGCCTAACGAGCCATTTTAATAAAAAAGTATGCAGTTTGGATCTGTTTGCTTTACCGAATGGAAAGTTTAGACTCATGTTACTAAACATACTGAAAGATTAATGTGACACTGTTGTTCCACTTAGGCGGCACTATTAACAGCTTTATGTCTTGTTGATACTTTACTATTAATACACACATATACATAACATCACGCCTTGTTTCCCCGAAGGGTTGGGCAGTTTAATTGTTTGTTATCCCGAATAAATCTTAATATATAAAATTCTCGTGTCACAGTTTTCGTTGCCATACTCCTCCGAAACGGCTTGACCGATTTTGATGAAATTTTGTGTGCATATCGGGCAGGTCTGAGAATCATCTATTTTTCAAAAAAAAAAACAAAAAAAAAATTTTTGCAAAACAACGTTTGCGGGTTCAGCTAGTAAAATATAATAATGTGTATTTTATAAGTGCCTGTTGATTGATATTAATGTGTACATTCTACATCGTATAAATTCAAGTTTGGCCATTCCTGTAATTGCAACTAAACATTATTTTGTTAACTTGTAAAAGTTTTTCTTATTTGATCTTGAATCAATGGAAAATGAAAGAAAATTTAAATATTAGTAATATAAATAAATAGGTGTACTATGTGCACATACTATGCATTAACTAAACAAACATATTACAGACTTAACAGAAGACCAAGCGAATGCAAAGCGTTGGCATGTCTCTGAAACAAACCTCAGGAGACAGCAACTGTTTAAATGTACGTTTGAAAAACATAGAACAGTTATATCTCATGTAATCACTAGCTTTTGTCACTGGCTTTGTTCGTACAGTCGCTTTTTGTGTGCCCTTAGGGGTTTGTTGAAGCCAAATCTAAACTGCTTGGTTCTACTGTAGTTTCTTTATCTGAGTACTTATGTAGTTTTGTGCTAGATTTTACTACAGCCAAAAGGATTGTGTGATGCTCATTGGTACTTTAGAAGAAATCATAACCGAAGATAGATAGATAGAATACTATTTATTATGCACAGCTTGTGAATAACAGACATTGATGTAGAATTTTTACATTGGGTGACACAATGGGCGGTCTTATCGATAAAAGCGATCTTTTACAGACAACCTTAGGATGGATTAAAGGGAGAAGGAGAGACGATACTGCAGGTAGTCAGTGGTGTACCATATACATAATGTAATGACTGTGCCTTCTTAGTATATTTATGAAAATCTTTTATATGCCCACAAAAACAAAAAAATTATTAAAAAATACAGTGATATCCATAATATAAATACTAGGAACAAACACAAATTTGTTGTACCTAAAACAAGGCTCAAGAAAATAGGTGGCTCGTTCAGATGTCAATGTATACGTTATTATAATAAACTTCCAAGCCACGATCAAGATCTACATAACATAACATAACATAACATAACATAACATAACATAACATAACATAACATAACATAACATAACATAACATAACATAACATAACATAACATAACATAACATAACATAACATAACATAACATAACATAACATAACATAACATAACATAACATAACATCACGCCTTATTCCCCGAAGGGTTGGGCAGAGGTGTACCTATAGTACACCCACATTTCGCCAGTTATGTTTAAGTCCCATGTAATAGGGGGCGAGCCTATTGCCATCTACCGGGCACAAATCCAGACTTCGGGCTGCTACTGAGAAATTCCAGATAGAAAATCCCAATAACACGTTGCCTGACCTGGGGATCGAACCCAGGACCTCATGCTCAGCAGTAGCGATTGCGACCACTAGACCAACGAGGCAGAGAGATCTAAGCCTTAATAAATTCAAATCATTTACTAAACGTAAGTTGTTCCAGAAAGCTTTTTATACAGTCAAAGACTATATTGAGGACAAAAACCTGCTCCAATTTTTGCATACTGAGTAAGGTTTTTTGTTTGGTACCTAACTTTTGTTTTATTTTATATACTCTTTGACATTTCATGATTATTATATACACAATGACATGAATATTTACTTTGTATAATATTATTATTATTTTAATACCGTGTGAGGACTTAGTGGGTAATATTTTTATATATTTTGTCTATCTCAGTTATTTCTTTAACTTTTTATATCTGGCAGTTTGAGTACTTAAAGCGGCCTGCCCAAATGTCTTTGGTATTGTTCGTCGAATCGTTGAGCTCCTTACGTTTTGAATTGAGCTGCACGATTAATGACAAATGCGTGCACTGACTGGACAGGTCCACTCAAATCTGTATGGTTCTTTCCTCAAAAGATCATTTCAGACACCTACCTACATGGTCCTCATATGATCTGTAAAATAAACAATGACATGAATACTTACCTAGGTATTATTTTATTATTATTATTGTTTATGTTGAGACTATGTGGGTATTTTTTTTTTTAACTTTTGTTTTATTATTTTATTATCTCATATTTAGTTAGTTTTAATCGTAATCTTGATCTGGCGGTTTGAGTAATTATGCGGCCTACCCAATGTCCTTTCTTTGGTATTGTTCGTCGAATCGTTGAGCTCCTTATGTTTTGAGTTGAGCTGTACGATTACTGACAAATGCGTGCACTGACTGGACAGGTCCACTCAATCTGTGTGGTTCTTTCCTCAAAAGACCATTTCAGACATCAATCCACATGGTCTTAACATGATCTGACCAAGATTATGTCTGGACTTTAAAAGAGACTCTGACCTCTCAGTTTGTTTCGGCCTTTCTTCTCAGAGTAGTCATATAGGAAACGCCGACCTCATCTAGTTTTAAAAAAAAAAATTTGACGTGTAAAAGTGTTTGTAAAAACCCACTTACAGAAATAAAAATCATTTATCATTTATCATCTTCATTAAATACATACATTCATAAAACATTTATTTATCTACACATATACTCAATGTAATAATGTTTAAGGAGAGAAAGAGTGTTTGGTGGTGATTGAGCACGCCTTATCGATATGGACAAGGCATTCCATAACCGTACCGGTTGAACTGTAAAATACTTGTCATAAAAACAATGCATCAGCATCTCTAGTCTTAAGGTTTCCGATAACCTAAGACCTCAGACTGTTATGTGTGTCATGAAGGAACTTGTAACGTTCTTTAAGATAAGAGGTGATTGTAGGGTTGAACAGAATACTGTAGCGCTGAAAAAAGATATGAGAATTCCGGCGAAGACGTTTGGGAAGCCTTTTGAGTTTTATACAAAATTCAGAAATGTGATCAGTGTGTGAAGAGTTTTCCTGCTAACGAAAGTGTATGCAAAATATGCGGATCCATTGAAGAGTTGAACAACGACTCTACGAGTATAAGCACATAGGCATGATTAATCCTGTTGTTTGTGGTCACTGCTGGGTTACATTACGAAAAAATATTAAATTATATATAAATATTTATTAAATAATAATAATTTGATTTAAATATAAATCTAGATTTTACATATACAGGATGGCGGACATCGACGCGAAACCTGTTAACATGGATTCAGTACATGATTCTGAAAAAACCTTCGTTAATTTTTTGTCGGTTATAAAAAAAAAACTGCTGTTTCCGAACTGCAAATATATTTTATATAACCGACGAAAAATGTATGCGCTAAGGAGTCACGAATCATCCTGTAGGTATACTAGGCCACTCAGAAAGTATTGCGAAAAAAAGTTTTATGTATGAGAGACTGGCCAGATATAGTCTATTTTGAAAATATGATCAAAACCAAAATCAAAATCAAATCATTTATTTTTGCAAACATGTGTAATTCGTACATTGATGTTTTCTTAATGTAAAGTCCCCCATATTCTACCGTCTCAAGGGCATGCAAATATTATTCAATTTCAAAATAAAAACAATGATTCTATAGATGTCGAATAAATATGAATGTCAAATCATTAAAATTAAAAAAAAATACAGACTAATAACAATAGTAACATTTTTACAGTAATGTCAATAAATAATGAAGAATGTCAAAGTATCAATCAGAATAAAAAGTCTCAGAATAGGAACATAACAAAAGTGTCAATATATAAATAGTTTATCAATCAGTGCAGAGATTTATCATTGAGGAATTCGTCAATTGTGTAGTAGCTTTTCTCAATTAATATTTGGTTTAGTGCCCTTTTAAATTTCATTACAGACATATTTTTATAACATTAGGTACTTTGTTATAAATGCGTGGGGCAATACCAAAACAACTTTTCTGCATAAGTGCGGTTTTTCATTTCACTTGGCATAGTTTGTTCACATATTGAGTCCGTATCGGATTTATCCGAATTGCTGACAGTTTTTCAAATAATTGTGGATTGTTTTTTACAAATAGAGCTGTTTCCAAAATGTATAAAGGAAAAGTAAAAAAAAATTAAGATTGAAAATAGGAAAGACAGCTATCTGTTGTTTTAAGACCGCACATTGACCTTATACATCGCTTTTGCATTCTAAATACCAGTTCCTTATCGGTAGACTGCCCCCAAAAAATAATGCCATACCGCAAAACCGAGGCAACCAGTCCATGGTACGCTGATAAAAGAGCCTGACGGTTGAGTTTTTTAGAAAGTTGATGGAGAGCATAGGCGGATTTGCTTAGTTTTTTGCACAGAACTTCAACATGAGGTTTCCAAGTGAGTTTGCTGTCTATCACTATACCTAAAAACTTCGCCTGACTCTCTTCCTAAATATTACAGCCTTGGTAAGCAATTCTAACATTTGGGTTTTCGCTGCGTTGATGATATTGCATTATTTTCGTCTTATTTAGGTTTATTACTAAATTATTATTACTTAACCAGTTAATTATGTCATGCAAACAAGTATTTATGTCCTTCTCATAATTATTATGATTTGTACACTTAATTACAGCTGTACTGTCATTCGCAAATAGTACCATTTTGTTCGATGTTACATTCGGGAGATCGTTATTATGTATTAAAAGAAGTGGCGGCCCCAGTACGCTAACCTGTGGAACCCCACATTTTACATGCCTTGGTTCAGATGTATATATGGTTTCTATTTTACTTTGAGGACAAATTCTAGAAATTTCTGTGTATTGAAGTCTATCACTTAAGTACGAATCTAGTAACTGATGTATGTTCCCTCTTACACCGTAACTATGTAGCTTGTGTAGCAGAATTTTATGGTCCACATAGTCAAAGGCCTTGGTCATAAATAGCACAGACTGGATTTCTCCTATCTACAGATGGCAATAAGGAGGCGGACGAATGTTAAAAAAAATATATGAACGGTAAAGTGATGTTTCTCGAAGCTTATGTTGCTATACTTTAATTATGTTACCTATGTACCAATAATTACGTTGAAATGTTATCAGCACTTTTTGAAGGTGTTGTAATTATCAGAACTTCTGAATCAACGAAACTGTTAATTGAATAATTAGTATTAGGAATGGTGTAGGTAAGGTACACAATACAAAACACACGATCAGAAGCACTGTTCTCACTTCACTTCAGATACGCCCCTAAAAGTCAAGAAAACACATAGGCATATATTGAATTGGAGACTCGTCTTTAAAATTGCAAAAACACAGTCACTATAGTCAAGCAGCGCTTATAGAGTTTTATGTTTCAACGCGCGTCAAGGAATGCATTGCTCATTACGGCAGGAATCCGGCCCGTTGGCGGGAGTCTGGTGCAGGCACACCGTGACCGGTATAAGCACATGAAGTAATAGCTACCTCAGGTGCATGCAGTAAAGTATTAGTTGTTAAGTTTTTGTACATGGATGGAGTGTGGTGCAAGTTATTTATGTAATAGTAAGTGTTGGGGTGAGATCAATCAAACTGTTGGTCTTCGTTCTACAATATATTAAAGGTTTTAACAGTTACAACAGAGAAAAAAATTCAGCACGGCAAAATGCTTTTACGCTGCGTCGTTGTTCGTGTTTAAAGGGAAGTTTCAAGATGGCTGCCGCCGGACACAAGCACTGGGCCGCGTTCCGTCGGCGTCATCTTCAAATGTCGATTTTTAAGCATGACATTGTAACGTAACACCTCAGTTGTAAACAGTGAGATTCAGTTTCAAACTATGTCGTGGTGTGATGATGCTTTTTATGTAATAGTAATACCATTTTTTTGCTAAAAACATGGAATAAAAGATGCTAATGTTAAAACTGTGGACTAACAAGTTTTGCTTAATAGATATGAAAATTTTACATGCATAACGAAACCAAAGTCAAAGTCTAAGCATTTATTATAAATAGGCACGAAAAGGCACTTTTCAACGTCATCATTTAGATTTAAATTGAATCAATTCGAGGCGCCACCATCAGTCATCATGCGATTTTATGTTCCAGGAACTCCTTAACTCTGTAAAAACTATAAACAGATAGCCATTCGTATTATTTAAGTTCGATCAACCTTGTATTTAATATTTTTAATTCATTTGGTATTATATTGTAGACATATATAGAAATATATATAAATGGAAAAAAAAAATACTCAAAAAGTTCATCAAGAATTCAGCTAGAGAAAAAGGGGAGTGCGTCAGGCTGATCCACTCTCCCCAAAACTTTTATCTGCAGTTCTGGAAAAAGTTTTTCGCGGACTGAACTGGGATAACTCGGGGATGGCAATCGATGGAGCCAGACTGACCCATCTTAGATTTGCCGATGACGTAGTTATCTTTGCAGAGTCACCAACTGCCCTAAAAGAAATGATAATAGACCTAGCTAAAGAAAGCGGGTCAGTTGGACTTACTATGAATACCGACACGAACTTGACGTTAGCTAAACGACATGCCGCAACAGCCGCGGAATACAGGATCGAGTGTGTATCAACGAGATCCTCACTGCTCTCGAAAACATTCTTAAGTTGCGATTCCAGGGCACACACCAGCGCCCTATTTTGTTGTATAGGTAGGCGTGATAATCGCGGTCTAAGTTTGGTATGAGTGGATCTATACTCGCGAAACGCATCCTCCAGTGCGCTCCTCAATCGGTCGTTGCATTGGCTACTTACTGTGGTAACCCTATCATCTTCTTTTTCAACACCATGATTGTGCCGGGGTAGATCAATGGTTGACGCTTGTACCGCGGTTTGTGCCGGAGTCGAGACGATAAGGTTGCTCAGTATCTCTGAGCGCAGCCTATCAAGTGCGGCATCTTCCAACCTATGATTGCGTTGGATGACCCGCACCTGATCCGACAGTCGTTGGGCCGAGACGCTGACGGTTGGTTCTAGTTCCTGAAAGAGAGACAGCATCCTATCACGGTACGCAGTGAGGTGAGTTCCCCCCTCTGTAGACCCATAATATGGGCGCATGACGTTCAAGTTCATAGACTGAGTCCATCTCATGCCCTGCACACAACCACCGGCAGCGGGGACCCGGCTCGGGGCCGAATGGCCCCTAAGTCCCACGCTCCTCGGTGACCGGCTTCTCCCCTGCCGAAGAACAGGTGTTGGCGACGTCGGCGGGGAAAAATACTCGTCGCTCGAGCTCGACGCAACTACCGCGGCCGGTGTCGTCACAGCAGTCACGGTGGAGCTGGATACCGGCGGCGTCGAGGCGGAACTGAGCGAAGAGTCCGGAGTTGGTGGGCGTGCTCGTCTGGAAGCTGACGTCGGCAACATTTTTTTATGTTCGGTTTCATATTCTGGTTCATTGTTGTTTTACCGGATATGACATCTGATAAGTCACCTCCGATTCGGTAGTTTTTGGTTTAAATTACATAATGTTGTAGTTTGGTGTCTTTTTTGAATTTTATGTGGTTTTGCAGGTTTCAGGTTTACTTCAAAATAAAAATGTCTTGTTCTATTGGGTCAAAAAACTTATAACAATTAAAATAACGTAGATGAGAAAACGATACGTTTTGTTGACACGGTGTTGCCAGTCATTATTATTATTATTATCTCCTTTATTATATTAAAATGTTAAAAAACTTACTATTCACATTTTTTTTTATATTTGAAAAAAAAAATGTATCCCAATGGTATCGGGAACAGGGTCCTAGCTACCGGCGGTCAGGGCTCCAGAGAGAGGAACCTCCTGACAATGCGAGCCGTGTCCAGAAGTACGGCTTTCTGAATCAAGCCCTTGATCCAGCTGCCCAACGAGAGCCTCCTCAGGTGTTTGTCGAGGCTCTTGGCTATTAAGCCATTGGCTGTCACGACTATCGGCACAATGATTGCTGAGTCCACATCCCACATGTCGACAACCTCGCGAGCCAAATCAAGATATTTGATTTCTTTATCTTTCTCGGCTTTCACGAGGTTACCGTCATGCGGGACCGTTATGTCAACAATCATTGTGCGCCGCTCTACTCGATCCACCACCACTATATCAGGCTTATTGGCAACAATAGTCCTGTCAGTGATGATGGATCGATCCCAGTACAATGTGATATTTCCATTTTCGAGAACTGGGTCGGGCACCTACCTGTAGTACGGCACTTCCGATTCCACAAGGCTGTATTTCAGAGCAAGTTGCTGATGGATAATCCTGGCTACAAGCTTGTGTCTATGCAAGTACTCTGCATTTCACTTCGCAGGTGATCAAGCATAGTGTCATCCAACATATGATTACGTTGGATGACCCGCACCTGATCCGACAGTCGTTGTGCCGAAACGTTGACAGCTGGCTCAAGCACCTGAAAAATAGAGAGCATCCGAACACGGTTCGCGATCAGATTGTTTCCCCCCTCTGTAGCCCCATAGTATGAGCGCATGACGTTTTCATTGATGGATCGTATCCATCTCATGCGCTGCACACTTCTGCCGGGAGCTGGGACCCTATAAGCGGCCGGTGGGCCTCGAGGTCCTAAGCCGTCCAGCGGCCGGCGTCCTCCTCGTCGACGAACAGGTGGTGGCGTCGTGGGCAGGGAGAAGTACTCGTCGCTCGAGCTCGACGCAACTACCGCGGCTGGTGTCGTCACAGCGCTCACAGTAGTGATGGGTAAGTTCGTCTTCATGTTATTTTTATCGGAGGTGACAGCTGTAATGTCACCTCCGATTCTGTAGTTTTTGATTAAATCTCTTACATTTTTATGTATCTCTTTTTTGGTTTTAAAGTAATTTTCAAATTTCAGGTTTGGTTTCTATTGAAAAACTATTGTAATACTTGGTCAAATTACTTTCACTGATATTATTAGGTAAAATTGGAAATTCGGACGTTTTGTTTACACGGTGTTGCCATTAATATTATTATTATAACTTCAGTTTAGTAATAAGCTGCTCGGGCACCTCTAGTAGTTTAATATTCGACCAAAGCTTGTCGTAACAAGCCAAGTCACTGACCATCACTCAACTTTAAATACTCCTCAAGCCGGCGCTCAAGCAGACCATCAAATTCCTTTCCAATTGTAGCGGCCAAAGAGATGGGCCTGTAGTTGGTTTTGTCCGCTATGTCACCGGTTTTATTTTTTAACACAAGCACCACCACGCTTTCCATAAGCTTTTCTTGTATATATGTATGACGGATAAAAAACGCATACAACATTGCTAAAACCCGGTAAATGTGAGGTCCCGCATATAACAGATGCTCGACGCCAAGCCCATGGTGACCGGCGACTTCCCCCTCGACAGAATTCCTACCTTCACCTCCTTAGCAGTACACCCAAGAGGAAACACCGTTGACACCACAAACTGTTCTTTAAAAATGCTGGCTATGCGTCCACATCCGTCTCACCATCAACACTCACGGGTAGGCGCGTTCTAGGATTCACCCTACCAGTTTGTTTCCAGAAACTTTTCAAAATCTTTCTGTTTGTGGCTCCTGACCAACAAGTCAATATGTATTTACGACTTATGATTTTGACAATATTGTAACTGTTTCTTAAAATGATTCCTACTCTATTTCCTTGCAATACAAATGGGACCATCTGTAGGCATGTCACAAGATTTCCATATCTGAAACATCACACGGGCCAAAGTATGAGCGCTTTTTACGTACTTATTCCACCCTAATTAATGCTTGCCCCTCCCAACCCTCCCAGACTTTAAACTTTGCAAGGCAGCTTCCTGTACTGTTGTGACAGTTTTTTGGTATAGCTCGTCGAAAACGAACCTATGCCTTTTTTTTTTTGGGTGGGAAATCATCAAATGACTTCTCCCGCTCTAGGTGGAGCGGGAGGGCGTGTCAGACTTTTACTGACTAAAACCCACCCGTGTTCCTTCAGTTGCCTGTGTCAGGGCCACGGTTATCTCTTTCGAATTACCCGCGACCCTGAGGCGTCGGCCCTAACGGACCCCGTCATTTTGTGCTGACATCTCTTTAAGGCGCGCGTGAAACACGACGCGCCGTCGACCCGGGCCTGGTCCCTACCGGACGGCGAGCTACCCATTGCTCGCCGTCCGCAAGCCCGCGCCTATGGTGGCCGGGAATCTGCAGGCGACTCCCGACGCTCAGGGCGTCTCCTGCGGCGACTAGGGGCGTGAGGGCGCAAGGCTCTGTCCCTCACGCGCTCCGCCTCCTCCTTCGCGAGCATTACTGCTTCGCAGAAGGAGGTGACGGCTTTCCACTCCCTCTCGCTCCGTACCATGGCCTGGACCAGGGCCGGACGCGAGAGATCGCCGCCGCCGATCGCCTCCGCGAGGACACCGCGGTGCTCCGCCCAAGCTGGGCAGACCTCCACCGTATGCTCCACCGTGTCCTCCGGGCGATCCACACAATGGTGACATGGGCGTTTCCTCCCGCCTTATGCGAAACAGGCACCTCCCGAAACAACCGTGTCCGGTGAGGACCTGTGTCAGGCGGAAGGTGAGGACGCCGTGGCGCCTTTCCAACCACTCCTCAAAGAGGGGACTTACCGCCGCAATTGTGGCGTGCCCAGCACTGGGTAACCAACCTATGCCTAACATCAGCACACACGTTATCGCAGCATCCACTTAGTTCGGAGGGAAAATCTATGCTTCTTAAAACTGTATTACGTAAGTGTTGGTAAGTATTAATTTGTTTTACATTTCGCTCACCCAATTGCATTTTGATATTATTGGAGAATGTACAATACAAAAAAGACTGCAAAGAAAAATGGTCGGACCAGTACACATCATGACAAATCGTTACATCACTAACCGACTGCCACGCAGCTTCAGTAACTAAGCAATGTTCCAGCCAGCGCCTCGAACCATGTGCATCGCTTATAAATGTATAGATGTCACTGCCTTGACCAAGCGTAGCTACATCATCGCATACCCATTTCTGCTCTCGACAAAAATTATGCAAATCCTGACCAACATATTCACCAGGGTGAGCATTAAAGTCACCTAATATAAACACAGACTTAATATCACATGCTTCAATCGTAGCTACAATCTCGCTTAAACACTCATCCAATTCTCTAATGTTCTCTAAAGAGTCAGTAGCCATTATAAACACAAAAAAACAACACCTCTAGATTCGCAAAGTGGCTCTTACAGCTATTATGTGGTCACTTTTACACGGCACAATAGACACTGAGGTGAAAACATTTTTACGCCGCAGCAAAGCTACCCCACCGTAGGGCCTACCCCTCAATACCCCAGCTGATAAGTCAACTGCAGACTTACGCGTGTACATGAAGTCACAATGTATCTACGCAAGAGTTGGTATGTTAGACTGTAACAGCCAGGTTTCCTGTGTAACTAAAATATCCGCTGGTTCACATAAAGATTTTATGCACTCGCACGACCTCTTGATGGCTTTGAAATTAAAACTTATTAGTGTCAAACTATAGTCTTCATTATCCATTCTAATTCGTGTTATTCTGTTTTACCAATGTCTGAACAAAGTCTTTATTTCTATAATTAAAATTTCTATATCGGCTGAATGCTACTCCCTCGGGCCATGTTTTCATCCATAAACAATGATAATTTACTTACAGGAATATAAAATTTATAAGCCACATATTGTTTAGGCTTGTTCATACTAATCTTGGTTAACTCAACCGGCACGTTAGTTTTCTCAAAAATGTACTTATCAATGTCATCAATCGAGGCATATACGCGAACACAAATAAAAATGCCGCTTTTGTTATATTTCGCAAGCCTTGGGAATGACTTTTGTACATATTTTTTTTGAATGCATTGATCACTGATTGAAGCATTTATTGTCTTTATTTTATTAACTAGTTAACTGGCTCGTAGGTCTTGTAGTAAAATGCTCTTGGATTAACAAGTTAAGCTAATAAAAACAACTGACTGTTCTTTTACAGGGTCAAAGGCTTAAGGAATGCAGCACTCCTAACATATTTGTGTTGAAAGTACCACTCATGTAATTTAGGAATGTATGTATGTACAGTGTACCTGTACTTGTATACTTATTTTATTCGGAGTACGGAACGAGAGTGTTGAGGACCTCTGTGAATTAGTAACGATGGCAGCGTACTATGTGCGAACATGACGGCACGGTTTGCTTTTGTTTTTATGTTGAAAAACTGAAAGTTTGAAAGAAGTTGAAGTTTCAATGAAAGTTCGTTATGGAAATACACAAATGAGACAATCAATAAATAAACAAGATTATGGTTCGATTTATCAACTACTTGGCAGATAACGTTACACAAATTCTATTTCAAATCTGAATTTTCAGGTGCCAATTCGAAAACTATGTAAAAGAGGACCTGTTTATGTTACCAAATATCTACTATTATTTCGTTTTGAAAAATATGGATGCAGTAGGTATTGTATATCTTGATAATCGCTTACTGAGCTAACTAAGAATATCAGTATTGGATTGTAGAGGTCCTACAATCTAATGCCGATGTCCTTAGTTTAAACTAGTCGTAGTAGTGGACATTTGGAGAAGTTCGGGATAGGGACGATGACGTATATTAAAAAATGTTCGAAAACATTATGTAATTTTAAAGAAGAAGAATCTGGTCAATCGATGTAAATAAAATGAAGCACGCTTTAAAAGTCTTTGGAGGGGATTATCAGTGATTTTTTTAGTTTTTACATGTTTTAGAGTGTTCATAATCATAATCATAATATTTTATTTGCTTGGTAAGTAGGTACATAAATAAGGTGTTTACAAACTATAACTAACTAACTATTGACTACTAATTAACTATTGTTTGCAGTATTTGGAAACAAATATTCATTTGAGTCTAAAATAATGAAAAATATCATCATCCCTTTTACTGTAACTATTACACTCATCCATGCCTGAAATGGCGGCAGCTAGTGCATTATTTTCGTTTTCTTCTTCGCGCCGGTAATAGGTCTGTCCACGCTTTTTGGTTTAACAAAAGCAGTCAAAATCGAGGTTCCGCTAATATTCAGTTTAAATGTAAGCCAACGAATAGGAAAATGAAATAATAATCCACGACATCAAGTGCCTCTTTCGAAATCGGTTTAAATATTACCTACTTTAACATAGTTAACTGAAAATCAGGGCGTTTCGCAATGAGCGGAATGAGCTCGAAATAAGGTGAAATTCAATAAAAATCTGGAAGCTTTGCCGCGACGGCAGTGAAGGGAACATACGGGAAATTAAGTCCCGGGATTCGTAAATAACGGGACAAATGTTGGCTGAATATTATGTTTATTTTAGATTTTATGTGTACCAGTACCTACCTTTTTTTGTTCCGGGGTGGAAAATCCTCATGGATGTCTTCCGCCCTAGGACGGGCGGCGGGGTATGTCAGACTCTTACTGACTAAATACCACCCCGGTGATCCATCTCACACCTACATCGATGTCGCGTGCACTTACGATTCTTCTGCAACCCTGACTGGTGCCGGGACGCCTCTTTTTTTTTTTGTTTCCATCGTGTTGGACCGCGGAGTGAGGTGATTGACTCCCCCTGCAACTTCAAAGAGGGGCGCGCGTGGAACACATCGCGCCGCCACCTCGGGTCCTGCTGTTTAGGGGGCGGCGGAGAGTCCGACGTCCCTCGACCCATTTAGGGGGGCTGGAACAGGGCGTTGTCCGACCTCCACCTGCGTTCGGTGCACCTGCTGCGGATCGGGAGATTCGAAGAGATCGCTCTCTCCCTTTCCGTTCTCCTCCCAAGCGGCACACTGTGCCAGCGTATGCCATGCCGTGTCCTCCTGGCAGTCGACGCAGTGGTGACACCGGGCGTCCGGCTCCCTATTTATGCGACACAGATACTTTCCGAAGCACCCATGCCCCGAAAGTACCTGCGTCACCCGAAACGACAGGAAGCCGTGCCTCCTCCCTAGCCAGAGGTCGAGCACTGGCGGGACCGCCTCGATGGTGACGAGGCTGGCGGTAGGGCGTGAGAGCCTGTCCCGCCATTCCGCCGCTAGCACCCCGCGAAGCTGCGACCGACGCTGCTCCATATGGCACTGCATCGGCCGCTCGCCCCGCGCCTTAGCTTCCTCGCGCCACCGATAAAGTGACGCGAGCACCTTCGCCTCTAGGTCCCAGGGAGGGATCCGGGGCAGTACACAAGCCGCATCGTGATCGTGATCGATCGTGAAGATCGTGCGGTTCCCCGCTTATGACTCTGGCGGCCATTGCTCTCTGCGGCTTTCGCAGAACAGAGATGCTAGCGGCCTTCAGGTCAGCCGCCCAGATCGGGGCTCGCTGTACCAATCCCCCCGGGATGTGACCAGCGTGTTGTGCACGTGACACGTCAAGTCTAAGCCCGGTGGGAATTTATGCTCAGCACCCAGTCGTAGCCGATGTTCCACAGAAGCGGTCTTACGACCGAACTCTGCGGAACACCGCACGACACTTTGTGCTGGTTTCCGCCATCATGTCCCATGTAGGTGACACACCTCTCCACCAGATAAGCCCCAACGATGCGGCGGAGGGAGAGGAAACCCGATGATACCGCAGTGCCTCCCAAATACAAGTCCAGGGCAGGGTGTGTTAAAGGCGTTGGAGATGTCTATGGACACCGCCACCACCACCCCACCCCGGGACACAGTTTCCTCCGCCAAGACTCTCACCCGCGATATAGCGTGGATAGTAGAGAGCCCATGCCGGAAGCCAAAATGGCTCTCGTCCAGGTCCGGCCCCTCTCTGAACAAGTGGCCGACGAGGCTGGCTGCGATTATCCGCTCGAACAGCTTAACAACCTCGTCTAGCAGCACTATGGGCCGGTACGCGATCGGCGAGTCCGCAGGGCGCCCCACCTTCCTGAGCAGGATCAGGCGACCTACCAGTACCTACCTACGTTAACAGTAGTGAAGAATTGGAGTTATAAACACGGGAGTTTCAATCCTTGATTTACCACAAAATTAGATTTCATTCTTCAATTTCTGAATCGTGACTTCTCATCCGAATAAGTTCCTATTCATTTGGGCTACCTCGGAAAATGCATCGCCATCATTTCTACCTCCTTCATGGATCCTACTTTCCTAGGGTTTACCGTGTTTACCACTACAGCCTGCACTGAAAGTCTACTATGAGTTGATCAAATAGATTTCTAATGTTAGCACGGATTGCGGTTAGTGGACTTCACTTATGACATTTACAGGTTGTTGAATATTTACATGACGTAACATAACATCACGCCTGTAATCCCGGTAGGGTTAGGCAGACGTGTACCTACAGTTCACCCACTCTTCGCCAGTTACGCTTAAGTCCCATGTAATAGGGGGAGAACCTATTGCCATCAACCAGGCTCAAATCCAGACTCCAGGCTGCTACTGAGAAATTCTAGATAGAAAAACCCTAAAACACTTTGCCGTACCTGGGAATTGAACCCAGGACATCATGATCAGATGTAGCTCTTGCGATCACTAGACCAACGAGGCAGTCTGAACATTTATTCCTTATAATATGTCACTGTCGAGTGTACTCTATTCAATTTTTAATTTTGTTGACGATGTAAGGTTCGCGGCGTTGTTGACTCAAATTAAGTGAAATAAGTTTACAAAAATAGAATAATACAAATAGGACCAGTGTGACACAATTTCAACTGTTGGTGAAATTTCAAAAATTCGCGTGGTTCGCGTCGTTGCTCTTTAAATCCAGAGGGCATATTATTTGTTAAATAAGCTCTTCCTAAAATTATTTTGGCTATAATAAACTCAAAAACGTAGATATTTTAAATGTAAATATATTTTTCACACCTCAAAATGCTAGTGAGCTACGTACCTACTATCGCAAGCGTTTTTTTTTGTGACTCTTGGTGCCTTTTTATATGTCAACAGCTGAAATACGTTAGTGACTATCGAATAGATTACGTTAGGTTTCTTACCTATCGAAATCTATAGTGCTCATGGTACGAATTTTAATTCTTTCTGTGACCACTAGAGGCGCTGTACAATATTTCATTTACGGAGACGCTAGCGAGTTTTAGCTGTGTAAACTCATGGTAGAGCTACTTGTTGAGATTACGAAGACGACGCGACGCTTACATAATTTATGCTTTCTAGCCTCGCTACTATGTATCTCTCAGTCAGTGTCTCTCTTTGCTTTCGAGCTGCATTTTCATGTTACTTTTATTTGCAAGCAATCTTATTTGAATTTATTTTTTATACAGAGTACCAGCTGTGGTTAACTTATCAGCATAA
This sequence comes from Dasypolia templi, assembly GCA_963555695.1. Classification (NCBI taxonomy): domain Eukaryota; kingdom Metazoa; phylum Arthropoda; class Insecta; order Lepidoptera; family Noctuidae; genus Dasypolia; species Dasypolia templi. The sequence goes on from OY743145.1 coordinate 2,740,756, forward strand.
GCGAAACAGAGTTTTACATCTACTTCTTCGTATCGCTGGCATTAACCAGCTAAGTTAGTTAGCTGGTTCATGCCAGCGATAGGTAGATAGATACTCCAAATTTTGTCGGCCCAAAACTTCACCACTTCCACAGGGTTGTCGTTGGCAGCGCAGCTTTCCTACTAAAATGTTGAAAAGTATATCCCGGTCAACGTTCCCGTTCCTTGCTTTCCCAGCAAGTTCCCGGGTTAACTTCCCATCACTGGCTGCGACGCTTACATAATTCATGCTCTCTATTAGCCTGTAATAATACCGCCTCGCTTAACTTCGAGCTCCGTTATAAGTGCAGCGCGTTTCATTTCAACAAAATTGTTGTGCTCATTATTTGCTGGATTGCCATTTAGTAAATAGTTGTCTTTTTTAAAGAAAATAAATGTGCATTTAACTATTTGGAAATACGTACTGAATTGCCTGTTAAATGCATGAGTAGTAATTAGTAGATTTAGATGTTTTTTTTACGAAAACGGTTTACTCGCAAATAAAATATCACTTTATTATTATAACGGCTGTAAAAAGACACTTACCGAAACTGAAACTCACAACGTAATGTTTTTTTGTGCTAGACCATACCTGGACACTTTCTGGTTACGGAGATATTGAAGCTCACAAATCCAACTTTTCCTGACGTTTTTTTCGAAAACAAGTTCTTAATGTTATAAACTTATAACACAACTTTAAATACCTGTACCACGAACCCTGTAACGTTGCAAGCACCCTGAAGTACAATGTTTTGCTTGTGTTGCATTGCGTAGGTGCTACCAGCAAATTTTCATAGCAAAAATGAAAGTCGTTCCCCAGCAATAATTTTGGTGCGACGTTACTTACAAAGTTTGATGTACAGAATGCGTTTCTTTTATGACAACACACTTTATGACAACACCTTTCTGACAACACCTTTCTGACAACACCTTTCTGCTGTTTATGTATTTGGTTACAGAAGTGTTAATTATAACTATTACCCACATTTCACACATTTACAAGTCACCACTTACCAGTAATAGACGCTGCCATTAAGCAAGCCTAGTGTAAAATACAACAAAATCCTCACGAAAGCTTAGCTTATCTAAATTCCGGAGAACAGAATTTTGCTAAACTAAAATGTAAATCAACACTTGTTGATGGGTTGTTTAGCCACGAGCCACGAGCCAGGAGCCATAAAGACAGGCGCTAATGACCGTACTAAATCTAAGTACCGAGCACTGACAGTGGAAATTTGGGAGCATTTAGGGCGAAAAGTGTCGGTTACATTACAATAGAAATGTGTTTTTTTTTGTAGCATGATCTGGTTTTTGTTGACGGACAAAATTACCTTTTTCTTTTTTATCTGTCATTTTGTCCATTCTTCTGTCGAGAAAATTCGTCTCTAGGGCGGTCATGCTACTCGTGCTGCAGTGCTATTCTGTAACCATCTCACCGTGAACACTTAGGTGAAGTGAGCGTGGAGTGAGCTGTCAGTGCCGCTGACGCTGGGAATTGACTAAGACGGGATGACACTGACAGCTCACTACACGCAAGTCTTCACGGTTAAATTTTTCAGAATCGACTTGCTGTACCTGTTATGTTTGTGTGTTCTTTTATTTGTCGCTGTTCTCTGAAGGTTCGGTGTCTTTGATGTTACTATGAAGGGCTTTGTAAAGTCGGAGTAACCCGACACCCTGATGTAATCTTATAAATATGTATTTTGTCGTCGTGATCGATTGACGATAAGTTAAAACTACCTTTATAAGATTTGAGAACAACATTTTTAAAAGAATGACATTGACAGGCATCTAAAGATTCTTTAGAATACCAAATAAAATTAAAACACTAAAGCAAAATAAACGGTACACCAAATTTCATCATCTACATGATGAGTAGGGTCCGTGGTAGCACGAACACTATCCTCAGAACGTTAGCGTACAAAGTTGATGGTCCATTTACTGTGTACTAGGCAGGTGTACTTGCACAGTAACTGGAAATAGACTCTTATGTAAATATTGTAAAACCCGTTTTGTTTACATATTACTAACACCTATTTTATTTTACTTTTGTTTACATTTTTTGTGTGTACTACTAACAACCCTATTATCCCTTCTTTGTAATCGTTATATGGACTGTTTGTCTGAAATAAAGATAAATTAAATTAAATTTAAAATCCTGCGAACTGTAACTTGAAAAATCAAATGTGAAATCTTACCCGAAATTATGTTTTCAGTTTTCAAACTAGATAATATTTACCTACGTAATGTATAAGCTATGTGATCTCTAAACCTTTACAAGAAATCGACAAGCTTGTTCAACCCCTTACAAAAAAACAAAACGTGGATTTCCTTGACATTTCCATTTCAGCTATAATACATTTAGATCGGACGGCTTGATCTGGTTTGGCTCAAAGTCTTTTAGCATCCCGAATGTTTGAGGATTTATTTTTAGGTTCCTATTGCTGTTCTGATACTGTTATTGTCTACACTAATATTATAAAGAGGAAAGATTTGATTGTTTGTTTGTATTGAATAGGCTCCGAAACTACTGGAACTATTTGAAAAATGGAGTACCATTAGAAGCCGAAATTATGTCTGAGGAATATGGGCAACTTTTTTTTTTTTTTCGAAATCCACGCGGACGAAGTCGCGGGCGAAGTGCTAGTTCTTGATATTCTTATATGCTAAGACATTACTGTGAACCTATAGAAAATCCTAATTTCCTAACTAATTTTATAAATGCGAGAGTAAGTTTGTTTGTTACCCTTTCATGTTAAAAAGGCTACACGGATTTGAATGAAATTTGGCACACAGATGTCATGAGGTGGGTAAGGACATAGTCTACTTTTCATCACTCACTAAAATAGACAAGGTAATTTTATTCATTCACTAATATAGATAAGGTTGATAGTGCATGCGTATCACGGCTGCGTTGCGTCAACTCTACAATACGGCCTTAGGGACACTCAGAAAGTTTTGCGAAAATAAAAATAAATGTTCTGTATGTTTTTTTTTAAACCCTGTCAAAGCACTTTTCACTAGCCTCTATACAAAGTTTCATGCGTCTGAACCAGTTTTCGAAACACTTTTTCCAGTCCGCCGTAGACACCTAGTTTACAGCCTGCTCGAACGCTGACAGCACATCTTCCGGCGACGAAAATTGTATCCCTTTGAGCTGGTTTTTTATTTTCGGGACTAAAAAGAAGTCACACGGTGCTAGGTCAGGGCTGTAAGGAGGGTGACCCAGGAGTTTGACCGGCGTGCTGTCCAGGAAGTCCCTCGTTTTGAAAGCGGTGTGCGAAGGCGCGTTGTCGTGGTGGAGCAGTAGCCCGCGGAGCCCTGTGTTTGGTCGCTTGTCGCGCTCACAACAGAGAAAACTTTTTCCAAGCATTTGGTAGTATTCAGCGTTGATGCTTCTTTGCTTCCGTAAAGGATTTGACACCAATTAGCCCGTCAAATTGAAAAAGCTCTCGATCAAAATATTCATTCGTTTTGAAAAATTAATTCTGGATCGTATTGATAAATCCAAGACCTGTAATGATGTCGTAAGCATGCCGAGACGAGCCTGCTTCAAAATTGTTTATTATATGACTGCACTATTCCACCATGGCCTGCTTCTGATCATCAGTGAGGTTGTGTGGCACCCAGCCTGAAACTGTCCTCCTCACGCGAAGATGCACGTGTAGAATTTCGTGAAGGCTTCCCGATCCAACCTGCAGGATGTGCTGAATTTCTTGATAAGTAACTCGCCTATTGTCTTGAATTAAAATTTTCACTGCTAGCACGTTTTCTTCCGTAACAGTAGTCAAAGGGCGGCCACTTCTTTCTTTATCCCCCAAAGTTAGTTTATCACGCTTGAATTCGTTATACCAATGTTACACGGTTGCCTTAGAAGGGTCTTAATCCATGAATGCCATTTGAAGTCCATCGTACGATTCGTCTGGTTTCAGGCGACACTTGAACTCGTAGAAAATCATAGCGCGAAAATGTTTAATCCATTTTTTTATGAGACACGATAATTTAAATTAGCTCGCTAACAATTTGAAGGGAAATTTTTAAGTTGGGAAGTACCTATTTTTACTTCTGAATAATCATGTTTTCAAAATAGACTATAACTGGCCAGCCTCTCATACATAAACACTTTTTTTCGCAATACTTTTTGAGTGGCCTGGTACTTTGGGGCAACTCAACAGACGCAGATAAAGCGTTTAGGGTACGAGCCATTTGTAGCATTCCCATGGGAACGTTGTAAACCATTGTTTTTAAAATCAAAACTCTAATATTACCCAGTATGTATATTTTAGAATGCGCGAAATTCGTTCGACAGCACTTTGACCTGTTTAAAAGGGTCAAGACCGTTGCGTTTGTAAAGTTAGAGATACAGATAGAATAGTCCTGCCTAGGGCACCAAGGACTTCTCTGTATTAAAAGAACTGTTATTATAAGAGTGGACTTATCACAATACCAAAGGACTTAAAAGAGTTACATAATAATTTATTTTTATACAGTAAAAATTATAGGTGCTGAAAAAACGATTTTATACTATAAATTAAATGATGATAAATAATCTGTTTTTAATTAATGTGACGATAATTAATATGTATTGTAATATTAATGTGTTATAAACTAGCATTTAAAGAATGCCATTGGATATAAATATTATATTACATGTATTGAATAGTTTGTGATGTTATGCATGTCAAATGGCTGACTATGAATTTTAAGGGCAACAATGCACCAATGCCTATTGCAAGTAAAATGAATATGACTTAGTAATTCTGTATGTATGTTACCCTTTCATGCTTAAACTAGTGAACGGATTTCTATCAAATTTAGCAGGGAGATAGAGGGCACACTGGGAAGGGATATAAGGATATAAGGCTTTTAGTCCCAGTAGCACGTACCCGTGGGATAATTTCCGACTACTTAACTAGTATTAAACGAAAATAGAGTATCCCTCAAAACCACTGATTAAGTATAGTAAGGAAACACCCACAAAATATTTCGTAATTAATCATTCTCTTATTCTGTAGCTTCTGCCAACTCTATGGGAAGAAGGCGTATATTCGTAAAATGAAATTATTCTAACGAGCCTAAATTTAATTTTAATTATGACGAAGACAAATTACTAGTCCCTTTCTCCTCGTGGAGACATTACAGAGAATGTAAATAAGGACGTATTTCGCATATACCTACCTACGACATGCAGAATATTCAATAACCACCATTCACATGCAAATGACGGTGAAATTTTTTGTAACAAGCGTAAAAATTTAAATAGTTACAAGCAAAACGTATGGAACGCGAAAGTTACACAAAAGAACATAATAATTATTTCCTTACATACAAATTAGTCACAGAAATGAATTCTCGACACAGTTTCCCTTAAGTTATGGAAACAATGAACAAACTTTCTTCGAGAAAAGAATTTACGAATGCGACACACCAACCAATACTTATTTATTAACAGGAACGCAGACCGCACAGTTCAGTGTTCGGGAAATAAATATTTCTAACCCGCCAAAACTATTTAAAAGTCTAATCATTTCTTATTTAGCCGCAGAGTTTATGACAGAACTTTTCTGTATTAATTTCGTTGCTCCATAATTTTGCATAAAAAAACAACCTGATAACTATCAGAAAGCGCGGGAATTAGCAATTTAAATACAGATTAAAAATACCTATTATAACGCTAAAATGTTGAAGAAAATGATCGTTATTTTATCGTTATTGGTGTGTTGTTATTGTTTGGGAAACAACGAACATTTACCGGAGGAAGCGAGGGCGAAGAAAAAGAAAGGATCTTTAAGGCTTTTGGGTGAGTGGTAAATTTAATTGGAGTGTTTTTACAACCGAAAAATCAAAAGGATCTTTTGTATTCCTAATATCTTCGATCAATAATAGGCTAGTAGCCGGAAAGTTATGACGGTGTTCATCGGAACATAAAATGGTAACGTAAATCATGTTTCCTTGTTTTACGAAAGTGAAAAATAACTTGCAAAAATGAATAAAAGATCTGTGCATTTTCAAGAAGGAATCAAGAACAATAATTTAGGGCAGTGCTCTTAAGCAATGATGTAAGTTTCACTATTTGCTTAATAGGGATGTTTTTTTTTAGCTCAAAAGACATTTGTTTCCAAATAGTGCAAACAATACCAATTAACAAAAATGTAAAAGCTTAAAAAATGACCAAGTTATAAACGTTTTAAAATAATTGTTTGACAAAGACAGCACTATCGTAGAAGTGATGTGACGTCAGTGACTATGTAACTTCATACATTGTCCGTACCGCGCGACAAGGACGGGAATAATCCTCTCTTAAAAACTTTTTAAGCGTGTAGCTTCTTCATTATTACTTACATCAAGTTAACAGTTTTTTTTTCGATTATCTCATTGATACCACGCCTTCTTTGCAATTACATTATTTTTTCGAAAAGTTTTAAAATTAGGCAACATACCTATTTTTCATCTCGTATTTCATGTAGTTCATATATTTTCCTGGGTTCGATTCCCAGGTCGGGCAACGTGTTATTGGGTTTTTCTATCTGGAATTTCTCAGTAGCAGCCCGAAGTCTGGATTTGTGCCCGGTAGATGGCAATAGGCTCGCCCCCTATTACACGGGACTTAAAACATAACTGGCGAAATGTGGGTGTACTATAGGTACACCTCTGCCCAACCCTTCGGGGAAACAAGGCGTGATGTTTATGATGTTATGTGTCACGCTCGTGTTTTCAACCGTATATTCGTACATTGTAATTTAACTGTAAGGAGATTTGAATCTACCTACAGTTAAAACACAATGTCGTACTGATTGTTCAGTAAATTCAGAATTAACCTGCCTAAACCTCCGTTATCTTCAAATGATCTCAACTGTATATGCATAAATAAGTATATCTGTACCTAAGATGAAGTTAGATCTGTAAATACGAGATTACTTAGAATTGATACAATTTCCGTAATGGAAACTACATTTGGGTTGACATTGCATCTCATCAATACAATTTATTGACGTACCGTTTTCCGGGTGTGGTCTTCAGAAGAAAACCGATTCTATCTCCCTAAAGTTAAAGTTGTAATTTGGAAGTAGGCTTGAGTTTGCCAAACCTTTTGGTTAGTCAAAAGATATTGGGCTTGTATGAATTTGTTGTATTAAAAGGTTGTACTTTTGTAATTACGTGCGATTATCCTATTTTTGTGCACGCATGCTCTAAACGTGCATGTCTTCAAATCCTTTTATTTACTTTGGTCTGAAGAAGAGTAACTAAATAAAACTGTGCGAGCCTTTACTCGGTCTTGACAATTAAATGATGACCTAATTTATTTACTTCCAAGAAAACTAGAACAAGACTGATGTCGGTCCTGGTAGAAAGACTTTTATAAAAATATTACTTAGTCCTTAGAAAATAAAGCGTAATTATTTTTTCTTCATTTTCTTGTGGACCTGTCTGTGACTTGAAGGTAAAAAGATTTAAATTAAGAGGAACGTTAGTGGAGACAAAACTGTTATGACTAAGAACCTCTTAATGTGGAAAGCTTTTTATGTTTTCAAGGAATATTTATAACATTATTAATAATCTAACTTATCTATTTGAGGGAGCGTCAGGGATTTGGATGAAGTAATATAAGTAACATGAGTTTGAGGTAATGGTGACAAAATAATTAAAACTTTGATAAAAATTCGGTTGGCCGTTTTCCGACAAAATGTGAATCAGCCTCCAATCCATCTATCTATTTAGATCCACCATGGGTCTCACTTCATAAATCAATGGGTTTTGTTTACAAAACAAATACACCTTTATGTTTAGATAGGTATTTTAATGGGCCTGTGTCACCTGCAAATTAACGGATTTATTTTCTATTATTTTATTAATATTTCTAAATTTTTTGAGTCCGTCTCTCATGAACCGTTTTAGGTAAAAATAAAATAAACTTAAAAGACTCTGATGAAAACTTATTTCTGTGAGCTATGGATTGATTAGATTAAGTAAGAGAAAGATTAAAAAAAAACAAAGCGGCGCCATCGTTGCAAAGCGTGTATTCCAAACCAGTCAGTAGCTAAATACAAAATTAAAATGACACAAGTAGAACGTCGCGTTCGTCAACGTGACAAGTCAAGTCAAAACATTTATTTCAAATAGGCACATAAAAGGCACTTTTGAACGTCAACATTTACATTAAAACAGAATTGATTCTAGGCCCCTTCCAAAAGGTTGTTTCGTATGGAGAATGCTTATCTTTCATTTAATTGCAATATATCACAAGGTATTTTGTTATAACATTTAAAACAGTACCATAAATGATGTATGTACTGATGACAGAAAGTTGCCTTCATTTTCTTCAGACACAATACAAGAAACGTGTTTAAAAAATAGTGTTATATATTGTAAGGTGTTACGGAACTCGCACTTGACCGAATTTTTAATACTACACTACGTTTAAATATTTTTCATTTGTTTCAGCAATCGTCGCACTGGTAGTCCTATCAAAGTTGGCAGTCATCAAGGTCGCATCATTCTTCTTCCTGGTCGCGTTCTTCCAGAAGCTCTTCTACGCCAGTGGTCTACTCCTCAACTACTACATGAAGAGCCAGTCGGGTCCACCTTCCGGAACACCTCTTCAAGTGATGTACGGTCCTCCCCAGGAGTATAATACAGTGGGGTATAGTTATGAGCCGGCTGAAAATGAGCCGTTCCAAACTCCGGAGTCTTTGCCTAGTGTGGCTGACTTCAGTAACGGGTTCAATTGGTTGTTTAGTAAGAATCAGCAACAGTAATGTAGGGTGGTTTTAGAGGCTGCATCCCATTTTGAAGATTCTTCAACTTGCACATTCTGATAACACAAAATCCAACATTAAAAAGACTTTAATCTTTTGAGTAAGTTTACGGTTAGACGTTGAATTGTGTAATCAAAATGATAATTGTTGCATAGGAGTTTTTCAAAATTGCCTTTTTCGAAATGAGATAAACAAGAACTCTTGTTGGAACTAATAGGTACCAAATTTCTCACCGACTAGTCGACACTTCACGTGACCAGAGGGCTGGATTGTTCTTTGGCCAAAGAATTAGCATTGCCATTCAGCGTGGCAATGCTGCCAGTCTTCTGGGCACGTTTCCAGTTGACAGCGATGCGGACGAGTACTTCGACGCCTGAGTGTTTTATATTAATTTGTACAGGTAGTTAGTTATTTAGTAATTTAATTTAGTTATATATATATAGTCCAATAATTGTATGCTGAATGTAATTGCTCTGAAGCATATTAAACTGTATGGGTACCCTATTAGTTCCAACAAGAGTTCTTGTTTATCGGGCCAACCCAATAACGTATCTATCTCCAATTAAGGCGTACTGGAGATAGAAAAACCTATCCATCTCTGGGTTTTACGTCCCAATAAAGCCAAAGTATGCGACCTTATAACGTGTTGACAGCTATTTGTTTGACAGGGACAGATAGAATTGATTATTGAATTAAGACGACGTTCGCACGGACGTAAACATAACATGGCGGGACTTTTTCGCGCACTGGATTTTCAACTCTCAGAGCTAAGCAGTAGGTATGTTGAAAATCCAGTGCGCGAAAAATCCCGACATTCATAGTTGTAATAGTACAATCCTTGCCATAGTTCTTTGAAATTGACTTAGTAAAATATTTTGGCATATGAAAGTTGTTGAACAAAGTCTAAACTGTAACTTACTTATTAAATCAGTTTTAAATACTGTTGGATCCCTTAGATTTCACCAAAGAAAAAACTAAAACTGAACGCGATCAGCACATTTAAAACGCGTTCAAGAGCTGTCAGTGTCAACATTCCCCAAAAAATAATGAGACTGACAGCCCTTAACCCTAGTTTATATGCTGATCGCGTTCAGTTTCTTTGGTAAAATCCACCCTTAGTAGTTTAAGAACTAATAAGTGTTTATTTTTGTTCAGTAAATTATTTACTTAGTAAATAAGAAATTATTTATTGTTTTGTATTGCGAGTTTTATTTGACCCAAAATATTGTGTACCTGAAGAATGTTGGTATAAATGTGAAGATAAAGGAGACTGGGAAAAAACGGCCTTTGGTCCGATAGCGATACAGTTTTGATAATTCTGTTGGGATTCCCTTGTCCAAAGGAGCATCAAAATCTGGCCATTAAGGAAGAAAATACCATTTTTATTTTAGCCTTAACCGATTTAGCTTTAGGTTAACCGTCTTATGAGAATATCCTTAACTTAAATTAAAATAGTACAGTCAGGTAGAAAAATTACAATTCGTACCTTTTATTTTCGTGGTGCCAAACGATGCAGATTCGTATAAGGGTTAAAAGACTACTCATGACCAACTAGCTGCCTTAATTGAAAAATAAATGGGTATTGAGGTTATGTGTTGTAAAGCCCGCCAGATAAAAAACATAAAAAGTACGTACAATTCACAAAGATCCGTGCGTATAGCGTGAATACGATAAGCAGGAACTTACCTTCACAAAAAGGCTTTTCAAAGCACATTAGGATATCTAGCACTAATTAGTGCTCCTAATTAAAAGCACTAACAACCACATTGCACACCAGGAGATGCATAAACTTTACTTACTCTACTCTGCATAACTTACTCGTGTGAATAAAAGCATGAAAACACCAACCAAATCACCTACAACTTCATTAAAGTTTAAACTCAATTACTTTAATTCAAAGTTATTTTGCAGTTTCAGAGTTAATTTCATATTAGTCTGAGCTCAGTAATTGTTTCCTTATAATTACGCACAGTGAAGCGTTTTCGGGGACACTGTAATTTTAGTATTTTTGCCACTGTTGTTTACTAGTATTTTAGAAAGGAATTGAAGTAATTCCTCGATAAACTATAAGATTTTTTACAAGGAGTTGCCGAGAGGGGACGCCCTAGTGACCTTATTGGTGATGTTTTTCAGAAAGGTCAAGTGCGCAGTACTCGCAACCAGCGTGCGTGTATGATCAAAAGCCTAACTGCGTAACACATTTTCGTAAACGCTTACGACTAATCTGTTTGATTTTGACAGTTCGACAACATTCATTGCGTTATTTACATTGTTGAGCAGATTTTTTTATCGAACTTATGAAGCAAAGGATTAGCAATCTGTTTCAAAACGATTCAGATCCCGATTGATTGTGTATTACGCAATTAGGGTACAGATGTATGTACGTAAACGAAGCAAAAATAGTATAAAAGGATTGTAACAGGTAAAGTTCTGTAGTTTCTGCCCACCCCCCAAAGCTACCCCCCATGGGAAGAAGTGCGTGAGTTTATGTTTATGTGTATAACTTTTTTTTTACGTGGGCTTTCGTTTAACAAATAGGGACGTGAGACTGCTCATCTTCATTCGGTCTTGGTTAATTCCGTTGGGGATTTAATCAGAACTGTAACAGTTTATGACAAGAAATTAGAACTGGAACTGTGAAACTATGTGTACACGACTTCCGAGCACACTGAATATCTACGTTGTCATTTTGTATAAATATCCACGGATTCAACAAAGGAGGAACTGCAAGAAAACTAGAAATGAAAGATGTAGAAGGTATAAATATCCACGGATTCAACAAAGGAGGAACTGCAAGAAAACTAGAAATGAAAGATGTAGAAGGTACTACGAGCACTCTGTCAAGAAAGTACCGGGCAAAGATCAATAATGCACAAAATGTTAGTATTCCTCCAAATTTATTTTATCGCCTTCAAAGTATGCTTCAAAGTATGCTCAGAAACGATACACTTACGCCAACGAATAATCCAATCAACAAAACATTTTTAAACGTTTTATCTGAAATTGAGTTCAGTTCTCGCCTTGAATTCTCCTATAGGCCTTCTACCGAATGAAAACGGGAAGTGGTCATTTGAGTTTAGGAAAAAGAAAGTCGGCTGGAGACATATCTGTGAATCAGGTTATTAATTATTTTACTTTTTTATTGTGTTGCAAAATCCAAAAATATTCTTTCCACAAATCTGACCTTTTTCGTCGTATTTGCGCTCTTAAACGCCGCTATCTATTCTTTATTTACCGTTTGACCTTCCGGCAAGAATTACGAGTGCCCAACACCGCGATAGTCGATGATCGACTTTGGCGTGGCTTTTTCGGTTTCGGTTCAGTTGGAAGATGCCACTCCAAAGCTTGGTGACTAGTTTGCATGTCAAACTCGAAAACCTACACGTCTCGTCAGTAACAAAGCGTTTCATGTTGTTGTAATGTTAGGTCGGAATTGACGCGTTTTAGCTTGTCCTGAGCGACTCCTATGTGATTGAGTTTTTGGAGAAAATTCAGGTCTTTTGGGACTAGCCGAGCGGCAAGTGATTATTTAAAATGGTACGGATCGACTCGTGAAACACAGAAAGTTCAGCGGCTATCTCTCTCAAACTTGAATGATGATTTTCAGTCACAATTTCCTTCACTTTTGGCAAATCTTTGGCAAGCTTTGTTCCACTCGTAGGTACGTGTTTTTGATAAAGTCGATTCACCGTAAGCCTCCTGTAACATTTTCAGTGACTCCGAATACAAAATTCTATTGTCGATGCAAAATTTAAGACAAACTCTTTGTTCGATGTTTTTGTCCATTACGAAATTTGCAACACACACTAGATATGATCTAAATACACCAGCACTGTATTTAATCTAAATAACAGATGCAACTCAAAATCCGCGCCAAAATGGAAAACAGTTGAGCCATTCTAACCAACAAAAAAAAAATGCAACCATAATCAAATCATCCATTCCCGATACTTTTTTGACAGAGCGTATTTATTTCGTTACAACGAACAAAGTAAGTTCGACACACTGAACCGAACGTTGTGAAATAGACAGATCAATGTATCCTGGGACCTGGAGAAGGACATAGCCTACATTAATCCAGGATCATCATCAGCATCATCATCCAGGATCATCATCATTCGGGATCACCATCATCATCATCTGCTTTTTATTTTCCCAACTATGTTAACTTAGGGTCGGATTCCAGTCTAGACGCAGTTGAATACCAGTATATGGGGCGACTGCCTATCTGTCCAATATATCTGTACAAAAAAAAAAAAAGTTGCAGGGAACAGGTAGTTCATTCATTCCTTTTTCCATTCTTCTTAAGTTACTGTAGAAAATGCTTCTTCTGTTATTTTAACGATATTTTTGGCTTCTTGCCCCAATTATTTTTTTCAGAAATTCGTCTTTTTATCAGATTCCATATGAGTTCAATTGGGTTTAGGTCACAATGGTGAGGCCTTACGAGTTTATGACCATGCTCTTCCAATATCGGGTCTGCCTCAATATAGGTGGCTCTCCGTGCTCTTTGATGAGTTCAAATAACTGAGCAAGACCTTTACTTAGAATCATATTTTGCTTTTCAGCCTTTGTGATTCAATCAATCAATCAAATCAAAAGTCATTTATTAAAATTAGGCTGAGAATCTGCACTTTTCGAACGTCAAAATTACGTAAGACAGTCCCCCAAAACGCCCACCCGTCACATATTGATATCGTGGGTGCTTTTTCTGATCGCTACGGTATGATAGGAGGCATTAGCCATAACAACAGTTGACTGGGGGTCAGCTTTTGTAAAAGCTTCGCTTCAAGCCATTTTTTTTTAAATTTCTATGTTCATATCATCGTGATAGTCTTTTGCTTGCGACTAAGATCTAAATATCAGTTGAGAATTGGGTAAAAAGTCCATGACGCCACATGCAGGTCCAAATATTTATAATGGTACTTAAGAACACAGACTAATACGCCTTCTTCTGATTCACTTTGTCATCATTTGCCTGCGCAATACGTAACGTGTATGTAAGTCTCATCTCAATACACAACCGGTCGCTAGAATCCATTTCTTTCTAAGTTCTTCCTGATATCGTAACGCCAGGTGACAATATCAAAGCTCTCCATCAATTCCTTTCTTTTGGATCCGCACTTTTTTTAAATAAAACCGCATCTCCTAGTTGATTCTCCGCAAAGTTGTGACCCTTTGAAATCTATCTCACGTCACATTTCATGCAATAACTGAATCAGAGTGGACAATTTTTTTCTATATGGACCATATGAAAAAAGTTCTCCACTTTCAACACCATTTGTCCTTCACTACTTCTTACTGTTGTGGGCATGATTTGAACTTTAAAAAATTGCATAGTCGTCTTCCCACATCTACAATCTTGCCAGCCAGGGGAGCCAACATTTTACAAACTACAGCTCATAAAGTGTGGTCCTTCAGTTCTCACAGGCCATCAGCTCGATGAAAGGAAGATCTGAAATTCAAGTTACTTCAATAATAATAAAAAGTAATATACACATTTTTTTTTTAAATCTTTAATGTTTTGTGGACTATTATTTTATTAAACTTCTTTACAAATTCTTTACTAAATGTCTGTATTCACAAAACCTTATTTTTTTAATACTTTCCGAGATCTGAGACTACACTTTTTGAGCTGTAGTTTTTAACATATTTGTTTACAAATTTCCAGATTCGTTCTACAATTGTTTTAAGACTACGAGTATTACTAAATCTTGGGATTGTTATTTTGCGAATTCAGAGTTTGGTCCCTCAGTTCACATGCACAGAAAATATTTAGTATTAAGCTTTTCTTAAATGCCTAAATCTGTCTTTACAAACACTACTTGGGCCGGCAAACAATTCTCGAACTTAACTCCATTCCCCAAAGAATATTGCTACTTATCAAATTGATCGAAAGTTTCAAGATGGTCATAACTTGGTCTGCCTCTTCCTCAGCAGTTATCGGAATAAGCACTTTAAGTTTTATTGAACAGACGTTGGAAATGATTCCCCGTTTTATTTATTAAGTTCCCCAAAGTAGTTCATAGAGTGCTTGGTATTTTGTAATTACTGTGTAACGTCCATTGCGCTTATACCTCATAGAGTGCTTGGTATTTTGTAATTACTGTGTAACGTCCATTCCGCTTATACCTCATAGAGTGCTTGGTATTTTGTAATTACTGTGTAACGTCCATTGCGCTAATACCTCATAGAGTGCTTGGTATTTTGTAATTACTGTGTAACGTCCATTGCGCTTATTGCTTTAGTTATACTTAATTTACTTTCCATTAGCTTTGCAAATCCACATTTCAAAATGTATGCTGCATGTCGATTTTGTAAAAATATAACCATGGCGACTTGTGTGGAGTGAGCTGTCAGTTTTCTTTTGACATGATCTACTCATAACAATTTAATTTTAATGAGTTATATTGAAATATGTGGTTGGCTAGCGACTTCGACAATTGATCATATTATTCTGGATTGAGCAACCGGCAGCAAGTTCGTCATGCTCCATTAGATGTCACTGCTTGCGGTAGCGTCGGGGGTCGGGTTGCTTCCTACCTCAAATATGGCGAAGGGGGTAATGGCTGATCTTTGCGTTATCTTACTTTTTATTATACATGTTGGTACATTGGCGTGGCTAGCTGACATATGGCAAATAATTTAAGTTAATGTTCCGCGTCGCTGTATGTTTATTACTCGGCATACCTATTATTGGAAAGAATCAAGTTTTTTCTATCTAAACAGACAGCTGTGCTGTTGGGGAGTTTGTTGCGCCACTTCTTCTTCCCAGCTTAAGCACTAGGAAGTGGTGAACGGCGGGCGTTTTCGAAAAGTGCTGATTCTCAGCCTAATTTGACTAAATGACTTTTGATTTTCATTTTTTGTTTTTGAGTGTCATCCCGTCTTGGTCAATCCCAGGCATCAGTGGCATTGACAGCTCACTCCACGGTCACTTCACCAAAGTTATCACGGTGAGATAGTAACAGAATAGCACTACAGACCCATAAAGTTCAGGTTGACAGTTCATTATATCACTAACATACGACGAAGAAAAAGCATGGTGAAGGAGTCAGGAGTTTTTGGTACAAATAAACTAAGTTACAATTAAAACTGTTCGCCACTGCACCAAAACTTCTATTCCTGTTTTCCAAATACCATGTTGTTATAACGAAACTTCGACACATCGGCTGCTACCAATGTAGGTAACCGGCTCTTTATACGCTGGACAATGGCTTTCATTGTTATGATAGGAGATAATTCTCTACGAGTTTTGTATAATGGATGCTTGGGTCTTAGTAGGGAGCTTAGACTTGCATTGTCCATGATGCAAGTTTC
Organism: Dasypolia templi; assembly: GCA_963555695.1. Lineage (NCBI taxonomy): Eukaryota > Metazoa > Arthropoda > Insecta > Lepidoptera > Noctuidae > Dasypolia > Dasypolia templi. The sequence goes on from OY743145.1 coordinate 2,756,849, forward strand.
TCTTAATGTACGTATGTATGTTTCACTGAAACTACTACGAAGGAAATTAACTTTGAAAGCACGGGCATTTGGTACGACTTATCCGCAACATTACGACAGTGTTCGAATAATAGATCTATAGTTCGTATTTGACCAAAATGAAAACAGTGACATAGTAGGTTAAGGAAAGGCTTTACCACGGAAATTTGGTCAAAGGGTTCTGGATTTAGTCTCTAGAGGACACGGAACTCCCCTCTATTTCATGATGGTGACTACCGGGTTGGTTTTAGAGATATCAGAATCTTATTCTCCCCAGTCTCATACCCGAAGGCCTCTTTAGAAACTATTTCGTAAAAACAAAAAACGGAAAATATGTTGTAAGAATGATGTTCGGGGTATAACAGGGTATGCTGCGAACATACACAAAATAATTTTAATAACATGATTCGTACTGGAGTTCTGATTCATCAAACACCCTTTCGAATCTTGACTTATCTTGACTTCGGAGGCCATTGTGCGCAAGGCCTCCGAAAACACGCACTAAATTCATGGTTACAGTTCGGGCGTATGTTCCCTACCATCCTGTATTTTATGGTCAAGAAGATACGGCTTGTCACAGTTCCGTCATTGATGTAGTGCGTTACACACCCCAACTTCTAGGTAGTAGTAAACAAACCTCATCAAACTCGTCACTGCCGGCGCCATCACATTAGTATGCACATACATTTTCATAAGCATGGCGCTGTATGGTCTATTGTTTACATAGGACACTGGTGTAGTGTTGTCCCAGTTGAGAGCTAACGATAGGTAAACTTGGAACATAGTGCCACTCCAATATGTTTAAAGGCAAAAGGTATTTAAATTACGTGGTTCAATTCAGGCTTCGGCAAACGAAAGCGCGACGCGTCTTTAGCAGAAAAAAATCTATGAAAATTTTCATGGAAATCGTTCTACAGATGTCGCTTCGCGCCTGTCTGTGGGAGCCTTTAAACTTGATCACAAATTATTATTTTAAGTTGTGACCATACCATGCGTAATATCCCTTATAAAATCATACGTCACTACAAATGTTTTGAACTGCAAATAAAAAAAATACCCACAATTTTAATGTGGTGGTTATGAGTGGTGTGGTAGTTTAGTATTTTACATACAGGAAAACTGATGATCAGCAGATTTATATGACTGACGATGTTTTCTGGCCATCATTAAGATTATTACTGCTTAGGCCCAATCTACCTCAAACTGAAACTCAAAGCATTTATTTCAGTTTCTACTAACAATTTGGAAGGTATCTTCTGTAAATAAATTATTTAATTTAAACCATTTACAGGCACTTTTGAATTGTCAAGGAGTCGGTCAGTCAGATAGTAGTATCAGTAGGTCAGTAGTAGTAGTTGCCCATTCCTATAAGTAGTTGGTACGTATGGAGAAGAAAGGGCAAGAAACTCCATCGACACTCTTTTAAATAATATTGTTACAATTATATTAGAATGTTACTAAATGATCATTCTCGTTCTACTGTTCTGCAAAATACTGTGAAAGTACGTCAGCTAGGTTTTTACATCATTAAGCCCCACTCCGGCAGGTAGTGGCGCAAGAAAAAGTTCCAGTGACGTGGTTTGCATACACCGACTGGTGACCATGGCGTAAGAATATTTTGGCACTTCATAACAAACTCATTACGAACTTAAAGTTTTTCCAACATAGAACAAATCAAAATCAAGTCATTTATTCAGACTTAGCTGAGAATTAGCAAATTTAACGTCAAAATTACTTAAGACAGATCTCTCAAAACGCCCGCCCTTCACCATTTCGTAGTGAAGAAGAAGTGGCGCAAAAACTCCCCGTCAGCACAGCTGTCTGTTAAGTTAGAAGAATTTAATTTTAATACAATAGAGAATTTGTTGAGCTTGATGCTTCATTTGCAAAATCTTCACGAAAAAGCATAGCAGGTGGCGTTCTGTAGTTTCTGCCTACCTCCAAGGAAAAAAGCGATCAGTTTATGTATGTATGTAATGAGTATATTACTGTCGCGTTAGTTTGCTCATCATCAGTAGTCCTGAAGAACTTGGATGTTGTGTGCTTTGAGCCAGAATGATAAAATCCTTACAGACATTATGAAAAGTGGTCACCCATCTAGTCGTACAAATGGCCCGATAAATTAACCGTCCACCCAGTGTTATACTAAGAAGCGGTAAGTAAAACTAAGCTGCTACTTCAGCTGGAACTACACGGGAGTCTAGACTGGGCGGTAGCGCTAGAACTACACGGGAGTCTAGACTGGGCGGTAGCGCTAGAACTACACGGGAGTCTTGACTGGGCGGTAGCGCTAGAACTACACGGGAGTGTAGACTGGGCGGTAGCGCTAGAAATACACGGGAGTCTAGACTGGGCGGTAGCGCTAGAACTACACGGGAGTCTAGACTGGGCGGTAGAGCTAGAACTACATGGGAGTCTAGACTGGGCGGTAGCGCTAGAACTACACGGGAGTCTAGACTGTGCGGTAGCGCTAGAACTACACGGGAGTCTAGACTGGGCGGTAGCGCTAGAAATACTAGCGCGGGGCATAGCATAAGGAAAACTATGACAGCTATAGAAGGCTTTACATATTAACGACTAATATTCGACTAACCGTTGAATTGGAATGTAGGGAGAGCATATTTTTCAACTACAATGTTAAGTTTATTCTTGGGATAAATTTATCCAACAACGAATCCCTTCATTGTGCGTGTTCCGACACGTACTTGGGCGGTTTTATTAAATATTAATCCTAGATACGAGATCCTGAGCAAAGTTTACCATTGATACTGAACGCGTTGAGCGCATTTTCTTTAGGGCAGCGATTATTCGCTGAACAGTACAGGCGCAGCAGTTGTTTCGCATTTTGTTTTTGTTTTATATTTTTCGTTGTTTGTCAATTGTGAACATTGGAATTCTGCCACTCATAACATTGGTTTTATCCTTATTTCTCCAAATGTAGTTGACTACTATAGAACACTTTTGTTTGTATTAATCACTATAATTATTGTAGCTTTATTTATTTAGCAATGTGTTTAAACAGCCGTAATGTTTTTAAATTTGTTTGCCGGAGTTTCGGCGCCTGCATCTCTGTTCTACTTGCTTGTCACATAGATGCCATAGTGTCATATTTTTTTGTTATTGTTTATGGCATGGCTACTAGGCCTTTATGCCAAGCCATAGTGTCATGGAGCACTCTAGCCATAGAGTGCCTTACCACAGACACTTGTGGCATAGACAAGTGGTTGATGTTACGTCGGGTGCTGACAAGCGGATAAAGTTATAAATATTTTATTTAGTTTATTATTTAAATACTTTATATAATTTGCACTAATTAATTTGCATTTATATTATTTATGTATTATTTGATCGATTAAATATTTCTGTATCTGTCCGTGACATCACAGTGGGCCCTATCAGAATACCAGCGCTGTGACACTTATTTTTAAGTGTCACAGTGTAGCCTCGTACAGGATTTTGTTTTTTTATTTTTGTGTTATTCATTTTATGTTTTTATGAGTGTGTTTACTTCAGTTTGTGATACTGCGTATCGCACAACGTACTGTATAATGTGTATTCCTGTGCAAGTCCTAATAAATAGTTTTCTTTCTTTCTTTCTTTCATTTAAACAGCGTTCATGAGCTATGTCAACATTGCTATGGAATATTGAGACTGATATTGGCGGCTCTTGAACTTGGTTTAGAAATGCTGACCGCGTTCAGATTCAAATGGAAAAGTTTATTCTTCTACTGGACAAAAGAAAACTTTGTACTGGAAAATAATTTTCTTTCAGGCATGGTACCCGCCGCTACTGTATGTTTTCAACTGAAACAAGTAAACAAAACTATAGGTATTTAAACTTCTTAAGCGACCAATTAAGTTATGAAGTTGAGATTTACTAAGTAATTAAGTTTGGAGCTAAGTTGCAAGAATATAATGAATGTGGTTTGTATGCATTAAGACGATAGCAAACCACGCGTTTTAATTACGAAGTAGTAATGTTTTACTTGATAAATACGGAGCGGTGGTAGCCCAGTGGTAACGGCCGCGACTTACGTGTTGTAGGTCGTAGGTTCGAACGCAGACATGCGCTTTACTTTGTGTAAATTTCAATTTCATCATCACTGCTCTCAAAACGGTGAAGGAAAACATCGTGAGGAAACAGGCATGCCCTCGAACCAAAAATTCCAAGAAATTGGATATCTACCAACCCGCACTGGGCCCGCGCGGTGGATTGCGACCCACTCAAATACATTTATAGCAAACTATAGTTTTGTATAAATTAGAAGCATTGTTTTTCAATGTTGTAAATGTGAGTACCATTGGATCTGTTTATTATGTTATTATGATTCATGTTGACTTGCATGAGGATGGCAGTTGAGAGTATGTCATGCTCACTTAAATGTCTAACTGATGGTGGCGCGTGTGTTGGATCATTCGGTTCCCTACAAGATGGTTGAGCTGGATGGTGCTGATCCACACGTTATGTTCGTGAACGGGCGCATCTCTTAACTGCCACCGCCTTATTTTAATTTTACGTTTTGATTTAATATTTTTTAAATTGTTCTCACACAAAGAAGCATAAATAAATATGTACACAGGATTTTGTAATATCTTTATTTAAAATAGTGTCCTTGGAGTTTCTGGCCTATTCTTCTACATAGAGATCCACGTTTTGGAATAGGCAATTAACTTCAACTTTCTGACTAACACCGACTTTTTGACAATTCAAAAGTGCCAGGAAATGGTTTAATTGAAATAAATGCTTTGAGTTTGAGTTTGACTCCCAGCAACAGCATAGGACAATCAGCCTATAATGTTCTCAACATAAGGCTGATTATGCTATGCTTATGCTGGATAAAATATCATATCATGACATCACGCCTGTTTCCTCCTTAGGGTAATGCAGAGAGAGATGTAGGTACCATAGTGCATCCACATTTCACCAGGAATGTTTAATTCCCATGTAATAGGGGGCGAGTCTATTGCCATCAACAAGGCAAACATCCAGACTTCAGGCTGCTACTTAGAAATTCGTGATGGAAAACCCATACCAGTATATACTAAACAGCGGTAATCACATACTGAGTTAGATCTCGCTAAAGACCGCTTAAATAAACAATCTTCTTTATTCATATATATTAATTGATGTTCGTTGGTCTCGTTAAAACTCGAAAATGGCTCGACCGATTCTGATGTTGGGTAAGTTAAAAGTTGGAGAAGGTTTTAAAAGCCGCATTAGCTAGTAAAATAAGTTTGTAGGTGCCTTATTACATCACAATAGCGCCTCGCGGTAACAAATAAGGTCCAAAACAGCGGCGATGCGTTTCATATTAGTTGAATCGAATGAGAACCAAATTTTGCAGTTTTAATAAAATTAAAAAATAAATGCTCGACTTGGTGGATTTTTTTTTAGGTACTTTTTTAGTTGATTGAGTGCCGATTTCACCAATGTTACTGAACGCGATCAGCACATCTAAAACACCTTCAAGAGCTGTCAGTGTCAATATTCCGTAGAAAATAATGACACTGACGGCTCTTAAACTTAGTTTATGTGCTGATCGCGTTCAGTTTCATCGGTGAAATCCACCCTGAATTCCCTATAATATCGTTACATAAAATAGTATGATAGTTTACGCTTAAAATTTTGATAAATATGCGACCAAAATATTTTTTGACCTCTGTTTTACGTGTTGAACACATGAAACTACACTACATTCTTCTGGCTTGTAATACCTATGTACTAATAACTGTGCGTCAAAAACTGAACGTTTTACGGTGTCTTACGTTTAGTCAACGTCTTGAGTCGAGTCAAGAGAAACTAGACGAGATTCGAATGCACAAGATCCTATTTAACCCAACTACCTACGTGTGAGTATATACCTCACATTACCGACAGCTACGAGCTTCCGCAATCCTAAGAGGCTCGTTACTGCTGTGCTAATGATTCTCAGTTTGTTTCGCACAATCTTGTTTAATGTTCTTCTTGTTGCGTAGTCACGTAGTAGGTAATAATTACACAATTGTTCAGTAAAAGCAATGCTTAACCATTAACCATGGATCCTATATCTATACAGAATTAAATCGAATAGGTGCACCAAATTAAAATACATAATTCAACGTGTTATATAGAAAGTTTAGAGCATGTCATTCCCCGAGAGAAAGGAAAGAGATGCTATACGTCAATTTAATTCAATTTATTTATTCAGTAACAATTTACATTGCGTTCCAAAAAAAAAACAGCATGAATCATTAACAAGAACAGTACATGCAATATAATTAAAATTAGAAAATCTCATTTAGCTTTAAATACCATGCAAACACAAAATAATAAGTCAATAAATTAATATACAAAACAAAAAACAATAATATTTAAAAAGACATGAACACGGAACAAAATAAAACACTATAAACAAATACATAGTTTCATGTCAGTTTGAAAAACATTAAGAATTACAAATCATCGAATGATTAGAGACGTCTTTCCAACAGGAATACTTTGAGCCTGTGTACAGTGTGCTGTTTAACTGAAGTGGTAACTTATTAAATATTTTAACTGCCCGATACTGTGGACTATGCTTCTATGCTACTCTGCCAATTATAGCTTTGCCAAAAGCTTGGATGATTTGTACCCAAAGTTTTTTCTACGCGTTTTTACCCTAACCCAGCCTGTCCGCGTCTGTTTCGTAGTCATATACATATTTTTTAACGCTGTTCAACAGCACTACTACGTAAAGGCTAGGTACTGTGAGATTACCAAGTTCTTAAAAAAATGGTCGACAGGTGTCTCGTTGAGAAATGCGTGCGCGTAGGCAAGCGAATTGGCAACGTCGCCGCGTCGTCGCACGCCCTTTAGTTCGTAGGAACGGTATTTTTTTTGTCAATGACCACTAGCCCAAGGCGTTGCCAACTTGCTTCATGTTGTGAAGTCTGCGACGTGCTAAAATTTAACATTTTTTTTTTTTTTTTGACTCTTTCCACGATAATTCGTGTCTTCTTGAACGCAATACCTTAGTTTGCACTGCATTACGTAAGACGACAATTACCCATATTTTTTTTCAAGAATTTAGATTTGGGAAATGACAATGTATAATGATTATGTAACAGTTACTGAACCTCATATTTCGAGTTGGAGCAAGATTTCAATTTCATCCTGTACCTCGAGACGCAAGCGGAGGCGTGGGAGCTTTTGCCACTTTATACTAGAATTGCAAAATTTTTGCTGGTTGTGAAGGATTTTGAGTCTAAACCCTAAAATTCCTGGCCTAGTAGTGAAAAGACGGCTACATACGTGACTTGATGCTTCAACGGATGTTGGTGCAATAACTGAAGAAGTGGATTTCGAGCTACGAGTTGCGGTGTGTGTCTCTTCCATTTGTGTGTATTCTTAAGGTTTACTCGAGAAGCACAGAACCGGTCGAAGCAGCGGTGCTTGGGGGAGCCAGCAGGGGATGTCTTTCGTATGAAATGATGATGATAATGATGTTGATGATAGGGTTCATAAAAATCCTAACATATTTCCCTATGATAAGATTTTTATGAATTTCGATGTTTAAAATTAGACCAATAAAATATAAAAACTATAAAAAAAGTACTGCATTATAATATCTCCCTACTTATCCTTTTTATCCAGCATCAATATGAACCATGTCTCAGATTCCTTTTGCTTGCAATCTGTCTCCGTGCTCGTGCCACGTTCTTCATAAAACGAACCCAATTACTTACAACACGTGCCACAGGGACTCGAGGGCATTTCAATAAGTACTGCTATGTTCTGAGGTTGGGTTCTGTACAAGTTATATTTGTACGAAATCAATAAACAGGGAACAGAGGTACTGATGGGTAAGAACTATGTGCTTTGGCGTATTTTCGGAAAGTCAAGAGAAGATTGGTCTAAGCTGAGTTTTTGGTCTGAGAGTAAGTAAACCTTTTACAAAGTAAACCTTGTACATAACGTAGTAGAAACTATGTATAAATCCCGATTTGTATCTCATTACCCTGACTGAGTGGGTATATATCACGCCTTGTTTCCCCGAAGAGTTGGGCAAAGGTGTACCTATAGTACACCCACATTTCGTACACACGCACACATCACACACACATCCACACACACCACACACACATTCACACACACATCACAGACACACATTAACACACACACACATTCATTTTCACATTTCGCATTTCTGATTGGATATTGAAAATAAATTAAATAAAATGCATCTAGTAATAGTGTCATGTAATTTATTTATTTTGTTTGGGTTTGTAGTGCCCTGGAAGTATGTTTCTAACTTATAATTTTATCCTAACCTCTTAACCTCTGTACAACATGTTTGCAATAATCTTATTTGATTTGATTCGTTTATTGACACTAAACTCAGTCGTCATTTGTCATTTGTCTGGCTCTCGGTCTAATTGCCACAATGTACTTCAAATTCAAATTCATTATAATAACTTACACAAAGTTCTTAACCAAACAAGTTAAAAACTAAAACAGTAATTAACAGAAGACTTTTTACAGATTTAACAGAAGGTCCCAAAGTGGGTACAACCTGTATCTTGGTAACCTAGATACTTAGCTTTGTAATTTATTCAGTTATTCAGGTCTCTCATACGCGCAGTATATTTCTACCTACATACAAGGTGGCATTGAGATTATAACAGAAAACCTGAAAATATGTCGTCGGTGCAAGGGCGGATTCAGGATTCATTTCTTCACATGAGCCAGATTGGATAAATTTTCTTTTGACCGTAACTCCTATTTCATAATGTATATACTGAAAAAGGAGTCACGGTGTGTAGAAAAGTTTGAGAATAATAAAAAAAACTTCTTTAGGTAAATATTTGTTTATTAAATCTTTTCAAAGTACTTTCCACTACCCTCTATACAAAGTTTCGTGCGTCTGATAAAAAGAGGGAAGAGGGTCTGATAAGGGAATAAAAAGAAGTCACATGATGCTAGGTCAGGGCTGTAAGGAGGGTGACCCAGGAGTTTGACCGGCGTGCTGTCCAGGAAGTCCCTCGTTTTGAGCGCGGTGTGCGAAGGCGCGTTGTCGTGGTGGAGCAGTAGCTCGCGGAGCCCTGTGTTTGGTCACTTGTTGCTCACAACAGAGAAAACTTCTGCCAGGCATTTGGTAGTATACCATTCAGCGTTGATGCTTCTTTGGTTGCGTAAAGGAATTGACACCAAGTAGCCAGTCAAATTGAAAAAGCTCGCGATCAAAATCTTAACCCCGCTTCTAGATCGCTTCACTTTGGTAGGCGTTAATTCGTTTTGAAACACCCAAACCGTCGACTGGCGCTTCGTTTCTGGATCGTATTGATAAATCCAAGAATCATCACCTGTAATGATGTCGTAAACACGCCGAGACGAGCCTGCTTCAAATTTGTCTATCATATCACGGCACCATTCCACGCGGACCTGCTTCAGAGCATCGGTGAGGTTGTGCGGCACCCACCGTGAATCCTCCTCACGGGAAGATGCACGTGTACAATTTCGTGAAGGCTTCACGATCCAACCTGCAGTATCTGCTGAATCGTCTATTGTCTTAAATTAAAAATTTCACTGCTAACACGTTTTCTTCCGTAACAGCCGTCAAAGGGCGACCACTTCTTTCTTCACCCCCCAAAGTTATTCGCAAAAGCTTTACAAAAGCGAGCAAAGCGAGCTCGAAAACTTAATCCCCGCCTCGAAAGGTACACGTAAATTTTTTTTTTACCTAATTTCGACCATTCATACTGAAACACGGGTTTCGTGGTCGACTCATTAATCTGAAAATTTGGAGGTTTATGAGAATGTAAGCGCAAGCTAGTTTCTTTTTTGAACTTTACATTTATATTGTGCCTTCATATCTTGGTGCGTGCAACTGTAAACAGCTTCATAATGAACATATTATTTTGACCTTGTTTACCAACTATAGGACCTGCAAGAGCGAATTAATCGAGCTTAATAATTTTAGTACCCCACCTGGGATTGGTTTGGTTAGTTTTTCTTTTTACTATTAACAGTAGGTACTTTTAGCTAACTTTTTTTTGAGTTGAGGAAACTGAGAACCACTAAAACTAGACTACGAACTGGCTACGGGTACATTTAGTTGAGTTATACCTACAAACATAAAGTGGAATTTCAAGGGTTTGTCCTGTAGCATAAGTGGCTCAGTTTTTTTTTTGGGTGCGAAATAGGCTAGCTCTTGACCTCGACCTTGTTGGTGGAAATTCATGGATGAAGTCTACGATGGAACGAGCGTGCCAGAAGATACCTGTGCACTCTTGCCTTGAAGGCAGACGGGTTTTACGTGGAACACAGACCCAGGCAGAGAGTTCCACACATTGGTCGTTCAAATGATAAATGTATGATGAGTACAATGACTCCATTTCAGATTTGAAATTTTTAAATTGACTTGAATGTGCCTTGGCGGCTGATAGAATGTCATGCTCACTCAAATGTCTCGCTGACGGTGGCGCGTGTGTCGGATCATTTAGCTCCCTTCAAAATGGTTGAGCTGAATGGTGCTGATCCATGCGTCATGTTCGTGAACGGGCGCCGTCAGTTGGGACTGGTCATCTCTTAGCTGCCACGGCTTATTTTAATAATTCGTTTGCTGGATTGTTTTTAATTATGTTTTACTGCACTCTGGACGCTTTTAACGTGTACGGTTTTTGTACATCGTTCTCACTTATAGTGTCAACATTAATCGATGTAACTAATATATTTGTAACAACAATATTATTTAAAAGATTTTCCATGGAGTTTCTTGCCCGTTCTTCTCCATAGTGACCAACTGCGCTTTGGAATGGGCAACTAGCTTCATATTTCTGACTGACCGATTCCTTGACAATTCAAAAGTGCCTGTAAATGATTTAATTGAAATAAACGATTTGAGTTTGAGTTTTAGTTTGATTTGGATTTATTTCAATAACACCTTGTTACTCATAATTACATTTGAACAATCCCTAAATACACATACAAATCGAATCGGAGTATAATTAAATAAATCGCGTCATAAGGCGCGGTGCCGAGTTAACGCAATTACCCTAAGTGAATATCTCACTTACATCAATTAGGGACGATTTAACATAATCTAACGAGCTTTTTCAGACCTTTTTTTATTTTTTATGATTTACCAGTACTTTTGTAGGGTTTTAAAGCAGTGAGCCGCATCAATAGGTTGGTTTATTTTTAATGGTTTTGAAATTCAGTTTTATAAATACCTAGTTACAAGGTAAACTAAACCCTGGTTCGTCACAAAGAAATAAATTAAATACATAACACAGGAGTGAAGATGTTCGGGTTACCTTTGTTTGCCTGCCAGGGTCGCGGGTTGTTCGAAAGAGATACCGTGACCCTGGCACAGGCAACTGAAGGAGCACAGGTGGGTTTTAGTCAGTCGTGGTCTGACACGCCCTCCCGCTCCACCCAGAGCGGGAGAAGTCATTTGATGATTTCCCACTTTAAAAAACCGTTGTTTCATTATTTTTTTACAAATGATCGCTTCTCAAACAATTTTACGCAACATTTAATTTGCCAAATGATTACTTAGCGAATAAAGTCTACACAAATAATTGTAACGCAGACCTAATGTTTGGCAAGTGAAATTTGAACAATAAGTTGCTTAGTAACTATTTCAGTCAAATATTTCAGTTGGTATAACATATTTTACGAAAAATAAAATAAGCCAAATATTTTGCATTGTCAGTTTTCAATTTACCATTCTAAGTCAATGACAAAAGATTTGCATCTTAATGTCAGTTGCATAGAATAAAGTTGAAGTTTTAGAAGTAAAGAAAATAACCAGGCCACTCAGAAAGTATTGCGAAAAAGAGATTTTATGTAGGAGAGACTGGCCAGTTATAGTCTATTTTGAACACATGAACATATTAATTTAAATTATCGTGTCCTAAGTTAAAAAATGGATCTGCGACGGGAACATTTTCGCGCTATGATTTTTACGATTTCTAGTGTCGCCTGAAACCGGACGAATCGTATGATACACTTCAAATGGCATTCATGGAATAGGCAAGTTAGGCAACCGTGTATCGTTGGTATAACGAATTCAAGCGCGGTCAACTAACTTTGGGGGATGAAGAAAGAAGTGGTCACCCTTTGACGGCTGTTACGGAAGAAAACGTGCAGTGATTTTTTTTATCCAAGACAATAGGCGAGTTACGTATCAAAAGATTCAGCACATTCTGTAGGTTGGATCGAGAAGCCTTCTCGAAATTCTACACCTACATATTTGCGTGAGGAGGATAGTTTCACGCTGGACGCCACGCAACCTCACCGATGGAATGGTGCCGTGATATAATAAACAAATTTGAAGCAGGGTCGTCTCGGCGCGTATACGACATCATTACAGGTGATGAGTCTTGGATTTATCAATACGATCCAGAAACGAAGCGCCACCCGACGGTTTGGATGTTTCAAAATGAATCAACGCCTATCAAAGTGAAGCGATCTAGGAGCGGGGGGAATATTTTCTATTCTATTTTTATTTATGGCAATGGTGCCGATGTCGACAATTCTGCCAATGTCGAAAGTGATCTGAGAATACGTGCGATGGAGGAAAAGGGGGAAGATTTTGATCGCAAGCTTTTTAAATTTGACTGGCTACTTGATGTCAAAGAAGCATCAATGCTGAATGGTATAATACCAAATGCTTGGCAGAAGTTTTCTCTGTTGTGAGCAACAAGTGACCAAATACAGGGCTCCGCGGGCTACTGCTTCACCATGACAACGCGCCTTCGCACACCGCGCTCAAAACGCGGGACTTCCTGGACAGCACGCTGGTGAAACTCCTAGGTCACCCTCCTTACAGCCCTGACCTAGCATCATGTGACTTCTTTTTATTCCCGAAAACAAAAAGTCAGCTCAAAGGGATGCAGATTTCGTCGCCGGAAGATGCGCTGTCAGCATTCAAACAAGCTGTAAACAAAGTGTCTACGGCGGACTGGAAAGAGGTTTTCGAAAACTGCTTCAGACGCACGAAACTTTGTATAGAGGCTAGTGGAGAGTACTTTGAAAAGGTTTAATAAAAATATTTACAGAGCGTTTACTTTTATATTCGCAAGTGTCCATCTACGTATTTATTTGGTTCTCTATTGTGTTCCCTAACTCTTTTATCCAAAATCTATAGTGCCATATTTTTTGCCCTTATCATCATTTGTCTAACTTGCCCGAACTTAATGTCACATAATATCACATGCCATAAAATTGAAATCCTTAAATACAATATGCCCTAAATCCGTTCGTCATAATAACCACAATTACGGGTAGGGCAAACTGGTCACGCCACGATAGCGGCGATAAGTCCCCTCTTTGCGAAGTGGTTGGAGAGGCGCCACAGCGTACTCACCTTCTGCCTGACACAGCTCCTCACCGGACACGGTTGTTTCGGGAGGTTCCTGTTTCGCATACGGCGGGAGGAATCGCCCGGGTGTCACCATTGTGTTGATCGCCCGTAGGACACGGTGGCGCATACGGTGGAGGGAGGTCTGCCCGGCTTGGACGGATCACCACCGTGTCCTCGCGGAGGCGATCAGCGGTGGCGATCTCTCGCGTCCGGCCCTGGTCCAGCTCATGGTACGGAGCGGGAGTGAATGGGAAGCCATCACCTCCTTCTGTAAAGCAGGTATGCTTGCGAAGAAGGAGGCGAAGCGCGTGAGGGACAGAACCTTGCGCCCTCACACCCCTAGTCGCCACAGGAGACGCCTTGGGCGTCGGGAATTACAAGCGAATTCCCAGCCACCGTAGGCGCGGGACGGCGAGAAACTGGTAGCTGGAGCGACGGGTAGCTCGCCGTCCGGAAAGGACCAGGCCCGGGTCGACAGCGCGTCGTGTTCTACGCGCGCCTCAAAGAGCTGTCAGCACTAATTGACGGGGCCCGTTATGGCCGCCGTTACAATTTTATTAGAAGAAACGGAGTACCGTTACTGGTCACTTCTGTCAGACTCTTACTGACTAAAAACCACCCCGGTGTTCCATCTACACCTGGTGTTTCGCCTACGCCCGGTTCGCCTTCTGCAGATCGGGAGAGTGGTCGAGATCTCTTTCTCCCTTTCCGCAGCCAGCAGATTACTGTTTTACAGAAGGAAACCACCGCGTCCCAGGGCTCTTCGCTGCCGACCATCGAATTCACTACGGTCGGCAGCTACAGGTTACTGCCTACTTCTGATATGAGGGCACGGCGCGGCTCCTCCCAAGCGGCACACCCTGTCAGCGTATGCCACACCGTGTCCTCCCGGAAGTCGACGCAGTGGTGACACCGGGCGTCTGGCTCCCTGTTTATGCGACACAGATAATTTCTGAAACACGCCTCAACCGCCTCCCTGATACCCTCCGCCGCCTCCTTTAAAGCACGCGTGAATGTGCCTTTCAGGTTGCCCGATTTTGTGGCCGCCTTCAGAACGACATCCACGCCGTCTAATACCTGGCAACTGAGTGCCACTCCAGTATTGCTCCCCCGACAGCCATCCGAGCCGAGCACCGCTTTCAGGCTTGCTAGGCCAACTTGCTGACCTCGTTATCCGCGACAGTCTTTTGCTGCGCCCATTTGGCAGCATGCGCCTCCGCTCTGTTGGCTCCCAACAGGGACGTAGTGGAAGCTCCACTTCGGTCCCCTACCATGGGCTCGGGGTCGCTCCCCACGCTCTCCACGTGCTCCACTGACACGCAGCGACCCTGCACGTCGCGCTTCAGTAGCTAAGCGCGGACTCTTCCCGCCACCGCGCGACCTCGTTCACTCTGTACCTTTGGCACCTTTCTGGAGGGACCATGCTGGGAGGGACCGCGCTTCATCCCAGACTCCTCCCGCTCGGACGATTGGTCACTGGAACTGGAGCCTCCTCGGCTCTCGTTGTCGTCGGCGACAGCAAACGGTGCCACCATTATGCGCAGCTCCTTTTCTCCTCGCTGGCCGGTTTGACCGAGAACGTGATGGAGTCTCCTCGGCTCGGCGGACATACGTTGCCCCCCCAGAATACGACTTGGGGCTTGGAGGGAGCTGCTGAGCAGCCAGTACCGGTCCTGGGGTAGTTTTTTTTCTTTTTCCTCTGAAGGGTGTGGTCTCTATTTCCTCGCAGCGCTAGCGACCGGATTCCCTCCGGCCATTCATCCCCTCGGCACGCTTAGGATATGAGTAATTTTTAATCGAGGTTGTCTTCCTCTCCCCTTCCCATTACGCCCACTAGACTCACCCTCTGCAACCAGCGGGGGTGTAGACGTTTAATGGCCACCAGGCCTACCCCAACGACGGACTTACCGTTACGCCCCTAGCTTAGTTCCCTGGACCAACAAGCTTGATCGATGATGGGAACCATGGCCCTTCCCTGTTTGTTGAAGATTAGCGGTCTACCCTAACTGTCCACAAAAAGCAGGTGGGCAGTTGGAGCCCACGTTCCCCAGGGTGCGCCACGAGGAGGCTCTTCAATATGACCTAACCTGGCTTTATCGATATTAAAATGGATTCTAACCTAACATACAGTTCTAAAATTGTAAGATACAAATATTTTGTATTAAATAAATGATTATATGAAAATCAAAGTGCATTTATATATAGATAATTCCCACAAATTCTTATTTTTGTCTTTATATTTTTTGTCATAACAAATCTTTTGTCTAAGTGTCAAAAGATTGTTTGCTATAATAAATCATTGATTAAAAACCAAATGACATTGCCTTGGTAATATTCTGCCGCATAAAAATTTGACCAAAGCAAAATGTGCGTACTAAAATAATTCGAAATACGTAGGACACTCAGGAAAAATTGCGAAAATAAAAATCCAAATACGTAGGACACTCAGGAAAAATTACGAAAATAAAAATAAATATGCACTAGGTTAATATTTTTTATAAATGTTTTCCAAGTACTCTACACCAGGCTCTGTACAAAGTTATATGCGTCTGAACCAGTTTTCGAAACACTTTTTCCAGTACGCCGTAGACTCATCTTTCATCAGTAATTCGTTATACCAACGATACACGTTTGCCTTAGAAGGGCCTTCATCCATGAATGCCATTTGAAGTCTATCATACGATTCGTGACGGGTTTCAGGCGAATATAGAAATCGTAAATAGTCATAGCGCGAAAATGTTCCTGTCGCAGATGCATTTTTTAATGAGACACGATAATTTAAATTAGCTCGCAAACAATGTGGAGGGAATATGTCAAATTGGAACGTACCTATTTTTACTTCCAATTAATCATATTTTCAAAATAGACTATAACTGGCCAGTTTCTCATACATAAAACTTTTTTCGCAATACTTTCTGAGTGGCCTGGTATTGCATTGGTACGAGTATAAGAAGGTTGCTAAAATTTGTTTGGATAATGAAATTTTCTCAAAACAATTTTAACAATACGGCAGGATCCTCCGACGTTCACAAGTGTAGTGTTAAACAGCTATCTTTTAAATAATATAATACGCCTATTATGTTCCCACTGCTGGCATACAGGACTGTTATAATAATAAGGAGTATTAAACTGCTTATTATTTTATCAGACACATAAAATATGAAACACTTAAATATTCTAAAGAGAGCTAATTTAATTAATTTTCTCATTTTAGAGATAGGGTAGTTTGTAAAGCCAATCCCACCACCGTAATAACCTAACTTTTTGATAACAAACGATTTCCATTTTACTCTTAGTTTGCTTCTTAATTATTCAAAGCTTTACATAAAAGTTGAGAAAAAGAGCAGCGGTGACCAAGTGGTTACCGCCGAGACCCGAGAGTTGTAGGTAGTAGGCTTGAATCCAGACAGGCGCTTTACGTTGTGTTAATAATGATTTCATCACCACTGCTCTCAAAACGGTGAAGGAAAACATCATGAAGAAACCGACATGTCCTAAAACAAAAAATTCATTGACATGTGACATCTATAAACCCGCACTGGGCCCGCGTGGTGGATTACGGCCCACTCCCTCATCACTCACGCAGAATTAATTTCGTGAAAAAGAATGACAACATTATAACAAAAGCGTTTATTGTGTAGGTAGTGTCTGTCAGTTATTATTGTTTTTTTCACAACCTTTTTATTAAACTTGGTAAGTTCGTAGTATCATTGTGTTACCGGTTATTCATAACATAGATTCAGCAAAAGATAGAGGACTGCACTCTGTTATAACATATCATAACGTACACATACCTCTGCCTAACCCAAAAGGGTTAGGCAGAGGTATTCACCCACAGAGAGATTTGGCGTAAATGGTAATCGCCGGACACAAATCCATACTTTGGGTTGCTACTGAGAATTTTTCTAATAGAAAAACCTCATAACATTTAGACCGACACTACACAACACCAAGACTATGCACTCTGTTAATATTAAGGAGTGCTAAAATGGCTGATTTTGTACTCAAAGATTATCAACCAACTGAGCCAATCGCAGTCCACTGATGGACATTTGATTATCCCTAGTCAAAAAAGAAGACTGCATTTCACTTCAGTCTTTGACGTTGATAACTAAACCGTCGATCCTAAAAACCGATTTATCTCACAAAATTTTTAGGATAGTAGACTTTTGGTCCACTACTTGTTCAAATGCATAATTGATGGTCACAGTGAGGGGTCGTGTCACAGACCATTAATAAAAAGAAATATTGGAAAGGCCACCACGGTGGTTAAAGAAAGTGAGATATTTTTTTGTCAAGCGAAAACTATGTGTCTTCATCAAATACTAAGTAGTAATTTTCTGCTTTGTAGTTTTCAATTCAGTTATTTCGTCTCTTAGAATGGGTCACGTTTTATATTTCGATTTCATTACGAAAGGCTAGCTGGATTCAAAGTAAAATTAAGGAAATTTAAATGTATTTCTGACCAAACATTCGGGTACTACGAACTTTAAACCAACGCGAGCAGTGACCGAAAACGGGCTTGCGAACACTTAGCTGAGGGTTACCTGAGAAATAGGAACTCCGAACTTTTCCTCGGAGGCCATGACCAAAGACTTGCTTCAACTTGGCAGAAAGCCTCTGAAAAGCTCTAAAATTCTTGACTTGCACCGATATATTTTATCAAAATTTATTTAAAGTTTAATCTCGTGTTGGAAATGGAAGTTTTCTTAGTTTTCCTTTGTCCCATTTTTTCAGACGAATTTGTGACGGCTCGCTTTAGGAATAGTTTGAAAGTTTTCGTTAATGATACTCGTAAGAAGGTTTGCTGATAGTCTATCAAATATTTCATGTCTACCTTTAATCTTGTCGGATTTATGTTGGTAGATTCTCTGAATTCATACAGCGCGACGCTTAAATGGCGACATTAATTTTACACACCTATATGGTTTTGCCTTTTCATTTTATGAACATATTTCATTTCAAATAATTATGATTTATTTATTTATTTAGTGAATTACGAGTTGTAGGTCGTAGGTTCGAACCCAGACAGGCGCTTTACTTTGTGTAAATTATTTCATCACCACTGCTCGCTAAACGGTGAAGGAAAACATCGTGAGCAAACAGTCTTAGAACCAACAATTCGAAGACATGTGATATCTACCAACCCGCACTGGGACCGCGTGGTGGATTACGGGCCACTCCCTCTCACAGAGAGGAGGCCTGTGTCTCGGCCGTGGGAACATAGTAGGCTGATTATGCATTTATTTATTTATATACAATTTTCTAAAATTGCGTCTTGGGGTAACATGTACTCAAAGTAGCACAGAGGTCATTTGACCGGGGTCACGGATCATAACATCAATGAAGGAAAGAGAGCCCCGACAGCGAGTGGCGCAGGCGGTAGTTTTCAAGTTACGAATTATAGCATCTTTTAAAATATTAAAATAAACATAAAAGCCCACTAGCCCAGGCCGCCCCACTATGGGACCAAACGATGAGTTCCATCTCAAAAATCTATAACTTTTTTGGTAAGTACTTGACGTTTTGAATTGAAATTTTGTGTACGTATTTCTGAATACTTTTGCTATTGGATTATTACGTATAATAAGTAAAAAAAATACAAATATAAAATGTTGAAAATTTTCATTTCAAATTAATTATTTGCTTACATGATGTTAAATTATTAATGAGTTAATAACTGCGTAACTACATAATTATAAACTTAACAAAACATACCATTCATGAAAAAGAAACACATTATCTAATCATCACTTGTCAATACTAAAAGCACTTTAGCTTCGTCAAGTAGTTCTTTTGGTAGCACAATACTTGTTCTATTTAAGCTAGATATATATGGATCAGAAGTATACAACAGGATGTGCAGAACGTCTTCCATTGTGGCTGATCTGGAATACTTTCAAGCGTGATTTAACCTATATTTCTTTCTCGTTTATTACGAGCTTCTTGAGCATCTTCAGATAATTGGCCCATTGGCAAAACTGCAAAATGCTCGATTATTTTGGCACAATGTATAAGAATTTTATGGACTGAAGATGGCATATAGTACCAGTTATATTTACTCACATATAACTGTGCAGTCCCCAGCGTATATTCACCAAACTTTACTGCGTTTACAGAAAATCCCGATGACATGGTTTGCAGAATTATGTATAATCTCTTGATACATCTTATCCACGCATGTAAGGTAGACAGTCCGTAATGGTGATACCAAGACACAATTATTACATGAATGTAAAACATCTAACATATTGTTTACCCATATACTCGATTTTGAAAAGTTTGTTCTCGAGAGAAATTCATCCAACTACGGAACCCTTCATTGTGCGTGGTCCGACACATACTTGACCGGTTTTTTAAATCATATGAATCTTGTTGAGCAAAGCTTTTTTAAGCCACACGTATTTAAACGCATCTTCATTCTCTATTCTTGCAGTTACTTTTGTTAGATCGTTCATCTGTCTAGGAGTTGCTCCACAAACAGTGCATGAAGCACTCGATGGTGTCTGCGTTAACACTTGAGCAAATTTCCCGTCGATCATAGTCATGCACAGCTCATGTCTTAGTTCTATAATATTACCTTCTATTGCCGCAGGCGTTCGCGTTGGAGTTAATTAATTAATTTTCGCTTCGAGTTCACTTACAATAGCTGTAGTTTTTTCTGGAGTTTCTTTTGCTAATTCCAGAGAAATGGGTCTACAATATCTAACTGAAGAGCATGTCGGATTTTGCTTTGTCCCGAGGATCCATCGCAACCCCATTTGCTATACAGCTTGAGACGGCTGTTTTTTTTTGACACCGAGTCTATCTTTATAATACGACAGGCAGTATGATCTAAGAGATCTTCAAGGTTCACTTTGGCACTTATATTCGTTACGGTTATGCTTGACGCAAGAGGATAGCAATCCTTCTTTGCTTCAGCCAAAGTTTGGTATGATGGAAATACAGAAACTAAGTTCTTCTCAACAAGTCTCAGCCTCAGGTAGGAATATTGAGCTTTGGATAGATCGGTTTCAATATATGTAAATAATGCTTCTTCTTTGGTATAGGAAGGTACACCATCTGGACTCCGTAAAATGTTTCGAAGAATGAGTTTTTTCTCCTCCTTTTCTGTATTTCTAACAATACCCACAATCGAAGCTTCGTCATTTTCATCCATAGATCGCAAACCTTGTACATAACTGAATGCACATGCCCCATTCCATATTCCTGGAGTAATTCCAAGTTTTTACGTTTTTTTGTACTCTCCGAACACGTGTCATATGGTTTTATTGGTCTACCACGATCTGCAGATGTATTCAAGTCAGAATTTGCAGATGTTGAGGTACTGCACGAATTCAATGGTACTTTAAACTCACCATTTAACCAATTTGTGTTTTGGCTCTCGAAACGATCTTGTTTTCTTTCACCCATTTTTGGTTACAAATTGTTTTCAAATTTCTTTGTATACTTTGCATAACAGTATTCACATCTGTTGTTGATAAATGGAATTTGTCCAACAAATGTTGTGCAATATCTGAAGTACTTTTCCCGCGTATTATCTGAGCACATATATAACGCGTCGAAAACAAACGAATTCACTCATTTTGAACTTTTTTTCAACAAATTTACAGTTAATGAGGGAAGGTATACGGACACTTTGACGAACACTCTGAAAACCCGAGTATTTATAGGACCCAAGTTTCAGTAACTTGTGCAAAACCAATGAGAAAATTGATAAAAACTGTTCTCACAGGAATGCTGTAACCAATCTGATTATAATTACCACAACAGATAAGAACTATGCAGTATTATTTTTATCAAACGTGTTGTTAACCACACGTTTGATAAAAAATGACCACCGCAAAAAAAAAAAAAAATTGAAAATATTTTTCGGTCGACATTTTTGCTTCTAGCTTGAAATGGCGCAGGTTTTTTTATTTCCTTGTACTATTGAATAGTTAAGGAACCTAAAAATGTCATCAACTCGACATCGGCAGCCATCGGTAACAAGGAAATTCCATTAGAAAATTGAAAAGACGGAAAATTTCCCTATGACACTTAAAAATTAAATAAATATATTTCTCATAAAAACCTAACGCAGATATAAACTGGAGATCTTGAGCAATCCAAAAATGTATAATACTTATATATTCCCTTTGAGAAAATAGAAAATTTAAGGGTTAAGTTGACCTTCCATAACGAATAATCTAGTAAATATAAAATTATCAAAGTATAAAGTTTGGCTGTAATTTTATACACCTAAACCTTTTTTTTTTTTGCTGTTTTTCGGATAGCTCTGTCACCTTAGAATATAAAACAATCAAAACGGTTTCTGTATTACGACTTTTGTCCAAACCATTTTTGAGATGGAAAATACCGTTTGGTCCCATAGTGCGTCCGCCCGCCCGATTTAGCCCGTGTGATATTTTGTTGTCGCAATTGGGATGATATATTATTTTTAACTCAAAAAATATTTATTTCCGAATAGTGCAAACAATATTGCAAAAAACTGTTAGACAAGGACAGCACTATCGTAGAAGTGACGTCACGACTGTGTAACTTCATACTAGCGCAGTATATTGTCCGTACCGCGCTACAACGACGGGAATAATCCCCTCCAAAAAATTTTGAAGCGTGTAGCTTCTTCATATTTCCATAAATTTTACAGATTTTTCAATTATCTATTTTTGCTATGCCTTCTTTGAAATCACATTACATAGTCGAACATTTTTAATACTATAGTCATCATCCATAATGTAGCGACACATTGTATGAAAAATGTTTAAAACGTGGTTCAACTGTTCCGAATGTTTTCAGTTTGTTATGAAAAGCACGGCTCAGTTTTTATTTTTATACTGGTTCAAATTGTTTTTCGGGTCGCCGAATCCAGACAAGGTAAAAATATAAAACTCGTCAAACGTATGGAATGAAAGCGGTCGCCATTTTAATTTTAGTTTTTTGTTTCGCACGCGTGGATGTCAGAAATTATCCCATCGAAACGTACTACCGGGATAAAAAGTATCCTATGTGTTCATCCAGGTTATAAACTAACCAAATGTATTCCTTTTAAAACTAAAAAAAAAACTAGTTCACTACTTGGATTTCTAATAAATTATTCAATCATGATTCGAAGGACACGTAGTGCCCGTAGTGCCTTAAACAATTGTGATCGTTGAAAGTTATTGTTCTTCTCCTGAGGAACAGTACTTTTTTTCTGGATGAAAGGTACCTTATGACCTTTTCTGTACCCCTGACCACGTACCAGGCCACTCAGAAAATATTGCGAAGAAAAGTTTTCATTTATGCGAGACAGGCCAGTTATAGTTTATGAAAATATGATTGTAAGTAAAAATAGAAACGTTCCAATTTCAAAGTTTGCGAGCTAATTTCAATTATCGTGTCAAAAAAAATATTATTATTAATAAAAAAAAGGATATGCGCCGGGAACATTTTCGCGCTACGATTTTTTCGATTTCAAGTGTCGCCTGAAACCGGAGGAATCGGACGATACTCGTAGACTTCAAATATTATTCATGGATGAAGGCCCTTCTAAGGCAACCGTGTATCGTTGGTATAACGAATTCAAGCACTGTCGACTAACTTTGGGGAATGAAGAAAGAAGTGGTCGCCCTTTGACAGCTGTTACGGAAGAAAACGTGCTTGCAGTGAAAAATTTAATCCAATACAATAGGCGAGATTCAGCACATACTGCAGGTTGGATCGGGAAGCCTTTACGAAATTCTACAAGTGCATTTTCGCGTGAGGAGGATACGTAATTTCACGCTGGGTGCCACAACCTCACCGATGCTCAGAAGCAGGCCCAGGTGGAATGGTTCCGTTGTATGATAAACAATTTTTAAGCATACAGGTCTCGGCATGTTTACGACATCATTACAGGTGATGATTCTTGGATTTATCAATACGATCCAGAAACGAAGCGCCAGTCGACGGTTTGGTTGTTTCAAAACGAATCAACGCCTACCAAAGTGGAGCGATCTAGAAGCGGGGTGAAAAAGGGGAATGCCCACCGTCCATAGACACTTCGGCCTCGAGTGCACACATTTTAAAGTATATGGATAGGATAATATGCAATTTAAACAATTAACTGGACAAGGAATTGGTTTACAAAAATGTTAGGGTTTTTAAGATAACATAGTTTTTAACCTTGACTAACGTTATTGCTTTACTATCATTGGATATTTAAGTTAGGGTTAAAATAATTGTCGGAATCCATTAAATATGCTTATTTGATGGTTTAAATAACAAATCCGCAAGAATTAAACTCAGTAAGGCAACCGCAAACAATGAAAGTAGATTCTGTAGACTTTTGTGATTTGACCCTTGACTGTGTCTTGACTTGACAGCCGGCCAGCGTAACTCAATGTTGCCACCTTAGCAAAACTAAAAAATCGATATCGACTTTTAATCGAATCATAATTTAATACAAAATTATAATCACTACTAAACCTCCTCTGAAGATAAGTAAGTTTTTGTCATATTTGATCTTTATTGTGCTAAACATGAATTGAATTATTATTAAAATGTGTGGTAGCGTTTTTGTTATAATCCTATGTATTCATTATTATAATATCAACTATTAAATAGTTTGTCCATTTAATATCAAAAGTAAAAACATAACACCGTATATGTTATAACAGATCGTATAACAAGCATTACGGATGTGTTTTTTTTTTATCCATGAAAACATGATCGATTATTTCGTGAACCAAATTAATAAGCATTGGCAACACTGCTGCTTTATCCCCAACCATGAATGTAATTTATCGTTTCAGTACTTTTTATTATTGCCAAAATATTGCAAACTTGTTCGGATAAATGAATAACTTGTTAAATAAATAGAAATTACGACGTTTTTTTTACTTATACGTAAGTTATTGTGCCTTTAGGGCCGAAAACGGGCATCCCCCTTTGCACGCGAGCTTTTTATTTGACTGGCTACTAGGTGTGATTTCCTTTACGGAACCAAAGAAGCATCAACGCTGAATGGTAAGCTACCAAATGCTTGACAGAAGTTTTCTCTGTTGTGAGCAACAGGCGACCAAACACAGGGCTCCGCGGGCTACTCCTCCACCACGACAACGCGCCTTCGCACACCGCGCTCAAAACAAGGGACTTCCTGAACAGCACGCCGGTCAAACTCCTGGGTCACCCTCCTTACAGCCCTGACCTAGCACCATGTGACTTCTTTTTATTCCCGAAAATAAATAATCTGCTCAAAGGGATACAAGTTTCGTCGCCGGATGCTGCACTGTCAGCGTTCGAGTAGCCCGTAAACGAGGTGTCTACGGCGGACTGGAAAAAGTGTTTCGAAAACTGGTTCAGACACATGAAACTTTGCATAGAGGCTAGTGGAGAGTTTGAAAAGAATTATTAAAAAAAATACTTATAGAACATCTATTTTTATTTTCGCAAAACTGTCTGAGAGTCCCACGTATATTTGATGTAATTTCTACTTAACTTACCGAAAATAAGTGTGTTTTCAGTTATAAGTTGGCAAATAACATCGCGCTTACAGGTGATGTTTCATGTGGTAGGCGACAAAACTTTGTAGGTAGGTAGACTGAAATACTGCTGGTGGCGTACATAGCGAGTTACTGCTCATATTGTTTACTGGCCGTGTTATTAGTTTTGCGGCTTTGAGAGCATTCGGTACTCGAAGGTATTCTGAAAATTATTTGGTGCTTCATAGTTGAAATACTTAGGTAACACATGCGCTTTTCATGCAATGACTGAATGAGGAAAGT
Organism: Dasypolia templi; assembly: GCA_963555695.1. Classification (NCBI taxonomy): domain Eukaryota; kingdom Metazoa; phylum Arthropoda; class Insecta; order Lepidoptera; family Noctuidae; genus Dasypolia; species Dasypolia templi. The sequence goes on from OY743145.1 coordinate 2,781,942, forward strand.
TCACCATTATCAATGTTGCTTAAAAACGTTTCATTATTAGTCACCAAATTAAATCCCTCACAAGACAAATATGTTTGGGGTAAACAATTTAACATATTTAGTGGTTTTGGTTGCGAATATTTTTCAGTGTGGTGAATTTAAAATTATTATGTATTATCTCATCCCTTTTAACTTATCATTTTATTATCAACTAGAATTCTGCTCGTGGCGTGAATTTTTTTGTTCCCACATTGTATTTTATTATGATATTTACACACACGATTACACTGATTTACATCCGTAAGATGTCCTCGTAACATTACTCTAACTAAGTGCCTGGCAGTGGTGTTCAACTAGGGGTCTAGTTGAACACCAGTGCCAGGCACTTAGTTGTCTAGCATTTATGCTGAACTGGATCTATTTGGCGTAACCGTGAGGCACACAAAACAATTTTCTTCTCTTTTTTGTTTTGTTTGTATATCGTGTGCCTATCACTTCGTTTTCTGACATTTTTTTCCTCTTGCTCGGCTCCTAAGTGTCCATAGCCTTCCTCGAGAGTTGGGTTATAAAATATAAAAATAATTTTTAACTCCGGTAGTTCCAAAAATTACTTCCTACATACAAAAACACAAAAAAAACCTCTTTATAATATTTTACCTCTATACTTTATCATAACGGGTCACCTCAACTTCGCTAAAATAAAATAAAGTTCTGTGAGAAGGAACGTCTGACCGTCGCCCTCGCCCCGGAATCCAATATTATGGCTGATCGGTCAACCCTCGCCATCCAGCAGATGATAAATAGTACGGCAAGGCCATCTAATTTATCTTATTCGTTTTCACAAATCATACATTTTCGTCTATCCCTTCGACTGTGATAAGGATAGGCACAGATCAAAGAAGTTTTGTGCCATGAGTATAATATGTAAGCCCAAATACACAAGAGTGCTTAATCCACACGGCGTTTTTTTATAGCGTTCTGAATTTTCAACGCTCATCTCAGCGCCGGGAACTAAAATACACGCACTAGAGAAATAAGCACCAGTGTGAACGTAGGCTAAATTGTAGTAAACTTTTGCAAAATGTGGAAGATACCCATTATTATAATACCTACTGTTATTGGTAAAAATCTAACAAGGTATCCATAGGTAAATCGTCTTATTTTAGGCCGAAATATATTTTTCACACGTACATCACGTGTGAAAAATATGTGTACTGGTGAAAACAAATAGTTTTCATCTTTTAGAAACATTCATCTACAATAAAAGACAAAGGCAGATATATTTAATAAACAAAATTATTCGTAGGATAGGTACGGTACACGGTTAGTAAGGCATAATTGGTTTAACCAGAAAATATGCATTCGAGAAGCTGTCAAGAAATCATTGTAGTGTTGACATTATTTTAAACAAAACAATTAACTATAATTTACTTCTTAATGAAAAGAAGAGTTTGCGCTACCTCACGTTAGGCAGGTGAAAACGAATGTGTTGATAAATGGCGAAGAATTGCAACCTGAAGACAGCACAGTATTCGTGGCGTTAACTTTAGATGCTAAGGTTCAGTGGGGCCCACATATTAATAAATTGTCAAAAAAGTTAAGCTCCGCGGCATACGCTGTTGGAAAAAAATGTAGTTTAACGGAAATAATCAAATGACTTCCCCGCTCTGAACCCGTGTTTTTTCAGTAACCTGTACCAGGGCCACGGTATCTCTTTCAAACAACCCGCGACCCTGGCAGGCGTCGGCCCTATCGGACCCCGTCATCTAGTGCTTGACATCTCTTTTAGTCGCGCGTGGAACACGACGCGCCGTCGACCCGGGCCCTTACCGGGGCGAGTCTGCTGGTGATTCCCGACGCCTAGGGCTGTCCTGCGGCGGCGGCGACTAGGGGAGTGAGGGCGCAAGTTTCTCTCCCTCACGCGCTCTGCCTCATCCTTCGCAAGCATTACTACTACGCAGAAGGAGGTGACGGCTTCCTATTCGCTCCCGCTCCGAACCATGGCCGGGACAAGGGCCGGAAACGGCAGTGCTCCGCATAAGTTGGGCAGACCCCCACCTTGTCCTCCGGGCGATCCACACAATGGTGACATCCTGGCGTTTCCTCCCACCTTATACGGAATAGGAACCTCCCGAAACAACCATGTCCGGCGAGGACCTGTGTCTAGGACAATGAGGACCTGCGGAAGGTGAGGACGTGGCGCCTCTCCAACCAGTCTAAAAGAGGGGACTGATCGCCTCGCGCCCAGCACTAGGTTATGACAATCACACCCTCCATATCGCCATGAGATCCTGCCGGAGCTGTGTCCGCTGTGCCGCGATTTGTCGCGGCAGCGCAATTATGCCCCGGCGTTTTGCCTCCTCGCGCCACTCCCACACGTGCGCGAGTGCTTTTGTCTCCAGAACCCATGGCGGCAATCTGGCAAGGAGGCTTCTCACAGGAGACCATGTGGCTGGTCGCGCCTCGTCTTCGGTGACCCTAAGTTTTCCTAAAACTTAATTAATCAAATAATACAGCTCTCTCTTAGAAATTATAATTAAAATATTTGTGCGCCGTTGACGACAAGACACAGCGTTCATTTTTATTAATATTGACATCTGCATGTCGATTCTGTAAAAATCTCACCGTCAAAACTTAGGTGAATTGAGCGTGGAGTGAGCCGTCAGTGCCACTGATGCAAGGGATTGACCAAGACGGGATGACACGCAAGTCTTCACGGTGAGATTTTTACAGAATCGACATGCTGTACTTTTTGTTTACCAGGGTTCCACAAATAAATTTATTTGAATTTGAACGTTGTCAGTTTGGTACAGTCCTGTTACGAACGGCAACATTGCATTATTACTCGCAAGCAAACATAAATTTAATGATAATTAGTATTTAGTTGAAAATTCAAAGCTGTATAGAAATTTACGAATCCTAGGTTGCATAAAATATATTGAAATCTACAGTATTTAGATATTTATATTCCGAAGAGTAGTCAGATATTTTTTACTGCACTACCGTAACATATCTAAGAACAGTTTAAATAATAACATGTTATTGATGTCTAAGTTTGTATAGAACTGTATGATCATTTAAGTTTAAGCTTTTATAATAAACTTCCAAACCACGTTCAAGATTTCATACGTAAGTTGTGCCGGAAAGCCACTCAAACCTGTATGGTTCTTTCCTCAAAAGACCATTTCGGACACCTACCTACATGGTCCTCATATGATCGGATTAATATTGAATTCGTTTTAACAATGACATGAATATTTACTTACTTAACTCCTATTTTATTGTTATAATTGTGAATGTTAAAACTATGTGGGTCATTGTTTTTTTACTTTTGCATTTTTTTTCTCAATTAGTTTTAATCTTGGTCTGGCGTTTTGAGCAATTATGCGGCATACCCAATGTCCTTTCTTTGGTATGTTTCTTCGAATTGCTGAGCTCCTTAAGTTTTGAGTTGAGCTGCATGATTACTGACAAATGCGTGCACTGACTGGACAGGTCTTGGACTCGATCTGTGTGATTCTTTCCTCAAAAGACCATTTCAGACATCAATCCATATGGTCTTCACTTGATCTGACCAAGATTATCTCTGGACTTTGAAAGAGACTGTGACCTCTGAGTTTGTTTGGCATTTCTTCTCAGAGTAGTCAGATAGGAAACGCAGACTTCCTCTAGTTTAAACAAAAAGATTGTCTCGTAAAAGTGTATGTACAGAAATAAAATGATTGATGAATTATCAATGAATTTTGATTTTATGAAACAACCGTAACATTTAAACAGAAAAGTTTAATATAAGAAACTTAATTCAGGTACGGGAAACGCTCTAAAAACGAGACGACTTTGAAATAAGCAAGAGTAATAATATCATGTCGGATTTAGATTACATTGGAGCTTAATGTCGCTACAAACTTGTGGTCTTAGAGGCAAAACAGTGTGGATTCAGTCTTAAGATTCAGCCATCTAAGGCTGTAAAACTCATTCATACGTTAATAGTCTGCCGCTTCTGTCATTTATAAAGTGAAAAAGTCGATATGCTTTATGCAAATCATACGCAAAATTGAGGACATTACTTTTTTATCATGCCGACTGGTGCTTTGCATAAACAAGTGGGTTCCCGATAACGTTTAGTTATGCTCTCAAACATAAAGAAACATCTTAAACATGATCAGCCTTCAGCGATCTGTGCCGATAGTCGGGCACGAAAACACGCTTCTTCTTGCAAAACTTAATCTAAAACTCTCAATGAAGTACACCAAAGTTACCTTTTAAATGCATTTGTGATTTTCAAGTTTATCTTACACATCTACTCACTACTGGCGTACCAACTGTGAAGAAAAACTTCGTAGACCAAGGCGCTTTTATAACGTTTGTTCAGTGCGAGTGCACGCACGGAGCAAACGTTATAAAAATGCTCATTTCTTTAATATAGGAGAATAGTTCATGCAATTTACTCGCAAAAAAATATGACTTTATAACGGGTGTATAAAGACACTTAACGAAGCTGGAACTCACATGTACGAGTACTCTACGTTATTGGATATTTTTTTGTACAAGACCATACCTGGAAACATTCTGGTTACGGAGATTTTGAAGCTCAAAAATCCATCTTTTACTGACGTGTTTTCACGAAAACAAGATCTTAATGTTATAAAGAAAAATGTCCACTTCCATACATTAAAAAAACCTGATAATGAAAGTTTCTGTATGGTTATAAGATATAGTAGAAAGGCTACCTACCTATGCTTAGAAAATAATGTCATATAGTCATAAAAAAAAAAAAAAAATTAATTAATGTTACTTTTTAGGTTAGGATTTGCCGTTACCAAATATTAAGAAATAAATGTGCTAGAACTAATTATTTAACGCTTGAATTTTAGTCTAAAATAAAATCAATTACATATTGCATTATGGTTTTATTTTATTATTAATTTTTAATTAATCTGTATTAAACAAAGATTACTAAATAAATACTTACTTTATTATAACAAACATAAAATAATGTATGAAACTCAGAAACAGAGTTGAATAAAGACAAGTAGGAGTATGTAAAAGGGAACGTCGTAAAAAAGAGTAGTTTAGATGAGTTCAAAACATGCTAAAATGTTTACACTTGACGTAGATTATGCATTAAGAAATATATGAAAAAACCCTGTGTTTCTTTTAACATTGTGATTAATTTACAATTCATTTAGCTGTATTTTAATTAAGATTTATTTCATTTCTATACTACTTTTTTTCTATCGGTAAAAAATCGGCATACTTCTTTATAACAACATTAAATACCCCACGACCCCTGTAACTTTGCATGCATCATTGTGTTTGTCACAATGATTTGCGTGCGTCACGTTCCGCACTACCGAAAACAGCGGTTTTTCATTAAATTAATCCAAAAACTAAATTTGATTACCATATATTTTGTACATCAAACTACGCAACAAATCACAATAATAATAGCTGGGAAATGCATTTTATTAATGGTGTGAAAAATCGCTAATGGGCGCATGCAACGGTGTACCGATAGACCCCTGTAACTAACACCAGGGTGTCATCTGCGTAGCAAACGATATTAACAACAACGGGGAGGTCATCACGCAGGACCCATCGTAAGCGAGGTTCCACAAGAAAGGACCTAAAACTGACCCCTGCGGAACCCCACACGTAATCTCCCTGCGATGAACGCTACCGTCTCGACCCACATAGCGAATGTACCGGCTGCGGAGGTAGGCCCCGACGATGCACTGTAGGGAAGGAGGCACTCTGTGATATACAAGTGCTGTTCTAATCGCGTCCCAAGGCAGAGAGTTAAAGGCATTGACGATATCCAAACTTACCGCCAGCACCAGCCCACCCCGGGACACCATCTGTTCCGACAGAGAGCGGACGCGTACGATCGCATCCACAATAGAACGCTGCTGCCGGAAGCCATACTGGCAGTCGGCAAGGTCGGAACCAACACGTGATAGATGGTCGACGAGCCTTTCGGCAACAATTCTTTCGAATAGTTTGGAAACCTCGTCGAGCAGGCAAATGGGACGGTATGCAGAGGGAGACTCTGAGTCCCTGCCTTCCTTCTTTAACAAAACCAATCCAGCCTCCTTCCAGTCGGAGGGAAAAACGCCCGCTTGTAGGCAAGTGTTGAACAACCGTCTTAGGCGGTCCCCCAGAGCAATCAAAGCCAGAACCCAATCGCGACCGGGGATACCATCAAGGCCTGGCGCTGTGTTACGAGCCCCCACACGTCTCACGGCTTGGTCTAGCTCGCTTTCAGTCACTGCCAACTCGTCAGACCAGTCTGAAGAAGACAAGAGTGGCGATGGACTGTCCCTAATTACTGGAAAAAGCGTGTTTACGACTCTCTCCAGTAGATATGGATCCATGGTTTCTGTGATAGGAGGGACCCATGGACGTAACTTGTAAGGTCTTCCCCATGGATCCCTGTCCAGCTCTTCGAGAAGCTCCCGCCAGGATCTTGACACACCATTGCAGATTGCAATGGCGTGTTGAAGATCCATTGTCGCCTCCCGGTACACTCTATAGCTTCTGGCAATTTCCTCCTCCGTAGCTCTCGGCTGTCGTCTGCATCTTGTGCGCTGATACTGGAGTCTTGATCTAAGACAGAAAATACGCAACTGCGCGATATCGTCCGACCACCAGTAAACCGCGCCTGGACGCTGGGCGCACCTGACCCGGGGCATGGAAGCGTCGCAAATCAACGTCATCTTGTCCCGGAACCAGATTGCCTATTCCTCAGGATTGGGCGAGTTCCCCTGGGAACCAATATCTTCCGGCCATGCCACAACGTTAGCAGCTGCGACGAGCTTGTCTCGATTGAGCCGCTTAAGGGCCCATCGCCGCGCCGGTATGCTAGGCATTAAACGGCTCAGGCCGTCTGAAGGGCGGAGTGTTACGTTAAAAACGATGTGGCGATGGTCCGAAAGTGTGACTATCTCCTCTGCTACTCTCCATTCCGACACCATGCGAGCAACCGAAGGCGTTGTCCATGAGATATCCACAATCGACTCCCCCTGCCACCGAACGCATGTGGAAATGGACCCCTGATTCAGAAGTCGAAGGTCAAGCGACGCAGCCCAGTCTTGTACTGCGTGTCCCCTCGGTCTGTCTTGGGTGTTCCCCCAAGCTCTGGAGTGAGCATTGAAATCACCCAAGACAAGCACTGGACGGGGTGAGCATTTACACCGAACGCAGTTTGCAACCCCGTCCAGATATCTCTCGAATTCGATGAGGGAAATGTTGGGAGACACGTAGCAGCCCACTACGGCCAGAGGTCCCCATTCCACTGCAACGAATCCGTGCCCCCTATCTAATAGGGAGCAGTGAAGCCTACCGATTCCACTAACCCAGTAAACAGCGACAGAGTCCGCGGTGTCCCGGAACCAGCGAGGATGATCCCGAAGGCCGTAGGGCTCCGCTACCACCGCCAAGGCAACCGAACACTCCGCGTTAGTCTGCAGAAAAAGATTCTGCGCATTGCGGCAGTGGTTCAGATTGCACTGGAGTACTTTTAGGGCTGGGAAGGCGAGGTGTCCATTTCCTCCGCAGGGCCTGCACCCAGTGGTGCCCCAGTGGTTTGAACTTCGTTTCATTCAGTTGGAGTATGTGGGGAGGTATTTTATTATAAAATTTTAAACAGTATCCCATGAAGGATGAATCTACTTTAGCCAGCCTGAAACCCGGTTGAACCAATTGGTCCCCGGTTGAAAGAAAGAAAGAAAATAGGAAGAAAGATAATTTATTTACGGTAAACATGACGCAGTGTTCGAACACAAACACCAAAGAGAACAAATCGGGGGAAAATATGCGGCACATCCACGCAAAACGGCCATCGCTCAGCTTAATGCTATGACCCTATGCGAGACAGAGCCCCAGCGCTGCACGGTATTTCGCCTGGAACATGCTAGGTGGACAAAATTCAAGTTTTAATTTTCAGGAAATCTTAATTGCATAACACAAACAACACCCCCAAACTCCAAATTCCGAGAAAAAGTTGTTTTTCAAATGCTTAACTGATGAGTCATAGAGTTCAGAAGTCAGGTAATGAGTTTAATGCAAGCGTTCCGGTCAATCAGTTGCAATTTAGCGACACTTTTGTGCACATCACATAGTGGTTTATAGTGATATTGTGAAAGTTTTTTGTGATGGATATTAATACTGAGGGTATGTACTATTATTTACTATATTATTTTTATCAGAATCTATTACAATGAATTTTTAGATTTTTTTTTACTTCATGCATAAATTTTTGCGTAATTTTTTTCATAAACAAAACTTTGAACGTTCAGGAAATACATTGATTCGCCTCTATTCGGGCTAGTTTTTAGATATATTGTAGGTATAACTGTGTAGTTTGTAAAAACACACATATTGTTCAGCACACTTCAGTCACTGACAGGAGTATTGTTGGCAATAAGCCTAATATAGTAGTGGTGGATCGAGTAGAGCGGCGCACAATGATTGTTAACGTAACGGTCCAGCATGACGGTAACCTCGTGAAAGCAAATGAAGTATCTTGACTTGGCTCGCGCGGTTGTCGACATGTGGGATATGGACTCCGCAATCATTGTGCCGATAGTCGTGACAGTCAATGGCTTAATAGCCAAGAGCCTCAACCAACAGCTGAAGAGGCTCTCGTTGGGGCTTGATTCAGAAAGCGGTACTTCTGGACACGGCTCGCATTGTCAGGAGGTTCCTCTCTCTGGAACCCTTACCGCCGGTGGCTTGGACCATGTTCCCGATACCGGTGGGCTACAATTTTTAAATAAAAAATAGGTTTTTAATGAAAATAATTAGAAATGTAAAAGATAAGTTTACATCATCAATTTCTGTTTAATAAAATTGCAAAACAATCAGCTATGCCAATTTCAATTTTCATTGGGAATTGTTATTGTCACTAGAGAACTTATAAGCTCCTCTATATAAAATATCCAAAAAAAGGAAACGTCGGCACTGAACGAGCGAGAGAATTATTTCCCGGAAAATCGGACCTCGAAGGCTTAGTTAAAAGTTACGACTTAAAAAGTCACCAAAGTTACATCGAGTTGGCCAGCGAAATTGGAAAATACGGAGTTAAATTTTGCGATAGTTTTGAGAGAGATAGAGATGAAGGGAATCTTGATTTTTAATATAAAAGGAAAAAGTTTATCATAAACATCTGCCCAGCATTTTCTCAAATATGTTGGGGTTGGATTCTAGTCTTACCGGATGCAGAGGAATACCAGTATTTTACAGAAGCGACTGACCACAACCCAGTTACAAAAGCTCTCAATATAAAACTGAGCTCAAAAATATATTTTTCGTCGCATAATTCTCAAAATTTTGAGCGTATATCTACCATCATACTTTGTGTATAAATAATAAAGGGAATTAAAACAACATAAGCCTATGTTGTTGTAAAAATACTCTACTGCGCCGTCCAATCATTTTTTATTTAATATAACTGCAAAATGACTTTTTCGGTATTTCGGTAGTCATTCGATTCAACTAACATCAAACGCATCGCTGTTTTGAACAATATTTTCGCCGCTATGCGCTATGTGATGCGCTTGTCAAGTACATACCAATTTGCTTATGCTATCAGTAAACCTTTACTTTAGTCCTCGCAACGTTTAAAGTCACGTGCTAATTAAGAAAAACTTGTGCTAGATCCAGCTCCAGATCCAGACTTGCTACCTACTAAATGATTACACTCAGTGTTTCCAGTGCCTTTGTTACATTTGTCTTAGAATAAACGTAGAAAGAACTAAAAAAAAATCGTGTGCAATTGAACTGTTTACCTATATTGGGGTAAGTTTTTTTTAATTTATTTTATCTTCATTAATAATTCATAATCAGCCTATAATGTTCCCACTGGTGGGACATAGGTCTCCTCTCTGTGAGAAGTACTCCACCACCGGAGCGACAGAAGTAGTGGGAATTAATCCATCACGCGGGCAGTGTGGGTTGGTGGATTTCATATTTTGTCTTTGATTTTTTTGTTTGGTTACGATGTTTTTCTTCACCGTTTTTACATACACAAAGTAAATACACAAAGTATAGTGCCTATCTGGGTTTGAAGTCGGGACCGATACCACTGGGCCACCACTGCTCTACGATAGAATAATTATATCCTACATTTCTTGTTCCTAACTTTCTGTTGCTTTTTTGAGATTAAGATCGCACCTATGTCCTGAGACCATTCCAAACAGGGCCAGCGTGGTGCATCACTGCCCACACCCTTTCACAGAGACCAGGCCTGTGTCCCAGCAATGGAAACGTTTTAGGTAGAATATGCTATGTGACGGACATATCATGGACGGACATTTCACAAGCTCATCAATTTCTTGGCTTACATTGGCGCCCACAAGCGCCTAATTTAAGTCTGTTACCATAATATCAGGTTTCATCATATGCCAGTTTTTTACATGGAGCTATTTACTATGACTCGACTATCCTAGAATTACACGAATATTTACTGTATTTAGTATGTTTTTTTTAATGATTGTTAATGTGCAGACTAGGTGCGTCATAGTTTCAGCTTTAATCATGGTCTGGCAGTTTGAGTACTTTATGCGGTCTGCCCAAAAGTCCTTTCTTTAGTATTGTTCGTCGAAGCGTTGAGCTTTTTAAGTTCTGCACGGTTACTGACAAATGTGTGCACTGACTGGACAGGTCCACTCAATCTGTGTTTCTTCACAATAACATGATCTGACCAAGATTACGTGTGGACTTTAAAAGAGGCTGTGACCTCTGAATTTGTTTCGGCCTTTCTTCTCAGAGTAGTCAGATAGGAAACGCTGACCTAATCTAGTTTAAAAAAATATGACAGACGTGTAAACCTTTTCTTAAAGTTATTCTCGTCTTCTTGGTAAACGGGTTGATGATTACAGGATTTAGTACAGCAAAAAAAATGTTGCAGCTTCTCTATTAATATTCTATACTAAGGTTATCCTTCCTCATCATGGCTCCAACACCCAATATGTGACGCCAACATGGTCGGACATCAAATTTAGTTAATCACCATGTCGACTAGTTCGATCGTCAAATGAAACACGCGTAATGCTCTTGATAATATTGTGGTAATGATGGGACTGTTATCTATCGATGTTACGTTAATATAATATTTAAATTATACTTAAAATTATGTAGTGTAAAAGACATGTCAGCAACAAATTATTCAACATCTTAATTAAAGGAGGTACTTAAAGAAGCAGCTTCCGAATTAACGAGAATGTAAATCTTTTTATTAATAAATAATATTTAGGTAGTAGTAACCCGGTTCATCTAAATTCGGATTGGGTTTGGATGGTATATAACAATACAATTCGTGGAACTTGGATTACGAAATGAACTTAAGTTGTAGCCCTAACTTCATTAAAATAAATTGCGAAATTATATCTCCAGAATATTGTAACCGTTTAACTCGCAATGTTATTGGAATAACAATATACAGATAATAAACTGTTCACACAAATAATTTGTTTTGAGTTCTCTATATAACGCAATTTTTGATCCAACGTAGACATGGACAGGTGTATAAATAATCTGAGAGTAAGATTTGACTTTGAACCAAAAATATCGACACTATGGCATTCGGCACATCACTAGTCCATATCGTTAAACTCATAAACGCGAACGGCTCATTATTTCCATACTTAACGATGATTGCACACACGTTAGGAAGCAATTTCACAAAATTACCACCATTCAAAATTAGAGGAAACGCCGAAAAACTTCGGCTTTTAATCGAGTTGCATGTCCTCGAAATGAAGTCGTAAAAGGGATACGTTTACCTACGTATCGATTATGTGAGACCGTTAGGTTAGTTACTTGTGATTTTCACAACGAAACGATCTTTCTGATCGTTTTCCTCTTGTGGAAAAGCGCTCATTCGTATGTTTGACCCTTATTCCGGTTCACCACAACGCGTTATTTCATTGATCACAAACCAATTCCAGTAAACGATGAACGTTAAATAAAACGCCAAATAATCCATCAAAGGTTTTATTTACAAATGTGCTAGTTTGAACGCATTGTTCGGTTCTGTCCAATCAGGCGATGTGTTGCGGGAATGAATCGCGGGATAGATGAGTGCGTTTTAAAAGATTGCTGTAATTGCGATACCGATCAATGTTGATAGAACGATATTTTGTTTACTTTGGGTATGTTTTTGATTTTGTACTGGTTATTGTAGCTCGCAATGGCATGTTAGTTTAAAATTATTTTTATACTCAATTTTTTGTGGGGTACCTACCTACTAATGTGTTTTTGATTTCATTACAAAAAATCTTTTGCTCAGAAATGTTGACGTCTAGTTTTAATCAACATAACATAACATAACATCACGCCTGTAATCCCAGAAGGGCCTAACCCTTCCCAGATGGGCACCTATAGTACACCCACATTTAGCCAGTTATGTTTGAGTCCCATGTAATAGGGGGCGAGCCTATTGCCATCAACCGGGCACAAATCCACACTCCGGGCTGCTACTGAGAAATTCTAGAAAGAAAAACACAGTAACACTTTGCCCTACCTGGGAAACAAACCCAGGACCTCAAGCTCAGCAGTAGCTCTTGCGACCACTAGACCAACGAGGCAGTCGGTACAAAGCGGTTTAAAGCGAGATTATAAACTATCGAAAAAAAATACGTACTATTATAAGCAGTTTGGTACAGTTCACTATTTATCGACAGTTTACAATCTCGCGAGATAGATTATACCTAAAGTAACTGTGTTCACAATCATACGGTGGCAGATGCCAGGCACACCGACTCCGGGATGCTACTGGGAAATTCTAGATAGAAAAACCCAATGAACTTTGCCCGACCTGTTAATCGAACCCAGGACCTCATGTTCAGCAGTAGCTCTTGCGACCACTAGACCAACGAGGCAGTCAGTTTTAATTAAATGATCCTAAATTTAGAGCATGTAGAGATTCTCTATTAAGTTTAAGTTTGTTTATTATTTTAAGCTTCAGTTTACACAAAGGGTTTAGTGTTTCGAGCCTCCTTTTAAACAAACGTGCAAAGTTAATGCCTGTGTTAGGAGATTGCAACAAATCCATGTATATCTCATTCAGAATATTTCTTGGGGGGCCTCGTTTACTGGTATTTTTTTTTGGAACAAAATGTCGTAGTGTTTTAAAGATCCAGCTTAATCTCATAACCCTATTTGCGACCTGTTCAAGATGTGGATACCAGGATAACCGCTGATTGACTATTACACACACTCTTATACTCTTATTTACCCATATGTATTAATGTATATGTAAGTACATAAGAACAGAAGCAAATCAAATATATAAAAAAAAAACGTTTGTTTGCTAGAAATACATTTCAGTAAAGGTGAGATCTTATAACCTAAGTGTTTTTGTATTCTGCCTGCAAGCAGGCCTGCAAATTTTTTGTAAGTTTACATAGATTCTTAATACAGTACTGTTATTATTACTTATATATATTGTTATAACTTAATTTAAATAGTAAATCGACAGTTTCGTTCTTGAGGAGTGTCTTGGTTGCCGGGTCGGTCTCGGTCGTGTTGTAGTCCCCAATCTACAACACGACTCTGTCCACGTGCCATATACAATGTCGTGCCAACAATATCGTTTTCCACGACATATGGATAATATTCTTATAATTATACTAATTGTAAACTTTTATATTCCATAAATTACATAATCCTATAAAAAATAACACTTAAGAAGCCATTCTGTCAATGCAGGTACTGATGGCTAACCACTGTAAAACATGGCAAGTAATAAACATACCCTTAGAAGAATGCATTTTCATTAGGAAAATCTCTAAAAAACAGTACCTCCGACGGATTTTAGCTCATGTTTTATACACTCAGCTAAAATCTGTCGGAAGCTTTTCACCAAGGTATGATTGCAGACGTTAAGTCGGAAACTACTGAAACTATTTTAAATTAGTTATACAGTTAACGCGTTTATAACAACATCAACAACTGCAGTATAAACTTGTGCTATGAGTTTTATAATGTTATGAGAATGAAAGCTATTTTTATGCTACACGGAGTTGTTAAAACGTTTTTTTTTAAATGAAATTTATATGAGAAACATCGAAACAACTTAAAGTTTTACTGTCATCTTCTGAAAAACGAAAACTAGAAAATTTTATACCAAAATAACAGTCACTAAATGTAATGTTTTGTGACAAAAATTCGCGGATAATTTACAAGCAGGCAAATCTATCTTGTTTTACTAATTAGATTGGTTGCTAGTAAATGATTAGGTACTTAGAAACCACTCATTAAAAATCTACAACAGGGACAAAGTAACGATCAGAAGCACAGCACTACCTGGGTTAAAATGTTAGTAGAACTGCTACAGTGATAAAATGTACAGACTTCTGACAGATTGGCTGCAACTTACTGAGCGTTTCCTGCACTCTACATTTACGACTTGCAAGCGACTTGCTAGCTCAACAAGAAGTTTTAAACAAACCTTAGAAAGTATGAGAAAACTACTTTGTTTTAGGTATATCTTGTTAATAAAGTAGGTGTAGTAACAGCTAATGAGTTAATTGGTTCAAAAGATAATGCTGAACCAAGAGAAGACCATTCGGATTACAAAGTAGAACATCAGAAATACAAAATATTAGTACTTTTTCACATTTCTTTAGAATATACTTTAGCACTTCCGCTTAGATACACTTTCCTGTAACAAGATCAAGGTTGAATCAACAATAAAATTTAACTGAAATGCCGAAATCAATCATAAACAAACTTGACCTTGACTCCCGCTGAGCACTTTTCGCGTTTGTCTTGAGGTGTATTGTTTCACCGTTAAATTTGATTGTATTAATTGCGAGATTTCGAACGGGCTATGCTTGGAATCTCTCTGAGAGATCGAATCCGGAACGAGGTGATCCGGCAGAGAATCAATGTTGTCGATGTAGCTCACAGAATAAGTAAGCTGAGGTGGCAATGGGCCGGCCATATTAGCCGTTCAACCGATGAACGCCCTCGGGCTACGTTGAGTGACGATCTTTGCAGGGTGGCTGGTAGCAGCTGGATGAGAGTTGCCATATCCAGCTCTGGACTCATGTAGGCTGATGATGATGACGATTATTTAAAGCGACTTTGTGTTATGTCATTCACGTTTGAACTCAAAATGCAATAGAATATTTCCAACTTCACTTAACCAGACCAACGATAATCTCGATTCCGAACTTACTGAATGCCTAAAATAACTATAGTGGAAATAACAAATCTTCCAAAAATAAATATTACTTCACTTTAGAAAAACTCTCGCTTCCTATTACGAAAATTCGTGTTAATATCTTCTAACATTGCTCAGTACACTTTCACGGCCTAAAGTGTTTATTTGTAACATTAGCACATTATGTATGACTGGCAACACAGAGTGTGAAATGTCATTTTTAAATATGGCACTGAACTGAGCTGAAGGTCTGAAGATAACAATAATAAAAATAAAAAACCAGTATACTCAATTTAAAGTTTTGTTTTTAGAAAATATTTTAAGTTTATCAGAGATAATTAAATTTTTTAAATTAGTGACTGCACCTTAGTTTTTTTTATTTAAAAAAATACGTCATAATGAAGGTGTTGTTATTAGTTTTGATCGTAACATTATCGTGGTCAGTGGAAGCTTCTCATAAAAGTGAAAAAACAAATGAAGTGGAGCCAAGAGGGAAAGAAAAGTACGCGCTAATAAGTGAGTATCATTGTTTTATATTTAATTGTGATAGTTTCATAATATGCACGCCTTGTACAAAATCATGAGTTAAGCGTAATAAGCCGTTAATCGAACGTTAATTGATTTAACTATTTCTAAAAATAATTTTATCTGCCAAGACTTTTTCCAAAAATATTAGCGTCAGCTTCCAGTGTAGTATGCAGATGATTAACCATATTTCTATCAAAGTCACTTTGACATAACCTACAAATTACAAAAACTCGCATTGGAATCGGTTCAAAACTTTGGGAGCTTCGGTGATCGGCGCTGCAGACAAGTAGACACCGTATTCAACTCTGTAATGCTTATTGCGTACCCCTTTTTATATGTATCTCCTGAGTGTGTTCTTTACAAATGATTAAAGAGCCTACAGTAACACAAATCCGTACAAAAGACTTTTCTCAATAAAAGCCTTTTCATTGGGTAACAAAAAGGAATAGTGTTACTTTCCAAAACTCCTTGGAGCTAGAATGGCATCCATTGAAGAAGTAAATTGAAAAAGTTTGCTTTTGTGCATGGATATTGTTTACGACTCCGATTTCTTTATCTTTATCATTTAATTAACGAGGAGAATATAAAATAGTACTTAAACATTATTGAACTAAACCAATATTATCAAAAAAGTTATGACCTAAGTGTACTGCATCCCACGCCAAACTGAGTATGTCAATAACTATTTTAATTGGTATACCTAGCTATAACTGTTTGACTTTTTATACGAAAATTAAATTATATGTACGTAAATAACAACAAATACCTATTTAATTAATAAAACACGATATATCTAGTTAATAATAACAAAACGATATCATAACTTAGCTAAAACAATTTACAATCTTACTATTATTATTATTATTCATTTATTTCGGACAGAATCCATATAAGCGTTAGTAACAATTTTCTTGAGATCTATGTTAGTAGGTACCTAATATGAAAAAGAAGAAAGAAAACAATTATATTTACAATTTCCCTGTAACTATACCCACCCAGTGTGCCTGTATGGGACAGTCATGTCGTGATGCAATCATTTCCAAAATGCTGTTGGTGCTACCGCGCAGTCTCAGGAATAACAATGCCACTTTCTTACGTACTATAGCGTGGAAACCATCAACTCGCGCATTTGCGAACATTTGCGACGCACTACAATGCCGTGGCAACCCCAACAGCATTCTGAAAGCATTATTATACTGGATACGCAGGACGTTGTAAGCTCGTTGCGTATACCGAACCCACAGGCTGCTCGAGTAAAAAGATTGGCAATATGCCTTAAAAAGTGCTATTTTCACTTCCTTTGTACATCGAGCGGACCTACGGGCCAGCATATTGCTCCTTACCGCCAACGCCCTGCGTTCCCTCTCGATATCTGTGTCATCTTTTAAGTCCTCCGTGACCAGATGACCCAGATATTTAAATTTCTGCACCACTTTCAACGCAGTCCCATCGACCATGATCGGAGGCACTGTACTAGGTCTCTGGTTTCCAGCCCTAAAAATCAGTACCTCACTTTTCTGTGAGTTGTACCTGAGACCATGCTCGGACGCGTAGCGTTCACAAATTTGAACCAATGTCCTCAGGGCATTGACCGAGGGGGCCAGCAGAACCATATCATCAGCATAGCTTATGTTGTTGACACTTGTTCCGTCAATGTAGCATCCGACATGAGTCCTGCTGAGCTCCTCGATCAACTGGTTTACATATAGGCTAAAGAGGCCGGTAGATGTGAGGCCACCCTGCCTTACACCGCATTCCAACTTATATTAGTCAGACAGTGTATCCACCCATCTCACCTGGTTAGTTTGGTTTTTATACCAGAATTTAAGAATACTTGTATATTCCGTTGGCATACCAGTTCCCTCTAGCTTTCGCCAAAGTATGTCGTAGGCAACTGTGTCAAAAGCTTTTGACAAATAGAGGAAATAGGCATATATCGGTGACTTTCTCTCCGTATAATACCTGACAGTATGCTTAAGGCATAAAATAGCACTCTCAGTGGACAGTCCCGCCCTGAAACCGAATTGTGCGTCATGTAAATGTAAGTACCCACTGAGACTCTGATTAAGCAAACTGTCAAGTATCTTTGCTGTTGTTGTAGCAAGTGAGATGGGCCGATAATTTGTCCGATCTGAAACATCCCCTGTCCTGTTTTTAAGAATGGGTACCACCAAGGTTTTCATCAACGAATCTGGTAAGTAAGAGTGACCTATACACAGCGTAAAAAACATTGCCAGTACACGCGGCAGATGTACACCTGCATGCCTGAAATGCTCGATGCTAAGACCGTCATACCCTGGAGACTTACCCCTTTTCATCTTTTGAATTGCAGCGACAACTTCTTTTGCTGAAAAGCTTGTTTTTCTCCTGGGCACACCGGCCCCGGCACCGCATGAAACGGTCGTCGCTGGCCTAAGGGGAGATCTTACCATAAAGTGATCTCTAAAATTATTGGCAATACCTTTAGGATTACTGATGCCGCCGACGCTCACAGGTACACTTGGCTTAGGGTTCAACTTGTTAGTATTCTTCCAGAAGGCTGAAAAATTCCCCGCTGAAAGATTTGAAGCAAGAATATCCATCTTTATTTGTTCTTGCCTACTCTGACACCATTTTAGTTTGGACTTAAAATCCCTCCGACTATCACACATTTGTTCATAAACAATACTATATAGCGTCAAAAATTCCTCCACATTGCTGTCGACTGTAAATGTACCCAAGATACTGGCGGCATTGCATTGGCCGATATATAGCAATACTTAGTCTCAGGTCAAGGTATGCCGTATTAACCAAATAATTAAGTAGTTATTTTGATGATACTTTTTAACAAGTACTTTTCAAAATTGTTGCAAAGTGTTCTTAGTCCGCATACTTAGTTGTCGCGTGTATTAATTGCTATAAATAACGTCGTTAACCAAACAAAAGCACTTTTTTAATTAATTGTTTCTTTAAAAAATCCTGTAATCCCCGAGAGGTTAAGCAACATCTTGCCAGTTATGTTTAAGCCCCATGTAATAGGGGGCAAGCCTATTGCCATCAACTGAGCACAAATCTAGACACCGGGCTGTTACTGAGAAATTTCGGATAGCAAAACCCACTAACACGAACGTAGGACCTCATGCCTACATCATATGTCTATAAATTTCACTCCTGAAATTGAAATTTTATTTCAGTGACTGTGTCATTAACCCACATCCGACATATAAACGTACATTGCGTCAGACAACTTACGACCAGTTATGACATATCGTCCATTATAGAAACGGAAGAAACTAAAGACAAAATAACAGACTGTAGAAAGTATTCTACGGCGCGATGTCCTAAATTCAAGAAAAGAACGAGAATGTGTAGGTTCTAGAGTAGAGATAGAAGTGGTCATGCTACGGATTCTGGTTTCTAATATTCACTGCATATTCTCGTCTTTTTAAACATTGGTTTACAAGTACACCTTTTCAAAATATATTTAAAGGGTCATTGAAAGAAAGGCCGGAGCGCAAATGATAAACATTAACTGTCTTCCATTGAGTGTTTCGCAAAATTTACCAATTCGCCGTAATTACGTTACATTCCATTCGTTTTATAAAACAAAAACATAGAACAGTTGCAACTAAAACAAGGAAGTCTGGAACTAAAAGGTCTCCGCGAAAGCTTATTCCTGATTCCGAGAGCGTCCCGTGTCGGCTTCTATAGCGAATTAAAATAGAAGTCTGGACTGAAGATTTAAATCTGAATCGAGAACAAGTTGGAAAGTTTCCCCGCAGAAACCTTAGCCTTCCTTGGTTAAAACATTTTAAGATTAAACACACTAGTCTCGTGTTGCAAGGGCTTTGAGAAGTTGGTTTTTAGGGACTGCGAGAGCCAAAAGAAAAGTAAGAAACACAAATCTAATAGCTGACCTTTGCTTAGATGTGAAAATATACGTGGTTTGTTGCTCTATACGTCTTGTTGTTCAATGATCCATTATAATCGTGACGGCTTGGCGTTCTTGTTTTAAATGTGTATGTTAGAAAATAGTTTCTATTATTAATGACACATTTTTTTTAAATTCCTGTCCCTCTTTTTTAAATGCATTTAAATATCGGTGATGTAAATAATTTTATTATTTTGTGTCTGTTAGGTTTTAAGTGTGTAAATATTAAGTATATTACGTGATTATTAAAAATAATAAATGTAGGTAGATTTCGTAGTTATTTTTCACATTATTTATTTATTTTAATTTAAATTATTATAACACCTTCAAAGACTCATCTCAGACGATGTTATATGTCACAATGTCTAAGCGGATTCACAAATTTACAAAAAATATAATTACCCGTGAGTAAAATTACAAAGAAATGTAGACGTATTTACTAAAATAACAATTAGTAACTACTTATAATTAGTACTTACTAAAGTTTTTTTCATAATACCTCTAGCTAGACTTCATTGTGACATTAAAAACAAAAACTACTTTTAGCGGTCCTTAGAATTGAATCTATCAAGCGTAGTCGTATTGGGGAGTCCAATTTTCACCTAATTACTTACAAATTTTGAACAACATTAATGAATCTATGGTATCTCACAGTAGAGTTCCTTTCCATAGTCTATTCCCTCTTTTAATGCCGAAAGTAAAATAATACAGCACATCCCTTTCTTTGTTGCAGCCAACCTCGCGATCGTACTGGCTGCGAAAGTTGGACTGTACAAACTAGTTCTGGTCATTGCCCTAACGGTAGCTAGCGTGAAGATACTCCTCATAATGGTCTGGGCCTCCGTCATATACAAGCATGTGCCTGACCCGTACTTGCAATATCAGAAAACGGAGCAGTTTGCACCTTATCCGGATCAGTTTGCGTCTTATTCGGATAATTTTGCGCCTTATTCGGATAAGTTTGCGCCTTATTCGGATAAGTTTGCGCCTTATTCGGATAAGTTTACTCATCACAAGGAAGGATACCAGGCCTTGGATTTGATCGCTGATTTTATTAAGAATCGGCAGAGACGGCAGTTGGTGTAGGTGTGTATCTACATTCAACTTGACCAATTTTCATATAAATTTTAATAGAATATTAAAATATTTGTAAAAATCACCCTGATCCCTAGACACCTTTGATATATGTAAGTTATTCACTGACTAGCACTTCGCCCGCGACTTCGTCCGCGTGGATAAAGAAAAAAAAATTGCCTATGTTCATCAGATATAATTTCGGCTTCTAATGGTAAAACAATTTTTCAAACCGGTCCAGTAGTTTTGGAGCCTATTCAATACAAACAAACAATCAAATATTTCCTCTTTATAATATTAGTATAGATTATTCTAGGATTTAAAAAATTAAACCAACCGTAGTTTCAGTTGACAATCATACTATTTGCAATGCCTGATTAAATATTCATATAAAATTCATATCAGTCGTGTTTAGCGGCTGGCAATGATAATATTATAATTAATTTCTGTCGTGTTATTTAAAAATGGGACAAACTTTTTACTTCGACCCATGGAAACCAAGGAGGTTACTTATCAAAGATTTTATTTAAATCTCGAACCGGACACATAGAGCTGCGTAAAGTGTACAAGAAACCAATAAACACATTGGCTCTAAAAATGTTATCGTAGTTCGTCATTGGTTTTGGAATTCATAATTAATTTACTTGATTTAGTTTCTGCGCATTATTTGAGAAAAGTACTAAACAAGCCTTGGCCGACAACAGAGGCATTGATGGACTACGTCTTTGTGTGCCTCAGCTCCACCTCGGCCCACATTTTCACTTTCATCCATCAAAGCCTCAGTTGTCGGCCGCTGCACTAACGTACTTCGATTCCCGAAAAATATCCCTGAAAACTATAGATCTATAGAAATGTCTATTTCGGTTCTACATAAAAAAACATG
Source organism: Dasypolia templi (assembly GCA_963555695.1). NCBI lineage: Eukaryota > Metazoa > Arthropoda > Insecta > Lepidoptera > Noctuidae > Dasypolia > Dasypolia templi. The sequence continues at coordinate 2,803,485 of OY743145.1, forward strand.
TTGTGGCGTTTGCCATTCATGTAGTTTTCAGCTAAATGTCTTAACTACATGTGACTCATAACATAACTTGCAAAATGTGGATATTTTAGCCGAAAAGCCTGAGATACATGATATCCACTATCATATATCTCAGGCTTTTTGGCTAAATTATAATTTCTTTGTTCGCAGTACACTTCTTCTACGTGGTAGCAACGAAGCTGTTCGTCCTCAAAATGGTCTACGGAGCCCTATTCTACATTCTCATAACAAAAGGCTGGCACTTCGTCCTCTGGTTCATTCACTATCTGAAGAAAAAGAAACATGAACACCACGAGTACATCGAAGACCATCATTTTGACCACGGCCACTTTGACCATCATGATCATGGACACTTTGACCATAGTTTTGACCCCCATGACCATAGTTACGGCAATTTTGACCCAAGTTATGGGCAATTTCACCATCAGCCGTATGGCTACGATAAGCATGGTTATGGAAATGAGAAAAAGAGGATCTATGATGCTGATGGTTCTTATGCTGTGAAAGGACAATGATTTTGATAAGATATTTTAGTTATCAACAATATTAGGATCAGTGTACTTATAATGCGTCTGCACTCGTTATGTTTTAAATATAGGTTTGCTCCTTTGTAATAATGCGAACCAAATATTTGTATTCTGCTTCCAACCTATAAAATTGTGAGAATTCAAATTCATAGTAACATAACATAACATCACGCTTTGTGTCCCCGAAGGGCTGGGCGGAGGTGTACCTATAGTACACCCACATTTCGCCAGTTATGTTTAGGTCCCATGTAATAGGGAGCGAGCCTATTGCCATCTACCGGGCACAAATCCAGACTTCGGGCTGCTATTAAGAAATTCCAGATAGAAAAACCCAATAACACGTTGCCCGACCTGGGAATCGAACCCAGGACCTCATGCTCAGCAGTAGCGATTGCGACCATTAGACCAACGAGTGTCTCTAAATATTTATTTTAATGTTGATAAAGTGTGTTTGTGTTTGTATGTTACTCTGAATACAATCTTGTTCAGGGACCAGTTTTCAGTTTAGTTAACGAAATTAATGATAAACGCAGATTAATGAAATAATTTCTGCACAAACAAATGTTCTTAATTGAAGGAAAGAAATATCCTTAATGAACTTCTTACTTATACACGAAATCATGGAGGGTTATAATTTGAAATATGTGTCAGTTTTTTTTAATGTTCTTGGTATGTTAAGTCAGGGAAATTGTTCAGCAAATTGACAAACAACTTAAATTGTTCTTTTATTCAAATTCCAATACTATCATTCTTTGACAGTTGTGTGAAATGGCTATAACTCGGCAAATTATTGACGTGGGCTGTAAATTTGCTTAACAATCAATTTCTTGTCGAGTGGGTACTAATGAGTAAAGACTCAACTAGATGTAAATAAAATTATTATTTTAAAACTGCTTCTAAGAAGCATGTACAAGTATTTGACATTAGAAGTCATATTAATATAGTGTCATTAAGTGTAAATAACTTAGCTTTAAGTAATTTATTACCAAGTTGTGAAGTGTGTGGCACACTGGAAGATGTTGTGCATTTATTGACGGAGTGTGTCAGATTTCAGTATGCAAGAGAGGATGTAGATAATAGAGCTGGAGACAAAATGAACGATGCTTCCTTGCTCTATCATATTCTGTCAACACCTGGCTCTGGAGCTGCTTATAATTTAATTATGTTTGTTTTGTTACGTTTCACATAATAAGGTCCGATGGGACCGGCATGTGTAAAAATAAATAAAGAGATAAAAAAATAAAAAATGTTTGCGTTTACATTTTTATTGTTTTGAAAATGTGCCTATTTATTTCTTTCTAAAAGATCCTACTAATACGAGTATTATAAACGCGAAAGTTTGTGAGGATGGATGTTTGTTAATCTTTCACGCAAAAACTAATGAACAGATTTGGATGAAATTTTGCACACAGATAGTTTATAACCTGGATTAACACATTTAGTACTTTTTGGCCCGATACTCGCACGGTATCAAGATTTATGCGGGTGAAAATCCCATAACTCTAAGTTATATTCTGTTGGTAAAATAACACTATTATTCCTAGAATGGGTGGTCCAAAAATGCATAGTTTCGGAGATATCATCAATCGTAATATGTGTGTAGGTAATCTAAGTTTCATTGATAAATACGAGTAATTTCTTTTTTAATCAAACCAATAATTCATATTGAAAGCTAAGAAAATGCGACGTTGTCATATTTCACGTAAGGGTGTTTTACATTAATAATCGTGACTTTGTCGAATTATATTGTAGGAAAAATTACATATGGAAAAAAGGAAGATTGAAACATAATTCATATGCCAGTTGATTCTTTGATAGGGTCTCAATCATAACCCTAGAGTTATGGGATAGCAAAGAATCGGATTAAAACAGTAAGGTGAGTTCTAGCAGCGAGGTGTAATTTTTTGTAATGGAGAGGACGAAGCGAAGCCGGTTTTACTTTGCTTACTAATCAGTAAAAAAATATGTATGACCTTAAAATTAAAAGTCTTTCCTTTAGGTACTGAATTTAACACCATCTATTTTCAAGTTTTAGGAGCAAGTTTTTTTAAAAGGCTTTCACTGCTTGAGAAATCCCATTTCCCTTCCTCGGACAGAAATATTTGCCCTCCTTGAGCGAAAACCTAGATTCTAGCCTACAATATTGTATAAGATTTCCATACAACGAGAGGTCAGCATATACTGGATAGCATATGTAGCCGCGCGTACAGCGCAGCGGCTTGCTGTCGTCAATATCGAGTGACGTCATGACGGGATCACTATTCTATGAATTTTTAGTTCCCGATTATGACGTTTTGGCGCCGGATTATTTAAGTTTATTATTTTCATATTGTAATTAAAAATAGGCGGTTTTGTTGTTTGAATATTATGTTGAACTAAATACCCGTAGTGTAACTACATTTTTTGACAACAGTGGACACTATCGAATGTGCCATTGTTTGATAGAGGCAGTGTTGCTGATGCGAACCTCCGGAGGAAAGCAGGTAGGAATCGTGTTATATGGTGTTTTATTACTTAACAATCCATTTGAATCCATCCAAACTATTAATGCCAAAGTAACTCTTGTTTGTTTATCCGTCTGTCTGTTACCTTTACGCCTAGAGCACTCAACCGATCATTATATTTAGACATATAGGTCCTAGATAAGGATATATGCGTAACACAGTACCAATCAGAATCTGAATAATTTGGATGGACATTGCTAATCCATTTCTTCGTATGTTTGAAAAATTTGTTTCTTCAACAACGTAAATGACGCAATGAATGTTGTTGAGCTGTCAAAATTAACCCCATTCCTACTGTTAATGTGATACACAATTACCCCGCTGGATGTTTGTAAAATGATGAGATACAAAATACACGAAGAAGAAGCCGGCTGAGATGTAGTTCAATCACCTACAAGATCTAGGTAAAGTGAAGCACCCACCGTATAATAACCGACACGCTCAAGGAACAAGACCGAACATAGCTTGCCTAATTTCTACTAACCACTATAGTCAAAGTCAAAGTCAAAGCATATGTTTCAAATAGGCATATAAAAGGCACTTTTGAACGTCAACATTTACATTAAAATAGAATTGATTCAAGGTGCCCCTTCCAAAAGGTGGTTTCGTATGGAGAAGAATGGGCTAGAAACTCCACCGTTACTCAATTACAATATTTTGTATAAGTTCATTAATTATATTTTTATATGTGAAGATGTTGCACCTTATGTAAAAATATTTTTTAATGAAGCAAAGACAGATAAATCAATCACGTGATAGGTACATGGTGCTCACATATTTACAAACATAATAAAAGTATAAAATTTTCCTAAAATATTAACAAGGCATAAGTCAGTGTGTGAGTTAAGTAAAAATAACAAATTAAAAATTAGCAACCAATATAACGTTGTCTAGACTTGATTGTCCTATGGAGCTGGACCAGCATGTTTCCAAACATTCCTATCTTGGACATAATCCTCCAATTTGTATTATACGTGTTTACAAAGTGTACTTTTATATGATTTTAAATTTTCTTTCTTTTAATTGCAATCATTGTTTTAACATTTAACACATGAATACATTTCGCTATAACTACGTACTAGCTATTAGTTCCGATTACACGAGTTCAGAGGCAATCAATCTATCAAATATGTATTGTATATCAGGGCTGCCAAGGATTTCAATCTGATGAATGGCCTGAATGGCCCAAGTGAAACTTTAATTTCAGAAGTCAGTGTCTTTGGTTTTATATTTTCGGTTTTGCTACCGACTGACCCTTCAAACAAAAAATAATTTTCCAAATCGGTACAGCCCTCATCGAGTAATCGGGGAACATACTAAAAAAACAAAAAAAGATTCGAACTGAGAACCTTCTCCTTTTTTTGAAGTTGGTTAAAAGTAGGGTCTCTAAAGTAAAACAAAAGTTGAGAAGTTCTTATTCAGGTACTTAGATAGTAAATAAATTAAATTTAATTAACGTTAGCGGACTGGTTCTTCAACGCACTGTGTTGAATATCCAACAGTGTGTTTTTTCGACGCGCTGTTGACCCATTGCGATGCATTTAGTTGGTTTCTCAATATTCACGAGATTTGAAAATCCAGGGTGCCTAAAAATCCCGTTCGAATAGTTTTACGTACGCGCGAACGTTTTAAGTTTGGAAAACATGGCACTGACGATAAGACCATATCGTCAGTGCCATGTTTTCCAAACTTTTAACTATCCGCCAGGCATACAATCGCAAATTCTCAACAAATGCAGCGAGAGTTAATTTTTACGACGTGCTCGTAATGATAAGAAACCAATACATCCTGTTACTTTTCCTCCATAACACACAAAGTTTATTCAATACCTAGAAACTAGAGAAAATCGCCAAGAGTCAATTTCCTTTCAAACCGAGCTGAGGTAAAAGCTAGTCTAGAATGTAACCTGCGAATTGTGAAAGCGGAGGGAAAGCCTCCTCAGCTAGCAGACGCTTTCTATGTAATGTTATGAAATGGTACTATTATATCTTGGAGTATTTCCCCAAAATACAGATGCAGAAAACCTGGTAAAGAATTCACGCTGAGAAATAATGGGAACTAAACACAAAGAACAATGGCGACGAAATTGTTAATGGAATTAGTAAGCGTCTACATATGGCACCGTGATAGATACTGACGAAATAATTTACTAAGTTTTATGAAATCAAGATTATGGCCTATGGTGGCCGGGCAAAAAAATCGTCATTAATGAAAATTCTATTGACTATTTTATTGATGACATAAAATACTTATGGCTATTTATCTTTTTCTGGCTTGATTGGACGTTTAATGTTGCCATGTATTAAAAATCTTGGGCAAGTAACAAAAAAGCTTTGCTTTTCGTATTGCAATAATATACTTAGGAAATACATTTCTGCGTCAGAATTTAATAAATGTGAAAATAAAAATAATTGTTTGTGGTAAGAATATAGCGGTGATCATTTTGAATACATAAATGAAATCGCAGTATAATTCCAGTATGGCAACTACGTTACCGAAAAAAAAAACATGTCATTTTATCAGTCAACCTACCGGCCTACTGACAACATAACAAAGATTACTATAATTAGACAACATAACACAACTTGTCGTTCGTTGCTTGCGCGTTTATCTCGTATTTTGTGTTTAATTCCATCGATTATCCTTGATTTTCTACTTTATCAACTGCTTCTGCTTATGGACTCTGAGATTAACTGTTTTCTGTGTGACTAGTGCTTGCCTAGGGATTCTGATTATTTTATTTTACGGCGACATTTTTTCTGACACTCTGGGTTACGATTCTGCCTGATACCTTGGACTTTGTTGTGTGTGAATCCATTTGTTAAAACGATTGGAAGCTGTGTAAGGCCTACACGCATCATGTGTCAACGGCAACATATATGTGTCAATACATTGCGCCGATACCCAGCATTGGCACTTAACATGGGAGCCACTGATTTAATCTGCAGCTGGGTATATCCACAAATTGTAAGTATTTCTGGGGACTAGTCAAGTTACAAGATAGTGATTATCTTCATTGCTTATACCTATATAGCAAGCATAGAACAAAATAATTTACCCTCGTTGAAAACATTGTCTGATTTCTGTTAGTTGCAATCAATGTTGTTAAAAATCATGATTTTAAAATAATTTAATATGTAGACATCTAAAGCTTTGTACTAAATAGGTGACGAACAACATATTGCGCTTTTACCATAAATATCATGAAAAACAATTTGCAAGTTTCAATGAATAAACATTTTATGAGTATTATACTTTTTCTAGATTTTGAAAGATGACTATGGCTGCGAGGCATGTAGAGATCTTGCAATGGCTGCAGTTAACTTGCAAAGAGAAGTTTTGGGCAGTGAAGAAGCTGGACCAACTACAATGTGGCATTCAAATGTGTGCCTTTTATGTGGCTGTTCAAGTTTTTATGTGTTTAGTTGGACGACGAACTGTTGGATGTTGCACTCATACAATGACTGTAGTATGGTATCTAGGAAGGGCCAGACAGCAAACAAATATTTTAGCACCCGCAGGTTTTCTTGATGACATTGTGATTAGGGATGATGAGGAATAAATATTAAAAAATATATTTTGTATTTTTTAATCTAACCTACCTATGTCCTACCCCTACCATATAATTAATCAAATACATATATGTAAAACTGTCCTAAGAAAGTTAGCTAAGATTATTAAATAAATATACCTTTGAACATTTATTTACGTAGGTACTTTATTTATTTATTTTATTTTTTGCGCTGAGAAATGCTCATGCATACTGCACTATCAAGGAGAGATAGTTCAGATATGTGGGACTCCAACTAAGACTCCACGGTGTCCTCCTCTCCGCTTTAGGCGGGAACACGGGCATGCGTTATCATTCATCCGGAATACCCCCCATCACCGGCACACCAGAACACATGGCACGCTGTGACCAGCCTAGGGACCAACACAGCCCTGGGCACCAGACAACCCCGGTTCTGTCTGGGCAACCAAGGGGACCAACCCCTTGCGACGAGTCAGATAAATGGCCCCGTCGCCTACCATTTTTCGGCCGCAAAGGATAGGAAGAGCGGCCAACAACATACCGACACTCCTCTTACCCTGCGGTCCCACTGCGTCGGCCATCTAACGGTGGCGACCCGCAATACCGGCACTCCTCTCCCACTGCGGCCTCAATTGCGATGTAGCCCAAGCGGCACCGCAACCTTGGTTGCTACGTCGTCGGCTTTTCGGCAAAAGCCCTGACGAGCAGCCCCTGCTCGGGTTCCTCTTAGCTTCACCTTCAGCTTATACTAAGCTATTTCGTGAAGCGAAATAGAATCTTCTATTTCGCTTCACGAAATAGCTTCGTATATTTACGTAGGTACCTACGTCGCATTTGGGACGCAGACCTACGCACGTCGCGGTCAGCTAGGCTTATACTTAATACGTTGTCCGTAGTTTATTTTACTCTACATAAACATCTATCAATGATATTAAAACTGTTAGGTAGGTATTCCTATATTTATTTTTCGATTAGGGTCTGTTGTTGACAAAACATAACCTCTTGAACTTCGAACTGGAATACCTTTAATTCCCGACCTCCTATAAAAGTATAACTGAATACAAAACTGTTCAGGAATACAAACTCTGTATTTTAACAATTTTTTCATCAGTAGACGCAAAAAAAAAATGTCAACAAAAATTTGTTCGGGATCTTGCCAATGTTCTTTGTTTTCTCAGAATCTGTTTAATTATTTCTCTGGCAAGTGTACTCTAGGTTGTTGATGGACTTTTACAGTGCTGTAAACGAGCGAATTTCAATTGGTACTACTAAGTACATCTGTGTTTCCGCTTTCCTTATCAATTCAAGCCACAATCTTCAGATCAACTAGGTGCTGGCTTTGGCTTAAATAGCTGCACGTCGTCAATGTTAGATTATCTGGTTATGTTAGGCTAAAATTTTTACGTTCTTAACGCTGTAGGTCTTAGTAATGACCATGGATTAAGAAAAGTAGTCATTCATGAAGAAGAGTGTGTCTTCACATACACATTTGAGTAGACCTTCTGGAAGTTTCAATCTGATTTCTGTTATTCAGGCAGCTTGCTCAACAGCACCTGTTGCAAGACGTGGACTATAAGCGAAATGTGAACAAAATTTAACAGTTTCCTCTCTTAAGAAAACAAGTATTGCTTTTAGCAATATTGTTGTGTTACGTGGTAACGACCAGCATGGAGTAAAACTTTAATTGTTATTTGCTAGGTCTTGGCTGAGAAGGTAGGGAAGTCAGCCAAGCTGAATTATTCGAGAAACTCAGCTGTATGTGGGCTGCTATGTTGACGGGTTGCGTATTAACAATATTAGCTTCGCCGATGATATGATCCTGCTGGCTCTCTCGGTCAGTGTACTCAAAAAATTGGTTAAGATTTGTGAGGACTACGCTGCCGGCCATGGGTTACTTTATAAAGTGAATAAGTCAGAACTCATGGTATTTAAGGCTGCATATATGACATGGTGGGGTGGGCGGAGAACGTGCATTTCCTGCCGTCCTTCACTCAGCAATAATATAAATTAAACATTTTACAGGTGCTTTTGCAGAACTGTCTGACTGTGTCAGTTAATCAGGAAACAACACCTCCCTCATAACTAATTTTGAAGCTTCCTATTCCAAAATTAGTGACGAGTGAGGTGTTGTGTGTGTGACTAGTGATGTGTGTGTGAGTGTGGTTCGTGTATATGATAAGTGTTACATAAATACCCATGGATAAGAACGGACAAGAAAATCCACGGTAACTCTCTTGCAACTCAATTACGTTGTAGTCGGATTCCATAGTTTTAAAATAAATACACTAGGACAGGAACAGTGATAGCCCTAGTATTTTTCCATATCCTTCGGGACTGGGGAGGGGACTGGGGAGTGGTTGATGGCGCGCAAGGACATCTAAATTTGGAGCCTGCGCAGTAATGAAGCGGTACAGGCGGGCTTGTCATGATACTGGTCTCGTTATCGTTGGTGTCGCCTGAGAGGATGAGCAGAGTTCTAGGTGGCACAAAGGTGAGATTTATAAAGTTAAAGAAAAACGATCTCTCAAAACCTGTAAACTTTGGCTTAGCTTCATTGTTTGGGCCAATGGAGTTTTTATTGCGATTACGTTGTTATCTGTCACTGTGCAGACTTGTAACATGTATCATGAAGCTCTGGAAACATAAATAGAACATGGATTCAGATTCATAGTTGTCTATGCCTCTATGGCATCTATGTGGTCAAATTCAATTAATTTATTTCAAATAGGCACATAAATAGCACTTTTGAACCTTAACTGTTCAAAAAAAATATTGAATTGATTCTAGGCGCCTCTTCCTTATGGTAGTTTCGTATGAAGAAAAATGGGCAAGTAACTCCACTGTTACTCTTTTAAAATGTTTTACAATATTTTGTACTTAAATATAATTTATTAATTTATATGTGAAGACGACGCATGCACCTACAATATAATTACTATACCACAATAGGTAAAAATAATTAAATATAAATATAAAGCAATGGTCACAAAATACTCTTCCGTAACTATCCTTATTATAGGGTAAATCTAAACCCAAGCAATCGAAACTGGGCTGTTGTTATACCAATCATTTAAAATCACGCTCAAAACAATAAAAATACATTGTGCACAGACTTTTGTTTGTTTGGCATCTCGCAGGTCAACCTATGCGGTTGTCGTCTGCTTAAGCGGACTTGATTGTGCACAGACTTCAAATGCAACGGCTTTTATAGCCAACATGTCGACAGCTCTAGTGTCGAATGATCGCCACTCGTCGACAATTTATTTTTACAACTGTTCTCGATTGTACTCGATTATGTTGTTTGGGAAGTTAAATGGCGGCGATGTGTTTAAGTTACATTGTTAACGGCTGTACGCTACAATTTAACGAGTTTGCTTAAGTTTTGTTGTTGTCTGGCGAGGGGTTATGGGCTTATCTGTATGTCTTACATAGGTCCTACTTCTAACCCAATTTTGTAATTCTACACTTGAAATTGATAGCTTGTTTTTTAGTTCTTAGTAATTGCCACAAACTATATTCACGGTTTGCGGTTTTGAATAGTTGTTTAAGTGCAGGTTGTGCAAATAAATATTCGGTTAACTAATAATCTTTCTCCATAACAGTATTTGAAACGGTATGTCTGACTTCGCACATTTTCACGACCAAACTTAAGATGAATAGAATATAATTTATTTTATTGGAGTAACCAAGACTCAACAGGATTATTAGTAAAAACCTACGACTATGTTAGTCGGCACTGACAATAAACAAAAACAATGAAAATAAAAATACGGTTGGTCACTGCTGCGACATCATATGAGAGACTGCACAACATTGACCCACGTATACACAGTCCCAGCGACTTGCAAACACTGTTGGAGCTGTCCCACACCCTGCGCACCGGGGAAACACAGCTTTTACGCATTGTTGCGTAAAATCAATCTACATGCGCATTCCTGATGCACTACAGAAACATGGCAGCCCCACCAGTATCCTAAACGTATTGTTGTATTGAACGCGGAGACCACTGTATGATCTTCGCGTATATCTAGCCCACACTGCACGCTGCACGTGTAAAAAACAGTACAGTAGGCTCAAAAGAGCGTGATTTTAACAGGAACAGAGCATCGTGCAAACCTGCGAGCCAGCATGTTCGCTCTAACCGACCCTCCGTTCCCGTTCAATGTCATCATCGTCTTTGACGTTGGGAGTCCATATATGAGCAAGATATTTAAACCTGTAGACTCTAAGCAAAGGCATAAAGCCATAAAGGCATGGCTTGCCATAAAGTATTATAGGTGGTACTGCATCAGGACTTTAACCCCCAGCCTCAAAGGATATATGGATTAAAGATGTAAGGATTTAAGTAAAAACTTTATCAGTATAAAGTCTTAAACTTTCAGGATGTACACAACTGATCAGAATCTATATTACAAATAACAAAGATGAAGAGTTTGTTTGTTTGAACGCGCTAATCTCTGGAACAAGCAGTCGGATCAAAATTGTTTTTTTGCTTCTGGTAGCACAATTCTTGAGGAAGGCTTGAGGCTGTTTATCATCACGCTATGGCCCTTAGTAGACGAGCAAAAATAAAAAATAAATCAGAAAGAACGCTAGACGAAAACGTAGTAATAGCGCGGGCAGGTGATTCGGTGGAGACTCAAGAAATTTCATGCGGCCGAAGTCGTGGGCAGAAGCAAGTTATCAAATAACATAACATAAAATCACGCCTTGTTTCCCCGAAGGATTGGGCAGAGGTGTACCTACAGTACACCCACATTTCGCCAGTTATGTTTTTTACGTTAAATGTAATAGGGGGCAAGCCTATTGCCAACAACCGGGCACAAATCCAAACTCCGGGCTGAAACTGAGCAGTTCCAAATAGAAAAACAAAATTTCACGTTACACGAACACAACCCAGTAACACGTTGCCCGACCTGGGAATCGAACCCTCGTGCTAAGCAGTAGCGATTGCGACCACTAGACCAACGAGGAGATAAATAAAACATACACATATCAATTACCACAAATTCTCTATTGCAAGAATCTCACTTGGCAAAAACACAACTATTAGTGACTGATCCTATCACATTGCTGTTACTGGAAAGCACGATTGTGGTACCGATCAATCAACTCAGCCTATCGCAGTCCACTGCTGCACATAGGCATTTCCCAGACTGCGCCACAACACCCTGTCCTCCGCCTCCCGTATCCAGTCTCTCCAAGCCACCTTCATGAGGTCGTCGGTCCATCCAGCTGGAAGGTGTCCCACACTACGCTTGCCGATACTCGATCTCCACTCGTCTTCTCCACCGGCCATCGGTCTTTCGACAAACATGGTCAGCCCAATGCCACTTCAGTTTGCTTACTCTGCAAGCTATCCTTCAAAGATAATCTTGTCATTATTACTCACTATCAGCTAATGTACAATCAGTATTAGAACGTAGGAATTTTCAGGGTACTAAGAGAGCGACGAGAGCTCCGTAGACGCGCACGTAGAGTAGCTCGAGCACGTAGCTCACAGGCGCCTGACCGCGTGAGTAATTGAATTGGAAGCGTGGAACACTGCCCTTTGGGCATACTTTGATCAGGCGTTCCGTACACAGTCAGTGCACACATATATACTGAGCCGTAAATGTGAATGGGTTTCCGTAACAGGTTTAGAGAACCCAAATTTTAAATAATAATATTATTGCTTGCCACCACGCGTGGTGTCTGTGAAGAAAAAAAAACCGGTGGGGGAAAAAAGTGCAAGACACACAAATGATTGTAAAGTGCATTTTTAACAGAAACGCTACAGATGATGTGGGTCAAAAACTATCCTAATACATAGGCTAGACTAAATGACAGTTTCTATCGGTTTTCTTTTATTTCAACTAGCTTCTGCCTGCGGCTTTGCCCGTGTGAGTATCGGAAATTTTCCAGGGGAACGTGCTACCGGGACAAAAATGTCCTTCACCGGTGTGCCATCTGTCTTCTTGCCATTTTTTTTTATATGCGTTCAGCCTGAATAGGTAACATACAGAGATATAATTTATAATAATAAGTATGGATACATAAGCTGGACTGAATCAGAGTTTCAATTGGTCAAAGATTTTCTATTCTTAAAAAGAACACCAGTTTTCCATGAAGGATTGGGCAGAGGTGTATGTTTTATACCTTCTTGAGTATGGGCTTTGATCAACATCTGGCTTTTCATAAGAAATTACTATTGGGAATGACTGAAATAGTATATTAAGAAAATTACTTTTTTGATAGAAGTCTTTAATAAAAGAAACCTGAGCATAAAATTTATTCGCATTCTGTATTGAGTTAATTAAACGAAGTCTCGTTAAATTGAAATAAATAGTAATATTTAAGTTGGTAAAAATATATTCACAATGAAAGTAAATTAAATGGGAGGCGTATGAAAGATTTAACTTTATTATAAACGAAGAAGTTCATTTTAAGTTACTCTGCCAAATTAATTATAGCTCTTTCTCGATTTGTTTGTTATGTTTGATCAAAATTACTTCGATATTTTCTACGTTTTCTAAAATAAATTTATTATTTTCTAAGTTTAAAATACAATACCTACGTTCTTGCTGAATCTTTCGCTGAAAATCATTATGAGTGTCAAGCGTTTTACTCGGGTACAATTGGGTGCTGTTATTTTCGGCAATTAATCACAATATATTAGACACTAGACTTACTGGTAAGAGAACGCTTCATCAAATACCTGCTGCTGCTGGGATCAAGACCAAATAAATTATGCTTTTACCGAGGCTGTTGTAAGTACCTATAATCCATACTCGTTGGCCAAGAAGGAGACTCGAAGAACTTGGCTTGAAGAAAAAGATAAATTAAGAATGTTCATTCATTCACAAACAAAAAATCTCTCGCATTTTTCTTTGTTTATCCCAAAATCAATAGGAATGACTATCATTCAAGCCCACGAAATAATTCACGGACTTTTTCCGACGATGCAAATGAGGCTTTAGACCATTAAGGCAGCATCTCATCCCTACAGAGTGCGTTACGCAGAATTACACACAACATTTACATAAAGAACAGTCTTATAAAATAGAAATATTACCGCGAGTGGAATGGAAACACAGAGAGTAATAAATAACACTGTTTATTCATGGGGCAAATGTTTCACAACAAATACAGTTAAACCTAAAAATAATAACAACTATTGCTCCTATGCCACAACCTTTCGAACGATTTATTTAACACAACGGTCAATGTGTTATTGTAGCAATAAACAGTACTTTGTCATAAACCGTCGTTTGTCGTTCGAAAAGTTAAAACACGCTTTTAACGACTGTCTGTCGCTTTAAAGCTTTGTTCAGTCTTAGTTCACTTAGTGCAGTCTGTATTCACTCTTCTGGTTCAACTAGCGCGTAATCCAACCCGTTGCCCTCGAGCCCTTTCGATACTTCGTTGTCCTTTGCTGTTTTTGTTGCTGTTTTCAATTCCTTCTTTCTTATTTTGCCGACGTGTGTTGTGGCTTCTACTAGTTCTAACTGCTCAAGTGGTGTCACTGAAGATGTTTGGATAGGAACCTCCTTTTTCTCAGTTGTTGTTTCAGCAATTTGTACTTTCTCTTCTGTCACAGGATTTTCTGTTATGTCTTCTACTTTAACTGGTAATCTTACTTCGATGGGCACTTCCCTCTCGGGCAGAGGTGGAGGCAGCACATGTTTAGGCACAGACACAGTGAGAACACCATTTTCATTGAGAACCGCAGTCACTTCCTCCTGCTTGCTGCCGGGAGGCAGCACAAACCGCTGAACAAAGTGGTTCGCCATGAACTGCTGAACGTCATCCTTGATCTTATGCTTTCCTTCAACTATGATGTAACGGTTCTTCACTTTGATCCTTAGATCGTCAGGTTTGAACCTCCTCACGTTAAGATTAACTTGGAATTTCTCTCTGTCTGATATGATTTGGGGTTCTTCTAGAGCTTCTTCGACGTCCATAGCCGCTGCTGCCTTGATGAGCTGGCTCCAAGGCCATAGGTAGTGGTAGGCGAGTGTGTGGGTGATGTGTTTGTCCAGTGCGGAGAAGGGATCCTCGACCCTGTGCTTCCTGCCCTCATCGCAGGCCGCGGAGGTGATGAATACAAGGACTAAAAGATATTTCTGCATCGTTCGTTGCTTCGTTCTTGCTCTCGTAAGGTACTATGATGGCTGCAAGCAAGCTCAGGGCTTATATAGGCTTGGTGGTGTTTCGAGAATGTACGCCGCTCATTGATAACCGCAGCGGTAAAACCAGTTGTTGTAAACATTTGGAAAGTTTGATCAGATGTTTCCGTGTTTACAGTAAGGTGAATAATTTGGATGGTGTGTTCAATGGGGTGACATTGAATTTCATGCTTCTACAGGCGTACATCAATAAACTCTGAAAGAGTTTTTATTTGAGCGGTATAAACATTTTTATATTTATTGCTGTTTAGTTATTGATGAAACAAATTATTCTCGAATGTTCGAGTGTATTCTATTTGATCAACATACATTACAAAGTCATGCGACTGCCTTCTGTTAGTTACCAGAATTGGCGCAAATATTTGTTTAGTCTAAAATATTAATACTCAGTATAATGTTTGCTGAAAATTTCGCGCTGTGTGGAGTTTTATTCATTTGTGTACTAAGGTCACCAAGATACACTGATATTTTTTGCGCAAGTTATTGAATGCGCAGCCAATTTAGAAACAAAGTGAACAAAAAGGATGTGTTAATAACTCATGAAGCTCTTCAAATAGACAGAGTCTCTGAGTAATGGAACTTATAATAAATGCCTACGTACCGCGCATCCAGGGTAGGATGCCTTACTACTGTCCTAATAACTGGCTACTCGCAACTCCGCGGTATTTTACAAAATAGCTGGTGGCACGAAAAGAACATAAAGTGTTTTTTTTGCTTAGCCCCATACTGTCTCACTGCGGGGCCTCATGTCCGTACAGGAACTATTTTCCAACGCCACAATAAACCAGCCCCCGCAGTACTTCCTTGGTTTCTCACCACCTCTTTCTGGGCCGGCTTCGGCGGCACTGTCCTAGCACTCATGGTCTGGACACTTATTTTTTGTACAAAAACATGCAATAGAAATAGCACTTTGCTGTTCTGCCTCCTTCTAATTAACACTTTCATTAGCAAACGCTGCAGGTTGTCGACTCCTGCGCAGCGCGACGTGTTTAGATCACACACACACACACACGCACGCGTCGGGCAGTGACCGTATCTGTGTGGGCGGTACCGTTAGCAAAACTAGCAATGCACTTATTTGTAGGTCAAACACTTTTACTCTTATACAAAACAAAAACAAAAGGTAACACTTTCATCTATTTTTTGTTTCAGTATCAAAACCTTTCCAATTTGTTGAACATAAAACGAACCAGTGGTGATTGATGCTTTCTTTGCTGTCTCTACATTGTATGTGGTAATTATTTATGAATTTACTCTCGAGAGTGTGTTACCTACTTATTTGATGTAGGTAAATATGTAAGTGTAATTTAAAGTAAATTGCTTTGAAAATGGAGCCATGTCAGTTTTATTTATGAACTTGCAAACCACACTGGCTTTGTTTGAAAAATTTCTGCACGACGTCGATTTCTCACTCAAAGTAAATTAGAAGGTACTTAAAACCCTACAAATCAGCCGTTTGCGAGCAACACTATATACTAACACAACACTATGTCAAATACAAAACGCGGTTAGTGGAACATGAATTAATCTTTTAAAATCTTTGCACTTAATTTTAAAACCTGTTACACCAAAAAAAGGTAAACATTTAGTTTGTTTATCCAATTAGTGAGTTGCCGTTTCACTATGATATAGTTCTATTAAAAATTTTGGCATGAGGTGAATCATCAAGGCATACATATAATTTCTTTTACGATTTTTCTCCAGCATGTGTTAACGCGTTCTTCGTAAAAACTATCACTTCCGTTTGACGTCACACGTCGTCCGTTTAGGTCAAACAAATTGCTGTTAATGACCCAACTGTACTTAATGTAAGTCAATGCGGTAACTAAGAGTTTTTTGTATAAGCTAGATTAACAACCAGCAATTGCAGGCCCAAATTGGATTTCAATTGAAAGATAAAATACGCAGAAGTACTGCTGTTGGAAAGTTAAAGGTTGCAGCTTCAATTGTGTTTTTGATTAATCACCTTTGCCTTTATAAGAGTTGCTGATTCGTTTTTCGATGCCTATGAATTTTATATTTTTGCAGTTTCGACAGCGTCCCCTACAAAAAAGGGTTTCAGACAAAAGAGAGACAGGTACCTACAACCTACCCAATTGTAACAAATTATTTAATTTTAAACTGTGTGTGTAGCATAAGAGCGTTAATAAAACATTTTTACAGAGACACCAATTAACATACAACTAACATCAACAACAATTAACATCAACTTAATCTTTAACACACTTGCACTAACCAAAGAGAAAACCTTTTACCAGCGACGTTTAAAGTTGTTTTAAGGTTGTTGACCAAAATAAACAAAATGTCGTAACTTCAGTAGAATTGTCACAGGTTGTTGACCTTTTCGTTACGTGTTTGGTGACTCATTGTCTTGCTTCATTGAGTGGGAGGACCTTTGATTTATTCATAGATAAGATAGGCTGCTTTGTTGGTTAAGCATGGGGTCTTAGGTTCATTTCCCAGCCCGGGCAAAGTCTTATTGGGTTTTTTTATCAAGAATTTCTCAGTAGTAGCGCGGAGTCTGGATTTGTGCCCGCTGGGTGGTAATACGCTCGCCCTCTATTACATGGGACTTTTTAACATAACTAGCGACGTCTGGGTGTACGATACGCCCAACTCTGCCCAACTTCTCGGGGACCTTTTTTTTTTTTTTTTTTGGGTGGGAAATCATCAAATGACTAAAACCCACCGTGTTCCTTCAGTTGCCTGTGCCAGGGCCACGGTTTTCTCTGTGGAATAACCCGCGACCCTGAGGCGTCGGCCCTATCGGACCCCGTCATTTTGTGCTGACATCTCTTTGAGGCGCGCGTGGAACACAACGCGCCGTCGACCCGGGCCTGGTCCTTACCGGACGGCGAGCTACCCATGGCTCGCCGTCCGCAAGCCCGCGCCTACGGTGGCCGGGAATCTGCTTGCGATAACTTCTCGGGGACCTGAGGCGTAATGTTAAGTTATGTTGTTCATGAATTCAAGACGAGGTTATATTTCATGATTATTATTGTGTATGTCAATTATCGATGCTTCCTTACCCAAACCATTCGTTCCACCCGCTGAAGATCTTCCGCCTGAACACGAGTTGCCTTAGGTAACCTGGAAGTCTTTAAACAGACTCCGAACCCAGGTTGACCGAAGCAAGGAAAACCTGTTCAGGTGGAGATTCATAAATGGTTCAGCCTTGCAGTGTAAATGTGGTGCGGTTCCACAAACGATGGGACACTGGATGTCATGTCCTGCGTGACCTGTCAGCTGCACGTTACAGGAACTGATGGACGCTAGTGATGACACACAACACGTAGCCGAGCTCTGGGCAGAGTAGCAGAGAGAAGAAGAATGTTTCGATAAGTATATCTTTTATGTATGTATTTATTGGAAATGTTAATGGTACACGGAAGACTACAGTATTGTCTCTCCTTCTCCCTTTACGTCTAATCAAAGTTGGTCTTTACAAGATCGATTTTAGCGATAAAACGGGCCGGTTTTATCGCTAAAATCGATCGTGAACAAAACAAGACACAGAAGTCAAACTTTGTAAAATTTCTACATTTATATCTGTAATTCGTATGGTCCATATTCAAAGGTATTTCGTTTTGTTCTGTTCTACTACTAGCTCACCGCCCGCAACTAAATCCGTGTGGAAATTGTACTTTCCCCATGGAACTTCAACGCCCTCTCCATCACAGTAAAGGGTAGTATTGGAAAATTTATGATCACGATCTAAATTGTTTACCTAGATAAGTATTTGTGCCAAGTTTCAAGTTTCTAACCCTAGTGATAAGATTATTCATTCAAACTGTATTCCCTTTTATCTCCTTATAGGTAAAATTTTCAAAAATCCTTGGTTTGTGGATGCCTAAGTCACTTATAGATTCTACTGTCCAAATGTCGAATTTCTACCAGGTTCTAAGTGATTTGGGCTGCTGGGCTATGATGTGACTGACAGTCGAGACACTTGGCTTTTATATAATTATACCTAATTTAAAAAATGATAGATACATTTGTGATGGCACAGTTTTATGGCCTCGCCTTCCGTCCACGAGTTTGTTGGTTAAAATCCGGGCAAAAGTACCATTGTAACTTTTTCAGTCTCGGATAAACCGAGAAAACTCATAACGTAATACTTCCTGAGTTTATCTTGGACATTATTGACTTTGGTGAAGGAAAACTTCGTGAGGAAACTTGGACTTACAATTGACATAAGTCTGAGTTCGCCTACCGGGTTTGGGGAAGCGTAGTGATCAATGCTCGCGCCTTCTCTGTATGAGAAGAGGCCTTTGCCCTGTAGTGGGACAATAGGCTGGTGGTAATTAGATTCATTAATATTTTTCCCGCCGGAAAAAAAAACCGGCGGGTTCGGGGCAGCCCCCTATCGACTTGATCGGCTTGATTTTGGTTATATAATTTTTTACCACGCCCATGTGCAAGAAATTAGAACTGTGGACGTAACATTTTAGTGTTTTTATAAAAAGAACTTGTTTGTGGCGCTGAAGAGTAAACAAAGTTGTAATGCAAAGTAGGTACTACATATATTGTTACTTAACTATGTGTATGAAAATTATCGCCTTTTCACCAATTTTGATGTCTCCTTTCTCTTGTCTTCGGCGAATTCTAACCATGACTGTTAGGGTTTTTCCATGTTTGTCAATAAAAATTGATAGAAAAAATATACATAAAATAGTGGTGCGTGCTATATATTGTATTATATTGTATATAATACAATATAAACAATATGTATATATTGTATTTTTCGATCTCTTTGATTTAATTTATGAATTGATTTAATTTAGTTTATGCAAGAATTTGTATTTTACGTATAGTGACACTGTAAATATAGAAACTCACTAAACCGGTACATTTTATATGCTGACGCTACCGTTGCGTTAACATTACAGGTTCTCGTCATTGCACCCTATATCGATAAATCTATGCCTCTAATTTCAACTTTCACTACCACTAAATAAGACTCAACCTCGTTTACAATTCACAACTGATAAACGTCAGTCCGCTTTCTGGAATGTTTGAGCAATTTATACAACAGAACGTCGTAACTCTCCTTACATTTTCACGCGATACTCAACTTTGATGGATTATTTTAAGGACGATTTTTGACGGTGGTGTGTCCGTAAGTAAGGTTCATTCGAGACCATTCGACCGGTTACGCGTAACATTGTAAACAAACATACGCAACAGGTCGGCAGGGACTTAGGGGAGGTCGGGGCATACAGAAACAGTTACCACAAGTTGTTGTTATGTAATTATTATAATTTCACCAGTTACCTTACTGTGTTATTGAGTTGATGACGGAAAACATGCAATATGGCAGTTATATTAATGTGGTTTAACGACATAGCAAACGTTTGTAATAGTTGGTATTAGGCAATGAGAGTTATGGCATACCAGTTGTTTATTGACGGTGGTTTGGTTAAGTCATTGTGGTCGTATTGTATTCAATAATGCTATTCTGTAACCATCTCACCGTGAAAACTTAGGTGAAGTGACCGTGGAGAGCTGTCAGTGACACTGATGCCATTTATTGATACTATTGACACTCTCAAGCTTCACCCAATTTTTAAGGGTGAGTTTTTAACAGAATAGATTGGTAGAAGTAGGTTTCATTCTTTTGCGATACTCATAGTGAAATGTTTACATTAACAAAGTTACGTTAATTAAAACTGGCCTTGATTTATGTAAGTATAATTCACGGTCTGTATCATTTATTATTTACATCTTTGCTAAACTGCGTCGCGTCGTACGGACGCGGACGGTCGTTAAGGAGGTTTCTCCTTAATTTTCGTTAGCACTGTTTTGTTCTCTGATTATTTTACTATAAAAGGTCTGTGCTATTTTATTTAGATAAAAAATGCTGAAATTAAATACTTTTACCTTGTAATTAATTTGTTTACCATTAAAACCATCTGGTTTTATTTTAATGATTTTATCATAGCATATACCTGTAGGTCATTTGTACTATGTACATCAGTAATTTGAATGATTGGATAACTTGAAACCCTATGAAACGTTACATTCCTCTAAACCTTATCGTAAAACCTCTCCAGGCTACAGAAAACATAAATATATATCGAAAAAAAGTATTTTTTCTTAGTGCTCCATTTTAGAGAATTAGCTCGTCATCAAGATGGCCGCTTAATCTGCCGTATGTTGATCTCAATCGTCCTCACCGGCAATAAGAGGTAAAAGATAGACGATTAGGGTAACGAGTAAAAAATAAATTTAAAAGAGTATGCTAAGATGGTTTTATCATCTTAAGAGGATAAGTGAAAGGTGACTAACAAAAAGTCATAAGGCAGATGTGAGTGAAAACGCCGGGAGGCGATGCCCTAGAAGGTGACCTTATTGGTGTTGTACTTCAGAAAAATCTGTTGCTCAGTACTCGCAATCGGCGTGAGTGTATGACCAGATGTATGAACGTGAACGAGGCAAAAGGAGTATGTAAGAATCGTAGCAACGGTGGAGTTCTGTATTTTGAGCCTACCGCCATCGGAAGAAGGCGTGAGTTTATGTGTGTTTATAAGATTAGGGTAACTAAAGCCGGGTGATCGGTTGTCTCCCCTACACTTTATTTGATTGAATAATGTTCCACCATCTGACAAATCTATCTCAATGTTCCATTTCATTTATATACCCGCTCTCCCCTTTAGTGGGGGAAATAATTGAATGATTGCGACTAGGAGGTTAATTCTAAAAATATTCGGTGTGTGAAATATAATCTGTTACAAGACAAAACAACCGTGCGATAAAACGCAACGATTGTCTGTTCACCTTCGAAAACTATACATATTTTGTACTATTTTGATTATTAAATATTTATCTGATAAGCTAGTAGCAATCGGTGTTGCATATGTTGCAATGTATGAGGAGAACTTTCCTTAAATAAATGATGCATGATTTTGTTTCTGTAAGTACGTTTGTACAAACACTTTTACACGTCTTATATATTTTTTATACCAGATGAGGTCGGCGTTTCCTGTATGCCTACTCTGAGAAAAACTCAGAGGTCACAGTCTCTTTTAAAGTCCAGATATAATCTTGTTCAGATCATGCGAAGACCATGTAGATCGAAGTCTGAAATGGTATTTTGAGGAAAGAACCACACAGATTGAGTGGACCTGTCCAGTCAGTGCATGCATTTGTCAGTAATCATGTAGCTCCATTCAGAACTTAAGGAGCTCAACGATTCGACGGATAACAGCAAGGAAAGGACATTTGGGTAGGCCGCATAAATTACTCAAACTGCAAGATTATGATTAAAAGAAACTCAGAAAAAAAGACACAAAGAATCTATGACCCACATAGTCCTTTAGATTCACAATAATTTAAACTGACAGCTCACTCCACGCTCACTTCACCTATGTTTTCACGGTGAGATAGATGGGTACAGCATAGCACTACTGATAGATCTGTGTTGAATGTTGTGAAAAAAATCGTAATTGTGTGAAGACAATACAGAAGTCATGAGAAAGTTGACGATGCAATAATCTTATGGTCGACCATCACAACAAGTCACACACTAACACAGATTATATTATAGACTTGGTACCTACATACCTACGTATTGCTCCGTATCGCCTGCAGTTACGGTTACCAGATGGAAAATTTAAAAGTCCTGACAAAAAACCTGATTTCCATAGAAGAGTTCTGAGATTGTGTTCTATAAATTTGATATGGCAGTTGTCAAATACGTGTTCGTGTTTTGCAACAGCTTCAATAACCTTTTTAACTTTCGATTAGAGTTTAAATGTTTTCGTGAAAAAGGCAATAAACGCAAGATATAAACAAATACAGACGAGCACAAAAGTGATGACATTCAACCCTAATTTAATTTCGACAGACTTTTATTTCACAGATCGCCGATGGGGCCTAAATGTTCTGTGGAGGTTAACGCGTTATGGGAGACTTAGCGTTGGAAAGTCTCCCATAAGGTGAACCGATGACTTGGCCGCAGGAACCCGCTGGATGCGGGAAGCACAGAACCGGTCGAAGTGCCGGTACTTTGTTGTGTTGACTGTCATAAGTTATTTTTTCGTTCAAAAAGTGCTGATTCTCAGCCTAGTTTGAATAAATAATTTTTGATTTTGATTTTAGAATATTATTAACGAAATTAGGAAAGAAACTTAGTTTTGTATAGAAAAATTAAGAAAATAAATATAAATTTATTGAAATGACGTAACTAAACACTTAAAACTGTGAGGTTAAATAATTTTACTCCCGGCATGCAATTTTGTACATGGATTTTTTCACAAAAACATAAACGCTCTTTGTGTTTTCAAAGGCAAAGTCAAAGCATTTATGTTAAATAGGCACATAAAAAAGGCACTTTCTTTTCAGTTTTTTCAAAGGCAAATTTTCGTCACCAATAATAAAAATACTATACCACAATTGGTTAAAAGTTAAAATAAAGCAAAGACATAAAAATTAATTACGTGTTAGGTACTTGGTGCTCACATTTTCACAAACAGTAAAAGTATATGATTTTCCTAAAATATTAACTAGGAATAAGTCAGTGTGTGGGTTGAGTAAAAATAACAAATTACATAAATAAATTAGCAAACAGTATGATTTTGTCTAGACTGGATTGTCCTATGGAGCTGGAACATCAAAAAATTATCCAGAGAGTTCTAAATACGCAGGAATAATTAAACGAAAGCAGGAACTCGCAAATAAAAAGGTACACAAACGAGAGTACACAAAGTACACACGTAAACACTTTTGTGCGAGACAGTACAGTTGCACGTGAAAGTAAATACAGTGAAAGTGCTCTTCGATTGGCACCGACAGTATTATGAACAGAGATGAAAGCTGAGTATGATCATTTAAAATCTAGGTATTATAGGTATACCTATGTTTGTGTTGAGTCTTATCTTTATGTTGCATGTTATTATTGATTTATAGGTACGGTGGGTGCCCGAGAAACGATGGCGCCGCCAAGGCCGGCCCAGGAAGAGGTGGTGAAACGACTTAGATGCAAAGGCAGGGCTAGCTCGAGGTAGCTCAGGAAAATAATTCTGGGGAAGCCTTTGCCGCCGAGTGAGACAGGGACGACTAACAAAAAAAAGTAGTTACGTAGACACGTTTATTTTTTATTTCTGGATTAATACACACATCAACAGAATCTAGGGATACCATCGTATCGGAATCGTAAATTATTTACGATTTTATGGCTTATATTTTTTTAGATTTCCATAAAAAGTTTATATTGAGAGAATATGGTGCTATTCAACGCATCGTTGCTGAGGCCCTAGACACCAGCCAAAACGTGATATCAAGGTTGTGGTCACGTTATCGCAGTACTGGGGATGTGGCTGAACGGCACACTGGTTGATATCGTCTTACTACGCAGAGACCACCTGCTGCTGGTAAACAATGGTCTTTGGTGATGTTCACCGATGAGTCCTGGTTTGGGTTTCATCCGGATTCACGAAGAACACGCGTTTGGACAACTCCAGGTAGAGTTAGCCGTCTGTGGCACCCTCAGGAGGTCCACTCATACCAAGGCGGGACAATAATGGTGTGGGCAGGAATTCGTCTTGGCGGACGAACCCAGTTCGTTTGGAACCCGGGCAACATGAGCACAAAAAATCCACGACGAGATAGTAGAGCCTGATATTGTCCCACACAGAACCCTAATGGGCCAGGAATTTCTACTCACGCACGATAATGCCGCCAAATTTGACGACGGAACAACAACTTAACGAACACTTGTAATTGAATTTTGAGTATGAACAATCGATGTCGATGTGTAATTAATGTAAGAGGTGGCAACAGTGATCCTTCATAATTAGATTTAATTAAAATTAATCATTTTCTAAGCAGAAATATAGTTTTTTTATCATACAACATATCTACGTCGATAAAAAAAAACATTTAAAAAAAATAAAAATCACGAACCATTTTTTGTTTTTATTAATGACCTTAAAATCTCCTATCATCCTTCCATTTCCTATATTAGTAAATTCTTCATAGATTTATAGATATTTGATGAAATATATAATATCCCTAGATTCTGTTGATGTGTGTGATGTATAAGCAAATTTACAAATTCACCGGCACCCAGCAATGTTGCTTGCTTGCGGAAACAGAATTGGAGACCATCTCCGGTTTGACTTAGTAACTGACATGTACCTACCTGCTTGAAAAATAATGTTATTATTATTATAAAAATAATCTATAATACCTAATTTATTATTGTTTATTATATTATCCATTATTATTAATATAAAATAATTAAATTATCATGAAACTTTGTTTATTCCATAAAATAAAAAAAACTATTCAAATTATAAATTACATCCAATCGTCGGCCGTCGTGTCCTAACATGTGGCGCGAGTTTTTTTTGACGCTGTTTAATTTGTTTGCTTGTGTGTGTGTCTCTGTGTCGCAAATTAAAATAATTTAAAACAGTGCAAAAGTGCGTTCTTGATTTCCAGCCTGCAGTTGAGGAGAACGGAGACGACCCCGAGCTAACCTGGTGAGATCGTTCCTTATATTTGAGGCATTTGTCTTCGCAGTTTTTTATTGACACGAATGTGCTCAGGCGGCTGATAGTATGTCATGCTCACACAAATGTCTCGCTGACGGTGGCGCGTGTGTTAGATCATTTAGCTCCCTTCAAAATGGTTGAGCTTAATGGTGCTGATCCATGCATCATGTTCGTGAACGGGCGCCGTCAGTTGGGTCTGGTCATCTCTTAGCTGCCACGGCTTATTTTAATAGTTTATATTTTGGATTGTTTTGTTTATTTTTTGCTGCACTCTGGACGCTCTTATCGTGTACGGTTTTGTACATCGTTCTCACCTAACTAATGTATTAGTTAGAACAATATTTTTAAAGAGTGTACATGGAGTTTCTTGCCCGTTCTTCTCCATAGGTATCTACTACGCTTTGGAATGGGCAACTAGCTTCATATTTCTGACTGAGCGACTCCTTGACAATTCAAAAGTGCCTGTAAATGGTTTAATTGAAAGAAATGCTTTGAGTTTGAGTTTGAAGCTTTATCAGTGAGTGTTTTGAGTGCGCATTACAATAATGCCTTCAGGGTGCTGTTGGGTCTCCTTTTTTTTTTTTTTTGGGTGGGAAATCATCAAATGACTTCTCCCGCTCTGGGTGGAGCGGGAGGGCGTGTCAGACTTTTACTGACTAAAACCCACCCGTGTTCCTTCAGTTGCCTGTGCCAGGGCCACGGTTTTCTCTGTGGAATAACCCGCGACCCTGAGGCGTCGGCCCTATCGGACCCCGTCATTTTGTGCTGACATCTCTTTGAGGCGCGCGTGGAACACAACGCGCCGTCAACCCGGGCCTGGTCCTTACCGGACGGCGAGCTACCCATGGCTCGCCGTCCGCAAGCCCGCGCCTACGGTGGCCGGGAATCTGCTTGCGATTCCCGACGCCCAGGGCGTCTCCTGCGGCGACTAGGGGCGTGAGGGCGCAAGGCTCTCTCCCTCACGCGCTCCGCCTCCTCCTTTGCGAGCATTACTGCTTCGCAGAAGGAGGTGACGGCTTTCCATTCCCTCTCGCTCCGTACCATGGCCTGGACCAGGGCCGGACGAGAGAGATCGCCGCCGCCAATCGCCTCCGCGAGGACACTGCGGTGCTCCGCCCAAGCTGGGCATACCTCTACCGTATGCTCCACCGTGTCCTCCGGGCGATCCACACAATGGTGACACCCGGGCGTTTCCTCCCGCCTTATGCGAAACAGGAACCTCCCGAAACAACCGTGTCCGGTGAGGGCCTGTGTCAGGCGGAAGGTGAGGACGCCGTGGCGCCTCTCCAACCACTCCTCAAAGAGGGGACTTACCGCCGCTATTGTGGCGTGCCCAGCTGTTGGGTCTCCCTAGATACGGTAGTGCATCTAAAATGTTTGCGTGGACGCAAACGGTCGATTTCTTTGCTATTATGCGCAAGAGAACTGCATCAGTAATGAGTAGGTTGAGGTGGAGTACCAACGTCATCCTGATGACATTAAGGGACAAATTTGATAGGCCAATCGTTGGGCACTGGATGCACAAGCATGTGCGTACACGGGGCGTGGCGATTGGTAGTGGTTTTTATTCATTTTAATTGATTGATTTATTAGGCTGTTGATGATTTTAATTTATTTTAATTATAATCTTGTTTAAATTGAATTGAATTTTGTTTTTATTTTTAATTTAATTTTTATTTGATTTTATGTATATTATGTGTACTAACATATTTTAAAATACTGTACTTACTAACAAAATATTTTTGGACTATTATCGTCCGAAATAAAAGTTTTGAATTTGAATTTCAATCTGCCCCCTGAACAGTTGTCTAACCGAAATTGCGCGATTTCTCCAAATTCACCATAACTCCGATATTTTAGAGAGTATGTATCAAAACACTACAAACCGAGTCACTGAAATTGTTATGAAGTCGGTTTGACGGTGGGATGAGTGACAGTTTCCCAGCTATTTGTTCAAAAGCTGTTTCGTCCGTACGGTCCGTTCGTGCGTCCGTACGCGTCCGCACGGACTTTTGTCGGTCCCAGTGCTAAGTGTTAAGTTCGAAAGTGCTGCAAAAACATTTAGTGATCGAATCAGAACCGAGAGTTTTTTTGTTTAGTGGCGATAGAGTCCGAGGAAGGGAGTGGTCATCGGGCCGAGACATGTCGATGCCGCGCCGCGCCTATGACGCGCTGATCTCGCTGCCTGCGCGTGCAGACCGCGCGCAATGAGTTGTGTTGGGTTCGATTCCCAACAGTGCCCATTATACTTTTGGATATTTTGAATAACAACATTTGATACTCGAACGATATCTCAAGACTTCAAATATTTCGACAAGGGATTCAATTATTGGATGGAACAGTTAGAAGATCAAGAATGCTGCTAATGGGATGTACAAAAACCGGAAACGGTTAGTAGAGAGACCTCAGACGAAGACATTGAAAAGTGGAAACAACAACGTTTATCACAGCCGAGCAGTGCCATAGAAAAGAACCGATGAAGCTGTTTAACCCTTCTAAAAGATCCACCGATGAAGCTCGACCTGAATCAACCCGGCTGCGACGTTGTTAAAAGATGCCCTCCCATGGATAAATATCACCCGCCAGTCAAATGCTTACACTAGGGTGCAGACTCCGTAGTGAGGGCGTGGGGCGAGCGGCCGATGCAGCGCTATATGGAGCAGCGTCGCTCGCAGCTTCGCGAGGTTCTGGTGGCGCAATGGCGGGACAGGCTCTCACGCCCTATCGCCGGCCTCGTCACCATCTAGGCGGTCCTGACCCAGAGGTCGAGCACCGGCTCGAAAGGAGGCACAGCTCTCTGTCGTTTCGGGTGAGGCAGGTACTTGCGGGGCATGGGTGTTTTGGAAAGTCTCTGTGTCGCTTAAACAGGCAACCGGACCGCCCGTGGCGGCGCGTAGTGTTCCACGCGCGCCCCTCTTAGACGTTGCGGGGGGAGTCAAACACCTCAATCCCCCCTCCACAACCCGATTAGGCCTGCCAAGGCGGGCCGGCACCAGTCGTGGTTGCGGTAGAATCTTATGTTCCCGCGACCCCGACGTAGATGTGAGATGGAACACTGGGGTGGTTTTAAATCAGTAGGAGTCTGACAGACCCCTCCGCCCGCCCCAGGACGGAAGACATCAATGAGGAATTTCCTACAAGGAACAAAAAAAAAATGGTGCATACTCCGTAGGCTCTTAATCCTTCCTATCCTAAGGGCACGTCTTACACCCTCCCTACCATTACAGTGCTCCCTGGTCTATTCCTTGATATTCATTCGATTAATCGAGTCTGGTGTGCACGCTGGGATCGGTGAATTTCATTAATTCACAACATTAAATAAAATTAAATATTTGCAAATTGAATTCAAATCATGCATTTTAATGAATAAATTTATGAATCTTGATTAAAATTAAATAATTATGAATAACATTAGTGTGCGGACTCCCTTCGGGTAAAAACCTCCTCAAGAGGATTTAACCTTTCTCTTCTGCTTGCAAAATACCTAGATTATATTACTACGAATTTTAGTTCCCCGTTAGAGTCCTTAAACATATAAATGAATGCATTACTAGAGAGTACAAGTAAACGGTAAATGTAGTGTAAACAGTCATACACAAGTAAGAAAGTGCGAAATTTCCCTTATCAATGTTTTGTCTAACGCTTCTGGTTTCTGAACGTAAATATTTTGAATTTCATCGTCGAAAATGCATGATTTCATGGCTGTACTTGTACTGTACTTATGGGCAAGACTGAGGAAATGACAGAGAGTCTTCGGTCAGCTTGACCCGCGGGTCCACTTGATCACAGAATTTATTTTCTGTATTTTCCATGGTTAGGGTAGACACACATTCAGACAAAAAAAAAAACGTCTGTTGTTAGCTACTCGTGGATACTAGAACGCAGAATTGGCTAGTCACAATAAAATAAAACGCAATTCAGTTAAAAATAAAACACAATTCAATTAGGTTTAAATGTTTATTCTTAACCAAAATCTATTATCTTTTTAAATTAGGTAATCCATAAAAGGCCCATTTGCTTGACCATGAAATTAGCGGTGCTCGTGCACTTAATTTAGGTATTATATTTATTAGTGTTAGTAAATAAGTGTGGTGTGTACCTAATTTAATCATATTGGTATTTGATTTGGGTTTACTCCGTGACTGTACTAATAATAAAATTGGGCAGTGGGTCCAGTCGACCTATTCAAAATGCGATTGACTGATCCCGCGGGTTCATTTCGAGTGGGACAAAAGACTCTAGATGGATTGTGTAAAAGATAAAAATATGGCTAGACCCTTTCGATGATAGCGATGAGAAAATATTTTCATAATTAGGGATGATTCCTTTTACAATATGGAACGGAATTAAAACTGATTATGATTATGAGAGCAGGATGATATTATTTATTATTATTAATGTATTTTTAGCCTATGTTGTCCCACAGCGGGGCAAAGGCCTCCCTTCGTCCTTTCTACTCCTCTTTGTCGAGAGCCAGTGTAGAACACAGGATGATAATGACTGTTAAATCAATCAGACTAGTCTTTTCCTAAATACTGGTATTCAGCTTCATCCGGTTAGCCAGGAAGCCGACTTCACTGACTAAAACCACACGTTGTTCTGCTGTTACCTTCAGCTGGGGTGCCGGAGTGCTTGCTTAAAAATCTCACCTTGAAAATTTAGGTGGAGCCTTATCTAAGCTGTCGCACACCAAGTTAATGCTCCACCTAAGTTACAGTACGATACCCCTTGGCGAGACTTGTTGTTACACTTTCGGACTTCTGAATTGAAAGATCTACAAACGACAGCCGGAACCAACGGTTTAACGTGTTTTAAGAGGCATGGAGGGCGTCACAATATGTATGGTCACCCATCGAAGGACTGACCTCGACAAGGTCTGCCTAACCTTCAATCGACCTGTGTGGCTGTAATTATTTACCCACGAACAAGTTTTGTACCTGTGTTCTTAGTAATTTGAGTATAGAACTCAAATTACTAAGAACACAGGTACAAAACTTTAGTCGACATCGATATTTCTAGCCACAATTTCATCAAAAGCCAAGCGTATTAAATTTTCTTGAATTCAATCAAAAAGTTTCCATTTGTGTTTGTTGAAGCAGTATTGTTTTCGTTTGGATATGAATCGCTTTGAGCCGAGGTACCTACCGCAGACGGGGCTGCGGCCCACCGTTTGTATCAATATTGGATAGCTGCCAATATGTTTGGATGGAGGTTTTGATAAAGGGTAGATCTAGTTCTTTTATCAAATTAGAATAGTTTTAATGTGACCTTACAAAAGTGTGGTAAAGATGGTGATCGCCTTAGACGCTTTTGACACCAAATACAACATCATGTTAGGTTATTTGGTAATACGTGGGTTTCTGCTAACCCCTTTATGAAGAAAAGGAAGTGAATTCAAATAGGGTTGTTTGTATGAATAGCTATTTTCGGACTTGCTTTCATGTTATAACGGTTTCATCTTAAGTCATATTTTTTTGAGGTATTCCACTCAGAGCTCTGATTTAAACAGTTATGTTCAGAGGTAGGTACAATAAAATGCCAACTGCTTGAAAAATAATCCATATTCATCTGACCATATGTAATATTAGGATATACAATTAATTGAAATCGCAGTGCCCAGCTGGACATTGACCTCTCCTAGGCTGCGCCTTCCTCCGCGTTCCGTCTCCATGCTGGATATTCCTCACATAGAAAATACTGCACCCCTCAGAATTTGTTTCCAAATCAATCAGTCACGCTTTTCGCATTACGTAGTTGGAATCGTTATGAAATTAGTTAACAGATTATGTATGAACTAGCTGCTCCACGCGGTTTCACCCGCATAAATCTTGATCCCGTGGGAGTATCGGGATAAAAAGTACTCTGTGTGTTAATACAGGTTATAAACTATCTGTGTGTCAAATTTCATCGAAATCCGTTCAGCAGTTTTTGCGTGAAAGAGTAACAAACATCCATCCATACTCACAAACTTTCGCGTTTATAATATTAGTAGGATTAGCCCAGTTTTGCCTTGTATTCTATTAATAATTCTAATTTGGATTTTTTCCCAGTTTCTTGTGTAATGGTCGTTATAATAAATAACATGAGAACATTCCATCAAAAGTAATTGTTTTATTTACTGATTTATAATGACTGCCACGTTGGCCTAGTGGTCTCAAGCATGAGGTCCTAGGTTGGATTCCCATTTGGTTTTTCTATCTAGAATTTCTCAGTAGCAGCCCGGAGTCTGGATTTGTCCCCAGTTGATGGCAATAGGCTCGCCCCCTATTACATGGGACTTAAGCATAACTGGCGAAATGTGGGTGTACTATAGGTACAATTCTGCCTAACGCTTTTGGGATTACAAGCGTGGTGTTATGTTATGTTATAATGCAAAATAGTACAATCAGAATAGTATTATGCTGCAAGATTCACCCAATGCGCCAATCACTGAACCGGATCCACAGGGGTGTTCGATGACTCGTTAATATCCGGAGCCTAATTCACGCCGGACAAACGGATATTACAACATTATAGATCTCGTTCCTTTTGTGTCTGTGCTTGCTTTTCATCGACAATATCCTGCTTCAATCAATTTGGCTGAGCTGAAGGTTAAGAATTTGGTATACCGAGTCCAATCTTTTCATTGGCTCATCAGTAAGTCGTTATATTATTTGCTATTATTATTTTCCATCATGAAATTTCTTTAGTTATCCTGCATTTTTAAATTCACACAAACTTTTCATGTAATAAATTAAATAAGTTGACTAATAAATTCGTAACTTTCAATTAATTAAACATTTCAGTTGCACAGGCTAAACGTCTAATGTCATAAAATCCAAGTGTGGTAAATAGCAATGTCCTCATTGTCCCCCTGTTAAGGTCACTTCCACCATACCTTGAAGGCTAGCTGCCCAGTTTCTTGGTGCAAATGTCACGGAAAGGTCGTTCCCTCATTATGTGGTTGTCACCATGACGCTTGAGGACACACGGAACTAGGATGATGTTCAAAATGGACATGCCTAAAGCTGAGAACAGAAAGTTTAAAACAACCATATTTTTATACTTGTTTTTTTATGAAACAAGATACCGCTGAAAACATGTGTTTTATTTACATAAGGCTGTGGCGACCCTACTGCGATTACGGAATTAACAGCATTTAGACTTTTGAAACGAGGCGCCGGTGGGCCGTTGGCAAGTCGCTTACATACCACCGCTCTATTTTTTTTTGTTCCGTGGTGGAAAATCGTCATGGATGTCTTCTGCCCTGGGACGGGCGGAGGGGTATGTCAGACTCTTACTGACTAAAAACCACGCCGGTGTTCCAACTCACACCTACTACGGGGTCGCGGGAACATATGATTCTTCCGCAACAAAACAGTGCATAAACTGTACCAGTACTAAATCTATGACTTGAGTTATAAAAATAAAAATAAAAACAGTTTAAAACTATGACTTGTAACAAAGAACTGAGTCAAAAATTGTCATTCTCTCATAAACTTACTGGACTTCTTAGTAAACATTTCCCAAACATTTCCCATTTTTGCCCCACTCTAATAGCGTTCAGCTGGTGTCGCGGCATAGTGACTGGTTACAATACGGCTGAATCGTGAAAGCGTGGGTCCCAGCGACCCGTCGAACTTTTTGTTTTCGCATATTTAAAAAAATACTTATTTTACTGAATCAAGCCTCAAGATAATCATCAGTTACAACGTTTAAGAATTAGATCTTTATAATCAAACATATATAAAACGCCGCCCTAATATAGTACTCATCAAGCTACACCTTTCCTCTCCGAGTCTGATACCTATACAAAAATATTTGAGGAAGATGGCCTATCGTTGGATTTAAGCCCCGAATACATCACCCAGAGACGTAATTAGCGCCTTTGGCCGATGAAAGATGGAAGCTATACGAAGCACTTTGATGATAAATTTCTGGGTCTGAAGAATCTACGAATAAAGTCAAATCTACTCACTTAGGCTTTGATGGACCTAAGGCACCTATCTAATTGCTGAGCAGCTTACACCACTTTCAAAAAAACAATTCTGCGAAGCTAGAAACTTCGCTAAATCGAACTGATTTGCGTTTTGTTGGACTGTCCACCACACGCTCACATTTCATACTGCATTCTTCTTACGTGACTTATTCGAACCTGTTTTCCAAGCTTCCTATGCAACATACGACCCTTGTCTTTACAAATGCCCGTATGGCCAAACGGCGACGGCCAAGTGCACCGAGGACGCGTTTTCACGCGCCTGACAAGTACAGAAACGCAAGGGCAAGGGTAAATCCACTCAAGAAGCCCGTTGCCCATTTTTTTTTTATTGTTCCCGGGGTGGAAAATCCTCATGGATGTCCTCCGCCCTGGGGCGGGCGGAGGGGTCTGTCAGACTCTTACTGACTAAAAACCACCCCGGTGTTCCATCTCACACCTATGCCGGGGTCGTGGGAACACATAATTCTTCCGCAACCCCGACTGGTGTCGGCCTCCTCGGGTTGGGGGGGGGGGGGGGAGTGAGGTGTTCTAAGAGGGGAGCGCGTGGAACACTACGCGCCGCCACCTCGGGTCCTGATTCATCGGGTCATTTAGGGAGCTGGAAGAGGGTGTTGTCCGCCCTCCGCCTGCGCCCGGTGCACCTGCTGCGGATCGGGAGAGTGGACGAGATCTCCCTTTCTCTTTCCGCAGCCTCCTTCTGCGAGATCACTGTTTCGCAGAAGGAAACTACCGCGTCCCAGGACTCAACGCTACCGACCATCGCACTCACTACGGCCGGCAGTGACAGGTGACTGCCTACTTCTGAGATGAGGGCACGGCGCGGCTCCTCCCAAGCGGCACACTCTGCCAGCGTATGTCACGCCATGTCCTCTCAGTAGCCGACGCAGTGATGACACCGGGCGTCCGGCTCCCTGTTTATGCGACAGACAGGCACGGCTCCCTGTCGTTTCGGGAGACGCAGATACTTTCCGAAGCACCCAAGCCCCGAATGTAACTGCGTCACCCGAAACGACAGGGAGCCGTGCTTCCTCCCGAGCCTGAGGTCAAGCACTGGCCGGACTGGCTGTCCCGCTATTCCGCCACTAGGACCTCGCGAAGCTGCGATCGACGTTGCTCCACATGGCGCTGTATCGGCCGCTCGCCCCGCGCCCTCGCTTCCTCGCGCCACCGATACAGTGACGCGAGCATCCTCGCCTCTAGGTGTCAGGGCGGGGATCCGGCCAGCGCACAAGCCTCTTCGTAGGAGATCGTGCGGTACCCTCTTATGACTCTGAGGGCCGTTGCTTGCTCTCTGTGGCTTTCGCAGGACAGAGATGCTAGCGGCCGTCAGGTCAGCTGCCCAGATCGGGGCCCCGTAAAG
Organism: Dasypolia templi; assembly: GCA_963555695.1. NCBI lineage: Eukaryota > Metazoa > Arthropoda > Insecta > Lepidoptera > Noctuidae > Dasypolia > Dasypolia templi. The sequence goes on from OY743145.1 coordinate 2,838,068, forward strand.
GGCCATCGATCGCATGATCCCCACGTAGAGCCGCCGACAAGCGGCGCTCGGGCCCCCCAGATTGGAAAGCAGCGTTGACAGCGCCCCAGCCGCGCCCAACAACTTGGGCGCCAGCCGCCGAAAGTGGGGACCGAAATCCCAACGGCTGTCGAGCACCAATCCCAGGTACTTCATGCTTTACTCGACAACGATTCGACAAAATTCGATATTCATAGTCTACAAATACTACTACAACGACTCTCGATGGATTGTGACATTATGGTCTTGACAGAGTGCTGGTTATTGTGTTCGAGTGACCACCACATCCCTCATATCCAAAACTTTACTATGTACAGCACTACCAAAAACTTAAATCAAGGTGGTGGAGTTGTGGTCTATGTCAGGTCCAATCTTAGTGTCACCTGTGAATAACTTTGCTTTGTAGGTTCCGCCACCGGACTATCAATCGGTATGCGGTCTGACATTTCCATTCTGTGCATTTACCGGTCGTCGTCGATAAGCAATCATTTTCTATCCTATCTCAACAACTTAATTCCCACTTTCTGCAATGTCAAAACTGCAGCTTTATAATGTCACCAGTGACATTAACATCGATATAAAACCGATTTCACTTGACGCTCGCTCCTACGACTACCTCAACACTCTTGCATTCCACGGATGTCTTCCTTACTTTCCCGTACCCATACTCTCCCGACCAGAGGAAATAACTGCGGACCATGTATTTTTTAAATCCAAAAGGTCATCTGTCTCACCAGTATTTGATACGACTGTTACTGATCATTGTTCTTCCTTGCTTTGCATTTTTTGCAAAAAACCACATGGTAATATTGTTAGATCCATCACCAAAATTGACTTTGACGCCATGGATAAGATAAGGATAAGCTCTCTATTTGTACGGTGTGCCGCAGGGCAGTATACTCGGTCCTACGCTGTTTCTCATATATTTAAATGACCTCTGCAATCTCAACATCACAAATGCAAAAATTGTGTCTTTTGCTGATGATACAGCTCTTACCTTTTTCGCTAACCCGTAGTCAGAACTTGAGATCATTGTAAAAAATGATTTTAATTCTACTTTTAACTGGCTTCGATCCCACGCTCTAACACTTAACACATCCAAGACGAAATTGATGACGGTCTCTATCTCACCGACCTCACAACCGGATATTACCATCACTTTAAAGGCTCACTCCTATAACAGTACACATTTATATATATTATGTCAATGTTCACTCATTGACACAGTTGATAATATTTAGTACCTAGATATAAATTTAAATCGATACCTGAATTATAAAACACCTATCAACTTGGTAACAGACAGGGTCCGGAAATTAATATATATGTCGCATCAGGGGTGGCCGAGATGCGAAACATCGGGTCTTCTTCACGACCCGACACATTTTAGTGTGGGCACTGTAGTGCCCACACTAAAATAAACACGTGCAACGGAAACAGACACGTGCGTCGGTACTGAGTGTTTGCCAAGACTGTCCAAGCTCAACCGTTTACTGTTGAATGTCGCAACACTTGGTCTCTCCGTCAGTCCTCGCTGCATCCCTCCACCGACGATCGTGTCCAAGCGGTAGGGCTCGCTTGCGTTTCCGATCACATGATCATTCGTTAATGAATCAAATTGTTAGATGGCGCTGTACTGTGGCGCCATCCATCCACGACATATATATATTTAAATTCTTCGACACGTCGCTAAGCAGTCTGTTATACACAATGTATATTACACCTTATGTCAGTCTATTATTACTTATTGTATTAGCTATTGGGGTGGCGCCTCAATAACTGCCCTTAAACCTTAACAAGTGTTTCACAGACCTATTCCGAAAATTGCAACATAAGTTCTGTAGTTGGAAACAGAGTAGGTCTCTGTTTCCAACTACAGAACTTTACAAAAAATTTAGTGTCCTCAACATATAACAACATTTCATTCTGCAAACCATTCTTATCCAACACTTCAAATCCGTCTTACTAGTATTACCAAACGACGGAAAGATATGATTTGTACTGTTCCACAAACTCAGTTTAAATACACTAAGAGATTTTTCTACTATTTTGGCCCTTGCTTCTACAATCAAATTAATACGTCCATTTTTTATAACTTACCACATACCAAATGCAACACATACCAAATACAAAATCCAAATGTGCATTCCTCCTGAATGAAATATACGACGAGACGGAAAAGTACTTATTGACACTAAAATGAAAGTAACCTTGTTTCCCTACACTTAAAGATTCAAATACAGACACACTCACACACACTCACCAACACTCTTCATTTTATTTGTTTTATTTAAATTTAATTTTAAGAGTTTTACTTTTCTGTTTTGTTTTCCGTTCTGTTTTATTATCAATCAATAGCTCCAAAGCATAAATAATAACATGATTATTATGATATCCAAATTGGGAGTCTAAACTGTTTCTCCTTAATACAGATTACTCTGTGATCTAGCAAGGAGAGCAGCGATTCACCAACAATTCGTTTTACCTGCACCATTTAAATAAAAACTAATCATAGTTTGTAGGTACGAGCCTTATGTACTACAAAACCTTTATGTACCTGAATAAAATAAAATAATATTGTAAGTCATCATTTCATCCTGATGAGCATGATTTCGTGAAGAACCGGAATAGGCCGTTTGTCGTAAGATAAAAAAAATATCTTTAAGCACTTTTCATAGCTTAGAAACAAGCAAAGACCACATTATGACGATAATAAAAAATATTATAACCGCAAGTGCCACTGACTAAATAATCATCATTTAGTTAGAGACGCAAAAGGGCGAGAGAAGGAGCCAGGGACTTCCCTAAAACAATTAAATAAGATTGTCAAGGCGATAAAAGTAATTAGTAAGCGAAAAGTTTGTATATTTCTATGATAATGTTGGTATTAAGATGCTTAGTTAATTAGCTGCTTTGGCAGTCTGTGTAGGGAATGATCTTTAGCACTTAAAAGTTATGTAGCGTGTCCTCAAACTTCCATATTGTGAAAAGTTGGGCACAAAATATATATTTTGTGAAGATGATTATCGTTATAATGACGTCAAACATTTTTGTAAATATCTTAAGAAGAACAGCTGTCTACTCAGCCTTCTGGTCCAAGGTTCTGTCATAATTTTAAATCTGATGGTCTTCGATGACGCGATGGTCGATAATGGTGCATTATTGACTAGAAGTAATCCATTCACTCGACACTTCCAGCTATTGGTAAACAGAGTCTGGCAAGAAGTTTCATATATTAGAGGATTTGGGACAATGAGGCCTCCTTGGTGATTTATGGTAGGACTGAAGAACTCGGCCCGTCCAATTGAAATAACGGGTTATAACTGAAATAGGCTGCGAATTCAAAGCCTACTTCTGCAGTACCTTAACATAATGAAAATATATATATACACCTATATTCTTAAATTGTGCCGTCTCCATGTCATTTCACATCTACGTTCTCTCCAAAACTATGTTGTTAGGGTCTAATAGTGCCTCGGCTGAAGATATAAAGGTACGAATAAAAAATAACGTCTACCTGACATTCAGTTAGTGACCTCGCCATATTGTGGGTGTCACTACGTTCAAGAATAAGTACTAGAAAGTGGACGGCGGTTGAAGCAACAATAGAAATAAATATGGAAATAACCTGTTTTGTGGAATATGAAATGTAAATCGAATTAGGCACGGCACAACTAAGCGTTTGTTTTAGTACCATTGGAACAAATGTAAATAACGCGATTCCGAGTGAAAGCAAAAAAATATAGTTTTCTAAATTTATCTGTATTTCCCATCGTAAGTATTTGTGAACATAACTCATTTTACAACCTGTAACCATTACAACTAACAGGTCTTTGCTAGTGCTGTGCACTTTTGTAAGTGACGTATTCACTATACCTAAAACTGTATGTGATTTTTTTTTGTGTATGTTTTAGTGAGTAGGTCGTTGAAGTGCCTTAACAATAAATAAATAAATTAGTTCGCATCGATTTTACGATATTTTGCTGTGTTACAAGTACACGATTGTGGACTTTGTTTGAGACCGAAAACAGCTGTTACTCAATCCTGAATGGGGTCGCATGTTGAAGAGCCTCCACGTGGCGCACCCTGGGCAACGTCAGCTCCAACTGCCCACTTGCTTTTGGTGGACAGTTGGGGTTGGCGGCCAATCTTCAACAAACGGGAAAGGGTCATGGTTCCCATCATCGATCATTCTTATTGGTCGATGAAGGGAACCGGGCTAGGGAAGGGTCGATGGAGTAGGTCGTACGCCCACCCCCCCTCTGCTTACAGAGGGTGAGTTGTGTGGGCGTAGTCTTGTTGGAGGAGAGGAAGAAAACCTCTTAAAAAAATTACCCCAACTCCAAGGTCGAGCGTGCCGAGGGGGTGTATGGCCGGAGGGTATCCGGTCGTTAGCGCTGGGGGGGGATCCAGGGGGATCAAAGGGACCGCACCCTTCAAAGGAAAAAATAAATATGGAAAAGTCAGTTGGGAAAATTTTACCCCAGGGCGGTACCGACTGCTTAGCAGTCGGAGAATCCGCCACGCATCCGATTTACGGTACATCCGGTTCGACGTCTCCGCCCAGACTCGATCGCTCGAGCGCGCCGGTCCGACAGGCCCCGAGTGGTCCGCGGTGGGCGCTGAAGCAGCTGGACCGGGAGCTCCTCCTGGAAGCCTCGATCGTGCAGGCCTGGATGTCACCACCGGACAGGCCTGCTGACATCACCAACGAGGCGGAGTGGTTCTGGGAGGCCATGTCCGAAATTTGTGACGTGGCAATGCCCCGGGTCCAGGCTGGACGTGCCTGGCGCCAGGTGTGCTGGTGGTCGCCGGAGCTGACAGCTTTGCGCAAGGAGTGCGTGGCTGCACGACACCTGTACACCAGGCACCGCAGGCTACCTATCCGCCCTCCGGATACGGAAACCATTCAGGCGGAGCTGTACGAGGGGGACAGAGCTGCAAAGACCGCCCTACAAGCGATAATCCTGCGGGCCAGGGCACTGGCCCTCGAGGAGTCGCTGGAGACTCTGAACAGGGACCCGTGGGGACGCCCCTACAAAATGGTGCGGGATAAACTCCGCCCATGGGCTCCCCCACTGATGCAGAGTCTCCGGCCCCAGCTCGTGGAGGACGTGGTGAGCGCTCTGTTCCCTTCGCGAGGGGAGCACACTCCCCCGCCCATGACTCCGCCTACTGCGGTGCCGGATGCGGACCACACCGCCGACGACGACGACGATGATTCGGAGGTGACCGAGGAAGAGTTGAGAGTGGCGGTACATAGGCTTAGTGCCAAGAATACCGCCCCAGGACCCGACGGATTACCTGGAAAAGCCTGGGTTCTGGCCTTGGAGGCTCTCGGGCCTCGACTAAGGGGGCTCCTAAGCGCATGCTTGGAGGGGGGCCAGTTCCCACTTCGCTGGAAGACGGGGAAACTGGTCCTCATTAAGAAGCCGGGGCGCCCTGCGGACTCGACGTCCGCTTACCGGCCCATCGTGCTGCTCGACGAGGTGGGCAAGCTCTTCGAAAGAGTAATTGCAAACCGCCTCGTAGGGCGGCTGTTGCGGGTGGGGCCGGATTTGGCGGAGAGCCAGTTCGGTTTTCGCAGAGGGCGCTCTACGATGGATGCCATCATGCGCGTGCGAGCCCTCACTACGGGGGATGCTGTGGCCCGGGGTGGGGTCGTCTTGGCGGTGTCTCTAGACATCGCCAATGCCTTCAATACCCTGCCCTGGAGTTGCATCAGGGAGGCATTGCGGTATCACCGGATGCCGACCTACCTCTGTCGCGTGGTCGAGGCCTACTTGACGGACAGGGCCGTCATCTACCCCGGTCGCCGAGGAGAGTGGAACCGGCGAGAGGTGTCGTGCGGTGTCCCACAGGGATCGGTCCTGGGGCCGCTTCTGTGGGATATCGGTTACGACTGGGTGCTGCGCGCCGACCTCCCGAATGGCGTCAGCGTGGTGTGCTACGCTGACAACACGCTGGTCCTGGCACAGGGGAGGTCGCACCAGGCGGCGGCCGAGCTAGCGACACTCGGGGTTGCGACAATCGTCGATAGGATCCGGCAGTTGGGACTCGAAGTGGCCCTGCACAAGTCCGAGGCCATGTGTTTTCATGGTCCTCGAAACGCGCCACAATCGAGTTCCCAGATAACGGCAGGAGGGGTTCACATCGGCGTCGAGTCGTCGATGAAGTACCTGGGATTCGTCCTCGATAGCCGGTGGAACTTCGTGGAGCATTTCCGACGTTTGGCTCCCAGACTGGAGCGGGCTGGGGCTGCCTTGAGGCGGCTCCTGCCCAATCTAGGGGGTCCAAACGGCTCCTGCCGGAGGCTCTACGCGGGAGTCGTGCGGTCCATGGCCCTTTACGGGGCACCGGTGTGGGCGCGTTCTTTGAGGCTCCGACCAGCCCGCCGGTTGAACACGTCTCAAAGGGTCATGGCCATCCGGCTGGTCCGGGGATACCGCACGGTCTCCTGCAAGGCGACTAGCCTCCTTGCCGGATTGCCGCCATGGGATCTGGAGGCAAAAGCCCTCGCGCACGTATGGGAGTGGCGCGAGGAGGCAAAACGCCGGGGTGGTACTCCGCTGCCGCGAGAAATCACGGTACAGCGGACAGAGCTCCGGCGGGATCTCATGGTGACATGGAGGGTGCGATTGTCGCAACCCAGTGCTGGGCACGCCACAATAGCGGCGGTAAGGCCCCTCTTTGAGGAGTGGTTAGAGAGGCGCCACGGCGTCCTCACCTTCCGCCTGACGCAGGTCCTTACCGGACACGGTTGTTTCGGGAGGTTCCTGTTTCGCATAAGGCGGGAGGAAACGCCCGGGTGTCACCATTGTGTGGATTGCCCGGAGGACACGGTGGAGCATACGGTGGAGGTCTGCCCAGCTTGGGCGGAGCACCGCAGTGTCCTCGCGGAGGCGATCGGCGGCGGCGATCTCTCGCGTCCGGCCCTGGTCCAGGCCATGGTACGGAGCGAGAGAGAATGGAAAGCCGTCACCTCCTTCTGCGAAGCAGTAATGCTTGCGAAGGAGGAGGCGGAGCGCGTGAGGGAGAGAGCCTTGCGCCCTCACGCCCCTAGTCGCCGCAGGAGACGCCCTGGGCGTCGGGAGTCGCCTGCAGATTCCCGGCCACCGTAGGCGCGGGCTTGCGGACGGCGAGCAATGGGTAGCTCGCCGTCCGCAAGCCCAGCCAAGTCGACGTCGACGGTGCGTCGTATTCAGCACGATATGACGGGGTCCGTTAGGGCCGACGCCTCAGGGTCGCGGGTAATTCGATAGAGATAACCGTGGCCCTTGCACAGGCAACTGAAGGAACACGGGTGGGTATTAGTCAGTAAAAGTCTGACACCCCCTCAAATGACTTCTCCACCCAGAGCGGGAGAAGTCATTTGATGATTTCCCACTCAAAAAAAAAAAAAAAGGCAATCCTGAATAATATAATGTTTAATGAAAGCAATACAGGAAAAAAGATACGGATTTTTAAAGTTTCTCGTGGGCTTCACTTTAATACGGGCATTTTTAATACTCAAAAATCCCTGAAAAGGAAAAAAAAACTACAACTTGTATGAATCTTAATCAATAATGCACAGCAGCTGGCTATTACTATTCCTGTAACGAAAGTGTCCCTTAATCTGACGCAGGTGCATATCGGAAGTTGCTCCCACGGGCTATGAGGGGCACTGCTTACATTAACCTTTCAGTAGGAGTATATCTCCAGGTCACGCAGAAAATATTGCGAAAATTCGTTTATATTTATGTTAGACTGGCCCGTTTTAGTTTATTTTGAAAATATGAGTATTTGTAAGTAAAAATAGGTACGTTCCAATTTCAAAACTTCCCCCCAAATTGTTTGCGAGCTAATTTAAATAATCGTGTCTCATTAAAATGGATCTGCGCCAGGAAATTTTTTGCACTATAATTTTTTACGATTTCAAATGTCGCCTGAAACTGGACGACTCCTACGATAGACTTCAAATGTCATTCGTGGATGAAAGCCCTTCTAAGGCAACCGTGTAGCGTTGTTATAACGAATTCAATCGCGGTCGACTAACTTTGGGGGATGAAGGAAGAAGTGGTCGCCCTTTGACGGCTGTTACGGAAGAAAACGTGCTCGCAGTGAAAATATTTTTATCCAAGACAATAGGCGAGTTACATATCAAGAGATTCATCACATTCTGCAGGTGGGATCGGGCACAATGGAACAAATTTAAAGCAGGCTCGTCTCGACGTGTTTACGACATCATTACAGGTGATGAGTATTGGATTTATCTGTGCGATCCATAAACGAATCGCCAGTCGACGGTTTTGGCGTTTCAAAACGAATCAACGCCTACAAAAGTGAAGCGATCTAGAAGGGGGGGGGAAGATTTTGATTGCGAGCTCTTTCAACTTGACTGGCTACTTGGTGTCAATTCCTTTACGGAACCAAAGAAGCGTCAACGCTAAATAGTATACTATCAAGTGCTTGGCAGAAGTTTTCTCTGTTATGAGCAACAAGCGATCAAACACAGGGCTCCGCGAGCTACAGCCACCACGACAAAGCGCCTTCGCACACCGTGATCAAAACGAGGGACTTTCTGGACAGCACGCCTCTCAAACTCCTGGGTCGCCCCCCTTACAGCCCTGACCTAGCACCGTGTGACTTCTTTGTATTCCCGAAAATAAAATATCTGCTCAAAAGGTTACAATTTTCGTCGCCGGAAGATGCGCGGTCAGCGTTTGAGCAGGCTGTTAACGAGGTGTCTGCAGCGGTGAGTAGAAGTGTTTCGAAAACTGGTTCAGACGCATTAAACTTTGTATAGAGGCTTTTGGAGAGTACTTAGATACGATTTACAAAAAAAAAATTGATTGTCCCGTGATTGTGTCACGAAACATGCAAGTAAGACGTATCATTTTGAGAATGTGTTTTAAAAAGGTCTTAGAGCAATATATTCACAGATGACGCTTTTACTTTACTTTGCTAAATAATTTTATCATTTCATACGCATAGTTATAGCAGAGAGCAGCAGTGGCCCAGTTGTAACAGCTGCGACTTACGAGTTGTAGGTCGTGGGGTCGAGCCCAAATATAAACTTTACTATGTGTGAATTATTTAATTTTATTGCTTTTTTTCTGAGTTAGTTTTATAGCATGATGCCAGTTTGAGTAATTTATGCGGTCTACCCAAATTTCCTTTCTTGGTATCGTTGAGCTCCTTAAGTTCTGAGTTGAGCTGCACGATTACTGACAAATGCGTGCACTGATTGGACAGGTCCACTCAATCTGTGTGGTTATTTCCTCAAAACCCATTTCATGCACCGATCTACATGGTCTTCACCAAGATTGGTCAGATCATGTCCAAACGTTAAAAGAGACTGCGACCTCTGAGTCTTTCTTCTCAGAGTAGTCAGATCGAAAATTCTGAAATCATCAAGTTTTGAAAAATATGATTGACGTGTAAAAGTGTTTATAAAAACCTACTGCTGAACGGATTTATGCAATTCGATACATTGCTGGACCATGACCGGGATTAGGACATATGATACTTTTTATCCCAATATTTTTTCAGGATCGAGACTTATGCGGGTGAAACCGTGGGGCGCAGCTAGTCGAAAACATCCCAATTATTTTTGGCTCGACCTCGAAAATATTTCCTTTCTCGAACCCACAAATAGGGCGATCTAATTTCGTCTCCTACCCACACAGTCTAAGTAAAAATGCCAATATAACGTTTCGGTGAGACCAATTGAATTCCCTGATTATGAACCTAGGGATGTTTAAGGATGAGATGGATCTTCAAATGGCACTAAACCCAAATTACGTATATATTTTTATTAACTTGATATGACACAATTCAACTTACTTACGTTGTTGCCACTCAAAATCAATATCAAAAGTCATTTATTTAAATTAGGCTGATAATCAGCACTCTTCGAACGTCAAAATTACATGAGACAGTCCCCCAAAACGCCCGCCCTTCACCAATTGGGATGATGAAATTTTTTTTATTTTGGTCTCAAAAAACTGTTTGTTTCCAAATAGCGCAAACTATATTACAAAAAGCTTCAAAAATTGCCAAGTTATAAACGTTTCAAGATAATTGTTAGACAAGGACAGCACTATCGTAGAAGTGACGTCACGCCTATGCAACTTCATACTTGCGCCGTACATTGTCAGTACCATGCGACAAGGACGGCAATAATCCCCTCCAAAAACTTTTAAAGCGTGTATCTTCCTCAAATGTACACCGATTTAACAGATTTTTTAGATTTTCTCATTTTTACTAAGCCTTCTTTGAAATTACATAATTTTTATGAACATTTTTAATATTAGTCATCATCCCAATTATTGTTGGCTCGACAACGAAAATATTTCCTTTCTTGAACCCACTAATAGTTCGGTCTAATTTCGTCTCCTACCCACACAGTCTAAGTATAAATGCCAATGTGTAAAGGGCTTTACCTTTCGGTGAGCCCAATCGAATCCCCTGATTATGAACGTAAGGATGAGATGGATGTTAAAATGGCACTAATCCCACATTACGTATATATTTTGATGTTACGTGCTATGACGCAATTCAACTTACATACGTTGTTGCCACTAAAATGTGAACTGCGACAAAGTTGGTTTTAAATGATCATGCATTATTTTTATTAGAAATCAATTTATTTCTGAATAAAGGTACTGCAACTTGTTTCTAAGTCAAAAGAATACAAAGTCACGTGAATGAAGAAGCGGGCACAGATATTTCTTGAAAAATAAAATTATGTCAGGAATTTGGTTGCGTCTACACAACGCCAGCAGCGTCTATGCGGTGTCTACGGCTGCCCTTTCAAGGGTAGGAATATTTTCAATTTTCATGGCCTAACTAATAAAAATAATGACGCACGCCTCAGCTGCACGAGTTTCAATATTACAGGCGCCAGCGCCGTTTAGAAAATTATGTAATTTGAGCAGCAGAAGATTGTGTAGCTTTCCACGAGAAATTATGAGAACCTTGTGTTTATCTTGATTGTGGAGCTTAGTTAGTGAAGGAATAATGGCAGTGCTAGGCAAGTAATGGTTAGGCAAAATGTTGGGCCATTCGCGTTTAAAATATTCCAGTGTAATTTTTTATCTTTTCTTGCTTGCTTGTAATCTTTTTATACAATTTCGTATGCCAAATCTGTCACTGTCACCCAAACCCATAAGGGCCAAGTAGGAATGGTAGTCACACTTCACACTCTCTTACAAGCTTTTTTGCCAGCTACAAACATGATTTAAGTGTGTGTGAACGTATTTAAAACTGTCATCTACATGGATACCGTCATGTCACTTTAAATAAAATAAAGTTAAAAATGATTTCCTCTTTTTTCTTTTGTATATTTGTAAACCCACCTTTTAATGCATGCCATTAACTATAAAGTATATTTAATGGGTATTGTTGTCTATCGCGCTTCTTTATTTTTATACTCCCAGTAAATTGAGAGATCTGGCTCTTTTAATACTGGAACTCCTAGTACAAGAGCCAGGGCTGCACTGATGTTTGTATCTTGAAGTGAAAATAAATAACTATCATCATCATTATTTCAGTCGAAAGACGTCCACTGCTGGACATAGCCTCCCCCAAGCACCGCTTTTTCTACCAGTTCTGTGTTTCCCACATCCAGCGGATTGCTGCGGCCTTCACAAGACCATCGCTCCACCTTGTGGGAGGCCTTCCAACACCACGTTTTCCCGTACGCGGTCGCCACTCCAGAGCCTTTCGGCACCATCGACCATCTATTCTGCGAGCACGGTACAATAAATTTACTCGATAAATAATTTTAAAGAACAGCTCTAAGTCTATAAAGCCTTGCAGTAACCTAACAGCAGAGAGTGATGTACTACCAATTATTCTTAACGACGGAGAGATTGAACCATAAAATTTTAATTAGACACACATTTACAGCGAATTTACGAGCACAACATGTCATATCGTGTTATATGAGATTGATGATTAGATGACGTAAGTTATAAATAGGTATCGTCTCAATAATAAACATATCTTGTTTAGTCCGACAAAATTAACAACAAATAATATGTTTAACATGGCATGGTTTTGTGAGAGGGAGAACGTTGTAAGCCTTGTAGGCTTATAGATGCTTCGATGTTGACCATTTTCTAGTTTGTTAAATACCTGGTACATACTTATTGACAGGCTTACACTGTCGTCCCTTATTTAATTTAACACATAACATCATGTCTAAAATCCCGGAAGGGTTAGGCAGAGATGTATTTATAGAACACCCATATTTCGCCAGTTATGTTTAAGTCCCATGTAATAGGGGGCGAGCCCATTGCCATCAACCGGGCACAAATCCAGACTCCGTGCTGCTACTGAGAAAAACGTTGAAAAATATTTTAAAAAGAGTAACTGTTGAGTTTCTTGCCGGCTCTTCTATTAATCCTCTGGGGACCTAGAGTCAAGTAATTCTTCCAGTAGTAAACAATTTATATATACGGATATTTCGCGTAGTCATGTAAAGCTTATCAGCAAAGTAACTTAGAAGCCAAAACATAAACAGACAAACGGACGATAGTGTCGCTGACAATTTGACGTTATTCTACTAAATGTGGCATTTGGAGTGAACCGTAAGGACTGATACACGCTATAAGATTTAAGACAAAACTCTTTTGCGACTGAGATCATAGTCATGATACATTTTCATGTCTTTAGTAAAACGTAGAATGCTTTCTGTAGAAGACTAATGTCACAGCGCTTTTTGAGCATATTATCCAGTAAAGAAAGAAAGAAAAAGCGTTTATTTGCGGTAAACATCACGCAGAGAACGAACACATGCACAAAACATAACAAGTTCCATCCACGCAAAACGGCCATCGCTCAGCAAAATGCTGCGACCCTATGCGAGACAGAGCCCTAGAGCTGGTTTTCAGCCGACAGCCGGTACCGGAACTAAGCATTAGCACAATCGACCCTATAATGTACCCAATGCTGGGACAAAGATGAACTAAATGAAGTTAAAATCATAACCTATCGTTTATAGTAATATATATTATATATCGGCCTTCCAATGAAAGGTCTCAACAGCCCAGTGCCAATTAGCAAAAAATCTCCCAGCTTTTAAAAAGGAAGACTTTTCGGATATTGTTAATTTTATTACAAAGGAAGGTTGATAACTGTTGTGTATTCTAAGTCGTTTTTTTTGGGTTTATCAGTACCGTACCGTAGTTTATCAGTACCGTACCGTAGTAAGAAGTACCGAGATCCTTTCTTCTATGTGCGTTGAATTTGTGCAGAATTAAACAATGTTTTTTTTCTTCAGATTACACTAAAGAGCCAACAGCTGCGAATAACATTATGCCCATACTCACGTTGCCAAGGAGTAACCAGCCTTACCTTAAGCTCGGAAGCTCTGCTTAACGCTAATTTGGATTCGTACCAGTTAAGGCCAATACAGACGGTGCGTTTGTTCTTTTTAGAAAAAAAGTAACGGCTAATTAGGATATGTTCCGTAATTTTCGCAGCTTACGTGCTTACTTTTATTCGTTTAAATAAGTGTTTATGCAGAAATGACAGCGATTAAAATTACCGGCACAAGGAAGGAAAAAAGAACAAAAAATAATCATTTTCGTCTAATGAAGCACTACAATTCAAAGGAAATTTACCTTAAACCAAAAGTAGAAAATAAGGTCAGGCAATTATGAATCTTTCGATTTACCTAAATAATTTATACATCAGCCCAACCTTTCGAAGAAAACAGGCGTGTTGTTTTATGTTTTTAGATAATTTTTGCAGACAACATAATAGACCCAGATTAAATACAAATAAAACTGGAGAAGATGCGACCCAATATTACAGGAACAAAAAAAATGGCGTCTGCTAAATAAATTCAACCGAAAGCCTGCCAATACGCTACTCGTTCCAATTTCAAATCCGCCGTACCTTAACAAGCTCTCATGTCAGACGCCGATACCTTGATAACTAGTCCAGAGCGAAGGCACGTTTGACAAATTACCTTCACTTTGGAAGGTCGCCAGTTCGACGCCGACTCCACTCTACCCGGGAATACAAATTAATCTCACTATTGTGTTGAATTCTACTATTAATCCGTTCGTTCGGCTGAAATTGTAGAGGCTGTAGCTTCCAAAATGAGTTTTGTTTGGCAGGAGTTGTTAGAAACTATGAGCATTGCGGGAGCTTGGTAACTAGTTTGAATTCCAGAAGGTTATGCTGTGAGGAAATTAACTGTGCTGATATCTTATTAACGGAAGACTCGTTTTTGTAAGCGTTTCTGAGTTTTATTTTGGATTAAGTGTAATTAATATTAACAAAAAAAATATGCAATGCAGTGTTTCTAGCAATAAATATTGCTAGTATTTGAACTTAACTAAAACGCTAATAAACCATTACAAAATTACAAGTTTAAAACCAATGCAAGTCATCATTAATTACAAATCAAATCCAAAACAACTTTATGTAAGTGACAGTGTTATTAATGAGACTGAAAATTTAAAACCCACATTGTCATCAAAGTTTTACAACTAGACAATTTCACTACTTTAGTTTACACACAGCGAGATCGCAGCGCATGGTGCATATTTTTTAGAGCGTTCTTCCGCGAGTGTAGTTTTGTGTTTGTTTTCAATTTAATTAATTCTGGATAAATATACTTACCAAAAATGTACAGTTCGTTGTGACTGCCTCGTTGGTCTAGTGGTCGCAATCGCTACTGCTGAGCATGAGGTCCTGGGTTCGATTCCCAGGTCGGGCAAAGTGCTAATGGGTTTTTCTATCTGGAATTTCTCAGTAGCAGCCCGAACTCTGGATTTGTGCCCGGTAGTTGGCAATAGGCTCGCCCCTATTACATGGGATTTAAACATAACTGGCGAAATGTGGGTGTACTATAGGTACACCTCTGCCTAACCCTTCGGAGAAACAAGGCGTGATGTTATGTTATGTACAGTTCTCAACCACAACTGCCACATCCGCACTTACATATTATAAAACCATTTACAGTCACCGTACCGATTCACTTTCATCTATTGTAAACAGTAAGATTTTCTTTTTTGCATTTCATATTCCATAAGTAAGCCCTAAAGATGATTTATTTTAATCAAAATCAAAATATTTTATTTAATAAGCCTACTGTCTACTAAGGTTTCAATTGGTCGTTTGCTATGGAGAAGAGCCGGCAAGAAACTTCACGGTTACTCTTTTAATAATAATTGGTTTTACAAATTTTTCAAATTACAGTGTTAATAGTTATGGGCGGACAGTGTAGGCCTGTCAACAGTTATGGGCGGACAGTGTAGGCCTGTCAATAGTAATGGGCGGACAGTGTAGGCCTGTCAATAGTTATGGGTGGACAGTGTAGGCCTGTCAATAGTTATGGGCGGACAGTGTAAGCCTGTCAATCGTTATGGGCGGACAGTGTAGGCCTGTCAATAGTTATGGGCGGACAGTGTAGGCCTGTCAATAGTTATGAGCGGACAGTGTAGGCCTGTCAATAGTTATGGGTGGACAGTGTAGGCCTGTCAATAGTTATGGGCGGACAGTGTAAGCCTGTCAACAAATACCAAGTACTTAACAAAGTAGAAAATCGTCTAAAAATCCACAGTATACGAGGCCTGTAACGTTATCACATTCTCAAAATAATAAAAATCTTTATGTTTAAGAAAATAATAAAATTAAAAACTTTTTGAACCCAAACGACATAATTACCATTACAACTGAAACAAATCTGAGTTAATATCCTGTCCACAAAAGTCAATAATAAAGAGTTGAAATGAGAATCGTAGGTACATAATGTATTTTACATTATGTACCTACGATTCTCATTTCAACTCTGAATGAAAATGAGAAAATTTGTTCAAAGAAGTGTTTAAAATATTATTATTATAAATATTAGTATTTATTCTGTAAGTGGCTACTTTCACACATACTTTTCCCAACTAACGAACTCCATAAATATTGTAACGTCCTTTACATAAGACAGCTCTTTATGTTATAGGGGCGTATCAATTATACCGGGCCCCCGAGCCACGGGGGCCCCCCACATGAACGCCTGTCAGACCTGTCACTATTGTCCATATAGGCAGAAACTTTAGAAAACCAAGTCTATAAATTATTTAATTAATAAATCTGTTTATGTTTATTTTAATTTGTATTGTTTGTAAAAAAAAAATTACAGATATTGATTAATTATGATGAGTAAATATTTCTTTTAATTTTATGCAAACATTTTTTTTTTCTTTTGTGAGAAATCTTTACCCTTCTTATGGGCCCCTAACAAATTTTTATACGATGCCCCGCAAAGGCAAGCTACGCCACTGGCCTCTATATTTAGCTCAACGACTCTTATTTGCGAAAAGACTGTTCGCACATTTCTTCAAAATTTTACAAATAGGATACCGAAGAATTCAAAGAAGTAATCACATCAGACATACATACATCTGATACATCATACACCACACATAATTATAGACACACACCACACTCCACACTAAATACTAACACCAACACACACTACACTGACTTAATCGTACACGCATAGATTTTTGTCTTATTTTTACTTATTTATTCATCTTTATATATCGGGCCTAATAATATTTACACGAGCAATGTTTAATTCTCCCACTACGACGGGATCGAACTGTTTGTTCTAAACATAGGCTACCATGTAGCTTATCTGGGAGAGCAGTAATCCTCCCACTAACTAGATGTAAGCCAATCGCTGTTCTGTTTTTATTTACTTAACCATGTATCTTGCCCTAAACAATACTGAATTTTTGTTATCATTATTATTTATTATATAAAAAAAACACCGGAATTTGGGAGCAGTTACTAGACATTTTTCATAGTGAAGCCGTTAATATTCGATAACATTGACATTGTCTTGAATCTAATCACTACAGTCTTGGTCAATTCTATGATATGACATGCGAGGTTGAAGATATAAAATCTACACCAGCCAAGTCCACCAGTGAAGAGATATGAGGAACAGGGTGTAAAGTTCAACAGATGGATGTCGTATCTGGTGGGCAACTGCCTGACGATTGATGTCGGGAATTTGTATATATGCTAGCTGCGCGGTAAACTCTGATTACGCGATGCAGGATTTGTGTGACGTCAGTGTGATGCGTTGTTCGCATGTAGCGGTGTAGATGCCGCCACAAACAAATACCAAACATTAAACAAACAACTGTGACTCAAATCATAGGGCGCTTAAAATGTAACATGCCTAGATTTAATACTTATATAGACTCGCTAGGACGTTGATTGGGATATAATTATTCCAACGGAGTGCTGGCTCAAGTCTACCCATTTCATACCTGAGCTGGATGGTAATATCTGTACCTCTACGACTTCTCATAACACTTAAAATGAAGGTGTTGTCTTCTACCATAAAGACAATTATAATATTTTAGCTAAGGAACCTCCTATCGTCGATACTAATTGTCTTATGTTAAAATTGAGCTCTGATACATGCATTATCGGAATGCTGCTAAGGAAATTATGCAACTACAAAAACATAATCATTTGTGGAGACTTTAATATTGACATAGCTCCTGAAACTGATGATAAGCGCTCCTTCGAATACCTCGACGTCTTTGCTAGTCATTCATACTTTCCGCTCACACCCTACCCACTCATGGCTTTACTTGTCTGGATCGTATTATGATTAGAACTCAATTGGAAGCCACCTGCTGTACTGCTGAATCTAGTCACCGATCACAAAAGTGTTGGTATTGTATTAACCTACTCACAAAACTCGTGCGTCTTCTTTAACGATGAGGCTTATCAATTATACCGGATTAGACATCACAATAAGCGATACTAACTTTGAACCGATACTAGACTGCAGTGATGCTAATGCAGCTACCGATCAACTCATTTCCTTATTAGAGAAGGCCATTCAGGTTAACTCAGATGTGGTTAAAGTTCCTAATAAGAAAAGAATGAACAAACTATGGAACTGCTGGTTTATTTCGATGTACTCGTATGCGTAATAGAGACAATCTGAGAAACAGAAGAAATCAAAGTAAAAAAAATAGTGAAAAATTGTGGGATGCGATAAAAAAAATCTGTAGTACTGACAAAAAGACAGACCATTCCTCAGCTCTGATCTAAGCTTAAAACAGTGTCGATGACGCTAACAAATATTTTACGGGTGTTGGACAGAGTCTGGCGAAATAAATTATTGATTACACCGATCTCTCGAGTTGATGCCGGACTTCTATTCCCGCATTACCAGACTCAGGTGTCTTGCTTCCTACTGCTGAATATGAGGTGGAAGTCCTCGTGATATATTTGAAAGAGGGTGCAGCTATTGCAATAGATCAGATATCGGGTAAAAGTTTAAAGCGATACGTCAAGCAGCCAACACTTTCTCTCACTCACGTCTGCAATCTGGCCTTTGCTACTGGTACCTTTCCAGTAGCTTTGCAGATAGCGCTTGTTAAACCTATGCATAAAAATTACAGACCAATTTCGATCCTTCCCAAATTGTCCAAAGTTTTAGAACGACTGATCAACAAACGCCTCATGAACTTCCTTGAGACTAACTCCCTCTTCTCACCTGTGCAATTTGGCTTTTGTTCAGGCAGGTCAACTGATGACGCTGTTAATGAACTCACAAAACATATTGTGACTGTGACCATATTGTGATTGTGAATGTTGACTGCTGTGGTGGACTGTGTAACGGTATTCCTTGACTTAGCCAAGCTTTTGTCACGGTTCCTATTCCATTGTAATGACATAAACTCGAAAAAATTGGTATCAAAGAATATCAACATCTGCTCAAAGACATCATAACATGTAATAGGAAGCAACGAGTGAAAATAATACTATTCTTTGGTTTAAAAAATGCCGTCGACCCTGAATAAGTTAATAAATGTAAGGTGGAAATTAATCTACGACCAAATCAGTGGTACAATTAATAATAATTATGATGAACTAGGTAGGTAGATACTATCCGTGTCGACGGTGTGTTTACAAAACTTCCAACAACTCACTTTCTTTAAAGAAACATATATAAAAGATAGACCACGAACACTATTTATGTGCAAATAAGTATTCAACATTATACAAATAGGAGGCATAAAAATAAAAAAGCGCCTGCTGAAAAGTTGTTAGCAATAAACATAGTTTACAAGCTTTCTTGCTTGCATTTTGCACTAGGATTTTGTTCAAAAGATAATGGAAAGAGCCGGAATTTGCATTTTCAGTTAACAAAGTGTTCTGTAGTCTGTAGCGGTAGTAGAAAAGATCTCATGAAGATTGCTCCCTTAGTCTTGTTTGTATCTTGAGCTATCTACTGACAAAAGTTTACAGTGTTACGAAACTGACGATAGATTTTGATTGATGAATTGGCGCTCGAGGTTGGGCTTAAAGTGCAAATTGGTTTTTGGGTAAGAACAATCAGTCAAGTGGTCACAAGAGCTACTGCTGAGAATGAGGTCCTGGGTTTGATTCCCAGGCCGGGCCAAGTGTTATTGGACTATTTCTATATATATGTTATTCTGTCCTTCGAACAGTTCATGTGCGTCAGGTTCGTGTTCGTACTCTGTCCGCGCTTAATACTTGTCGCACTAACTCTGACTTACGCTCCCCTATTCATAGAATGTTGGAATCCTATAATTCTAATTTCAATGATATTGATATATTTGCATGCTCGAATTATAATTTAAATCTAATCTAATATATAAAATTCTCGTGTCACAGTTTTCGTTGCCATACTCCTCCGAAACGGCTTGACCGATTTTGATGAAATTTTGTGTGCATATCGGGTAGGTCTGAGAATCGGCCAACATCTATTTTTCAAAAAAAAAAAAAAAGAAGCAAAACAACGTTTGCGGGTTCAGCTAGTATTATAATGAAATAATCTTTATTGTAATCTTATTACTATGTTTTATGAATTGCATAATTTAAGTGATTGAAATTGTTTTTTATCTGTTTTGGTTTCGTTACTATAGCTAGCTTTATAGTATATTACTTATTGTTTTAAATATTTGTTAACTTTGGTAATGCTCGTCTAGTGGCAACCACTGATCTTTAAATATGATTTATTTGCGGATAATGTAGTGGACTGCAACATTACTCCTTAAAAAGTTTGTAAATTATTGTTTTATGTATATGTTGTAGTTGTTTATTATCCCTTAATAAACTAAAATATATAATTTCTCAGTAGCAGCCCGGAGTCTGGATTTGTGCCCGGTCGATGACAACAGGCTCACCCCCTATTACATGCAACTTAAACATAACTGGCAATATGTCGGTGTACTATAGGTACACCTCTGCCTAACCCTTCTCGAATTACCTGCTTGATGTTATGTAATGTATGCAGTAATTCAAGCCTAGACACTTTTCCTGTCACACAGGAGCACCAGCTTACCTTGTTGCTAAGCGTTCAGTCTGTAGTTTGAACACTTATTTATTCATTAGGTCAATAATAGCAACCACGGAAATATATCAATAGAGATTTCAATATTCATCCCGCAACGCCGGAGTTCGTTACCAGGATTAAGTACCCTGGAAATGACGTCAGGATTCGGTCGCACACGTGTCGTGCACAGAAAGATATGAATATGAAATTGACGGCAAATTATTTTAAAAGTCAAAGCCCTCGACTCTCAAGGGGTTGATTGTTAGTTTATTTCATAAGCAGTAGCGATTTTAATATTTTCTAGGTCTCAAGTGGATTCATAATAATTCCGTAACCAGAAAAACACCTAGGTAAACCAGAAAAGGTCAGATTCGGTAATCTACGTGTTGCCGAATTAGCACTAATGTCGTTGTCACTCAATAGTTTTGAACAGCTCTTTTATGAACAAACATACTGACAGGGATCAAAGCTAAGTATGTTTATGGTACGGGGTTCATAATAGGGATTATGATTTTTGTCGCACTTATTTATTTGTACAGACTTGGTAAAATGGACAATATTGATATTTTGTTTCGTAACAAACGACCAGTGATCCACTTTAGCCTTGGATCGAAAGAACTGGGCGTCATGGCGAGAGGCCTTTACCAAGCAGTGAGATGATGCAGGCTAACAGTAATAGTCATCATCATCATCATTAATTCACCCGAAAGACGTCCACTGCTGGACATAGGCCTCCCCAAAGCACCGCCACTTCGAGCGGTTCCGGGCTTCTCGAATACAGCGGATTCCTGCGGCCTTCACAAGGTCATCGGTCCACCTTGTGGGAGGCCTTCCAACGCTACGTCTTCCAGTACGTGATCGCCACTCCAGGACCTTTCGGCCATATTGGTCATCTGTTCTGAACGGTAAGAGCACCAGTAACAAAATCTCATGAATTGACCCAGCACCTTCGCAATTTTTGAACGAATCAATTACTTGGAAGTAATTAACTAGAACAGCAACTGAAAGGACATTTTTTTTTAGTTATACAGACTTAAATGTTCGTACAACCTAATGAGATAATGAAAGAAAAATACATCTACCTGAAGTACAAATCTTAATTAAGTGAGGTTTCTATACATGGTTTGACAGTGTAGGCTTTTCAGAAATCAAAAGTAAGTATAATGCGCGGGTGGTCGATGATTACAGGTCAAAGTCAAAGCATTTGTTTCAAATAGGCACTTTTGAACGTCAACATATACATTTAGATAGAATTGATTCTAGGCGCCCCTTCCAAAAGTTAGTTTCGTATGGAGACGAAGGGTCAAGAAACTATTTTTTTGGTATACATTAGTAATATTTTAATATGTGAAGACGATGCACCAAGAATAAAAATACTTTACCACAATTGGTTCAAAGAACTTAAAACAAAGGTAAGGCAGATAAACCAATCACGTATAGGTATATGGTGCTAACATATTTGCAAACATTGTAAAGGTATTTGATTTTGCTAAAATATTAACTAGGAATAGGTCAGTGTGTGACTTTAGTAAAAATAATATATTAAACAATTCATTACGCAACCAGTTTGGTTTTGTCCAGTCTCTAGATTGTCATACGGAGCAGGACCAGGATGTTTCCAAGCATTCTTTATCTACGATATAATCCTCTAATTTGTAACATGTTTGTGTAAAAAGTGTACTTTTAACATGAGTTTTAAACTTTCAAGGTATTTTGTTGTAACATTTAATACAGTACCCCATAATAGATGTATGTACCTTAGATAGGCTGAAAAATTATTGCGCTATTTTATCTTTATTTCTAGTGTTAAAATTATGTCTATCACTTATTTTATTAAACAGATGCATTTTTTTTCTTACATGCATTTTCATAAATGTACTGGCAAGATACCGTCATTATATTAATCTTCTTATAGTTCCCTGAGATTCGCGGCGACGTAGATTGTACATGGCTCTGACAGCTCTCTTTTGCAAAATAAATATGGATTCAATGTCAGCAGCCCGACCCCAGAGTAAAATGCCATAGGACATAATCCTGTGTAAGTAGCTAAAATAAACCAAACGCGCGGTTTCTAAATCTATCCCATTGCATTTACATCATTGCCATTGTAACTTCTCGTCTAGCGTGATTCCTAGGAAAACTGTCTGATTAATAAATTCTAGTTTTTCTCCATTCAATATGATGCCACATTCGCAACTTCTAACATAAGGTAATTTAAATCGAACGGATTAGGAATTTATCCCATTTAGTATCAAATTATTTGCTTTAAATCAATCAAGGACCTGAAGAATAGAGTTATTCACGTCGCCTAGGTTTTGTGACCGTCAGTCTTTTTTAAACATCTATGAATTGTCATTTGCAAATTGCACCATCTTCGGTTGATTTTGAAGTACTGCATACCTACTTAGCTCAAATTGTATGTCTCCTACAGATAAATCAATCTGAGAAAGGGATTCTACGTAAACATAAAGACTAACGGCCAAACTAGCAGTGGGTGGGGCTTTATATTTGTCAATGTGTTGAGACCATGAGTTAGTAAACCTATAGTAAGACTCTTTCGAGGCACATATTACCGGGTCTAGAATCGCTAGGTACGGATTATATATTATACGGATATATGGTCGAGGTGGATTGTCACTTCCATCGTTTCCTGCATTAATATTGCGTGATACTGCTGTCGGCAGTCGAGGCCAGTATCAAACCGACTTCATTTAATAACGAAAAATGCTGATAAAACGCAAAGTGATTCTGAGGTATCGTTAGTTTAGTTTAGTCGAAGGTTAACCAATCGTTTAGCCACTTTAATACCATTATTCTAGTAAATAAACCCACAAAATATAAAGTTTTATGTATTAAGTAATGCACTGAATACCCAGTTATTTTTTATTAACGGCCCAACACATTACATCGGCTATTTACTAAGGGAACAAGGAGAACGTTGTTACGCACAGTCCATTGAGCACTGACTACGGCTTCATTAACAAAAGTCATCAAAAAGGTTATTGGAGTGACGCCATGGAATATGAGTATGAAATCGAATGGTCGTTGTTATTAAGTTGTATTAAAGACACGTGAGAAATTACCGGAAAATTAAGTTAGAATTTGATCAAGAGCAAGGCATTTTTTAATATCTGTGAAACGGGGCCCATAATAAATTGAGATAGCGACAAATGAATGATGTTTGGTAAACAGGGTAATGGCACCGTATAAATATGGAGTACTGGATGACTTCGGTGGAAAGTGTTGACTACCATCGATATAAAATTTCAAAAGTAGGGTTTTTCTTGTCGGCTCTTCATATTTAACTACCAATGGACCATGGTAGGTTTATTTGAAATTAACTTGAATTACATAAAACATTTGCTACCACAAATTGAAAGTTGGTATTTCCCTAAACGTAGGTTCTTTTCGCAAAGATTACTGTTACAATGTTGGTAGTATAGAACGTGTATTTTCCTGAACTACGCCAGCAAAAAACCGATACAAATTCCAGGCGAAACCCTACCGTGAACGAATAACAACAATGTTACAAAACACCTCTTATTGCATTTTTTAACTGTTTGTTTACGTTGAACCATTACATTTCTTGTCACAATGTCTTTTCCAGACTCAACAGGGGCCTTGTGACAAGAAATATATAACTGAACAAGAGAGAAGACCCATATTGCTGCTAACACCAGCTTTGACATTTCCAATTACGTTCACAATAGCTCGATAAAGGAGACGTTCAATTAGCCCAGTTCCCGGGATCCCGGGATGCTGGCATTCCGAGATTGAAGTGTACTGTCAGCCCTATTCGTCGATAGATTGATGGGTTCGGATGCGGCGAGGTGTACTTTAAAATGATTGATTTAATAGAAGGTTTAGAATGTGTTTAAAAATTATTCGGATAGCGGCTCCCCAACTGCGTAATACACTTTTATCACCATCCGAAGAATTTGAATGAAATTTAGAACCCATTGCTTCTTTTGCTTGAAAGATTGGTCTGCTGGACAACGTAAATAAGGTTGAGTGTGGTTGACCTGCCAAAACCTGTAAGCGTGATATGCAAGTAAAGCACTGGTGTTCCACTTTCTTGTATGATTCTAATTAGTTTGTTAATGTATGACTGTTGTTCTCAGTAGGATGACATAAAGAGCTTTTTCTCTCTTGCGAAACCATTTTTCAAATCTGTGTAAGAAGTGCGCAATTTCCCCAAAAGTTACAGCCTGGCTCCTAACAATGTCGTTGCCTTTAACAGCTCAGGTCCATACAGTCCACTTTCGGATTACCGGAAGTTTTCATAAGTTTTACTGTACTAACTTTCTATAGACTTCAAAGTCTTTTTTTTTCTTTAACCCCAACTGCACTTATTTATTAGCAGTGATGGCCCAATTGTTACATATGCGACTTATGCGAATTGTAGGTCGTGGGTTCAAAACCAGACGGGCGCTTTAATTTGTGTAATTTATTTCATCACCACTACTCCCCAAGCGGTAAAGATAAAAACATCGTGAGCTAACCGGCATATCCTGGAACCAAACATTCGAAGACATGTGGCATCTACCAACCCGCACTGGGCCAGCGTGGTGGATTATGTCCCACTTCCTCTCACAGAGAAGAGGCCTGTGTCCCAGCAGTGGCAGCAGCTATACTGTTCCCGATGCCTGACACAGGCCGATTACGACGACACGGGCTGATTATGCTGTTATATCCTCCGCTATAACCTTTGGCGCCACTTATGAACAAAGAGAAACTTGGTCCTTTCCATAATACTTAGGCGAGGAAGTAGACTTGGGACTTTAAGCCTCTCACCTCAGCCTGTCAATTCCCGTCACCTCATACTGAACCATAATCAGCAGATTATCCGTTATAAGGATGAACAACGAGGCGTAGCCGGTTCACGTAATGACGTCACTTATCCTAAACACATTGCCAACATTACACGTTCCGTTACACCTATCTCTCACACCAATTAGGAGACGAAACGGGAAGCGTGATCAGTACCATATAGTATACAACCAACATTCTGTAACCAACCTTAGACCTAGCGAATAAAGTTGAGTTTTAGTTATCAGTTGGGATATATAGATTGAGGATTACGTGTAGAACAATGAGCACTGTATAGTCGAATTAGTCTAAATGGTACGAGTATCTTCACTGTTTGTTACGAAGTGATTGCAAACATTAGCCTTTGTTACTACTCTGATGGCTTACTAAGTAAGAGGGTACCGTTCGGTACGTGGAGAAAGTTTTACATGATTGTGTAAAAGTGACATGAACACATTAAAATCGAAATAAAAATTATTGCTGCTTTGGAAACACTGCTCTATGTTCCAAAAGGACGAATATTTTTTGAAGACTTGTGGCGGTAGCTACACCGCCACATGCGAACTACGCATCACACTGACGTCCCTCAAAATCCTGCATCGCGCTAGCAGTTTCGCGCAACTAGCATATAACGCTAACGTCCCGACATCAATCGTCAGACATTTGCCCACCAGACACGACACCCGTCTGGTCAGAGGATCCTCCCTTTTCCATAGAGAATGAGTGAACTTTACACCCTGTTCCCCATACCTATACTATACTAGTAAAATACCTGGTTTCTTTCATTCTCTTGAATTTTTTTTCAGTTGTTTTCACGTTTTACGGCGACCTTTAAGTAAAATGAAAGATGAACCATCGCTGCGGGTGTAAAAACTTATAGAACATCCATCATAGAAAAGGCGAGCTTTTGTTAATATGTGGGCGGCAGCGTTATGATAGGCAATTAAGAGATCAAGTCTAAGATTTCCGCTAATAACAACGTCCTATTCGAGATTATAACGAGGCCTTTGACCATATGTAAGTGGTCAATAAATAGGGAGACCCATAACCCCAGGACGAGCTGATAATTATGTTCAAGCTTAGGTAAAATTCATTTTCGGAGTCTTGATTTGTGCCCGGTTTACGGCAACAGGCTCGCCCAACTACAAGAGCTAAACGCAAGTTTTATTATGCTTAAAAGTATAGATCCACTGCATTTAAAAAAATCTGAAAAATATATGATATTTTTCAGTCTGATGTACTCGTCGTCTCAACTCGTATTATGCTAGGTAGATAGTAGAAAATCACGAATATACCTCAATTCTTTTAACGACTGAAAATCATGAAATTTCTTGTAAAAAGATAATTGCTTCATTTTTTGCAAAAAATTACCAGCGTCGTGTCATCGCATTCTCTTTCTTTTATATGTAGTCTGACTGTCACCGTGCTTTAGCTCTTGTCAGCTTCTTACTGAGCTCCTTACGTTTTGAGTTGAGCTGCACGATTAATGACAAATGCGTGCACTGACTGGACAGGCCCACTCAAATCTGTATGGTTCTTTCCTCAAAAGACCATTTCAGACACCTACCTACATGGTCCTCATATGATCTGTAAAATAAACAATGACATGAATACTTACCTAGGTATTATTTATTGTTATTATTGTAAATGTTAAGACTATGTGGGTCATTTTATTTTTTACTTTTGTTTTTTTATATTTTATTATCTCAGTTAATTTTAATCGTAACTTGGTCTGGCGGTTTGAGTAATTATGCGGCCTATCCAATGTCCTTTCTTTGGTATTGTTCGTCGAATCGTTGAGCTCCTTATGTTTTGAGTTGAGCTGTACGATTACTGACAAATGCGTGCACTGACTGGACAGGTCCACTCAATCTGTGTGGTTCTTTCCTCAAAAGACCATTTCAGACATCAATCCGCATGGTCTTAACATGATCTGACCAAGATTATGTCTGGACTTTAAAAGAGACTGTGACCTCTGAGTTTGTTTCGGCTTTTATTCTCAGAGTAGTCAGATAGGAAACGCCGACCTCATCTAGTTTAAAAAAAAATGTTTGACGTGTAATGTTTGAAGTGTTTTTTACAAACCCACTTACAGAAATAAAAATCATTTATCATTTATCATTTACTTATTATAACTGGCGAATCTGGGTGTTGGTGTACCTACTATAAGTACACCTCTACCTAAGCCTTCGGGAATACAAGGCGTTATGTTAAATAAAACTAATTTTCATGCTCTATTTTGCTAAATTGAAAGTCTCGTAGTCTACTTTTTTAAGAAACAGAAAAAAAATCTTAGACTTAAAAGACACCTGGATAGTAGTCTAGAAAAAGGCTTAAATAAAACACAAGACTAGTTAGTTAACTGTGAAATTAAAATAATAGTGTTTTATAGTCTTCAATTCGTTACGCGGGGTACAGACAAATTACGTTAAGAAAATTTGTTTTGTTTAGTAAATGACAGACACTTTGACAACTTAAATTGTCCGTATATTCCAATCACAACTGTAATTTTTTGTCAGTTTTATGAAATGGCATTTGAAGGAGAGTGACAATTTGGTTAGAATGACTTACTCCATGATCAGAATGCAAGATTCATCCCTTTTTTATTGTTGATGTTTTGTAGTTTAGTGATTAGTTACGAGCTAAGTGTAGGTCAAGTTAAAATTACGAAAAAAAAAACAACACAACCTCTTTTTAAAATAAATCTACTCAAGCAAAATCACATCACACGACTAGTATGTACAAAGCGAGCGCGTGACAACATTTCTTTCACGGCGACAAAGATCTTGACACCCTCTCAGTATCTGAGAACGTGACATGACAGACAAACTGACGATTGATGTTTGAACGCACTGCGTCTGGCGTAAAGATTCGGATAAACGACTTTTTGAATATGCGTACCTAGTACTCCGGAGAAGTTCGTACTAGTTTAAGAATGTATTTTCTTTGTAGCGCTGATGTTTTCTATGTATTTTCGAGTAGATGCCGAAGAATAATTGATGATACGAACCTTTGCACCTGATCTACATACTAACTCTTGGCAGGAAAATAGAGAAACAGAACTTTTTATTTCTTCGCAAGTTGGTATAGCTGTTAAGTGTCAGACAGTGTTTTGTTTAGTACTTCAAATGGCGCATCTTTGGGGACCGGGATATACCGTTTGATTAATTGATGTACACAAAATGAGTGCCTAATAGTTGTTAGAACAATGAAACAATAATACAAAGGACCACGGTATTTGAAGACCTTTGTATTAAATTTTCAATTATTTGTCTCTGCTTGTAAATTTGAGCATTATTTTGACAACCTACTTCGAGATGAATCGAAAATGCTGGTCAAATACATGCGAGGAGCGGCAGGCAATTCTAGTATGAAAATCCATATCTGTCGCGTTTAGCGGCCGAACATCCATAACGATAGATATGGATTTTCGCCCGAATTGATTACTATTTAAACCAATGTCTGTCGTGTAATTTAGAATGAGAACGAACTTTTTACTTTAACCTATGGCAACCAAGGAGGTAACTAATCAATGCTTTATTTAAATCTCGAACTGGCATAAGCTACGGTTTCTTAATGGATGAAAGGTAATGTCCAAATACACAGCGTTATATGACACCAAAATCTCAAATACTGCAAATAGACCTGTATATAGTGAAAATAAACAAATGAACATTCTAATTTACTTCGAATTTTCGCGCATTATTTGAGAAAAGTAGTATGCATCCTTGGCCGCAACCAGGTTTTGATGACCATCAATATCTGCACGATGTGCACGTACGTGTGCCTTGGCGTCGCCTCGGCTCACATTTTCACGTTCGTCCATTAATATCTCTGTTGTCAGCCGTTGCAGTAATGAACTTTACCAGTTACCAGCATGACATTTACCGAACAATTGTTGATAAGCTTTGGCCTATAGATTAGAATCAAATAAAATTGCATAAGAGTGGACATTTTAAAACAGCTGAGTATTATAATTTTGTACTGGACAACTTAGTTACAAATGTTATGACAAAACTGCATATCTGCATACCCGACAATAACATAACATATCAATACGATCGGCTCCATATATACACATTACTCGATCTCAACATTACAGCCAAACTGCATCGGATGAATGCTTTTATGACTTCATATAACACCTAACTCCGAGACGAGTACTTGGATACCAAATAGTACCAAACTTATCTGGATAGTGCGGCAACGTGCACGAAATGACTGATTGGGGATTTAAGACCATTTTGATGCTTATTACGGTAATTTGGAGTGAAGAACAGTTTTCATTACTCTAAGGTAGACAATCCCGTTTGGGGATTTAGGACCCGTTTTATTGGTGAAGGACCAACACGCTCTGGTCCTTAGTCAACGCGTGTTTCTGCCATTATTAGAAAAAATATAAATAAACCGTGTTTTTTTTCCAGGGTAGGGTAAAGTTGCATAATCATCTAATTCTTGAAAGTCTATTAATTTAGGGTAAACAATAAGAAGTTAGGGTGCATTAAAAAAGTAGGCAATATTACTAAATGAGGGACTGTCAGTCAGCCCAGAATTTGGCTACGAGTTTGGAACCTTCAGTGGCGTCCATCAACTTCTGTAGCGTGCAGACAACAGGACACGTTGGACTAGATATTAATTGTCCCATTGTTTGTAGAACAGCACCAGATTCACACTCAAGTCATCTGTAAATCTCCACCTAAACAGGTTTTTACTCTCCAGGGCGAAGTTATCTGTGAATCTCCACCTAAGCAGGTTTTTAATCTCCAGGGCGAAGTTATCTGTGAATCTCCACCTGAACAGGTTTTTACACTCCAGGGCAAAGTAATCTGTGAATCTCCATCTGAGCAGGTTTTTACTCACCAGGGCGAAGTAATCTGTGAACCTCCACCTAAGCAAGTTTTTACATTCCAGGGCGAATTCAATATTCCGGCAGACAAGTTGATGTAATATATACGGACTTTAGTAAGGCCTTCGACCGAGTTCACATAAAATTCTCTTGCAAAAGTTATCAGCTTATGGCATCACCTTGCTAATGTGGCTAAAATCTTACCTCAAAAAACGTACTATCTTTGTGGTAGTAAATGGTTTTAAATCTAGTGCTCGAAATATTACGTCTGGTGTGCCACAGGGCTCCCATGTCGGCCCGGTGCTTTTTAATGTTTTCAATAACGATTTGCCAACTTGTTTCCAATTCTCGCGTGGTATGGAGGCCATATTATGCGACACACTCGCTTCGACTGAAAAGGATTCAGAAACAGTTTATGTGGCACTTGGTATATAGTTCTAGCAGAGTAAAGAAAAAAGCATCTTACTCGGATAAATTGGCGAAATTTGGCATGACTTCTTTGTCTACTCGAAGAGAATTGCCGGACTGTCTATTCATGTACAAAATTTTAAATAATATGATTGACAGTCCCAATTTTCTGAGTAGGATAAATTACAGGGTCCCTGCCAGATACCTCCGCATTCGTATCACCCCTTTCTATCCACCGCGCCGTAGAACCGTGTACGGAGCAAATTCACCACTGCCAAGAATGTGTAGGCTCATGAACGAATGCTGTGATCTGGCATATGTTCATGTGGACTAACTTGGTCGGTTCCAATCGAAACTTCTTGATCATTTGTGTCAAAAGTTTAAATAATTTTAACTTTTGTTAATTATAAGGTTATGAGACGGCTGTTTCTCACTGTTTTCTGTTTTTATAGTAATATTTTAACTGCTTTATTTTAAGATAGTTCACCTAGTAGGTAAAAATAAGAAAATGCTGTATTTACCTATAATTGTTTGTTACATTTAGTTCTTTATTGTCTGTTGTTTTCTGTCATTTCTGTTGTGTATGCGAACGTTGGTAAATCTAATAAAATAAATAAATCTGTGAATCTCCACCTGAGCAGGATTTTACACTCCAGGGCCAAGTAATCTGTGAATCTCCACCTGAGCAGGTTTTTACACTCCAGGGCGAATTCATTTGTGAATCGCCAACTGAGCAGGTTTTACACTCCAGGGCGAAGTAATCTGTGAATCTCCATCTGAGCAGGTTTTTACACTCCAGGGTGAAGTCATCTACATACCGTGGCCCTGGCACAGGACACTGAAGAAATACAGGTGGGTTTTAGTCAGTAAAAGTCTGACACGCCCTTCCGCTCCACCCAGAGCGGGAGAAGTCATTTGATGATTTCCCACCCAAAAAAAGGGTGAAGCCATCAGTGAATCTCCACCTGAGCAGGTTTTTTTTGCTTTGGCCTACCTGATAATTAAGTCTATTTAGAGACTTGCAGGTAAGCGAAGGCAAGTCCAGGTGAGTGATTTTCAGCAGGTGGCACGAATGGGTTTGGTAGGAAAGCTCTATCTCGCCATAGCTTTTGTAAAAACGAAATGCATTTTATGAGTCAAGTTCAATACTCAGTGTTACGATATTTACTATTGCAAGTCATTATCAATATTTTAAAGATTTTAGATTGCGTTCTCTAAAAATAAATAGAACTTACCCCAACCACTTTGCTGCCTGCTAAGATGAAACCTCATTTTCTCTTTAGAAATACCAATCCGTAACAAAGGAGAAAATAAAGTTAAAACCTCATAAAATCTCAGTGAAGAATCATGTCAATCCAATAGAAAAGGCGCTTTAAAATAACCTCATGTAAAACTCTTATTCAAGACCACGTAAATGAACCTATAAAAAATATAACAGGCCATCTCCCTGAATCGGCTTAGGGTTATTTAAATCTCGCATATGGACGTAAAGCTTCTTATAGGAATTATAAAAGATCCCTCTGCCTGAGGGTGAATGTGGAAAATAATTTTCAGTTTCATAGATAAATGTTTTTGACGTGCAATAGGTTAGGTTGCTTTGAAAAGCGTTTGTATTTATTTCTTAACATTTTAGACATTTTTCGGAAACTTTTTCTTTTCGTATACAATGTTACCGCGTAGGGGTTGAATTATGTGTAAAAACATACTTTAACCTCTCAATGTGGTGGTATGCCAACCTTGACATTTTATCTACATTTTGTGCAAATTATAGCAGGAAAACTATAGATAAACTGGTAACCATTCGTATTTTATTCCACAATAATCACGATCTGCTTCAAGGTTTCCGACAGATGCGTCATGTTTTTTTTTGGCTTTCAGAAGGCTCCCGAAGGTTGAGGTGATAGCACAGAGTACTTTTATTATATAGGTAGGTGATAGCATGTTTTATTAAAAAGAAAGCAACCCAACTCGTTTCGTACCCGCAGCGGTAATGTTTTCGTGCGACCAAAAGTATAATCTCCTTTGTGCCTCGGGACAGTCTAGGATTAACAAAAAGTTTTAAAGACAATATTCTAGATAAACCATGTAATGTCATAGTTGGCGCTTCTAGCATATTGTGTGAAAATGTTTACGTTTTTAATAAAGTTTGAATGGTATGGCATTTTATCGTGATGATTTTATAATAGGGACCAATGACGGTCTATTAGACGAGAGGGTTTTCATGAAAATTGACACCACCACTTGGCGCCACTTTGACAAGAGGTCTTCCATTTTGACAATGAATATAGAGTATATAATGACGTTCATCATTCGTTTAATTAATTCGTTCATCATTCAGTAACGACTAAAGAAAACATTGGTACTTTTACACTTGACAGGTGAAGGATGGATGCCCGGACCTGACGTCTCAGTGCTGCCACCTAGTATACGTCATTTCAGAAAGCCCTCATTGTAATGCAGCCATAATATATAAAAGTACTCTGTGTAATGCAGGAAGCTTAGATTATTTTGTAAGCCGTTCCTAACAGATGCTCTAAGCTTACAGTATATTATTTAACCTTCGATAAATTTGCTGAAATTATGGAAACAGGAGGAGGAGACAGAATGGTAGGTATGGGCATGTCTTGACACGTAGTATTATTATTTTAAATATAGTTTATGTTATTAAAATGTGGAAAGAAGAAATGATAAAAACTTCTTTGAATCTCGAATTGGTATAAACCGTGTTCGGCCTTGAAAAGTCTGTAGACGGAGATTGTGACGTTGCAATTTTGTCATTTTGGAAAATCAAAATATAAAATTATTGAGGCAAAAAAACTTTAACTACATATAATGGAAGACTGTGATATTGCAAATCTAGATGTAGAATTTAAAAGGTACTTGCAACTGTTAAGACCTTACCTAGGACAATTGGTTGATGAAAATGTGATTAAAATCTGCAACGCCTGGATTCGTAGGCTCTCGGACTGTGAAGATAACGAAAAAGCTTTGAGAAATAAATATATATTTGTGCTTTGTTACCAACTTAGTAGAGGTGTACTAGATTTGCCATTCTTGAATCGACCTCCTGCAGAATTGCAACTTCTGTCCGATGATGTCGCTGCTACCGATTGCTCAATCGAAGTGAAATCTCTCGTCATCGACTCCGACGAACCCCGCATGAAAGTAATATTTGATAACAAAAAATTACCCGCTTCCGAAACAGACTATTTAAGAATATCATCACAAGAACTTGATACAGTTACAGAAAGTCTAACAAGCAGTGATTTTACTGCTAGACCACAAACAAAAGAACAATACCAACCCTCTCCCAATCAAAATATGTTTTGTTATACATGTCCGGAAGTGATACAATATGTTACAGAAAATGGGGAACAATTTGAATGTAGAGCAAATAACCTTGTCATTAAACTAAGGGAAATTAAAATGCAAAATATGCTTCTTCAGAAAGAGCTGGATGCCTTAAGGCAGGACTCTCAAATTCACAAAAAGGAAGAGTTAATTTATGAATGTATTACAAAAGTCGATAATGCCACAAGTGCTTTTATACGAAGTAATGAAAGCAGTGCCACGTTTAAGTCTATAAAATGCCAACTCCAAGAGGTACAAGATTCCAGAAATACTATGATTCAGACAATAAATTCTCTACAAGACCAGTTGGATCATGCCAATGACTTAAAGAAAAATGAAATTGAAGAAATTAACGCAAAACATAAATTGGAATTAATAAAGGTCAGAACCGCGGCTAGGGCAGATACTAAAGGTTTTTTTGAGCAGAAAGTGGAAGAATTACGAGTAACGTATGAAGATAATTTAAACAAAATACAAGAAACCACAATGATAAAAGAAAAAGATTTGATTAAACTAAAAGACGGAATAATTGAGGAGAAAGAAAAGCTTTTGGAGATTAAAGAGGCAGAAATTGTATATTTAAAGCATCAAATTGAAGACCAAAAGAACAACCTTCATTCAATGCTCAACAAATTCATGGAAAGATCCAACGCGGATTTGTCAGGCGATAGCATTAGGTTTAAGGCCCAACAATTAGAGAAACGTCTTAATAAGATGGAGAAATCGAAAATAAAATGTACTAAAACCTATGAAGCTAAGCTGGTCCAGTTACAAAAAGAGCAACACTTGGCAGAATGTTCGTTACAGCTGCAATTAGTGAGACAGCGGGCTCAAGTTGTTAGTGAAATGACGGTGGAAAGTCAAGCAGAACTAAACACTTCCCTGGAGAAACTTGAGAATAGATATAAAGATATAGTAGCCAACGTTCAGGCAACCGCCATACAAAGAAGGATGCAGGACCAACTCGCGCTGGACTCGATATTCCAAGTAGCTTGCGGTATACAAGAACAGAATCAAATACAGTTCCCGAAAGCAGCACATAATCGGAACCAAAGTTATGAGAGCGAAATTTCAGCTATAATGCGAGGCAATAAAGTTGAAAATATATCTGCCGGTGGTAATAAATCTTTTGGCGACGACAGTGTATCGCGTGGGTTTTGTCTCAATGGCGAAAGAATGGGAGAACTATTCGAAAGGGTGTACATACCTCAGAGGGATAACGGGGAGGCAAAGTGAAACTATTTTAACAGTGCCTCGTTATTGCAATTGAAACTAAATGTTTGTGGTATGTTTATTAAATTTTCAAAATGACGTACAGTTGTTGTTATAACTTGTTTCTTCAATGGTTGCGGCGTGGTTATATTAGAGAGGTTAGATTATTTCTCAAGTTTTAGTTAATTGTCTTATTCTGACTAAGAACTGACGATTGGTTACTTGCTTAAATAACATACTGTAAGCATACTCCTGTCTGAAATAAAAGTTTGTATTATAAAAACGCTCTTGCGAAGGATTAACAACGTGAAACGTCATCATTCTCCTGCCCTTATTCCAATAAATACCTTCTTCAATGTCTTCTTGTTCCATAATTCTCTATTAGTCTTAGATCTCTAAATTAGTCAACCCTTTTTTGGCAATATCATCTTCCACACAGTCCATCCATCGTTTCTTTGGTCTTCCCCTCTATTATAGCTATCACCATTCAACTCAAAACTTTTCTTCAATTTCTTCATTTTTCCGCATCACATGCCCATACCATGACAACCGATTTGTGCGCAATTTTTCAGTTACCGGTGCCACTTCTGACTGACTTCCTCTTATGTACTGATTTCTTATTCTATACATTCGTGTAACACCACACATCCCTCTTAGCATTCTCATCTCAGCTTCATGCAATTGCCTCATCATTCATTCCTTTTGTGGCTCAACATTCTGATCCATACAAGACATAAAACGTGAAAAGTTTTGGACCAAAGCGGTCAGTGAATCAGAAAATGTTTGCATGCGAAATCTGTAGCTTCTTAACATAAAGTAAAAGCTAACTTAGTTCCTACCACATTTCAACTAGTGTCACCAGTTACTGTACTCATGAACACCATTCTTCAGGTCAGCACAACGTTATTTTCTTCCATACTTCTCTTTAGTTTTGGCTAAAGAATAACATCGTCGATCGGCGGCTAAGCCACGACCACCATCCACGGTCGTTTATTTTCATTTCAATAACGTTTACAAGATGTAATAAACGTGAGAGGATGCTGTTGATATAATTTCATATGTACTCTTAAATTTATTTCGTGTAGCGGTAATGGATATTACGTTTATTATCGTTTATTTAATCAAAAATCATGAGGTCAATCGTTTAAAAGGTATGTTGATACCATCATTAAGGTTAACACCCTGATTTAGAGCAATCCGACTCAGATAGGTTAAGTTAGCCAGATCCCCTCTATTGTTGTTTAATCATTTGGGTTAGGTTAAGTTAGAACAGTGACCATAAAAGCGCGAAGGCGAGCGAGCGAAGCGAGAACAATTTGAACTTTTGTATGTCTCACACTTGTAAGAATTTATTTAAAAGAATTAAATTATTATTTATCTGAGCAAGCTTATGCACACAAAGTGACAACTAACTTACCTCCCAATAATTAGACTAAGTTATAATGTGTGTTTATGCAATTTTGCTTTATGTTTTTAACTAGGCGTTTTTTCATATTATACTAGATAGGTTTTATGTCTTGTGGTTTATCTAACGATTTTATATTTAATGTATGTTACGCTTATAAAAATAAGTTATGTTAAAATTATAGTTACGGTTTATTTTATTAAGTAAGCCTTTTATCGAATAAAGATATAATTATAGATTCAGTTGTTAGGTATGTCTTGTAAATACTAAGGATTTTGGAATTATATCATATTACAGTAACATGGTTGTGGTGGTCAGTTAGGCAGTCGCTCCATGTGAAATACTGGTATTCAGGACTGGAAGATGACCCAGAAGTTGGGATCAGGCAAGGCAGTTGATGACTTCTCTATTAATTGTCATCTCGGTAGTCTCCCTTTGTAGCAGTATCATCTTTCACACATTCCATGTATAGTTTCTTTGGTATTTCCCTACTCCAAAACAAAACATAACCCAAATGAAACAACCAAAACAAAACAAACCATAACAGCCAAAACATTCATGCTCAAAACTTACAGTTACTTATCCATACACCGAAATGTTCGCTTACCTCTTGAATTATTCGTAGCACTACCCACATAATTTGAAATCATGAGCATATCACTATGTGTGTATATCGCTCTAGGGCTGTAGTCAATTTCTCCATCTGGATCGCGGTCACTGAGGGTTGCGGTCATTTTCAGCTACACACGGATACCTAATAGCTACATTAATAATTAATGCCATGTTTATTCATATATCTGTTTCATCTGCTTTTGCTGATAAGGTGGTTTTGTATGTCTGTAGATATCCATAATCATAGGTCTAATTATTTTATTGGTGTAACAGCTTATGAACGCGACTTTGACAGCGTGAAATTTCTTGCGTTAACATAAAATAACTTAGGGGCAGAGGGCAGGGCAGAGGGCAGGGCACATTGCTCGAAGAACAGATGGCCGATGGGGCCGAAAGGCGTACAGGAAGACGTAGCGATGGAAGGCCTCCCACTAGGTGGAGCGGTGACCTTGTGAAGGCCGCATTAATCCGCTGGATGCGAGAAGCACAGAACCGGTCGACGTGGCGGTGCTTGGAGGAGACTCATGTCCACCAGCGGACGTCTTTTGGCTGAAATGGCGATTATGAACATAATTTATATCCAATATCGGCAATACAGTAATGAAACAATTTTCGAAATCGGATGAGCAGTTTCCTCCTACATCCAAACACACAAACTTTACTTCTACTATAAAGTAAATGCTGATGTAACGTAGATTAATTAAGGTACACAATAAATAATTACCGATAAAATACACTTTCTTTAAATTTTCTTGCAGGTGCGATGCATAGAGCCAATAAAATAGAGTGTAGTTTTTAATCAGAATAATGATATTAATCAGTTTTATCTTTATTTCAGCCAAAAGACGTCCACTGCTAGACATAGGCTACAAGTATCGCCACTTCGACCGGTTCTGTGTTTCTCGCATCCAGCGGTTGATATTGAAAAGTAATAATAAGTCCAAGAGGTCGTTCTATATTATGCAGATACTAGAATGATCTAAATGCGCAACCATAGAAAAATAAATTTGAAATTCGCTTAAAATCTGCCTATAGGAGTGAGGCTGCCAAAAACTCTAAGTATTAAAGTTGTTTCTGAATCAGATTATACATTCAAAATATTTGAAATTTATGGCGTATGATCTGTAACAAAAGAATTTTATGAAAATGTAAACAAATGGATCAGAAAACGTACCTGTGGGGGCCAATTTCTAAGTGCTACTTACAAATTGAGTGCTTTCATTTCATTTGAACCGGAAATTCTAATTTTAAATCATTTTATTTATGATGTTGTTCATTTGAAAATTAAGCTTCATTTTATAATCTCATTTTTCGTCTAAGGTTTTTTTATTACAATTTTATGTGACTAAAACAAAAATTGTTGGAAAAAGTAGAGACCTATAAAGTTGAATCCTACTTAATGCAGAAAAACGTGTAATAATGTCCTTTAGCCAGTGATTGCGTAAGCATTTAACATGAACAGGGTTTGTTTACGCTTTTATTAGATATTTTTGGAACAGACAGTAAGGTGCTTACGATAAGTTTAACGAGATACCGAGAATTAATACTTGAAACTTTATGCAGCTGATTCACAATTCAGATATTGATAATGTTTAAAACAGGGCGTGTCTAAAGGCTGTAAAAGTCAGACAACGCATTCAATTTATTATGATTTTATAACCAAACCATAAATAGTAACTTGCTTTATTTTCCCACAGTTGCAAAGCAATCATGCTGTAAAAACTCGATCAGAAAACACGCAAATTAATACTGTATTTTGGCTTGATAAATGTTTTGACTCAGTTTTAAATAACAAAAGGGTCAATTCTGAAAAACAAAAACGAAAAGAAGTCACTCCAAATACTATAATTACATTGCACCAGGTACTTTTTTAGTCACTCCAAATACTATAATTACATTGCAGCAGGTGCTTTTTTAGTCACTCCAAATACTATAATTACATTGCACCAGGTACTTTTTTAGTCACTCCAAATACTATAATTACATTGCACCAGGTACTTTTTTAGTCACTCCAAATACTATAATTACATTGCACCAGGTACTTTTTTACTACTACAAAACACCTAGTATAAATATCTGTTATTTATGGAACTGTTTCATGGTCTGATTCGGAATGTGCCCTAGCTTTTGAACGTTTATAATTAGGGGAATTCGTCTTCAGAGCACACGCCCGTAACCTATGGTTATCGGAAACAAAAGCAGTCACCGTAGCCGAAATCGGTATGGAACGGAATGTACTTTGCGGCAATGAGAGACAATAGCCTCCACGAGTGGTAATACGTAAACGAAATTCCGGTACACGCTGGGCAGTCAACTTGCTGACATCTTGCTAATATACAAAATGTTTCATGTGTTTTCTTTCTGACCAACTTATCTGTGCAATTATTGGTAGAACTGGTTGTAAATGAATATCCAAAAGTTAAACAAACAACCGGCCATATGACCCATTCAAAATGTTGGTTCGAAAGACGGCCGATGGACGGATAAATTGGTCGAAATGTAGTAAATTATTGTATTGTAATGTTGTCGTTTTAGCGACAAGATTCATGTAACATGACTTTTTAGAACTTAAAATCTTACAATGATAAATTAAGTAAAGATACTAAGGAGCACTGGTATATTGGACATGAAACTAAGATGGAAGTTAGTTATTGGCAAACAGTTTGTTGAAAGTAAGGTCAACATTCAATTTCTACTCATCGATTTTATTGCAGCTAGCCCTAAAGTAAAGCCAATAACTGCAACACTAGAAAGCGTGCAGCGCACTGTTGTCTAATGTTTGCTGAAAGCCTCGCGCTGTTGAGCTGTATCTCTAATATAAATAAATAAAGGCACAATAAAATAGTAAATACATAGTTGACCAGATACTTGTTTTTGGACAGAACTATTTATAATCTTATGGAGGGAGGTTTCATCAATATCTTATTAACTTTCTTAATCCACTGGGTCAAATCAATTCAATTTAATGTAATGTGTGGCAATTGAATGTATTCTTTCTAATACAACATTTGTCTAGTTCCTATTTATTTATAATATACTTCACGCACCCGAATGTACAGAGGCGGACTAAATGCCAAAGGCATTCACGATATCAATATCTTTAAAAATCTGGTAACGGAGCGCCCACTACTGAAGCACACTCGGAAAATTCTTAAGTTGACCATTGAACACTTTGCAGATACGTTTTTCACAGTCGCATTTTTTTTTGTTCTATATATATAAGTACTATGATAATTCTTTACCAGTGACAATGAAAGTTAACCTCTGACGTGGTATTCTTGAACTTAGTATTATATATAGTACAGAAATTAATTATGTACTCATGTTGATTCTTAAAAATTAGCTAATTACTCGTAGAAGCATTTTTAAACATACTAAATTTATAGCCTACTACAGGAACTTTAGAAAATACGTAAACGGTAAGGTGAAATCACCGTCGCAATAAATGGCGTTGCAAACTGAACGCGATTACCCATGCACTTATTTTCACTCATTTTTCAAAGGCGTAAAGAGTAGAATTTTTATTTTATTGAATACTCTTCAAGGCATGAATGCTATCAGCGTCAGAGTGTAGTTTTGCGTCACTGAAGTATTTTTTTTATCTTTTTGTGGTATAGGTTCTTGAAATTACTCCTTTGCTTTATTGCGCGTTACCACCTAGAATGTTCCACCAACAAATAACTCTTCCATAATGACTAACTATTCGTTTGTAGAAGTGGTCGTAAATCAATTGACGGTTTCCAATTTATCAGTTTTCATGCTTTGTTATTTTTTTTGTAGATATTCATTAACTATTATTGCTTTCTTAATTATATGTGAACTACAAAAAATACTGTCTATTGGACCATGAGTTAGTTATGTAAAAAATTATAGGTCACGGAAAAAGATGTATCGTATTTTTAATACAAATTCAAGAAAAAAAAATCATTGTACTCGTAAGTTGAGTGTACGACATATTGAATGTTCGTTTTTTTACTATTTGATATTATGAACGTTCGAGTATTTAGATGTTCGATTTATAGTGGTCGATCAATTGATATTCGGTTTTTTGTCATTCGATTTGGCATAGTACACCCGTATTTACGTAGGGGCTTGTGCTTTCTTTTTAGCTACTATACTTTAGTGCGCTCTTCGCCGGGAATCGTTTTTACTTTTACTTTCTCTTTTTTTTATGTCACCTATTTAATGGTATAAAAACCAGCCAGATACAAACAGTACAACCAAAGAGATTTAACGTTATACCAATAAAGTACGAAAAAAACTTTTCCTCGCCATAATTT
Source organism: Dasypolia templi (assembly GCA_963555695.1). Classification (NCBI taxonomy): domain Eukaryota; kingdom Metazoa; phylum Arthropoda; class Insecta; order Lepidoptera; family Noctuidae; genus Dasypolia; species Dasypolia templi. Next base: position 2,879,338 of record OY743145.1, read on the forward strand.
ATTAAACATAGACTTTAGGGGTTCAACGGAGACAAACGTCAAAACAGAGATTTATATCATAACTAAAAAACGTTAATCTTCTATTATCTTGCAAGAAAATTGTCTTGCCTTAAATTAGCTATGCGAGATTCACTTTTATTCAGAAAAATACTTTCGTTTGATCTAACCACCGATTTCAGTTCATTTGTTGAACTAGCTAGTTGTAACAATATACACACCGTTTTTCAGATTTTTTCCTTTGTATAAGTAACAACTGTTGTGTTGTGTTATATCTTTTGTTATAATATTTAGATGGTTCAGCCATTTCGGTGAACTTGCAGGAATAGTATAAGTACCACATATTTATTAACTAGATTCGTACTTCGCACCCCGTCGCATGCCCGCGATAATACTTCGTTTTGGTTTAGCGTTCTTTCAGACTTTTTAATTTTGCTCGGCTTCTAAGGGTCCTAGCATGATGTTAATTAGCCTTACAGCCTTCCTCAATAATTGTGCTATCAATTTAAAAAAAAAACTTCAAATGTGACTGGACTACTAGTTCCAGAGTTTAGCGCGTTCAAAAACTCTTCTTATTAATCGGATGTATTAGTATAGATTGAAAAGCCCGGCTTGTTGAAGACGGCGGGAATCCGCTGGATACGAGAATAACAGAACCGTCGATGTGGCGACGCCCTGGCCCGCGTCCAGACAGACGTCTTTCGCCTTAAAGGCGATAATGATAAGACTCAATTATAAGACTCAAGATCCAAAACATGATGATGAAAGAAAATGAACAACAGCATCATCCTGGATACTATCTGCAACAAACATTGAATATCAAATTCAGTTATTCAAATCACCTATGCTTAATCAGCAAACAATTCAAAGTTACATTGAAATGGAAGGAGCGTTCCATCGAAGTACCAGCCCCTGATTATTATGCTTACCGTGTATGTTGGTAGGTAAACAATATCGTTATCGTTCGTCCTTGCCAAGTTCAAACACAGTGATTACTGATTTCATACTACATGGAAAATACATTGTATTGCTGGTTGCTGTTACATGCAACAATAAAGCAATAGATCATGATCTATGTGATGGATCGTGTCTTAGTCATGATGCCTAACAGGTTTGTGTGCATGTTGCTTAAAAACATATTAAAAGCAAACTATTTTTTTTTTAAACCTACATGGGCACACTTATGAAACGTCAGAAGCTGTCCACGGTTCCAATGAATAGGTATGGGAGGACAGTGTAAGCCTGTCAACAGGGAACAAAATAGAAAATGGTCTACAAATCTACACTCCACAAGGCCTACAACGTTCTCACATTCAATATAATAAAATTTAAAAAAAAAAAGCTTTTTCGAACCAAAGACATGATTGCCATTACAACTGTAACAAATCTGAATAAATATCCTGACCACAAAAGCCAATTTTAAAGAGTCCATTGCCCACGACGCGACTCAAAAGTAACCACTTTTGAAATAGGCGATTTTAGTTTGGAGCTGGTTGTCGTTGACAACGGGAATATGTCAGTAACGGTTACATAACATAACATCACACCTGTAATCCCAGAAGGGTTAGGCACAGGTGTACCTTTAGTACACCCTTTTCGCTAGTTATTTTTAAGTCCCATGTAATAGGGTGGCGGGCCTATTTCCATCAACCGGGCACAATTCCAGACTCCGGGCTGCTACTGAGAAATTCTAGATAGAAAAACCCTTTCCCCGAACTGGGAATCGAACTCAGGACCTCATGCTCAGCAGTAGCTCTTGCGACCACTAGACCAAAGAGGCAGTGATGGTTATTTACTCAAATCGTGACTTTAAGGAATATAAGCCACCGTGTCACAGGAGCAACAGATCCTCCTGTTCATCGGACATACATAAATCTGCAAAGTTACACCAGTTTCTTTTTAGATTCCTAAGCGATCTAATGATCAATCTTTAGCAAATACACAATATTGGATTTTCAAAAGTCGATTAGGATGACTTTTATTCAGTTCTAAAATATTTGTACCCCAAAAGCAGTTTAATTTGTCTGCACCTAATCTTACTAACTCCCAGGTAATCCTATTGATTATCTACATTTATAAATAAAACAAAGTAGGGTTAGTTACAACATTACTCAAGAACGGCTTAATCTCCGCCACGAACACCACAACAGCTATTAAAATATGGGAAAAATTCAAGAAAATTATAGTAATGAAGATAAAATTCTGAGGCGGTACGAAGTACAGCTATTAATTTTTTTGTATTCATATAAATTCGTTTATTAATCAGCTAGTTTAAAATAATTTGTACCTATTGTAGAATTAATAAATTATAGAATGATTTAATTTATTCATTGGTTGAATTTCCAACAGAGCCTACACAATTACAAACAAGTATACATAGCATAGGGAAAAATATAAGTGTGTGTTAATTCTGGGAATATATGCTAAGCGAGATTCCGTTCCGGAGAAATTGTTAACGTTATTAATTCAATAAACTAAAGCTATTGTATGCTCAGAATAAGTGATTAGGTATAACATATCACTATTATCTCCATTACTGGAGTGAGAACACATCGATCACGTCCCAATTGCGGCAATTCCAGGCTATGTAAAGATTCCGTCACGTTTTACAAAAATATCGATACTTACTTAACTAAGATAGTAGGTAAATAACTAGGTAAATGTGTGTTGGAATTAATACCATTTAAAAATTATAATATGAAGGTTATAACGAAACTCGCAGATAGCTTACCTACGTCACGTTACTTCAAGGTTTTCATTGATAAACCATTAATTTGCCTGACTGTTTCAGGGAAATTTTTTGTTTATAAAATTGACACACTGAATAAATTTTGGCGTACTAGTAATTTCATACGGCTCCCAAATATAGGGCAATTTAATCTGGTAGTCAATTTGATAAAGGCTTTCCATCTTCCGAGCACGGCAGGCTGTGCCGGGGCGGCTGCTGCAGGAGCTGAAAACCTTAAACGGCGCAAGTTTAACAACCTTATCGGCACTACATGTTTGAGCCGTTTTAGTATTTCGGGAAGTCGCTTTCACGTGAACAGAGGGCTGGCCTATTTTTTGACCAAAGAATCAGCATTTCCTTTCAACGTGGTTATGCTGCCAGCCTTCTAGGCACTTGTCCCGTTGACGAAAATGCGGGCGTATTTTTTGATGCCCTATGAGCTTTTCCCTCTTTTATTTATTATGTACTTGTACATAAAATATGTATTTAATATTTTAGTTTTAACTTGTAAAACAAAGATCTGACTACAGATCGTGCCAAAAAGTGTCACGTGCCTTTTGTTTTCGAGCACTCTTCAAACCCAACTGTTCAGCTCTGTGCCAGAAGCTAGGTTTGACATAGGAAAATGTTCCCGGTTGAAATGTTTATAAGGGGACGTCCTAGGAGGACATTTATAACCTTGTTGGTGATGTTCTTCAGAAAGGACCCGATGTAAGAACTTAACCGAGGCAAAAATTGTATGTTAGGATCGTAGCAGGTGGCGTTCTTTGCCTACCCTCATGGGAAGAAGGCGTTAGTTTGTGTGTGTGTGTGAACTATTTCACGGCTCTCTCGGCATAGGGGTCTCGGTATGTAATGATCACCCATCAACGGTTTAAACTCGACAAGCGAAGCCTTTTGGCTGTTATTACTATTTTTCTACTTAAAATCGTATTATTCATGTATTGGTAAGATTTTAAGTATTAGATCATTATAGTGACACACTACTTGAAATTCACAACGTAACTTGAGTACACTAAATTATTCAAAACTCAGTAATGGTTATAGCTGAATTGTAATTTGTTTGTAAATTATTTGTTTGCAGCAAACTGAGTTATGTAATAGCTGTGTTACGTTGAATTTGCTAAGCGTACTTAACATTTTTCTCATGTTTGTTGTGGTTGGATTCATTAGTTTTTTGTAGTAACGGAGCCGCTGCTATCTGAGGGACGATTGCCGTATTCTTAAAAACCTCTGCCTAACCCTTCCGGGAAACAGTTGTGATGGTATGTGATATGTTCGCATTCTAATCTCAGTCTGACTGCTAACTTAATCTTTCAAAACATACAATTATTTCCATACATTCTTAATAAGTTTTGGCATTGAATGTCGCTGACATGAGATTGACAATAGATTCTGTACGTATTTACTTATGAGAATTTACCTTTTCATCGAAAAGGACTTTAATCTCTGACAAGCCTAGTGTTTTTATGGTTTTTTTTTGGGTGGGAAATCATCAAATGACTTCTCCTGCTCTGGGGGGGAAAGCGGGTGGAGTCAGACTTTTATTGACTAAAACCCACCCGTTCCTTCAGTTGCCTGTGCCAGGGCCACGGTATCTTACGTACTTTCAAACAACCCGCGACCCTGTCAGGCATGGGCCTTATCGTACCCCGTCACTTAGTGCTGACATCTCCTTCTTCAATCCTTACCGAACGAAGAGCTACTACTAGGAGCGTGAGGGCGCAAGGTTCTCTTCCTCACGCGCTCCGCCTCCTCCATCGCAAGCACTACTACTTCGCAGAAGGAGGTGATGGCTTCCCATTCGCTCTCGCTCCGTACCACTCTCTAAAGCGAATGATCTAGTGATGATGAATGATTCACTTATTGAACAAGTACTGCGCACATTCTACGCCTTCCTGTAGTCACTCTATTAAAACAAAAGAAACACTAATGCTTAAACATTCAAAGTCTGAAATAGTCAACGTTTAGCGCTGAGTGACGCAGATGGGTTTTCCTATTATTTAAAAGCAAGTACGAGTAATAATAATAAACGTAGTGTTGAAAAACTAAATTATGGGTATGTTACATTCAACAACTGAATAAGCGTCATGTAGTCACGAGAAGAAATAAATTATTTCTTAGCCTTTGTAAAATTGACAATATTAAAGATTTTTGATAATTTTCATTCATTTATGAATGCTTTTGAATACCTTCAGATAAACAGAGATAATTACTTGTGCTTTTAACATTGGCAGGGATTGTCGTTTCTTTATGCGGACCTATGGTAATTTATAAGCTCAAACTATTTGTTAAAAAATCACGAGGAAGAGTACCATCGACACGAAAAGATGAAGTAAATTTAAAGTCCACGTAGGTCTTCGTGTCCCAAAAGACCACGCAGTTATTCCAAATTAAATTTCCAATTCGTTAAATTATTGTCATAGTAATGCTGCGATTCGGATTATTATTGCATAGAGCTTTAATCTTTTGGGACCAAAGACAGTTACCAAACTTTATTACATTATGTAAAGTTAGCTACGATTGTTCTAGCTTTCGGTACCTACGTTCTACGTTATTCGAAACTGCAATGAAGTAGTTTTTATTAGTCTTAAGGAAGTGTGAATTGACTTCGTAAATTTTTGACACCCTCTAGAGGAGTGGTGGTGTCGTATTTCACAGTATTCAAACTATAAAGACACTGTTCAACAGACGACTTACTTAAAATTATTTCTTAATTTTAAAGATTACCAACGAGAGATACATAATAATTATCTGCTACTCCCATACATTACCCTGTCATGCACAGTCAATTTATAACACGTTACCCCTGCTTACCTACGCATTATCGAGTACACACATGCTCTTGAATAAATTATTAAATTAAGAATACGCACGCTGACCTCGTAAACGTTGTTTTGCTTCTTTTTTTTAGAAAAATAGATTTTGGCCGATTCTCAGACCTACCCGATATGCACACAAAATTTCATACAAATCGGTCCAGCCATTTCGGAGGAGTTTGGTAACAATAATTGCGACACGAGAATTTTATATATTGGTAGATTAGTAGACTAGCTGACCCCGCAAACGTTGTTTTGCTTCATTTAAAAAAAAATATAGATGTTGGCCGTTTCTCAGACCTACCCGATATACACATAAAATTTCATACAAATCGGTACAGCCGTTTCGAAGGAGTTTGGTAACAAGCATAGCGACACGAGAATTTTATATATTAGTAGATAGATTATTGTGTGGATTTCGTATTATTTACTAATTCATTTTATCCAGACACGCAGTGAAAGCCTCCCTCAAACACTTAACAAAACAAATGATTGATTTTCAATAATTTTACCTAATTATATCTGAACCAGCTGCGCCCCGCGGTTTACCCACATAAGCCTCGATTCCGAAGAATATCGGAATAAAAGTATCTTATGTCCTAATCAAGTCATGGTCTACCCATGTGCATTGCATCCGAATCCGTCTAGTCGTTTTAGCGTGAAAGCGTTGCAAACAAACATACGAAAAATCTTTTTTTAAAGTTATATTAGTTAAGATGAATTAATATTGAAAAATTGGTTTAAGAAAATAATAATGATTGTTTAAAGGTTCCACTAGGCTGCTGGAGAGAAAGTGACCACCGAGCGACTAATAGAGACGTACGGATCAGGGCAAGATAATGATGATTTTAAGTTTTTATTTTTATAAATGGCATCTCACAGGTCAACCTAGGAGGCTGTCGTCTGGCGCTCTACGGAGCGCCGATCTGGGCGTCTGACCTGACGGCCGGCAGCATAGCTGTCCTGCGCAAGCCGCAGCGGGCTATGGCCGTCAGAGTTATTCGGGGGTATCGCACGATCTCCTGCGAGGCGGGTTGTGCACTGGCCGGATCACCGCCCTGGGACCTGGAGGCGAAGGTGCTCGCGTCACTGTACCGGTGGCGCGAGGCAGCGCGGGAGCGGGGCGAGCGACCGATGCAGCAACATATCGAGCAGCATCGGTTGCAGCTCCGCGAGGTCCTGGTGGCGGAATGGCGGGTGAGGCTTTCACGCCCTACCGCCGGCCTCAGCACCATCGAGGCGATCCGGCCAGTGCTCGACCGCTGGCTCGGGAGAAGGCACGGCTCCCTGTCGTTTCGGGCGACGCAGGTGCTCTCGGGGCATGGTTGCTTCGGGAAGTACCTGTGTCGCATAAACAGGGAGCCGGACGCCCGGTGTCACCACTGCGTCGACTGCCGGGAGGACACGGCGTGGCACACGCTGGCAGAGTGTGCCGCTTGGGAGGAGCCGCGCCGTGCCCTCATAACTGAAGTAGGCAATGACCTGTCGCTGCCGGCCGTCGTGAACGCGATGGTCGGCGGCGCAGAGTCCTGGGACGCAGTGGTCTCCTTTTGCGAAACGGTCATCTCGCAGAAGGAGGCTGCGGAAAGGGAGAGAGAGATCTCGACTCTCGACCCGGCCCGCAGCAGACGCACCGGGCGTCGGAGGAGGGCGGACAACGCCCTCTTCCGGCCCCCCTAAATGGGTCCAGGGGCGACGGATTCGGGGACATCCGTCGCCCCCCAACATCAAGACCCGAGAAGGCGGCGCGCGTAGTGTTCCTCGCGCGCCGACCACAGACGTTGCGGGGGGAGTACACCTCACTCCCCCCGCCCGAGACGGGGCCCGCGCAAGCGGGCCGGCACCAGCCGGGGTTGTGGAAGAATAATGTGTTCCCGCGACCCCGGCGTAGGTGTGAGAAGGAACACCGGGGTGATTTTTAGTCAGTAAGAGTCTGACAGACCCCTCCGCCCGCCCCAGGGCGGAGGACATCCATGAGGATTTTCCACCCCGGGAACAAAAAAAAAAAAAAAAAAAGGAGGCTGTCGTCTGCTTAACCGGACTAAGGCTCCACTGACCTTAAATAGATAAATAGGTGTCGATAAGATTTTTTATACCCGGAAAAGAAAAAGCGTGATACATACAATGTGTTTTTATTTCATATCCCATAACTCTAGGGTATGAATGAGACCATATCAAAGAATCAACTGGCATATGTTTTTTTTTCAATAAATTTTCTTTTTAACACGCTTTTATTAGCTTGACCTGTATGTTTGTAATGAAATCTTTTAACTTCATTTTCACCTACTTCTAAGAGTCAGATTAACTTGAAAGTTTGCACGGGGGTCAAGGGCCGATGACAATACAATATTCTCTTTTTTTTTTATTGTCGTCTTGAGCCAAAAAAAAAATCAGAATATAAATTATAGTTAAAAAAAACTAAAAACACGATTTAATAGCAAACGAACTAAAAATTAAAAATAATAAAAATTAAAAAAAGTTAAAGTGAAAAAGCATGGGAGCGTTTTAGTTTTTTTAAACTATATTTTTTTGTTTTCATTTTTCGTGCAAAGTAATTCGACAAAGTCACGATTATTGATGTAAAACACCCTTACGTTAAATATGACAACGTCGCATTATCTAAGCTTTAAATATGAATGATTGGTTTCAAAGAAAATGAATTACGTGTATTTATCAATGAATCATAGACACATAATATGATTGATGATATCTTCGAAATAAACATTTTGGACCAAATATTATAGGACTCTTAGTATTATATTTACTTTTAGAATATAACCGTAGAGTTATGTGATATACAAAACACATATAGATTTAAAACAAATCGTGCAAGAAAAAAATATTACTAATTATATTTTAAGAGCATGGTGGAACTCCGACAATCGTGAGTTCCTCCGCTCGGTTCCAGGAATGCACGCAAATGTTTTTAAACATAAATGCACGTCGTGCTTAGTTTATGGTTGCTAACTACTCAGGTAGCGTCGTGATCTCACCTATGGGTACCTTGATATGTTAGACATGAAGATAGTTACACAGATTGTACAATACTATCATCAGGTAGATCTAAAATAAATCAATGTATGTTCTTGCCTTAAGTTCTCTGAGGACTTTATGATTTTATCTTAATTTAACTTTTAAATAATCATTTAACACATTAGCTCGAGATAGTTACTGCAAGCCTTTCATGGTAGAACAAAAGTAATTAAACTATAATTTTGTCATCAAACTGTTTCAGAATGTAGTTCAGTATTTATTTATTTATTTAATACTTTCGCACAAGCATGTACAGAGGCGGCATCATATTTTTGTCTGGTGGTGGAATATTATATAAGTGGTTAACAGATGAAGTTTTCCTCATGACTTGTGATTTACCTTTGAAATATACATAGACACTTACTTGAGTATCCAGTTCAAGGACGGATATGAACTCAAAGAAAAATAAGGAAAATTTTGCCAAGTGTGGATACGTGTTGTAACCGGTTGTATGTTGTTCTCTAGTACTAAGGCTGCTTTTCCACCGGGAACGTGCTATGCTATGTTACTAAAGATGCGTTTGATATCCATAGTACGCATAGCATTGCATTGGTGGAAACGGGTTTAAAATACCTTTTTAAAAACAATATATTTTAAAAACAGTTTTCTGCGCAAGCCAAGAAAACATCGACTGTTCTACTTATCTAAAATGAGCGGTCTGGCATACGTCGCTACAAGTCGTAAGTAGGTAGGTACTTTCTCGCACAACGTCAACAAGACGCGTTCGTATCAATATCCCCGTCTGTCTGTGCGAGTTGTTGGTGAAAACAAACGGCCATCGCTTCCGATATTTTCTTACCATTCGCAGTTAAGCACGGAAATAATAAAGTGTATCGTTGTACACATGTACGGGCCATATTGTCGTGGGTGTGTTGAGAAACAATGTTGACCAAGAGAGACTATACAATAATCTTAATCATTTACTTGCAATAAGTATTGGTACAGGTCTTTAAGTTAGTTATTAAGTTGCCTAATACATAGTCAGACATTTGACATGCATACATTTAATATGATATTTATTTCCATGCTTTAAGTCAAATCTGGTTTTGTTTATCCGTGACGACTGGTCCACAAATTCTGTCTTCATGTAAATAACATAAGATTAGTATCATAGTACAAAATAAGATTAATGTTGAAAATATCTCAAAAACGACTACACACTGGCGCGACGCGACAGCGCTACACAAAGTCACCGCGTGTCGCTTTTTTTTTTTTTTTTTTTTTATAAATGGCATCTCGCAGGTCAACCTATGAGGTTGTCGTCTGCTTAGACGGACTTGCCTGTGGATTCCCTAATAAATTAAGGCCTCCAGCCAGGACTTAAACTTAAATACTAACTAAAAACTAAGCGACTACACGCTAAGGGCACCCCCTGTGGGGTACGAACCTCGGCTTAGGGCGTCGCTGGAAGAGGGCAGCAAATGACTAGCTGGATCAGGAATGATATTATTTAGGGACGAATTTAAAGCTACAGGCTCAGCGGCGCGGGCTGGCTCGAGCAAGGGTCGGGAGGGGCGTAGATTTGGGCGTCGCGGCGGGCCTCGGCGGCGAGGACGGTAGGACGGCGATCGGGTTTTGGGCTTATGAAGCGTGCTGGTTGCCTTACTACTCTCCTGGAGGAGGGTAGTGGCGTCGTCGGGGGCGATTAAGGTATGCCTTGGTCGGCGAATACTACTAATACGGGAAGGAGTGTAGCGGGCGGCCGCTGAGATCAAGGGGTTGGGGTGTTTTATGCCACAGTCAAAGAAACGCTTCGATAAGCGTTTCATGAACTGGTTTATGGTAGGCATTTTAAGATCGATGTGGAGATTTATATTACGGACATAGAAGGGGGCACCCGTGACCTTTCTGAGGAAACGGTTCTGGAGGGTCTGCATCTTATGGAGATGACGTGGGTGAGCGTGCGCGAATACAACGCAGGCATAGGTCATGATGGGACGGATGACTGCAGTGTAGATGCGCAGCTTGCATTTAAGTGACAGTTTGCAACGGGCTGTCAGAATAAAGTGGAGTCTACCAAGAGCGAAAGCGGCGCGCGCGCGAACAGCCTTAATGTGCTCTTTGAACGTTAAGTTTTGATCAAGGATCACGCCTAGGTATTTGGCTTGCTTCTCCCAAGGGATTGGCTTGCCGTACATAGTGATCGGGCTGACCGCGTGTCGCACGTCGAGCGGTGGCTTTGAGTCGCGCTGTCGCGTCGCTCATGTTTGTGTAGCATTAACATTGTAATTTATTGTTTCACTGCCAGTAGGACGAAGAACTTTTTACAAAGGGAAGCAGCAAGGGTTCTTCACCACGCTTGCTCGCACGTAGGTTAGTCTACGTGTTGTATTATAGTTTTCCTTACAGTGAGTCCGTGCTATGATTAAGTTAGAAAGTATACGATAATCGGTGTTGTTATAAAAGCAAGTTCACAAATCTTAGTCACCTTGAGACCAAGCACAACAAAACATAGCCGGAAAAACCAGTACCAAAGATGTGATTGAAAATAGAAAATCTTAGCGTTAATTTACACCGAAGTGCTGAAATATAATGCCGTTTTTTCTTTATGACGACAAAACTGGTAGGGAAAACCAGTGTATGTAAATATAATTAAAGCTTTGAAAAAAATATTTGCTGACTTTTGTGTTTTGTGATCGTTTAAATATAGTGCTCATTATGTACAGCGTAAAACCCCTTAATGTTTGTCATGATTCTCTAAAATCAGGTTCATGATAATTTCAACACTGTAATTCATATAATATCCAACGTGCATAATTTCCCACAACACATTTTTTGTGTTTGTAGATTTATTTTTTTCTTTACGCGTCACGTCCATCTAGTTTTTTTTTTTCTATTCCATTTAACAATTCTACAGGTCCCTTACCTTTTCACATTAAATAACCTTTTATCGTCAAACCTATCAGACTAACAGAGAGACAGGACTATATGGTAATAATACATGCTAATCAAACTTGGGAGATAGTTGAAAACTTACTGATTGCTTCATTTCGGACCATAGTCGGCTCCGTAGCAGTCGACTGTGTGTGACAAACGTGATGAGTTCTCTTAAATCAAATGATTGAATGAGTTATTATCTATGGTTAATTCATTGATTTAAAATCAAATATTAATAAATAAAGGCTCAATGCTAATCAGTAAGTTGCCAGATCCTCCTGGCAACTTTCCACAAATAACAAACGGGTTTTTGGTCGCCATTTTTTTTATTACTAGTATCCGACACAAAACTGCGCTACTCCTTTTTCTTTTTAGGAGATATTGAACCGCTCGTTTGCTATAACCACAGGCTCATGTTTGGATATTACAAATGATCCCTGTTCCAATAGAATCTGTTCCGGCAATCTGACACAGCTTTGAGGTTTTGGCGTGTAATGTAGCACAAAGCAACTTCAGTTAGGTTAAGTGGATTTCACTTAACCTAACTGAAGTAGTTGGCATTTCTCAACAAACACGTGCAGTAGACAGTAGTGTAAAAAATTTATGTATCCATTATTTATCCCTTTTAACAACGATAATATAGAATTTCTTTGAAATAAAAGTATCAAGTGGAGAATTTTACTTCGTTCGGATTACAAAAATCATGTAAAAGTCGATCCTTGTGATCGCTTTTCCGACTTTATCCGATTGAAAGTCTGTTAGCTAGTTTGTTAGAAAACTAGAAACTGAACAAAACCGTTTAAAAAAAATCTCATTATGACTCCGGTTCTGCGTGCGACTTCGTCCACGTGGCAGTCGATACTTCGTAGTTATACATACATAACTACTTCGTTGTCGCATAGCTTTCTTTCTTACTGTTTGCTCCCAAGTGCCGCAGCAATACGAGTATGTAAAACAGCCTATACCTACCTGCCTACCTGCCTGCCTTAAGAGTTGGCCTATTAAATGCAAAAATAATTTTCAAAACCGACTGGCAGTTTCAGAGATAAGTGCGATCAAACAAACAAACTCTTCAGCTATGTTATTAGTATGTTATGCGTAAACTATATATGTATAGATAGATATGGACATTTTACCTCCATTTAGACGATGACATTAAAACCGGTTTTCCTTTAGAGAATGTAGACATGCAGAAACTCCTTGCAAGCAATTAGTCATAAGCTTTTAACAAAAAAAACTTTAGTCCAGATGTTGTCAGTGGTTAGTAACAGATTGTGTTTATAATGTTAGTGTTGTTGGTATTTGAATTAATTTATTTAATTTATCACAAACTTATTTAGCATAAATTCAAGCTTGATGGAACGAGCTATGCTTGGAGTCTCGCTGAGGGATAGAATCCGGAATGATGTGATCCGGCAGAGAACCAAACTTGTCGACATAGCTCACAGAATAAACAAGCAAAAGTGGCAAAATTAGCCGTAGAATTGATGATGGTTGGAGTAGACGTGTTGTTGAGTGGAGACCGCGAATCGGCAAACGTGAGGTAAGATGCCCTCAGGATAGGTGGAGCGACGATCTTAACAGGGTGGCTGGTAGCAGCTGGATGAGAGTTGCCCAGAGTCGAGCTGAACGGCGTGCAATTGGAGAGGCCTATGTCCAGCAGTGGACTGCTGTAGGGTGATGATGATCACAATCTTATTGCTATTATATATTTACCCAGTGCCTTTGGATGGGGCAGTCCGAACTGCCAGCAATCATTTTCAGGATACTGTTACGAGTGCAACGCAAGCGTTGTAGTAAGGAACCCGCTTTCTTACGCGTAGCGTGAAAGTCATCCGTCCGAGCTTCAGCAAACATTCCAGACGCACTACAACGCCGTGGCAGCTGCTTTATGCATACTAATTTGATTACAATGTAGAAATAACAATAACCAAGACACTATGGTGTTTGAAGACTAACCTTTTTAAATAACTGCTGCACTGTTATATCAACAAGTTGTGCGACAATAACTCATTCCGAAAACAAAATGGAATTAGAAGTTAGAGAGAAAAGGCATGAATTATATTTTCCCTTACTTACATTAAAAATTAATTCACAATCTACACTGCCATTAATTTAACTAAAGGTCGATCTCAGCGTCCTAATACGTAGAATCGTGAGTAAAATATAGTAGTGGACACCATGATTCTGCAGTCAGTTATATAAGAGCACCAAAAACTAGCAGTTGAGAAGTTGCTAACCTTATAACAATTTGCCGACCTGGTAATGGAAACCAGCAGAGCTGACGTGACAAGCGCGAGAACGCTCTCTATCTCGATTTCTCCAAATTTGTCTACGATTTTGACGTCATCCCTATGCATAACATGATCGTTAAGCTCGAGTTAACTCGAAAAAGGCACTTTGACACTTCTATTTCTCGCTACGAGATACCGATGTAGCAGGCTATTAAAAAGAAATGATTTTTATCATTACAATATCGGTCGATTTAACGCATGGAATTAGTGTGTACTATTTTGATTTACATCCACCTCCTTGAATTTATGTTTAGTTCCATAGAACCGCCTTTTTTACTGTTTTTGGCATGCTAAAATTAAAATATGAAATTAGTGGCGCTAGATAATCACTACATAATCACCACAATTGATAAATCGGCCGACGGTCACTATTCGACAAATCGAAGTTGTTGATATTGTAACAATCACCATAAAATACATGATATTGCTGTTACTCACCAACTTTGGTGAATTCACTGGCGATTGTCGTCATTATGTTGCGTAGGTTGGATATTGCCATACAGCCATAACTCCCTAGATTTCCGTAATCTCCATAGTTGACGAAGAGACTAGTTATTACTGCACGTGATGCTCATCTACGTAATAGTGCTTCCCTGCGCCACACTTTCTCTCGCCGCCGAAAGGAACTTCATTCCAATGTACATAATAGGTAGCTTAAAACTAAGTTTTTATTATTATTATGATATTTCATCGAATTTGGACAAAAATGAGCATAATTATGCATTTGCCTGCATATGTCATTATGCATATGTCATTTTGGATATTTTATTTTGTTTGTATCATAATTTTGTCTACTCTTCTCGTCGTCAAAATCGAGGACGACTAAACTAGAGAAAATCACGATTTTCTCATATTGAGTTGTCAAAATGTGAGATAAATTAGGTGGTCATGTTAGGTTTAACGAGAAACATCAAGTTTGTCAGAAGGAGTCTAGTATTTTGTATGGCAGCGCTGTCAGAAAACGAGAAAAGTGACAGATATGGACCTGACGAGAAAACGCAAGAGTGATTAACTGTCGCGTGCGTCATGTTGGCCCAGCTGGACTTAACGCTTAGCGCCTGCGATCTCAAGGCCAACGAGGCCTTTTTTTCGTTATGAGTATTAAACATAATTCTGTTTCTGTAAAATGTTTGAAGATGACAGAGATAGAATGATGTTTTAAACTCGTTTATTGTTAAACTAGTTTTAAAAATCATCGATAGTAGGTATAAAAAGCCTTGAACTTGACCTGCGTATGTACTGTGGACTTTGTGTTGGCATTTTTTATAACTTCTACGTATCAAAACAAAGTAGGCTTGATTCATCTATTACCAGAACGATTCTGGCACTTAAGTTTTGGGTCCCTGGAAGAACAAGATGGCGACGTTAGTTTAAAATTTCGCCACATGCCAAAAGATCCTTGGACCAGGTTTCATGTTTTGAAGTGAGTTTTGGGTTAATTCGCAATTATGTAATTTACAGGATAATTCTTTAACAAGGAAATTTAAATTTAATGATACTTACTTGATTGATGTACATGAGCCAGTGGGCGTATACTATACTATACTCAAGTAACACAGACACAGATTGCATCAGAATTAGAGGGGAAAAAATGGTACAGGAAACTTTAAGTCGAGGAAGTTTTTGAGGAAAGATATGACACTTGTAAGTGGTCTTAAATAAGAGGATAAAATATTTTGGCTTTTGTGATACAGAAACTATAACAAGAGACAGGGCTAACTGATGTTTGTGTCTACTAAGTGAAAATTAATAAATTATTATATT
Source organism: Dasypolia templi (assembly GCA_963555695.1). Taxonomy (NCBI): domain Eukaryota; kingdom Metazoa; phylum Arthropoda; class Insecta; order Lepidoptera; family Noctuidae; genus Dasypolia; species Dasypolia templi. Next base: position 2,894,850 of record OY743145.1, read on the forward strand.
TTTTAATATGAAAATGATGGTCTGAGTCAGCTCAACACTTGATGTACCTCAGTGTGGGTTTTTTCAAAATATTTATTAGGTACGAAGTTTGCACCTCCGAATAAGTTCGAATTAACGTTTTGGCACATATTTTCATACACATTCTGGTGTATTTTTTAAAGTCGTGTCTTTCTGGTCACTGTGGAGCAGTGGCCCTTAGTGTGCCGCTAACGGCTGAAAACAATAACATATTTTCAGTGAAAGACAGATCGCTATTGATGATAGATAGTATAAATCTATCTGCCCCTGTCAAACAAATAGTGTCAACATTTATTGGGACGTTAAAATTGAAAGATACTTTTTTGGGTTCGCCCGTAAGCGGGTAAGGATTATGGATCCTTACCCACTAACGGCCGAAGAAGAATAGTCAAAAACTAATTGTCCATTTATTCAAATCACAACTGACTCGCAATAATTTCCCAGGCTGCAATTGAGTTCGTTAAGAGCAACTATCATAAACACCTACAGCTTCATGATGCACAGTTTGGCTTTCGCCCTGGTTTGTCAACAGAAATGGCTATACTGAATCTCAAGCATACCGTCCGATACTACACTGACAGAAGCACACCTGTCTATGCCTGCTTCTTAGATTTATCTAGAGCTTTTGATCTTGTTGCTTACGACAGGTTGTGGCAAAAGTTGTCGGATGATACGGATCTACCTACTGAGTACATAAGTCTCCTGAAGTATTGGTATGGCAACCAGAGCAATTCTGTGCGGTGGTCGGGGTCACTTTCGGGTTGGAATGTGGTGTAAGGCAAGGCGGGCTAACCTCGCCGACCCTCTTCAACTTGTACATTGACCGTCTGATCCGTGAACTCAGTAACGCCGGTGTGGGCTGTTCGATTGATGGTGTTCTTGTCAACAACATCAGTTATGCGGACGACATGGTGCTGCTGAGTCCATCGATCAGTGCCCTTCGAAAACTGATTTCGATCTGTGAGCGGTATGTGGGGGCCCACGGGCTCAGATATAACGTCATCAAAAGCGAGCTCATGGTGTTTAAAGCGGGTTCTAAAACTTATGACACTGTCCCGCAGGTGATGCTGAATGGCAGTGTCCTTAAAAGAGTCTCGCAGTTCAAGTATCTGGGCCACTGGGTTACCGAGACGCTTGTAGGTGATATAGATATAGATAGGGAGCGCAGGGCTCTGTCTGTTAGAGCTAATATGCTGGCTCGTAGGTTCGCGCGCTGTACTACGGAAGTAAAAGCTACGTTGTTTAGGGCATTTTGTCAATCGTTTTACACGTGCAGCTTAAGGGTCAAGCATACAAAAAAATCGTACGACACTCTGCGTGTTCTCTATAATAATGCTTTCAGGGCGCTGATGAAGCTGCCCCGCTACTGTAGTGCGTCAGGTATGTTTGCGGGCGCAAATATTGATGGGTTTGGGGCGATTATTCGTAAAAGAGTTGTGTCTCTGATGCGCCGCATACGGGGCAGTTCCAACAGATACCTTCAGCTGTTCGCATGGAGGATGGATTTGGATCTGGATTGCCCAATAATGCGGTACTGGACTAGGCTGCATGTTGAGCACTCCGGATTCAAATCAAAATTTAGGCTAAGATGACACGTAAAAGTCTATTTGTTTAGTGCCAAATTGTAATTTATAATGTTTGTATTGTTAATTTTTTGTAATGTTTTCCTAATTGTAATCTTTTAATTAATTTTCACAAAAAAAAAACAATTACAAAGTGCATTTACATAAATACAAGATTAGGAGATCACCTTTTAATCTAAACATTGCTTGTGTTAGGAAACATAAAACTCAAGGATATCAGAATATTTAACTCTGCACCCAAACGCATTTATTTTGTTTCCTCGAATGGTACCTATGCCACAAATGGCGGTGACACACAGTCTATAGTCACGTCTTTCGTGGACGTGACCTACGAGGCATCGAACTTGCAACAGACTAGCATTACTTACGCTAGGCACAGACTTAGTCTGAATTTATTATGACTTACGTGTCTATCTCTAATTTTGGCGTACTGGAGATAGATAAACCTAACAATCTCTTGTTGCTGCATTGTCTCTAGGTCTTGGACTGGAAAATCCAGCCTGTATACACATCTGTATATCTAGCTATAGATTCCCAGTATAAGCTGACCTTTCATCGAACGGAAACCTTATACAATGCGAGATCAGATAAAACTGGAAATGTATAGATTACAAAAGTGTGTGAACAAATTAATAACATAACATCACGATCCTGAATGGCTAGGCAGAGATATGTTTAATTCCCATGTAATATGGGCATAGAACTAATGTATACAAAATGTTGTAAAACAATAACTATGAAGTTTTCTTGCTCATTCTTCACCAAACGAAACTACTGTGGTGGCATCTACACCGCCACATGCGAACAAACGCATCACACTGACGTCAGACAAATCCTGCATCGCGCAAGCAGAGTTTACCGCGCAGATAGCATATATACAACTTCCCGACATCAAACGTTGGGCAGTTGCCCACCAGATACGACATCCATCTGGTCGGAGGATCCTCCCTTTTCCAAGAGTATGAGTGAACTTTACACCCTGTTCCTCATATCTCTTCACTACCTTTTGGAAGCGGCAACTAGAACAAATTAATTTTTATTGTAACTTTGTGCCTCATAATGGCCTACTTGACATAATTGACTATAACTTTAATTTACTTGAAGTGGCTTAAAAAAAACCAATTACTTATTAGTAATTTTTGGAAGTCATAGTTAATCAATGCATCATCCTATACCAATAATTAATGAACACGTTATTAATTCCTTACAATTTCATAATTAATTCAGGTTAAATGCAACGGTCATAATTTGGATGAATAATAGACTGATTCATGTCGGTACAATAATGAATAATGTCTGGTTTGAGTCATACGGCGGAAAGAAATGTTAATTATGCGTGTTTACAAGAAAATTCCAGTAATTACCTATTATTATCTCTACCTACCAGAATTTTCTGACATGTGTTGGAATATTTATTCATACGAGTACATGTGTTTAAATATTTATCATAAAATAACATCACGCCAGTATTAACCGAAGGCTAAGGCAGAGGTAATAGTACACCCACGTTTCGCCAGTTAATTTAAAGTATCATTTAAAGGTGGCGAGCCTATTGCCATCAATTGGTCACAAATCCAGACTCCGGGCTGCCACTCGTAAATATTTACTGTTGGTTTATAGGTAGAGACAGCAGTTTCTACACTCAAATTGGATTATGAAATAAATTTAATCGGATACTTTTGAAATAGGTACAAACATCAAAATCAAAAGACGTTTATTCAAATCAGGCTGAGAATCAGCACTTTTCGAACGTCAAAATTACTTAAATAAGACAGTCCTCCAAAACGCCCGTCCTTCACCACTTTCTAGTTCATTACATGGGACTGAAACATAACTGGCGAAATGTGGGTGTACTATAGGTACACCTCTGCCCAACCCTTCGGGGAAACAAGGCGTGATGTTATGTTATGTTGTATAAATTAATAATATTGTTATATGTGAAGACGATGCACCAAGAATAAAAATACAGTACTGTAATAATAAGTAAAAAAGAATTTAAAATAAAGCAAAGTCATATAAATCAATAACGTGATAGATACATGGTGCTCACATATTTACAAACATTGGAAAAATATATGACTTTCTTAAAATATTAACTAGGAATAAGTCAGTGTGTGAGTTGAGTGAAAATAACAAATTATGCAATTAAATTAGCAACCAGTATGATTTTGTCTAGACTGTATTGTCTTAAGGAGCTGGACCATCATGTTTCCAAGCTGCTGGACGTAGGCCTCACCCAAACACCGCAACTTCGTTCAGCTTTATAATATTACTTATCCCTGGATGCATTACAAACTTTAAACTATTCTAATAAATCATTTTACAGTATTAACAAACAAAGTTAACAGAATTCTAGATTGATCGACACTAAATAAATGCCAAGAGATTAATTTCTTATGTGGTGGTTAGATGTGATGATACATAAATTGATCTAGCCGTTACTTAAAATGCATTATGAAGTTATTAAGTCGAGGAGACAGTAATGAGTGAACACAGAACAATCATACGATTATTTTTATTTCGTTTGTTTTCTGTAAGACTCTCACAAGTTTGTGTGAAACTGATTTCGTCAGTCATAATTCACAGAAAGATCCACATCAGAAGTTGTATTCTATACAAATCTTACCGTGAAAACTACGTGCTGATATCACCAATGAAAGTGAACGCGATCAGCACTTTTTAATCAAGTTCACGAGCTGTCAGTGTCAATATTGCATAACAGTTTTGACACTGACAGCTCTTTTGAACGCCTCCAGTTTCGTTTTTGAAATTCGCCCTATTGTTTCAACCAGATTTACCTAAATGTTCTACTTTTGCACGTCTGAACCACTGAACCAATCGTTATTAAATTTAATATATAGGTAGGTCCCAGACCTGGAGAAGATCATAGGCTATTTTTCATCCATACTTAATATTCTAAATGAGAAAGTAATTCGGTCTGTCCGTCTGTTTGTTCAATTTTCACGCCGAAAACACTTAATCGATCGTTAAGAAATATGACAGATCTGGAGCCTGGGACGTGGATAATTAAATAGGCTGCTTATCATCCTGGAAATTTGTTGAAAATGTAGATGGAATACAAAATACACGCAGTTGAAATTTCGGACAACAGCTAGAAGGTTATAACGTTCTGTACGTAGCACAGGTATCCATGCCATAGTAAGGATTCAAATATCAATATTTGTTGTATCGAAGGAAGCCGTACAAATAACGTCTTCGGCTTAAAGTAACGTTCTGTTTCGTAAAATCTTTTATAGGTTACCTAACATAAAAGTGTTTTAAAACTATCGGGCGTTCTGGGATCACTAGATACAACAACAGTTTTAGGTCTTCTGTCAGATTATTTTATATCGAAATCACAGTACACAGAATAAAACATTAAATACAAAAAAAAAACAATTAAAATATTGAACCACTATTGCTGTTTTTTTTTGTTAAAATACCATAGGAACTTCTTCATCCTCAGAACAAAAAAAAAATACTATCACAATATCCGGAATCATCAAAATTCATTATTTAAAGTAACAAAGAAAAAAAGCGTTCACAGACGTGACATCGGAAGTGTTAGTACATGCTTGATTCATTGTTACGTGTTAATGAGTTAATTCTGCTGAGATCAGTCTAGAAGTCGGCCTTACAAGGTCAAGCTTCATGTCAAAGAATTGTTTGTTTTGCTTTTCTACAGATGCGACAGCAAAATAAAACTATTATGCCTACAGAGCTTTGTCTGTTTTATTTTGTCATCTTATCGGCTTTACTAATATTATGGAATAATATTAGTAAAGTAAAATAGTTTGGAATTTTCAATCCGAGATGATGAGTTAAATGCGAACGGTCATTTGACTAGTGTCAACACCCACTAATGCCAAAGTTACAGTATGAACAGTTCCACTGGCAGAGAAAGAATAGTCTCTATCATAACGTAAATGTTTTCCTAATATGCGTTCGAAACATCAATGTTTCCAAACTTGAACATGAATCAAAGATAAACTAATTCCGTCTGAGGCCTGTTTGTACCTATTGCCGTATTTACATTACAACTCTATCGTCATCGCCAGCGATGCGCTCACGCACCCCGCTTCCCCACCACCTCTATAAAGCCTCTGCGACCCGCGGTGGCCTCAGTTCTAGTTGCATCACCAACGAGTGCACACGTCAATATGTTTTCGCCGCGATTGTTTGCGGTTACATGCGCTATCCTTGCGACGGCAGTCGCCGTGCCGGTCACCGAACAGCCGGCGCCTAAGCCCATCACCTCAATATACAGTGAGGACATCGAAAGCCCATGGCTCGGCTTCCCCATCTTCGGCAATCTCTTCGCTCCTCTCTGGAAACTGTTCCCGACTTTCGCCGACATCGGGCCCAAAATCAACGCTGATGACGACAAATTCCAAGTTATTGTGAATGTTAAGGACTACAAGCCAGATGACCTGAAAGTCAAGGTGAAGGGCGACTTCATATTCATCCAGGGTTCGCACGAAGCCAAGCAGGACGACCATGACATTTTCGCAAGCCAGTTCTTCCACACGTACACGTTGCCTTCGAACTCCAGCAGCGCTGATGTTACAGCTGAGCTGTCGAGTGACGGATACCTGAACGTCACCGCGCCAGTTACCGGCGTCGTAGAGAGAGCAAAGGAGGTTGACAGGGAAGTGCCCATTGTGGAAACCAAAAAGCCATACATAGAAGACAAAGAAGAGAAGCCGACTGCTCAGCCTTCCTTGACGACGGTTGCCGACGAAGAGGAAAAGAAAGAGCCAACGACTCCCTTCGACAAGGAAGACGTTACCGAGAAAGATAATGACATCCCCCACGGAAACGATGCTAACATTTAAAGTGATAAATTAGATTAAGTATTTAATTATACATTAGTATTGTAATAAAATATTTTTTTGTATTTACTGGAGTGTTTCTTCTCTCGTGTTGGTATGCGCTGAGCGTTTTAATGGCCCCCGCGTGGAATGAATGCGGTATGTGGAGACGTGTGGTGTGACTTATGAAACAATGGAGGTTAGTTTTTGTTATTTTTTGTGTTTAAACCTTTACTACTCGGTTTTTGGAACGTGTCCTTTGTATTACATTTAAGTTGGTTCGCATTACGCAGCAATTAACTAACTTTAAATAACTTTATTCAAAAAAAAATCAAACCTCTAATATGTTTGATTTTAGGATAGTTTTAGTATCTATCATCTACATCATGAAAAACCAAAAAAAAAATAACGTTGTTTGAAAGTTTCAAGCTTCAAAATTATCATAACGACAAACGGTTTGACAGGTGCATAAGTGACCGCGCTTGAGCAAATTAATATTGACTCCGTAATAATTTAATTTAAAAGTTGTTTTTATTTATAATTATTTAAATACATGTTACTTTATCATTCTTTGGGTATCTTTTACCGAATAAGGCTGAACGAGGGTTTATTCTTGATCTTAATTAAAAACATTGAATTGATTTAAAAAAATACACTAGCTACTGACTCTGACAGGTTCATTCCCTTGCCAAAATGCGAATATTGCATATGCATATTGTTAATTGGTCCTTTCAAAAGTATTTTCTAGAAATAACAAAAACTAAACACAAAACTAAAGTAAATAAAACAAGTATTATGATTTACCTTACCTTAAGCTTACCAAAACGTGACGCCGAATAACACAGCAATTACTGTTCGAATCATATGCACCATACATGTTCACATGAATACCAAATTGAATTGGAAAACCCAAATGATGTGAAATGCGTGACGTGGCCTGGTAAAACTTGACGATATTTATTGTAATAGATGGAATGATTTTTGACGATTGAGAGAACTCAAAATTCAAAGCATTAATAAATTGTTAAATTGAAATTTAACAATTTACAGTTTTGAATAATTGCCAAGGCGTCGACAATCAGACATATGAAGCTAGTTGCCCAATCCAAAGCGTAGTAGGTACACCTATGGACATGATGTTGAACCCATTTTGTATGGTTGAGTTAGGCAGGTTTTCTTTACATTAGGTTGACGAAAATTAAACAAGAGAACGAGACAGCTGGTGGAAACCGCCATAAGAAACACCAAAGGGGTTGTAGACGTGTCGTAGAAATAAGACGCAAACGAAAAATGGGCCTTCGATTTAAGCATAGGAGATGCTTAAATCGAAGGCCCATTTTTCGTTTTGTCCTTTCTGTCTTTTTGGATGACATAAGTGAATACATAGGTAACACAATCTATTTCTTTTGTTTAAAGAAAATACACTAAGCCCAAGGCCGGCTTTATACGCCCTGACTATATAATATGCTCTAATTTTATTATTGTCGATCTTATAAAAGGTTCTTAGAAATACGAAAACTACAGCTTTCGTTTTTTGTATTGCCATATTTTTATTATTTTATTTCTATAATGTCTCCATCTTTTACGTTCTTTGTTACTCTACAAATTGTGGTTGAATATGTTCATTGAATAAGTAAAAACATTAGGTTTCAAATTCATAGATATCTGTCTATGAATTTGATACCTAATGTTTCTACTCTGTCCTTACTGATTTAGAATGAACGTTAGCCCCTACAGCGTCTATAACGTTCCTACTTTACTTCCCACAGGCTCTCTGTGAAAGGTGCTGTAATCCGCCACGCAGACCCAGCACGGGTCGGTAGTTTTCTAAATAGTGTAACAAAAAATATGGAATCAAATAAAACGGAATTTTCCAACCCTAATGAGGAGAAAGCTTGTAATAATGAATTTCAATGATAACAATAACCATTGTGACAGGCAGACAATACGGGAGGAATATTTTCTGAACATAATCATTACGTTTTCAATTCATTATGGTTGTTTAATAACCGTGACAATCGGTCATGTTGATACTGGTTGCGCATTACACATTAACATCAACAGTTATTATTACTTGCTTTATAGTAACCTACAGGCTTACTCAGGTTGAAAGTTTCTAATCGATGTTTAAATATTTTGACTCTAGTTCTGGACGATCTTTTGTTCTATGGGTACATACTGAAAGAGGAAAAAAAGGACTTAGGTACTTCACACAAGTCAAATGTTGCAAAGTTCAATTTGAAGAATTAATCAATCTACTTTGATGATTGATTGCTTTACACGCATTATAGAATGATATAATGTTAGAATAATAACAAATGTTCCTAGATTAATTTCTGCAACGGTGAACCATATTGGTACCCTTATTGAAAAGGCAATCTTTTAGTGCATTGTGTCTTGTAGTGCGTCTCGGCAGGCATGCGGGTACTGGCCGGCCGTTGCGAGCGCTTGAGCTGCTAGATTTTATATACATTTTAAAAATAATCATGAAACAAAAAAATGTGTTTTCAACACAACACAACTATAAGCCTTATATTTTATACAACTTTTACAAGGTGTTCTTGTAGGAATTTCTATAAGGTACACGTTTTAAAGAGCAGTTCGGTGTCTTTTCGAAAAAAAAACTATCGAGTCAACTATCATAATTCACGTTTCTGTTGACTACAGTCAAGAAGTGTGAAGATGTTCAATTTACCTAAAAAAATTGTTATGCGGAACATTTACATTTCGTTAGATTTACCGAGGCATCTTAGTACTGCAACCTCGCCTTGATATTATAAATGCGGAAGTAACTCTGTCTTAAATCTTTTCACACCCAAACCATTGAACCGATCGTCTTGAAATTCGACAGATAGGTAGACTGGGACCTGAAAAAAGCCATAGAATACTACTCATCCTGGATGATGGTATAAAAATGATGAACTACAATTCACACGCAGACGAAGTCGCTGAAAACTGCTAGTTGTTAAGTTTGACTATTCTCTCTTTCTCATTTATTTTACTACATAGAATTTTCTTTTTGTACGATATAATTTAACCTAAAGGTGGAGTGAAGTCTTAATTTACCACAGCCGTTTTTATTCGAGGCAACTACTTACAGTACGCGGAAAACATAAATGTTTCTTATTTTTACGTTTTATTGTGATAAGAATGTGTAATTCACTATAGTTTTGTTTTCATGTAAATATCATTTTTCGTTACCCATAACTTCAGAAGAGTATATTTGTAGATAGTAGGTGTAAAATTGGAATAAAAATAGAAATGGAGCATAATAATAATAGCATTGATTAATTTAAAAACAGGTTCATTGAAACCAGACTAGTTTTGAAATGAATCATCATTTGGTATCATTTAATCAAATATGGCAATCATATCTCTCACTCATAAAAACTATTATCTATCTTTATGATTTCTAATTAAGTTTTAGCCTGAGTTTAATTTAAAAAGACTGGCCTCAATGACAGACGAAGATCAAACGATATTGATTTCCTTACAAAACGTGACAAGATTAACTAAACATTTTAAATTAGGCATTATGGAGAGATACTCGTACATTAGTTTCGTTTTAATGTCTTCGAGACATATGCAGTATTGGAGATCCGGCTGTCAAGAAGTTATAAATGGTCCCTAATGCCAAAAATCGCCGATAACTGACTTTAAAACTGTCATGCCGTTTCTTTTTGTAGCTGTAATAAAAGTTTATGTGATTTCCTTATTAAGCAATAAATTCTAAGCTCTATGACAACTTATATCTAACTATAAAAAGTTAATTCCTCAATTTTCCTGCACATAAATGCGGGCTAGCCTCGGAAACGAATAAAAAATATTAAACTTAATTCACACGAATCATTTTTCTTCCGGGAAAAGGGCGACATGGTAAGATGTATGCTTTAATAATGACTTCACATGCCTACTGAAATGAATGTGCATTAGAATGTGCTGTGGCAAATGAGAGTACGTCATGCTCACCCTTATGTTTTGCTGAAGGTGGCGCGTGTGTTGAATCATTTAGCTCCCTTCAAAATGGTTGAGTTGAATGGTGCTAATCCATGCGTCATGTTCGTGAACGGGCGCCTTCAGTAGGGACTGGTCTTCTCTTTTCTTTCAGGGCTTATTTTAATTGAATTTATCATTTGAATTGTTTTTATCTTTATACTACGGACGCTTTTAACGTTCTGCATCGTTCTCTCATGTACAATTTCAACATGAATGATGTTAACATTCGTTTGTAACCTTAATTTGATTTAAAAGAGTGTCCGTGGAGTTTCTTGCCCGTTCTTCTCCATAGGTATCTACGACGCTTTGGAATGGGCAACTAGCTTCATCTTTCTGACCGACCGACCTTGACAACTCAAAAGTGCCTGTAATTGGTTTAATAAAACAAACAGCTTTGAGTTTGTTCTTTACAGAACGAAGAAGTTGTATAGCTTGAACGGATGTATATAAATGAGGAGAATCGCCAAAGTATTGTTGGCACCGATAAATGCCATTGTTGATGAATCTTACGTCATCGTCTAGGAATCCTTAGTAGGCGCATTCGGCAGCTTAACCAACAAACATCGTAGCCACCGACACACAGAGAATGGAATAGTTATTATTTGTGTACTTATGAGGGCTTAAATATTTGGACACTGTCTTTATTATGTTGTCTCCCTCACCGAGCACGGAATTACGGACGATGTGCAACGTTGGAGTGTGGAGTGTGTTCGTTGGAGTGTGTGCGGAATGAAGCTTTTCGATTCAATTTACTTGGTCCAACAAATAAGAACGAAATTGGATAGTGTTATGCTTTCCTGGCTTTTCCTTTATCGGAACAAGCTAGGACACTGTACAAACTGTTTTTTTTGTTGTGTTAACTTTTATTAGGTTTAGTTAATTGTGCTGATGTTACAGGACGACGTTGTCGATCAGAGATAGCCCTTAGAAAAAGAATAACAAAGGAATTTACTTATGCAGGTAGGTACTTATGGGGGCTCAATAGTTTTTGTCGCGCAGCTGTCTTTATTATAATGTATCTGGCACAGAGCATGGAGTTGCCGGCAACGTCTAGAGGCGGCACTTATCAAAATCGTGGCTCCGAAAGTGCGTTGAGCTCATTACTTCCGTAATGGCCGCCTTCGGAAGCCGTCAGTTCCTATACGTCATTAGTGATGCAGTGCGAGTAACCGCGCTTGGTTGGCAATGCCGCCTCCAGCAGCGGCCGCCGAACCGTCCATGCTTTGTGCACCTAACAACTTACCTGTAGTACAACTTGGAGAATACAAAAATTGTGCTACAAGCTAAAATAAATCAGAAATGCACAGGAGAACCAAATTAACCGACAAACTTAAGTGGCAGTGGGCAGGGCTCATTGCTGGCTTAGCAGATGGCTGACAGGTTCTTGAGTGGCGACCGCGTACTGAAAGACGTAGCGTTGGAAGGCCTCCCACAAGGTGGAACGATGATCTTGTAAAGGCCGCAGCAATCTGCTCGATGCGGGAAGCTCAAAGCAGTGGGTCACTCCTAGTGGTAACCGCCGTGAATTACTAGGGGTCGGCGGGTCGTGGGTCGTAGGTTCGAAACCGGTCCGGTGATTAGCTTTGACTAAATTAGTTCATCACCACTGCTCTTAAAACGGTGTAGGAGAACATCGTGAGGAAAACGGCATGTCCTAGAATCATAAATGCGGCTCACTCTCTAGTGAGAGGAGGCCTGTGTCCCAGCAGTGGGAATGTTATTGGCTGATTATGTATATAAAGGAAGCACAGAACCGTGGCTTTGCTTGGGGGAGGCCTTGTCCAGCAGTGGACGTCTTTCCATTAAAGTGATGGATGATGTTGACACGCAAAATTGTTTACAAGTGTGAAGATTATGTAACAAGTAATTGAGCGGTGCTACTTCGGCTGCATTGTAAAAAGAGCTGCTCAGTTCCGGCTCAATTTGAAACCCTTTGAAGGTCGATAACGCATCACTAACCTTCGACAAGGTTGTTTGTTAAATTCCATTATTTTGATGATTCGCTACTTTTAATGGTCTCTTGCTGCGACGATATTTAAAGTTAGACTTCACATTATTACGTATTAGTTCTACATGGGGCGATAACCATCAGACAAAGATAAATTAGTTCATGCAACTCTCCATAAAAGTATTTGGTGAATGTTGCTTCTTATAAATTCCGACAAATAAGTCATGATAAATACAAGGTGTCCCTTAATTCGACGTCATCCTGTATACCTACTCAAAACGACCGCCTCAAGCCTACACAAATGACATTCACTAAAATATTGACAGTCTATTTTTATAGCCAGCATCACCTTGAAGTCACCATCTTTAATTTATCTACGAAACTCGGTTCCCTATAAATCTATTGTAATTGCAAATGTATGCAAATTGGGGGCATCTAATCTAAGTTCGTAGCGTACATAGAAGCTATCAATTGGTGTGGACTCGTAACTAGATGCATTGCCTAATCACATTGCTTGGCAGGTGCATTGATTATTGCAGCACTGCCTCGTTAGTTCCTATCCTCTAGGACTAATCCGATGAACCAACAACGTGGATTTGACTGTAAGGGTAGGCTAGTAATTTTTAGGATAGTTCAATCAATCAAGCATTTTTTATTTGTAAACATAGGTATACATAAAATGTCTTGAATAAACATATTATTGTAGTCGAGCTCTATGTTCTACCAATGAAATTGGTGTACATATTATGTAGTTATAATATCGTTAATTCAACCGTTATTAAAAAGCAAAAGTCCAAATGAATACTGGTTTTAAAACAAAACAAGAACTGTCAATGTAATTTAATTTAATTTTACATGTATGTCAAGGGAAGTCAACTTATAGGAAATTTAATTTATCATTTAAAATATCTTCAATAGAGTAATACGTCTTGTCTAACAAAACAAAAAAAACTTTTAAATTTGTAGACATTTTCTTCATTCCGTATACATTTCGGTAATTTACTAAATATCCTTGGAACCCTTACGAAAACACTGTTTTTATATGTATAGTGCAGTTTTAGACTCTACTGTTTGCAACCGGTCACAGCGGCGCTGGCTACTTACTCTTGTAAATTTGTGCAGATTATTTTTGACAAACATGGAAGTTTGTATATAGCTCTAATGCATCTTTTTGGAACTTAAATACTGTGTCTATACCCGTTGCATTGCCCCAATATATAATATAGTTAATGAATGGAAAAGTCAATATTTTCTAAATCTATATAAGTATAGATTTATGAAAAGGTGATACTTGTTTGTTTATATGTGGGGGGTAATATCTGGAACCAACGGTCGGATTTGAAAAAATCTTATTGCGTTTGATAGCCCAATTCTTAAGGAAGGCTATAGGCTATTTCATAGCACACTAGGGCCTTTAGGAGCAAAGAAAAAAGAAAACGAAACGACGTTATAGCGCGGGCAGAGGCCGAATTTACTAGCTTATAATGTTCGCTGGGAGAAAGAGGTAGGTACATGGAAACATTTCAAAAGTGGAAAGTGGAATGAATCGACTATTCAAATTAGAATTACTTAATAATGTGTAATAACTGCTTGATAATTTATTACAATCAGCATGCTTGTACCAACATAATTTTTGTACGCCGATGACGGCTAGACATAGCGTTCTTTAACAATTACAACATCTGTATCTAACCTGCCTATTGTTCAACAAATAAAAATATGTGTATTTGTAAGACCTACAAACTTATGGGGTTTTATTTCTCTCAGAAATGTAGGTACTTTTTAAAGGAAACACGATTATTATGTACTGGCGAAATGTGGGTGTACTGTAGGACTGCCGAAATGTGGGTGTACTATAGGTACACCTCTGCCCAAACCTTAGGAGAACAAGGCGTAACGCTATGTTAATGATTATTATGTATTCGAAAAAAATGGTCCAATATTTCTGTTCTTATCGTTATATGGAAGGTCGAACCTTGGTTAAAGTAGATGTATGTAGTACTAGTTGTTAATAAAAGTCAGTGATGGTTATAGAAAGCAATTTGATTCAATAAAAAACTGCATAGGTTTATTGACCAAACGTATGATAATCAACATTTGCGTTTATTATCGAGATAAAACGCCTGGAGTTGCTCATGATATTACTGCCCCTCCCGACCCTTGCTCGAGCCAGCCCGCGCCGCTGAGCCTGTAGCTTTAAATTCGTCCCTAAATCACTCAAATCCTGATCCAGCTAGTCCCTTGCTGCCCTCTTCCAGCGACGCCCTGAGCCGAGGTCCGTACCCCACAGGGGGTGCCCTTAGCGTTGTCGCTTAGTTTTTAGTTAGTATTTAAGTTTAAGTCCTGGCTAGAGGCCTTAATTTATTAGGGTACCACAGGCAAGTCCGCTTAAGCAGACGACAACCTTACAGGTTGACCTGCGATATGCCATACAAAAAAAAAAAAAAACATGATATTCCTAGAATGCGAGAAGCAATGAGACGAGACGGAAACTGAGATCAAAGATGTGTCGAGAGACTTAGGTCTGATTTCACCAATGAAACTGAACGCGTTCAGCACATCCTAAACGCGTTCAAGAGCTGTCAGTGTCAATATTCCATAGAAAATACTGACAATGACAGCTCTTAAACGGAGTTTATGTTCAGATCGCGTTCAATTTCATTGGTGACCTTACTGTCGGCCACTCGGAATTTTATTCAGAATAGTCATGTCCTACTCAAACTCAAACTCAAACTCAAACTCAAATCATTTATTTCAATTAAACCATTTACAGGCATTTTTGAATTGTCAAGGAGTCGGTCAGTCAGAAATATGAAGCTAGTTGCCCATTCCAAAGCGTAGTAGGTACCTATGGAGAAGAACGGGCAAGAAACTCCATGGACACTCTTTTAAATAATAATGTTTTTACATGTATCTTAGTTACATCGATTAATGTTGACACTATAAGTGAGAACGATGTACAAAAAACCGTACACGTTAAAAGCGTCCAGAGTGCATCAAAACATTTTTAAAAACAATCCAGCTAATTAATTATTAAAATAAGCCGTGGCAGCTAAGAGATGACCAGTCCCAACTGACGGCGCCCGTTCACGAACATGACGCATGGATCAGCACCATTCAGCTCAACCATTTCGAAGGGAGCTAAATGATCCGACACACGCGCCACCGTCAACGAGAAATTTGAGTGAGCATGACATACTATCAGCCGCCAAGGCACATTCAAGTCAATCTATGACATTACCCGGTAAATAGTAGCTCTATAGTACAAAGTACTCACATCTGTGCAATGCATCTATATAATAAAAAGGAGATTGAGTTTATATAATGCAAATAAATTCTTACTATCTTCAGCAGCTTCAACAGTGTTTCAAATGTCAATTAATTAGTTGTGGTGTGGAGCAGGACCGGCATTAAGCCAGGCATTTTTATCAGTTATGTAATCCTCCAACCTATAATATGCCTGCCTGAATAGTGTGCGTTTGACAAAGGATTTGAATTTTGTCTCATTCAGTTGAAGTATGTGGGGAGGTATTTTATTATAACATTTTAGACAGTACCCCATGAAAGATGAGTCTACTTTAGCCAGTCTGAAACCTGGTTGAACTAATAGGTCCCGATTTCTAGTACTATAATTATGTCTTTCACCTCTTTTACTGTAAAGATGTAAATTTTTTCTTACGTACATGATGTTTTCATAGATGTATTGACAAGGTACAGTCATGATGTTAATATCCTTAAACAATTCCCTTAGAGAATCGCGCCTGCGGAGATTATATATGGCTCTGATGGCTCTTTTCTGCAGAATAAAAATAGACTCGATGTCTGCAGCCCGTCCCCAAAGTAAAATACCGTAAGACATGATACTATGAAAGTAACTAAAATAGACCCGCCTCGCGGTATCTACATCAGTAAATTGACATATTTTTCTGACAGCGTAAGCTGCTGAACTTAGCCGTCCTGCTAGAGATGTTAAATGAGGACCCCATTGTAGCCTTGAGTCGAGCGTGATCCCCAA
Source organism: Dasypolia templi (assembly GCA_963555695.1). NCBI lineage: Eukaryota > Metazoa > Arthropoda > Insecta > Lepidoptera > Noctuidae > Dasypolia > Dasypolia templi. The sequence continues at coordinate 2,911,221 of OY743145.1, forward strand.
GAAAACCGTTTTATCGACGAATTCAAGCTTCTCTTGATTCAATACTATCTCACAATCACTACTCTTGACGTTTGGTAAAGAAAATCTTATACACTTAGTTTTATTTCCATTTAGTACTAAATTATTAGCCGTGAACCAAGTTTGGACCAGCAGTAGGGCGTTATTTACGTCGTCAAAATTTGAAGCACGTCTATCTACCTTAAAAATCAAGGAAGTATTGTCAGCAAATAACACCATTTGTGGTTGATTTATTAATAAATGGAGTAGGTCATTAATATATACTAAAAAGAGGAAAGGACCCAATATCGAGCCTTGTGGAACACCCATTTTTACCTTTAAACCAAGTGAATTGACACCATTTATTTGAACTTGCTGTTGTCTATCATTTAAATAAGATTTTATTAAACTGAGCGCAAGTTTTCCAAGTCCGTAATGCTCAAGTTTCAAAAGCAGGGTTTCGTGATCGACGCAATCAAATGCCTTGGAGAGGTCACAAAAGATTCCTATGGCGTCTTGAGCCTCTTCCCACGCGTTAAAAATATGTTTTAATAAGGTAACACCAGCGTCGGTCGTACAACGCCCTTTGGTGAAACCATACTGTTGCTCGTGAAGGATTTTATTAGTATTAAAATGATTGAGCATCTGATTAAGTATTATCTTTTCAAAAACCTTGCTGAAAACCGGCAACACGGACACAGGTCTATAATTATTAGTGTCTTTACTGTCCCCGGATTTGAAAAGTGGTATTACCTTACTGTATTTCATTAGATCCGGGAAGACTCCTTGATCCACACACAAATTAAATATTAAGGCTAAGTAAGGTGCTATAGTTTCAATTATGGAGGTACAGACTCTAATAGACATTCCCCAAAGATCTTCGGTCAATTTGATCTTGATTTGCTTAAAAGATTTTATTACTGTTAAGGGGTTAATATGCTTAAAGTTAAATTCAATCGGGCAGGCAGAAACATTCGCCCTCATTAAATCAAAAGCACGCGAGGGCGAAGAATTTAAGATTTCAGTGGTTTTTAGTGGGACACTGGTAAAGAAATTCACAAATTCCTGAGCAACTTTTTTGTTATCGCTAATGAGACCACGTGACGTCTCCAGTGTGTAATCAGAATTTTGCTTTTTGATCCTGTTCGTTTCATTATTGATAATTTTCCAAACCGTCTTTATTTTATTGTCTGCTGATTTTACCTTGTTGCTAATGTATAAGGCTTTAGCAGCCTTACAAGTGTTCTTAAAAATTTTTGAGTAACAAGCAACATACTTATTAAAAGTTTCGGTGTTAATATAAGGCTTAAGGCCATACAGCTCGAAAAGTTTCTCCCTACTTTTCCTAAGTCCTTTAGTTGCCCAGTCACTAAATAAAAACTTAGGGCTGATACTTTTAGACTTCTTCTTAAAAATATTATTAAACTCGGTTTGAACTACCGAAAAGAATTCTTTATACAAACTATTAACATTATTCATTGTAAGGTCCTGATTACTTAACTTACAAATTAAAGTGCTTTTAAATTTATTTAAATTGACAAATGTTATTGGTCTGGATTGTATCTGCACTTTTTGTATCGCTATGTTGGACTCAAAAGTTACGGTTTGACCGCTGTGATCTGAAGGGAGATAATTAACGATAGCTTTATCTAAATAGTCGCAGCAACAAAATACATTATCAATACATGAAACAGAAGTTGAAATATCTTCATTCAGAATAGTCATGTCCTACTCAAACTCAAACTCAAACTCAAACTCAAATCATTTATTTCAATTAAACCATTTACAGGCATTTTTGAATTGTCAAGGAGTCGGTCAGTCAGAAATATGAAGCTAGTTGCCCATTCCAAAGCGTAGTAGGTACCTATGGAGAAGAACGGGCAAGAAACTCCATGGACACTCTTTTAAATAATAATGTTTTTACATGTATCTTAGTTACATCGATTAATGTTGACACTATAAGTGAGAACGATGTACAAAAAACCGTACACGTTAAAAGCGTCCAGAGTGCATCAAAACATTTTTAAAAACAATCCAGCTAATTAATTATTAAAATAAGCCGTGGCAGCTAAGAGATGACCAGTCCCAACTGACGGCGCCCGTTCACGAACATGACGCATGGATCAGCACCATTCAGCTCAACCATTTCGAAGGGAGCTAAATGATCCGACACACGCGCCACCGTCAACGAGAAATTTGAGTGAGCATGACATACTATCAGCCGCCAAGGCACATTCAAGTCAATCTATGACATTACCCGGTAAATAGTAGCTCTATAGTACAAAGTACTCACATCTGTGCAATGCATCTATATAATAAAAAGGAGATTGAGTTTATATAATGCAAATAAATTCTTACTATCTTCAGCAGCTTCAACAGTGTTTCAAATGTCAATTAATTAGTTGTGGTGTGGAGCAGGACCGGCATTAAGCCAGGCATTTTTATCAGTTATGTAATCCTCCAACCTATAATATGCCTGCCTGAATAGTGTGCGTTTGACAAAGGATTTGAATTTTGTCTCATTCAGTTGAAGTATGTGGGGAGGTATTTTATTATAACATTTTAGACAGTACCCCATGAAAGATGAGTCTACTTTAGCCAGTCTGAAACCTGGTTGAACTAATAGGTCCCGATTTCTAGTACTATAATTATGTCTTTCACCTCTTTTACTGTAAAGATGTAAATTTTTTCTTACGTACATGATGTTTTCATAGATGTATTGACAAGGTACAGTCATGATGTTAATATCCTTAAACAATTCCCTTAGAGAATCGCGCCTGCGGAGATTATATATGGCTCTGATGGCTCTTTTCTGCAGAATAAAAATAGACTCGATGTCTGCAGCCCGTCCCCAAAGTAAAATACCGTAAGACATGATACTATGAAAGTAACTAAAATAGACCCGCCTCGCGGTATCTACATCAGTAAATTGACATATTTTTCTGACAGCGTAAGCTGCTGAACTTAGCCGTCCTGCTAGAGATGTTAAATGAGGACCCCATTGTAGCCTTGAGTCGAGCGTGATCCCCAAGAAAACCGTTTTATCGACGAATTCAAGCTTCTCTTGATTCAATACTATCTCACAATCACTACTCTTGACGTTTGGTAAAGAAAATCTTATACACTTAGTTTTATTTCCATTTAGTACTAAATTATTAGCCGTGAACCAAGTTTGGACCAGCAGTAGGGCGTTATTTACGTCGTCAAAATTTGAAGCACGTCTATCTACCTTAAAAATCAAGGAAGTATTGTCAGCAAATAACACCATTTGTGGTTGATTTATTAATAAATGGAGTAGGTCATTAATATATACTAAAAAGAGGAAAGGACCCAATATCGAGCCTTGTGGAACACCCATTTTTACCTTTAAACCAAGTGAATTGACACCATTTATTTGAACTTGCTGTTGTCTATCATTTAAATAAGATTTTATTAAACTGAGCGCAAGTTTTCCAAGTCCGTAATGCTCAAGTTTCAAAAGCAGGGTTTCGTGATCGACGCAATCAAATGCCTTGGAGAGGTCACAAAAGATTCCTATGGCGTCTTGAGCCTCTTCCCACGCGTTAAAAATATGTTTTAATAAGGTAACACCAGCGTCGGTCGTACAACGCCCTTTGGTGAAACCATACTGTTGCTCGTGAAGGATTTTATTAGTATTAAAATGATTGAGCATCTGATTAAGTATTATCTTTTCAAAAACCTTGCTGAAAACCGGCAACACGGACACAGGTCTATAATTATTAGTGTCTTTACTGTCCCCGGATTTGAAAAGTGGTATTACCTTACTGTATTTCATTAGATCCGGGAAGACTCCTTGATCCACACACAAATTAAATATTAAGGCTAAGTAAGGTGCTATAGTTTCAATTATGGAGGTACAGACTCTAATAGACATTCCCCAAAGATCTTCGGTCAATTTGATCTTGATTTGCTTAAAAGATTTTATTACTGTTAAGGGGTTAATATGCTTAAAGTTAAATTCAATCGGGCAGGCAGAAACATTCGCCCTCATTAAATCAAAAGCACGCGAGGGCGAAGAATTTAAGATTTCAGTGGTTTTTAGTGGGACACTGGTAAAGAAATTCACAAATTCCTGAGCAACTTTTTTGTTATCGCTAATGAGACCACGTGACGTCTCCAGTGTGTAATCAGAATTTTGCTTTTTGATCCTGTTCGTTTCATTATTGATAATTTTCCAAACCGTCTTTATTTTATTGTCTGCTGATTTTACCTTGTTGCTAATGTATAAGGCTTTAGCAGCCTTACAAGTGTTCTTAAAAATTTTTGAGTAACAAGCAACATACTTATTAAAAGTTTCGGTGTTAATATAAGGCTTAAGGCCATACAGCTCGAAAAGTTTCTCCCTACTTTTCCTAAGTCCTTTAGTTGCCCAGTCACTAAATAAAAACTTAGGGCTGATACTTTTAGACTTCTTCTTAAAAATATTATTAAACTCGGTTTGAACTACCGAAAAGAATTCTTTATACAAACTATTAACATTATTCATTGTAAGGTCCTGATTACTTAACTTACAAATTAAAGTGCTTTTAAATTTATTTAAATTGACAAATGTTATTGGTCTGGATTGTATCTGCACTTTTTGTATCGCTATGTTGGACTCAAAAGTTACGGTTTGACCGCTGTGATCTGAAGGGAGATAATTAACGATAGCTTTATCTAAATAGTCGCAGCAACAAAATACATTATCAATACATGAAACAGAAGTTGTAGTTGTTCGGGTTGGTTCCAAAAACACATTTGACAAATTGAATGATTTAAACAAATTCAATAATCTACTGGTATTTGAATTATTTTCTAAAATATTAATATTAAAGTCTCCACAGACAATAACTGATTTATTACCAGTTGCAAGTTTAGCCAAAACATCTTCCATTACTGACTCAAATATAGAGAAGTTTTGAAACAGTAATGAAAACACGATGAAGAAGACTGCTTTGTATTTCTTAAAAAAGCTTCTCTATAAAAACAGAGATTATTTAAAAACAGTCTGTTAAATTTCAATGACTCGGGAAGACATGGGTTGCCAAAACAATGAAATCAACCGCAGTAGGTAGCACAAATGCTTATTTCACCGATGCGTTTCCTGCATACCCATTCAATGCACGTTCTTGAAAATAAGTGAACGACACTGTAATCTGATGCACATAATGAAAGTTTTCACGCCTAGCGGCTTTATTAATAACACACGCGAATTTCTCACGTTTGCCTCGGCACGTGAGTGCACGCACAAGGACAAATAATAAAACATAAAAAACCGGATTGGTCCCTTAGCTCATAAAAAGTCCGCACCAGGATCGTGAGAAATTCGAAAGAGAAATCGTGGCCCTGGCACAGGCAACAGAAGGAACACGGGAGGGTTTTAATCAGTAAAAGTCTGACACGCCCTCCCGCTCCACCGGGAGAAGTTATTTGATGATTTCCCACCCAAAAATAACAACATAAAAAAGGTCATAAAAGGTCGGTCAGTTAGATATGATCAGACCATACCGTAACTTGCAGGGTAAAAATTTATGGGGCTTTTGACTAAGTAATAACAGTCGCACGGGTCGTTTGAACAGGTTAAGCTACCCTTGCAGCGGTTGGTCCTTGGATGGCTGACCATCTTTACACCTCAAGACCAGTCTTTGCCTCGGAGAGCACGTTAAGCCGTTGGTCCCGGCTGTCATTCGTTTACCTATTCTTTTAAAATCTGCCGACCTATTCCTTTAAAAGCTGCCGACCTATTCTTTTAAAAGCTGCCGACCTATTACTTTAAAAGCCGCCGACCTATTCCTTTTACAGCCGCCAACCTATTCCTTTAAAAGCTGCCGACCTATTCCTTTAAAACCTGTCGACCTAATCCTTTAAAAGCTACCGACCTATTCTGTTTAAAGCTACCGACCTATTCTGTTTAAATTTCGACTTAACAAAAAAATTCACGGTGAGATTTTAACAGAATAGACCGGTTGATGAGGCAGTACGCTGGCCTGTTTGGAATGTCTACCAACAAAAATCGTTTGGCTAAAGGACCAACGATCTGAACAAGATGGTGGTGGTAGACATCTGTCAGAAGACGGGTTACTAGGTTTTGTGGTGCAACTTGAGATCTAAGCCATTATGTTACTTTCATAATGAGCGACTATAAAGACTTGTGCATCTTCCAAAAATAAACAAAAAGAGCACATGAAGACTTCTGCTGAGGTTTACAAAACTCTTCAGGATGATGATCGGTAACGAGGCCGATTTAACAGTGTTGTTCCACATAATTTAAGATAACATAAGATTTTATTGAACAAAAATGGTTGAATAATCAAACACTAACAAACAACACCATGCGATTATATTAGCGTATTACAACTATATAACCTAGTGTTATAAGCACACTGGTTTCCAAAGAAAGATTAAACTTGTGTTATGGATACCAGCATTCTCACATAAATGAAATATGGTGTCATTGGTTGCATCAGAAGACGATGTCAAGAGTGGCGCAGTATACAAGCGAGGAAGCCCTTAGTAGAATGTCTGAAAGTGAGGAAATATTGTATGTTCGTATCTGAAGGATCATCCATCGTATCAGGTTAGCGTGTATCTTAAGCAGTGATGCTTAACTTGATAGCTTTATTTGATTTTCCGTTTCTTCATAGTTCGGCGCTTGTCTCCACCTTTTGACTCCAACTTTCAATTCATGACAAGTAGTGGGTTAATATGTTCTATATTTATACATAAACTCACGCCTTCTTCCCATGGGGGTAAGCAGTAACCACAGAACGCACACTGCTACGATTGTAACGCCTCGTTAACGTTCATACATCTACCTACCATAATACACGAGCGCCGTGCCGGTTGCGAGTACTACGCCCCTGACCTTTAATATGTTAATATGTTTCCTTTCGGGAGATTTAAATATCGGATCGATACTATTTCCTAACTGCAAGAATTATGGCACTACCCGTATTCGTTGTTAGTCTGATTGATTGATTTACAATACTGAGAAATCAAATCAACTATAATGGCCTCAGAATGAACCACTTATTTTTTGTCTTCCTAATAAAATAAAATAAAATAACATCAAAATCCTTCTTTGCTAAATCAAAATCTAAAATAATCGAAGCAACCAACGTAACCTCAGCCTTAGATCCACTTAGACTTTTAACCTCCATAGATTTATGTCTACGAAGGTGCGTTCATAATCATAAATCTAGCCTTTGTAATATGTCTTCAACGGCAGGACGTGGCGATATCTGTGACGTCATAAATCAGTAAGGAATCTAGGCATTGTCTTGGAAGCTGAACGTTATATTATTTTGAGCGCCGCTATAGTAAAGTATGGGACTTTATTACTTAGAGTGACGCTACAGGTAAATTATTAGACGGTACTATTTTGCGTGACGCTACAGTAGTAGTTGTAGCCAAGCATACCAACACACTTCAGCGTCTCCGACCGACTAGAGCCGAGTATATACACTTCAGCGTCACAAACCCGAGCGTGACGGTTCAGTTTCGTTCCCTGTTCAGAAAAAGCAAAGTACGCCTAAAGAAGTTTTCATTTCAACTACAGCGTAGCACAACGGCGGCCTTTGTCATTTTCCATTTCAAATCAATTAACACAATTATGGAATGACTCCCGAATTACATATTTATATGTTCTAATCAAAACGCAACTCTCAATCATCTGTAAACCATCTGAAACGACCGTCTTCTCAAAATTAGGGGTTTTCCAACTGGGGAGCAAGAGTTTGAGAGTGAGTGTTATTTGCTCATTCGTTGTCTCTCACAATGATTTTTAAACTTTTAGTAATTATTAATAACTCGTCGTATACTTACAACTCTGTCCAAAACTAGTCCTGAGCTTTGCTTTTTTACACACATACATATGTATAACCTGACGTCTTCTTCCCATGAGAAAATACAGAACACCACCTGGTACGATCCTTGCACACTCCTTTTGCTTCGTTTACGTTCATACATCTGGTCATACACGCAAGCCGGTTGCGAGCACTATGCCCCTAACCTTTCTTCCATTCTCTCCACGCTTATTTCATAACTTATATATATATATACCTATATATCTCGCAAATATTACCCACAAGAGCGGCCAAGTCCACAGCATACCATTATGTCTACGGTGCCGTGGTCGAGCAGCGTAACGCTGTTTCTCCGCATTGCATGGCCGACCGGCATTGCGTACAATCTGTGGTACGGACCAACGCATCTGTCCGCTCATGTGTTGCATCGCTTTGTACGATCACTGCTTCAGATTAGCTTTGATTGATTTGATGATTATTATGCAGTTCCTATGCGATTTGGTAAGTGGTGCTTTTTAGGCTGTGAATTTTGTAATTTGACCTCTAAGGAAACAGGACACTGTCCTGTTTCCATATAGGGCATTTTTATGGCAAAATGAAACAAGTACTCAATTTCTAGGACAAAATATTACAAAGTAAATATTTTATTTTGATGTAGCTAAGGAAAACGGGTAATTTTGTTAATGTTTAAATTTATACACCACAACAGTCACCAGATACATCTTTATAAAACATTTCGGTAACCTTTAAAAAGAAAAATATGAGGATTAAAAGCAAAATAAAGTTGCATATAAAAGGTGGCTGGATTAATTGCTAGAGCTCTGTAGGTCACGGTCAGGACGATTAAGGCGCGGTTCTGAAGTCTGCGACCTTTTAAAAAAAAAACGTCTAACTACAATTTTGAAATTTTTTGGTAAATCATCATCATCCCAAGCAGCCCTCCTCAGATCCTCATTATCCTCCCGAGTATGGCCATCATGTGGCTTTGGCCGGTAGAAATCCTACATACTCTCAACCTTCCACAGACATTGCGTATCCATTACGATTTCCAATCTTGACGAAAAAAATAACAAAAGTAAATAAAGTTATACCATTATAATCTCAGTGCAACTCAAAGCTACTGATTGCTAGACTAGATAAACAATTGCAAGTGGTTCTTTCACTTAACTACTTAATTCAAGGTCTTGTGAGTGCAATGCCTCCGAAGCTGGCCGACTTAATGTGCCTCCATGCGTTGTTGGCTTATTAACGTGAAGTGGACTTGCTAAAGAGTTGTGTCCATTGCTGATCCAGTGGATAAAGAACATCGACGCGCAAACTGTTTCTACAAATTCAACACATGATTCTAGACCCTCCAGCATAGAATAGAGAAAATCTGTAGATTTACTTTTATTTTGTGAGTTATAATTATAGAAATGTAAATCACACATTTCTATAATTATAACTCACAAAACTGTTTGTTAACATGAAACTGTTTGTTTTAGCTTCATAGCAAAAATGCCACCATAGTTATGACAGATGGTAACGTCTGGTACTATTTTCTTCATTAAACTATATTCTGTTCTTAATTCACCTCTACAAAAAAGAGGAAATGAGGCAAATATTTAGAAGCTCGAAGTTACACAATTTACATATTGCGATGCTCATAATCACCTACTTATCTCCATTTTATATTAAAATCACAAGGTTTATGTTCCACATAATATTAATAAAACAGTCCAGTTCGCAAATAACAGGTTCAGAAATCTAGACTGGTTTAGTCGCGAGGTAACTTTTTTAGATCTTAAGACAACCACGTGCTTATCTGTGTCGCGTTAAGGTAGTAGAACAATTTCACAGAAAATTTAATAGAAATTGTTCCACCAGAGTCGGGTCGTCGCGCCGATCTGTGGGAGCCTTTTAGTGAAACCTCATTCTTTGAGGCCAACGACTATCGATCGATCAAGATATAACAAAGTTTTGGTCTTGCATAATAGAAAGCTGGATGAGGAAAGAGCAGAACGGCCGTTGTGGCAATTCTTGAGGAAGGCATTTGTCCAACGGGCCTAGAGAAGTGGTAATCGCTTTTAAAGCGATTGCGAAGCTTTATCCCACTTATACAAAGACTATCAACGGGAATTACATAAACTTTTCGGCATAGCTTATATCAGTGCCATACATTTTTGACTTTGCCATATTTATTATTCGCTCAAAGAACTCACTTTGTTTTTTCTCTCTTTGTTTTGTCACTTTGTTTACGATTGACATTGGTCACACCTAGAATCGTATTTAGGTAGGTTTTTTATAATGAATCAGAGAATATCGTAACTGGTGGATAGTATATACTACGTAGTAAATCACAAAGTAGGATTTCAATAATCCTGTCTTTGCCGTCGCGCAATCGAGTAAAAACAGGCCCCAAGTGTAAACACGGTGCTAATAAATTAAACTCCGGCTTACGTCCCGGACAATCGTGCGTAGGTATCTGTCGGATACATCGGAACCTCACCTTTATTAAACTTTTTGATGAGCACCTGTGCTCAACAAAAAGTTGTTTTTTTTTGTTTGTTTTCGAGACAGTATTAAAATTACAAGGAAGTTTTTTGATATCATCAATCTTAAATTCTTTTCGAGACGATCTTTATTACAGAATGCCGCCGGTATTACATAGTAAGTATAAAGAGAATCACGAAACACATGTTTTCAAGTATATTAGACAGACGACAGATTTTGAAATGTTATGAAACCAAAAGCTTAATTTTAGCTTTTTTATTATTTATTTAAGAGAAAATTTATTAAAAACGGTTTTAATAATTATTTAAAATGCATATGTAGGTAATTGCTTTAAGTTATTGGAATAGGCCTAATTACTTTTAAAAAAACCCAGCCAAGTGCGTGTCGAACCACGCACAACGAATGGTTCCGTAGTTGGATGAACTCATCCCAAGAACAAACTAATGTACTTGAAAAACATGTCCTTCAATACATTGCAACTGCAAATGTAAGTTGGTCGACTATAACTCGTTAACTTGTAATGCCTGGTTAGCTGTTATGGTTTCACTTTTAACTTCGTAATATATACTACTGCCGTTTTTTTTCATATATCCAAAAACAACGATTCAGCTGGAAGGTGACTCTAGCTAAAATAACCACTTTAATACTTCGCAAACGGATACCTGAATTGAAAAATAGTGATCACTCACCTTTCCTACGACACCCCACATCATGACATAGACAAGAAAATAAAAACATCCTCACTCTAGGTTTTTTTTCAAGATTTTATTTTACTTTGTCGGCTTGACTATGTATTTCCATGCCAAATGACAACTTTCTAGTAACACTAGTACTAAGATTGTCTGAGCTTAGCTGCGAACAGACGGACTTCTATAAAGCTTCCTTGTTGATTACAGAACCCTAAAAATACCATAAAATCGGTAAAGTGTAGAAATAGAACCAGTGACCGGCAGGCAACAACAAAAATATATAGGCACCTGCACTTAATACGCCAATTATCCAATCAGATAATAAAACAACCTGTAAACAAGGTAATCTTTATTACCAAGTTCAAGAGAGATACATTACCGATTACGGAGTCCCAAATTGCGTTTCAAGATATGCTTTATCATTAAAACCATTTCCTTATTGCTTGTATATACGAAACTGCCTGTGACACTTATGGCATCGCTTTGTGAAGCCATGTACGGCGGTGACGTATTGTATAAACATTCTCTTCACATACTGGAGGAGGCACCTGTTGCCGGCTCAATCCTTGTGTACTTACCTTGTTAGTGTGTATGTATGTGGGCCCCTTTTGTTTGTTTCTGTGACATGTTTGTCGTTGGTTCGTTCGTTTTATTGGGAAGCAAATGAGCGGTTAGGTAGTTGGCTGTACCCTGGTTAGGTCTATTGGTTGGTTTAGTGTATGTTTTCCAGATGATGTGTTGTTGTCTTTATACATCACGCATTTGGTAGGACATTAATAATGATTTATGCGATATTTCGCTACTGCTTAGCTTGAGGTCTTGTTTTCGATTCCTAGGTCGAGAAAAATGTTATTGGGTTATTCCATAATAAATTTATCAGTTGCAGTCTGGATTTGTGCCTAGTTGATGCCAATCGCCCCCTATTACATGGGAATCAAACAAATCTGAGTGTGGTGTGGCTGCACTATAGGTGCACAGAGCTGCACATATAGTACACCAACACCCGATGTTGGTGGCCTCTTCGGGCATACAAGCGTAAATTAATTTTGTGTGTGTAATCAATATCCCACCAAAAACATTCTGTAAAAAACTAGCCAAGTCTCGATGGAGCTGCTTGTTTACCTCTAAAAAGTAATGAAATCTAGACAAAGTCGTGCCAAGTCTAAGGTTCCTTACTGCAGTTTCTTTATTATTATAGTTAATGTTGTGTGACTTGGCCGTTGAACATTCTATGATTAGAAGTCCGTCTGTACTGGAAATAATTTTTTATACTGTTTGTTTCAGGCTCGCCTATACATAAGTATTATTTAAATACGCAGCTTTATCAAGCCTACAATTGACTGGTTATTGAATCAACGTTTTCAGAGTGGCAATTTTCCATCGTCAATGAGTAGCGGTTCTGGCGACAGATTGGTGCAATGGTGTCATGGAGCACCTGGTTTTGTACCCTAATGTACCCTTCAACGGCCATGTCACACAACATTAACTATAATAATAAAGAAATCGCAGTAAGAAACCTTAGACTTGGCACGACATTGTCTAGATTTCATTACTTTTCAGAAATAAACAAGCAGCTCCATCGAGACTTGGTTAGTTTTTTACAGAATGTTTTTGGTGGGATTCCACTTCTTTTTGTAGAAACGTGGGCAAAGCAGAAGGGGAGGCAAATGCCCAGCAGTGGGACGCTATAGGCTAGATTAAATTAGATGATGTGTCCCACTACGCTGGGTTTTTGCAATGACAGTAGTTTTTTTTTATGTACCAATAGTACAAGGGGCATTACCATATCTCTAATACAGCTGAGACCAGCTGAGGGTTCTTCATCAGATACTTCAGACCTTCGATTTTTTACATCAAATGAAGCGGACCGCCAAGTTGAATATTTTTTGTGAAGGCGGTTTGTCGATCTCTAATAGTTTGGTTGGTCTCTTGTGTTTTCTAATCAGGGTCACCAGGTACTCCAGATCTTCGATTATCCTAGTTTGTATAGTTTTCCCTTTATGTGGCCATTAAACCCTAACTCTGTACCAAATTTCAGCTGTCTGAGTTTATGGGAAGTACTAGTTCTATTCTGACGATCATGAGTGAGTGAGTGTCATAAATGCGAAACTTTGCTTTCGCTTAACTTCGGACCTAAATGACCTACGAGTACAGTATGTGATTATAGCTTACTGGATGACGAAAATTTCTGCGTTCTGGTTTTATCCAGAGGTTCTCAAATAGGGGCCTGTAAATGCGGCGAAATGGTTCCAGTTAAGGATGGTACGGCAGTGTTTGCTTCGCGCTCGACTTGGCGGGAGCACTTCTGTGCCCCCCGATTATTCCGTTAATTTTTGGTTATAAGACCACTAAATACATTTTGAAATACCACAAAAAACATTCATTTGAAAAAATCTTATGGCTGACTTATGAAACCTTGACAAATAGTTTCCATAAAACATGTTACTTCTAGGTCTACATCAGCAATCTCTCAATACCTTCATCCGTAATGTTGACTATATTTATCGATGTTGTGAGTTATTGTTGTGACTTTTAGTTAGATTTGTGTGTTTGTAACAACGCAGATGCTTTTCAAATGAAAAATGATCAAAAACTCGCTGTTTACATATGAATATGTCACGGATAGGTTTTGTCACTGACTGTAACTGCCTCTTCTATATATTCGTGGCAGTTAAAACTGATAAACCGTGTATAAGAAACATCGACGCGTAAACGGTCACCATGAATTCAGCACAATCATGATTATAAAGCGTAGAAACATTTGTCGGTTATGAAAAAAAAAGCGCAATACCACACCATAGGTTCTCAACCTTATTTTGCCCACCGCCCACTTTGAGAATATTTTTTTTCTAGAGCCACAGCTATTGACACACGTTTATATTTAGACGCGTAGTCTCAAACTCAAAGCATTTATTTAAAATAAACCAATTACAGGCACTTTTGAATTGTCAAGGTCGGTCGGTCAGAAAAATGAAGCTAGTTGCCCATTCCAAAGCGTAGTAGGTACCTATGGAGAAGAACGGGCAAGAAACTCCATGGACAGTCTTTTAAATCAAATTATAGTTACAATATATTGATTACATCATTCATGTTGAATTTATGCATGTGAGATCGATGCAGGACGTTAAAAGCGTCCGTAATAAAAGATGAAGACAATTCAACAATACATTTTTATTAAAATACGCCGTGGCAGCTAAGAGATGACCAGTTCCTACGGACGGCGCCCGTTCACGAACATGACGCATGAATTCAACTCAATCATTTTGAAGGGAGCTAAATGATCCAACACACGCGCCACCATAAGCGAGACATTAGAGTGAGGATGACATACTCTCAGCCGCCAGGGCACATTCAAGTCAATGAAAGACGTACCCAGTAAATGGTAGCTTTATAGTATGTACATAGTACTTGAGTTTATACAATACAAAAATTGATTTATTTAAATCTTCAGCAGCTCCAACACTATTTTCAAATGCTAATCAATTAGTTGATGTGCCTTGCCTCCCTTGCGGAGCAGGACCAGCGATTAGCCAAGCATTTTTTTCCCCCAACTTATAAAATGCTCGGCTGCATAGTGTGCGTTTCTGCTTAGAACCTTTTTTGCACTTAACTATTTGAGAGCAAGAAGACACCTTGTTGTTGGTAGGTATAGTAGATATACGGATACTATAAAGTCGTAACATCTCAACGCAGGGAGCGTTTTGAATTTTCTCTGGGTCTTCTACTGCCGCGGGGCGTTTTCGCCCACGTTGAAAACCCATGGACTTACACGGTCAAAGTGTATATTCATACTTGTTAGTTTTACAATTCATTTGATTAAAACAATAATACGATATTCACGCGTGGTTCACTTTATATTACGGTTTAATTGATTTCATACATCATCCGATAAAAGGGGTACAGGTTATAACTAGATTATCAGTAAAATAGGTCAAGGACAGTTAATTAAGTAACTTATTCAATCATTCAATCTGTCTTGCCTAATCCCAAATATTTTTGGGTCGGCTTCCAGTATAACCGAATGCGGCTGAATACCAGTATTTTAGCGACTGCCTAGCCGACCGAAACAACCCAGTTATTGGGTAGACTTGTTCTGTTTCGGGCTCCTGACGACCCGTAGCGACTATCAAAGATCTACGAATGACGGACTAACTTATTCACTCTATATTTAACTTATTCCTTTGGTGTCACAGCCCGTAAATCGAGTGCTGTTTTTGAAATCAAATGCTTCTAATGTACATAATATTGTTGGACAATCCATCACAACTATGACTTATGTTTTATGTTTGGACAATATCTGCTCATATTTTCTCACATTTATTGCGGAATCCTATTGTTTAGTCCTGGCCGTGACGTCACTGGCAAACAATAGATACGGTAATTATCAACAGGAGTGACAGCATACCTATACTGTCACTCCAAACAACACAACAACCGTTGGTACAGCCGCGAAAATTTGCACTTAAACACTTTTAACCCTTATGCCCTTAGTAATACGGTTGAAAAGTGGTCCACGCCAGTGTCCAAGCAACATGAACAAACTCAAATACCTGTAAATTGTAGTTTCATCATGTAACAAGAAACTCAAGAATAAAGTGATATTTTATAGTATCTATCTCTATATTTTATATATATTCATCACAAGTGAGGGCACCAAAATGAAGTGGTCCATCAGTGAATCAAAAAAGGTTTGTGCCAATTAAATAGAAGTTCAGACCAGTTAATTATGACTGCACATTTGATGAAAACAATGAATGCTGTTTTTTGCGCACTTGTCGTCTAAAACTTACTTAAAGATGTTAAATGCCCTTCTTACTGCCAACCCTGAATGTGTTTGCGGATTATTGGAGTGAAATTATGCTTATATATTTGATGTTCTGTGAGAGAAAGTATTCAAGGGAGATCTTTGTTCCGTGTTATTTTGAAATAAATAAATGATTTGTTAAACAATAATCACCTTGCCGAGTCAATGGGTGTTTGCATAAAGAAGCAGGTTCCCGGCAAAGGGTGTACTCAGTTTTGCCAATTCAGCGCGAACCTTCTGTTTTGGTTGTTCGCTCTAATTTGGCAAAAGCTATGAAAACTGTCAGCGCAGACCATCGTTGACAACCCAGCCATACATAGTAGCCATACACCCTAGAACAACTCGGTACCGATGCGTACAAGTGAAATAGTCTCGCTCACACATACTCGTAAATAAACATCTAAAACCTGTAACCGTTTCTTTCCGAAGATCAACCTGCAGCGATATGTACCGCGAGTCAGTCCCAAAAACCCGCATCTCCAAGCAAGTACACAAAGAAAGTATTTCTACCACTTCATTTCAGAAGAACACTATGGAGTTGATGCACCGGGAAATATTATAGTTAAGTCAGAATGCCTTTGCATTCATAAGATCATGTGAACGGACTCTTACAAAGAATGTATTCCAGCATTGTGTACTTCTATGAATACAAAGATGTTTACGGCATTCATGAGGGAGTTGGTTCATAGACCGGGAAATAAAACAGTTACTGTTGTGTGATGAACAGTTAACTTCACACATTGTTTGCACTTAGGGGAATTAACGGAGTGAATGACTTTGTTTTGCTTACTTGTTTGCTCGATACGCGCTGTCTACAAATATGTTGTAGACTAACATTTTCATTTGAAAGCTGGCTGCTTAAGGGTACTGAAAAAAAAAACTGCAATAATATAAGCAGCAAAATTGTAACAAGTGAGAGTAACTAAATACTCGTATGTGTTTCGAGTTTGAGTACACTAAGCATGTGCATAGTTTTGGATTGTAAAACAGGTGTGGGTATGAAAGCAGTTTGTTAGTTAGGAAGAAAATTGCAAGCTGTCTCGTCTGGATTTGGTGGAGCAGTGGTGACCCAGTGGTAACGGCCGCGATTTACGAGTTGTAGGTCGTAGGTTTGAAATTTACTTCATTACCACTGCTCTCAAAATTGTGAAGGAAAACATCGTGAGCAAATCGGCATGTCTTAGAACCAAAACAAATGGAAGAAAAGTGTCATCTACCAACCCGCACTGGGCCCGCGTGGTGGATTACGGCTCACTCTTTCCCACAGAGAGGAGGCCTGTGTCCCAGCTGTGGGAACATAATAGGCTGATTATGCTATTATGCTAATCGAAGTTAAAGTACTTTCTTCGAAACACCACAGTCAGCCATCCTAATGCGCTCTCATCATCCCAAGAAAACCAGAACGTCACTGTACATCAACACTAACTACATCCATTTTCGTAATTACCCATAAGTAAGTTCCCCGTAATTCTACATGCCTGCAGGCTCTGCAGGCCTCAAATATGATATTTATCTACGAAACAATATTACTCAGAGCGTCTTTCCCTCGACAGTACTAACAAGAACCCGCGGCGTCGTCTGGCGCTCATCCAATGCCTCCTTTGTACGAAAACCACTTAATTTCGGAACACAACAGCTGCCGGTGATATACTGGGCTGTTTAATTGATAACTCTTGTGGTAGAAGTTAAGATTCTGAAAAGCTCTTTCAATAATTAATGGTTTTATAAAAGTTTGCCATCACTAGTTTTTTTTTTAAATTGTAAACTAGCTGTTCTGATCTGCGATCCAGGATGAATAGCCAGATCATGGTCCCGGTCTTCTGTCTTGTGAAAAATGAAAACCAATCTTTAAACAACATATCTAGAACCTACTTTATTCACTTTTTAACTTTTCCGTAAAAAAAAACAAATATTTTCTTTCATACAAACCTTGTCCTGACAATTAAAATACGACAAAAAAGAATTAGCCAAATAGATAGCTTTAAAGTGATGCACGGACAAACATTTCTGGCAATAGATTTTTATATTTATGCTAAATATGTTTTAATACTAAGATAATACTAATTATGTACTAGAAATACATACATACTAATATTATAAACTCAAAAGTCTTTCTTTATGTAACCTTTTTACGTCTATACCACTGAACGGATTTCGAGAGAGACAGATAGAGTATCCTGAATAAAGTACATAGGCTACTTTTTCTCATATTTGTAACCCTAAGGGGGTGTCAAATGGGATGAAAGTTAGTAAAGTTTGCATTCTTAAGACGGGGCTAAGAAAATTCAAATTTTATGATTTTGTAAGAAATAAAAATTTAAGTATTTCAGCGTTTATGTAAAATCATCCACCAAGGGTATGAAATAGGGGATGTTTTGATAATTGTTTTAGATTAATGAAATTTTTGTTTACCTCTTTTTAATATATTTAAGTAATTGGAAATTTAGTCAGAAATAGAGTCATCTTGAGGTAATATTTATTTTAGTATTTATTTAAATAAAATCGGTCCACACCGGCTTAAAAGTTTACTAAATTACTTAACTAATATTGTAGGTATTCTACGTGGTCAATGACGGCGCTGGAGTATTTCAATTGAATTGTGATGATGTTTAAATTTAATTATTATTTTTTGAATAGACTGTTAGATTAACAAAAATCTGTGTATCAAATAGGAGTTTATTTGCATTTATTATCTGTCTGGACCGCTGAATGAATTTGTATGAAAAGATACTTTATATCCCGGAAGCACGTTCTTGTGGGATAATTTGAAATGTCCACGCCGACCAAGAAAGGGTACGTGCTCAGCCCTCAAGAAGAAGGCAAAAGTGTGTCCTAAATTCCAAATGTTCGTAGCCTTGTTGAAGCCCTACGCTTCGCTTTGCTAACATGGCTACGAACATTTGGAATTTATATTCTATTCGAATATTTCTCAATCATAACTTACTTAAGTTTTGGTATGTATTTACACACCTGTACAATAGCAATAATTGAGGCCAGATGGGACAGTCAAATAATATTACTTGGAAACCTACTTCGAAAACATTTGTTTTAGCTACCAAACGTACCTACACTTCCAGAATACTCGAATATTTGTTCAGATGTGAACCCAAAACCAACAGAATGTTCTCAAACAGTCCATGAACTGGATAACAGTCCATAGCCTTGAGTCATTGGATGAAACAAAAACATTGCTTTTACAAATACTGGTATGGTTAAAGTCGATCGGTAGACCGGTTTTGCACGTCTCCTTCGCATTGTGTCGAGAAAAGTCTGCGTACTTCCTTGTATCTTTATAATTTTAGAGTAGTATGTTTAGTTAAATTATTAACCTCAAACCTGGTCTATGACAGCTCGAGGTTTTCCTGCGAGCGATGGAGCGCAGGATCCTTGCGAGTTCGACTTACCGACCGGATACGGAACACGATCCTGTGCTCTAGAACCCCAATCGTAGACGTCACCCAAAAAGCATCCAAGCTCAAATGGGACTGGGCCGGACACGTTTGCCGCTTGTCGGATGCATTGTGGGCTAAGACCACAACAGCATCGGTCCCTGAAAACGTCTAAAGGCATCGCGGAAGACCCAGGCGTAGATGGCGGGATGAAAGGGAGGCAAAAGGCCTCCCTTTCCTTTTTCCACTCAACCCTGCAGTGGGACAACACAGGCTGATTAATATTATAATAGTGACCCGCCTATGCTTCGCACGGTTCTTATGACTTGACAAAACATCAACATTTCTCTTGTACAAATAAACCTTTCAGAATAAATTCCGGAATAAAAAGAATAAGAACCGAATGCAGCTGAATACCAGCATGTGACATGGAACGACGGCCTACCTGCCAACTACAACCCAGTTACTGGGTAACACGACACCCCTTGGTAAGATTGATTGCCAGACTTTTTGGCTTTTGGCTACCCGTAACGACTGTAACACATCCACGAATGACAGCCGGGAGCAACGGCTTAACGTACTTTCCGAGGCATGGAGGGGTTTTGTTATGGTTCTCGATATGTAAAAATGGTCACCCATCACCCATCAGCATAGCTTAACCTTCAGCCTAAATGCAATTTTTTTGTATTTTGACAGTTCAAGTATATTCATTGCGTTATTTACATTGTTGAGCAGAATTTTTTATCGAACTTGTGAAGCAATGTATTAGCAATCTGTTTCAAAACTATTCAGATTCCGATTGATTGTGTGTTACACGGTTTTAGGGTACTGATCGACCCGTGCGGTTATCTATTATTACTTGGCCACGGCCCCACACATACTTAAATACGCATAGATTGTACTTTTCTGGTATTTCAAGAGGTAAGAAGTAAAAGCTAAATTGGGACACACTCATGCTTTTGTCGACTATGTATCAACTCAATTTCATAAAATGTGTATATAGAGTGACTGGTAATTAGTGACCGATACTTAAACAGATGATTGTACTCGTCGTAATAAACAACTTTCCCAAGGATACGATTTTTATTAATTTACCAAAGCATTGGACTGCCTCGTTGGTCTAGTGGTCGCAATCGCTACTGCTGAGCATGAGGTCCTGGGTTCGATTCCTAGGTCGGGCAACGTGTTATTGGGTTTTTCTATCTGGAATTTCTCAGTAAATAAATTACATAACAGCTGATAACTGCTATTATTCTTGGTAGGTACTCAATATTCTAGTGGGGTGATTGGGGTCAGAGCTTGATAAAAAAAATAGTTTCTTCGGGAAAGTTGTTCATTACGATGAGTACAATCATGAGTAAGTATCGGCCACTGTCACCAGTCACCCTATATAGAACGGGTTTTTGCATTTTCTACTTTCATTCCATTATCATAACTCTAGAGAAACTCCAACAACTGATTGTGCTAACTAAACAATACAACTTTGGATCGAGATGATAAAACAGGTCATAATATTTCTTATCAACATTGTTTGCAAAGATGGAGAGTAACAAAACAGAAAACAACCATCACTGCCGTTCATTTTTATGAAGGTTATTTTACTTCTTGAACAAGACTTTAGAAGAAAATGGTTTCCGATTATTCCCCTTCCATTTTAACGAAAATATGGTCTCATTCATTTTTTCTACCTGATACCTACGTTCTAGGCTAACGTCAGACGTCAAGAGAATGCGTGAGATAATATTATATTTAATAAACTATTTCCTTTCCGAGGCTTTAGAGAAAAACAAAGAAGTGTCCTGAGAATATTCGTGAGCGCATGTTGATTGAATTTGAACGATATTGGATGGCCATCTACCTCATATAAGAACCT
The DNA here is from genome assembly GCA_963555695.1 of Dasypolia templi. Lineage (NCBI taxonomy): Eukaryota > Metazoa > Arthropoda > Insecta > Lepidoptera > Noctuidae > Dasypolia > Dasypolia templi. The sequence goes on from OY743145.1 coordinate 2,932,271, forward strand.
ACGGTATCCTAACGTATTCCAACATATACACTCTATTCTAGCTCTTAAAATGTTTATGTTAAGGTTGAAGATAGTTCAGCAGTATATTGTGGAAGAAAAACATTTGGTACTTTGTTTCTTCGCGCCGAAATTTGGCAACTCTTTAGTTGTTTGAGGGCTAAAAGTTGATCATTGTATAGTCGCCTTATTTGGGATGAATAGAAAACTTACGTGGATTCGGATCGAGTTGGTAGTTTTGTTAAGATACATAAATAGTACTAGTATAGATAGAACAGTTGGGGAGGTTGGCCTCTCTACTTTGTTAAGATAATACTGTTTCGTTTTTTTTGAGGAGATCTATTCTGTATTGATGTGGTACAACAGAAGTTTGCACTACAGTGAACGAGTTATTTCACTCTGCCTAGCAACACATGTTTTATACGAAAATTACGAGTGCAATTAAATAGTTACTATGTGCAATGCCGTGACGAATTGCTTATGCATTGTTTGGTGACAGAAAGTCGTAAGTAAGTTTTGCCAATAGAAAATACAAACAAACCACTAATAAGCATTAAGTCCGCCTTTTTAAAGCATTTAATAATGCATTACGTTTTATTAATAACTACCTATGTATTACTTGTTTTTTTAATTAATGTATTTATGTTATTTTCTGCGCATACCGTACTGTAGTAGGTTTTCTTTAAGTAATGAGGCGCTTTGACTTAAGTTTTGCATGTACAAATTGTATGTAATAGTGTACTCATAGTTGAAAAGCCATATAATAATAACATAAATTAATAGTTTTTTTAAATAGTTATCATGGGTTCATAAAAGTTTGCCATCGCTAGTTTACAATAAAAAAAACTAGCGATGGCAAACTAGCGATCGACACTAAGGCACCGCTCGTCGCGCGACACGCCTTTGTGTCGTGCTGTTTGCGGGAGCTTAATATTTTAATTTTTATAATCTATGCATTTTAAAGTCTTTCAGGAAGTACCTACTGGGCCATACATATACTTTTTCCGTTAGGTATATACTCCATTTAACTAAATGTCTATAGGTACTTCGAACGGTTTTAGAGTTTTTATTTTATTTTATACCACTATCGTCACTATAATGAAACTCCAGTAACTGATTGTGCTAACTAAACAATACAACTTTTGATCGAGATGATAAAGCAGGTCATAATACTTCTTATCAACATTGTTTGCAAATATGGAGAGTAACAAACCAGTACCCTAATTGCGTAATACACAATCAATCGGAATCTGAATCGTTTTGAAACACATTGTAAATACATTGCTTCATAAGTTCGATAAAAAATTCTGCTCAACAATGTAAAAGACGCAATGAATGTTGTTGAACTGTCAAAATCAAACAGACAAGTCGTAATCGTTTACGAAAATGTGTTACACAGTTAGGCTGCAGACAGCAACCATCACTGCCATTTATTTTTATGAAGGTCAAATTTACTTCTTGTACAAAAGTATTAAAGGAAGTCCGAGTTATCCCTTTCCAATTTACCGCAATCAAGGTCTCATTCAACATTTCTACCTGATACTTACGGTCTAGGATAACGTCAGACCTCAAGAGAATGCGTAATACAATAATATATTAATAAACTATTTCCATTCCGAGACTTAACAGAAAAACAAAGATGTTTCCTGAGAATATTCGTGAGCGCATGTTTATTGAATTTGAACGATATTGGACGGCCGGTTACCTCGTGTAAGAACCTACGGTATTCTATCATAATCCAACACATATACTCTATTTTAATTTCTAAAGTATTGGTGTTATGGTTGAGGATAGTTCACGAGTATTTTGTGGAAGAATAACATGTTATAGTTTGATACTTTGTTTCTTCGCACCGAAAGGACAATTCCCACATATTGGAACAACCGTGGCCCGCCTATAAATAGTTTATGTTGTAATGAACACCTTCTAGTGCCTTCCAGTTAAGAAAAGTCGCCATTTGGAAATAATACAGTTTTAACTTTTCATAAGGACAGACTTATTCTATACACTTCCAATTACTTTGTAATGGTAAGAACATAGTTTTTAACACAGTAATTATTCTTTTCAAAGTTATTTACTCATTTTAACCTTTCGAATATATATATATACATAGCCTAGGGGTCTCAACTCGAAAAAAAAAATATTAGCCTTGAAAAAAAAACATAGATGGCAGCTTAAGTAACCATTATGAAATTGAAAATCAATAAAATCGTTTATACTAATACTAGCTGACCCCGCAAACGTTGTTTTGCATTTTTTTTTTTTTTGAAATTTTTTTTTGTTGAAAAATTGATGTTGGCCGATTCTCAGACCTACCCGATATGCACACAAAATTTCATCAAAATCGGTCAAGCCGTTTCGGAGGAGTATGGCAACGAAAACTGTGACACGAGAATTTTATATATTAGATATAACGTGTGTATCTGATTTAACTATTTACACTCCTAAAGCACGTATTTTCAAGAAAAACATGAATGAAGCCTTAGAAATTCAATTCGAACCCATAAAATGATGAAATGTTAATCATTTCGTTTAGAGCTCTTTGCAGTAGATGGCGCTTTTCTCAATTTAAACACATCAGAGAAGGCACTATCGTTACAAATTTAAATGAACTCAAACAACTTTATTTTTTATATATTACTTTACATAGAAATGTAAAAGAAATTTATTAACATGGTTTTCGGAACCCGAAAAAAAAGTATCAAACTTTGTATAAAAAGGATTGCATGATACGTTTTAAAAGTAGGACGACTCCTAGTTGGCGTGGTAAAACTACAGCCTCTGGCAATTATTGAGTTTCTGATACTGCCATCTGTTGAAAATTTGGACGAAGTAAAATTGCCAGCTCAATAGCTAGACTTAGCGAGGTGTCATTTCTTTGTATGGAATTGGGTATCTGTACGTAGTGCCGATATTATGTGCCGATAGTAATCTTTAAAAAGAGACCGAAAAATGGTTTTATTTAGCTTAGCTTGAGAGTCCAAAAATGTGTACCAACTATAGAATAATGTTTTCCAGACAGGGAATGAAGCTATGCATCTTAGGGCAAAGTTTTCAATAGCAATGAATTATTGAATAATATTATGAATCTAAATGTTCTCTTATATACGAGTATCTCTAAATGATTTTCTCGTGGAGAATCCTGAGAAGACACTGTGACTTCTTTGTCTACGTAGTGAGCGACCACAGCCAACACAAACAAGACGAGCAGCAGAAGTTAAGACACTTCCTGCTGCATGTCTAATTTTACTGCAACAGTATGGTTTCACCAAAGGGCGTTGTACGACCGACGCTGGTGTTACCTTATTAAAACATATTTTTAACGCGTGGGAAGAGGCTCAAGACGCCATAGGAATCTTTTGTGACCTCTCCAAGGCATTTGATTGAGTCGATCACGAAACCCTGCTTTTGAAACTTGTGCATTACGGACTTGGAAAACTTGCGCTCAGTTTAATAAAATCTTATTTAAATGATAGACAACAGCAAGTTCAAATAAATAGTGTCAATTCACTTGGTTTAAAAGTAAAAATGGGTGTTCCACAAGGCTCAATATTGGGTCATTTCCTCTTTTTAGTATATAGCATAAGCATAGCATAATCAGCCTATAACGTTCCCACTGCTGGGACACAGGCCTCCTCTCTATGAGAGGTAGTGAGCCGTAATCCACCACGCGGGCTCAGTGCGGGTTGGTAGATGTCACATGTCTTCGAATTTTTGGTTCTAGGACATGCCGGTTTCCTCACGATGTTTTCCTTCACCGTTTTGAGAGCAGTGGTGATGAAATTATTTACACAAAGTAAAGCGCCTGCTTGGGTTCGAACTCACGACCTACAACTCGTAAGTCGGGACCGTTACCACTGGGCCACCACTGCTCCCCTGCTTTTAGTATATATTAATGACCTACTCCATTTATTAATAAATCAACCACAAATGGTGTTATTTTCTGACGATACTTTCTTAATTTTTAAGGTAGATAGATGTGCTTCAAATTTTGACGACGTAAATAACGCCCTACTGCTGGTCCAAAATTGGTTCACGGCTAATAATTTAGTACTAAATGGAAATAAAACTAAGTGTATAAGATTTTCTTTACCAAACGTCAAGAGTAGTGATTGTGAGATAGTATTGAATCAAGAGAAACTAGACTTCGTCGATAAAACGGTTTTCTTGGGGATCACGCTCGACTCAAGGCTACAATTGGGTCCTCATTTAACATCTCTAGCAGGACGGCTAAGTTCAGCAGCTTACGCTGTCAGAAAAATCCGTCAATTTACTGATGTGGATACCGCGAGGATGGTCTATTTTAGTTACTTTCATAGTATCATGTGTTACGGTATTTTACTTTGGGGACGGGATGCAGACATCGAGTCTATTTTTATTCTGCAGAAAAGAGCCATCAGAGCCATATATAATCTCCGCAGGCGCGATTCTCTAAGGGAATTGTTTAAGGATAATAACATCATGACTGTACCTTGTCAATACATCTATGAAAACATCATGTACGGAAGAAAAAAATTACATCATTACAGTAAAAGAGGTGAAAGACATAATTATAGTACTAGAAATCGGGACCTATTAGTTCAACCAGGTTTCAGACTGGCTAAAGTAGACTCATCTTTCATATGTCTAAAATGTTATAATAAAATACCTCCCCACATACTTCTACTGAATGAGACAAAATTCAAATCCTTTGTCAAACGCACACTATGCAGGCAGGCGTATTTTAGGTTAGAGGATTACATAACTGATAAAAATGCCTGGCTTAATGCTGGTCCTGCTCCACACCACAACTAATTAATTGACATTTGAAACACTGTTGAAGCTGCTGAAGATTGTATAATAATATATTTGCATTATATAAACTCAATCTCCTTTTTATTATATAGATGCATTGCACAGATGTGAGTACTTTGTACTATAGAGCTACCATTTACCGGGTAATGTCATAGATTGACTTGAATGTGCCTTGGCGGCTGATAGTATGTCATGCTCACTCAAATGTCTCGCTGACGGTGGCGCGTGTGTCGGATCATTTAGCTCCCTTCAAAATGCTTGAGCTGAATGGTGCTGATCCAAGCTTCATGTTCGTCAACGGGCGCCGTCAGTTGGGACTGGTCATCTCTTAGCTGCCACGGCTTATTTTAATAATTAATTTGCTGGATTGTTTTTAATTATGTTTTGCTGCACTCTGGACGCTTTTAACTTGTACGGTTTTTGTACATCGTTCTCACTTAAAGTGTCAACATTAATCGATGTAACTAATGTATTTGTAACAACATTATTATTTAAAAGAGTGTCCATGGAGTTTCTTGCCCGTTCTTCTCCATAGTGACCTACTGCGCTTTGGAATGGGCAACTAGTTTCATATTTCTGACTGACCGATTCCTTGACAATTCAAAAGTGCCTGTAAATGGTTTAATTGAAATAAATTATTTGAGTTTGAGTTTGCATTCCATGCTGCAGTTCAACATGAATGAAAAACAAAATCACTGCTTGAGATATGCACCTGAATATGGTATTGATTATTATTTTATTGATTGCAATTTATTCGATATGTTTAAAGATGAGATTCAGGACATACTCTCAAATTGGATGACACAGCAATATGAAAAACTCGATAAGGTTCTTTCGAGACTAGGAAATCTTGAAAAAGGGTGCCCGAAATAAGGAGAACTGTCAGCATAAATAAAGGAACTTGATAAAAAAGATCGATATCCTAGACCATGAATCTACACGTGCAAAAATTGAGGAGCTGGAAGAAAGAAGTGAGAGGTTAGATAGAATCATTAGGAAGACATGTATTGAAATAGGAGGCGTTCCGAAGAAGAAAAAGGAGAAAAGGGAAGACTTACTTCATATGGTTACCCGCCTGATGAAAAACATTGGGAGTAATTGCTCTATTAAGGAAATTAAAGACATTTTCAGAATCTAAAGCGAACGCGTCAACATCAGCCATGATCACTGAATTTTTGAACTGAAACACCTTTGCTAAAGACAATTTCCTAAGAGAAACATAGCAAAATAATATCTCGCAACCTGGTAGACAAATTATCACAAAACACATTGGTCTAGAGGAGCCTGAAATGTCGCTGTTCGTGTCAGACCATTTGACTCCAAAACCGAAAAGACTCCTTTTTCTTGCTCGTGACTTCGCCAGATCGGAAAACTTACTGCTGTATTGCGACTAGCCGAATTCTCCTGCGTCAAAAGGAAGGCGATAAATTTCACAGTTACAGTTCACTGTCAAAAGCGAAAACACCTTTCAGCAACTGCGGGAAACCTACAAAGTTAGCAATTAATGTCAAGTATAGCATAGCTGTTTTTATAATTATAATACTCTGTAAAATGTTACTACACGGGCTTGCCCTTACGGTAAAGTTCAACACGATTTCTCACAAACCTTTTTCTTACACCCAACAGTAAAACTCACTTAATAAGACATATTCCTCTCTCACACAACACACCATAATTAATATATACTATATTTTATTACTTTTTACGAAATTTGAGCTATTCGGTATAAATCCATGCAATGTTACAACAACCAACCTTACCAACCAACCAACCCAACCTTTGGTTACCCAACCTTTTAATAATTCTCAATGGCTTCCATAAATATCATCAACAATGAACTTGACAATATTCAAAAAGGTAATTCGTCCCATGCCACAGCACAATCGTCTCGCAACTGAAGTATGACAGACACTACCTTTGCTGTGTAAACCTTCAGCATTACAAGAGAGTCGGCTGGGGAGATTAAGAGCGGTCATGGACTAGAGTAGGAGGATAAGGATAGAAATAAATAATAACGTCTGTTTCATCTCATCGTCTGCCGAGCCCTTCCCCAACCATGTTGTGGCCAACCTCCAGTCTACCCGGATGCAGTTGAATACCAGTATTCTACATGGAGCGACTGCGTATCTGAAGTACACTACCCAGTAACTGTAGGTAATGCGACACGCCTTGGTAAGACTAGTTGTCAGACTTTCGGGCTTTTGACCACCTGTAAATGATCAATGATTTTATTTCTGTAAATAGCTCATGCAGCTCAAAATAGAACTTAAGGAGCTCAACGATTCGACTAACATTACCAAAGGGAAAAGGACATTTGGGTTGACCGCATAAATAACTCAAACTACCAGACCATGATTAAAACAAAAAACATTAAATTAAACAAATCCACATCGTCTTCACATTCACAATAATTAATATATTATAATACTTTACAAAGTAAATTGTACACCCACATTTTGCCAGTTATGCTTAGGTAAGTCCCATGTAATAGGGGGCGAGCCTATTGCCATCAACCGGGTACAAATCCAGACTCCGGGCTGCTACTGAGAAATTCTAGTTATAAAAACCCAATAACACTTGGGAATCGATCGAACCCAAGACCTCATGCTCAGCAATAGATCTTGCGACCACTAGACCAACGAGGCAGTAAACTACTTCGGCCAAAATTACGGATTTTATGCGATCCCCAGGTCCGCAGTCACGCTTGGAACCATAATACAAATGAGTCAGTCGAATTGTGAAGTTTTAAACTCAACACTAAATGAATCCTGTTCCATTTTCCGTTATAATAAGGGATAAGTTGGGTAACAAACTCTGGGATCACACAAATAAGAATGTTCCAAATTGTTGTCTGGCTCCAACTAAATCTGATCCAAAAATTGTTCCCAATTCTGTAGCAGTTCCTTTTTGAATGTTTTTTTAGTAACAGAATAATATCATGAAACTATAACAGTGCTCCCGTATTTGTGGGCCGATAAAACCCGCACAGTTTTGCCGGACTTGTTTCAAGAGTTGATAAAAAATACCTTTTACGCAATCATATATTTTTCTGTAGATAATAAAATTTATAAGCTTTTTTGATGCTCGTAACATTATGGTATCATCACGCCTGTATTCCACGAAGGGTTAGGCAGAGCTACACCCAGATTCGCTAGTTATGTTTAAGAGGCTGACAAGAGCAACAGCCCGGTCACTGTCAGACTGCATAAAAAGAAGGAGAAGCGCGATGACAACGCTGTTAATTTATTGCAAAAAATTACGCAATTATCTATTTACAAAAAGTCAATTCATTAGACAGACAAAATAAAAGACACTATTACGTTAATATGTTGCTTGTAGAATAATCTGACAAACAATTAGAGTTATTGCATGGTTGATTTTTTATCGTTAAAACAAATTTTTAGAGGTATCTTCGTGTTTTCTTTATATCGTATGAAATTAGTTGTATTATGTTTTCAACACACTATATAGCGAGCATGTGTCATAATTTTTTCTGATTTTGTGTACTGCAGTGTATCATAATACTTTTAGGCATTATAAAACTTGCGTGTAGGTCCTGTAGTACCCTTAAGTCACATGTAATAGAGGGCCAGCCTGTTGCCATGAACGGAGCACAAATCCAGACTCCGGGCTGCTACTAAGAAATCCTAGAAATCGAACCCAGGACCTCATGCTTAGCAGTAGGGCGAACACTCGACCAACGAGGCAGTTTTATAATAAGTACCTACTGATTTATTAGGATTATAAATGTAACTGAGACAGCTCCGCCCGATCATGACCTATGCCAGTGCAGTCTTCGCACACGCCAAGCCCGTTCGCTTCCATAGAATGCAGACCCTCCAGAACAAGTTCCTCCGTAGGATAACAGGCTCCCCCTGGTACGTTCGCAACGAGATCCTTCACGTTGACCTCAAGATTCCCACTATCCGTCAGTTCATGAAACGCATTTCAAAGCGTTTCTTCGAGACCGCCGCGAATCACCGCAACCCTCTGGTTGTGAAAGCCGCTAGTTATATTCCCTCCTCCATTAGTCATGTCCGCCGTCCCAAGCATGTCCTCACCGATCCCGATGACCACATAACTCTCATTCAGGAGAGCAGTAGGGCCACCAGTACAGTGCACAAACACAGACCGACATTCCGACCTCGCCGCCGAGGTTCCTCGCGAAGATCCCGACGTAATTGTCCCCCCCGACCCTTGCTCGACGAAGTGCCAGCCCGCGCCGTAGCTGAGCCTGTAGCTTTAAATTCCCCGATTAATAATAATCAACTAAACTTGATCCAGCCTGTCCCATCTTGCTGTCCTCCCGTCAGCGACGCCCTAAGCCGAGGTCCGTACCCCACAGGGGGTGCCCTTAGCGAGCGTTCGCTTAATAATATAAGTAGTTTTACGCCCCTGGCTGGAGGCTTTGAGTCCGCTTAAGGCAGCCACAGGATAGTCCGGTTAAGTAGTCATGACCTCTCAAGGTCAACTACGAGATGCCATACACAAAAAAAAAAAAAAAAAAACTGAAACAGTCAGGTCCAACATAATCCCACCAAAAACATTCTGTAAAAAACTAGCAAAGTCTCGATGGAGCTGCTTGTTTATCTCTAAAAAGTAATGAAATCTAGACAAAGTCGTGCCAAGTCTAAGGTTCCTTACTGCGATTTCTTTATTATTATACTCGTAGTTAATGTTGTGTGACTTCCTAGCCACATTGAAGAACTAAGCCTTAATAAATTTAAATCTTTTATAAAGTGGAAATTATGCCAGAAAGCCTCTTATACTGTTAAGTAATATATTGAGGACAAGAAGGCTTGGGATTGAGCTGCTCCAATAAGTTTACACAGACATAGTTGATGTTTAATTTGCTATTTTTCTTTTTTTCTTTTTATGTTTTTTTCTTTATACGTACCTTTTTATCTAAACAATGGCATGTATATATTTACTGTATAAAGTATAATATTGTTTAAATTTTTGTGAATGTGAGGACTATGTGGGTCATAACATATTTTTTTCTTTTAATGAAGGTCTGGCTGTTTGAGTACTTTACGCGGCCTCCCCAAATGTCCTTTCTTTTGTATTGTTCGTCGAATCGTTGAGCTCCTTACTGGACAGGTCCACTCATTCTGTGTGGTTCTTTCCTCAAAAGACCATTTCAGACATCAATCCACATGGTCTTCACATGACCTGACCAAGATTATGTCTGGACTTTAAAAGAGACTGTGACCTCTGAGTTTGTTTCAGCGTTTCTTCTCAGAGTAGTCAGATAGGAAACGCCGATCTCACCTAGTTTTTAAAATATTATTGATGTGTAAATGTGTTTGTACAAACCTATTTACAGAAAATAAATCATTTATCATTTATCATTGAGAATTGGCACGACTTTGTCTCGATTTCATTATTGTTTAGAGATAAACAAGCAGCTCCATCGAGACTTAGCTAGTTTTTTACAGAATGTTTTTGGTGGGATTTCACTTATTTTTGTAGAAACGTGGGCAAAGCAGAAGGGGAGGCATTCGCCCAGCAGTGGGACGCTATAGGCTAGATTAAATTGGAGGATGTGTCCCATTACGCTGGGTTTTTGCAATGACAGTCAATTTTTTTATGTACCAATAGTAGAAAGGGGCATTCCCATATCTCTAATACAGCTGAGACCAGCTGAGGGTTCTTCATCAGATACTTCAGACCTTCGATTTTTGACATCAAATGAAACGGCCCACCAAGTAAATATTTTTTGTAAAGGCGGTATGTCGATCTCTAATAGTTTGGTTGGGCTCTTGTGTTTTCTAATCAGGGTCACCAGGTACTCCAGATCTTCGATTATCCTAGTTTTTATAGTTTTCCCTTTATGTGGCCATTAAACCCTAACTCTGTACCAAATTTCAGATGTCTGAGTTTATGGGAAGTACTAGTTCTATTCTGATGATCATGAGTGAGTGAGTGAGTGTCATAAATGCGAAACTTTGCTTTCGCTTAACTTCGGACCTAAATGACCTACAGACTTGAAATTTTGGATTTTAAGTATGTGATTATAGCTTACTGGATGAAGAAAATTTCTGCGTTCTGGTCTTATCCAGAGGTTCTCAAATAGGGGCCTGAAAATGCGGCGAAATGGTTCCAGTAAAGGATGGTACGGCAGTGTTTGCTTCGCGGTCGACTTGGCGAGGGCACTGCCTTGCCCCCCGATATATCAACCTGTAAAAAACTACCGAGATTTAGGGACAATTATTTTATCTTGCGAAATCACACTTTATTATTTTTACTGTTGGAGAATTGTACCGTAAAAACGTGTCAAGGGAAAATTCATAGCTATTTCATCCCCTCCCATCAGTCCCTATGATCCTCTCAAATCCCATGAAGAATCCCCGTCATAAGCCGGGATCAAGGGTATGAATAGCGTATGTGAAAATAAATCGTAACAGTCGTTAATCTTTGGTTTTCTTGCTGGCATTCGGTTTGTGGCTTTGCCTGCTTTGGTGCCAATTAATCATGGTAAATGCCTAGAAACCTACAAAGGCTGAACGATGTTTGACAGAAGCTTCAATTTATGTGATTGTATAGTAGATACTTTTTGATAAAGGGATCCCTTATCAGTCCTACATTATGTCAGACAGTTAAGGAAATGTGTGACATAGTTTTCCATAGTTCAAGGTAACCAATCCACTAAAGCCACCTCAATTCATAGCCCAATATGTTTTGTTCCCATGTTCTGCAATGATCCTGCCCCAACCGGGAGTTGTCCTTGGGTGCACGTGCATGGTGTATACAGGGATAATCGTCGTTTGGTGCTCAACGCTTAAAATTGTCTAATGCTGCGTCTGCGAGTTGGCTTCGGCTCCTCGTACGCCTCCCAAAGGTCCTACACACAAGTTCACGGTGTTTTTGTTCACGTTTCAGGTATCCGTTTACGAAGTACCTATTAAGGTTTAATGTGCAAGTTTTTGTTAGATCACTCTAACAAAAACTTGCACGGTCCCCCCCCCCCCCCCACCTGCCAGCTAAGTGATTGTTTTTGGATATGTGAAAAAATTCACAGCAGTAGTATATATAATTAAATGAAAAGGAAAACTGCCACAGCTAAGTAGGTTATACAACCTAACTAGTAATAGTCGACCATCTTACATTTGCATTTGCAATGAATGGGAGGACATGGTTTTCAACTACAATATTAAGTTTATTATTGGGATAAATTCAACCAATTTGGATCCCTTCAATGTGCGTGGTCCAATACGCATTTGTCCGGTTTACTATTTGGTTATTCCAATTACCTATCTCACTAATTCTTGTACCTACTATACTACTCAGCCAAGAGCAACGCTACAAACAGTGTCTAAAGTCAATATTCAGTATTCTTCCACACAAATCCGCTTTCCTGCAAACATAAAAGCAACAGCCACACATTAAAGCATTAGTCACACCAATGCTGTTGTCAACTCGACAATTGATTCACCGTCGAACCGTGTCACAACAAACATCAGCTGACCCACATGTCGCCTAACGGAAACATGATACGGTCCGTGTGATCACAGCTTAGCGGTAGTGTGATTGTTTATGAATGGAGTTAACGCAGTTGTGTATGAACTGGGAGATTAGGGTCTTAGGTACATCCTAAGATAGAGAAGCTGATTCTTATTGGTGCAGGTAATAGATACCTAGCAGGTACTCCATATTCAAATTCTTGTTTCCAATGTTGATGTTATTTCCACTTTTATAAATCAAATATCAAATTAACCGTATTAATTTGACTTCAGAATGACTAGTATGTACTTTTGAAAAAGTTGTAGCGCTAACTGGACTTTACGTGCGGGTTTCTAGTATTTTTTTCATGAACACGTCCTTGTTTGAAAGCCAAATAGTGAACGCAGGATACATATAGAGCAAATACAACGCACATGGAAAAATTCAGTTTACGTGCCATGAAGTAAACATCAGGATCTTTTGACTCTAAGTCAGCTACGGATCGGAGTCCTCTTTAGTAGTTGTAGCGGACAGCAGGGGCACGTCCAGCACCCGCAGTCATCTGGGACAATCTCCCTCTATATTCAACGTGCGCTCCTGCTGTCTGAGTCCAGTGACTCCGCTGGCCGCACACGTTATTACGCACACCTGGATACGTACGTGTTGTGGGGCACAACCCACAAGGACCTCAGGGAGAGATGGACAGCGTAGAGGAGGCTGGCGATGAAATAAAAAGCAGATTTTCTGTCTTGAGTCGTGTCCGCAGATTTTGGCTTCTTCTTTGTTTGTTGCCTCTTCAACGGCTGTGCTGCGGCTGACCCTGCTCTCCGCTACAATTACAATGTAACTAAGTACTTTCCATCAGGTCGACCACCAGCGTGTATGCAAATCAATGACAAGAATAAAGTTAGTGGGAACAATAAACGGTTCCTACTCACACATATTTATTATATACTAATGATAAAGCTGAAGAGTTTGTTTCATTAAAAAAACCACCGTCAGACAGGATCTGTCTGGCATTAATGCTGCAATGAACCTTATCATTTGTATATTGTGTTTCACGAACTGTGTCGAACTAAATATTTTTATTTATTTCTTTCTTTCTAAAATACATTTTTGTAAACGAGCCACGAATTATGCCTGTACATGTCCTATAATTAATCAAGAAACATAAACAAAATATTTAGGTGTCATAGTTGACCAACATTTAAGTCGTTACTTCCCCCCCCCCCCCTCCCACCTCGAACACGTTGCTGATAAAGTACGAAATTGGAATAGATATTTAAATCATTGAGATACGTGGTCCCTGCAAGTATAGCCACAAAAATAGGCGCTTAGAAAAATCTTCTAAATTAAATTTACACAGAACTTGCAGATAGTCTACTGTATATCTGTATGATGGGCAGCGAAATCAAAATTCATAGACGTTGAACGAGCACCAAGATGTATAATGCATTTTAAGGAATGGAGATTCGCTACTAAACGTCTATATGAGATCAGTGGCCTGTTATCTGTTAGGGAATAATATATCTGTCTCGATCTATGCCTCGATCTTAAAGAGGCATATGGCACTTACATATGATAAAATATAATTTAAAGAAGAAAGGATATTATTGTGTCAGTCTCACAATCTAAAACCAATTTTGGTGCTTCACAATATAATAATCAATCAGAACGGTAATATAATAAAGTAAACAAATTGATTGCCTCGTTGGTCTAGTGGTCGCAATCGCTACCGCTGAGCAGGAGTCCTGGGTTCGATTCCCAGGTCGGGGAGTCTGGATTTGTGCCCGGTTGATGGCAATAGGCTCGCCCCCTATTACATGGGACTTAAATATAACTGGCGAAATGTGGGTGTACAGGTACACCTCTGCCCAACCCTTCGGGGAAACAAGGCGTGATGTTATGTTATGTTAAACAAAGACATATACATTAACACTGAACATCTTCATAAAAGTAAGAAAATGCTTATTAGAATGTTAAAATCACGCGCTTATGCAGATATTGAATTATTGTTACGATAAGTGGAAATTAGTTATACTGGCTCCGCGAACCCACACGCACTTCCTCCCATCCGCACCAACAACACACCTCTCACACCTTACACACCTCGCATACCCCACACACATCACACACCACACACACTCGACACACCTCAAACCACCCCACACACATCACACACTCCGCAAACCCAACACACCCACATGAATGTATAATGTACATTATGTTCAAATCACGAGCAAGCGAGCGCGTTTGAATTCATAATAATTATGCTTCATGTAAATGGCAATAGAGCTCGCAATACGCGTTCGAGAAAAACATATTAGTCTAGTTATAGCGAAGTTAACAGAAAAAAATAAAATAATTAAGTATTTTGTAAGTTATACAAACAGCCATAGCTGTGGAAGAGCGGAGTTTCCTAACACAGGCGTCATCATACTTAAAAAGGAGGTTCCAATCATAAACTAATGTAAACTAGTTGGTAAAGAAAAACTCATTTTGTATTCGTATTGTCTAAATATCATAGAACTTGTAACTAACTGACCTTCTTTTTCTTAATGTTACAGTATACTCAAATATACTACCAGTTTTCTTAAAATTATATAAATAAAATAGCCCACCGCAGGTTCTTTTGACGTTCGCAAGCCCAGTTTCAGTGGCATCACTCATTACTAAGACGATTAAAATTAGAGAAACGCTACCAAAGCCACGTTCTTTCTGTAGGTATCTGAAAACAATTTGAATGTGTTTTTTTTACGTTGTTCATTTTCCATTAAAGTGTTTTTGTGACTACTTTTCATTCGCTCTAAGTTTACCGCTGACGAATTGATGTCAATCAAAGGGCAGTGAGAAAAAAACTAACAAATATCGATAAATAATCACACACACTTGCTATGAAGTAGCTTACGGTACAGTTTTCTAGATATTTCTTAGTTACCCGTGTTAGAATAACCGTGTGTGTTTCAGTACCAAACAAATATCTATAATCAGCCGATACGTTCTCACTGCTGGGACACAGGCCTACTCTTTGTGAGAGAAAGTGGGCTGTAATCTACCCCGCGTGCTCAGAGGGGCTAGACAAATGTCATTCGATTCGGAGAATTCGATTCCATTCTATAATCGCTATCGCTTCACTATGTGACATATGATCACTTGACATCTCAATAACTTGTGTCAACCCCATACATTTGTTTCGCTTTTCTACTAGCGTCGTCGCTGATCGAATGTTACTTTGGACAGGTCTTCAGTGCGGGTTGGTAGATGTCTTCGAAATTTTGCTTCTATTATAGGACATGCCGTGTTTCCATACGATGTTTTCCTTTACCGTTTTGTGAACAGTGGTGATGAAATTATTTACACAAAGTAAAGTACCTGACTTGTACAGAGAGCCGTGGAGCGTTCCATGCCTGGCCTATCGCAGACCGAGTTCCAAACAGGCAGATCCGAAGACGTACGAAGGTTTTTGATATCGGAAAACGAGTTATGGAACTCAAATGGAGTTAGGCAGGACACCTGGCAAGGCGCAGTGATGGCCGGTGGAGTAAGGCAGTGATTGAGTGGCGTCCAAGGACTGGAAGACGATATATTAGACGTCCGGCGGCGAGATGGGCGGACGATATTGTGGCCATCGCAGGTAGAACCTGGATGAGGCAGGCACGGGAGCGTGGAGATTGGCACAAGAAAAGAGAGGCCTATGCTCAGCAGTGGGTGAAGTCGGGCTGTAGTACCTGTTTGGGTTCGAACTTATACGACTTCGACGTTCGGGGCTGTCACCACTAAGCCACTATGTACATACTGTGTGGCACATTCGAGTCAATGACAGACGTGACCAGTAGGTCACGTCTGTCATTGACTCGAATGTGCCCTGGCGGCTGAGAGTATGTCACGCTCACTCAAATGTCTCGCTGGTGGTGGCGTGTGTGTTGGATCATTAAGTTCCCTTCAAAATGGTTGAGGTGCTGATCCATACGTCATGTTCGTGAACAGGCGCCGTCAGCGGGACCTGGTCATCTCTAGGCGGCCACGGCTTTTATTTTTATTTTTATATATTTTTATACCGATTTTTTGTATTTTTTAGTTTTTTGTGTTTTTCATTACGGACGCCGTTAATGTGCACGTCTTTCTACATCGTTCTCATATGTATAATTTCAACAAGACTGATGTTACAAATTTCCTGTAACCATTTTATTTAAAAGAGTGTCCATGGAGTTTCTTGCCCGTTCTTCTCCATAGGTACCTACTGCGCTTTTGGAATGTGCAACTAGCTTCATATTTCTGACTGACCGACCCCTTGACAATTCAAAAGTGCCTGTTATTGCAATAAATGCTTTGAGTTTGAGTTTGAGCCACACTGCTCTTGCTCTTGCTGCTAGCAAACAAACGTTGAACATAAATAAGATGAATGAGGCTCGGTCAGGCCAGGGAAGAATGGCACTAAAGGGAGGATAGGTATATACTCGGCAGTGGGTGGAACAAGACTGGCGATGATGATCACTATGGTGATGATTTTCATGAAACAAAACAGAAATAACTATAGCAATTTGGGCACAAACATTCATAGTCAACGGAAATCATAAACAAAACCGTTCGCCGAAAATTCAATTTCGTTTGGAAATTAAATTCCAACAAAACACCGGGCAGCCATCAGCCAGGCTATAAACAATGTATTCAATTATATACCGTCAGCAAAAACATAATTTTCCGTCCTCGAAACTAGTTCTGGAAATTAAACATCAAAACCTCACGCTCAATTTGTATCGAGTTCCGTCCGACCGTGATGTTTTTGCTGACCATCCGCCGACCATTGTATCGATAAAATCATCGAATCGGTAATTCGATTCAAAGATTACAAGTTAATGTAACAATCGTTATGTTTTAAAACAAGTCACTTATAACAACGGTTACGGGAATCATTTTGTAAATATTCGATTGCGATACATCAGTTGTATTGAGTTGAAGCCATTTTGTAGGTTTCTTTGAGATTAATATTGTTGGTTTCTTCTTGCAGTTTCAATGAGTATTTAAAAGATGCTGTTTCAGCATCGACATTAAAACTAATTTCCTGTTCCTATTCTTTTTAAAATATCTACCCGTTCTAGTGGGCTGTCTACTTTATTATTAAATTAAATTAGCAAAATGTCTAGATGGTGGGAAAACAAATGTCTCGATTGTAGGAAAACCGCATCATAAATATTTTGCATCCGCCTACAAAAAAATTCAATATCTAATGAACTGGTTTACAAAATTACTGATCTAAGTAATTTAGAAAAAAAATGTTTGTATTATTATTTCCTTTGTCAGGGATTTATGTTTTGATCACTCATTCAGGACTTTTTAATGAAATATCGAATTTATAAAAAAAAACAAGACTTACTTTTCACATTATACAAAAAATCTTTATATGTTATCGATTTCGAATGGACTAATTTTGTAAATTTACCAAACACTGAAGAGTAGGTAAATTAAACACGTTACGTAATTCTTGCCCGAATCGAGAACTTCACCCTCAAAATATTGCGAACAATGAACTCGACATTTCAAGGCCAACAGCCGTCCTCTCTACCCTACAGCCGGTTTAGATTAAACTAGTGCTCCATATCCGTGAACTTTATCATAATAACGACTGTTATGCCATTTGGTTTGGGTCTATACCTAACGTTGGTTGATTACAGACTTTTGGGTATTAATAATATGTAAATAACCGGCGAAATGTGGGTGTACTATAGGTGGTGTACCTCTGTCCAACCCTTCGGGGAAATAAGGCGTGATGTAATATTATGATAAGTGTATTTAATGTGTAAATATGTGTAATTGGTACATCATGTTATTTACGTTGTGGCGGCATCTACACCCTCACATGCGAACAACGCATCACACTGACGTCACACAAATCCTGCATCGCGCAATCAGAGTTTACCGCGCAGCTAGCATGTATAAAACTTCCCGACATCAATCGTCGGGCAGTTGCCCACCAGATACGACATCCATCTGGTCGGAGGATCCTCCCTTTTCCAAGAGTATGAGTGAACTTTACACCCTGTTCCTCATATCCCTTCAACGTATTTATCGTTTGATGGTGCCTAATTGCCTAAATCAATAAATTGCACTGAGTCAGAGGAGATATAATTTATTAATATACTATATTAAATTTATTAAGATCAAACGAACTTCTAAAGTTAAGTTCGATCGATAAAATGTGAATCGTTTCAATTAAAGATTAGAAGAGAAGGTTTAGGTAAATGTCAAGTCACATGGCCATCTCTAATTTCTGAAAGGTAAGAAGGAACCAGGGACTTAGAAACCCCTTCAGTTAAGGTTACAGAATGAAAAGTGTTACATTTTGAATTGATAACAAAATCGTATAAATGCGTTTCCAATGTGTTGGTTAACCCAAATCATTTACTATAGTGTAACATTAATAAATCTGTAACAGATATAAAAGTGTTAATACAAGGCGTTCATACAGCATTAATACGAGTACAAGGTAACAGGTAAACGCGGCGTTGTCAAAATAGCCCCAATCGCGACTGGATTGCGGCTATTTTGGCAACGTCTGTCTGTCCGCCGCGCGTTGTTGCGGTACCATACATCAATACTTAAAAATCATTATTTTTGTTACACATATTATTATATTAACACTTATAAGAGGCATGTAAACGATTCTGTAACATTATTAGATCTGTATATACATTTAAATGTGTTTCTTTTAAAATAGTGTTAAAAACAACATCCCTTTTACGCCGCTTTACTTAAATTATTTTATTGACTGAAAAAAATAACTAAAATGTAAACTTATTTCTTAGATTCAGGTTGGCATCAGCGACGTTTACAACTGCATTTCCTGTAGCTTTATTTAATTGAGACGCCTCAATTTTAGACTTAACAATTTGCACTGTAAATGATTATGTTGAAACAATTTAATGAAACTAGAATCGTAATCAAAACTCTTCTATCAGCAGTTTTAAAACAGCATATTAATCATGTTTGTTTCCTATAATTCAGAATTCGCATCGGTAATGAGTTCACACACAGTATTTTGATAATTAGCCGCTATTCGGGACAGTCCCCGAAGAGTTGTTATTTGTGCTGAAGTGATAAATCAGTGTGCTGATAACAAGGTATCAGTCCTGGGGAAAGACTTCCAGTTGGGGCGATGCTGAAAATATGTGGTTGCTAGAAAGTGTGTAGTGTGTGTGTGTGTCGTGTGTTTATAGTGTGTTTGTGTGTGTGTGTGTGTTTATAAGGCATATTTACAGGAGCAACAAACAAATAGTAAACAAAGATAAACACCTCACCTCACCGGTAAGCTGACTGCCTCGTTGGTCTAGTGGTCGCAATCGCTACTGCTGAGCATGAGGTCCTGGGTTCGATTCCCAGGTCGGGCAACGTGTTATTGGGTTTTACTATTTGGAATTTCTCAGTAGCAGCCCGTAGTCTGGATTTGTGTCCGGTTGATGGCAATAGGCTCGGCCCCTATTACATGGGACCTAAAACATAACTGGCGAAATGTGGATGAACATAGCTTCACCGCTGCCCAACCGTTCGGGGAAACAAGGCGTGATGTTAATCTTATGGTAAAGAATAGTTAGTGAAAGTATTCAGTACTCATAATATTCATCACATAAACATGCACAATTAAAATGGTTTATTCGGCTTATGTTAAGAAATTAAGGTTGGTCTTTTATGCAATAGTTAAATGCAACGGCCATGTCATACATTATGACCAAGGTGTATGGTTTGTAGAGTTTGGCCTTGTAAAGATATTGGCTTGTCTGATCATTAGATCTGATAACTTTTTCACAGTAAGAGCGTTATGTATGTCATGGCGACCTACTTTCCATGAAATGTGTTGTTTTTAATTTATTTTTGTAGGGTGATCTATTCATTTTTATATAAGCGGTGATTTTGTACTGACATTGACCCAGACATGTTAAAATCATAACCCTTACTCCTAGTATAGTCAGTGACAAAAAGGTATTTCTTGCACGCTAGCAGTTAATTTCATAGCTAACGAAAAAATATGTATGTAGTTATAAAATATATAAAACACGCTTTTATCACGAACGTAGTACGCTTTTTCTTGTGCAAAGCGCTCCCCGCTTTTTCATTTATTCATTGAATATCAAAAAAGAAATAATAGAAGTGAATTTAATTATTTTATTACTTTTAGGGCGTGATAAATGCGTGTTTTCTGTTTTACTACTTTTTTACATTTTAAATCAAAATCAAAATATTTTATTTCACATAGACCTACATGGGCACTTATGAAACGTCAGATTCTAGGTGCACGGTTCCAATTGGTCGTTTCCTAAGGAGAAGAGCCGGCAAGAAACTCCATGGTTACTCTTTTAAAAATATTTGTCTTTTACAATATTTTTTAGTTACAGTGTTAATAGGTATGGGAGGACAGTGTAGGCCTGTTTAGTTAAGTCTATTCTTTATTTATGACTTGAGCGGCTTACTAGAAGCCACTGAAGAGTTCCACTATCTCATTTTGGCTCGATCATCAGAACCTCGTTACCAAGCCCAATCTATTGGACTCGTCAAAACTAGGCGTCAACAAGTAACAGGTACTTAACAAAATAGCAAAAACTGTCTACAAATGCTTATTAATACTAAATCATTGCTAGTATCATCTTCGCTTCCCATGGAGCACAAGGTTTCGCTGTAGTTAATGTACGCATTTGACATATTCAGCTGGACGATGCAAATCACATTGTTATCACAGCAAAGCTTTGTTTTCCCGCGGGCAGTAGGGATCTATACTAATGGTAAAAGAGGTAAAATTTGTTAGTTTGTCAATTTGTATATAGGGGTAAAAAAAGTCAAGTCAAAAGTCATCACACGTCAATGCAATTATTTCAAATAGGCACATATTTGGGCACTTCTGAACGTCAACATTTACATTAGAATAGAATTGATTCTATTCGCCCTTTCCAAAAGGTAGTTTCGTATGGAGAAGAAGGGGCAAGAAACTCCACCGTTATTCTTTTAAAATATTTAACAATATTTTGTAAACATAAACTATATTTTTTTACGCCCTCCGGCCAGGTGGGATGACGAGCTGCGAAAGATTGCAGGCAGATGCTGGATGCGTCAAGCTGGAGACAGGGCGCTATGGCGCTCATTAGGGGAGGCCTATGTCCAGCAGTGGACTAAAATAGGCTGATGATGATGATGAACTATATTTTAAATGTGAAGACGATCACCAAGAATTAAAATACTATAACACAACAGGTAAAAATAATTTAAAATAAAGCAAAGACAGATAAATCAATCACGTGATAGGTACCATCCTGCTCACATATTTACAAACATTGTAAAAGTATATGATTTTGCTAAAATATTAACTAGGAATAAGTCAGTGTGTGAGTTAAGTAAAAATAATGGGGTTAATCTCTAGAACTAACGGTCGGATTTCAAAAAATATTTTTTATTGGATAGTACAACTCTTGAGGAAGACGCTATTTAACATCACGCTATACCCAAATCGCTATGAAAAACGACAAAAAGTCACAAAAAGCGCAGGTGATGCGACGCGATGCGGTGTATCGGGGAAAAAAAAAAACGGACGACGTCGCGGGGAGAACCCTAGTACCTCCTACTAGGAGGTAAAAAAAGCTCTTTTAGGGGCACACTTCGTAATAAAAGTACAACAAACATTATTACAGTCAAGATTGACTGTAATAATGTTTGTAAATAACTCTTTTAATAATATTTAAAAAACAGCTGTCACACTTAATTGTACTTATTTAACCACTCTTCCTTCCGAAATTACAAGCCTTTCATTTAAATTATTTCATTTTAGTTATAATATTGTCGTGTCGATGTCTAAAATCTAAAAGAAGCAGGGGGGGGGGCAGTACCGGGAACGATTTACATGTCACTATAGCTCTAACATATCTAAAACGTTACCTATTCCCTTCGTAAGTTCTAACTGCACCGGTTTTTAAATTTTGTCGGTTCATGCTGTCATCCATTCTTCACGTAAATAATCTGCAGGTCAATTGTCATTCACTTGTGGATACTTGTGAATACTACGCCTTTTCTCGTTGTTGTAGCTGAATTTCGTGGTTGTTAATTGTTACTGTTTTTCTGTTGTTGTTGTTTTTTATCGTTATTAGTGTTAGTTTTGTGTTGTTCGTACAAAGCGGTACGTTTTGTTAAACTATGGACAGGGACGATCCCGGTGCAGGCTCGAGTGGCTTTCAAGCGCTACATGTACCTACGCACTGAAATTGCAGGTAATGATCATAAAATTATTACCATAAAAATATTTGAAAGTAACATGCGTTGTGAGGTAATATCATACATTACTAATCCTATTTTAACGGCATATCTCGTGCAACAGTCTATAATGTACTCAAAGAGTACAGTATTGAAGGTCGCCTGTAATCTCCTCGCCAACGGAAATGCTAAAAATCTGAGGATTATGATGATATTACGTTAAGTGGAATACGAAGAAAAAACATTATTTTATCTTTTATAATGAGTTACCAACGTTGGACGAGATTCTGGAAGTCGTTAATGGCAATGAGTCTCTACCCAATTTCAATAGAGCACTTTATAAAAATTAAAATTTACCTTTAAAGGAAGTAGAAAAAGTGTCCTTATTGACAAACAAGAGAGTGTATGATGGAGTATGAAATATCTCCATGAAAAAAAGAGATTAAGGAACGAAGGAAAAAATATATGTCGTGGATGGATGGCGCCACAGTACTGCGGACAGCGCCATCTTACAATTTGATTCATAAACGAATGATCATGTGATCGGAAACGCAAGCAAACCCTACCGCTTGGACATGATCGTCGGTGGAGGGGATGCAGTGAGGACTGGCGGAGAGACCAAGTGTTGCGACAGTCAACAGAAAACGGTCGAGTTTGGACAGTCTTGGCAAATGCTCAGTACCAACGCACGTGTCTGTTTCCGTTGCACGTGTTTATTTCGTTAGCCAGTGTATTAAAGGTATTTTTAATATGAATGATCTTTTCGTTCGAGTACCCACTACAGTGCCCACACTATGATGTAAAATGTGTCGGATTGTGAAGAAGACCCGATGTTTCGTATCTCGGGACACCCCTGATCCGACAAATATTATATTATTTAGATGAGACTTGGCCAAAATAAGGTGCAGTGCTGCTAACATTTATAAAGTATTTTTTTGCATGAGGGAGGTTTTACAGAACTTGTTAAAGTGAAGTATTATAAGTTCAACATAAGTCGATATAATATTGTATTTACATCTATAACTTTTATTATACATACAGGACACACGAAAAGCAAGTAATAGTTAGACAACACTATTAAGTCTTCAAAGGAAGCAAACCGGGCAGGTTTATCAACTGGTTTAAAGAACCCAACCAGAAAAGGAAGTCGGCTTTTCACGGGCCATATTGGTAAACTTGACTTAGATGTATTTCTTTTGAAATTACTTCACAGTTGTCACATTACCGAATCATTAATAAAATGATAACTCCACTATCACCAAAAACTGGTTTAATCTTAAAGAAAAATGTTTATGTGTTATGGTTGTAGATTACCCTGATCAAAGACAGTAATGTTGCAGTCCATTTCGGTTGCTACTTAAAGGTTAAGATATATTTCCATCGGTCAAGTAATCTATGCCACCGGTACATTGTGTACCGTTTTTGATGGATGGTGAATTAATATTTGAAGCCAAAAATGTGATGGAGACAACCATTCTGAAGTGGATGCACATAATTGAAAAGTGGTAATTCATAATTGAGAGTGGTGCTGTTAATGTTTTGGATATTGCGCCATATCTTACGAGGAAAGTGGAGAAGATGTGAACTACAGCCACACGAAAGCGATTCAGGAGTGGCTAAAAAACAAAAATATTCATTTTGAATAAAAACATCTTTTTTATTACCCAAAAGGTAAAACAAATAAAACATTTGTACCAAAAGTTTGCTGTAAATGCAATGGCAAAAGAAAAAGAAAAATTATTATTCCGCCTCCCACCTTACCACTGCGAGCTCAACCCAATATTAGTATGGGCTCAAATGAAGGGGTATGTAGCCCAAAACAAGCACTCAAACATAACCGCAGAGAAATGGCAATCTTGCATTGCTCATACAGTTAAAGAAGAGGAAAGGTTTTGCCAACTCGATGGTATAATGGATGATGTTGTAGTAAGATTTATTATTAACGTAGGTTAAACTTCTTCATCATCATCAGAGGATGATAAAAAATTAGTATTGAAACTCTATCATCTCCATTATATCATTAAGGTGACAAAACCTTTTCTCTTCTTTAATAGCAATAAGTCTAATCTCACATTTCTATGTCTCTGGATAATGTTTTCATAGTTGGTATTAAGCTTGAGAAAGTGTATTTTTGTTAATCCTCTGGCATTCTAAATTATTTTAGTTAAAATTATGACTTTTGTTACCACCAATGTCAATTATTTATTATAATTTGTGATGACTGATGATAGCAGTGACTAAATTGTGGTGTTTTGTGTCGTATTCAGTTGGGATCAGCTAATGTGGAAATGCCATTGTTTGTTTTTAATAAACTGATTGTTAAAAAAAAATGTTTTATTCCATGTACCTATCCAATTATCGTGATGAGTAGATATATAGAATATGCTTTATTGTATGCCATACATACTTAACTTGAAAATGAAAGGTTTCGTAAAGAGGCTTCTGCGAGCCTCTTTTTTCTAATGATATAACAAATGGAGTATATTTAAGCACGTATATCAACGACGAAAACGAAACTCTTTTGAACACGCTTTTATTAGCTTCACATGTAACTAACAATGCAATTCAATCTTAGAAGTCAATTAGTCTTAGAAGTCAGACCTACTTCTAATTGTCGTATCGAAATGAAAGTTTATATTTATACGTAATTTGAATGACAAAACTATAATTTGGTATCTTGGTGTTGATCTGATGATGGAGCCAGCAGGTGGAAATTGGAACACTTCAGTGGCTACTAGTAAACCCCTCGAGTTTGGAGTCATAGGATTCATTTTTATGAGATAGATTAGGCTTGGGCCTAGAGGCGTTAGTCGAACTCTTCAGTGACTCCTAGTAAACCGCTCAAGTCATAATTTCGTTGACCCAAGACTTATCAGCTTAAAGTCAAATGAAGAATATATTCGACATAAAAATAAAAAATAAAAATACGTCGTAAAAATAACTATAAAGTAATTAAATTGACTTGTTCTTCTTTTTAACCAATGACTAAAACAAAAAGCGTAGAGCGCTTTTTAGTTGTGCATGTTCTTAATTGATTTAAACAAAGCGCACGCTTTTTGATTTACTCATTAAAAAGTAAAAGTATCCCTAATATTGATAGTGAATCAAATTGGATCTGAAGAATATGATCACAAATGTTGGTACCACTCTAGACACCACAGTTGCTGAATCAGATATTATGGACGTATACAGGATTAACTCAAGCGATTCTTTAAAAAACACCATCATAGTTGACTTCACTACAGTGTTACTGAAAACGAAGATACTGCAATCAGTCAGAAACTTTCCGTCACTTTGTCAGAACCGTCTCCAAGCGGACTCAACACACAATTGTCTGGTATTTTATGTAAATTCCACGATTACTCGAAGACAGCTACACCGGGTTGAAAAACTATTTACTACAAGAACTTTCTTCTGTAGTAAATCATTAAATATTTATAGAGTATGCAAATTTTTCCAGAATCAATGTTGAATTGAATACAGATGAACTGTCTTATCATAAATCTACCGGACCTATAAAATTCATCTTTATTCACTTTGTTAATATATAAATTTGTGTATTGTGTCAATTGGATATTGGAACTACTATTACAAGCCACGTAAAAAAGGTTTGAAGTTAAAATTTCTTATTTGACTAAACAATTTTTTTTTAGGTTGGTAAATCATCATAATTATGGCTTCTCCGAGGGCGTGTCAGACTTTTACTGACTAAAACCCACCCACGTTCCTTCAGTCGCCTATGCCAGGGGCCACGGTATCTCTTTCGAACAACCCACGACCCGGGCAGGCTTCGCGCGTGGACGTTACCGGATGGAGAATCTGACTATCCCTGAGTGCCGATTTCGCCAGTAAAACTGAACGCAATCAGCACTTTTAAACCCAGTTCAAGAGCTGTCAGGGGTCAAGAATCATGTGCTGAATCCATGGTTGCTAGTCGTTGTCTATGCCGTGGCGTTTAAAAGGGCTAAGAGATGACCAGTCTCTACTGACGGAGCCCGTTCACGAACATGACATGATTCTAGACCATATTCCCCTAGCGTTGAAACTACGAGGTCAAAATGTAAGGAACAACTAATTGTTTTTTGAGCAACAGTTATTTTTCCGTAGGGCTCATTTTAATTTAATTTAATGTTTGAATTACTTTTATAGTTCTGCATCGTTCTCACATGCTTAATTTCAACATTAAATGTAACCAATATTTTGTACCTATGTTTTGATTTGAAAGAGTGTCCGAGGAGCTTCTTATTATTAAACCATAGGTTCCTACTACGCTTCGGATTGGGCAACTAGCTTCATCTTTCTGAACGACCGACCTTGACAGTTCAAAAGTGCCTGTAATTGGTTTATTTGAATGAAATGCTTCGAGTTTGAGTTTAAGTTTGTGTGTTCGAGGTCATCAGTATAGAGGCATTAGGAACAGGATGTAAAGTTCAATTGTCGTCCAAAGGGAGGTTGCTCTAACCAGACGGGTGTAGTGTCTGGTGGGCAACCGCTCAACGATTGATGTCGGGACGTTGTATACACGCTAGTTGCGGGGTAAACTCTGCTTGCGCGATGCAGGATTTTGCAGTGTAGAAAACCCTACAGGTTCATGGTTACAGTTTTCAGCCCGTTAGCTATCCTAATTAAAACCCGCTGTAGTAACATCAGCCTATTATATAATCTACTGGACAATATTCTTCAGCATGAATTTCAGTCACGAAAGTTTAATCAACTACTTCTTGACAGTCTATAATTTCTCACCTGTAAGTTATTGCTTCTATTAATAATATTATTATATTTGGCATCAACAGTCGAAGTTAAAAGGTCGACGTCACGCATCAACAAAGCGGGGTTACTGACCCGTAATAATTATAACCTTCAATGTTATTGTCATACCATTAAATCTGTCAGTTTCCTCACGAATTGATTGACTTCTACTTACCTATGTTTCAAGATGTTTGTGTGCTCAATTGATTTCGTATGCCAATAGTTATTCAACGTTAGGAAAAACAAATTAGTTGTCGGTTGTGGTTAAAAAATCAGGCCGCTTTGACGAGGCGCTAGCTCCCATTTCGTGGTTCGCGAATAAACAATTTTCAGTAATCAAGTAATTCGTCAACCAATCTGAGCTGATGACTTAAGATTTGTCATCAGATTTTACAGATCAGAGACTTGATTAGGCTGTCAGAAATCCTAGATTTCAAACATAGTTATGAATGGTCGGTTTTTAGAGAGCTAAAGAACAAGTTATTGGCTGCGACATAAATTTGGAGTTAGTTACAAAATTCTGAATTAGTTACAAAATGTGTGCTCTTACTGTTTTAAGTTTTTTGACATAATCTCTTATCCATGGATGTGATGGGGCGGCTCACTCACATTTCAATTGAATAAGCGGTTAATTTTGCAAAAAAAAAATGTATTATTGATTAAATCACGTGGAAAAAAAATCTTAGCTTATAAACTTTGACAGCTGTGACTAAAACTTACAACCACTTAAAGTTAATAGTATAATTAACTAGTTAAAGAGTTATAAATTAGATACTTAGTAAGCCATCGCGAACAGGACCTGTTGCGCTGTAAACTCAGTTAACTTATAGTTGACGCCAAGTCGCAACAGATTTGTGTGTACCGCTACTTAACTATTTAATTGAAGTGTCGTACATACCTGCTTGTTTGGCTAACAAATTAGGTACATTACAGTCTTAAGTTGCTCGTGAACTGTGTCATTTTTCCACCCTAAGGGAAGTACTTCATATATGTACTTTCCCGGACAAACACGTGTTTGTTCCGAACTTGATGTACGATAATATTACGGGCTGATGTTTGCAACTCCACGTCCAATCGCGTAGATATTTTGCGTACGGCGGACTATTTGTGTGACAAATTGCATGCCAATAAAATAAAATAAAAATAAAAAAATATTATGGCGATGTGTTGTTTGTTTTTGTGCTCACACCATAAATAACTATTATGAGTCTATACGCTAGGATTTGTAATTGGCTTCCTGGTGACTATGGTCTCCTTTTTTGTTTGTTTTTATTAGCAGTATTTCCTCCATGTACTATAAATAAATATGTTCAGCCTTTTATGCGTGGGTAAGTGTAATAAACATCAATTTCAAAACATCAACATATCACCCTTATCATGGTTACGTCCGTTTTTCTTTGATTAAAACTTGATATTCATTGACTACGCTGATGCCTGTTATTTGGATGCCACCGAGGAGCTATTAAATAAGCTTGAGCATTTGCAAAATATCTGTATTCGTTTTGTTTTCAACCTTAAAAAGTATGAACACGTTTCTAACTTTCGCAAGATACTCAAGTGGCTCCCTATTCGACTTCGCAGGAACTCTCGGATATTGTGTCTGCTATTCAACATACTCCACAACCCTTTAACGCCATCGTATCTGCGGGAACGCTTCTCCTACGCCCGTTCTTTTGATGCGCCTTGCAGGTTGCATCTTAGAAATCTCCTAAAAACCCCTTTCCACTCAACTGACTTCTACTCCTATTCTTTTTCTGTACACGCGGTTCGGTTGTGGAATTCACTTCCGCCTGACATTAGGAACTGTCAAACTGTTGTGGTGTTTAAGAGGAGAGTTAAAGAACACTATATTTCCACTGTGTTATAGTTGCATTCGTATAGTATATGTATTTATTTTTATCACTTTATATTTAAATATATATATAGTGTTATTTATTTTAGAAGTATGTATGTATGTAAGTATATTTTGACATTGTATGTTTATTTTTATATACTTGCTTTCTTTTTCTTTCTTTTTTTTTAAACGTTGCCCCACACTAGGAATTACTCCTGTATCGTGGGTGCGTTCACAAACATGAAAACTCACATACACAAGACACCCAGACCCGGAACAACTATTTGTAGGTCATACAAATATTTGTTCCGTGCGGGAATCGAACCCGCGACACGCAGCGCAGCAGCCGATCGCTCAACCACTGCGTCAACCGTGCGTATTAGTGAATTGTTTAGTTTTTATGTATTTTGTTTTCTCTTTTATTCTTACACACGTTGTCTACATCTATCATATACTCTCCTACTGCTGGTATGCTGGAAGAGATTTCTTTAGAAGCAAGCATTATCTTTGTGCATACTTTTCTGTTCTCTTAATTCTTCTTGTCTGTTTATATGTGTGTACATAAATGGTTAAATAAATAAATAAATATTATTACTTTGTACTTTAACAACAGCTACGCTAGCCTAAGGCACGATCGATGTAATACCATTAGTAACTCATTGCAACTCTTATCTTGGCTAGGTGGTATAAATTAGAATAATTGCCGAGCGTTTTATCATATTCACGGCTATCATTTTTATTTATACTTTTTATCAATGAGATAAAAGTAACATTGTAATGACTTACGAATACTTTTACGACATTCAAGTTGGATCGTGACTGCGCTGCTTATCCTAACATTTATTAATTATAATATATTAGTTGCACTATTGATTTTATAGATTAACCTGTAAACCTTACTTTACCTATATCTGTGTTACCAGCATTGAGTAAAATCTATGAAACAATCATGCTAGATCGGATATTGTCACATTTTAACTAAAATGGGGTTTTACATAGTAGCCGGTTTTGTTTCACGAAAGGTAGGGAGGTGACTGACGTGGGAGTAAAACTCGTCAGTCACATTTTGGAATCCTGGGAGAAGTCCCAAGATGCAATTGGCATTTTCTGCGACTTCTCAAAATCGTTTGACTGCGTTGACCACAATACACTGATCTGTAAATCACACCACTACGGAATTCGTGGTCAAGCTGCTGATCTTGTTGTTTCCTATATATCAAACAAGCAGCAAAAAGTAAACTTTAAAGCAACGACGGTCTCGGGGTCCCTAGTTAAGGTGGACGTGCCTCAAGGTTCAATTCTTGAACCTTTCTTATTTCTAGTTTATATTAATGACCTTCGTTAATTGATGGCTAACTTATCGGATATAACTTTATTCGCTGATGACACTTCTCATATTTTTTTTAATAGAAAGAAAGATACGGATGTTTTACATGTCAACGATAGTCTGGCTATTATTTCGAAATGGTTACTTAATGCGGAAAAAACTAAATGTCTTAAGTTCTCATTACCAAATGTACCCCAAGTGGGTTTAAACTTATAACTTGATGAGAAGAAACTAGATGCTATTACGGAAACTGTATTTCCAGGAATTACTCTAAATACAAAACTGCAATGGGGCGCCCACATTAGAACTCTTTCAGGTAAATTAGGTTCAGCTGCATATGCAGTAAGAAAAATAAGACAGTGGACTGATATAGAGCTAGGTTAGTATAGTTGACTTATTTCCAAAGTATTATGACTTATGGCGTTCTGCTGTGGGGATCAGCAGCTGACGTTATTCAATTTTCATTTTACAAAAAAGGTCAATCCGCGCGATCTATGAAATCGGTTCTCCCGAATCTCTGAGAAACAAATTCAAAGAAATTAATGTACCCACCCTGCCTTCTCTTTATATCCTAGATAGAATTTTGTATGGTCACAAAAACTTAGGAAATTTCAAAATAAGAAGCGATTTTCTTAATTAAAATAATACACGTAGTTAAAATGAAGTTGTGCTACTCAAATTTAGAATAACTAAAACAAGCAAGTCACTTCTTATAAACAGTATCTGCTTTTATAACAAGTTGCCAAAGTCGGTTATAGAACTTAAACGTTAAAAACCCACATCAAACGTGTCCATAACAAAAAAAGCATCTAGCACTACGTGGAAGAAAAGGAAGTTTAGCAATAATTCCTTCTGAACATTTGGCTTCCCTGGTACCTCATAAACGGCATTACTAGGTAAATTTCTGTTAATTACTTACTCCCAAATCACGGTGTCTTATTTTTACTATGAAATATTAATTTGTTACCTATTATATTTAACATAATCTGCTTACTTTTGACATTATATACCTACAATTCTAATTTAGGCTCTTTATTAGTGTCTTTTGTGATCAGGATGTTAATTCGGATTTGTTATATTTGAAATGGCAATCATGTCATTTGGTTTAAATAGGTTTTTAATATTATAATTTATTTTTCTTTCATTAGATTCTTTTATATTCTAAAAATGTGAGAACGTTGTAGGCCATTGTCTATTTGTTAAGCAGGGCAGGCCTACACCGTCCTCCCATACCTATTATCACTGTTATTTGAAAAGATTGAAAAATACAAATATTTTTAAAAGAGAAACCGTAGAGTTTCTTGCCGTCTCTTCTCATTAGGAAACGACCAATTGGAACCGTGCACCTAGCTTCTGAAATTTTATAAGTGCCCATGTTGGTTTATGGGGAAATAAATGTTATTTTTTAAATAGTCAGTGATCTCTAAGTTTGTTTCAGCCTTTCTTCTCAGAGTAGTCAGATAGGAAACGCCGACCTCGTCTAGTTTTTAAAATATGATTGAAATGACGTGTAAGTGTTTGTACAAATCTACTTACCCTTTAACAGGAATAGACATCGTCATTTCTGCGTTTTTTGTAGTTTTTCTGGACAAACTATTTGGGAAATATTTAATTGATCCCCCAATTTGGTCTTCTAATGATGTACACGAAGCGTGCTGTACACCCAAATTGCAGTGTGTAGTTGTGTTTTGCAATTACAGTTACTTGCCCATTTAGAATTTTAGGACATCAAGAAGGGAATTGTTTAAGGATCATAAAAGGAGGCATGATTCATTTATTATATTCGAGGTTTATAAGATTTATATTTTAGGATTGTGGATTGACGATGAATGAGTTACCTGTCAAATGCCTTCGCTACGCAGATGATCAAATTCTAATTGCATCGTCAGCAGAACAGTTGTAAGACATGGTGAGGCTATGATGGATGAAGCATTTGAGATGAAAGGTATCAATATAAATGTAAATTATTCGAAGGTCATGGTGTTTGAAAGAGAAGAGGATGTATCGGTGTGTGATGTGACAATAAGTGATAAGAGTGTAGAGCAATTACGTGAGTTCGTATATTTGGGGAGTCTGTTTAAAAGGGATGGGAAGATTGGTGGAGATGTAGAAAGGAGAGTGAATGCGGGTAATGAAATAAATGTTGCTACACATGCAACTGTGACCAACCAGTTGATGTCCAAAAAGGCACGACTGGCTGTTCACAATGGTGTGCTGAATGTTTGGTGTGGCAAAAGAAGCATGCAAGCAGAATAAATGCGGTGGAAATGCGTTCTTTACGGAGCATACGCATTTATTCTTCAGCTTTTCATTCATAGTCACACTATGAATGAAAAGCTAAAGAATAATGTAATAAGGCAACAGTGCGGTTTCAAAGAAGATGTAGTAACCAAAATTACAAAGAGTATGCTTAGATGGTTTGGTCATGTTGAAAGGATGAATGAAAGGAGACTAATAAAAGGTATTTACAAAGTAGCAGGTGGCGTTCTGTGGTTTCTGCCTATCCATGGGAAAAATGCGTGAGTGTATAAGTATGTATGTATGTATTGTAGGAAACTCAGTTTTGGGTTCGATTTAATACATGCAAAACATTTTCTCAAGGCCCTACTAAGACTGAAACCTTTACAAACCAACTGACATTTTGCTTCAATCTTTAATGTCGGATATTGTATTTGTTGTTTGTTTTGTTGTATTGTAGTGTATTGTTGTATTGTGGATAGTCGATCTAAATGGCGCGTAATTGGAGAGGCCTATGTCCAACAGTGGACTGCTGTAGGCTGATGATGATGATGATATTGTAAAAATAAACAATTGCCATATGTAATTGTCATGGTGATAGCTGGTGTAATTAATCATTATTGCTCTTCACTTGATTGTTTGTTATAGGTTAAACGCTGCGTTTATTTTACTAGTAGGAAAATTCTGTGTTGAATAAAAATGTTTCCTCCTTTTTTTCTGTCGTTAGTCTCAGCTAAAAAAACAGAATACCTCGCAATTTTTGCATCTCTAATTATTTGTAATATTTCCAAGGATAAGCTTTTTGCTATAATTCTTGGGCTACCTTGAATTAAAAGGTAATCTTTTGGTGCTTGTAAAATATCTTTATAATCACAGCCTGTAATTAAGGCTGTGTAGCGTTTAAAGGAGAATTTTAATTAAACTCGTTAGGCAAATGTATTTTAAATTTGATTTTTGGCTAAAAAAGAAATTAAATTTAGAATTTTCGTAGTTATGTTGTGGTTGTCTGGTACACATCGCTATCAGCGATATGAACGCCCTTTTACCTTTATTAAACATTTGTTGTGTTGTGTTACAATTCTGGTGTAAAATAAAACAAAATGCTTACCTATTTGTGCAAGCGAGACTGTCTATGACTTTACACCTTTCCTGTCATTGTGGACTTAAATCAAAACGTACTGTACTGTCGCCGCGCCGCGCCGCATTTTTACCGAATATACATATTTTTCGAAAATCTAAACGGCTCTTAAACATCATCAACATGTATATACAGCCGAAGAGTATATAGATATTATTAAAAAAAGTAAAAAAAAAAAACAAATCTTTTCAAGTTTATAAAATGCAGAAGACTGACATTTATAGCACCGAAAAATTGGAAAAATAACATAATGAATAGAACAAAAATCAATAATAAAAGTAAAGTTAATTGTTTACATACTAAAGAAATAAAAATTGAAAAATATAAAATGTTTTCTATTTTTATGAGTTTTTCATTCGAAGAAGTTTATAAGGAGTTGAATAAATAAAAAAACAACGAAGAAATACGTGAAATTAATCAAAATGATTTCTGTCTGTTGTGGCCTGATTTCAAACCTATTGCTGCACCGAAATTAGCTGATTTGCAGTCGATGTATCAATATATTCCTAATGATTGTCTCTAATTTTATAAAACTTTAACAAGTTGGGAAGCCATCATCGATGATGTGGATGGGTTTGGCGGAGACCCAGACTTCGACGTACTTACAAGTTGATAACGATGACGATATTGTGTTAACCAAACGATTTGATTGAAATTTTTTACCTAAACAAATTATTTCCTAAATTTTGTCTTATTGATTTCATATTTATTTTAAACTTATTTATGAAAATATATACAAAATACTTTGTGGATTTTTTTGCAAAATGACCATGAACGAGGGTTCATACAAAAAATAGTTAAGCAAAATTGTTCCAATCCCATTTTACCTAAAATCCTACCGTTTTAACGTAAATATAATAAAAACTGGTACATGATTATGTTATGATTATATTTTACTATAATTATACCTATATTGTTCGCCTTTACTAGTTAAGGCAAAAAAGTGTACCACTGAAACTAAATTGCGTTTTTCTCAAATTATAATCAATGTGGAATGGAACGTTTTCGCATAACGCGGCTAAACGGACGTCGTTTAGCCGCGATAAATGAATTAAGTACGTGGGACACTCAGAAAGTTATGCCACCAACCGATCACCATAATCTCCGCGTATATCCCACCCGACAATGGTCCGGAGGATCCCATCTCGCTCCAAAAGGACTTCACTGCCCTCTTCGGTATGAGTGACTCCGTCATCTTGGCGGGGGATCTTAATGCCAAGCACCCGGCGTGGAATAGTAGCACAACTTCAACCAGAGGTAGGTTAGTTTTCAAGTTAGGCGAATCCCTTAACTTTGACGTCATCGCTCCAATGAGCCCGACTCACTTCCCAGGTAATCCAAATCACCTTCCCGATGTTCTCGATGTAGCGCTGCTCAAGAATGTGAACCTCCGTTTGCAATCGATAGAGACGTTCCACGAGCTTAACTCTGACCACCGCCCTGTAGTCATTCATCTTGCACCCTACTCGGGCCCGATCGGCCCAACCGCCCCCCTCAGACCCAGATGATAACCGACTGGAGGAAAGTAAGCGAAAGACTGAAATCCACCACGTCGCCTCACTTAGACACCATCCCCGATCACTTAGTGTCAGTCGCCGACACGACGACCGCAATCGACTCGTTTACAGAGCACGTACAATCCGTATTGACGGATTGTTCACGGGAAGTTCCGGTGATGGAAGACCATAGCTGGAAACTACCTACTGACGTACGGGACGTGATAACCGAGAAGAACGCGGCCATCCGTGCCTACGACTCCTTCCCTTGTGACGCGAACAAAGCCCACATGCGCCATTTACAGAGTGCTGTAAAGAAACGCATAGGGGAGGTTCGCTCTGAGGGCTGGAACAAGATGCTCAGTGAACTCGAGCCCACTCATCAAGCTTTCTGGCAATTACAGAGGAAATTGCGTTCCTCAGAAGAGGTCTCTATGCCTCCTCTCATCCGCCCCGACAATAGTGTCGCTTTCGACAGTCCCGAAAAGGCTGAATGTCTTGCTGACAGCCTAGAGTCCCAATGTTCTCCCAGCTCCCAACCAGTAGACCAAGCTCACCTGAACAAGGTCGACGCTGAAGTCGAATGGAGAGCCTCCCTCCCTCCCGTCGAAGACCCTGATGATCCTCTGCCTCCCGTCACTCCAGACGAAGTGCACGACATCATTAAAGGGCTACACGCTCGCAAGGCCCCCGGTTCGGATGGTATTACCAATAAGGTATACAAACTCCTTCCTGCCCCGTTCATAATGCTTATGACCGCCATCTTCAATGGCGCCTTGAGCAACAACATCTTCCCACAAGCATGGAAAGAAGCCACCGTCATCGGTATCCCAAAGCCAGGCAAGCCAAAGTCTGAGCCCTCCAGCTACCGCCCTATTAGCTTACTCAATGTTCTCGGAAAAATCTACGAGAGGCTTATTTATAAGCGTCTCAAAGACTACGCCGAAGCAAAGAGCCTCATACCCAACGAGCAGTTCGGTTTCCGAAGCCAACACTCGGGCACCCAACAGGTCCACCGCATCGTAGAGCACTTATGCGCTGGTATGCAGCGTAACGCGACGACGGGTGTGCTATTCTTCGACATAGCGAAAGCCTTCGACAAAGTCTGGCACAACGGCTTGATATACAAGCTCTACCAACTAGGAGTTCCAGATCGTTTCGTGCTCATCTTAGGAGACTTTTTGTCGAATCGCACCTTCCGCTATCGCATCGAGGGAGCACTCTCGTCCCCTCATCCTATTCGCGCCGGTGTCCCTCAGGGTTCCGTACTATCTCCTCTCGCCTTCACGCTGTTCACTAGCGATATCCCAAAAAGTAAAAAGGCTCAGTTGGCTCTCTTCGCCGACGACACTGCCGTTTACTATACCGGTCACTGTCCCAACGCTATAGCTCGTACTCTCCAAACCTCCGCAAACGTCTTAGGCGCTTGGTTCCGGAAATGGAGAATCGAGGTCAACCCCGATAAGAGTCTGGCGGTTCTCTTCTCGAGACGTCGTCGATTCCCTCCCCCACTTCCCAGCCCGATCACTATGTACGGTAAGCCGATCCCCTGGGAGAAGCAAGCCAAATACCTAGGCGTGATCCTCGATGAAAACCTTACCTTTAAGGCTCATATTAAGGCGGTTCGCGCGCGCGCCTCCTTCGCTCTTAGCAGGCTCCACTTCGTACTGACAGCCCGTAGTAAACTGTCCCTTAAATGCAAGCTCCGCATTTACACCGCAATCATCCGTCCCATCATGACCTATGCCTGCGTTGTATTTGCGCACGCTCACCCACGTCATCTCCATAAGATGCAGACCCTCCAAAACCGATTCCTCAGAAGGGTTACGGGTGCCCCTTACTATGTCCGAAACATAGATCTTCACGTCGACCTTAAAATGCCAACCATAAAACAGTTCATGAAACGCTTTTCTAAGCGTTTCTTCGACTGCGGCATCAAACATTCTAACCCCCTGATTACAGCGGCCGCCCGCTACACTCCCTCTCGCATTAGTAGTATTCGCCGACCAAGGCATACTTTAATCGCCCCCGACGACGCCACTACCCTCCTCCAGGAGAGTAGTAAGGCGACCAGCACGCTACATAAGCCCAAAACCCGATCGACGTCCTACCGTCCTCGACGCCGAGGCCCGCCGCGACGCCCAAATCCACGCCCCTCCCGACCCTTGCTCGAGCCAGCCCGCGACGCTGAGCCTGTAGCTTTAAATTCGTCCCTAAATAATACCAATCCTGATCCAGCTAGTCATTTGCTGCCCTCTTCCAGCGACGCCCTAAGCCGAGGTTCGGACCCCACAGGGGGTGCCCTTAGCGTTGTCACTTAGTTTTAGTTAGTATATAAGTTTAAGTCCTGGCTGGAGGCCTTAATTTATTAGGGAATCCACAGGCAAGTCCGCTTAAGCAGACGACAACCTCATAGGTTGACCTGCGAGATGCCACACAAAAAAAAAAAAAAGAAAGTTATGCGAAAATAAAAATAAATGTTCAAAACGAAAATGTTACGCTTTTAATGAGACACGCTAATTTAAATTAGCTCGAAAACAATGTGGAGGCATATTTTGAAATTGGACGTACCTATTTTTACTTACAAATAATCATATTTTCAAAATAAACTAAAACTGGCCAGTCTATCATATACAAAACGGTTTTTCAAAATACTTTCTGAGTGGTGTGGTATTTTGATACACCAAAATCACCACCTTTTATTCTATTTATCTATTTAACATTTAGGGAGCTGTTGTGCACGGCAATTATTTCTATGTATGGCAGGTATGACACTCATTTAACTCACATTTATTTAACTGATTATTGTTTTACTGCTGAAACGCAAACCTTTAGTTACCTCTGTCTATTTTCCACATCCAATTATCTCATTTCATGTGATCTCTTATTATTTTCCTTAGATTGAATGTCTTGACTTTTATCTTACATTGTCATCTATCAGTTTTTCTTTCTCTATGCTATAAGGCTAAGAGGTCTTCTGTTTATTGTAAAACTAGAGTAAAGCCAAGTTTTCACTGTAAGCCAATTTTATTGTTTCTGGCCGATAACCAAAGAAGTATTTGGATTTATATTTGGAAAACTAAAGTCACTTCTAGAAGGTCGGCCAGGGACTAGAAAAATGGCAGCTGTGGGTTTTCACCAGGTTCTTTTGACTCGCTCTTTTGGCTTCTTTCCTTTCGTACTTCTTCTTCTTTGACCTGTCTTTAAGTTTCTAAAGCTGCTTAAATATACACTAATATTTATTTCTGAGTTCTGTACATTATAGTTTTAATATATATAATGAATTAAAAACACATCAGTGAAAATTCAGTGAATTAATTTCATCTACAGGATTCTTCTGGGTAAGCTCACTCCATCGTAGACTTTGTCTCTGTCACCTCTGACCTAGACTAAAGTCAAGAGTAAACCCATTTTAAGTTTTAAAAAAACATAGCGTGAATGTGTTCTACTCTCTCGTCTTTACCTCCAACCCTCCCACTCACTGACCGGGCTGCAGGCCGGTGGAACGGCCAACGCGAGATGTTTCGCGACGGGCTGCGGGCTGGTGGAGCTGCCGACGCGAGCTGCTTCGCGACGGGCAGCGGGCCGGTGGAGCGGCCGACGCGAGCTGCTTCGCGTCGTCTAATCGACTTTAATCTTAAATTCTTTTTCTATATACGTATTGCATTTAATATTCTAAAATTATATTAACTTGTGACCACGTTTGGACAGCCGGCTAAACGTTTCGTTACAGTGGCCTGGTATAGAGTTTGTAAACTCGGAGATAAGTTATTAAAATGTTTACTCTTATAACGCGTTGTGCCACTCAAAAGTAATACCGGGCTAGTAAACCTGATATATATATATATTTTTTTGGAAAAATTGCAGTTCAATCGACGAAACATAAAATTGAATTGGAATGTCTATGCCCTGATACGTAATCCATCCAGAAAGTAATGAACGAACCCGAACTCGATGACCACATAACTCTCCTCCGGGAGAGCAGTAGGGCCACCAGTACTGCGAACAGAAAACGCAACGTCGACCCCGACGTAATTTTCAACCCCGACCCTTGCTTGACGAAATGCCAGCCCGCGCCGTAGCTGAGCCTGTAGCTTTAAATTCCCCTGATAATAAGAATCATCAAACCTTGATCCAGCTTGTCCTATTTTGCTGTCCTCCCTCCAGCGACACCCTAAGCCGAGGTCCGTACCACACAAGGGGTGCCCTTAGCGAGCAGTTGATTAGTAACGTAACTTTTTCGCCCCTGGCTGTTGGCTTTGAGTTCGCATAAGGTAGTTTTCTAGTTTAATTTTAATCGTATTGTATGTGGTTTCCATGGAGATTTAGTTTACATCTTCTTTTTCCCAATAGATAGGGGAAAATATGTTTTTTTTTTTTTTGTAAAACACGTAACATTTAACAAATTGGTTTTAGCCACACAACGAAAACCTCTCAGGGTTTATCTGTTGCTGGCGAGCCGTTGACTTATATTTTATTTTTTATTTATTACATTTAACAGACTTTAAAACACTAAGAGAAGTGTTGTATAAAGAAACGTTTTGAGCCCATTTACACATTTTACACATTTCCTCCGCATCATGGATGTTTTTATTTGCGACCAATAAACACATGTCGTCTGCGAATTGGTATACAGAGCCTGAATTTATAGCATTACTCATATCAATAACGTAAAGTAAGTATTCTGTCGGACCTATAATTGAGCCCTGGACCGTGCCTTGCGATGCGGATGGAAGCTTTATACTATACGCATTTTCTATTTTAACAGTGTTATGTCCGTTTGTGTGATATTTTTTTAATAGTTCTAATAGTGGCCCTTGTTTTCCATTTTGTGACAACTTGTCATAAAGTGTGTTACAACGGAGCAGATGGAATGCTTTGCTGAAGTCTATAAAAAGTGTCGAGACATGTTTTTATCATTTAAATGTTTATTGACTTCTTCGGTAAATTCTGTTGATAATTGTGTCGTACTCTTATTTTTCTGAAATCCATATTGATTATTGTTGATTATTCCGTGTGTTTGCAAGAAATTGTTCATCTCATTAACAATGTATCGTTCTAAGATCTTATCTATACAAGACAGTATAGTGATAGGACGATAATTGTTGACGTCATCACGTGAGCCCTTTTTGTGTATTGGTCATATCAACCCAGTGTTAAGAGATCGGGATACGTACCAGTCTGCAAGCAGCAATTAATTAAGTGTGTTATAACTGGTATTAGATTAGCTGAAGCATACTTAACATCTTTAGCACGTATCCCGTCGTAACCTGGGCTTTTAATATCGTTCATTTACTTGATGATTCTTTCAACCATGTCTTCTCGTGCAGGTTTCACTCTTATCAGGAATTATCTCGTGTGTTGTAAGTGTTGGCCAATGTTGATGAATTCGTTCAAAAAGTTACAATTAAAATGCTTTCAATACATTGCATAATATTAACAATGCTCCATATCTTTTTGCTATTTTGAAAATTTTGAGAAACATTATATCATTATATCTTTATTTCTAATGTAATTTATGTACTTGTTTGTTTTATTTCTATATCTATTGGATAACAATCTTTCTTTGTGGATTATTTTCATCTTTGAGCCAAATATCAAATAATAAATCCCGCTCCACGCACATCTTTTTAAGTTTTTCATTGGCCCAAGGACATGCTTTACGTTTACTGAAACAGCTTTTACTAATTGTGAATTTACACTTATCGTATCCATTATTAAAGCAAGTATGTATGTCCTTAACAATTTCAATTGGGCACCCGTATTGAAGGGGTATACTCCAGTCCATGTTATTTAGTTCACTGTGCACGCGGCGATTATCGATCTTTGTTATTGTTTGACTAGAAGATTGTGAGTCATTCTTGTTAAGCGCGCTCATTATCGCACAGCCAGTTTTATGCAGTGATCGGCAGGTGAAGTGTTTACAACAGATGTATAAATGTTATACGCACTAGCATTGCGAATAAACACGTGATCTATACATGACTTAGAGTAACGTATACGAATTAACGCCATTATTCAATCCAAGAGTGCACAACGAATCTAAATATTGTTTCACCTCGGGGTTGCATACTTTAAGA
This sequence comes from Dasypolia templi, assembly GCA_963555695.1. NCBI lineage: Eukaryota > Metazoa > Arthropoda > Insecta > Lepidoptera > Noctuidae > Dasypolia > Dasypolia templi. The sequence goes on from OY743145.1 coordinate 2,973,594, forward strand.
TCTATATTCATATCTCCCATTATTACATAATTCTGTTTTACAGGATATTTCGCGATTAGGGTCGACAATTCCTTTATAAATCGAATTTTGGATATATCGGGCGGTCTATACACGGCACATAATCCGAATTTAAGATTATTTATACTTAGTTCGCCGGCCACACATTCAAACTCCTGTGTACACTAGTTACTATTTCTATTGTATCGTTCACCTCTTTTATTCGTTCTTAACTCTGAATAAAGGTTGTAGTCCGGAAGTTCCAACATTTGCACCAAGTCAATTTTTATATTTACTTCAGATAGTAACAGTATGTATATTCTGTGTTTACTATTTGACACGATATACTCAATTTGAGCAAAGTTTTTCTTGATAGATCGTATGTTTACATGCAGAAAGTATAGGTAGACAGTTTTCGGGTACCGGTATATATGAAGTAAAATCATCCCATGTTTGACAATTGATTTCGACTATATTATGTTCTGTTGTATCCAGCATTAAAAAAAATATTATGTTTATGTATTTTTAATGACAATAATACAGATGTACTTACCTATTGTTCATCACGCGATGATTTTACCTTTTTGATATCGGCGATCGACCGGATTGTGGTAATATTTTTTTCTTGGACACTTTTACGTACTAATATATTTCCGTGTTTACACCATAAAGTTAAATACTCCTTTGAGTTCTTATTTTGTTTTCCATAACAGGTAGGCCGTCGACGGCGTCAGACACTCCCGGAGGTAAACTTTATTAGCACCGTCATGTCCTAGATATCGTCGTATTTTTGGCAGCATCTATTCATAAATCTCGGTTTCCCTCTCGGAGTATCACAGTGATCGGAGTCGGACCTTTGTTTCTCGATACATTTGCTGGGTTTCTAATTTTTCTATAGGCTTTTACGACGTCATCCGGGTTTTGCGTTATGGTTACTGCAACTTTCTTGGCAATATCTTCAGGATTGTCTTTCTCAGATGGGTTTATACCACATATGTCAAGTTGGTTAGATCATTGTGCTAGCTCCATTTGGTTTAATTTGTTTTCCTGAAATTCATATTTAATATTTGTGTTTTTTGCATGATTTTGTAAATCAGTGCAACGATTTTCAAATTCCTTCATTGGCTTCTCGTATTTTTGGATCTTAGTCTCATATTCATCAATTTTATCAGAGTACAATTGCAGGGTACGTTGTAACTCTTCTTTGATAACTTGCCTCACTTCGCTGCGCAGGTCTCGTAAAATTTGTTGCATAATGTTGTCTGCAGGGGTACCAGTGTGTGGTGTAGCAGACTCTGTGTCTGTATTTTCGTCTCCTTCGATATCGGGGATGATACATGATAGTCTTTTCGGCTTCCCACCTCCGCTGCATGATTTACATTTCCAGTCCACTGAATCTGTATCGTGCAATACACTTAGCTGGTCGGGTGTTATTGACGCACAAGAAGCATGAACCACTTATTTGCTGCATTGCAATCCAGGAGACTTTATGGTTTTCAGTTTTACACATTTTGCGCATTTCACCATTATTCATTGGTATGTAGGGTAGATGGGTAACAGTTATCGATCGCTGCGTATGCGACTGCTCTCGATTGGCACGTGGACATCATATAAGTTTTTATATTTGTATTTATTTTTAGATAAATATATTATCAGCTGATATAGTACTGAATTATTTTGCTTAGTATATAACAATATAAAATAAGTTGTTAGCGGTACTTCATAAAGTTAATTTATTTTGACATAACCTACTAACACTAACCCAGAGCGATATCTCTCCCGCATTGGTAGTATTAATATTTAAAAGTTTAACCCTGGGTTTACCTCTGACCCTTGGTGGCGCAAAATGAATTATTTAATGTACTCTGAGTTCGCTGTTAACTTCGAGTTATGGATATTATGAACGCGCAAGCGGGCCTTACTGATTTATCTTTAGTTAAATTTTTGTGAGATAAATTTGATGACAAAGTCCGTGAGATGCCTAGAAATGCATTATTAGCACAGGTTCAATGCAATATGAAAAAGGAACCAGCATGCTTGCTCACTGTGTGTAGGTAGTTTGTAATGCAATTTCAGATCATCACTTAAAACTAGGTCTAACGGTGTAATTGCGTAACACAATTGGTTTTCATGTTTTGTAATGTTTTTTTTTTTTAAATCGTTTGGTTTTTGTAAGAAAGTTTTGACATTTCGACACCATACAATAGGTACGTTTTTTACGTTGTCGAGTAGACGATTTTTTCAATTGTTTTAGGTGTCTTACGCATTTGGGGTACAGGGTTTTCGTTTGATCTGTCTCTTTTGGTGGTTTTAAAGGTTGATTGAATCGGAAAGCATCAAATAATCCATCGCGTTCCGTTAGGCCTGATCGAGGTCAACAGCATTCAGAAATGAAAAAACTGCAAATAAAGTTACGTGATTTTGAACAACAAGAATAAAAATTAAGTTCTTTTAAGAATAAAATTCGCAGACCTCCAGAATACAACGACATTTCTAATTATGTAGGTACAAAGAAAAAAAAAACACAAAAACAGATACCACATAAGGATTTAATCTCCTTAAAATAATGTAAAAATTGTGTCTACCTCGTAGGTAAGGGTTCCTTGGTTTAAGCCCAGAATTACGCTGGATTATGTTGACCTTTGAGATGCTGCGTTGCGAGGTATATTTTGTACTAGATAATTTGTTCTTGTTGTGGTTTACCTAAACTGTAACAGTAAATAAGAAATAACAACTTTGCCTACCTAATTTGTTATTTTTGAAAATATAAATTGTTGTTTTTTTTTTAGGAAAATACGTAATATATTTGTTGGTTTTCTTTTCATTATGAATGCTTTAGGAAAAATTTAAACATGTTTTTATATATTATGACAATTATGCAGAGCACTTTTTCGACAGGTAGATGTTTTGTGATTTATCAATTCAAAATCAAAATCAGAATCAGAACTTTATTTGCTATGTACAGCATTCCGATTCTGTAAAGATCTCACCGGGAATAAGCAATTACCAACTTTTTAATTCTCACGCCGTACAACCTCTCACCTGTAGTGCTATTCTGTAACCATCTCACCGTGAAAACTTAGGTGAAGTGAGCGTGGAGTGAGCTGTCAGTGTCATCCCGATTTGGTCAATGCCTATCATCAGTGGTACTGACAGCTCACTCCACGCTCACTTCACCTAAGTTTTCACGGTGAGATGGTTACAGAATAGCACTACAGGTGAGATGTTTTACGGCGTGAGAATCAAAAAGTTGGTAATTGCTTATAAGACATGCAAAAAAAAAAGCTTTAGAAAGTGGGTGAAATCATGTTTACGTTGTTACACATGAAATTTAACCATAGTCACACAGTGTTTCCACAAATAATTTATGCGTCAGCAAACATACTTTTTTTCTCATTACTATAAACATTTACGTGCTTCCTGTAAACCTATGGTTACAATAAATCTTCTGAACAAAAGCGATACTGCGACCATTTGTGAATACAATATAAATGTGGGTACATAATCACGGCAGTTGTCAGCGTACAATACCCAGTAATATGGCGTAACTAGTGACTTCATAATTACTATTAATTTAACAGAATTATTTGTAGGTAGTGGTGACGTAAATACGTAAAATACCTCATTATTTTGTTTTGTTAGAAAAGGCGTTATAATTTTTAAGACCTTGTAATAAAATGAGAAACAAAAGAGTAATATACATATAGTAATACACATACTGTACCTACTTTGTTGTAAAATAAAGCTTCTTAATCGTCTTTCATCAGCTATGTTTGCAAGGGTTAAAATATACCTATTAGAGAGATATAAAAGCGGGTTTGGCATATTTCTGATACAGCACCATAGATACTAAAAATTCTCGAGTGTCAATTTGTCCGTTGTGTGATCCACAACGGACAAATTGACACTCGAGAATTTTTAGTCAAACATCAAATAGATTTAATATACTATTACATACTTAAGTAATTAAATCCTAATCGATTGATTGCATATTATGCAATCGATGCATTCGATACGACTCAGTATCAAACGCTTTGTTAGTAACTAACCGCAAATGAGTCAGGTGAAAAATAACTTTTGTCTTAGTCACCACAAAATAAACAGAATTTCCATAACAGTTTTATGATAATTGCCAAAAAAATAAACAACGAAATTAAAGCTTTGGCCTTTCCTCGTTAGGTGCTTAATGGCAACTCTTTTTATTTTTATCGCATGTCAAAAAACTAATAAAGATAAACTAACTTTTTGGTAATTTAATACATAATACTGACTGTTCTGCCAATAGTAGCAATTTTTATTACCATCAAAACTGTGGGGAATCAAGACCGAAAATAAACTTCTTTTAATTTTCAAAATATACCATTTTATCTTAACGTCAATTCATAACGAGAGCTGATTGGTAGCCCAGTGTATCGGCCCCGACTTACAAGTTGTAGGTCTTAAGTTCGAACCCAGTCAGGTGTGACAGTACCTTGGGCACGCCACAATAGCGGCGGTAAGTCCCCTCTTTGAGGAGTGGTTGGAGAGGCGCCACGGCGTCCTCACCTTCCGCCTGACACAGGTCCTCACCGGACACGGTTGTTTCGGGAGGTTCCTGTTTCGCATAAGGCGGTAGGCAACGCCCGGGTGTCACCATTGTGTGGATCGCCCGGAGGACACGGCGGAGCATACGGTGGAGGTATGCCCAGCTTGGGCAGAGCACCGCAGTGTCCTCGCGGAGGCGATTGGCGGCGGCGATCTCTCGCGTCCGGCCCTGGTCCAGGCCATGGTACGGAGCGAGAGGGAATGGCAAGCCGTCACCTCCTTCTGCGAAGCAGTAATGCTCGCGAAGGAGGAGGCGGAGCGGGTGAGGGAGAGAGCCTTGCGCCCTCACGCCCCCACTAGCCGCCGCAGGAGACGCCCTGGGCGTCGGGAGTCGCCTGCAGATTCCCGGCCACCGTAGGCGCGGGCTTGCGGACGGACCAGGCCCGGGTCGACGGCGCGTTGTGTTCCACGCGCGCCTCAAAGAGATTTCAGCACAAAGTGACGGGGTCCGATAGGGCCGACGCCTCAGGGTCGCGGGTTATTCTACAGAGAAAACCGTGGCCCTGGCACAGGCAACTGAAGGAACACGGGTGGGTTTTAGTCAGTAAAAGTCTGACACGCCCTCCCGCTCCACCCAGAGCGGTCATTTGATGATTTCCCACCCAAAAAAAAAAAAAAAAAAGGTGTGACAGTACCTAAATTACCCTAGGCTGATAAATTTTTCGTTTTTCCTAATTATGTTAATATTAACGTTAAGGTCGGTTTCCCCCTAAGGGGGAAAGGCCACACTCCAACCCCGTGCGGCCCTGTAGAGCTCGTCACCAGACTTGGTCACTCTCCCACCGATAATAGAAGTGAATTCCCAAATTTATAGAAGCCAAATGCCTTGATATTATTAATGAGGCAAGGAAACAATTTCTGCTGGGGAGTTTGTTGCGCCACTTCTTCTTCCCAGCTAAAGCACTAGGAAGTGGTGAAGGGCGGGCTTTTTGGGGGACTGTCTTATGTAATTTTGACGTTCGAAAAGTGCTGATTCTCAGCCTAATTTGAATAAATGACTTTTGATTTTGATTTGATTTTGATTTTGAATGTATCAATATTAGACGATACTTGGGAATTCATAGTTATGAAATATATTGGAAGTGATTTTAGAAAGCTAAATAATAGAGGGATGCAGAGTAAATTATTATATGAACTTGTGATTAACCCAAACGCTAGTGCGTAACAGGTATTTGATCAGTCGTAACTCACACAATACCTCGCATCTACACTCGGAGTACTCAGAGATACACTTCCATAAAGTGACGCAAGCGGCTTTACAGCGGCATAGCGTCGACATCATGCTCTTTTGGAGTCATGGCCCCTAGCAGTTCTCTCGAACTGATAAACGTGACAAAGCGGCTTTTCCTGCGGCAACCGTGCGACTGTCCTTGTCTAGCAACGGAACGGCTAGTTCTAGCGGCATTGCGTCTGCATCATGCTCTTAAGGAGACATGGTCCCTATCAGTCCTTAGACCGGATAAGAGATAGATGTGGTCACCCAAACCCCTGGAAGTTCTCTCTTTGCACAACAAGGATATTTGCAAGACTCGTGCTCGTGTCAGTCTGACCGAGTTATTAGCCTAAGATATAGAATATAATATTCTTTGAATTACTAGATAATTAGATTTGAGCAATGGAAACTCAAGGATCATTATTAAATAGAGTTTAGAGTTCTAGTATCGGCCAAAGGCAACGAATACAACATTCAAGAATTACTAATAATGAGAGTGGAGAATCAAACTCAAGCATAATTAATAGAGTTGTGAATCAACTCACTTTAAAGTCTATAGACAGCCCCAAAGAGCCCCACCCTTCACCACTTCCTAGTGCTTATGCTGGGGAGAAGAAGTGGCGCAACAAACTCCCCAGCAACACGTGTCTGTCTGATTAGTTATAATGACTATCAACTCCATCAGCCTAGGATAACTATAATAACTAAAGGCACACCCAGTCTCACCAACAAACACTAACACATACTACGTTAAAAACTAGATTATAGAATAATAATAAACTAAATCTGTGCTTCAACACAACAATATTTTATTTATTTAATATTAACTCGTTCTCCTACAACAGCCCACTTGGACAAGGCCTCTGGCACTCAATAATTCTCCTAGCTTTCTTTTCTCCTAGCCTAGCCTTACACCGACCGTTTCCTACCGCGGTCTGTCTTCCTTCTCGCAGGTAGCGCTAATAATACCTGTAATAGAATCTTCATAATGTGAAGAGGTAAGGGAATCATTACGCTTGCGCTTTAATCAATCAATAATAGCTACGTTAATGTATCTGTGTATGATGTACCCATTTCAGTGAGACGGGGAACCGTTTTACAACGTTTGTCTCATTGTACGTGTTCTACTAAACCTAACGCATAAAACCTCTGAGGACAATATACGATTTTAGTAGAACATGTTCCCTAAGCACAATATAAATGTCTTACTCAATCCTAGAGACAGTGAACTACGAAGCCCAACTGCCATTGAGTGAGACAAGTATTGAGTATAAAATTCTAAACGCGTGCTAATGTTAATATCATCATTACGGCAGCTTAGCCCCATTTCTAGAATAACAGAAAATATCGCACAAGCGTACCGTAGACTCAGTCTGTAGCAAAACTCAATGCGATCGTACTCGGTGTTTGCCGAGGTGGTTATTTCGTCACCTCACATCTCGTTAATCTTCCCAATTTCGAGGATACAGTGCGGCTGTAAGCGGCAAAGCGTCCAAATTGACGTGTTTCGATAAATAGTGTCGATTTAGAAATTGGCGTACCATATCCGGGTGTAGGTTTTATCGAGCCACGGTCCCTAGCGTTCTTAGAACGACTACCAATCCAGTTTGTGGAAGTGTGTAAAGCCTACCCCCTCTCCCCGGAGATGCGCCTACAACGAGCCTTTCGTAAAGAGTTCTGTGGCCAAACCTTTTTGGAAGCAGTAATTATCACTAACGTTTGATTGTTTTATAATGCCGATTTAGATCGACTTTATAGCATATGTTGTTTTAAATGAACTGAGAGTATTTACGGTTCTGCCTTCCGTATGTGGTTGCGCATGTTACAGGTCAAAGTCGTCAAAAGTCGAGCGTCAGTGCTCAGTGTCTAATAAAGTGGAAGGCCTTCTCCGTTTCCCTATAATCAAACGCAAATGACAAATATCTGTCAGGGTATGGATTAGGAGATGGACACGTAATACAATAGAAAATAGAGTTAATTAATAGCGCAATGTCGCTATGCTGGAATAAATGATTATTAATAGCTCTGGAGCGATATTATCTAAATGTTACCTACAAATCATAAAACAAATCAGCCTACGAGAACAAAACAATGGAAAAGACACATTATTAGTAAAGAGTTTAACACTTACCAAATGATATCTTTGTAGGGAATTAGATTACTACTCACGAAATGCCGCACGTAGTACCAACTTCACCTCGAACACAGCTCCTCCCAGCTCACAACACTCACCAACCTCCTAACTTAACTAGCTTTCCCTCTTCAGACTATCACGACCGAACCCTGTCATGTCCTAAGACCAACTGTCTTTCCTCAACAGCCCCGCCAACCATCCAAAATCGGCGTCTGGTCCTTTCCCACACTATTTTTTGTAAACTTATAACACATTTTGCTATTTCTTAATTGTTTCTCAATTGCGTCCCGGGTCGGATTCACAGATGGCTGCAATAACGCGTCCTCGCTTTAACTTTCTCGTTCTCAGAATTTCTAAAGGACTATGGATTTCGATTGTCTTAACATTTCTTTCGAGCGACGACGGCTGCCACAAGTGGCCATAAAATAGAAATGTAATGCATTTCTGAGAGGCCAATAAGTGCAAAGAATTAGGATATCTTGTTATTTATTAGGGTAACGCGTCAAGCTGTCAGACCATAAAATTAAGATTTAATGTATTTCGTAAAGTGGGCCGAACCACGTGCATGGTTTTAGAATAAATATAATATTTTGTTATTAAATAGGAATAAGTGACAGACAGTCACACAGGCAAATTACTTTATGTATTTAATTTTATCACCACTGTTCTGAAAACGGTGAAGGAAAATATTATGAGAAGACCTAAGAACCCAAAATTCGAAAACATGTAAAATCCACCCGCACACTCACTGGGCCCGCATGGTTGATTATGGCCCACTCCCTGTCGTAGAGAGGAGGCGTGTGTCCCAGCAGTGGGCACATTACAGGCTGATTAGGATTATACCGACAATAATTTCTAAGTTACAATAACGAAATTGATGATTGCCGACAGACGCCAGTGCAACTTAACATTCACAGTTACATTTCCACCAATTATGAATCAGAACACATCACAACCATTTCCTCGAAGTCCTAATTGGTCCGTCCCGAACTGACTACAGTGAGTACACAACCTTGTCTTCAGTGCATTGTATGTAACAAGGGTGCATTATTCCTTTGTCTTAAGGTACACACAGTAACAGGATTACGTGTCTCTAAAGACAGCTATTAAGCCAGTTAATCATGTTACATGGAGCACTTTGATAGAGTTTGGACTGGATTTTAGCTATGTTAGGAAACTGTGGAATTGGACAATTTGACTTGTTGCTAAAGGAAGTTAGAACCCAGGCAAGCAATTTACTTTGTGTCTTTAATTGATCACCACTGCTTTCAAAACGGTGAAGGTAAACATCGTGTGGAAACCAGCATGTCTTAGAAACAAAAAATCGAAGACATGTGATATCCACAAACCCGCACTGGGTCCGCGTGGTGGATTACAGTCTACTCCCTCCCACAGAGAAGGGATTTGTGTCCCGGCAGTGGGCAATAGTGGACAATGTACTTACTGGCTGGCTAGAACTTGAAAATAGCTGTGACAACGAGGAACAACGAAAGATCAAGTGATAGACAAACATCTAAATAACTAATCGTCCGATGTTACGGTTTATTTTTGTACAAGATTAATTGTTTGTTCTTCCGAAAACATAAAACAAAATAAAAATTAAATTAAATAAAGATTATGCCCGCGGGTTCGCGTACTTTCCAAAGAGAGATAGGGAACTATCCAAAAGGAACGAGATAAAAGTGTCCTGTAGCCTAACTAAGTTCAAGGTTTATCCGTGTGCCAAATTGAATCGAAATCCGTTCAGGCGTGAGAAATTATCAGACCGAGTTACTTTCGCATTATTAATATTCGTATGAATAAGGTAAAGTTTCGTGTCAAGCTATCATATTCTGTGAACATTAAATAATATAAATGGTCTCATCTATTGTACAAATACAAACATGATGATGATGCTAGGGGCTTCACGGTGAGATTTTTACAGAATCGACATGCAGTACTCTCACCTGTTGAAAATCTAGTGACTGTAAGGTTGAAAACACACATCAGTGTTACCTACAGTGGACGAAATACTAATGGAATAGCTTTTCACCGTTTGTCCACCCGCCATCGTCAACGGGACTTTAACGTATGAAAGAAAGAAAGAAAATAAATTTATTTGACCCAGGTAACGAGATTATTCGAACCGAGCGTGACGTCTAGCATGTCGATTCTGTAAAAATCTCACCGTGAAGACTAGTGCTATTCAGGAACCATTTCACCGTGAAGACTTAGGTGAAGTGAGCGTGGGGTGAGGTGTCAGTGCCACTAATGCTAGAGATTTACCAAGACGGGATGACACTGACAGATCACTCCACGCAAGTCTTCACGGTGAGATTTTTACAGAATCGACATGTAGGTGACTCTGTGTGGTGGACACGCGTCCATAGTAAATGTATGTGTCTGTACTTCGGCGCCGTCATGTCGTTCCCGCTGACGCCTCGTTGACGTGGTGGTGGACAAACGGCCTGCTGTTTCATGAACTACATAATGTTAGTTTTTTTAAATTAATTTATTTTTAAGTTTTTTGCAATTTTCAGATCAGTGTCAGGTTGTATGTTGAATAAAATATGATTCGCGACCGTAACAAGTATACATTTACAGAATTATAATCATGAAAATCGTTTAAATAACCTCTAAGTTAGGGAATGAAAAGGCACATAAACACAACATTGTGGAGAATTATGACTTAATTTACTGCCGGCCAACGTAAGCTGGTGAAGTCTGATAATAAGTTCAATCGAAGGAACAGGAGAAATCGAGTCAAACGAACCAATAACATTGCATTATGTCAGGCAGCGGAGAGAACCTGCGAAGATAATGAAACTCAATTATCCATACTATTATTAAAGATGAAGAGTTTGAACGCCCTAATCTCTGGAACTACCGATTGGATTAAGAATTTGTTTTTACATTTATTAGCCCAATACTTAAAAAAGCTAAAGGCTATTTAAAATCCCGCTGCGACCATTAGGAGCCAAGCACGATAGGCGCGCGCGGACGCTAAGGTAAAACGATTATTAGCGCGGGTGGGCGATGGGTTGCGACATGGTCAGTCGCGGGCGCGGATCATGTTTCGGGGAGAAGCTAGTTTAGGTATATTCCTGTATTCACCTCCAATTTTGCCCATTGGATTTACCGCCTCCACCTATTTCATAATTGCAACAGTCTGTCCCTCACTAATACCCACTCACCCACACTCACTCTATAAACACAGTCATCGTCTGCCTAGTCTTTTCCCAACTATCATCATCATTTCTGCCGAAAGACATCCACTGCTGGAGGCTCCCCCAATCACCGCCACTTCAACTGGTTCTGTGATTTTTGCATCCAGCGGTTTCCTGCGGCCTTAACAAGGTCATCGGTGCACCTTTTGGAGGGTAGGAGGCCTTCCAACGCTACGTCTTCCACTACGCGGTCGCCACTCCAGAACCTTTTGGCCCCACCGGCCATCTGTTCTGCGAGCAATGTGCCGTGCCCCTTGCCACTTAAGTTTGGCGATTCTTCGGGCTATGTCGGTTATCTTGGTTCTCCTGCGGATCTTTTCATTTCTGATTTGATCCCGTAGGGAAATTTGTTTTGATTTGATTTGAATGGTGAGGGCTGTCCTCTCCATTCAAATCAAATCAAATCAAAATATTTTATTTCACATAAACCTACATGGGCACTCATAAAACGTCAGAATCTAGGTGCACTGTACCGATTGGTCGTTTCCTATGGAGAAGAGCTTGCAAGAAACTGAGCGGTATATTTAAAATAATTGGCTTTAAGAATATTTCAAATTATAGTGTTAATATGTATGGGAGGACAGTGTAGGCCTGTCAACAACAACAACTACCAGGTACTTAAGAAATAGAAAATGGTCTACAAATCCACAGTCTACAAGGTCTACAACTTTCTCAAAATCACAAAAAGAAAACATCTGACCACGTTTCAGTGTTAGAGGTCATTACTGGCAACACCGCACCGCACTGCACCGGTCAAAGACTTTCGTCTTGAGACACTGAGGCTTGTGGGACGAGAACATAATATTGCGTAGCTTCCCGGACTCTGTCCTGCCGACTCGGATTTGACAATAGTGCCAACTACAGTCTGTTCTAAAAATATATCTGTTGAAAAGTAAATAAAGGGGTCAGAAAGTGTACCTCTGACATGTGGATGCCAGTTTGTAGTGTCACTTACAAATTGAGTTCTTTGATTAGATTATTTGAATACATATACCCACAAAAATTCCAATTTAGATGCAGTTGGAAACCAGTATTTAAAGTCTGTAACCACAGAATACATACTTCTAGTATTACATTAAACATGAGCTCCCACACAATCAGAGCCACATTGTCATTTAATACCACTATTCTGCCATAATCCTCATCGAAATAATCACAAAATGAGGCACTTATACCACAGTGCGTCAGTTCAATCTGCAGTAAAGTACTTCCGAATCAGACATTGTGGACTGTGGACGCGTGTTGCATGCGATATGAGTGTGTGCTGTAGGCACGGCATATCTTTGTGGGTTTTAATCTTTTGAAACTAAATCCTTTTATTTGTCAAGTAGTTAACGCTTCGTGGTTTTCAAAAAATGCAACTTCTTCTTTCTTTAGTGAGTCAGGAGGATAAGTAGCAGTATATTTTTTGGTGTTATAAAGTCAGTAAATTCACCATTGATCTGTTTGTCAAACGTAGTAATCCTCAAGGTCCATTATTTAGACCATTGATTGTATTCTTAGGGGGGCCAAGTTCACAAAAAGAAGTTTACGGGCTGCTAATTTGTTTTTTTTTTAATTCAGACTTTTGATGACAGCTGTCATTGTGTCAATGACCCGGATCAATCTGATGTTACACCATTTTCTCGACATTTTGGGCATAAGTTATGCTTAATGAATTTATTTATTTATGTATACTTTATTGTACACCACAGAACACATAACAAAAAAAAAAACACTTCAAATTATACAATGCGCGGCCTTATCAAAAGAAAGAAAAAAACCTTTATTTACGGTAAACATGACTCAGTGATCGCACACAAACACCAAAAAGAACAAATTGGGGGAAAATATGCTTCACATCCACGCAAAACGGTCATCGCTCAGCTTAATGCTACGACCTATGCGAGACAGAGCCCCAGCGCTTATTTTCAGCGACAGCCGGCGTTGAATGACGTCAACGTGCAAATAATAAGAATACTATACATATACACATAAAATAAACTAAAATAGAAACACCGTGTACCTCTATCTTTATAACAGTTCAATAAAACAATTCCTCGATTAGGTAGTCAACTAAAGTGTTTGCAGTCTTCGATTTTAATCAAATATCAGGGTTCAAGGATACATTTTGAACGTAAGCTTCAACCATCTTATTTGAAATAGAAGGTAAATTTTGTGTAGGTTCATTCCTACATAATATTATGAACAGGTACTAGGAGTAATATCCTCTAGTTGAGTCTGTTTTGAACCACAAAAATAAAATATTTGCGTTAATTTTTTGTAGCAAATTATTTGTAGTTTATGAGCTACAACATGAACACATAGTTACTCGCAACATGGCAAAGAAGTACCCTCTATATTTATTTATCGTTTTATATACACAATTATGCGTCTGCGCATAGGATTACCTATATACTTATTCACTATACTGCGCATAGCCTCACGTCCATACTCTTTGTAAGAGCGAATACATACATCCAAGGCCGTGCATTGTCGCTGCGTCTGCACAGATAATAATTTTAAGCTGATTTATTTGAACATGTCACCGAACGTCGCTTGATTGCATCATTTATGTAAACCTTACAATATGAGCGATGACGAATACTTGATGAGTTGTTAATACAAAAAACGCGTTATCTTTTACCATGTTACTTCTTTCCAAATTTTATGTTATGTGAGAAATAATTGAAACTGTCCTACAAAGTTAGCGAGGAGACGGTAAAGTTTAAGTCGTTTCAGAAGTAAACTTGTGAATGTAATTTAATATGCACTGTTGAACCTTAAACAGTTTTCTGAAAATATCGTTTTATAGATATTCTCTAGCTCATAGACAGCATAGCTCGTAGAAATTAGCATTAGGGTAAGGTGGGGCATTACGGGGACGCTAAGGAGAGTCCCTTATTGATAAAGCTATGTTAAAAATGTAGCTTCAATCATTATGTCCTTTTACAGGTCAGGCTACCTATAAGTCAAATTTGTTAACGATCTGTTCAGACGTTGTTGTGTGATCGAGTTACAAATAAACGAGCTCACTTTCGCATTAATAATGTTACTAGCCGTTGCCCGCGACATGTCTGCGATCGAAGATAAAAAGAAACCTAAATCCGTATCCAGGTCATGGTGTATCTGTGTGCCAAATTACATCCAAATCCGTTTCCCCGTTTTGGCGTGAAAGCGTAACAAACAAACAAAGAACCTTTCTTCGAATAATAAAAAAAAAAAAAGATAGGATTCAGCTGCAATTCTGTACAAAAAAAAATTGTAAGATTATAACAAAATTCACTTTAACATGACAATTTGAACCAGATTCTAACAAAAACCTAATGTGCCCCAAGGTAGGGGCAACATAAGGTACTTAAAACAAGGTCTGAAAGTCTACCTTAGAATGATTCAAAGTTTTACCTTTGTTTATTTTATTAACGCGACGCTTCAACGTGGTCTGTGGAACACCATACCCACTCTTTCTCCTTTTGTGGGTAGTTAAATACCTATCTATCTTCACTCAGGCTTAAGGCCTTCGCAAAAAGCCACGTCGCGCTGTCTCGTCGCGTCTGTATGCGGGAGCCTTAAGTGTGAGTTAGGTATGCAAAACGTAAGACACATTTTGACAAGATACCGGAAATACAAATTAAAAAACAAAATGTTATGTGCAGACATCACAAAGTACAAATGACCTTCACCACAAATGAAATCTGCCCAGTCAGTCTTGTACTTATGAAATATTACTGTTAACTACGCAGACAACATTTTTTTACGACCTTTTCGACTGCCTAGAGGGATTATGTTTAACCTTTTTGTGAGTGTGCTAAGCAGTCAAGTCACCCCAAGTCTACAAAGAATGTTACTTCTTTAGCTCAAAGATGATTATCTATTACGTGCTTTAATTATAATATATTCACTAGCTTCCTCCCGCGGCTTCGCTCGCGTGTTTTTGATGAAAAGTATGTATGTATGCCTATGTACTTCCTCAGGCTTCAGACTCAGTTCAGCGGATTGGCCGTGAAACATCACAGCCTCGCTCTACGAGCACTTTTGAACCATATGTTTAGATTACTCAGTGCTAATTTCAACTATAAAACTGAATGCAATCAGCACATCTATAACGCGTTCAAGAGCTGTCAGTGTTAAGATTCCACAGAAAATAATGACACTGACAGCTCTTAAACGTAGTTTATGTTCTTATATTACATTGGTGAAATTTGCCCTTAGTGTAAAAGACAAAGTTTATCTACATTCAATACGGAAAGCGATAAAGCTTAAGACCTTAGATAAATGATTGGTCACGCTGAGCTCGACTAGATACCACACTCTATACAAACACTATCTCCGTAAATGCGGCAACTCATTTTTATAATGTGTGTAAGACATGCGTGAAGAATTGTGTAAAAACATATTTGTGTATAGGTTAGGAGTAGTTTTCTTCTTTGTAAAAAGGAAGGTATTTATATTAATGATTAGGGCTCAATTTTAATAAATAATAAAAAAATCATATGAGGGTATATTTTTTTCATTGTTCGATCAGAATCCTTGGGGAAAGTTGTTCAGTTTCGTGGGTAGAATCACCCCTTGAAATAGTGTCAGCTAACATTTTTACACCTTATGTGTTTAGATTACAAAGAAAAACATTAAATATTTATAGAACTAGGTTAAGTATATTGTTTACTTAGCTAGGCACTTAACTATGTTAGATAAATGAACTAGGATTTATAATAAAATACAGAAACAATAAATTCACAATATAAAAATCTCAACCACGGGGAACTTGACTCTTGTATACGCGGCAACACTGAATGGTGTTTAGGGTTCATGTTATTTTATGTTGAAATGATGTAAATAATTAATAACTTACAGTGGGCGGTATCTAGTCGAGCGCAGCGAGACCAATCATTTATCTAAGCTTAATACTTTAAAATGTATATAAATTGTGTGTGTAAAGGTAGATACATGATGTTGCGGACTTTTATTTAGAACTGTTTAAAGTAAAAAATGCCACGATAGATTATCTTCGTGTAAGTCTAACGGTTGAAGCAGCGCATGCCAAGATAGCTCTCAGAAGGCAGGTTTTTTTCAGGCTTACTTGATACTTATCGTTAAATTACGGCCAACATCACTCAAAATCGTTATAAATTATAGCATATGTGTATAAGCTATATTAAAGTTTCATCAAAATCCGTTCAGTCGCTTTTGCGTGAAACAGTAACAAACATCCATCCATCCATTCTCACAAATTTTCGCGTTTATAATATAAATAAGTAAGAAGTAGGATTATAGTAGGATATAAGTAGATTAACTTTATTAGCACGATTAAAATTTAATTACACTGAGGCAGAGACACTTAAAAATTATAACATTTATTCTATCAATTGACATGGAATATTTATTTCTTATCTGAATTCACATAATACAAGCTAAATAATAAATAAAATAACATGAATATAAAAAGGTTAAGAATCATAGGGCATCGAAAAATTCGTTCACATCGCTGTCAACAGGAAATGTACCCAAAAGGCTGACAGCATTGCCACGTTGTATGATGCTAATTCTGTGGGCAAAAAATAGGCCAGCCGTCTGGTCACGTTATGAGTCGACCACCTTCTTAGCAATGTCTCGAAAAACCAAGTGGGCACTCGGACCCCATGGCCCTAGTGTTTCAACCCCAAACGGCTCAAACATATAACTCCCAATATGATCGGAATATTTCCGCCATTTGATGTTTTCCGCACCTGCAGCAGCCGCACCCCGGTGACAAGAGCACGACGGATGATGGCATTAATGCTGGCGTGCCGTGCTATTCGGCCTGCGCTCTTAATGCAAGATAGGCCATGGTGTCCCAGGCAATCGACAGCGTCACCGCAATGACAGCTATGCGGAGACTCGCCAGGAGCGCCCAAACGCAGACGAGTAGCAAGCCGGAAAGTGGTGTCACCCAGCATAGTGCCTATGTTGAGTGACGGTAGCACCTGAATCCAGAGGCCCGACTCCCACTCTCCCACACTCAGCAGGCGGGCACGCTTAGCAGTATAAGATGCCGTATTAATAAGATTACTCCGTACCAACCTGCAGACCGGCTCATCCAACTGCCTCTGGGAAGATGGGTTCACGGGCCGATCTGTATCCGGGCAAGTCGCTGTCCAGGCGTTAAACGCATCAGTCAAGCACGGCACTTCAACAACCAGAGAGGAGGCTAAAATTTTCCTGGTCAACTTTTCAGTGCTGTGGACAGAGGACAGGCACCGACGAAAAATGTCTACTCTAGATGGTTTACAATCATATGCTGAATTCATAATTACCGTTTGCGCACTGGTTATAAATTGACCCTGTATAAAATATCCTTTATATATAAAGCCACATTTAGAATGGATTTTAATGTGTAAACAGATGTGGGTGCTTCCATATAGGGAGAGAACGTAGAAAATATATAAAATTTGGGGCAAAACAACGAGCCATACATTAATATTGGAGAATCTGTCCGAAATTTCGTTGAAGTTTTTCATTTATTCTTCGACGAAACAAGAAAAGCTGTCTTCTAAAATTCGGGACCTTAAGAGGTCCGGTGAACATTTTTCAAAAATTTCGATATGTGGGGCTATTGCATTAAATTTCTCTAGGGTCAATTGTCTGTCGGTAATGTCGGTACGGTAAATTTCTCATTTTGGGGGTTAAGTTAAGTCCAAGACTTTGGATTTGAATTGCTGATTGAGAAGTTGTGGGTCTTTAAACGGTGTCTACATCACCTGCTAGCGTTTCATCGTCTAAATATCACACGTTAAATTTTGAATTTAGTTTCTGGATAATTGGATGAATAGACATCCTACTGCAGATTACAAAACATTGTCCTTGTATAATCATTTGGAAGGGTTACAGGTACCCTTCCAAATTATTAATACATTACCACATGAGACCATAAATTTCAGGTAGTTCATTTTTGACTTCAGCCAACAAAGCGTCCCGGTTTACAGAATTAAAAGCATTCTTCACGTCAACCTTGAAGATGAACTCACCTTTGTTGGAGTTTAAAAAGGTAGAAAGGGCATATACGGCAGCCTCACGCCCTTTCGACCCAAAACCAAGCTGCTGGGGTTGAAACTTAGCTGTTGGTGATTCGCTATACCGCTTACAGAATATTTTGGCTGCCGTGCGCCAATTAACTCAGCGGTCGAAACGTTTACAAAGGATGAATTTAGGTCGGGAGGGTCGGGGATATCAGGATAGGTGAGATCATCCGCAGGCGCTGGGTGTTTACTCTCTAGAGCTGTTAGCGTTTCAGGAGAGTTAGGCGCCACCATATCGCTACTGAACAGAATCCTGGCCGCTCACCTGATGTCACCTTCACTTAATTTAGATTGCACATGTGAACAAAAGCCTTTTTGTGATTGGTTAATTGCAGGTAATTTTGGATCCAAATCAGGGTCGAATTATTACAATTGACTTTAATTTGGTTAGTTAAGGTTTGTTTTAGTTGCCAACATTTCTGGACATGTATAATTCCATAAGGGAAGGTAAGTAGTTTCTCTCAGGCACTTAGTGAGTTCTCCTCGGTCGCAAGATGAATACATCGCGTCAAACACATTGTAGCAGTCCATCACGCTCCCCGGGGAACTCTCTTTAAAACTGGGGAAGAATTTTTCAATTTTGCAGGCGTTTGCCACCAGGTTTGGTCGTTTTGTTGATGTTGGGTTTGTGGCTGGGGGACACAATGGTACACTATGTGATTTGTGGATCTTGCCATAGTGTATCCTTAGCCCCCGTTCGCCTTTAAAAACATGTGCATGTGAGCATGACGGGAATCTCACCTGCTGGATATCGAGCGATGTGACAGGTTGACTGGCACTGCTTCGGCGTCGCTACTGCCGTCACTGATCATATAAACTATGAATGCACTTGCCTATAAAAATAAAATAAACTATATACACATGCACTAAAACAAACGACAAAACCAAACCAATTTTTCACTATTACACTAAATGTCACTGAAGACGGACTGTCACAGTTTGATGAGTACGGGACAGCTGTCCTGTCGCCTGGGGCGCAGCACTCTCAGAAGTCGCAACTTCTGGCCTGACTGCAGGCGTCGTGATTGATGTTATTTTTACTCGTGGTTGGGGTTTTCTGTATAATTATGTTAATATTTTAAGACGCCACAAAAAAAAATCTTTATTTTACACACTTTTGTCTACATTTCTTTTTCATTTCTCCTTTCGCAGGTGAATAAATATTTCATTGTGAATTAATATTTTCGCAAATAAAGATTTTAATTTTTTACTTGAATTCTTAGAAAACGTATATATTTTATAATTATTATAATTCATACTTAATTTCTTAAATAATTGACGAATTTCAATTGATTATTAATATTTGTGTGTTACGCAATTGTATTTTATTATTAAAAAATAAAATTTTAAATAAATAAATAAATAAATAATAAAATCGTTTATTTATATAAAAGAGTCACATTTGCAATCGATACAATAACAATTAAAAAGAGCACAGTTGCTAATATGCCTGAACTAGGTAGAACCTGTGTTTCAGGCTAGAAAGTCCAAAACTAATTAATATAATAAATTAACAATGAGTACAAACTAAAAACTAAATTAAAACTTAGGTAAACAACAGTAAAATTGCATGTTAGTGGATCTATTTGCAGACAACAAGTAGATCTTCTGTGTGTGCATAATCAATGGTTAGTAAATATTTAAATATAATTTGTTTACAGCTATAATTATTTAATTTATAGATACTTAGTTTTCTATTTAATTTATTGTACAGAAATGGGCCTAAGAATGTAAAAAATCTTTCTACAAAGACATGTTTCGAGGTTGCATTGGATAAGCATACTATGTCATTCCGTCTCTTCTTAGTATTGGTAGCATTGTAGGTAAGCATAGTGTGCTGTTTTAATACTAAGTGCATAATGAAAAGCTGCCGTACCGTCAGTACCTTGCAGTATTTATATAACAGATCTGTAGGAAAGAAAAAGGGATGGAAGTTTGCTACCTTTAAAATAGCTCTCTGAGCTCTTTCAAGAGGAAGCAAATTAGTTTTTGGTGCGCCACCCCAAGAAGTAATACAGTATTGAGTTATAGATTGACATAGGGCCAAATAAACTTGGTTTATTAATTTTGGATCTGAGATTGTTCGCAATTTTTTAAAAACATATATTAGTTTGCGCACTCTATTTGCTAGGTTTTCAATATGTTTTTTAAAAGAGAGTGTTTCGTCCATTATTACCCCCAGGTATTTTATGTTGCTCGTTTTGAGGATAAAGGGACATTTACACATGTTGACTGTACGGTTTCCACATTGATGGGCATATAAATGAGGGTTAGTAATGAGTTGAGGCTTGCGCATGAAGAAGTGAATATATTTAGTCTTGTCAGCATTTAATGTTAGTAAATTGCTTTGGAGCCAATTAGTCACAGTATTAAAACCTAGTTGAGCGATTTCGAACAGTTCGCTACTGGTTTTAGCGGTAAATATTAACGCCGTGTCGTCGGCATATGATATAATTTTGCCATCTTTAATATGTAGATTACACAGGTCGTTAATATAAATAAGGAATAGCGTGGGGCCCAAAATACTCCCCTGAGGAACACCAAAACCAGTATTTTTCTGCTCATCGCTCGTAATATTATCTATTCTAACATATTGGTAGCGGCCGTGTAAATAATCAGTAAAAAGTTTCAGCGGCGTTCCCCTTATTCCTATAGTCTCTAATTTATTCAGTAGGATAGAAATAGACACCGTGTCGAAGGCCTTGGCTAAATCGAGGAAGATACCCAGGGTCTGGTTTCCTTTGCCGAGTTCTTCTGAAATATAATCAGTCAGGCTATGCACCGCATCGGCTGTCGATAGTTTGGCTCTAAAACCAAATTGCGCAGGGGATAGGATTTGGTTTTTTTCTAGGTAACTAACTAGTCTACTGTTTATAATTTTCTCTAGTATTTTTGAAATTGAGGGGAGTAACGATATTGGCCTATAATTATTAACTACGCCTTTATTTCCCGATTTAAAAATAGGGATTACAACTGCCTTTTTTAGACAACTAGGGAAAATTCCTTTGGAAAGACAGATTCGAAATATATGTGTTAAGGGAGGTACCAAAATCTGCTTATAGTTTTTAAGGATCTTATTGCTTATATTATCCCATCCAACTGCACAGTCATCTTTTAACCCAGAAATAATTCGGATTATTTCATCTTCATCAATGTCTAACATAGCAAAAGATTTCGTGTTACGGCTACTGTATGATTTTTTTAAATCTTGTAGGTCGCAATATTTCGGAACCTGTTCGCCTAGAGTTTTCCCAACATTTACAAAAAAGTTATTAACATTGTTAGCTGATATGAGTGGTGAAGGATTAGTAAGCAGTAAACTGATAAAGATCAGGTTAAAATTGATTTAAAAAAACATGAATCCCTCTCACTGTACGCTGTCAAAGCCGATTTCTAATCGAAGCGTAAGTAAGATTAATAATATATGGGAATCATCGATTCGACGAAGAAGAAGTACTTCTGACATGTCAATAAAATCTTCCGCCGTTCATGCGCAAACAGATCGTTTGTTGGATTAGAATCCAATTAATTGTGGCTAGAGTGCGGGGTACTCAGCACGCACTATATTGCCGACTATTTATGTTCTGTGTTCGTAAGTATAAATCTGCTTTGTTTTGTAATCGAGTTATTTTGTATGCACGTGTTTCTGTGACAAGTAAGTCTATTTTTCTTTTTTTTTGTAATGGGTAAAACATGTTAAACTCGCGTCAGGACACGTGACCTGATCGAAAATTCGTAAGACGGATGATTGTTGATTTTAGATTTTTATTGATTGATTTTTCTGAGAGATAAACTTTTTAATGTAATATAAATTGTCATGTTTGTCTACGATATCGCAAAAAATAAATATTGTATTCTAGCACATAAATGATAGTACTTTCATACTAATAATTAAAGCAATTCGTGCGAAATTATTCCCTAACCATTCCAAAATATCAAAAATGCACAACGTTAATATTCATGTTTTCACTTCTGCCGGGACTCCCGGAGTGCAACCCGTCGTAGTTTTTTTAGTATTAAGGTATATGTGTATTTATTTATTATTGGGTGTTTGACTTTTCACCTTATTATCCTTTGGAAACTTTTATAACTAGGTTTTGCCATGGGCTGCGCCTGCGTGTTGTTCGAAAATTAACCCATGGGAACATACTACCAAGATAAAAAGTATCCCATGAACTACCCTGGTCATGGTCTATCCATGTGCCCTATTCAGCCGTTGAGGCGTGAAAGTTAACAGACACAGACAGAGTTTTTTCGAATTTCCAAGGTCTCAAGGTTAAAGATATTGCCAAGTAATACTATTCGTGACTTGGGCGTACATCAAGAAGCAATTGTCAAAAAAGCCTCTGAACTGCCTGGGTTTTTAATACGTCTCTCTAAGTGGTCGTTATATGTTTAAGGAATCCACGGTATCATAAATACATTGAAAACATACAGAGACGGTTTATAAAATATCTTTGTTTTCATAAAAAAAATCCATATCAGTCAACCTGTTATCTTGGAATATCAAGCATCATCTGCTACCACAGGTAGGTCGACGTAAAGTTGCAGACTGTTTATTCTTATCCACAATAACAATGGTGATAACCCTGAGTTATTGTCAAAATTGTGTGTCAAGTAAATTCACCCATAAGTGTACCTCATACATCTTCGAATTATAGGCAGAACAGTTTTATTGTGTGCCCAATCAGAAATTCCAATGATATATGCAAAGAATTAGATTTTGATTCATTCCCAATGAGTGTGAATTCGGCCAGAAGGTGCTTAAGCCTCAAACTTTTAAGTAGCGGTAGTTATATTGTTTTGTTTTATTATTTTTTATTTCAGTCGTAAAATTGTAAACCTAGCTTATAAATAACTTCTTACTTTAAGTAAGGCGATGTGTTTTTGTTTTCACACCATAAATTAATGCTTACCTGCGACAGTAAATAATTATTCTGACAAATCCTAAAAAAAACTATTTTTTTTTTACGTTTACGTTAAACTATACAAAATCAAACTGATTGCTTATTTAAATGTTTATTGTATAATTTTTATTATGCAATTGATTTGTCGTTTTGTAATTACTTTAATTCGCAAAATAAATGATTACTATTTAAGAATCATGTATATAGATACATGATTCTTAAATATAATAATCATTTATTTTGAAAATGAAAATGAAAAATGAAAATGTAAATAAAATATGTGATAGCACATATTTTATTTACATTTTATCTATTGTGGTATAGTAATTTTATTGTGCATCGTCTGCACATATAACTAAATTATTAATGTCTAAGTACAAAATATTGTAGAACATTTTAAAAGAGTTACGGTGGAGTTCCTTGACCATTTTTCTACATACGTAAACCTTTTGGAAGGGCCTAGAATCAATTTTATTTTGACGTTCAAGTGCCTATTTGAAAAAAAAATATTTGACTTTAACTTTAAAGCTATATGATCGAAAATGTTATAACAACCCACATCAGGTTTACATATATATATATGTATACAAATATTATCTGAGACTATGTCTAATCACGATCCACATAACTAATTTACTACATATAGTGTAGTATAGTATGGATTATAATTGCGAAATTATTGTTTATAACGTTCTTCAAAGACAAAAAAAAAATTGTAAGATATAATGAGTTTGTTTTCTTTTAAAAAGTATACTGAAAAAACAAAAAATCCAAGGTAAGATAATTTATTTCCCTTTTAAAACCGTTGCGTGCGGCAAGTACAATAAAAAGAGACATCTGCACCACCACAGGGTTAAGCCGACCTTCATTTATTACTCGACCCTCGGCCACCGCAGCCCTAGGTCGCGAGTTAAAATTGTTTATTAAACACCATTATCAAAGTTAGCCGCAACTACTTTGTTAGTTGCGTTAGCATGACTTTTGGTTTTGCTATGGAAGTTTGTTTACAAGGCTATATTTTGTACCTACGTCCTTTTTAAAGCACTGAGGCCTAGTGGTAACGGCCGCGACTAACAAGTTGTAGGTCGTCGGTTATTATTTTATCACCGGTGTAGGAAAAAATCTGGATTCGTGAAAAAACCGACACGTCCTAGAAACAAAAATTCGAAGACATGTGACATCTAGTACCCGCACTGGACCCGCGTGGTGGATTACGGCCCACTCCCTCTCAAAGAGATGAAGACTGTCACAGCTGTGGGAACATAATAGACTGAAGGTTTAGGTTTGTCAGTAGGTCGAAGGCGAAGGCTTCATAAGGTACATTATTACTTGTTGAATTAATTCCAATTTGATTCAAATAAACAAAATAACGAAGTAATTCGCTAGAGAACTAAAGTAACCGACATTGCACGTAGAATGCATGCTGAAGTGGAAGTGGGCCGGCCATTTCTGCAGACGGACAGACGGTCGATGGAGCAGACATGTGCTAGAGTGGAGACTGCGTATGGGCAAACGTAGTGTGGGACGCCTGCGGCACGATGGATCGATGATTTGAAAAAGGTGACTGGCACGGATGGATGCGGACTGCTCAGGATCGGGATGGTTGGCGCTTTTTGGGGGAGGCCTACGTTCAGCAGTGGACGGCAATTGACTGATGATGATGATGATGAAACCAAATAAAATATAAGAAGAGCAACACAGACTTATGAAAAAGCGCAAGGTGCAGAATTCCAAAGCTAAAAAAAGGTAAAAAGCGTCGTCACTGTTGCACAGAGTACGTGTAAGTAGCAACAGCATCCCGAGTGTGATAGCGGACAGGTGGACAGGTATGACTGTCCGTTCTTCAAGCACTGTTTGCGATTATGTGTGAACAAATACGGTTTCAAGCACTAAGCACTGAATGAGTAAATAAATAATAATAAAAGAAAGGAAGACCATTTTAAGATCCAGATATAGAAGGTGTTTTTGTTAAGAAGCCGGTACTTGTGCAGGATTCAGATGACTTATTCTCGGAAGCAGGCAAGGTTATCTATCGAAGTCCATATCTCCGTACCAACTAAATGATCTAATAAATCCGGTTCCAGTAATTTGTAAAGCTATACAATTTTATAGGCACTAAACTCTGGGAATTATTAATCTGTTTACGTACGACTGGAGACTTTCCATCCGGTACCTACAGTTTACTAACCCTTTGTAAATGTTATGTTAGTCTTTGGCTTTCTGGGGAAGTTTCCGCGTTCTTGCGCATTATGGGTTGGGCGTTATGGTTGTTTACGATAAGTTCAGTTCAAGTGCATCTCTTTTAGAAGTATTATTGATTAAATTTATATGAATAATATCATCATTCGTATCAGACCAGAAATATGCAATGCGCCAACTATTACAGATAAAAAGAAACAGCCCTGGGACAGACAGACCGACAGAACGACGGCGTAGGCTTCGTAATAGAGTCCAGTTGGTACCCTATGAGTGAACCCTAAAAAGGATATTTAAACCATTTCAGGATGCTATTAAGAAATAAATAATAAATGATTTTTATTTCGGAACAAAGAATACATAGAGTGTTAGTAACATAATATTAAAAAAATATTATCTAGTGTTAGTACCAATCACCCTCCACACAAACTGCTTTACAATAGGAGAGCTGAAAATCTCCGCTACAGTTCTGCGCAGTGTTTAATGCGGTTGCGACTGTCTCTCACTCTCCTCAGTAGTGAAGCTGTTTTCTTGTGCATGATCGCATGAATTCGGTAGGCACGAGCTTGCGCAAACATTTCCGACGCGCTGAAGTAGCGTGGAAGTCTCAATAACATCCTGAAACCATATTGGTTAGACTAAAAGAATTTAGGTACCTATGCATTATTTTGTGACTAGCACTGCGTGCACGGTTTCAGACGCAGCACCTTTTTAAATTATTTATTTCTTTATTTACATTTAAGACTATCCCCCAAGATGTATTTTTAATATTAGGTTAACAATTTACCATGTCATTTCGGACCCTGTAAAACTCTTTTATGTAACTTTATGTTCCATAAATTCTTCATCTTGAAGTCATAAAAACAGTGTCAAGCGTAGTTAGCAGAAATGAAAATATTTGTTTTAAGGTCGTGCTCTATTCTAATATTCAATCCTTTTCGTAAGGTTTCAAAAGGCCATTTTATGTATGTAGACCGTTTTAATATTTAATTTTCCTCTCAGCAATCTGAAGATAGAAGAGTAACGAGCGCCTTTTTGAGATGAGACTCACGTTTTTTTGATGCAATCTTTACTTTAATATGTATGTTTGAGTCCTAAAACCTCTCCGTGCTGTAAGCACTTAAAGCCGTTGGTACCAGCCAAGCTGTCATTCGTGAATCTATGAGAGACGTTAGAAACAGAAGTCCAACCAGTCTTTCCAAGGGGTATGTTACCCAGTAACTAAGTAGTACAGGTCAGATAGGCAATGAATCTATGTCAAATACTTCGGAGTTTTTCCGAACCCAATAAAGTTCGACAACGCGGAATATGAGTCTTAACACGGGAATGAATTTCGACCAGTTTAATTATGTTTTTTCATTAACACAACATCTCGACATTCATTCTTCTCAGTTAATTGAGAAAAGTATACTGCTTATCTATGGATTTATGTTTCAGCTAAGTAGGTATCTTGTGAGATAACTCTTTAAAAAACGTACAACCCATTTCGAGTAGCAGGATAAATTATAATCGAATGCTTGTCGCAGCTGCCAACCACCTGCTTTTTATTGAAACCGGGGTGTTTAACGGCGGTGGCGATGCCCGATTTACCGTAACCCACTCGTTATATTACAGAGACTGTGGAATTCGAAAAATACTTCGTAAGTGGAAAATAACACGTTCGTTCTCGGGTGGCGGATAATTGTAGTATGTGATGGTTATTAGCGGAGATGTTAATGTGGAAATGATACAGTTACAGGTATTTTGTTCACGGAAATTGCGTTGAAAAGTACCTTTAAAAACTGTTAAAAACCCATACGAAAACAAGGGTTTTTTCTTCGAGAATGTTTTTGTACAAAAAAAAAAGATTTCAGTTACTCGTAGATCTGGTAATTTACCCATTGTAACATGTACCTTAATGGTAAACTAAGTACACATGAGTTTATTCAATTTTGATGTAGGTAAACACCAAACGATACGCACCAAACGGTGCGATAAGGAAAAATATTTTTACACCTTGAAAAAAAAAAACACTATAATGTTTTTTAACCATTACAAGCAAACTCCAAGATATCGTTTTATCCTTGTTGCTATGTGTTTGTGCAATATAAGTGAAAAAGTGTGTCATCTCTGCTAATTCCCCTAGGGAATCGACGTAAACATAATTTTAGGTATTATTATAATAACATACCAAAAACTATAAATACATATTATACGTAAACATTCAGCCATTCAACCTCCAACAATTTATAGCCCCTTAGTGTACATAGTAAAACATGTTTTTCTTGTAATATAACATTTATTTTTACTATCCGTTGTTAGATGAATGTAATGTTGGAAGTTTATTGTGTCAGTAGGACAGGACGCATTTATTTGACTGGATCTGTTAGTAAACATCAGATGTTGGCTATGTATCAAAGTATGATGTAAATATGGATTTTTCCTTTCCTTTCTATTCTAGTTACGTATGCAAAAGAAAGCTTGGGGAAAATAAATGAAAATTTGTTTTTTCGTGTTTTGGACATACAAATGTGACTTTTAAGGAACGGCATTTTTGGAAACGGAGCGGTGGAGCGGCGCCTTTACAGGTACTACTAAATAAGTTCTTATGTTTCAGGAAGGGTTAAAAACACCATTAACTAACCATTACCTAATATTCAAACTGTCTATTGCCACTGCTATAACATTTAATATTTTTACATTCTACATATAAATGAGCACGTCTTAGTAATACGATGTACGCAAAATCAATTAATAAATTTTTAATTAACTATAAAACCCTTACAAGTGCAACCTTACTCTCTGTTTCCGGAAACAGGGGTAAGGTTACAAACTTACAAATTAAATAAAAATAAGGTTCCGGGTTTGTAGTCAACGTTTTATAAAACCCAATTTATTTATTTCATGTATAGGCGCTAGTCAACTGTTGCATTGTGGAAATGTAATGATGGAGAAAATTCTCATTGCTAATAAGTGCTGATTTCACCAATGTTTCTGAACGCGTTCAGCACTTCGAAAAAGGATTCAAGAGCTGTCAATGTCGAAACTCCATAAAATATAAAGACACTGACAGGCCTTAAACGTACCTAGTTTATGTGCTGATCGCGTTCAGTGTCATTGCTGAAATCCACCCTAAGTCTCATATAACAAAGTCTTGCAGATGATGTCGATCGAAGCGTGGGAAAGGACTGGATTTTTGTTGATCAGTCACGAATTTCACACGGTTGAGATTTTTTTTAAATTGAAAATGTGACCATATAATACTTTTGTCATGGCTAAATAATAATAGCAGCATGGATCTATCGAAGGTTAAGCTACGTTGGCTGCAGTTGGTTCATGGATGGGTCCATTACATATCGAGACCCCTCCGTGCCTTGAGGAGCACGTTAAGCCGCAGGTCCCGGCTGTCATTCGTGTATTTGGGACAGTCTTTACTGGTAGTCTAAAGGCCAAAAGTGTGATAACCAGTCTTGCCAAGGGGTATGTCAAGTTCGTAACGTTACGTAACGTTTCAAGTTCCTTCTTGATACACATAACAGATATCTGAGGTCATCGGAAAACTTAAGACTGGAGATGCCGATGATTCTTAAACAGTTCAAGCAAGGTTAGGAAATGCCTTGCCCATGTCGATAAGGCGTCCTCAATCACTGTCCACTTTTAAAGTTCTGGTAAAAAAACACTTCTTCTCTCCTTAA
The DNA here is from genome assembly GCA_963555695.1 of Dasypolia templi. Classification (NCBI taxonomy): domain Eukaryota; kingdom Metazoa; phylum Arthropoda; class Insecta; order Lepidoptera; family Noctuidae; genus Dasypolia; species Dasypolia templi. The sequence continues at coordinate 3,002,539 of OY743145.1, forward strand.
ACATTATTACATATTAGTTTCCTTGGTCTTGTTTCGTGTGTATTATTGTATGTGATTGTGTCACCCAATGTAAAATTTCAACATCTACGTCTGTAATTTGTAAGGTGAACATAATAAAGAGTCTTCTATCTATCTATCTATCATGTTACCCGTATCGTGTTAGCAGTAACTGGGTTGTAGTGGCCATAGACGCTCTATAGAGTCATTATTTCGCCTGGATACGTGACCAAAAAACTTCAGCATTCGAGACTGTACTAGTGCTGGTAGACGCTGTTTGATGCCGAGTTCTTGGAGTATGGAGACGTTTTGTGTAGAATTCTGCCCAAGAATTCTTCTCCAGAACCACATTTCTAGAGCATCTAGTTTTTTCTTTTCCAGTTCTCGTAATGTCCACGTCTCAGCTGCGTACAGAAATATGGGAAATTCAAGTGTTCGAACGAGTCTGATTTTGGTGGCCTTGGTTATGTTACGATTCCTTCATATTTTTAAGCTTGTCCATTGCCCCTCTAGCTATAGCCATACGCCGTTTCACCTCAACCACGCAGCTGCCATTGTTTGCAAACATTGCACCAAGATACACGTGCGATTGAATCACGTCGCAGTTCGCAATCGCAATGTCTGGCGAGTGTTTGTTGCTACGGTCTACAAAGTATATAAGTCGGCTTGTTGAATTCTCGTGCCTTCTCGATTACCTGACGGACAATGAGAATCTGCTCACTGATTCCCTTACCCGTCACAAAGCCAACTGGTTCTTGCGCAATCTCTTGCGACAGGTGTGCTTTTAGACGTTTATTGAGTATATTGATACTCAAAAAATGTTGCTTGCGTGGCTGATCAGAGCAATAGGTAGTTGCTGCATTTTTTGGTGGACCCCTTTTTGCATCAAAGCCCGTAGTCTTTCCATTCATTAAGTGTTTGATGAGAGCTCTGATTTCTGACTCGAGGATATTATCTGACTATAGGCTGGCTCCAGTTTATCACTCTCTGGTTCTGTTGATGTGAAGGTTAGCGACTGAAGATCTTCAAACTGTGACTGACATTAACACCTCCAAGCTTCCGGTATTTGCTCCAGTTCGCTGACCACATGACCATTACCGTCTTCAATGACTCAGGTTTTGGACGGCAGCGTTTTCGTAATAGGCCGAATTTTGTGATGCAGGTCTCTTGACTCATATCTACCTGCATGAGCTTCGTTGTCCTCACATATATGACGCAGATAGGCATTGCGACATTTCAACGCGCAGCCGAAACTACGGGGACTAGGAATGTAAAATTTTAAATACAGCTTCCTTTAACAATGTCGGGGAGCACTAAGAAGGGGTTTTTGGAAACTCGACATATATGGGGTGAAAAGGGTGAATTTTGTTTGTATGAAAAGTCTTATTGCCTGAGTTTATAAACTTGAAACTTGGCACGTATACATATCTAAGTAAATTATAAAGTTATTCATGTTCAGTTTTTCTCACCTACCCCCTAGAGGAGGATTGGGGGTGTAATAGTTTGTATTTAAGAATTTTTCTTCTCCGAACGGATCGAAAAGGGTTAGTCAAATTTACAGGGGAGGGTTTAACTGCGTGGCTTAATTAACTCGAATATTGGTATAAATAATGTTTGAGTCAAGTTATGGAAGCACGGTAATGATTTTCCAAAATTCCACCCCTGTGGGGGTGAAAAGAGGGAATACAGTTTGTGTGAAAAACTTTAAACTTGGCCCGAATACTTAAATCATTATTACTACCATTTAAAAGAGGTTTAAAGGAGGTTATTCACACGAGCAAAGTCGCGGGCGACGTGCTGAATGACTGATTTCGTTTCTCGGGTCAGGATGAGGGCTGCTGACTCCTCTTCCCATTCGGTTTTAGGAGTTGGATGTTTTCAATGAATGATTTATTGATTCTTTTAGAAATATATTTAATGATGAGAAGATTACTTTACAATCGTTTAACAGAGAATGAAAAGGAGTAAAACTAATTTAGGAAGGCGCGTGCGGTGCGCGATATTCGTCATATATTCTGTATGATGTGAAGTTGGTTGGCGACGCTCCGCGATGATTGGTCGATGTCATTCGCAAACATGCCGTTAGCGCCAACTTCAGGTCACCATCTTGCCTCTTTATGCCGAAAGATGGCTCAGGCTGTAACATATGACATCTCCAGCACCTTCAACACCCTGCCCTGGAGTTGTATTCGGGAGGCACTGCGTTATCATCGGGTGCCTCTCTACCTCCGCCGTATCGTTGGGGCTTATCTGGCGGGGAGGTGTGTCACCTACATGGGACGTGATGGCGGAAACCAGCGCCAGGTGTCGTGCGGTATTGCACAGGGATCGGTCGTGGGACCGCTCCTGTGGAACATCGAACTGGGTGCTGAGGGCGAGCTCCCGCTGGGCGCGGACCTGACGTGTTACGCGGACGACACGACACGGTCACGGCCCGGGGGAGTTCGCACAAGGAGGCAGCGTTGCTCGCGACGGCGGCGGTCTTACTGACGGTGAGCCGCATACGGCGCCTCGGCCTGGAGGTGTCCCTCAACAAGTCGGAGGCCATGGTGTGTTATGGCCTCCAGCGGGCGCCGCCGGCCGGATCACACATTGTGGTCGGGGTGGTCCGGATCGCTGTCGAGTCCACCATGAAATATCTGGGATTGGTGCTCGACAGCCGGTGGGACTTCAGACCCCACTTCCGGCGGCTGGCGCCCAAGTTGTTGGGCGCGGCTGAGGCGCTGGCAACGCTGCTTCCCAATCTGGGGGGCCCGAGCGCCGCTTGTAGGCGGCTCTACGTGGGGATCGTGCGATCGATGGCCCTTTACGGGGCTCCGATCTGGGCAGCTGACCTGACGGCCGCTAGCATCTCCGTTCTGCGAAAGCCGAAGAGAGCAATGGCCGTCAGAGTCATAAGGGGTATCGCACGATCTCCTACGAGGCGGCTTGTGCACTGGCCGGATCCCCGCCATGGGACCTGCAGCGCCATATGGAGCAGCGTCGGTCGCAGCTTAGCGAGGTCCTGGTGGCGGAATGGCGGGACAGGCTCTCCCGCCCTACCGCCGCCTCACCATCGAGACGGTCCGGCCAGTGCTCGACCTCTGGCTCGGGAGGAGGCAAGGCTCCCTGTCGTTTCGGGCGACGCAGGTGCTCTCGGCGCATGGTTGTTTCGGGAAGTACCTGTGGCATAAACAGGGAGCCGGACGCCCGGTGTCACCACTGCGTCGACTGCCGGGAGGACACGGCGTGGCATACGCTGGCAGAGTGTGCCGCTTGGGAGGAGCCGCACCGTGCCCTCATCTCTGAAGTAGGCAGTGACCTGTCGCTACTGGCCGTAGTGAGTGCGATGGTCGGCAGCGAGTCCTGGGACGCGGTGGTTTCCTTCTGCGAAACAGTGATCTCGCGACCTCGACGTAGGTGTGAGATGGAACACCGGGGTGGTTTTTAGTCAGCAAGAGTCTGACAGATCCCTCCGCCCGCCCCAGGGCGGAGGACATCCATGAGGATTTTCCACCCCGGGAACAAAAAAAAAAAAAAAGGCGGGAACATATCGACGGCGGCACATCAGATACTGGAAGCGGCACTGGCAGCGGGCATATTTTTGAAAACGGCCTGCGTGTGACACCTGATGCCGTGAGTAGGTAAGCCACTCTTGAGATTCCATCAGCACCTGGATGACTTCGTATAATCCTTCCTAGCTTCCACCTGAGTGGAGGCAGATTATCGTCTTTGATTAGAGCGAGTTGATTGAGCATAATGGAATCTTGATGAGTCTTCCATCTACTCTGCGTCTGCAGCTCCGACACATTTTCTGTGGCCCATCGTTTCCAGAAGCTTTGCCTCATCTGCTCGATCACGTCGTGTGCTACGACGTGATCGAGCAGATGAGGCAAAGCTTCAGGCGATGAGTTGGTGAAGCAGTCAAGTGTTGGTAGGCTGGAGTGGTCAGTGGCCGACCGATGAGGAAATGGGCGGGGGTAAGGGGTTGTAGGTCGTTAGGATCTGTAGACAGAGCTGTTAAAGGACGGGAATTCAGAAGGGAATGAAGCCCTGGGCCAACACCGTACTCAATTCCTCATAATTGCGGTTTGCACCCCCCACTACTCGCCGCAGGTGTTGTTTACACGATTTCACACCAGCTTCCCACAAACCGCCAAAATGAATCACGCATCACGAAGTATTCCGCGAACACAGCACGATTACTATATTACGTGTAGTGTTTGATGCTAGTGCTACAAAACGCGGTACGTGAACGATGGGCCACAGTTTTTGTTCCCGTTTTTTTTGTTCGAAGAATGAGGAGGAATGAAGCTGAATTTAATATTGTTATTTGAAACAAAGTCTTTTTCAGCCCCAACAAATTTTTCACCGTTATCTGACATTATCTCGGCTGGTTTACCCCTACGTGATATGAAACGTTTTAATGCGAGTATGTAATCCTATGTTGAAAGACTTGATACTAATTTGAGATGACGGGAACATGTACATAAACCAAGAGTTTTATTTTGGCAATGTTCTCCGATAGCCAACTCTTTAGATGCTTCTTTTACTTCATAACTGAATGCAAAGGAAAGCTGGCCGATTTTAGAACCTCTAACGTCTTTTCGCATGTTTTTAACAAAACTTAGCGATCATCAACATCAGTAATTAAATCACCGACAAAGAAATCTTCCTTTATGACCTTTGCAATAACTTTATCTTCCGTTTCCCGAGCGAGTTGACGTAAACAGCGCATACTTAGGTATGGAGCTGAAGCGGTTCCTTACGTAACTGTGTTGAGTCGGTATATACCTAATTCATTGGATGCATTTTATCACCATAAAATTAACGGAAGGTTGCGCTGATCGTGGTGAAACAGTACTTGCCGGTACATCTTCTCCACGTCAGCGCAGGCTACTCACTTATAGTGCCGAAAACAAAGAAGAATATAAAGTATATATCGTTTTGAAGAGGAGGTCCTATCATTTGTATTTCGCTAAGAGACTTGTTTGAAGTATTTGTAGCACTAGCATCAAACACTACACGTAATTTTGTAATCGTGCTGTGTTCGCGGAATACTCCGTGATGCGGGAGAAAGTAATGTGGCCATGCGAAATCGTTTATTCGAGACATATGCCCTAGTTCAATTGATTCCTTTATAAACTCACTTTACAACCTTTTACAAGAAGGAGACCGATCTAACTTGCGTTTTAATGACAAGAAACGAGATTTTGCGTTTTTAAATGAATCACCGAGCGCGTCAGCTGATTCATCCAATGGAATTCTTACTGAAAATCTACCACTACTATCTCATGTAGTGGTTGTAACAAAATATTCTTCACACTTACGATCTTCTTCGGTAAGAATAGGACCCGAACTTACAAGATCTACTAGTTCTCAAAAATATTTTTAAAGTTTGTGAATGCCTACTAAAATTAACCACCCCAATTTCGAATTCTGCAGGTATGGACCGTTGGATAATCGAATTCGATCCGTTTCTAATAAATCCCAAAACACGTCTGCACCAATCAGTAATTCGATCTCTGACGGTGCGTTGAACGTTGGGTCCGCGAGACATACGTTGTCCGGGATGCGAATTGTGTCAAAGACAATAATTATGAGTTGCCGGCAAACTCGTCGTAATGGACGGCAAAACAAAACATATCAGAAAAGTATTAAAGTTACTCGTTTTTGAACGCATGTTGATATCGCATAATTTATTCGATTGTGAGACCGACTGTCCCACGCCCGATATTCGTATAGTAGACTATATTATTGACACGTTTAATAGTTTACAAAGCTTTTCTGAAATAAAGCAGTTTTGGCTACCACGTTCCATCAGCGCTCGAGCTGTATGATATTTACTATTACCAACCAAGACATCGACTAGTGCGGTGGATAATAATACCTGTGGTAACTGTATGGAAGGCGCATTATCGATTAACAAATTATTCGCACATGATACGACAGAGACCGGTTTTTCATCAGCACTCGCCGCTGACGATGCCGGTATGGTTGCCATAAATAATATTGTTATTCTCGTTATGCAATAAAGTGTTGTGTTTCTCCTGGCACTACTTGCACGGCCCGAATATGCACTCAGTAATTAGGTAAACAATTACTACATAGTTCTCAAGGACCGTGTAGTAATTGTTTGCACTTGCACATTGCAGTATCAATGATCTTAATTCGGTCCGGAACTGCCAAGTTTAGGAATTTAAAACTCACGCTCAGTAGAATAATCTAGCTTCGATACTATGATGTGTATGACTAAGGTATCCCACATTTTAGTGGGCTCGTCAAGAGATTTGAGTGCTCGTAGGTTACGTAACACTACATCGCTTAATTCTCTGATTAACGAAGGAGATTCTTTGGTTTGTGCAGTAAACAAAGATTTCACATGGCTGTGGATTAACTGACGATTATTGTGGTACCTATTCTCCAACAACTCCCATGCGTGGGTTTAATTAGCGGCAGTAAACTCTAATGCACTTATAACCTGGAGTTCTGAACCACTGCGCGAAGATTTCAGGTAATGGAACTTCTCTGAATTGCGTCTACATCACTTCGTTTAAAAATCATAGATAATTAGGTTTTTTTCTACTTGAGCCAGTGATCGTATGAACAATTGGAAGAGGGAAGTGTAATCTGCGATAATTTAATAAATGAACTAAAATTACTAAAATGCGCACTTGAATATTGGTCTAGTGGTCGCAATCGCTAATGCTGAGCATGAGGTCCTGGGTTCGATTCCCAGGTCGGGCAACGTGTTACTGGGTTTTGTCTATCTGGAATTTCTCAGTAGCAGCCTGGAGTCTGGATTTGTGCCCGGTTGATGGCAATAGGCTCGCCCCCTATTACATGGGACTTAAAACATAACTGGCGAAATGTGGGTGTACTATAGGTACAACTCTGCCCAACCCTTCGGGGAAACAAGGCGTGATTTTATGTTATGTTATGAATATTTAACGCTATCACTCGCATCTGTTATTTTCACATCATCAGTTAAGCATTTTGCAATGGATATGATGGCGAAATGTGGGTGTGCTATAGGTACACCTCTGCCCAACCCTTCGGGGAAACAAGGCGTGATGTTCGAATCGTCTTCACTCATTCTAGCGGCTTATGAAACACAAAGGTTACTCACTGTCAAATACCAACTACTAATAAAGATGGTAGACACCACGTGTTGCGAACTTTGCGCGATGTTCGTAAACTGGAATTTGAAAATTACAGTACGGTATTAGACACTTGCAAATGTGATGGGAAGAACAGGAACGACCAGCCTGACCGTCTCTTGCTGATCCTCGATGCGATGCAAAGATCCGGTTCGAAAGGACCAATGTTGAATTCGATGCTCGGGTCAGGGGCTGCTGACTCCTCTTCCCATTCGGTTTTAGGAGTTGGATGTATTCAATGAATGATTTATTGATTCTTGTAGAAAGACATTTAATGATGAGAACATTACTTTACAATCGTTTAACAGATTTAAAAAAAAAAAAAATCGAAGGCGCGTGCGTCGCGCAATATTCATATATTCTGTATGATGTGAAGTTGGTTGGCGATGCTCCGCGATGATTGGTCGATGTCATTCGCAAACATGCCGTTAGCGGCAACTTCAGGTCAGCATCTTGCCTCTTTATGCCGAAAGATGGCGCAGGCGGTAACAATGACTGACTTAAGAGAAATTAAGGGTTACATCTATAATGTAGGCTAGCTCTAAGGTGGTTTTAGGAATACTTAAGAAGGACCTTCAAAGGGGTGAAAAGAGGGGATTTCGTTTGTACAACAATTTTACTTTTTCAAGTTAATAAACTTGTAATAATAATGAAGTTTGTCATTATTAGGTTTTCAAATTACCCCTCAAAGGGAATTGAGGGTGCTAAAACTTTTGACAGAAAGTTTAGGTGAAATGGTTCAGCAAATGGGAGTTATTAAGTGTTTGAGGGATGATTTCACTGCGTGTCTGGATTAATTAACAGCAAGAAGATAATACGAAATCCACAAGGATGAAGTCGCGGGCAAAGTGCTGGTTCTATTATAAACAATTAAGGTACTAACCTACCTACATACTCTTACACTAGTCTAAAGGGAATAGCGGTATTTGGGATTAAAAGCCATTAGAATCCAGGCCTCACAAGTCGGTTAATTGAATATGCCACAAATTAATAATACGACTTGTAGAAGCTTTATTAAAGCTGATTTAAGTACGAATCTAAGATCCACACTATGCTTTTACAGCAGATTCATTCGCGTTGCCAAGCCAAAATATTGTATGAATTTATGTGGCTTTTTCGTGTCATAAACTTCTTTCAGAGTCAGTGAAAAAACCAAAAAAAGGTTGTTTTGTTTTACATCTTAATATTAAACTATACTCTGTCATAACAAGTTCCTAAACATTGGCACGTTGCTCGGATGCCGTGAAAATAACTCTTTTCCGAGTATATTGGTTTGCCTCGCTACTGCGCTAGCGCTTCGGGTATGTTCGCATGGGCGCGCACGGATTGTTTTCATGCAACTTTGTTTTTTTTTGTCTCTTGTGCGCAGAGTGCGGGCCAGCTCCAACGTCGTTCTGAGGATGATAGCCGATAGGTTGGACTATGCCTATGTGCGACACTGCTGTGACAGCCAAGTTTCATATGGTGTGGCACGTAAGACACTACTGTAATTTTGTAAAATTTGTTTTGTTTTTTTTTGTGTGTTTTTGTATATTTTTTCTGTTTTCTAATATGGGTCTGTGGCACCTGAAATAAATATAAATGTTTTTTTAAATTTATTTTTATAACTAGGCATGTTACATTTTATGCTCCTCATGTTTTGAGTCACAATTGTTTGTTTATTGTTTGGTATTTGTTTAATAGATTTTATATCTTCAACCTCGCATGTCATACAATTGACCAAGACTGTAGTGAATAGATTCAAGACAATGTCAATGACATCGAATATTGACGGCTTCACTATGAAATATTTCTAGTAACTGCTCCCAAATTCTGGTGCTTTTTTATAATAAATAATACTGATAATGAAAATTAAGTGTTGTTGAACTAAGACAAGATACATGGTGAAGTAAATAAAAACATAACAGCGATTGGCTTACATCTAGATAGCGGGAGGATTACTGCTCTCCCAGATAGGCTACATTGTAGCCTGTGTTTAGAAGAAACAGTTCCGATCCCGTTGTAGTGGGAGAATTAAACATTGCTCGTGTAAATATTATTAGGCCCGATATATAAAGATGAATAAATAAGTAAAATAAGACGAAAATCTATGCGTGTACGATTAAGTCAGTGTAGTGTGTGTTGGTGTTAGTATATAGTGTGGAGTGTGGTGTGTGTCTATAATTATGTGTGGTGTGTGATGTATCAGATGTATGTATGTCTGATGTGATACCTTCTTTGAATTCTTCGTTATCCTAAAGTTTAGGTTTTGAAGAAATATGGGAACAGTCTTTTTGTAAATAGGAGTCGTTGAGCTAAATATAGAGGCTTTCTTGTTGATTCTATTATAGAGTGAAAGGCCAAGGTAGATAGCGAATCTTTTTATAAAATATGTGCGCGCAGGTGGAATATCGCATACAATGTCCTTACGGCGTTTGGCGATTTGACGGAAAGGTGTTTTTGGTGATGTGATAGACAACGTGTACAATAAAGAGCTGTCTTAAGTTAAGGACGTTACAAGATTTACAGAATTCGGTAGTCCGCAAAAGTATGTGTTTGAAAGTAGCCACTGTCAGATTAAATACTAATATTTATAATAATAATATTTTAAATACTTCTTTGACGTAATCATCTCATTATTTGAGATTATGTACCTACAATTCTCATTTTAACTCTTTTTTGTGGCGTTCGTAGACAGGATATTAATTCAGGTGTGTTTCAGTTGTAATGGCAATCATGTCGTTTGGGTTTAAAAAGGTTTTAATTTATTATTTTCTTTAACTTTTAGATTATTTTTTATTTTGAGAAAGTGAAATCGTCCTAAAATCTACAGTAGTTAGGACGATTTTCTACTTTGTTAAGTATTGTTGACACGCCTACACTGTCCGCCCATAACTATTAACACTGTAATTTGAAAATTTTGTAAAAAACAGTTATTTTTTAATGAGAAACCGTGAAGTTTCTTGCCGGCTCTTCTCCATAGGAAACGACCAATTGATACCTGGCTTCTGACGTTTCATAAGTGCCCATGTAGGCCTATTAAATAAAATATTTTGATTTTGATTAAAATAAATCATCTTTAGGGCTTACTTATGGAATATGAAATGCAAAAAAGATAATCTTACTGTTTACAATAGATGAATGTGAATCGGTAATGGTGATTGTAAATGGTTTTATAAAATGTAAGTGCGAATGTGGCAGTTGTGGTTGAGAACTGTACATTTTTGGTAAGTATATATATAGTAGAATTAATTAAATTGAAAACAAACACAAACTACACTCACGGAAGAACGCTCTAAAAAATATTTGTAAACGTAAATATTTTTTAGAGCGTACTTCCGTGAGTGTAGTTTGTGTTTGTTTTATATTACAACAAAATGATAATTACACAACATGAGAGCTAGCACGACTGCAGCTGAAATACAAGATAGATTTGTATATTTATCGTGTAAAGTTTTAATTACTTCTTTTTTTTTACATTTTATTTTCATTGGTTTGTTTCTGCATATTTTCATAGATGTAGAGCGCTTATTACTTCCAAAGTATTCTACTTTATTTTCCAGTAATTAAGACTAATTAAGAGTAATTAAGGCAGGCTTGCTGCAGGCTTTGTAATCGGTGTTTACTTGCACAAGACAATTGATTTTAGACAATAGCTCATCATGTTTGGCGGATATAAATTGAACTGATTTATGCATTTCGTCGTTATTGTTAGTAAGAGTTTTTGAGCTCGGAGAACATCGATTTTACGACATAATCAGACGGAGTGGAATGATCACAAAACTCTTTAAAAGTACTCTTGTATCGTTTTGTTCCTTCGATCAATGTGCCAATGATTACAGAGTCTGACAATTACCGCATCGATGTTGGAACTTTACTGGTAAAGTCGAACTCAAGACACCATGCGCAGCGATCTCGCTGTGTGTAAACTAGAGTGGTGAAATTATCTAGTTGTAGAATTCTGTTTTTTGTCATAGGAACATTGATGACAAAGTGGGTATAAAATTATCACAGTCTCATTAATATAATTGTCACTTACGTAAAGGAGATGGACAAAATGTGCCCCACGGAGTACAAACGTACATTTAATGCAGATAATTAAAATAAAATAAATAAAGAATTTTGAATATTTTTTTATGCCTCATAGCAGAAGTGGAGAAATAATCGTAATTAAAAGTTTTTCTGTTTGATTTGCGTTTTATATACCTTTTAATGTTGCCATATAATATTAGCAAAGATCAGAACAGGAAAAAAAAAATATTAAGGTTTTTAAAATAAAAAATAAACGCTTAGCGGGCCTTAATTATACACGTAAACTATTCGTAACCATAATGTAATAAAAACGTATTTTTTTGTACGTTTTCTTGTCTATAAATTGAACCATCTATGACTGAATTTATAGACGTTAGTGCAGTACGGATAGGATAATATGACGTTATTACTGGCAACACCGCTGACAAATGTCAATTGTCAATACCATATTCCTTTGACGACGATTATTGTCTTTGACGTTTGCGCCGGTTTTCTCGTTCGAATCGTGCTTATGTTTCATTGTTTTCGCATAGAAGTTTATATTTTATAGTGTCGTAGCGCCACACGAGTGCTCTAACTAATAATGATTGTAAACTGCATAATTACAAACATCGAAAATGGACCTTTTACAAGCGTGTGTTGACTGTGGTATCCCAATTAGAGAACGCGCGCAGGCGGCATGTAAAATCATCATTACCCCCCTGATGTGATGAGTTCTTCTATATGAGTGGTTAACTTTTGAGGTAAGTTCTAGTTTCAATAACTACCTCCTACTAAATTATATACGACAGGTATTATTTACTCCATATTCTAACGTCGTGATCATATCTTAGACTAATAAGTTCCTTTTTTACCTTCACAGTTGTCACCTCTTAGTTGTGTCTGTGGTGCCTGCTATGACAATAAACCAAGGGAAAGACAACTTGGTCTTATCAATGTTTGATATGGCTGTTGGAGATCAGTAATACGTGCAAGAAGACACGACATTTCGGAATTGAATTAATGTTTTGATAACATTAAATGATTAAAATAACGTTCTTCGTTTTATTATTTGCCATAGACAGAATATGCTACAGTAGACATTTTACTTTTTGTGAAAAAAAAAGTTACAAACTATAGATTTTATCAGATGATATAAAAATGCTTTTATAATTATTTAAAACTAAAATATTATTCATATTAAACTCATGGCACAGATATATACACATTAATTTACATGAAATACCTTAGCCATAGTGCAAAAATCAACCTTTTCAAACGTTCATAACTTTTGCCCACAACTGCTCAGCAATATGCCTCTTTTTAATTTTGTTTGTAGAAGATCAGTACTATTAAATGACAAATATTTTGTATCTGTACAATCTGGGGTACAAGCCCATACAATTTTTGGCCATGTCCTTTGTTTTGGATTTGATTTGCAATTATTGTTAACTTGTATTGATTTTACACTTGTAATTTTGTAACAGTTTCTTAGAGTTTTAGTTAAGTTCACATAATAGCAATATTTATTGTTAGAAACACTTCTTTTGTTTTTTTTTTACAACTACAATAAAGCTCAGAAACGCTTACAAAAACGGATCTTCCGTTAATAAGATCTAAGCATAGTTAATTTCCTCACAGCATAACCCTACGGAATTCAAACTACATTGTTACTAAGCTCCCGCAATGCTCATAGTTTCTAACAACTCCTGCCAAACAAAACTCATTTTGGAAGCTAGCCTCTACAATTCCAGCCCAACGAACGGATTAATAGTAGAATTCATCACAATAGTGAGATTAATTTGTATTCCCAGGTAGAATGGAGTCGGCGTCGAACTGGCGACCTTCCAAAGTGAAGGTAATTTGTCAAACGTGCCTTCCCTCTGGACTAATTATCAAGGTATCGGCGTCTGACATGAGAGCTTGTTAAGGTACGGCGGATTTGAAATTGGAACGAGAAGCCTTTTTTTTTGTTCCTGTAATATTGGGTAGCATCTGTAATATTGGGTCTTCATCTAGGTCTATTATTTTGTCTGCAGAAAATATCTAAAAACATAACGCCTATTTTCCTCAAAAGGTTGGGTGGTTCTAAACATCACGCCTGTTTTTCTCAAAAGGTTGGGTAGAGGGAAAAATATATATCGGAAGATGCATTACTGCAATATAATTGAACTCCGGCTGTCGCTGAAAACCAGCGCTGGGACTCTGTCTCGTTTTGCGTGGATGTGACACATATTTTCCCCCAACTTGTTCTTTTTGGGTGTTTTTGTTCAATCACTGCGTCATGTTTACCGCAAATATACGTTTTTTCTTTCTTCTTTTATTTCATTGCCCGACCTTATTTTCAACTTTTTCTTTTAGGTAATTTTCCTTTCAATCATAATCATAATCATTTATTTATTTGCAAACATGGGCTGATACACAGATATTTTCCCTTATAATAAAGTTCTCCATATTTTACCATTAAATGGGTATGCAAATAGTGTTATACAATTTAAAATATCAATAATGTCAACTATATTCAATAAATCACAATTCGAAAAATCAATAAGAAATAAACCAAAAATAATTAATAACTAAAAAAAAAAACAATACAACATTCCTAATAGCTAAATTCAGAATAATCAAATAATTAAGTTCAAAATAATAAATAACAAATAATTTTCCTAACGTAATAATTAGCTATAGTAGGCTTAGCATCTTTCATTCAAATACTCATTAAGATGTTAATAACATTTCTCAACTAGAAATTCGTGTATTTTGGTTCTAAATAGGTCTTTAACTTTAATTTCCATGATGTGTTTAGGTATTTTATTGTAAATTTTGGGTGCCCTACCTAAAAGATTTTTATTGAAAACAGCTTTTTAATGTGGTGTTGCGCAAATTTTATTTTTGTGACATCTAGACTCTTTGGGTGGTTATTTAGGTGCATGTTTGCTTTAACATAGCTTGCTACTTCGTAAATATAAAGACAGGGAAGTGTGAGTAGCTGAAGCTTTCGGAAATGCGGCTTACAACTTTCTATGCTTTGAATGCCACATATGGCTCTTATGTATTTCTTTTGTGCTATGAACGCCCCTTCTCTATCAGTCGAGTTCCCCCAATAGATAAGTCCGATATCCGTGGTACGCCATTAATAATGCTGGCCGATTTGAGATTGTCCTTGAGTTATACAGGGCATAGGAACAGTGGCTAAGTTTTTTGCATACATTTTCAATATGTGTTTTCCAGTTCATCTTTTTATCGATCCAGATACCTAAAAATTTAGTACAATCAGTCTCACGAATAATTTTGTCGCTATGTCTAATATATAGTTTCTTATTGTTTGTTCTTTGTTCAAATGAGATGTAAGTTGTTTTTTCTAGATTAATTTTTAGGTTATTTTGGGTAAGCCAGGTGATTATGTCATGTATGCTATTATTTATGCTAGTTATTTTGGATTTATTTTAAGCTAGTTTATTTTGGTTTTATTTTGCCATTTATATTTTGGTGCATTATAAATATATAATTATAGAAGAAAAAAGTCATGGCTATTGGAACCGTTATCTTCAAACTTATTAGTTATTGTTGTTTTATCTGCCTGGTCAAATAGATCTAAATCGTATATTATATTGCATACAATTCGGCTGTGTATGATTCTCATTCCATAGTTACTGATTTTCCCCGTTTTGTAGGAGAAAATCTCAAGCGATAGATCATAGTTGCTATCACAGAAGTGTGCGTATTCATTACTTTTTACATCTAAATGCAGGAGATTATTAAACATGTCTACTTTGTAATTATTTATTGGAGCACCTGCAACAGAGGTGGCTGCACAGATAATAGTGTTTGTATGGTTTACTCTTTGTAGGGATGCTCTAATTTTGCCTATAAAGTTTTTATAGTCCCTTTCCTCCTAAATGTCCTTTTCCCCGATAAAAAGTATGCTGAAGTCGTTGTTGGTAAAATCTTCAATGCCACTTAGAAGATCAGCTGCGGTGCTGTTTGTCCTGATGTAGCGGCAATAGTGAGAGTAGTTTTGAATACACGTCTTGTATTGTGGATAAGGACCCCTTAGTTGTACTGCTGCTTAATATACACAATTTGTTTCTTTTTGTCTCGGCTTTGTTATTCTGTTCGCGGGCTCATTATCATTAAATATGTTTTTAGTAATAGCCGGAATGGTGGGTACTTCCTTCAGTTTGCTCGGTGTTGAAGTTGTTTGAGTCTCTTTATTTGGCATGATGCTCGGTGTGAACGTGGTTTGAGTCTCTTTATTCTGCATGATGGATGTGGTTCTTGAACGATTGATTTTTGGGTCATTTATAATTTTCTCATTAATGTTTCGCCAGCTTCGTTCTTTATTTCGGTTTGGAGTTTTATTAATGTGTAACGGTGATATGGGTTTTCTACATGGTGTTGAGCATATTTCCTAGTATGTATTAGTGGTTTGGATCATTTTATGAAGATTGATTATAAACGAAGGTTTTCAATGTTCAGGTTGTCAATTTGCAAATTCCATAGTGAGTTTCTTTATTTGTTCATTAAGATTGCCTGTAATTTCGCTATTATCTTGTAGACTATCTGGAATGCTCATTATTGTGGTATCAAATATGGCTTTCTCGCTATTATTTGTTATGTTAGACAAGTCAGTTAATGAGCTTGACCTAATTTTTTTGCGATAAGTAATATTGTCGTTGGGTGAAGCTATTCTCCTTGACTATCCAATTGTTTACTTGTCTTGAAATAATTTTCCCGCTTCAACTACAGCAAATTTACCCAATTTCTACCAAATCCAAATGTATTTTTAATGTGGTATTACTTCTAGTTCTTCTACTTGCCACTTGATGCTGTAATGACGTTTGTAGTACTCTTTTTTTATTTTTCGCATAGGGTCGTAGCATTTTGCTGAGCGATGGCCGTTTTGCGTTGATGGAACTTGTTATGTTTTGGGTTTGTGTTCGTTCTCTGCGTCATTTTTACCGCAAATAGACGTTTTTTCTTTCTTTCTTTACTGAATAACATGCACAATGCGCTGTGACATTAGTCTCCTACAGAGAGAATTGTACGTTTTACTAAAGACATGAAAATGTATCATGACTATGATCTCAGTCGCAAAAGAGTTTTGTCTTAAATCGCACAGTGTGTATCAGCCCTTACGGTTCGCTACAAATGCTAAATTTGGTAGAATAACGTCAAATTCTCAGCGACGCTATCGTCCGTTTGTCAATTTATGTTTTGGCTTTTATGTTACTTTGCTGATAAGCTTCACATTACTACGCGAAATATCCGTATAAATAAATTGTTTGCTACTTCTTGACTCTAGGTCCCCAGAGGATTGATAGATGGTTTTTCTCTCGATGCAGCACCAACTATGCAAGTATTTGAGGCTAGCTCCATTCAAACTCAAAACATTGTATTTCACCAGCTGCATTCCTTGTTCACTTGTCAACATCTTGGGTATATACATAATCGTTGTCAATATGTCTAACAATAGTTCAACACTACTTATTTTTCATCGAAGCAGTTATGAAAATCCGATCCATCTTTATCTTCCGTATTGTGTGCCTTATGCTTACAAAAAACTTACACAACACAATAATGATGAATGTTGCTATTACCCAAAACATGGATACCACTTTTCCATGTTCCTTCGTTACTGATACCTCCATACAATGTAACAACTCCTCAAGGGAGTCATCGTTCAATGTAACTGCTGCGGATGTATATTCAACAACGTGATGAATGTTCTAATATGCTACTATAAGGTATAGGGGTACGGTATGTAAGTTTAATAGTTTATGGTTATGGTTTAATTCGCATTAAACTACCAATGTGACTTGCCTTGAGTATATTTGTACAAGAATATTTTGGCGCGTGGCCAGAATCGAAACAAACCATCTTGTTTTTTTAAATACAAATTCTATGAAAATATCACAAATATCTCAGAGCAATAAATAAAGCATAGACGGAAGGCTAAAATAAAAATTCAGTAACTGCCTTTATTCTCCTTCTAACTTATGGCAAGAAAAAGGATGTTAGAACAAGATTAATGATTAACCCTTTTTTAATTTTTTTGGCTCGTCACAAGATGACCTGTCATTTGGTTATTTGGTTATTGAACCCGGTCAAATTCGGTAGTACTTTGCTTCAAAGGATGACAGTTCGCTCTTTGAAAAATTTGTCTTGATCGCGTGTTCATTTTTCATGAGTTCGTAATAAACTTCCATGGTTACACGACATTTTTTGAGTAGGTCTTTACATATGAAGTTGCCGTTTTGCAATACTGGCCATTTGAAACGTAATTTATGTATGGTTGGCAATAAATTCTAAATTCAACTGAATTTTATTAAAAAAATATGAAGTTCTATTTTCACATTGTTTAATGATTAGTGCTTTTTTTTCACTACATTTAATATGGACACGAAAAAAAATAGAGTAATTATGGAATACGAGTTCCTTTGTGGTAGCAATGCCGCAAAAACGGCTCGCACATTAACAACGTGTACGGAGTGAACACTAGAACCGAACGCACCACTTGTTATTGTTTAATCGCTCGTCCCCGCTGCTACACGAAAACGCTTGACCTCAACGGCACAACAGACGTTCTCTTAGCTACAAGAGCTAGGGTTGGAAGTTTTGCATCATCCACCGTACTTACCAGTCCTTGCGCCGACAGACTTCTACATTTTCCATAATTTTGACAAATTCTTGGCAGGGAAAAAATCAATACCCGATAGGCAGTACAAAATGTCTTTGAAGAGTTTGTTGGCTCCCGTACACCTGTTTTTTTTTAGAACGGCATTAAAAAATTACCACTGCGCTGGCAGAGCTGCATCGATAGCATGCATGGGTGCAGATTTTGACCCAGAGCGGGTTAAGTCATTTGATGATTTCCCAACCAAAAAAATAAATAGGGGAGTCTAGAATCATGCGATGACCCAGCCCGATCACTATGTACGGTAAGCCGATCCCCTGGGAGAAGCAAGCCAAATACCTAGGCGTGATCCTCGATGAAAACCTTACCTTTAAGGCTCATATTAAGGCGGTTCGCGCGCGCGCCTCCTTCGCTCTTAGCAGGCTCCACTTCGTACTGACAGCCCGTAGCAAACTGTCCCTTAAATGCAAGCTCCGCATTTACACCGCAGTCATCCGTCCCATCATGACCTATGCCTGCGTTGTATTTGCGCACGCTCACCCACGTCATCTCCATAAGATGCAGACCCTCCAAAACCGTTTCCTCAGAAGGGTTACGGGTGCCCCTTACTATGTCCGAAACTTAGATCTTCACGTCGACCTTAAGATGCCAACCATAAAACAGTTCATGAAACGCTTATCTAAGCGTTTCTTCGACTGCGGCATCAAACATTCCAACCCCCTGATTACAGCGGCCGCCCGCTACACTCCCTCTCGCATTAGTAGTATTCGCCGACCAAGGCATACTTTAATCGACCCCGACGACGCCACTACCCTCCTCCAGGAGAGTAGTAAGGCCACCAGCACGCTACATAAGCCCAAAACCCGATCGACGTCCTACCGTCCTCGCCGCCGAGGCCCGCCGCGACGCCCAAATCCACGCACCTCCCGACCCTTGCTCGAGCCAGCCCGCGACGCTGAGCCTGTAGCTTTAAATTCGTCCCTAAATAATATCAATCCTGATCCAGCTAGTCATTTGCTGCCCTCTTCCAGCGACGCCCTATGCCGAGGTTCGGACCCCACAGGGGGTGCCCTTAGCGTTGTCGCTTAGTTTTAGTTAGTATATAAGTTTAAGTCCTGGCTGGAGGCCTTAATTTATTAGGGAATCCACAGGCAAGTCCGTTTAAGCAGACGACAACCTCATAGGTTGACCTGCGAGATGCCAAACAAACAAACAAAAAATCATGTGCTGAATTGATGGTTACAGTTTGCGCACTGTTAAAAATGTATCCTTCATAAACTAGTTACTTTTTTAACTTTTCAGTCTTACAAGCCAAAGGTAATGTAGGTTGACTGCACTTAAGAATCTTTACCGTATACTATGTTGTTATACTTAAAATGCAGTCTGTTACATTTTAATCTAAGAGTTTATGCTGTAACAAATATTAGAATTTTGAAATAAATGTAATTTTCCCGCAAAATCTGTTAATCTCATTTGTTCACGATTTACAGCTATTTAAGTTTTTTTTTTTATATTTCAAGGTATATTAATATATCCCATCACAGATATATTAGACTCTTTATTCATTTATTGAATTAAGACATTTCATGGATAAAATTATCGACTTTGAAATTGAGTGAGTCACATTACTAGTCAGTTTTTTGTGACAGCCTACGATATTTCGAAAAGAGGTATTCTTATGTATGCGTGTCCTTCTCTAACTAACCAAATACACTGAGTTCAGTTACTGTTTTAGTCAGAGTTCTATGCTTTAGTTATTGTTCTGAGACAACTACCTACAATGCAGTCCTGTATCCAAATGAGTGAAAGAATGAAAAGCCAGCCCCAGCTTTGTTTGACCAGAGTCGGTTAATCAAATGAACTTCAAGATTTGTACGAGCCCCTGAAGCGTCATGTTTCATTGTGCTACAGAGACCATTGCATATCAAGAAGTAGACCGGGGGCACCGTAATTAGTAGGGAAGACGTGCCCTTTGGATTGGGAAGGATTGCAAGACGTGCTGGATATGCATTCTAGAGTAGGCATTTTACTAGTGGTGAGACGGGTGATAGTTATATATGGGATCTTTTAACGGCGTCGCAGACGGGTTTACCAGGTCGAACTTCAACGGTGAATCTTTTGGCGGGGTTCAACTGCTTTCTCGGCTCTTTTCTTTGTCATAGCTCTGCTGCTTCGTCTGAGGTCTCGCTACTAACCTTTTCCGGTTTTTGTAAATCAAATTAGCTGTATTCTTGACCTCTTGCCGTGTCCTTCCAAACAATGAATCGTTTTCGAAGTATTTCGTATCCTCAGCTATCGTTCTAGTGTCTATAGTTGTCGCCGGATAGCGATCAATATTAAGTATCACACTAGTTTCATGTACATATTGTTTTATAACACACGGTTAACACGCACATTATTTAAAATACCCGACTACATCTGGGTACGATATTCCTGAAGATGGTATACGTCCAGGTAAAAAGAAATTAAAGGCAGTAGAAAATTATCCTGAACCTTACAATGTGCATCAAGTAAGACAATTTTTAGGTCTAATTAATTATTTTGGAAAATTTATAAAGAATTGTGCTCTTATAGCAAACCCGTTGACAAAGCTCTTGAAAAAAAGATATCACATAGGAGTGGGGATACGGTCAAGTTCCAGCGGTCAATAAATCAAAACATGAGTTTTAACATAATGCTTTATTAGAAATATAACATAACATAACGCCTTGTTTCCCCGAAGGGTTGGGCAGAGGTGTACCTATAGTACACCCACATTTCGCCAGTTATGTTTAAGTCCCATGTAATAGGGGGCGAGCCTATTGCCATCTACCGGGCACAAATCCAGACTTCGGGCTGCTACTGAGAAATTCCAGATAGAAAAACCCAATAACACGTTGCCCGACCTGGGAATCGAACCCAGGACCTCATGCTCAGCAGAAGCGATTGCGACCATTAGACTAAAGACTTAATTATTATTTTATACACAGATGACAGTCGCGATGGCGTAGGCTGTATACTGGCTCAAGTTACTTACACAGGTGTAAAACCAATCCATTTATAGTCGATAGACTTCTAATGAGGAGAAGGCTTCTAATGAAGAGTACCACTCCTTTGAGTTAGAGTTTTTTATCAATAATTGTTGCACTTCAAAAATTTCGACACTATTTATTGCGCTCCACCTCTAGAAGACGTTGCCTACGGACAGTTCTCTAGCGAACTGACTTGTGTCTCAAAAAGTTGAACAGCATGAAATATCTAAAATTAAAATTAAAATTATAAAAAAAAAGTTCATTTCAATTAACATACTGGGTTTGCATTATTTGATTTGGAGACTCCTTTTAAGCAAGGAAATGCTTGTGTTGGGAGACTCCGCTCTTCCACTTATCATTATCTAGAATTTATAAAATTGAAAAACATGTTTATTAGGTATGAACATGCAAGTTTTAAACAATAAACAAAAAGGAAAAATAGACGCGTTTAAGTGAAGTGGAGTGTAGTGTAGTGTAAGGTATGTGTGTTTGTATGTGAGTGTATGAGGATGAGTGAAGGTGTACACTGATAAGTGTGATTTGATTAATTTAGGTATTATGGTTAACCCTGCGACAGTGTCTTGGGATCGGAAGTAGTCACAGCCTCTTCCATTAACCATAAACACCGCAGAATTACTCGGTCAGGAATTGAGTTAGTCTGTAAATTATGATTTAAAGCGATAAGTTCACCCATTGTGTAAACCTATGTAAAATTTCAACATTACACATGTTATTTTATGGTGTACACGGAGTAATCTATTGAATCGTCTATACCATAGACTGAATTTCATCACAGCTTTTAGTCTAAAGCCAATTTAATACACTCTTTTTACAGTCATGCAGTTTCAGAGAGTATATGCTTATTTCTTTGTTAATCAGGTTGTATAGGTGGGATGATTGCCGCACATACTGTCTTTTATCAAATACAGATCTTACTATGACGGTTGGAGCGACTGCGTGCTTCCTTCGTCTATTGGTCACTAAGGGAATGTACGGTAGGGATTTATGTTTTCTAAGAATAAGTTGCAGGATATAAAGCATTCTTACAGCCAGAAGGTCAGAAGATAGGTAAAGGTTTTGAGTATGGAATTTGAAGGGTTTAAATAGCATAACCTTAAGGAGTGATCACTGAGCTCTCTCTAGCTCAAAAAATTTAGTAATTGTGGTACCACCCCAGCATGTCAAACAGTAAGTTAGGATCGATTGGGCCAGAGAGACGTAAACCAGCCTAAGAAGATTGCTTGTAGCTACGTGTCGGAGAGTTTTAAATGTTCAAATCATTTTCCTGATCCTTTTCATGAGCAGTTCAGTATGCATGTGCCATGACAGCCGCTGGTCTATCATTGCACCCAAGTATTTAGTTTGTTGTAGCCTGCCAATTTTAACACAAGAGCAACCGAGATCTAGAGGGTTCGAACAGCTGTGAATCTTTAATTGGAAATCAAGTGATCGTTGCGTGTGGTTATACTTATTTAAACAAATGTAGTTAGATTTGGAAGCATTTATTGTGAGGAGATTGAGATTGAGCCAATTTGCTATTTCCGACAGGCCACTCGCGGCCAACCTCCTAACACCACGTCATGTCTGCAAAAACTATAGCGGGATCATCAGCGTATGAGAATATGTGTCCCCCGTCTATTTTCATGTTGCAAAGGTTGTTTATGTAAATAAGGAAAAGTGTCGGACCAAGGACACTCCCCTGACCAACACTATACGTAACAATTTCTTCTATTCTAGTAAACTCCGCTATTTTAACCATCTGTTTGTGTTTGGTAAGGTAACATTTAAAAAGCTCAAGTGGGGCCCCCACTTGAGCTTTTTAAATTATGCCAATATTTTCGAGTCTGTGCAAAAGAACAGAAACCATATCCCATAGCCAGACACCTGCTGCCGCAGTTCACTTTGTCTACTATAGTAGACGTTAGTGCCGACACTGAATCTTCAGTAGACATTCCTTGCCTAAACCCAAACTGAGAAGGTGAAAGTATTTCATTTTTAGTCAGATATTTAATTAATCGTGAATTTATTAATCTTTCAAGAATTTTTGAGATGGACGCAAGAACTGAGATTGGCCTGTAATTTGACGGGTCAGTCTTGTCACCACACTTGTGCACAGGCGTTATCAGTGCAACTTTTAGAGGCTCTGGAAAAATATCCTGCACAAAGCATAACTTTGATAAATGAGTTAAGATGTGAGAAAGATCAGTTTCCAGCAGAACAAAAGATGAAACTGGAGGCCAGTGAGACGAGGATGAGCTAGAATCCAAATGATTAGCTACCGAGGGCGATGGTGTTACGATGTTTTCAGCCAGAACCTTGCCTATGCTCGAGAAGTAATTCCCAAAATTCACATCGTTAACAGAGCTCTGCGGGGTGGTTGATACTTCCAAGATTTCTAAAATTATTAGTTTTTTTAGGTTTGCGCTGTTAATATTGTTAATGATATTTTCGTTTTCTTAGGAGTTTTACGTGCTTTAGATAATTGGTCCCTGTCATGTTTTCGTTTTTGTTTTTGAGAATACTATTACAGTAGTTTCGGTATCTTATAATAAAATAAAAATATATTTTTAAATAAGACCAAATTATTATTTACAATGGGATAGATTTTTAACAAAAATTTGTACTTTTATGTTCCCGACTATAGAATACGCCATTTTTTACTATCGCCTGTCAATACTAGGGATGTCCATTTTTTCAATTGCGTATAATGTGATCGTTAAATGTTTTCTAAATATCGATAGATGTGCTATCTATCAATATTTAGAAAACATATTGTAAACACCTTTTTCATTAAATAAACAGTTATTTAACTTGGCAGCAAGCGAGGTAAAATATAAAGAAAATGTTTCTAAAACATTGAAAATGTAACGAGATAGTGTACGGTACGGGTTGGTGCCTATATTTGGTTGGTTAGGGTATTAGCTTTATTTTTATTTATTGTTTATTATGAAATCGGAATATTTCAAACGTCTAATTATATTACACCCACGTTGATTAAAAAACACAAAGATTAAACTTCTAAAACGCGTTATGCTGTTTTTTTTTATGTTGCTAACCGATATTTTTGCTTTTCTTCCTATAAGACAAAGAGTAAAAGCAATGTTAAAACAACTTTTTAACTCGTATGGAACGTAATACCAGATTTCTAAATCACGTGAACTTGCTGGTTTTGTAAATACCAATGTTTGTGAACGGCATGGGCGCCAAGTGGTAGCGGAAATCGATCAATAATCTAATGTAGTAGGATCTTTTATCAGCTCAGGTACAGCCTTATTTGACATATATTGCGCGTCTTTCATATTTTTGCAATATGTCAACCTGTATGGTTTCCTGCTGGTTTTGGTACGTTGTGCCTCGAGTTTGAGCCTTTTAGTTCCTCCGTTAATGTTGCTAAACCATTGAAAATAAACATACTTCCAACGCCGCGCGCCGTTGCACCGTGTGTATATATTTTGTGATAATTATATTGAACATGGCGAGTGCAACAGTGGAGCGATATCTCAAATGCTCTTTGAGATTAACGCCACGCAGACTCATGTTGTCGGAGATTCAGAATAATATCATGAAAATTTTACGAGTCTGGATCTCACGCCGGTAAGAATGAACATTGTCTTTTTATCGTAGTCGTTTTATCTTTTGTATATAAGAACATAGGCTAACCGCTACAGATTTTACACAAATGTGATTCAAAGACACAAAGCTCACTCGTAAACCCATTCAGATCCAATAAAATAGCTTTTTTCAATTCATTTTATGGTTGAACATAACCACAAAATAGTAATTACATTTGTATAAACATCTCGGAATTGCCATTGTAAGGTTGTTTAATTTTTTTGAAGAAGTATTAAGACAAGTCATCGAGTATTTTAAAGATGATTTTCTGAAGACACAACAATGTTGAATTAAGTACATCTGTCCATAGTGCCGTGGGCAATCTCCTAATACAAATTGCAATGCTGTTAAAATTACAATAAATAAGCAAGAATCAGTTAAATCAATTCTCGAATCAGTAGATGGGTGTTACTTACACAAGAATTCTCGTTTGAATAATACACAAACCAGGTCCTCAAATGCAACACGTTGACGCTTTGAGCCGAAATCCAGTTGATACAAATTCCTCCTACAAATGCAATGAAAGTGTGTTGGCTATTACTGAAGCAGATTGGTTATTGTCAGTCCAGTTACAAGTCACAATTATTTGTACAATAAGACAAAACATTAGAATCAGGTCAGGCCGAGCTTAATAAGAAAGTGTATAATGAGCATGAGTTGTTAGCCAATAAGGTACACTGTCGGACTGAATACGGTAGACGGTGGGTTGTCCCTAAACAATGTACTTGGCAAAAAATTAGAGCGAATCATGATGACCTTGGCTATTTTGCCGTGGATAAAGACAATTGAAAGAATAAAAACATTTTATTGGTTTCCCAAAATGAAGAAAGTATTATCCAAATAAATCAAAAATTGCATTAACTGTATTTACTATAAAAATATCAATGGCAAAAAGGAAGTTAAACTGTTTCCTATACCTAAATATGCAAAGCTCTTTCACACGCTTCACATAGACCATCTGGGTCCATTTGTAAAGACCACTCGTAAAAATACCTACCTCTTGGTGACTGTTTATTTTTATTTACATTTATATCCCCTGTTCGAAACACTAAAACTCAAAGTGTTATAAGCAAGTCAGACAAAATATTTAAAGTTTTTGGTAATCCTAAGCGTCTTATGTGATGCTGGTAGTTCTTTCACATCTAAGTTATTCGTTAAGTACTGTCAGAACAAAAAATATGACAATATGTTGTAGCTACTGCTGTTCCATGCTCAAACGGTCAGGTGGAACGCTTTTGGGCACGCCACAATTCTGGGCACGCCACAATAGCGGCGGTAAGACTCCTCTTTGAGGAGTGGTTGGAGAGGCGCCACGGCGTCCTCACCTTCCGCCTGACACAGGTCCTCACCGGACACGGTTGTTTCGGGAGGTTCCTGTTTCGCATAAGGCGGGAGGAAACGCCCGGGTGTCACCATTGTGTGGATCGCCCGGAGGACACGGTGGAGCATACGGTCGAGGTATGCCCAGCTTGGGCGGAGCACCGCAGTGTCCTCGCGGAGGCGATTGGCGGCGGCGATCTCTCACGTTCGGCCCTGGTCCAGGCCATGGTACGGAGCGAGAGGGAATGGAAAGCCATCACCTCCTTCTGCGAAGCAGTAATGCTCGCGAAGGAGAAGGCGGAGCGGGTGATGTAGAGAGCATTGCGCCCTCAGGCCCCCACTAGCCGCCGCAGGAGACGCCCTGGGCGTCGGGAGTCGCCTGCAGATTCCCGGCCACCGTCGGCGCGGGCTTGCGGATGGCGAGCAATAGGTAGCTCGCCGTCCGGTAAGGACCAGGCCCGGGTCGACGGCGCGTTGTGTTCCACGCGCGCCTCAAAAAGATGTCAGCACAAAGTGACGGGGTCCGATAGGGCCGACGCCTCAGGGTCGCGGGTTATTCCACAGAGAAAACCGTGGCCCTGGCACAGGCAACTGAAAGAACACGGGTGGGTTTTAGTCAGTAAAAGTCTGACACGCCCTCCCGCTCCACCCAGAGCGGGAGAAGTCATTTGATGATTTCCCACCCAAAAAAAAAATAAACGTGGAACGCTTTAATTAAACTATGAAAAGTATGGGTGCTAATACCAGCTGTCACAAATTGGATACTCATATTATTACGAGTTTTAATACAAACAAGTTATTAACAGAACCACTAAAAATTATTACCACTTTTCAAAGGACTTTTTCAGGTGACTGAAGTATTAGATCATGACCGCTATAAAGTAAAGAATATGCGTAGCGCTGAAGAACAAGCAAGTGCTATGAGGACCACGTGTGCTGAAAATATGAAGCCGTGGATCAAGTGGGCACACCTTGATTTTGAAGGTTTGTGTGGCCTAAGATGTTGTCAGGTATTTTATTAAACCCAAATAAAACATTAATCTATTAAAATCGTATCTCTTAAAGTATTTACTACTAGTTGTAATAAGCTGTGTAGTGCATTTCCTTCAAACATATTTTGGTATTTGGATTATTTTAAGTTACAGTATTTATTCGTGTAAAATAAATCTGTGACAAATATGTTTTGGGGTTTGTAGTGGTACAACAAGGGTTGGCCAAAGGCATCGCCTAGGGAAAACTGTAAACTCTAAACATAACTGACCGCTGATGGAACAGTTAGATCTCCACTGGCCGTTGATGGAATAGTGGAGTAGACACTCAATTCAAATGAGGAGGAATTAATAATCGCAGCTTCTCCATGAAATTTTGTGACTTATTGTTTATACTTTGTTCTCAGCAATTGCACCAGACTGGGACGCTATCCGAGGACGGATGTATGGGAGGGACGGCCGGATGTTGTCACTTCGAAGACAGACATACATATTTACATGCAAAATAAGTTATTTAGATATTATTTGATTATTAGTTGATTTATTTGCACACTATTTAATTAATAACAACTAACCACACGAATATACTAAAATAAGAAGGTACTTAATAATAATAAAAACCTGTACCATAGCAAGCTTAGTATAAAAATGAAAAGACATAATATTTCAGCAAGTCATATTAATACATCAGACCTGTAATTTCATGCCGCGTTACCAAAGTTCTTTATCCTAAAAGAAAGTTATGACCTTTCAGAATACTACTAGACAAGGTTATCAAGTTGTTTTTTTTTTAACAGCTTTTTTATATTGAGTAGGTATACATACCCATACATACCCACTTGTTTGTAGTATTTCAAGTTACTATTTGTGTACTCGTATTAATATTATGTCAAAGTCAAAAAGGTGTGTTTATAAAAAAACTTTCTGAGTAAAAGGTATGTAAGTTTCTGAGATTAGGTGATGAGTTGATGACTGATGAGATACGAATGCTTTTAATTTATAAAGTGGGTAATTAATTTTTACTTTGGCCTATGGTTTGGAAAAATAAAATATCGTTTAATTTTGTTTGATATTTAGAGTTCCGTACGTCCGAATGAAAAACCACCCTTCAGTCAGGATCACTGGTGTGTATGTCTGTCTGTCCATCCGTCTGTCACAGCAAATTTGCTCCGAATCTGCTAGACCATTTAAGTTGAAATTTGGTACACATATAAAAGTCAAAGTCAAAGCATTTATTTCAAATAGGCACTAAAAGGCACTTTTGAACTTCAAAATTTTCATTTAAATAGAATTCCCCCCCTTCGCGCCCCTTCCAAAAGGTAGTTTTGTATGGAGAAGAAGGGGCAAGAAACGCCACCCTTACTCTTTTGAAATGTTGAACAATATTTTGTGTACATAAATTATATTTTTATATGTGAAGACGATGCGATGCACCCAGAATAAAAATTATTTAAAATAAGCAAAGACAGATAAATCAATCACGTGAGGTACATGGTGCTCACATATTTACAAACATTGCGAAGGTAGTAAGTACATGATTTTCCTAAAATATTAACTAGGAATAAATCAGTGTGTGAGTTATGTAAAAATAACAAATTATACAATACCTTAAGCAACTAGTATGATTTTGTGTAGCCTCTACATTGTCCTATGGAGCAGGACCAGCATGTTTCCAAGCATTCTTATCTAGAATATAATCCTCTATTTTGTAATATGCTTGTTTACAAACTGTTTTTTTAACATGACTTTTAAACTTTCTTTCATTTAATTGCAATATATCACAAGGTATTTTGTTGTAACATTTAACACAGTACCTCATAAAAGATGTATGTACTTTAGATAGTCCGAAAAATGGTTGATCTATTTTATTTTTATTTCTACTGTTAATATTCTGTCTATCACTTATTTAATTAAAAAGGTGCAGAATAAAATATCATTGCTCCGAGATAATGTTTAGTTAAATAGTAATACCAGCCTATGCTCGTCTCACTGCAGGACAAAGTCCTCTTCTCATACAGAGAAGGCACGAGAATTGATCACCACGCAATTCATATATTACGTACACACACACGTAGTTAAAAATGATTAAAAGTTAATTATAAATAATAATACACTGAAGGGCTCGCCGTACAGTGAAGGCACGAGTATTGCACGCTTGCTCAAGACGTGTTGCCGATTTCAGACTTATATTAACTTTAAGTCCTGGTTTACTAGCAACGTTTATCATTCACCGATGTCAGTAAACTTAGAAAGTACATATGAATTGGAAAAAGTCACACTTGTACTTGCCAAGAATTGAACCCACAACCTCTTGCATGAGAAGTGAGGCCTTAACCGCGAGACTATCACGAGTTATTTGGTTCCGGTAATCACTTTAGGGTAGCCCCCTGACTTGAGACTCCACAGATTAATGGTTGGTTGAGGCACTAGTATTTGAAACCAGTTCCATGTGAGCTAGAAAGTCTTGTTTGTGATCAGTGCAGATAAGAAGATGTGTTTTTCAATCGGACACTAGGATGGGCTACCTAAATCAGTTAAATGTTCAGCTACATGGAACTAATCTAGCGCAATATTATGGCCACAACACAAGCGGCCTTTCAAAGCTTGAAAGAGAGAGTGAGTCAATCAATGGGTGCGTAGAAGGAGTTGTTAAGTTCAACTCTTCACTTTTGTGGAAGAGACACCACAGTTTTAGCAAAATCAAGTAGGTACTCGACTGCCCCGTTGATTTCCGACTGCTGAGTGGTGGGGTCCTGGGTTCGATTCCCAGGTTGTGCAAAGTGATATTAGGTTTTCCTATTAGAAATTTCTTAGTAACAGCGGGCTGTTACTAAGAAATTCCTAAGTTGACGGTGTAACACCCCCGTGTCTCGGAAAGCAGGTTATGCCGTTGGTCCTGCGCTTGATCTGTATCCGGTCGTGTTGGATTGCGTGCCATCCCATCGAACTATGAAAGCGAGAGAACAAAGAGTGCACCTGTGTCTTCGCACACACTTGTGCACCATAATATCCGTAATATTGAGGACTGTAAATATTAAATGCTGGAGTTTGATCTTCGTTTTTTTTCTTATACCATCAATTCAATAAGACAAGTAATTTTTGTGTAATGACAATGTCAAGGTCAAAACGTAAAGTCTACCGAACTTTGGGCATAAATATGCATAGTAAGTTAAAACTTGAATCTCGAAAACAAACATTGCCGGCACCGCCACTAAAATACGAACTACATTAATTGGCCCGACTA
This sequence comes from Dasypolia templi, assembly GCA_963555695.1. NCBI lineage: Eukaryota > Metazoa > Arthropoda > Insecta > Lepidoptera > Noctuidae > Dasypolia > Dasypolia templi. The sequence continues at coordinate 3,032,478 of OY743145.1, forward strand.
CTCGAATATTAGATACAAAATAAATAAAACTATTGGTATACTAAACCAAAGATAAATCAGAAAATTACAAAAGTAAAATATTACTATGGTGGCGTGCAGAAAAAAGTACCTACAAGTTTTATTTAAAAAAAAATGTGCAAGGAAAGTTAAATGAGAAAAAGGTAGTTGGAAGTCAAAGTTGATAGTAAGGATCTTGCAGTTGTTCTGAAGTTATTCTTGTTTTAAAATTAATCATTTAACAAGCATCTGGAATAATAACTTATTATTGTTTGTTTGTGTGTAAAATGTCTGAAATAAAGGAACAGTACGATGTTGATTTTATTGTTACACCTGATTTTTAAGCAGAGACCAAACAATGGAAAAAGGTTGATTGTGTAACAAAGGTTTTGTGTATTTTACTATTTTATGTTTTTTTTTATTTTATTTATTTAGATAAACTTTCCTTTGACCAAAAATCTCTGACTGAAGCCTTATTTTGCGTTTTTGGAGCCCTTTGACCAATCTCTCAACTAATTGGCACCCTTTTTAGTAATTCGCAATGCGGTGTACGATAACTGTTCACGTTATTTTGAAATGAAATGGATAATAATCGCGAAACTGAAGTTTCCAACACCGAAAGCTGTGCCAATAGTATTGTTAGCAAAGGTTTTTTTTACTTATTATATTAAGCATGAGTACCTATTAGCCTCTTGTTTTAAAATAGAAACGGAATTGTGATATGTCAACAATGGTCTGGCTGTTCTTTCAAAATGGTTCGCAGCTGAAAATCTTTTCCGAACAACATTAAATATTTTAAGTTCTTATTAACAAATGTACCCCAAATGGGTCTAAATTTAAAAATTTGATGGCAAGAAACTAGATACTAATACAGAATCTGTATTTCTTAGAGCTCTTTCAGGTAAATTAATTATCATCCGCCCGATCTCTCGCTCGCGGTCCACTGCTCCGCGAGCGCGTCTGCCGCGCCTATCAACTTGGTAAAGTCCCACCGGCTGTTGAGCACCAATCCCAGGTACTTCATGGTAAGCTCGACAGCAATTCGGGTCCCCCCGACCACGATGTGTGATCCCGGCGGCGGCGCCCGCCGTGGACCGTGAAAGATCAAGGCCGCCGACTTTTTGAGGGCAACCCCCAGGCCCAGGCGCCGAATGCGGCACACCACTTGTGAGACCTCAGCTGTCGCCAGCAACGCTGCCTTCCTGGCACGAAGTTTCCATCTGACCGCACGATAAGGGCACCCCCACGGATACCCGTCTAGGTTCGCTAACATCTCCTCCCTAGCTCAGGTCTTCGACTCGCTGACGGCCAGCCACAGAGCCTCCTTAGCGCGGCATCTTCTTTCGGAACCCGACGACGACTCCTGTGGTTTCGGGTGTACTGGCGCCTAACCTCCACGCACGTCATGCGCAAATGCACTATGTGGGCGGACCACCAGTACAGCTGGCGCCTTGTGGGCTGTGTGTGGACAAGGGGCATGGACGCATCGCAGCGCCTCCGCTTCGTCGTCGACGGGTTCGTTCGTCTGTGACACCCGGACCTCAGGCCTGGATTATTGCGGCCTCCTAGAGAAGTTCCCCGTCGATTCGCTTAAGCGACCTGCGAGGACCATCCATTGGTGGGGCCAACATGCGGCTGCAGAGTGGTTTTGACCTTTTTTTTTTTTTTTTGGTTTCGGGTTGGAAAATCCTCATGGATGTCCCCCGCCCCGGGGAGGGCGGAGGGGTCTATCGGACTCTTACCGACTAAAAACCAACCCGGTGTTCCATCTCACACCTACGCCGGGGTCGCGGGAACACATTATTCTTCCACAACCCCGGCTGGTGCCGGACCGCTTGCGCGGGCCCCGTCTCGGGCGGGGGGAGTGAGGTGTACTCCCCCCGCAACGTCTGTGGTCGGCGCGCGAGGAACACTACGCGCGCCGCCTTCTCGGGTCCTGATGTTGAGGGGCGACGGATGTCCCCGAATCCGTCGCCCCTGGACCCATTTAGGGGGGCCGGAAGAGGGCGTTGTCCGCCCTCCTCTGACGCCCGGTGCGTCTGCTGCGGGCCGGGTCGAGAGTCGAGATCTCTCTCCCTTTCCGCAGCCTCCTTCTGCGAGATGACCGTCTCGCAGAAGGAAACCACCGCGTCCCAGGACTCGACGCTGCCGACCATCGAACTCACTACGGTCGGCAGCGACAGGTCACTACCTACTTCTGAAATGAGGGCACGGCGAGGCTCCTCCCAAGCGGCACACTCTGCCAGCGTGTGCCGCGCCGTGTCCTCCCGGCAGTCGACGCAGTGGTGACACCGGGCGTCCGGCTCCCTGTTTATGCGACACAGGTACTTCCCGAAGCAACCATGCCCCGAGAGCACCTGCGTCGCCCGAAACGTCAGGGAGCCGTGCCTTTTCCCGAGCCAGCGGTCGAGCACTGGCCGGATCGCCTCGATGGTGCTGAGGCCGGCGGCAGGGCGTGACAGCCTTATCCGCCATTCCGCCACCAGGACCTCGCGGAGCTGCAACCGACGCTGCTCGATATGGCGCTGCATCGGTCGCTCGCCCCGCTCCCGCGCTGCCTCGCGCCACCGGTACAGTGACGCGAGCACCCTCGCCTCCAGGTCCCAGGGCGGTGATCCGGCCAGTGCACAACCCGCCTCGAAGGAGATCGTGCGATACCCCCGAATGACTCTGACGGCCATCGCCCGCTGCGGCTTGCGCAGGACAGCTACGCTGCCGGCCGTCAGGTCAGACGCCCAGATCGGCGCTCCGTAGAGCGCCATGGATCTCACGATCCCCATATATAGCCGCCTACAGGCGGCGCTCGGGCCCCCCAGATTCGGAAGCAGCGTTGCCAGCGCCCCGGCCGCGCCCAACAACTTGGGCGCCAGCCGCGGAAGTGGGGTCCGAAGTCCCACCGGCTGTCGAGCACCAATCCCAGATATTTCATGGTGGGCTCGACAGCGATCCGGACCACCCCGACCACAATGTGTGATCTGGCCGGCGGCGCCCGCCGGGGGCCATGAAACACCAGAGTGGTTTTGACCGCCCACAACCTTTCCGCAGCCTTTTTCTGCGAAATTACGGTTTCACAAAAGGAGATCACCACATCCCACGACTCGGCGCTCATAACCATCGACCGACCGACGGCCGACAGTGACAAGTCGGCTCCGACTTCTGATACGAGGGCACGGCAAGGCTCCTCCCATGCGGCAAACTCTGCCAGCGTATGCCACGCCGTGTCCTCCAGGCAGATGACGCAGTGATGACACTGAGCGTCCGGCTCCCTGTTTTTGTGACACAGGTACTTCGTCAGCGCAGAAGCCTGTTCTGCCCCTCCACCACCAGGACCTCGGGGCAATACAACTTCCCGACCTCAATCGTGGGACAGTTGCCCACCAGATACAACATCCATCTGGTCGGAGGATCCTTTTCCAACAGTGCGAGTGAACTTTACACCCTGTTCCTCATATCTCTTCACTGGTGACCCCGAGTATGTACGTCAGCGGAGCCTTCGTGCAACTACTTCAGCGTGACGTCATCATCATCACTCCCGCAAGTCACACAGCCAGCCAGCAACTACGGATATGCGCTTTGTAGTCAAGCCTTATCAATCTGTCTCGCCTTTTCAGCTTCCAGTCCGGATACAGCTGAATATCAGTGTTTTATATGGAGCGATTGCCTATATGACCTATACAAACCCAGTTATTTGGTAACACGATACCCCTTCATAAGACTGGTTGTCAGAATTTTTGGGCTTCTGACAATTCAAAGGTCTACGAATGACAGGCACGGGTCTCGATATTAATGAAAGAACGAAACGACCGCAGCATGCGTTTGCTTGCGGCTTTTATTATATAGCCTCTAGTCAAGTCTTATGTCAACTTATACAATTAGTAGTCATTATTTTTGGTCCACCAGTGAAGTTCATCTGATCCCTGGTTTTAAGGAAAATCTTTAACATATTGTAATTCACACTAAAGCCACTATATTTTCTTCTTTACCCTATATTGCTTGTTGGAGTACACAAGCACAATTTCCTCATTCTACTTACATTTTAATTAATATATGGGTATGTAGTGTGTACCGCTACTATGCCCAGGGGTTAGCAGAGCTCTAAGTTATGTGTATGTGTTATAATTACTTGATTTAGTTGGAAAGCTTTATACTATCCGGTGGTACTTAGTTATTGGTGGTGTTAATAATCTTGAATAGACAATTTGTTAAGCACCGCTTCGTGAATAAAAACATTGCATTTGGGTGTTTCTTGTACTAAGGTGCATTTAAAGTTTACATTTACAACCAAAAAAAAGTTCAAGCGCTCCCAATATTTCAGACCGCATTTGTACAAAGTTTTCAAATTTCAATTTAACGATTGAACTTAGCTATTTGTGTTTGTTTTAATCCGTCTAAAACTGGTAAACTGTCTGTACAAAGCGATATAAAAAATTGGTTTTTAGATAATTATTTACTTTTAGGTATCTATTTTATCTCTTTTGGTTATATTTTTTTATTTTTTTATTCTTTATTAAAAAGAACCAGGTTCTTAATAATTGATTACCATCTAGCCTATACGACTAATAAGCAATTTTAATGTTACTTAATTTGTTACCTGATAATTATTTCAAAACATAGAAAAGTGCTGATTGTACTTACACAAGTCCGTTCCACTTTTTTAGAGTCTGATAATTAATGATATAAACACTTTGTTCATGTGGTATTATGTGTGTAACTGTCACTATTATTTCTACACTTTACACTATGTTCGTTTTAGTCTTCGCACTATATTTGCTTGGTCTAACAGCTGAATTGCCTCGGTGTTCACATGTCGGTGGAGTCGTTGTTCATGGGCCACAGCAAATTTTTGTATTATGTTGGTGACGGGTTCAATTTTTTGGTCACGATGGAGGTCGTCGTTTCTTATATACCAGGGCGCATTTACAATACTCCTGAGGACATTATTCTGGAACGTTTGTATAATTTTGATGTTGGTCGGCTTAGTTACAACCCCACAGTTGCCATACGTCCATATTGGCATAAGAATATGCTTATATACTAAAATTTTGTTATATACCGATAGGCAGGAACCCCGTCCAATCAACCAGTACATGTTTTTAAAACACATGACTAGTTTCTGTCTTTTGTTTTTGACGTGCGCTTTCTAGCGCAGTTTTGCGTCAAGCGTTACGCCAAGGTATTTGGCTGTTTTTGCGTATGTCACTTGTTGGCCATTTATGAAGATTGGTTGGTAATCACAAATCCTGTTGGTGTAATCAATGTGTAGTGACTTCGATTCATTCAATCTGATTCTCCATGTTTGTGCCCAGTCATGATCTTCATTTACAGCGATTTGTACCTTTTCGATTGCTTTCGTATGGCTTGACCCTGTAGTCATAATGGCAGTGTCGTCCGCGAAGGTTGCGATGGTATTATTTTCCAGCTCTCCCATATCATACGTGTACAACTGGTATAGGACTGGACCCAGCACACTACATTGAGGCACGCCAGTTTTAATAAATCTTAGATCAGAAAAGGCATCCTTGTGCCTTACTCGAAACATTCTATCTGTAATGTATGATTGCAAGATATCGGCAAAATATTAGTCGTAACTTGTATATCAAACCCTTATGCAAAACTCTCTCAAAAGCTAGATTTCATTGTTTTTAAAATCATAGAAAGTAAGAGATCGAGTGGTATATGTTACCTCACATTAAAAGTCAAGACATAACATCGTACCTGTATTCCCCGAAGGGTTAAGGCTCCATCAAACAGACGTGACACCTGACGCGAATCGTTTGCGACTCAGAGGCACCTCTCGTCGCGCGACACGCGGTGGCTTAGTGCCGCGTGTGATAAACATCGCGTGTCGCGCCAGTGTCTACGAGCCTTAAGGCAGTGCTCACTGTTATGTACAGGTGTGTACCCACATTTCACTAGAAACAAGAACTTTATTAATATTGAATTGCACAAAAGCCAAGTCTTATTTCGAAGATGTAGGCTTTTAATTTTCTACACTTTAATCCACTGAGGTTTTCAATAACCTGCCTTACAGAAAAAAAACCTACCAAACTTTAAGCACAAAACAAACAAATGCCGCGGTGGAGCGCCTACCTAAAATGTATTAGCGGAATACAAAAACGAATGGAAACAACTTTCTGTATAAATATGGCCCGCAAAGGAAACAAAGGAACAAATTGGACCAAACGTTATTGTAACTTCACCCCTATTTATTAGTGTTTATTAGGGGGGGACTTTCGTTTAAATGCTTTTCTTTGCGGAAATGGTATTAAGAATGAGAAAGGCTTTTACGTGAGGATATATTTTTTTTGCTGAAAAAGGAGTTATTAGAAATTCGGTGATTCTTGGGGAGTTTTGGAATATTAAAAAGCTGCTGTAACAAGACGAGTCGTGATGCCACGAACTATGTAGAAAGTGAGCTTTATTCAATGAAATCGGATAACCTGTTGTATTTCTGCCAAACTGCCAACGTTCACAACGTTCCTTTCTTTATGAGTCAGAAAAGGTAACTTAATTATGTGGCTGAGCTATAGATTGAATTCTTTTGATAAGGTATTTGGGACTTCCAATAACACGAACGTTTGTTAAGGAAGTTTGTTATGACATTTTTATTTCTCAACAACTGCTCCCACTGTTTCGTAGTATGAAAAAAGCCAAGACGTGTATCCGGTATTTATTTAGTTTCAAAACTATTGGCAATTGTCCTGCAGCATTGCCAAACTACGTAGATCGATCAACATTTTAAAAGTTTTAATGAACCAATACTCCTATAGTAGTTGAGTTTCAAGAACATACTGATGACGACTAGATGAAGATGAAAAGCATCGGATAGTCGTTAAAAAGATTGATCGATTCTCAATGGTCTGTTTTCGTTAATCAAGGAGATCAGTACTTATCACTATTTCAAAGTTTAGCTTAGCCTATACTGTCCCGCGCGGAACTCTTTTCTCGCGCCGCCTCAAACTAGTCCTGACGATACGTGTCCAGGTCATCTCGCTACCACTTTTTTTTATTAAATTATTTTTACATTCTATTTTTTCTTCCTTTGTGCAACAATCAGTACAACATAAAATACATACTAATAGACTGAATGTTAAACAAATTGCTGATGACGGATCATATAAGTTCAAAATATTCAAAAAAAAAATCCCATATAGTGTCCCGTAAGTCGATGTTAAGCCGGAATCGGGTGATAGGATCCAGTCATAATAGTTTTACACGGAAACTTATACGGAATTTAAACTTACGGATTTTATGCAGAAATTCTACTATCTGTGACGGTATTTTCAACTCCTGTTGCTACAATTTTTATATACTTGAATCTATCACCTACCTATCACCCGACTCCGGCTTGACGTCTTCTTACGGAACATCCTGTATACTTATACTAGCAACAGCTAGTATAAGTATACAGGATGTTCCGATGTTCCGTAGCTCGCAACTTCGTCTGCGATCTGGGATGACCAGCAGCCTATGTACTTACCTAAGTCATGGTCATTTGTGCCAAAAGATGATGGGAAGAAACGTCCCCACCATCCAACAGATTTGAAATAAGTGTCATTTGAAGCGCCTAGCAGGATAGATCATTTTTTACCATGCGACGTCCTTCAAATACTTGGGGTTTAGGTTTTTATAATAAGAGGAATCAAGCAAGTATTCCAGCACACCATGCACCAGCAGCAGAACACCATATGGTTTTAGTCAGTAAAAGTCTGACAGACCCCTCCACCTACCCCAGGGTGGAGGGGCCTGTATATGCTTTTTTATTTCTGGAAAACAATGTTTTTGTTTAAAAATAAATCCATTTTTACCAAAATGTATTTTTTATTATTATATATAAACCCAATAGTTTTGCAACTAATACAGGTACTTAAGGCTTTTTTGGATCCCAATGAACAAATTGGCACACGTATCTCATGACTGCTGTAGGGTAGGGACGGGGTTAATACAAAATCCCCCATAGTCCTTTCATCCATATCCACTAAATGAGAAAATATGTAAATACATTTTGCCGCTTTATTTTTCCGTACAATAAATTGACAGATATGGGTGCGGTTCCATCGGAAAAGGAGCGAGGGAGACGTTGTATAGATGAAAAGTAGAATGTGGAGGCAAACATATGTATAAGAAAATAAGGAAGCCAATGTATCTTCTCAATATACACTTTTCATTTAGGTATACAATGTTTATATCGTGATAGTTTGTTGAATTAAACATTTTTGGATGGATGAATCCTAAAACCTCTTCGACAGGCCATTTATATGACCTATCTTTTGCATGAGAATTTCTTGTAAAGTTTTAACCGATACGAGATAATCAACACCCTTTGAATCACATCATTTCTCATTTCCATACAGTTGGATTGGATACAATATCCAACCAAACTAGATGAGGCTAATAACAATACTTTACTTGGAGCCACTGCAGCCTGACCTCGCAATCCAATCAGAGAGGACGCCAATAAATACCATTTTGCATAAATATCTGGAAAAATAACCTTCGCTCATTTAACAATATGACTACAGCCTACTGGATTATCCACATCACTTTGGCAGAGTGACATCTCGTGATTTAATATAGCTTTTTAAGGATTAAAGTAATAATGGATGTATTGAAGGTTGGTTATTTTTAATTATTTTTGTTTCCTGCGAAGCTGTTGTGGATTTATGTATTTAGCTATGTGGGAATATAACGATAAAGTGACAGTGGCTCAAAAGATAAAGACTGATTTAAATAAAAAAAACGGCCAAGTGCGAGTATGACTCGCACACGAAGGCTTTCGTACAAAAAGGCATAAAAGCCGAAAAAAACACGTTTCTAAAACGCTTTTACAACTTTTAAAAAAAATGCCAAACTAGGCTTTTTTATAGACAGATTTTTAAATTTTCAGTTGTCTTCCTATTACGGTTCATGAGATACAGCCCGCTACAGACAGATGGACAGACAGCGAAAGCTTAGGAATAGGGTTCCATTAGCACCATTTGGGTACGGAACCCTGAAATTTACTGGTTGGTCGTATTTTTATCCGTCTCGATTTATTATTATTGACATGAATTCACTCCCAGTACATAAATATTATTTGATTATTTTTTATTTAAACTTACGCACACTATAAACTATAGACTAAAGTCTTCAATCAGCGCGTCCTGCACGACAACACATGGTACAATTTGCAGACGATAGTACAGCGATAGTTAAGTGTACCAATAAATAAATATATGAAAGAGAAATTAATAGCACATTAGAAACTGGCTCGGTAAAAATAACTTAATAATACGAGTAAATCGAAAGAATCTTAAGAAATCTAAAATATAAAGGTTAAAGTAAAAATAAACGGCATAAACTCATTAGGATCTGAAATGACAATGGGCGTTCCTCAAGGTTCGATATTGGGTCCATTCCTCTTTTTAGCTTACATTGATAATTTACCCCAGGTACTTCAAAATCAACCGAAGATAGTGTTCTTTGCAGATGGCACTTCATTAATCTTTAAAATAAACAGAAGCTCACAAAATCTTGACGACGTGAATAACTATTATTCTTCAGGTCCTAGATTGGTTTACGGTAAATAATTTGGTACTAATAGAGAAAAAAAAAACAAATGCATTCGCTTTAAATAATTATAAAAATATTATGAATGTACACAAAATATTGTTTAACATTTTAAAAGAGTAACGGTGGAGTTTCTTGCCCCTTCTTCTCCATACGAAACTACCTTTTGGAAGGGGCGCCTAGAATCAATTCTATTTAAATTTAAATGTTGACGTTTAAAAGTGCCTTTTAGTGCCTATTTGAAATAAATGCTTTTACTTTGACTTTGGAGCCGAGACGTGGCCACTCACGTTACGGCTGGTCCATAAATTCTAGGTCGCTCAGCGAGCTGTGGAACGTGCTATGCTAGGAGTCTCTCTGCGTGATAGAATCCGAAATGAGGTGGTCCGGCAGAGAACCAAAGTTAACAGAAACCATAGCCAACAGAATGAGCAAGCTGAAGTGGCAATGGGCCGGCCATAGTAGCCGTAGAACCGATGACCGTTGAGGTAGACGTGTTCTTGAGTGGAGACCGCGAACCGGCAAACGTAAGGTAGGACGTCCTCAGGCTAGGTGGAGCGACGATCTTCGCAGGGTGGCTGGTAGCAGCTGGATGAGAGTTGCCGATAGTCGAGTTAAATGACGTGCAATTGGAGAGGCCTATATCTAGCAGTGGGCTGCTGCAGGCTGATTATGACGCACTATCATTACAGGATGACCCCAACACAATAGTGGTTCGCAACCACCACCATAAACATGGAAAAAAAGAACTTACAGCTAATACTTTAAAATCGAATGTTTAATCAATACAAAGCAACACTAAACTCTTTTTAAAAAAAAAAAAACTGAAGTAAGTCTAAAGAATTTAAGAATAATGTGTGTATGTAATAGTTGTCAAACTAAAATATAAAATCAGACATAACACAGATTATTAATATTTAAATATGACTAACAACATTCAACAAAACTCTTGCGAATTCACTCAGATTGCACGAACATATGTCAATTCTCTCATGCACTTCGTTTAGTACACATAATATACATATCTAGCTTAGTTGTAAAGTAAACAAACAAAACGTCTTCTTGCTGTCCCATAAATCTCGGCCGCGCAACACTTTTCTTTTTAAAATACTTTTAAGTGCTTACAAAAACAGGGTCCCAGTTTCTTGCCGAGAACAAATTCCTTAAAGCGATGTGCTAAGAAACATTGAGTTGTTAGCGTCACAGTTTGTGGCGAGAACGAAAACCTTTAAAATATTGAGAGGGCTTTCGTTAGCCAATAAATATTATTTAACACTCGTGTGTGAAGACCGTAAGTTGTTAATCTAAATTGATTAGTTACAACCTTTATTGTTGCCGGATTCACTCCAAGCGACCAGTTTTAGGTTAAAGAAAACAACAAAACAAAAACAACATTACAACCTATATATAGTAAGGTTCATTTAAAAAAAAAAAACTGATTGCACTTAACACCATAATAATTTAATATAATATATTACCTAAATTGAATCTACCACCTAAGTTCATTCGATCAAAAGGAAATAAAATTAATTTCACTGAAATTTCAACATAGTTTGAAATATTGATGTCCTGCAGTGTTCAATCAATCTATGAAGAAATCACCAATGGTAAGATATTTTTCCTGAAATCTGGAAGAGGTATCATAGACAGGTTTTATTAAGTCAACTAAGGGTAAATTTCACCATTCACCCGCGTTCAAGAGTCTTTGTGGTGGACTAGTGAGACTGACAGCTCATGAACGCGGTTTATAAATTTATTTATTAAGATTAAGCACACGAACAGCACAGTCACTTACAATTCAATTAAACAACACAAAAAAATTGCATTTCAGTAACCATGCAAATAACAGGTATGCATGACATTGACATTATGAATATTATTAAAGACAAAAGTTAAAATAAAGTGTGTCTAGAAGACCTAATTCTAGAACACTACCGAAACAAACCATTTTGAGCTACAAAGACGTGCACTGTTCGCACTGTTTAAATAGGGAGCGTCTGTATGATACAAAACTCATGCAGAAAATATCAATCGGGTAATCCGTCAAGTTGTATATTTCATCGCATTCAGTTTTATTGGTGAAATCCGCACTTAGTTGTATGTCAATAGCGCCGGCATCTCACAAGATGAGACGTCAAATGCACCGATCTGCAGTCTGTCCATTTCTGTCACTTTTTCGTTTACTGACAGCGCTGCCATACAAAATACTCGACTCGTTCTGTCAAACTTAATGTTATCTCGTTAAGCCCTTACATGACGGTATTATAATTTATCTAGCATTTTGTAAGTTCAACATGAGAAAAACACCGAGAAAAAACTTTTCATCCTCGATTTTGACGACGAGAAGAGTAGACAAAATTATGATACAATACTTCTTTATCCAAAATAACATGTCAAATTCAATAATTATACTTATTTTTGTCATAATTTTATTAAACAACATAATAATAATCAAACTACCTAGTTTTGAACTACCTACTTTATACATTGGAATGAAATTCCTTTCTGCCGCCGCGAGAGAGTGTGTGGCTCAGGGGAGCACTATTACGTAGATGAGCATCACGTGCAGTAATAACCGGTCCCTTGCCAATTATGGTAATTACCGAAATCTAGGGAGTTATGGCTGTACAATATTTTAACCTAATCCCCAAAGTTGGTAAGTAACATCAATACCATGGGTTTTATGGTGATTGTTATAATAACAACTTGTTCCAATAATTTTATATTTTAATTATAGCATGCCAAAGAACACTGGCAAAAAAGTCGGTTTTATGGAACTAAACATAAATTAAAAGAGGTGGACGTAAAATCAATCTATTACATAGTACTAATTCCATTCGTAAAATCGACCGACGTTGGAATGATAAGAATGATTTGATTTTAATAACTTGCTACATCCGTATCTCGTCGCGAGATACGGAAGTTTCAAAGTCAAAGTGTATTTTTCGAGTTTCGAGGATAACGGTCATGTTAGGCATTCGAATGACGTCAAAACCGTAGACGGATTTTTTTTGTGCCCCTTTTTTTACTTACCATCATCAGCTGTCGCGAATCTGTAACAGCTATTGCCACCATTATATTTAAACGTGTTTGTGTTTATATAGTCGTAAGATCCCTCTACCCGCTCTGATTTTCTCTGGGTCTTCTACTGAAAACCCTGAAAGTCTCAAACGTCAACGAGGGAGCGTTATCGCCGACGTTGAGAACTAATGGACTGCATAATCGCTTACCGTTAGGAGATAGTAATAATAAAAACCGGCCAAGTCAACTCCATAGTTGGAATGAAGTTATCCCGTGAACAAACTTAAGCTTGTAGTTGATAAATCTCCTATACATCGATTTATGTTACGACACTTTTCAACAACAAACTTAACAATTCTCCAACTGAAAATGTAAGTTTGTAATGGCAAAAAAAAGGTTTTTTTAAACACTATTCTTCTTCTTCTTCGTGTCGCTCTTGACAGAGCGGTCGTGGTCACGATGAACTGTGTCCAATCGCAGGTGTAGTCGTTGCCCGCCTCACGATCTCTCTCCATCTGGTTCTGTTAGCTGACAGTCTGGCGCATTCATTATCAGGGCTTCCAACCGCGGATGTGATTTGATCGGTCCACCTAACACTATAAACTGACAATTTTTTAACTTTTTCCTTTACTTAAGCAAGGTCTCTGCTTCTTGTCAAATTTTATTATTCTAGTACAACGGGAAGTACCCTATGGACTTTGATTTGTTTGCAAGTATCAAAGTCGCATAAATCGCCGTATTTTTTATTGCGTTGACATATGGGCTTGATTTTTTAGAGCACCAAGAGACCGTAGATCTACGTATTTGATATTAATTTCAACTTGATACCTCCACGTCTTTCTGAGAAAAATGGTCTTGACAGGCTGACATACAGACAGACGTGCAGACAGATGGGCAGACAGACGGACAACGAAGTGATCCTAAAAGGATTCCGTTTTCTTTTGTGGTACAGAACCCAAAAAAGTTTAATTTTGTGACTGAGTGAGGTGCAAGAACAGCTGAAGGCCTTGTTGAATTAAAAATGATATTACAGTCTCATCGTTAATTTCGAATAAACAATCTGACCATTAACGAACCTACGTACTTTATCTGTCAACATTAAAATTTCAAGTTAAACAAATCAAAGGACGTCCTTTGAAAAATCACAACAAAACAATCGTCTGTTTTAATCTGGCAAAACATATTTTATCTGTAATTTAATAGCGGTTGGATCCCGCCAAGAATCTTCCTTGTTCTAAAAATAGTATGCCACTCGTCTCTGACCTCATAACAAAGTAAATAGGAACAGAAGGACCACCTGAGAAACACAGAGTATGGAACTACCGAATAATTCGCTTTTTAAATGACTTCAAAAGAAACTTTTTAAACTAATGTTACATTCTTACAAAAACTTCTCATCGGTTTGATCAAAGTTTACCATGTCTTTACCACTCTTTACTGCTGCCAAGTGCCAGCAATACTCAGTAAACATAGGCGACTCTTGACACTTGACTTGAGTTATTCTCAATAATTATAAACCTTTTATTCATCATTTCAGCCGAAACACGTCTACCGCTGGACATGGGTTTCCCCCGCCCGGCACCGCCACTTCGACGGGTTCTTTCCACATAAGCCATCGACTGCGAGCAATGCGCCTTGCCCACTGCACCTTAAGTTTGGCAATTCTTCGGGCTATGTCGGTCACCTTGGTCACAGTGTAATTATGTACGAGTGCAGTACGGAAACTAGGCCTATTTGTAGAAATAATTACTTACGCTTCATTGGAGCGTAAGTGTTTTTATAAAACGAAGTTCTTAACGCGGCTTGCGGCAGGAGTTAACTGCCAGAAATCGTCACGCGAAAAAGCGTTCAAACATGTGCAAGATGGCGTCTGGGTTTTTTAATATGTCATGGATGTCGTTTTCATAGTTTCCAAGGCGGCTGAAGTCGATATTTAAAATATAAAGTCATGATGGCGACTACAATTTTTTTAAATTTTTCGCTAAAGGTATAAAATTATTCTTAATGATGAAAAATTTAAAAAAATTACGACCACTCGTCACGACACGACACCTGCGACTGAGAGCATCGCGATGTTCGCTTTGGTGTCTGGTTGATGCGCGCCTCTGTGTGAGTGTGCCGTTTCGAACGTTTGTTCGTAGTTTCCGTACTGTCCATATAATATTGTGCCTTGGTTCTTCTGCGGATCTCTTTTTCTCAGATTCGATCACATAGGGAAACTCTAAGCATAGCCATATATCCATTGTTCTTTGGGTGGCTTTTGGTCTTCTAATAAGGCCCATTGTGAGCTTCCACGGTTCGGTGCAATAGGTTATCACTGGCAACTCGCACTTTCGTCTTGAGACACGGTATATGGGACAAAAAGATATTGCGTAGTCAGCGCAGCAAGTCGGATTTGACGATTGACCTCTTTCTCGAAGTTGGACCAACCTAACTGGACAGTTTGTCGTAGGTAAACATACTCGTCCACAACTTCGAGTGTAGCTTCTCCGATATTCATGGGAGCCCACTCCCATGAATATCGGAGAAGCTCCACTCGTTACATGTGCATGTGTTACATGTGCATTTAACATGACTTTTATCTTAATGTTAATTTTAAGACCCACTCTTTCGAAAGCTCTATTAAGGTCATCGAGTATAGTGTTTTAAATATTTTAAATCAGCTGGGTGTGTGAAGCACGGGACCAGTAAGTGTTGCGACGCTTGGAGGAGGACAATGTCAAGCAGAGGACGTCTTTCGGCTGAAGTAATGACGATGGTGAAAATATGTTGTTCAACCGATATACATAACCTCAGATGTCTTCAAGGGCACTCAATCATTAAGTTTTGTCGAGTACTACAATGCCATATTTTATATTTACATGGAGTGGGTTTTCTATTCATCTCTGTCGTGTAGCACCCGGCCATATGGCAGTAGAATTTTGCATAAGGATGAGGTTGTTGAAAGTAATAAGAAATTTAATAAGGTGCGCTGTAAATTCGTTTATATTGTATAGCTTGGTGTTGTGCGGAGCAGTAATAACTTGTGAGTTATGATACGGGATTTGAGAGCGCAGTTTTGGTATTGTAAGATTGTTGGAATACTGTTTTAAGATTATTCACGCTACTTAGTCGTGAATGCGTTTTAATATCATGTGTGTATTCAATTCAGGTAAAGCTAAAAGTCTGTCAGAAGAATCTGTATCTAAGATCCCAATACACAGTAAGTCGACGTACGCAAGGACGCGCACTGGATTTTCAACTCTCAGTGTTGAATCGAGCATTGAGAATCCAACAGAGTGCATCCTAGCTAGTCGAAAAAACACACTAGTTTTTCACGTAAGATTTTCAACTTTCGGCGCATAGCAGTGCGTTGAAGATCAAGTGCGCGAAAAATTCCCGCCGCAATATTTTTACCTCCGTGCCAACGTCGACAGAACGACAGAATCACTAATTATCCTTACTGTAGTATAAAAATGATAGATGCATCAAATAAACGTTATCTATATTTTCCTTATAAGTACTGTAGCTTTGTAAGCCGTGTCTATGGTTGAAAATTTACTATTTTGTGTCTTTGTGTTTTTTTAATAAAAATCTAAAGGATCTAATCGAGTTTTATTAGAAGTGTTCTTTCCAGCAGGAAGATAATTTCAGGCTAGTCTAATTACAACTATAATGGTTGTCATCCTCTGGTTATTAACTGACTTTAAATATACGTAAACGATACTCGTTATTATGTGGGTGTATAACGAAGATCATCATCATCAGCCAATTGCCGTCCACTGCTGAATGTAAGCCTCCTCCAAAGAGCGCCAACCATCCCGGTCCTGAGCAGTCCGCATCCATCCGCTGCCAGCCACCTTCTTCAAATCATCGATCCATCGTGCCGCAGGGCGTCCCACACTACGTTTGCCCAAACGCGGTCTTCACTCTAGCACATGTCTGCTCCATCGTCCGTCTGTCCATCTACAGAAATGGCCGGCCCACTTCCACTTCAGCATGCTGATTCTACAATGCAATGTCGGTGCTCTCTCCATTGCACGCTGAGCAACCTTGAATTTATGGATCAGGCCTATGGTGAGTGTCCACGTTTTGGCTCCGTACGTCATAACGGGACGTGGGATTGTGGGATCGATGACTCAAAGATATCGCGCAGCTTCCCGAATGCCGCCCAGCCTAAGCGTATTCTTCTGGTCGCCTCCTTCTCAAAGTTGTGCCACCCCAGTTGTGTAATTTGGCCTAGATATATGTATTCTTGCACAACCTCGAGGGTGGCGCCATTTACGATTATAGGTCTCGGGGTGACATGAATATTGAACATGACTTTGGTTTTATCCAGATTCATCCCAAGACCTACCATCCTTGAAGAATCGCTCATGCTGTTCAGCATCACTTCCAGCTCCTGCAGAGATTCCGCCATGATGACAATGTCATCTGCAAATCGGAGGTGCGAGATGTCAACGGTCAGTCCGTTGATGTTTATGCCCCGTCCTTTCCAATCAAGCGTCTTGAAAACGTCCCCCAACGCGTTCGTAAACAGTTTCGGAGAGATGACGTCTCCCTGTCTTACACCTCGACGCAGTTGGATTGGTTTTGTGCTCTGTTCTTGCACTTGGACGGTCATTGTTGCGGCCTTATTTAGACATCTCATCACCTTGAAGTAGCGGCAGTCGATGAGACATCGCTGCATGGACTCCAGGACAGCCCAGGTCTCGATCGACGGTGTCGATGGCTTTCTCGTAGTCCACATACGCTAGGCACAGAGGCTGATTATATTCATCGGTCTTTTGGTTTATTTGCCTAAGGGTGTCTATATGGTCCACGGTGCTATAGCCTTTTCGAAACCCGGCCTGCCCGGCTGGAAGTAATCAAACTTTTGGGCGAGACGATTCGAGATAACCCTCGAAAATAGCTTGTACACATGGCTCAGGAGTGAAATGGGTCGGTAATTATTAAGGAACGTGTTATCGCCCTTTTTGAAAAATAATACCACCACGCTCCTGTGCCGGATGACAGAATTGAAAAGCTCTGTCAAGACAGGTGTTCCTCCTGCCTTGAGCAGCTCTGTGGTTATCCCGTCATCCCCCGGAGCTTTGTTGTTATGAAGTTGTCCGAGAGCTGTTCTAATCTCACCCATGTCAATATCGGGAAGCTCGTCTGTGAGATGGCGTGTAAGTCTGTCCCGTGGATCATCCACACGGTGGGCCTGAGGTGGGCACGTTTTTTGAGCGTATAAAAATCTCCGTAGAATTTTTCGACTTCAGCGAGTATCATTGGCTTCTAAGTGACGGTGGTGGCCTGAGACGTTCTGAGTTTCGTCAGGTGACAATGGGCGGTTTGAGGGTTTGCAAATACCTTCGAGCCGTTGTTCCGCGCTATGACTTGCTCAATGACTAGGGTATTTGCGCTCCGCGTGTCGCGCCTAATCAATTTCTTGACATCTCTGTTAAGTACCTGACGCTCAGATGGTGTGGCTTTCCGGAGTTTTCGTCGTTTCCTCATCAATTCCAGAGTGTCGCTGGAAAGTACCGACTTGCGTCAATTACTAATTGGTCGAAAGTGTTTATAGCCCACCTCGCGGATGACCCGTAACAGTCCTTCGGTAGCATCGTTAATGTCCTCAGTGGTTTCCAACATGACAAATCGGTTGTGTAGTTCTAACTGGAAACTTTCGCAGCCAGCTTCGACCTTTTTTTTTTTTTTTTTTTTGGTTTTGGGTTGGAAAATCCTCATGGATGTCCCCGCCCCGGGGAGGGCGGAGGGGTCTGGTGTTCCATCTCACACCTACGCCGGGGTCGCGGGAACACATTATTCTTCCACAACCCCGGCTGGTGCCGGCCCGCTTGCGCGGGCCCCGTCTCGGGCGGGGGGAGTGAGGTGTACTCCCCCCGCAACGTCTGTGGTCGGCGCTGGAGGAACACTACGCGCGCCGCCTTCTCGGGTCCTGATGTTGAGGGGCGACGGATTCGGAGACATCCGTACTCCACCTTTCTGTTAACTTAAGTACAAGGTATGCCACCCTTGCCGACACACTGCTTCATTCCACAACGTTGCCCCTGAGTGACTTGTGGACCATAAACCCAATGCCACCTTGGGATGGTTGGTGTCCCTCTCGGAAGTAGAGCAAGTGGCCACTATCAAGGACTATCATCTTCTCCCCCTGTCTTCGAATCTCCGATATTCCCACTACGTGCCAGTTTATATGACGTGTCAGACTTTTACTGACTAAAACCCACCCGTGTTCTTTCAGTTGCCTGTGCCAGGGCCACGGTTTTCTCTGTGGAATAACCCGCGACCCTGAGGCGTCGGCCCTATCGGACCCCGTCACTTTGTGCTGACATCTCTTTGAGGCGCGCGTGGAACACGACGCGCCGTCGGCCCGGCCTGGTCCTTACCGGACGGCGAGCTACCCGTTGCTCGCAATCCGCAAGCCCTCGCCTACGGTGGCCGGGAATCTGCAGGCGACTCCCGACGCCCAGGGCGTCTGCTGCGGCGGCTAGTGGGGGCGTGAGGGCGCAAGGCTCTCTCCCTCACGCGCTCCGCCGCCTCCTTCGCGAGCATTACTGCTTCGCAGAAGGAGGTGACGGCTTTCCATTCCCTCTCGCTCCCTCGAATCCTGCAAGGAGGCTCGCCGCCTTGGGATGACCCTTTGGGATGATGACCCCCCCCCCATGACACTTTCACGTATAATAATAATAACATGTTACTGAGAAATCCTTTGCAAGTAACCTAAGAATTACGGTATTCGACATGCGAAGACTTAATTTCAGATTATCAAAGTAAAATGAGGTTGGTATTATAATGGTAGTTATAATGAAAAAAAAAGCCTTAGTGCTATACCCTGATAAATGTACCTACGTTTGGCACCCTCTGGACAATTACCCTGCTTGCCGTCTTCCTAACTTGTTAATACTTTTACCACGCCATGCATACGAGTAACATAATCAGCCTATAATGTTCCTTCTGCTGGGACACATGCCACCTCTCCGTGAGACAGAGTGGTCCGTAATCCTCCATGCGGGCCCTGTGTGATTTGGTGGACCACGCCACGGCATGATCAATTTTCAATTTCCCATATTTGCCAGTACAAAAGAGATCATCTTTATGTGTTTGTTAATATCTTTGCTCGTATATTATCACAGAATGCTCGTAGCGAGGCAATTTTTCATGTTCAACACACTTCGCCATCTTGTCACACAATGTGTGTACATGTAATTGATGATAGATGTTGTTGCAAGTTGACACATTGTGTGACGATGTGTTGGAGATAAATATTAAGGACTGTATGGTAGTGTTTATCAACAATATGTTAGATTACTTACGGTGTTTGTTGCACATATGATTACGCACTGCTGAGCTGAACTTGCTTGTGTTAAAAATGGTTTAGATCAAACCATGCTATTATGTCTATTCCTCTAGCGGTAAGCTATGTTGATGCTGTAATGTTTGGTTACTGAAGACCGTCATTCACGTAGGGGTGCATTTAGTCGCCATCACGGTATTTAATTAAACCTACGTCTAGCACACCGTAGTGCAATCACTTGGCTTTCACTTTTCTGTCTGGCTTTTATTTTTTACAAACTTGCAAAAGGAGTAGGTTCTCAATTCGTCTGTAAGTTTTTCTTTAAATGTTTGAAACGCGATATCTTCGGAATCGTTAAACGATTTCGAAATATCTTTTTCAATGTATAGTGTATACTCCAGGGGTGGTCTCGTTTGGGCGTCGGGAGTCGCCTGCAGATTCCCGGCCACCGTAGGCGCGGGCTTGCGGACGGTGAGCAATGGGTAGCTCGCCGCCGGTAAGGACCAGGCCCGGGTCGACGGCGCGTTGTGTTCCACGCGCGCCTCAAAGAGATTTCAGCACAAAGTGACGGGGTCCGATAGGGCCGACGCCTCAGGGTCGCGCGTTATTCTACAGAGAAAACCGTAGCCCTGGCACAGGCAACTGAAGGAACACGGGTGGGTTTTAGTCAGTAAAAGTCTGACACGCCCTCCCGCTCCACCCAGAGCGGGAGAAGTCATTTGATGATTTCCCACCCAAAAAAATAAAAAAAATAAAAAGGGTTCGTCGTTCTCGTTTAAATTTTAACTTTGGTTTGGTAGTTTTTCAGGCTTCAATAATATTGGTATTAATTTTTTCCACTTATTGTAAATTGATTATGTTTTAATTACTTCATGTCACTGTTAGTATACACATAGCTAGTAATACACAAATTCGTTTAGCACTAGGAATACGAATTTATGTGGGGTAGGTACCACAACTAAAAATCGAAAAATAACTTTTAATTCGGAAGTCAATTAACATAAAAATAGAAAACCAAAGACACCGACTTCCGAAATTCAAGTTATTTTTCAATTTGTAGTATTTTTTTGGTGGTCGGTTGTTTTTTTTTTTTCAAACCTTATGACGACGACGTAACGAAATAACAAAACGATTACTTACCAACAGAATGTAAAGGCAAGTTGTTAGTTATTAGAAACATCGCAATATGTAATAAAACTCTTCAAGTTTAGTCATCAGTTAAGTCAAGAAATAAAACAGCATTTTTTTACATTTTAACAACATAATAGGCAGTCTTTCAACCCAAAACCCCATGAGTGTGACCCGGCTTTGACCCTTATAATATTTATGTGCCATCAAAAAAGGAGAGGATCGGTTTCATAAAAAAAGGTTTTATTGAAAGCAAAAAGTGCCAAAGACAGTTCGATTAAACCATAAATATGGACCGGATTTTATTTTTGGTAACAAAGCAAAGTGATGATTCAGTTTGGGCGTAATAAGTCCATTGAACTTCACTGTTTGTTGAACTGGGTTCAAGTCCAGTTTCAAGCAAAAAATTTGATCGGATTATGCTTTAATTTTTGCAAAATGTGTCATGTAGCTTTTGAAAAGGGGATATCAAATGTACAAAACTGAAAGGCATAAAATAAAAGAACAAGGAATTTAAATTTTCAAATTACTATCTTTTAAATTGTATCCGGGAATTGACATGTATGAGATTTGATGTTCCACCTATTTCAGCACGGAAGAACACTCATTTATAAGATACAATACAGGCTTCAGAGAGACATAGACAGAGTGGTAGCCTGGAGCAAGGATAACATCTTGCAGTTCAACAGGTCAAAGTGCGTTACAATCACTTTCTCTCGCGCGCGCACTCCTATTCTACATACATACAATATAGACGGGTTACCAATGGCTAGGGCTAAGGAAGTTAGGGACTTAGGGGTGAAGTTCAACACTTGGTTAACGTTTCTTGATCACGTCACAAGCTGCTGCAGAAAAGCCTACCGTAATTTAGGTTTTATGCTCCGTATGGTGCGTAGTTTTAATAACATTAAAGCGGTTATCGCATTATACAACACTTTAGTTAGAAGTCAGTTAGAATGCAACGCAGTCATTTGGTCTCCACATGAATCTAAATATAGGCTCATGCTGGAGAGAGTACAGAACAAGATTGTGAGGTACTTGTACTTACGCTTGTATGGTGTATACCCATTTTATCCGCTTATGTACCCGACTTTATTTATTTTGGGTATGGTTGGATATAACGAAGTGAGGGTCAGGAGGGATCTCGCACTCACCTCGTACATGTTCAAAGTACTTAGACGGAAGGTACATAATGCGGACATATTAGGGCACATAGGTTTGTGTGTTCCGGACAGGCACGTGTGGCGACGACGAATGCCACGGCTGCTGGAAGAGCCGCGCGCTCGGACCAATCTTTTAAATGAGGTACCACTGACGCGCGCACTCCGCACTCTCAACCTCATAGCTAGAGACACGGACCTTTTCTATTGTTCTCTGAGTTAGTTCACAAAGATCGTATTGTTTGTTATAACTTTCAAAATGTAAGTATAATAATAAGTTAGGACATGTACACTATCGCAATAGGTTGCCCTGTAATGATAGTTGATATGTAAGTTGTTGTAGATATGTAAGTTAGATAATAAATAAATAAAAATATTTTACCTAGTTTTAGCAGTCTACTCACTTAGATAATTTGAATCCTAATTCTTAGTAATATAACTGTATTAGGCTAGATTTTATTGAGTCCAAATAAACTTATTATTATTAAATTAATGATGATAAGCAATTGTACGTACGCAAACCACGAGATTGTACGTGGAGTTGCAGACAGCTACTACTATTAATTATTAACCCTTTAATCAAATGCAAATGTTGGAAAGACATTCCATCAGCATTATATTTTGTGATGTTTCACTTTCAACTTTTTGTTTACGTCTAATCCAGTTGTGAGAAAGACAGAGAAAAAGATAATTATGAGATATCAAGTACTAGGCTGTTTTTAGACATTGCACGGAGTAGACAATATAGTTTCCGCGTTTAGTTCAGATGTCTAGCGTAATCATACGCTTGTAGCAGAAGTGATTGCTCACAAAACCTCAGCAGTTGGGCTATCGATGTCTACTCTATTTGCTATGCCGAAGTTATACAAAATAATACAATTATCTATACCTTCAAACTTTTCAAATAATCTAATGCTACCGTACTTTAATGGCCAATTTTACGACAGGTTTTCTTGTAACGCATTTAACATAAACCGTGGGGAGAAACACATAATATCCCCTAAAATGCTGGCTTCAGCTAATCGCTGTAACATAAGCGTATAATTTTTACATTGTAAATCATGTTTTTCTCTCCAAAATTAAGTTTTGCGCATAAAATTGCCCCCAAGTTCGTTGCATGTCAAACAGTATACATTTGTGAATTTAATTCTAGTGGTTAATGGTGGTTTTAAGTGAGTTCTGAAACTTAAACGCTGCAATGCGGTCTTAACTAATGAGTTATGGGTAGGAAAGAGCCCAGTAGAAAAAAAACAGAGGAATGTTATTTTTTGTTGGGATATGAGCGTGCTCTTGACATCGATCTGGTCTGATGGAAAGGGTTGGATAGATAGTTGCTTTTATCTACCCAAATATAATTGGACAAACTATTTCTTCTCTAGTCAGTGAACAGGGCATATGGAATGTAACCGTATTATCAGACCAACCAGTAGCGACGGCCCACACCACTCAGAAATTACCACTTCATATTCCAAAACTTCACCGTTCCCTAAAATCCAACATCAGTCCACAGTTCCACGTTACTTCAACATAAAAATTGCCAGCATTAAAAACGGTAAATAGCAAAAAAAAAAGTTTAAGTAAACCGTCACTGGCAACTGGATCATTTAAAAAATGAGCGTTCTGCTTATGAATAGTCAAAAAAAAAATGCGCCACCGAATTATCTTCGAAATTCAATTTTCAAACGTTCTAGGTAAGTTTCCGTTGCAGTAACACCTGCATGCAAAGTACTCCGCAATCTCGCTGCGACTTTAGGATGGGAGTACATTGATGGAAAATCGCTGATGACGTTTGAAGCAAAAGCGCTTACGTACGGATTTAGCTTCTAAGGCGGGTGTACGATAACGGTTTTGTTTTTTTATATTTTATTTTAGTGGTAGTAGACCCCGCGATTCAAACTTGGGAAAATAAGTAAGATGATTGATGTAATATTTATAGATAAACTGGAAACCAAAAGTATCTACAACTTTCGCTTCAACATAATTTATTCCGAAGTGAGAAATCTGAGTTCCGCAACATCATTTTTATTTTGGGTCGGCGCCACATGTCTACTTCTTCCATATTTCCCTTTATTTTGTGCCCCTTTGTAGCCATATCATATTTCACGCCGTCCATTCATAATTTCCTTGGTCTTCCCCCACTCTTATAACCACATCCATACTAAAAAAAACTCTCTCATAATTTTTCACATTCCTCGGCATCACATGCCGGGATAAGGATATTGACCTCTGCAACCCAAAGGGTTCAATTCCACACGTCTCCACGAAAGTATTTATTATAATATTTGCCCATTAAAGCCACTGGTTCCAAAGAATGACCAAAAGCCAGCCACTAATAAAGTCTGTCGTCTGATAACAATTTATAGCACTCAATCCGTCTTAATGATTTATTTGTTGGTCGTTACCAAGTTTTATGGCTATTGTTTCACAATTAACACGGGTATTAAACCGATATATTATTTATATTAGTTCAGATACAGTTAGTAAACTGTAACCTAAATGGAAAAATTCATTCATTAGGTATTATACGATAAAAAAATTGTAACGACCCTTGTCCACTTCCTACTCCCCCAAATTTTAACTTATTAAAATGATTAATTATTGGTGCTCGGCCTAATCTCCTTCCAGCAGAAGATAAGTCATCCACTAACAAGCAGAACGCTAACGCAAAATACGTATATCAACAGTCATGTTAAAAACATTTTAATAATCTTTCCACCTATCTCCACATTTCGAAATAAAGTCACACGTTTCAATATTTGTCATCGCACATGCAGGTATGCACTAGCCCTGGGCACGCCACAATAGTGGCGGTAAGTCCCCGCTTTGAGGAGTGGTTGGAGAGGCGCCACGGCGTCCTCATCTACCGCCTGACACAGGTCCTCACCGGACACGGTTGTTTCGGGAGGTTCCTGTTTCGAATAAGGCGGGAGGGAACGCCCGGGTGTCACCATTGTGTGGATCGCCCGGAGGAAAAGGTGGAGGTCTGCCCAGCTTGGGCGGATCACCGCAGTGTCTTTCCCACCCAAAAAAAAAGGTATGCACTGGTCTTAAAGTCTGTCAATTCAATAACCTCTAAATAATTGTAGGGTGTATATGTTTTTTCTGTGTACGGTTTCAGTTCAAGGGAAGTAAAAGAAAAAGCATGTCTAAATGAAAATCTATCAATAGCCAAGGATTAACAAAATGAGATAGATAATATAAATTTGCGTCAAATTGTAAGATCTCATGCCTGTTGTGTGATACAGGTGTACCCAAGTACAAATATCCAAGCAATACCTTAAAAATTCTAGTATTTATATTTTATTATAACTTATCTGAGCATGAGGTCCTGGGTTTGATTTCTGGGATTTTTCTATCTAGATCTTCTCAGGAGCAGCCCGGAGTATGGATTTGTGCCAGGTTGATGGCAATAGGCTCGCCCCCTATTACATGGGACTTAAGCATAACTGGCGAAATGTGGGTGTACTATAGGTACACCTCTGCCTAACCCTTCTAGGACTACAGGCGTGATGTTATATTATACTACGACTTAGCCTCTAATACAAACCATTACAAAACACCATTCTAAGCTAACAACTGCTCGTCTGTAAACTAAAGAGATTTCCCGTCTCAGATTTTGTTAGCAAAAGGTTTACTCTTGCTTTAGCTTGATAATACCGCTCGTGTACCCCACTCGCAAGAATTGTAACTGTTCACTTAAACGCGGAATGATTTTGTATCGAGAAAATTTTCAGTGAATTTTCACATCGAGACGTTCGTGTTACAGTACCGGTCTGAACCATACTGGATATTGGAGTTTTATTAAATTCTGCTTCTACTGTTATGTTGATAGCTTTGAACAGCTTTTTCAGACCAGCTGTTGGTAATGACGACTGAAGATTGGATTGAAAATATTTGAAGTGTGAGAAATTATATTGTTATGCTCTTGAATTTGGAATCATGCTTAGTGATAAGTCTAGAAGTTTAATTAACTCACACCTTGCATGAGGAATTTGAAATTGTGAGTGATAGTTCCCAAATTAATGTAGGCGCCTAGGTCTGTATGTTTCTTGTTTTTTCAATGTGTTCTACTATCACTGATATCTTAGATATATTTAAGACATCAGGGATGGTTACGATTTCAGAACATTGTATTACAAATTTTAACAATAAACTATCTGCCAAAAATTGACGCTTATGGCTACGCTTTATGAAGAACACATTCTACATTTTATAAGCCTGCCTCGTTGGTCAAGTGATCGCAAGACCTACTGCTGACCACGAGGGCCTGGGTTTGATTCCCGCGTCAGGCAACATGTTATTGGGTTTTTCTATCAGGAATTTCTCAGTAGCAGTTATTAGTCTGGATTTTTGCGCGGTCCTTAACAATAGGCTTGAAGAGATATGAGGAACCGGGTGTAAAGTTCACTCATACTCTTCGGAAAAGGGAGGATCCTCCGACCAGATGGATGTCGTATCTGGTGTGCAACTGCCCGATGATTGTTGTCGGTAAGTCATATATACGCTAGCTGCGCGGTAAACTTTGATTGCGCGATGCAGGATTTGTGTGACGACTGTGTGATGCGTTGTTCGCATGTGGCGGTGTAGATGCCGCCACATCACTCCCCTCCGGAGACCGGAGGTCGATAGTGGACTAAGTCTTGTATCTTGCGATACTTGCCAATTCCAGTTGGGTTCCAGTGGGTTGGAACCGGGTGTCGCATAGTTCGCGGTGAGTCGGAACTGTCAGGACAACCGTTCAAGCCGTGGTTGCTGGCTGGCTGTGTGACTTGCGGGAGTGATGATGATGACGTCACGCTGAAGTACTTGCACGAAGGCTGCGCTGACGTTCATACTCGGGGTCACAGATGAAGAGATATGAGGAACAGGGTTACAAGTTCACTCATACTCTTCGGCCTAGGGAGGATCCTCCGACCAGATGGATGTCGTATCTGGTTGGCAACTGCCCGACAGTGTTTCAAATGTCAATTAATTAGTTGTGGTGTGGAACAGCACCAGCATTAAGCCAGGCATTTTTATCAGTTATGTAAATCAGTTATGTAATTACTTTGGATAAGGCGTGATGTATATGTGAACTGCAATTTACGATAAAAATACTACTTCCACAACAAGCTACGTATTAAATTGAACTTTAAAAAAACGTAATGGGCATTCAACTCTCAAACGCCTTCCCTTCTTACCCTTTAATGTTACCTTATAAATTTATTCCTCGGCAGCCCTAGTCGCATTTTCAATGGAACGTTAAGGAAATTGCCCAGGCAATAAGCTATATTACGCGAACCAACTATTAGTATGCAAAGCGAGTGCTATTTAGGTGGTCAGTCACCTTATTGATGACGTCAATGTTCGTGTTCTATTGTATTGTGATTCGTAATGGAGGATTGATGCATTGTAGCTAGTTTTGGAGAAGTTGTGAGTTATAACGACGTGTACATTTAGTATCGTGTGCACCCAAATTTCGCCAGTCATGTTAAAGTCCCATGTAATAGGGGGCGAGCCTGTGGCGGCATCTACACCGCCACATGCGAACAACGCATCCCACAGTCGTCACACAAATCCTGCATCGCGCAATCAAAGTTTACCGCGCAGCTAGCGTATATACAACTTCCCGACGACAATCATCGGGCAGTTGCCCACCAGATACGACATCCATCTGGTCGGAGGATCCTCCCTAGGCCGAAGAGTATGAGTGAACTTTACACCCTGTTCCTCATATCTCTTCACTGGTGACCCCGAGTATGAACGTCAGCGCAACCTTCGTGCAACTACTTCAGCGTGACGTCATCATCATCACTCCCGCAAGTCACACAGCCAGCCAGCAACCACGGCTTGAACGGTTGTCCTGACCATCAGCATGCAGCGCAAGCGCATACCTGGTCATCACACTCAGCCTCATCAGCAACCTTGGCACAGCACACTGCACATTCGGCCGGTCAACAAGCAGAGCGCTTAATCCCTCTTCTGGTCGACACGAGCAGTCAGCCACCCCGACTCACTGGGGCATCTTCGCAGACAGTTTCGACTCACCGCGAACTATGCGACACCCGGTTCCAACCCACTGGAACCCAACTGGCATTGGCAAGCATCGCAAGTTACAAGACTTAGTCTACTATCGACCTCCGGTCTCCGGAGGGGAGTGATGTGGCGGCATCTTCACCGCCACATGCGAACAACGCATCACACAGTCATCACACAAATCCTGCATCGCGCAATCAAAGTTTACCGCGCAACTAGCGTATATATAACTTACCGACAACAATCATCGGGCAGTTGCCCACCAGATACGACATCCATCTGGTCGGAGGATCCTCCCTTTTCCGAAGAGTATGAGTGAACTTTACACCCTGTTCCTCAGTAGTATATAGTTAGTCTTGGCGACCTACTTTACATGAAATGTTTTATTTTAGCGGTGATATTGTCCTGATATTACAGAGACATTTTAGAATCATAATCATTACTCCTAGCATAGTCGTGTTAAAACGGTTTTTCTTGCACGCCAGCAGCTTTCTTGCTGGCGTGCAAGAAAACCCGTTTTTGCTTCATAGCCAACGAAATAATATGTAGTTTAAAACTAATAATATTTCTTACTGTTTAGTCTAATATATTCTTCATCTATACATACTCGTATAATAATTATGTGGACGAGGCGTTTCTGTACTTTGAAACATATAAAAAATTTAAGGGGTGTTAAGCAGATGTCATTTCTATTATTTTTGGATTTTTTATCTGTTTGTCTGTTTTGATGTGAGATATTAATTAGAGCAAGTACCACGTAAAAAGCACACAGTTCTCTTTAACCGAATCTATTGAGGAAAAACTGAAGATTATTTCAGGCATCTTTATAACCGACTTAAAAAAGGAGGGAGTTCTCGATTCGTGTATTATATTATTATTTATATTATATTATTATTTATGTATTTTATTTATGTATATTATTATTTATGTGTTATTTACATTCAATTTTTTTTGGCATTCGTGTGGCTAGCTGTCGTATGGCAATTAATTTAATGATTCGGTAATTACTTACAATTGTTTGGAATTTTCTTTCAGTTCTTCTAATCGAACAGACAGCTGTGCTGCTGCGGAGTTTGTTGCGCCACTTCTTCTTCCCAGTTAAAGCACTAGGAAGTGGTGAAGGGCGGGCGTTTTGGGGGACTGTCTTATGTAATTTTGACGTTCGAAAAGTGCTGATTCTCAGCCTAATTTGAATAAATGACTTTTGATTTAGATTTTTTGATTTTGACTGATCATGGACTGCGAAGAAACCTTACTGTCACGAAACTCCTCAACAACGAACAGTATACCTTACTTATTATGACTAAGTTATCGTACGGTATAAGAATCAAAATAAAGAAGTACAAGAATTTGTGTTTGGCTATTCCACAGTTAAAAAATTAAAAACTTTTTTACTGAATTCAAAAACAAAACAAATCAAAGTGCAAAAGACCTATAGTTTCGTTATTTTCTGACTAACGACTTTCCACTATAGCTATTTGCTATTTCTATAGATAATATAAGCTTGAATATTAAAAAGAAGAATCATAGGGCATGTAAAAATTCGTCCACATCGCTGTCAACATGAAATGTGCCCAAAAGGCTGGCAGCATTGCCACGTTGTATGGCCATGCTAAATCTTTCTCCAAATTCATTTCTATAATAGTGTAGTGTAGTGATTTTTTATAGACTTCTATTATATTATTTTTATAAGAAGTTTTATTTAACGGTGGACACATAAATACTGTAAAAATCTAAAGTGAGGGTGTAACTTTTATGTTTTTAGGAGTAATAAAAGTAACAATTTAGTTATGGGTGTTCATCTTTATAGTTATTTAATTCATCCTGTATGGAATCATATTTCTCATTTAAGCTTTCAAATATATTAAGGCGATATTCGATTTCGATGACTTGTACTTCACTTAACTTTTCGCAAGACTTTGAAATATTTAAATATGTAGTTAATTGAGTAAGCTTGGCTTTAATTGAAGCTCGCTTTTAATAAAACTTTTCATGTCAGCCATGACAATGAAAATTTAGCAGTTGCAGTAAGAAACAGAAAATAGAAATAAGAAGATACTAATAATGCTTAGGGATTATAATTACTGATACTAAACGAGCAATAAGTTGTGAAGTGGGTACTGGAGCTATGAGCAGTAAGAAATCAGATTGCTATTCCAAGGCGTAAGGGCAGCATCATAATCTACGTTCTTGCACACATTGTTTCCGCTAATGTCAGGATTAAGCCAATAAAGGCTTAACAGGTTGAAGCGTGGTCAGTCACGGTTGAATGTATTACAAAGGCCGCAGCAGAATAGGATGCGCTTAACATAATACGATCTAGACAGTTTGCAATCCTTGTTGGATAGTTGTGTGCCGAGTAGTCCTAGCTCTGCAGTTAGATTTCGGTAAGATGCACTGTTTCTGTCAGTATTGATCGATTTAGTATCTATATTGATATCGCCAGCAATAATGATGTGTTTAGCTTTAATTGGACGTAAGATCGCTTCGAATGTGTTGAGAAAGCTATTAGTGCAGTGTGCAGATGGGGATCTATACACAGCCAATATGTTAATCCCATGGTAAACTTGGAGCAATAGGAATCTGGCGTTATTTGACTGAGGTTCTTCAACAATACATTTTATATTTTTATTGACTTAGATAACGGCAGTCGATTTAAGGCTAGGCTAAGGAAGTTAGGAGAATTAGCGAGTGCCAAGGGCCTTGTCCAAGTGGGCTGTTGTAGGAGAGCGATTTAATATTAAATAAGTTAAAAATAGTTGGGTTGAAGCCCAGATTAGACTAATCTAGAATTTAACGTCGTATGTGTGTGTGTTTGTTGGTGCGACTGGATGAGTCTTTAGTTATTAAAATTATCCTAGGGTGATGCAGTTAATAGTCATTATAACTAATCTGATGGAGACGTGTTGCTGGGGGAGTTTGTAGCGCCACTTCTTTTTCCCAGCATAGACACTAAGAAATGTTGAGGGGTGGGCTCTTTAGGTCTTTCTATAGACTTTCAAGAGAGTCGAATCACAACTCTATTAATGATGCTCGAGTTTGATTCTCTACTCTCATAGCTAGTAATTCTTGAATGTTGTATTCGTTGCCTCTGGCCGATACTAGGACTTTAAACTCTATTTAATAATGATCCTTGAGTTTCGATTTCTCAATTCTAATTATCTAGTTATTCTTGAATGTTGTATTCTTTATCTCAGACCAATAATTCGGTCAGACTGACGTGACTACGTGTCTTGCAAATATGCTTGTTGTGCTAAGAGGGAACTTCCAGCGGTTTGGGTGGCCACAACTATCTCATATCCAGTCAAAGGACTGTTATGAACGAAAAACTATGAAGAGCATGATGCCGACGCAATGCCGCTGAAAATAGCCGCTCCGTTGCTAGACAAGGATGGTCGCAAGGTTGCCGAAGGAAATGCCGTTTTGTCACGGTTATCAGTTCGAGAGAACTGCAAGGGCCCATGACTCCAAAAGAGCATGATGTCGACGCAATGCCGCTGAAAAGCCACTTGTGTCACTTTATGGAAGTGTATTGTAACTTTGATTCAATAAATTTATTATTATGTCGTTTATTTATTCTTATCCTTATTCTAATACATTTTTAAATATTTTTCTATTTATTATTATCTCCTTTATTATATTTAAAACCTTATAAATTACATTTTTAAATATACTTTCAAAACTCTGAAAAAAAATACATTTTAAAGTATAAAAAATAGTATCCCACCGGTAGAGAGAGGAACCTCCTAACAATGCGAGCCGTGTCTAGAAGTACCGCTTTCTGAATCAAGCCCTTGATCCAGCTGCCCAACGAGAGCCTCCTCAGGTGTTTGTCGAGGCTCTTGGCTATTAAGCCATTGGCTGTCACGACTATCGGCACAACGATTGCTGAGTCCACATCCCACATGTCGACAACCTCGCGAGCCAAATCAAGAACCTTTATTTCTTTATCTTTCTCGGCTTTCACGAGGTTACCGTCATGCGGGACCGTTATGTCAACAATCATTGTGCGCCACTCTACTCGATCTACCACCACTATATCAGGCTTATTGGCAACAATAGTCCTGTCAGTGATGATGGATCGATCCCAGTACAATGTGATATTTCCATTTTCGAGAACTGGGTCGGGCACGTACCTGTAGTACGGCACTTCCGATTCCACAAGGCTGTATTTCAGAGCAAGTTGCTGATGGATAATCCTAGCTACAAGGTTGTGTCTATGCAAGTAGTCTTCGTTAGCTAGACGAGACACCCGGAGATAATGTGTCTTATTTATTCCCCCGGACGGTGACATGCCCGACAGATGTCAACCGTGCCGTCTTTCACAATAAATCTCCGGTAATTGTTCGTCATCATAACTTCGTCCATAATTGCACAAATGAAACCTTCGGTTTCTCCAAAGAGGTCATCGAAACGTAGCCAGGTCACGGACGCTAAAAGATCTACATCGGGTCCATGTAGGGCCCGGAAAAAGCGTCCGTGAAGCTCCTTACTCTGCCATACTTCCATGCGATCATTAGTGTCAAGCACTACAGGTTTGCGCCAGTTCTCTTTGGCCAAGGAGAGCGGGGTGAGGCCCTTGTCCACCGCGACCACATCACGATGCATCCCCACGTTGGCTTCTAGGAAATATTCCCTGAGACTGCATATCTCGCGATTGTGTAGGGTCTTAGCGTTTAAAAAGCCTCGACCTCCACACTTTCGCGGGATATACAGTCTCACTACCGATGATCGTGGGTGATGCATTCGGTTTGCAGTCAGCAGTGTACGGACCCTCCTATCCAGGGCGTCGAGTTCGGTCTGTCTGGTCTCATTGCACTGGGTACTTACGTTTGTAGCCCTATCATCACTTCCTTCGTCAGCTTGATTTGTGTTGGACTGTGATAGTACCTCAACAGTCTGCGACGGGGGGGCGATGACATGGCTACTATGCATTTCACTTCGCAGGTGATCAAGCACAGTGTCATCCAACATATGATTACGTTGGATGACCCGCACCTGATCCGACAGTCGTTGTGCCGAAACGTTGACAGCTGGCTCAAGCACCTGAAAAAGAGAGAGCATCCGAACACGGTACGCGGTCAGATTGTTGCCCCCCTCTGTAGCCCCATAGTATGAGCGCATGACGTTTTCATTGATGGATCGTGTCCATCTCATGCGCTTCACACTTCCGCCGGGAGCTGGGACCCTATCAGAGGCTGGTGGGCCTCGAGGTCCTAAGCCGTCCGGCGGCCGGCGTCCTCCGCGTCGACGAGCAGGTGGTGGCGTCGTGGGCGGGGAGAAATACTCGTCGCTCGAGCTCGACGCAACTACCGCGGCCGGTGTCGTCACAGCGCTTTATTATTATTATTATTATTATCTCGGAGTACTCCGAGTGTAGATGCAACGTATCGTCTGATTAACGACTGATCAAATACCTGTTACGGGCTAGCGTTCGGGTTACTCACAAGTATAGAAAAAAATATACTCTAATTCTAAAATCACATCCAATATATTTTCATAACTATGAATTCCTAAGTCTTATTGCAATATACTCTAATATGTTATAGTGTGGATTATTTCAGCTGCTCTAGGATATTACTGCGGATAGATGACTAAGCTGACTCAGCGTTGAGGTGAATAAGGAGAGGCCTCTGTCCAGCGGCAACTGCGATGATACTCAGCCTGAGTTTAGAACGAGGGAGCACCGCAGGTAGCGTGGCTCAAAGTCAAAGTAAAAGATTTATTTGCAGATAAATATGGTTACAAAAGTTATTAAAATGGTAGTAGAACAGTAGCTTGGCATATTTAATCATAACATAATGACATGCAAATGTTGGTACAGGTACAATTAGTTCATTTTTTAGTTTTAGTCTCTTTAAAGAGTATTTGTGCTCGATAGCACAAATACTCTTCAAAGATTCCTTGGATGTAAAACTAAATTATAAGCATGCACGGGTTCTTGGAACTTACTTGAAGCGTGGTAGTGAAACCTGAATAATGTGACTTTTAAGAAAGAAGTTTAAATCTCACAGAGCAATTATAATGCATGGATTGAAGATGTTTCTGCGAAGCAGTTCAAAATTATAGCAGACATTGCGTCTTATTGTATTCGTGTTCCAACGGGACTGGGTAAAACTGTTCGATTAGATGAACATAGCGTACCTATGGGTTTATTCTCTAAAACACTTTCATGGAAAGGCATTGCTTCGCCTATTCTGAGAGCTCATCCGCGTTACTGCGTCACACGCCTGATTTTCCGAGGGGGGAATGTGACTGTCTGTCACCTATTCCTATTTAATAACAAAATAATTTATTTTAAAACCATGAACATGGTTCAGCCCACTTTAGAAACACATTAAATCTCAATTTTATGATCTGTAATTAAAAACAAAATATTCGAATTCTTTAAAATTCTAAAACAATATTGAACCTCTTATAAACCCATTCCATTTCTATTTTATGGCACTCAAACGGGCACTTATGGCAGCCATCGGCATATTAATATCTATATTAATAGGTCAGGGCATCAGACTTCTATAAATTTAGAGATGAGCTCTACAGGGTCATACGGGTTGAGCGTGGCCTATTTCCCTTAGAGGGAAACCGACCTTAACAATAATATTATCAAAATTAGGAAATACGAAAATTTTATCAGTCTAGGGTAATTTAGGTACAGTGAGTCACGATTAGGAATCCGTTATTATCAAAGAGTCAGGTCTCTACCTTAAGTATGCATGATTCTGTTTCACACACTATCACATAAATGATAAATGATGAGATATGATTTTTATTTCTGTAAGTAGGTTTCTAAAAACACTTTTACACATCAATCATATTTTAAAAACTAGATGAGATCGATGTTTCATTTCTGACTTCTCTGAGAAGAAAGACCGAAAGAAAATCAGAGGTCACAGTCTCTTTTAAAGTCCAGCCATCTTGATCAGATCATGCGAAGACCATGTTGATTAGTGTCTAAAATGATCTTGTAAGGACAGAACCATACAGAATGAGTGGATCTATCCAGTCAGTGCACGAATTTGTCAGTAATCATGCAGCTCAACACAGAACTTAAGGAGCTCAGCGATTCGACGAACATTACCAAAGACAGGACATTTGGGTAGGCCGTATAAATTACACAAACTGCCAGACCATGATTAAAAGAAACAAAAAAAAAACACATTAGGAAAAAAAAACAAATCGGTATTGTCTTCACATTCACAATAATTTAAATATTATAATGCTCCATAACATAAGGCTGACATAAGTGTGTTGAAAATACCTATGGCATTAAGTCGGCCTCCGTAAATTCGTATGCGTGAAGTATTAAATAAATAAATAAATAATAAATAAGTTACCAGTCTTCATAAACGAAAACCTGTGGCCTGAAGGTGTTCAGGAAATTTGTTAATTTAAAGGTGTAATCTACTGAAACAATCCGAGTACTACCGAGCAGCCATAATGGAACAAAGTCTAGTTAAATTTGTAAACGTCAACTGCAAATCTGTTTATAGATCTATTAACGCTGTGAGATCACTTTGCTAATCGGCTGACATCATTGCACTTCAGGAATCTAGCTCCTATCTCACGATATAGACTACCTTTTTTTGGTGGGAAATCATAAATGACTTAGAAGGAAGCTGCCTCTCACTCCGTACCATGGCCTGGACCGAGGCTGGACGCGAGAGATAGCCGCCCCCGGTCGCCTCCGCGAGGACAAGGCGGTTCTCCGCCCAAGCTGAGCAGAACTCCACCGTATGCTCCACCGTGTCCACGATATAGCCTACCTAGAAGCTATCCATAAAGATTTCGCGTTTGCGGGTCAGTCAGTGGATACGTCGACCGAGATACTGCGCCAGTGGCCGCATGTATGGTTGAAGGCGCAAATCTGGAGAAGGAGGTCCTTCATTGAGTGTAAAAAGTGTGAGTGTGCTGTGGCAGCAAGTTTGTAGTTGTAGTGGCGGAGCCAGTGTCTATAGTTTATTCGTATACATGCCTACGGACTAAGTGGACAACCTTATTGAGTTTACGGAATTTGAAAGCGAAGTAAGTGCAGTTATTGAGAACGAGGACTTTAAAAGCGTGTCTGATGTTTTCCGGTCAGATCATTTACCCTTAGAGCTGACAAGCTACTTGATAGTATTGCAGCAAAAACTTGTAAGCAGTAATATCTTTAGAAACAATATTAAGTGGGGGAAAGGTGTGTTGGTTATAAAAAGGAACCAAGAATTGTCATAATAGATTGAGGGAGGTTGACTTTTCTTTTGTTTTTCATGAATGCTGTGATTATATACATGTATCATACTCATATTTGCATATATATGTATCTGCTATGACCTGGGGCACAGACCACTTATTACTTAACACTTACTGCCTGTGACGTGTCTTCCGTTATCAAAAACATGTCAAGATGTAAGTCGCCTGGTCACGATAGGTTAACTATTGAGCATCTGCAGAACACAGGTGTTCATCTACCAAGGATTCTTGCATTACTATTCGACTTATGTGTCAGTCATTCTCATCTGTTGGCTGATTTACTAAAACGGTTACGGTGCCCGTTTCTAAGAATAAAACGTTGGATTTAAGCAATTCCGACCGATTTCCTTAGCAATGACTGACTGACTGTGATAAATGACAGAGAGTTTGGTTTTAGGAATGGGTTATCAACCGATACTGCGATTATAACTCTAATGATCATACTTTGAGGAGGTTACACTGGGAGGAGGAGTCCTGTGTATGACTGCTTCCTGTATTTATCTAGAGTTTTTGACCTTTCCTCTTATGCTGTCCTATGGAAAAAATTGTGCATTGAAAGTTAAAATCCCAAATAATTAATATCAATAAGTTCTGGTACGGTAACCAATATAACAGCCAAAGGTTGTCTGTAAAAGATCGCTTTTAGCGATAAGACCGTAAATTGTGTCACCCAATGTAAAATTTCTACATCCATGTCTGTAATATAAAAGGTGCAAGTAAGCGTTCAAAAGTGCAGTCATGTTGCTGTTAACTCGCGGTACGACTGTATTTGTTTAAACGACTCACACCACAAATATCACAGTTTTGTTCGGCACACACTGACGTGAAGTCGCGCACTCGCAACGCACTACACGAAATAAACAGGCTGGTTTATGGCATTGCTAAGTAAATCTAATATGAGCTGATAGCAGTAGGCGCCAAGCGTTGCACTGACAGTCGGCTTAGGTTCTGATCTCAGAAGATGCAGCGCAGTTTTATTGCCAATTTTTTCTTTTGTTTTACAATAGTAACAATAAAAAAAATGGTTTTTATTATTTTTACTATCGCAATAAAGGGTTTAGAATAAAAAAGCGTAACAAGTGATAACAAAAAATAAAAACAAATTGATTTGTTATTAGATTTGACTTATGGATTACTTCGATACGATTATTTATAGTAACTTCTTCAACCAAATAGGACGTGCAACACCGACTATATCAAGGAACTTAGAAGCGATTTCTTTTATTTTGACATGTGGAATGTTTGAAATGTAGATTTATGTCACCACAAACATTAAGCTTCGATCATTAATTTCCAAAATAAGTGATTTTAATAAGTGGTTATGTAGGACAGTTTGTTAACATTAAGTATTTCACATTTTATTGGGCTTTAGTGAATGTAGATTACATATTGAGGATGGCTTAATTATTCATTTTCTTTAAGAAAAGATGATTGAAACTAAACCTCTATTTTTATAATTAAATATGTAGGATAAACTATTCCGGAACTTAAACGTTCTTGTTTATTACGTTATTGTTTGCTGGGTTTCAGTGATGCAACCTTTATAGCGTGGAGTATACGGCGAACAGTTTTTAATGACGTGTTGAATAATTCAACAAAATGTCCGGTTGGCATTAAACCATTTGTTTCATATTCATTCACTATGTGAAGTCTTGTTTAAATAAGCTTTCCAATTCATAAACAAGCGCTCAGACTAGCAAGAATTTCCTCTTCCTCACATCTCTTAACCCACATACTCCATTTTTTTATTGTAAACTTTTCTTAGCAATATACTCTAAACCATAATATGTATAAAAAAATATTATTAATAACATTATGTTTTTAACACTTTACTCATGACTTACTAATTTAAACAAATAATAATTTATATTTAGTAAAATGTGAAATATTTAAATGATAACACTCATGCTTGGTGACTTTTACGCAACGCAATATTATTGCCAACGATTCCTTAATTCATATTTCACTGCATTTTGAAAATTATAACCTCAGTACCGCTAATTAATAGATTTAAACATTCGTCACTAACCAACAACGTTCAATTAGGTGAGTAGTCGTAACGAATTGCATCTACCTCACAGATATCGAAATAATTTACTCAGTTTTCTGTGGTCTACCTACAAACTTTTATAATCTAAGTAAACAAGATGAACGAGACAAGTATCGAATGATTATCGAACCACTTCAAGTAGTTTTATTAAAATAAACAAAGTTGTTCAATTTACGTATTATTAATAACATACATACAAACATAAACTCACGCCTTCTTCCCATGGGGGTAGACAGAAACCACAGAACGCCACCTGCTACGTTCCTTACATACTCCTCTTGCCTCGTTTACGTTCATACATCTGGTCATACACGAGCGCCGGTTGAGAGTACTTCGCACCTGACCTTTCTGAAGAACATCACCAATAAGGTCACTATATGTCTTCCTAGGGCGTCCCCTCCCGGCGTTTCCACTCACATCTGTTTTATTAATAACATATCAAAAGGTATAAATATATATTATTTGAAAATAACATCAAGCTTAATCCGCAGGCGCAGGTGAGATTCAAACACAGGGCTCGCCATAATCGCTCCTACCCAAGCACGGTAACGACTAAGCTAGCATGCCATAATGTTCAGTTAGTTGAAATAATGAACTACTATCAATTACAGACAAAGTGAGTGTGTGTGCGTGTCTATAGTATAGAATCAACTTATAGAAGAAGGTCGTAAGTGAAACCCAAGCATCAATCTATTGCTTTGTGAGATTGCTT
Organism: Dasypolia templi; assembly: GCA_963555695.1. Classification (NCBI taxonomy): domain Eukaryota; kingdom Metazoa; phylum Arthropoda; class Insecta; order Lepidoptera; family Noctuidae; genus Dasypolia; species Dasypolia templi. The sequence goes on from OY743145.1 coordinate 3,071,627, forward strand.
ATGGACTTATGAGCGCTACTGTACATAATAAAGAGTATTCTGTATATCTATAACAGTGCGAGGTAGGCAGGCACTTGCTCAGATGTGTATAGGTTAGAGTCCGGGATGATTTAAGGAGATCTGACCTCGTCCAAGTTATTAAATATTTATATGAATAAGCTAATCGAAGAACTCTGAAGAACTGGCATCGGATGCACGATTGTTGGTGTGTAGGTATTTTAACAACATCAGTTATGCTGTTGATATGATGCTGCTGAGTCCGTAGATCAGTGCTCTCAGGAAGCTATTGAGTATAATATGTGAGTGCTATGCTGGAGCCCACGGCCTTAGGTATGATGCCAATAAAAGCTAGTTGCTAGTTTTTATGGCGCAAAACAAGCCCAAGAGCAGTGGTGGCCCAGCGGTAATGGCCGCGACTTACGAAATATAGGTCTTAGGTTCGAACCCCGACAGGGTCTTTACTTTGTGTACATTATTTCATCACCACTGCTCTTAAAACGGTGAAAGAAAACATCTTGAGGAAACCGGCATGTCATAGAACCAAAAATTCTAAGACATGTGACATCTACCAACCCGCACTGGGCCCGCGTGGTGGATTACGGCCCACTCCCTTTCACAGAGAGGAGGCCTGTGTCCCAGCTGTGCGACCATAATAGAATGATTATGCAAAACAAGACCTATAAAGTGAAACCACTGTTCTCGCTCTGTGGTACAACGCTAAACAGGGTAAAGCAGTTTAAATACCTTGGTCATTGGGTTACAGAGGATGACTCTGATAACTGTGATATAGAAAGACAGCGCAGGGCATTGGCCGTACGGTGCAATATGCTCTTTCACAGATTTGCAAAGTGCGACAATGACAAGATAACACTGTTTATGGCATATTGCCAGGATTTTTATACCTGCAGTCTCTAAACCAGAAACACGCACAATAAAAATGCCCTGCATGTACAATATAACAATGCATTTAGGATACCGCTGTCGCTGCCACGTTACTTAAGCGCGTCAGGGATGTTAGCATCCGCGCGTACAGATAGTTGACTTCTCTCCTAAGCATTGTTGCTAGTAAGTCTGATGGGGCACAGCCACATGATAGGGCACCTGAGCGCAGTGCATGTATTGTTGCTAGGTTTTTCCAGAAGATGGATAGATATAATATTCCGTAAGTTGTGTTATTACTATTGTTGTTTTTAATCTGTTTTTGTCAAATTGCAAGCGATGGATGGATATCAGTGGCCCTCACAATGAGTTATATGGAACGGGAACAAACAAGATGACAGGCTAGCACAATCCAAACATATATAGGTGTGTAGTGTGGGTGAGTGTGTAGGAGTGTGTGTGAGGAGTTGTAATGGTGTATGGATATTTTATTCAATACTATTTAGAACTGTTCATCGTCAATTCGTCGCATACAGCAGTTACTAAAAGTATGTAGTAATTGAACAGCAGTTTCATGGTCAGACAAAGATTGGGCACGCCACAATTGCGGCGATAAGTCCCTCTTTGAGGAGTGGTTGGAGGGGAGCTACAGCGTCCTCACCTTCTGCCTGATACAGGGTCTCACAGAATTCGATTGTTTCGGGAGGTTTCTGTTTCGTAAATGGCTCAGGAAGCGCCCGGGTGTCAGCATTGTGTGGATTGCCCGGAGGACACGGTGGAGCGTACGGTGGAGGTCTGCTCGGCTTGGGCGGAGCACCGCCAAACGCCGTTCGTGCAGAACCTTATGAGCCCTCTGAACCTAGTCCCGAGTACGAAACTGCGGCATAGCACAATTGAGTGCACAATCATTATTGTAGTTTGCTGTGCCCGCGACTATGTTCGCGTGAATGTCGGAAAACAATAATGTGTCGCTTAGAGAAGGTGCAATTACCATTCCTCCATTGATAAATTGACAATGTCGGAAGACTGTTCCAGTCTTCCGGTCTTGCCTGGTGGGAAGCACTACCTGGGGTTCTCTACCACAGCCCTTTCGAATGGAGTCATTGCGTCTTCGGTGTTTAAAATGTCAATGCGACGAGGTGATACTTTGATTTTTGAAAATAAATAATAGGCGTCAGGCTGCACCTGCCATACTCAATAAATCGACTCCCCTCTGGAGGAGTGTGCTGAAGCGTTATCATGATGAAGAAGGACCACGCTTAAAGAGCGCTGAGGAACAGGCAAAAAAACAACTTATGAAATTATCTACATAGTATTATAGTGATTTCTATTGTTTCGTATCTGTGTATCCTTTGTTGGAGTTCCCACATAGATTAATATCCTACAGAATTGTTTTACTTCTCTGTTAACTATCTTAGAACCTCTTTTACATCTGCTTGCCCCTCGAAACACCTCCTACATACAGTTGTCCCTCTGAAAAGCCATTACTGAGATCTACCTCTGGCTATGGCTGTCATTTCGGGTTTGGATTTCAGCACCCTAATTGCGTAACCTATAATTAATCAAAATCTTTGAAAAAGCTTGATAAATATTTGAAAAAGGTGTCTGCTCAACAACCTAAATAACGCAATGAATGTTGTTAAACTGTGAAAATAAAGCGATTACCACTGATAGTCTGTTACGCAATTACCTCCCAGATTATTGGCACTGTCGCCCTCAAAACTGAACCCCATTACGAAAATTTTACGTTTTATACTCCCAAAAAGCATAAAAATTACACCTCTCTATTACAGTATTTATGTGTCCACCGTTAAATAAAACTTATTACAAAAACAAAATAACCGACTTCCTTAAAAAACACTACAAATTGCAAATAATTTTAATGTGGGAAGTCGTTAGAAAGAAAATAAAGGTCTCCAGTTTGATGTGTTTAGGTTTTGATGTTGGAACAAAAGGTTTTATTTTTTAACTGTAGAACCTACCACACACAAATTCTTGTACTAGTTTATACTGATTTGACTGCATTTTTTTATCATATACCTTTCGTACGATAATTCAGTCAGAATAGGTAGGTATACTTTTCCTTACTGAAGAGTTTCGTGACAGTAAGGTTTCTTCGCAGTTCATGATCAGAAGACCACTGTTAGGTACTTAAAACCAGCTACTGTGTTTCATCTTCCGTACGATTACCAATTTACAAAAAGTTATCCTCCGAGAATTGAAAATTGGCTGTGTGACATACGGACGGACGGACGGACAATTACGACATTTGCTGAACGCCATCTTAACATGGAACTCGCTCCGCATACAATGAAGATTTTTTTAAATCAAACTGAACCCAATTTTATGACAAAAATAGTTGTTATGATTTAAATAATAAATAATTATCTAACATTGCATTCCTTATCACTCAGAACACCACATCCATTTTATTATTATTAACTTACATTATCACAGCTTTTATTTGAAATTCTTTCAAAGCCACTAATCAACCACCAATAAAAACGATTTTATAACATTCTAATTATTATCGTTACTTTTGAAATAACTCAGTTATGTTTATGACGTGTTATTCATGGCTATTAAATATATTCGTTAGTACCATTTGGCTTCAATCGATGTAATTATGTGTATTTACATTACGTAATGACAAATTCTTCGTGAACACTTTAAATTGATGAAACAAAAACCAATAATTTCTCCGAGTTAAACACAATATTTGAATATAAAAGTTTAACATATTGGTTTCGTACTTTTTACGTGATACTTGTTTGAAATCATCTCTCACATCCAAACAGACAAACAAATACAAATTCAAAAAATTATAGAGATGGCATCTGATGGTTATCCCATAACACCCTAACCATTTTTTTTTTAAATGTACTTTTAATGTACCTAAACGCTTTGTCTACAGATTTATTATATGTAATATCCGAACAATGTGGAACATTTTTTTAGTACGCACGGCTATCGAGAGAGTCACTCGGGCGAATGCTCGGGCAGGTCCGGAGGGTCTCAACGGGGTTCTAGTTCTAGCGAGTAGGTAGCGTGGAGCAATCCACGGTACGTACTCGCTGCGGTACTCGATACGTGTTTATACAGGAGACACCACGTCAGTGGTAACAATACGTGGTAACAAAAAGAGACCTGCTAATACTGGTAGTACGGATAGACCTTAAAGAAAATAAGAGGTTGACTCATAATCTATTAAAACTACGTACGAGTCTAGGTCAGCTAAAGGTCCAAGTGTTACCAACGACTTAAGATCAAGCTAGCATTTAGAGTATAAGCTGACTTCTACGAAAAGCCAAAGCTGGTCAGCTAAAACTGGAAATGTATAGCTTGACGTTTAGCCGTGTGTACCGTTATGCCTACCTACAGCATTGATTTGTTCATCACCAAAATAATTAGCTTTCAGGTACTTTTGCAATCACTCGCGTGCAACATCCGAGAACTCATAAAGTTTTGAGTGAACTGTACCAACTTGTAACTAACATCTAAGTTGCAAACGAACTAACTATATAGCAACAACAACTGAAAACTTGCAAGCACACAGTTCATTGACCTGAGTAACCGAATTAAATTATCACAGCATTACGCGAACAAACTTTGCTCGCATAGTTCAACTCACAGCTTCATTCTAAAGTTGTTCTAATCAATGGTAGTTCCCTTTCTTTTACCCGGTTTCATTGCGCTGTGTTTAGCGGCTGGAGTTTGTTGCTGTTTACAATTGTTTGATTAATTATTTCAAGTTGTGGAAGGTAATTAGTGTGTACATATGCCCAATCTAGTAGTAGTTTATTTATAAGTTTCAGAGATTTTGGTATCGTTCAATTACTTGGTTAAATGAAGTTTTCTTTTCGTAATATTTACGTAAAAGATATTTACTTCTTGTGGATTAGTGACCATGGTCGACTTTTAGGTTTGAGATTTTCTACAAGGTGACCTAATTTCCGATAGTGTAATAAAGGGTTTGCTTGCAGCGATATAATCATTGAAAATTCTTAGTCTTAAAGATGAATAAACGTTTTCTGTAAGCAAATGACAATTTGAAAATTAGACTACTAGACTTTTACAAGTGTCAGCCGTCTTATTTTACTCGAAACTCTCCTTAAGTCGCTAAAGAAGGATGGCGAGGCTGGACCCGCGTAATTTAAAAATTAAGGGAGCACCGTTCACGGACAAGTTTATATTAAATATAATTACAAGTTTATAGGAGTTCTATATAAAAGTATTGAGTTACTAGATGATGGGAATTTAAAGTTATTTATGATTTTAATTTATTTATAATTAAGTTATCGTGCAGTTGCCGAACGGAACTTTTTTTGCGAATTTTCATTGATACATTCCTTTGTTTTCCTGCTTTTATACTTACTTCTTGAAAAAAAAAAAAACAATCATGAAAGGTACGAGTACCTTCAATGAAGGTAATACCGTACATAAAAGTATTTAAAATTATTTTGAGTTATAACGGTATTGAAAACATGAAACGGAAAATGGAACGTCAGTGTCATATTGTCATGTTAAATATCATATTTGTCATTTGTCATTCCGTTGTTTGTGTTCAACGGCTAACGTGGGATTGACGTGACACGTAACGTAACGTGGGACTTGGGTTCTTGACGACTTGGCTTACTACAGCATTTACTTGTGGATAACGATTGGCAAGTGATAACATACATATGTAGGGGAGCACTTAAGAGCCTACGGAATGTATGCAATAGAAGTTCATCGCAGTAGAGATGAGGCTGGAGGGTCTATTTGCCATATTAGAATATTATTTAATTGCCCCGTGGGAACACGGACAGTGGGCTATTGCTCACATATTGTGGTACATGGGCGTTGCAAGAAACCAGTGCATTGTCTCTGCACCAGCTTCTTTCTTTTATTTAGATAAATAAATTATATTTAAAAAAAGGTTATCTAGGATTGAATAACAAAATGAAAGGAAAATCATTATGTACAATGATTGTAGGTCTTGAATATTTTATAAGTAAACTACTACTACTACTATTTAACAAATTCCCTAGTTAATATGAAAGGACAGGAGGATGATGCTAATAAAACTACTTTATCTGAAACCCGCTTTTTTCAGCTTGGTTTAATCCGACAACCGTAATTAGACTACATAGAGTTCCCTAATCCCTGCAGACTTATGGTAGCAGTTTTATGAATCATCACTTAGACGGCAACGTATAAGTATGTGTTGAGGTATACGAGTTTGAATACAGACGAAAATCAGCATTATGTATAAATAATTAGTTATCACCAAAAATACCAGCGATGCAACTCCTCCACTAATTATGCGAAGGGAACCTTAGTACGTTATATACACTAGGTTTATCTGGATAAGCAGACGTAGAAAAAACCTATACATACCTATCTATTGATAGAGATTTTTATTCAGATTCAGCATTACTTTTACTGGCCAGGAGAAGACACCCTGATGTCCTTAAAAAGTCAGGTACGTAGTACTGCAACTTGCGTTTATGACTCGGATGCACAAACGTGGACGAAGCAAAAAGAGTAGGCATGTAAGAATCGTAGCAGGTACTACCTTCCCTCATGGGATATATGTGTGAGTTTAAATAAATATGTATAAATAAGCCATACTGCTACTAAATAATAAACAATAAGTCCATGCCCAAACTACTTTTAGATTATTTTAGGTTATAATCTTCTACCTTTCATATCTTTTCTCTCCCAACTTCTCTAACCTGCTTACTATTTGCTTATTTGTTAGTCTTACGTCGTTATTTAACTATTCATAAGTTTCCATAATATACGCAACCCCTATCAATGGGTCCCAAGTTACATGCAAGCTCGCCATTCTCCTTTGAAGCAATGCTTTCAGAGCTTAGCCTAAAAAATGATTTCATTACTCAAAAGTTTTAACATATAGTAATATTTTCACCACTTGCACGCGTAGATTTAATGAGTTTTGTCGACGGGAGAATAGACAAAATAAAAGATAGAAAAGATAAAATTACAGACTTCTTTCCATCCGTCGTTTTGTATATTCTTCCGTCGACAAATCTCGTTTCTATGGTTGTCATGCAACGCGTTCTGGGACATGGAGCTTTTCGATTAGAGATGGGATACTACACGGTAAATTCCCGGGTTAATCCAAATTTGGGTAAGTAGTAAATTCCCAAAATAGATAGAGAGAGAGAAAATAGATGGGTCCCCTCTCCCTAGCGCAAATGATATCTGTCTCGCGAGAATACGTACGAATTACAGAAAGAAAAATATTACATACGAAGTGGCACAGATATTTAACAAACTACAACGAGAAATAAAAACCTCTAAAAGTTTACAAAAATTCAAAACTTAGTTAAAATCTTTTATTAACAAAATTTAGATTTTTTGTTACGCATGAATCCTTCTGGTACCTTCAATGTCTTGTTAATATACGTTAATTACTGTTTTCTTATTTTAATATTTGTGCGTGTCATACTTGCCCTGCTCACGAATGTCATCATTATTATATAGTTAATTTATTTCTCAATGTGTGTGTATATTAGTAGTACATTTCTATTGAGTTCATAATGATTCTTTAACCATAAATATGGGTAATTTATTTTTATTAGGACCAAGTGATTAAAACATATAGTTAATAACTTTTTAGGTTGACGAAGGAAGGAAAGCGGGCAAATTTCAATATTTTGGCTAACTACACTCCAATTGAAATATTATTAGACATATAAACAAAACCTTTTTTACAGTCCGTTCAACCGATTTTAATTATATTGCGTTTAGTAGTATGACAAAATGCAGCCGCAGTAAACAATTGGTATTGTAACCACGTTTTATTTTGAATGTCATCCTTATGCGTACGAAATAAAAGTCATAATCGGTTGAACGGACTGTAAAAAAGTTAAATTCAAATGTCTAATCTTATTCCAAATAGTTTATTGGTTAGACCGCGATGCCATTAAAATTTGTAACATATTTGTACCATGAACGGCATCCAGGAGTTGCTTGTTTTGTCACCAGGTTGTTGCCAATGTGGCAGTACCTAAATTACCCTAGGCTGATAAATTTTTCGTTTTTCCTAATTATGTTAATATTAGCGTTAAGGTCGGTTTGCCCCGTGCGGCCCTGTAGAGCTCGTCACCAGACTTGGTCACTCTCCCACCGATAATAGAAGTGAATTCCCAAATTTATAGAAGCCAAATGCCTTGATATTATTAATGAGGCAAGGAAACAGTGTATCAATATTAGAAGATACTTGGGAATTCATAGTTATGAAATATATTGGAAGTGATTTTTAGAAAGCTAAATAATAGAGGGATGCAGAGTAAATTATTATATAAACTTGTGAGTAACCCAAACGCTAGCGCGTAATAGGTATTTGATCAGTCGTAACTCACACAATACCTCGCATCTACACTCGGAGTACTCAGAGATACACTTCCATAAAGTGACGCAAGCGGTTTTACAGCGGCATAGCGTCGTCATTATGCTCTTTTGGAGTCATGGCCCCTAGCAGTTCTCTCGAACTGCGACTGTCATTCTCTAGCAACGGAGCGGCTAGGTCTAGCGGCATTGCGTCTGCATCTTTCTCTTAAGGAGACATGGTCCCTATCAGTCCTTAGACTGGATATGAGATAGTTGTGGTCACCCAAACCCCTGGAAGTACACTCTTTGCACAACAAGCATATTTGCAAGACACGTGCTTATGTCAGTCTGACCGAGTTATTAGTATAAGATAAAGAATATAATATTCTTTGAATTACTAGATAATTTGAGTTGAGAAACCAAAACTCGAGGATTAGTACTAAATAAAGTTTAGAGTTCTAGTATCAGCCAAAGGCAACGAAAACAACATTCAAGAATTACTAGTTATGAGAGTAGATACTCAAACTCAAGCATAATTAATAGAGTTGTGAATCAACTCTCATGAAAGTCTATAGACAGCCCCAAAGAGCCCACCCGTCACCACTTCCTAGTGCTTATGCTGGGGAGAAGAAGTGGCGCAACAAACTCCCCAGCAACACGTGTCTGTCTGATTAGTTACAATGACTCCTTCAGCCTTTTTTTTTTGTTCCCGGGGTGGAAAATCCTCATGGATGTCCTCCGCCCTGGGGCGGGCGGAGGGGTCTGACAGACCCCTCCGCCCGCCGACTAAAAACCACCCCGGTGTTCCATCTCACACCTACGCCGGGGTCGCGGGAACACATAATTCTTCCGCATAACTCCTTCAGCCTAGGATAACTATAATAACTAAAGGCTCTCCCAGTCTCACCAACAAACACTAACACATACTACGTTAAAAACTAGATTATAGAATAATAATAAACTAAATCTGTGCTTCAACACATCTATATTTTACTTATTTAATATTAACTCGTTCTCCTACAACAACCCACTTGGACATGGCCTCTGACACTCAATAATTCTCCTAACTTTCTTCGCCTAGCCTTACACCGACCGCTTCCTACCGCGGTCTGCCTCCCTTCTCGCAGGTAGCGCTAATAATACCTGTAATAGAATCTTCATAATGTGAAGAGGTAAGGGATTCGTTACGCTTGCGCTTTAATCAATCAATAATAGCTACGTTAATGTATCTGTGTATGATGTACCCATTTCAGTGAGACGGGGAACCGTTTTACAACGTTTGTCTCATTGTACGTGTTCTACTAAACCTAACGCATAAAACCTCTGAGGACAATATATGATTTTAGTAGAGCATGTTTCCTAAGCACTATATAAATGTCTTACTCAATCCTAAAGACAGTGCACTTCAAAGCCCAACTGCCATTGAGTGAGACAAGTATTGAGTATATAATTCAAAACGCGTGCTAATGTTAATATCATCTTTAAGGCAGCCTAGCCCCATTTCCGAAATAACAGAAAATGTCGCACAAGCGTACCGTAGACTCAGTCTGTAGCAAAACGAAATGCGATCGTACTCGGTGTTTGCCGAGGTGGTTATTTCGTCACCTCACATCTCGTTAATCTTCCCAATTTCGAGGTTACAGTGCGGCTGTAAGCGGCAAAGCGTCCAAATTGACGGGTTTCTATAAATAGTGTCGATTTAGAAATTGGCGTACCATATGCCGGGTGTAGGTTTTATCGAGACACGGTCCCTAGTATTCTTACAACGACTACCAATCCAGTTTGGGGAGCTTAGTGATGCCTACCCCCTCTCCCGGAGATGCACTTACAACGAGCTTTTCGTAAAGAGTTGTGTGGCCAAACCTTTTTGGTAGCAGTAATTATCACTAACGTTTGATTGTTTTATAATGCCGATTTAGATCGACTTTATAGCATATGTTGTTTTAAATGAACTGAGAGTATTTACGGTTCTGCCTTCCGTATGTGGTTGCGCATGTTACAGGTCAAAGTCGTCAAAAGTCGAGCGTCAATGCTCAGTGTCAAATAAAGTGGAAGGCCTTCTCCGTTTCCCTATAATTAAACGCAAATGACAAATATCTGTCAGGGTCTGGATTAGGAGATGGACACGTAATACAATAGGAAATAGAGTTAATTAATAGCGCAATGTCGCTATGCTGGAATAAATGATTATTAATAGCTCTGCAGCGATATTATCTAAATTTTACCTACAAAACATAAAAAAAATCAGCCTACGAGAACAATACAATGGAAAAGACACATTATTAGTAAAGAGTTTAACACTTACCAATGATATATTTGTAGGGAATTAGATTACTACTCACGAAATGCCGCACGTAGTACCAACTTCACCTCGAACACAGCTCCTCCCAGCTCACGACACTCACCAACCTCCTAGCTTAACTAGCTTTCCCTCTTGAGACTATAACGACCGAACCCTGTCATGTCCTAAGACCAACTGTCATTCCTCACCGACCCCGCCAACTATCCAAAATCGGGGCTTGGGCCTTTCCCACGCTATTTTTTGTAAGCTTCGACTTAAAACACACTTTTATATTTCTTAATTGTTTCTCAAATGCATCCCGGGTTTACGATTCACAGATGGCTGCAATAACGCGCCCTCACTTTAACTTTCTCGTTCTCAGAATTTCTAAAGAACCTTCGATTTCGATTGTCTAAATATTTCTTTCGAGCGACGACGGCTGCCATAAGTGGCCATAAAATAGAAATGTAATGCATTTCTGAGAGGCCAATAAGTGCAAAGAATTAGGATATCTTGTTATTTATTAGGGTAACGCGTCAAGCTGTCAGACCATACATTTAAGATTTAATGTGTTTCTAAAGTGGACCGAACCATGTGCATGGTTTTCGAATAACATAACATAACATCACGCCTTGTTTCCCCGAGGGGTTGGGCAGAGGTGTACCTATAGTACACCCACATTTCGCCAGTTATATTTAAGTCCCATGTAATAGGGGGCGAGCCTATTGCCATCTACCGGGCACAAATCCATACTTCGGGCTGCTACCGAGAAATTCCAGATAGAAAAACCCAAAAACACGTTGCCCGACCTGGGAATCGAACCCAGGACCTCATGCTCAGCAGTAGCGATTGCGACCACTAGACCAACGAGGCAGTCGAAATATAATATTTTGTTATTAAATAGGAATAAGTTAACTGTCCCATGCTACAGCAACACAAATATCAGTTTCTGTTCTCGGCTACGTGCAATAATAAGCGGAACCGACTAACTCCAAAAGCCGGTGAATATTCAACAATATTTTTCAATACGTTTTTAGTGTTTATCAAATAAATGTTTTCATTGATTAATTCAAGGAACTTAACATAATTAAAAAAATATGCTTATGGATATAATGGGGCGCGGCTTCTGTCCCTTCAACTCCGTAATCCACGAGAGTACAACTCCCGAAGCGTGGAGTAGAGGAGCGGTAGTTCTGTTCTTTAAAAAAGGTGTCAAAACTTTGCTGAAAAACTATAGATGCATCTCACTTCAGAGCCATGTATGCAAGCTGTTGCTCAAGGGTCGTCGCTAACCACCTCGCTAGGAGACTCGACGAGTTCCGGCCACCATCACAAGTCTGTTTTCTAAAAGGCTTCAGTACCGACGACCACTTTCATACTGTTCGGCAAATTGTATTGTTGTGGCATTGTGTGGTAAGGCTTAAGTGGACTACGAGAAAGCCTTCGACTCCATCGAAATATGGACAGTTCTGGTCTCTTTGCATCGATTTCTAATTGACTGGCGCTACATAGAAGTGTTGCGATGTTTGTATCACGCGGTAACGATGACTGTCCAGATCCAGGATAAGAAAACCTACCCCATCCAACTGCTCAGAGAGGTAAGCACTTCATTAAGACACTGGACCGGGTATCTCTAACGTACATCTGAAGAAAGAAAGAAAATAAATAAATTTGATACAACATTCACACAAAACAAAACAAACTTAGAAGAAAATAGTATTGTGTGCCTCACGGCTGCGCCCATTTCAGCATAAATGACAGAGAACCAAGTGCCTGACGCTGGTTTTCAACTAGACCCGACGAGGACGTCACTACGGATGTAAATCAGTTTTAACGTGGGTAAATATAATATTTAAATAAAACATAGGTAGATATGTGTAATGGATTACGGCTCACTACCTCTCATAGAGAGGAGGCCTGTGTCCCAGCAGTGGGAACGTTATAGGCTGATTATGAGATATGTGTAATAAGTAATAATAAAACAGAATAGATAATTGTTTCAATATAATTATACATAATAATATTATAGGCAGTGGTGTTTATGAAAAGAAAAAAAGTTGGGATGTTTACAAAAGAAGTTACATAATAATTTATTATTGACGATTGTCGTCAATAATAAATTATTATGGTTCATATTATTGAAACATTTAAATCAATCATGTCTAGCTTCCGTAGCGTATCTATGAGATACTGTCGTAGGCGTCTTCTAAATGTCTCGATCGTGATAATTGCTCGAATAGGTGGTGGGTGGAAAAGCGGCTGTACTATGCGACTGGGTAGAGAGTTGCTGCGAGCGAGTTTTTTTTGGGTGGGAAATCGTCAAATGACTTCTCCCGCTCTGGGCGGAGGGCGGTCAGACTTTTACTGATTAAAACCCACCCGTGTTCCTTCAGTTGCCTGTGCCAGGGCCACGGTTATCTCTATCGAATTACCCGCGACCCTGAGGCGTCGGCCCTATTGGAACCCGTGATTTTGTGCTGACATCTCATTGAAGCACGCGTGAAACACGACGCGCCGTCGACCCGAGCCTGATCCGAGGCTCTCTCCCTCACGCGCTCCGCCTCCTCCTTCGCGAGCATTACTGCTTCGCAGAAGGAGGTGACGTGTTTCCATTCCCTCTCGCTCCGTACCATGGCCTGGACCAGGGCCGGACGCGAGAGATCGCCGCCGCTGATCGCCGCCGCTGATCGCCTCTGCGAGGACACTGCGGTGCTCCACCCAAGCTGGGCAGACCTCCACCGTATGCTCCACCGTGTCCTCCGGGCGATCCACACATTGGTGACACCTGGGCGTTTCCTCCCGCCTTATCCGAAACAGGAACCTCCCGAACAACCGTGTCCGGTGAGGACCTGTGTCAGGCGGAAGGTTGAGGACGCCGTGACGCATCTCCAACCACTCCTCAAAGCGGGGACTTACCGCCCCTGGCACTGGGTTGCGACAATCGTACCCTCCATGTCGCCATGAGATGCCGCCGGAGCTCTGTCCGCTGTACCGTGATTTCTCGCCGCAGCGGAGTTACACCCCGGCGTTTTGCCTCCTCGCACCACTCCCATACGTGCGCGAGGGCTTTTGTATCCAGATCCCATGGCGGCAATCCGGCAAGGAGGCTCGCCGCCTCTCAGGAGACCGTGCGGTATCCCTGGACCAGCCGGACGGCCATGACCGTTTGGGACGTGTTCAACCGGCGGGCTGGTCGGCACCTCAAAGAAAGCGCCCACATCGGTGCCCCGTAAAGAGCCATGGATCATGGCATCGCTATCCTTAACATAACTTACATCTCACACTTTCACTTTGCCGATAACATCGTCATAATGGCAGAGACGCTGAAACAGATCAGATACTGCACTCACGTCTAAATGAAGACTCGGCGGGTTGGCCTCGGTATGAATACGTAAGCGTTCAAAAGTGCATAGGCACGCTCAGAGTCGTATTGCTGTGAACTCGCGGTACGACTGTATGTGTTTAAACGATACACACCACAAAGATCGTAGTTTTGCACGCCACACACTGACGTTAAGTCTCACACTCGCAACGCACTGCACGAAACAAAAATATATTTCCGTCGCTTTTGTTAGACACACATCATGCTCGTGACCTGGCCGGTTTATGGCATTGCTAAAATTCGAGTTAATCTCACATGAGCTGGTAGCAGTATGCGCCGAGCGTTGGACTGAGAAGCAGTCGGGTTAGGTTCTGATCTCATAAGATGCAGCCCAGTTTTATTACCAATTTTTTACTTTGGTTTGCCATAAAAACTATATTTAATAAAAAATGCTGTTTCTAATGATTTTTGTTATTGCAATAAAGGGTTTAAGATAAAAAAGCGTTACAAGTGATAGCAAAAACAAAAACACATTTATTTGTTACAATATTTTACATATGGATAACAAACCGATACGATTATTTATAATAACTTCTTCAGCCAAATTGGATGTGCAATACTATATCAAGGAACATAAAAACAGTTTGTTTTATTTTGACATGTGAAATGTTCAAACAAAATTATAAGTAGATTTATTTCACCAAAAACGTTAAGCTTCGATCTTTAATTTCCAAAACAACTGATTTTAATAAGTGGTTATGTAGTGTAAATTGTTTACATTAAGTATTTCACATTTTATTTGGCTTTAGTGAATATAGATTACATATTGAGGATAGCTTAAGTGTTCATTTCCTCTAAGAAAAGAGGATTGAAACTATGGCTCAATTTTTTATCACGTATTTAGCGCAATATACAGGATAAACCATTCCGAAACCTAAAAATTATTGTTTGCTAGGCTTCGGTGATACAACCTTTTATAGCGTGGAGTACACGGCGAACAGTCTTGCCGAGTCCAATCTACATCGTAGATTTGCTTCTCGAAGTGAACGATGTCAATTCATTCAGCTCGGTTTTCACATATTTGAGGAAGAAGCCGACCGAAGGATCCAGTTGGGTTGGGCAGCGTTTAGAAAACTTCGTCAAGTCTTCTTGTCTCGGAGTACAGCGTGTTGTGGCGCAGTCTGGGAGAGGCCTATGTCCAGCAGTAGACATTGGGTGAAGAATTTTATTCATCACCCAATGTTTTACTATTATAATAACCGTGCGCCCGATGGGATTTCCCATCTGGAATATGTCGAAAATCTGGTATCCTTCCTTAGCGCTCAATTTCGTGAAATAAAGTAGTTTTGAGCAAACTTCCATGCTCATCTTCCAAACTGTTGTGCTTCCAAATTGCGTGGTCTGTCCGACCAAGCAATTTACGCTGTTCGTTGTCTTTAAAATGACGAACGCCCGCATAAACTTTCATTCCCATTTCAACCCCTATGGGGTTGAATTATCGAAATCCTTGGAGCGGGAGGGCGTGACAGACTTTTACTGATTAAAACCCACCCGTGTTCCTTCAGTTGCCTGTGTCAGAGCCACGGTTATCTCTATCGAATTACACGCGACCCTGAGGCGTCGGCCCTATCGGACCCCGTCATTTTGTGCTGACATCTCTTTGAGGCGCGCATTGAACAGGACGCGCCGTCGAACCGGGCCTGGTCCCTACCGACCGGCGAGCTACCCATTGCTCGCCGTCCGCAAGCCCGCGCCTACGGTGGCCGGGAATCTGCTTGCGATTCCCGACGCCCAGGGCGTCTCCTGCGGCGACTAGGGCAGTGAGGGCGCAAGGCTCTCTCCCTCACGCGCTCCACCCCCTCCTTCGCTAGCATTACTGCTACGCAGAAGGAGGTGACGGCTTTCCATTCCCTCTCGCTCCGTACCATGACCTGGGCCAGGGCCGGACGCGAGAGATCGCCGCCGCCGATCGCCTCCGCGAGGACACTGCGGTGCTCCACCCAAGCTGGGCAGACCTCCACCGTATGCCCACCGTGTCCTCCGGGCGATCCACACAATGGTGAAACCCGGGCGTTTCCTCCCGCCTTATGCGAAACAGGAACCTCCCGAAACCACCGTGTCTGGTGAGGAACTATGGCAAGAGGGAACTTACCGCCGCTATTGTGGCGTGTCCTTCAAAATCTTTCCTAAGTGCTCACTCTTACTATGAAAGATTGTATAAAATTTCATGATTGTGAAGTATTCGTACACCAAATAAAACCACGACAGGGGTTTACTTTAACTTTCTATATAGCCAACAAGATGAACAAGGAAATAATATTACATGAAAGAACGCTGAACACAGAACAGATTAATTTGTACGGCCGAGCGGCGCACGTGACTACAAGAGCGGCGCGGGAGTGCCTTGCGCAACGGCGGACAAAGGAGTGGCGCGCGGCGATTCACTAAACATTTCTGTGAGTTGTTTGTCAAAGAATTTAAGAATTTCATAAAGTAGATTCAACTTTTATCAATTTTTATCAATTTAATATAGTCAAAGTTCGATAAATAGAAGTGTGCGTACTTCTATTATATACACGTACACCCATATTAAAGTAACATAGCTGTTATTAAATACATTTACCCATGGTGTGGGGGTTTACCCGGGTAAATACCCGGTATTTAACCAAATGGGAATTCATCTGGGTATTTTGCCATTAGTTATGTATTTACCCGACGCCCATCTGTACTTCCGATTGTAGGAGTGCCGTACTTTTATGTAGGACAATCCTACCTTATCTATTTTACCTTTTTTTAAATTGTGTGTACCATAAAGATTATAAAGATATTAAATGTAGGTATGAAATAAATATACTAAGCTTGGTTTCACAAAATCATATTTTATTATATTAAGTAACACAAACATTCAAAATCAGAACAACAGTCATTGTTACATATAAAATAAATAATAAATCGTAGTACTTACATTAGTACTTACAGAGAGGTGCGCACTCCACAATCGCTTCAACTCAACAACCCCGTTTGCTTTTTTTTTTTTTTTTTTTTTTTTTGTATGGCATCTCGTAGTTGACCTTGAGAGGTCGTGACTACTTAACCGGACTATCCTGTGGCTGCCTTAAGCGGACTCAAAGCCTCCAGCCAGGGGCGTAAAACTACTACTTATATTATTAAGCGAACGCTCGCTAAGGGCACCCCCTGTGGGGTACGGACCTCGGCTTAGGGCGTCGCTGACGGGAGGACAGCAAGATGGGACAGGCTGGATCAAGTTTAGTTGATTATTATTAATCGGGGAATTTAAAGCTACAGGCTCAGCTACGGCGCGGGCTGGCACTTCGTCGAGCAAGGGTCGGGGGGGACAATTACGTCGGGATCTTCGCGAGGAACCTCGGCGGCGAGGTCGGAATGTCGGTCTGTGTTTGTGCACTGTACTGGTGGCCCTACTGGTCTCCTGAATGAGAGTTATGTGGTCATCGGGATCGGTGAGGACATGCTTGGGACGGCGGACCTGACTAATGGAGGAGGGTATATAACTAGCGGCTTTCACAACCAGAGGGTTGCGGTGATTCGCGGCGGTCTCGAAGAAACGCTTTGAAATACGTTTCATGAACTGGCGGATAGTGGGAATCTTTAGGTCAACGTGAAGGATCTCGTTGCGAACGTACCAGGGGGAGCCTGTTATCTTACGGAGGAACTTGTTCTGGAGGGTCTGCATTCTATTGAAGCGAACGGGCTTGGCGTGTGCAAAGACTGCACTGGCATATGTCATGATCGGGCGGATGCACGCTGTGTAGATACGCATTTTGCACTTAAGTGACAATTTGCTACGAGCATTGAGGACAAAGTGAAGTCTACCTAGAGCGAAGGCGGCGCGCGAACGAGCCGCCTTAATGTGCTCTGAAAACGAAAGGTGTTCATCTAGAACTACACCCAGGTATTTGGCTCGCTTCTCCCAAGGGATCGGCTTGCCGAACATGGTGATCGGTCGAGGGGGGCAGGGGGTATGACGCGGCTTCGAGAATAGAACCGCTTGACTTTTGTCGGGATTTACTTCGATTCTCCATTTCCTAAACCAGGCGCCAAGCTTGTTGACTTGGGTTTGGAGAATGCGAGATATCGAGTCTGGATCGCGGCCCGTGTAGTAAATGGCCGTGTCGTCTGCGAACAGAGCCAGCTGTGCCTTGCTGCACTTGGGCATGTCGCTGGTGAATAGCGTGAAAGCTAGGGGAGAGATCACAGAGCCCTGAGGGACTCCTGCGCGAATAGGGTGGGGGGAGGATAGCGCTCCTTCGATGCGATAACGGAAGGTGCGATTCGACAAAAAGTCCCGTAAGATGAGCACGAGACGATCTGGCACACCGAGTTGGTACAGCTTATATAATAAGCCGTTGTGCCAGACTTTGTCGAACGCTTTCGCTATGTCGAAGAAAACAGCACCGGTCATCAAACCTCGTTGGAAACCGAAGTTGATGTGTTCGACTATACGGTGGACCTGTTGTACGCACGAGTGTTGGGTTCTAAAACCAAACTGTTCGTTGGGGATGAGGCCCTTTGTCTCGGCGTAGTCTCTGAGGCGCTTATAAATAAGCCTCTCATAGATTTTGCCGAGGACATTGAGCAGACTGATGGGGCGGTAACTACTAGGCTCTGACTTTGGCTTGCCGAGCTTCGGGATACCGATGACGGTGGCTTCTTTGAATGCCTGTGGGAAGATGTTGTTGCTCAGAGCACCATTGAAGATGGTGGTCAGTAGCATTATCAGGTGGGCAGGGAAAAGTTGGAATACCCTATTGGTGATTCCATCTGAGCCGGGGGCTTTACGAGCCTTAAGACCTTTGATGAGGTCGTGCACTTCGTCGGGCGTGACTGGGGGCAGTGGATACTCTGGGTCTTCGACGGGAGGGAGGGAGGCTCTATGTTCGACTTCAGCGTCGACCTCAGAGAGGTGAGCTTGGTCTACTGGTTGAGAGCTAGGCGAGCATTGGACTTCTAGAGTGTCGGCTAGAAGCTCAGCCTTGTCGACATCATCGAAGGCGATGGTCTTGTCGGGACGGATCAGGGGGGGCATGGAGACTATTTCTCCGGATCTGAGCTTCCTCTGGAGTTGCCAGAAGGCTAGGTGGGTGGGCTCTAGTTCGCTCAACATCTTGTCCCAGCCGGCGGTACGCAGCTCCTCTATGCGTGTTCTTACAGTACGCTGTAAGTAACGCATATGGGCTTTGTTCGCGTCGCAGGGGAAGTTGCTGTAGGCACGGACAGCCGCGTTCTTCTCATTCAACAGTTCGCGTACATCGTCCGGCAACTTCCAGCGACGGTCATCCGTCGCTGGAATTTCCCTTGAACAATCGTTCAGGACTGATTGTACGTGAGCTGTGAATGAGTCGATCGCGGCCGTCGTGTCAGCGATAGACTCAAAATGATCGGGGATTGGGTCCAAGTGGGGGGACGTGGTGGATTTTAAGCGATCGCTTACTCTCCTCCAGTCCGTTACCACTTTGTTGGGAAGGGGTTGGGTGGAATCGGGCAGACCTATGCGGGGGACCAGTTTCATGACTACTGGACGGTGATCGGAAGCGAGCTCTTGTACCACTTCTATAGAGTCCAACCGTAGGTTGACGTTCTGTAGGAGCGCCACGTCGAGTACATCGGCGGTGTGATTGGGATCGGGGGGAAAATGAGTGGGAGTCATCGGCGCGATGACATCGAAATTCTGAGAGGAGGAGAGGTTGAACAAGTGTCTCCCTCTGGAAGAGGTCCTGGTGCTATTCCAGGAGGGATGTTTGGCGTTGAGATCACCCGCTATGATAACGGAGTCACTCAGGCTAAAAAGGACAGAAAGATCTTCAGTAAGGAGTTGGAAGTTCTCCGAAGTATTAAGGGGGGGGAGGTAGGCCGAAACTATGGTGATCGGTTGATGACCTGTCATGCCAAGCCGACAGCAAGACACTTCTAATCGTGAGAGTGTGGGAGGGTCTATGGGAATGCAGTATAGCTCCTTTTTGTAATAGATAAGGGTACCGCCCTTATGGCAACGCGTCCTGTCATTGCGAACTGTACGATAGTTTGCAATTGACGGATTTCGGTAACTCGGTTTAAGGAAAGTTTCCTGAACAAGGAGGATGTCGATGTGATGGTCGCGGAGGAACTCGCTGATTTCAGCGCGTTGTCGCAGGATGCCATTGGCATTGAAATAACCTAACTTTAGGGATCGGGGCCCGTTTGCTTGTGCAACAACTAGTTTTATACGCTTACCCAGTGGCGGGAGTTATGAATCACACAACACGTGCGTTTGCAGACGCACGTTTCGTTTTACGTTGAGCACAAACATACTGAGTTTTACATTTATTCATTTTAGCATTTTATATATAATTATACATCTATATTGACAACCTTACTATCAAATTATACATTCTGACAGTCGGCCATCCTATGCTAAGCATGACCTCGTGCTTATTTAACAACAAATCATAATCTTACTCTATATTTATTAATAGATTAAAAGTACAATAAACCATTGTTCGTAATTAAATTTTTTTTTGTTTTTTTTTTTTACATAACAATGTATGATGGGACCGTTCCGTCCTCTACAAAATGACACCTTTGTCAACAATATATTTTATGGGACCCTTCCGTCCAATACAATATGACACCTTTGTCAATAATGCTTGTTATGGGGCCCTTCCGTCCAATACAATATGACACTTGTCAATAATACATGTTTTATGACCCTTCCGTCCAATATGACACCTTTGTCATAGTACATGTTATGGGACCCTTCCGTCCAATACAATATGACACCTTTGTCATAATACATGTTATGGGACCCTTCCGTCCAATACAATATGACACCTTTGTCAATAATGCATGTAGTGGGACCCTTCCGTCCAATACAATATGACACCTTTGTCAATAATACATTTTATAGGATCCGTCCAATACAATCTGGCACCTTTTAAACCAACTAATCAGACTCGTTGGAAAAATCATTGTCACTATCATGTGGTCTATTAAAATTCAGCCACGGTTTAAGTTTATCGACCGCGACTATAGTAGAATAATCTCTACCACCCCTTTTTGTGAGAGGTGTATCTTCGACATGATATCGGTCGTGATCCAATACTTTTGTAATTCGGTATGGACCTTGAAACTTAGGTATTAACTTTCTACTGTGCCCTGTAGAAGGCACCTGACGCTCAATACGTACTAAGTCCCCTTCCCGATAATTTACTGGGGCACAACGTTTTTTATCAAAGTAAGATTTGTTTTTCTCCTGACTGGTGGCTATATGCTCACTGATTTCGTCACGGATTTCTATTAGGTCTTGTTCGTTAACTTTAGTAATATCTCCCTCTAGTTCGGAAATGATTCTATTCTCACTACTTCCTGTTAATCGTTTGCCAAATAAAGCTTCCGCAGGAGTCCGATTAATACCCTTGTTTAACGTATTATTGATTCCCCATTGTATCTCTGGCAGGTGATCGTCCCATTTATTTTCAGCCACACCAATAGTTTTTGCTGTTAATGAATCTACAATTGTCTTATTATATCTTTCTACCTGCCCATTTGCTCTGGGGGTAGCAACAGCATTGAGTATATGCTTGATTCCGTTTGCATTAATGAATGTTTTAAAACTATCACTTGTAAATGAGGATCCTCTATCAGAAATTAATCTTCTAGGAACCCCAAAGATGCCAAAATACTCTTTAAGTACTTTAATGGACATACTAGTTTTAGTGTTTCTTACTGCTTTTAAATAAATATATTTAGTAAAAGCATCTATTAAAACCAAAATATACATATTGCCTCTACTACTTCGCACAAAGGGACCTGTATGATCAATGTGTATTGTGTCAAAAGGAGCTGCTATTTTTGGGATTGGGTTGAGATAACCAGGTTTTTTCCCACCGGATGATTTTGCATATGCGCATTCTAGGCATGAATCTACGTATTTTTTTATGAAACGTCGCATTTTAATGAACCAGTAATTGGATTTTATTTTATCTAAAGTTTTGTCAAAACCAAAATGACCTATATCGTCATGGTTTTGTTTTACGATTTGCCAACGTACTCCCTTTGGCACAACCCATCGATCTCCATCAGCAGTTATTCGAAACAATTTGTCATTTTAACATAACATAACATCACGCCTTGTTTCCCGAAGGGTTGGGCAGAGGTGTACCTGTACACCCACATTTCGCCAGTTATGTTTAAGTCCCATGTAATAGGGGGAGAGCCTATTGCCATCAACCGAGCACAAATCCCGACTCCGGGCCGCTATTGAGAAATTCCAGATAGAAAAACGCAATAACACTTTGCCCGACCTGGGAATCGAACCCAGGACCTCATGCTCAGCAGTAACGATTGCGTCCACTAGACCAACGAGGGTATTGTCATTTTTTAGTTTAAAATTAGATTTTATATCAACTAAGTCATCAAACTTTGGATCTTTAAGAATGCCTATTATTCTTTGTATATCGTCATCGGCATCTTGCACAGTAGTCAACCATGTAGACTCTGATACTGCATAAATTCCGGTTTCTGAACTTGGTACTGGATTCCTACTGAGCGCATCAACGTGGGACATGGATGGGCCTGGTTTATAATCAATTGAAAAATTGTACTCTTGCATCTGTTCCCACCATCGAGCGACACGAGGAAGCATATCCCTTTTTTGAAACGTTGCTTTTAAAGAGTTGCAGTCCGTTATTATTTTAAATGATAAACCAACTAAGTAAACGCGAAACTTTTGAAGGGCGGATACAACCGCTAATGTTTCCAAGTCATAAGACGAGTAATTCTGTTCTTCGGGGGTCGTTTGTCTACTGAAATAAGCAATTGGTCTGAGAACTAGATTTTCATCTCTTTGTAACAGAATTCCAGCAACGCCTATTTTGCAAGCGTCGGTATGCAATTCTGTTAACGCGCTAGGATTGTATAAGGCCAAAGTAGGTTTTTGAGATAACTCTTTTTGCAAAACTCTAAAGGCTGTCTCTTGGTCTGGTCCCCATTGCCATGAAATATTCTTCTTTAACAAATGAGTGAGTGGTTTTGCCAAAATAGAAAACTTGGGGACAAATCTTCTAAAAAAACTAGCTAGTCCTAGAAACTGACGGACGTTATGCTGGTTTTGTGGTACAGGGAAATGTTCAACAGCTTCAATTTTTTTCGAACCTGGTCGAATACCCTTTTCCGAAACTTCAAATCCCAAGTAGTCTACTGTGCGTTTAAAGAAAAAACACTTGGATGGCTTAAGAGAAAGTCCAGCGTTTTTAAATAGGTCTAGTACAGACTGCAACCTTTCCATACCTTCAGAGAGAGTTTTACTGGGTATTATTACGTCGTCTAAATATGCCAATGCTTCCCCATGTCGAGCATTCCCTAATATCCGATTCATTAATCGCTGAAATATCGCTGGCGCATTAGCAAGCCCAAATGGCATGCGATTAAACTCGTAATGACCATCAGGCGTGACAAATGCGGTTTTATATTTATCATTTTCAGCAATAGGCACCTGATAGTATCCGGATGCCAGATCTAACGTAGTAAACAATTTATTTCCTGATAAAAAATCCAATTGATCGTCAATAAGAGGCATTGGATAATGTTCTTTAACAGTCTTTTTGTTGAGCGCTCGATAGTCAATACAAAGTCGAAATTCACCGGTTTTCTTCCTAACGAGGACTATGGGACTCGCATAAGATGAAGTGGAGGGGCGTATGATATTCGTATCTAATAACTCTTTGATCATTCCTCTAACTACTTCTTTTTCTGCAATTGCCAGCCTATAGGGCCTATAAACTACCGGTTGATCATCACTTAAGTCTATTTTCATGTTACTGACCGATGTATTACCTAATTCCGTTAAATCCAGAGCAAAACATTCGCGGTAACCGTTTAGTAATGACAATAGCTTCTCTTTATCTTCAGGAAATAGATCGTCAGCAATATTTAATTGAGCTTCTGTTAAGGTTGAAGGCACACGAGCCGTACAGTTTGTAACATTTAGAACGTGACATGCTTCTTCTTCGTGGGCTACTAGGCCTCGCGCTATTAAAAAGTCTGCTTCAAAGCCCAATCTCAAAGAAGGTGCACAAGTAACAACTATAAGTCCGAGGCCATTCTGAATGTAGTGTACTGTCTGGTATGTAAGTACCGAATATTTTACTTGATCTTCATAACGTATACTACCTTCTATGAATATTTCCCCATCAAAACTAGGATCATTACTGTATACCTCGACAATAGTAAGTCCTGATACTTCAGTCTTGTTTTTACAAAATAGTTTAATTTTATGGTTATAGCTTTCGAGAATGCCCAGACTTGATATATCTAAACGATCGCTTGTTTTTTTAATGATTATGTGCGACTGTTCTGTAAACGTTTGACCAATCATAAGCGGATAAGGCATGGCGTTATCTGGGACTATAAGCAGGTCCACGTTGGCTGCAGCACTGTCTATGATAATATGAGCCTTGAGAGTGACCGAAACCCTTCAGGATTGGCAAGTTCTTGCTATCAAACTGATTACTGATCTTTCTAAACTCAGATTCTTTAATCATAGAGCATTCGCTACCTAAATCAACGAAGGCCTGCATAGATACCCCATTGACAAAGGCCTGTTTAAAATATTTTTGATTGGGCTTTAGTAAAACAGAGGAATTGGGTAATAAGCCTACTTCGTCACTGACAACTCTTAATACGGTTTTATCTGTGGCTGGAATTTTAGAGAAACATTGTTCAGTTTCATGGCCAATTTTACTGCATTTACCGCATTTCTTAATTGGGCGTTGACACTGAGCAACGAAATGACCTTCTTGTCTACAATTTAAACAACGGGTTTGCTTGCTATTGCCAGAATTTCGAGATTGTGCGTCATTGGTTCTATTTAGAAGACCTTTAACGTTTCTACGGTCATTTAGCGGTTTTATATTTCTCACGTTACGCAAATATGATAATAATTTATCTGGGTCTGAAAACTTAACAGCTTCGGCGCCCAATCTCACAGATCGGTCGTCGATACCGTGCAAAACGCATTCTACTGCGCGAGTGCCTTCTATACCACAGCGATTTATTAAACCAATTTTCTCATAGAAGTATTCCTCTAACGAATCGTTAAATCGAGCTTTTTTAGCCAACATGTCACTGAGCATTTGCCCGTAATTTTCCTCCGGAGGGAATGCAGACAAAAGCTTTTGTTGCCATTCACTCCAGGAGTAAAGGACTGATGACAGACTCTCGTACCACCTCTTGGCAACGCCTCTTAACTTAGGTAACGCAAAGTGGACAATTTGTTCTTCAGTCAAACTGTAAATGAGTGCACATTCGTTGACTTTGTGTAACCACATAGTCATCGTCTGTTCTTTCCTTCCTGGATCGAATTCCGGTATCGTATTTTGCATAGATCCTAGTTTGTCCAACGAATCAGTTTGGCTTACAGTTTTGATCATTTGGAAAATCTGAGCAATATCGTCCATTTTATAAGAATGTGCAGCTGACTCACCCGGATTCTGGATCTGTTCTTCACCAAGATAGCGGAGAGGCTGATGAGCTTCCGAAGGCCTGTTCTGTGTGCCAGAAGGCCATTGGTCACGTCGGCTGCAGGACTGCCTGCCATGAAGACTGCGTGACCTCCCGTCATCTCGGCTGCACATCGACTGCCCATCGCGTCGAGTGCGCGGCGACTGCCCATCGCGTCGAGTGCGCGGCGACTGCCCATCGCGTCGAGTGCGCGGCGACTGCCCATCGCGTCGAGTGCGCGGCGACTGCCCATCGCGTCGACTGCGCGGCGACTGCCCATCGCGTCGACTGCGCGGCGACTGTCCATCGCGTCGACTGCGCGGCGACTGCCCATCACGTCGACTGCGCGGCGACTGCCCATCGCGTCGACTGCGTGGCGACCGCCCATCGCGTCGACTGCGCGGCGACCGTCCATCGCGTCGACTGCGCGGCGACTGCCCGTCACGCCAACTGCGCAGCGAGCGCCCATTGTGTTTACTGCATGGCGATTGCCAGTCGCTTTGGCGGCTAGGCAATTGCTCATTGTTTTGGCTGCGAGACAACCAATCATCGCATCGGCTGTGAGGCGATGGAACATCGCGTCCTCTGTGGGGTTGTACCTCACGACTGTTCAGCTGCTTTATGCGGTCCCTGCGTGTCCTCATTGTCAATATAGGACTTGGAGTACGATGTATGGGGCTGCGTGATCGATGTGCATCTGATCGGCCCGCAGAGTTCCGCGAGGGTATTTGTCCCGTAGCAGTACCAGTGAACTCTTCCATTTTATCTGGGAATTAGGAAATAAGAAAAGCAAACTACGCAGGTTTTAACCGTTACGCAATTTAAAAGGAAGAAAAAAAAAAGAAAATACAAAAAAAAATACATATTTAAACAAATGTCAAATTCGCATCCCACTTCTGACATGTAGGAGTGCCGTACTTTTATGTAGGACAATCCTACCTTATCTATTTTACCTTTTTTTAAATTGTGTGTACCATAAAGATTATAAAGATATTAAATGTAGGTATGAAATAAATATACTAAGCTTGGTTTCACAAAATCATATTTTATTATATTAAGTAACACAAACATTCAAAATCAGAACAACAGTCATTGTTACATATAAAATAAATAATAAATCGTAGTACTTACATTAGTACTTACAGAGAGGTGCGCACTCCACAATCGCTTCAACTCAACAACCCCGTTTGCTTTTTTTTTTTTTTTTTTTTTTTTTTGTGTATGGCATCTCGTAGTTGACCTTGAGAGGTCGTGACTACTTAACCGGACTATCCTGTGGCTGCCTTAAGCGGACTCAAAGCCTCCAGCCAGGGGCGTAAAACTACTTATATTATTAAGCGAACGCTCGCTAAGGGCACCCCCTGTGGGGTACGGACCTCGGCTTAGGGCGTCGCTGACGGGAGGACAGCAAGATGGGACAGGCTGGATCAAGTTTTGATTATTATTAATCGGGGAATTTAAAGCTACAGGCTCAGCTACGGCGCGGGCTGGCACTTCGTCGAGCAAGGGTCGGGGGGGACAATTACGTCGGGGTCTTCGCGAGGAACCTCGGCGGCGAGGTCGGAATGTCGGTCTGTGTTTGTGCACTGTACTGGTGGCCCTACTGCTCTCCTGAATGAGAGTTATGTGGTCATCGGGATCGGTGAGGACATGCTTGGGACGGCGGACATGACTAATGGAGGAGGGAATATAACTAGCGGCTTTCACAACCAGAGGGTTGCGGTGATTCGCGGCGGTCTCGAAGAAACGCTTTGAAATGCGTTTCATGAACTGACGGATAGTGGGAATCTTGAGGTCAACGTGAAGGATCTCGTTGCGAACGTACCAGGGGGAGCCTGTTATCCTACGGAGGAACTTGTTCTGGAGGGTCTGCATTCTATGGAAGCGAACGGGCTTGGCGTGTGCGAAGACTGCACTGGCATAGGTCATGATCGGGCGGATGCACGCTGTGTAGATACGCATTTTGCACTTCAGTGACAATTTGCTACGTGCATTGAGGACAAAGTGAAGTCTACCTAGAGCGAAGGCGGCGCGCGAACGAGCCGCCTTAATGTGCTCTGAAAAAGAGAGGTGTTCGTCTAGTACGACACCCAGGTATTTGGCTCGCTTCTCCCAAGGGATCGGCTTGCCGAACATGGTGATCGGTCGAGGAACCCCGTTTGCTTGTGCAACAACTAGTTTTATACGCTTACCCAGTGGCGGGAGTTATGAATCACACAACACGTGCGTTTGCAGACGCACGTTTCGTTTTACGTTGAGCACAAACATACTGAGTTTTACATTTATTCATTTTAGCATTTTATATATAATTATACATCTATATTGACAACCTTACTATCAAATTATACATTCTGACACGATTGACATAATTCAATCTCTTTGTCTATTAAAGAACTGATGTTTATTATCATTAAGTTAGATAATCCAACTCAATGTTCCATTTTCCATCATTCCTCATGGACGTGACATAATGAAATATCATTAGCTTAGATGGATCGATATGCTTTGAGGGCTTACTCGACATAAGAGCAAAATCATGTCACCCCTGTTATTATGTTCTTGTTGGTCGGAATATAAATACATAAGGAAGTAGGTCAGATTGTCGTCTGCTTGGTGACTCAAAATTCGAAACGTGTGACTATAGTATTTTAAAAGATTAGCGCTAAGACGTAGGCTACTAACAACAAGAGAGGATGATCCTTACTAATATTGTAAACAAGATGTTGTCCGCACTTCGTCTGCAATCCTGGATGAAAAGTAACCAATATCCTTCGACTAAAAGCTAGTGATTTAAACAAGAGGTGGTGCCGCGATATATAAACGTAACAAGCAAAATTATTTTCGCATTTATGATACTTAGTAAGAGAGTTAGGATTACCTACATGGTGAAGGTAGCACTGCCTATTAACAGTCAATCGCAGATCCGTGATAACACTTGCACTTCGAAAATCACCCTTACCACTACGACATTCAGGCGATGTCGATGTCAATTTGTTACCACTGAGGTGCAGTCGACTGAGAGTACAGGTTGAAAAAAAAATATGTGCGGAATGTAGGAATTCAGAACGGATTGGCACAAGAAAACGAACAGCGCAACTTTATATCTGTAGAATAGCTCTTTACTCTCCACGTAACTAACTTTAAAAACACTGAAATGTTTTTTTATACCTTTCTTAATCTAAAGGCAGCGGTGGCGTGCTAAGCATCTTCCGGAAATAAAATATTATTTTAATCCAGTTTGCAATCGACTTCAGTTAGGTAACCGGAGGCGATTTTTTTTGCACCGGATGTCGTTAGCAGAAAATTACAAATAATTTTAAAAAAAATTACTAATCTGCCCTAATCAACAAGATTTAGTAACATTAAAACCAAAAACTAGGTAATAGGAATGTAGGGGTCAAATGCTTGAAATGTTAATACTGAGGGAACATTTCGTTCCTCGGAATTTCGGCCTTCAGCGGTTAAAATGATTTAAAGAAACGGAATTATATTGCTTATGTTTAAAAGAAACGTTATCTCCATTCATACAATATGTGATGACATGATTTGCACCTAAAGATCAACAATAAACCTTCTACGAAGGTTTTCCGGTCATTGGTCATAAGTGGCCGAGGAAACCACCCAATCAATTTCCTCTATTTAGGATCTCTCTGATTTAGTAACATTATAGATTAATTAGGTAGTTGGATAAAAGTTCCGAACTCATACGGTGAAAAATATCAGGAGATAATACATTTTAGTAGATTAAGTAAAAAGGGTAATGCCCATGGTCCATAGACACTTCGGTCACGAGTGCACACATTTTATAGTATATGGATAGGATAATATGCAATTTCAAAAATTAACTGGTCAAGGAATTGGTTTTAAAAAAAAAACGGGTTTTTAAGATAAAATAGTTTATAATTTTGAGTTACGTTATTGTTTTACAATCATTGAATATACAAGTCAGGGTTAAAAGAATCGTCGGAATCCATTAAATAAGCTTGTTCAATAGTTAGAATAATGAATCCGCAAGAAAATAAACATAATAAGGCAAATACAAACAATGAAAGTAGATTCTGTAGGTTTTTGTGATTTGGCACTAAACTGTGTCTTGACTTGACAGCCGGCCGGCGTAACTCAATGTTGCCACACACACAAAAAAAACGATATCGTTATTTTATTCCAATCACAATTTAATACAAAATCAGAATCACCACTGAAACCCCACTGAAAATCATTCATTTGTTCATTTAGTATCAAAAGTAAAAACATAACACCATATATATTATAATAGAGTGTATAAAAAGCATTACGGAAGTGATGTTATTAATGAAAAAATCCATGAAAATGTAATCGATTATTTCGTGAACGAAATTGATAAGTGTTGGTAACACTGCTGCTTTATCCACAATCGTGAATGTCATTAAACTTTTCAGTACTTTTTATTAATGCAAAAATGTTGCAATCATGTTCGGATAAATGAATAACTTGTTAAGCTAACAATTAATATTTTTATTTCAATTGATAGTAATATAACAACATATTTATAACTAAATTAAATTACTAAATAACTAACTAACTACCTATACAAATTAATAAAAAAATACTCAGGCGTCGAAGTACTCGTCCGCATCGCTGTCATCTGGAAAAGTGCCCAGAAGACTGGCAGCATTGCCACGCTGAATGGCAATGCTAATTCTTTGTCCAAAGAACAACCCAGCCCTCTGGTCACGTGAAGTGTCGACTAGTCGGTGAGAAATTTGTTTAAAAATTAGATGCGCACTCGGGCCCCATGACCCGAGCGTTTCGACCCCAAACGGCTCAAAACTGTAGTTACCCATAAGGTTACAGTATTTGCGCCGCTTGAGGGTCTCAGCAGCCGCAGCAGCAGCGCCAGCACAGTTCGCCGTGCTAGGAACATGAGATGGAGCAAGGGTATCGACACAGGTTGCGTCCCACACCAGAGGCCTACCCACCTTCCAAGGCAACAACGTCATACCGTCTGGTCTCTTTCCATCGTCACGTACCAAGCCGTTTGGTTCTAAAACCGCAGGTACGCCGGCGGTGACAAGGGCTCGACGAATAATATCGTTGATGCTAGCGTGCCGTGCTATGCGACCTGCGCTCCTGTAACAGGACAGGCCATGGTGCCCAAGACTGTCGACAGCTTCACCGCAGTGACACCGATGCGGAGCAACACAAGGTGCACCCAAGCGGAGACATGTAGCGAGCCGAAACGAAGAGTCATCCATCATAGTGCCTATGGTGGATGACGGGAGCGCCTGAAGCCACAAGCCTGACTCCCATTCTCCCACAGCCAGCAGACGGGCACGCTCAACAGTATTAGGTGACGTGTTAATTAGGGTATTCCGTATAATACTGCAGAGCGGCACGTCCCACCGTCTCTGGGAGGACGGGTTGTCGGGGAAAACCGTATTGGGACAAGCCATTTTCCAAGCGTTCAACGCATCGGTCAAACACGGTACTTCAAAATCGACCAGTGAAGAAGATAAAATATTCCTGGTTAATTTATCAGTACTGTGGACCGAGGAGAGGAAGGCCGGTAAACTTATACTTGAAATTTTGCGGACGCCGAGACCACCTAGGCGAATGGGAAGTGTGGCTTGCTGCCACGCTCGGTCGTCCAGGGCCACATTTAGGATCGAAGTTAGTGTGTTTCTAATAACTTGGTCTACTTTTTCTAAAAGTTGTGGATGTTTCCACAGATGGGAGGAGCGAAGATTATATATAAATTTTGGTCCAAAACAGCAGTATCGAATGAGTGTGAAGGCCGAATGAATGTTAATTTTGAAAAGTCTTTCCGAGACATCATTGAATTTTTTTATTTTTTCTTCAACGAACGTTGGAAAGGATTCGTCAAAAATTGGGGACCCTAGGAGGTGAAGAGAGTCTCTTTCCGTAATTTTGATATTTGGTGCTACGGTACAAAATTTTGCTAAGGTAGTCTGTCTGTCAGTGGTTTCGGGAAGATAAATTTCACATTTTGAAAAGTTAAGGTCTAGGCCAATAACACTGAATTTTTCTTTTAAAAAAGTTAAGTCTTTTATGACTGTGTCTACATCACCTCCTAGGGTTCCGTCATCCAAATACCATACGTTGAATTTTGAACTTAGCTGTCGAATGATTGGATTTATTGCCAAACTAAAAATGACTGGCCCAAGAGGATCACCCTGTTGGCAACCAACAGCTGATTTCAAAAGGTTGTCTTTATAAAGTAATTTAGAGGGGTACCTGTAACATTGATATAGAAAACTGTAAATTTTGGGTATTTCTTTTTGAACTTCTGCCAACAAGGTGTCCCTGTTTACGGAATTGAAGGCATTCTTAATGTCAACCTTAAGGATGACCTCACCTTTAGCACTATTGAGGAAAGTGGATAATGCATGTACCGCAGCCTCACAGCCCCCTTTAGACCCAAAGCCCAGCTGTAGGGGCTGGAATTTGCTGGCCAGTGTTTCGCTGTAAAAAGCACAGCAAATTTTGGCTGCGATACGACGGTAAGTGGACCCTACGGCAATGGGACGAATGCCGCCATCCTTCTTGCGCAGGGCACATAGATTTGCACCGTATAAAATATCAATGACGGCTTCGTTCACATTGCCGGAGAGCATGAGATTGATGAGGGCCGTCAGCTCCTTCAAAAGGGTCTCACCAGCCTCCCCGGCGCCTGAACACATTAAGTCCTTGAGATGTTGAGGTGTCAGGCCGTCGAGGCCGCCGGCGGAGCCACTTCGAAAGGAGTACACAGCCGCGCATACTTTTTGAGCTGTAATTTCAAGTGAGTTAGATTCCGAATGGGGTGGGTCAGGGAAGGAGAGGTCATCTGCCGGGGCGGGGTGTTTGCTCTCCAGAGCTGTAAGTGTCTCTGGAGAGTACGGCGCAACCACATCGCTGCTAAAGATGATCCTAGCCGCACCTTTGATATCACCCTCGCCTAGTTTAGACTCCACGTGGTGCAATAAGCCTCTTTGGGGGAGGGGCGCTGTTAATTTAGGGTCGAAATTTAGGGCCGAAATGTTACAATTATCTTTGATTTGTGCTGTTAACGTTTTTTTATTTGCCAATATTTTTTGCACATGTAGAATTCTAAACGGGAAGGTGAGTAATTGCTCCCAAGCACTTATAGAGTTCTCTCGGATGGCCAGGCGGATACTACGCGCTAAACAGGAAGCCACGGATGGTCTCGCACCACGAGGAACTCTCTTTAAAACTGGAGTTGACGTTTTACTTGTTGCAAGGGTTTTCCAAAAGGGTTGAGCGGGTGAATCAGGTGTTAGGGAAGTGTGTACTGTCGGGCATGATGAAGGCACATTGTGGGGTTTATGTTTCTTCCCCAAATGTACCTTCAAGCCTCGTTCACCTTTAAAAAAACGTGCTTGGGGACAATGAGGGCATCTCACTACGGTATCCAGCGATGTGGCAGGTTGACTGGCGCTTCGTACGGCGTCACTACTGTCGTCAGTATTCAGCATAAATAAACAAAGACTGCTTACACGACTTTTCGTCCACACAATTTTAGGTAACTTTAAAATCTAAAATAATATTAAAATAACAAAATTGACATATAAAAATTGTCAGAGCTTGACTGAAGCACAATGACAGCGGCGCAGTCGCGCTGGCAGCCTGGGGCGCCGCGCCGCCTTATGACATTTTGGCGCAGCCCTGGTAACCGTTGCCGTGAGACAGCGTCGCGTCCAAAAGTCAGTTGCTGTTTTGATGATGCTGATAATAGAAAGTCCTTGCACTGTTTTCACCGCACTTATCCAGCACAAAAGTAAGGTAGTTAAATTTTGATGAAGTAGGCGTTGTGACCGTTTTTAAATGATTTATATTCAGATGACGTATGTGACGTCCACTTTCTGTAAAGTAAATCTGTTTTGTCAGTGACTTGGTAATTAAAATCCACTACATTTTCCCTTACGTAGGTATCATATGATATTATCTATGTAGTTTATAATATTAATCACTTTAAATTTATAATAAATAACAATTTTACTAGGACTAGCAATAAGTCGAACGGTTTGACGTTCAAACGTCGTTCTTTCCGAATAATGATAATAATAATAATAATTAAATAATTTCTATTTACTTGTTAAGTAAATAGAAATTACGATGTTTTTTTACATAAAAGTAAGTTATTGTGCCTTTCTGGCCAAAAATGGGCATCCCACCATCCATTTAGATTGGAGATGTGGAAAACTTAGGCCGAGATCTTTATACGTTAATTACAATGTACTTTGGCTAAGCTTTATTCCTATCACTGTCTCACATCTTTTATTAATCCTAATTTACAAGTGCAAGGTAGATATGGGAACATGTCGAAGAAAAAGCATATGCTTAGTAGTATTATAAATGTTATGATGAGAATGACACATACGTATCTAATCTTTTCAGGGTTCCGTACTTCAAATGGAAAAAAACGGAACCCTTATAAAAAACTTCGTTGGCCATCTTTCTGTCAGTCAAGACCCTTTTCAGGACCGCGTGAAGGTATCAAGTTAAAATAAATATCGAATACGTAGGTCTACGGTCTCTTGGAGCTCTAAAAACATGAAAGTTCTAATGCCCGGTTCCTATAAACAAAAATGAATCGTTTTGATTTTTCGTTACCTGTGATTGATACTTCCATTTGGGAGGGTCTACTATGCGAAGCTATGAGTTTTTCGCTTCATTATTGGCAAAGATACAATAAGAGTTAAGATTAACCATAAATTATAGTAATCGGCCATAATAAGTCACCTCATTAAAAAATACGGCGATTTTTACGACATATTTCGATGCTCGCAAATAAATCAAAACCTTTATGGCACTTTCCGTTGACCTAGAATCATGAAACTTGCCATGAAGCAAGGTCTTACAGCACAGGTAAAGGAAAAAGTCCGTAAAATAAAAAACAAAAATAAAACGACTATGATTATGAAAATCCTTAATTTGTGTTTTTATCTCAATTTTTTTTTAAATACAAACTTATATTTGCAGTTGAAGAATTGACCGTGACTTATTTCGATGTATGAACATCATAAACCCTTTTTTCAACTAGAATATTAAGTTTGTTCTTGGGATTCGTCCGAACTACGGAGCCCTACATTGTGCGTGGTCCGATACGGCCCCAATCAGTGAGTGTGCACAACATAAACCAGATCATAGTTATTTGGTAAGTACAAACTAACAAACCAATTCTTGGAAGCTGCGCTAACAGTATTATGTCAAATCGAAACTTTGAGCGTAAGTGAATTAACACAATCGTAAGTTTGGAAACTATCACTTGTAGGTGTAGTGGAAATCGTGTTCTTGAGGTTCAGAACTTTTGATTGATTATACATATATACTACAAATATTATCATGTGCTAGAAGACAAAGCAAATGTGTGTGAAGAAGGGATACTGTCAAAAATGTTTAGGTGTGTGACGAAGGGATTCTGGCAAAGATGTGAAGGTATGTGACGAAGGGATCCGGGCAAAAATGTGTAGGTGTGTGACGAAAGGATTCCTGCAAAGGTGTGAAGGTACGTGACGAAGGGATTCGGGCAAACATATGTATGTGTTTGACGAAGGGATTCAGGCAAAAATAAAACCAACCCATCATTTTATGCCTCGACTTTTCCAAACTGTGTTTGGGTCGGCTTCCGGTCTAACCGGATGCAGTTGAGTACCACTATTTTACATTAAGTGACTGCCTATCTGACCTCAACAACCCTTGGTAAGACTGGTTGTCAGACTTTCAGGCTTCTGACGACCCGTAGCGACTGATAAAGATCCACGAATGACAGCCGGGACCGACTGCTTAACGTACTTTCCGAGGCACGGAAGGGTCTTGATTTTTAAAGATGATCACCCATCCACGGAACAACCACAGTAAGCGTTGCTTTACCTGATCGATCGACCGTCAAAATCCCGTCCTATCTCAGAAATAGGATATCGTAAAAACCCCTCCTTATCTATGTACAAATAGCACAATAGATCTCTACGAAATGAATCTTCTAAAAAACGGGGTAATAAAGCAATGCCAGAGTGCCAATGAAAACGATTAAATTGAAATGACAAAAAAAATCGAGCTCAATATGCAGATTTGCGACAAAATTTATGGATGCCAGCCAATTAGTGGGGTGGGGCTGAGACCCCACACAAGTGCAGACTTTTGGCACGTTCCCCGATCTTACTCTGCCGAAGTAATTTACAGATTTGCATTTAAAATTGAGAAATGATTTATCTCATGCTCATCCGTCTAAAGGAAATTAAATTGCGATGCGAAATTGTTTCCGCGATATTGGATTGATATGAACCTCGTCCGCATTGTAGCGTTTGTTTTGTGAATGTCCTTGGAGTGCTCAATAATTGAAACGAAATCAAAGTCATCGAATCAAATTAGGCTGATGAATGACTGCCTCGTTGGTCTAGTGGTCGCAATCGCTACTGCTGAGCATGAGGTCCTGGGTTCGATTCCCAGTTCGGGCAACGTGTTATTGGGTTTTTCTATATGGAATTTCTCAGTAGCAGCCCGAAGTCTGGATTTGTGCGCGGTAGATGGCAATAGGCTCGCCCCCTATTACATGGGACTTAAACATAACTGGCGAAATGTGGGTGTACTATAGGTACACTGTAGATGTTATATGTTATGTATGTGTATAGGCTGAAGGTCATACTTTTCGAAAGTCAAAATTACATAAGACAGTTTCCCAAAATGCCCTCCCTTCACCACTTACTAGCACTGTAGATAAGAAGAAGAAGTGGCGCAACACACTCCCCAGCAGCACAGCTGTCTGTTTAGTTAGAAAAAACTTGAATCATCTATGCAATAGTAGGTATGCAAAGAAATAAACATTAGGAAACACAGAACATCAAATTAAATTATCTGCCATATGTCAGCTAGCCACGCCGATTTACCAACAAAAACAATGAATGTCAAGCAAAACACAACTTAGTACATAAATAAAAGCCTTCACGCATAAAGGACGTGACAGCTTACTTAAGCAATGCTGGATTGAATAAGGAAGCTGAGAGCTCTTTATATCATTTTGATAAGTTGCCTATTTGTATGTGTGTTACGTTACAATTGTTTTTGCTTGAGTATACATACATGCTCAAGCAATTGGAAATAAGTAATTGACTACTTTAAAAATCCACACGACAATATGGAAAAACTTACCTTGTAGGTAATGTAAGTATGAAGAAGATAGTATTAGAAATAATAATAAATAATATTCCATAGCAGAAGCTTCCACACAAACTTGCTGCAGCTTATTGTGAAGTTCATAGTTCGGGTATGCATCTGCATCAAGCCAGAGACCACAGTCCGGAAACTATCGGACTTGTTACGTATATAACTAAATAACGGGTTATTATTTTGTAAGTAAATTATTACCTACCTAGTTTAGGGAACAATTCAACCAAAGGGACGATTGATCGACAATGTGAAAGATGATCTGGCTCGAACGGGAATCAATACCGAGATGACGACTGGTAGAGAAGTGTGTGAACAACCTGTTCACTTTACAACACAAACACTCCTGCAGCACTCACTATGGCAACAAGCATGATGCTCATGAATCAGTGAAAAAACTCGATGTGCTTATTTAATGTGTATAAATATCATTTTGCTTAACAAACTTCGCTGACCTAGTTAAGTGGAGGAAATTCGGGTCCGTGGCTTACGCCACCGATTCGTTTTTTATTTATTAAAAGCATATTTGATCAAATGTACCGTCAGGCAAAAACATGTTTTATAAAATAATAAATGTATATTGATTGTAAGTATAAGTAACATTTAAATAATTATTGATGGATGTATGTTTTGAAAAATTAAAGTCTTAGTTATTTTTTATTAATTATTTATTTATCTAAATAAGTCCCAGTTTTCATAAAGTCAAAGTCAAAGCATTTATTTCAAATAGGCCCATAAAAAGGCACTTTTGAACGTCAAAATTTAGGTACATTAAAAATAGAACTGATTCTAGGCGCCACTTCCAAAAAGTAGTTTCGTATGGAGAAGAAGTCGCAAGAAACTCCACCGTTACTCTTTTAAAATGTTTTACAATATTTTGTATACATTAATTATATTTCTATATGTGAAGACGATGCACCAAGAATAAAAATACTATACCACTATTGGTACAAAAAAATAAAAATAAAGCAGAGGCATATAAATTAATCACGTGATAGGTACATTGTGCTCACATATTTACAAACAATTGTAAAAATGTATGATTTTCCTAAAATATTAACTAGGAATAAGTCAGTGAATACCTTTATTTAAGAGATTAATTTTACTTCAAAGTAAAATTACTCCCAAATGTAATAAAATAGAGATTTCAAATAATTTCTTAAACAAGTCTTAAAAATTACTGCAGAGCATCAAACTTTTTACATAGTGAAATGTTCTTTTTATCTTTGTAACAATAATAACTAATAGTAAAAACTGAAACAAATGTAAAAACAAAAATTTCGAAACTTCAAAAAAAAACAAGCAAATTTAGTAAAATTATTCATTTTTGGACGGATTACCACATATGGGCGGATTCATTCTAAAAACATGATATTAACAACACTCACTAACAGTTTATATGAAGTCTTTTTGATTTTTTGGAGTACATAATTGTTTTTTTTGTTTGCTTACTTTTGTTTTATTTTATATACACTGACATAGATGGTAGACACCTACCTACATGGTCCTCATATAATCTGTAAATAAACAATTACATGAATATTTACTTACTTAAGTATTATGATATTGTTATGAAGAGATATGAGGGACAGGGTGTAAAGTTCACTCATACTCTTGGAAAAAGGAGGATCCTCCGACCAGATGGATGTCGCATCTGGTGGGCAACTGCCCAACGATTGATGTCGGGAAGTTGCATATATGCTATTAAACTCTGCTTGCGCGATGCAGGATTTGTCTGACGTCAGTGTGATGCGTTTGTTCGCATGTGGCGGTGTAGATGCCGCCACATCACTCCCCTCTGGAGACCGGAGGTCGATAGTGGGCTAAGTCTTGTATCTTGCGATGCTTTTTGCCAGTGCCAGCTGAGGTTCCAGGGGTCAGAACCGGGTGTCGCGTAGTTCGCGGTGAGTCAGAACTGTCTGCGAAGATGCCCCCAGTGAGTCGGGGTGGTGCTGCTTGTGCTCCAGTGGGTCGGATGTGGTAAAGTGCCGGGTTGTGGCTGGCTGCTGCTGTTCGACCAGGAGAGGGATTAAGGGCTCTCCTTGTGGATTGGCCGAATGTTTTTTCATGTTTTTTAGTTTATTATCTCAGTTAGTTTTAATCTATATCTTGCTCTGACGGTTTCAGTAATTATGCGGCCTACCCAATGTCCTTTCTTTGGCATTGTTCGTCGTATCGTTGAGCTCCTTATGTTTTGAGTTGAGCTGCACGATTTCTGACAAATGCGTACACTGACTGGACAGGTCTACTCAATCTGTTCGGTTCTTTCCTCAAAAGACCATTTCAGACATCAATACACATGATCTGACCAAGATTATGTCCGCACTTTAAAAGAGACTGACCTCTGAGGTTGCTTCGGCCTTTCTTCTCAGAGTCAGTTAGGAAACGCCGACCTCATCTAGTTAAGAATAAAAATGTTTGACGGGTAAAAGTGTTTGTACAAACCTACTTACAGAAATAAATCATTTATCAGTTAATCCCAATTATGGCCTATACCTACTTATGTATTCACGTTAGCTGTCGTTTCAAACTATAGGTATTATTAAAGGTCATGCTGAGATAATTGTATTGTCACTTAGAATCCCTATTAATGCACGTTACAGAAATGTCAAACGCCCTGAAATCCAATTAACTAGACTAATATTGTCAGCTGCGATTCTCCGAACGTCTTTGCTAATTAGACCAGACCATTGTAAGGATGATTGCATTATGAGAGACAGGTTCGGTGAGGGTAAAATC
This sequence comes from Dasypolia templi, assembly GCA_963555695.1. Lineage (NCBI taxonomy): Eukaryota > Metazoa > Arthropoda > Insecta > Lepidoptera > Noctuidae > Dasypolia > Dasypolia templi. Next base: position 3,110,866 of record OY743145.1, read on the forward strand.
TATTAATACAAAACAAAGTCGGGTTGGTTACACCATTTATAACTCAAGAACGACTGGACCGATTTTTAAAAACTTTCATTTGTTGGATTGGTCTCCGGCCCGAACAGCAGAATAACTATTAAAACATGAGGAAAATTCCGAAAATAAAATTAGATAATATTCTGAGGCGGTACGACATCCCCGGCTCTTTCTTTTACAAATTACAATTTCCTTAAAGATTTAACAAGGCACACAATCAGACGTCTGGGGTCTATCTTAGCATGCCATGGCCTGAGATTTGATCAACGCGCTACGTTTGTATTATTCATTGAGTCTCTAATGTCTACAGGTATTTGGTTAAGTAAATTGGGTATTGCAAAAGAAGCGGTACGCCTGCCATAAAAGTTATTTTTGCGTGGTACTTGAAATAATTTTGATTTGGCTTGTGTATTCACGGGAATTTGAATATCACTGTTATAAAAATGTTCTATCAGGAACAGATACTCAGCGCGCGCTAGAACAGGTAATACTTTGCAATGTTTAAATAACGCTAATAATCTATTCTTATATTATAAAGAGGAAATATTTGATTGTTTGTTTGTTTTGAATAGGCTACGAAACTACTGGACCGATTAGAAAAATTGTTTTACCATTAGAAGTCGATATTGTCCCTGATGAACATAGGCCACGTTTCTTTTCTTTTTTTTTAAACTTTAAAATAATAAATAGATAAAACGAAATACACGCGGACGAAGTCGCGGGCGAAGTGCTAGTAGTCACATAAAATTCAAATTGTTTTATTCACTTATACCCACATAGGCCCTTATGAAACGTGCTAGGTGGACGGTTCCAATCTATCGATTCCTACGGAGAAGAGCCGGGACTAAACTCCACGGTTACTTTTTACAATGTTTTCATACTTTTTGCAAACGCTCGCATATAAAGAAACAGGTTGGAAGCATGTCGGTGTCGACTACACTTTTTCGTACCGGGAACTACTGGGTTGATCTAAAGAAATGATAGTTTTCTACCAACTGGGGAGTCTATACTCTTACGGCCGAACCCAATAACGTATACATCTCCAATTTTGGCATACTGTAGATAGAAAAACCTATCAATCTCTGGTTTTAATGACCCTATAACGTGTTGACAGGAGTCTTAGGTTATTGGGTTTGACCGTTAGTCCGTGAACGAAGATGCGTACCACTCCGTAAGTAGTTCATCCGTCAAAATAAGTGTCAAATAAATTTTTCGAACATGCAAAACACATCGGGTGCAGGGACAATTGGCAAATCGTGTTGTCATTCATTCATACTTCGGAAACCGAAATAATCCTAAGTTCCTAAGTGATAAAAAAAAACGCCCATAACTTCGGCTGAAACTGCAGAATAGACCTTGGAAGTAGACCTCCTGTACCAACAAATTGGGACTGACAATTCTGTGTTTTTGTGCTAGCAACCTGAATAAACTTGACTGTACCAACGTCATTTGTAGGTACGTCTACTTCAGTCCTTGTGCATTTAAACCGCAGCGTCAAAATGGCATCAGCTTGCTGTCAACCGCACTGACCACTTGTCAACTTAGCAATGATTTATTTGACAACGAAACTATACACATTATTGTTACCCAACAAAGCTTAATGGAAGGGTTATGATTTTGTGAATCTTGTATGCTATATTTTATGTGATCAGTGATTTGTTTTAATGTGTCTGCTGGAAAAAAACCTTCTGGGATATAATAATAAGTTGGAAACATTAGCATAAATTTTAAAGAAAACAACGTGTATTGTTAGTTTTCCGGTTTTTGATCTGTTCTTTTGGTAAATGCAATTTGCTTTGACGACAGTTTTTGCTTGACAGACCTCAGCCAATCGGTAACTGTAACTGCATAGACTGACATATTTCTGTTTGATCTCTCGTGTCACTAACCAAAAATAGTGCTTCACTGCAACTATACAAAGATCTTTATGCGCGTGGTTAAATCGGAATTAAAGCCGCCATCTTGTTTTTCAATAAAAAGACAATTTTAAAGATGTCGCTTTCAATGTCATTCTAACGCCAAAAGATTTTTTTAAAGTAAACTAATGTTTTGAATAAACTTCCTAGACCAACTGGAGCCACAAACGTCAAGTTGACCACAGCGCGGAGTGTGTTGACAGCGACGTCGCGGTACACTGACGCTGACGTTAATTTAATACTGTCAGTTCAATTGAACATATACTCCCCAAAGTAATCAATCAATTAAGCTAGCTTATAACACTCCATTAGTCAAATATACAGTAGTAGTTGAGTTTAAGAGCAGTGGTATCGACCCCGGCCTGCGAGGTCGTGGGTTTGAACCCAGGCGCTTTAGTTTGTGTAAATAATTTCATCACCAGTGCGCTGTAAACGGGGAAGGAAAACATCGTGTGGAAACCGACATGTCCTAGAACCAAAAATTCGAAGCCATGTGACATCTATACTAACTCTCACTGGGCCTGCGTGGTAGATTACAGCCCACTCCTTCTCGAAGAGTGGAGGCCTGTGTCCCAGCAGTGGGAACATTATAGGATGATTATGAGCTAGGTTTGATTCCCGCATGCAGAAACTCTCTACTTACAGGCGACAACCGATTTGAACAATAAAATAAAAATAAACATGAAATCTGATGTTTTTGTTGTTGTTTTTTTTTCTATATTTTTTAGTGTTAAATGTTGGTAGTATGGCATGTTTCATTGTTAGGTCTACCTTTCCTGATAATTTTGCCATAAGATCGATTGAGATAGGCCGCTTCATTTCATAGATAATCACAATAGATTCGGACCACATTTGAGCTGCCGTGGCACAGCAACAGACATTCTGGTGAAGGGTTAACACTTAGTTTCACTTATTGTTTACGTACATTAAATTGCTTTCTTTCTTTCTTCTTCTCTTCCAATGTAAACAAAGATTTAATCGGATTAACCCTTACCTTACACTACTCTTAACAAAACTTCCAATCCAGATTATTGAACAGCATCTGTGATCACCGGATTTACCGCAAATTGTCCCACATACCCGCTCTAAAAGAATAATTGAAAAAGCGCTCTGCAATGTGCTGCTTTAGAAATAATTTTTGAATTTAAAGCTTATCTCGAGCGCTTGAGAATGGTACCTCGAGCGTCTGGCCTCATTGTTCGGAATATTGAAAAATGTGCGGAAACTGTGAATGTTCCGATTGATTTTCCATAGGTTCCGTTTGAGATATAGGGCGATTGATTAAGTATAGAGAGACCTAACAAACAATGATTCTACCGATCTTTGTGTAGCGACAAAACTATACAGATATACACATAAATAGTATTAGCCTCTGCCCACGACTTCGTTCGTGTGGAAGTCTTTATGACACTCGATAATAGTGCAGTTTTATAACAGTGTAAGAATTTTTGTAATAAAATCAATGCTTTAGGATCTAGTTTAGAGTACCCACTTTATCAATTCACCCTTTACAATACGCTTCTATTCGTCTGCCTTTTGCAAATTTCCGAATTTACTGATCAATTTATTTATTTAATATGTGATTTACCGAAAACACATAATGTAGAAATTGGGGGGTAAGTTAAAATGTCAGATTTGTATTGTTGAATTCTGATCTATTCTTTGGTATCACACAAGCTAACAGGCATAGTACCGGACCATAGTGTCGCGGACCACTTCAAATCTTTATATATTCCAATAAAACTCAACTCAAACTCCTCACTTGGGACTATAATTATTGCATATACAAAGAAAAATTGTTTATTCTGCACGAGCAAAACACAATTCACAACAATAAAATCACGTAAAATACACGCGCAAAGTAGCCAAAAGCCTTTATAAGGTATCCAACCAGTAAAAAATAAACAATACAATATCTGTCTTTACCGTACAACTGCGGCAACCCTTGTACCCTATCCGCGGTGCATCTGCGGCCACTTGCAACCGCTGCCGCGCTGGCTGTAATCAAAGGAGCATTGCGCAGACACTTTTTACTTCCATTTCACACGTTTCCTGTGCGGAAATTAGCTCGGAATATAGGGTTATGTAATAACCATAGTGTCTAGGTCTAGTGATCGCAAACGCTGCTGAGCATGAGGGCCGCGGTTCGATTCCCAGGTCGGTCAAAGAGTTACTTATAATAGGGTTTTTTTATCTGGAATTTCTCTGTATTGGTTTTTTTATCTGGAGTCGAGATTTGTGCCCGGTTGATGGCAATAGGCTCGCCCCCATATTGCATGGGACTTAAACATACATAACTGGAAAAATGTAGGTGTACAATAGGCGCCTCTCTGCCTAACCTTTCAGGGATTACAGGCGTCATTTTATGTTATGTGTTATAATAATTACCAAGTCACAAAACAAAATGAATTGAAACAAATTTAACTGAATTCTAATTAACACTTAGTCAAAGTATAAGATAAACAAAACGAATTAAAAGGGTCACTATAATGTCCTCCTAGGGCGTCCCCTCCCGGCGTTTCCACTCACATCTGCCTTGTAAATACTCTGTTACTGTTAGTCTCCTTTCATTCATCCTCTCAACATGACCAAACCATCTAAGCCTACTCTTTTAAATTTTTGTCACTACATCTTCTTCTAAACCGCACCGCTGCCTTATCACATCATTCCTCAGCATACATTATTATATTAAAATAAAAGTCAATTTTTTCGCATTCTCAAAAAATCTCATTTTGGTCTTTATATTTTTTGTAGTATCAAATCACTTGACTTCACATATATTTATTGTCCAAAGATTGTTTGCTGTAATAAATCATTTGACAAAATACCAAATACCTTAATGACATTATCCTTAGTATTATTCTGCAGAGTAAAAAAGCACAGCCATTTTTTATTTCACTAAAGGAGCTATTGTTAAAATTATAAATTAACTAGAAAGAACCGGATGATCAGTGAATGTCTGGCGAACAATGGAATGTACTCTTATTTTATTTTTCTTCATTTGCAGAAATATTATTTTCATTTATTTCATAACATTTGTTGACTAACATGGGTTTACTGAAATATCCCGAAGGCTTGAACAAAATAAAGACTTTGGACCCAGCTTGTTAAATAATTTGTTAAACATATTTGGTATTTCGAAATGTCACATAAAAACAAAGCTTTTCTCTTTTCTCTTATGTTCGAGATTATATTCGGAATGGAGTTGATTGTTGGTTTCAAAACACTAAATGTCGAATGCTTACTAAACGATTTCAAGTGTCGCCTAAAACCGGACGTATCGCACGATAGACTTCAAAAGAAATTCATGGATGAAGGCCCTTCTAAAGCAACCGTGTTTCGTTGGTAAAACGAATTCAACTTTGTAAAGAAGTAGTCGCCTTTTAACGGCTGTTACGGAAGAAAACGTGCTAACAGTGAAAAAGTTCTTTGAAAAGATTTAATAAAAAAAATATTTACCCATAAAACATTTAATATGTATGTTATTTTGTGTTGTGAGTGTCCTACGTAAATATTGTAAAACATAAAATAACATCACGCCTTGTTTCCCCGAAGGGTTGGGCAGAGGTGTACCTATAGTACACCCACATTTCGCCAGTTATGTTTAAGTCCCATGTAATAGGGGGCGAGCCTATTGCCATCTACCGGGCACAAATCCAGACTTCGGGCTGCTACTGAGAAATTCCAGATAGAAAAACCCAATAACAAGTTTAAATTAAATTGTAACAGATTGTCGAATACTTTGTTTTGTGCTCGCATTTTACCCCAACGACGCATACTAAACGCGTGATCACTAATGACGATGTCGAGATGAATATAGTGCCTCACCAACACATAATATAATGTGTAAGGGGTGACCCTAATGCTAGACAAAAATCTTAAGGCCGGAGCTGCAAATGAAAAATATCATAAATAAAAAATAAATAATAAACTACAGGAACTCAATGGAACATAATGTTTCCATTTTTATTAAACTGTTAAATGTATTCGTGCGTAGGTCACGTGGGCTGCAGCTGTAAATCGGAGTCAGGTTGTAGTACCTACGTGTGTTTTTCATTTCAATTACAATTCAAACAACTGTTCAAAGAACAAAAACAATCAAATCAGTCCCAAATTATAGGTAGCAGCCTACCTACCTACTCCAGTTACTTACAACTCTTCTACTCAAGTTCTTAAATTATTCTACAGTATCGATGTATAAGCGTCGCTTGGTTTACTCAGGCGCGGTGCCAAACGATAGATTAAGTTATCTTGAACCACAATTCTGGTCGTGTTCTGACTTAATATTCACGCTGCATTCCGATAAGGGACTGATCTGTAGGGATTATTTATATTGAGTATATAACACCGGCAGGCTGTATATGTTTCGAAAATTTGTTTAACCTTTATCTTTTTTGGGTAGGATATTTTTAAGTTAATGTAAATTTGTTGCCAATCTTTTTTGTACATGTACATTACAGGCATTTACAGGAGTTATATTATATTACTTGGCAGTAGATGTAACTAGATTATACTGCTATATAATATTTGCTCAGGAAGCTGCTCAGTGTTTTTCTCCGAAATTCAGAATGTCATTGTTCATTGCTGTATTTATATTTCATAATTTTTACATGTGCCTCTATAAATTCGGTTCTCAAATATCATTTGACATTCTCAATATACATTTTTAGAGGTTGTCTAAAATTGAGACACAGATGTTATTGTAGAATCGAATATAGTCAAAGATCGGAGCAGAACATTTCCACCGCCCTTTCCTTTCATATAGATTGAACTAACATATCAATATTTTACATGTGTAGATACAGTGAAAGCATCAAAAATAAATGTTAAATAAATTAATTGAAAATCCAATCAATTTCCTTTATTGGTTTTGAATAAAGCCAACACTACCGGGTAGGTTTATCAACACTTTGAAATATTGGTGCAAAAACCAATGTTCCAATTTGTTTACAATTCTAGTAATGCTGTTTACGTGTAGAGATCGGTATTGAAAATAATAAAAGTACGGGTCAACCAAAGTTGAGTTATTCCGGTCGGATCCCCTAATCGTTATTTAAAACAAACTAATAAAAATGCACATATAGAAATATAATTAATGTATACAAAATATTGTAAAACATTTTAAAAGAGTAACGGTGGAGTTTCTTGCCACTTCTTCTCCATACGAAACTACTTTTTGGAAGTGGCGCCTAGAATCAGTTCTATTTTTAATGTAAATTTTGACGTTCAAAAGTGCCTTTTTATGGGCCTATTTGAAATAAATGCTTTGACTTTGGCTTTTAATTTTTACATGAACCACTGTAGTGCTATTCTGTAACCATCTCACCGTGAAAACTAAGGTGAAGTGAGCGTGGAGTGAGCTGTCAGTGCCATTCATGCCAGGGATTGTCCAGGACGGGATGACACTGACAGCTCACTCACACACTGAGATTTTTACAGATCGACATGCTGTTATTCTCTTGAATGTACTTACCTGTCAAAAAGAGTAAGGGGATCAGACCAGAATGAAAAAGTTTACCTAGTGGATCAGACATGAATCAAAATATAATAATAACGAGCAGAGGATCAGATTAGGGGATCACTCCCAAAGTTTAATCGACGATTGCCGAGTTCGGTCCGTGGATGGGTGATCAAGACAGAAGAAAGCACGTTGTAGATCTTTGACAGCCGTTAGTTGTAGTCAGAAGCCCGAAATTCTGACAGCTAATCTTACCAAGTGGTGCTGTACTACCCAGTAACTGGCTGTGGAGTTAAGGCAGGCAGTCGCTCCATGTAAGATATTGGTGTGGCGGCTTCTACACCTCTACATGCGAACAACGCATCACACTGACGTCACACAAATCCTGCATCGCGCAATCAGAGTTTACCGCGAAGCTAGCATATTTACAACTTCCCGACACCAATCGTCGGGCAGTCCAGCCCATCAGTTATATCCGACCAGATGGATGGTCCCATCTGGTCGGATGATCATCCCTTTTCTAAAGAGTATGACTGAACATTACACCCTTTTCCTCATATCTCTTCATTGGTATTCAGTTGTGTCCGATTATACTAGAAGCTGGCCTCGATATAGTTGGGAAAACGGGAAGGAAAATGATAATGGGTATATAGTTCGAAGCTTCTACCTATACAATGAAGTTTCATGTGTTTGTACCTTACATGGAGATGGAAACGAGAGCTCAACCAAAAATAAGAAGCTATGTTGTGAGTTCGAATTTCAAAACATGCATAAAATATCGAATTACGTTTAAAAACTCTGTTTTTAACTTTTAGTTTGATTTCTATGTTATATTGTTAATTTCCGTTTTATTTGACATTGTATTCATGATTTGATGACTTGAATTAATTTTATATTTTGATTTGTATTTATTTCGTGTTTCGAAACTTGTGATTGTATTAAGGAAGAACCTGAAATAAATGGGTTTTAATTTATTTAATACCAAATGTTCAAACTAAATTAAAATTATAAAAATATCAACGGTACAACGTTCTTTGAAAATTGTCGTCGAAAATAAGGTTACACTTAGTTTTTATGATTTTTATTACAAAATGCGGTGTTATGTATTCGGCGTCCGCTTGTCTGTGTCCTGCAAATTGCTGTGACCTACTAAACTAAAAAGTTACAAGGAGAATGCATGCTTTGCTTACCGCTAAGGTTAGAACTGATGTCATTAATTTGTACGCGTATATTTAATGTTATACCATTTTTATATTTGTTCTGAAACTAAGTTTTAAACTGGAACTACTTTGGCGTTTTACTAATGGGGACATAAAAGCAAGTATAAAGGATTATACTTGCTTTTAGTTTGTGAAAATGGAAAATGGAGCGTTGCCCCTAGAACTTTCGTAGTGTCGTGGTTGCTTGAGCAAATGCATATCTCTGACACCATTATTTGAGGATCAATATTATAATGTTTTATTGTCTTGAGGTTGTTCAACCTGCAGCCTGGAGCTAGTGCGAGCAGAAGCTAGTCAGTAATTTAAAAACTAATCGTAAACTATCACTGCTGATCTTTTGAAATCTCAATAACTGCTACTTTGATCCTTTGACGCTTTAGTCAAACTGGGACGAATCCCACTTGGGATGCGCGACGAAATTATCTCGCGTCGATATTGTAAACTAACTTGTATGGAGGCGTCCAAACTGGCGCGACTAGTCGCGAGACTTTCCAATACTCAAAACAATCGACGGCGAGTATAGTGTAGTGGCGTTTCCCGTCTCGCCCGAGGTCATCCTCAGCGTGAACAAAGCTTAAGTTAAAGGGAAAATTAACAGCTGGAAAGACACCACTCGTGGAAGACTGGAATGGTGATCACAGTGAGCTATCAGTAGCAAGATAGGAGAACGCTTTTCATCCTAATAGGTACCAATAGGATGTAGATACTATCTACCGCATGTCATTACGTCAAAGCCTTCTTTTTTTGAGCAGGAAATACATAAATGACTTCTCAAACTCTACGTGTCAGCCTTTTACTAACTAAAACCCACCCGTGTTCTTTCAGTTGGTTTCGGCCCTATCGGACCCCGTCACTATGTGCTGACATCTCTTTGAGGCGCAAGTTGAACAGGACGCGCCGTGGACCCGGGCCTGATCCTTACTGGACGGCGAGCTATCCATTGCTCGCCGTCCGTTAGCCCGTGTCTACGGTGGCCGGTAATCGTCGTAGGCCCTGTGGATTATAAATTATAGACAATTGTCTATTTGTTTAACATATAACTGTTGACAGGCCTACACTGTCCTCCCATACCTGTTAATCACTAATTGGAAAACATTGTAAAAGACATATTTTTAAAAGAGTAACCATGGAGTTTCTTGCCGGCTCTTCTCCATGGGAAACGACCAATTGGAACCGTGCACCTAGAATCTGACGTTTCATAAGTGCCCATGTAGGTCTATGTGAAATAAAATATTTTGATTTTGATTTTGATTTTGAATCTGCAGGTGACTCCCGACACCCAAGCTGTCTCCTGCGGCGACTAGAGGCGTGAGGGCGCAAGCCTCTCTCCCTAACGCGCTCCGATTACGTCAAAGCATGCTGTCGCTGAAAACCACCGCTGTGGCTCTGTCTCGCATAGGGTCGTACCATTATGCTGAGCGATGGCCGTTTTACGTGGATGTGACGTATATTTTTCCCCAACTTGTTATCTTTTGTGTTTGTGTTCTTCTCTGCATCATGTTTATTGGCTTATTTGAAATAAATGTTTTTTCGTTTGAGTTTACTGACCTGTGTAAGGACACAGGCTACTTTTAAATCTGCAGACGAAGTCGTGGGCAACAGCTAGACGCTGATAATTATTTCCACCACAATTTTTTGATATGCTGTAGGTATATTTTGAGGCATAAATTACCTACAGTTACCTAGATTATCATAATATTTTTTACCCATTCATGCTCGGTTCCATGAACAAAAACGAATCGTTTTTCTTACCAATGGTAGCATTTTCTTTGGCAAACTTAACATTTAAAGAGATTCGTAAGCTTATTTTACCTGTGATAGCTACTTCCATATGGGAGGGTCTACTATGCGAAGCTGTGAATTCTTGGCTTCATTATTGGTAAAGATACAATAAGAGTTAATTTAAACCAATAACGGTCCGTAAAATCATAGAAAGGTGCCATTTGAAAAGAAAGAAGAAAAACCATTTATTGTCATATCATGTCATTTGGTTTAAATTAGTTTTTTATTCTACTTTATTAGATTCTTTTTTATTTTATAGAACGTGAGAAAGATGTAGGCCTTTTAGATTGTAAATTAATAGACCATTGTCTATTAGTTAAACATATGGTACTTGTTGAAAGGCCTACACTGTCCTCCCATGCCTATTAACACTGTAATTTGAAAAAATTGTAAAAGTCAAATATTTAGAAAAGAGTAACCATGGATGGAGTTTCTTGCCGGCTCTTCTACATAAGAAACGACCAATTGGAACCGTGCACCTAGATTCTGACGTATCATAAGTGCCCATATAGGTTTATCTGAAATAAAATATTTCGATTTTGATGTGACGTAGTGTGAAACGCAGTACCACATAAACATACAAAAATATTAAAACAAAAGTAAAATCTGAATGAAAAAGAGCACGAGGCCAAAAGGCCCCTATCGCAGCATAATGCTGCGACACTTATAAACCTTTAAGTAAATACAAAACTCATTTACATTTCTGTACCTATAATGACGGTTAACCGCCACTGAATGACAGTAATTAGGTTCATAATGAGTTTGACTTACTTACTCAGAATGCTGAGAACAAAACAGATGAAATGGCATACAAATTGTTTCATGTGTACATGAGGACATAATTATTATTTTGTCAATATCGGACATGTTAATACATGTCTTTTGAAATCCGATATTCTGCACCAATCTGCAAAAATATATATTATATATTATATATATAGCTTGAAATGTTTACACAAGAACTAAATTAAATGACTAACTTACTATACAAATGAATATAAAAACAAAAGAGACACTTAGGCGTCGAAGTACTCGCCCGCATTGTTCTCATCCAGAAACGTGCCCAGAAGACTGGCAGCATTGCCACGTTGAATGACAATGCTAATTGTGTAGTAGAAAGGGTGAGGATTCGAAAAAGCATACCGCCGACTCCTGCACACTGCTTAGCGCTAATTATGGCTTCGCGGCGCGTCCAGATGTCTTGAAGCCAGCCACTTCACTACACATGTATTCCATAGGCCCTGTGTTCGTATAATTGATCGTCTCTTGACAGGGTGGTAATCACGAATACATCGAAGGACCTTTTTTTATTTTAGAAAATGTGTATAGTGTGCGGTGCACGTTAGTTTCTCGAGTTAAGAACAGTTAGTGTCGCGAAAAACCACACGGAAGCATGGCGCTACTGTGCTCATGCGTAGACCAATCGGATTGCTCAGCGAATGGAGATTGACTAATGCCGACTACTTAATCAAATCAAACCCTCATTCATTACACATAAAAGCTTAAGTCCTCGAATTGGGGTGAAAATAAATTATCCTAAAAATCCCTAAGATTTAATGCAGTAGATAAAACCCACCGTATAGAAAACGGTACGTAACACTAATTATTTGGGCAAAGACCAATTCAGCCCCTTGGACACGTGAAGTGTAAATTCCAATTAAATAAAAGAGATCCTAAAATTAATACAAAAGTGACTAACACTAACTGTTTTTCACTCAAATTAAAATAAGATTATTTTAATTTCTTCTCCTCCAATTAGCATTGGTGCACCAAATATTAACGTTATCAAATATGAAGACGAACAATTCTTTAAAAAAGAAAATGTAATTTTCCTAAAAGAAACTACAAAATTATTTAGTTTCAGTGAGTACTTCCTTTTTTTCTTTGTTCTTTCCCTTGGAATGTTACATTGCCTCGATCAGATATCAATGCCCCTTCATCACAAGTACAATAACCGAAACCAAGAAAAGTGCACGCCAATTTTATTTTCGATAAACCCGATTCAGAGAACTCACATCAATCCATCAAGGATATCGGTTTTATCGCCGCCACATAATGGCTGAACGTTTTCAAGATGGTGGCGAATGTGTAAAAATTCACTTTACACACGGAAAAAGTGTCCATCAAACTGTCAGTAAGTGTAGTTCGGTCCCTTTGAAGCAAGTTTATGTAAGTTCGTGTTTTAGCGTGAGTAGGTAAGAGTGTAATAAATTACTTTTGCGTTCCGTTGATGTTCATTATTGAGGGATTTGGCTTTCGTTCTTGTGATTTTGCTCCATTTTCATAATTGGGGATGATTTAAAGCTTCTGCCCAAGGCTTCGTCCACGTGGTATGTCCTTCCCTAGGGTTCAAAGTATCCCCATACCACATTTCATCAAAACGGTCTAGCCACACAAACTGACAGACAAACAAATTGAAAAAGAAATTATTGTTTGTTTGAAGACATTTCAAACAAACACTTTAATTTAATTTATTTCTATGTTTAAGTAAGTATTGATAAAAAAACAAAAAAAAATGCTAGACGTCTCTTACGCATTCCACTAGAATTAATTACTTGCTAGGCTAGCAGTCTCAGTCGCCCTAGGTCGTTTCGTAGTAACCGCCCGCCCGTTTTTTTCTTCTGATTTAGTAGTGTAACCCTGCGTATAACCTAGATATATAGAAGGGCGTCAGCAGGAGTATTTTCAGTGAGGTGCGACAGCTTTACAAATCGAGCCCGTAAATGTTTGCACTTTACCTCGGATTTGTTAGGTTTTCGTTTATCGATTCATAAAATGAGTAATTTAGTTGACTTGTGCAGAAAGGCGTTACAGTTTAGAGAGTGTAGTTTGAGCTCGAAAATATTAGCCTCGAATGGAAAAGGTTTTCTTTTGTTCGCGTCTGACTATCCAACTGTCTCACAATAAGCAACAGATGTATTTATTCTGTTATCGCCTTCACAAGAGTATCCATAATTAAGTGTAACTAAAGCATGCCCACTTTGTGTGTGTGTGTGTGTGTACGACTTTTGTTTGTTTTGTGATACATAATGAGTCGTGTGAAAGGTCATTTTCCACATAATAGACATAATGAGCAGCTTTACGTTACATGAATTGAATACCGTATTTTGCGCTGGTTTTTCATTCGTTTTCCTAGTAAGAATCTGTTATATTTTAAGTTCAATATTAAGACGTGTCACTGAGTGGTCGCAAGCGCCACTGCTGAGCATGAGGTCCTGGGTTCGATTCTCAGTAGAATTTCTCAGTAGCAGAGTCTAGAAGTGTGCCTGGTTTATGGTAATAGACTTGCCCACTATTACCTGGGACTTAAAATAACTGGTGAAATGTGCGTGTACCAGTTGTACCTTCTATGGGTACATCCCTGCCTTAGCCTTCAGGGTAACAAGGCTAGATTTTATGATGTATATTAAGTAAATGTATGTGTGTGTATAAATAACAACATGAAGAATTTTTGCTATGACATATCATAACATCACGCCTGTAATCCCAGAAGGGTTAGGCAGAGGTGTGCCTATAGTACACCCACGTTTCGACAGTTATGTTTATATCCCATGTAATAGGGGGCTAGCCTATTGCCATCAACCGGGCACAAATCCAGTCTCCGGGCTGCTACTGAGAAATTTCAAATTGAAAATCCCAATAACACTTTTCCCGACCTGGGAATCGAACCCAGGACCTCATGTTCAGCAGTAGCTCTTGCGACCACTAGACCAACGAGGCAGTTTTGCTATGATTCCGGTACAAATAGAAATAATACGTTTTTTTGTACAGCAAGTGATCGTTCATTAAATAGAGCAGTAGTGCCATAAATTCTTAAACCATCTCACCGTGAAAACTTAGATGAAGTGAGCGCGGAGTAAGCGGTCAGTGCCACTGATGCTACGGATTGACCAAGACGGGATGACACTGACAGCTCACTCCAAGGTTTATTTCGAACTAATCTCACCGTAAAAACTTAGGTGAAGTGAGCTGTGATACTCTGATCCATTTTGTAAAAACTCACTATGCAAACTTATTTGAAGTGAGCATGAACCAGCTTCATGCTCACTTCAAATAAGTTTGCATAGTGAGTATTGACAGTGTTCACAGCCAGTGTGAACACTGTCAATATCTAGCAACTGGTGGAATGACCGCTCATTTTTAACTTTTTGAGTTTTCACGGTTAGATTTGATAGAATCCATCGGCTGATCAGAATCAGATTGTGATTTCCTACTTTTTCGTTTTCAACATATTAGCCAATCAGCACTACAACTGATAATCGTCACTTCTTATCCCTTGGGAATAAAACTATTGCAATAAAGTTCGGAAAAAATCATAAAACAATACAGGCATGCTCAGTCGCTTTTTATGCTGCGAGTAAAAAATATCAATAAAGTGATTTCCCTAGCGGGATAGCAGAGGCAATTGTGTGACAATGTCACTAGGAAATGCCTACACATGTATTTGTGATAATTGTCATTAAAAGTGGAGGTAAATAATATCATAAAAGGAAAGTAACTATGTGTATATATGGATGGGTTTGGATTAGAATTAATTTATTAATTAAATTAATATTTTTTATTACGATAATGTCCACCTAATGTGTTTTACGTAATTTGTAACGTGCCTAATTAGTGTAATTGGCTTTGTGTTGCTCTGGTTAAATAAATACATTCAGGCAAGTTTGGCATATCACTGACACCTTCGGAACTGTCGAAGAACACCCGTAATCTATCATGATTAAAAAGAAGAGACGTATTGAGAACTTCCAACAAAAACTGAAATTTCAAATTATCGAAACTCAAACTCAGATACACCTACATCGTGTAACCAGGACATTACATTACCTAACTGGAAATGGCGAAGTGAACCAATAAACTCCTCAAATTGTCTAGTACGTGCCTGGATGAGGGCTATCGAGAATCGTGATGAATGGCATGCGATTGGAGCAAAATGTCCAGCAGTAGACTGCTATAGGCTAATGATGGCCAGGAAACAAATGTTTGCAGTCTTTTGTTTCTCTATGAAACTTGTAAATTCAGTAAAATAATTTTCTTACAAATCGTCCCGACATCAATCGTTGGGCAGTTGCTAACCAGACATGACCAGTCTGGACGCAGAATCCTTCCATTTCTATTGAGGCTGACTGATCTATATAGGTATCCTACTTCCTACAGATAATATATAATTATAAACGCGAAAGAAGGATGGCGAGGTTGGACCCGCATAATTTAAAAATAAACGGAGCGCCGTTCACGGGCAAGTTTGTATTAATTATAATTACAAGTTTATACTCCTATAAACTTGTAATTATAATTAATACAAACTACCTACATAAAAATTTTTGAGTTACTAGGTGATGGGAATTAAAAGTTATTAATGATTTTAATTTATTTTATAAATTAGTTATCGTGCAGTTTCCGAACGGAACGTTTTTCGCGAATTACATTGATACATTCCTATCTACACTTATTGAAAACATGAAACGAAAAATGGAACGTCAGTGTCGAACTGTCATGTCAAATTCCATATTTGTCATTTATTGTTCGTTTTTAACGGCTAACGTGGTTTTCTTTAGCAATTTTTGCGATTTTGTGGATTCTTGACGACTTGTCTTTCCTTTGTACTGACTATTCTGCACACCAACCTAGACTATGGCATTTACTTCTGGATGACGAATTCGGAATGTATGCAATAGAAGTTTGCCGGGATGAGACTCCTCTAGAACCACCCATCTATTCTATTTGCCTGAATTCAATATACGCAAATTGGTAGCAAGTCGAATTACACGTACATCGCATTAGATAAGAGGCTGGAGGGCCGAAATGACATTTTGGAATATTATTTTATTTGCGCCGTGGGAACACGTACAGTGGGCTATTGCTCTCATGTTATGAGCATTTTGTCGTACAAGGGCGATACAAGAAATCAGTACTTTTTCTCTGCAAAAGCTTCTTTCTTTTAATTACATAAATAAATTAAATTTGAATAAAAGATTATTTAAGATTGAATAAGAAAATAAAAGGAAAATAATTAAGTACAATGATTGTATGTTTTGAATATTTTATAAGTAAATTATATATTTTATAAGTAATATTATGAAGTAAATAAAAGAGATTTTTTTTCTTTTATTTACAAACCCCTAGTTTATATGAAAGGACAGACAGGAGGATGATGCTGTTTAAACTATTTGATTCCTGTTTTTTTCAGCTTGGTTTAATCCGACCACCGTAATTAGAGTACCCACATAGAGTTCCCTAATCCCTGCAGACGCAATTCTCCTTTTGTGTGCATAGAAAGATAGATGTTTATTACTCTTTCACGCAAAAATTAATACACGGATTGGATTGACACACAGATACTTTATAACCTGGATTAACACATAGGCTACTTTAAATCCCAGTAGGACGTTCCCGTGAGATAATTCCCTACCTCCACGCTGGTGAATGGAAAAGAATCCTGGGCAAAAGTTAGTCCTCTCATATTTTAAGTTGGTACCAACTTAAATTAGCCGTAGCCTTCAAATCACTACTGTAGTTCTTTGATAGTTGCATGAAATGGCTCTGGGTACAGTAAATTGGCGTAAGGTGTAAATTTGCTTAACAACTAATTTCTCTGACTGCACAGTAAAAAGTAATCAATCTGACAAATACAACAGCTCTCAACAGTTTACAATGCCATTTAAACGCAACAACCCACAACCCTGTTTCACGAACGACTACCAAACAAAAAAAAGTGTTCAGAGCATATATAATTGATCCTCCTAGTCCTTCGTAAAGCGATGACAGCGCTGACGAGATGACAGTGTAAAATATATTGGCAGCCAGCCAACCAATGTGTAATATGTAAGCCATTACTCATAGTCCCACGCGTGGCGTGTACCTAGTGACGTTTTAACCACCAGCGCGTTCGTGTTATCGATTGTAGAGCGTTGTTGGAAGTAAGCTCTTGTAATAATTGCAAAATTACATGTAAAGCAAAAGACATCTTCAAACCGAGAGTATCGTGTTACCTAGTAACTGGGAGATTGAATTGGCAGTCACTGCATGTAAATGGTATTTAACTGCATCCAGTGAGACTAGAAGCTGACCCTAAGATAGTTAAGACGGAGCATCGCAGATGATGTTCAGTTTCCTGTTGGCTTAGTAATCAACACGGCGTCAAATTTGAATTTGTTGTTCATGTCTTATTACAACGGACAAAAGTTGTTGTTCTTTTACCGCATAATTGTGACACGCGCGTGATAGCTGCGAGGGCACTTCCACTTGTTTTTTCTATTCCGTGAATCACAAGCACGTCTACTGAGCGTAGCGCCCTGGGTTGATTCCAAGGTCGGGCAATGTGTTATTGAGTTTTTCCGTCAAGAATTTTCTCAGTAGCCCCGGAGGCTGGATTTGTGCCCGTTTGATAGCAAAAGGTTCGCTAGTTTTGCATTATGAAGAAGCGCCTGGGTAATCCGATTGAACGACTATTTCATGAGTTTTAATGGGATTATATGAACTTAGAGGGTTGTGTTGATGATTTTAATTATTGTGATTCTGTAAATACACTCATATTTGTTACGGCCATGAATCATATTTTGTTCAACATACAACCTGACACTGACCTGCAAAAAGCAAATAACTTAAGAAAAATTTAATTTCGAATAAAAATGTGTTTTATTTTTGCAAGCAACGTGTTGCAGGAATACCATGATATTATTCAGACGCTATACTGTCATATTTACGGCTGTTGAATTAAAGATAACAGCCAAAATACGATTAATTTCGCTTTCTGACGAGGCATTGTATCCGTTCGATTAATTACCTCGTATGTTACAATTTCGGTGTCCATTGCTGACAGATTTGTGGCTAACGCAGAACAAATATTTAGTAGTTGTTTTCCCCACTAATTGGCGTTAAATATCAATGAGAGACTGACACTTTATATTAAAATATAAACGTAACATATGTAACTAATCTTCTCAAGGTATATAATCTTTTCTCTTCATAATATTACTAGGAAGAGAAAATATTAGTTATTTTACGTTGTTGTGCTTTCACGCTAAAATGGCTGAACGGATTTGAATGAAATTTGGTTCCGCCCCGACAATAGTGTCGCTTTCGACAGTCCCGATAAGGCTGAATGTCTTGCCGACAGCCTAGAGTCCCAATGTTCTCCCAGCTCCCAACCAGTAGACCAAGCTCACCTGAACAAGGTCGACGCTGAAGTCGAACGAAGAGCCTCCCTCCCTCCCGTCGAAGACCCTGATGATCCTCTGCCTCCCGTCACTCCAGACGAAGTGCACGACATCATTAAAGGGCTCCACGCTCGTAAGGCCCCCGGTTCGGATGGTATTACCAATAAGGTATACAAACTCCTTCCTGCCCCGCTAATAATGCTTATGACCGCCATCTTCAATGGCGCCTTGAGCAACAACATCTTCCCACAATCATGGAAAGAAGCCACCGTCATCGGTATCCCAAAGCCAGGCAAGCCAAAGTCTGAGCCCTCCAGCTACCGCCCTATTAGCTTACTCAATGTCCTCGGCAAAATCTACGAGAGGCTTATTTATAAGCGTCTCAAGGACTACGCCGAAGCAAAGAGCCTCATACCCAACGAGCAGTTTGGATTCCGTAGCCAACACTCGGGCACCCAACAGGTCCACCGTATCGTAGAGCACTTATGCGCTGGTCTGCAGCGTAACGCGACGACGGGTGTGCTATTCTTCGACATAGCGAAAGCCTTCGACAAAGTCTGGCACAATGGCTTGATATACAAGCTCTACCAACTAGGAGTGCCAGATCGTCTCGTGCTCATCTTACGAGACTTTTTGTCGAACCGGACCTTTCGCTATCGCGTCGAGGGAGCACTCTCGTCCCCTCATCCTATTCGCGCAGGTGTCCCTCAGGGTTCCGTACTATCTCCTCTCGCCTTCACGCTGTTCACTAGCGATATCCCAAAAAGTAAAAAGGCTCAGTTGGCTCTCTTCGCCGACGACACTGCCGTTTACTATACCGGTCACTGTCCCAACGCTATAGCTCGTACTCTCCAAACCTCCGCAAACGTCTTAGGCGCTTGGTTCCGGAAATGGAGAATCGAGGTCAACCCCGATAAGAGTCAGGCGGTTCTCTTCTCGAGACGTCGTCGACTCCCTCCCCCACTTCCCAGCCCGATCACTATGTACGGCAAGCCAATCCCTTGGGAGAAGCAAGCCAAATACCTAGGCGTGATCCTCGATGAGAACCTTACCTTTAAGGCTCATATTAAGGCGGTTCGCGCGCGCGCCTCCTTCGCTCTTAGCAGGCTCCAATTCGTACTGACAGCCCGTAGTAAACTGTCCCTCAAATGCAAGCTCCGCATCTATACCGCAGTCATCCGTCCCATCATGACCTATGCCTGCGTTGTATTTGCGCACGCTCACCCACGTCATCTCCATAAGATGCAGACCCTCCAAAACCGTTTCCTCAGAAGGGTCACGGGTGCCCCCTTCTATGTCCGTAATATCGATCTTCACGTCGACCTCAAAATGCCAACCATAAAACAGTTCATGAAACGCTTATCAAAGCGTTTCTTCGACTGCGGCATCAAACATTCTAACCCCCTGATTACAGCGGCCGCCCGCTACACTCCCTCTCGCATTAGCAGTATTCGCCGACCAAGGCATACTTTAATCGACCCCGACGACGCCACTACCCTCCTCCAGGAGAGTAGTAAGGCCACTAGCACGCTACATAAGCCCAAAACCCGATCGCCGTCCTACCGCCCTCGCCGCCGAGGCCCGCCGCGACGCCCAAATCGACGCCCCTCCCGACCCTTGCTCGAGCCAGCCCGCGCCGCTGAGCCTGTAGCTTTAAATTCGTCCCTAATTAATACCAATCCTGATCCAGCTAGTCATTTGCTGCCCTCTTCCAGCGACGCCCTAAGCCGAGGTTCGTACCCCACAGGGGGTGCCCTTAGCGTTGTCGCTTAGTTTTAGTTAGTATATAAGTTTAAGTCCTGGCTGGAGGCCTTAATTTACTAGGGAATCCACAGGCAAGTCCGCTTAAGCAGACGACAACCGCATAGGTTGACCTGCGAGATGCCAAACAAACATACAAACATGAATGAAATTTGGCACATGGGTAGAGCATGAGGACACAGGATACTTTTATCCCGAGAACCTCACGGGGTCGAGACTTATACAGGTGAAATCGCGGGGCACAGTTAGTTCCTACATAACATAACATCACGCCTGTCATCCCAGAAGGGTTAGGCGAGGTACACCCACCTTTCGCCAGTTATATTTAAGTCCCATATAATAGCATAAGCATAATCAGCCTATAACGTTCCCACTGCTGGGACAAAGGCCTCCTCTCTATGAGAGGTAGTGAGCCGTAATCCACCACGCGGGCTCAGTGCGGGTTGGTAGATGTCACATGTCTTCGAATTTTTGGTTCTAGGACATGCCGGTTTCCTCACGATGTTTTCCTTCACCGTTTTGAGAGCAGTGGTGATTAAATTATTTACACAAAGTAAAGCGCCTGTTTGGGTTCGAACTCACGACCTACAACTCGTAAGTCGGGACCGTTACCACTGGGCCACCACTGCTCCTCCATATAATAGGGGCCGAGCTTATTGCCATCAACCGGGCACAAATCCAGACTCCGGGCTGCTACTGAAAAAATCTAATTAGTCCAGTAGCTCTTGCGACGACTAGACCTACCAGGCAATTAGAGCAGTTAATTGGTAATCGCATCACTTCAGAACGGCTGGATTTGGCGAATTTGTTTTAAAATGTTTGTAAAAATCTCTGAAAATCTTCCAATTCGGGAAAGTCGGTATGGTAACGCCTACTGAGATGAACAATAATGTGCGCCATTTAAATATTGCTATAAGTTTTAATGCAGGCATTTTGTGTTCGAGTTAAGTAAAACAATTGCTTTCTACAGTTTTGATATTGTAACATACACCGGCCTAGTTTAGCGGTAGTTCTAGGAAATTAATATATTAACCTGATCCACATCTTTCAAAATCTAGTTTCGACGTTCTCAATATAGCAAGGGCGGATCTAGGATTTTTTTCTGGGGGGGGCACAAGGGGCGGACGGGCAAAAAATTAACAATAACTGTTAGAAATAAACTTTAAGTATCATACTTCAAGTTTATTTCTACAAGTTCAAGTATGTATATGAAGGTTTATGAAAGTTTCAAAACAATTAAATGTTTAGTAAAGACAGTTTTCTTTTATGTTTCCTGCTAAAGATTTCCAGCACTTCATTGAACACTGCGTCAGTTGTTCTGTTGTTTGAATGTTTGTTATAATATAAGTAAAATAAACTTTAAAAAGGTTAAATTATGTAACAAAGCAATTGAAAGTTACCGATCGGACGCGATATGCGTGTCTAATTAAGTGCAGGATGAGTTCCTCTAACGTAGTGAAATGTGTGAGCTGCAATGTCGTTATTAACGAAGTGTTAGCGTTTGTGTGTAACAAGCTGGACATAATGGACGAGGAAAGCCTAAGTCGGATATGTATTAGTGCTTTCTCGGATAGTGATATTTTAGAAGCAAAGAACCTCCTATTTGATGCGATAACAACAACATCAAAACGTAAGATAACTAGGAAGAAAGATGGGAAAAAGATGCGTGAGATTGGGGATATCATTAGCTTAATACAAGTAACTCATCCTAATGATCGGCCCGTTTTTGTTGCAAAAGATTTGCAAAAACTACCGCCCGTACTATTTGATCACGTAGACGTGACAAAACTGCTCAAAGATTTAACCAAGATGAGAAGTGAAATCGAAGAAATTAAATCTCTGTATGTCTCTGCTACTCAACTTGAACCGATCAATCGTGACATAGCAGATTTGAAAAAGTTGACGAGTACGAAAAGCCCATGTTATTCGTATGTGAACACAAAGCGAGGAGGCGGAACTCATATGATGGACAGTTGTGATTATGATAGCGGCCCGATGGGATTGCAACATGTGCCTATTCCTAGCAAAAAGATATTAGATCAAAGTTCTAAAAGTGAAACAATTTTTGCGCCTACCCACTACTCAGCTATATCAGCTGATCAGAACATGATTAGCTCAAACTTAACAAGTAATGAGCATAATCTGAGAGAGTGCGAAACCAGTTTGGGCTCCCAGCTGTGCGTTGTCAACAACACCGAGTTGGGCCAGGCGAATGCATCACAGAAAACTGATAGTAACAACTTTGCGAGGTGCCCGGGACACACGGCCGCGGCGGTCGTCCAATCTAAAACGGTTGCTCAGATTGTAAGTGAAGGAGAGTGGACCTTGGTACAAAAACAGAAGAACAATACGAGGAATCGCTTTGTGGGAAATAAAGGAAAAGCTGTTATAGAACCCGCGGGCAAATTTAAGGCTGTAGATGAAAAAATCGTCTTATATATCTATAATGTGGATAAACAGGTGACTCAGAGTGACATCACCGAATACATTGATGAAAAAGCCAAAATACGTGTGGATATTGAGAAAATGATGATGAAGATGCCCAGAAGATATAATGCATACAAGATTACTGTTCCTAAACATAAGTATGAAATATTTATGAGTGATGATTTTTGGCCTGAAGGAATATCGTATCGTAGATTTATAGACTTCACTAAAAAGAAAACAGACAAAGAAAATACTTTGACAATGAATACTACACACAATTTAAATGGATAATACGACCCTAATAAGTTTCTATTGTAAATGTATTAAAAGATCTGTTGACTGTGTGAGGCGTCTGTGTGTAGCGGCCGACGTTATCGCTTTGCAAGAAACTTGGCTTTTGCCACATGATATCGCCTTTCTTGGACAAATAGATGATAACTTCGCATTTACTGGCAATTCGGCAGTCGACACCTCAGCGGGAGTGCTACGTGGAAGGCCTTATGGAGGAGTGGCCTTGTTGTGGAGGAAGAGCCTATTTCCATCTGTCACAATAGTGAGTTGTAACAACGTTCGCCTTGTAGCTATCAAGATAGTGTCGCAGGATCGTTCCAGACTAATATTCTCGGTGTATATGCCTACGGACTCAAACGATAACATAACTTTGTTTACAGATTGTCTTAGTGAAATTAGTGCGATAATTGAAAGTAATAATGTACAATCAGTGATCATGCTCGGCGATTTTAACGCTCACCCAGGCGAGCTTTTCGGTAGTGAACTGTTAAGCTTCTGTGAGGAGCAGTGCTGGAGTTGTGCGGACCTGGACTTACTGCCGCAAGGTACGTACACTTTCGTGAGTGACGCGCATGGTTGCCACCGCTGGCTCGACCACTGTGTAGTGACCGAGGCCGCGAAGCGTCTGCTCGTTAGTGCAACTGTGTTGTATGATACGTATTGGTCAGATCACATGCCTATACAAATAACGTGCAATTTAGATATGATTAGACCTACAATTGTGACACCCAATCTGAGCAAAAACCATGCGATATGGGGTGAACGGGATGCTGGTCAAATAAGTCAGTACAAAGAAATATGTCATGTAATGTTAAGGGATGTTAATTTTCCATTAGAATTTAACGAATGCGCTAATGGCAATTGTGAGGATACCCATCACAAAGCCATATTAGACAATATCTATAAAAGCATTGTGTGTATATTAACAGAGGCTGCCCAATGTCCCAGCAATGAGGATGCGGGAGGGGGTAGAAGGAACAGACGTGTTGTCGGTTGGAATAGGCATGATAAGCAGGCTCACGCGGTCGCCCGACTTGCTTTTCAAGTCTGGAGTATATCTCGTAAACCAACTTCTGGTTCTGTGTATGAACATATGTACAACACGAGAAAGGTCTTCAAATCTAAGTTAAGATGGTGTCAGAAAAATCAAAATAAAATTAAAATGGACATCATAGCTGACAATCATAAAGCTAAAGATTTTTCAAGGTTTTGGAAAAATACGAATAGGTTGAATCCCAGGCCGGGCGTGCCCGTGAGCGTGGCTGGGCAACATGAGCCTACGGCTATAGCAAACTTGTTTGTGTAAAAACCGAAAACGAAACAGTTTAAAACCGAATCTCCTCGTGGCACCGCATCGCAGGTGGTTCATGCTGAGGATTGTCTGATGGACTTAAAGGTCAGATTCTTAGCAAAAGATGTTGCTGCTGTTATAAAAAGTATGGTTAGGGGCAAGTCACCAGGGCATGACTACCTCAGCATCGAACACCTGCAGCATGCAGGTGTTCACCTGCCAAGAGTACTGGCGATGTTCTTTTCGCTCTGTCTGAGCCATGCTCATCTGCCCAGCGACTTAATGAAAACGGTTGTTGTCCCTATTGTGAAGGATAAGACTGGGGACACATCAGATCTCACGAACTATAGGCCCATATCTCTTGCTACTGTCATTGCCAAGGTGCTGGATAGTTTGCTTGATAGGCATATGGCTACCTGCATCGAATTGCATGATGCGCAGTTTGGGTTCAGACCTGGTCTCTCCACGGAAAGTGCCATACTGTCTCTCAAGCATACTGTACAGTATTATACGTCTAGGAGAACGCCTGTGCATGCGTGTTTCCTAGATCTTTCCAAAGCGTTTGATCTGGTGTCGTACGACTTGCTGTGGCAGAAACTCTCGAAGGATACTTCAGTGGATAGAGAAGTTATATCAATCCTACGGTTTTGGTATAACAATCAGACCAATTGTGTAAGGTGGGCAGGCTCGTTATCGGATGTGTATAGGCTGGAGTGCGGGGTGAGGCAGGGTGGACTGTCCTCTCCGCGGCTCTTCAATCTGTTCATTAACCGGTTGATCGTCGAGCTCAGCAACACCTACCAGGGTTGTTACGTAGACGGAGTATGCGTCAACAATATTAGTTATGCTGATGATATGGTGTTGCTGAGCCCCTCGATTAATGCAATGATAAACTTGCTTGCGACATGTGAGAGGTACGCGGAGTCTCATGGGCTCAGATACAATGTCAAGAAAAGGCGGGGACTAAAACTTACCCAATTGAAAGTCAGCTGAAACTTTGCGGAAGTTCCTTAGAGCAGGTCACTTCTTTCAATTATCTGGGCCACTGGATTTCCGGAGACTTCAAGGACAGTCTGGACATTGAGCGTGAGCGCAGGGCGTTGGCTGTCCGCTGCAATATGTTGGCACGCAGATTTGCAAAATGCACGACTAAAATAAAGGCTACACTGTTCACAGCGTACTGCCAGTCATTCTATACGTGCAGTCTGTGGGTCAACTACACGCAGAGGGCATACAGCGCTCTGCGCGTTCAATACAATAATGCATTTAGGGTGTTGATGGGGTTGCCGCGCTATGTAGTGCTTCCGGCATGTTCGCAGAGGCGGGAATAGATGGCTTTCACGCCATCATACGCAAGCGATGCGCCTCCATCATGCGCAGGGTGCGCGCTAGCCCCAACAGCATTCTGAATGCTATAGCAGATAGGTGGGACAGCCCCATACTGGAACATTGGATACGCCTACATGCCACCGTGGCGTAATAAACATGGTTTGTGTATTCTCTGGTAGTTGTAAGTACTAACACTAGTTTCTAAGTCGTTTGTGTACTAACCAAATGGACGTTATGGGTCCGAAATAAAATATTTTATTTTATTATTTTATTAGCGCCCATTTTTGGCGCAACGGCTTGATGGATCTCCACAGTACACAAAAATACCGTCTGGGGAGGCCACGTGCCCCCGTGCCCCCCCCCTCCCCCTAAATCCACCCCTGCAATATAGTGTTTTTCACTTTATGTCAATCAATAATTGGATATTGCATAACAGTGTGGAGTTTTTGCTGAGGGTAGAGAGGGCCGTACTTCAAGTCATGACAAGGAGATGCCCTACAACTGTTTGACAGCTCCATATTCTTCCATCTATTCTCAGGAAACACGGCTGCTTGCCTCCGTCAGATCCTAGGTAGCGAACAAACGTTCCCCCAGGTGTACAACACAAAACCTCGTTTGCAAAACACCAATACTACGTTTAAAGCATTCACGTCTACACGTCTACAACACATAATACAAGTAACAATAACACAAACATCTACATATAAATCTAACATAAACATACCTACACTTATCAGGATCAATCCGTATCAGTCACGCAGTTGTGGTAAAATTTGACGTTTGCGGTTAAGCGGTTGCCGGAAGTCGTGATTATTTCTCACACTTCGCTGTCGTCATTATTTTCTTCAGGATTTTGCCCTTCGAATCCCAATTTTGATATCGGGATAAGCCCTCATCAGCGATATTACACTTGTACTTTGTAAGTAGGCGTGGATTATCGGGCAAAGAAAATAGAGACACTAGTAATAGCACAATCACTTTAACTTACTCACAATTTCTTATAAAATAATCACAGAAGGCAGAGGTCCGACTTATTAAATATAAGTATGAAATATAGCAGTAACCAACTTTTTTATTGCAACAGCTTGTTAATTAATTAAATGGATAGGCGCTACAGCAGGTGCACCGGGCCGAGCCTGCCACAAGAATGATCCCCTGCGTTGGAAGTCGCTTCGTCCCCGTAAAAAATGATCCCCTCGTCGTTGCGCACTAGCTTACATAAAGTTGCTTGAGTAGTGGGGAGAGTGGGGAGGCAAACGTCCCGCTTTGCACAGCGTAACTCGGCTCGTTGCACGTGCTGTTTACAATGGTGACGCCGACATGTATGTATCACTGTGCTAACCTGTCTATGTATCACTTTGGATAAATAAACATTATTTATTGTTAATATTTATTAACTTGACGAAACTACATTTACGTATATAAATGTTTATTTATTCATACAAACCAACCAACAACTGTCTACCTTAATCAGCTCTTCGCAGATTCCCACCAGATCGTAACCTAAATTCAAACACAGTTATCGCAATTCCCTTGCTCTTCCGAGTAATATTTCGACTTCCTCAGTAAACTAACCCCAAGTAAAATAGTATTTCCACACTAAACCGTAGTTAACTGTTTTCAGTAGAAGTTAGTACAAATTGTCTTTCGAACGTTAATTAAATGCCAATAACTCATTAACGTCTCATGTTTATAGAACGGTATTGATTGTACTCACAATGATTTAGTGTTTATCTGGAGCTTAATTTGGCTTGATTTGTAGGGCATAAATACTTTGAAGATATTGAGGAATTAGGGAAGCTGGATATCAGGCAGTGGCAACTTTCTGTAATAATTATGATTGAATGTTACCAGAACCATCAATCCAGTTATTTATCGCTGTGATAATGTTATGCAGCATATCCTCAACTGTGTTGCCCGGGAAAACTCAGAGGCTTTTTCAGCAAGCCCATTATTCACAAACAAATATTTGAAATCATTAAATAATCCATCTCCAAACAAATGTCCAGGTACAGTAACGGTACGGTAACAGAAATAATCTCTTCAATTTCCGCTCCGACAATCCTGGCCCAAATTCCCATCTTAAACCCAAATTGTCTTCCGTACAACAATCTAGGACACCCGATTAATCTTTTAACTGGACTTTTAAGCCAACATTTCCTTCCAAAAGCCGTCATTAACGTCGTCAGCCCATAATTTAAAAAATAAGCGTGGTAATGGTGAACATTCCTTTTTCGCTTAAGACTACCTGTGCATTATAGCGGAGTGAATACAAAGAAGAGAAAAGTTAAAGAGCAGTGTAACGGAGTTATCCTGTCTACTGAACCGGAGTGCCTTTATGGCTTCTTGCACCACTCCGGTTAAAATGGTCTGCCTTCAGATCCGTCTAACCTCATCCAATCTGTACCGAGTCTGGCTGTTACAAACTCTAAATCAAAGCGGCTACGACGACCTCTCCCAGAAGTTAATCGTAACATAAGATTGTTTCATATCGTGTGCTCATCTGGAGCAGGTTCGTTTGTTCCGGTTGCTCTCTTCATGTGTAGTGGCCTGAAGGTGAGATCAATAAGACGATTAAAACGCAGAAAGGGAAAGGACAAACCTCTACCTGCTCGTGAATACATTCTACGGTTGAAGCATGTACAACTTATCCCTGCTGTTACCATGTCAACGAATACGAAGCGAAGTGTAGTCATGAATTTCATGGAATGAACCTGGTTTATGAGCTCTGCAGTTGTCCACTCCAATAGAAAGCTACTGGATAACGTTACACCGCCCGTTGAACTGTAAACACGCAGCTTCGAAATCAGTATGCAGTTGTTATTTGGTATTAATTTCAACTTTATACGTCCACACGTTCCTGAGAAAAAGACAGACGTACTGACTTACAACGAAGTGATACTTTAAGAGTTCCGTTTTTTTCCTTTAGAGAAACGAACACTAGAAAATAAAAAATGGCTTCTAAGTGTTTTTGGAAACTGTTACCTTCAAAAAGAAAAAGCATTTAAAAAACCAAACCCCTATCCGGATTAATTTCTGTAACTTGCCTTCAAAGTAAAAATGAGTTACTACAATTTTAATATCGGATAAATGACAGAAAAGTATTTTTTTAATTTGTGCTATACTAAATATGTAATTAATGACAATTTTAAGAAAAGTTAAATACCGTAAAACTCACCCCTGCATCCCTATTCACCCCAATAGGGATGCAGGGGTGAGTTTTACGGTATTTAACTTTTCTTAAAATTGTCATTAATTACATATTTAGTATAGCACAAATTAAAAAAATACTTTTCTGTCATTTATCCGATATTAAAATTGTAGTAACTCATTTTTACTTTGAAGGCAAGTTACAGAAATTAATCCGGATAGGGGTTTGGTTTTTTAAATGCTTTTTCTTTTTGAAGGTAACAGTTTCCAAAAACACTTAGAAGCCATTTTTTATTTTCTAGTGTTCGTTTCTCTAAAGGAAAAAAACGGAACTCTTAAAGTATCACTTCGTTGTAAGTCAGTACGTCTGTCTTTTTCTCAGGAACGTGTGGACGTATAAAGTTGAAATTAATACCAAATAACAACTGCATACTGATTTCGAAGCTGCGTGTTTACAGTTCAACGGGCGGTGTAACGTTATCCAGTAGCTTTCTATTGGAGTGGACAACTGCAGAGCTCATAAACCAGGTTCATTCCATGAAATTCATGACTACACTTCGCTTCGTATTCGTTGACATGGTAACAGCAGGGATAAGTTGTACATGCTTCAACCGTAGAATGTATTCACGAGCAGGTAGAGGTTTGTCCTTTCCCTTTCTGCGTTTTAATCGTCTTATTGATCTCACCTTCAGGCCACTACACATGAAGAGAGCAACCGGAACAAACGAACCTGCTCCAGATGAGCACACGATATGAAACAATCTTATGTTACGATTAACTTCTGGGAGAGGTCGTCGTAGCCGCTTTGATTTAGAGTTTGTAACAGCCAGACTCGGTACAGATTGGATGAGGTTAGACGGATCTGAAGGCAGACCATTTTAACCGGAGTGGTGCAAGAAGCCATAAAGGCACTCCGGTTCAGTAGACAGGATAACTCCGTTACACTGCTCTTTAACTTTTCTCTTCTTTGTATTCACTCCGCTATAATGCACAGGTAGTCTTAAGCGAAAAAGGAATGTTCACCATTACCACGCTTATTTTTTAAATTATGGGCTGACGACGTTAATGACGGCTTTTGGAAGGAAATGTTGGCTTAAAAGTCCAGTTAAAAGATTAATCGGGTGTCCTAGATTGTTGTACGGAAGACAATTTGGGTTTAAGATGGGAATTTGGGCCAGGATTGTCGGAGCGGAAATTGAAGAGATTATTTCTGTTACCGTACCGTTACTGTACCTGGACATTTGTTTGGAGATGGATTATTTAATGATTTCAAATATTTGTTTGTGAATAATGGGCTTGCTGAAAAAGCCTCTGAGTTTTCCCGGGCAACACAGTTGAGGATATGCTGCATAACATTATCACAGCGATAAATAACTGGATTGATGGTTCTGGTAACATTCAATCATAATTATTACAGAAAGTTGCCACTGCCTGATATCCAGCTTCCCTAATTCCTCAATATCTTCAAAGTATTTATGCCCTACAAATCAAGCCAAATTAAGCTCCAGATAAACACTAAATCATTGTGAGTACAATCAATACCGTTCTATAAACATGAGACGTTAATGAGTTATTGGCATTTAATTAACGTTCGAAAGACAATTTGTACTAACTTCTACTGAAAACAGTTAACTACGGTTTAGTGTGGAAATACTATTTTACTTGGGGTTAGTTTACTGAGGAAGTCGAAATATTACTCGGAAGAGCAAGGGAATTGCGATAACTGTGTTTGAATTTAGGTTACGATCTGGTGGGAATCTGCGAAGAGCTGATTAAGGTAGACAGTTGTTGGTTGGTTTGTATGAATAAATAAACATTTATATACGTAAATGTAGTTTCGTCAAGTTAATAAATATTAACAATAAATAATGTTTATTTATCCAAAGTGATACATAGACAGGTTAGCACAGTGATACATACATGTCGGCGTCACCATTGTAAACAGCACGTGCAACGAGCCGAGTTACGCTGTGCAAAGCGGGACGTTTGCCTCCCCACTCTCCCCACTACTCAAGCAACTTTATGTAAGCTAGTGCGCAACGACGAGGGGATCATTTTTTACGGGGACGAAGCGACTTCCAACGCAGGGGATCATTCTTGTGGCAGGCTCGGCCCGGTGCACCTGCTGTAGCGCCTATCCATTTAATTAATTAACAAGCTGTTGCAATAAAAAAGTTGGTTACTGCTATATTTCATACTTATATTTAATAAGTCGGACCTCTGCCTTCTGTGATTATTTTATAAGAAATTGTGAGTAAGTTAAAGTGATTGTGCTATTACTAGTGTCTCTATTTTCTTTGCCCGATAATCCACGCCTACTTACAAAGTACAAGTGTAATATCGCTGATGAGGGCTTATCCCGATATCAAAATTGGGATTCGAAGGGCAAAATCCTGAAGAAAATAATGACGACAGCGAAGTGTGAGAAATAATCACGACTTCCGGCAACCGCTTAACCGCAAACGTCAAATTTTACCACAACTGCGTGACTGATACGGATTGATCCTGATAAGTGTAGGTATGTTTATGTTAGATTTATATGTAGATGTTTGTGTTATTGTTACTTGTATTATGTGTTGTAGACGTGTAGACGTGAATGCTTTAAACGTAGTATTGGTGTTTTGCAAACGAGGTTTTGTGTTGTACACCTGGGGGAACGTTTGTTCGCTACCTAGGATCTGACGGAGGCAAGCAGCCGTGTTTCCTGAGAATAGATGGAAGAATATGGAGCTGTCAAACAGTTGTAGGGCATCTCCTTGTCATGACTTGAAGTACGGCCCTCTCTACCCTCAGCAAAAACTCCACACTGTTATGCAATATCCAATTATTGATTGACATAAAGTGAAAAACACTATATTGCAGGGGTGGATTTAGGGGGAGGGGGGGGGCACGGGGGCACGTGGCCTCCCCAGACGGTATTTTTGTGTACTGTGGAGATCCATCAAGCCGTTGCGCCAAAAATGGGCGCTAATAAAATAATAAAATAAAATATTTTATTTCGGACCCATAACGTCCATTTGGTTAGTACACAAACGACTTAGAAACTAGTGTTAGTACTTACAACTACCAGAGAATACACAAACCATGTTTATTACGCCACGGTGGCATGTAGGCGTATCCAATGTTCCAGTATGGGGCTGTCCCACCTATCTGCTATAGCATTCAGAATGCTGTTGGGGCTAGCGCGCACCCTGCGCATGATGGAGGCGCATCGCTTGCGTATGATGGCGTGAAAGCCATCTATTCCCGCCTCTGCGAACATGCCGGAAGCACTACATAGCGCGGCAACCCCATCAACACCCTAAATGCATTATTGTATTGAACGCGCAGAGCGCTGTATGCCCTCTGCGTGTAGTTGACCCACAGACTGCACGTATAGAATGACTGGCAGTACGCTGTGAACAGTGTAGCCTTTATTTTAGTCGTGCATTTTGCAAATCTGCGTGCCAACATATTGCAGCGGACAGCCAACGCCCTGCGCTCACGCTCAATGTCCAGACTGTCCTTGAAGTCTCCGGAAATCCAGTGGCCCAGATAATTGAAAGAAGTGACCTGCTCTAAGGAACTTCCGCAAAGTTTCAGCTGACTTTCAATTGGGTAAGTTTTAGTCCCCGCCTTTTCTTGACATTGTATCTGAGCCCATGAGACTCCGCGTACCTCTCACATGTCGCAAGCAAGTTTATCATTGCATTAATCGAGGGGCTCAGCAACACCATATCATCAGCATAACTAATATTGTTGACGCATACTCCGTCTACGTAACAACCCTGGTAGGTGTTGCTGAGCTCGACGATCAACCGGTTAATGAACAGATTGAAGAGCCGCGGAGAGGACAGTCCACCCTGCCTCACCCCGCACTCCAGCCTATACACATCCGATAACGAGCCTGCCCACCTTACACAATTGGTCTGATTGTTATACCAAAACCGTAGGATTGATATAACTTCTCTATCCACTGAAGTATCCTTCGAGAGTTTCTGCCACAGCAAGTCGTACGACACCAGATCAAACGCTTTGGAAAGATCTAGGAAACACGCATGCACAGGCGTTCTCCTAGACGTATAATACTGTACAGTATGCTTGAGAGACAGTATGGCACTTTCCGTGGAGAGACCAGGTCTGAACCCAAACTGCGCATCATGCAATTCGATGCAGGTAGCCATATGCCTATCAAGCAAACTATCCAGCACCTTGGCAATGACAGTAGCAAGAGATATGGGCCTATAGTTCGTGAGATCTGATGTGTCCCCAGTCTTATCCTTCACAATAGGGACAACAACCGTTTTCATTAAGTCGCTGGGCAGATGAGCATGGCTCAGACAGAGCGAAAAGAACATCGCCAGTACTCTTGGCAGGTGAACACCTGCATGCTGCAGGTGTTCGATGCTGAGGTAGTCATGCCCTGGTGACTTGCCCCTAACCATACTTTTTATAACAGCAGCAACATCTTTTGCTAAGAATCTGACCTTTAAGTCCATCAGACAATCCTCAGCATGAACCACCTGCGATGCGGTGCCACGAGGAGATTCGGTTTTAAACTGTTTCGTTTTCGGTTTTTACACAAACAAGTTTGCTATAGCCGTAGGCTCATGTTGCCCAGCCACGCTCACGGGCACGCCCGGCCTGGGATTCAACCTATTCGTATTTTTCCAAAACCTTGAAAAATCTTTAGCTTTATGATTGTCAGCTATGATGTCCATTTTAATTTTATTTTGATTTTTCTGACACCATCTGAAAAGTTAAAGAGCAGTGTAACGGAGTTATCCTGTCTACTGAACCGGAGTGCCTTTATGGCTTCTTGCACCACTCCGGTTAAAATGGTCTGCCTTCAGATCCGTCTAACCTCATCCAATCTGTACCGAGTCTGGCTGTTACAAACTCTAAATCAAAGCGGCTACGACGACCTCTCCCAGAAGTTAATCGTAACATAAGATTGTTTCATATCGTGTGCTCATCTGGAGCAGGTTCGTTTGTTCCGGTTGCTCTCTTCATGTGTAGTGGCCTGAAGGTGAGATCAATAAGACGATTAAAACGCAGAAAGGGAAAGGACAAACCTCTACCTGCTCGTGAATACATTCTACGGTTGAAGCATGTACAACTTATCCCTGCTGTTACCATGTCAACGAATACGAAGCGAAGTGTAGTCATGAATTTCATGGAATGAACCTGGTTTATGAGCTCTGCAGTTGTCCACTCCAATAGAAAGCTACTGGATAACGTTACACCGCCCGTTGAACTGTAAACACGCAGCTTCGAAATCAGTATGCAGTTGTTATTTGGTATTAATTTCAACTTTATACGTCCACACGTTCCTGAGAAAAAGACAGACGTACTGACTTACAACGAAGTGATACTTTAAGAGTTCCGTTTTTTTCCTTTAGAGAAACGAACACTAGAAAATAAAAAATGGCTTCTAAGTGTTTTTGGAAACTGTTACCTTCAAAAAGAAAAAGCATTTAAAAAACCAAACCCCTATCCGGATTAATTTCTGTAACTTGCCTTCAAAGTAAAAATGAGTTACTACAATTTTAATATCGGATAAATGACAGAAAAGTATTTTTTTAATTTGTGCTATACTAAATATGTAATTAATGACAATTTTAAGAAAAGTTAAATACCGTAAAACTCACCCCTGCATCCCTATTCACCCCAATAGGGATGCAGGGGTGAATCGAAACGAAACTTTAAAAGAGAAAGATTCACCCCTGCATCCCTATTTACCCCGTTTTACCGGGTACGTTTTTTATTTTATTTTCCTAATAAACGTCGTCCCAATATGTATCTATTCCTTATATTTACGTCTGCAGATCTGTCTGAAATATATGAAATTCAACCACAAGGATCATTCGGGTTTTCGTATGAACAGTTCCATCAGGCCAGAATTATTGCGTTAGGACCAATGATTTAAATCGTTTCGCCCTCCCGCGTCAAAGATAGTCTCGTATCTGTTTCAATGACGCAGTGGCTTTTATATATTTTTTTATGTGTTAGCTCACACTTCTCTGTATGTACACATTTTCGCGTAACTAAGTACGGTGAGGGCAAATTTAGCAACAAGAAATTATGCTTGTTTAAGACCGATACTAAATATACATTTATTCTTATTTACCTTTTTGTAAATTTGATTTATTTCAAGCGAAATTAGCTTTAAATGTAATTAGCTGAGGTTTCTACTGGAATTTTATTTCTGGTTTTCGAGGAGGGAAAGTTAATTTGTGTAATTGAGTTTACCGGTGATAAACTGATTAGTCGGCTTAGTAGAGCAAT
Source organism: Dasypolia templi (assembly GCA_963555695.1). Classification (NCBI taxonomy): domain Eukaryota; kingdom Metazoa; phylum Arthropoda; class Insecta; order Lepidoptera; family Noctuidae; genus Dasypolia; species Dasypolia templi. The sequence continues at coordinate 3,145,935 of OY743145.1, forward strand.
GAGATAATGTGTTGTGTGAAAGGTTTTTTTTGGGGTCTTAATGAAATTTGAATTATAGAAAATGAATACTACGAGTATATTGGTGAGTCAAAATCAACTTAACTTCTCACTAAACTACTTGGTTTAGTGAGAAGTTAATTTGATTTACACGGTGTAATTTTATCGCTTGTAGCGTACCATAAGTTAAAGCAACAGCAAAGGCCGTCCAAACCAGACATGCGCAAAACAGTGCGTTTTAAAGTGATGTCATATGACATTACATTTCGTACCGAGGAATGTTGCATTACACCATGACTCCAAACATGACGCGAAATGACGCGCCACACGCGATGGCAATTGTAATAAAATGCTCGCGTTGTAGAAGATATACATCATTTCATGAGATACCGCATTAAAATATGATGTGATGTGACAACCGTCAAGCGCAATGCGCCCTCGCGTCGCCGAATTGCACACTTGCTTTTGTTATCATATTCATAAAGTCGATTTTCCTTCATACTTAACCCCTTCTACGGAATTATTAAATCAAAAGGGCATTCCAGGCTGACTGGCAATAAACATGGATTGCGATATTGATTTTTGACTATGGCTATGAATATTGGGTAATATAAATCTATTTATTTAGAGTTTCTTAAAATATCATTTAACACTTTATTAATTAATAATTACACAATCATATCAGTAGTACAGTGCGAGTCATGTCATGATTTATAACATCACGTAGGCCGAGGCAGTCCGCGGTGTCAATTAAACGTAAACCTTAATACATCAACAATACGGTTCTATATAATAGTTCACTTATTTCGCAGCCAGCCGACCGGCGCATGCTCCTTCTCACTTGCTCACACAGCGAAAATTACCGAGATAATACGAAGTTTACGAACACCGAACAGCGCGCCGCGGCCCGCGCGTCATGCGTCATGTTTGAATGTCATGTGCCATGCTTAATTTGGTCGAGTCATGTGTAATGCTACATTACGCGGTCGGGATATATGACGCGCAATGCAACAATCGCATTACTTACACAAGTCTAGTCCAAACAGCATAGAGACTATGCAAGTCGTTTGATATTTCAATTTTATTGTATGCCACAGGCAAGAAATTTGCATCGGTAAATAAGGCTTAAGAGGTTTTCAAAACATTCGGCATCTTACAAAATATTCTTCGTCAAATCAAGTTGATATAGGAAATTGTCGGCTAAGTATCGGCATTACCCGTGGTGTTTAAGAAAAGGATTTTTAGTGCGAAAAAATATTATTCCCAGTTTGTTGTCTGAATAAAGCGCGTTCCTCTTTTTTATATGCAAGAGGCTTTTACCACACGATAGGAAAAAAGCATTCAGATATTTTCAGTCAAAATTTTTTTTATTTCCACACCCTAAAAGTTCTAAGAAATATTTCACGGTACACAAAACAGTATTTTTTCCTGTCAAAGCCGTTTCGGAGCTGCTCGTGTGAACAAATTTGCACTCACAACTGTCTGGGTTCGTTACATTTAAGGGGACTTTAAACCGACGTTTTGGCTACGGTAGGTAGGTACTTCTTGACCTGCTAAATATGTTAGGTATGTTGTAAGTTCGTGAATTGGGAATTTGATGACGCTCGAGTGGCGGATGAATTAAGATAAGCGGAGTTTGTTTTATGTTCAGCATCTTCTTAGATAGAAGTAGTTAATATTTTAAAGGTAAACAAACGCCTATTTTTCGGGTAAATGATAAATGATTTTATTTCTGTAAGTAGGTTTGTACAAGCACTTTTATACGTCAATCATATTTTAAAAACTAGATGAGATCAGCGTTTCCTATCTGACTACTCTGAGAAAAAAGGCCGAAACAAACTCAGAGGTCAGAGTCTCTTTTATAAGTCCATACATAATCTTGGTCAGATCATGTGAAGACCATGTAGATTGCTGTTTTAAATGATCTTTTGAGGAAAGTACCACACAGATTAAGTGGACCTGTCCAGTCAGTGCACGCATTTGTCAGTAATCATGTAGCTCAACACAGAACTTAAGTAGCTCAACGACTAACCTTACCAAAAAAAAAAGGACATTTGGGTAGGCCGCAAAACCTTCTCAAACTGCCAGACCATGATAAAAACTATGTGAAAAGAAAGATACATGAAAAAAAACACATTGTCTTCATAATTACGGTCATTAAAATATTAAGTAAATTAAAAGTTTATTTTTACTGAGTCTATATAAAGTGTGGTTTCAGACAAAAACTCTGGGACAACTACCCACAGCTATAAACATTTTGTTGTTGAAATCGAACCGTGATCTCGTAGCACAGAAGCCATCACGTCCACTACTATTTGGTAACGGTTGATATATAGTAATGAAAATCTGGCAGGTGAATGGACAAGGCAACGTTTCATCCAATATTTTGAAAGTAAATAAACTAAATTCTCAAGCTCACACATGTTGAAATATTACAATAGCTTCACCCCAAACTTTGAACACAGTGAAGATATTAATTTAAATCACTAGTACGCAAATATGCACTTTAATCAACACTGTTTCTACATTCTGCACAAATATAGACTGTATAATCTGTAAGATATTCGCTAAGAGCTTCAAAAAATCTATAGACGTTTATTTGAAAATATTTCATAGAAACAAAAACGCTGATATTTAACGCAAATACCATAGAAAAATGGAATAATGACCACTGCCGTGCAAACTGCTAAGTGCATTTTGTCAAACAGACCGAAGTCCTCGCCTTATGATTCAAACTCTTCCTTCTCGATCTCCTTTTTTTCTGTCTTCTATTTAGCGGTGGGAGAAGAAGGCACGGCTCCGGCGGCGGCCGGTGTGGCGCCGCCGGAGTCAAAACAAGCCAATATAATCTTGGCAAAAATTATTTCAGTTTTGGTTTTTTTGTGTGTCGTTGTAGGTGAAACCCGCTCTTTTTTTATGAGAAACCAATTAAGTAAGTCATATTAAAGAAAATACTTCAGAGTAGGTACCTACCTACAAAATGAATTTCCATTAGAAAAAAGAAAACTGATAGAAAACAGTAAGTCCAAATAAACAGTGTCAATTCACTCGGTCTAAAGGTAAAAATGGGTGTGCCAAAAGGCTTGATATTGGGTCCTTTCCTCTTTTTAGTTTGTATTAATGATCTACCCCATTTGTTTAAAACCCAACCTCAAAACGTGTAATTTGCTAAAGATACTTCCTTATTTCTTAAAATTAATAGGCGTGCACCAAATCTTGACGACGTAAATAACACCTTACTGCAGATCCAGAATGGGTTACTATAATTTAGTATTAAATCTCTTTCATTCATTAGCTCCCTTTAAAATTATTGAGTTGAATGGTGCTAATACATGCGTCATGTTCCTGAACGGGCGCCGGCAGTAGGGACTGGTCATCTCTTAGCTGTCACGGCGTATTTTAATTAAATTTTATTTTTGAATTGTTATCAACTTTATATTTCGGACGCTTTTAACGTTCTGCATCGTTCTCACATGCATCATTTCAACATGAATGATGTAAACAATATAATGTAACCATGATTTGATTTAAAAGAGTGTCCGTGGAGTTTCTTGCCCGTTCTTCTTCATAGGTACCTACTACGCTTTGGAATGGGCAGCTTTATTTTTCTGACCGACTGACGTTGACAATTCAAAAGTGCCTGTAATTGGTGATTTGAAATAAATACTTTGAGTTTGAGTTTGAATATATAATCCCGCCGCCGCCCTGACGTTGTTGTAAGCAGACGTGCTACCGGAACTTTCCGAACAATCAAATCATATTACGACAAAAATGTGCTTTATAATACAATACTAGCTGACCCCGCAAACGTTGTGTTGATTCTTTTCTTATTTTTTATTAAATGTTGGCTGATTCTCAGACCTACCCGAAATGCACACAAAATTTCAGACGCTTCGGAGGAGTTTGGTAACAAACATTGCGACACGAGAATTTTAAATATTAGGACATAAACCTGCAATATTAAACTTGGGTGTACCAGTGACTATCTGTGAAAAAAACTACTGTGAAATATTAAGTGCATCGTCTTCAAAATCAAAATTTACATTCAAACGGCCACAAATTTCTAAAATTTTATCTAATTTGGACTTTGGACTCGTCAATGAGCACACAATAAACTGAGCGAGCGCTAATCACATACATACCATAACAGTTCGCACAAGACAATAACGGCTATCAGTTTAAAACCGCAAGCATAAGTGTCAGCTTAGCGCCTTGGCGCAAGACTCCGGATCTTGCGTAAATAGTCGCTTGTTCAGGCCCCGCCTGTATTATTGTAACCTAATTTTCGCTTTTTTTGATTAAATTTAACTACCTACAAAACTGACTGACTCGTTGGTCTAGTGGTCGCAATCGCTACTGCTGAGCATGAGGTCCTGGGTTCTATTCCCAGGTCGGACAACGTGTTATTGGGACTTTTTATCTGGAATTTCTCAGTAGCAGCCCGAAGTCTGGATTTGTGCCCGGTAGATGGCAATAGGCTCGCCCCCTATTACATGGGACTTAAACATAACTGGCGAAATGTGGGTGTACTATAGGTACACCTCTGCCCAACCCTTCGGGGAAACAAGGCGTGATGATGTTAAATCACATAGCTAAACTACTTAGAAAAAATGCCGCTTAACCGAAAACCGCCAGGGCCGGTATTAAGTCACCTCCAGTACACCACAAATCTGAGCCAAACATAAGTACTGCGGAAATAAATGAAGTCTCCATGGATGCATCAAACATTACAGTCCGCAAGGCCTAAGCTGAACTTTGCATTTGTGTGAGTATACATAGCGACGCGTCTTTTGCTTGGTTTAAACTGGTGTATGCAATTCGCCTGAGGCGCTGTGCAGCCCTCGCGCGATCACATTGTTGCGACTGGTAATCACTTACACAAATGCAAATATCAGCTTAGGCCTCGCGGACTGTACCTGACGTTATAAAAGGAAACGCGATGCCCAAGGCTATCTAATATATTTAATGATTTCAAAGATTAACTATCTGAAGAAAAGTACTCTAACATGGTGTCGATGCTGCAGCTGTTGGAAATAAAAAAAACAGTACAGCAAACTACAAGACTCAGAAAATTTTACTGCTAAAAAAATATTATGAAATGCCAACCAAATGAAACAATACGAGGTCGAGAAGAAAGAAAATCGAGACTTTATCAGGAAACAGGAAGACCGAGTAGATCAACTTCAAAAAAAAACGAAAATTACAACTGTAGAAATAAAAAAACATCTCTAAAATTGAGAGTCAATCAAAATTACTACACAAAAAAAAACACCGAATTTACTTACTTACTGCAAAAAAAAAGTAAAACAGTAAAAAGACCTGTGCGAGACCAAAAAGGCTCCTATCTCAGCATAATGATGCGATATTTAAAAAATAAATAAATAGCGCAGCGCGGGTATTCTGATAGGGCCCGCTGTTATGCCACGGATACACTTACGAACATCAAAAAATCCTACCAGGGGATTTAGTAATAATAATGAGTAAATAAATAAATAAGTTATTTTAAACGGAAAAACAATAAGTACTAACCGTATTAGTGCACAATTTAAAAATACTGAGGTATAGACCCACACCCGACGCTCCAACATCACTTGTCTGCGGTATAGACTGTTCCACTATTCTTTACAGTTTATGTCAAGCGATGAGACGCGGGCGCAGCCGCGCACTGAGGCGTCCGGCTGTCAATGTATTATTATTAAAAAACCTACACTATTACATTTTTAAAAAGAAAATAAATTAATACTAATAAAACAATTAGTTAATAATACTTAAGGCAAAAAAGTGTTGCACATTAATAATAAAGTATTGTGATGTATATGAGTGACTGTGATGTGTTGTGTTGTGCCAATACTCGTACAATGAAAACTATTCAATCACCGAGCAAATCAAAGCGAACGCAGCAAATCATACTGCTACGAACACAAGACTACTATGGCCACCAATAAAAACTGCGTGCAGTCCCAGGGTGACTTCAGAAAGTAGTTTCCTCTTGTACGCGTAACAAGTGTTGTTTAAATTTGGTATTATAAGTTCTTACTGTTTTTAAAGCACGAAAAGGAGGTGGCAAGTCGTTCCAGTAGCGAGAGGCAGTGACCCTAAGAAGAAAGCGCTCGCGCACGTGCGCAGTGTTTTTTTAAGAATGCCGACAAACGACGCCTCCAAAAGACTACCCTGCCGACGTACTAGTACACCCACAGGGAATGTGCGTCCCAGTGATAGGTTTTATTTAATTATTTTTATTATTATGCTTTTCAACAATGAGTAGGTACACTGTTACTTAAAAAATTGTACATGGCAAACTTATGTATAGGCGCATCATAACTAGGAAATTTCAAGTACTAATGTACTAAAATAACGCGACTCAAATAAATTAATAATTGTAAAGGCGATTATAACTAACAAGAGTTTAATTGTATTCATAATAATTAATAATTTTTAACTTAACATTGACACACAAATAAATATTGTACACCCCATGGGTATGTTACAGCGATACAAAAATTATAATTGTTAGAACTGTCTTTTCACCTGTGACAAACAATTAATAAATGAATATGAAAAGACACCGCGTGTCGCGCGACGAGCGGTGTCTTTATGTCGCCTTAACATTTATTTATTTATTTAAACTTTTCGCACACAAAAAAGTACAAAGACGGACTTCATTGAATTCCAACCTGTCGTTGAGGTGTACTTATTTTACATTTTAGGCAATGGGTAACAGAGCGTCGTGATAGTTTGCACATCGTGGCAACGTCGCTAATCAATGTTCAAGGATTCAAGTTCATTGAATCATTGACCTAGTGATCCAATTCTACAGAGTGTTCAAAACTGCGCAATGTTAAAAATCCACTTTTTGACCTAATTCCTTGACCAATTTCGTAATTTTTCAAAGGCGATAGCAAATATTTGATTAAATTAAATCGTCAGCAAAGGCGATAGCAAATATTTGATTTCATTTATTGCATATATGTGGGACACATACTGTATATATATGTCGGATCAGGGGTGGCTGAGATGCGAAACATCGGGTCTTCTTCAGGATCCGACACATTTTAGTGTGGGCACTGTAGTGGGTACTCAAACGAAAAGATAATTCGAATTAAAATAACTTTAACATACTTGCTAACGAAATAAACACGTGCAACGGAAACAGACACGTGCATTGGTACTGAGCGTTTGCCAAGACTGTCCGAGCCACAGAGCATCATTATAATACTGGTATAGAGTGCCATCTCAAGGGATTTTTATGCCAACCTGTCACAAGTATTTATCGCCCACCATCCTATAAAAATATATCAAACTTGCTGCAATCCCTAAGTGTATTATTATTTTAATAACTTATTCTTTTTGTAGTAACATTATCCTCATCGGTGACATAAATATATAGATATCAGTACTTCAAATAATAATCGAAATTCTTCAGCTTACTTTGACCTGACATAGTATCACGGCTTGCAACCGGCTCACGTTATTAAAAATTGCCCGCAAAAGTTTTTGTAGCTCAAACAACCCTCACATAAATGTCTGTCTGTCAGTCAGACTGTCATCCTTTCGTTGAATCAATGTTTACCTAGACACTTGAAACAAATGATCTCAAGGATAGGGTCAGTTGGATTACTTTCTGACTTAAATAAAACAAACTTTTAACCACTTCTCGAAGCAAGTGATGCAAACGTAGCAGCTGACAAACTGGTTCACATTCTCAAAACTGTAGTAGAGTCAAACTCTAAAATAAAAATTGATTAACTCAAAGTAAAATGATTAACTCTCTGTTCATAACAGCAAAACGGCTTTTTGACTGGCGTATTAAATTGGATTGTACACAAATTGAAGATCTTTTCAAAACTCTATCTTCACATAAAATTTCCTTTGTAACGCACATACAAGCACGCCATACCACACACACACTCACTCCACACGCGTTCACATACATTCACCAACATCCTCCCTTGCATGTATTCTCAACAAATGTCTTTAATTTACTATTCTTATAAATCAAGTTCAATTAGCAGTTTTGCAATATTATATGTGTGAGATTTTTATATTTCAATATTTTAAATAATCGGATCGTCTCCAGTGTAACAAAAATAATGTACAACTTTGATTAGGGGGCCTGGTGACCTGACATGCAGGTTTTGTAAAAAACTTCGTTTAGGCACTGGTCTGCCACAAACTATCTGTGAAATTTTATCGGTAGACTATTAATTACTTTCTCTGTAAGTTATGGTAAGAATTAATAAATTTAATTATAAAAAATAAAAAGCTAAGTATTAAAATTAAAATAATGAAATGTACAGGTTTAAAATAGTATTCCACACCGCCGTATTTAGGCCATAGCAGCCAATCTGAATGGGGACTGGCCTTAAGCGCTGGAGATGTTGTAGTGCACCAGTGTGTGCAGACACAGGTGCACTCTCTTATCCCTCACTTTCTTAGTCCAATATTAAAAGGAGAGGATAAAGAATCTTGGTGCATCAAAAAATTCGTCTGCATCTTTGTCAACTGGAAATTGAATTGGGTCCGTGGCTTAAGCCCCCAGTGGTCGAGGCACCTGTTTCCGACGCCCCCGATTCGATTTATTTAATATCTTTTCTTTTTTGTGCTTTTTCACTTAGTGGTAAATGAGAAAAGTGTTTTACCATAATAACAAAGTAGTTTTCCTTGCTAAACAAAAGTTATCTATCAAATGGCAGAGGGAATAGATCACCACTTAACGTTATCCCTACACACCTTTTACCCCATTAAAAGCATATTTATTATGTACAAACATCAGAAAAATCAAAAAAATTACCACGATTATGTTTTTTGAACAAATCCTTTGTGGCAATTATGTGGCAAAAAAAGTAATAATTTAACTTACTTAGTGAAAATAGATGATTTTGCTTGTCTAAGTACGTTTTTAAAGTTTACTTTTTTTTAAATTATTTTTTTTACATTTGTTTAAGTTTTTACAGTTGATTATTTTTATTCTTACAAAGTTTCAAAACATTTCACTTGTAAAATATGTATTACTCTACGAGTACGTTTGTTTTCAAGCCTTATTATTTTGATTTTAAGACTGATTATTTAAAATCACTATCTCGTTTTATTACATTTGAGACTGATTTTTATAATTAAGTAAAATTATTCACTTTGATTGCTGAAAACTGTGATTTAAATAAAATAAAAAATTTAGTTTTCTCATTAAGGTAAATAATGAAATAGTGAAAATTTACTAAGACATTTTTGTGCCTGAAACTACATTTGATTAAAAATTGCTTTGAAAGAAATTAATCGAATCGGGGGCGTCGGCCACAGATGCCTCGACCACTGGGGGTCTAAGCCACGGACCCATTAAATTTACTCATTGTCCGCACCGCGTGACAAGGACAGGAATAATCCCCCCCTAAAACTTATAAAGCGTTTGTCTTATTCATACTTACAACGACTTAGAGATTTTTTCGATTAACTCATTTTTACTAAGACTTCTTTGAAATTACATAACTTTTACGAACATTTTTAATAGTAGTCATCATCCCAATTACGTGTGTAGAAATTAAATTATTACAGATGGTGAGCTAGAAATGATTATTAACATCGCGAGGGAAAATGTTCTAAAATCATAAAATCGAAGACATGTGCCCAACCGTACTGAGGTTGCGTGGTGGATCACGGCCCGATCCCTCTCACAGAAAAGAGTCCTGTGCTCAGAAGTGGGTCTGTTATAGGTCGATTATAAATAACCTCACTATACGCGGTTTTTCGTGAGAAACGGCTAATAGTCTATAAACTAACTTTGCAGTGGAACATAAAAGCTGTATTAACAACACATGTATTGTACCCTGTAACCGTGTGTGTTCCAAACCGCGAATGGAGCTAAGCCTACGAAGTGGGTCATTTACTTACAGACTCAGGCTTATCTTATTGTATTATTTGTAATTTGTTAGTCCCTAATGAGCTAAGAGAAAGCTGATACTCTTACTAAAGCCATAATCAAGAAAAATGTGTAAAATCTAAAAAATCCGACAATTTTTTGGTGGACAGACTGAGACTGAGTTTGGAATATGGCCTTTCTTAAACATACAGGAGTTGCCCTTCAGGTGTCGATCTCATTAATACATAGATACAAATAAAACATGTAGGTACATGTGTGTTTGTAGGTACATTTGTTATATCAATTGGTACAAACATATTTACACTGATTTGAATAAAGGTGCAGTCTGCATACAATCACTATGCATTTTACAGAAAATATGTGATCAGCAAGGAGTTTCCCCTTTTAAATACCCACAAAGGCCATTTAAAGGTTAATATAACACTAACAACTACACCATACAAGGCCTAACCACTGCGCAAAAGAAGGATAAAATAGGAGATTGGTCCCGCGTAATTTAAAAATTAACGGAGCACCGTTCACGGGAAAGTTTATAGTATTTATATTTCAAGTTAATTATAATTAAAATATTGAGATACTAGGTGAATTAGAAGAACAAACACATTTTTTACCTACTACCAGGCTCAAGAAAATAGGTGGCTCGTTTAAATGTATAAACTTCCTAATAATAAACTTCCTAGCCACAAGGACTAAGCCTTAATTAATTCAAATCTTTTAGAAAGCGGAAATTATGCCAGAAAGCCTATTATACTGTCAACGAATTTATTGAGGACAGGAAGGCTTGGGATTGAGCTGCTCCAATAAATTTACACGGACAATCATGATGTTTAATATAATGTTGCATTATTTTTATTATTATGTGATTTTATTTTTAATATTTGTACCTTTTTACAAACACAATGACGTATATATTTACTGTATAAAGTATAATATTATTTTATTTTTGTGAACGTGAGGACTATGTGTGCTTTGTCTATGCACAGCTGCTTTCTTTTATTTAGATATATAAATTATATCTAATAAAAGATTATCTAGGATTGAATAAGAAAATAAAACGGAAATAATTATGTAAAACAATTGATATCTTGAATATTTTCTAAGTAGAAAAATTATTATGTAAAAAAAGAGATTTTTAATTACTTTTATTAAACATACCCCTAGTTTATATGAAAGGACGGGCAGGAGGATGATGCTGATAAAACTACTTGATACCTGCTTTTTTCAGCTTTAGTATACATTTAGTTCCCTAATCCCTGCAGACGCATGTTAGCAGTTTTATGAATCATCAATTAGACAGCAACATATACGTGTTTAGGTATATGAGTTTGAATGAAGACGAAAATCAGCATTAAGTATACCTAGTTATCGCCAAAAACACCAGCGATGCAACTCTTCCAATACATTATGTAAAAGGAACCTTAGTACTTCATAAATTCACCAGATCACCTTCACTTTCATATGGACGAATAAAAATCTCTCTATGGATGAATAAAGAGATTTTTATTCAGATTCAGCACCCTTGTCCTTAAAAAGTCAGGTAAGTAGTACTGCAACGCGCGTTTATGAGTCGGATGTATAAACGTGGACGAAGCAAAAGGAGTAGGTATGTAACAATCGTAGCAGGTGCTACCTTCCCCCACGACATTTATGTATGAGTTTAAGTAAATATGTTTTAATAAGCCATTCTGGTACTAAATAATAAACAATAAGTCCATGCCCAAACTAGTTTTATATTATTTGAGGTTATAATCTTCTACGTTTCATATCTTTTCTCTCACAAATTCTCTAACCTACTTACCATTTGCTTTTTTGTTAGTCTTATACCGTTCTTTCACTAATCATAGGTTTCCATAATATATGCAACCCCTATCAATGGGTCCCAAATTACATGCAAGCTCGCCATTCTCCTTTGAATATTACAAAGTTTGGTAAACGCTAAGCCAACTGAAAAGTTAACCAATAACTTATAAGGGAACTAACTAAGTCCTGCTGCTATTTACTTAGCGTTCCGTGGGGGGTGTGGTCGAAACAGGTGTTTTGTTTAGTTGAAACTCGGCTGTTTAACGTGAATGCTGGAAAAACAAAGTATTTTCAGCATTCGTTATGTTACTGAAACTCGTTGGGCCATCTCGAAAAATGGCACGTGTCAAAGGTAAAGGCAAATGCACAGGAACACAATTCACATTCATAAAAATAAAAATAAACTCTTCTAATACATAAATAATACTCATTTTTTTTGTCAGGATAAAAGTTTTTTCGTTGGATATGGCTTGGGGGCGTGGCCCATGTCGCCTCCATGCGGCCAAACTGAATCTTAATCTGCGCGACGGCGGTGAGCACCGTATAGTCATATGTTCGCATCGGAACGTGAAGTGTCACTTCGTATTATTACAAAATTCCTAATTGTTCCATCCTTATTTGCAAAAATAGGGCAATCGCAACAAACCTCAAAACGAGTAGCGTGTCCTACCACCAGTAGCTAAAAATCACTGCATTAATTATATTATTTAGGTGTTTTAGAAATATCTTGTTGTGAAACATTTTCGACGAATTGCCTATGACTGACGCATGTCAAAACGATGCATTAGATGTGCGCAGCACTGAGGTATGGATATCGATAATTGTTAGTTGTTCTTAGTAGGAAATTATATTCGGAACCTCTTTTACAAGAATTAATACATTTTATTTTAGTTTCTCGAAAGATCCTAGGGTTAAAGATAAATGGAGCAACAGACAGGAAAAATAATCAGATACAGGATGGGACCCATAACGCTGCCTTTCGACATACCTTTATTAACTTGGTGTTGTGGTTTTATATCTTCACTTTGCTTCACAAAGAAGGGTCTGTTTTCTAGTCACGATCTGGTGTACTTATAGTACTCTATTGGGAGGGATTTTGTAATTTTGTCTATGTGTCTATCGTGCCATACGCGGTCAAAAGCTTGGGAAATGCAGCTGTTTAATATTGTTTGCAATCAAACGCTGTATTTATGTTAAAAATGAGCCTATGGACTTGCTCTACAGTCCTATGATGTTGCCTGAAGCAAATTGGTTATCAACATGTCAATTCTGCAAAAATCTCATACAGTCCCCAGCATCAATGGCACTGACAGCTCACTCCAAACTCACTTCAACTAAGTTTTCGAGGTGAGATGGTTACAGAATAGTGCTATTCTGTAATCATCTTAGGTCACCTGGACTCAAAATGATTTTCTTCAATGATAGGCATTAATCGGCTTAAGAATAGGATTTCCATCACTTTAAACGGTATTACGGCTGATAGATCTGTAAGATTTAACGTCTTCAGCATTTTTAGCTTGTGCAGAACTTGCAGAACTACCGCTTGTGCAACAATTTTTAGTCTCATGATATCTGACATTTTTACCAGTATAGCTCTGCCTCTATGTGTGATACCATCAGGGTGTGTTGTTAGTTGAACATTTTAGGTAAGAGAGAGATTGAAGTGTTATGCATATTTTCTTGTTTGCGTACGAAAGAAGCATCTTGTGTGTCGTATTAATTTTATTTTGTTGTTGTGTGAGATTTAGGAGTAAGGAAAAGGTGGCGACACTTAAACTTGAACAGATATAGAGTGAAGGCATATTTCGGATATCTATCGTTCTGCCGTACATTCTAAATGTATGAGAATTATCACAGCTTGAGAATAGACTAGCTTTCTGTTGTAGCAAAAAGCTTTTGAATAAACTTTGTTTCTTTTCTTCTTTTTTGCTTGCTTTATTGATAACTCAGGAAGGTTATTAGAAGCAGTGGTGGCTACAGCCTAGAGCCGGATAAGCCTTAGTTAAAGGCAATTGTGTAGAATAGAATTGTCAATATGATAAAGTATGACACCCACATTGCGTAACATACTTTCAATCTTAATCTGAAGGATTTTGAAGGAAATTATTGCATAAGCATTGCTTCATATGTTTGAACACATTGTTTGCTCGATAACTTAAACGACAATATTTATATAGTTGAATTTATCGGCATGTTTAAAATGTAAATGTGATATGCAACTACCCCGTGGATCATGTTGATGGAAAACTATTAATAAATAATGACTAATGGTAAGAATTCAACAGTGGAGTAGATGACTTATGTATGTCTTAAAAACAAACCATCGAATTGCAATTGCAAAAATAAGAATCTGAATCATTTTGAAGGATATTGGTAATCTATTGCTTCTTAATGTTCGAAAAAATTGTATGCTCAATAACGGAAATAATGCAATGAATGTTTTTGAATTGCCAAAATTAAAGCCATTCCCACTGTTACAGTGTTAAGCAACTGTCCTGCTGAAGATCAGTGGGCTGCTTATCATCGAAAAAACATATTCGTGGTACAATTATGTTTTACGAATAGGGATACGATTAGTTTATTTGTGAAACATACAGAGATCTTAATAATATTGGCATAAAACTTATTAATATAATTTAAAACAATTAAATGAGTACTAACTGAGGAAACCTTTCGTTCCCCAGGATTTTGGCCTTCAGCGGTTAAATTCCGTAATCAAATAAACAATTAAATTATAAGCTTATCCCGTCGAGAATGTGGAAGGGTCAATTTGACCCTTACAAATTTAAATCGGCTAGATTTTATATTTCGCGCGGGCGCACGTTTTCATGTCTCAGTGGCTGTCACTAATAGACCACCACGCACCCGGAACGCCTCTATCCAGTCGGCCGTCTTTTGCAATGGGAGTTGGACGTGCGCAAATCGAATAAGGGTAATTATGACCTTGCGACAATCGCGACGTAACATTTTTTACGATATTTCATTTTTTGTTTAAATTGAATACTGTTGTATTTCTAGGCATTTGTTATTTCAATGAGTCGGCAAGAAAATCAAGATGAGTGGAAACGTCAAAAATTGATGGAATCAGACAGCGAAAATGAGTTCCTGTCAGAAAGCAGCGAAAATGAAGATCATTTGAGTGTGCGCAGTTGCGGTAGTGATACTGAGTAGAACATAAGCAGCGAATATGACAGCGAAGATGACGAATATGACAGAGAATTTGATTCTGGCTTCGCAAGCTCCATATCGAGCGAAGCTCGAATCAAATTCTGCTTGAAGAAGAGGAATTAGATGTTCAAGTGAGGGATTCGTTTTATACGGGTAAAGATGGCTCTAAGTGGTTCAAATCTCCGCCGCCACGGCAAGTTCGGACCCGCTCTGAAAATATTATCAGACAAACACCTGGTGTGAGCGCAGAAGCAAGATTAGCACAGTCAGAACTTGAATGCTGGAGCTTGTTTTGTCCCGAAAATATGCTTTCGTGAAAACATTCTTCACTTCATGAAAGAATTAGAAATAAGTGAATTGAAGGCTCTCATCGGTTTATTGTATAGTGCCGGATTTTATCGCTCTGGAAGGCAAAATACTGCAGAACTGTGGGCTTAGGATGGTACAGGAGTCGAAATTTTTCGGTTGACAATGTCACGTCAACGATTTCATTTTATTCAGAGCTGTCTCCGTTTTGATGATAAATCTACGCTTGAAGAAAGAAAGCTATTGGACAACTTAGCGCCTATACGTGAAATATTCGAACTGTTCGTTGAGAACTGTCAGAAATGATACGTATTGGGCGAATATGTCACCATTGACGAAATTTTGCTGGCATTTACAGGTAGGTGCAAATTTAGACAATACATACCATCCAAGCCTGCAAAATATGGCATAAAGGTCTTAGCAATGGTTGACGCGCAAATTTTTTACATTTTCAACCTCGAAATTTATAAAGGAAAGCAGCCAGAAGGACCATTTTCCGTAAGCAACAAACCTTTTGACGTGGTAAATCTTCTAGTGCTGCCCATTTCAAAAACTGAGCGGAATGTTACTTTTGACAATTTGTTTACCAGTTATGAACATGTGTCACATCTACTCAATGAGCACAAGCTGACTTCCGTGGGCACAGTGCGCAAAAACAAGAGAGTACTCCCAAACAAGTTCTTGAACACGAGCGATCGTGATGCAGATGTTTATTCATCGTAGTTCGGCTTTCAAAAAGATCTAACTCTGGTATCCTACATACCAAAGAAGGAAAAAGTTGTTCTGCTCATGTCAAGTCTCCATCACGACGCTGATATTGACGAAACTACTGGAGAGAAAAAGAAAACCAGAAATAAACACGTTCTATAACTCCACTAAAGGAGGAGTAGACGTTGCAGATGAGTTGTCCGCAACTTATGATGTAAGCCGCAACTCCAAAAAATGCCCACTGACTGTGTTCTATGCAATTTTGAATATAACAGGGATCAATGCAAATATTCTTTACAAATTTAATACAAATTCAAGCCAAAAACGCCGTAATTTTATCAAAACTTTGGGCCGTATGATGGTAGCCGAACATATGAGTGCTCGAAAAGAAATACCTCAATTGTCCAGCCAGCTACGTAAAAGAATGAGATAATTTGGAGAAGAATCTGCTCAGGAGACGCCTGTAAGGGTCCCAGGTGCACGAAAAAGGTGCCAAGTGTGTCCTTATGCCAGACATCGAAAGACGAGCAATGTCTGCGAAGATTGTCATAAGTACATTTGTCCAGAAGACACAGTTTCTTTTTGCCAAGAATGTACTTCAATAACTGACAATAATATTTAATAACCCTACATTTTTTTATTTTATTTCATGTGAAACTGATTAATCTTATTCTTGATTACCAAATTATCTTAGTTTGTTTGTTTCTTTACTTCTATTTTATGTTACGTTGTTTTATGTACGCAGAGTGTTGAAAAAACTTCTTTAATTTTTAAGTATTATAAAAGTGAGAATAATAACACAGTTTTGTACCAATATGGGTGTTCTTTTTATTTACATAGTAAAACAAATGCCTATTTCCTTTCATTATTATGTCAGCGTCAGGTATATTTGCCTGACACATGCTGAGCTGGCCTCCCATTTGGTGCAGCCTTGGGGCGCACACCGCACTGTTCTCCTCAAATTTGAACTTAATTTATTTGGGTTTGTTCACTTTTTATTTTTTTCTGTATATTGCCACGTTGTTTATATTTATTATTGTTACTTTTTAACATTATTTTATGTTCTTGTGTGTTGTGCTGCGTCTTTTGTGTGCACCGAATAAATGTTTTATCTATCTATCTTATCTATCTATCTATGTAAAAGTCACAAAAAAATCAACAAAATTCGAAAACAATGCAATTGAAATACAGGGTTATAGATACTCTCCGCAACCACCATGTAATTATTTTCATCGCATTCTCGCCGGTAATAAATAAATTTAATTTTATTACATTTAAAATTAATTTCCATTCATGTCAAAATTAAATGCATTTTTTTCTGAAGATTACTATTTAAAATAAAAATAATAATATTAAAATAAGTTTATTGACACAAAATACCTTTGCATACAATACCAACACAAATACATTTCACAGATTATTGTATTTTGGGAAAAGGCTGCACAAATAGTTTAAAACTCTGTCTCCTAAACTAGGCAAATCCTGTGACCTAGGAGTCAGTATTCTACTGTAACTTCGTGTACAAAAGAAACCTTTATTTATTTATGTGTGTTATGTACATGTGTAAAGGGGGCGATAGCTGTGAGGGTCTGAGGGATGTAGTGTGGTGTATGAGAGGGGGGGGGGTGTTTAGTGGGTGGGTGTGTGTTTGGGTGTGTGTGTGGGGGGTGTGTGTGCGAGGGTGTATTAAAATATATATCAAATTAATATTTTAACTTTTTATTTATATATTTATATTTATGTAGTATTAAAATTTAACATAACATAACATCACGCCTTGTTTCCCCGAAGGGTTGGGCAGAGGTGTACCTATAGTACACCCACATTTCGCCAGTTATGTTTAAGTCCCATGTAATAGGGGGCGAGCCTATTGCCATCTACCGGGCACAAATCCAGACTTCGGGCTGCTACTGAGAAATTCCAGATAGAAAAACCCAATAACACGTTGCTCGACCTAGGAATTGAACCCAGGACCTCATGCTCAGCAGTAGCGATTGCGACCACTAGACCAACGAGGCAGTTAAATTAAAATTTATATCAATTATAGAGAAACTTATCTAAAGTATAATAATATCTTTCAATCAGTAACCCGTTAATGTATTAACCAAATTGGACTAGCAAAGTTACAACCCAAGTCGACAATACTTCCCTTAGTTATGTTAGCACAACACTATTCTCATAAGCAATCAAATACAATAGCGTTGCGTGCACTTGGGCGGTAATAGCATCGTCGCTACATCCCTATATATCAACGTGCTGCCTCTTACATACCTGTGCATGGATTTCATGAGCTGTTTGTACAGGACGTGCCGGAGACGATACGAGATATTAATGGATTGTTAGAACGAGATGATTAATTCTAAAATTCTGTTGGATTAATTCCCATTTCTTTTGCCTATATGTCTCTTTTTTATCCGTCCCGCCATCAGTGTCGTGCCATGAGCCTCTTCAAGGATTGGTTGTGGCCTCTCTGCGTCCACTTGGGGCCGACGTGAAGCGGCTGAAATGGCGGTGGTCCCCGCTTGCTTGTTTCGGGTCTCAGCAGCACAGGGCTCTTCATGTTGCATGAGGGTTGCGGGCCACCTCCGTTCGCCCCCGCATCGCAAGCACGCATGCGGTCTGTGAAACTGGTGCGAGCAGTGCCCAAACTGCTGGCACCGTTGAGACTGTGTGGGCCCACGTTTTCCTCGCCAATCCTCTTTTTTGACACCCCGCAAATGAATACGGTGGTTGTCATAAATGGCGTGAAACACACAGCCGGGTCGTCCTTGTGCGCCTTGAATATAACGCACATATATCCGGCTGGTATCCCAATGTTGGGGCCGCGTTCGCTGGTAGCCACCGTTTGGCGATCTTTAGGTTCACGCAACATGTGATTGATGGCGAGTTATAGTAGGACTACCAACCTGTGCTAGTCGTCCTATCGGGAATGCCGGCCCGATTGAAGCCTATATCGCCACGCCGATCAACGGACTGGACACAGTTTGTAGAGAAGTTAGAGACCACCACGCTGACTCGGCCTGTTGCCACCTCCGTGGACGTGGACCAGACAGCGACTGACTTCACTGCATGTATCCAAACCTCCTTGGAAGCGGCGACTACAACGCAGCCGTAGGGGAGAGGGCTTCTGCCGCCCCTGCTGGCGCATATTAATGAGATGATGGCGGCCAAGAGGCGCCTTTGCAAGCAGTGGCAGCAAACAAGATGCCCGTCAATGAAGACCCATTTAAACCATCTCGCGAAAAGCTTAAAAGCCGAGTTACAGGCTAACACCGACGGGGCGCTCAAATATTGGGCGGTGCGAAATACTCATTTCTACTACCTCGTAAATTACTACCTCGCTTAATGAGAAATACGCGGCGGTCAAAATGCAGCGCTTCTTCCGGAGTGGTTGTCAAAGTGGTGGCTGTCCGTGAACGTGGGTAAGACGCAAGCGATAGTCACCGGATTTGCGCGCCTCCCACCACCCTTGAAATTCCAAGGAGCTGAGATCGATTGGTCGCCCCGAGTACTTTGGTGTCACCATCGACCGTCGGCTCACGATGAGGCCTTATGTACGCAAGGTCGCCGCACAGGGGAGGGTCCCCCGCAACCTCCTCAAACCAGTGCTCTCGTTCCGCATCCCGGTGCGCGTCAAGCTGGGAGTACACAAACAGTACGTGCGCCTAATCTTTACGTACGCCGCCCCTGCGTGGCTCCAACCGCAAGCTGCTCCACACGCAACAACCTTAGCGTTGCGGACTATAGTAGACGCCCCTCGCTTCATCAGAAAACGATGTCATTCAGAGGGACCTCGGGATTGAAAACCTGGATGAGTTGGTGGGGCGCCATGCGAAAGGAATGTGCGTGCGTGCCAATGCATCTGCTTGGGCCCATACCAAGCAGATAGCACCGTGCAATGCGCGTCCCCCTGACGCGAGACCCTCCTCCGCAAACTGTTGGCGGACCACGACTCCATCTCACCGGACTTACGCCCGGATAAGGCGTAATTCAGGTTACACGCAGCTTATCTGTGACAATAAGACTCCACACACAATGTTGTGTGTTCATCCCTTTCTAACAACAGGTATCGGTATGAGTCTTTCCTTTTCTTCGGGCTCTATAAGATTGTGAGTACGAGTTCGTAGCTACATTCATGGCTTACGCTGTTTTTGAGTGCAAAAATGTTCGTGTATGACGCGTATGATTTATGAGACGTCATTAAATATAACATATATATCAGATTTCATCAGATTTTAGCGGTAGCAATTACCTTTTTAAATTACGTTTATTATGTTAATGCTAAGCTACACCACAATCAGCCCAATGAATAAATAATTAACCCATCAACACCCACATTAATTAACTCAAATTTTATAACTACATCGACCATTTTATTACACCTTTTTCCCTTCACAAAAACGTGCCGTTCCCGTCCCACTAAAATGTAAATAGGCCTGCATTAGACTAGATCTAGGTAGGTATCTATGCCCAAAGTTGCAGGCTGGTGCACGGTGTGCAATCTATTCAAATATGAAAAATCTCAGTAGCTTTAAATTTTCTAACCGATTTCAAGATGATTTAGGACGGGACTTACCCGCGTCTAACATTTTGTGGAAATGCCTGGTAGATACTGCATCAAACCACTTTTCGATAAAGGAAATCTTTTCGAAAAACAATAGCTTGGTTGAAGGTATTTGCGCAAATCTAGTATTTGCGTGTAATCGCAGATAAACAGAAGATGTCTTAGTTCTTAGGCTCTACTGCAACATTTAACTTTGATTGAAAGTAGCATAAAAATATAGCGTGATGATAAGCATGTGATAAAAATATTTTTCCTCCTACATTTTATTCTGTACTTGTGTGGAGCTGTCTGTGTCATTCCGTCTTGTTCAATCCCTAGCATCAGTGGCACTGACAGCTCACACCACGCTCTCTTCATCAAATTTTTCATGGTCGTTACTGAATGGCACTTTTGAACATTTTGTCCTATTGGCGAGTGAAAAGGTAAAATGTCTTATCAAAATTCTCTTTTTGGAGTTTGTAATGGTATGGTTTTACAATATTTAAACATGATTAAGTAGGCCCAACCATCATGAATTGGCATTGGTTAAAAATCTGTTGATAAATTAAAATGGATCGGTATAATCAACCCTACAATTGATTTTGGACAAGGACACTACGGAAAAAGATAGAATGTCGCACAAACTTATTGTAAAATAAAACATTACTATTCCTAGTAATGTTTTAATTGGTTTTACTGGGCTAGAGGAGTTCTTAGTTTTCCTAACTTCTGTAAAAAAACTAAGAACTCCTCTAGCACAGTCGTGTCGTAAACGTTTCTTTAGTATGTAAATGCAGTCGAGTAGGCGAGGCGGTATAGATTTATGCCTAGAATAGCAAGCCGACCGTAATGCACTTCTAGCTATCTCCTTAACTATGAAAAATTAGGCTCATTTTGGATACGTTGGACGAAGGAGAGTTTCTTAAGTGAGCGGTAAGAGTCGAATAAATAACTTGGGTTTACTGAAGTACTTGCCCGAAAGGCCAACTTTTTCTATTTGTCTTCGCATTTTCTGGTCCTTTTCCCACATTAACTGTCCCATGTGACATAGTAAATGGTAACTTTATTTGTGTTTTAGGTGAATGGACAGCTTATTTATGTCCTTTCAATAAGCTATTTAGTTTCTGGCATAATCAGCATATAACGTTACCACTGCGGGAACATTTTCTCACTATGATTTTTATTATTTCAAGTGTCGCCTGAAACCGGACGAATCGTATGATAGAATTCAAATGGCATTCATGGTTGAAAACCTGTCTAAGGCAAGTCAGGCGAGTTACGTATCAAGAAATTCAGCACATACAGCAGGTTTGATCGGGAAGCCTTCACGAAATTCTACACGTGCATCTTCGCGTGAGGAGGATAGTTTCACGCTGGGTGCCGCACAACCTCGCCGATGCTCAGAAGCAGGCCGAGGCAAATTTGAAGCAGGCTCGTCTCGGCGTGTTAACGACATCATTATATGTGATGAGTCTTGGATTTTCTCCATACAATCCAGAAATGAAACGCCAGTCGACGGTGTGGGTGTTTCAAAACGAATCAAGCCTGCCAAAGTGAAGCGATCTAGAAGCTTGCTTGCTTGGCAGAAGTTTTCGCTCCACGACAACGCTCCTTCGCAACCCGCGCTCAAAACGAGAGAGTTCCTGGACAGTACGCCGGTCAAACTCCTTGGTCACCCTCCTTACAGCCCTGACCTAGCAGCGTGTGACTTTTATTATTCCCGAAATAAAAAAATCTGCATTAAGGCATACAGTTTTCGTCGCCGCGCTATCAGCGTTCGAGCGGGCTGTAAACGAGGTATCTACAGCGGACTGGAAAAAGTGTTTCGAAAACTATTTCAGACGCATCAAACTTTGTATAGAGGCTATTTTGAAAAGTACTTTGGAGAGTACTTTGAAAATATTGAATTGAAAAAATAATTTACTTAGTGTCCCACGTATATTTATTAGTTTCCAATTTTTCTTTTTGTTACTTCAAAAAGAAAAATTGGAAACTAATATCAACTGTGGATTATTCACAACATAACATTTCCATTTTAGAATGTTGTTATTCTGATAGGTACATCACAGATATAATGCGATAAGGAGAGATTTGTGGCAAAGTAAAAAACTTTGAACCCTCATACTGCAATAAAAAAAAAATATAGATCATCTTCTATTACTTAAATCGATGCTTTTAAAAGGATAATAGAATTATTTTATCAACTTATTGAGGAGAAGGGTTATCAGACCGAGACCACAAGAAAGATTTAATACAGAAGAAAGCCAAGATATTCTTAAGTAGCGAAAAGTCTCCTGTCTCTGGCCGTTCCTTGCAGATTGACATTTTTAGGGCATAAAGTTTTGCTATACAGTCTTATAAAAAAAAAATCTACGACCCCCAAAGACCTCCACTCGCTAGCGGTCAACTGTGCGGGCGTAATAATATGAAACCACTCATTCATTACGCACGAAGCCGCTTCAAAACTCCAGCCTATTTAACCGCTTACGCGAACCGCCAGCGCTGGGGCGTCTGACCGCTAGTGTGCGTACGAAGGCTAACGGCCGAACCCAAAAAAGTATATATCTCCTATTTTGGCGTACTGGAGCATATACCTATCAAATTAAACGTCAAAAAAAATAAAAAAATGGGACCCTATAACTTTCATCAGTAGCGATCTGTCGGAGTTATTGGGTTTGGCCGTAACACCGTATTACACAACCTCACTCAAGACTAAAAAGGTAAGGTAAGGTAATTTACTAAGGTACTAAGAACTATTTTCAGACTAGTTTTGTGACACCGTGAAGTGAAACCCTGGTGCAATCATTTTCATGACGGGCATCACTGCAGCCCCCGCTTTTTTAAGAAACCATCAAACCGTTTAAGGGATACTCCCACAAGCAATGTTTAATTTTAAAGCTTGTTAAACATCATTACAACGCATTAATACCTATGTCATTAAAATGATTAATTTTTAATCATAAGGCCGTGTTGTGTGGTTAGTTTGACATTTAGCAAGAACATTACGCCGTATTTTGTGGTTTAACCTTTCGTGATTCAACTCTGTATATATCACATCGGGCATCTCAAAGTCAACAAATTCTTTATGATTTGCTTATTTACAACCCACATTATATTCTTGAATTACCCATGTTTTTGTATAATGCGTACTTATAAGATCAAAGTGCATATTGCATTGGCAGTACAAATATTTGGATGGTTAATCTGAAAATAAAGTTAGATTTCATATTATTTTTAAATAACAATGAGGTGAATTTTTATTACAAAGGATGAATAGTAGTTTTCTTTGCGCTTCTAAGATTACCAGATGGCCTATCATGCGTACGCCTCATTTAATTTATGACTTTGTTTTGCATCTTTACTTAATTTCACACGAATTATTTACATAACATAACATCACGCCTGTGATCTCAGAAGGGTTAGGCAGAGGTGTATCCATAGTACACCCACATTTCGCCAGTTATGCTTAAGTCCCATGTATTATTTTTTTGCATAAGTATACAAACATACACACATTGCGGAATAAAACTGATTTACATCAGTAAAATCAGGTCTAGCATTTTTGCTGAACTGGGCCTATTTGGCGCAGCGATGTACACTTTCCTGCTAATTTATCACAACGCACTTAACACTTTTTTTTTTACTTGTAGTATGACATTATGTTGTGTTGTCTACCTTTAAGTCTGTGCTAAATAAACGTTTATATTACTTTTCTTTTTTCTTACTTTGAAAGACGATTTTAACACTAATATTAAAATAATTCAGGAAAAACGAAAATTGTATCGTCACACTAATATCAATCAACCATACACAACAAAAATACAAGATTCATTGGTTAGTGACTTAAGGACCGTGCTCCGTCAGGTGCTTAGAAACATCGGTAGGTATGTTTTATTTATAAGTCATCTTATATGTGTCAATATTCTAAACACGTTCTTATTATCATTAAACCAATAAAGACATAACAAAACGAAAAATCATTAACCAAAACACAAAAGACCTAGAATTTAATATAACATAATTCACAAAATCTTTAGATACCCACCTAACAAACCATGGTGTATACTTTCCAATACCCTAATTGTTCGTTTAAATAATTCATGAGCAATTTCTTAACATCTACGTAATGGCGAGCGGTTTGAGGCAAGAAACCATTAGCTTTTAAAAAGATTATGTTAATTTCTTAAAATTCATAACATTTTTGACGTTGCTAAAGCTGGCTCAAGAGACTGCCATGATTATTTTGCAACTTATTTTTTATTACAAGGTTTTATTTGACTTGTCTTGTTTGTTATTTAGTTCGTTAATTGTAGTTAGTGGTCAAATCTTGAAAGCTGATATAAAATCACTTTTCCTTTTATATGAATATGATATTAAACACGTTGATTCTGTTTCAAGACAATACATTTTTGCGTGATGCTTGACCTGATTCTACACCCAGGACTCCAGACGAAGAAACTCTTTACCTGTCAACGGTGCAGACACGAAATTTAATAAACGCATTTAATTATGATAGTCCGTTCTAAAGTCCACCATGACCTGGATGCCTGCTGCTCCCACAATTGTTCCCAGTTGAAAGAGTTCCTCAGCGGTGAACAGCACAGACACAACATTTTATTTACGCATTCAATTATAATAGCTCGTTCTAAAGTTCACCATGACCTTGGTGCTGCACTTAGGGATGGCTCCAGACTAGAGAACTCCAAAACGGTCAACAGCGCTGACACAACATTTTATCTACGCATTCATGCATCATGACCTGTCTACTTACCGAGGATTTGCTCCGTGCGAGAGATCTCCTCAGCGATTAAAAGCACAAGCACGAAATTTTGTATTATGAATTCAATACTGATAGCCCGGTTTAAGATAAGGCATGACTTGGATAACGCAACTCGGTTGGCTTCACACCATGACTTGTGTTAAGGCGTGTTTGGGTTCGTTGAATTTGTCTTTACAAGTAAATTCTAAGTGGACGTGATAGATAGAACAGATATTTGAACAAGTTCTAAAGCTAAAAGTACATAATAAAATTTACTCTAAACCTTTTTAAAAACAAACTTTTAATGAACATGAAAGAAAAAAATTAAACTTACCTAAACTTAAAACTTTAATATTTTCTAAAAAGCTTGAGGCTAATTAAGTGTAAGAAGGACGTTCACGCATCAAGCTTTTATGAAATACTACAGTAGATCTGCCCCAACCAAAACAACCCCAGGCCCGGCGCAAAAGAATTGTATCTCAGATTTTCAATTGTATTTCAGATCTAATATTTTTTTAATAATATTATTTAAAGAGTGTCCATGGAGTTTCTTGCCCTTTCTTTGATATAGATACCTACTACGCTTTGGAATGGGCAACTTCTTGACAATTTAAAAGTGCGAGTTAATGGTTTAATTGAAATTAATGCTTTGAGTTTGAGTTATTACGGTAAAATTACACTTGGAAGTTGCACCCAGATAATAAAGTGGTATATAATACCTGGGTTGGGCTGGAAACAATGAACATGATCTGGACCACCCAGCTATAGGTTAAAGCTCTGTTTTAAAAGATGATTTGGATGACGGGAGTAATTAAATGAGACAACTCTTGTAATAATGTAAAGGTTAACGAAGCTTAATGAAATATAAATATAAATCTAAACGAAATGCCGCGGTTTTATTGTAATCTAGGCATATACTACTATCTATATACTTTACAGAAAGAAACCAAATGTCCGCACCCAGATCTAACTATTCTATTCTAAATATGTTTTGTGTTACTGTGTTTAAGAAATGTATTTAGTTGCAGGTTTTGTGCCTATGTACATTCAATCACTTGGTAACACTTGCACTACAAAAATCGCCATTACCGCTATGACATATAGGCGTTGTCAACGTAAAATTGTCACGAATAATATGCGGTCGACCGTACCTACCACCTAATCCAATTGCCAAGCATTTAAAGGGACGTGTCTCAAATGATCTTCCGACACGTATTGCTGGTTATTATAGGTGATGATCCCGTGGGTTACCGCTAAACGTCAGTTCCGACACGTGCTTACACAAAATAACTCTTGCATCATCAAGCTCGAAGGCTTCATTAACTATCTTCAGTTTCTTCTTTTTTACATTAGTTGTCATCGTGTGAATGACAGCTTTTCGGAATAGATTAACTAATTCCAACCAACCAAATAAAACAACTCATGGATTTTGCACTGAACTCCGATCACCTCAAACTAGAAAATGGTAATTATTTGCGTCCAAAGCGAAGCGAGAAAAGATTTAGACTTTAAGAGATGGACGTTTTTGTGTTCGCCTCGTTAACTAAAGTGGTTTAAAGTCTAGGAGTCAGCGATGCATGCATGAGCCTCCCAAATGCGGCTACTTCTGCCTCTTATTAAAATTTTGTTCGCTATATTCTGGCTTTTTATATAACGAAAAGTATTATGGGCCGTTTTAAGCTGAGCTAGCAGCTTTGTGGTCGCTTTTATGTTATATTTTCAATGGTGATAAGTATCACTTTTTTTTGTAATTTAGTGCTTTTTAAAACCACTTAACTTTGTGTGTTTTTTCGGCTTTTCTAAGTAAAGAAAAAAGGTTCTTTCGAAACCTATTTTGATATTTATGATATAAAGTGATACATTAGGGTCAGTGAATAAATAATAACCTGACTTGGGCTACAATAACCTTTCTAACTTAAAATATCTTTAAAATCATCAATTAAGTATAGGCCAAATTGTTTTCATCTTTTATGAAACCATATTAAGTACAATTTTATGAACACAGTCCATACAAACTGTGGAATTTCGGAGCACCAGATCCGAACAAAATTAAGTATTCTTTACAACATTTTTTCTAGACAAAATGGCCGCCAAGTATGAATTAACGGCACACAAATACGGGTAATCAGATCATTAGGCTATACAATTAAAATAGACGTCCATTTGCTATGAAATCAACCTTCACAACTGGATTGACGAGCTTGTTGGGACATAAGTACCTTAACTGTTCCTTTCAGAAATTTAATACAGGGACACAAAAATAATAATTTCAGGGACGTTAATTGTTTTTGTCATTGTTTATGTGAAAAGGTAAAAAAAAATACAATAAAAGTGAAACAGTTAGCAAAATAATATTAAACATCAACATTATGTAAATTTATTGGAGCAGCTCAATCCCAAGCCTTGTCCTCAATATAGTATTTGACAGTTTAGTAAGTTTTCTGGCATAGTTTCCGCTTTATAAAAGATTTGAATTTTTTAAGGCTTAGTTCTTGAATGTGCCTAGGAAGTTTATTAAAAACATATACATTGACATTTAATCGACCCATCTACTTTCTTGAGTCTGGTAGTAGGAACAACAAATTTGTGTTTGCTTCTAGTATTCACATTATGGATATCACCATACAAAAGATTTTCATTATTATACTGAGCAGGCACACACATTATATTCATGATTAAATTTGTCTCTGAGGGAGTGTCTTTTCACCTTGCCGCTCGGGAGCATGTACGGTGCAACCGCACATACTGCAATTCAGCAGTTTACGCCACACATTCATTTCAACTCATAACAATTAGCTCAGTTCGCGTTGGGCTATCAAGTCAGCCAGGCGTTCTCGCTACAGCCAACAAGGACCGCGTCACTCTATTCGTTTCCACACCATCAGTCCATTAAACTCATTTTACTTTATGTACCATTGGAACAATACAGTAGTGCTTTTAGTACTTTACCTTCTTTCATTCCATTCATCCCTCACCTAAAAGTAAAGTACGGTCTAGCAAGGGATCATACATTCTTTTTGGTCCTTCGACAGTGAACATCGCCCGCTATAAAGTCCATTTCGCGCGTGTGGACAGTGTAGCGGGATCCAGTGACTCTATCCAGTGACTCTTAGATTAAAGTGTGTGTTGTGTTGAGTGACTATAAAACAGTGAGTCTAACAAGATCAACAAGGATCCTTAGACTATCAGGTGCTGAGCGTGTGCGTTTCAGAAATTGAGTCTAACAAGTGACTGATGATCAACAAGGATCTTAGAATATTAGGTGCTGACCGTGTGCGTTTCAGAAATTGATTCTAACAAGTGACTCAGGGTCAACAAGGATCTGTAAACTTTCAGGTGATCAGTGCAGACGTTTAAGACTTTGGGACTACTAGGTGTCTCAGGGAGCGTTCAATCATCAAGATCTGAGGCTAGTAAGTGTCTCAGAGGATCACCAAGGACCCGTAAGCAGTTATCAAGGAAATTCAAGTAAGATTTTTCCATTTATTTCTTACTTTAAATAAGTCCTCGTCATGGAGGCCACACATGCAAATCCGGACGAACTTTATACAGCCATACTAAAGTTGGCTACAAATATTAAAAAGGACTCAGCGGATCGTATGACTGCCGACTATTTCAAGCGATGATTATAAAACTTAGATCAGTATT
Source organism: Dasypolia templi (assembly GCA_963555695.1). Taxonomy (NCBI): domain Eukaryota; kingdom Metazoa; phylum Arthropoda; class Insecta; order Lepidoptera; family Noctuidae; genus Dasypolia; species Dasypolia templi. The sequence goes on from OY743145.1 coordinate 3,174,738, forward strand.
GGTCCGATTACCAGTACAATCGCCCGTGTATACGAACGAACAAAAGAGCTATACACCTCGACCAAGGCACTCATCAATCAACACTATCAAGTTTTGTTGATAAAGATGAAATAAGCTCAACAGGGAGGTTCTACACAGGAGGAACAAGGTCCTGCACGGTCTGAGCAAGAAGATCCGGTGGGACGTCAATTGCCGCCCGTCGAGGTATGCTCCAGAGGTTCATCTAGCAAGCTTGATGAAATGTTGAAGAAACCAGCAAGCAACTTCAGGGCGCTGCAGCGCACTGTAGCAGGGATAAATTTGGATTTTATGTCTGAAAAGTGGGAGTTAAAAGATGCCTTACGTATTTTACAGTCTCGATGGTACGTCATAGATTACGGATAGAGTACGGATCAAGAATATGAGGTGTCTTATACGAAGCAAGAAACTACTAGGGTAAGTGGTTCACAAGCAGACTTCGGTAAATAATATCGAATTAACATGCCCGTTGTGTAAAGAGTTCCCGGTTTATACTCTTGCAGTAAGTTTTAAAATATGACAACAAGTGCAAAACGACAAGCTATAACACGATTGCATTTGTGCAAAAATTTTCTTTATTCGCATGGGGATAAAGAATGTACGTCAGAAAGACGCTGCCGCGAGTGTCGTGGCAAACATAACACACTTTTACATGAAGCGTTTCACATTAAGCCTTCATGTAACCCAATTACAGAGAATGACACGTCAGCAGTTCTAGCAACTAGAACGGAAAAACAAGAATCGCAAGAAAATCACGTTTCGCAACAAGGCAAAAACGTGATCGAAACATTATTAGCAACTGCAATGATCAAAGTTCAAACAAGTAAGCGCTAATAAATCAAGGCTCTCAAGCCTCCCTTATCTTATCTCTCCCTTATCAGCCAGAGCGACACAACAGCTAGCTTTATCAAGAAAGTATGACATGGCCGTCATCTGCGGGATAGGAGAGAAGGAGAGGCATGCAACTAGCCGATCCAGAATACAATGTCAGCCGTCCTATCGACATCCTTTTGGGAGCCGATGTTTATTCCCATATCATTTTAGAAGGCATTATCAGGGCCGATCTATCACTACCGGTCGCGCAACAGACACGACTGGGATGGATCTTATGCGGCAATTTCAGAACTTTTCACTGTAACGTAGTCCTGAATCAAGTGGACGAAGTACAAAGATTTTGGGAGATCGAAGAATCATCCAATTTATCCGCAGAAGATCTACAATGCATGGAGTATTAAAAGAAAACCACAAAAAGACATGAAAATGGCATGTATGAAGTAAGATTGCCTTTTCAAGAAAACTTTGAGACACAGTTGGGATTGTCTAAAAATAAAGCTATGGCGCAATTTCAACAGTTGAAAGGAAATTTTACAATAATTCATTATTGTAAAATTATTAAGTAGCAAAACAATAAAAATTATCTAATCAAGAATACAAAACTTTAGGACATATGATACCAGCGTCCGGTAACATGCAACAGGATAATTATTTACCGCACCATTGTGTATTGCGAAACGATTCCACTAAAACAGCACTTCGAGTAGTTTTCAACGTTTCTACAAATACAACAAGTGGAATCAGTTTGAATGACGTCATGTTAAAAGGCCCAAATCTACAGCAAGATATCCAAACTTTACTATTAAGGTGGAGACAATATCAAGTAGCATTTACGGCATATATTGAAAAAAAAAATCGTTTCATTTGGTTAAATGAACAGGATCAAAGATTTCAAAAAATCATTTGGAGGTATATATACAACTATGCACTGTTACATACGGCACCAAGGCCGCACCATTTTTAGCAATGATGATTTTAAAACAATTGGCTGAAGATGAGAGACACAATGTAGACAGTGTTGCAATCAAGGCTTTGGAGCAGTCGTTCTACATGGATGATGTTCTACACGGATCGCATTCTGTCGAGTTAGCAGTAAAACTAAAGCAAGATTTAATCTCGTTGTTCGAAAATTAGGGGGGTTCAATTTAAGAAAGTGGACTTCCAACGCATCAGCCTTACAAGACGATACAATCGGGGGCGAGTAGCAAGCAAGAAAATTTCGATTTCAAGGAAATGGAGACATTAAAAACCTTGGGATTACGTTGTAATTCAAAAGCAGACTTATTTACATTTCAATCCAAAATTGAACCATCTGACAAAACACCAACTAAGAGATCCATGTTGTCAGACATATCAAAGTTGTTTGACCCTCTTGGTTGGCTGTCACCGATATCAACCAAACTAAAACTGCTATTTCAGCAACTTTGGATATCAAGTATTCAATGGGATGACAAGTTACCCGATCAAATTAGCAAGGAATGGCTAAACATTAAAAGTGACATGCACAAAATCAATCAATTCAAGTTGGAGCGTTGGTTGGGTACAGGAGAAAACAACACGCTAGAATTTTATGGATTCTGCGATTCTTCTAATAAAGCATACGCATGCGTTGTTTATAGCAAGACTGAATACAACGGTGAAACAAAGATCTCGTTAGTAGCAGGAAAAGCAAGATTAGCTCCAGTAAACAAATCAATTTCAATACCAAGATTAGAGCTTAGCGGTGCTCTATTACTGGCAAAATTGTTGTCTAAAATTCAACAATGCCTCAACAGTCATAATATCAAGATATTTAGTTGGACCGATTCAATGGTAGTCCTAGCCTGGTTACAAGGAGAGCCAGGACGATGGAAGCCTGACACACAGGGTGCGACAAATATCAAGCATCATACCCACAAACAGCTGGCATTACGTCAAGTCAGTAGAAAATCCAGCGGACTGCGCATGCTGCGGATTGGGTATCGATCAATTGAACAACCATTTGCTGTGGTGGAAAGGACCGTCGTGGTTGCGGGACTACGACCCTGACCAAGAAACTGGGCAAGCAGTTTTTACCACAAACGAAGAAGCAAGAAAGCGATAACATTTTAGGTGAATTATTACCAAGATATAGTTCACTCGCCAAACTAACAAGAGTTTTAGCATGAATAGTAAGATTTATCAAGCAAGCGAGATACAAGAAAAACCGCATGCAAACTTATTTTACATTACAAGAATTAGTAAATGCTAAGCATAAAATAATTATATATGTACAGCAAAGAGAATTTTCCCAGGAAATACATATTTCACAAGAAAATAAGCCGCTATCAGCAAAAAACAAGATATTGCAATTAAATCCATTCCTTGACAACGAGGGACTTCTCAGAGTCAGAGGAAGACTAAACCATGCCAAAAATAATCAAGATATGATGCATCCGATTATCATAGCTCATGAAGGACACTTAGCAAACTTAATTATAGATCTAGCACACAAACTGACCTTCCATGGAGTGGCACGGGTGACATCAGCATTTATTCGCAAGAATTACTGGATCATAGGTGGTAATCGAGCGGTCAAAAGGCGTATACGTACCTGCGTTTCCTGCCGTAAACACAATCCAAGCAAGCAAGTGATTTACCTACGCAGAGATGTAACGCAAAGCCTTTTGAACATACAGGCATTGACTTTACAGGGCACGTGCTCATAAAGGCCAACAAGGGCCGTGGTATCAAGACCACAAAGGGCTACGTTGCTGTATTTGTCTGTATGGTGACCAAGCTTGTTCATGTAGATTTGGTCTCAGACCTCACATCATCAGCAATCGTACCTACGTTGCGAAGAATGGCTGGAAGAAAGGGCTCGCCGAAACACTTGTACAGCGACAATTGTACGAACTTTGTCGGCGCCAAAAAAAATTTACAAGAAGAACTGGAGCAGATACAAGAAACATTCGATCAAGACTTCATCAAAGAAATTACTAGCATGGAGATCGAATGGCATTTTAATGCGTCCTCATGGCCTACAGCAGGAGGGCTGTGGGAGGCTGCGGTCAAAAGTTTAAAATATCATTTAAGAAGAGTAGTTGGAGAGCAAAAGCTCACCTTAGAAGAGTTCAGCACAGTTCTGGCCCAGTTAGAAGCAGTACTTAACTCGAGGCCACTGTGTCCACTGACAGAAGATCCCAACGACTTAGATTTCCTCTCTCCGTCAAGCTTTATCAATCTAAATCAAGACATGACTTTAATAGAAACAGAAACAGATATGCGGACGAGATGGCATTTAACTCAAAAGATAGTACAAGATATTTGGAAACGTTGGCATACGGAATATCTCACTCAGCTGTCAGCAAGAAGCAAGTGGAGACATTCTCAACTAGACATTCAACTAAATGACATTGTTACAATCAACGATGTAACTTACCTCCTGGGAAGTGGGCAGTTGGCCGTGTCGTCCAGCTGCATCCCGGTGCCGATGGCCACGTCAGGGTGGTCACATTGAAAACAAAGAATGGGCTTATCAAGAGGCCTATTCTGAAGTCTGAAGATGTCTATTCTCCCAGTGAATGATAGAACCGACAAACAAGAGTTGCGTTTCAACGAAGTGAAAGATGGCAAGCCATATCAAAACAAAAAAGTAAACTACAGCTTCTCATCGCTGGTAATGTAACTTTTATCTTTCATGAGCATTTTGACCACAGCCCACAGTGCATACAATATTACACCATTAAAAGACAATCAAGGTGTTTATTTTGACAAAATTGCAAACATGCAATTAATCAGAGATGAATGGAAGATAGTCACTTACTATGACAAGAATTCATTTTGGCAAGATACAGAAGCATGAAGTAAATATCTTAGCTACTTGAATCAGTTATGCTACAAGTTTAAAGAAATGTCACATTGTGACGTCATACAAGTTCAACTGCAGCATGGATTCTCAGAACTCGAGTACTATAACCACCTGTTGCTGAATCAGCATTCAAGCACGCGCCGCACACGAGAGTTGCGCCGCCGCAAGCGAGGTCTTATCAACGTTGTAGGTTATTTAGCAAACGACTTATTCGGTGTACTTGATGAGAGATTCGCAGAGAAATATAAACAAGATATTCAATCAATACATGACCATGAAAATCTTATGCTTTCGCTCTTGAAACAACAAACAACGGTCATTGAAGCAGAATACAACGTTTTGAAAAGGAACGGGCAAGCAATTAATAAGCAACACAAGATGCTTAATTCACTATCAATCAAGTTAGATAAGATAAAGAACGTTTTATTGAACGAATCAGAGAGAAATCGAGTCATGAATGATTTCAGTACGGGAGCAATTGCTACAAGCAATGTTTTAAGACAACTAAAAACCATCCAAACAAGTTTATTAGATACCATAACAGATGTTTATCACGGGAGACTCAATTATCATTTATTGTCACCAGAACAACTGAAGGACACTCTGAATACAATATCGAGTCATCTTTCCAAGGATCTTACGTTACCGATCATTAACTCACAAAATAAATTTAGAAACATTTATCATTTATTGACAGTCAAAGCAAGAATGACTGAAGAATTTTTAATCTTCGAATTGAAGTTGCCTCTGGTGTCCAGAGATACATTTTCAATCATGAAAATTATTCCAATACCTCAACTTGTAGGTAACTTAAGCATGGACTTTAACTCCGTTTGCTGAACATGTTTCAATCAATTTGAAGAAAGACTTGTTTTTTACCGATGTCTATTTACGACGTCCACATGTGTCTACGTGACAATGTCGATAATTATCTATGTCATATAGAGAAGCCGATTTATCATCTCAAGAATGAGGAAAAGTTATGTGAATTAGAACCTGATACCAGTTAATGCAAGATCAGCATTACGACTTGTTCGAATAAATGGACAGCTCTTAGCAAAATAAACAATTATGCATTTTTCTGCCGTAGTCAGTGTCAAATAAGAGTTCTATGCGACGATAATGTGTCGCCGGGGCAGTTAGTAAAAGCAGGCATATTGAGAGTCGAACACAACTGTTAAAACCGAAAGTTGTACGGTTTACTCACGCAAAGAAGGCTTTAGCACTTCGGACATAAGACCATATTTCAAGCTACCTGAGATAGAACCAATCAATCATATCATAGACGTAGGCATCCCAAGTCTACTGATAGAAAACTTTACACTCCTCTCGAGCGACAAGGAGCTTGACGAGATTAAGAAGCAACTCCGCATTCTTAAAGCAAGTGATAATTTGCCAAATCAAGTATCTTATCACGATATCTATCACTACACCTCATTTTACATGGTTGATGGAGTTGCGTTGGTGGTTGGAGAGCAGTCTTCATGGTACGACGGCTGCGTAACAGGCGAACCGCATCTCTCGAGGTGGCAAGGGCCGCATTGTCGAGTCTACAGACCGCTCAACACGCGACACCGGCACGGGCAGAGGCGGGGCCCTCTATCTCATCGTTCACGGTTCAATATAGTATTAGTGCGCGTAATCAGTGTGAGATTCCGTGTGTATCAGATTACAGTGAAATTCCAAAGGTGCATAAGTTAAACAAGTGTACAGGGCCTATGTCACGTAAAACGGAGTTCAAGTAGAGATTCTAAACATAGAATAAGGACTCATTGAAAACACCTTGTCAATCATCTACTATATGGACCAATTGGCTTCACCTTGTTACTCATCTTTTCATGTTCATCTCATTTTCATCTTTCCGCTCGCGAGCATGTACGGTGCAACCGCACATTCTGCACTTCAGCAGTTTACGCCACACATTCATTTCAACTCATAACAATTAGCTCAGTTCGTGTTGGGCTATCAAGTCAGCCAGGCGTCCTCGCTACAGCCAACAAGGGCCGCGACACTCAATTCATTTCCACACCATCAGTCCATTAAGCTCATTTTACTTTAAGTACCATTGGAACAATACAGTAGTGCTTTTAGTACTTTACCTTCTTGCATTCCATTCATCCCTCATCTAAAAGTAATGTACGGTCTAGCAAGGGATCATACAATATCACACTACAAAATAACTAATTATCAGTGTTGTACAAAGACCAATAAAGATATGTAATGATTAAATATAACGTAAAATAATGTATGAAAATCAGAAATAAGGTTGAATTAAGTCATGTAGCAGTATGTAAAAGGAACGTCGTAAAAACGGGTAGTTGAGATGCGTTCAAAATATGGTAATATTTATACCCTTGACGTAGAATAAGCTTATAGAAAGTTTAATATTAAAAATGTTTTTAATATTTAATTTTTAACATTGTGATAAGCTTAATTAATGTGCAATTCAATTAGCTAAATTTTAAGATATATTACATTTCTAAACATAGTCAGGTGAAAAATGGGCATTCTACTTTGCGGACCGTGACGCCGTCATGCCTACCATAGCTACGTAGAATCAGCTCTTAGATACGGAGTCGTTTTCTGGGGTGAATCGACATACAATAATAAAATTGTAAACCATATTTTGAATCTTTGAAGCTATAGCTTCACCAACTGTCCCATGAGTGTAGATTACATTTAGCACGTACGCATTTTTGTTGTACTATGAAAACGTAATTATTGTATAGCTGTCAGTATTCCACAGAAAATAATGACACTGACAGGTATTAACCGTAGTTTATGTGCTGATCGCGTTCAGTTTCATTGGTGAAATCCGCCCAAGTACCAAGCTACTTCAGTGACGGCAACAGTAACAAGCAGAGCAATGCGAAATGCTGGTGATTCTGTTCCACAGACCAGGTGGCCATAAAAGAGGACAGTTTGTTTGGTGTAAGTCGTAAGAAAACTACTCATTATTCTGTGTGGTGGGTACTTTACTTAAGCTGTACTTAAGCTTTATATTTTAACCACCGAGACATAAAGAAAGGTGCACTTGTTATAATTGATTTGAAACATAGAGTGGATAATTTTACAGGTTTGACGGTTTTCATGGCTTTTTCTTTTACTATTTTTATTTTATTATTTTAGCTGAATGTATCCATAAGCGTTAAACAGACTACCCAGAATAAGCATAAATTAAACCTAGCTGACTAAAACTTCTTAAGGTATCCCAGGTAAAAGATAATACCGTGTCTGCAGTTCCGTGAATATGAAAATCTAATCAGGATGTTGGAGACTCTAGACGGGGATTCGTGGGGGCGCCCCGAGCGGGTCGAGGGAAACTAAGAGCCGCAGCGCCTCTACTTACGGAGAGTCTTCAGCCCGAGCTGCTGGAGGAGGTAGTAGCACGCCGCTTGCGAGGCAGCTCTACGTGGGGATCGTGCGATTGATGGCCCTGTAACAGGCCCCCGATCTGGGCGGCTGACCTGACGGCCGCTAGAATCTCTGTTCTGCGAAAGCTGCAGAGAGCAATGGCCGTCAGAGTCATAAGAGCGGCGCTATTAGACGTTGCGGGGGGAGTCAAACACCTCACTTCCCCCCATCCCGAGGAGGCCCGCCGAGGCAGGCCGGAACCAGTCGGGGTTGCGGAAGAATCCTATGTTCCCCCGACCCCGACGTAGGTGTGAGATGGAACACCGGGGTGGTTTTTAGTCAGTAAGAGTCTGACAGTCCCTGAGGATTTTCCACCCCGGAACAAAAAAAGAACAAAGAAAAAGGTTGACTTCCTAACTTATATCAAAGATAACGCTTGCAACTATGCCTCCATCATTGGTTAAAAAATCGCGCACGCTCACACTAGCACCACAATTTAAACTAGTAAATCATATTCTCGGTCATCCTATCTGTTGCAGCATTCATTGACCGTAAAATCTTTTTATTATGTGCCTCTACGTCCCGGCTCGAATCCGATTCAGTTTTCCAATGTCACATAAAAATTCTAAGATATTTTGTTAGATAACACGTAGTATTACTAGTTGGTTGAAAATTTTTATTATTTCTGCTGATTTGGGATTGGATCCTTGTTCGGTTGGACATATTTATGAGTAGTTTATCATCTTTGCTGGGTCTGTAAAGTTTGCTGTGTTTTGAATGGTAGGTATGTGATGGGTAAGGCATGGTTCACGAGCCGCTCTATTTTGTTCAGAAGTTCTTGTTTTATGTGATTGTATTTCTATTGAGTTGGTACTGGTATATCATAGTTTATTTTTGAAATCTTTTCTTCGATACAAAATTCCTTGAAACTTCTGCTTTCTAAATTATTTTCCAAATTTCATATTTATAAGATTTCGGCATAGAACCGAAAATCCGATGTCACATGTCTTCACATTTGACATCTACCATCTCACACTGGGCCCGCGTGGTGGGTTACGGCCCACTCTCTCTCACCGAGAGGAGGCCTGTGTCCCAGCAGTGGGCTGTATTTGCTACGCGAGAAACAGACACCACTTTTTATAAATAAAATTGTCTAGAATCAAAAATGACGAGATCAACCCTCTTCTCAGCACACAGCCTCAAATTCGTCGATCGACGAAATTTTCAACCAATGCTCGCTCTTGCACGATCCCCTAATTCACGTGCACCGCACAGACCACCTACGCTACATACCCGGAAAAGACTAATGCCACGCTGTGCGGATTACGTGGACAAATATTCCATATCCGCCAGTATTAGGCCCCGGCCTAGTTTCGGCCCGATTAATAGCTTTGTGGCTACGGAGGCCAGAACAGGGATTATATGAAGACAAACTGTTACTGGACAAAATGCGGTTTCATATAAATGTAGCTTCGTGTGGACAGTAAATTCTGGCTTTTGATTTGTTGTGTGCAATTAGTTGGAAACTGCGCTGGTATTGTGAAATTATTAACTGCATTTGAATTAGTGTTATGCGAAGAAGGGGCCGTTTGCTCGTTTTTTCGCCTGTGTGTATTTTTATATCCAGGTCCGAAGTTAGATACCTACCTATCAACAGTTTTGACATACTGGGGGTAGAAAAACCTATCTATCTCTGGTTTTAACGTCCCAATAATCTATAAAATTTGAAGAAATCTTACTGGCCCACGCTATCTATCGATGGGTGGGTCTATCGAGTGAGAAAAGTCAAAGTATGCGTCCCAATGACGTTTTAACAGATTTATTTTGACATGAAAGTTACTAAAGATGACAGATTGGTATATTGGCTGAATTGCAGCGTTATACGTATTGTTTACCAACAAAAAAAACCACTCCCACCACAACCAGTCACAACTTTATATCCAAAATAAAATGTCGATGTCCGAAGTAGTGAAAGTGATTTTGAAATGTTAACAGAGTTATCCGACTGGAAAAGTGATTTCGAGGTTCAATCACAGAGAACTTATAAATGCCGCATCGACCACATGATCAATTTAAGTTGTAGTGAATTTACATATCGATTTCGTTTAAATAAAACGACAGTGAGTAATTTACTAATCGAAACATATCCTCATATAAAAGTTACCTAAACAAGGTTAGTGAATTTTAATTCCCTCACTAAAACAAACCGTTTTATGATTTGAATGGCTAGCAGTAAAGAACGAACCTCTATTTGATGAAACCCAAGGAATATGTACATTCGCCATCAGATCGTATCGGGCGAGGTACTCAAATATTTCGGAGCAGCATTACTTTTCAATAAATTCGTTACACTAGTTATGGTCAATAACATCAAAACATGCAATTTGTCATAAATATAAGAGCAGCGACTTAATTCAGAACACTTAACGAGGTAACACATACCGTCAAGGTATCTACGCAGTCAGGATGATCATAAAAATCGGAACATTTATGGAAAATATACCATATTTAAGTCTGTATCATACAGTTTAAATTCGTTAATAGATTGACTTTTAATTTGTCAAAAATGATTTTGACAACTAGAATGCCAGTCGCTCTTCGAAACGCGCCTGCTACGTTCTAAAGATAAATGGACAAATTCTTACAAGGATTGCACGCGAAGTGTGTATTAAGCTATTTAGATCATCTAATTATAAGATCTAATACTTTCACTGAACATATAAACGACATAAGAGAAGTATTTATTAAACTGAAAGATTACAAGCTACGAGCCAACAGAAAGAAATGTAAATTTATGTGCTCTGAAATTAAGCATCTTGGACACGTCATCGTTTCAGAAGGTATCAAAAGAGACCCAGAGAAAATATCTGCTATTGCTGATCGACAGACAGGTGCCTAAAAACCCAAAACAATTAATACCTTTTTTACAAACCGTTTCATGGTATCGGAGATTTATTTATAATTTTGTAGACACTGCTAGACCACTTACTAATCGAACGAATAAGAAAATAAGCTGGAAGTGGGAACAAGAGCAACAAGAAGCATTCATGAAAATAAAAAATGCATTGACTACAACACCAGTGTTAAAACAGTCAAGTGAGGATTTACCCTTTGCTATCAAGACTGATGCCAGCCAGTATGCCATTGGCGCAGCTTTAGTGAAGGGGGAGGGAGACAATGAGCACCCTGTTGAATACGCAAGTAGACTCTTAACACAAGCCGAACGCAATTACAGTGACACAGAAAAGGAAGCGCTAGCCATAGTATGGGCTATTTCAAAATTTCGTGCCTGTAGCCCCTGGAACGTACAAAGTCAGGAGAAGTCCGCGTCAAAAAAGGTCAACATTCGTACAAAGTCAGGAGAAGTCCGCGTGTGTGTACTCAGCATCATACCGCTATATTGTCTCTGCCCGGCCACCTATCTCGCTCTAACTTGTACCAGAGTGTAGGTAATAGAGTAGGCTAGCCATACAAAACGCAAGCTAAACATTGCGTGACATGCTCGACATGGAATGTTTCAAATATGACGGCCACGGTGACGCGTCCATTACGTTTCAAAACTCGGATTTTCAACACCCAAATTAATAACCATGAAGCTATTAATACACCTTTCACGGATTAAACAGCATGGACGGGTAAGTAATCAACAGTTTTTAATAGCAGCATTGTGTAATGTTTAGAGATTTAGGACTGAACTTGTTAATTCAACAAAAACAGTTAGGAATTTCGCGCGTCATGGCTGTACTTTTCGACTCGTTAAGAGTGGAAAATACACTATTGACTGTAAAATGTCTGTCTAAACATGATTTAGATACGTTACTACGTATGTATTAGCCATTTAAATAGTGAAATACAATGTAGTTTTGCGAAATTATTTAAATGTAAAAAGGTAAACATTGAAAAAAAAGATGCGGACTTATTCAGACCGGTTACGGTCAGGCATTCGGTGTTTATGTCACGTGACCGACGCCATGTTTTTTACTAAATTGTACACAGTATCGACAATACCGACAATGATCAGTAACATATTTTTGACCGACTTGAAGAAAAATAATTATTTTTTATTTTATTTAAATTTTTTTATTTTATGTTTTTTTAATATTTTTAATTGCTTTTTAACCAGGTTTGAGGAATGTGTGACGGCACCCATCGAGCATCCTCGACAGAGTCTGCGTGATCAGGACATGTTCCAGCACCTCACCTATGGTAAGTAGCTGCTGATTTTTTTTCAGGTCGGGATGGGGCTAGGGGCAAACAAGTTCCCACAGATGTTTTACCTACTTATTATTTATTACACAGGAAGCGAAGCAGACTCCGATTCGAGTGATGACGACGATGTGGTGCCGTACCTGGGACTTCCAAGGGCGCTGAGGAGCTTCTGGGAGACGCCACTGGACGTGGAAGATGACCACCTCCTAGAAGCTCCTCCTGTTCCTACCGTTACGCCCATGGAGACTTTAAACTTTTAACTTTATCGTGATTTGCGTTTTTTTTTTTTTTAGGTAAAAAGTACAAAAAAAACCATAAGAATTTCATACTAAAAAGAAAATCGCATGATATTAATTTTGTGTTTCATTGTTGTTAAGATTTGACGTTCTGGTTATTTCCTGTACTGTGTCCTTTGATTTTTTATTACTTTGATTTTTTATTACTTGATTTTCATTTGTTTATTTTGATAATGTTTTCGTTAGGCAACATGCCTTTGTGTATTGTTTTTTCATTAGTAAATATCCTACTAGTGTAGATCGCATAGTCAGATTTAAAATAAATGCAATAATAATTACTTTTTGTTTCAAAGTATGAAAGGGTCTTTTTTAACGCCTTTTTTTATGGGCTTGCATTGTGACTCACTCATTGTAAACTAAACATTTCTAAGAGCTAACGCTTTGTCTGTGTTATATTTGTGAATCAAGATAAGCAATAACGTAAACACATAAGCCGCTCGGCTCAATGACTTCCCGTTATGAATGTGTAAACATACCCTATTTTTTGCTAATCGGCTCGGGTCGCCCACTTGAGACTTGTTATTGTAATGCGAGTCCTTTGTATAAAGTGTTCGGAGAGGTCTGTTTTTTTTATTGTTTGTTGAATATGATGTGTCTACAAGTAAATTATACAATAACTGCTGGAAACAATGCTTTTATTTTATAAATATGACGACTTTAGTACAAAAAAGTGGGAAAAAGTCACTCAGCCTACTTTCAACTTACTATTAACAATAAATAACAAGGTAAGGCTATACAAACCCCTATATAATCAGATAGCTTAGTTAATAAACATTTCACAGACGTAGGGTTTGTCAAGCTGCGATGCGCAGTTTCTGAGATATCGTAGTTTGAGTGAACGCGGATAAGTCGCGCGAATTATTCGCGCGCGATACGTACGTACGTTTAATCGTGTATTTTATTCGCGTTACGGCGGAGGGGATATAGAAGGAACCAAGTTCAAAACTATTACAGAACATCAACCGTTGAAATGGTTACTGGTCGCTTAGCACGATGGGCACTACAGCTGCAACCATCCGAGTTCAAAATCCAATATACTCCAGGACGAACTAATGTAGTAGCTGATACATTGTCTCGACCACCGTGTGAGCATCATGATGGAAAATGCATCATATGCAGCACAGAATAAGATCTACCTAGATACAATGAAGTTAAGAGATGAACAAATTAAAGATGACACCCTTGAAACTATCATAAAAATATTAGAAGAGGGAAAAGAATCAACAAGTTATGTGGAATACATAAAGAAAGGATACCTACTTCATAAAGGTGTCTTATATCTTTACATGCCCGATCAAGAAACTGAAAATGCAAAGTGACTAGTTCCAAGTAATGAAATACAAAACTTACTGAACGCTTACCATGACTTTATCTTTTTTTAATCTTTATTGGAACAAAAACACATTTTACAAAAAAAAATGCGTACGCAAATGGCTAAATTAGTTACAAAACAGTGTCGCAGCTGTTAACGCCCACCTCCAAGAGGGAGACTACGGCGTTCCAGATTCCAGGGATAAAAATACAGTAGGGGTTTAAAAAATCGTAAGTGTTTAACGTTGTGCATGTGGGGGTATTGTATGTGAGTGTAGTGCGTGTTACAAAAAAACACTTACTGAAAAAGTTTGAAAGTCTCCAATCGCGGAGTCATCCATTGTATTATAACAGATTGAATTTCATGCGAATCAAACAAATGGCTCCTTAAGCGAAGCGTTGCTATACCACAACTTGTGCAGCGTCATTTCTCCATTAGAAATAGGGTAAAAATCTGTTGATCAAAATCGAGTAGTCAAGGTAAATCGAAATAAGCAAAGTCTGTGAGCAACGTATCAATTTACGAGTAGTTAAGAACAGTTTAAGGTAAGATGAGGCTGACATGCCACTGTAGATAAAAGCCTCTTATGAAAAAGAAGAATAAAAAAAAGGTATAAATTTTATTTTCATAGAAACAAAGCCAAAGGTCGTCGTAACACCACAAGAAAACATTCAAGATGCGAGCCACAAAAATCTATTTATTGGCTACACACGAATGACATAAACTGTCATGTCATTACGAAAGTGAATCGGGTGGGACCTGGCGCGGCAAGCATCTCGTAGTGCAGCTAGCGACGGATGGTGCAAGGTCTATGGTACACACGAACAGAACTTGTGTTCGGCAGTCGGGCGCGGTTTTTAAGTCTGGCTTCAACTAATAACTTTGAGTCTGGGTTTCGGTTAGATTTGGTTGAAATTTGCAAGATAGCATCTGAGAATATTGGGAGAGCTGCTGCGTCGCAAAGGGAAAAATGAGACCGTTTTATAGGGGCGATTCCTTCTTCATTGAATGTGACAGAGGGGTCCGACTATGCTTTGCAGGGAGAACCGACTTCCCTTTGTTTTGTGTCTAATAGAGCATACACATATAGTCGTAAGCGTTTGCGTGCCATGCCCGGGGATTGTGAGGGCTTGGTGGATGTAGCTACCACCTTGACTGGTAGCTTGAAGGAAGCCAAGATGTCGGCAGTTCGGGATTGACGAGTGGAATGGGTGTCGTCGGGTGGTGGCAGTGATGTATTGTCTATTTGTAGTTCACGTACGTTAACCACCAGCTCTGGAAACCTCTTGGCATCGGAAAAGGAATATATAAGGGACCGACTCATGCAGGTTGACGTCCTATGATGTGTGTTATTGGGTGGTCTAAAGAACTGGAATATGCAGGCTGATATTCTGGATCATATTATAAAGTGACCGTCTAGTCTGAGAGGCTATGAGATCAATGGAGATATGTGTGGGTGGTACTAGTGCGTGATCGGAGCGACGCAGATGGGTTGCCCGGTCCATGTTATTTGGCGAGATAGCTGGTTGGAGGGACGCCTATTTCAGTTGTCCGGGTCAGCTCCTAAAGGTTGAGTTTGTGGGAATATAAAACATTGTACTGTATGTCACTGATGGACGAGCGTAAAAAGTAATGAATCTACCAGTTTTATTCTCTTTACAGAAAAATGGGCCCGCGGTTACTTACGGCGACATAAGAGGATGGAGACGCACAAGGACGCGCAAATGTCGGTCTGGCCGTGACGGCGCTTCAATACTAAAATTATTGTTATTTAGATTTCATAGTTGTTGCTGTTAGTTTAGTGTTATGAACATGAATTATGTGTCTGCTACGACATATTCGGTGACATGATACTATGACACAACACCGAACACTTACTCGTATGCACATTGAATTGACGATTTTCTGGCTTTCTGACTTGAGACTCGGTCGGCATTACACAGGCCTGCTACGCGACCGGTGGAGTGTCTAAGTTGTGTCTATTATTAAAATTCAAATAAAAACGAATAATTAGCATATGAGGTTACCCTGTATAGTCCGCAATGACTGGTCCAGAGAACAACAAAAAAAAAGGAAAAAAAATATTAGTACTGAAGGTTCAATAACGAACGGTCCAGAATTAGTAGCAAGCTCTGAAGGGGTGAACCGGTCCAGATTGCTAAAGTCCTGTAGGCTTAATAACAAGCGGTCCAGAATGAGTTGCAAACTCTGCAGGGGTGAACCGTACAAGATTGCTAGTATTAGGATAAATCACGAAGGCTCGATGTCGAGCGGTCTAGAGTAAGTAGCAATCTGTGAAGGGATGATCCGGACCAGATTGCTAGTCAGGATGAACGAACATTAGTAATAACGTTCTGTCATTTTAGATAATGCTTGATGAGACTACGCGTACGAGGACGTCCGCATGTCAGTATGGCCGTGTCGGCGTGATCTTTGTAAACGACAAGTGCAGCGGGCCGAGTTACGCTGTGCAAAGTGGCACATTCACCTCCCCACTACTCAGGCCACTTTATGTAAGCGAGTGCGCAGCGTTGGAAGGGATCATTCTTGTGGCAGGCTCGGCCCAGTGCACCTGCTGTAGCGCCTAGAGCTATTATATCGACCCATTTAATTAATTTACAAGCTGTTGGAATAAATAAGTTGGTTACTCCGATATTTTTCATACTTTCATTTAATATGTCGGACCTCTGCCTTCAGGTATTATTATATTTCATGGTGATTATTTTATAAGAAATTGTGAGTGAAACAAAGTGATTGTGCTATAACTAGTGTCTCTATTTTCTTCGTCCGACAATCCACGCCTACTTACAAAGTGCAAGTGTAATATCACTGTTAAGGGCCTATCCCGATACATACATTAGAGTAGATACAACATAATATTGTTATCGGATTGTTTTTAAATAAAGCAATAATTTGAGTTGTAGAAATAATAATATTGATTAATGATTAATTTTGTAGGTATTTTTTGTGGGAAGGGGATGTACAAAACTTAGCAACATTGATTTCCTTAATTTCATTCAAGTTTGTATACGTCTTTTCATTCTACGTAATTTCATTCAAGTTTGTATACGTGACTGCCTCGTTGGTCTAGTGGTTGCAATCGCTACTGCTGAGCATGGGTTCGATTCCCAGATCGGGCAACGTGTTTTTGGGTTTTTCTCTCCGGAATTTCTCCGTAGCAGCCCGAAGTCTGGATTTGTGCCCGGTAGATGGCAATAGGCTCGCCCCTTATTACATGGGACATAAACATAACTGGCGAAATGTGGGTGTACTATAGGTACACCTCTGCCCAACCCTTCGGGGAAACTAGGCGTGATGTTATGCTATGTTTTTGTATACGTTCGTTGTCTTGCCGTCGTGTCGTGATTCGATTGTGGTCTAGGTTTCTTTTAAAAATAAATTCATCGTGTAGGAAGAGGAGGGTTGAAAATATTGTAATGTCAGTATTTAAAAGTGGGGATGACTGTGCCAAAAAAACTATGAATTATACTTAGAACAGTATAAAACTGCCTATGGGGCAAGTAGAAATCCGGCAAGTACCAATTGGTAAAAAAAAAAAAAAAAAACAATTTTTTTACAACCTACGTTGCAAAACCTTAAAAAATGACGCTTGCAATAAATGCGACACGCTGCACGTAAAATTTGCCAATACCACGGAAACTGAAGCTGCCAAGTTTAAAAAAGAAAACCTTAAGAAAAAACATGAATGACCATCTGAAAAAGCGACCACAGACAAAAAGTTTGAAAGTCTAACTTGCGTAACATAATCAGCCTATAATATGCCGCACTGCTGGGACACAGGCCTCTTCTCTGTGAGAGGGAGTGGGTCGTAATCCACCACGTGGGTCCAGTGCGGGTTGTTGGTTGTCACATGTCTTAGATCTTGTGGTTGTGGTTCTAAGACGTGCCGGTTTCCTCACGATGTTTATCTGCACCGTTTTGAGAGCAGTGGTGATGAAATAATTTACACAAAGTAAATTGCAAACCAAAACAAAAAATTGGCAATAAAACTGCGCTGCATCTTATTACATCAGCACCTAAGCCGACTACTCCTCAATCCAACGCTTGGCGCATACTGTTACCAGCTTATAATAGATTAACTCGAAGTTTAACAATGCCATAAACTAGCCAGGTCACGAGCATGATGCGTGTCTAACAAAACAGACGGCAATATATTTTAGTTTCGTGTAGTGCGATGCGAGTGCGCGACTTTACGTCAGTGTGTGCCGTGCAAAACTGCGATCTTTGTGGTGTGTGTCGTTTAATCACATGCAGTCGTACCGCGAGTTCACAGCAATAAGACTCTTAACGTGCCTATCCACTTTTTAACTAAGCCTTCAAAAGTGGATAGGTACGTTAAGAGTACTGTACGTGTTTTTGTAAATTCTAAAAAGGTTTTTCACCGTATGCCTGTAATATTTTCAATGACTCCGAACACGAAATTCCATTAGCAATGCAAAATTAAAGACAAACTCTTTGTTCGATGTTTTTGTCCATTATGAAATTCACAATACACACTAGATATGATCTAATTACAACAGCACTGTATTTAATATAAATCACAGATGCAACTCAAACTTCGCCCCAAAATGGAAAACAGTTTTATCAATCTAATAACAACAAGAAAAAAAATGGAAACATAAACAAATCATCCATTCCCTATTTGTTTTTGACAGAATGTAAGTGTGGAAGTTTGGATTAGGCAAAGCTAAACAGGTCAAATCATACTCGCTATGTCAACAACAACATACTAATGGCGATTATGGTCTGGCTCGGAATGCGGCCCAGGCAATGGACAAAAATGAAAAACGTTTAATTTTTTTAAATATTTTTTTATATTCTTAATACGAGGCCTTTGGCTACTTTATTTGTGTGTAATTTGTGTTTTTATTTTTATAATGTGTGTTTTGTTTGTGCAAAATAAACAATTTTTCTTTCTTTCTTTTCTTTTCTTTCAATTGTACACACGGTTCCAAAAATAACGGGTCAGTCACATAAGTTCGAATATCTACAAAACTGTAAGAGTTGGGATCAATGAAATGAAAACAGAATAAAGACTATTTAGTTGCGCTTCTTATTATATACTTTTTATACTGGCTGATGAATGAAACTTATTTACAAAAAACAAAATTTGAAAAAAATAAAATTTTTGAAAACAATTTTTTTGCTTTATGTCATTATGGTTTCTTTGCATTTCTATTATAATATTGTCAACGACTTCCACGTGCATAATCAGTATTCTGTGAGGTGGAGCATAGCAGTCACGTTAGATGAATGTACCAGAATCCTGACTTACTTGTATAATAAAACCACTTCTTAGACTTATTTAGTATATTTTACCAACATGAAAATGGACACTAACATTCGTTATTACGAGTATAATCCGTATCATTTAACTTAGCTATAATTAAGAACGCCGTCCTAGGTCGACTCCTCAAAAAAACTGCCCGAGCGACTCCAAGCGTGAGGCTAGTTTTTTTCTTTTTTCCCGCCATCATGCTATTCAAACGGCATCGCGGTTGGCTGTGTTGCCAATTTAAATAAATAGAATTCCAGAACATAGTATTTACAAACAAGAAATCATGACATTCGGCCATCCGACACCGTGCTACTCCCGGAGCACCACTCCCACTTTAACCCGCTCAATCAGTTCTTATTTCAAAATACAAAAATAAGGAAGCTATGAGAAAAATTAAACAATAATATTTAGTACAAGAGCCAGGGTAGATGTTTCTGACTTTAGAGCGTAAATAAAGAAATTAAATGAATTATTAACAATCACAATTTTCTAGAGTTACATACTATAACATGGATAAAAAAACAAAAAAATATTGTGAACTTTAGTTTTTTTTTTTTTTTGCATTAGGTTAACAAAAATATTTATGAAATTTATGAAATCATGACATTCGGGATCCTTTACAGGTACCTAACTGTCATATTTCCAAAATCATCCTTACAAAATAATTATTGTCGAATACAACTAAGTACACTGTAGGCAAATATTTAGCAACTAGTTTCCTCATCTGAACTAATATTTACATTATCGTCCAACTCAAGAGCCTTAAGATGTATCCAGGGTCTAATTCTATCTGAAGACACAACACTTTCATAATTATTTTTCCTTTTCCTATTAAAGCCAGGTACATCACTTATCTTATATCTATCGTTACCCAATACTTCTATAACCTTATAAGGACCTATAAACTTTGACAGAAGCTTTGTACTCTTGCCGTCATTATTATAATTGGTCCGGGTTAGTTTAACTAAGTCACCAACCTGATACTCAGGGGCAGACGTACGACCAATGTCATGTTTACGCTTTTGTTCTTCTTGACTCTTCTTAATAGATTCGCTGATATTCTCGCGTAATGACAACAAATCTTTGTTTTGTGACTGTTGTGGCACATTAAACTTATTTGATAAACTATCACGCATTTTCAATCCGAACAAAGCCTCTGTTGCCGTTTTTTTTGTAGTCGCATTAACAGTATTGTTAATGCCCCACTGAACCTTACCAAGACACTTGTCCCAGTCACGCTCATTTCCATTAAAATTTTGAGCAGATAATGAATTTAAAATAGTTTGATTAAACCTTTCGGCTTGTCCGTTTGCTCTGGGACAAGCGACTGCATTGAGTACATGTTTTATACCAAGACAATCGCAAAAGGTTTCGAAAGCTGTGGATGTGAACGAAGTGCCACGGTCCGATATGATTCTAGCTGGTGTACCAAAGTCAGTGAAAATATTCTCCAAGATTTTAATTGTGCTCTTTGTTTTCGTATCTTTCGCTGCTTTGACGAATACGTACTTAGTGAACCCATCTACAATCGTAAGTATGTAAGAATTGCCGTTTCTGCTTCTTACGAACGGTCCTAAATGGTCAATATGAATGGTGTGAAACGGTACACTTATTTTCTCTATTGGGAAAAGTAGACCCTGCTTCTTTTTAGCAGCACTATCCTTACTGTAAGCACATTCAATGCAGGAACCTACATATTTCTTTACAAATCTTCGTAGTTTTGCGAACCAAAATTGGCTCTTTATTCTTTCTAACGTTTTTGCATAGCCTAAATGCCCGATGTCATCGTGGTTAGCTTTGCAAACCTGCCAACGAGCACTTCGTGGTACTACAAGACATAAATGGTCATCAACTTTGCGATAGAGTGCATTATTTTGGACAGTATATTTTTGCTTTAGATCTTCAAAGTCAGGGTCAGCTTCAGGTTTAAGAACTCTTACAATTCGAGACGTTTCGGGGTCACCCATTTGAAGGGTAAGGAACCAGTTATCCGATTGAATATTAAAAACATTAACAGGCTGAATATCTCCTTCCACGTTAAGGCAAGTGTTTCTGCTTAAGGCGTCTACATGCGTCATATTAACACCCGGGTGGTATTCAATTTCAAAGTTATACTCACTTATTTGTAACCACCACCTTGCTATGCGCGGAACGAGATCTCTCTTTGTCAATGTTGTCCTAAGCGCGGCACAATCAGTAAATACCTTAAACGGCACTCTTAACAAGTACACCCTAAACTTCTTTAACGAACAGACAACGGCCAAAGTCTCCAACTCGTAAGAATGAAAATGTTTTTCATCCACGGTAGTCTGTCTACTAAAATAAGCGACAGGTTTTAGGACTCGGGGAGATGCTTGCCATTGCATGAGGATTCCTCCGATACCAAGGGCGCTGGCATCCGTATGTAACTCTGTCTCTAACTGCGGATCATATAAGGCTAAAACTTGCCTGGATAAAAGACTTTCCTTTAAGGAATCGAACGCAGATTGTTGATCACTGCCCCAACACCATGCATTTTTTTTAAAAAGTAATTTGGTCAGTGGTTGCGCTAACTCCCCGTATCCATTTATGAATTTACGGAAATATCCTGTTAGCCCCAAAAATTTACGGACTTCATGAACATTACTGGGGCAAGGGAATTCTTTAACGGCCAAAACTTTTGCTTCCCCGGGTCTTACTCCCTCGGCAGATGATTCGTAACCTAAATAGCTGATCGTAGTGTCGAAAAACCGGCATTTCGTTAATTTTAATGTAAGTCCGAATTCGCGGAGTAATTTTAAAATTTCTTCTAAGCGCTCAAACCCTTGTTCTATAGTTATAGACGGAATAAGTAAATCATCTAAATACGCAAGTGCATAATCAAATCGTCTATTCCCAAGAATTTTATTAATCACTCGCTGAAATACAGCAGGGGCGTTGGCCAGTCCAAACGGCATCCTTTTAAATTCATAGTGCCCGTCAGGAGTGATGAAGCCAGTGAGATGCCGACTTTCGGGAGACATACAAATCTGGTAATAACCAGACGCAAGATCTAATGTCGTAAAAAACTGATTGCCGCTTAAATTAGTTAACTGGTCTTCAATGAGAGGTAGAGGAAACCTGTCCTTAATTGTTTTGTTGTTAAGGGCTCTAAAATCTACACAGAGTCTTTGCTCACCCGATTTTTTTCGGACCATTAATATCGGGCTTGCGTAATCCGAACTAGATTCTTGTATAATATCCGTATCTAATAGTTCATCAACAATTTCACGCACCTGCACCCGTTCTGAAAACGATAACCTGTACGGCCGGTAAATAACGGGTCTGTTATCTGTAAGGTTAATTTTCATTTCAAAATCTTTAACACAACCTACTTCTTTCATATTGGTGGCAAAGCAATCGCGATACTTTTGTAATAACGTATACAACTTATCTTTATTGCTACTTGTTACATCCTCACCGACTTGAACTTGCGTTCTATCTAATGGTTCTAAAGAAAGAACAGAATTTTTTTAAATACGATTAACCTGACAGTTTTTGGCCTCAACTACTGGTGACGACCGTGCAGTTAATGTTTCAGCTTTAAATAAAAGAGGTGTCCGTGACAAGTTCGTTACGGCTATTTCTCCAGTGCCATTTGAAATGCCATAAGTCCCTTGTAACAAACGAAATTCTCTACCAGGTTCCAATGAGATATAACCCTCGACAAAGACGACAACGGAAAAAGAGGCATCCCTGACTGTGATGGGTACCATACAGGTATCAACAATCTTGATGGACTTCGAGGTAAATATTTTGAGAAGGATTTCAATTGGGAAGAGATTTTCTCCTGGAGTTTTGTAAAAGACTAATTGATTGCAGTCTTTTAAGACTGTAATAAAAGGAAGTTCGGTGAAGTTTTGCCCGATTAAGAGACTGTTTGTCATGAACTCGTCGCCGACTACTAGGACGTCTGACTGGGTCTCGATATCATCAAGTCTTAAATTCAGAGTAGACTTATACAAAGGTGAAACGCATGAATTGCCAAATCCTCTAATTACTGGAACGGTGTCAGAATTTTGCACGAGCTGAAGTTCTAATGCAAGGCTCTCTCGAAGTAAGCTGCATTCACTACCGAAGTCTATGTAAGCCATAAAGGGTCGACCGTTTATTAAAATAGCTTTGTAAAACTTATGATTGGCTGTCGCAATCGAAGTTGACGCTTTAGGGGTATCAATAGGTGTAGGTCTTATTTGATCATTAAACGAGACGATCTTTAATGTGTTCTTCTCTATGGTACTGGTACGAGTTTCATAACTTTTGGATCTCGGGACGTAATTTTCAGCAACGGGTCGCAACTTACAGTTTTCATGATCATGACCTATTCTGTTGCATTGCTTACATTTTGTTAGAGGTTTTGGACACTTATGATAAGGGTGACCTTTGTTACGACAGTTAAAGCAGACTATGGGACCTTCAGCACTAGAATTTGATCTCTGCTTATTTTGGTCTCTAACTCTGTTCGAATAGTACGTAATACGTTGAGCACAAAGAAAGTTAAGCAAGTCCTCGGGTTCCTCGCAGTTAAGTGCCTGTGCACCACTTCTAACTGACCTATCAGTAACTCCGTGTATAACACAATCAACAGCTCTCTTCCCCTTTATTTCACAACGGTTCAACAAATTCAACTTATCATAAAAATACTCGCGTAAACTTTCGTCGACACGAGTGGTACGACCAAGCATTTCTTCTAAAAGTCTGCCATAATTTTCCTCACTAGGGAATGCTCTTTTCAATTTTGCTTGCCACTCTTCCCAAGAAAATACGACTGTAGGAAGAGACTCGAACCATTTCTTCGCAAGTCCAACCAGTTTTTGGAGGGAGAAGTGAATGGTTTGCTTCTGATCCCAGTTATAAATTTGTGAACATTCATTAACTTTCCGTATCCAAGCCTCAATACTTTGTGACCTAGGCCGGGTCAAATTCAGGTATCACGTTATAAAGTTGACTACTTTGTAAGGAATTTGTGCTCTTACTTGGTTCAGTCTTCCAGGAAGTCAGGATTTTCAGCACGTCCTCCGTGGTCAATCCCTTAGAGTGTTTTCGAGACCGTCGTCGAATCCTTTCTTCAGCTGTAGATGACGAGGACGAGGGTGATGATGAGGATCGTCTCCGTTTTTCCTTGCGTCTACTACGCTTACGAAGAGGAGTATGCGATTCACCAACAGACTCTGCACCACTCATAGTGGCTGAAAAAATCAAAAAAAATCAAAATCAAAATATTTTATTTCACATAGACCTACATGGGCACTTATGAAACGTCAGATTCTAGGTGCACGGTTCCAATTGGTCGTTTCCCATGGAGAAGAGCCGGCAAGAAACTCCATGGTTACTCTTTTAAAAATATGTCTTTTACAATGTTTTCCAATTAGTGATTAACAGGTATGGGAGGACAGTGTAGGCCTGTCAACAGTTATATGTTAAACAAATAGACAATTGTCTATAATTTATAATCCACAGGGCCTACGACGTTCTCACATTTACAAAATATAAAATAATCTAATAAAGTAAAATAAAATAAAAAAAAAAAAAAATTAGGTATATAATGTCAAATAATGAAAGAATTATGTCAGAGATATGTAAAAGTCCATATCTAATAATAAAAAATAAAAATTAAACACCATTATTTGGGAGCAGTTATTAGAAATTTACATAGTGATGCCGTTCATGAGGTACCAGGGAAGCCACATGTGCAGAAGGAATTATTGCCAAACTTTCTTGTCTTCGACGTAGTCTTTAATATTATAGTACGCTTTTTTGATAAGGACACGTTTAATGTGGGCTTTGAACTTTCCATCGCTAAGTTCTGTAACCGACTTAGGCAACTTATTATAAAAGCGGATACTGTTTATCAGAAATGATTTGCTTGTTTTAGTTAATCTAAATTTGGGTATAACAATTTCATTTTTACTACGTGTATTTATATTATGGAAATCGCTTCTTATTTTAAAAAGTTCTAAGTTTTTGCGAACATACAAAATACTTTCTAAGATATAAAGGGAAGGCAGAGTGAGTAAATCAATTTCTTTGAATTTGTTTCTAAGAGACTCGCGAGGACCCATTTCATAGATCGCGCGGATTGCCCTCTTTTGTAAAATGAAAATTGAATCTACGTCAGCTGCTGATCCCCACAGCAGAACGCCATAAGACATAATACTGTGGAAATAAGCAAAGTATACCAACCTAGCTGTGGCTATATCGGTCAACTGCCTTATTTTTCTTACTGCATACGCAGCTGAACTTAATTTACCTGAAAGAGCTCTAATGTGAGCGCCCCATTGCAATTTAGAATCTAAAGTAATTCCTAGAAATACAGTTTCCGTAATAGCATCTACTTTCTTGCCATCAAGTTTTAAATTTAAACCCACTTGGGGTACATTTGGTAATGAGAACTTAAGACATTTAGTTTTGTTCGCATTGAGTAAAAGATTATTAGCTGCAAACCATTTCGAAAGAATAGCCAGACTATCATTCACATGTAAGACATCCGTATCTTTTCTATCTATTTTAAAAATAAGAGAAGTATCATCAGCGAATAAAATTATATCTGATAAGTTAGCCATCATGTAAGGAAGGTCATTAATATAAACTAGAAATAAGAAAGATTTCAATAAGAAAGGTTCCATAACATCCGGTTACATTCTATTCACATTATCACGGTCACTGACTCGTCACGGTGCATGTGTGTGATTGTGTTTAACCCAGGAATCACATGACACTTAGGCCAAAAATCAAACACATGATATACATAGTCTCTTATGTCAAATAGCAATAGCCTCCAAAGTCAAGTGGCAATAGCCCTCAAATTCAAGTGGCAATAGCCTCCAAACTCAAGTGGCAATAGCCTCCAAAGTCAAGTGGCAATAGCCTCCAAGTCAAGTGGCAATAGCCTCCAAAGTCAAGTGGCAATAGCCTTCAAGTCAAGTGGCAATAGCCTCAAAAGTCAAGTGGCAATAGCCTCCAAAGTCAAGTGGCAATAGCCTCCAAAGTCAAGTGGCAATAGCCTCCAAATTCAAGTGGCAATAGCCTCCAAATTCAAGTGGACATAGCCTCCAAAGTCAAGTGGCAATAGCCTCCAAATTCAAGTGGCAATAGCCTCCAAAGTCAAGTGGCAATAGCCTCCAAATTCAAGTGGCAATAGCCTCCAAAGTCAAGTGGCAATAGCCTCCAAAGTCAAGTGGCAATAGCCTCCAAATTCAAGTGGCAATAGCCTCCAAATTCAAGTGGCAATAGCCTCCAAATTCAAGTGGCAATAGCCTCCAAATTCCAGTGTCCATAGCCTCTATCTCTAATAAAAATATCACTTGCAAACTAGCATATTACTCTATTATGTAAGCGCACTATACCTCAACAAAAATAGTGACGAAGTGTTGCCTCGCCCAAGTATTTAAGTCAAAAGTACAGTGCACTCTTAGGCCCGACAACACTATCAAGGAGTACCATGATCAAGTCATATCGGATCCATTGTAGAATAAGATGCCACGTTTTGCTATTAAATTAATAACTTCAATAGGCCAACCATGCAAGCTCTGCCAGTCTATAGTAGTTTAAACGTTATTTAGTGTGTACATACCTCTAAATAAGTCTTAGCGACGGTGGGCGCGTACTGTTGGACTTTCCACCTCTGATATATAATAAAACCACTTCTTAGACTTATTTAGTATATTTTACCAACATGAAAATGGACACTAACATTCGTTATTACGAGTATAATCCGTATCATTTAACTTAGCTATAATTAAGAACGCCGTCCTAGGTCGACTCCTCAAAAAAACTGCCCGAGCGACTCCAAGCGTGAGGCTAGTTTTTTTCTTTTTTCCCGCCATCATGCTATACAAACGGCATCGCGGTTGGCTGTGTTGCCAATTTAAATAAATAGAATTCCAGAACATAGTATTTACAAACAAGAAATCATGACACTTGGAACTTGGGCGGAGCCAGCGTGAAACAGCAAGAAACATTGGTCTATCTTTGTCGACTGTTCAGCGGGTAGTCCAGCGGTACCGAGAGACCGGATCGCACCTTTGGAGACCAGGAAATGGCAGGCGAAGATGCACAACGGCCAGGGATGACAGATAGCTGGTGGCTACAATGCTCCGAAATCGTTTTCAAACTTTTTTTAGTTGTTCTAAACAAACACTTTATTCGCTTCGGTGGTAGCAATTTAAGCGCACAAACAGTGAGGAGACGTCTTGCTGAGGCAAACTTGAAACCATTAAGGCCCGCAAATGACCCCAAACAACACTCTACACTGGACGATTGGTCTAGGGTAATGTTCACGGACGAATCGAGATTCATGCTTTACAAGCATGATGGTAGGCAGTTGCTGTACAGAAGACCAGAGGAACGCTTCCATCAAGACTGTGTGGAGGAAAAAGTGGCACACGGCGGAGGCTCAGTACCTGTTTGGGCTGGAATTTCTGCCGAGGCTCGCACCGAGCTCGTGCTAATTCAAAATGGCACTCTGAATGCAGAGAGGTACGTGAAGGAGATCCTGAACGAGCATGTGGGACCTTTCATGGCAAGCATGGACCGGGATGGCATATTAATGTATGATAATGCGCGTCCCCATACCGCCGGAATTGTAAATCTGATGCAGTGGCCTTTTTTTTTTTGTATGGCATCTCGTAGTTGACCTTGAGAGGTCGTGACTACTTTACCGGACTATGATGCAGTGGCGAAGCCCTGATTTAAACCCCATAGAGCATGCATGGGACGAGCTTGAGCGTTACGTAAAACGTCGTAACTCCACCAATCACGCTACCCGAGCTCAGACAAGCACTGGTGGAGGAATGGGAATCCATTCCTCAGAACCGCCTCCGAAATGACAATGCCAGATCCTGCCCCAGCTATTTACAGGAAATGTCAATTAATGAAAATAATTGTAATGATTTAAGGGCCTTTTCATAATAATTTGTTATTCAGTAGAACTTGCCGATTACAAATCAATGATAAAAGGAATTCAACCCCTGAATTTCCTATTGCGTTACCTATTGCGCATGATACACAACAAAAAAAAATTCAAATACCGGTAAAACAAAAACTCATATTACGATTATAACAATAATTAAAATGCGTAACGTATATGTTGTTTAAATCGCTTTTTAACATTTATAAACTGCACCTAACCTATAATCAATGTCAATATTCTTTTAAGATTTTAACAGAAACCGCAAGTTATACAGGCATTAGGACAAATGTTTAGTTAACAGTAATAAATAAGCTTTAAGATGCTGTATATTGCAGGTTTGTAAATGACTTTTTGATTTAGGTGGGGCAAAGTTCTATAGAGTTTCTGGCATTGTCCTTTGTTGTTCAGCATGCCGAATCGCCTGGAAGCTGCAAGAAGAGCTCGGGGAGGCAATACGAAGTATAAAAAATTAGCTTATGAAAAAATATCTTACAAAAAATTTAAGTTTCAGAAAAAAAATTGTACTTTAGATTTTATTTTATTTTGAGAATATGGTACACATAAGTTTCAATTCATTCATATTTTGTATCATTAAATTCCCAATCGAACAGTATTCGTTTCATTATGATAGCATACGTAGTTCGGGAGATATTCGGACTTTTGTGACCGAGTATGCCAAAAACATGTTGACGCCAATTTTGTCTAGTTGTTTTTCTACCGCACTGTGTCAATCAATATTGATCAATTTGACCGTATGAAACGTTAGTTGGTTATTTTAAAGGATACTGGGCGATTTTATGAAAATTAGTTTCTGGTACAATACCGATACTGTTTTGATATTTGCAAAATGGTATCAAAATTATCTGACCCGGCAATATTAATAAAAATACATTTTTATATATCGCGGGTATCTTTGTCAAATGGATACACACACCTTATTTATGTTAAATAACTGGTAGGTACTAGCTAAGCATAAATCTTCCGAATTCAAGGAAAAATATCGCACCTACCCTGATCGAGTACTAAAGCCTGGTATGGAAATCGTATCCATTGACCCGAAGTAAACGCAATATTTCAAATTCAATGCTACGGAAGAATTGCGTAGTAAAATCTAGAAATCATTCTAGATTTTTCTTTGGGATGCGAGCCGCTTTTTCAACAATGGCGTTTGAATGGAAAGATAATTAAAGACATATATTTTTTCTTGGTAGCTGTAACTCATGCTAAGTTAATAGTATATGGAGGTTTTGTTTGAAAAAATTGGTTGAGAGCCAGGTCTCTTCGGCTCTTAATAAAAGTATTGGAAAAGCATTGTTAGTGGATATTATTTTTCCTAATTGGTTAGGAAATTCTTTCGTCTGTGCCTTGGGCCTGATCACACGCACCACAACCACACTACAACGGTAACACGTGGAAGAGCACTAAATTATATGGAAATTAATAGTTTGTTCCCATTAACCACATTTAACCGTCAAAATCAACCGTTTTGGCGATAACGAGCACATGAAGGCCACGTCGCAGCCACAACGCAACCACTAGCAAGAATAGACCAGACCGTAACCACATCGTAAATACTTGCGACAACGCGACAACGCTACCACAACGTATCTGCAAGAAGTTGCAGCGATACTATTCACACGTAACCACCACTTGACTGCTTGCCTACATTTTGTCGCTGCGATGTGGTGTGGTTGTGGTACGAGAGCAGGTCGTTAACCTTACAATAAAAACGCATACAAGGTTAGTCTCATACAGGCTCCCTACTAAAAAAATACGTAATGTTTGCAAATTATATGCAATAACTTCCCTTCGTTACGTAATTGCATCAATTAAATTGCTCAAGCTACTATCAGTTACGAGCTCGTATATACTCGAATTATTCAGTTACTAAAATGTGGAGTACATTGTACTTGGGCCCAGCTAATGGTATACAACGTGTAACGAAATTAACGCAAGAGCTCATACACCCCAATTAGAATATTAAATTATAAGACTAAAATAACATCTGTAATTTAATTTAGATAAACCACACCTAGATTTTTTTTTTAAATAGTTGTCCTGACTAAACATAAAACGTTTGAGCGCACTACTCGATCTGTACCCACACTAATAGCGCACGCACCGCACACTCATGTGCCTGCCAGCTGGCTAGGTAGGTAAGCACTGCAAGAGTAGGAGTACGCACTAGGTATGTGTGTACGTTAGTTCAATGACCGAACATTACGTATAGATCACACGTAAAGTCTCGTACACACTGGCGCGACGCCGCAGCGCGACACAAAGGCACCGCGTGTCGCGCGACGAGACACATATTCCGCATCAAGATGCTGCCGATCATTCCATGAGAAATGCGCGGGAGCACCGTCGTGTTGGTAAAACACGACTCTTAAAAAGAAGAGCGGGACGTCCTCCAATAACTCTGGCAATGTTTCCCGCAAGAACTGTAGGTAGGTATCTCCAGTTAACCTCGGCAGAAAAACAGGGCCGAGTACGCGTGTACCTATGACGCCCGCCCACACGTTCACGGAGAACCTGTGCTGAAACGAATCAACACGGCATGCATGTGGATTCTCATGTCTCCACAAATGCTGGTTATGCTGGTTGTAAATGCCAACTCGCGTGAAGGTGCTCTCGTCCGTCCAGATGATGTTTACTTGCCTGTTCTCAAACAACCATCTACTAAATTCCAGACGTGGCAAGTAGTCGTTCGGCGTCAGCTCCTGACAACGTCGCAGGTGATACGGGAGTTCACCATCAGCGCCTAACGTTCGCCACACGTACATGTGGCTGCAGTCGAATAATGGCGCTGCTTCTCTTCTGCTCTTCTCTGGGTTTTCGTCAAAATAGTTTAATATTGTTGCTTGTAAGCGAGTAGTGCGCACATTTGCCCCTCTATCTATTGCCGTGTTAGGACGAAAGGTACCGGAGTCCCTCAGACGCTGAGTTACACTTAACATTGTCCTGGCGCTCACTCTAGTATCATATCGTTCGTTGAACTCTCGACACGCTAACTCGACATTATCGTTGCAATGAGCCAGTATCCTCACCATATCCGTGTACTGAATATTGGTGTACTGGAATGCCATCGCGCGCGTAAACAAATAAATGTGACAGCAACAAAAATTAAATTCGGGAACACTTGTCGCTGCCGGAGAATAACTAATCCTTTGATGTGAGGCGGGCAGTGGCGGCGCGTGCGTCTGCATGTCAAACGTCAAAGCTGTAAGTCGGAAAATTAATACATCTCGCTCTTTCACATTAATCTTTCATTTGCAAAAGAAGTACTACTCGTACAAATGTTCTAATATTTTGGCTTTTCTAAACAAACGAATGTGTAAAACGATCTACAAATTTGGTGGCGCAATTAAAAAACTTTATTTCTTTGAGATAAGGTCTAAATTGCCTTAAATTAACTTCTTTTTTTAACAGGACAAGATTAAATGTAATAAAAAGTAAAAAGCATTGCTTATGTGTGTAAGAAAGCTATGATCGGACTACAAATTCGGTTTTGCATTTAAATAAGACGTACTGCTTTGGAACAAGGTTTAAGTTTCCTTAAATTTACTTTTTTTTACGCGCTTTAAACATAGGATAACTATGAGTGAGTTGCAAATTCGATCGTGCATTTGAAAAGGCTTTATTCCTTTGTGATAAGGCTTACATTTTCTTAAATCAAATACTGTATTGCCTTGTTACGACGCGGTGGTACTAATTTCAGGTAAATTAAAGATTTTTCCGGGAAAAATTAACACATATAAATAATGACGGAAATGGATTCAGAAGCTGATTCTGAGCAAACTACTTTCAGGTCTTGCGCTTATTCTGTTACACGTTGTATAATACCAGTAAAATTCGGGTGTATTATTTTTATAACTTCTGCCTCAATACAGGCATCATGTTATGTTATGTTATGTTATATGAGAATAATGATGATGAAAATCTTAAAATGAAACACGTTTTAGCCAATTTGATGTTGAAATAAATTAAGATTTATGATTATGATCATTATAATAATTTTATTATACTTATATTATCATACGTATACTTATCAAAACAAAAAAAAATAACAAAATATCAAAAAAAAAAAAAAACGTTGAACGATATTTATAATCGCAATCAGTATCCTTAGGTATACAAATAACACAGTACTTACCTATAGGACAAAGTCAGACATATTTTATACGTGGAATAAAAATTACGCCTGTGCCAGTTTGGAAAAACAGTCAAACATAGATAATTTATTCTCAGGATAAGACTTATTCTAAGTATAAAAGCTTCGTGCAATTCGCCCTTTACAAATCAATTAAATTTAAAGACCGTAAGGATGTTGTGACCCGCTCTGTTGAGCGAACAATTAAAATAGGCTGTATATAATTGGAGCAGTTCATTATATCAAGTTTGTACAGACCTCCTTCAGAATTGTATGATTGTTTTGAAAAAGTTATGGATGAAGTGTTGAAATAAATCTGTAATTTGAATAAGTCTATCATCACTTGTGGTGATTTTAATGTTAGTTTGATACAAAACCCTGTGTTGAGTAGGTACTAAAACTGTAAGTTTGTTTTAATCATACAATCTTGCTAACCACTTTTTGGAGCTCCAAGAACTCGAATCAAAAAGTCATTTACAAGTCTGCAGTATGCAGCATCTTTAAGCTTTTTTTTTACTGTTAACAAAACATTTGTCCTAATGCCTGTAGAACTAGCGGTTTCTGTTAAACCTTAAAACAATAATGACATTGATTGTAGGTTAGGTGCAGTTTATAATAGTTAAAAGCGATTTAAACAACATTATACGTTACGCATTATCATAATTGTTATAATCGTTATGTTTTTGTTACAACGTTTTTTTTTGTTGTGAATCATGCACAATAAATAAAGCAATAGGAAATTCAGGGTTTGAATTCCTTTTATCATTGATTTGTGATCGGCAAGTTCTACTGAAAAACAATGTATTTTGAAAAGGTCCTTTCATCATTTCAATTATTTTCATTAATTGACATTTCCTGTAAATACCAGGGGCAGGAGCTGGCATTGTCCTTTGTATATTTAGTTAGGTAACAATCATTTTGTTTAAGTGAACTAACAGTGACAATGTTTCAATTCCCTTTTTAGAGTTGATACATAAATAAAAACAAACCTTAAAGCTAACAGTATTTAATTTAATACGATTTTATCATGTAATGCAAAATTAATTTTTATAGTTTACTGTACTTATTTGTGTTTCCGTTACTTCATCAGCCGTTATGACGTTTGTTTTAGTCTGTGATACTGTTTTTATTTGCCAACGCTACGAGTATCACGGCCATACTGACGAGCGGACCTTGCTAGGGCCAGCGAATAACTGAAAAAGAGAAGAAAGTTAAAAAATGCAGAAACTTTTACACCAGACTCAGAGGCAGCATTGCTTAGTCTGGTGAAACTGTCAAACTCAGATGTCGCAGATCGTGGCTTGATCATAAAGATTTAGAGGCCCGTCTTTGACTTGGCTTGACTGAGAATGTCGTTTTCTTTTCTTTTACCATTTTACCAACCAACTGGAAATTAAAACTTTCATTTAATTTTAGGCAGAAACGTAACTGTTCAATCAGAATTTCTCATCTTCATTATATATTTTTTATTCTTGCTATCACGGTTTATTCGTTCAGTTAAATTAGGATTACGAGTAGGTTTCCAATCTCATGTGTTCATGTGTAGTTACAGTAGTTTATTATTATTTGATACAGATATTTTGGTCCCAGTTCGTTACCCACCCACTAAGTGTCTTTACAAGAACTCTTTCGTGAAAGGATTTAGTTAGGCGGCACTTAAAATCGAAACGTCATTTTTTTCTTCTGTTTCGGCCATTCTGTGCTCAGCGTCTAAACGGACCTCCTCTTTGTTAATATTTGTTCGATTGCAGTGGGAGAGCATCTTTTACCTAGCAGGATTTCTAAAGGGAAATATACTTTTAAAAACGTATGCTTTTTTTTTTTTTTGTTTTGTTTTAAGATTACTCATAAGGTCTACATGTATCGTATGGAAAGTTATGCTTGTTTTATGAATGGGGTGCAGTTCCTTTTGATGTTTGCCTCAAGGGTCTTTGCAAATGTTGGATTGTAAACAGTTATAGCAAAATTCACGTAACCGTTTTGTCATGTGTTCAAACCAAAACTGTTTTCAAATTTTATCGAAAGTACGTTACCACCCCGTATGCAAAAGATTTTTGTGATGTCTATTAGCGAACAAACAAGTGATTCGGGGACTATTGTATAAGATAATGATTCTCCTTTTTAGTTTTGAACGGTTATCATCAAGAGATTGTGTCCGTATGGACTGAGGAGCCATGTCTCAAATTCGATCGAATACAAGTTTTTGTTTTTACTGTATTCATCTGTATTCATCTGTATTCTTTTACTTACTTTTGAGTTTTATGTCCCTCTCTTGCTCAACTATAATCTGCGTTAGATATTTTGTTAAAATATTTTTTTGTGGTATGCCCAATAAATGGGCCTTTTTCTATATGGACCCTTACGGTAAATAACATCAAAGTCAACATTTTGTAAGTATGGCCTAAGAACCAGTGTTAGTACCTTTTATTTTTTGCAGCTATACGGGTATTACACAACTGTAAACTTTTGCCCATATAGAAAAAGTTGCAAGTGTTTTATTGCTCTGACAACAGCAAGTCTCCAATTCGTATGAATGATATCTTGTTGTAGCGTCACTAGGTTAGCATACAAA
Source organism: Dasypolia templi (assembly GCA_963555695.1). Classification (NCBI taxonomy): domain Eukaryota; kingdom Metazoa; phylum Arthropoda; class Insecta; order Lepidoptera; family Noctuidae; genus Dasypolia; species Dasypolia templi. The sequence goes on from OY743145.1 coordinate 3,209,540, forward strand.
AGTTTTCAAAGACTGCGAAGACTACTGTCATTCTGAATGATACCTAGACTTCCAAGAGTTAGGTGGGAAATGCAGAGTTTAGGTTCAGAGGTTAAAGTTTGATGACATAATGGTGCCGATTCTTTTGTACACCGAGCTAAACTGACTAAACTATCACTAAAATTCCTTACTTTTAACTATGAGAATCTTAGAGCTATTCTGCAATAAAAAGCTATAAATTTAAAAATAATTTTGACACAACTAAAATAGAATTTGACAATCGCGAGTCCATGTGGTATTGTTTTTTCTTTTGGCTTCGCAACCTGCTTGCGAACGCGCATAGGGGACAGCTCCAACGTGTTTTTTTATGGAAGTTTTTACTTTTTGTATGGAAAAATAAAAAAAAAATTACCTACATGTTCGGTTTTAGGGTTTCCTAAAGGGGGTCGAAATTTTCATTATTTTTGTGGTCGGCCTACCGTTTTCGAGATACAAGCAAAAGGAAAAAAGATACGGTACTGTTTTTGCAAGTCTGAAGTCGAAGTGTTGGTGCGAATTTTAGTTCACGACAACGAAATTTTATTCCACACCTGTTTAATCGCGATTAAAAATAGTCGGATTAATGTTCAGATTTAGTTAGACAATCAAAATTTTAGATGAAAAACGTCAAATTCAGAATAGCAAAGTTAAAATTTTCACTAAACTAATATCTCAGTGTATTCGTAGTGCTGTCAAACCAAAATATAGTTAAGTTGTGTCACTTTAGTCAATTCCAGAATGGATGGACAGGATTAAACCAAATTTTTGTGATTTTTATTCTAGTTTAGAGGCATTTGTAACAAGAGAATCGGCACCACTGTCTTGTTTTGTAATCGGGAGACTATATAAACGGTAAGTCTTTTTATCAGTACAAAGAAATTTATGCGGACAAACGTGATTTTTGTTTCTACGGTCTCTCTACTGGCCTAAGTAGCTACTTACAGCTTTTGTGGGCTATTACTACTCTATAGACTTCAATTATTGTCCTAACTTTTTCTTTCTTAACAGATGCTAATCGTTAGGGCCTTCTTTGACTTCTTTTCCAAGTGGGATCTTAGAACTTAATTGTTAATTTTTACTTCGAATGTACACACACCATTAAATTAGGCTACACTGATTACCGATTTTCACTGGAAGGTATGCCACAGACCCCAAAAACCTCTTAATTGGAAACGGTAACGTGGCGCCGGTGGGCCGCTCGCCAGTAGCTTACATACCACCGCCCTGACCCAACGCGTCATATTTCCTACGTCTATTTCCATATTGTATCAGACTGTCTTAATTAACCCATTTGTGTAAAATCAAAGTATAACAATTAGCACATTCAAAACAAGTTTATTCTTTACCTCCACTAGACAAAACCCTGCAAGATAACACGCACTTCAGCTCTATTTGGCGTTTACCCTTAATAAACCCAGCAACTTTTTTCTTAAAACTGTCAATACTCGTAAAACAAACAAGATAGATATTACCCTTTTGAGGTTGAACTTCTTTAGGCGCACTTTTCCTTCTGAATTGTATTGACTTCTCGGCGTGATGGTGGTGCAGCTGTTGAAGCAGTAGCAGAAACAGAAGTCTTCTCGGATTTTTCTTCGTTTTTCTTTTTATTCCAGCAGCTGTCAGATGGGTGGCCTGGTTTCTTGCAGATGCCATAAATTCTGTTACTGCAATCACGAGAAATTGATGGTACTGGTTTAGTACACTTGTAGCACGTCGCACTTGTTGGAAGTTCAAGCCTTGGTTGTTAAGGATGAGGTTTATCTGATATTGCATCAACGGGTCGTTTACAATAGTTCGCCAATGTGGGAATCAGTTCAGTCCAGTTCAGTGTGCTAACCTGAGGAGTTGAGCTTGGTAAATCTTTGGTCTTATGCCAGATATGATATGCAGCTCCTACCATGAGCTCAGTTGGGGCATTCGGAGAAATTCTTGAAAACAAACGCCAAGATTTGGCAACATATTCAGAAAAATATTTAGCCTGATTTGAAGTACATTCCTGAAATGTATTGACGTACACAATATACCTAGTTTCGCCACTAAATTGTGCTACGAGTACCCTTTAGAGTAAATCACAATTAGCAAGAGACTGGTCATTAATGTGCCCATTGCTTGGCACGTTGATGCAAGCATGACAATCCCTTCTGATGAAGGGATTGTCATGCTTGCAACAATCTGAAAAATCTTGCGTGGTGATTAAAGAGGTAACTTATTTACACCATTCCTCAACAGTTATTTTATGCTCGTCTGGATCATAATGAGGTAAATAAGTTTCACTTATCTTGTGGGTACTCCTGTTTTGATTCCGAAATCCATCCTTTCCAGCCACTTGATCTGGCTGTTAAGTAAATTCAGATCGTCTGAATATCCTCTCCCTCTCCCTCTCCCTATTCGAGAGGTCCGGCATAGTAGGCGACTACGTTTTATGGGTCCAGTTCAGGCTCGGGCTTCTGATGCAAGAGCGGGAGGTCTCGAGGGGTCTCAAACGATAACGATCAAACATCTTTTAAAGACTTTTATCACTCACAACAAACAATGATTCACACAACTTAATTTTACAAGGAGGTGGACACAGTTCAAAATACAATTTGATACTCTACGCTCTGCGACTAGAGCGAGCCTATTTATACGTTTAAAACAACTGTCAAAGTCACACAGCAACCTCTTCCGTTTACATTTGTTTTACAATAACATTTACATTGAACTATAGGTACACCTCTGCCCAACCCTTCGGGGAAACAAGGCGTGATGTTATGTATGTATGTTTACATTGAATTCGGTCAAAATAATACAACAACAATAACACTTTTTGAATACTTTGTAAATTTAGATAGGTGACAATAATTTTATTTAAATTAAGTAACAGTAACAATGTTCCAATTCCCTTTTAAGAGTTGATACATAAATAAAAACAAACCTTAAAAAATAACAATATTTCATTTAATACGATTTTATAATGTAACGCAAAATCACTTTTTTATAGTTTACTGTACTTATTTGTGTTTCCGTTACTTCATCAGCCGTTGTGACGTTTGTTTTAGTCTGTGGTACTGTTTTTATTTACCAGCGCTATCTTAAATGTAAAGTTCATCTATGTCATCAATTTTCATGTCATTGTATGCAAATCACATGAAAATTTACATTGCAAAGCATTATAATATTTTAAATATTAAATGTTTTTAAATATTTTTTTATAGTTAGTTTTAATCATGGTCTGCAAGTTTGAGTAATTAATGCGGTCTACCCAAATGTTCTTTCTTTGATTAATGTTTGTCGAATCGTTGAGCTCTTTTAGTTCTGTGTTGAACTGTATGGTTACTGACAAATGCGTGCACCACTGACTGGACAGGTCTACTTAGTCTGTGTAGTTCTTACTTCTTAATCTACAAGGTCTTCACATGATCTGACCAAGATTATGTCTGGACTTTAAAAGAGACTGTGTCCTCTGAGTTTGTTTCGGCCTTTCTTCTCAGAGTAGTCAGATAGAAAACGCCAATCCCATCTAGTTTTTAAAATAAGATTGACGTGTAAAAGTGTTCGTACAAACCTATTTACAGAAATAATATCATTCATCATTTACTTAGTGTGATATTTTAACCAAGGCGTTTTTTATTTTCTTCTATTTCATTTAACAACTTTTAAATTATAATGAGCTCTAGATATTCCTACCCAGCTTTTATCAAAATGTTAACTGAACAAAAAAAGTCAAATTGATTTTCGTAATAATAGCAAAGATAAACTTCCTCCAATTTCATTTGATACAAATTTAAAAATTCCAAACTAATGAAAACTGGAAAAAATATTTTGTTTAACAGCAGAGCTAAGTAAGAAACCCAGTCGTCCGTTTAAAAAATCAAGAGCGTCTATAAATTTACCAATGGCTGGTTACAAGGGAAGCCACTTATCTGTAATGGGAATAAATCTATTATTTGTAGAAATACATCAATATTTAGTATGACTGTCGTCCGAGTACTTAGTAAGTCTTTAGCCGTAATACAAAAAATAAGTCTTTTTGGTTTTGTGAACTGTTATTATTTTTAGTTTTTTTTATTTATTTCTAAAACACATAACATATTCACAAATTGGTTTTAGCCACACAACGAAAACCTCTCAGGGTTTATCTGTTGCTGGCATACGAGTCTAATAGAGTCGAGTCGAGCCTTAACTAGTAATAAGTAATAAAAGTTTACTGTTTAAGTAAGACTAGAAACATGGTGAAGTAAATAAAAATAGAACAGCGTTTGGCTTAGATCTAGTTAGTGGGAAGATTACTGCTCTCCCAGATAGGCTACATGGTAGCCTGTGTTTAGAAGAAACAGTACCGATCCCGTCTTACTGGGCGAGTTCAAAGTTCCACTTGTAAATATTTTTAGGGTTGATACGAACAGTTAAATAAACTAAAAAACTAAAAAGTTAAGACTAATCTATGCATGTACGATTGAGTCAGTGCAGTGTGTGTTGGTGTTAGTAATTATTGTGGAGTGTGTGCTTGTTATCATGTGTGGTGTGTAATGTATCAGTTGTATGTATGTCTGTTGCGATCACTTCTTTAGGAATTATTCAGTGTCATAGTAGTTTAGGTTTTGATAAAATGTGCGAACAGTCTTTTTGCAAATAAAAGTCGTTGAGCTATATAGAGGCTTTCTTGTTGACTTTATTATAGAATGAAGGGCTAAGGTAGATAGTGAGTGTTTTTATGAATGATGTGCGAGCAGGTGGAAAAGTGCATACCATGTCCTTACGTCGTGCGGACATTTGACGCAAAGGTGTTTTTGGTGTTGTGATAGGACAACGTGTAAAATAAAGAGTTGTCTTACGTTAAGGACGTTACAAGACTTATAGAGTTGGGTAGTTGGGAAAAGAATGTGTCTAAAGGTAGCCACTTTCAGAATAGCTCTATGCGCGATCTCCAGAGGCTTAAGTATGGTCTTAGCCGCTCCACCCCAGCAAGAAATACAATATATTATAATTGATTGTCATAGTGCAAAGTTAACATTACGTAAGATTATGGGATTTGCTACATGTCTGAGGGTTTTAAATATATAAATTATCTTACATATGCGGCCGGAAAGAGTGTTGATGTGAGATTTGAAATAAAGGTATTTATCCAAAATTATTCCCATGTATTTCATTTTGTCTACTGGGGATAGAATGGGTCATTGGCAATCAGGTTGATTTTGTGAGGGACAAGAATGAGCTTTTAGGGAAATGACAGATTTAGGTTGGGAAACGTTGGTTATTGAGAAGGTGATAAACTTAGTTTTGTCAGCATTTAGGGTCAAGGTGTGGGGTGGACAGCCATATCAAGGCAGAGTTAAAGCCATCTTGTGCAACTGCTTGGAGTTCCGACCATGCGTATGCGGAAAAAGTAATGGCAGTATCATCTGAAAAAGAGACTATCGCTGCATTCGGAATCTGGAAATTGCAAAGGTCGTTGATTAACACGAAAAACAATGTAGGCCCCAGGATGCTGCCCTGAGGCACGCTTTCTTTATAGTACCAGATTGTGTGCGATCAGTGAGATAGCTCTTGAAAAAGTTAAGTGGAGACCCCCTGACACCCAGACCTTCAAGCTTGAGTAGACGAGAGGAAACGGGGACACTGTCCCCGTTTCCTTTCTTCTCTTTCTGACAACATAAGAACTTTTTTCTGACAACTTAAGATTTCTACTACATCGTGAACTAACATGTGAACGGCATCACACGTCGATTTGTTCTTGCGAAATCCAAACTGATGAGGAGATAACAGTCTGAAGCGTTCGAGATAGTGTATCAAGCGCTTGTTTATGAGGCGCTCGAGAACCTTAGACAAGGCACTGAGGACTGCTATCGGGCGATAGTTGTTAGGTAAGCTCCCGTCTCCACGGGACCGTTTGGTCCACACAAATAACGTTTGGAAAATGCCATTCCAGTCTGTCGCAGTTTCAACTCTGAGTAGGTTTATAGTCCTTAGAACCTCATCAGGGTCCGGTATCTCTAATACGAAAGAGTTGCTATTTGAGGCGTGTGAAACGGGTGAATGGTTTTGTATGCTGCTAAATCTGTCCGCGAGCTTTGACCCTATGTTAACGAAGAAATCATAAACTACATTTGAAGACTGAGTCGGCGGCTGTGAGTGAAGTACTAGTTGCTTTGCGGAGTTTTTGGTTTTCTGTGTATTCGTAATATATTTTATGTAGTCCCAAAGTTTTTAGGATTTTTTGAAGCCTTATTTAGTTCTTCGGCTTCATATTTTCTTTTCCTATTTTTAGGAAGGGTTGTGATGAAATTTCTGTACCGTTTATATGTTAAACTCAAACATAGCATTAGTTGGGTCGGATATATGGTATAGGGTTTTATTATGGTATATGGTATTAGGTTTCAAGAGCGTCATAATTTACCTTACAAACAGTTTTTTGAGGAGTTAATTTAGGTTTTTTATTGTACAGACATAGTAAAGACGAGCAATGATCTATCACCGTTGTATCGTAAACTAAAGTCGATTCTTCGGTGTTGGTCAGAATGTTATTGTGGTCCAAACAATTATTAACTCTGGTAGGTTCTGTATGCCATACAGCCAGGGTGCTAAGATATTCATGAGATCGTCACGGTCTTGGGAAGTGGGTTTAATATCCTAGTTTATGTCTCCAGGTAGAACAGATTTATATGACATAAGGGGTGGAAGAATGTTATTGAGTGCCGTGAGGAAGGTAAGAATGTTGTCATTTGAGGGCGAGCGGTAGACACAAAGTATAGCAACCTCAGAATTTAACTTAACAAGCAAGCCCGAAGCTGATCCGAAAAAAATCGGTTCTTCACATGTGGTTGTTAGAGTCGACTTAGCATAAACGACCACCCACCACCACCACCACGACCACCACGACGCTCTGAATAACCTTAATCAGAGCGATGGTGTTGTCGTTTATGCTAACTCGTAAATTTTGTAGTTTTGTATGTGAGATAGTTATGTAGGGTGGGAATACAAGAGTTACTTGAAAACGGTAGCCAGCATTCAGTAAGAACCAGAAAGTCAGAGTCCATGTTAATAAGGAGAATAAGTCTTTGTAGGTTTTGGTAGTTACAATTAATTGATCGAATATTTTGCCTGAGTATTGAAGTCCAGGTACTTAAGTTTTCAATTTAAGACTTGGTTTCCTCAGGGGTGCATGTATGTGTTTCTAATACAGAAAATTCGTCGACATTTGAGATTACATCATTAATTATATTAGTCGTTTTATGAAGCGTAAAGGGTAAACAGGTGGTCATATGGCTAAAAGAAAGAAGGGTGAAGATAGAGGGGACATAATATTGTAAGGTGACAAATGATATGCATGGTGTAGTGGTGTGTTCGAACATTGTATTTCTATAAGGATTATGGTAGTGAAGTATGTATGAAATATAATTGTCTTTGTTTACATAGATAAACATGAAAATATAAACAAAGTAACAAATATTAATAAAGAACATAAACAGAACACGTGAGCATCCCAAGCACAGAACCAATACAAGTCATTTAACGTTTGGTGCAGACATCTTGTTATAAAGATGTTGCATTTCATTCTTTATGACAATAGAGGGGCTGTCCGGGGTTTTCTTCAACAGAATGCGGCCTTCTGCGGTCCAAAGTGTTGGTTTGTTTTAGTAAAATTACGCGACAGGTAGAATAGTCGTTTTGAATAGGTAGTTATTGTTCTGCAGTAGTAGGTAGTAAATTTGTTTAATGTATATTGGTGTTTCTGGAGCATCAATACCCAGGTGAGTTGAGTTTATCTTATTTCGCTTGTTGTGGTCTCTAACAGGTGACAGGAAATTAGTCTTAGTTAGGGTATTAATAAATTCTACTGTTAGACTTGAGTTAGAACTTTCCTTCTTGGATAGCTACCGCGATACAACGCGGATATCAGCCGCTTGTAATTTAATCTCGAGTTGCTTTGATAGTTCCAGCAAAGCATCATTAAGAGCATTTTTGTTTTCGATAACTCTTTTTGGGACTTTTCGAAGTTCGACACACGTCCTAACAAGGGTACGGTCGAAAGATTCAACCTTTTCTTCAAGCGCAGTTGACTTTTGCCTCGAATGAGGTCAACTGATCGGATACAGATGACATAGACTTTTCTATCTCGGTAAATATCTCCTCTATCTTCGAATTTGAGGTTTTTATTTCAAAAATAAAGTTCTCAAGTTTGTCCATTCAGAAATTCTGTAAATTAGCCGTTGATACTTCCTCGCCTAGCAGATCTCGACGCTTTGGTCTTTGTGTGACATCGGTTGTACAATAGTCGGTCGACAACTCATCCCTTTCGCATGATTTCGTAGTGTCGGACTCGAAACGTGAAGGATTATGTTGATTTGGAGGCGTTCTCGGTGTGGAAATACTTTGCATTTAATAAATTTGTTTAGTTGAGAAACGAAGTTAACAATTTATCAAATTCACAAAAAGATCTGGTCTGTCCCGGGCTACGGCGCTTTAAACCAACTGACCAGAGCTTATAGCCACCACGCTAAGGTAACATTCGTATAGAGCCAAATAGCTAATCCGTCATTACTCGTGCAACAAGCAAATGACAGACGTCGAGTGACGATAGTCAAGGTCAAATAAGTAAATCACTGCACGATGACATGTTCACTTTTTAGTTAGTAACAACGTTTGCTTCACAATAAAATTGAAAAATAACGAGAATCACACACACTTGATTGTTTGATTTGTTGATATTATTGTTTGTGGTGGTATTGTTTACTCATTTAACCGAAAACTTTGCGTAAAAACCCGTTAATTACTTATAACATGTTTTTAAATCTCGGAGAGAAACACGGGACACGTCCTGTCACTCGCACGCCGAGGGAAGGTAGTGCAGTACCTACAAAAGTTTACCCATTACTCGCTACTGCTACTATCATGTCATTTCACTCAAATACAAAAGTTAAATGGCAGTTTTCATACTAAAACTGTTGACAATTTAAGAAGAACCATTTAACATGTCTTGCAACAATAACACTTCTATTTTGTCTCATTTAGTGTCTTACAATGGGTTAATATGCTGTGAGTTAAATCTTTTATAGAAACGTGGATTATTGCATACCCTGCTTAATTTAACAAGTCAAAACTGCGACGTCCAAGGTTTGGTGTTTACTTAAATTCTACCTCAATTTAAAACTCAAACATTTAAATGAAAACCAACAGGTTAGGAAATTCATAAATTTAGGGTAGAATTTAATTAGGCAGTCCGGGAATACTGCTCTAGTACATTTTGTACGTTCATGAACACGGCCCGCTCCGAGGTCAGGGGTCGTTGGCAGAATTGAAACAGTATTTTACTTATTATAACTAATATCTAACTACAGTTTTACCTACACTAAAACTAACTACAGTTGAAATGACAATCATGTAGTTTGGTTTTAGTTCGTTTTTTTATTTTACTTTATTAGATTCTTTTATATTTTGTAAATTTGAGAACGTAGATTAAATAAAAAGATAGATCTAATCTAACCCATCTTCCCCAACACATCTAGGTGGGGAAGATGGTTTAGATGTAAATTAATAGACCATTGTGTATTTATTTACAATCTACCTACACGGTCCTTCCATACTTATTAACACTGTAATTTGAAAACATAGTAAATGTCAAATATTTGTCTTATGGCGTTCTGCTGTGGGGATCAGCAGTAGATTCAATTTTCATTTTACAAAAGAGAAAACATTGTAAAAGACATATATTTTTAAAAGAGTAACCATGGAGTTTCTTGCCGGCTTTTCTCCGAAGGAAACGACCAATAGGAACCGTGCACCTAGATATAGACACTTATATATAGGCACTTATGAAACGTCAGAAGACGTTTCATAAGTGCATAGGTTTATGTGAAATAAAATATTTTGATTTTGATTTTAAAATTTTGGTCAATAACTTATAGCTTTGTTGCAGTTTGAATAACGACAGTAAGCGCTCAAAAGTGAATAGGCACGTTAAGACTCATATTGCTGTGAACTCGCGGTACGACTGTATGTGTTCTAACGCCACACACCACAAATATCGCAGTTTTGCACGGCACACACTGATGTATCGTCGCGTACTCGCATCGCACTGCACGAAAGTAAAATATATTTGCGTCGCTTTTGTTGGACACGCATAATGCGCATGATCTGGCCAGTTTATGGCATTGCTAAAATTCCCGTAAATTTAACATGTTCTGGTAGCCGTTTGGCATAATAATGAATTCATGTTCAATGAGATCTGAGTTCGTATCAATGTGTGACAGTTTTTGTTTCTTTGAAACCATAAATTATATTTTATTTTCAATTTTATGAAACAATTTGGTGGGTATTTATGTTTATTTATGCTTGTTTGATGCTTATTATTTATTTTTTATAAGAAGTTAAATATTACATAGTGTTTTATTATTTATTAACTATTTATTTGATTTTATATTTATCTCTTCGATGTTGGAAGGTGGAATTGGAAAAAAATCGTGCTGCATATGATAATAAAAATATTTATTCGTTTTATATATTTATAAAATTAACAAACTATTATGACAATTGTGACGTCACATTCCTACCTAGATAAAATAAGTTTTCTTGTAACCGTTCTTATGTTTTTTTGTTGCATACCCACTTATTCAATTCATAATAACATAACAAGGAAATAATATTCTAATATCACAAATATAATTTTTGATACCCACTTATAATAGGTATTCAGCAGAGTTTATTGAAAACTAATATAATGATTAAGACTTTATGCTTTTTATGTAACGTCACAATGAATTATAATATTTGGGTTATAGATTAAGTGTTCATTTTCTTGACGAAAAGAAGTTTGAAACTAAACCTCAATTTAGGATCATTAAATAATTACGGATTTGTTAATTTGACTAATTATTTAGTTACACCGTCTAATAATTAAAACAAAACATCTAGGTAATTATATTTTGTATAAATCCCATTATTTTCAATGCCTTTTGAGCTAGTTTTCTGTGATGCAAGCCTGCAGCATGGAGGGCACGGCGAATAGTTTGCAATGAGGTGTCGAATAATTCCGCAAAGTGTCCAGTTGGTGTTAAACCATTTGTTTCATACTCGCCCACCATATGTCATCGCTGCGCCTCGCTAATAAGCGATGGCCTTCCACTTCGCTGTCTACTAGCAAGGCTACCCTGTTCCTCATGTCTTTTAATCCAGAGACTTACAGTATTCTACTAAAACAAAAAAAAAATATTAAGCAGCTATAACAAAATACTTAAAGTGACTCCATTTTTATATGATACTAGCTGACCCCGCAAACGTTGTTTTGCAAATTTTTTTTTTTTTGATAAATAGATGTTGGCCGATTCTCAGACCTACCCGATATGCACACAAAATTCCATCAAAATCGGTCAAGCCGTTTCGGAGGAGTATGGCAACGAAAACTGTGACACGAGAATTTTATAAATTAGATAATAATCTTTATTTAATTTAGCAATATAGTATTAAAACTCCGCATTTATTAATCCAATAATTATCACTAATTATTGATCTTTCCGGCCTCATGATGGATTAAAAAATAATGAATATAATTAATCTTTACGTAACCAAATAATCTTAGGTATTCATTTCAAATAAAAGTTTAAGTGGCAATTCATAAATATAATACTCACATTCAGTCCGGTTTTATCAGATATTTGTGTTCTATTAATACCACTTTTATGCAGTGCAATAATAGTCGCCTTAGCCTCAATATTAATATTTGCCTGCATTTTGAGAATTAATACAATACTGCTATCTATTAAACCACACGTCACTAACCAACATCTACAATCAATCGACAACGTTCCTTCCGATCAAGTCAAACATTCGTAAAACTCAAGTCTACCTCACATAAATCTAAATTTCTTGTTTAGTTTTCTATGATCTACCTTTTTTACTTTGGGATATGTGGACAAAGCGAACAAGATAAAGAATATTATATTTCTGTCCCATTAGTTCCAATCGAGCAAAAACTTACAAAAAGCTATAGATATAGATTTATGCGTGAGAATTGAACTCACATTCGCGCATCTATCTGCACGCGCTTAACCGCTAGGCCATCTTGACTCATGTTTATAAGTTGAAATTATGAACGACCATCACTTGTTGACGACAATGATTATTCCTATGTCTCTTGGAAATAGAAGGTCGTAAGTCAAACTAAAAGTCAAAGTATTGCTTTGTGAGAAATGCCTATGGACTTTTGGTCGCCACTGTACAAGAAATTTCTCCATCTAAAAACGTTAACCCTATTCCGTTAGGAATGACTTGGGAGTATACAGAGTGATTTGTTATTTGATGTACTCCTGCCAGTTCGTGATAGTGTGACCCATTTTCAACAATTAAGCACCCCATGAAGACAAGGCGAAAATTCACGGAATCCAAGAAAACCTATTTTATGTAGTTTTGAAAATTTCCTGAACTGAAACTTTGACACCTGATATCTCAACATTCTCTTAAAACATTAAGCGTACAAATTACGGTGAAGACATCTTCATTTAATTAGCTATTATGCGAAAGTTAAAAATATATTAAGAGTTGCTAATGAAACAATCGATAATGCTGGCAAAGGTCGAATTTGCAAATGGTGGAAATATTTAAAACATGTGTGATAATCGAATTAATTAACTGGTTTATGACATCCCAGGTATCCATCACACGTTAGGAACCTAGGTTTTCGTGACCAAGTCAAAAGTCGTGGACCGACTTTTAAGGCGTAGACCACGTAGAAGAGACGTGAGGCGAGGACGGGATGCGGCAATAGTATGCAGATCGCGCGCCTGCGACTTGTCATTTCTGTTTGTTTTGTGCCAGATCGCGTTAATACGTTTTGAATGAAGAATAATGAAGACTCCTGAAAGGCAAAAATGCAGACTTCGGGCTGCTACAGAGAAATTCTAGATAGAAAAACCCAATAACACTTTGCCCGACCTGGGATTCGAACCCAGGACCTCAAACTCACCAATAGCTCTTGCGACCACTAGACCAACGAGGCAGTCATTTCAACGTGAGAGGATAAACAAATTAGAGGATTATATACAAAATAGGAATGCTTGGAAACATGATGGTCCAGCTCCATTGGACAATCCAGTCTAGACAAAATCATACTCGTTGCTAATTTAATGATATATTTGTAATTTTTACTCAACTCACACACTGACTTTTTCCTAGTTAAATATTTTAGGAAAATCGTATATTTCTACAATGTTTGTAAACATTTGAGCACCGTGTACCTATCACGTGATTGATGTATCTGTATTTGCTTTATTTTAAAACTCTTTTTAGCAAATGTGGTACATACAGTATTTTTATTCTTTGCATCGTCTTCACATACATAAATATTATTAATGTATACAAAATATTGTAAAACATTTTAAAAGAGTTACGGTGGAGTTTCTAGCCCCTTCTTCTCCATACGAAACTATCTTTTGGAATGGGCGTCTAGAATCAATTCTATTTAAATGTTGTGCCTTTTTATGTGCCTATTTGAAATAAATGCTTTAACTATGACTTTGGTGAAAAATTATTCTGTTGAAAAAAATAGCGCAAGTTAAAAAGAAGAAATTTGGTCCTTAAATAAAAGTAGGTAATATATATAAAATCTTTTGGATCACCGATAAATTTGTTCTATAAAATCAATGAAAATTCAACATCAATCAAAAAGTAATACTAGTACTAGCAAGTGGTGAAGGTCGAGCGTTTTTAACTCAGAGCTCACTAATTGTGATCATGTCTGAAAACATTCAATGACAAGTTTCGAAGTCTTTGAAAGTAGTGTACTACTTTCAAAGACTTTGGAACCTTATCAAAGAGTTTACACTGAAACAAAGATTGTATAATTAAGACAAAAGTTAAGATTCTAACTTTTCAACTTGTTCAGGTAATTAATCGTTTAATATATTTCAGTTAAAAGTATAATTATCTTACTAAGAAAATTGAAACGGTCTTAAGCGTTTAAGCTTTTGATCTTTGAAGGAATTATGTTTTATATTACTTGGTGCTGTCACGGATTTATTATTATATTAATGGACAATTTGTATCTTTGGTATTGCGTGAATCGGTGTTGGTGAAATTATTCAGTGGAAATGAAATGATGAAATGACGTTATTTCTGTAGGTATGTAGATCTTTTAACAGTTTTACACTTTAATTACATTAAATGGACTCGGCATTTCCTAGCTTGCTCATTGTTTTGTGTTTTACTTTTCCTCTATATTTACTGCTGTTTATCGCTTTAGCTGACGGGGGAAACCTTAGAGAATAGATCTAGTATTTGTTCTCCAGCTGGCGAAAACAGGTTAAGGTTTTGGTTTTAAGGTATTACAAAAGTTTTCCCAATGGAAACAAAGACCGATTCGAATCAAAAGATACTCCTTTTGAATTATGAATCGCTTTTTAAATATGAATTCCTTTGTTGCTGTGAACTTTACAAAAGTTTGTCCTATAAAATTTGTAATCGAGAATGGTTAAACGAGATGTAGAACCTACCTACCTACCTATTTTACTTCACTGATTCTAAAAGTCGGATTAAATCTGTGCTTCATAGTTGGTAGCTCTTATAATGGCAACAGCTTACATACAGGATTCAAAAAGACACATCATATAGCCGTCAACTACGCATTCTTAAAATTGCACAAATATAATTCCTGGGAAACGACTTTTGTTTTTCTAAGTAAAAATTGCTGTTAGCGGTACGCAATGTAACAACTCAAAACATGTGAATAAGGGTACATGCAACGGTACAGGGGACATGGGGGTATTTAAAATTGTGTAATGAAATTAAAACGGGTACTGGTAGTACTTTGTAAAAAACGTCTAAAAAGTTGTTATTTGGTGTTCAAATCTCCGTAACCAGAAGGTTGCCAAGTATGGTCCAGTAAAAAAATAAATACCATGACGGGGAGTGTTCACATACACACATCCAAATCTCTCGAATACACTACGTCGTCAACGAGCAACGCGGCACGGCGTGTGGACCGGGAACGCAACAGCATCGCGACATTGCATCGTCAGACACGACCGCGCTCGGACATACCTTTTGACTAGTACTTAGGTTGCTATATTTGTGAACCACCTACTAAACCTTTAATAATACATTCCGCTTGCTTTTTTTTGGGCCTAGACAGGGAGTAACAGTGACTCTCGACTTCGTTAAGTGTCTTTTTACAAGTTACAGCCTTTGTAGGATTTAATAATTAAATTAATCATTGGATGTCAGACGTAAACGAAGCAAAATCAGTATGAAGGTAAGGATCGTAGCAGACGGCGCTCTGTAGTGTCTGCTATTCCCCATGGGAAGATGGCGTGAGTTTATGTATGTAATTATTTGAACCTACCAAGGCTTCCAGAGCCCGGCAGTAAGATGAAAAGGCACCTTTATCCAAGTTCTAAAGCGCAAAAAAGTAACCATACGAGTAGAACCATTTTTCTAAATTACTTTACGCAAACATCACCCTATATTTCTTGTCCGTATAGAATTACCCAAAAATAAAACCTTATGGCCAGTTGGCGAAGAAAACTGAAAAGTTATGATGTTTACAGTTCATTAACGTTGTATTTTGTTAAGGTCACAATTAAAACTTAATGCTGGCTCAAATTGTATAAGTTAGCCTTACTGCCTGAATTATAAGGGCGACGTATTTCATAAGTTTTGGGCAAAAAATAAAACAATGAGTGAAACTTAAATTAATGGTTTAATTTTGAGGTTATTTTTTACTTTCGTGCTTGCGAGGGTTCACGGCATATTACAGCATCGTGATATTACATTTTATGAATGATAGAGCTATATGACCGCCAATTTCACCAAACTGTTTGAGAACATGGGACGTGATGGAAACATGACAGGATAACTCATAACATAACACACAACATCACGCCTTGTTTCCCCGAAGGGTTGGGCTGAGGTGTACCTATGGTACACCCACATTTCGCCAGTTATGTTTAAGTCCCATGTAATAAGGGGGCGAGCCTATTGCCATCTACTGGGCACAAATCCAGCCTCCGGGATGCTACTGAGAAATTCCATATAGAAAAACCCTATAACACGTTGCCCGACTTGGGAATCGAACCCAGGACCTCATGCTCAGCAGTAGCGATTGCAACCATTAGATCGATTAAGACAGCAGCGATCAATAGAAAACATGCTTTCATTTTTGAAAACAGTTTAGTTACTTATACTTTTTACATGAGTCGATGTTAGGTCCTTTATTTCGATTTATTTCTAAAAAGAAGACAGTATAATCATTGCTGGTGAATAAAACCTGGTTGGAACGAAGTTCCTTCGTGGTAAAATATGTGTTAAATATCAGGCACAGTGAAATAATTTAAGTACGCTTGAGAGTCATCATCATCTTTATCATCACCGTTCTCTTTCGCCAAGTGTGATAACATGCGACAAGGAACTTCGATCCAAAGATTAGCAAAACATGCCCAATGAAAATACTTGCTGAATAGGCATGCTCAGCTGTACATAAATCTCTAACGTAAATTCTGCCAAGGAGCACCTTATAAGTCAAATTCCCTCCACGTGGCTAAATAAAATTTGCATCTTAATAATTTTATCACGAACCAACACGGTGACTTGATGAAGCAGCCGTCAGTTTGATACATTGTTGCTTCATTTCCTCGTTTTATTATACCTTATGCAAGCTGTTTATATTTTTGGAAAAAATCGAAACCATCTTATTTGAAGTAAAACCAGAATGTATTAACTTCAAATAGAATCATAGAAATATGTGAAATTAAGTGGCACAAAAGAAGTATTAAGTTTTGACCGAAAGTGTTTCAAGACGAAAGTCATTGACCAGTGCCTGTTGCCAGTGATGACAATGTGGCACTGAAACTTGGTCGCTCAAAATGGGCCTTATTAGAAGGTTAAAAGTCACCCGAAGGGCAATGGAGAGGGCTATGCTTGTAGTTTCCCTACGTGATCAGAAAGATATGAAGAGATGCGGTCTGCTGAAATGGTGATAAACGATGATGTCCGAAAGATACAAAGTTTTCTTTTGTCATTTGTAGACATATATTGTTTGTGATTAACCAGTGCTGCGACTACATGTTAACACAATGCCTTTAAGACAGACATCATGAACAATACCTATCTGCAACACACTTGGACCAGAGCTGACAATATCCTTTACGAAAACAATACGACCTACTTTACCCAAATTAAATACTATCATATCACGGAATCGCAACATTATGTACACATAATGCAAAGTCATTTCATCAAGGTACGATTCAGCTCATCGAAACACCGATACACTGACAATATAAGTACCTACGCTTCTTTTGTATTCAGTGGATAGGTTCTGAATCCCTGATTTCTATTTATGGAATTAAGAGCAATTTGGGTATTTACTGCCTCTTCTAAAGTAATGAAAATAATTTAATTTCGTGAAAACGCAATAACACTTTCACTTTAGTTGACTTATACGAGTATAATCAGAATTTTCATTAATATTGCTCTGCGCTGTCTGGCTGATATTGGTTTTGTTGATGAATAAAATAATTGAAATTTTAACACGAATACCTGTTGTAAGCTTTGTTTATTACCTCACAAGTTACTAATATTATATTTTTTTTTTGGAGGGAAATCATCAAATGACTTCTCCCGCTCTGGGTGGAGCGGGAGGGCGTGTCAGACTTTTACTGACTAAAACCCACCCGTGTTTTGTGCTGACATCTCCTTGAGGCGCGTGTGGAACACGACGCGCCGTCGACCCGGGTCTGGTCCATACCGGACGGCGAGCTACCCATTGCTCGCCGTCTGCAAGCCCGCGCCTACGGTGGCCGGGAATCTGCAGGCGACTCTCGACGCCCAGGGCGTCTCCTGCGGCGACTAGGGGCGTCAGGGCGCAAGGCTCTCTCCCTCACGCGCTCCGCCTCCTCCTTCGCGAGCATTATTGCTTCGCAGAAGGAGGTGACGGCTTTCCATTCCCTCTTGCTCCGTACCATGGCCTGGACCAGGGCCGGACGCGAGAGATCGCCGCCGCCGATCGCCTCCGCGAGGACACTGCGGTGCTCCGCCCAAGCTGGGCAGACCTCCACCGTATGCTCCACCTTGTCCTCCGGGCGATCCACACAATGGTGACACCCGGGCATTTCCTCCCGCCTTATGTGAAATAGGAACCTCCCGAAACATCCATGTCCAGTGAGGACCTGTGTCAGGCGGAAGGTGAGGACGCCGTGGCGCCTATTCCAACCACTCCTCAAAGAGGGGACTTACCGCCGCCATGGTGGCGTGCCCAGCACTGGGTTGCGACAATTGCACCCTCCATTTCGCCATGAGATCCCGCCGGAGCTCTGTCCGCTGTACCGTGATTTCTCGCGGCAGCGGAGTTATACCCCGGCGTTTTGCCTGCCCGCACCACTCCCATACGTGCGCGAGGGCTTTTGCCTCCAGATCCCATGGCGACAATCCGGCAAGGAGGCTAGCTGCCTCGCAGGAGACCGTGCGGTATCCCCGGACCAGCCGGACGGCCATGACCCTTTGGGACGCGTTCAACCGGCGGGCTGGTCCGCGCCTCAAAGAAGGCGCCCACACCGGTGCCCCGTAAAGGGCCATGAACCGCACGACCCCCGCGTAGAGCCTGCGGCAGACGGCGTTTGGACCCCCTAGATTGGGCAGGAGCCGCTTCAAGGCAGCCCCAGACCGCTCCAGTCTGGGAGCCAAACGTCGGAAATGCTCCACGAAATTCCACCGGCTATCGAGGACGAGTCCCAGGTACTTCATCGTCGACTCGACGCCGATGTGAACCCCTCTCGCCGTTAACTGGCAACTCGACTGTGGCGCGTTCCGAGAACCATGAAAACACATGGCCTCGGACTTGTGCAGGGCCACTTCGAGTCCCAACTGCCGGATCTTCTCGACGATTGTTGCAACCCCGAGTGTCGCTAGCTCGGCCGCCACCTGGTGCGACCTCCCCTGTGCCAGGACCAGCGTGTCGTCAGCGTAGCAAACCACGCTGACGCCACTAGGGAGATCGACGCGCAGCACCCAGTCGTAACCGATATCCCACAGAAGCGGCCCCAGGACCGATCCCGGTGGGATACCGCACGACATCTCTCGCCGGTTCAACTCTCCTCGGTGACCGGGGTAGATGACGGCCCTGTCCGTCAAATAGGCCTCGACCACGCGACAGAGGTAGGTCGGCATCCGGTGACACCGCAATGCCTCCCTGATGCAACTCCAGAGCAGGGTATTGAAGGCATTGGCGATGTCTAGAGACACCGCCAATACGACCCCACCCCGGGCCACAGCATCCCCCGTCGTAGGGCTCGCACGCGCATGATGGCGTCCACCGTAGAACAAGTTACTAATACCTATCAAGTGAATGCTTATCAAAATACCTTCACTGTAACAATGGCTCTGTCTGAGAATCAATTTGTTTTATCTGAATTCAGACATTCATCGTAGTTGTGTAAATTGGATCTAGAAATGTGTTTGATATTGAATCGGCGATTCAATATCAAACACATTTCTAGATCCAATTTGAAACACAATTTGAAAACAACACGTGTAATTTTGTAGGAAAGAAGCTATACCCTACTCTTTGGCGCTATTCTCACAAAAAAACCAGAATATCTTTATAGGAAATTGACTTGGTCACGAGATGTAAATCAAATTAAAACAAGAGCATCATCTTACCTCCCTCCTCAATTAAGTTGGCCTCAGCGCACAAAACTGCTGCATTCCGTGGATGCTTTAAATTCGCTGCTTCTCGCTGCTGGAACGACTTGCCACCTCCTTTTCGTGCTATAAAAACAGTAAGATCTTTTAGTACTAAATATAAATAACACTTGTTACGCATACAAAAGGAAACTACTTTCTGAACTCACCCTGGGACTGTACGTAGTTTTTTGTTGGTGGCCGTAGTAGTCTTGTATTCCTAGTGATATGATGTGCTTCGTTCGCTTTGTTTAGCTCGGTGATTGAATAGTTTTCATCCGATTGGCACAACACAACACATCCCAGTCAGTCATACACACCACAATACTTTATAATTTATCCAAACACTTATTTGCCATAACTATTATTTACTCACTGTTTTAATAGCATTAATTTGTTTTCGTTTTAAAATGTAAAGAAGTAGTTTAAGTTTTTTTATGAAAAATACATTGACAGCCGGCTGCGCCCGCGTCTCATCGTTTGACATAGACTAAATATTGTTTATTTGAATAGCCTGTCCCACAGACAAGTGATGTTGGAGTGTCGGGCGTGGTGGGTCTATGCGTATACATATTTTTTAAATTGTTAACATAATAATAAGGTATATATTTATTTTTGTTGCCGTATATAATAACTTATTTATTTATTTACTTTTTTTTTTTTTTTAATCCCATAATAGGATTTATTGATGTCCGTTTAAGTGTCGGTGGCATCATAACGGGCCCTGTCAGAATATCAGCGCTGCGTTGTTTATTTTTTTAAATATCGCAGCATTATGCTGAGATAGGAGCCTTTTTGGCCTCGCACAGGTCTTTTTACTGTTTTTTGTTGTTATTCTGTTAGTTTATACATTTTTTGTTATTTTTTTTATTTGTACCTTAATTTTATTTCTTTTACTATTTGTATTCCCTGTGCGTGTCCCAAATATAATATTTTTCTTTCTTTCTTTCTTTCTTTCTTTCTTTCTTTCTATATAAGGACTTTTGTCTAGTACAAAAGTCCTTAGATAGCTCAGACGGGATTGCTACTGGGTACTTTTCTATAGAAATGCTCTGTGATACGAGGGCGACACTGAAACATTTAAGAACTAGCCACTTGTAAACGATATAATAAACAAAGTTCAAATTTTGAAAATGGAACTCATTGCCAATATTATCGTCATGTATTTATTGTATTCATTTGTCATTTGTTTACGATTTGGCGGCAAATTGGAAATTGTGTGTGTCATATCAGCATGAATTTAACGCGAGAAAAGTTTCGTACAATGATTTTTTATGACTTTCGATGCCATTTAAGTCAACAAGAAAGTTATGATAGACTTCGATTGGCCTTACACGATGAAGCCCCATCTCGTGCTACTGTTTACAACTGGTTTAATGAGTTTAAACGTGGTCGCACTAATCTCACCGACGATCTGCGTGAGGGACGGCCTTCTACGGCGACGACTAAAGATAACATCTGTGTTGTGCGGCTTACGATAGAGACTGACAAAAGAGTGTCTTATCAGCAGATTTGGGCAAGCATAGGCATCGGTATGAGTCAAGTGCACAAAATACTCCATGAAAATTTTGTGGTCAGGAAGCTTTGTGCTCGGTGGATACCTCATAATTTTCATAATTTGACAGAGGCCCAAAAACTCCGTCGTGTTAATTGGTGTCGTGAAATGGTTCAAAGATTTACTCAGATGCTGCTAGAGGTGACTCAAATGCTGTGTTCGACATACTTACGGGCGACGAAAGCTGGATTTATTGTTATGATCCTGAAACTAAGAGACAGTCTGCTGTCTGGGTGTTTCCTTCCGAGGTGTTGCCAACTAAAGTGAAGAGAGGTCGAAGCGTGGGAAAAAAGATGGTGGCGTCGTTCTTCGGAAGCACAGGACATTGCGCTACAATTATTTTAGAGTATTGAAAAACAGTTACTGCGGAGTGGTACACTAATAATTGTTTGCCAGTTGTCTTGGAAAAAGTTCGGGAGAAACTTCCTCGCAGTGGGATCCTCCCTCACCATGACAATGCCTCGTCGCACACCGCCAAGTAAACAATCGACTACTTGGCGACGTCAGACGTGGAAATACTGGATCACCCGCCCTACAGCCCCGACCTCGCACCTTGCAATTTTTGTTTATTTTCGAAAATAAAAGAAAAACTTCGAGGAAAACGTTTTATGTATGCCGAGGAAGCAGTGGCTGCGTTTCAAAATGCCGTCGAAGAGACCCTGAACGACGAGTGGGCAAAGTACCTTTCTCTATGGTTCCATCGGATGCAGCGATTTATTGATGTAAATGGACACTATTTTGTAAAGATAAAATAAAACTAATAACTTGCTAGTTTGTTCAGTTTTTGATTTTCTAAGAACTTTCAGTATAACCCTCGTAATACATAAACGTGGGACCTATTTCGACACAAGCGTATAGCATGAAATGTAAATGGTTTTAAAAAACACTTGTTGACTGCTTCAGGTCACTTTTTAAAATCAGTATTAAACCTGAAAAGGGGTCAATGTTCAATATTTACTACGGGACCAACCATGAAATCAACTACTTCATACATTGATGTTCGCGTTGCCCTACAAAATGTAGGGAAGAAACATTATTATATTAGAATCAGTTGCATTGTGGCAATCGGAGCAAAATGTCGTCGCTTTCGACTTAGTACATACAGTATGGTCCACTTTGGACCTAATAGATTAGTAGGTACCGTAAGGTAAAAACCTATTTTACAAAAAAAAGTAACACTTTATATTTATAAAGTTGTTGACTACCACAGATCAGTGTGTACAAGAACCGTGGCACCGCAAAAAAATAGCGGGCTGAGCTCGGAGGTGTAACTGGCTGGTTTAAGCGGAAAAGAGATAGAATCATAATCAAATCCTTGCGTTAGAGCAGGCAGTTCTGGAACTACTGCGGTTTCACTGCTGGTTTCGCACGAAAACCTTAAGGCTAAGTTTAAGGGCGCGAAGGTTTTCAGTTAAGTATTTCAATGGGGATAATGCCATTTTTTATAATTTTTATCTCAAATTAATGTTTATTTCCAAATAGTGCAAATAGTTTTACTAAAAGCTTAAAAAAACTGCTAAGTTATGAACGTTTTAAAGTAAGTGTTAGACTGGGACAGCACTATCGTAGAAGTGACGTCACGACTTCGTAACTATGAAGTTACGTAGTCGTGCTAGTATGAACTAGCGCCGTACATTGTCCGTACCGCGCGACAAGGACAGGAATAATCCCCTCCAAAAACTTTGAAAGCGTGTATCTTCATAATTTTTACATCGATTTAACATTTTTTTCGATTATCTCATTTTTACTATGCCTTCTTTGAAATTACATTACTTTTACGAACATTTTTAATAGTAGTCATCATCCCAATTACCTACACTTTGTAAACTGATACATTTTGTGATTGAAACTGCATTTTGCATAGTTGCACATGAAGGCACAGCACACACTCATTTCCCTTATTGTTCGTATTTCAAGATTTTCGAGGATCCAAATTGTTACAGAATCCTACTGTATCATTTAAAAATCCATAATGTTCTTCAACAAAATACTCTATATTCATGTTTCAGCAGAAAAGTGGTTCGGAACAAGACACGTGTCTTTTTAAAAGAAAACGTCTGTAGTTGCATCTCCTATGATGTATGTACCCGTACTTACTTACATACGGCATTGTAAACTCTCAGAGGTATGTCTCTATTTCACGATACACTATCTTTCCTCTCCGTCTGTTTATTGGGTGACATAAAAATAAATTGAGTTGAAAGTCTACGATATTGTGGAATTGTGGATAGCTTGAACATTGTAAGTAGGTAGGTTTCTTATATAGTAAGCTTCTCTATGTTTCCTCGTAGGCGTTCGACAACTTAGCATTAGAGTCAATTTGAAATTGATTTCATTTAACGGTTTATGTACACACATAGTAACAGACAAGAAAAAAATAACAGAAAAATACGTGCAAAGGTGATGCTTATTACTTAAGAAATCTCTTCCAGCATACCTGCGATAGGAGAGTGTATAACAGATGTAGACAACGTGTGTAGACAGAGTAGAAGAGAAAACAAAATACATAAAAACAAAGGAATTCACTAATTAAAAAAAAAGTGCCTATGTTCAACGACGGTAGTGCATGAATCCACAGACCTGACTCCCATTTACCCACAGCCAGCAAGCGCGCACGCTCCGCAGAAGTAGCAGACGTGTTAATTAAATTGTCCTGTACTACTCTGCAGAGCGGCTCACCCCAACATCTCTGGGAAAACGGATTATCGGGTAGATCAGAGTTCGGGCAAGCGAGTCTCCAGGCATTCATAGCCTCGGTGAAGCACGGCACATCAAAATTAATCAGTGTGGAGGTAAGGATTTTCCTGATTAATATCTCACTGCCATGGACCGAGGATAGGACGTCCGGTAAACTAATGCTAGAAATTTTGCGGACAACGCGCGCCGAGGCCTCCCATACGAATGGGAAGAGTAGCTTGTGCCCAAGCTCGGTCGTCCATGGCCACATTTAAAATCGTAAGTGTGTGCCGGATAATTTGGTATATTCTTTCTAAAAGGTGAGTGTGCTTCCATAAATAGGAAGTGCGAAGGAAATATGTTAATTTAGGGCCGAAACAGCAGTAACGAATTAAGGTGATGGCCGAATGCATGTTAATTTGGAACAGTCTTTCCGAAATGTCGTTGAAATTTTGTATCTTTTCCTCAATAAAACCGGGAAAGGAATAGATGGATAGATACTTGACCTTGCAATGAGAGTATTCGCCTAAAGATATGGTTTTTAGACTACGACATAATGACAGCAGCAAAGGTTTAAACCGTTGGATACGCCCTTTCACGTCATATGGTAGTCGCTGTTCTGTTTCGTTTTTCCAACTCTGACACACAATGATGCAGTGACTTGACTTGATTGTCATGGAAACGCTATACGAGAGCTCACTCTTCTCAATATGGGCACTTTTTCGCGTGACTAAGTACGGTGAGGGCAAATCTAGCGGTTTAAATCCTTGGGCAGCGGGGTTGGACTTTACGCTGTCAAAAACGTTCTCTAGGAAGACACACCAACTTTCTTTCATAAACAACGTTTCAGTGACGTCATTGCGAACGCTATTCGAATGTGAAATCGTAGTTTAGGGATGAATGCTTGAATTTCATTTACACGTTGTTATGCGTTTTATAGGAATTGTGCAGTCAAAAGTATTTAAGCAATCTACGATATCAACAGACGTACCAAACACTGTAGTCACCTACCTACGTATGAAAGTTATACCGATATAAATTGAAGAGCATAACGACCGACGAATTAAGTTCACCGGGCCGGTCGGCTCCTAAGCCAAATCATTTTCAGGTTCACTACACATCAATACTACAGCGGTTAAGAGGGCGTGTCTGTGTACTGAAAGTAACGCATTATTTGTGACCTTTTTTGTACCTCATTGCTCATATTTTTGGACTTTTGGGTTAATTTCTAGTGTAGCACAAGCTTATGTACAGTTAGAGAAATTAACGTATTTATATATTAGTTGTTCACACCCTGCGTCAATTTTCCGTTTTATAGTTATATGCTTCTGAAATAAAACAGAATGTTTGTTTCTGTAATTAGATCTTTTAAAACACTTTTACACGTCAGTATTTTGATGGCGCCGGCATTGCCTAGCTGACTGATCCCTGATAACAAACTCTTGAAGAATGACAGTTATGACTTGAATATTCGGACAATAATTGGTAGTTAATTTGTTTAGCAATTAATTTCCCTGACTATATATACATAGTACCATGTCTAAGCAATCATTATAGTTTGTACCGAAAGAACACTTTGATTGATTTCAAAATGTTTTGACGGATGTTTTAAAAGGTATTAAGGTAGCTTTAACTTTTAAAAAGTTGTTTAAAGCTTAGTTAGTACTATAAGTTTATATGTATATTTTAGGCATTTAGAGAAATTCCTTTACGGGATGAAACCCTATAGGAAACGTCAAGAAAATTCTGAATAGGCCAGTTAATCTTACGTGGCGTTAAAATCAATATTTAAGCCCGACAAGAAGAAAATAAGTTCAGTTTCAGAATAAAATACAAAAAAAATAATGTGGACAAAGTCACGACTGACCCTAGTAGAAAATAAATCCTTTGCTTGCCAACCTTTTCTTGCTCTGCCCGTTATGATTTATGATGCCTAAGAATCGACCTTTGACCGGTTTTTTGTCCGGTTATATTTTGTCCTCTTAAAATTTTATCTATCTCCCTTGCGTATCACTCTAAAATAATGTAGAAAACTTTGTGTTCATTGTAGCTTATATTAAGTTATCTTTATTAAGTTTATACTTTCGTGTTTATTAACGATGTCAAAAAATATTTAGTAACACCACTATTTGAATGAGTAATGATTTTATTTACCTATTGAAACATGGTGTACATGATGATACATTGCATGCAATACAATAATGATTTGCAGAAAAGTCAACATGTTCAGCCGCTTATCTCATGTAAGTTTATATAGAAGTTTTTCCTTAGGCCTCTTCTCTGTAATCGTCAAACTTTGGAAAGTTCCATCTATGAAGTTTTCAGAATATTTCATACGAAAACTCTTAGGTGGAACAAATTTCCAAAGCTTGAACGATTGATATGAATTCTTAATTTGGCGGGCTACAGCTGAGGATTTACCGCAAGAAGCAGATGAACGTTTATTTCTATAATAATTTTTCGGTGTCGTGTGACGTGGAATGAAACAAAAATGAGTGAACGTTGCTGAGTGCCGAAATCCAACACCGTTGGGACGGTTCACTAATTAATTTATTTTTCACTTTTGTGTTCCTCTGATGTTCCACTTCGAACGAAAAATGCCAAATGAAAGGCAAAAATGAACAAATAGTAAAGTATCTGATATCCTACGCCAGGTCGCTATATCGCCGTCAAATGTCTGAAACATGCACCAACGAGCATTGCACTGCAATATGTCTGTAAGTTGTTAAGACTTACTTTTCGTGGGCAAAATCATCATCGTTATGACGTTACCGTAAAAGAGACAGATTAAAACACAGATAAACTGTTAGATTTTAATGATTTACTAACAGGACTAGTATAAAAGTAAGAATTTTGATTAATTCGATGCTCTATATTGGCATAATTTCGTGGTATGTTAAAGTAAGCTGAGTTAATTCACAATTAGGTATTGTTATCCAATAAATAATAACAACAAAATAAAATCATGTATAAACAGCAAATCTTGTTAAAAGTTATCATTATTACACCCAATAAAACCTGTAATTGCAGCTAGTTCTCTAACCTTACCAGCTGCTGTCAATCAAATCTTAATATCCTCAGAAAACTTAATTAAATCCAGAAACAAAACAAACACAATCGCGGACTAAATAAAAGATACAAACAATTTCGAAATCCTATCTCCAGAAATCGGCCAAAAATTAGGTTTTGTCAATTACTTTGTTCTTACTCGGCAGTTTTCGGCGCTAGAAAACGGGCAAAAGGCAAAGGGTACAATTAGCTGAAATGCCAGCGGTATCCCTGACTGTGATTAAGGCTATCTGCTATTATCGCCTGCAGAATCCCTGAATCACCAACGGCGAAGGGTCTTCATTGTAGGGAGGGTTAAGGTACAAGCGTTCAGCGATTAAGGATTTACTTTTTAACCGACTGCTCTTTAAGGAGGATTTTAAGGTTCCGTACCCAAAGGGTGTCAACGGAACAACGGAACGGATGACTTAGCCTCCGCTGTCCAATGTCCGTCTGTCTAACAGCGAGCTGTATCTCATGAACCTTGGCGTAATAGGTAGACAGTTGAAATGTCCACAGAGTGTGTATTTCTATTACAGCGATAACAACAACACTGAAAATAAACAAAGTTAAAAACTCAAGTGGGTCTCCAAAAAAAAAACATGTTTATTTCGATGTTTATTGCTTGATACGAAAACGGTTGGCCGATTTTTCTAAAAAGTATTCTGAATTAATAAAACCTGTGAATTAGCTCCATATCATTCAGTTTTTGCTTGCCAGGCTTACACAATTCCTTTTCGGAACTTTGTAAAAGTGTTAATTATTATAATAACAAGTTGTGTGTATTGTTTCTTTGTAATAGGTGATTCCTACTTTTCCGGCTCTCTGTGAGAAAGAAGGGCCAGTAACTGCCAGTGCCAGATCGTGGAATTAAAGTACGTAGTAGTAAGAGTAGTGTCCAAAATTATTAAATTGCTTTTAAAATCGCTCGATCTCATACCTTGAATTCGTCAACACCCTTCCCTTGCAGATTCGTACAATGGAGATTTTCTTAGTGGTCTTGCATTTTTGTACTCAAGCCGCATCTGTTATAATGCTGATCTGCAGTTTACGTTAACTTTACAGAATAGTTTACTTTACCAGGCTTTCAAAAAGCTAAGCCTTTAATGAGCTTTAAATGTGTTAGCCGAAAAATGTAATTCTTAAGACCTTGAAAGACGTTCAGTCTTCGGTAAATTAAAATAAAGTGTAAATAGTCCGATTATTGATAAATATTGTGGTGATAGCCCTAGCCCAGACGGATATTAAATAATATTTAACATACATACATAAACTCGTGCCTTCTTCCCATGGGTAGGGTAGGCAGAAACCACAGAACGCCACCTGCTACGATCCTTACATACTTCCTTTTGCCTCGTTTACGTTCTCACATCTGGTCATACACGAGCGTCGGTTGAGAGTACTTCGCACCTGACCTTTCTGAAGAACATCACCAATAAGGTCACTATATGTCTTCCTAGGGCGTCAAGAACAAAAAATATGTAGCTGATTGACAAAGTCATAAATTATGTCAATCAGATACAGAGATATTTTTGGAAAGTTGACCTTAAAATTAAGCACACATGTTGAGTCCTCCAATCTAGATCCTAATAATAATACCAACGTTATTTAATTTATATTTCCGGAATTGCCAAAGAATGCTACCGCCAGAAGTTCAAACATTATCGAATTGACCTTTCGCCTAATAATAGCTTTCGCAAAAATTCGCTGATTCCGAGTTCGCTTGTTACCCTTTTTAGTAACCAAAACTAACTTTAACAAATTTTGGGCACAATCGACAATTTGAACAGTATTTTTGAGTCCTTTGTCGACGACATTGGGAATAATTTTCGCGTTTTACGCATGAACGATCGAGAAAGGCGTCGCTCAGACGTCTTGGCTAGTTCCCCGTCATACACAAGAAAGGTTTTCGGGCCAAATTATTCGGAAAATGTTTTACAGGCTGAGGTATAATTATTTTCGCTTCACGTTATGTGGGAAATATGAAACGTTTGTTTCTGAACAAGTAAAATAATGTGACCCCCGAAGTGAACGAAACTATTGACCTATGGGTTGGCCGAACTACACAAAGGTTTTTTCGCTTGGGTTTTGTGTCAAGTTTTTCTGAAAAAAATCGTTGCATCATCCAAAAACTAGCTCGATTTTTTCTACAGGCACATAGACAGCAGAATAGGTTCAGTTGTGTTATTTACTGGGCATGTCATCCTTGTACTAGTAGATCTAGTGTATACTTGTTACCAATAAACTTTAAATAAAATCCTTTTAAAACTAAGTTTTTAATTAACTAAAAAGACCAAAAAAAAAAACTTTAGCTTGAGGCTTATCTTAAAGTGTAAGAATAACGTACACGCCCGAGCTTTTAATAAAATATTAAAGATCTATGTTAACGTACCTTAATTATGTAGTTAATTAAAAGTATTTATATGTCGTCGCAAGCAATTTCAAGACGACAACATTATCAAATTACTTCCCGTCATAATATTGGTCAAGCTGTAACTTAATTCTTATTGGTTGATCGTTTAGTACAGTGAACGCCGTGAGGTGGTGCTTGGATTTCCAGCCATACCTACACGTGGACAGAGTCGATCAAGAAGGCTAGATTCGGATTGCTGCGACTGACGCCATAGTGTTAAAAAAACATACGATCGAAACTGTCAAGTTCACCGTATAAACCTTTATTCCTTTTAAATTACCGAATAAAACGTGACTGTGATTTGTACTTGAATCTACGTTTTACTGGTTTGCCCGAGTACCCACCTTTATCATCGAACCCGTACCAAGAAACGATGATGATAGTCCTGATATCGATACGCTCAAGCTTCCGCCGTCATCAGAAGTGGGATCAGCTCGGGCGCCTACCACAGATATTTATTGGCGCCAGCTCCTCGAGCAGCAAAACCAGATTACCATGCGCATGATTGAAGCCATGCGAGGATTAACGCCGACGCACTCTTCAATCAAGTTGCCTGAGTTTAACCCGGACCTACCAGACGTCGATCCACGTTCTTGGAGCTCGACGGTGGACATTTGCCTCACAGAACATCCCATGGAAGGAGGCGCGCTGATGATTGCACTTAGCAAATCTCTGAAAGGAAGTGCATCGACGTGGCTCTCACAAGTTTCGCATACTGGTATGACGTGGAGATATGATTGTGCGGAAACCTGTGCAGCGACTATAATTAACGCCAACAATAGCCAACAAAAGGAGGGTGAAAATTTTGCTGCGTACGCGAGCCGTTTGATGACGTTACTTCTAGACATGAGCTGCGAGGAGATAGCTATATCGTATGTACTTGCTCACTTATCGAAAATCGATAGTCGAATCAACCAACTAGCTTACACAATGGAAATCAAAACGAGAACGAAGTTGATGCAAGAACTAAACGCATTTTCGTTGAAGAGAAAACATGATCGATACGTCGACAACTCCACTTTGGACGCTAAACGAACAAAAGCAAGCAACACGCCGTTCCAATGCAATCATTATCATAAGATTGGACACAAAGCAATTGACTGTCGTTCACGTAAAAGTAATCAGGCGCTTGCCACTCAAAGGACTTCTGCCACTACGCCTACGTCATCGGATCCTATGAAGAATGTCACCTGCTTCCGCTGTGGAGAACGAGGCCACGTCGCACCGCGCTGTCCGAAGACGAGCAACGCTGCAGCCAGTAGCAACACCACCAGCAACAGCAGCGGCACAGCCCTGGAACGAAGAGTCAACTACTGCCAAGTCCAAGGTGTACGCGGAGAGCTAACACATTCCGGTGAGTCGTACATTTTTTATTTCGATAGTGGCGCTGAGTGTTCTCTCGTAAAGCAAAGTATCGCGGATAAATTCATAGGAGAGCGTTCCGTTGCTAAGATACGATTAACAGGCGTTGGTAACGCTCATGTTTACTGTACCGAACAAATTTTATGTGACGTAGTTATTGGCGGACATAGTTTACATTTGTCATTTATTATCGTTCCAGATGAATTTATGCCGCATAACGTAATGATAGGCTCGGATATATTAAATTATGATTTGAGTGTTACCTTATCGAGAGGGTAGAACAAAAACGAATTAACCTTACAAATCTGTCAGAAAATTGGCTATTGGCTGAACAGTTTCGAGATAATGAAATTGAAGCTATTGTCATAAAGCTCAAAGAAAATCAACTCCCTGCCGACATTGCCAAGACGTATGAGCTGCGATCAGGTGTATTGCATCGTAAATTACAAAGAAATAATCGCACGCGCTGTCTGCCGATAGTACCGCGCAACTGGACTGAGTTTAACTGCTTGATTAGATGAACCTATCATACCTATGGGTATATATTCTAAACACTTTGATGGAAAGGCATTGCTTCACTAATTCTGAATGCTCATCAGCGGTACTGAGTCCACGCGTCTGATTTTCAGAGGGGTGAATGTGACTCTGTCACATATTCCTATTTAATAACAAAATATTGTATTTATTTTAAAATCATGCACATGGCTTGGCCCACTTTGGAAACACATTAAATCTTAATTTTATGGTCTGACAGCTTGAAGCATTACCCTAATTAATAACAAAATATCCTAATTCTATTCTATCATTTCTATTTTATGGCACACAAATGGCCACTTATGGTAGCCGTCGGTCGAAATAAATGGTTTTAGACAATCGAAATCCAGAGTTCTATAGAAATTCTGACAATTGAGTAAAACTCGGGCACATTATCGCAGTAACATCTGTGAATCATAAAAGCTTGTCAGCCAATTGAGAAACTATTAAGAAATAGAAAAAAATATGTTTTAAGTAGATTTTACATTTAAAAAAACATGGGGAAAAAACCGGAGCCCTAATGTTGGAGGCTGAGGGTAGTGGTGACGGATGACAGTTGGTTTTAGGCCGCGATAGGAGACAGTCGATAGATGCAATAGGGCAGGCTAGTTAAGTCAGGTGGTTAATGGGTGTTGGCAGCAGTGTTTGAGGTGAAGCTGGTGGTACGTGCTGGATTTCGTAAGTTAGTTAGTTTCGTAAAGAGATCATTGGTAAATGTTAAAATTTATCTTCACGAATAATGTGACTTTTCCATCATATTAATCTTGTAGGTTGATTTGTATTATGATTTATAGAAAATAGTTGGATAATATCGATGCTGAGCTATTAATGATCATTTCTTTCAGCACAGCGAAATTACGCTATTTTCTCTTTTCTAACGTTTCCATCTCGTGATCCGTACCCTGACAGATATTTGTCATTTGCGTTTGATTATAGAGAAGTGGAGAAGGCCTTCCACAGTAATTGACTCTGAGCACTGACGCTCGACTTTTGATGACTTTGACCCGTAACTTGCGCACCACTTATGGAAGGCAGAACCGTAAATGCTCACAGTTCATCTAAATCAAAATATATAGCTGATCTAAATCGGCATTATAAAACAATCAAACGTTAGTGATATTACTGCTTCCAAAAAATTTCGCCACAGGACACATTGAATATGAAGCCTACCCTTCACCGAGTTCCCCAAACTAAATTGGTAGTCGTTCTAAGAATGCTAGGGACCGTGCCTCGATAAAACCCACACCCGGCATATGGTACGCCAATTTCTAAATCAACACTATTTATCAAAACACGACAATAGCCGCACTGTATCCTCGAAATTGGAAATATTAACGAGATACCACCTCGACTCAACGTGAGGTGACGAAATACCACCTCGGCAGGCACCGAGTACGATCGCATTGAGTTTTGCTACAGACTGAGTCTACAGTACGCTTGTGCGTCATTTTCTATTATCTTAGTAAGAATTGGGCCTAGGCTGCCGTTAAGGTGTAAATAACATTAGTTCGCGTTTAGAATTTTATACTCAATACTTGTCTCCCTCAATGGCAGTTGGATTTCGTAATGCATTGTCTCTAGGATAGGATAAGACATTTAAATAGTGCTTAGGAAACATGTTCTACTAAAATCGTATATTGTCTTTAGAGGTTTTAAGCGTTAGGTTTAGTAGAACACGTGCAATGAGACTAACGGTATAAAACGGTTCCCCGTCTCACTGAAATGGGTACATCACATACAGATACATTAACGTAGCTATTACTGATTGATTAAAGCGTAAGCGTAGCAATTCATTTACCCCTTCACATTTTAAGATTCTATTACAGGTATTTGCACTTACCTGCGAGAAGGGAGAGAGACCACGGTAGGAAGCGGTCGGTGTAAGGCTAGGCTAAGGAAGTTAGGAGAATTAGTAGGCTGTTGGAAGAGAGCGAGTTAATGCAAGTTAAATATAGTTGGGTTGAAAGACCCAGATTAGACTAATCTACTATTTAGCGTAGTATGTGTGTGGGTTTGTTGGTTAGACTGGGTGAGTCTTTAGTTATTTTAATTATCCTAGGCTGATGGTCTTGATAGCCATTATAGCTAAACAGACAGAGACGTGTTGCTGGGGAGTTGGTTGCGCCACTTCTTCTTCTTCTTCGGACGGCAAGCAATGGGTAGCTCGCCGTCCGGTAAGGACCAGGCCTGGGTTGACGGCGCGTTGTGTTCCACGCGCGCCTCAAAGAGATGTCAGCACAAAATGACGGGGTCCGATAGGGCCGACGCCTCAGGCTCGCGGGTTATTCGAAAGATGGCCGTGGCACAGGCAACTGAAGGAACACGGGTGGGTTTCATTCAGTAAAAGTCTGACACGCCCTCCCGCTCCACCCAGAGCGGGAGAAGTTATTTGATAATTTCCCACCCACAGAAAAAGCATAAACACTAGAAAGTGGTGAAGGGTGGGCTCTTTAGGGCTGTCAATAGACTTTCAAGAGAGTTTATTCACAACTCTATTAATGATGCTTGAGTTTGATTCTCTCGTCTCATAGCTAGTAATCCTTGAATCTTGTATTCGTTGCTTCCGGCCGATACTAGGAGTTTAAAATCTATCTAAAATGATTCTTGAGTTTCAACTTCTCAATCCTTATTATCCAGTAGTTCTTGAATATTGTATTCTTTATCTCAGACCAATAATTCGGTCAGACTGACATGAACTTCCTGGAGTTTGGGTGACCACAATTTTATCATATCCAGTCCTAAGACTGATAGGGACCATGTCTCCTTGCGAGCATGATGCAGACGCAATGCCGCTGGAACTACCCGCTCCGTTGCTGGATAAGGACGGTCGCACGGTTGAAGCAGGAAAAGCCGCTTCGTCACGTTTATTAGTTCGAGAGAACTGCTAGGGGCCATGACGCATTATGGAAGTGTATCTCTAAGTACTACGAGTTTAGATGCGAGGTGTCGTGTCAGTTACGACTGATCAAATACCTGTTACGCTAGCGTTTGGGTTACTCACAAGTTTTATATAATAATTTACTCTGCATCCCTCTATTATTTAGCTTTCTAAAATCACATCCAAAATATTTTCATAACTTTGAATTCCTAAGTCTCATTTACATTTGATACATTTATTTCCTTGCCTTATTAATAATGTCAAGGCATCGGACTTTTATAAATTTGGGAATTCATTTCTAGTATCGGTGGGAGAGTGACCAAGTCTGGTGAAGAGCTCTACAGGGCCGTACGGGGTGGACTGCAGCCTTTTCGATTAGGGGGAGACCGATCTTAACTCTAATATTAACATAATTAGGAAAAACGAAAAGTTTATCAGTCTAGGGTAATTTAGGTACTGTCACTCAGTAATATGCCATTTGTTATAACTTGCAAATGCCTCTAATAACTTGCAAATGCCAACAATTATCCACTTAACTAAATTAGTTCGAAAATGCATTCTAACTACCACAAACGACTATCGTAGTCGCCAGTCGTATTTGCCAGGTCAAGTAATTTGTTCAAATTAACATTCAATCCTTGAATAAAAGACCCTTTATTGAAGTTGTTTGTTGAGATTTCCCATCGGGCGTGTTTCTAATTATTTAGTATTTCTGTAAAGCGTGTGTTGAGCCTCTCTGCTACTTCGATTTAGAAATGGTTTATTTTAGTTTTTCGAAGCATGTTTTGAGGGATGTTTTTAAAATGTTTTTTTTCCGAAATCTGTTTTAATAATCATCTAACTTCGCCTCATCAATTGTCAACATTTGGTATATTTTCTGACAGAGGACAACCTCCTCCCTAATCAATGGGGACGTGAAGCAACAGGAGTTAAGAGACCGTCACAGGCGTGGTGTCACGTAGATTATCGTTGATTTTTAATATATGCCCGTAATTTTTAAAATATATAGCAAAGATTTTTTTGTATATTTTTAGGTAACTAGGTGTTATGATTTGACCTGTCACCCGATTCCGGCTTGACATCGAACTATGGGACACCCTGTATACCTCTATACTGCTAGAGCTTTTCTTCTTCTATCTAGCTACTTAAAATTATATTCGATCCTACTGTTATATTCTGTTGCATACTTATACGGAAACAACCCACGACATGACCTTTAACAAGCAGTGGATTAAAATTAATTAAAGAAGAGAACAAGGGGGGCCATTTGATTCAAATGTCTTGATTGCAACCTTAATATTTGGACAGCATTGATAAGCAAGCATACCACTCGATATCGAAACATCACGCTGTAACTTAATTAACTTGGGACAGTTCGATTGAGGCAGTTTTTTGCGCTGTCATGATTGAACCCGTCAAAAGAGTAGGTTAATAGGTCAGGCCCCTTTGTTGTACGGTCATTGGGTTTGGTGAGGGTACGGAATTGTATACTTTTTTGGTTCTAGTCCGGAAATGAAAAAGCATTTACAACAAGAACTCAGAAGAAAAGAAGGATAAAAAAGTAACTTCGAAAACAACACACAGGCATAATAATCATATTGTATTTGTGTAACATAGAGTGAATATAGTTCTTAAATTAAAGTTTACAGGTCGCTATGTTATGCCAAGAGGCGTACAAATATAGTTGCATGCGAACTAAAAACAATATGGAATAATTTCTATAGTCAATACCTTAATTAATAATCATAAATGATGTACAATATTCATTCAAAAATTATTTCTGCAGTCAAATAAATAACTATGTCTACATTAATTTATCATTCAGAAATTTATCAGTCGTATAATAACATTTTTCAATTAATATCAGTTTTTTTTTATTGTGTAATAATCAAATTTTTCATGACATCTGGTAGTTTATTGTAAATGTGCGGTGCCATGCCCAAAACACTCTTGTTCACTCTTTAAACA
The DNA here is from genome assembly GCA_963555695.1 of Dasypolia templi. Lineage (NCBI taxonomy): Eukaryota > Metazoa > Arthropoda > Insecta > Lepidoptera > Noctuidae > Dasypolia > Dasypolia templi. The sequence goes on from OY743145.1 coordinate 3,245,636, forward strand.
ATCAGCGTTGTAAGACTGCCTTGTCTAACAACGCTGATTGCTTATAGAGTTTGCGTATTAGGTACGAATCGCGACATCTCGTAACGTTGACGAAAACACTAATTTAAAAAAATTATAATGATGGTAATGGAAGTTTATTTATTTATTTCTAAAACAATTAACATATAAACAAATTGGTTTTAGCCACACAACGAAAACCTGTCAGGGTTTATCTGTTGCTGGCGAGCTGTTGATTAATATTTATATTTTCTAAATTTTACAAACTTTAAAACATTATAAGAATTATTATGTAAAGAAACGTTTTGATTTGTACTTATAACTTTTCGAACTCGTTTTGTATAACGTTTGCAAGTCTTCTGGAAGTTTATTAAGAAAAAAATATTCTGCAACCCGTACCGTACACATTATTAATTTTTGGTTGGATGTATCTATTTTTTACTGGTATCGTTCTGAGAAAATCAGGTCTTGTTTTTTCGGTTAGCAGCTCAGGTATATTTACTTCCGTAAGAGTAAAAAATTCAACTTTATGGAACACATTCATAACATTACAGTATTTAAAGAGATCTTCGTCACTGTTTATGAATTTCTTCTTTAAATGTTTTGGTGTTTAACTTTTAATATTCTTAATTGTAACTTATAAATATCTGTCAGGTAGGCTTGTAACTGGAACCTGTAATTCTGATGTTCTAAAGTTGAGGAAGACTATCCGCTCGTGATACAGTTTTATACTAGTACGAGGGGATAGGGCGAATCAATCCAAAGACAACCAAACCATTTTTACAGTCTACCATTTAACACTCTCCATCTGTTGACCAGCCCCAGTTTTATTGTAAAAATATCTTTAAACGATGTTGTCTATCCTGGGCTTATTATTAAGTTACTCTGTACGGTTATCTCATATTCATGAATAAATAAATTATTATTATTATATTATTATTACTAAGCCTACGTCATGAGCCCATTTACACATTTAGTCGAACCTACGTTGTAGGGATTCCTCCGCATCATGGATGTTTTTATTTGCGAACAATATACACGTGTCGTCTGCGAATTGGTATACAGAGCCTGCATTTATAGCATTACTCATATTATTAACGTAAAGTAAGTATTATGTCGGACCTATAATTGAGCCCTGGGCCGTGCCTTGCGTGGATGGATAAATGATCAATGATAAAGGAATTTTATTTCTGTAAGTGGGTTTGTACAAACACTTTTACACGTCAAACATTTTTTTAAAACTAGATGAGGTCGGCGTTTTCTATCTGACTACTCTGAGAAGAAAAGCCGAAACAAACTCAGAGGTCACAGTCTCTTTTAAAGTCCAGACATAATCTTGGTCAGATCATGTTAATGTGGATTGATGTCTGAAATGGTATTTTGAGGAAAGAACCACACAGATTGAGTGGGCCTGTCCAGTCAGTGCACGCATTTGTCAGTAATCGTACAGCTCAACTCAATACATAAGGAGCTCAACGATTCGACGGACAATACCAAAGAAAGGACATTGGGTAGGCCGCATAATTACTCAAACCGCCAGACCAAGATTACGATTAAAACTAACTGAGATAATAAAATAAAAAAACAAAAGTAAAAAAAAAATGACCCACATATTCTTAACATTCACAATAATAACAATAAAATAATACCTAGGTAAGTATTCATGTCATTGTTTATTTTACAGATCATATGAGGACCATGTAGGTAGGTGTCTGAAATGGTCTTTTGAGGAAAGAACCATACAGATTTGAGTGGGCCTGTCCAGTCAAAACATAAGGAGCTCAACGATTCGACGAACAATACCAAAGAAAGGATATTTGGGTAGGCCGCTTTAAGTATTCAAACTGTCAGATATAAAAAATTTAAGGAATAACTGAGATAGACAAAATATATAAAAATATTACCCACTAAGTCCTCACACGAAATTAAAATAATAAAATAATATTATACAAAGTAAATATTCATGTCATTGTGTATTTAATAATCATGAAATGTCAAAGTGTATATAAAATAAAACAAAAGTTAGGTACAAAACAAAAAAAAACAGTAACAGCAAAAATTGGAGCAGGTCAGTCCCAAAGCCTTTTTGTCCTCAATATGCTCTTTGACTGTATAAAAAGCTTTCTGGCACAACTTACTTTTAATAAATGATTTGAATTTATTAAGGCTTAGTTCTTGAACGTGGCTTGGAAGTTTATTATAAAAGCGTATACATTGACATCTGAACAAGCCACCTATTTTCTTGAGCCTTGTTGTAGGTACAACAAATTTGTGTTTGTTCCTAGTATTTATAATATGCCTATCACTGTATTTTTTAAACAGTATTATGTTTCTGTGAGCATAAAAGATTTTCATAAATATACTGAGAAGGCACAGTCATTACATTAATTTCCTTAAATTTCTCTCTGAGAGACACTCTCGGACTTAATTTATGAATTGATCTAACAGCTCTTTCTGCAAAACAAATATAGTCTGAATGACGGCGGCATTTCCCCACAAAAGAATACCGTACGACATCACACTATGAAAATAACTAAAGTATACTAAACGGGCTGTCTCAAAATCAGTTAAATTTCGAATTTTTCTAACAGCGTATGCTGCGGAGCTTAGCTTTTTTGACAATTTATCAATATGTGGGCCCCACTGAAGCTCAGAATCCAAAGTTAAGCCCAAGAATACTGTGCTGTCTTCAAGGTTCAATTCTTCGCCCTTTATCAACACATTCGTTTTCACCTGCTTAACGTGAGGTAGCGTAAACTTAATGAATTTAGTCTTCTTTTCATTAAGAAGTAAATTATTAACATTGAACCAGTGAACTATTTTTGAGACCGCGTTATTTACATCGTCAGTAACCAGCTGCTGACGTTTCAGTTTAAACAAAAGTGAAGTATCATCCGCAAACAACACTATATCATGATTATCCTTTATGAGGTAAGGCAAGTTATTAATATACATAAGAAACAAGAATTGAGCCCTGTGGAACTCCCATTGTTAAGATAGATCCGGGAGATCTTTCTCCATTAACGTCAACGCTCTGAATCCTTTTACTCAAGTATGAAGTAAGAAGATCCAGAGCGGTGTTTCGGATCCCGTAGTGACGGGGTTTCCTGATTAACGTTTCATGAAGAACGCAATCGAATGCCTTGGACAAATCACAAAAGATGCCCAAGGCATCGCATTTATCTTCCCAAGCATTATAAATATGTCCTAAAAGTTCAACACCGGCATCAGTAGTTGAACGACCCCTTGTAAAACCGAACTGTTTGCTATGTAATAATTTGTGTCTGTTAAAAAATCTTTTCAGTTGGTCTAAATAATTTCTCAAAAATTTTACTAAATGTAGGTAGTACTGAAATAGGTCTATAATTTGTGGGGTCTGATGTACTACCTGATTTAAACAAAGGTATTATTTTACCTTTTTTTCATAAGGTCAGGAAACTCCCCACAGTCAATACAATTATTAAAGATAAGAACTAGAGTAGGTGCTACAATGTCTATAATAGACTTAGCAACTTCTACAGAATTACAGTCTTTTTTACATTTAATGTGTGGAAAACTTTAATTATATCCCTACATTTTATATCGCTACATGTACATGGAAGCTTTATACTATACGCATTTTGTATTTTAACGTGTTATGTCTGTTTGTGTGATAGTTTTTTAATAGTTCTAATAGTGGCCCTTGTTTTCCATTTTGTGACAACTTGTCATAAAGTGTGTTACAACGGAGCAGATCGAATGCTTTGCTGAAGTCTATAAAAAGTGTCAAGATGTTTTTTATCATTTACATATTTATTGACCTCATCGGTAAATTCTCGTAATACAAAATACAAATTGCTGATGATAGCACCGCATTAATAAAATGCACTGACCTAAAAAATTATGAATATGACATAAATAATACACTTAGGGATATAGTAAATTGGCTTGACATAAATAATTTAATAATAAATTTATCGAAGACGACAATAATGCATTTCTATCAGCGCTCACCAGTACAACAAATGGCTATAGAATATGACGGACGGAAAATTGACAAAGTAACAGTTGCAATTTTTTTTGGAATATTGATAGACAGTCAGTTAACATGGAAACCCCAAGCCGAAGAGGTGTGTAAAAAGCTGAGCACTGCTGCATATGTGCTATTCAGCTTGAGTAAAAAAAAGTGAGTGCAACTACAACATTGGTAGCTTACCATGGTTTGGTAGCATCAATTCTGCGATTTGGAATTGTATTCTGGGGTAATTGTAGTTTGAGAGAACAAGTGTTTAAGGCCCAAAAACGCTGTATAAGGGCAATATGTGGCCTGAAAATGACAGACAGTTGTGTACCTATGTTTAAATCCCTAAAAGTGCTAACATTTCCGGCATTGTACATTTTGGAAATTGCAATTTTTGTAAGAAAAAATAATAATTTCTTTTTAACTGTGTCAGAAAATAGAACTAGAGAAGGACCTGTCAGAAGTCAATATAGGAACCAAATAAAAAATGGTAGCTACAATACAGCTTTGCTTAAGAAAAGTGTTTTCGGAATGGGCCCTACCATATATAATAAAATACCAGATTGTATAAAAAATTATCCAATACAAAAATTTAAAAAGGAACTGACAGCCCTATTACTTGATAAGTGTTATTATTCAATTAAAGATTTTTTAGATGACACTACACTTTAGATTTAAAATTTGACAGTATGTGTTTTTTGACATTATAATGCCTGGTTTTAATTGTATAATTTTAATTTTATTTTAAACTATTATTTTTCGACAATTTTAATTTGACTAAGGAGTTAATTCTTTTGTTAAATTTATTTTCAATATTTGCATGCCTAATTTAGGTAGATTGTACAGGGATCAAAGTTTGTAAACACCTTATTTATGTACCTACTTTCTAAGCTAATAAAATATTATGATTATGATTATGATTATGAATTGTGTCGTGCTCTTATTTTCCTGAAATCCATATTGTTTATTGTTGATTATTCCGTGTGTTTGCAAGAAATTGTTCACAAGTATTTTCAGCGATTAAAATAATGATACACAGCTATCATCAACTTTCAGACCACACATTGATCTTATGCATCATTTTTGTGCCTTAAAACTTAAAAACAATATCTTTATCGGTAGAATTGCCCTAAAAAATAATGCCATATCGCAAAATTGAGGCTACTAAGCCGTGATATGCAACTATTAGCGCATCCATATTTATTTTTGTAGCAATTTTTAAAAGGGCGTTGGCTGATTTACTTATTTTCTTACTTAGGTCATCTATGTGGGCCTTCCAGTTGAGTTGGTTATCAAGGAATAAACCTAAGAAGATTCTGCTTAACGGTTTTTTTTATCTTTTTATGAAGTGGTTTAATAATAACTTTCTTCGGGTCTTCCGGATAAACTCCGTTAGCAATGCTAAGGTTCATAATGTGCGCTAATACGGGTGCTATAAATTCATTTACTAATTTTATCACCTTTGTTGACATACAGTCGAATCCTACAGTACTTGTAAATTCAAGGGATCTTATAGCTGAAACCATGTCGGTTGTTAGAACGGGCTGCCTAAACATGGATTGACCTGTCAAAATAAATAGTCAAGTTTATTCTCGAATTCCATATCAGTTTTTATATTACTAGCGCTTCGCCCGCGACTTTCAAATCGGGTACACAATTTTCAAATCGGGTAGTAAGAGTGATCCCTCTAATTATAGACCTATATCTGTGCTACAAGCATTGAGAAAATTATGCTAGAACAGATGTTGTCACATTTTAATTAAATTGGAATTTTACATAGTCGCCAGCTTGGTTTCAGGAAAGGTAGCTCGACGACTGATGCGGCAGTAAAACTACATCAGTCACATTTTGGAATCCTGGGAGAACTCCCAGGATGCAATTGGCATTTTCTGTGACATCTCAAAATCGTTTAATTGCGTTGACCACAATACACTGATCTGTTAATTACACCACTACAGACGTTGTGGACAAGCCGCTGATCTTGCTCTCACATAATAGCTCTTTCAGGTAAATTAAGTTCAGCTGCATGTGCAGTAAGAAAAATAAGGCAGTTGACCGATATAGCTACTGCTAGGTTAGGATACTTTGCTTATTTCCACAGTATGATGTCTTATGGCGTTCTGCTGTGGGGATCAGCAGTAGATTCAATTTTCATTTTACAAAAGAAAAACATTGTAAAAATCAAATATTTTTAAAAGAGTAACCATGTAGTTTCTTGCCGGCTCTTCTCAATAGGAAACGACCAATTGGAACCGTGCACCTTAATTCTGACGTTTCATAATTGCCCATTTAGGTTTATGTGAAATAAATTTGATCTGATTTGACTTCGTCCGAGTGGATTTCGAAAAAAAAGTTGCCTATGTTCATCAGACATAATTTCGGCTTCTAAAGGTAAAACAGTTTTTCAAATCGGTCCACTAGTTTCGGAGCCTATTCAATACTAACAAACAATCAAATCTTTCCTCTTTATAATATATAAGTAGATTCTCAATTTCAGGCATAAAATAATTATTAAATGCATTTTCTATGTCAGTAGGTTTTGAAAAGGTCAGGTCACATTTATTAATCGTCATTATTTGTTCTCTACGTGAGTTATTTTTAGGTTTATTGACTAATTGCCATGTAGCTTTCGACTTATTCTGCGAGTTTCTTATAAAGTAATCATTTTGAGCTTTTTGTGTTAGACTTATAATTTTCTTATATTGTAAAGAGTACTTTATAAAATTGGTTTAATTTTTTAATACAGTATTTAGTCGGTATGTTCACAGTAATTAGTTTTTAGTAATTCTTTGTTTTTTACTACAGCTTTTTTTGCCGCACGATACCCATTTTACGTTTTTAGGGTTCTGTAGCCAAATGGCAAAAAACTGAACCCTCATGGATTCGTCATGTCTGTTCTATGTTAGACGATTTGGTTTCCGCACTTAGTCCTTCATGTGGACCATTGTGCGTGGGCCATGGCGGCAGTCGGTGGTGGGCGTCAACAAGCCCACCTCTCTCCAGAAGCCGATCAAAGCTTGTGGTCTATTGAGAACATCTGTGAAAGATCCGGGTGTCCCGAGGGTTTCTGTTCTTATCTGGGTAACGCCTGTGCACTCAAAGAGCACATGCGCAACGGTTTCGTCCGACTCCACGCAAGCTCTGCACACGGACACGGACTGTCCGTAATGCATATTGTGTGAAGGTATTTATTTAGCGAGCAGTGTCCTGTGATGGTCCCCGTCACCAGGCGCAGGCCATTTCTGTCCAGGCATAATAAACGTCTGCCTGCAGCCCGGTGTCGAGGTCCACCACCTCTCGGCTTGTGTGTGGATGGACTCCCGCAGCCACCTGCGTATCTGGTTGAAGGGGATGGGTATGATGGGTTCAGGCCCGCAATCCGACGTGCTCCTGGCTTATTCGTCAGCTGCGTCGTTGCCTAGTGATCAACTGTGTCCTTTTATCTATTGTAGTGTCACAGTGTTACGGTTAGATACCGTTACTCGTTCTAGAGCATTGTGACATTCTAGTGTTAGACTCGAGGTAATATGTTCTTTCCCTAATGAATTGAGGTCTGAGTCGCTTTCGGAGAGTATACATATATGGGTGTCCGTAACTCTCCTGGCTTCTATGGCATACACCGCTTGTATGATGCCCACACACTCCGCCTGATAGACGGTGTTGAACAATCCCAGCGGACTTGATAATAATATGTTTATGTTGAGGTCATGGGAGAAAACTCCGGCTCCTGTACAGGAACCGGTCTTTGAGCCGTCGGTGTATACTCTCAGTTCATTCGTGCCTGAGTAGTCACACTGTTCTTCTGAGAGTATGATGTTGTAGTGCTCTTGAAAGTAGTGTCGTTTCGGGGTTTTGTCGCAGGGTGATGCCATCATTGGTTGTCGGTTTACCGATTCTTTCCATATGTGTGGAGTATCTATGTATAGGTGTTCAAAAATGATGTTGTGGTTTCTAATATATATTTTTTTAGCAAACTTCCACCGAAAATTGGTTTGAACGAGATCTAGTAACTAGTTTTTTTTTCATACGTCATAAATCGTAAAGCGCAATTTACCTTTCATTCAACTCAAATATATAAAAAAAAAACAGGAACTTTTATGTCGCTTTTTTTTTCAGTACGAATAGTTATTATGATAACCGGACGAAGTCCGAAACAAGGGAAGCAAAGTTTATAGAATAGAGAGAACGTTTCATAAAATCTTTTGTAAGCTATATTGGCATCATTACTTTCATATACATCCCTAAAAGTTAAACTTCGAATGCATTCTCGGAATTTTTGAGGTTCTCTGTCGAGTAGTCTTTTCTTACAATTTTCTAGAATTTTAAGCGGTATGTTATATTTATGGGAACCCTGAGTATTTGTGTCCTGTGATCAGAAAGGATGAGATCATTCATTTAATTTATTTATTTAATTCAGACACAAGTGATCCATATTTATGTTAGTATACTTAAAAATTATGTTAGTGACAAATGATATACATGGCACAATAATCATACAGTAGATAAGATCCGATACCGGTTCTTATCGACATGCAACTGCACAGAATGCCACATTGATGGACAGTCCATTTTGCCAGCATTACAACATTACAGCTTTACATCCTCTATGTATGGCACACGTTCGATTTATGCCATAATAACATGACGTGTGCATTTTAGCTGTAGTTTTTGTCGTAGTTTGGTTTTAGTTTTAGAACTTACTTTTTATTTAAATTAGTTTGGGCCTCACAGTAAACACATATTTTTTATATGTCTGAAGGATATAAGGAAGTAGCGGTGAAGATGCCGCCATGTGCTTATACCCTTTCTTTTCTTGTGCTTGTGCCCTTTTCACTTGTTAACCCTTAATCGGATGCGACGCAATAGAGAAGTGATAATGAAGTTTTTTGTGAAATGGAGTTATATATGTCCTAATTAATCCAAATATAGCAAAATATCCCAAAATATATATTTGCATATTTGTTTTTTTTTTGGTGGTCAACATGTTGCCATTGTCCGGTAATAGATCTTATTATGTGGCAAGTATATAACCATTGTCTGTTTGGAAGTAATAGTTGATATTCTGCTCATATTCACATTGACCCACTGTTGGGTCGACCCAATAGTGGGTCACTGTGAGCATCTTTTCTATAGGGCAATTCTTTAAGATCCTAAAATAAATGAAACCACAAATTTCTAACAAGTAATTTATTCCTCATCGTTGAGCGCCATGTGAAACTTTTTGAAACATTGTTTCATGCACAAAGTAACTCCGCAGTGTGAACACTTCATGGTTTCTGTTACAATTATTATATGTTTATCAAATCATCAGGAAAAAGATTACTGAAGAAATCAATAGCCTGGTTCTTGTGTGAATATGACATTTTCGGACAAAACCTGGATGTGAATTGGGGAACAGAATGAAACCTTTCCTTTACTTTCCAATCACTATAATTTATTTCAGTGCAAGACATGTTTAGTGAATTAGCAGAACTAACATCCGTTACTTCAATATTTTCATGCATATTATTTGGCAAAACAATATCCGACACCTCAATACGTTCATGCATAATATTTGGAAAAACAACATGCGATACCTCGTCAATTTCATCTGAAACAACCTCAGTGGACTCGAGAATCGTTTCAGCTTCTTCTTCCATTCCACCCTCAAATAGCCTTTCCAATCGATGATGTCGTTTTCAGATAAATTGATGTATGTATTTGAAGGAGAATGTCAAAAATCACCCATTTCGTCCTCCGAGTCGCTCGCAAAATCGTTTTCCAAGATGTTCTGGAGATCTCTATCGCTCAAATGTTTTTTAGAAGACATGTGGGTTAGTCACCTGCAAAGATGATTTTAAAAAATGTAACTACAAACACAAAACCAAGGTATTGTTTTCACCGCCTTTCGGGACGGTAAATGTTATGAACGGACAACGGTCATATTTTAGCCACGTACTTTAAAGGCATTTTTTTCTAAAAAATATAACGTAACCTGGCAGAATTTTGCATTCCACAGTATATTATGTAATATTATTCACAAAACAATCAAAATAATGTACTTACCGGAATTTTTGTAGATGTAAATGAATATTTTACACTTTTGTCCCGCTAAAAGTGCTCCTCAGACATCAAATTTGGCGCGCGTTGAATGGAAACTTTTCTGACAGCTAAACGACATTATAATATCAAACAATAATGTCAAAATAGATAGTGACATCTATCAAAGTCTTCAAAAAAAAAACTAAGGGATGAGTTCAGGTTAATATTAATTTTTGCAACCATAAACTAGTGAGGTGAAAGTGGCATATATATTTCCATTTTTTGATTAAGGGTGGACAACACGGCGTCAAAAAAAAAATGTTTTTTTAATTTTTATTGCCGCATGAGTCTGCCCGTGACCTCATGTTTCAGTTCATGACTTTATGTCCTCTAGAGGGCGTCATATACAACTAAATGTGACGTCACATAGCCAGCGGACGATCGAGGCGTTTCCAATGTATCTTTTTACGTAAAATTATGATAAGTAGTTCAGAAGTTATGAGGGAACAGATGAACATACATATACATACCGGTCAAAACCATAACCCTCCTTAATGCTTCGCCATAGTCGGGTAAAAAATAATAAATCTAAAAACGAACTAGAAGGTAAATTCTCGTAGCTAAAAACTTTAAAAATCTCAACTCAGCGACAATCAACGTCCAAACATTGTCAAAAATGTAGGTTAATATCGAGACTGAAATTAAAATGTGTCTCTTCAAAAATACCTCAAATGCCCCTCAGTTCTATTCGTTACTTCCACATTAAGACCATTCCTCGTTTATTAAAATCTCTGCAACCGACACATCTTAAATTAGCCCGAATTCATCTCTCCAAACTTTAAAATTTAATTTCCATTCCAAAAATCGCACGTTTTTCAACCAGAAACTGTGAAGTTTCTCCACTGAAATGAGGTGTCCGAATTTCACGGAGCTCAGATTGCAGATTGCTCTTGACTTGGTGAACCCTCGAGATGGCCAAAATGCACTACAACCGAAAATATCACTCACAATTCGCATTTATTTTCTCTACTACTCCACTCAAATTATCACATTCCGTCGAGACGGCGTTATTTTTATGAAATGCTTATATTTTTGTAACAAGATCGCTTTTTAAATAAAATAGGTCATATGATTTTGTGTTGGCCTTTGTGAAAAGAGCGCTCAAAATGTTGGAAAAAAAATAATTCATAGTTTCTTATGATGAAAAAACGTGTTTATGCTTAGCTGTAAAGAAAGCACTTAGATATTTGCAAAAATCTGAAAGCCACGAAATTCGCGTCGACTGGTGGTGGCATCAGTCTTTCATCGACCTTCCGCCATTAATTTTTTAACTGAAGAAAATATCACTGTTTTTAGTAAATTTTAAGCTCAAGTTTGTTTCTAATTCCCCATACTAATTGCGTGGGTTAACCCCAGGATCTTATCAGTCCACTCAGCATTTGATGGCGTGTAAATGTCCCATTAGACCCTACAATTCCAATTCAAATTTAATGTCGTTCCCGTATTACAATTCGAATGTAAAACAGTCCGGTATTGGCATTGATTAAGTGTACTTTCAGATTACCAACTGCCTCTAGAATCAGTTCGACATTAGTCGGAAATATCGAAATTAGTGTTATGCAAAATTTGTTCATGCGTCTGCTTCGCCCGAGTTGCGGTTTACTTCACGGGATCGTGTTACTGGGATTTAAAGTGTTCTATGTCCTCGTCACGGTCAACCAGTGTGCCAAACATTGTAATTAGTTCAGTCGATAAGGCGTGAAAAGATAGCACAGACAGAGCAAATTTCGCGTTTATTATAATTGTAAGGATGGATAAAAGCAATTCTCAAAAAAAGTAGATCCGAAAAAAAATGTAAAAATTCCTGATCTAGTTTTATTAATAAAAAGATAACACACAAAATTAAACATCGAAGAAGGAACAACTTTAATTAAGGATGAGCGCGATATCTGCATTACAATGCCGAAGCTCAACAGCTAAACCAGCTAATTAGCGAGCGAGAGGAGTTCGTTAATTAAGACCCGACTTGTTGCCTTCAGTTATAAAGCAACTTATGTTATTTTTAGACTTGACTCTTATTTGTACTTTTTTGCATTTTAAGCATGAGTAGTGACTGTGGTGGCCTAGTGGTATCGGCCCCGACTTACGGTCATAAGTTCGAACCCAGACAGGATCTTTAATTCGTATATTTAATTTCATCATCACTGCCGCACAAGCCCTCGCTTACTGGCCGGGAATTACAAGGCGACTAGGAGCGTGAGGGCGCAAGGTTCTCTCCCTCTCGCGTTCTGCCTCCTCCTTCGCAAGCATTACTGCTTCGCATTAGGAAGTGACGGCTTCCCATTCGCTCTCGCTCTGTAACAAGGCCTGCACCAGGGCCGGACGTGAGAGGTCACCGCCGCCAATCGCCTCCGCGAGGATAAGGCGGTGCTCCGCCCAAGACGAACAGACCTCCACCGTATGCTCCACCATGTCCTCCGGGCGATCCATACAATGTTGAAATCCGGGCGTTTCCTCCCGCCTTATGCGAAACAAGAACCTCCCGAAACAACCGGGTCCGGTGAGTAGCTGTGTCAAGCGAAAAGTGACGACGCCGTGGCACCTCTACAACCACACCTCAAAGAGGGGACTTATCACCGCTATTGTCATGTGTATACGTACGCTATGGCTTTTGCCTCCAGATCCCATGGCGGCAATACGGCAAGGAGGCTCGCCGCCTCGCAGGAGACCGTGCGGTATCCTTGGACAAGCCCGATGGCCAAAACCCTTTGGGATGCGTTCAACCGGCGGGCTGGTCGGCGCCTCAAAGAATGCACCCACACCGCTTCCCCGTTAAAGGCCATGCCATGGACGGCACGACCCGCACGTCGAGCCTCCGGCAGGAGGCATTTGGGCCCCCTAGATCGGGCAGCATTAGCCTCTTCAAGGCAGCCCCAGCCCGCTCCAGTCTTGGAGCCAAACGTCAGGAATGCTCCACGAATTTCCACCGTCTGTCGAGGACGAGTCCCAGAAACTTCATCGTCGACTCGACGCCGATGTGAACCCCTCCTGCCATTATCTGGGAACCCGGCTGTGGTGCGTTCCAAGGACCATGAAAACACATGGCCTCGGACTTGTGCAGGGCCACTTTGAGTCCCAATTGCCAGATCCTCTCGACAATTATCGCAACCCCGCGTGTCACTTGTTTGGCCGCCGCCTGGTGCTACCTCCTTTTTTTTTTTTTTGTTTTCGTGGTGGAAAATCCTCATGGATGTCCTCCGCTCTGGGGCGGGCGGAGGGGTCTGTCAGACTCTTACTGACTAATAACCACCCCGGTGTTCCATCTCACACCTACATCGGGGTCGCGGGAACACATAATTCTTCCGCATCCCCCGCTAGTGCCGGCCCGCTTGCGCGGGCCCCGTCTCGGGTCTGTAAGCGGCGCGCGCGGAACACTACGCGCGCCACCTTCTCGGGTCCTGATTTTGGGGGGCGTCGCCCCCGGACCCATTTAGGGGGACCGGAAGAGGGCGTTGTCCGCCCTCCTCCAACGCCCGGTGCATCTGCTGCGGGCCGGGTCGAGAGTCGAGATCTCTCTCTCCCTTTCCGCAGCCTCCTTCTGCGAGATGACCGTCTCGCAGAAGGAAACCACCGCGTCCCAGGACTCGACGCTGCCGACCATCGAACTCACTACGGTCGGCAGCGACAGGTCACCGCCTATTTCTGAGATGAGGGCACGGCGCGGCTCCTCCCAAGCGGCACACTTCACTTGGCTTTATTTCTACCCTCACCTAAAAATTTTCAAAATAAATGCGTTTTATTTTTATTTTTACGGTGTAGAGCTTTTTACTTTCAGTGCGCAAAGGCAACACCGTACGTGTTTCTACATTGTGTTTATGCTAATCTTGAGGACGAAGCTGAGTATAATTTGTATGTGAGCATATACTGCGTACATTGCCTTCGTCGTTTTCCTTATATATCTACCTAAGAAAAGAAGAAGAAGATTTCTAACTAAGATAAATATATAGTTTTTGTGATCGTTATCTAACGATCACAAAAACTAATATTAATGCCTTTTCAACAGAATTTAAATTGAGTTTACTTCTCAATTATTGGCGTTGATTGCCAACCAAGTGATATTTCGTTCTAAGCCTGTCCCATAGAAACCTTCTGTTGAGTAACTCATTCATGAAGGGAACAAAAAACATTCATAGTATTTATTTATCAAAAATCTGCATCTATTTACGCTTTTTACCACTGCTGTGTAAGATTATTTTCTCATACATATTAAAACAGACGAAAAGGTTAACGAAACCTAATACGATCATACTTAATACCTCTATCAATGCCAAATAAAATTAATGAGCCCAAATTAGATAAAAGACAGAAATCTTCCGAGAATCGTTCGTCTAACGTAGTCAAGTAATCCCACGATTAACCTTTGCTGGTTATTTTCTCGTCACCATTTCAGTCAAGACAATATTATTAGACCTTGCGCAGTATAATTAGGAATAGGAAAAAAATATTTAGAAGTAGTGGCTTTAATGGATTCTTTTTCTGTTTGAGTGAGTCCATAACGGCTCGTGTAAACCTAATCCGTCATCAGCCGAACTATGGCCGCACGGCTTTGGCTGAACGAGTATACAATGCTTTTAAACTAATCTGTTCCACCCATTACTTTGAATGGTGTTAACTTAGATAGGGGTCGCAGTTTAAGTACCTTAAAGATGATGTTGACACAGAGAGAGAGCGCAGGGCTCTAAGTCCGTGACAACATGCTGGTCCGTATATTCGCCCGCTGTGCGAGTCCAGTGCCAAGTCAAGATCACGCTATTTAAAGCGTATTGTCAGGGTCCGTACACGGGTAGTCTATAGGTTAGCTGTACCAAAAAATCCTTGGACACCATGTGCGTCCAATGCAATAACATTTTCAGGATGATGTTGGGACTTCCTCGTTTCTGCAGTGCCTCCGAGATGTTCGCGCAGACTCATACTGACGATTTTCATTCGAAAGAAAGTAGTGTCACTTATGAGGAGGGTGCGAGGGAGTCACAACAGCATCCTGAAAGCTATAGCTGAGGATGTACGTGCTCCTGTGCTGAGGCATTTCGTTCGTCTGGTGATCTTTTAGGGAGGTATCTACCCTATTGGTTATCTTGACGGGGCGGGGTGTTGCAGCATAGGGCATTCGTGTAGATGTTTTAAAATAAAGATGTGTATTATGAGTGTTGTCCTTTGTAATTGTATTTAAGTACTAACAATAGTTTCTAAGTTTTTGCATACTAACCTTTTGGACCCTTTTATCACAAAATAAATCATTCAAAAAAAAAATTGAATTGTGCCTGAAATCCTATTATACTGTCAAAGACTATATTGAGGACAAAAAGGCTTAGGATTGAGCTGCTCCAATAAATTTACACAGATAATTTTGATGTTTTATATGATTTTCTCAATATTTGTACCTTTTTACATACACAATGACATGTACGTATCAATATACTGTATAAAGTATAATATTATTTTAATTTTGTGAATGTGAAGACGATATGGGTCATTGTGTTTTACTTTTTTTGTTTCAGTTAGTTTTAATTATGGTCTGGCTGTTTGAGTACTTTATGCGTCATACCCAAATGTCCTTTTTTTTGTATTGTTCGTCAAATCGTTGAGCTCCTTGGTTTTGAGTTGAGCTGCACGATGATTGACTAATGCGTGCACTGCCTGGACAGGTCCACTCAAATCTGTGTGGTTCTTTCCTGAAAAGACCATTTCAGACACCAGTCTACAGGGTCCTCGTAAAATCTGACCAAGATACTTTGTAATGTATTATAATATTTTAATTATCATGAATGTGAAAGCATTGTGGAATTTTGTTTTTTATCAAAGTTTTTTTAAGTTAGTTTTAATCATGTTCTGGCAGTTTGAGTAACTTATGCGGCCTACTCAAATGTCCTTTCTTTCGTATTGTTCGTCGAATTGTTGAGCTCCTTAACTGACTGGACAGGTCCACTCATTCTGTGTGTTTCTTTCCTCAAAATACCATTTCAGACACCAATCTACATTGTCTTCACATGACCTGACCAAGATTATGACTTGGCTTTAAAAGAGACTGTTACCTCTGAGTTTGTTACGGCCTTTCATCTCAGAGTAGTCAGATAGGAAACGCCGATCTCATCTGGTTTTTAAAATATGTTTGACGTGTAAAAGTGTTTGTTCAAACCTACTTACAGAAATAAATCATTTATCAAAGTCAAAGTCAAAGCATTTATTTCAAATAGGCCCATTAAAAGGCACTTTTGAACGTCATAATTTACATTAAGATAGAACTGATTCTAGGCGCCACTTCCAAAAAGTAGTTTTGTATGGAGAAGAAGTGGCAAGAAACTCCACCGTTACTCTTTTAAAATGTTTTACAATATTTTGTATACATTAATTATATTTCTATATGTGAAGACGATGCACCAAGAATAAAAATACTATACCACGTTTGGTACAAAAAAAATAAAAATAAAGCAAAGGCATATAAATTAATCACGTAGGTACATTGTGCTCACATATTTACAAACAATTGTAAAAATATATGATTTTCCTAAAATATTAAGTAGGAATAAGTCAGTGTGTGAGTAAAGTAAAAATAACCAAATATACAATACAATAAGCAAATAGTATGATTTTGTCTAGCCTCTAGATTGTCCTATGGAGCAGGACCAGCATGTTTCCAAGCATTCTTATCTAGGATATAATCTTCTAATTTGTAATATGCTTGATTACAGAGTGTTTTTTTAACATGAGTTTTAAACTTTCTTTCATTTAATTGCAATATTTCACCAGGTATTTTGTTGTAACATTTAACACAGTACCCCATAAAAGATCTATGTACTTTAGATAGTCTGAAAAATGGTTGATCTATTTTGTTTTTATTTCTAGTGTTAATATTATGTCTATCACTTATTTTATTAAATAGATGCAGATTTTTTCTAACATATATAATATTTTCATAAATGAACTGGCAAGGTACAGTCATTATATTAATCTTCTTGAATAGTTCCCTAAGAGATTCGCGGCGACGTAGATTGTAAATGGCTCTGACAGCTCTCTTTTGCAAAATAAAAATGGATTCAATGTCAGCAGCCCGACCCCACAGTAAAATGCCATATGAAATAATGCTGTGGAAGTAGCTAAAATAAACCAAACGCGCGGTTTCAACGTCTGTTAACTGTCTTATCTTTCTAACAGCATACGCTGCCGAGCTTAGTCGCCCCGCGAGAGATGTTATATGGGGTCCCCATTGTAACTTCTCGTCTAGCGTGATTCCTAGAAAAACCGTCTGATTACTAAATTCCAGTTTTTCTCCGTTCAATATGATGTCACATTCACTACTTCTAACATTAGGTAATTTAAATCGAATGCATTTGGTTTTTTTCTCATTTAGTACCAAATTATTTACCGTACATAACTGGCGAAATGTGGGTGTACTATAGGTACACCTCTGCCCAACCCTTCGGGGAAACAAGGCGTGATGTTATGTTTTATGTTATTTACCGTAAACCAATCTTGGACCTGAAGAATAGAGTTGTTCACGTCGTCAAGATTTTGTGACCTTCGGTCTATTTGAAAGATCAATGAAGTGTCATCTGCAAATAACACCATCTTCGGTTGATTTTGAAGTAACTGGGGTAAATCATTAATGTAGACTAAAAAGAGGAATGGACCCAATATCGAACCTTGAGGAACGCCCATTGATATTTCAGACCCTAATAAGTTTGTGCCGTTTATTTGTACTTTAACCTTTCTGTCTTTCAAGTATGATCTTAGCAAATCAAGAGCTTCATTCCTAATCCCATAGTGCTCCAGTTTCAGCAGAAGTGTCTCATGGTTTACACAATCGAACGCCTTAGAGAGATCGCAAAAGATTCCAATGGCATCTTGTGATTCCTCCCAGGCGCTAAAAATGTTCTTTATTAGGGTGACATCGGCGTCAGTGGTACAACGTCCTTTAGTGAAACCGTACTGATGTTCATGCAAGATGGAGTTTTTATTAAAGTGACGGAACATTTGATTGAGCATCAACTTTTCAAACACCTTACTGAGAACTGGCAGAATTGACACGGGCCTATAATTATTGAGCTCTTTACTATCACCGGATTTGAACAATGACATCACTTTACTATGTTTCATAAGATCCGGAAAGACTCCTTAGTCTACACTGGTGTTAAATATGAAAGCTAAATAGGGCGCAAGGGTTTCGATGAGAGATCTACAGACTTTTACAGACATTCCCCAGAGATCTTCTGTTGATTTAATTTTAAGATCTTTAAAAGCTTTTATAACAGCTTGGGGGTTTGTATGCTGAAACCTAAACGCCAAAGGGCATGGTTTTACATTATTTTTAAGTAAGGCAGCAGAAAGCGGGGGTGAGGAATTTAAATCTTCTTTAAGTTTTAAGTGGAACATTAACAAAAAAGTTTTCAAATTCCTAAGCTATATCTACATTTCAGTTGATAGGGCCACGTGCAGTCTCTAAATTAAATTCAATATTACGCTGTTTTTTCCTACCTGTTTCATTATTTATTATTTGCCAGGTAGTTTTAATTTTATCGTCAGCTGATTTTATTTTATTACTAATATATAGAGCTTTAGCTATTTGGCACACACTTTTAAATAATTTTGAATTTCTTGCAACATACTGATGAAAGCTTGTATGAGTCACATGTTGCTTTAGGCCATAAAGTTCAAATAGATTTTCTCAACTTTTACGAATGCCAGGAGTGGCCCAATCACTAAATAAAAACTTTGTATTAATACTTTTAGTCTTTAGTGGAAAAGTTTTATTAAATTGCGTGTTTAATAGTGAAAAGAACTCGGCGTAGAACTCATTTGGGTCATCTATATTATTAAAACTTTGTTTACATAATTGACTGGCCAAAGAATCATTTAATTTCTCTAAATCTTTACATGTAATTTTTGCCTAAACATTATTTGAGTTTTTTGTAAAGGCGTATATGAGCAAAACATTATTGTTTGTCCACTGTGATCAGATGGCAACTTATTTACTATTTGTTTGTGTAAGTAATCACAATTGCAAAAAACATTATCTATACAAGTAGCAGAAGAAGCTGTCACTCGGGTAGGTTCAATAAAAACATTTGACAGATCAAATGACATAAAAAGACTTAATAATCTGACTGTACTAGAGTTATTTTCTATTTAATTAATATTAAAGTCCCCGCAGATTATTATTGACTTACTACTAGCACTAAGTTTCTTTAACACATCTTCCATTACAGAATCAAACACAGGTAGATTCTGGTTACTTGGATGTCTGTATAAGCATACTATGACATGCTGATCAAGCTCAACACAGGACAATTCAATGGCGTGCTCAACAGACAGTCCGACGATGTCTTTTCGTTCTTTCGATTTAATTAAATTTTTAACTAATATTAATGACCCGCCATGTATCATACGTTTTCGGCTAAAATGGCTAACAACACAATAATTTGCATAATTAATTGACATTACTTGATGATCTTTTAACCAATGTTCTGTTAAACAAATAACGTCAAGCTTAGTACTTTCTAGAAACAATTCTATTTCCAATAATTTGGAAGCGCAACCTTGGATATTTTGATTAAATAACTTTAAAGTGTGTTGCACTTCCTTTGGTTTTTTATTACTATGAGTTATTTTGCCAGAAGATACTTTATTATTATTCTCTAATAATAATTGGTTATTTAAAGGGGTAACTTCTGTTGTCTTACTAACTAGTTTAAATTATTATCCGGAGTGACCTCCAATACTACAACAGACGAGTCTACAATGGCGGTATGGGTTCCAGCAGGAAAAGTATAACCTATCAGACTGGTAGTGCCCTCCAAGGATGTTGGTATTATGGTTGGATCCTCCTTCGTACAACATGATGAATCATAATTAATCTCTATGTTGCTTGTATAACTAGGCAACACAGACTCGTCACTAATACAACAATTTGTTATATTATCTATAACCTCATTAATATTATAAGCTATCAACATAGCTATTCGATGTCTATTATACCAAGACAGAGATAAGGTTCTCTGAGTTAACTTAAAACCACTAACAAACTTGTTAGTGTCAAAATACAATCATTTGTCACTATGACAACATGTCAGCTTGTGAATAGTACTATTCAACTTATAAATATAATTATTCTCGTCACCTGATAAAGAATCAGAATAAGGAAAAGCACACAACATCAGCTTTCCTATATTTAACTTAATTAAGGTATTCACACCATCCACTATGTCCTTTCTGGTAATACCAGTACTATTTCCTAATAGCAAAACCATTGTAGAATAATTTTTTAGGTTTGTAATTGCAATTATTTTAATCATTTGTTTAAAACTTATGTTATGATAACTATGGTTAGTAAAACTATGGCTAAGGTAATTGAGTAAAAATTTTCCGAAGCCAGAACCTAATTCGTCACCAAAAAATATTGTCTTGTTTTCCTTTATATTAACACAGGTCTCTGCTGGAAAAGCCAACACTGGAGGGGGCAAGTTAGGCTGAGGCTGAAAAGGTGGTGATTGGTTGGCACAGCTGCTGGATAGATGATTAGTTAGAGACTCGTATCTCTCAGCATTGCACTTCACCAAATCCAGTAGTTCCCCAGCCTCAAACAAGCGGTCACTTAGTTGCCGTTGTGATATCATTTTTAACATAGTCCTTAAAAACTAAGTGTTAGTAAACAACACTATACGGTGACACATGTAACCGACAGCAGTGAACCATGTATGGACAGTCCATTCTGTCAGCAATCATTTTAGAACCCAGTTGGGGCTGGCCATGACTCGAGCCACAAACAAATCTGCATGCTTGCACATTATGGTGTAAAAACATCTACACGCGCCGCCGCAAACATCCCTGATGCACTGCATCGCCATGGCAACCCCATCAGTTTTTTAAACGTGTTATTGAATTGGACACGAGGGGCTCCATACGACGTTTGCGACTATTTCTCACACAAGCTGCATGTGTAGAAGGAGGTACAGATGCTCTTAAGAGCGTCACCTTTACGTCTAAAGTACATCGTGCAACCCTACTGGCTATCATATTCGCGCGTACGGACAAAGCACTCTGTTCCCTTTCAATTTCAGCATTGTCTTTAAGGTCAGTGGTGACCCAGGTGCTTAAATTGTTCCACTCACTTTCACTATAACTTAAATTATTCAAACAGACAGGTCAATGTGACAAACGACATGATGATTGCTAAGCGCCTCAAACAGGGCATAGCATAGCATAGCATAAACAGCCTATAACGTTCCCACTGCTGGGACACAGGCCTCCTCTCTATGAGAGGGAAACAGGGCATTCATATACAAATGGAAGAGGGCAGGGTAAGTTAACCCCCCATGTCTCACTCCGCGCTGCAATTCAAAGACGGCACACCTGCCCACCGAACATTGTTGACGTTATTTTCAATAATGAAAATGTTCCCACTGCCGGGACACAGGCCTCCTCTCGGTGAAAGGGAGATGGGTTATTTGATTATTTAATTAGGGTTGCCCAAAATTTTTGGAATTATAATTTTGTGAATTTCATATTGATCAGCAAATGTCATTTAGGTTATAAATGTGGATACCTACAAAGTGTTTGTGATAGCAGCAACTCGTTCTGAAATACTGACATCTATTCAACCGGTTCTGATTAGACGGTAAGGAGTTTTCAACATAGTCTGGTTAAGGGTTTGGCTATGCAGATGATAGTTTTATAATCTTGTGTGATTGATCTTTTAGCTATTTACTTTAAAATAATACAGGGTGGTATGGAAAGCGACGCGCTAACTGAAACCATTCTTTCAGCACATGATTCTAGACCCCATCGTAGAAATCGTTCGTCGGTCATCAAAAAAGAATCTGCGGTTTCATGGAGAAGTGAAATATCTTTATATTTTTATAATCGAAGATACATGCCATCATCGTGTACTGAGTCGATGGTAACAGGTAGCGTGTCGATGTTCCTGCCACACTGTATAACAAGTATACAAAAGTATTGGGTCATAATACTCGTAACGCCAATATTTTCCTGAGTGACCAAATAATAATATAATTTATTACCCAAAATTGTATTGAATTCTTAACATTCAGTTTTTTCACAAGACGCCGTATATTTTATGGAGGACATGATAAATGGCTCTGTCTTCCACCTTTTCCCTGTATAACACGCGTTATAGTAAGTTTTTTCATATTTTATAACTTTTCTATGCTGTTGCCAAGACGTATTATGCTGAAAACCTACGTATTTCTGTTATTTTGAAAAGATACTCTGTTCTTGTTTTTTTGTTTGTTTGAACGCCGTCAAAACTACCGGTTGGATTTGAAAATATATTGTAGTATTTGATAGCCTAATTCTTGAGGGAGGCTATAGGCTATTTAACATAACGCTAAGACTCTTAGGATCAGAGCAAAAAGAAAAAAAAAGAAATAAAGTACGCTTAACAAAAACGACGTAATAGCGCGGGCTGGCGATGCGACGCGATATGGGGTGGGACGGCGGAAAAATAAATTTCACGCGGATTAATTCAGGGCAGAAGCTAGAACAGTCGAGTTCTTTAATATCTGAGCATGTTCATGAATCAAAAATAAATAGGCAATGGTTAAGATTCATAAAACTCTAAACAGCTTTGCCTTACAATAAATTGTAAACAATCAGTGACATCATAAATATGTGACTACATTTATAACAGTTAAGTGTTCAAGCTGTATAGATATATTTACGAATCCTAGCTTGCACTAAATATAATATATTGAAATGTAAAGTATTTAGAAATTCAAGTTTCGAAGAGTAGTCCGATTTTTTTGACTGTGTGGCTTCTACACCGCCACATGCGAACAAACGCATCAATCCTGCATCGCGCAAGCAGACTTTACCGCGCAGATAGCATATATACAACTTCCTGACAACAATCATAGGGCAGTTGCCCACCAGATACGACATCCATCTGGTCGGAGGATCCTCCCTTTTCTAAAGAGTATGAGTGAACTTTATACCCTGTTCCTCATATCTCTAAACTGGTGACCCCGAGTATGAACGTCAGCGCAGCCTTCGTGCAACTACTGCAGCGTCACGTCATCATCATCACTCCCGCAAGTCACACAGCCAGCCAGCAACCACGGCTTGAACAGTTGTCCTGACCATCAGCATGCAGCGCAAGCGCATACCTGGTCATCACCTTCAGCCTCATCAGCAACCTTGGCACAGCACACTGCACATTTGGCCGGTCCACAAGCAGAGTGCTTAATTAGTAGTTTCAGAGGTAAGTGCTTAATCCCTCTCCTGGTCGACATCAGCAGTCAGCCACCCCGACTCACTGGGGCAGCTTCGCAGACAGTTCCGACTCACCGCGAACTATACGACACCCGGTTCCAAGCCACTGGAACCCAACTGGCATTGACACTATCGACCTCCGGTCTTCGGAGGGGAGTGATGTGGCGGCATCTACACCGCCACATGCGAACAAACGCATCAATCCTGCATCGCGCAAGCAGAGTTTACCGCGCAGATAGCATATATACAACTTCCCGACAACAATCATCGGGCAGTTGCCCACCAGATACGACATCCATCTGGTCGGAGTATCCTCCCTTTTCAAAAGAGTATGAGTGAACTTTACACCCTGTTCCTCATATCTCTAAAACCGCATTTCCATACACATACCTATGAATAGTTTATATGATAACATTTTATTGATGTCTAATTTGTATAGAACTTTATGATAATTTCACTGCAATATATTAGTGGACTCGACTGTACCTACCTAATAAACGTAGGTATTCGCGATGACTAGGGAATTTAGGAACCCACTTCTTAGCACCAGCAGATTAATTGCGTAACATTTACAATGGATAATCCTTTCGTTTTGACAGCTCAACAATATTCATTGCGTTATTACGTTGTTGAACAGACTATTTTTTCAAACATATAAAACATCGATTAACAATTTTCTTTGGATCATAATTTTTCAGATTTATGTCGAATGTGTGTTCGGTACGCAATCAGGTTGCTGTGTACATCGTTCAATGTCTTATAGGTTGCCATTTAAGTATTCTCGTTTTTATGTGAATTATGTTTCTGTATTACGAGTAAGATAAAAATAAAAGACAAACTGATATCTTTGCATTATGAACTGGTTATCACCTTTTACTATGGTTTTAAAAACATCATCTCCACAAATATAATTCTGAGCCTACCAAAAATATTTCGTAACATAACATAACATCACGCCTTGTTTCCCCGAAGGGTTGGGCAGAGGTGTACTCAGGTAAATATTTCGTATATTCCTAATATTTTAAATTGGCTAGTGGTGAAGAGCTGTGCCTTACCCACAGATTGCTACAAAATGGTTTCTCTTTGAATATTATAATAATTATAAACATTGAATTTTTAATGAGGGTTCGGATAATTTTAAGCTGTAGTTGTAAATAGATATGAATAAATTGGAGACTGTTTGATGTATTATTTATTATCTCCCTCAAACGTCTTGCAGATCTTTACGAGTATATACTTTTTTCCAGCAGAATAATAAAATGTAACCTTCTTTCCAACGGATTTCTAGATTGTTCGTTGAGTCTAAACATAATCTACAGCATCTAGTTACTAGCTTCTGTCCGCGGCTTTGTCCACGTGAAATTCCTTGTCCCCCCGACCCACCTCGTCGCAACGCCCGTCCTCACTCTCACTGCGTTTTCGCTTAACGTCCTTTCAGGCCGTTTTATTTTAGCTAGGCTCCTCAGGATGCTGGCGTGATTTTAAATAATCTATTCAAAACCTTTCTTAAGAATTGGGCTATCAAATGCTAAAATACTTGTTAAATTCCGACAGGTAGTTTCAGAGATAAGCGCGTTCAAACAAACAAACAAACATAATCGTCAGCTTTACATATATAATAGAAGAAAGAGAGAAGAATATATGGATGAACTTTACTAACAAAATACATATAAAATGATATAGTACCGAAAATTTATAGCTCCACTTCCCAAAACCAATGAAGTCATAACTAACCACGAATTTATATAAAATTTTGTGCAATTTCATTGATTTGGAGCACTGTGTTCTGTCGAACCAGGTCGCGAGCTCGCGTGACTATTGAAGTTTCACAAAAATAACGGTATTCTCTCTACAATTCCAGCAGGATGCGTGCCGTATCCGCTATTTACATAAAAACTTGCAATTGAAAAAAGAGTAAAAAAAAAACAGTCGCTGCGATTGTTTTAGGTTGCAAACTAGATAACTTGAACCAAGTTTTGTTGCTAGACCTAATCGATTTTTCTAGTAAATTGAGTTTGTCATGATTGAAATTACGGATAATCGAAGGGGGAAAAACTATCATGGGAGCTCAGAATATTGGAGCACGATGATTAAAAAATAAAAATTTGTATGCTGAGAAAAATTTGAGAGGAATCAATATCCATGTAAACAAGTTTAAAAGAAAAAATTGATGTGTTTAAGTGCTTATAAAGCAGTGACAATGTTCAAGATTATAAACTTCATGTGTAGGAAATTTCGTATTCACCCTTTTTGGGTTTTAAAGTAGTATGTAGTTATTTAAATAAAAAAATTATATGGTATGATAAGTTATATGCAAGTACACATGTGTAACGTTTGTGGCCGCACATCTGAGGGAAGAGGCGTCGCGTGTCGTCGGTCACGTAGCGCCAAAACGAACAAGTAGATAGCAAAACACTCAACCGATGATGAGTTAGTGCATTGAGCGTACTTACTGGAAGTTAAAAAGTTACGCCCGACACACATTCTGTCAGGTATTGTGCAACCACCCTATAGTACTTTTACTATGTCGCTACTCGCTAAACCCTAAATTCTTAAGACAATGACTACCACCGCATTGCGCTCTGCACCGTGATATTTGATCGCAGATTGCGCAATAGCAGTGATTAATATTTATTTAGCGTATTGTTGGATTACTCTTGTTTCTCACATCGAACACCTCTCGCGCATCTTAGTTTTTCCGATATAATTGTAATAAATATACTAACTCAAATCTTAAATTATATCGTGTTTTCCTGCATCCTCGACTGCAGCCGATCGTAATTCTTTTACGCGTCATTAATTTTAAGAGTTTTAAGTTAATTTAATTATTCAAGTTAATTTATAAAGCTCTACTTACCTGAGGCAAATTAATATTAAGCTATTCCAACGTCAAATACATTTTTATAACAAAATAATTAAAATGTTAATATGTCTATGCATTAGCAAAACATTCACCATAAAGTGACGTAAAGCTGACCCATAAGACGTCTAAAGAAAGATATTATATTACTTGAACAATTCATATTTCACTCCGTACACAAATACCCGTCGAGACCTATATGTCTGCATCACAAGAGACTATAAATTAATACAGCAGATGATAACAAAGCGTCTTCTTGCTGACGCCAGTAATACCCACACTGTTATATCAGGAATATCTACATTGTAATCATCGCTGTTGGGCTCTAGAACTAAGGACGATGTGTTATTTTGTTGTTGTTCTAAGGCCTGACTTTATTAATTTTAAAGAGGCTCCTCTTCTTTGACATTATTTACAGCTACAAGTTGCCTTTACAGATATTTGGAAGCTATATTTTAGTAGGCGTGTTAAGTGAAAGGCCGCGAACAAGATTATAATAGTTATATTTATAAATCAAAACAATACACAGCTGTTGTACAGTGAAGGATATAAACGAAGTTAATTTGAGATCACAGAAATGATTTTTACACCAGAAGGGTCAATATGAGAATCTGTGAAGGTAGCAATACAAAACAATCGTAAGTCAACTTATTTCGCGAATGAAATAGAATAACGCGGGAGAGATTAGAGAAACGTGAAGTCTTGATGAAGGCGTGTTGATTACTAGCTCGGCGCGCGCGACCGTCTGGCCCGGAGCCGTTGGATGCGGGGAGGCGGCGGCGCGGGGCGCGGTAACCGGCGGACAGTTGCAGCGGTACGCACGGACACACACATGCGCGTGACGCGCACACTGGCGCACTCGATCGCTCCGACTAAACCCAGGGGGTTATCAGATTTGTCTGTGGACACATAAATACAAGCTTAGTGTGGTTGAATATCAGGACCCCCTTACGAATAAAAGGGCCGCCCTAATTGTATCGTTCGGGAAACCTTACAGTTCGCCCTGAACGAGTGGTACGCAATGGGCGCATATCTTGTGTCTCACGGCTCGGTGTCTCACTCTCTACGCTATCACGGCATGCATAGGCTGGTTTTACCCTGTCAATTGATACTTTGACTTTTGTCTTGGGATGCTTGCCTATGCCAGTTGGGGTTCCAGTGGGTTGGAACCGGGTGCGCTGACGTTCATAATCGGGGTCACCAGTGAAGAGATATGAGGAACAGAGTGTAAAGTTCACTCAATTCGTCTCTCCCAGCCCTCGTTTGTGTGGGCCTGGAGCTCAACCTTAACCTTCTCCGCGAGACGGTTGAGCTGTGTTTTGAGTGTGGGGCATCTATGTTGTTGCCACTGCTTGCGGAGGCTCCTCTTTGCGGCGATCATCGCGTAAATAAGCCTCGGCAGGGGCGGCAAAAGCCCTCTCCCCTGCGATTGCGTGCTAGTCGCCAACTCGTAGGCGCTCTGAATGCAAGCAGTGACATCGCTCGCTGTTTGATCCACGTCCGCGGAGGTGGTGACAGGCCAGGTCGGCGTGGTGGTCTCTACTTCTTCTTCGAACTTCTTCCAGTTGGTGATTCGACGTGGCGCTATGGGCTTCAGTCGGGTCGGCATACCCGATAAGACGACGAGTACCGGCTGATGATCCGATTGTAACTCGTTGTCTATCACATGTTGCGTGATCTGGCAGTGTAGCCCTCGGTGTACTACGATGTCCAGCATGTCCGGTGCGTACCGTGCATCGTCCGGGTAGTGGGTAGGCGTCTCAGGGCCGGACACCGTATAGCCGAAGGCTTCTGCGTCCGCGAAGAGCCGTCTCCCCTCGGTGTTCTTCGTTTGTGAGTTCCACGCCGGGTGCTTGCAATTTAAGTCGCCGGCTAGGATAGTGGCGAGCTGTGTACCGTTTACAAGCGCCCGCAGCTCGGTTAAGTCCAAGTAGGCCGCAGGCGGCTTGTAGCACGCAAAGATGCATTGGTCCTCGCCGGCTATGTGCAGCTGTACACCCAGCGCGTAAAACGTGTTGAGTGTCGACGTGGGGATTTCCTAATGGACGACTCTTCGTCTCACTAATACCGCCAGACCACGGTACCTTTGATGAGCCGACCTTTCGTCTTTCCTGTAAGCGAGGTATCCCGGGAACCTAATCCTATCCCCAGATCCCAGGTGCGTCTCGCTTATGAGCGCCACGTCTATATCTTGTTCCCGAAGGAGGTGGCGGAGGGGGGCGACCTTTTCCCGTAGGCCGCGGGCGTTCCAGTGGATCACTCTTAACGGTCTAGCCATTGTAGAGTGATAGAAGAATGGCCAGACCGTCAAGGATGACCGTCTCCACGTATTGACCCTGCCTTATTGCATTGATTAGGTCCATCAGTAACCTGTAGTTGTTTTGGCGCCGGTAGTGCCGCCACTCGTCTCTCTGGTGAACTTTCTCGGTAGTTCCGAATCCGTCCGTGGCGCTATGCCAGCGCCAGCGGTAGGTTGCTGTATGATTATTTCCTTGACAACCTGCGTCTTACTTGTGGCAGGGTCGGCCTTGGGGATTTCATGGGTCACTGGGGGCGGGGGGTTGGATCTCTTACCCTTCCCTTTTCCCCCACGTCTTTTCTTTCTCCGTCCCGAGGAGGCGGCTTGTCTGTCAGTAGGCTTGTTAGCCGTCGCCATTAGCGTCGTACTTTGAGCCTCTGTTGACATTGTTTGCGGCCCTTCCTTGGCCGCTTGTGTCCGGCGTGTGGTGGCTGTAATGGCGGCGGTCCCCGCTCGCTTGCTACGCGGGGTGCGGGCCGCCGCAGTTAGCGCATGTGGCCGGTTACACCCGCGGGCGCGGGCAGTCTCGTGCCGCGTGCTCGCCCCCGCATCGCACACAAGCGAGCGGTAGGTGGCACAGGTGCGAGCTATGTCTGAAACGCTGGCACCGGTGACACTGTGCGGGCCCACGTTTTCCTCTCCAAGCCTCGATCTTGACACCACGCATGTACATAAACACAGTGGTGTCATAGATGGCCCGGACGTCGGGCGTATTTTTGAGAATGGCGTGAAATACACAGCCGGGTCGTCCTTGTGCGCCCTTTATGTGACGCACATACTCCGGCTGGTACCCCATCGTCCGGAGCTCCTCCTCGATCTCCTTCGGGTCTGTGTCCGCTGGCAGTTCCCTTATGGCGATCTTCAGGTTTTTGTCCGCTGGCAGCGAGTACGCGAACCGTGACACGCCGCTGTCTTTTTCCAGGCCAGTCAGATATCTCTGAACCAGCCTGTATTCTTCTTCGCTGTCTGGGGTGAAGCGTACTCCATCCCGTAAGGACGAGCGTTCGGAAGCCGGCCCAGTTTGCCGGCGATGGCCCGGAAAAGAGACGCCCAGTCGGGCAGCCTCTCGACCACCAGCGGAGGGTATCGTAGCTTCTTGCTGTTCTTCTTCCCCAGCTGCGTTGTCGTCGCAGCGCCGGTAATGGCATTGGGGGGGGGGGGGGCGGGGCGGTAGATGCCGAGAGGGTGGGGGGTAATAATAAATTACTTACCCCTGCAGATTTAGGTGATGTCGGTGCTGATGCAGGGGGCGAGCGGCGCGTCTGTCGGTAAATGTAGGCGACGCGGGCGAGCCAGGGCCCCGCGGCGCACTTTGGCGCAGTGGCCGCGACGGTTCGGGGCAAAGTCGCTTGCTCTCCATCTCTCTGGATCCCCGTCTTCTTTGTTTTCGCTGGGCCTTGGGCTCGAGGTCGAACTCAAACCCGAAACCCAGCGACTGCGTCGTTGGCGACAGCATATGGGCGTCAGCCCCTCCCTCAGTGGGCCATCGACCGGATCGCGAGGTCGTGTCCCTGGACACATCTCCGCGACCGGTCTCGGCCGAGCACGCGGATGCTATCGACATGTTCGATCCTACGCTAGACGAACATATCGACAGCGCCGCGGGCGAGTCGAAGGAAGAGGAGAGAGTGCCGTTGTAGCCGCCGACCCACTGGCGCTATCGGCGCCTGCGCGCGCTGCGCCCGGTGCCGATCCAAGCCCCGGGGCCCGCCGCGACCACAAGGCGCGCCGCCGCACCCTGAAGCTGTGCCAGCTCCGCGTACCGCCACACCCGACCCCCGCCTCTCGCTGGCGGGACCGGCGTCGGCTGTGCAAGAGCGGCCAGCAAGGGCCGGCCCGTACTCACGGCCGACACAAGCCACCATGCGACAGGCGCCCGACTCACCGGCGCCCCCCCGGCGCGCGGCTAGTGTTCGCGACAGGCCCCGGGGCCTGGATCGGGCCCCGGGCTCTTCATTCTTCTACAGCTCGGGTTGGTCCAGCGGGCGGTGCACCGGACGACGCGTCGCCGATGTTCGGCAGCGACGTCGTCCTATCCATCGCCGGGTGGGGCTCCTGTGACCCGGCATCGCGCCGCAGTCAGCTGCGCTTGCCGGGCTTCGGCAGCTTGGTGGGTGTGGCCTCCGCGATCGCTACGGTGGTGTTGGTACCACCGGGAAGCACGGCGGGGGCTCCCCCTGTGTTTGCACTAGTGCCGGCTAGGTTACTAGTGCCTACACAGAAGGAACGATTAAAATTTTGCGATCCGCGCGGTACAAACTTGCGAGCGTACGAGTGGACAAGCTTGTTCGGTCACAAGACTCCTCTCCCCGATGATTGGTGTCGGGAAGTTGTATATATGCTAGCTGCGCGGTAAACTTTGATTGCGCGATGCAGGATTTGTGACACGTCAGTGTGATGCGTTGTTCGTATATGGCGGTGTACATGCCGCCACAGATATGACAAAACAATCTTATGCTCAAATAATCCTAGATCAACTCAATAATGTTGAGTTGATCTAGGATTATTTGAGTAATATTGAAATACTACAGTAATATTGTAATATTAAAATTCATTGTGTGAAAGGAAAACGGAAAACCTAGTTGCAATTTTTAAAAATCTGTGTAATGAAATTAAAGTGCCAATCCCTGATACAGACTTACAAGCAATTCGTCGCGTTGCAAAAATAAACAGTGAATCTGTCCGTCCAAGAAATATACTGGCAACATTACCATCAGAAAGGCAAAGAGATATGCTTCTCTCAGCCCTCACGCAATATAATAAAGGCAAAAAAGAGAACGTTTTAAACTCGTCGCACCTGGGAGTTCCTGGAGATAAACGCACTATTTACTTGGCGGAACATCTTTCACCCGAGTGCAAGAAGCTTCACGCCGCGACGAAAATGGCAGCTAAGGAACGCTCTTATAAATTTGTATGGGTAAAATACGGCCGCATTTATGTTAGAAAGATTGAGCAAGAGCAGGCTATACTTATAAAAGACGCTAGTTGCTTAGCTAAACTCGTCTAATCTATATCTAAACTCACACGATTGATTTTCAAGTTTATCTATGTACTCTACCTTTTCATGGTAATTTATTATCAGAATGTGAATAGAATAAGATCAAAATTGCAGGATCTATATGTTAACTCACTAAATAACAATTATGATATCATTTGTTTAACGGAGACGAATATTAATTCTGGTATTTTTGATAACGAGCTATTTGACCAACGGTATAACGTGTTTCGAAGAGACCGCGAAAGTTCATGTGGAACGAAGGTTGACGGAGGGGGTGTCTTAATAGCTATAAAAAAACATTACAAAGTGATAAGATATTCCTCATGGGACAGCAGAGTGGAAGATATTTGGGTAAGTATTTTGCCTAATAACTCGCACGAGAATCAGTACAACGTTTGCGTATATTACCTTCCCCCGGATTTACCAAATACTGACCTTGAAGCTTTTTATTCGAATACACAAAAGATTATATCGGATTCTCGTGACGAATGTGTCAATTTGATTATTGGAGATTTTAATGTTCCGGGTTTGTTATGGACACCCTCGCCATCTTGCAGCAAATTGACGAATTCTGTTGCAGCTACTGACTGTAAGTCCTCTCTCTTGCTGGATTTGTTGGCCCTTTGTGATTTGTCACAGTTTAATCATGTACCTAACAAAAACAACAGATTTTTAGACCTTGTCCTCTGTACTTCCGATAGTATCCAAGTAATGTTAAATGATGAGCCACTCAGTCGGGTTGATGATCATCACCCACCTTTAAGTATACAAATAAAAGGCAGCATTCCTACTAAATAAATGAAACCTAATAACATCAAACGACTCAATTTCCTCAAGTGTGATTATGCGAAGGTAAAGGTGGCTATCGCAGAGGTTGATTGGGCTGCCCTATTATTATCAAGTGATATCGATCGGGCGGTGGATGAGTTTTACATGGTTCCCAACTCTATTATCAGCAAGCATACTCCCACATCCAAATTGAGTGAGTCTGCTCAGCCTTTCTGGTACTCTCCAGCTCTTAAAAAATGTCTCAATGAGAAAAATAAATTTCACAGACGATTCAAGAAATATAATAACCCCCGTGATTATGGCACCTTCTCAATGTTGCGAAGTAGGTGCAAGTTTCTTACAAAAGATTGCTACAGTTCCTTTATAAAATCCACAGAGGACTGTTTATCTGATAATATCAAATCATTTTGGAAGTTTGTCAATAGCAAAAAAAGAACGAATGGCTTACCACAAACGATGAAATTTGGTGGAGTGGTTTCATCCGACAGTCAAGTTATTAGCGAGTTATTTTCGGACTTCTTTAGTTCAGTTTTTGAGGATACGTCTGGAACTCCCCCTAGTGGTGAGGCATGCGCAGGTATTGAATGTAACTCTTCTTTATCGGAGATTTATATTGAGAACGATTATGTTTTGCGTGCATTGAAACAACTGGATCTTAATAAATGCGCTGGTCCGGACGGAATACCTTCTCGTTTTCTGGTCAACTGTGCTGAAGAGCTATCTTTGCCACTCTATTATTTGTTTAATCGGTCGTTGAAACTGGGAACGTTTCCGAGTTGCTGGAAAAAGGAGCACGTTGTGCCCATTTACAAAGAGGGTGACAAGTCAGATTGTGAAAATTATAGACCCATAAGTATGTTATCTGGTATGGCAAAACTTTTTGAAGCGTCTTTATACCAGCATTTTTATTCTCATTTTAAACCGTATCTTTCCCAATCCCAGCATGGTTTTGTTCGAGGTAAATCAACATTTACAAACCTGCTCGAGTACAAAAACTATCTGTGTACTGTTTTCGCGAAGGGTGGTCAAATTGACTCAATCTATACAGACTTTCGGAAAGCGTTCGATAAAGTTAACCATGAAGAACTACTCTTGAAGCTGAAAGCTTACGGTATACATGGTTCCCTGTTCCGGTGGATACAGTCTTACTTGAAATTCAGAAGCCAATTCGTTTCTGTTAGAGGATACTTGTCGTTACCAGTTAATGTTACGTCAAGCATTCCACAAGGATCGCATTTAGGGCCCCTACTTTTCAACATTTTTATTAACGATCTCGTGACAAAATTAGTATGTCCCTGTCTATTATATGCCGACGATTTGAAGGTATTTACGTCTATTAAAAACACCTCCGACAGTGAAACCCTTCAGAACGATTTAAGTGTCATTTCTGACTGGTGTACCCTTAATCGAATGATATTGAACATAAATAAATGCTTTGTTATAACTTTCACAAAAAAACGTGTAAAGAACACCTATGACTACAGACTCGAGGGTCAGTCGTTAGAACGAAAGCACGTAGCCAGAGATCTCGGCGTGTTGTTTGATGAACAACTATCGTTTAGGGATCATTACAATAGCATGACGAATAGAGCATTGAAACTTCTCGGTTTTATATCTAGGTCTACCAAGGGATTTAAAAAACCTCAAAGCTTCATATTACTTTATAAAAGCCTAGTAAGAAGTACTTTGGAATACTGTTCGATAATCTGGTCACCGTGTTACGCAGTACACTCTGACAGAATTGAAAGTGTGCAAAGAAAATGTGTTAAGTGGGTGTCGTACCGGTACGGCTTCTCTAGAACGCTACAAAGCTATTCAGAACGCCTTGTTAAGTTCAATCTGGAGACTTTGCATGCTCGTCGCAAACAGCAGGACTTAATAAACCTGCATAAGATCCTACATTCTAAGCTGGACTCTTCAGCTCTGCTGTCCCTCATAAACATCAATACTAGGTATAACACGCGAATACCAAGAACTTTTGCACTGCTGGTCTTTACAAATAATACCTCCTATTACAACCCTATCGTTAGAATGTGTCGACTTTACAACGAAATTTCCAAAGATAACAATAGTATTGATATCTTCGATTCTCGCGCTGCTGTTTTCAGAAGAAATGTATGTACTCTTTCATTTTAATATTGTTACGCTTTAAATACTGTTTTTCCTTAAATAATGTAAATTTGTATCAATTATGTACTTTACCTGGCGTGTTGGTCTCTGTTTGGTCTCCTACTCGTTCCCTGACTGAGTAGAAGTGAGTGGGATGGAGGGCAGACGCACGGACCTTGTTCCTGTATAATTTTGTATAATTTTGTGAACTAAGCTTTTTACTGTTGTTGCCATCATTGCTACTGTTGTTGCTGGTCATGTTGTGCGATTACGCTTTGGGTGATAATCAGGTAGAAACCTATAACGTAAACCTAGTGATATATTGTGATTATCACTTGTTGTAGTTGCCTTGTGAATAAATAAATTAATAAATAAATAATGAACTAACCGGTAGTTTACATGAAGCGTCTGCCTATCCATCTATCTAATATATAAAATTCTCAAGTCGCAATGTTTGTTACCAAACTCCTTCGAAACGGCTGAACCGATTTGAAAAAAAAATATGTGGATCGGGTAGGTCTGAGAATCG
The DNA here is from genome assembly GCA_963555695.1 of Dasypolia templi. Lineage (NCBI taxonomy): Eukaryota > Metazoa > Arthropoda > Insecta > Lepidoptera > Noctuidae > Dasypolia > Dasypolia templi. The sequence continues at coordinate 3,280,522 of OY743145.1, forward strand.
ACCAAGATATATTAAAAAAAAAAAATGAAGCAAAGCAACGTTTGCGGTGTCAGCTAGTATGCATAGATAAATCAATAATTTCTTGGATTGAAACGAAATCTGGTAAATCGTATTTTGTAAGTTTAATTAAAATATAACGATTTATCTATTATAAGTCCATTGCTTCCAAAACGGTGAATGAAAATATCGGGAAAAACCCTAGAACGAATCGAAGACATTTGACATCCACTAACCCGCACTGGACCCGCGTGGTGACTTACGGCCCACACAGAGAGGAGGCCTACGTCCCAGCAGTGGGATCGAAACAGGCTATTAATGCTAAATAAAATCAAATTTCAACAAAGTTACTTTCCTATTGTCAGAGCGAACAAAAACTAGATTATTAAAACCTGCACAAGAATAAAAGATAATATTGTTATTCCCTGTTCTCGCCGCTTTTGTAGCCCATGTTGCTTCACGAAGTCTGCACAATGGCTGATTCAGACTCACACATAATACAATAAATACAATACACTGCTTACAAAGCAGGATTAAAATGAACTAGCAACCCACCCTTGCTTCGCACGATTCTTACAATTTAACAAAATGTAACGGAAAAGCTTTATGCCCAATCCATGCGACGTTTTATTATATTAGAAAGATATAGTGCTGAAGTCAATAGTGAGGTCAAAATGAAAACCCAAGATGGAAGCTGCGAAAATTTACAAGTTTTCATCATGGGTGTTGCTGACATTGTTTTCGAGGGTGCTGAATCCAATGGTGAGGTCAAAATGAAAATTCCAAATGGCTGTTTCGTATTTTTTATTTTATTCGTTACATAGCATAGCATCATCAGCCTATAATGTTCCCACTGCTGGGACACATCCTGCTCTCTATGAGAGGTAATCCACCACGCGGGCCCAGTGCGGGTTGGTAGATGTCACATGTCTTCGAATTTGTGGTTCTAAGACATGCCGGTTTCCTCACGATGTTTTCCTTCACCTTTTTGAGAGCAGTGGTGATGAAATATTTTATACAAAGTAAAGCGCCTGTCTGGGTTCGAACCTACGACCTACAACTCGAAAGTCGCGGCCGTTGCCACCGAGCCACCACTGCTCCTTTAATTTGTTGTTGTGAAGCAAAAGCGTAAGGAACTTTATCTTGACCTAAGAGAGGAGGTACATGTATCCTTGCAAAGAAAGGTCACCAGTATAAAGAACTCCAGAGTTTAGCTATTCTTTCTATAAGTGGAGTATTTGAATGTTGCGCAGTTCACTTAATAATGTATTATACGATTATTGTTTGTGTTAGAGTACAAAAATTTAACAACTTTACTGTATTTCTTGAACAATTAGAAAAAGTGCTGTGTATTATTAATAAACAAAAGTAAGAGAAATGTTGTAATTGCAGATGACTATAACACAGATTCTCTTAAACATAATAATACTTTAATAGAACTAGAATGTTTTCTCTTCAATTATAATTTTAACTGGAGATAAACCAGCCAACTCGACTTGCAAGCGGGACGTGCATAGATAATTTTGCACACAATCTAGGGAAGAAGTGTAAATCTGATGTGATTGACTTCGGCCTGTCAGACCACAAGTACTAAAAGTACCGGTTAGTAATAAAATCTTAATAAACCATTGGCGAATAAGTAGACGAGACTATAGTAAAGAAAATATGAATAAATAAAAAAAAAAATTAAAACTATTTAAATCTCTGAAATCTTTAAAAAAAAGATGGCGCTAGTGCCACGCACAACATCGTCTCTGTGTATTTATATCTTAAAAAATATTAAAGTCGCATCTATACAAGAAATATCTTTTGAAATGTAATTATGATAGTGTAAATAACAAGTACTATTGTTAACTGAGTTTTACGTGGAAGTATAGTGCAAATACTACTTACTACTAAAAATTAATATGATACTTTTTAAATAAGTGTCACAACAGATGCTTACATCTAATACTACGAACAAGAAACGTTTTAATAATACAGGTGCAGTGAAAATATAATTAACTATAAGTGGAACAATAAATTAATTACGAAATAAAGTGTGTTTGTGAGAATTAAATAAAACTGACGGTTGCGGTAAAATTATCTACATATTCAAATGTGAGTCTTAACGATCGTTTAATTAATACAAACGCTTAAAAACGACCATTTATTTCAACACTCTCCGTAACTGCAAGTTGGCGCCGTGGCTACGTTGACGAATTGGTGCGCCTGAGGTCTCGAGTTCCGTCCTAACTTCTATATGTACACTTTTTGTGTTTTAATAACTTTCTCGTCACACAATTCTCCGCATTACATTCTGAACTTAGTTACACAATATATCGTTTGAGTGGTGTAAGTAACACAATAATTCATAAAAATGGATAATAATGAGCAGCAGAATGTAACGTTCCGACGCATGAGGCGATCTATATCATTCCACGAAATATCAAACACAACGATATTTGACTCAACAATGTTAAGTTTGCCGGACACCTCTATTAATACGCACAAATCCTGTTGTGAAGACTTGCGATATAAGGTTGAGACAATAACGAAAAATCTTGTAACTGCGACTAATGAAATAGATAACCTACATGGCGAAATAAGCATTCTAAAAAGCGAATTAGCTAAGTATTTAAAAGTTATAGAAGTTTATAAAAAATATGGATAGCTCTGACTTTTCGAAAACCCTATCAAATAGAAAGAAGAAAAGGCTATCCATGCATGACAAGAACAGAGCAACCCTAATAACTTCGTCTCCTACACATAACGTTGCAGTATCCCCAGTAACTGACAAATGTGGTGTGGATACTCCTGCCAATGAGTCTCCTGCTATCAACAAGATGCTGTCAGAAGGCCCTGCAGCATCAGCAGCTATCTTGACCCCGGGACCTGTAAATAATATGAACTCAAGCACTACTACTCCTTCACAGGAATGTATATCCACTGTGAAGACGACGTCAACCCACAGAGCACACGTCAACACACCTGCGCAACAGAAGAAGGTCATTGTTTTAGGTGATGACCAAGGGCGAAATATTCGATACACCTTGCAAGCCCTACTGGGCAATGAATTTCAAGTATTATGCTTCTGGAAAGCGGGTGCAAAAACAACTGACGTCTTAACCAATTCTTATAAATTTGATAATCTGACGAAAAATGACTATGTTATTATATTGTCAGGTACTAATGATACCAATCCTCTGGATCTTCAAATTGACCTCGGTGTTTGGCTTAATAGTATTAAACATGCCAACATTATTGTATCAGAAGTCCCTTACAACAATCATTTAAATGAACGGAGCTTGAACAGTTCGCTGCGCCACGTATTTAATAAATATAGGGGTCTATTTGTGAATATGGGTTATAGTCAATCTGTACCGCGAAGATAGCACCCTCTAACTGTTAATATTTGCAGATACTTACTGAAAGAAATATTACATATTGATTTCAAAACTAAATTTGTGACTTATACTGAGCAAAAGCGAAATATCACTAAGCTAAAAAGTGACCAATCAACTCAAACTTTTGACATACCTGGCGACGTTGTTATTGATGTCTGTGACAAATCCACCCAAACTAGTGACATTCCTGATGACAATATTATAAACTGCGACCTGTCTATTTGCATGGGCAAAGTGCCTAAAGCTGGTAGTAGCAATTGTTTTCGTGTATAAATACATAAATATCTTACATCAAAATGTTAATGGCTTGATTTGTAAGTCGGACCTACTTTCTCTCCATTTAGAAGTATTATGGGACAAGGGACAAAACATTGACTTATTATGTATCACTGAACACAATATGTTGAATGGAGACCAGTTCCATCTATCTATCCCAAACTACGAATTAGCTATGTTTTCAATGCGGAATATTAGGCGTGGTGGTTCTTGCATCCTTATAAATCGTATGCATAAGTATAAAAACATTGATTTAAGTAAATTCTATGTAACTAACGTCCTTGAATGCTGTGCCATAGAATTAATAATACATAATTTAATTGTGATTTGCATCTACAGACCACCCCAGGCTAAGAATGACTGTTTAGAACACTTTTTTGTTAACTTGGATGGTATTTTACGAATGTGTAACCTCGGTGATTCTAAAAAGGTGGTTATTTGTGGCGATTTTAATATTGACACTTTGACACAATCAAAACCATCTAATAATTTTCAAACTCTCCTCTTAAACTATAACTTAAAAATTGGAATTCAGCAGCCTACACGATTAGCTAGTGGTAAATGCATAGACAATATCGTTCATAATGTCAGAGGTAGTAAGTGTGCAGTACTTGATCTTGCGCTATCTGATCATACTGCTCAAGTAATCAAATGCCCTGTGAAAAAAACTTGTTCAATTAAGCATTGGTATGCTCTTAAGCGCGACTACTGCCAAGAAAACTTAGACAAATTCATTGATTCTCGTCATAGCCTTAGTTTTAGTGAAGTCTATCTCCACGACAACCCTGAGGAAGCATTTAACTGTTTCTATGACCTATTTATGCTTTTTTATGACCTCTGCTTCCCTCTAAGGAAAGTAAAAATCGCTCTACGTAAAAAATCTAACTGGATTTCCAAGGGAATTAGACTCAGTAGTAAGCGTAAAAGAGAAATGTTATGGCAATACAGGCGAGCCCCTAGTTCTAAAAATAAACTTTTATTAAAGCAATATACTGCTCGTTTAAAGAAAATTATTACATTGACCCAAAAATCTCAGAATGACTTTCACATACATTCGGCCAGAAACAAATCTAAAGCGACTTGGAACATTATCAATAAAAAAAAAATTAACTATCCTAAAGAGAATATACCTGAATATATAACAATAAATGACAATAATATACATAAACCCCAATTAATTGCACAAGCTTTTAATGACTATTTTTTAGACGAAATTCAACCAAATAATTCTACTCCTTCCTATGCAAATATTGAGGCTAATTGTAACTCCATATTTATTCCTCCTACAGCTCCAGCAGACATAGTGGCTATAATATGCGCTTTAAACAATACTAATAGCCATGGATATGATGGCATCATTACAAAAGTGGTCAAACATGTAGCGCAATTAATAGGACCTGCTATGAGTTATATCATCAACCTTTGCATCGAATATGGCCATTTCCCGGACAAATTAAAAATTACTATTATTAAACCTATTCATAAAAAAGATGAAAAAAGTATCATGGGTAACTATAGACCGATAGCACTTAGTCCTATTTTTTCAAAAATTATAGAAAAGGTAATTTACAATAGCCTTTCGTCGTTTTTTGAAAAGCATGATCTCATAGCCAGAGAACAATTTGGATTCAGGAAAGCTAAATCCATTAATATGGCGATTTATGACGTTATCAATAAAATCGTTTCTAGTGTTGACTCTAGAACTCCAGTGGCGGCCTTGTTTATGGATATGTCTAAAGCATTCGACCGTGTAGATCATGGTATACTGCTAAACAATCTAGAGCGTTATGGGATTAGAGGAACTGCGTTAAACCTATTACAATCCTATCTCTCTAATCGTACTCAAATTACAACGCTTGATAGGCTATGTGTGAGCTCGAAAGTTGAAATAACTTACATGTCACGTCCTAGAAAAACTACTTATGGTGTTCCCCAAGGTAGCATTCTTAGCCCTCCATTATTTAACATTTACATAAATGATATGCCTAAGGTCAGTAAGCACCAGATGGTCTTATTTGCTGATGACAGCACTATTTTATTCTCTAATAATGACATTAATATTCTTGAAAATGACATAAATGACGATCTTAAAAATATAATAAATTGGTTAGTTAGTAATAATCTAAAAATAAATCTTAATAAAACTAAAATAATGACATTTAATCAAAGAACAAATAAACCGAAATTGAATATAAAAATGGTAACGTAGCAATCTCTGAAAGTGACATTACAAAATTTTTGGGCACAACGTCGTGACGTTGTCGTGACGTAGGCCGAACGTCCTGATATCAGAACGTTCGGCCAACCTGAATCTCCATAACTGAGGACCTTAGAGAAACTGTTACTGAATAAGGATTTAGTGACGATTTGGTGACAAACAACCACTACTTTACTTTTACTCGTAATGCCACCGGTTAAAAGTAAAATGACCTTTAGCTCCCGGAATATCAGGATGTTCGGCCAACCTGATCTCCATAACTGAGGACCTGAGGGAAACCGTTAATGAACAAAGATTTAGTGACGGCACTGAAACGAATTTATATTGCTTTAGTTTTTTTTGTGACGACCCCATTCAATTGTAAATTGAAAATTAAACATTTAACCTCAAAACATTGGGATTATCGATTCCTTCACAACGAAGAAGCCTAGAAGAACCGTTAATGAAGAAATATTTAGTGACTGCCCTGAAACCAATTTGTAATGCATCAGGTTTTTTTGTGACGACCCCATTTATTAGTAAATTGAAAATTAAACGTTTAACCTCAAAACATTGGGATTGTGGATTCTTTCACAATGATGAAGCCTAGAAAACTCGGAAAAACCCCTGATGTGTTGCAGTCGTCGAGATTATGGAACGGCTCTGCAGGTTTTCAGTGCAATGGTGCAAGTATTTTTACTGATTTAAGATGAATCTATAAATAGGCACAATGGCGGATGATGATTGAAATAGGGTGACTATGTATTTTAAAGAAACAAGTATTTATTGTGTTTCTAGGTACTCAATACGTCGAAATATTTGAAATAAGGTGATCATGTAGATATTCCAACGAAATAAATATTTATCGAGTAGGTCTCTTCTCTCGTGGTGACCCAATTTAACGATGATTTTAAAAAGTACAAATTAGGATGCCTACCTGCCTACCTAACTACCGCTTTTGTGGATTATAGTATTTTTTTACCTTAATAGACTCGGCCAAAATAAAACAAAAACTACGCAAGTGGACACTGATTCGTTGGAATATCTACATGGTCACCCTATATCAACTATTTCGACGTATTGAGTAGGTACCTAAAGTCTGTTTTTTAATCTCGTAGACTAAATTGACACATGCAAATGTCAAATTTACAAATAATGTTGTCAGCTCTTTTGTGCAGTGTTGTACCTACGATACCGATTCGTTGAATCGTAACTTTTTAACTATAATAGACGAATTTAATTTTCTTTCAAAGTTTTATATTTAAAATTCACGTACGTACACACGGCTGCACGACGTGCTACAAACTGCCAGGGAAATCTGACCACGCAACGCCATGCGTAATCCGACCATGTTTCGATGCCTTTAAATTAAACCAAAAAAAAATATAGACGGCATCAGTGTTGTTCCCGTACGCGTTAAAACGAAAATCTTAACCCTTTTCTCTTACGAAACGGCAGAACTAAAAAAATACGGCAATTATGGAACTTGACACCATACGAACAACTGCAATTTTTAAAATAATTATGATAATACGGTAGTTTTAAAAATGTTAGATTTTGAATACGGCAACCCTAAATTTCACAGGAACAATATGTCGAGACTGCAGGCCCGGGCGCCATTTTGTTTACATTATTCGTCTTTCAACCTCTGAAGTGTTCGAATGCGTCCGTTGTGTCTTGATACGATTTCAAGTGCTATTTGTTAAATTTTCGTTGAGTTTGTTTCTGTTTATTTGTTTTTTGTTAAGTTTTGTGGTTTTGTTACGTTACCAAACATTTGTTACGTTACGTTTGTTTTCGCTGAATCATATTGGATGCACGCTCAGCCTTCAACTTCGTCGCGTAGGCGTAATGAAGAAACTCTAACGCCAGGAAAAAAAAACGAAAGCTCAAATAATGTGTTTTAAAAACTGCCGAAATATTAAACATATCCATAGCTTCAATCTACAACGTGCTGAAGGAGCACAAAGAAAATGAAAATTTTAACTCTCCAAAAAAACCTGGCCCTAAAATAGATTTCAAAAACAAATTGGACGATTTCACTCTTTCGGCTATACGTCGAAAAGTCCACCAATTATTTTATAGAAACGAATCACCATCCTTGGACAAGGTAATGCTAATTCTGTTTATTTAATATTTTTAATTTTGGCAGGTATTGTAATGTTGCTTGCAAACTGTAGTTTTTAAGTTCGTAGTTACCTACACAATTATTTAATTTTTAGGTTCTTCAAGTCGTAAATGATGACCCAGAACTTCAGTAATTTTCAAGAAGAACGTTACATAAAATTTTGAAACACCTTCGATTTAAGTTCATGACCAGAAAACGCCGCTGTGTATTAATTGACCGAGATGACATAACTTTATGGCGGCATCGTTATTTGCAAAAAATAAAACAGTATCGTAGGGAAAGTCGTTCTATATATTATCAAGATGAAACGTGGATTAATGAAGGTTGGTACTAATATTAGCATTTAATTTTACTTGTTTCTCGAGACTGTCGTTTTTATTATATTAGTAGGTATTTATGTTTTTTATTATTTTATTCACACATACTAATTCATTTTAGGTCATACTGAGAATAAGCACTGGGTGGACACCATTCAGAAATCATCACGTCAGGCTTTCTTAGAAGGGTTAACCACTGGGTTAAAAGGGCCATCAGGCAAGGGGAGACGACTTGTAGTGTCCCATGTTGGAAGCGAAGAGGGTTTCGTGGATGATGGTCTATTAATATTCGAAGCGAAAAAGGGGCTAGATGATTACCACAAGGAGATGATTTCTGATATATACGAAAATATTTTTCCGAATTTAAAAGAAAACGCAGTACTTGTAATAGATAATGCTCCATATCACACCAGTAAACTGGAATCGTTACCTACTTCTAGTTGGCGAAAAGGGCAAATCCAAGATTGGCTAAAATAAAAAAAAAATTTCATTTGACGAGACAATGTTAAAGCCCGAATTAAATGAAATTGCCCGAAAGCACAAAAAAGCCCATGAAATGTATGTCGTCGACGAGATGGCTGCTGAACGGGGTGTCACTATTTTGCGACTGCCCCCTTACTACTGCGAGCTAAACCCGATGGAGTTGGTCTCGGCTCAAGTAAAGGGGCATGTCGCTAAAAATAATAAAACATTCAAAATGAATGAAGCACGAAGCCTTTTTGAAGAAGGGCTTCGTCAAGTGACCCCGCAGCGGTGGAAAGACTGTGTAGTCCATGTAACTAAAATTGAAGATGAAATGTGTCATCTGGGCCATATAACCGACGACATTACTGATAGGTTTATCATAGAAGTAGGTGGCGATTCTGATGATTCAGCATATTCCTCAGACATGGAGTCATTATCTGAATCAAATTAACGCGAATACCTCTAATTAAGTTATGTAATTAAAAATATATGTTTTACATTATTAATTTTGTATTATTACGTTTTAAATAAGTACCTACACATTATTTCAGGATAAACACATTATTTCACGATAACTTATTGTAAAAAACGATACTTGATTTTATTAACGCTAAGTTTCGGTTGTGCCACATCACTATTTAAGAATTGCGATAAACTGACAACACTCGTAATGTCAGTTTAGTCTACGAGATTAAAAAACAGACTTTAGGTACACGATAAATAGGTACTTGTTTCGTTAAAATACATGGTCACCCTATTTCAATCCCAATGTTTTGAGGTTAAATATTAAATTTTCAATTTACTAATAAATGGGGTCGTCACAAAAAAACCTGAAGCATTACAAATTGGTTTCAGGGCAGTCACTAAATCTTTATTCATTAACAGTTCTTCTAGGCTTCTTCGTTGTGAGGGAATCGATAATCCCAATGTTTTGAGGTTAAATGTTTAATTTTCAATTTACAATGAATGGGGTCGTCACAAAAAAACTAAAGCAATATAAATTCGTTTCAGTGCCGTCTCTAAATCTTTATTCATTAATGGTTTCCCTCAGGTCCTCAGTTATGGAGATCAGGTTAGCCGAACATCCTGATATTCCGGGAGCTAAAGGTCATTTTACTTTTAACCGGTGGCATTACGAGTAAAAGTAAAGTAGTGGTTGTTTGTCACCAAATCGTCACTAAATCCTTATTCAGTAACAGTTTCTCTAAGGTCCTCAGTTATGGAGATTAAGAATGGCCGAACGTTCTGATGTCAGGACGTTCGGCCATACATAAATGCTTCTAACTTTCTAACTGTACTGTCACAAATTATTTGGCTGGCATCTTTGTGAGTCACCAAATCGTCACAAAAAACTGGAGTAGCAGCCAGCTCCCTACCTCGATTGGTCGAACGTTCTGATGTACATAAAATGCCAACCAAAAACCAGTTTCGACTTCGACTGTGGCATAAAGCACCCAAATCCTCTGATTTCAGCGGCTGCCAACTATACTCCCTTCCGCATAAGCAGTATTCGCCGATCAAGGCATACCCTAATCGCCCCCGACGACGCCACTACCTTCCTCCAGGAGAGCAGTAAGGCCACCAGCACTTTAGACAAGCGCAAAACCCGATCGCCATCCTACCGTCCTCGCCGCCGAGGCCCGCCGCGACGCCCAAATCCACGCCCCTCCCGACCCTTGCTCGAGCCAGCCCGCGCCGCTGAGACTGTAGCTTTAAATTCGTCCCAAAAACACTGAAATCCTGATCCGGCTAGTCCCTTGCTGCCCTCTTCCAGCGACGCCCTAAGCCATGGTTCGTACCCGGGGGTTCCCTTAGCGTGTAGTCGCTTAGTTTTTTCTCGCTTAGTCCTGGCTGGAGGCCTGAATTTATTAGGGTAACCACAGGCAAGTCCGCTTATGCAGACGACAACCCCATAGGTTGACCTGCGAGATATCATTCCCAAAAAAATAAAAATACTGACTATGCTTAACTATTCCAAAAGCCGGGGTGATTTTGTTCCCAAAGTCTTTTGTACGCTTTTATTACCTTACCAGCCTGTCCTCGTCTGTTTCGTAGGCATACACAAATTTTTTACAGCTGTTCAATAGTACTACTACGTAAAGGATAGGTACTGTGAGAATACCAAGTTCTTTAAAATATAAATAAAATAAAATAAAAACTTTTTAATTCAGACTACGAAGTCCATAGAATGTTAGTACAATATACAATTATGATAAAACTAGTGTTAGTACTTAGGTAAATAGTAAAAAAAAAAAAAAAACATTTGACAATATAACCACCTACTTAATGTCTAATGTGGGTATTAACCCAGTGCTGGACGTAACGCGTGTCCAACTTATCCGCTATAATCGCCAGGATACTGTTGGTGCTTCCGCGCAACCTGCCGGGCGCCGCGGCGCATCGCGGAGCACGGCATGGAAACCGTCAACGTGTGCGTCCGCGAACATGCCCGACGCACTGCACCAGCGCGGCAGCCTCAACAAAGCCCTGAGCGCATTGGTATATTGGACGCGCAAGGCGCTGAATGATCTTTGCGTATAATGAGCCCACATGCTGCAAGTGTATGGTGATGAACAATGCGCTCTGAACAGTGTTATTTTCACTTGAGCATTACGCCGTTTAAACCTGTGGGCTATCATGTTCGCTCTGATCGACAGCGCCCTCCCTTCCATGTCCTCATCATCGCGTAGCAGATCAGTGACTATGTGCCCAAGATATTTAAAACAGGTGACCAGTTAATGGGTATTCCGTTTAACGTCACGGGGGGAACCTGATCCGGTGACTTGGTACCTGCCTTAAATACCATGAGCTTACTTTTCGTGACATTATATTTGGGGCCACGACTGGCCGCGTACGTCGCACACACCTTGACTAGTGTCCTAAGTCCAGCGATTGTTGGGCTCAGCAGCACCATGTCGTCTGGATAACTCAGATTACTGACACAAATGTTGTCTATGTGACAGCCGATAGCATGCTGCAGAGCTCAACAATCAGCGCATTAATAAACAGATTAAACAAAACTGGGGATGATAATCCACCCTGTCTTACTCCACATTGTAGTGCATATGGATCCGATAATTTGCCCGCCCACTTTACATAATTGACCTGACTCTGATACCAAAACTTCAGGATACCAATCGTCTCACTAGGTACATTGGCATCTTTGAGCTTATCCCAGAGCTTATCATACGTCACAAGGTCAAAAGCCTTGGAGACGTCTAAATAACAAGCATTAATGGGCGTTTTCCGACTCGTGTAATACTCAACAGTGTGCTTTAGGCTCAGTACAGTACTCTGTGTGGAAAGTCCAGCGCGAAAACCAAACTGAGCATCATGCAGGCGTATAAACTCTATTAAATATGGTCGACAGTTGTCTGGTTGAGAAATGCGGACTATGGTTCGGAGCGCTCGTATTTGGAGAATGAATGCCCTGGCTGAAGTTGTACTGGTAGCTGTTTCTCCAAAACTATATGCTATACCTCAGTTTGGACTCACCCAGCGCATAGACAATTTTTAAATGTTTATGCCCACTTCAGCCCTAAGAGTTCTTAGGGCATAGCAAGCAGAGAATATAAATGAATCCAATGCTGCTATTTCCATCTTCCAACATATCAATTCATCAATAATTAATCCTAAAAACTTGACTTCCCTGACAAGCTTTTTTAACTTTGTCTAGTTCAATATCCATAGCGTCTTTATTACGGGCAGTTGTTTTGAATTACATAATGTTGGTTTTAGTTGTATTTCTCATTAGCATATTCGAATTAAACTAAGAATGAAAGGCCTCTAGAGCTGCATTCACCTTCACAGTAAGGTCTTGGATATCGTTAGCTACAACTACAGCACTTGTGTCATCCACAAAGACGACAAGTTGTATGTTATGGTTATTTTTTAGAAGAAGAATAATGCTGTCACACAGGCAATCATGAAAAGTGACTTTAAAATATGTTTTTTTTTATATACAAAGTACATTATTATCGATACAAGCCTATAAAATATTTATATTAGTATCCAGACTGTGTTGCCTCTATTTTAAAGTCTACGTGACACTTTTATCAAGGAAACTGTATCAAAAAAAAAAAAACTTGTATGCTTAAATTGTGTAAGAGATTTTAATTTTAGATAGACGATAATGTTGCGGATTCTCTTGTACACCGAACTAAACTAACTAAACTATCACTAAAATTCCTTACTTTTTACTATGGAAATCTTGAAGCTATTCTGCGAAAAAAAATCTCTAAATTTAAAAATAATTTTGACACAACTATAATCGAATTTGACAATCGCGAGTCCACGTGTTTTTTTTTCTTTTAATTTCGCAACGTCTTTGTTAGAGCCGGAGGCAGCCTGGGGCAGCCTCGACGTGTTTTCTATGGAAGTTTTGACTTTTTGTGTGAAAAATATAAAATAAAAATATCTACATGTAGAGATTTGGTGGTTTCAGGAATACAAAGGGGGTCGAAATTTTCATTATTTTTGTGATAGGACACACCGTTTTCGAGATATGAGCAAAAAAATAAAAAGAAAGTTAAAGTACCGTTTTTGCACGTCTGAAGTCGAGGTGTTGGTGTGAATTTTAGTTCACGCCACCTAATTTTATTTCACACCTTTTTAATCGCGATTAAAAATAGTCAGATTCATGTTCAGATTTAGTTAGACAATCAAATTTTTAGGTGAAAAACGTAAAATTCAGAATAGCAAAATAGCCATTTTCACTAAACTAATAACTCAGTGCAATCTTAGTGCTGACAAACTAAAATATAGTTAATTTGTGTCATTACAGTCAATTTCAGAATGGAAAATCGTCATTTGACAGAATTAAACCAAGTTTTAGTGATTTTTAGTCTAGTTTAGAGGCGTTTGTGACAAGAGAATCGGCAGCATTATCTTACATGGTGTTTTTAAAATAAACCTCTGGATTTATGATATGTTTTTAAACAAACAAGTATAGCAACATTATTCTAATGAATTATTTGATGATTTTAATGTCCTAAATGAAAATACAACTACCCTTTTGCTGGTGCATTTCTGGTTAACAACGAGGCTTTAACCGATTTCATATAATTAATGACTCTTCTCTAAGAAGATCGTTTTCTAGAAATTCAATTGCTTTTTATGAAGAAGTAACGGTATGTATAGAGGTTCTTTTATTATGGGTTTTTTATCGCAATATTTTCGTTGTAAAGCGATAATACATAATTTTACACATTGGGTTCTTCATTACACATCGATACATAAGGAACGCAAATTGTGAACAATTATACAATTTTTAGGCTGATTGTACTAAGCAGAGATATTCAAATAATATACAAACACTGAGTGCGTCAGGACAGCTCAAAGTCACAAGCGAAGGTGTTGACCGGTTATCGAGAGGCTCGAAGTCTGTCTGCGACCGAATTGTTGCGTCTGACCACTTGCTACTTCAGATTAATTGGAGAACACTAGAAGTAGTGGGTAAACTAAATATAATAATCACTTGTAAGATAATATACAATATATTCTATTGCACAATAACGTTGCATTACATAATGCATTTGAATGATTGTTTAATAATATTGTTGTTTTTTTTTTAATATTTCAAATGTAATTTATAAGTTTTTAAATGTAGTAAAGGAGATATTAATAATAAATCATTTAATTCTGGCAACAAAGACCTTATAGCCTAACATAAATAATTATAAAAACCATAAAATCAATGTATGGAATGTAAATTTTTAATGTATGAATTAATGTAACTGTTTACTTTTTTGTCTTATTTCGGAGAAAATGTAATTCTGTGGAAAACCGAAAGTAACGACAAAGCGAAATGTTGGTTGTAAATTTATTTTAACAACCTTCGAAACTACCTATAATTTAAAGGCTGGCGAAAGAAGTCAGTTTATATCCTTTTGGGAATGAGCTGAATTTCTCATCCGTCGTGTATCATATAATGTATTTTTAATAACTGTTCATAACTTTCACAAACAGGATGTTTGTGGAAGTAATATCGAAGCGAGACAAACACAAGCCAGTCCAGAAACTAAGCACAACAAACAAAGTCTCGTTGTAATGTAGGAAGATTTACACAAAGATATAATAAGACGTACTTAAGCGTCGTCGATAGTTCTCTCTAGAGCCGTTCTGGATAAGCTGACGCCTTGAAATGTCGCATTTATCGGCCGATTATAGAATTCAGTAATCTATACTTATTATTAATTAAAGTATATTTTTGTGTCTATTTGAGCGACCGAGTTGTTGTACACAACGGGTTGTTACCGTATTAACCATTATATATAATTTATTCCAGAACATTTCGATTTATGATGAATAATATTAAAAAAAAACGAAAACTTACAAAGTAAAGAAATAAATATATCGGGATAGGCCCTCATCAGCGATATTACACTTGCACTTTGTAAGTAGGCGTGGATTGTCGGGCGAAGAAAATGGAGATACTAGTTACAGCACAATCACTTTATTTCACTCACAATGTCTTATAAAATAATCACCATGAAATAACCTGAAGGCAGAGGTCCGACATATTAAATGAAAGTATGAGATATAGCAGTAACCAACTCTTTTATTCCGACAGCTTGTTAATTAATTAAATAGATCGCGATAATAGCTCTAGGCGCTGCGGCAGGCCCACCGGGCCGAGCCTGCCACAAGAATGATCCCCCTCTTCGCTGCGCACTAGCTTACATTAAGTTGCTTGAGAAGTGGGGAGAGTGGGGAGGTGAACGTCCCGCTTTGCACAGCGTAACTCGACCCGCTGTACCTACCGCTAACGGTGACGCCGACACGGCCATACTGACGTGCGGACGTCCTCGTACGCGTAGACTCATCAAGCATTGTCTAAAAAGACATAACGTTATTATTAATGTTCGTTCATCCTGACTAGCAATCTCGATGAGCAAAAAAATCTAAAAATCCAGGTCATCCCTACTGACTGTGCAACCAACTCTGGACCGCTCAATATTGAGCCTTCAGAACTTTAGCAATCTGGTCCGGTTTACCCCTTCAGAGTTATAATCTTCTGGCCCGGTCCAGCGACCCTTCAGAATTATAACCGCCTGGTCCGGTCAAATGACCCTTCAGAATTATAACCTCCTGGTCCGGTCTTACGACCCTACAGAGTTATAATCTCCTGGTCCGGTTATAACAAACCTTTCAGGATTGTTACTGCTTGGTCCGGTCATGAATGACCCTTCAAGATCATTCCAGTTTACAGTTTTTATTTCTCTTTTTTTTGCTTTTTTTTGGTCTCTTTTTGTCTCTCTTTTGTCTCCTTTTTAGTCTCTTTTTTTGTCTTTTTTATTTTGTCTCTTTTTTTTTGTCTCTTTTTTTTTGTCTTTTTTTTTTGTCTCTTTTTAGTCTCTTTTTTAGTCCGGACTAAAATGGTCCCTGTAGATTATATAATCAAATGTATTAAAGTACTTGTCTCAACAATCCACACATGCTATGTTCATTGGTAGTTTCACTACCACCAAAGTCATTTACTTTAGAGCCTATAACAGAAACAAACTATTTTAATCTTAAGAATAGACTTGACTTAGACACTCCACCGAATGTGCAGCACGCCTGTGCGATGCCGACCGAGTCTCATGTCATACGGCCAGCAAAATGTCACTTCAAGGTGCATAAGCGTTCTGTGTTGTGTCAGAGTGTCATGTCATTGAATGTGTCGTAGCAGACACATAATTCATGTTCACACACACATAACACTCTAAACTAACAAACGACATCTATGAAAACTAAATAACACTAATTGAAGTATTGAAGCGCCGTCACGGCCAGACTGACATTCGCACGTCCTTGTGCGTCTCCATCCCCTTAAAGTCACTGCGGGTCCATTTTTCCCAAATAGAATGTAATTTTGCAATATCCGTACGTACATGGATGTACTATATAATAGATCCCTACCTATAATAACTAGTTCTGTAATTGGGTTAACAGGCACAACATGAAACAAAAAGGACACTGACGTGTTGAATTTCACCACAGCTCAGTTATTCCGCCAACAGCTAACAGACGCCTTTAAGACACTCCTCTTTAACGTTTTCTTTACACAGGTATACCTGTAAGGTAAACTAAATCACACCGCATAGTACCCTGGATTTTTTGACAAAGCTAAAAGCTACAAACGAACTACCAGATTATCTATTAAAAAGAAAAGGAACGAGCTCACCGGATGATGTGGTTGTCCATACACGTAGCAGGTGAGACGGTTCGTATCACGACTCTTCGGTGCTGGTGCTCGATTCGAATTCTTCACTTCGGTCAAAGGTTCGTACTGCCACTTGCTTCAATCACTTGATTTTTGGACTGTTGTGCTTTAACGATGGCATGTGCCATTGAAGCGATTGTCATTATCAGGATCAAACCGTATCAGTCGCGCAGTTGCGGTGAAATTTGACGTTTGCGGTTAAGTGGTTGCCGGAAGTCGTGATAGCAAAAACTCCATATTTTGAATAGATTAGACGTTAGCCCACACTTCACTGTCGTCATTATTTTCTTCAGGTTTTTGCCCTTCGAATCACAATTCTGATATCGGGATAGGCCCTCATCAGCGATATTACACTTGCACTTTGTAAGTAGGCGTGGATTGTCGGGCGAAGAAAATGGAGATACTAGTTACAGCACAATCACTTTATTTCACTCACAATGTCTTATAAAAAATACAGACCATGAAATAACCTGAAGGCAGAGGTCCGACATATTAAATGAAAGTATGAGATATAGCAGTAACCAACTCTTTTATTCCGACAGCTTGTTAATTAATTAAATAGATCGCGATAATAGCTCTAGGCGCTGCGGCAGGCGCACCGGGCCGAGCCTGCCACAAGAATGATCCCCCTCTTCGCTGCGCACTAGCTTACATTAAGTTGCTTGAGAAGTGGGGAGAGTGGGGAGGTGAACGTCCCGCTTTGTACAGCGTAACTCGACCCGCTGTACCTACCGCTGACGGTGACGCCGACAAATACATAAATAAGAAAATAGTAACAAAAACACTGTAAATAGTACAACTGTACGTCAAAAAAAAACCTTTTTTTGCCAAAATAAAGTTATAAGTAGTGATTTTGTATTATCGTAAAGCAAATAAGCTGGTGGCAGACCAGGAAGTCACCATCGCTAAGACACATTTGTAATACTGAAGGCATCGCCGATTGATTGACCGCAGGTGCATTGCCATCCCAGAGAAAAAAAAGATAAGATAAACATGTTTAAACTGTAAAATCGGTAATAATATTCCAAAAAAGACTAAAACTATCCCTAACACCTAACTATAATCCAAAAATGTTTCTGCACAGTAAATGAATATTTCGAGTCTAGCTTAAAATAATATTTTTGTTCTCTCATGTACAAAAGTGTCGATCTGTACTATACAAACAATTAGATCTATCCTATTGAACTTAATATTATAATTTTAATTTGACTACCTGAAAATGATGACATTAATATTGCTGAACAATTGTACTAAACTCAATGATATTTAATTTTGACATAACTATAATTTATGAATTTAATTGTGCTAATATGGAAGGAAATAATAATGTAATAATAATGTTTATTTATGCATGCCAATTTAGGATGATAAGGGCAGGCGAATGAACTTTTGACTTTGACTTTGGATTTTCAACACTCGGTGTTCATGTGTGCATTGATAATGCAACAGACCGCATCCCAGCGCGTCAAAAAACACCCCCTTGGATTTTCAACTCTCGCCGCTAAGCGGTGCGTTGAAAATCCAGGGCATGAAATAATGTCGCCACGGGAAATACGTACGCCCGTGCGAACCTGGACTATGACTCGCAGGCCTGTAATGATCGCACACCTTTCAAATTGGAACTCAACAACGCATCTTCAACAAAGAGAACTAATACTAACCTTAAGTGCTTCAAAGAAGTGTAAAATAAAATGCAACACAGTTACTTAAAGTATGTGGTGCAGAACAAAACGATTCGATTGTTGCTACGCCGTAACCGCTACGAAAATTGCACTGCTACGTTAGCTACGCCGTAGCGGGAAGTTTGATGGTTTAGGATTTACGATTTTTTTATTATTTTTATGAGTTCTTTTATTATATGATTGTGCTTTGTGAGTACAATGTTCCTTTCATACTTAAAGTATTTGAAAAGTTACGCGTATAACTTTACAAATACTTAAAATTATGATTAAGTAATTTTTTTTTTTTTTTGCAAATAGAACCACTGACATGCCATTTTAATTTACCAATGTTTTAATTTAGTTTTTACTTCTCATTGTTAATTTATTATATTAATATAAGTAATTAAATACTTGTGCATTTTCAAGCCTTGCAGTTTTACTGTTATGGTATTTATTGTAAGCGTGTCCCTTTTATAAATAAAAGATTTTACTATTATTATTATAGTTTCAGGTTACACCAGTGAGGTGTAATTTTTACCGACTTCAAATACAGGATTTTGGAGATTGCATTCGGTGAGTTTTTTTGTATAGTTGCCTAGTATTTTTTTTATTTTTAGAGCAAAATCTTTATCTGTGTTAATTATCAAGTATCATATGAAATATTCAACTGACCTTTTCCCACGAGTCTCGTAAGATTCTACTCAGTTCTAGAACATTACGTTCAGTAAGAAGTTCTCACAAAATCCAGGTTCATAAGTACTGTAGCATTAGTACTTCAACGATCTTGAGTTTCCTTCTCTAGAGAGCTATCCTGAGATGAGCTGACGTCGCAAAATGAAACACTTACCAGGCGATCGGTCCTTTTGTTGAGAATTTAAAATAAAAGGTAGAATGGAGTGGAATGTGGTTATTAGAAAAGTAATACAGGTTTTAGTAGTGCTTTTGGAGCGTTGTGCGGTAAAGTTGTTCTGGAAAAGGCGAAACTACAACCTCTGCCATTCCATTTATTTAAAAAATTCTATAGTTTATCTTTTGGCTTTAGGTCAACTATACAGTAAAAAGGTTTTCGTTGTTTATGTATTTAGTATATACAGTGGCGCTCAAAAGTCCAGTAGCAATCACACAAAGCAATAGATTGACGCTTTGGTTTCACTTACGACTCCTATAAGTTGTTTCTATATTATAGACGCGCACACTCACTCACTTAGTCTGTGAGAGATTTTTGAGTTTTATTTGTGATACACTCTCGGAAATTGCATAACATTAAACATATAAAAAATATTGAATATCTATAGGTCTTAGTAAAGCTGTTCAGTAGAAACTCCGCTTATCCCACTCACACCTGTATTTGAAATGTCCTGCCATAAGCAGTCATGTTGACGAAACAAATTTAAATTTCTCATAATTTTGTAATCCAGTGTAAAACTTGGCAGACTCAACATGACTTAATAAAAGGTCTGCTGAAAAAAGAGACAGCATTGTGGCAGTCTGAGTAGAAACTGATGTTTTGTTATTTTAATTGTTAAAATTGTCACCACAATCAACAGATGTCACAAAAGAAGAAATGTCGAACTCTCTTTCGTATTCCATTATATTGTGGATTCTGAGAAATAGAAGGATGTGGATTTTGATTGCTTGAAAGATGTTGGAAAAGATTCTTTTGAATGTTTCTCTTAGCATGTCTTTCGTCTCTCACACTAGCACTGGCTGATATCCTTTTCTGGTTCCATGAAAATAGACTTGGTACTGCTTCTTTCTTTAAAAATTTGTGTACACAGGGCAAACCTTAAAACAAGATGAACAATGATAAATATTTAAAGGTATTATGTAATGTTAACAATTTAGGTATATATATACTAGCTTAAATAGAAGAACTATCGTTTATAACAACCTGTACTCACACTTAATGTTTGGTAATCATTTTCATCATTTTCAAAATGATCTCGACATAACCTCGTCGTCCTAGTAGGCTCAGTTTTTAATCCTTACGGCAGCTATCCACTTTCTTCTTTTAATACGATTTATTGGAAATTTGTGTTGTCCGACGTTTTAAACCCCAATTACACAACTTTGTAATGTTATTTGTGAACAACTTCTCTAAGATGCTATACAATTTGACAGATAATTTGGAACAATCGTATACAGCGCCACTTTGACAGTTGCCTTCCCCATTGGAATTAGGAAGTTAGGAAGTAATATATAATAGACACAAGTACCTTCATACATTTCCAAAAGAGTATACGCTCTTCAAGCTAGGACATGAAAAAACAAAGCTATTATCGGCTACTGCTTTTACATTCATGTTGTCAGTATAAATTAGTAATTATATATAAAATCAGAGATAAATACCTTTTCCTGTTTACTCTAAATAACGAAGCTTATTATTTTCATTGCTACCATTGCAAACACAATGAAATAAACATATTAAATTATTTAATTCATATTTAAATTTTCTGTTGATATTTTTGACTGATGTATACTTTATCTGTCAAAGTCACAACAAGGAAAAAAAAATCGTGAGTTTGACAATTTTATTCTTAAAATTCTGTTTTGTAGTCGACTATTTTGATTATAATCTGTGCTGAATGCATAATTTCACCTCTATTCCGTTTCGCTACTAATCACCAATGGTTAGCGAGATTTTTATAAATAAGGCTGAGTGCCTCTTAGCATCCTCTTAACAAGCGGTAACAAGCTCTTAATAGTATGGTGTGTAAATTTGACAGCTACTAATCAACTGTTTAGCGACCTCTTAGCGCTAAATAGCGTTTATGAATAAGAATTTGGCTAATCATTTGCTTAGCAATTGATTAAAATTTAAGACACGTTTGTGAATAAGACTGCTAATGTGTATCTATATTCTTATTATTTAGTATGTCCACACATCACTGTCCATTCCAAGGTAGCCTGGAATAGATCGCAGAAAGCGATAAGGCCACCCATTGCATGATTTGTTTGTCAAATGTGTTTTTTTGCTATTGTTTTTTCTGATGTACAATAAAGCATAATTAAATAAATAAATAAAATGGAACAATCTACCTTACTTACACAGAAGCCCAGAGCGACTCAATCAATCTGCCTGCCGTTTCCTAACTATGTGGAGGTTGGCTTCCAGTCTTACCAGATCCAGCCAATCAGTATCTTACACGACGCGACTGCCTATCTGACCACAACAACCCAGTTACCCCCCCCCCCCCCTGCAAAAGTCTGACCCCTTGTCTTTTTGGCGTTTTGGCTTCTCACCGCGGTTTAATCTTCGATCGACCTGTACGGCTGTTATCTTAGAGCCCAGAAAAATAAAGCTGCTGTTTTACAACATAACCTCCTTGCAGTTGGCAGGAAGATTATGTTGTAAAAAGCAGCTTTCAACTATTCATAATAAGAACTATTTAAATAGAAAACTTAACCAACTATACAAAAGAAAGTCTTTTGGAAGTCAAGAAAATACCCAAGCAATAAAAGCTTGAATAAATACAAAGCGACGATCCGCTCTCTTTTTTTTACTCAAATCTCTTTACAAGTACCTAGTGAATCTCAAGCCGCAAATAGTGCGCATTACACGTCAATAAAAATATAATATTCTGGCGTCCAGCGCTTAAGTTGAAGTGGTCCGTGGATCGTGCTTAAGCATCATCAGGGCGCGGATCCATTGAGATTGAAGGTCGATTGGCTCGAGATCTCGGGTAGGTCAAGCAACCAGTATTCAGGTTCGATTATAACTGACTATGCGGTTATTTTCAGGGGTTTTGATTAAGGACATGGGTTTTCTTTGGCCCAGCACGGACAAAAACTTAATAATATTACAAAAAAACGTATAAAATTTGAATTTTCATCACGGCTTCGTTTCTCCGCATAACTCGGTGGAAAATATAAATTTTAAAGAGTATTATTTTGTTTGTTTTATTTAAAAAAAAAAAAACAAAATATTTTATTTAACATAGACCTACATGGGCACTTATCAAACGTCAGATTCTAGGTGCACGGTTCCAGTTGGTCGTTTCCCATGGAGATGGTTACTCTTTTAAAAATATGTCTTTTACAATTACAGTGTTAACAGGTATGGGAGGACAGTGTAGGCCTGTCAACAAGTACCATATGTTAAACAAATAGACAATTGTCTATAAATTTATAATCCACAGGGCCTACGACGTTCTCACATTTACAAAATATAAAATAATATAATAAAGTAAAATCAAAAACTAATTAAAAATTGTAGGTATATAATGTCAAATAATGAAAGAATTATGTCAGAGATATCTAAAAGTCCATATCTAATAATAAAAAATAAAAATTAAACACCATTATTTGGGAGCAGTTATTAGAAATTCACATAGTGATGCCGTTCATGAGGTACCAGGGAAGCCACATGTGCAGAAGGAATTATTGCCAAACTTTCTTGTCTTCGACGTAGTCTTTAATCTTATAGTACGCTTTTTTGAAAAGGACACGTTTAATGTGGGCTTTGAACTTTCCATCGCTAAGTTCTGTAACCGACTTTGGCAACTTATTATAAAAGCGGATACTGTTTATCAGAAATGATTTGCTTGTTTTAGTTAATCTAAATTTGGGTATAACAATTTCATTTTTACTACGTGTATTTATATTATGGAAATCGCTTCTTATTTTAAAAAGTTCTAAGTTTTTGCGAACATACAAAATACTTTCTAAGATATAAAGGGAAGGCAGAGTGAGTATATCAATTTCTTTGAATTTGTTTCTAAGAGACTCGCGAGGACACATTTCATAGATCGCGCGGATTGCCCTCTTTTGTAAAATGAAAATTGAATCTACGTCAGCTGCTGATCCCCACAGCAGAACGCCATAACACATAATACTGTGGAAATACCTAGCTGTGGCTATATCGGTCAACTGCCTTATTTTTCTTACTGCATACGCAGCTGAACTTAATTTACCTGAAAGAGCTCTAATGTGAGCGCCCCATTGCAATTTAGAATCTAAAGTAATTCCTAGAAATACAGTTTCCGTAATAGCATCTACTTTCTTGCCATCAAGTTTTAAATTTAAACCCACTTGGGGTACATTTGGTAATGAGAACTTAAGACATTTAGTTTTGTTCGCATTGAGTAAAAGATTATTAGCTGCAAACCATTTCGAAAGAATAGCCAGACTATCATTCACATGTAAGACATCCGTATATTTTCTATCTATTTTAAAAATAAGAGAAGTATCATCAGCGAATAAAATTATGTCTGATAAGTTAGCCATCATGTAAGGAAGGTCATTAATATAAACTAGAAATAAGAAAGGGCCGAGAATTGAACCTTGAGGCACTCCCATCTTAACTAAGGACCCCGAGGACGTCGCCCCGTTAACGTTCACTTTCTGTTGCCTGTTTGATAGGTAGGAAAGAACAAGATTAGCGGCTTGTCCACGAATTCCGTAGTGGTGTAATTTACAGATCAGTGTATTGTGGTCAACGCAGTCAAACGCTTTTGAGAGGTCACAGAAAATGCCAATTGCTTTTGATGTCCATCCGTGAGTTACTAATGTTGCAATTGTTTGAAATGAAATGGTAATTAGTACATATTTTTTGTTCGAAACGACATGTATTAACTTGTAGTTTAGATAACAGAGTAAGAAAAATAAATATTTTTGTACGTGTTTAGTGATAACGAAACTAAAATTTAAAAAGACACATTTTATTTATCTCTTTAATTAAAAATAAATAGATTAATTGGTTCTTCAAAGTAATGGAAACACTACCTTCTTCTTTTAAGATAGGTATACACGAAGTGATACATAAATGTTTTCAAAATAACGCACATTTCGATATAGTGATTCATCCATTATACACATACTATCTACACATCCATCCGATACATACATAACGCCTGTAATGCCTGAAGGGTTAGGCAGAGGTATACCTACAGTACACCCGCATTTCGCCAGTTAGGTATGTGTAAGCCCCATGTAATATATTGCCATCATCCGGGCACAAATCTGCACTCCGGGATGCTACTGAGAAATTCAATAAAACATTACATTATTAATTAGCAAGTAAGTATCTTTACAAGCAGATATTCAGTGCAAGACACATTATTATATTATGGTAGTTTAAAACATATTTTGACATATTTTTGTGTCATTCACGATATACTTTCTGATAAAATAAACACACGCACAGCTGTACCAAATAATTACACATTTGACACCTTTTGTGTACAACACAATATATCAGTTCTACGAGTATTATTAGGACGCGCCTGTACGACTAGATGTATGAAAGCAGACAAAGCAAAAAGAGTACGTAAGTACCCTTCGTAGTAGTGGGCGTTTTATAGTTTCTGCCTACCCCCATGGGAAAAGCAGTGAGTATATGTATGTTTGTATACATTATTATAGCTAGGTACGTGTGTTAGGGGTTTTATGTCGATTGTCTTGTTACTGCTCTCCCGACCAACTCCGGCGCTCACGGACTTCATCTTTTTATTTCAATTTACCTTGGTTACTCGATTATATACAACAGATTTTTACCCTATTTCTAATCCAGAACTGACGCTGCACTAACTGTGTGTAAATAGCAACGCTTCGCTAAAGGAGCCATTTGTTAGATTCACATAAAATCTGATAGAATAAAGTGGATGACTCCACGATTGGAGACTTTTAACATTTTCAGTGACGTCTTCAACATATCTTAGAAGGGTATTTGTTTATACTTATTAAGGTTTTTTTATTTTAGGTCACTGCGTCTTGTCATGTTAGCCACGAGCTTACAGAGCGATATCTCCAGTACATAGTTAGCCACGAACTTACAGAGCGAAATCTCCAGTACATAGTTAGCCACGAGCTTACAGAGCGAAATCTCCAGAACATAGTTTGCCAAACAACGTCAACGACGACAGTCAACAACAATAAGAAAATATCATTGTTCCAAGATAATGTTAAACTAAATACTCGTAGTAATATCAGCCTATGCTTATTCACTGCAGGGAAAAGGCCTCTCCTCATACAGAGAAGGCACGATCATTGATCACCACCCTTATTCAGATATTCCGTTCTAACAAACGAATTCAAATTGTCATCATCATCATTCTGCCAAAAAAGTCAACAATCGAACTGATGAGTCGAACTAGTGGGAACAAACGATTTGTTCGACCGTCGAACTACTGAGATTTTTTTTTTCATTTATTAGACCATCTACAAAATAAATTATTTTAATTGATCAAATACATACGAGTAATAGGGATGTTTTCTGAGTAAAATAAGAAATTATATACAATCCTTCAGTCAGATAATAAAAACATGTACCCTCAAAATAAGACAAACAATACTATTTATTACGCCACTCATTGTGGTGGGGCGTTCAGTTAAATGTTTATAATGTTTAATTTATGATGTAGATACCTAGGTGATATGGGTAGGTATAGATACATAAAAGGAAATGTACAGTGGATGACTTCCGGGTGATATAACGATGATTTTACTTTGCTAAGAAGCCAGCTCAATTTTTATATAAAATAATTTAATGTTTTTTTATTAACATTCAGAAAATAAACTTACACGCCGATATTGATGCTCAAATACAATTAACATGCGGAAAAATTGATGTTAGTTTTTTTTTAACTGCGGTAAATATATTTGATCACGTGACGGTCGAACAATTGAGAAAAAGTATTCTCACTAGTTCGACGATCGAACTAATGAGTCGAACTAGTGGGAACAATCGAACCTCTAGACTATCACGACAATGTCAAAGCTTACTGTATTAAACGTCAAAATGTCATAACGAAGTATAAACCTCAAATAAAACACCGAGTTCTGGAGTAATAAAATATTAACAGGGCTATTAAATACAAATATACCTTCATATCATACCTATATTGTTTTATTTGTGTCCGTGCTGGGCCAAACTTGTATGGGAGCAATATCCATCTCCTTTGCTTTGTTATTAAAATGTATATTAATTTTTCTTTCATATCGATTCGGAGCATGAAAAGAGCCAGTGCTGTTTTGGAGGCCAGGTATAGACGACTGCATGAATAAGTTACCACCTTTACAGGGGAACTAACAGTAGACCGCACGTCAGAAGTTAAATTTGACATTGAGTGGGCCTAGCGTAGTGAGGAGTTTCAATAGAATACAAGTTAATTTAAAATTAAAAAGCCCTATAGGCGTTCGAACAGATATTCATGTTTCTTTTTTTTTTAGCTAAAACTCTGTCGATCAAGTAAAAAATAATAATAAAAAAACAAAATCAGTTCAGCCGTTTCAGAGCTACGATGCCACAAACAGACACACAGATGCACATTTAAATTTATGACACCCTTCTTTTTCCGAACGAGGTCAAAAAAAGGCCGGATTTTGTTGACTTGCGTCCGCCCCTATCAAATTAATGCACGTGTCTTCTTCTCCAAGTTAAACCTCGTTCATAAAATTTGCAGTGAAAACGAATGTTGAAACTGACGTTATGTAGAAACGCTCTATTCAAAATGATTGGTTTTATCCATTTCACAGTATGGAACTATGCTATGCTACACTTACTGCTAAAACTTTTAATTGGTACTTCTAATTAAACTTGTAAAACACAAATAAAGGTGCATCTTATTTTGATATTTCAGGTTTAAATATTAAACACACGTGTTGAGGTTTAATTTGGATTGTATTATGCTAAAGGCCAAATAAAACTTGGTTTACGTAATGCGAACTGTATTTCTTCCAATTTGGCATGAGATAATTACAAAGATGACGAAAATGCAGCTATCACGACGTTTATGAACAACATTATTGTATAATCGCTTTCTAAAAACCAATAAAATGTAACAATAACCAAGAACCTACGTGGCTAAAGGCTTACTTCCCGTTCAAATGAAATGTTATGTTATGATGTTTCAAACAAGAAAGAGCCCAAACCCGGTTCTTTGATCAAATCACTTTTACTTAAAATATACGCCACAGACACGATTGAGTTTCAAAATGGAAATTATTTAAATCGCCTACATCAAAGTGGGAACTTTGTCAAAAGTCTGCATTAGAAGTTTGCTTGTAACACATAAAATTGTTCCATGTTATAAATTGATCGCCTGAACTGAGGGTGTTAAGTGAATAATGCAGACAGTACCTATTGATTTTAGGAAAACTTAATTGATTCGGTCAATAATGTACGTATGCAAGAATCCCTTGATTGCCTTATAATATTTTAAGCATTTTTTTTTTTTTTTTAGTCGAATCTTTTCTAATTTTGTGTTTAGAAACGAGCCGTTACCTGTTATTTTTCAGCAGATAGATTGAGAATATAAGAGAAAAGAGAGAAGGAAAGTAAATTTACTGTTTTACTAATTAGGAGCGTTTAACTTCACCCTTTAGAAAATTATCTAACACCGACTTCGTTGGCTTTTGTAACTTCAACTTAAATTTTTGAATCTTCACGTAGAGTTCCGAATTAATCACGTTAGTTCTGGAGCTAAGACATCCAGTAATAAGTTTGGCGTAGGTTACAAAACAGTACAAGTAACTTTTACAAAACACGTCGGAAACTTAAGGAGAAGTCTAATACTTACCTATGGATATTATTAGTGGTTTGAGGTTTACTCTGGCAAAAATAATTTTGTTGGTTAAAATAATAATTTATATTAAACCAGCGTGTGGCAGTGTAAAACTGGACTTACTAACTTTTGCCTGCGAGTTCGCCCACGTGGAGGTAGGTAATTATAAGTTTAGTATAGTATAGTATAAGTCCTAACCATGGTCTACTTGTGTCCTTTTCATAGAAAACCGTTCAGCCGTTTAGACTTGAGAAAGTAGCAGACAAACAAAGTAACTATACCGTTCATTATATTTGAATGGAATGAATTGTGTACACTCCCACAATAACGTCTTTTTGCCCATGAGTGCTCATCTAAATATAAAGACTGTTCAGGAATAACATTGGACCCGATATTAAAATAAGAACCAATCATAGCTTTAACACATAAACAAAATTTCATTTCCACACTGACACGTCTATGAATAACTTTATGTCAGAATATGATATTCAAATCGATTCGAACGAGCGGCTTCAGTAATAAGCATCTATACTATAAATCTGATATGTTCTCAACACGCTTCAAAGAATACTACGCGAGATATGAGGCTATGAACACAGCGATACAATGGAGGCACAATACCATCAAATAATCAAAGTTGTTTAGAATCTTCTATTTCTACATATAACAAAATCAGAAGTGTACTTTGTTTTTATTTTTAAAGTAATTTTTGCGAGGTCGGGATCAAACTCTAGTAAGATAAGATAAGATAAGTCTTTATTTGCCTTAAACATGGTATAAAGTTGTTACAGTCTGGTGTTGATAATATGTCCACATGTTTAGCTATACAGAATATTGTATCAATTGCATGCAAAATAATTATTACACAAGTTAAAGGTGAACTTATACAATGCCACAGATTCATTTTGTGATACAATAATAGTCATTAGGATCATACATCATTTACATGTTCATTAATACCTGTACAAACCCATTTTATATTTTCATGTTGAAGAAATCTTTAATGTCATTTGGATTGGGTCGTGAGACGTCCTAGAGAGTAGTTGTCTCGGCTGTGCTGTCGGAGCACAGCTGAGAACAAAAAACAAAATAAAAAGCGTGCGCAACACGTGTGCAAACTTTGCGCGTAGTTTCGGACAACGGAGTGATAAGTGTAAAACTGTTGGTGTACCCTGTGTCGCGAAATGAAATTCTTTGGAGCTGTGTACCAATGCATGCGAGGAGCTGCTTGCCTGCCAAGGAATTCCGAACTTCGAATTTGGTGAGATCCATCCATTTTATGGTTAATGAAAATAAGCAGCTATTGTTTTAATTTATAGCAAATCATTTAAGTACGTAATAACATTTCATTGCGTACGCAAATAACACTAACGAACACCAAACCTAAAACTGTTCGATCCGCAAAAGAAATAATTACCGTGGTCTCAAATATTCCTAATAGATAAGAAAGACGAACCCGGTGCCACAATAAAGCAACGCGAATCATCATTTTAAGATTAAGAATGTAATTTCTTAAATTTCTATTTGAAAATACCAAACGAGTTAGCATTCTACTCCATGTAATTATAGGTAGTTTATTTTACGGTTGCACCCCGTAAAAATAATTGTTCTCTCGCCATTGACTGTTTGCACTCGCGGTAGTCAAATGTGATTCTTCCTACGACTGCTGCTATTAAGTTATTGAAGTATTTTTGTGAAACTAAGTGTAATTATGTGTGAATGGACTTGTTTGTAATTTTTCTTATAATTATGCTGGTATAGCATGAAGTGGTTAAATATTCATGAGTTTCGTTTCCCTGTAATACTTAACTGTAGGTGTAAGGTAATCATAGTGAAATTATAGTTTAATAATTTTACTGCGAGCGATCTGTAAGTCCTTGTTAGTTTTTGGCGCTTTGCCCCATATTTCAGCTAGGTACATCAGACGCGGCTTTACTAACTAGTTGTAAATGGTCTGGCGCACTCGATGAGGAAGGCAATGAACATTTTTCGTAATGAG
The DNA here is from genome assembly GCA_963555695.1 of Dasypolia templi. Classification (NCBI taxonomy): domain Eukaryota; kingdom Metazoa; phylum Arthropoda; class Insecta; order Lepidoptera; family Noctuidae; genus Dasypolia; species Dasypolia templi. The sequence goes on from OY743145.1 coordinate 3,310,657, forward strand.
CCCAAGGGTGAGAAATGCCTGGATCTGATGCGATCAATTTGCGTTTTCCAGTTTAGCTGTTTTTGGTAAGGCCAAAGGGACTGAGTTTGATTTCCAGCTTTAAGTATTCGTACAGAAACTCTTCCCATAATATTTGTTGCCTTGACTTGCCACTGATCTATTAAATGTTGACAGTTGTAGCATTTATTCCCAGGAAATACGTGAATACAGGAAATACAAATGAATGATTTCCTTAGCTGCGATCTTTTACCAATTTTGTGCGACATATGGCAAGCGAGGGTTCGTTTGAATAGAAACAAAAAAAAAACACCGAATGGCAAAGCTTCACAAAGGGATCATTTCTTCAGCAAGCAGCCCATTAATCTTGCCCCTGTCTTGGTCAAATTTCTGTGTTTTGTCTTTGAAGTTTAAACAAAACAAAGACTCTACACTGGTTATAATAGAACATATGAAGAGGGGCCGGAATTGTTTATTTAGGGCGTTTGCTCGCCAAATAAACAGAGTATTGGGTCTGGCCTTTTACCACTTAAAAAAAATGCTATCTAGTATCGAGCAACGCAAGAACATCACAACATATCGAAAATTCAAGTAACCAGTGCAACAGGGGAAAAGAGCGAAAACGGTTCGCAATGCCTCGGCTCCAAAAGAATAACTCCCGATCACTTAATCCATTAGCAACGCGTAAACAATTAGCGACCTCAATACTGCTTTGATACTCGATGCTACCACGTGGGATGAGGTTAAGAAGTATGTTCAGCAAGGTTTTGATACCGTGTGTAAATGTAATTTGGAATATAACATTCTAATTTGTCAATGTCGATAAGATAAAATACATGACATATTCCCTTAGACCCCAGGATCAACCTAACTTCACCTTTAAATCCCTCTCATGTAAATTCATTAACCTTGTCCTGTTTTAGTTAAAATTAATTCTAATATCTTGGCATAACCATAGATTAACGTCTCAGCGTCCAACACCAAATTGAAACACTAGTCAAACCTAACCATAACCAGAAAGTTAATTTACATATTAAAAAATCTTAGACATAACATGTGAAACATCAGTTATTAAGACAGTTTACTTTGCAATACGCCAATCTTTGTTAGTATATTGTATTACCATTTGGGGCGGTACCTCTAAAACTTATATGATCAAGTTAGAGAGATCTCAAAGATCTATTAAAAGTGAGTTGCTTTTTCTCATCTTCTATCCAACTTTACCAACGCTGTCAAGGGCCAACGGTCCGACAGTTGTTTATCTCATAACGGTACAAAAAAAAAACACTGAACTTCCCTTAGATCAAGATCTTCCAACACAAAATAGACGAGCAACTAATGTTTGCTCAATCACCCGCTATAACACCAGTCTCTTCCAAAAGTTTTTCTGATTTCTTGGCACTCTTCTGTATAACTAAATTAATTACAAAATATAGATCTACATGCATACCAAAGCTATCTGTAAAAGAAAATTACGCATTTGACTACTAAACTACATGCCACTGAAAACTTATTAAACCCGTATTGTTAAATCACTTCCACAATCATTCATCATACACACAACATTCTTCATTACCCCAATTCCATCCTTTATTTTTGTTAAGCTTATTCTTATTTTATTTTGTCACGTTATGCATTATTTGTATATTTCCGAGACTTTTTTGCTTGATCATACAGCACTTTTTACTCCTGAATTTTGTTAACTAGTAGTAATTAGGCAAATTAGATTTTAGACAATATAATTTGAAGGTTTGCCCAGTTTTACGAGTATCTTAATTACACAATTTAACATTTTATTTATTCATTCGATTTTTCTGTTAATTTAGTAGGTTCTGCTTATACTTAAATACTTAATTGCAATCTTAAACTTTTTAAACAATATCTTGACTCTCTAACCGTTTTGTAAATTAACATGTCCTATCTAAGAGAGCTGGTTGATCTGTAACTCGGGACCGACACCGAACTATCACAGACACCTTCCTCTATTTAAGATTGTACAATCTATTAACCAGTACCTGCAATAGGATTTTGAGATAAATACAGATTTATGATTATGCTTATAGTGATCCATAGCAGCACCAGTAGCAAACACAACAGTTTAATAATAATGAGTTATGATTATGAATGACTAGGTGCGAATTAAGGAACAGCTGATGCGAAGATAACAAGAAAGCATGTCGCCGAGTTTATCAGCTGTTATAGTGAAGTGAAGTTTGGAGTTTTTTCCGCGCTGACATTGATCTCTGAAGGACCAATGTTAGCGCGGGGTGCATCTAAAGAGTGGACTTTTGTATTTAAGGCAAGGGTTTAATGACGTGCATACAACAATAATAAAACTGTACAGGACAAACAGCTAATAACGAAACTTAAGTAAGAAGAGTATCGTCCGTCGCGGTGAAGTCATAATAAAACTGTACTGGACAAACAGCCAATAACGAAACTTAAGTAAGAGGAGTATCGTCCGTCGCGATGAAGACAAAAGAAGCAAGTGGTCATCGGACCGAACAGGGTCGTCGCCGCGACTCGCCTCAGCTTGCCGATGGCGCGCTTAACACGCTGCCTGCGTGTGCAGACCATGCGCAATGTGTTGTGTTGGGTTCGATTCCCAACAGTACCCATTCTACTTTTGGATATTTCGAATAACAACATTTGAGACTCGAACGATAGCTGAAGACTTAAAATATTCCGACAAGGGATTCAATTATTGGATAGACACGGTGGAAGATCAAGAACGCTGCCAATGAGATGTACAAAAACCGGAAACGGTTAGTAGCAAGAACTCAGACGAAAAGACTTTGAAAAGGAAAAACAGCAAAATTTATCACAGCCGTGCAGTGACATAGTAAAGAACCAAGAAACCAGCTGAACCCCGCCCAAAGATTCACCGATGAAGCTCGACCTGAATCAACCCTGCTGCGACGTCGTTAAAAGATGCCCTCCCATAGACAAATATCACCCGCCTCTCCACTAATCCCATGCTTACGTTAGGGTGCATACTCCGTAGGCTCTTAATCCTTCCTATCCTAAGGGCACGTCAGTCTTCCCTACCATTACAGTGCCCCCCGGTCTATTCCTTGATATGCAATGGTCTTTGTAGCACCATGAAGCATGAGGCTTCAAGGGCTAGTGCAAATCTTGGGGTTCATTCGATTAATCAAGTCTGGTCAAACCACGCTGGGGTCGGTGCATTTCATTCATCATTCATTCATTCATGAAGAAATCTTTAATGTCATAAAAGTTTTGTCCATTCAGCCATTTATATAGTTTGTTTTTAAATGAGTTAGTATTATTTGGTAATTTTAGTTTTTGTTTTTTTGTTGTAAATACGTACATACATCACAAGGCAGCTTTTCGCATACTTGGCTGACTTAGGATTTTCCTTTAATATAAGTCTGTAGGGATCTCTTGTTCGCCGAGAGATTACATCATACGCTCTTTTGAACAATCCCTTACTGTACACAAATTTACAGATTTCGTATATGTAAATTGAGGGAAGTGGTAATAAACCTAGCTTTTTAAAAAACGGTTCGCAGCTCTGGATTGAGTCCACAGATGGCTCTGACGCATTTTTTTGTGCAATAAATGCTCTGTCCTTATCCGTACTGTTTCCCCACAAAATAAGCCCATAACGTAAAATGGATTCTACATAAGCACGGTATGTAGTTATTACCGTTATAATATTTGTCACGTTCTTAACTTGCATAAGAGCATATGCAAATTTATTGATCCACTTACTAATTTCCAATTTAAGTCTTGGTCTATGAGTACACCCAAGAATTTGGTTTGTGTAACTTCATTCAGTCTATCAATATTAAGTTTAAAATTGTATTTAGCATGTTTAGATTTATTAAATTGTATAAAATTAGATTTGTCTAAGTTGATTCTTAATTTATTTGTCTGTAACCATTCTAAAATATTGTCAATAGTATTATTAATGTCCATTTCATGATTAGATTTTGATTTATTTTTCTTGTCAGACGTAACGATAATTGAAATGTCTTCTGCAAATAATAAACATTTATAATTAGTCACTAGTGGTATGTCATTTATATATAGTATAAATAAAATGGGCCCCGACATATGAATTGTAGGTGGTGGTTTCGAATCCAGGCAGGCGCTAGAGTTTGTGTAAAATAATTGATCACCACTGCTCTCAAAACGGTGAAGGAAAACATCATGAGGAAGCTGGCATGTCCTAGAACCAAAAATTGGATGACATGTGACATCTACCACAAACTGCACTGGCCCGCGTGGTAGATTAAAGCCCACTCCTTCTCGATGAGAGGAGGTCTGTGACCCAGCAGTGGGAACATTAGAGGCTGATTATGCATAAGCTTCCAAAAGAAAGTTTTGTATAAATTATAATAAATATTAATTTTGCCGTGACGCTGTTCAGCAAGATCGCAGAAATTGAGGGGTAAACTATGATCGATTATCCGCAAAAATCTCAAGCGTCACTTATTTTTGCTATTACGAAATACTTAAAAAAGACTAATGCAACATAATAATATATTTTTATGTAAAATCTATTGCAAGTAGGTTTCTATACACATGAAATTTCATGGTTTTCCGTAAAGTCCTTTCTGAACGAAACTTTTTAATTTGGGTGGGATCTAATTCATTTTTGACACACGCACGTCACGTTTTTCCAAAGAATATAAATATTTTTCTAACCGTCTTTGTTGTTCCGTTGTTCTTGTTTGATAATTCAGTGCTGGTTGCAATATTAATAATGGAAGCAAAAAAGCAGTAAGTATCAACCTTAATACCTTTCGTTAAATCTTTGCGGTACTTAAATACGACGCTATTGACGAATCCGTTGTCTTGTCATTTAATTTTGTAATAATTCTCTTCACAGAACCAGAAGCACGAATGCTCAATTTAAAAAACTGAAGATTTTACTGCTTCGGGCCTCTTGCCTTCTGGCAAGAACATAATTATAATAATTTACTGTCATTTGGTTCAGTAATTAGCAGGAAAATATTATTTTTATTAATATCAATTTTTTATCACCTCTAACCGAATGTGATAATATTTTCATAGCCATCTGTCAAAGTGTGACCTTTGTGACAAAATGGCTGTGCCCGTATTAGCAAAGAAGATATAAAGAGTCCCAATTAAACGTCAAGAAGTTATGTCACATGTCGCGAGAATTATCTCACGCCACCGTGCTAGCATTTAAGACATAAAGTTTTTATCGCCCAAAATGTGTTAAATAGCGTGACTCATGACATGTCACAGTAGGCCATGCTCGCCCTGCTGGTACCATTATTTTTATTAGGATATTCGAGGTATTCTCAATCAGACTTAAAAACCTGAGTAAAGTTATGCCAAACTTAAACCTCAAACTCGTCTTTGGTAAACGAGAATGCCCAAAAGCAGGTTTCATGTGAAGGTATCGAGTGTCTCAACTAAACACTATGTATAAATAAAAATATCGACTTTTATACGTTTATGTATTAAATAGCACATTGTTTTTACTCTGGAATTAAAGTTACTTTTTAAATAACTAAATGGCTGAATATTTAACATCCGCTCACAACATTGATATCATGAATGTTGCAAGGTATCTAAGATTTTCTAAGTAATTTATTATTTCAATCGCATAATGATTTATCGATTTCATGATGGTACGAATATTACAACTAGAGAATTACAGAATTCTATTGTATAGTATTAGATAATAAAATGAAAAACAATTATATATTTGCTCAATTAAAATACATCGAAATAGATTAAGTTGTCATTATTTAAAATATATAAATGTAAAATTACTGAATACTCAATACTTAATTAATAGAATACAATTGGTAAGAATCCAAAAAGTACTCAGTGATACATTTTTGATTAATTTTGGATTAGTTTACTAACCATTAGAGCAAAACTCCAAACTCCTAAACTGTAATGAACATTAACGCGTTTAACCGCATTAACCATCACGCCCCGGTGGCCCAGCACTGGGAAGAATTGGTGGTTAGCGACGCATCTAATAAAAAAGAAACACTATAGTGAAAAGGTATGAAATAGTCGAATAGTTGATCCAAAAGTTAAAATCTAAACGCTTTTTGCGTTGTGTTATGAAGTATAAAAAGACAAAAAGCGCAATCGATTTATAATCGATTAAAAACATAAACTAATTTTAAATCAGGCAATATTACTAAAAGTACGGTCTATCTGTCACGTCAATGTCAAATCAATAGCGTCGGTAGGTTCGTTCCATCATTTCGTGTTGTAAGATAAATGTGAACTGAACTATAACCACAGTCATCCGTCCCATCATGACCTATGCCTGCGTTGTATTTGCGCACGCTCACCCACGTCATCTCCATAAGATGCAGACCCTCCAAAACCGTTTCCTGAGAAAGATCACAGGTGCCCCCTACTATGTCCGTAATATAGATCTCCACGTAGACCTTAAAATGCCCACCATAAAACAGTTCATGAAACGCTTATTAGCGTTTCTTCGACTGTGGCATTAAACACCCAAACCCCTCTATCTCAGTGGCCACCCGCTACACTCCCTCCCGCATAAGCAGTATTCGCCGACCAAGCCATACCTTAATCGCCCCCGACGACGCCACTACCCTCCTCCAGGAGAGCAGTAAGACCACCTGCACTTTACTCAAGCGTAAAACCCGATCGCCGTCCTACCGTCCTCACCGCCGAGGCCCGTCGCGGTGCCCAAATCCACGCCCCTCCCGACCCTTGCTCGAGCCAGCCCACACCGCTGAGCCTGTAGCTTTAAATTCGTCCCAAAATCACTCAAATCCAGATCCAGATAGTCCCTTGCTGCCCTCTTCCAGCGACGCACTAAGCCAAGATTCGTACCCCACAGGGGGTGCCCTTAGCGTGTAGTCGCTTAGTTTTTAGTTATTATTTAAGTTTAAGTCCTGGCTGGAGGCCTTAATTTATTAGGTCAACCTCAGGCAAGTCCGCTTAAGCAGACGACAACCTCATAAGTTGACCTGTGAGCTGCCACTCCAAAAAGAAAAACTAAAACAGTGTGTATTTCCTGTGAGTTAATCAATGGGGCAAAAACTTGATGCCTATGCTTGCTGTTAATTTCTTTTGTTTTTCTTAGCATCATCCTATTACTATACTTACCTAAAACTAAACTTCTTATTATTTTATGGAAATGGCTTCTGCTGTGCCTAAACTGAGATAGATATTTCCATATAAAGAGTAGGTACCCTTCAGCATTTCAATGGTGTAAGATAGAAACTAGGTTAACATAACTTTTTAGTGTTTTATAATAAAAAAAACTCGGAAACCTGAGTGAAAAAGTTAAAACCGTTTTCTAATTATGAAACAAGAATGTTTTCTCTTAATTATTAAGTAAAAATCCTCCTCCTGACACATCAATTTTTCACTGAGACCCAACTTCCCTAACATGATGGGCATTGTCCTTTGAAGTTTGTAATTGTTGCAACTTTGCTCCGAGTATCCAGTAATAACGGTGAATAGTGAATGTATTTAACAGGGAAATCCTTATTGAGTTTAGGATTTGAAATGAATACCATCGTACCAAATCAGCCCAAAACGGCAGATTGACGAACATTATATGCTTCCAAATAAGCGCACATAAGTCTACATATCCCTGTGCCTTAGAAGCGTACCTAAAAAAGTTCTCCGAGAACTGACAACATCTTTTCCAAAACACATTATTATGACAAGCTTAAATCAGAAACAAGATACCACTTTATATGAGAGTACCTCGTTAGTGTGAAACCATATCCCTGCTCCATAAAGCCAAAAATTAGATTGACTGACGTCTAAAACGGATTGCACGGATAGTTAATAACTTCTAGATGACGAGTGAGAGAGACAGCATCATGAGTCTTTACGCCAGGTGTGAGGAGGATGGGGATAATACTGGCGACAATGATAGACAGCCTGGAAACGAAACTGATCAGCATTTGATATTCAGTATTATTGTATTTGTTTTATATGGGATTTGAATGTGAATCTGGTTGTTTATAATTACACAGGGTCGAATAAGATTTAGTGTTAAGATTTGGAATCGTATTTAGGGGAAACTGTAGTGAGAGGGAGGAGATTTTAAGGCCCAGAAACGGTTTATTACATCTATGTCAAACCTTTAAAGGAGAGACAGTTGTGAACCTGTGGTTCGATCTCTGGGGATATTGACTATTCCATGTTTGTACATACTGGAGGTGGCAATTTTCGTAAATGTCAATCTTAACTTATTTCCGTCACTGGCCAATATAAGAAGACGTAATGGTCCCTTGAGATATCAATACAAAAACTTCCTACATTCGGGTAATGATAAAACAGCACTCTTAAGGAAAAGCATTATAGCAATGGGATCTGTCATTTATAATAAAATACCTCGTGGTTTTAAAGATTATTCTGTAAACATTTTTGAATCAAAGGTAACTGCACTACTTTTATGCAAATGATTTAAAGACTTTCTAAATAATATGATTTTATGCAGACATTGAATGTTATAATTTAAAAAAAAAAATATATATTGTAATGGAGATTGTTCTGCACCCATACATCATTCGCCCTAAATCCAACAGCAGAAAAAAATACTTAGCTTGTCCAAAATTATAACCATTTGCCCATGAAGACAAAGTTTAATGACTAAACATTTATTTAAAAAGAAAACTACGATTTAGTAAAAAAATCCTTTCAATCCTTGCACGTGCTAGTAAATGCCTGTCTCGCAATACTATTTGTATTGCCTGTATGTGACTAGTTAAGCTAAGGGATTCAGTAAAACATTTAAGTACTGTACTTACCCATTTCGATTGGTTTTAATAAAGTAAAAATAGCATCTACTATTTGGTAAATCTTCTAGTTTATATGTTATAATAGGTAGGTAGAAAATTACGTACCTACTTATTTATTTAACTTGAATGCAAACGACTTTATCCTAACCTAATGTTTTTTAGATGTCATCTATTATATATTTATGAATTCATATCTAGATCGCATAGCATTTTGTAAACATCGCTTGACAGTTGAGTTCATTAACATGACATGAGAAGGATTAGGGATGCCCATACTCAAGTTATCTCGAAATCGATGTGTGAAATATACGATTGGGCATCACTAACTGTCATGTCAAATCTAATTGTCAAAGATGGCATGATCACTGTCGTGACTTTAACAGACGTATGTCAAAAATGACATCGGAAAAATTTAATTTGAATAAAATGATTTATTACGATAATTCATTGTGTAGGATGTGGTAGCAATGAAAATAATTAGCTCTATTAATTGGAGTAAACAGGAAAAGGTATTTATCCCTGAATTTATATCTACTTACTAATATAAACTGACCAAATGAATGTAAAAGCCGTAGCCGAAAATAGCTATGTTTTTTCATGTCCTAGCTTGAATATACTCTTTTGGTGATCACGTAAGAGTTACGTACCTGACGATAATATTATTAATTGACGTCACTGTAATTTCTGTTTTGCTTGTTGACATTTTTTTTATTTATTAAAATTTTAATTTATGATATAATTTGCACGCCGTAAAATAGACTGTAGCCGATCTTGTCAATTCATGTTCAACATCTTATACTTTATACGTTGTAGAAAATAAAGTACTGATTCTGATTCTGATATGTTTAAACATGAAAAACGGAAAAATAACACTTGAAGTATGAGTTTAGAAAATCTGTTTTAATTTGTTTTATTGTGTTTTCATATTGATACCCATATCACATGTGTAGTTTAAACAAATCTTGTGTAATAGGAAAAAGGAGTACACCTTACAGATCCTATAGATCTAACTCCTTACTCCTCCGACAGATCAATATGAGCGTAAAGCTAGATTTTACTTCGGACATTGTCTTTGAGGTTAAACATTTATTTTCCAATAAAACACGCGTGCTACAAGTTTGACTCGTAATTGGAAGATACCTAAAATGCTGTAAAGGTATCATAGACACAGCTTCTGGGTTTCGGGAACCCGATACGCCATCGTCTATTCACGTCAAGTGGTAAAGGTTATAAACAAAAGGATTCGTTTGGCTTCTAAACTCGTGGCAATATCAGTAGCTCATAAATTACACACACACCATTTTTACACCCGCTTCCTTTTTACGTAGACCTATATAGGTAAAACCATTAAGTACACTTTACCGCGATCAATTGTATTGTAGTTAATCAAATAAATAATTTTTCGTGATGGCAAAAAATCGCCTTTCATGGTTGTGGCATGTAGCAAATTATTTTTTTCTGTTCATATTTTCTTTCTGAGTTTATCATGGACATTACTGATACCAGTGAAGGAAAACATCGTAAAGAAAAAACATCAAGGACTTTAAAAACAAATAAGTCTGAAGTCGCCCGTCGGACCGTCTTGAGCAGCGACCGATGGAACGACCATTGATCACCACGCTTGCTCAAGACCAGTTGGCGACTTCCTTCTCGATATGAGAAGAGGATTATCCCACTGGAGGGCATACCCTCCAGTGGGATAATTATAGACTGTTATTAAGATAATTCTGTTCATCCGACTATTTTCAGTAGCAATGGATTCAGCATATTTTAATATTTTTTTAAAATTTTACACCACAGTCTGTGCCTTGTTATACTTAACCTAGACATAACTGAACTCAATCTATTCTCGTCTTCGTTTTCAATATAAAGTCTATGAACACAAATATGCTATGTACCGTTTCATTGTCTCCAAGGACAGTCTCTTCGTGAGATTCCTAGAACATTCGGGGTTACAGCAGGGTTAGGTTTTCAGTAAAAATGTTTACCTAAAGCTATGTTCACTTTTGTTTGAGAGATTCTTGAGGATATCTTGGTTCTGGAGTAAAGAATTGTAATATAAAGTGAACTTGTATTTAACGTGCTTTCGTAAAATAAGAAAGTCCCTTGTAGGGAACATTATTATGGGACTTGCTTATTATAACACTAGCTAGTGCCCGCGACTTCGTCCGACTGAAATTTATTTTCCCCCACCCATTCCGTCGCAACATATAACCCGACCGCGCTATAACTTCGTTTTCGCTTAGAGTTCTTTCTGCCTGTTTTCCCTTTGCTCGGCCCAACGGTTGTAGCATGATGTTAAATAGCCCTCCTCTAAAATGGGGCTTTCAAGGCAAAAAGAGTTTTTTTTATCCGACTTGTAGTCCCGGAGATTGGCGCGTTAAAACAAAAAATATAAAAAAAACAGTCTCTTTAGTTTTATTACAATTGTAGAGATTTAGATAAAGGAGATTGTTCTGCACCCATACATAACAGCGAAGGAAGATTAATTAGGGTGTCCTAAATTAAAACAATTTACCCATGAAGACAAAGTTTAATGACGGACAACTTGCAAAAAACATTTATTTTAAAAGAAACTACGATTTTGAGGTTATATTTAGTAAGAAAAAATCCTTTCAATCCTTGCACGTGCTAGTAAATGCCTGTCTCGTAATACTATTTCTATTGCCAGTATGTGGCTTGTTAAGCTAAGTGATTCAGTAAAACATTTAGGTACTGTACTGTAGCGTTGTAGTCGATTTCCTACAGATCAACTAAAACGCACGTCTCTAGTTACGGTTTACGAGAGTGCCATCCCTAAATCTTTCAAATTCCCAACACGTCACTCGGTGTCGTGGTAAGTATTGTGCTATAAATATCCCTGCTGGACGCCTAACGTCCCCTTTCCTTCGCATCAAGCAGTAAGTTAACATAACCCCGAGATAAACGGGTAAGTGCTCAGTGTGATTGCCTATACTCTTATTTGTGTCCTGTCAGACGCATTCTCTATGTTTTCTGTCTGCGCGGTCTGACAGCTATTGTAATTGTTCTCGGTAGCCCCACTATGACTGTCGAGAAAGCTATTTACCGGTACTGGCTTCTGCCACATCACCTGTCACCATTACTTCACCTCTCTGTGAATGCGTGCGCATGCTTCTCGCATTTTTCGCTATGCTTGTCACGCCGCGCTGCGCCTTGCTGTTCGCTTATATCAACTGGCCACGCGGTGAGGGACTTCCGAGAATGCCCGCGGCATGTGCACGGCATAACCTATAACGTATACATTGACGGAGGCTTGCAGTTCTGGTACAACGCTTACGGGAGCATCCGCCTTGCGCTGATTCCAGGGTTCCAGTATTAGGCTACACTGCTATTATCCTGCCTACCGCTGACTGACGTCATCGCTGCCTCCGCCCTACCGCTGGAAAGACGCCAGTCACGCGGACTACCCACGCGGCCGCTACCGCCGCCTGACCTGCCATCCACGTGGCTCGTGGGTGCCGAGACCCCACGCCCGCCACGTGTTGAGGCCCCTGCCGAGCGGACACGCGGTTGGGCATCCCTGCGTGAGTGATCTCTGGGGTCGCTCCCCAACACTGCTGCCTGCCCTGCGACCTCACGCCGGACCTCGTGCTGCGGCGTAGCCAAGCCCAGGGCAGTAACGTTCTCTTCTACTTACTACAGTGACCAGTGAACCAGTACTTTAGAAACATTAAAACCTACTTCCCTGATTTCTGTGTCTCGTGAAATAAATGTGTAAAGTTACCTTTGGTTTCATTCCTTAACTACCTGTTTGGTGTTAAATAAAGTAAAAGTAGCACCTACTTTATTAAATATTATAACTAGAAGATTTTCCTATTTGGTAAATCTTCTAGTTTTTATATTAAAATAGGTAGGTAGATAATTTCGTACCAGACTTATTAATTTAACTTGAATACAAACGACTTTGTTCTAATGTTTTCTTGTTTTAATGTCTTTTATACATTTATGAATTAATATTTAGATCGCATAGCATTTTGTAAACATCGCTTGACAGTTGAATTCATTGACATGACATGAGAAGGATTAGGGATGCCCATATATTAGTTCCGTATCGATTTATTTTAAACAAAATCGAAACCGTACTGTACTCAGCGTGTTATTTCAATTTCAAATATTATTTACTTAATAAGGAGCGTTTTGTGCACTCACTCACATTCGATTTTCTATTCGTATTCGTGAAAAACACGAATATGAATAGAAAATGTGTCAGCGCGAAATGCTGCACACATTATGAACGCGATCTCTGCCTTCGAAATGTTTTAGTGAATTTACGAATCTCGGATCAGTGCCCGTGGACTCTCGTATTCGATTTGTATTCGTGTTTTTAAAACGAAATATGAAAAATTCCTCACAACAAATCACGAATATGAATCTACGAGTGAGTGCACAGCGCCAATTGTGAATTTCTGATCCGTTTTTATGCTGTTCGTAAAAACACGAATATGAATCGAATATGAGGTAGAGCATAAACGACTTCAAGTGTAGTAATTGTGTAGAAAAAGATAATTAATTATTTAGGACGCATGAATTAGGTTATGAAAATCGGTTTTGTTGTTAAATTCTTTCACTACAGAATCATCTTAGCATAAATCAAAATATATTTAAAAGGAAAGTATGTAGGTACGGATGCGTTGACATCCGTGAGCAGGTGGTCAACTCAAGTAATCTCGATATCGTTGTTTGTCACTTGTGAAAATTGGAATTGCCACTCATAACATTGGTTTTATCCTTATTTCTCCAAATGTAGTTGACTACTATAGAACACTTTTGTTTGTATTAATCACTATAATAATTTTAGCTTTATTTATTTAAAATTGTGTTTAAACAGCCGTAATGTTTTTAATTTTGTTTACCGGAGTTTCGGCGCCTGCGTCTCTGGTCTACTTGCTTGTCACATAGATGCCATAGTGTCATGGAGCCATAGAGTACCACAGACACTTGTGGCATAGACAAGTGGTTGATGTTACGTCGGGTGCTGACAAGCGGATAAAGATATAAATATTTTATTTAGTGTATTATTTAAATATTTTATATAATTTGAACTTATTAATTTGCATTTATATTATTTATGTATTATTTGATCGATTAAATATTTCTGTATCTGTCCGTGACATCACAGTGGGCCCTATCAGAATACCAGCGCTGTGACACTTATTTTTAAGTGTTACAGCATTATGCTGAGATAGGGGCCTTTTAGCCTCGTACAGGACTTTGTTTTTTTTTTTTTTTTGGTGTTATTAATTTTTATGTTTTTATGAGTGTGTTTACTTCAGTTTGTGATACTGCGTATCACACAAAGTACTGTATATTGTATATTCCTGTGTGAGTCCTAATAAATAGTTTTCTTTCTTTCTTTCTATATCGATGTGTGAAATAAAAGATTGGGCATCACTAACTGTTATGTCAAATCGAATTGTCTAAGATGGCAGCATTTTTGATGTTATACCGTAAATCGTTACAGCTCTTTTGACTATTCAAAATGGAACGCGGAATGTCCGTTTCATACTGTTAATCGCAAAAAGTATATTTTTAAGTTATTAATATAGATCAGAGGAATACGATTATTCAATAAACGGTGTCCTCCCTTTTCACCACAACAGGGCTAGAAAAAAGCATTGGGTACATTTCCACTATATTGATTAAACTTAATTTAAACCCATTTTCGAGCTAATTGAAGCAGACAGTAAATACAAACCTTATTAATAAATAATAATAATTATAATCATTACTTTATTTTCAGGCAACTAGACAAAATACATAAAATAATCATACAAAATAATAAACAGTACATTATAAAAACATCACTATACAATCTATTTACTACGTTGGATCGGCGACGTATTGCGCTGAGTCGTGGTGTCGTGTAGCCTTCCGCGAAACACCGATACAATACACGACACCCATCGGCCAAAATTCCAAATTTTATTAAATTTTCCAGGTGATGAGTCGGAACCCGCACGATAAAAGATTTGAAGTTAATCTAATAGAGCGACTCCAACTTCTCGACTCTCAAGGTGAACTTGATCTACGTCCTTATGTACTCCACGACCTCATCTACCTGCGTGGTGTGATGTAAACGTGGCACGTACAGCTGCGCCGATGGAATGCTGGACGCAGCAACATGTCGGGACCAGTCAATGCCGTACCGCACTGATTGCGATAAACAGGCTCCTTCTACTTCTTCTCGACGCGAATGAAGCCAATTATTACTACCCTTTCCATACCATTAGGAGAATTTTTTTTAATCCCTAAATAACGTACATTATGCGTTCAAAAGTGCATAGGCACGTTAAGAGTCGTATTTCTGTGAACTCGCGGTACGAATATATGTGATTAAACGACACACACCACAAAGATCAAAGTTTTGCACGGCACACACTGACGTAAAGTCGCGTACTCGCATCGCACTGTTACACATTTTGTTAGAAACGCATCAGGCTCGTGACCTGGCCGGTTCAATGAATTGCTAAAATTCGAGTTAATTTAATATGAGCTGGTAGCAGAAGGCACCAAGCGTTGGACTGAGAAGCAGGCGGCTTAGGTTCCGATCTCTTAATATGCAGCGCAGTTTTATTGGCAATTTTTTATTTTGGTTTGCCATAATAACAATATTAAAAAAAAAACTGCTTTTTTATTATTTTATTTATTGCAATAAAGGGTTTAGAATAAAAAAAAGCATTACAAGTGATAACAAAAATAAAAACATATTTATTTGTTATAATAATTTTACATATGGATAACAAACCGATACGATTATTTATAATAACTTCTTCAGCCAAATTGGGCGTGCAATACTATATCAAGGAAGTTAGAAGCAATTTGTTTTATTTTGACATGTGAAATGTAAAAAAAAAATAAGTATAATTATTTCACTGCAAACATTAAGCTTCGATCTTTAATTTCAAAAATAAGTGATTTTAATAATTGGTTATGTAGGGCAGTTTGTTTACATTAAGTATTTCACATTTTATTTGGCTGTAGTGAATATAGATTACATATTGAGGATAGCTTTAAGTATTCATTTTCTCTAAGAAAATAGGATTGAATCTAAACCTCATTTTTTTATAATTTAATAATCACGGACATAGCGCAATATACAGGATAAACTATTCCGAAAGTTAAATGTTATTGTTTGCTGGATTTCGGTGATACAACCTTATATAGCATGGAGTACACGGCGAACAGTGTTTAATGATGTGTTGAATAATTCAGCAAAATGTCCGGATGATATGAAACCATTTGTTTCATATTCATTCAACACGTGAAGTCTTGTTTTTATAAGCTTTCCACTTCATAAATAAGTGCCCGACTAGCAAGGATTCCCTCTTCCTCAAATCTCTTAACCCAAAGACTCACAGTATTTCTCTAGAACAAAGAATGATATACTATTAGACATCTCTAAGCAAAATACTATAAAATTAAGAGAAATTATTACAAATAACATTATGTTTATAACAGTTCACTCATCATTCACTAATTTAAACAAATAATAATTATGTTTAGTAAAATATGAAATATTTAAATAGTAACACCCACTCTTAGTCCATTTGTGTTATCACATCATTTACGTCCACTTTTACGCAGCGCCATAATATTGCCAACGGTTCAATATATTATTTATATTTCACTGCATTTTGAAAATTATAGCCACAATACGGCTATTAACAGATCAAAACATTCGTCACGAGCCAACAACGTTCAATTAGGTGAATAGTCGTCACGAATTGCATCTACAAAAATTTATTATTTTTGGAAACAAGATGAACGAGACAAGTAGCGAATGATATCGAACCACTTCAAGTAATTTAATTAAAACAAACAGAAATTTATCATTTTAGGTATTATTAATAACATTTCAAAAACTTGAAATAGATAGTATTTGAAAAAAACATCACGCAGGCGCAGATGAGATTCGCCATAATCGCTGCGCTGCTGCCTAAGCACGGTAAACGACTAAGCTAGCATGCCATATGTTAAGTTAGTTGAAATTATGAACTACTATCAATTACAGAGCAAGTGAGTGTGTGTGCGTGTCTATAGTATAGAAACAACTTATAGAAGAAGGTCGTAAGTGAAACCGAAGCGTCAATCTATTGCTTTTTGAGATTGCTTATGGACTTTTGAGCGCTACTGTACACTATCTTACGCTAGCACGTACAATCGATACCGACTTCAATGTACTCTGTGATACCGACTGCCCCATCACTACTTCCTCCGTTGACGTTGCGCGGACCACCCACTACTTACTTCTTACCATATGCTAATATAATTTATTACTAAACCGTACATTTTGCAACTTAATTAAATATTTAATATTATGTGGGTCCATTCTTAGACTAGCACATACCTAGTAGATAATAGGATGTACATACATACATCAACAGAATCTAGGGATACCTTAATCCTAAATTATTTACGAATTTTTAGTTTAAAATCTGTTTAGTTTCAATTAAAAGTTTTTATACTGATTGAAACCCCATTTATTATATTTTCTAAATTTAAAAATGTTAATAAAAAAAGGAAACAAACAATTAATTACGGCGGCATACCTGTTAGTAATTCGTTACGCTTAGGAAAATTAAAATTGTTTAATTAATGAGAAGGAATTAGATTGTTTTTTTTTAACGTGCCGTGTGAGTTTTGAGAGTCACACACGTCGTCATTTGAGTCAAGATGAAATGTTACGAGCCGTGGGCATGTTAGAAAATGGTGCTATTCAGCGCGTCGTTGCTGTGGCCCTATACACTAGCCAAAACGTGATATCAAGGTGGTGGTACCTTATCGTAGTACTGGGGATGTGACTGAATGGCACACTGGTCGTTAACGTGTTACTACACAGATACAGGATCGACATCTCCAGATGACTGCCAGAAGACAACCCAATATCACAGCTATGCAACTAGTACAAAGGGTCCAGGAGGACCACCAGCTGCTGGTAAACGACCAAACCGTGCGAAGGAGGTTGCATGAAGTTGGTCTTCATGCTCGAAGACCGCTCCGTGTTCCAGCATTGCGACGTGGCAATCGTGTTTAGCGGCTTCCGTGGGCTCGGGAGCATTTACCATGGAGTGACGAACAATGGTCTTTGGTGCTGTTCACCGATGAGCCCCGGTTTAGGTTTCATCCGGATTCACGAAGAACACACGTTTGGAGATCTCCAGGGAGAGTTAGCCGTCTACGGCACCCTCATATCAAGGCGGGACAATCATGGTGTGGGCAGGAGTTCGTCTTGGCGGAAGAACCCATCTCGTTTAAGGCTACATGACTGCACAAAAACACCACGAGGAGGTATTAGAGCCTGTTATTGCCCCACACAGAATCCAAATGGGCCAGGTGTCGGCCACTCTCCGAGACTACAATATTCAAGTTTTGGATTGGCCTACACAGTCGCCCGACTTAAATTCTATCGAGAATGCCTGCGAAGTGTTTCAATGAAAAAATTTGAGAGATTTCCCGCCAAATTACCGACGGAACAACAACTTTACGAACACTTGCAAAGAACATGGGTCCTCATACTGCAGCAAGACATTGACAATTTAATTTTAAGTATGAACAATCTATGTAGATGTGTAATTAATTTAGGAGGTGGCAACACTGATAATTAATAATTAGATTTTATAAGCGTTATTCAGTTTTGATTAAAATTAATAGTTTCATAAGACGAAATGAAGTTTTTATCATACCTATTTTCTTTTAAAAAAAAATAACATTATTTTTAAAACAAAAAAATCACTAATTTTTTTTATTTTTTTATTGAAATAACCTATCATTCTTCCATTTACTATGTCAGAAAATTCTTCAAAGATTTACAGATATTTGATTAAATATAAAATATCCCTAGATTCTGTTGATGTGTGTATAATATAAGTTAATTCGAGTCAACGCCAAATACCTATAATAAAAACATGTTTATATGTTTGTAAAGGAGAAATATAGCATAAGTAACAAAATTAATCACGGTTTGTGTACAAAGAGAATAATAACATTTGTAAAATCCTTTGTTTAATTAATTTTGGTATGGCCTCTCGCAGGTCAACCTGTAAGGTTGTCGTCTGCTTAAGCGGACTTGCCTGTGGTGCCCTAATAAATAAAGGCCTCCAGCCAGGACTTACACTTAAATACTAACTAAAACTAAGCGACAACGCTAAGGGCACCCCCTGTGGGGTTCGGCTTAGGGAGTCGCTGGAAGAGGGCAGCAACGGACTAGCTGGATCAGGATTTATTTGATTTTGAGACGAATTTAAAGCTACAGGCTCAGCGGCGCGGGCTGGCTCGAGCAAGGGTCGGGAGGGGCGTGGATTTGGGCGTCGCGGCGGGCCTCGGCGGCAAGGACGGTAGAACGGCGATCGGGTTTTGGGCTTATGTAGCGTGCTGGTGGCCTTACTACTCTCCTGGAGGAGGGTAGTGGCGTCGTCGGGGGCGATTAAAGTATGCCTTGGTCGGCGAATACCGCTAATGCGGGAGGGAGTGTAGCGGGCGGCCGCTGAGATCAATGGCTTGGAGTGTTTGATGCCACAGTCAAAGAAACGCTTCGATAAGCGTTTCATGAACTGGTTTATGGTAGGCATTTTAAGGTCGACCTTAAAGGTAAGGTTTTGATCGAGGATCACGCCTAGGTATTTGGCTTGCTTCTCCCAAGGGATTGGCTTGCCGTACATAGTGATCGGGCTGGGAAGGGGGGGTGGGACACGACGACGTCTCGAGAAGAGAACCGCCTGACTCTTATCGGGGTTGACCTCGATTCTCCATTTCCGTAACCAAGCGCCTAAGACGTTTGCGGAGGTTTGGAGAGTACGAGCTATAGCATTAGGACAATGACCGGCATAGTAAACGGCAGTGTCGTCGGCGAAGAGAGCCAACTGAGCCTTTCTACTCTGTGGGATATCGCTGGTAAACAGCGTGAAGACTAGAGGAGATATAACGGAACCCTGAGGGACCCCGGCGCGAATAGGGTGAGGGGATGAGAGTGCACCCTCGATGCGATGGCGGAAGGTGCGATTCGACAAAAAGTCTCGTAAGATGAGCACGAGACGATCTGGCACTCCTAGTTGGTAAAGCTTGTATATCAAGCCGTTGTGCCAGACTTTGTCGAAGGCTTTCGCTATGTCGAAGTATAGCACACCCGTCGTCGCGTTACGCTGCAGACCAGCGCACAAGTGCTCTACGACCAGGTGGATACTCGAGTGTTGGGGACGGAAACCGAACTGCTCGTTGGGAATGAGGCTCTTTGCTTTGCTTCAGCATAGTCTTTCAGACGCTTATAAATAAGCCTCTCATAGATATTGCCGAGAACATTGAGTAAGCTGATGGGGCGATAGTTGGAGGGCTCAGACTTTGGCTTGCCTGGCTTTGGAATACCGATGACGGTTGCTTCTTTCCACGCTTGTGGGAAGATGTTGTTGCTCAAGGCGCCATTGAATATGGCGGTCATAAGCATTATTAATGGGGCAGGTAGGAGTTTGTATACCTTATTGGTAATACCGTCCGAACCGGGGGCTTTACGCGCCTGTAGCCTTTTAATGATGTCGTGCACTTCGTCTGGAGTGACGGGAGGCAGAGGATCATCAGGGTCTTCGACGGGTGGTAGGGAGGCTCTCCGTTCGACTTCAGCGTCGACCTTGTTCAGGTGAGCTTGGTCAACTGGTTGAGAGCTGGGAGAACATTGGGACTCTAGGCTGTCAGCAAGGCATTCGGCCTTGTCGGTGCTGTCGAAAGCGAAGCTCTTGTCGGGGCGGATGAGCAAAAATCCTTTGTAAAAACCTTTGTAGTAATAAAGATCTTGAAAAATCAAAAAATCAACACCCCAAATTGACTAAGTTTGGGGGTTAACAGATTAGTTCTGAATCCTAGGATTTTTATATCCTGCTCCTATTGCATTTTGTTGTACAATGCGGAATAAAAAAATTCAAGATATGCCTTGCTTAAAATGTGACACCAAACGTGGCAAAGAAACACACTAGTATTTTTATATGTTTCTTTTATATCCATATTTTTTGTTACATAGTCATACTACATTTTAGACAATATAAATTAAACTTGAAAGTTATATGAAAACTTACTAAGCATGGAAAGGCACTATAATTCACACAATTTCAATGAAATTTTCATCTCAATTTTGTAAAAATAACGAGTAAAAGTACCTACAGGAAAATAATTGGTTGAAAAAGTCGAACCAGACTTCAGACGCGAAATCATAAAACTTCATAGTCAGAAGGTTACAATGGAGGTGCATCGAAAAATTCTCAATTGTTAGCAAAAACTGAAAGAAAAAACGCACCAAAACCCTTTCTACGTTCTCACCGGCTATTTCGCGAATTCACTTCCGTTTCGCTCGACGTAGCCTTAACCTAACAACAAAAAACCACGACAACTCAATCTCTATTTCAATATAAATAAGGGTCTGCAGCTTATCCATCTACTGCGCGAGTAAATTTTGGTAATATTAACGTGCTTCGAAAATTGGAGTTTTCTAGTGGAATTATTTTCTTTGTGAAGGTTGCATTGTTTCTAAAAAAACCGGCCAAGTGCGAGTCGAACTCGCACACCGAGGGTTCCGTAAAACCTGTAGGTATATAAGACCTGAGTATTTGATATCAATTTCAATTTAATACCTCTACGCGTTTATGAGGAAAGGGTAGTAACTTTAAAATTATTTTATTATTTGATGTAGCTAAAAATATACGGTTAACGCAATTTTTCCTATATCTGTGCTATATGACGTTGCTTCGTACCAAATTTAAAGATTCTAAGTTCACGGGAAGTACCTTAGTAGGTTTTGATTCCTATGCGAGTCTCGAAAATTTGCGGAAATTTGCGGCATAAACGGCTGTATCTTTTGATTGCGTTGGCTTAGAAGTTTGATTTTTTCACAGTTCCAAGGGACAGTAGATTTGAGTATATGATATAAATTTTTGATATCTCCACGCGTTCCTGAGAAAAAGGGCCTTGACCGACAGACAGACGGACGGACGGACAACAAAGTGATCCTATAAGGTACCGTTTTTTCACCGACTTCTTATGAAGTACTTGATAAGGATAATGTACCTCGAGGCAGGTATCATGCCAGTCTCCTAACGCCTTATATAGGTGATTGCGACGTAATCGTTCACCAGAGGAAGAAGGGCCGTCCTTGTAAAGTACTGGGTTCCAAGCCAGTTTCAGAGACCTCTCCTGACTTGGAGGGGGAGATTGTAGCTCGTAATAGTCGTTCGCCACAAGCCCGCACTCCTCAGTACCCTCAACCGAATTGGCTCTCCGCCCGAATCAGCGCCCGAGACGGTGCCGAGCGATATTCGCGCGTCACCGATAGTTAGTACAACGCGAGCGGGCAATCGATGTAAACGTACGCACGCGATGGTCGCGCGCCGGCCGAGTCGTCACTTAATTCTTATAAGCAAGTTCACATAAGTTACACTATTGTTCACCTTTTCTGTACTCCTTTTTACAATACAAATAGTTTCGTAGGTATTTATTGAAGTTTAATTGCTCCTTACCCTATATCCTTTTCAAACTGCTTTATTACTTTGACTTTTTTGTTTCTTTTTTTGTTTTGAAATTTATTTCTTGATCGATGAATTTTGATTCATAAGCCAAATTGTCTACAGAAGAATGTGCAAGAATCACGACTTTTCTAGAACTAGTTATCAGTATGCGTCGTACGCATGAATATTAGGTGTAACATTAAGAACGGTCCGACAGGTGAAGCGAAGGTACGAAGAAACTGGAAATCATCTGAGGAGAATTTGTAATGGTAGACCAAAGTGCACTAGTACCTTGGGCACGCCACAATAGCGGCGGTAAGTCCCCTCTTTGAGGAGTGGTTGGAGAGGCGCCACGGCGTTCTCACCTTCCGCCTGACACAGGTCCTCACCGGACACGGTTGTTTCGGCAGGTTCCTGTTTCGCATAAAGCGAGAGGAAACGCCCGGGTGACACCATTGTGTGGATCGCCCGGAGGACACGGTGGAGCATACGGTGGAGGTCTGCCCAGCTTGGGCGGAGCACCGCAGTGTCCTCGCAGAGGCGATCGGCGGCGGCGATCTCTCGAGTCCGGCCCTGGTCCAGGCCAGTGTACGGAGCGAGAGGGAATGAAAAGCCGTCACCTCCTTCTGCGAAGCAGTAATGCTCGCGAAGGAGAGGGCGGAGCGCGTGAGGGGGAGAGCCTTGCGCCTTCACGCCCCCACTAGCCGCCGCAGGAGACGCCCTGGGCGTCGGTTGCCTGCAGATTCCAAGCCACCGTAGGCGCGGGCTTGCGGACGGCGAGCAATGGGTAGCTCGCCGTCCGGTAGGGACCAGGCCTAGGTCGACGGCGCGTCGTATTCCACGCGCGCCTCAAAGAGACATCAGCACAAAGTGACGGGGTCGGATAGGGCCGACGCCTCAGGGCTGCGGGTAATTCTAAATAGTAAACCGTGGCCCTGGCACAGGCAACTGAAGGAATTTTGGGTAAAAAAGGGTGCAAAAAAAAATGTGCACTAGTATCTGAGAAGAGATCCTTAATGAGTAAACAGGGCCATATTTAGTAAATATGGGTGATGGATCGGTTCTGATACAGAATAACGCGCCGCAACACACCGCTCAGGTCGTAAAAGAGTACATTCAGGAGGTTGGTTTTTGATGGTTTGGCCATCACGTTCACAGGTTCTGATCTCAACCCTATCAAGCACACCTGGGATGAGCTTGGGAGGCTGGTCTGAAGCAGTAGCCCCTATCACCATCAGGCCCTAAACCAGTCCCTGATGGAAGAAAGGAATAAAATTCCCCAAAGTCGCCTATGAAACCTCGTCTTCAGTATGCCCAACCCGCTTGAAGCTGCAATCAGAGCCCGATTAGGCAATATTTATTATTAATATGTAAATAAGCCTTTAAACATATGTCGGCGTGATCTATGTAAACAACAAGTGCAGCGGGCCGAGTTCGCTGTGCAAAATGGCACATTCACCTCCCCACTCTCCCCACTACTCAGGCCACTTTATGTAAGCGAGTGCGCAGCGTTGGAAGGGAGCATTCTTGTGGCAGGCTCGGCCCGGTGCGCCTGCCGTAGCGCCTAGAGCTATTATCGCGATCTATTTAATTAATTAACAAGCTGTCGGAATAAAAGAGTTGGTTACTGCTATATGTCATACTTTCATTTAATATTTCGGACCTCTGCCTTCAGGTTATTTCATGGTGATTATTTTATAAGACATTGTGAGTGAAATAAAGTGATTGCGCTGTAACTAGTATCTCTATTTTCTTCGCCCGACAATCCACGCCTACTTACAAAGTGCAAGTGTAATATCGCTGATGAGGGCCTATCCCGATATCAGAATTGGGATTCGAAGGGCAAAAACCTGAAGAAAATAATGACGACAGTGAAGTGTGGGCTAACGTCTAATCTATTCAAAATATGGAGTTTTTGCTATCACGACTTCCGGCAACCACTTAACCGCAAACGTCAAATTTCACCGCAACTGCGCGACTGATACGGTTTGATCCTGATAATGACAATCGCTTCAATGGCACATGCCATCGTTAAAGCACAACAGTCCAAAAATCAAGTGATTGAAGCAAGTGGCAGTACGAACCTTTGACCGAAGTGAAGAATTCGAATCGAGCACCAGCACCGAAGAGTCGTGATACGAACCGTCTCACCTGCTACGTGTATGGACAACCACATCATCCGGTGAGCTCGTTCCTTTTCTTTTTAATAGATAATCTGGTAGTTCGTTTGTAGCTTTTAGCTTTGTCAAAAAATCCAGGGTACTATGCGCTGTGATTTAGTTTACCTTACAGGTATACCTGTGTAAAGAAAACGTTAAATATGAATCGCAGAATAACTGAGCCGTGGTGAAATTCAACACGTCAGTGTCCTTTTTGTTTCATGTTGTGCCTGTTAACTCAATTACAGAACCAGTTATTATAGGTAGGGATCTATTAGATAGTAGATCCATGTACGTACCGATATTGCAAAATTACATTCTATTTGGGGTAAGAAAGTTAACGTTACTAAAGAGTTTCATTATCATATACCACAACATCAAAACTGACCTACATGGTGAAGATAAACTCGCATTAGTTCAGATATTGCAAAAGGATTATGATTTCTTTATGGCAGGTATACCGCGTTGCATTACGACTGGTGTTTATGACTAAATAAATTTATTTCTCATTAAGAACTTACAAAGATTTCACTTACTTGAGAACATTTTTAAACTTTAAATATAACTTGCACACACAAACTAAGCTGCTAATCTAATTATCATCTAAGTAGTAATAACATTTCTTTTCGTACTCAAATAACATTATTAACTAACACAAAACTTAAAACTTTTCGATCCACCCGCAAAAGAAATAATTACCGTAGATAAGGAATGCGATCCCGGTGCCACAATAAAGCAAAACAGCAGCAGGGCAAGTCTGTTTATTGGAGTAGTATTTGATCATTCAGATTGTGATTTTCTTAAATTAAATTTTGGAAATACCCAACGAGTTTGCATTCTTTACCTCTTTAGGTAGCTTATTTTATTATTGCACCTTGAATAAATAATTGTTCTCTCGCCATTGACTGTCCGCACTCGCGGTAGTAAAATGTGATCCTTCCTACGACAGCCGCGATTGTGTCACTGATGTATTTTTGTGAAATGTGACTGTAGGTGCAAGGTAATCATAGTGAAATAATATGTAGTTTAATCATTTTATTTTGAACGATCTGTAGGTCCTTGAGGTTAGTTTTTGGCTCGTTGCCCCATATTTCACGTGTTTTACGTTTTGAACCTTGAATCAAATCAAAAAGGGCCTATCAAATGGACAGACATAAGATATCCACAAGAAAATGATCGAATTACTTACATCAGAACCGGTTCTGACTATAATTATTTGACTGTAACGCACTGATGGAACTAAACACCGAGCTCTGAGGGTACGGGGCAATATTGATAGAAAAAAAATGGGCCCGCGGTTACTTACGGCGACATATGAGGATGGAGACGCACAAGGACGCGCGAACGTCAGTCTGGTCGTGACGGCGCTTCAATACTAAAATTATTGTTATTTTAGATTTCATAGTTGTCGCTGCTAGTTTAGTGTCATGAACATGAATTATGTGTCTGATACGACACATTCGGTGACATGATACTATGACACAACACCGAACGCTTATGCACATTGAAGTGACGATTTGCTGGCTTTATGACTTGAGACTCGGTCGGCATTACACAGGCCTGCTACGTGTTCGGTGGAGTGTCTAAGTTGTGTCTATTATTAAAATTCAAATAAAAACTAATAATTAGCATATGAGGTAACCCTGTAGATTTCGCAATGACTGGTCCAGAGAACAAAAAAAAAAGGAAAAAAAAAATGATGAGTACTGAAGGTTCAAAACTGAACGGTCCAGAATTAGTAGCAAGCTCTGAAGGGGTGAACCGGTCCAGATTGCTAAAGTCCTGTAGGCTTAATAACAAGCGGTCCAGAATTAGTTGCAAACTCTGCAGGGGTGAACCGGACCAGATTGCTAGTATTAGGATAAATAACGAAGGCTCGATGTCGAGCGGTCTAGAGTAAGTGGCAAACTGTGAAGGGATGATCCAGACCAGATTGCTAGTCAGGATGAACGAACATTAGTACTAACGTTCTGTCATTTTAGATAATGCTTGATGAGACTACGCGTACGAGGACGTCCGCACGTCAGTATGGCCGTGTCGGCGTGATCTATGTAAACAACAAGTGCAGCGGGCCGAGTTCGCTGTGCAAAATGGCACATTCACCTCCCCACTCTCCCCACTACTCAGGCCACTTTATGTAAGCGAGTGCGCAGCGTTGGAAGGGAGCATTCTTGTGGCAGGCTCGGCCCGGTGCGCCTGCCGTAGCGCCTAGAGCTATTATCGCGATCTATTTAATTAATTAACAAGCTGTCGGAATAAAAGAGTTGGTTACTGCTATATGTCATACTTTCATTTAATATTTCGGACCTCTGCCTTCAGGTTATTTCATGGTGATTATTTTATAAGACATTGTGAGTGAAATAAAGTGATTGCGCTGTAACTAGTATCTCTATTTTCTTCGCCCGACAATCCACGCCTACTTACAAAGTGCAAGTGTAATATCGCTGATGAGGGCCTATCCCGATACATACTTAGTAATGTTGTTTGAGTTTTTGACAGTAAGTTCAAAACTTTACTTTTCAGTTGATGTTTGCTGTAAAACATTTTTAATTTTAAAGTGTGGTAATAAATTTTTGACACTTGTAGAATAATATATTTTATGTAAAATATTTAGGGAATATTTGCAATATTTGCTCCGATGAATTGTACTAGCAAAGGCAATTTTGTTCTTAACTTTGGTCAGCTGTCTTTAACTGCATGGACGGAACCTATTTCTGTACAGTATGAGCACAGCAAAACAATGTTATTCTTTAACAAAATAATGAAAAGAAACCTATTGTCATATTTAACCCGTCGTATCTTTAGTAATGTATAGCTCCTGCCAAATGATGACCCAATGGCTTGACCTAATGGCTTGCGAAGACGATCGATTAAGGGCCTATTTACCTGATGCAACGACGTGTTCCATCAGGTTAGAAAATGCTTTGGGTTTAATCTCTAAAGCCAATCTCAGTATTACCTCCCATAGGCTAGTGCTAGGTATTTTTCGGGTTAACTTTCTACAAATTAAATAAGTAAATTGATACAATTTGCAAATAAAATATTTCGGAAGAACGAAAATTTTATATTTTTAAGGTAGTAAATTTTGTGGATATTTTTGAAGACGATTATTCCAACAGTGTAGGTACCTACTCATTAAGTTAAAAAGATCTGAAATTTCGCTTCACATGGTGATTTTTTTAAAATTATTAAATACCTATTTATGTAGATGATTTTTTTTTGTATGCTCGTTTATTTCACGCTAAAGTGACTAAACGGATTTGCACAAAATGTGGCACATAGGTAGACCATGGCGATGCGGACATAGGATTTCCTGATATTTCCGCGGGGCACAGCTAGTATAATATAATATAATAAAGCTGCAGAGAATGCTTGTTTGTTTTTTGTTTGAACGCGCTAATCTCTTGAACAATTCTTTTTGCATAATTTAGACCAATTCTTTAGGAAGTTAATTCGCTATTTATCATCACATACAACCCTTGGGAGCCAAGCAAAAAGAAAAATGTCAGAAAGAACGCTAAGTGAACACGAAGTAAAAGCGCGGGTCGGGAGCCGAGGGAGTTTATAAAAACATGACTGATTGTATTGCGTCAGAAGCCAGTTATTGAATAAACAATCTTCGGACTAATATATTTTTGAAAGAAAATGTTTAAATCTAAAGATAAACAAAATACGCATATACATTTTTATAATCAAAGCGACTTGAGTGTGACTATGTGCGTCTAATGAACTATGAAAAGTGACAGCGAGCGCGCCACCTGTCGTATAGAACGTGAACTATCGGCTCAAACGCTAGCAGTGAGTGATATTCAATGGTGATAGACACTTGATTAAACAGCCTTCCTTTCACAGGCATCGCTTTGAATACGTTTTGATATTTAGGATGCTTAACATGATGATCATTTGCGATGTCGGATTTATTAATGACGTCTGTATTTCTCGCAGCGATAGGCAGATGTATAATGGTACACTCACATTAGGCAATTTATAGTCAAAGTCAAATCATTTATTTCAAATAGCCATAGCCATAAATGCCACTTTTGAACTTGTCAATAATTCCAACAAAAATTATTGATTCTAGTTGCCCATTCCAAAAGGTAGTTACGAAACTATGCATTATTCTCCATACGAATGGAGAAGAATGGGTAAAAAACTCAACCGTTACTCTATTAAAATGTTCAACAATATTCTGCACTTATA
Source organism: Dasypolia templi (assembly GCA_963555695.1). Lineage (NCBI taxonomy): Eukaryota > Metazoa > Arthropoda > Insecta > Lepidoptera > Noctuidae > Dasypolia > Dasypolia templi. The sequence goes on from OY743145.1 coordinate 3,339,271, forward strand.
AAAGAAAAGAAAGGAAACCAGTTTATTCTGCACAAACAGAATGCACATTCCAGAAAATATACATAAATTACACACATACAAAGTAGTCGAAGGCCTTGTATTCATCAAATAAAAGTTTTACAATTTTGTCCATTGCTTGATGTCACTCGGGCCAATGACAACACACATTGCTCTGTGTGTGTTGCGACTCTGGCAAATGACAATAAAACAAACAATACAAACAATAACAAAATGCCGATTAAAAAGTGGCAGAACACTGCTTTTGCAACGAACAAAACACAATAATAAGAAAAATTAAGCTGTTATACATTAATTATTTATTTTTATTTGAAGACGATGTACAGTATGAGTACCGCTCATAAGTCCATCAGCAATCTCACAAAGCAACAGATTGACGCTTCGGTGTCACTTAGGACCTTTTTCTAGTTGTTTCTATAATATGGACCAGCACACACACTCACTTAGTCTGTAATTATTAGTAGTTCCTAATTTCCTAGCTTAGTCGCTACAGTGCTTGGATAGGAGCGATTATGGCGAACCCTGAGTTCGAGCCTCACCTGCGCCTGCGGATTAAGTTTGATGTTATTTTCAAATAATATCTGTTTATAGTTTTTGATATGTTATTTATTAATAAGACCTCAAATGAACAGTTTTCAGTTTTAATAAAATTACTTGAAGTGGTTCGAAAATCATTCGATACTTCGATACTTGCCTCGTTCATCTTGTTTACATAAATAATAAAAGTTTGTAGGTAGACCACAGAAAACTGAGTAAATTATTTCGATTTCTGTGGTGTACGAGTAGAAACTGAGTAAATTATTTCGATTTCGGTGATGTAGATGCAATTCGTTATGACTATTCACCTAATTGATCGTTGTTGGTCATTGTCTTATGTTTAATTCAGTTAATTGGTGGTTATAATTGTCAAAATACAGCGAAATATAAATATTGAAGCGTTGGCAAATTTTATTGCGCTGCGTAAAAGTGGATGTAAATGATGTGATAACACAAATATCTAATGAAACCGGAAGTGTGAGTGTTATCATTTAAATATTTCATATTTTACCAAATATAAATTATTACTTGTTTAAATTAGTGAAAGGTGGGATGTTATTTATATAATTTTTAAATTATTATAGTATCTAGGATTTTGCTTAGAGATGTCTATTAGTATTACGTTGTTTGTTCTAGAGAAATTCTGTGAGTCTGTGGAATAAGAGATGTGAGGAAAAGGGACTCCTTGATAGTCGGAGCGCTTATTTATGAAGTGGAAGGCTTATTTAATAAGTCTTCACATGCTGAATGAATGTGAAATAAATGGTTTCAAACCAACTGGACATTTTGCTCAATTAATCAACACGTCATTAAAAACTGTTCGCTGTGTACTCCATGCTGAAAAGGTTGCATCACCAAAGCCCAGCAAACAGTAACGTTATAAACAAGAAATTTTAAGTTTCGGAATAGTTTATCCTGTACGTTGCGCTATAAACGTGATTATTTAATTTATAAAATAGGTTTAGTTTCAATCTTCTTTTATTAAAGTGCTATCCTCAATATATAACCTTTATTCACTAAAGAAAAATAAAATGTGAAACACTTACGGTAAATAAACTGCCGTACATAACCACTTATTAAAACCACTTATTTCTCTATTTTTTTAAATTTTTTTGGACATTTCACGTCAAAATAAAACAAATTGCTTGTAAGTTCCTTGAAATAGTATTGCACATTCTATTTGGCTGAAGAAGTTAAAAAGTATTTTTTTTACTAAGATGGCACACAAGATTTTAAAACGTTCTACAATATTTTATACATAGACATAAAGCTTTTTATTTTATTTTATTACTAACAAACAAATGTGGGTACATCTCATCTATCCTAAACAAAACACAATGTACAAGTTTAGAGTATTTTAAAGATAGAGTAAACGACGATGTCTGTGCTAGTATTAACTGTGTGACAGACACCGGTGCCTTCCTCCTACAAATAACAAGCCAAACCGTGACACAATAATTTGTTTTGGTAAAAGATGTATAACGAAACAAATAGTTTTAGTACTAATTAAGTTACACTCATTTGTGTTTATTTTTAGAAAAAAAAATGAATTTCATGGAATATAATAAGATTGACAATTATTTATTGAAATTTTAAGGCATGCATGGAAAGACGGGTATATGTGGGTTTGTAAGAGTGTAGGTGTGTGTGTAGGTGTATGTGCGCGTGCGAGCGTGTGTTAAGCGCTTATGATTTGCTTCCTTCGTGGACTCCGTTCGGTTCGGTTGTGCTAACAGTCTCCATGTCCAATTTTTAATTTTTATATTAAATTAAAGTAAATAAACAAAAAATTAGTAATTTAATAAATCCGCTGTGTACCAGGAATACATAACAAGGTACTGGTTGTGTCTACTGCGGCCCCACCCATCTTTGCCCGAGGGAGACCACGCTACGTACTCAAAAGAGACGACAATCTGCGCCCGCGTTGGATACCAAGTGCCGCCCATTTCGTGAGAGTGCGACTGAGTTATCAGAAAACGGGAGACAACTGCCTGCGCGCACGCTCGGACTTAAAGCTGGCTCCGCCCATTGCACGTGTGAGTGAAAACAACTTACATTGACCACTATCCTTATCTGCGGACCTCTACTAAGACTCCGCCTGCTACCTGACCAACGGTACTTAGAGTGTAAGCTGTCAGCTGATTATTAATTGCCGTCGGCTTGACTCAAATAGGCATACTTTAACATGTCGGCGCAGAATGTGACTCCCTCACGTTCGTCGTTACCGGATCGAAATTTAACACAAATGCTACAGTATTCCTCGGACCCCTCCCTGAATCGTACATTATCCAATAATGAAGAATTCTCATCGTTCGAGGAAAATATAACACAACGTAGTAACAAACGACCAAGAGTCGAAACTTCCTCACCCACTAAATTCACGGTTTTTAAAGAAGAAATAAAAGACTTAATTAGCTCGCTCGTTGGCGCACAAAGTAAAGAGCTCGCATCCATATCCAACAAATTGCAAGAGTTAACCGAGTCTAATGCTAAAATCGACGCAGCTGTCTCACTCTTAGCTGCACAAAACGAGGAGTACCGCGGCAAAATTGCAATCCTTGAAAATCAGTCTAAAAAAGACCGGGAGTACATTAGTTTATTGGAGGACAAAGTAGAAGACCTCCAAAGGCAGTCGCTCAAGACCTGCGTAGAAATTAAAAATGTGCCTAAAAAGCCCCAGGAAACCAGGGATGATTTGATACAAATGGTTGTAGATCTCTCAAAAACCATTCACCTTGGTTTAAATGAATGTGATATAAGCGACATTTTCCGCCTGAAACCCCGAGGAGAAGGGGAGAAGAAACCTACAATCGTGGTGGAATTAAGGTCAGCAATACTGAGATCCGACCTCCTGAAAAAAGTGAAAGACTTCAACCTTACAAACAGGACTCGACTACAGGCTAAACATCTAGGCCTCACTAGCAACGAAGACACCCCTGTCTTTATATCTGAACAACTTACTCCTAAGGGGGCTCGTCTATTTTTCTTGGCTCGAGACCTGAAAAAGGCTGGAAAATACAAGTACTGCTGGACCTCTTTGGGAAAAGTCTTGATCCGGAGAGATGACACGTCTAAAATTATCCGTATACAACACGAAGCACAGGTGCAACAACTAATGCAAGAACAATGACTAACTATGGGTATATATTTCCCTAAACTGTTTATCCTACCTAAAACAGCTTACCTAAGCCCTAAACCCAACTTGTTAAATAATATGTTAAATGGCTACTATACAACTAAACACGCACAGAAATCTTTACACAAACTTATACATGTTTACACACTTATACACGTCTACACACAATGCAGCCTTTGTCAAGCTGGGTATGGATTGCCTAGCTTCGTAAGAGTAATTTCAAACGTCTACTATATACTAGAGTGCTCACAGAAATCTACTTACAAACCCTTACATAGCTACGCACCTTTATGCCACAATTATAACTATCAACGATTATTTACTCTTCACTTGAAGTCTGACAAAAAACAAAATCACGCTCAAAATACAAACATATCAACATTCTTACACACCGTATACAAACCCAGATACAAAAGTTCTAAACCTATATTAGTAGTCTACCTCTACTACTTAGATTCTCTATATGTAATTTGTTACCCCTCGTTTTCCCCTATACAATACGTTGAATTCATCCGGGTATTGCACCTCCTAGAACCTGACCCGCTTTTATTCATACAATCTAACTACCCTGGTTGCAACCCCGAGAGTATTAACTTGACATGTTTAAATGGATAATTTCGATGCACTAAAGGAAATTGATCAGATTAAACCATCGGATTCGATAAAGTGTAATATACAGGAACTAAAATTAAACACGGGTAATTCTCAACACAATTTAATTATCCTAACACAAAACATTAGAAGTATATAAAAAAAATTTGATGACTTGCAACTCACCCTATCACAACTAAAATATGAAGTAGATATCTTGATTCTCACAGAATGTTGGTTAAACACTAAAAACAACATACCACAATTAGTGAATTACACATCATTCCAAACAAAACACCAAATTAACCAAAGTGACGGGGTGGTCGTATACATCACAAATAAATTGTCAGTAAAATCCAAAGAACTAAACCTTGTAAATGCCACCGGTCTCGAGTTAAAAATATCAAATTACACTATACTGGGTATCTACCGTTCCCCATCATTTCTACATGCAGGTAACTTCATTACATCTCTTAACAATCATCTTGAAAATATTACTTCTAGTAAAAACATTCTAATCTTAGGGGACATTAATATTGACCTAATTGTTTCCCCTACGGAAACAAACTATGAAAGAAACAATAGACTAACCTACTTAAACATTCTATCTACGCATGGACTTTTACCATCTCACAACCTTCCCACGAGGGGGGATGGATGCCTAGATCACGTCTTCCTGAGTCTTGATAAACAAAAAAATAAAGCTTTTACAGCGGTTTTAAATACAACCGTAACAGACCACTGCCTGATTTTGTTATGTCTCGAGAATAAATATTGCTATAATATACCTAAAAAGCATAAAACAATAGTCAACTACGTAAATGCTCATAATAGTCTACTAAATTTTGATACCTCTTTTTTTAACATCTTCAAAGACCCTGATACTTACGCCTTTGCGCTTATTGATATGGTCAAGACATCTTTACTTTCAAACTCCAAAAAAGTTATTATCACAAATAGCAAAAGAACGATTAAACCCTGGATAACAATAGGTGCCCTACGGTGTATTAGACTAAGAAATTCAATCTTCCTTAAACTCAAATCAAACCCACATAATCAAATTCTTGTGATTACATATAGGCGATATCGGACTTTCTGTGGGAAACTTATAAAAAAAACTAAAAAATAAATTTAATAAAGACAAAATCAAAGCATCTGCAAAAAATCCTCGGGCATTGTGGTCAACCATTAATGACATCACAAATTATAAGCCACCCAGGAGCTCCAATAGTGACCTACTTAAGATAAAATCATGTCCCCAAGACTCAGTTAACTATGTTAATAATTATTTTATTAACATTGGACAAGCTCTAGCTCAGAACATCCTAAATAGTTACGTACCCTCTGCAGCTTGTTACACAGACAGCCCTAATCTGTCCTCCTTTGTTCTCCTAGACACCTCTCAGGAGGAAGTTGAAAACATACTGATGTCTCTAGACTCTGGGAGTGCACCAGGGTGGGACGGAATTCCTACCCTTTTCCTAAAACAGGCCAAGGAGATCTTAGTCCCGCTGATCTGTGACCTGGCCAACCTATGCTTTAACACAGGTATCTTCCCCTACCTTCTTAAGCGCTCCGTTGTTACCCCTGTGTATAAGAGTGGAGATAAAGACGACGTTAACAACTATCGGCCAATTTCTGTGTTGACCTCCATTTCTAAAATCATTGAGAAGCTCTTGAACTCTAGAATAGTTAACTACCTAACTAAGAATAACATTTTATCTTCCTCTCAATACGGTTTTAGAAGGGGAATATCGGCCCAGGATGCTACGGAGGAACTTGCTTCTGTGATAACCAAAGAAGTAGATAAGGGGAACAAATGCCTAGTGGCCTTTCTTGACCTCAGGAAGGCCTTTGATACCGTCTCTATCTCTAAACTTATACATAGGCTGGAGAACCTAGGATTTCGAGGTTCTGCTCTCTCTCTTCTCAGCAGTTACCTTCAAAACAGAAAACAGGGGGTAAAAGTGGAAAACTATCTTAGTGATGAAGAGAACGTGACGTATGGAGTCCCTCAGGGCAGTGTCCTCGGCCCGACGCTTTTTCTGATTTATATTAATGAACTCTGTAACCTTATTATCAACGGTGCGAGGATACTGTCCTACGCGGATGACACCGCTATTATCTTCTCTGCCAAAACATGGGATAAAGTTAGGATGGAAGCTGAGAGGGGACTGGCTAGAGTTAGTGATTGGCTAAGTGAGAATCTACTTACTCTAAATACACAAAAAACCAACTACGTCTGTTTCACTAAATACGCGAACTCTCAGCCTGGGCCTGATTTTAACATTAGAATACATTCTTGTCGTACCCCAACCCAATCTACCTGCAGTTGCCCTGTGATTCATAAGGTAAATTCCGTCAAGTACCTAGGTATTGTAGTGGATCAAAGGTTAAGCTGGTACCCTCATCTCGAACTAACTATAGGGAGGGTAAGAAAGCTCATATGGGTTTTCAAATCTTTGAGACACCTTATGAATGCAGAACTACTGAATAAAATCTATATCGCACTAGCCCAATCTGTAATCATTTATTGTATCTCGGTATGGGGTGGAGCAGCTAAGTCGAATTTTATAGATCTAGGAAACTCCACATACTACACATGGTACTTAGATATCACAAAAATCTACCCTTTAACCATGCTAAACTTAAAAAAAGACGGTGTGATATAGTAGCCCCTACATGCCCAGCACGTTCAATTTTTGCTAGTCGCCAAAATGTAGCTCAAGCCCCACGCGTCTATAATAAAGTAAATCGCATACTTAACATTTACCCTATGCAGCTGTATGAGTGTAAGAAGACATTGACGGAATGGCTCTTCCCTCTTAAACATGATACCGTGGAAGACTTTTTGGCGACTCTGGGTTGAACGTCTTGCATATAGACACACACACATACACACACACTCCAACACATCCTCATTCATACAAATACACACCCCAGGACACATCCACACTCATTCACACATACACACGCCCACTCACACACGCACCCACCCATACACACACATATTCACACAAAATATACATCCACACACTCATAAATACACGTATAAACATTAATTTATACAAAACACACTCTAGCTTCACATTGCCATGAACACGATTTTTCGATTTTAATTTTAGTATTATTTTAATTTTAGTATTAGTTTTATAGAAAAATGTGTAACTTATACCTAATTAGCACAACGAAACGAATGTTAATCACTCTAGGAAGAGCGAGGTTTATCCCATCACAAGTATCTTCGGATTACTTTCTGGGAAGCCCCGGCAACTTAATTGTACAGATTTAAGATAATAAACACATTATTAAACACATTATTATTATTATGATTTATGATTTCCTGGCGAACAGTCTTTCAGTGTCGTCGTAAGTAAGACCCTGAAGGTATTGTTTTACTACTGACTTACACTTGTATTTTGGAAGGGGATAAATGTTACATGTTTTGTTTATTGCATTATAAAGTCGCCCACTCAGACTCAAATAGTTTCGACTTGCCAGGGCAGTTTTGATTCTCACAGAAGGACAAACCAGGTCTTTACGTCGTTTATTTATATTTAGTTTTGGGTCATAATTATAGCAGGAATGCTTACGTAGGATTATGTTGAGAGCACAGAGTTGCCCGCAAGTGAGTACAGACATGTCCTTGGTGGAGTAGCGATATGATTTGTGAAGCATCACCTTTAGGACGGCCCACTGTGCCCTCTCAAGGCGAAGCATAAGGGTCTTAAAAGTGCCACCCCAAACTGAGATGCAATAGGTAAGAAGTGACTGAGCTAAAGCAAAATAAATAGTTTTCAGCAGAGGGAAAGCAACAACTTTTCTGAGCTTTCTCATTGGAAACATAAGATTTCGTACACGAGATACCGTTACATCTACATGTTTATTCCAACTCAGTGTGCAATCAATATGTACTCCTAGATACTTCACGTAAGATGTTCTTTGAATAGGAGGGCAATTACAGGTGTTTAGCGCCGGATCTAGAAACTCTGAACCTTTATATCTGGTATGCTAGGTTGTGCAGAAGAGTTCCCTGAGAAAGCAACATAGTAGGTTTTGGAGACATAAAAAGTTAGCAAATTACACGAAAGCCAGTTAATCACCATACCAAGAGCATTCTCAGCCGAGCGGTGAGCTGAGTCCCACGTATCTCCACTTACAATAAGTGCAGTGTCATCAGCGTAGACCAGGATCTTGCAGTCTGGTATAGTGAGTTGGCGTAGCCCGTTCACGTATACAAGAAAGACAGTAGGACCCAGCATTTATGTGTCGGCGTCACGTTGTAAACAGCACGTGCACTAGGTCACGTGCTGCGTTTTTTCTCCACCTCCTCGCTGCGGGGCAGAGTTGTGGCGCGTTGCGTCATAACCACCTCCAATACTAGTTTATAAAACGGTCCGCACAACGGAAAAGGGCTCTCTGACTTCAGGCGTTGCCCGGTGCACAGGTTGTATTGCTATTGATTATTGTTACTCTGCCTCTCTGTACATTGATAATCTTTTGTCGTAACTAAGGTGCTACTGTATTACTGGGTGTCATGGTTATGGTTATAAGTTTTTATTAAATTATCTCTTAAGACACAGACTAAGTGATTTCCTGTAAAATTAATTAGATTAAATAAGGTTAAATAAATTCTAATTTGTTATCGTAAAAAACTATTTTATTTTTATAATATGTCTGACCCTGTGCCGTCATGAAAAATTATGTTTTTATTTTTGTTATTCTATTATTGACTTGTTACGTAGGTATTTATATATAAAGATGATTTCCCTTAATTTTTAACAAGTAATACTGTTGTACGTGAGTTAAAGTAATTAGAAATTGTAAAATCAACTCAAATTCAAAACATTTATTTCAATTAAACCAATTACAGGCACTTTTGAATTGTCAATATCGGTCGGTCAGAAAGATGAAGCGAGTTGTCCATTCCAAAACATAGTAGGTACATATGGAGAAGAACGGGCAAGAAACTCCACGTACACCCTTTTAAAACAAATTATGGTTACAAAATATTGGTTACATCATTCATGTTGAAATTATGCATGCGAGAACGATGCAGAACGTTAAAAGCGTCCGTAATATAAATTTAAAAACAATTCATAATAAATTCAATTAAAACACGCCTTGGCTGCTAAATCCGGCAATACATGTTGGTCATAGTTGGCCGAGAGAAGGCAAGTACCAACTTACAGACAGCCCATTTGTCAAGACTCGACTTTGCTCGTCAACGCTCGCCTAGCTGGCCGAATGTGAAGGCGAGCGCCAACGTATATAGGGTTCGTTTGGCGTGCCTCGCCACCACTCGGGATCGCTCGCTACGACTTGTCTCACTTCGGATCTGTGTCGGTTCGATTTGCCTACGCTCGCGTTGTCTGAGGCTTGTCCAACATGTAGACAATGGCACTTGCCTTGTATCAATTTCGCTACGCTCGCGTTGGCTGAGGCTTGGCCAACATGTTTTGCCAGCTTAAGAAATGACCAGTCCCAATTGACTGCGCCCGTTCACAAACATGACGCATGGATTAGCACCATTTAACTCGATCATTTTGAAGGGAGCTACATGATCCAACACACTCGCCACCATCAGCGAAACATTAGAGTGAGCATGACATACTCTCAGCCGCCAGGGCACATTCAAGTCACTGAAAGACGTACTCAGTAAATGGTAGCTTTATATTATGTACATAGTACGCACATATTACGTACGGCTTAAGCAATTATACAGTACTAAAAGATTGAGTTTATACAATACAAAGATATAACTTTTTAAATTTTCAGAAACTCCAACAGTATTTTCAAATGTTAATCAATTAGTGGATGCGTCCTTCGGGTTCTGTCAGAATATCAGAGCTGCGTTATTTTTTTTTTATATCGCAGCATTATGCTGAGATAGGAGCCTTTTTGGCCTCACACAGGTTTACTGTTTTTTTGTTGTTTTTTATTTGGATGTTAATTCTGTTAGTTTATTTAATTTTTCGTTCATTTTATTTCTTTTACTATTTGTATTGAGTGCGTGTCCCATATAAAATATTTTTCTTTCTATTTTTCTTCTTGCTTTCTTTCCTTGCGGTGGACCAGCGGTTAGCCAAGCATTTTATCATTTTATTTTATAATATGCTCGGCTGCATAGTGTGCGTTTTGGTTTCATTTTGTTGATATTATGTGGGGAGATATTTCATTGTAACCTTTAAAACAGTACTCAGGACTATTTAAGCCAGCTTGAAACCTGGTTAAACTAATTGGTCCCTATTTATAATGATATAACTGTGTCTTTCACCTCTTTCAGTAAAACATGTAGATTTTTCCTTACGTACATGATGTTTTCATAGATATATTGACAAAAAGTTATACGCGGTACCTACATCAGTAAATTGTCAGTTTTTTCTCATAACGCTGCTGAGCTTAACCGTCCTGAAAGGGATGTGGAATCGAGCCTTGAGTTTTTTTGGTAGTTTTTCTTGATTCAATGCTATCTCACAATTAGTACTTTTGACAATTGGTAAAGAAAATGTTATGTACTAAGTACTCTTCCCATTGAATACTAAATTATTAGCATTAAACAAATTTAGGCGTTATTTATATCGTCAAGATTTATGTCATGTTATTTATGTCGTAAAAATTAAGGCAGTATTGTTAGCAAATAACACCATCTGTGGGTGGGTTTTTAAGAAATCGGGTAGATCATTTATATAAACTTAAAAAGGAAAGGACCCAATATCGAGCCTTGTGCATTTTTACTTTTAGACCAAGTGAATTTATACCATTTATTTGGACTTGTTGTTGTCTAACATTCAAATAAGATTTCACTAAGCTGAGCGCAAGTTTTCCAAGTCCGTAATGCTCAAGTTATAAGAGTAAGGTAAGCAGGTGGCAAATGGCTTAGGGAGGTCACAAAATTGAGAGGTCACAAGATTTCTATGTCGGTGTCTTGGGCCACACCGTAAATAAGTGTTTTAATAAGGTGACAATGACGTCAATCGTTCAACGTCCCTTGGTAAAACAATACTATTGATCGTGTAAGATTTGATTGGTGTTAAAATTATTTAAGCCAGCCAAGCATATTATAAGTTGGAGGATTACATCTCTGAGAAAAATGCTTAGCTCAACGCTGGTTCTGCTCCACAAGGGCGCCTAAACAATTGATTAGCATTCGGAAATATTGATGGCACATACTTGTAATACGGTACCTCAGAAAACCCAAGTTTATGTTTCAAAGCAAGTTGCTGGTGAACAATCCTGGCTACTTGGTTTTGTCTGTGCAAGTATTCGCCGTTTGACAGACGAGAGCAACCAGAGATAATATGTCTGATGGACTCACCTGGCCGGTGGCATGCCCGACACACGTCAACCGTCCTGTCCTTCATAATATGTCTCCGGTAGTTATTCGTCAAGATGACTTCGTCCATAATTGCACAGACGAAACCTTCAGTTTTCCCGAAAATGTCACCAAAACATAGCCAGGATACGGACGCATAGGAAATCTACACCAGGCTCATGAAGAGCCCGATAGAAGCGCCCGTGAAGCTCCTTGCTTTGCCATACCGCCTTGCGGTCATCGGTAGTAAGTACTACAGGTTTGTGCCAGTTCTCTTTAGCCACGGAGAACGGGGTAAGCCCCTTGTCCTATGCGACCACATCACGGTGCATACCCACTTCGGCTTTTAAAAAATATTCCCTGACACTGCACACCTCGCGGTTGTGGAGGGTCTTCGCATTTAAAAAAGCCTCGACCCCCGCACTTTCGCGGGATGTACAGTCTCATCACCGATGATCGTGGGTGATGCATCCGATTTGCGGTCAGAAGTGTACGGACCCGTCTATCCAGGGCGTCGGGTTCGGTTTGGGTCCTTTTGAGTATGCCGAAAGAGTACATCAAAATCGGCATGACCCAACCGTTGAAGGCGCGCACTTTGTTTCCGCCCGAAAGAAGACTAATTAATACCTTCTTCAGGCGGCCAAAGAAGCGCTCCTTCAACGATTGCTTCATGTTAATAACGTTGATGCCTAATGCTTCCGACATACCCAAATACTTATAGCTTTCGGATGAAGAGAGGGATCTAAGGTTTATGGAATTCGAAAGTTGAATTTATCTGAAATTAATGTACAAGGCTTTTAGCTACCTTGCAGGTGTTTTTAAGAAAAAGTTTAAGAGTAAGTAGCAACGTATTTCTGTTTCAAAGTAAATATAAGGCTTAAGGCCATGCAGCTTAAACAATTTGTCCCTAGTTTTTCTAATACCCAGTCACTGAAGTTTAAAGCATGATTGACCTCGGTGCTCATTACCGAATCCCCAAATGTTTCATTTACAGTGTTTTTAATATGGTCCGGTATACATAATTTACTAATTAAGTTATTAAATCTATTTAGATTGCTGGGTGTTATTTGTCTCTATTCTATCTGAATTTTTTGTTATGGTGTGTGACTTGAAGGCAACGGTTTGACCGCTGTGATCTGAAAGGAGGTAATGTACAGATGCTATATGTAAGTAATGGCAAGAACAAAAATGTTATCAATGCTGCATGCATTGAGTTAGTATTTATGCGGGTTGGTTCTGAAAACACATTTGACAAATTGAAAGATTTAAAGAAATTTTAATAATTGATTGCTATTTGAACTATTCTCTAAGATATTAATATTAAAGTCACCACAAATAATTAGCGATTTTTTTACCACTTGCAAGTATTGATAGAACATCTTCCATTACTGACTAAAATATGTAGTAGTTTTGATAATTTGGGGGTCTGTAAACACACAATATATAATGCTTGTCTTGCTCAACAGGGAAGTTCAATATTGGGCACGCCACAATAGCGGCGGTAAGTCCCCTCTTTGAGGAGTGGTTGGAGAGGCTCAGGACACCGGTCCTTCTGCCTGACACAGGTCCTCACCGGACACGGTTGTTTCGGGAGGTTCCTGTTTCGCTTATGGCGGGAGAAAACGCCCGGGTGGCCATTGTGTGGATCGCCCGGAGGACACGGTGGAGCATACGGTGGAGGTCTGCCAGCTTGGTTGGAGCACCACAGTGTTCTCGCGGATGCGATCGGCGGCGGCGATCTCTCGCGTCCGGCCCTGGTCCAGGCCATGGTACGGAGCGAGAGAGAATGGAAAGCCTTCAACTCCTGCGAAGCAGTAATGCTTGCGAAGGCGGAGGCAGAGCGCGTGAGGGAGAGCCTTGCGCCCTCAAGCCCCCACTAGTCGCCGCAGAAGACGCCCTGGGCGTCGGGAGTCGGCTGCAGATTCCCGGCCACCGTAGGCGCGGGCTTGCGGACGGCGAGCAATGGGTAACTCGCCGACCGGCAAGGACCAGGCCCGGGTCGACGGCGCGTCGTGTTCCACGAGCGCCTCAAAGAGAGAGAGGGATCTAAGGTGTATGGAATCCGAAAGTTGAAGTTGAGAGAGCCGTGCGCCCTCACGCCCCCACTAGTCGCCGCAGGAGACGCCCTGGACGTCGAGAGGCGGCTGCAGATTCCCGGCCACCGTAGGCGCGAGCTTGCGAAAGGCGAGCAATGGGTAGCTCGCCGTCCGGTAAGGACCAGGCCCGGGTCGACAACGCGTCGTGTTCCACGCGCGCCTCAAAGAGATGTCAGCACAAAATGACGGGGTTCGATAGGGCCGACGTTACAGGGTCGCGGGTAATTCGATAGAGATAACCGTGGCCCTGGCACAGGCAACTGAAGTAACACGGGTGGGTTTTAGTCAGTAAAAGTCAGACTGACACGCCCTCCCGCTCCACCTAGAGCGGGAGAAGTCATTTGATGATTTCCCAACCAAAAAAAAAAAGTAAGATTCGTGAAACCCCAGGCAGCATAAATTTTCGGTTAAAAGAACTGCCTACACTATAATTTTCATAATTAATAAGCATTTTGATGTTAAAGTAATTTTATGTCATTTTAATGTTAAACCAATGTTAATAATAGAATTAGACTTCGACATACTACTTATTAGTGAATTTATAATATAATAGCCAATAGCCTCGCTATTTAATGTCTTCACCTAATGGGCAGATACACTGTAATCTTTGTCGATTTAATTTTTTTAAACAACTTTGTTTGTGTCAAAAAATATAAGTTTGTTACTGCAGTGACTTAGCAAGAATATATGCATATTAAGCATATGGAAATCATTATTTTGTCCATTTCAAAACCTCTCAAAGTACGGCAAAGTTCAAAAAATAATTTTATTACAATTTAGCTTTAAAATCTCAGTAGCACTGTCAGTGATATCTTCTTTCGTGGACCTACAAATACATGTAGTTGATTTCAAATAATCTCTTAATATATCTCTTAATAATCTCTAAATGTCTTAAAAATTAAAAATTAGGCAGTAAATTAAATAAGCAACCAGTTTGAATTTATACATAAATTAATCTTGTTAAATAGTTCCCTAAGGGATTCTCGGCGACGTAGATTGTAAATGGCTTTGAAAGGTCACGTTATGTTTTAGACCCATGTAATAGAGGGTGAAATTATTGCCATCAACCGCGATTTAGCATAAATCTTGATACCGGTCCACTACTGTGAATTTCCTGATCGGAAAACCCAGTAACGCTTTGAGTAACGCTTTGCCTAAGATTCGACCCTAGGACCCCACGTTCAGCTTATGATTAACGAGGCAGTAACTGAAATATTGTATTAAAAAAACATGCTTGCTCATTTGCAGTTACTTCTATAAGCGTGAACCTTACAACTAAATATATTTAAGATACAACTGAAAAGCTTATACACAAAATCATTTAACGTGAATAAATAAATTCTGTGAAGCCTCTGGCTCATTGAAACGTAAAACTGAAACCAAATAAGTTTAAATGGACTTTAGACATTTAATCATTCCGTAAATCATACAAAACATAACCCTCATAGGATTTTTGTAGCAACTTAGCTATCTGGCAAGATTCTACAAGTTCAAGTTTATTAATTCAGGGTTTCTCCATGCTCAAGTCATATTTCGAATGACAAAAATAAATGCCACTATCTGTCCGACCATCAAGTGACCTCAGGGTAGTCGGAGCACAGTGGTCACGCGCATCCTCGCACACATGCGGAGCTAGGTTTCAAGGAGACTCCCTTTACAATCTCCTCAGTGATGTGCCATACCAGGCGTTGCACAAAGTGGGTTTCAGAACGGTCTTTTGAGAGGTAAGCCACCTTTTTTGAGCAGATGTTGCCCACCGGGGAGCTTTTGGTTAGGTAAACATGCCACACTTCCCGGTCTTATCCCTGAAGCCCGGGTGCTTTATGAAAAATTGTCCCGGAAAAAAGGTAAGGCCTCTAATAATAAGTTAATTAAAACATCGTGAACCAAAAATTTCAAAGACGTGATTTCTACCATTCGCACTGGGCCCGCGTGGTGGATACCGGCCCACGCTCTGTCAATGAGAGGCCTGTGCCTCAGCAGTGGGAACATTATAGGCTGATTTTGATGATTAGTAAGTTGCAAACACAATAAGTAGTCAATCAAGAATCTTCAAGTTGTTTTTTTTAGGTTTGCTCACAGAAATATGCGTAACGGCGTGTGCACACATCAGCAAATCGTTATTTTTACCGGATCGTAATTTAATACTATTCGTTGTGATTTTGTGAGTGGCAGTTAAACTTCTATGGCCGTATTCATTCGATCGCAAAATCGAAAAATCCTAATAAAAATCTAAAAATTGATTCTTATGTGAACAAGCCGTGAGTTATACCGTAAGACAAAACAAAATGCGTAACCACTTTTATACAAACACTACACTCCAGACTAAAATAACCATCAAACTTCAACATTTTGTCTAACAAATGTGGTTGGTAGGTGTTTTACAGCTCAAAAATTGTTGTTTGTTTATCTTTACTCTCCACCCCACCGGCCACAGTGCTAATATCATCACCTCGAGAAGGCAAAGAAACATACACAAGTGGAACACGATTTTTCACAGAGAGAGTCTACCCGCCATAGCTATCAGATCGGTCGCATCGGTCGCAGGTCAGAGTATTAAAGAAAGGTAAACGAAAACTAAGACTCGGAACAAGCCAAGTCTCAGGCCAAGTGTTGTTTTAGGTCTTTTAACCTTTTCCGACTGTATAATAGACCGCATTTTATTTTATTTATTAAAGGAAATAAACTGTAGCATATTGCAATATCACACATTTAAGCTACAGAGTGAGTGAGTGCTCATATTATAAGAACAACTTTTCTGTCCATTCGAACCAAATTAGGGCACGGAACCCTTCACGAGCGAGATCAACTCTTATGACCGGGTTTTACTTTCTCACAGGCCGCGCCGCTCCAGGCCAGGCCGACATGTCGTGGTAACCGTCGCATACGATGATACCTGCGGCGACCCGTCCGATCCGTCGGGATTCTGAAAGTTCAAAGGCGCGGGGGGCGCCTGTCGCGGCCTGTCAGCTAACGTGCCGTGGGGATGCGCGGCCCAGGCCGCGACAGGCCTCAACGGGTGTTACAAGGTCTGGTAAACGGGCCGTACGAACACGGCATTACTTAACCGGTTGTGTTTACATAAACTGTAGAGGAAATTGGATTAATGAAATGTTTTTGATTAAGATGCGTAATTTGATCATGCCAACTGCAAAGTTACGTTGGGCCCATTTTTGTTTGCTACAATCTCCAATTAAGTATGTTAATGTTTATTTTGGTGATAGAATAATTAATGTAATTTTAGAATTACTTGGTAGCTGTGAAGTGCTTATTATGTCAAATGCAGGAAATGGAAAAGGCTTTGGATTTTAGTTTATGACGTAAAGCCTTTGTTGTTTTTAATTATTTTAACGAAACGTCACTGACCTGTGTCACTTGCTGCAGGTGGTTAGCTGCTTCCGATTCATCTTGCTTCTTGCAACGGCTAGTTTTGATTCACAACACTCTAATTTCAACTATAGTACACTATTTTCTACAGAATGCCAAGAATTTAATAAAGCATGTCCTGTAAAAAGTTACAATCAATACTAAACCAAAATATTGGAAAAGGCCACTGCTGGTATTAAAAAAAGTTACGATAAATCATTGAAATCATTCTGATCAAACCCTTCACTATTATGAAATAAAATATTCAAAAGAGTCTGCACTCAAGCTAAATCTAAATTAGTAAGTAACAAAATTTGTATTGAAATAAAAGCTTTGTGGCAGGTAATTAACAAAGAAACTGGAAACATAAAACAGCGAGACCAGAATGAATTGTCTCTAAAAATGTATAATGAAATTAAAAGGTGCCGAGACACACGAAAATTTATATACCACATCCCAATTTAGTTAACGCAATCTTTTCCCTCATTAGTAAAGTAGTACCAATTTTCAAATCGGGTAGTAAGAGTGATCTAATTTATTATAGACCTCTATCTGTGCTACCTACATTGAGTAAAATCTATAAAAAATCGTGCTAGACCAGATAATGTTACATTTTAAAGGTAGGTCGACGACTGACGCGAGAGTAAAACTCATCAGTCAAGTTTTGGAATCCTAGGAGAAGTCCCAGGGTACAATTAGCATTTTCTGTGGTCTCTCAAAAGCGTTTGACTACGTTGACTACACTACACAGATCTGTTAGTTACACCACTACGAAATTCGTGGACAAGCCGCTAATTTTATTCTTTCCTATTTATCAAACCGGCAGCAAAAAGTTAACGTTAACGAGGCGACGTCCTCAGGATCCTTAGTTAAGATGAACGTGCCGCAAGGTTCAATTCTTGGCCCTTTCTTATTTGTAGTTTATATTAATAACCTTCCTTACATGATGGCCAACTTATTGGATTTAATTTTACTCGCTGATGACACTTCTCTTATTTTTTAAATAGATAGAAAAGATACGGATGTCTTACATGTGAACGATAGTCTTTTACTTAATGCAAAAAAAACGAAATGTCTTAAATTCTCGTGACCAAATGTACCCCAAGTGAATCTTAACTTTAAACTTGATGGCAAGAAACTATATGCTATTACGGAAACTGCATTTCTAGGTTATCAAACGTGTCCTTATCAAAAAGCGTATTATCAGTAAAGACTAAATGGAAGACAAAGCATTTTGGCAATAATTCCTTCTGCACATGTGTCTTTCCTGGTACCTCATAAACGGCATCACTATGTAAATTTCTTTTAAATTATGCTCCAAAATACGGTGTTTAATTTTTTTGTATTATATATTTACATACCTCTTTGACATAATGTTCTCATTATTTGACATTTTATACCTACAATTCTAATTTCGACTCTATATTACAGCATATTAATTCAGATTTGTTACAGTTGAAATGACAATCTCGTCATTTGGTTTAAATTCGTTAGAATTTTTTTCATTTCCTTTTTTTATATTTAGTGAATGTGACAACGTTGTAGGTCTTGTAGATTGTAGATTTATAGACCCTTGTCTATTTGTTAAGCATATGGAACTTGTTGACAGGCCTTCACTGTTCTCCCATACCTATTAACATTGTAATTTGAACGAGTCAAATATTTTTTAAAGAGTAACCGTAGAAATTCTTGCCGGTTCTTATCCATATGAAACGACCATTGGAACCGTGCACCTAGCTAGATCCTGACATTTCATAAGTGCCCATGTAAGTTTATGTGAAATCCTATGATAAAATATATCGGGATAGGCCCTCATAAGCGATATTACACTTGCACTTTGTAAGTAGGCGTGGATTGTCGGGCGAAGAAAATAGAGACACTAGTTATATCACAATCACTTTATTTCAATCACAATTTCTTATAAAATAATCACCATGAAATGACCTGAAGGCAGACGTCCGACATATTAAATGAAAGTATGAAATATAGCAGTAACCAACTTATTTATTCCAACAGCTTGTTAATTAATTAAATGGATCAATATAATAGCTCTAGGCGCTACAACAGGTGCACCGGGCCGAGCCTGCCAAAAGAATGGTCCCCTTTCAGGCCTTCGAGCTATATCGCGGCGCTCCCGTAAGGGGGCGTTGCGTGCGGTGCCGGGGCTTCGATCCCCTTTCACACTGCGCACTCACTTACATAAAGTGGCCTGAGTAGTGGGGAGAGTGGGGAGGTGAATGTGCCACTTTGCACAGCGTAACTCGGCCCGCTGCACGTCTGTTTACAAAGGTCACGCCGACACGGCCATACTGACGTTCGGACGTCCTCGTACGCGTAGTCTCATCAAGCATTATCTTAAATGACAGAACGTTATTACTAATGTTCGAATGAACATTAGTAATAATGATCCGGACCAGATTGCTAGTCAGGATGAATATCCTGACTAGCAATCTGGTCCGGATCATCCCTTCACAGTTTGCTACTTACTCTAGACCGCTCGACATCGAGCCTTCGTGATTTATCCTAATACTAGCAATCTGGTCCGGTTCAACCCTGCAGAGTTTGCAACTAATTCTGGACCGTTCGTTTTTGAACCTTCAGGACTCATCATTTTTTTTCCTTTTTTTTTTGTTCTCTGGACCAGTCATTGCGGACTCTACAGGGTAAACTAATATGCTAATTATTAGTTTTTATTAGAATTTTAATAATAGACACAACTTAGACACTCCACCGAACGTGTAGCAGGCCTGTGTAATGCCGACCGAGACTCAAGTCATAAAGCCAGAAAATCGTCACTTCAATGTGCATAAGTGTTCGGTGTTGTGTCATAGTGTCATGTCACCGAATATGTCGTAGCAGACACATAATTCATGTTCATGACACTAAACTAACAGCGACAACTATGAAATCTAAATAACAATAATTTTAGTATTGAAGCGCCGTCACGGCCCGACTGACATTCGCGCGTCTTTGTGCGTCTCCATCCTCCTATGTTGCCGTAAGTAACAGCGGGCCCATTTTTCTGTAAAGAGTATAAAACTGGTAGATACATTACTTTTTACGCTCGTCCATCAGTGACATACATTACAATGTTTTATATTCCCACAAACTCAACCTTTAGGAGCTGACCCGGACAACTGAAATAGGCGTCCCTCCAACCAGCTATCTCGCCAAATAACATGGACCGGGCAACCCATCAGCGTCGCTCCGATCACTCACTAGTACCACCCACACATATCTCCATTGATCTCATAGCCTCTCAGACTAGACGATCACTTTATAATATGATCCAGAACATCACCCTGCATATTCCAGTTCTTCAGACCACCCAATAACACACATCATAGGACGTCAACCCGCATGAGTCGGTCCCTTATATAAAAGTCTAAACTGCACCAGCTGCATCCAACTTTCCTAGTTGTGCACTCGAAAAGGATGCATTTAGTGGAAGAGTTAACAATGACAAGAAAACTCCTTGCTATCGTTTTCTCCACCCAACTTCCCCGCGATGTCTATATGTACAGTATGCCATTGTGCAGAAACCCTAAGCATCGGATGGAGTCCCCGTACCTACTGAGCCCCGAACAATCCCTTTAGGCCCAGCACACAATGCAGGACTTACATTCGCACCCACCTAGCCATCTCAGGGAACCAGAATTGCTCACAAACCTCAGCAAGGGCTTCATCTGCACCAAGGAATCCAACCTCTGTGTGAACACGACTTATCAAAGTCCATGTTAGTGACCCCGGAACTAATCGAAGCCAAAATACACACTTAACACGCTCAATTCTCCTGCACTATACTAACCCACGTCGCAAGTGTGAGCCACAGTCTGACTGCTTCGCCCACCCATGAGATCATGGAGTCGCGGCGGCCCCACCAATGAAAGCCAACGCAGATGCAATTTAACAAACTGCACAATTTTTCCTGCCAGACCATGGGACGGGACCATGCACGTTTGTTTACAAAGGACACGCCGACAAATATTTAAATTTTGTTTTTGATTTCTTTATAGCTGAAACAAAACAAAAAATAAAATATTTTCAGCCAGTTATTTCATTGTCCTCATAATTACATAACAAAAAGGTCACAAGTCTCCTAAATAGCCATGACACAAACATAACAAACATGACACCGGTACCACAGCATTATTAAAAAAACTCGACCCAAAACCTCCCCCGAATCTAAACAAACAGAAGGCAATATTAAAACCTCTCTGTTTTACAAACTGGTCGCCCAATACTGAGACATGACCAGTGTGAAAAGTTAGTTTTTTCCCAAACTTATAACAAATTGTGTTTTTCAATTCGCGCGTTGAATATTAAAATGTAGTGTTGCCGCAGCACGGTCGTTCTTTGTAGGGATAACAATTTTTTGTCCATATTTGTTACACAATGTAAGTCTCGGCTCGGCAAAGAGTAGGTCAATACCATGACATGTGTGAGACTAATATTATATTGTTATGGGTAAATCCTACCATCTAGTTGTTGGCAGTTCCTTACAGGTTGTGATTCGGGACGACTATAGATTAAAAAACTTCAAAGGTAGTTGAAGCTGGCTTATACTCGTATAAGCCCAAAGGACAGGTACTCGTACAACGATAAACACAGGAATTTAGAAGGATTGAAGAGCACATATAGGTAAGTACACAAGCATAGAAGCCGAGAGCTACAGTACTGGAGTTCAGGATAGCACAGTAAATCAGAATACACTGTAGCGGAATAAAAATAAAAAAAATACTTTAACCTTAGACAGTAAGCGGGTAGAACAATTAAAACCACCTATTAGTTGAAAGGCGTGCGCTTCGCGGCGTGAGTAGATCGGGACTTGCTGGGAAGTGCTCGCATACAGGGAAGGGGGGACTAGGTCGGCGGCGGTTAGTTTTTTTGAATCACGCTTTTCATCTGAACCACAGTGAATTTGTTGAAATGTGATTTTATCCATGAACAATCAGAACAATATTTTTCATCATCCGCAGCATAACAAGCTTATAATGTTCTCACTACTGGGAGAAAGGCCTGCTCACTATAAGAGAGAGTGGGCCATAAGTCACCACGCGATCCCGGTTTTCGAATTTTTAGTTCTATGACATACCGGTTTCCTCACGATGTTTCCGCTTGGGTTCGAACTCACGACCTTAAGTCGGGGCTGATACTACTGGCAGCAGATGGAGAGCAGTGGTGGCCACCACTGCTCATCATCATCCGTATTTATAATTAACGAAACAACTTCTTCACGCATATCATAACGGGCGAAGCCTTACCTAAAAATGCCAATAACAATGACAAATGGGAGACTGCCACTGTAAGATTTGTCAAGCTATTCGATTGATTTCTTAAATCAACTTTTTAGCAGTAGGAATAAAACGCCATTAAAAAAGAACATCAATCAATGAACAGACTAATTATTAGAAATCAACACACAGGCTTAAAAAGTCTTCATCACGTAATTATACATAGGTAGGTGCTAAAATCCAATTAATTAACATTACAGAAAAAAACTTCACAAAAACATACAGTTAATACATACAGTTAATGGGAGCACTCTTAATTACCGTAAATTAAAATTTTCTTCCTTCGAGAGAGATCATGAAAGAAAACAAAAACCTTGAATATTTTGTTACTAACTTCATGCTAATTTAAGCGACAAAAACTGTTTGCAGATCATAGAAATCCTTCGTAACATACGTTGAATTCAATATACACTTAAATTAGGGGCTGAGATATTCCAAATCGTATTTTACAGTGCATTTCTTGTGTAATACTACTGGATACGAAGAAAATGGAGAGACCTTGGGTCAATACACCCTGTCAAGGCAAATCCTACTTTAGTTCCGTAAAATCAAGGTTGAATTTAAAGTTACAGTGTCTGGGTGAATCACTTACAAGTTCCCTTTGGGATAGTCCTTGGAATATCTGAATTTGTTATACCGAATTATGTAATGGTTATACCGATTGTGCCGGGAGGGGTTATAACTTTAATTTGAGATCTACAGAAGGGAAAATGTTATTTGTGGACAATGACCTGCAACTTATGGGGATACTTCTCCTTCAAAATGGTATTTTCAAGAATAATTTATGGCGTTTGTGTTTAACAATTTTCTTTATGAAAACCTTTTTTAGGCGGATTGAGTAGACGGAAAACTGTCTATAACGGACTTTGATGTTGACAAGATTAAATTAAAAAGAAATGTTTGTTACTTTTATTTAAACTATTAGATTTATTATTTTAATGTGTCTTTTACGACGGCTCAAAGTTCCTTGCGATTTTTTTTGCCTAATAGTACCAACATAACATAACATCGCGCCTGTCTCACCTACAGGGTTAGGCACACTTTCAGTTTACGGGCTGCTACGGAGAAATTCCAGATGGAAAAACTAAACACTTTGCCCGACTCACCAATCGAACCAAAGACCTCATGTTTAGCAGTAGCACTAGGAAGCACAATGGGTTCCCGCATTGACGAGGCGGGGGGGCTCATTAGCCGTGGTTTGGACCCCCACGGTGAAGCTAAGAGGAACCCGAGGAGGGGCCGCTCGTCAGGGCTTGTGCAGACAAGCCGACGACGTAGCGGCCAAGGTTGCGGTGTTGTTGGGCGACATCGCAACTGCGGTGGGGCCGCGGCGGGAGTGGAGTGCCGGTATTGCGGTGCGCGGTAAATGGGTCCAGGGACGGCGGACTCGGGGACGTCCACCGCCCCCCCCCCCATACATCAGGACCCGAGGTGGCGGCGCGTAGTGTTCCACGCGCGCCCCTCTTAGACGTTGCGGGGGGAGTCTAACACCTCACTCCCCCCGCCCGAGACAGGGCTTACGCGGGCCGGCACTAGCCGGGGTTGCGGAAGAATTATGTGTTCCCACGACCCCGGCGTAGGTGTGAGATGGAACACCGGGGTGGTTTTTAGTCAGTAAGAGTCTGACAGACCCCTCCGCCCGCCCCAGGGCGGAGGGCATCCATGAAGATTTTCCACCCCGGGAAAAAAAAAAAAAAAAAAAAGGAAGCACTAGACCAACGGGATACGTACATCTGGTAAGTAGCTAGTAAATTCCATACCAAATAGATACAGCATCTGCTAATTGCTGCAATCTGCAAAAAACACATTATTTTAGTAGTAGTATAACTTAGCCTAATGTTAGTATTACATTAAATTAATAACAATAAACAACTAATGAATTATTAAACTCTTCGTTCAGTGGTTTACTACTTTATTTGGGCAAGTGAGTCTGAACTCTTACCCACCTTCGTAAGAGGGGAGAGTCCCAACGGTCTGAAAACACATTTAGGATGCCCCTGGAGGCAGAGCGCAAGCGCGCCATCATGGAGCCGCACCGCTTCCGCAAACATCCCTGACGCGCTACATCGCCACGGCAACCCCAAAAACACCTTGAATGCGGTATTGTAATTACTAACTGAATTTTAGAAACAACAAATAAAATAAAGGAATTTGTAGTGCGCGAAACCGTTAATTTTTTACACTTTTTACACAAAAAGTTATTTCAAACTCATCACAAGGTACGTTTTCTGGCAAAACGGAACCTTTTTTACTGTTGGATAAAGTTCAGTTTTAAGAGCTAGTGAGGCGAGATCGACTTTTAACTCGCGGACCGTGAAACACCTTTGATACTCGTACACGTAGCATTTGACATTCCATTTAAAGTTAAAATGTTTTTTTTTTAGTTTGGATTGAATCTAAACTGGTTTAGGATTTAGGAATTGTTTGAAATTTTTAAGGAATTAAGGCTGTATCACGGTGAAGCCAATATAGAAAAACATAAACCAAGTCATTTTTATAACCACTGAGGCTTCGGTATTTCTATTTTTTTTTTTACTATGATTAATTTCAGATCGCCTTTCATCATTAGCAGAAAAAGAGTTAGTTTCTGCGAAGCAACATTTTAAATCGGCCACTTTATATTGTTGTTTCACAATGTCAACATCACGATCACAACGTAACGTTACAAAGTGCATGCTTCCCCTTATACGAGTATTAAGGCAATCAAAAATAAATTGATGATTTAAGTTGGCTTTCTAATTATAACGTTGGCCTTTGTTATGTTTGCGTGAAACTTTATCATTAAGTCATGTTATAACTTGATTCTTTGAGCTTTGATAAAATTGCGTGTTGATACGGATCATGTACTAACATAATTCCTACTTGTTAATTTATTATCTCCATAATTTATGTTGAGCCTCGACCTTAAAAGGCGGTGGGTGTATGCTAGACTTATGGTGATGCCATAGACGTCCAAGGCATATACAAATAATGAGCTTACGTCGGGCGTTGAATTGCGGACATTTTTTTTTCTTATGTTTGTATTTAACCAATTGGCCTCGTACCTTATTCGTTTGTGTAATATTGTCTTTCTGTGCGGGGCCGAATAAATACTTGTTCATTCTTTCTTCTTTCCCTGTAAAAGGCACACAACCGGGTGTCATATCGTTACTTGGGAGAGGCCAGTATCGTATCTGTGTAGCATAGGACAGCATCCTAATTTCGTAACCCATTTTCTATAACAATCTTAAGGTTTTGAAGGAAATCCCTTAAAAATTTATTCAGCCAAATCGCAGCAAAATCGCCTTCTCAACAACGTAAATAGCGCAATGAACGTGGTTGGTTGAACTATAAAAATGAAAGGAATTACTTTCAATTGTCAGTTCATGTGTTACACAATTAAACACGTATCTATACTATTATTGAATGAATAATGTTAATAGTTTGTATAAAGAATTCTTTTCGGTAGTTCAAACCGAGTTTAATAATATTTTTAAGAAGAAGTCTAAAAGTATCAGCCCTAAGTTTTTATTTAGTGACTGGGCAACTAAAGGACTTAGGAAAAGTAGGGAAAAACTTTTCGAGCTGTATGGCCTTAAGCCTTATATTAACACGGAAACTTTTAATCAGTATGTTGCTTCTTACTCAAAAAATTTTAAGAACACTTGTAAGGCTGCTAAAGCCTTATACATTAGCAACAAGGTAAAATCAGCAGACAATAAAATAAAGACGGTTTGGAAAATTATCAATAATGAAACGAACAGGATCAAAAAGCAAAATTCTGATTACACACTGGAGACGTCACGTGGTCTCATTTGCGATAACAAAAAAGTTGCTCAGGAATTTGTGAATTTCTTTACCAGTGTCCCACTAAAAACCACTGAAATCTTAAATTCTTCGCCCTCGCGTGCTTTTGATTTAATGAGGGCGAATGTTTCTGCCTGCCCGATTGAATTTAACTTTATGCATATTAACCCCTTAACAGTAATAAAATCTTTTAAGCAAATCAAGATCAAATTGACCGAAGATCTTTGGGGAATGTCTATTAAAGTCTGTACCTCCATAATTGAAACTATAGCACCTTACTTAGCCTTAATATTTAATTTGTGTGTGGATCAAGGAGTCTTCCCGGATCTAATGAAATACAGTAAGGTAATACCACTTTTCAAATCCGGGGACAGTAAAGACACTAATAATTATAGACCTGTGTCCGTGTTGCCGGTTTTCAGCAAGGTTTTTGAAAAGATAATGCTTAGTCAGATGCTCAATCATTTTAATACTAATAAAATCCTTCACGAGCAACAGTATGGATTCACCAAAGGGCGTTGTACGACCGACGCTGGTGTTACCTTATTAAAACATATTTTTAACGCGTGGGAAGAGGCTCAAGACGCCATAGGAATCTTTTGTGACCTCTCCAAGGCATTTGATTGCGTCGATCACGAAACCCTGCTTTTGAAACTTGAGCATTACGGACTTGGAAAACTTGCGCTTAGTTTAATAAAATCTTATTTAAATGATAGACAACAGCAAGTTCAAATAAATGGTGTCAATTCACTTGGTTTAAAGGTAAAAATGGGTGTTCCACAAGGCTCGATATTGAGTCCTTTCCTCTTTTTAGTATATATTAATGACCTACTCCATTTATTAATAAATCAACCACAAATGGTGTTATTTGCTGACGATACTTCCTTAATTATTAAGGTAGATAGACGTGCTTCAAATTTTGACGACGTAAATAACGCCCTACTGCTGGTCCAAAATTGGTTCACGGCTAATAATTTAGTACTAAATGGAAATAAAACTAAGTGTATAAGATTTTCTTTACCAAACGTCAAGAGTAGTGATTGTGAGATAGTATTGAATCAAGAGAAGCTAGAATTCGTCGATAAAACGGTTTTCTTGGGGATCACGCTCGACTCAAGGCTACAATGGGGTCCTCATTTAACATCTCTAGCAGGACGGCTAAGTTCAGCAGCTTACGCTGTCAGAAAAATCCGTCAATTTACTGATGTAGATACCGCGAGGCTGGTCTATTTTAGTTACTTTCATAGTATCATGTCTTACGGTATTTTACTTTGGGGACGGGCTGCAGACATCGAGTCTATTTTTATTCTGCAGAAAAGAGCCATCAGAGCCGTATATAATCTCCGCAGGCGCGATTCTCTAAGGAAATTGTTTAAGGATATTAACATCATGACTGTACCTTGTCAATACATCTATGAAAACATCATGTACGTAAGAAAAAAATTACATCTTTTCAGTAAAAGAGGTGAAAGACATAATTATAGTACTAGAAATCGGGACCTATTAGTTCAACCAGGTTTCAGACTAGCTAAAGTAGACTCATCTTTCATGGGGTACTGTCTAAAATGTTATAATAAAATACCTCCCCACATACTTCAACTGAATGAGACAAAATTCAAAACCATTGTCAAACGCACACTATTCAGGCAGGCATATTATAGGTTGGAGGATTACATAACTGATAAAAATGCCTGGCTTAATGCCGGTCCTGCTCCACACCACAACTAATTGATTGACATTCGAATCACTGTTGAAGCTGCTGAAGATAGTAAGAATTTATTTGCATTATATAAACTCAATCTCCTTTTTATTATATAGATGCATTGCACAGATGTGAGTACTTTGTACTATAGAGCTACCATTTACCGGGTAATGTCATAGATTGACTTGAATGTGCCTTGGCGGCTGATAGTATGGCATGCTCACTCAAATGTCTCGCTGACGGTGGCGCGTGTGTCGGATCATTTAGCTCCCTTCAAAATGGTTGAGCTGAATGGTGCTGATCCATGCGTCATGTTCGTGAACGGGCGCCGTCAGTTGGGACTGGTCATCTCTTAGCTGCCACGGCTTATTTTAATAATTAATTAGCTGGATTGTTTTTTATTATGTTTTGATGCACTCTGGACGCTTTTAACGTGTACGGTTTTTTGTAAATCGTTCTCACTTATAGTGTCAACATTAATCGATGTAACTAAGATATATGTAAAAACATTATTATTTAAAAGAGTGTCCATGGAGTTTCTTGCCCGTTCTTCTCCATAGGTACCTACTACGCTTTGGAATGGGCAACTAGCTTCATATTTCTGACTGACCGACTCCTTGACAATTCAAAAGTGCCTGTAAATGGTTTAATTGAAATAAATGATTTGAGTTTGAGTTTGAGTTTGAGTTTATTACACGTTTCTATATTGATTGTTTGTTTGTATTGAATAGGCTCCGAAACTACTGGACCGATTTGAAAAATTGTTTTACCGTTAGAAGCCGAAATTATGTCCGATGAACATGGCCAATTTAGTTTTTTTTATATCCACGCGGACGAAGTCGTGGGCGAAGTGCTAGTAATTTATAATTATAAAATTCGCATCCAGAAATAAGCATAAAATATTAATATTAAATATTATTAAAATCACAGTCGCGGAACAGCTGTATTGGCCAAAATGTAATATACGAGAAAACTTAAGATATATTGGTAAGTAAATCTTTGTTGCGCTGCTTTACGACTAAATCTACGAACTAATAAATTGATTGCAATTGGTTTTTAGGCTCGTGTTTACTAAAATACGTACACATGAATTTTATCTAAGTTAGGCTTATGGAAACAGTATTGTTTAAAAAAAAAACAAATAGTATTGGAATATTAACCCTAAGGGTATTAATACTACTAATAGTAATGAAATGTAAGGGTATAAAATAAAACGAGATTATCCTAATAAAGCGCAGCCTTGATGCGTAGGACGCCTAGTCGATCTCGACGCCTCCACGGTGGCTGGTGACATGATATCTTGTGCCGCGGGCCAGAACGGCCTAGCTGCTCCTCGAGTTCCAATTATTCTAAGCGGCTGGAAAAAAGAGCCGGAAGCAATTTTTTTTTGCACAAATTGAGTGGCGATTTGATTCACTGTAAGCGATTTGCTCAGTCATTTCTAGGACTCCATAAAATTAAAAAAAAAACTCAAAAATTATGGAGAGGGCTATGCTTGGAGGACTTTACGTGATCGAATCAGAAATAAAGAGATCCGCAGGAGAACCAAAGTAACCGACATATCCCGGAGAATTACCAAACTTAAGTGGCAGTGGGCAGGGCACATTGCTCTTTCGGCTGAAATGATGATGATGATGATGAAAAATTATGAAAATTAACTGTCTTGATTTCACTTTTTACGCCACAGATTTTTTTTTCTATTCATCAAGTGTTTTGCTTCACTACGTAAAAACTAAAAAAACTTATTATTTGCGTTTTATTAAACACACAGTGTTACTAGTTGAAGAAGCAGACGTAAATTTGCCTTTAAATTTATATCTATGGTAAAAACTTCTCGAATTATCCATGATTTTATACTTGCTCTCTCTATCACCAGCATGCGTCCTTTTCTAATCAAAAAGGACGCTTGGCACCAATGTCATATCGTTTGTGAACATCGAAAAGAAATTCAAAGTTTAAAAACTGTGTATTACAATTATTTATCGTATCAAATTAACAGTGTCAATTTAGTAAACGTGTCAAGTTTTTCCGTTCTAAATAAGTGTTTTATTATGAATCCGGATGAAATCGTACGGGTAAGTGTTGTGAGCAAGGTCCGAGTGTTGAAACTTCAGATGGATTTGAGCAATCGAATAATACGAGACTCATCGTCATCGTCTTCTTGATCCTCGGAGTATGAGGAGGGCATAGCATCACCTCCGCACAACAAAAGACGAAAACTTTCACGTAAGTACAGACAAGTTAAGACATGTCCGGACCAGCGTCAATACATTCTTAATTTATAAGTGGGGTTTATATCTATTTACTTAACTAAATTGCCGTGGCAACTTTGCAGTGAGCACTTGTGTAAATGCCCCATTGATCTCGTGGTTGCATGTGCGACTGCTGAGCATGGGGTCCTGGGTTCGATTACCAGTTCGGGCAAAGTGTTATTGGGTTTTTCCAGTAGAGATTTCTTAGTAACAGCCCGGAGTTTTCCTCGGAAGGCACGTTATGCCGTTGGTCCTGCGCTTGATCTCTCTCCGGTCGTGTTGGATTGCCGTCCCATCGGATTATAAGAGTAAGGGATGAGAGAGTGTACCTGTAATCTGCCCACACACTTGTGCACTCTATTATGTACCTACCGCGCCATGACTTGGCGGCCACTGAGGCCTTTTTTATGTTTCCATCATCCTTTTATAACCTCACAGCATGGGCATCTTCAGAAGCTTATTTTGTCAATCATAACTAATATTTTAAACGTGAAAGTAAGTTTCTTCGTTTGTTACGCTTTTACGCTAAAATGTATAATTTACTATGGGTGGTATGTTACCGTTAGATGTTTCAATTGAAAACAGTCTAATTAAAATAAACATAAGCTAAAAGCGTATGTTTATTTTATGCTCAAGTGCTCATAAGTTTTCAACGAACGACCACGAAAACAAAAATATAAAATTCCTATTGAATACGCCAATCTTGATTATGCCGTCCGAAATAATGGATAATCGTGATTTCGCGCGGGACAATAGGAATCTCGGTACAGTTCGTCTTAAGGTATTGACGATTTATTTCAAAGAAATATCGATCGAACGGTTAGGAGTTCATTTTCTTTTAATTATTCGGTTTCACAATAAATGGTCTACCTCAAAAAATAATGATAACAATTGATTTGACATTGTTTAGTGTTAATAAAGTCTTGTTGGATTCTAATCCCACTATTCATTCGTGTTTGCCATCTAGTTAAAATGCTTTTAATTTATTACCGCTCAATTACTCTCAGTAAATCGGCGGTATTATTCGGCTCGTTGCCTTATTAATACGCCAATGTTGATATAATATTCAAAGCTGAATTGGGAGAAATAATAATTAGAAATATCGTTCGATTTTAATGGCGTTTAGTATTATTTTACATACGTTTAAAGTTCAAGTCAACAGTTCCGGTTCGAGCTCTGACAACACTCCTTAAGCTTATATCCATTTTGAATATTTTGTGGCTAAAGAAATATGATGTGAATCAAAATTTTATTTCTTCGACCCATTTTAAAATGCTGCAGTGCAAGCTACTTCTGATACTAAAGTAATAAAATAACAATACATAAAAATTAAGGCAAATTAAACTGTCATATAACCAGCCTTTCCAGGACATAAAGTTCCAAATAATAGTTTTCCCAGCTTGAAGAAACTTCGCAGCAAAGAACATATTATTCCCATTGGTCTCACTCGGTACGAAGTTCATTATGATACGAATTGTGGCGGCATCCTCTATAGTGGTGACCCCGAACATGAACGTCAGGGCAGACTTCGTGCAACTACTTCAGCGTGACATCATCATCATCATATCGTAGTTTCATAATATTCCCCTTAGAACCGAAAGTTTATCGTAAACAATGTTTTCTTAGTTAAGCAATCATTTATAATAAAAGTTTGCGTACCCGATGGGAAAAAACTAACTTTATAAGGTTTACGGTGATTTTTATTGCCGGCAATGAAATACATAACTATCTTATGGTCAATTTCCTAGAACCAGGCTCGGTAAACAATTTCAGAGTATTTTCTCTATTCACGAGTTTATGCACCCAACGAGTTACTTCGCAGCGGTTATACAGTATAAATAATTAATTTAAAATTAAATGAATGCCCTGGTCGAGGAGGCTTTTAAATAGCTCTTTTCTTTGCCTTTCCGTGTGTAAGAATATTATAATTAGAACAGTGGAGCAGTGGAGCTGCGGAGAGCAGTAGTGGCCCCGTAGTAACGGCCGCGACCACGAGTTGTAGGCCGTGATTTCGAACCAAGACCGGGCGATTTACGTTGTGTAAATGATTTATTCACCACTGCTCTCAAAATGGTGAAGGAAAACATCGTGAGGAAACTGGCAGGTCCTGAAACAAAAAAATCGAAAACATTTGACATCTAGCAACCCGCACCAGGCCCGAGTGGTGGATAACGGCGCACTCCCTCTCACCGAGAGGAGGCTTGTGTCGCAACAGCGGGAACATTATAGGCTGATTACGAGTATGTATGTTTGTTAAGTATTATAATTACATGGATGTGAATGCATGTTTCATTAGAAATGATCTACTAATCCTCAAGCGCCGAATATGTACAATGGACATCTTAGACCTCATTTAAATGATCACTAGCTTCAGTTCGCGACTTCGGACGCGTAAAAGTAAACTATACCATAAAACATATCCCATGGCACTTGGCAATAGTGTAGCTTTCATAATCATAATATTTTATTTGCTAAGAAAGTAGGTACTTAAATAAGGTATTTAATTTTGTGATCCCTGCATGCCTAATTTAAGATAGATGTACAATCCATCTTAAATTAGGCATGCAAATATTGAAAATAAATTAAACACAAAAATTAACTCGTTAGTCAAATTAATATTGTCGACAAATTATAATTGAAAAATAAAATAAAATTTATATAAATAAAACGAGACATTGTCAATAAACAGTGCAGTGTCATTTAAAAAATCTTTAATTGAATAATAACACATATCAAGTAATAGGGCTATCAGACCTTTTAAAATTTTTGTATTGGATGATTTTTATACAATCTGGTATTTTATTTTTCTTCCTATAGAAATTTCGGCATATTTTCTGGGATTACCTACTTCTTATGTCAAAATCAAAGCATTTATTTCAAATAGAGTGCCTATTTGAAATAAATGCTATGGATATATATATAATAAAAAAAAGGCACTTTTGAACATCAACATTTTTATTAAATTGAATTGTTTCTAGGCGCCCCTTCCAAAAGGTAGTTTTGTATGGAGAAGAAGGGGCAAGATACTCCACCGTTTTTCTTTTAAAATGTTTAACAATATCTTGTGTACTTTAAAAATATTTTTACATGTGAAGACGATGCACCCAGAATAAAAATACAATACCACAAATAGGTAAAAATAATTTAAAATAAGCAAATTGTTGTAAAACATGGTGCTCAAATATTAACAAACATTGCGAAAGTAAATGCGTAAGTATATGATTTTCACTGTGTGAGTCAGTGTGTGAGTAAAGTACAAATAACAAATTATACAATACAATAAGCAACTAGTATGATTTTGTCTAGCCTCTAGATTGTCCTATGGAGCAGGACCAGCATGTTTCCAAGCATTCTTATCTATGATATAATCTTCTAATTTGTAATTTGCTTGTTTACAAAGTGTTTTTTTTTAACTTGAGTTTTAAACTTTTATTCATTTAGTTGCAATATATCACAAGGTATTTTGTTGTAACATTTAACACGGTACCCCATAAAAGATGTATAGTCTGAAAAATGGTTGATCTATTTTATCTTTATTTCTAGTGTTAAAATTATGTCTATCACGTATTATATCAAAAAGATGCAGATTTTTTCTTACATACATAATATTTTCATAAATGAACTGGCATAGTTCCATATGAGATTCGCGGCGACGTAGATTGTGAATGGCTCTGACAGCACTCTTTTGAAAAATAAAAATGGATTCAATGTCATCAGCCCGACCCCACAGTAAAATGTCGGATGACATAATTCTGTGGAAGTAGCTAAAATAAACCAAACGCGCGGTTTCTACGTCTGTTAACTGTCTTATCTTTCTCACAGCATACGCGGCCGAGCTTAGCCGCGTATGCTGTTAGAAAGATATTCACGTCGTCAAGATTTTGTGACCTTCGGTCTATTGTAAAGATAAATATAACACCATCAAATAACACCATCTTCGGTTGTTTTTGAAGTAACTGGGGTATATCATTAATGTAAACTAAAAAAAGGACTGGACCCAATATCGAACCTTGAGGAACGCCCATCGTCTTTTCAGACCCTAATGTCTATGCCGTTTAGTTTTACTTTAACCTTTCTATCTTTCAGGTATGATCTTAGCAAATCAAGAGCTGCATTCCTAATCCCATAGTGCACTAGTTTTAGCAGAAGTGTCTCATGGTTTAAGCAATCGAACGCCTTAGAGAGACGCAAAAGATACCAATGGCATTTTGTGATTCCTCCCAGACGTTAAAAATTCTCTTTATTAGGGTGACACCTGCGTCAGTGGTCAGTCAGTGGCTCTTTAGTGAAACCGTACTGACGTTCATGAAAGATGGAGTTTTATTAAAGTGATTGAGCCTCAACTTTTCAAACACCTTACTGAGAACTGGCAGAATTGACACAGGCCTATAATTAATGAGCTTTTTACTATCACCGGATTTGAACAATAGGATCACTTTACTGTGTTTCATAAGATCCGGAAAGACTTCTTGGTCTACACCGGTGTTAAATATGAAAGCTAAATGGGGCGCAAGGGTTTCGATGAGATATCTACAGACTTTTACAGACATTCCCCAGAGATCTTCTGTTGATTTAATTTTAAGATCTTTAAAAGCTTTTATAACAGCTTGGGGGTTTGTATGCTAAAACCTAAACTCCAAAGGGCATGCTTTTACATTATTTTTAAGTAAGGTAGAAGAAAGCGCGGGTGAGGAATTTAAAGCTTCAGTAGTTTTAAGTTGAATATTAACAAAAAAGTTTTCAAATTCCTGAGCTATTTCTACATTTGAGTTGATGGGACCACGTGCAGTCTCAAAATTAAATTCAATATTACGCTGTTTTCTCCTACCTGTTTCATTATTTAAAATTTTCCAGGTAGTTTTTATTTTATCATCAGCAGATTTTATTTTATTGCTAATATAAAGAACTTTAGCTATTTGCACACACTTTTAAATAATTTTGAATATCTTGCAACATACTGAAGAAAGCTCCCAATCACTAAATAAAAACTTTGTATTACGAACAAACAATCAAAATTACCTCGTACCTCGTACTAATAAATAAATAAAAAATAACCCTTTGCTAAATATAACATAACACATAACATTACGATAATCACTACGTAAATGAAAACAAGAAATCGTAGCCAAAAACACGTATTTTTTCTAATTCACCTTCTTTTCAAAACCATAATTACTATTTGCTATCGCAATTATATGAAGCTTCTGTTTCAGGAGGTAACCATAACGTCTTTTTAACCAATTCCCAGTAAATTGAATCTAAAGGCACATTAGACATTCACAGACGTTCGTTCCCCGCACCCAATTTGCGTTATAATTAATAGCGGAACGGATCACACTAGGTGACATGTGGAGTACGATGGAGCCGTCAGCCACACTTACGAGACTTTGGCCATCCCGATTCGGGATAACCCTATTAAATCAACCGATACCGGTCACGCAAATTGGATGAGAGAGTGTCGACGAAAGTGGATGGTATTGATTTGCTTAAAAATATTCCGTGCCCGTTTTAATATCATTGTTTGAGTCAGTTATCAGAAGTTCGATGATGCTTTGGCTACGGTGGACGGTGTCGGACTGTCCATAATACTAATAGTACCAGTTTTAACCATCTGGTGGCCAAAAATCTTTGCTCTTCCTAAGGTTGCACTAGTCGATATTTATCCATAAAAAGGAGAATGGCGAGATTGCATGTAATTTGGGACCCATTGATAGGGGTTACGTATGTTATGGAAACCTATGAATAGTTAAAGAACGGCATAATACTACCAAAAAAGCAAATGTAAGTAGGTTAGAGAAGTTGGGAGAGAAAAGATTTGAAAGGCAGAAGATTATACATAACCTAAAAAATCTAAAAGTACTTTGGGCATGGACTTATTGTTTATTATTTAGTAGCAGAATGGCTTATTTAGACATATTTACTTAAACTAACACATATATCACGTGGGTTTGCTTCGTCCACGTTTATACATCCGAGTCATAAACGCGCGTTGCAGTACCACTTTCCTGACTTTATAAGGACACCAGGGTATCTTCTCCTGTCCAATAAAAATAATGCTGAATCTGAATAAAACACTCTATTAATAGGTATGTATCTATAGATTCCTTGTACATCTGTTTAGCCAGATAAACCTGGTGTGTATGAAGTACTAAGATTCCTTTTGCATAATGTAGTGGAAGAGTTGCATCGCTGGTATTTTCGGAGATTTTCATCTTTATTCGTCAAACTCGTATACCTAAATAAATTTACCTTGCCGTCTAATTGATGATTCATAAAACTGCTTACATACGTCTGCAAGGATTAGGGAACTCTATGTACTCTAATTATGGTGGTCGGATTAAACCAAGCCGAAAAAAGCTGGTTTTAGATAAAATTTTAACAGCATCATCCTCCTGTCCGTCCTTTCATATAAACTAGAGGTTGGTTAAATAAAAACAAAAAAAAAACTATTTTATTTACTGTATAATATTACTTATAAAATATTCAAGACATATAGTCACTGTTCATAATTATTTTCCTTTTATTTTCTTATTCAATCCTAGATAACCTTTTATTAAAATATAATTTATTTGTCTAATTAAAAGAAAGAAGCTGGTGCAGAGACAAAGCATGGTTTCTTGCATCGTCCTTTTACACAAAATGCGCATAATATTAGAGCAATAGCCCACTGTCCGGATTCCCAGAGAGGGCAATTAATATAATATTCTATCATGGCATTTTGAGCCTCCAGCCTCCTATCTACCGCGATGTACGTGTAATAGGACTTGCTACCTATTTGCGTAGATTGAATTCAGGCACATAGAATAGATGGGTAGTTGCCAACAAATATCCCTTCTAGAGGAGTCTCATCCCGGCAAACTTCTATTGCATACATTCCATAGGCTCTTAAATGCTCACTTCTACTGTTAGAATAATAATAATATAATTGCCCGTCTGCTGGCTGTGGGAGAATGGGAGTCAGGCTTGTGGCTTCAGGCGCTCCCGTCATCCACCATCGGCACAATGATGGATGACTCATCGTTTCGGCTCGCTACATGTCTCCGCTTGGGCGCACCTTGTGTTGCTCCGCATCGGTGTCAATGCGGTGAAGCTGTCGACAGTATCGGGCACCATGGCCTGTCCTGCTACAGGAGCGCAGGTCGCATAGCATGGCACGCCAGCATCAACGATATTATTCGTTTAGCCCTTGTCACCGCCAGCGTACCTGCGGTTTTAGAATCAAACGGCTTGGTACGTGACGATGGAAAGAGACCAGACGGTATGACGTTGTTGCCTTGGAAGGTGGGTAGGCCTCTGGTGTGGGACGCAACCTGTGTCGATACCCTTGCTCCATCTCATGTTCCTAGCACGGCGAGCTGTGCTGGCGCTGCTGCTGCGGCTGCTGAGACCCTCAAGCGGCGCAAATACTGTAACCTTATGGGTAACTACAGTTTTGAGCCGTTTGGGGTCGAAACGCTCGGGTCATGGGGCCCGAGTGCGCGTCTTCTTTTCAAACAAATTTCTCACCGACTAGTCGACACTTCACGTGACCAGAGGGCTGGATTGTTCTTTGGCCAAAGAATTAGCATTGCCATTTAGCGTGGCAATGCTGCCAGTCTTCTGGACATGTTTCCAGCGATGCGGACGATTACTTCGACGCCTGAGTGTTTTTATATTAATTTGTATAGGTAGTTAGTTATTTAGTATTTTAATTTAGTTATAGATATATATTTAGTTATGTTTTGTGCCAAATTATATCATTATTTTATTGATAAATAAATAGGATACATTTTCTACTGTTTGACATTGTACATCCCAAATTAATGATGATATTGTTTTGTTTTATTATGAATTTTGTCTGTGCGGAAACAGAATTGTGAAATAAAATGCCATTACAAAGTTATAGGCCAACAAAGATTCGTTTTTCTTGATAAACTTAATGCTTCTTTGAAAGTGCAAAACTCCAAAACGGAGGCACCACGAAGTTGTGTCTGGTGGGCTGCTGTCTGACGAACGATATCGTGACGTTGTATAAATGCTAGTTGCGCGGTAAACTTTGCTTGCGAGATGCAGATATTTTGCTGAATAACAAACGAGGCTCTGAAAACCGACAAATGGCGGTATAACCATTTTTTCAGCTGAATGGCACAAACTAGTGAAGGTAAGCAGCGTCACTAGTACGTGAAGTGATCGCCCACCCGCATGGCCACGTGGCGATTATGGGCAAACCCTCCAATGGCGAGTCAAAACAAAGCACCCCCCACAGTAACAGCAAGCTAGGGGGTGCGAATAATCCCCGGGTTAAGAATAGCCGCTAAACCCACTGACCTTGGCGACGTATAATGGACGCACGTAACGGCTCGATGAACACCTAAAGCAGCAATGAGAAGAGCTCTGAAAAATAAGGTGGTACATTCTTGGGTTAATCCGGATGGATAGAGGGGTGGGACACAATAACCCTTGAATCGTGGCCCTATTCAACCCGATACCCCCTTTTGTATTTTCGAGAGGGAGACCAGCTATCCCAAGGCGGAGTAAACTTTCTGGTAAACAAATCTCTTTGTGACAAAGTTGTGGAAGTCTCAAGTGTCTCGATCAGGGTAGCGTACCTTGTAGTTAAGATAACCGAGAAGTATAGCCTCAAGGTTGTTCGGGTTTACGCACGGGCCTCGGCACACTCGGATGACAAAGTGAAGGAAACGCTCGAGGAAATTTTCAAGGCTCTGCATTCCACCGTTAAGGCCCACAACAACGTTAAGGACTAAGGAGCAAATATGCTCCAAACTATGCTAGAATCTGAAGCGTTCCAGTCAAACCTAAAGAACCGATTTGCTGTAGTGAAAACCACAAATGACGTCGACCAGGCGCTCGAACAAGTTGTGAAAATCTTCAGGGAGGAAGGTATGCGATTTTGCAAAATACAGCATACGGGCAAGAAGTGAGCGCCATTCCGACTAGTGGGTACAGCATTTGTACCGGGGTCAGTTTTAGGGAAACCAGTGATGATACGGCACATTTCAGTCAAAGCTATAATCACTTACTTTGCGGCAAAACGATTCCACACGGGGCACGCGAATTCACCCACAGAAAAAAAATAGCTCCAGTCCAGTAGTCGGCATAACATCAAGCGAAGCACCCCGCTTCGATGAGACTAGTCGCTGAAGATGGAAGA
Organism: Dasypolia templi; assembly: GCA_963555695.1. Taxonomy (NCBI): domain Eukaryota; kingdom Metazoa; phylum Arthropoda; class Insecta; order Lepidoptera; family Noctuidae; genus Dasypolia; species Dasypolia templi. The sequence continues at coordinate 3,378,515 of OY743145.1, forward strand.
AGGCTATTGCGAGTGTGCACCTTCTGCTTGGTGTTCTTGCAGTTTTTGCCGATTATTAAAGATCTGTCCAGAGTTATACGAAGATACTTAGGGGAGTTTCTGTGCTCGATGGCCACCTCACCCCAAACGATGATAAGTTTGCGACGCACGTTTGTTGAGATGAAATATGCAAAACTGGGTTTTGCTTGGATTGGGTTTGAGTGATTTGGTGAGGTAATACGTGGCTAAGTCACCAAGAGCGTCTGATAGGTGGACCTCAACCTCTTGAGAGGAACGCACACAGATCGCTGTAAGTTCGCTGTGTCTAGTTAACCCACAGGCTGCAGGTGTCAAAGGACTGACAGTACGCTTTAAAAAGTCCTCAGTGACCCAGTAGCCCAAATACTTAAATTGCTCGACTTTGATTAAAAACCTGTACCACATAAACCGAAATTCGGAACGAATTTTTATCAAATGTTGTCCGGCCTGAAAAACATTATTTCGCTCCTTTTTGTGCTGTATTTGAGCCCATGAGTTACCGCGTAGGACTCATAAATTTTAAGCATTTTGATTTTGAGCCTTCGTAAGTCACCATTCGATGGGCGCAGAAGCACCATATCGTCTGCGTAGCTGATGTTATTCACACACACTCCATCTATATGACACCCTATGCCAGTGCTGCTGAGCTCATCGATCAGTTAGTTGACGTAAAGGTTGAAGAGTGTGGGAGAGGTCGGCCCCCCGCCTCATCCCGCATTTTAGCCCGTAACCCCTACGAGAGAGCGCCTGAGAGTGATCGAAGTTTCATCCCTTGATTTACCCCAAAGAATATCGTACGATATAAGATCGAACGCTTTCGATAAATTAAAGTAGCATGTGTAAGATGAGAATACTACATAGAGCAAAAATAATAGATGTACATAGAGAAAAGAGTTTATTAAAAAATTGGGATTAAGAATAGATTATTAAATCAACTAATTAAATTATTTATTTGTAATATACAATTTTTTCGAAGGGAATTTAGGCTAACAATTTATTCTAAAGACGTCGAAATATTATAGAGTTGTTTTATGTATAAAAAATTGAAGTATTCACATACATATAAATAATACATTATTCATCATCACAAAAATATATTACGACATAAGAGGATATTTTACCAAAAGTACACAAGAGTTTACAAATAGATAGGCTTACTTAACTTAGGTCCGTTCGGTGTGACTGCTCCGGAGAGAATGAGCCGATTACTTTTTTTTTTTTTTTTTATTTTTTTTTTAATAAATGGCATCTCGCAGGTCAACCTATGAGGTTGTCGTCTGCTTAGACGGACTTGCCTGTGGATTCCCTAATAAATTAAGGCCTCCAGCCAGGACTTAAACTTAAATACTAACTAAAAACTAAGCGACTACACGCTAAGGGCACCCCCTGTGGGGTACGAACCTCGGCTTAGGGCATCGCTGGAAGAGGGCAGCAAATGACTAGCTGGATCAGGAATGATATTATTTAGGGACGAATTTAAAGCTACAGGCTCAGCGGCGCGGGCTGGCTCGAGCAAGGGTCGGGAGGGGCGTAGATTTGGGCGTCGCGGCGGGCCTCGGCGGCGAGGACGGTAGGACGGCGATCGGGTTTTGGGCTTATGAAGCGTGCTGGTTGCCTTACTACTCTCCTGGAGGAGGGTAGTGGCGTCGTCGGGGGCGATTAAGGTATGCCTTGGTCGGCGAATACTACTAATACGGGAAGGAGTGTAGCGGGCGGCCGCTGAGATCAAGGGGTTGGGGTGTTTTATGCCACAGTCAAAGAAACGCTTCGATAAGCGTTTCATGAACTGGTTTATGGTAGGCATTTTAAGATCGATGTGGAGATTTATATTACGGACATAGAAGGGGGCACCCGTGACCTTTCTGAGGAAACGGTTCTGGAGGGTCTGCATCTTATGGAGATGACGTGGGTGAGCGTGCGCGAATACAACGCAGGCATAGGTCATGATGGGACGGATGACTGCGGTGTAGATGCGCAGCTTGCATTTAAGTGACAGTTTGCAACGGGCTGTCAGAATAAAGTGGAGTCTACCAAGAGCGAAAGCGGCGCGCGCGCGAACAGCCTTAATGTGCTCTTTGAACGTTAAGTTTTGATCAAGGATCACGCCTAGGTATTTGGCTTGCTTCTCCCAAGGGATTGGCTTGCCGTACATAGTGATCGGGCTGGGAAGGGGGGGTGGGACTCGACGACGTCTCGAGAAGAGAACCGCCTGACTCTTATCGGGGTTGACCTCGATTCTCCATTTCCGGAACCAAGCGCTTAAGACGTTTGCGGAGGTTTGGAGAGTACGAGCTATAGCGTTGGGACAGTGACCGGTATAGTAAACGGCAGTGTCGTCGGCGAAGAGAGCCAACTGAGCCTTTTTACTTTTTGGGATATCGCTAGTGAACAGCGTGAAGGCGAGAGGAGATAGTACGGAACCCTGAGGGACACCGGCGCGAATAGGATGAGGGGACGAGAGTGCTCCCTCGACGCGATAGCGAAAGGTCCGGTTCGACAAAAAGTCTCGTAAGATGAGCACGAGACGATCAGGCACTCCTAGTTGGTAGAGCTTGTATATCAAGCCGTTGTGCCAGACTTTGTCGAAGGCTTTCGCTATGTCGAAGAATAGCACACCCGTCGTCGCGTTACGCTGCAGACCAGCGCATAAGTGCTCTACGATACGGTGGACCTGTTGGGTGCCCGAGTGTTGGCTACGGAATCCAAACTGCTCGTTGGGTATGAGGCTCTTTGCTTCGGCGTAGTCTTTGAGACGCTTATAAATAAGCCTCTCGTAGATTTTGCCGAGGACATTGAGTAAGCTAATAGGGCGGTAGCTGGAGGGCTCAGACTTTGGCTTGCCTGGCTTTGGGATACCGATGACGGTGGCTTCTTTCCATGCTTGTGGGAAGATGTTGTTGCTCAAGGCGCCATTGAAGATGGCGGTCATAAGCATTATTAGCGGGGCAGGAAGGAGTTTGTATACCTTATTGGTAATACCATCCGAACCGGGGGCCTTACGAGCATGGAGCCCTTTAATGATGTCGTGCACTTCGTCTGGAGTGACGGGAGGCAGAGGATCATCAGGGTCTTCGACGGGAGGGAGGGAGGCTCTTCGTTCGACTTCAGCGTCGACCTTGTTCAGGTGAGCTTGGTCTACTGGTTGGGAGCTGGGAGAACATTGGGACTCTAGGCTGTCGGCAAGACATTCAGCCTTATCGGGACTGTCGAAAGCGACACTATTGTCGGGGCGGATGAGAGGAGGCATAGAGACCTCTTCTGAGGAACGCAATTTCCTCTGTAATTGCCAGAAGGCTTGATGAGTGGGCTCGAGTTCGCTGAGCATCTTGTTCCAGCCCTCAGAGCGAACCTCCCCTATGCGTTTCTTTACAGCACGCTGTAAATGGCGCATGTGGGCTTTGTTCGCGTCACAAGGGAAGGAGTCGTAGGCACGGATGGCCGCGTTCTTCTCGGTTATCAGGTCACGTACGTCAGCAGGTAGTTTCCAGCGATGGTCTTCCATCACCGGAACTTCCCGTGAACAATCCGTCAATACGGATTGTACGTGCTCTGTAAACGAGTCGATTGCGGCCGTCGTGTCGGCGACTGACACTAAGTGATCGGGGATGGTGTCTAAGTGAGGCGACGTGGTGGATTTCAGTCTTTCGCTTACTTTCCTCCAGTCGGTTATCGTCTGGGTCTGAGGGGGGCGGTTGGGGTCGATCGGGCCCGAGTAGGGTGCAAGATGCATGACTACAGGGCGGTGGTCAGAGTTTAGCTCGTGGAACGTCTCAATCGATTGCAAACGGAGGTTCACATTCTTGAGCAGCGCTACATCGAGAACATCGGGAAGGTGATTAGGATTACCTGGGAAGTGAGTCGGGCTCATTGGAGCGATGACGTCAAAGTTAAGGGATTCGCCTAACTTGAAAACTAACCTACCTCTGGTTGAGGTTGTGCTACTATTCCACGCCGGGTGCTTGGCATTAAGATCCCCCGCCAAGATGACGGAGTCACTCATACCGAAGAGGGCAGTGAAGTCCTTTTGGAGCGAGATGGGATCCTCCGGACCATTGTCGGGTGGGAGCCGATTACGGCGGAGCAGCGGCTTTTAAAGCCGGTGGTAAACAAGTGACGTCACATCGTACGATTTCATTTCAAATTCGTTAATATTTGTATTTGATCATGAAACTATGATTGAATTATATTAAAATATACTGAATTAATTATTTGCATTACATACTTGGTATTACAATGGCATAAATTAGTAAACAAGTCATGTTATTTGTTTAAGTAACGGGTAGATGTGATATTATACAACACAACAATGAAATAACAGTATTTCGTAATAATGCTGATAAGATTTTGATGAGAAACTATTGAATGTTGTATAACACACTTAAACAAGGTTATAATTATTACAGTGAGGGTTTTATTCGTGTTCAATTAAAGAAACAGACGTGAATTATTGTAATAAATAAACTGTAATTATCCGCATAATCTATCACATGCATCCACTGGGATCTTTCTAATCGCGTAATGCTGTACAGTCTGCTTGAGGCACAGGATAGCACACTGGGTGGAAAGCCAGGGGCTGAAGCTGAACTGCGCGTCGATTAGCGAGACGTGTTTATCCAGGTGCTGAACAAGCAGACTATCCAGCACTTTGGCGAACATTGTGTCTAGGGACATCGGTCTATAGCTGTTTACATCAGATGTGTCACCAGTTTTGTTTTTGATGATTACTACGTACTTACTACGAGTATAGCACGGGCAGGTAAATGGCAGTGTCATAAACATGGAGTGAAAAACATAGAAGACCAGACATAGAACCAGAGTGCTTCTGGGAAGTTGTACACCTGCGTGCTGCAGGTGCTCGATGCTAAGGCTGTCATGACCCGGGAATTTACTCCTCACCATGCCTTTGATCACCGCACACACTTTACTCATAGTAAAATTAACACTACGCTCACTACCTTCCTTAGCATCAGGCTCCTGCCGCGCTAACCCCAGAGGAGAGTCCACCCTGAAATGGTGGGAGAACATAGTGCCTCTCGCTAGGCTAGAGCCATGCTGACGGGGAGGCCCGGCTTATGATTCATTTTATTGGTGTTTTTCCAGAACTGACCGAATCTCTTGTAAGAGTATAGTTTAGCTATAATGTCCATCTTTATCTGTTGTTAATTATTGTGACACCACTTTAATTTCGATTAAAAAGCGCCTCTAGTTTCACACATATCATTCTAAAGACAGCCAGCCCCGGGCTTACCCTCATATAACCAAGCCTGAAAACATAGCGGAGCCCTCCCATGAGTATACGGACGTGCCTGTTCCACCCGGTAATGTATTTACCACTACGCTTTTCGGTAACATTATAACTACATTTAGCGGCCTCCGACAGTATGCAAATAATCTCGTCTTACATATTATTTAACAGGCTTTTATAACTTTTGTTACAACACATATTATCTAAGCAGTTTCTTGGTTCCGAAGGAAATTCAATTTCACGAAGTCTAGAGTAACATACATTTAATTTCGCTATCTGAGTTGAGTCACGTTCACCCTAGACTATTCTATTTATACATACAGAAGGTAAACCTAAGTAAATTAAATTAAAATTATATGGCATAGGCACAGGGTACTTACTGATCAGAACAGTGGGTATCATATAACATAGAGGTCGCGGTAATACAGTGCTGCGCGGCGCAAGACAGTGGTCGAGCTAGCGTCGATAGGCGTGATACATGTAGAGGCCACCGGTAAATTAAGGGGGAAAAGTAAAGACAAGGAAAATGTTTTTTGTTAAGATTGACGCAGATACATAACTCTGTTTATTAACGGTATCCAGCTCCGGTCTCCGGAAGGGAGTGATGTGGCGGCATCTACACCGCCACATGCGAACAACGCGTCACTCAAATCCTACATCGCGCAATCAAAGTTTACCGCGCAGCTAGCATATATACAACTTCCCGACAACAATCATCGGGCAGTTGCCCACCAGATACGACATCCATCTGGTCGGAAGATCCTCCCTTTTCCAAGAGTATGAGTGAACTTTACACCCTGTTCATCATATCTCTTCACTGGTGACCCCGACGTGATTGAGGAGTTGACGCACTTTTCGTTCCTGCGAAACTGACAAACGCTTAATTAGTTCTGCCTTAAGTATTTCGTATTTATTACTGGAGGGTGGACTTTCTAAAAATATCTTCTAGTTGTTCCATGATGGAAATCAAATCAAATCAAAATATTTATTTGCAAGAAAATACATAATTTACAAGGAAAGATCTTATAGCCTTCAGTCACTGTATTCTGCCTGCAAGCAAGCGTGCAAATTATTTAGATTCCCTACCACAGTAAAGTACTTCGTCGCGTCGGAAGTTATACCCGATAATGCCAACTGGGCTTCCAGCTGCGCAAACTATACCGCGGGTTTTTCTGGCCAAAAAGGAGGTACGCGTACTCTAGCCTTGGCTATTTCTGCTGATCCCAATGCTGCAACCAACGCCTCCGTAATTCTGTCCTCCGCCATTTCTGCAATCACGTCGGGGTCACCACTTTTGGAAGCTTATGTGGGGCGTGTACAATGAAAGAGGCGCGAACAGGATTACAATGGCATAAATATGGAGTAAACAAAATGCGTTACAGTAAACAGTTAAAACGAAGTTAATTCTAGAAACAAAGTATGATTCTACTACCAGAAGGGTCACGATGTGATACTAGGAAGTAAACGTTATAAAACAATTGAAATGAACTAATTACGCGGACGAAATGTAATAGCGCGGTGCTGATCAATGTAGCGTGAACGCGCTTTGAAGGCTTCTAGTTTACTGGCTTGAGGGACGGTCTCGACTGCCGCAGCCGACGACCGCGGGACGGCGGCGGGGCGGCGGCGGCGCGGGGCGAGGTAAATGGCTGCACAGGTGTGGCGGCAAACTCGTACGCACACCAGCGTAGGACGTACTCCGGCGCACGACTATCGCGCTTCGACTAAACCCAAAAGGGTAAGCAGAAACTCTGTGGACACAAAAATACAACGTTAGTGTGGTCTTATTAACATGACGCCACAGGACCCCCTTACGAATAAAAGGGCCGCCCTAATTGTATCGTTCAGGGAACCTAACAGTCAGCCTTGAACGAGTAGTACGCAATGGGCGTATAATTTGTGTCTCACGACTATGTGTCTCTCAACGCTATCACGGTGTGCATAGGCTTGTTTTACCCTGTCAATCGATACCTTGACAGTTTTGTTATTGAGCACAATGTCGACCGTCTTGGGACTCCTTGTTATGACCTTGTGTGGGCCACTGTAAGGTGGTTCTAGTGATCCACGAAGCAGGTCTTGACGCAAGAACACATGCGACGTGGTATGCAAGTCCTTGTGCTCAAACACCTTATGCCGTGAATGGTCCGATGCTGGACACGGGCGTAGGTCGGACATTCTTTGTCGTAATGTGCTGACAAAATCTGGGTAGTCTACCTTGTTGGTTGTTGCGGTGAAAAACTCACCGGGGACGCGTAACTGCTCTCCATACACCAACTCAGCTGGTGAACATTGGAGATCCTCTTTGTACGCTGTCCGTAACCCTAATAGTACCACAGGTAGAGAACTCACCCAATCCTTTGTGCCGTGCGACATCAAAGCGGCTTTGGGCGTGCGATGGAAACGCTCAATCATACCGTTGCAGGCTGGGTGGTACGCTGTTGTCCTTGCCAACTCGATTCCATAAGTCTTTGCTAAATTTTGGAATAAATGTGACTGGAATTGTCTACCTTGATCCGTTATTACCTTCTTCGGGCAACCATACCGGGCAATCCATTCCGATACGAACGCTTTCGTCACCGTCTCCGCTGTCATGTCAGGGAGTGGAATCACCTCCGGCCATCTGGAATACCTGTCAATGATAGTAAGGCAGTATTTGAAATTAGCAGATACTGGTAGTGGTCCTATTAGGTCGACATTTAGCTCCGCGAAACGTACATCTGGTACGTCAAATTTACGTAGAGGAGATGTGGTATGCCTTGTTACCTTCGATTTTTGACACGGAACGCACTCTCTTACCCAAGCACGGACGTCTTTCCTAAGAGACGGCCAAACAAAACGTTCACTGACCATCTTGATGGACGCCTTCGCACCAGGGTGGCTAAGGCTGTGCAACGACTCAAACACACGGCGTCTGTAAGTCCGTGTCACGAAAGGTCTGTGTTTAGACAAGGAAACATCACAATAAATATTCACGTCCTAACCTGGTACTGTCGCTTACTCGAGTGTTAACGTATGGTTACCCCTCAGAAGCTGTTGTAGCTCTGGATCATCACGCTGCGCAAGGGCAAGCTCCATGAGATCCAGTGGCGCAGTGACTGCCTCAATCCGAGACAATGCATCGGCCACGTGGTTGTCCTGCCCGTACACGTGCTGGATATCAGTCGTAAATTCTGAAATGAAACTCAGTTGATTAGTCTGTCTTGGTGAACCTTGTTGGTCCTTTTTCTTGAATGCGCTAATCAGCGGCTTATGATCGGTGTATACCGTGAAGCATCGTGCTTCCACCATGTGGCGAAAATGCTTGATAGCCTCGTAAATTGCGAGGAGTTCACGGTCATAAGCGCTGTATTTCTGCTGCGTCGGGCTCATCTTCTTTGAATAAAAAGCTAAGGGTTGCCAAACGTCATCCACTCTCTGCTGTAATACGGCTCCCAGGGAAACATTCGATGCATCTACTACGAGTGCCAGCTGCGCCTCGGCAACTGGGTGAACCAAAAGTACTGCATCTGAAAGGCTACGCTTGCAACGCTTAAAAACCTATAACAACTGGGAAGTCCAATTTACTGGTTTTGATCCTTTCATGTTTGTGCCTGCCAATAAATCGTTGAGTGGCGCTTGTAATTCAGAAACTAAATTCTTCAAGAAACGTCTGTAAAAATTGAGCATCCCTAAAAATCGTCTCAAGCATTTAACGGTCTGAGGCGGTGGGTATTTCTGAATAGCCTCCACCTTTTCCTCTAACGGGTGCACTTCTGTAACCGAATAACCAAGAAAAGTTACCTGCGGTTGTCCAAAGTTGCACTTAGCCACGTTAACGACGACTCCATATACCTCGAGGCGAGCAAATAGCCTCCGCAGATGTTCTTCATGCTCCTGCGTACTTCTAGAAGCGATTAATACGTCGTCGATGTATGGATAACAGAAGTCCAAGTCGCGTACCAATCCATCGATGAAACGTTGGAATGTCTGCGCTGCGTTCCTCAAACCAAACGACATGAATGGAAATTCGAAAAGTCCGAACGGTGTCGTGATGGCTGTCTTCTCGATATCAGCTGGATTTACTGGAACTTGTTGGTATGCTTTCACCAAATCAACAACTGAGAAGATGGTACACCCATGTAGATGCTGAGAGAAATTCTCAATGTGCCGGACCGGGTACCTATCTGGCACGGTCCTGGCATTCAGAGCGCGGTAATCACCGCAGGGCCTCCAAGTGTAGTCGTATTTAGGCACCAGGTGTAGGGCAGACGCCCAAGGTCCACTGGAAACACGAGCTGTCCCTTCCTTAACCATTGCTTGGAACTCTGACTTCGCTATCGTTAATCTATCGAGTGCTAAACGGCGTGGCCGGCAGAAAACCGGTGGTCCGGGCGTAGTATTAATAAAATGTACGGTTGAATGACGTACCTGTCTTGGTGCACCGGACGGCCGTGAGATGGTCAGAAATTCTCGCAGCAGCTCATGGTACCGAGAAGTACCAGTTACAGCCTTGACGCTGGGAATCTCCATTTTTGCGAATGCTCCGCTAACCGAAAGGTTAGTTAATCCGTCGATCAACCTGCTGTTGTGGCAATCTACCAAAAGTTTGTAGTGTGAAAGAAAATCATACCCAATAATTGGTTTGGTCACATCGGCGACGACGAAATTCCAGCTAAACTCCCTGCGTAGACCTAAATTCAGCTGCAAATTAATATATCCGTACGTGGATATAACAGAATTATTAGCTGCGCTAAGGTCGTAGTTTACACGTGTCCGCTTTTCATTTAAATAGCTGCGGGGGTAGACGCACAGATCGGAACCAGTATCTACTAGAAAAGGTTTTCTAGAACACAGATCTGTGACGAATAAACGGCTGGAAATACTGCAGCAAACGCTCGCCGTAATTAGCGATTGACTCTGGTGTTTTCCGACGCGTAATCACACGGTTTTATGCAGTGATGAGCTTTCCCGCCAAACTTATGGTGATACCAACACACGCTGCGCTTGTCCGCCATTTTGTGTGAACGGTCTCTGGAACGGCTGCGTGAGTATGAAAATTGCCGGTTACGGCTCCTATTTGACCTTCCTTGTGCTCGTGGTCGTCGATCCACTGCGGTGGATAACTCGTCCAGCTTGCGGGTGAGACTGGCTATCTCCGTACGCATTACCTCTAATATGCTCCCTGAAGAGGGTGAGGCACTCGCAACCTGGGCCACCGGGTTCACAGGTGCGATCTCCAAAACCCGATCTGCCAGCTCCGTGACCGCTTCCAAGGTCGCGCTGGCCTTAGACGCTACAATCGCCCGCAGACTAGTTGGCAGACGGCTGGTCCAGATGGTGCGTACGAAGTCATCTGGTACACCGCGGCCAGCTAGGCTCCGAAGGTGTCGGAGAAATGCGGATGGCTTGCGGTCTCCCAATTCCTCGAAGGATCCTCCCTTTTCTGAGAGTATGAGTGAACTTAACACCCTGTTCCTCATACCCCTTCACTGGTGACCCCGAGTATGAAGGTCAACGCAGCCTTCGTGCAACTACTTCAGCGTGACGTCATCATCATCACTCCCGCAAGTCACACAGCCAGCCAGCAACAACGGCTTGAACGGTTGTCCTGACCATCAGCATGCAGCGCAAGCGCATACCTGGTCATCACCTTCAGCCTCGTCAGCAACCTTGGCACAGCACACTGCACATTCGGCCGGTCCACAAGCAGACTGCTTAATCCCTCTCCTGGTCGACACAAGCAGTCAGCCACCCCGACTCACTGGGGCATCTTCGCAGACAGTTCTGACTCACCGCGAACTATGCGACACCCGGTTCTAACCCACTGGAACCCAACTGGCATTGGCAAGCATCGCAAGATACAAGACTTAGTCCACTATCGGCCTCTCGGAGGGGAGTGATGTGGCGGCGTCTACACCGCCACATGCGAACAACGCATTACTCAAATCCTACATCGCGCAATCAAAGTTTACCTCGCAGCTAGCATATATACAACTTCCCTACAACAATCATCGGGCAGGATTGGCTTGTGGTCGTCACACAAGCTTGTCCTACGGAATATTCCATTCCGTTAAGTTTGTTCCGCGCGGACCGTCATTAATAATTTATAATTATTTGACTACCCGGTTTTTTAGTACCGACGCGGTCGCGGAGACCATACCCCTGTGATGCCGAAGCCCGGCACGCGCGGCTCGTTGGGCTGCGATGCCGGCTCACCGGAGTCCCGCCCGGCGCTGGATAGGACGTCGTCGATGCCGATCATCGGTGTTGCGTCGTCCTGTGCACCGCCGGCCGGCTCCACAAGGAGTGAAGAAAAAAAGAAGAAGATCAAGAAGAAGAAGGAAGAGGGAAGAGGAGGGGGATCGAGCGCCGCTGCTGCTGCCGGCCCACCGACGTCACTGGCGCCTGCGCGCGCTGCGCCCACGCCGTCGTCGAGCCGACCGCACGCGGTAGCGATCCGCCCCGCCGCGTTCCGCCCGGTACCCAGCCAGGCCCCGGGGCCTGCCGCTAACCCCAGTCGCGCGCCGCATGCGCACGCCGTGGCACCGCCCGCGCTTGCTCCCGCACCCGCGCCCGTGCGCTGCGCTGCGTATGCCGCCGCGTACACCGCCGCTTACGCCGCGCGCCCCACCACGCCGCGCGACTACCCCGCGCGCCCCCGCACACCGCCCGCGCCCCCCCGTGCGCCCCCCGCACCGCCGCGCCGCCGCGATTTGCGACTCCGCCCGCGCCTGCCGCAGCGGCTACTGCGACCACACAACCTATGACCAAAGCTGCGCCAGCTCCGCGCACCGCCGTGACCGGCGCCCGCTTCTCGCTGGCGGGACCGGCAATGGCTGAGCGAGAGCGGCCAGCACAAAATTCCGCCACCACCAAGACAACAGCAAGGTCAGTGACTAGTGCTACATACACGCCCGACTCACCGGCGCCTCCTCGTGCATCAGCCTACGACTCGCCCAGGGTTATGTCGCCGTGTTCGTCCATAGGATCGAACATGTCGCTGGCATCCGCGGGCTCGACTGGCAATGGCTGTGCGCGTGCCTGTTTCGAGTCCCGGCTCGAACCCAGAGGCCAAAGACTACGTCGACGCAGGAGCTCGAGTGAGACCGCAGCGGAGGAGGGGAAGCGGCTCTGCCCCGACTCGCCGCGGCCACCGCGCGAAAGCGCGCCGCGGAGTCCGGACCCGCCAGCGTCGCCTACTTTTGCCGACGCGGCGCGCCGCTCACCCCCCCCCGCCACCTGCGTCACCATCGCCGCCACCGTCACCGACCGCGGGGGTTAGGCCACCCCTCGCCCCCGCTACCGCTGCCAACACCCCCGATGCACCCCCCGGCGCCGCGACAAGAACGTGGCAACATAAGCCGGGGCAAAAGAAGCCCAGGTATCCGCCGCTGGTGGTTGAGAGGCTGCCAAACTGGGCCGCCCATTTCCGGGCCATCAGGGAGAAACTGGGCCGGCCTCCTAACGCTCGTCCATACGGGGGTGGAGTCCGCTTCACCCCAGACAGCGAGGAGGAATATAGGCTGGTCCAGCGATACCTGACTGGCCTAGAGAAGGACAGCGGCGTCAGCTGGTTCGCCTACTCACTACCGGCAGAGAAGAGCCTGAAGATCGCCATTCGGGGGCTACCGGCGGATACGGACCCGAAGGAGATAGAGGAGGAGCTCAAAACGCTGGGATACCAGCCGGAGTACGTGCGCCATATTAAGGCTGCACAAGGACGACCCGGTTGCGTATTCCACGCGATTCTAAAGAAGACTCCGGACGTCCGGGCCATTTACGATACCACGACATTCATGTTGATGCGTGGTGTCAAGATAGAGGCCTGGCGCGGAAAACGAGGACCCGCCCAGTGCCACCGATGCCAACTGTTCGAAACAGCTCGCATCAGTGTCACCGCCCGCTCGCCTGCGTGCGTTGTGGAGGGGAGCACGCGGCGAGGGGAAGAAACCCGACCCTCCCCAGGCGACCCAAGAAAACCCAATCGCCACCCCTGCCTTCAGCGAGGCACAGGTTGCGAACAAGCAGCAACCTACCGCTAGCGCCGCCACGGCGCCGCGGTCAAACAAGAAACCACAAATGGAAAAATCCCAAAAAGAAACCAGTGGCGGCGCTACCGACGCCAAAGCAGCCACAGGAAAATCGAAGTTCACAACCTGTGCCATTAAATTGTTGATGTACCTGATTAAGGCCATCAGGCAGGGACAGGATGTCGAGTTGGTCATCCTGGATGGCCTGGCCGCACTACTGACTATGTACCACGGCTAGGTCACCCAGGGTGGCCCAAAATGGGACGCCGGCGGCCTTCTGGCACAAGGCCGCCCCCCCCCCCTCCGCCACCTCCCTCGGGACATGATGAAGACGTCACTTGAAACCCGGACTGAATTCCAGATAAGCCGCAGCCAAGTTACACGCGACTTATCTGTGACAAAAAGACTCCACACTCACAACACACACACCCATTGCGTAACGTGTTCTAGGTTAATATAGGCACGTTACGTAAATGCAGACAGACATACATGCCTATACAGGCACCCAAACTCACGCGTGTAAGCGCGGCGCGGGCCGCGAGTCACGCAAACATTGAACGGTGTTACACAATTACAATACCGTTCACACCCATATGTCGGCCCCTTAGCCCGGACAGTAACGGCTAGCTCTGTGATCTGGACGGGCGGGGACCACTCACCTACTCTGTAGGCGCGTCGAGTCGGCATCTCCGTCGCTGGTCGTTGTCGCCGGGCCTCCCCTAGGTAACTAGGGGTCTCACCTGGCGGCGACAGACCGCCGAGATGTCGTGAAGAAAGCGGCGCTTCACTATAAGCGTCGCGGCGCTCCTACAGAAACAAAATAGCAATCACTCACACGGGCGCGCGCCCGAAAAATCCACTGCCACTAAAGCAGACCAAAGGAGAGGCCGGTATTTACGGGTCGCCGTATGGCTTCCGCGGTCAGGGGGTGAAGCCCCCGCACCGCACGCAACGCCCCCTTACGGGGGCGCCGCGATATAGCTCGAGCGAATCATCGGGCAGTTGCCCACCAGATACGACATCCATCTGGTCGGAGGATCCTCCCTTTTCCAAGAGTATGAGTGAACTTTACACCCTGTTCATCATATCCCTTCACACAAAATGAAATTCACGCAGTGAAATATAGCATCATTTTTTTATAGCACCGATAATAATTATATCGCACCAAGGCAGATGTTTTACAAACAAACTTTTTCGTGATTATTGCAGTGAAAATAATATAGAACTTGACTTAATTGCAACAGGTTCCAGCCGAGCTAACGGTCAGGTCAAACGAGTGATGTCCACTCTAATAACTACGGTAACAGCTGTCGAAATAAACAAAGAAAGGGATTGGAACCACTCCATTGCAGATGTTCAATTAGGTTTGAATAAGACAGTATACCACGTAACGAAAGCGAGTCCTTTAAAAATGATAGCTGTAAGAGTGGCCCGACCATTGTCTTTAACTGCTTTGAGTGACCATGTCGAAACTGTTGTTGATATTAAGAAAATCAGAGAGCAAGCAGCAAAGTCCTTGAATAAAAGTGCAACCTATGAACAGAAACGGTTCAATAGCACAAAAGCGAAAGTTAAGAACTTTTCAAAAAATCTATAACCACGAACGTAATCAAACAAATTTGGACCTTATGTTCCCTGGCCTACTTCTTCTTTAGATTCCAAGAGGACGTTGAAATCATGAATTAATCAAATGATTGATTTCGTGCCATGCCTAGTTCTTACGTTCCTAATGAACTTGATTTCATAAGCGAAAACGAGACCTAGATTGTATAGTTAGATAAGAATAAGCCAGTGTCGTACTGTACAGGCATACTATAGATTGGACAGTGTTGATTCTTTTTATTGTATGCATTTAGGCTTTGGTAGTAGGCGAACCTTTTAATGCAGGATGATCGTGTTTGCGGTACTGTACGTATTGGATCTTTTCGTCGATTTGTGATTTTCTTGAATGGGGTTTTGCGATGTTGTACTACGACGACTTGTAATACATATATAGTGTTGTTTTACGTTAAAAAATATAATATATGGACAACTCACGAGTAGAATATAAAATAGGGCAAAAACTAGCAACTTTTAAAACAGCTCTGTGGGCTATTTCCAGAGGCTTCAGAGTTGTCCTAGAATCAGTTCTATTTTTAATGTACCTAAATTTTGACGTTCAAAAGTGCCTTTTTATGGGCCTATTTGAAATAAATGCTTTGACTTTGACTTTGACTTTGACTTTGACTTTGTTTATTTGGTAGATTCCCTTCTCCACCATTGAAAATTGGATGTGTTATTGCCTTTTCATAGAAGTGGGCAAATCGGCAGTATCAAAGCGGAGTTAAATATATGACACAGTATGGGTGCCAGGGTACTTGCGTATTTTTAAATAAAAGTGTTGAAATCGTATGACAACCAGTGGCTGCGGTTAGTTGCAGCGAACCTATGGCGGATATCACATATATATATAAAACATTATGTAAGATTAAAGACTACGTCGAAGACAAGGAAGTTTGGCAATAATTTCTTCTGCACATGTGGCAGTCTTTTTATGTAGTGTGAAATCATCAGATGACTTCTCCCGGTCGGGGTGGAGCGGGAGGGCTTGTCAGACTTTTACTGACTAAAACCCACCCGTGTTCCTTCATTTGCCTATGCCAGGGCCACGGTTATCTCTTTCGAACATCCCGCGACCCTGGCAGGCATCGGCCCTATCGGACCCCATCACTGAGTGCTGACATCTCTTTGAAGCGCGCGTGGAACACGACGCGCCGTCCTTACCGCAAGCCCGCGCCTAGGGAGGCCGGGAATCTGCGGGCGATTCCACGCAACATGCATGAAGCTGAGTTTGACGTTATTCCAGTCACTTAATTAAATATACATTTTAAATTGTATGATTTAAACAATGAGATTAATTAACTATTTTCTGGTGAATTAACTATCAGATCAATATATTTAGATCACCAGGAACAAAACCTAATTTATTATCTTTAAAAAGTTTACTTAGTATTTCTTCCACAGTGATAAAAAATTATGACAATTTTGAGGCTGGTGGTCTATACACACATAAGATACTATGTCCTTCAACCTTTGCACATGAGACCTCACATAAGCGGAGCCGGCAGTGATATCCTTTCTTTCCTTATATCTAAAACAACAATTTCACAATATCAATGTACCACCCCCTATTAAGAACCTATTGTATTCACTGGCAAATGAAAAAATATTTACATTAAACAACATCCTATCTGGTTTTAACCAAGTTTCACAGAAACATAACAAATTCATATTTTATTCATATATTAACATTTCCATATCTAACATTTTGCCAGAGAAGCGTTTTTATATTTGGGTGATATAGTCAAATAATCTTATTTTGCTTCTCTTTCGTCGACTCTAAAAGTTCAAAGAATCAATTACAGTATTATTAGAAGTACTATGCTCGTATAATACTGTTTCGTCACTTAACCTATTCTCAGTTAAATTATCAATAACTGCGTGTGTTCTTTACGTTAAGGTTGATGTTTGCTTAGCAGGAGTTTTGTTTTTTAAAATACGTGTTTGCTTCAAGACTCTTTAATTGCGACTAAGTGAGGTGGGGACATACAGGTGTTAATAAACACTTAACGAAAACATATTGTAGACATAACATGCCGCCCACCAAAAGGACGTAGTTCTTTTATAAATCAAACTTAAACATTTTACTCTAACAATAAATTAACTTAACTTCACATTTTAATCAGTAGCAATGGGTAAAGGGCATAACTTTGAACAACATCTCTTCCCTACACTGTTGCCACTTTTTATGCTGTAGACTCTGGTTATGCCATCTTCTCCAGGATGTTTGTCTACAACACGACCAAGAGAAAATTTGCCAGGCGGCCATCAGTCTTTATTAAAACAATATCGCCAACCTTGAATTCTTCTGCTATCTTTAACCAAATGGGACGTTGTTGCAATCGTGTTAGGTATTCTTGTTGCCAACGTCGCCAGAAATCGCCCAGAAATTTTTGAGTATATTGCCATCTGGACAAGGAATGAATCTTTGTATCCTTATAATCAGGCGACGGTACAACGATAGGAGCTTCGCCGATTAAAAAGTGTCCAGGTGTTAGTACTTCTATGCAGTCTGGGTCGTTGTCATCGATTGGACACAATGGCCTAGAATTGAGACAAGCCTCAATTTGGCACAGCACCGTAGTCATTTCTTCATAGGTGAGATTAGTGGTGAGCACGCGTTTTAAGTTGTGTTTTACAGATTTTACACCCGCCTCCCACAACCCTCCAAAGTTCGGTGAGTATGCTGGTATGTAATGCCATTGTGTTCCTTCCAGTGCCAGTGTGTTTGATATGTCACCTTCAAATACCAGATTTGCTTCTTTCCATGCGGCCCTTAGTTCTTTGTTGGCACCAACGAAATTTCGTCCCTGATCACTCCATATATCGCTACATTTTCCTCTTCTGGAAACAACCCGCTTGAATGTAGCTATAAAGGCTTCGGACGTCAAATCGCTAACAAGCTCAAGGTGCATAGCCTTGGTGGACATACATATGAATACACAGATGTACGCTTTCTGTGTTCTGATGCCTCTTCCTTTGGACATACTTATTTGAAATGGGCCTGCGAAATCAATTCCGGTATGTGTGAAAGCTCGAGCAGGAGTTACTCTCGCTTTAGGCAGGACACCCATTATTTGTGTTCTTGATCTCGCCCTGAGTCTAGCACAGTCTAGACACTTGTGTATGCAGGATTTTATGAGTGCTTTACCGCGTACAACCCAATACTTGGAGCTTATGTAACTTAACATAAGTTGAAAACTGCCATGCAATGTGTGGGTAAGTGCATCAGCGATAATCAAAGGAACCAAATCGTTCTTGTTTCCCAATATAATAGGATGTTTAACCTGCTCATCCAAGTTCGCGTTACGAAGTCGACCGCCCACCCTGAGGATACCCTTTTCGTCAAGGTAAGGATTCAAGGTTTTAATTTTACTTTCTCCTTTTACAGCTTTATTTAATTTTAGCCTTTCTATATCATCTTTAAATTCTTCTTGCTGTACTAGTTCTATACATTTCAATTGAGACTTTTCTAATTCCTTTGTAGTAAAACCCTTTTCTGTATTTTCTAAGCTTCTTTTAAAATTTAGAAATCTTCGACAGTAGGTTATCACTTTTATCAATTCTCTTAGATTATCGAATTCTCCAAACTGTAACTTTATACTTTCTTCATGATCTATTTTTAAATTTGCTTGTATTTTATCCTTTTTCTTTTCTAATTCTGTAGATGCGTTTTCTTGTTTTAATCTTATTTCTGTTTCAGAGAGCCAAGCTGGAACCTTCCACCACAAATCAGACCTTTTCAGATCAACTAGTAACATGCCCCGGGACCCAATGTCTGCAGGATTATCTTCAGATGAGACATGAAACCACCGATTGTTGTTTACATTTTCAGCTATCTCTACAACCCGGTTCGCTACAAATGTTTTCCATTTGTGGGGATCGCCAGACAACCATGCTAGAACAATGGTTGAATCTGTCCATGCATAGATGTTCGATGTAGGTATTCGCATGGCGTTTTCTATTTGCTTAAGCAACCTCGACTACAACAGCGCTCCACACAGCTCCAATCGTGTCAAGGAGATAGTACGTAGCGGTGCCACTCTTGTATTTGCCGCTTGTAGTTTTGTTGACACCGAGCCATCTCGCATCTTAATTCGGATATAGGCCGCTGCTGCGTATGCTCGCGTGGAGGCGTCGCTAAAGCCATGGACTTCAATATTTTCTACATCACTACTTAATGTGCCAAGCCATCGATCAATATAAACTTCTTTTACTTCTTCAAAGTCTTCACGAAGAGTCAACCACTCGTCTACCAGGTGTTGGCTTATTTTGTCGTCCCAGCCAACCTTTTCTAGCCATAGCTTTTGTATTAGCATTTTAGCCAAGATCATACTCGGAGCGATCCATCCCAGCGGATCGAACAGTTTTTGCATGTCCGATAAGATTGTTCTTTTTGTGACATTATCTGACATCACCGGTAAGTTTATTTTATATTGAAATTTATCTGTTCCTAGATTCCAGATCAATCCTAGGGCTTGCACAGTTCCATCTAATTTTATATCTAAGTGTACTCGAGTTGTTCTCTTATTGGCATCTATAGATTGCATAAACTCAGTAGAATTGGAAGACCATTTTGATAATATGAAGCCACCCTTTTGTAGTAAATTAGAAACTTCTTGAGCTGTCTGTATAGCATTCTCTGCAGTGTCATCACCGGATATTAAATCGTCGATATAGAAATCAGCCTTAATAATGCGTACAGCCTTTGGGTGATTTTGACCTTCATCTTCAGCTACTTGATGAAGAGTTGTTACTGCTAGATGGGGTGCGGACGCTGTACAAAACGTGACACGAAGCATACGGTATTCTTTAATCGGATCTGACTCTTCGTCTCTCCACAAAATGCGTTGATATGTATCGGCGTCTTGTTTATGTAGTAAGACTTGCAGGTACATTTTTTGTATGTCACTTGCATAGCAAACGCGATATAATCTCGATCTCATTACAATATCTCTAAGATCATCTTGCAGTTGAGGACCTACAAGCAATTCATCGTTGAGAGAGACGTGATTCGAGCCTTTAGCTGAAGCATCAAACACAACGCGTGTCTTCGAGGTTTCCTTTTCGACGCGGACAACTGCGTGATGAGGTAAGTACACCGCATTCTTATTCTTAGTTTCTTTTTCAGGTATTTCTTCAATGTAATTTGAATTTATATATTCTTGCATGGCCTTTTGGTAGTCTTCTTTTAGTTTAGAAGCACCTAAACTAAAAGAAGACTACCAAAAGGCCTAAATCTTCTCTCTAACTGTAGTAATCTATGTCTTGCTATTTCTTTTGTGTTTCCGTTAGGCGCTATGGGATTATCGGTTTTAAAAGGTAACTTTACTATGTATCTTCCTTCGTTTGTTCTTGCATGAGTATTTTCATATATTGTTTCACATAGCTTTTCTTCTCTTGTTAACTTTCTTTTCTTTTCAGTGTCAATTTCCCAAAGAGATTTTAACAGGTTCTCTACTTCTATTTGCTAATGAAGGACCAGAAAAGATTCCTCTTGTAAATTGGTGTTGATTTCTCCAAACAAGATCCATCCCAGGTTTGTTTCTTGGGCACACTGAGAACCGGGAGGACCCTTGATTAATTGTTGTTGCACGATTTGTGCCTACTCTTTAACACCTAGAAGCAAGTCTATATGACCCGGTTTGTTATAGTCTGGGTCAGCCAAGTTGAGTCCTTCTAGGTGCGGCCAATGTGTGACAGTAACAGCTTTGGAGGGGATTCTCGTGGTCAACTGTTTACTCATAACGTATGCTTGTAAGTTGATCTCGAAGCTTGGGTTCCATCGAGAACCAATCCTTAGTTGCACCACGTGATCGACGTTGGTTCTTGTAGATCCCACCCCAATGATATTTCCTCTTGCTGTATGCCTGGTTAGTTTGAGCAATTGAGTAGCCTTCTCGCTGATGAATGACGCCTGCGAACCTTGGTCTACTAGCGCACGTAGAACAACAGCGTGATTATGCTCGTTCCTTGCTACAACTGTTGCCGTGGCCAGTAGTGCTATACTTGTGCTTTGTTTGGCACTGTGATGCGACGCGATCATAGTGTTTACTATTTCCTCCTTCTCTTCTACACTGTGCTGTGATGCTTTCGGTTGTTTAGAGTCCTCAGTTTGTACCGAAGCAGAATCCTTATTTCGGTGTAGTAGAGTATGATGACGTCGACTGCATATGCGACAGGTCATTTGCAATTTACATTGATATGCGGAATGGCCTGGTACCAAACAATTAAAGCAAAGTTTGTTTGACTTAACATATTCAGATCTCTCAGCAGGTTGCAGTTTGGTGAAATCTTTACAATGGCATAAAGTGTGTTTTTCTTTACACAGCACGCATTTTCTATCTGCCGACGATGGTGACGTGGTGGCGGCAGCAGTAACAAGATGTGAACGTTCCTTTATAGGTTTTTCACGGGTGCCCGATGTTGACATTATTAGTTCTAACGTACGGTATCTTGATTGCAGAAATTCCTTCAAATCATTCCAGGTAGGTAATTTATCTTCTTCATTTGTGCTAACAGCTTGTTCCCACTCTTTATGAGACTCAGGGTCCATTTTCTGTATCACAAGAAAAATAATGATAGGATCCCATGAGCTCGTAATTATATTTAAATGTTGTAAGTTGTTCAAACAATCCGTTGTGACGTCTAATAAATTCTTTATTTGATTTGCAGATTGAGTACTTATTTTCTTTTGATAAAATAATTTCTTAAACACTGAATTGATAATCAATCTTTTATTTCCGTACCTTGTTTTGAGAACACTCCATGCTTGTTTATAATTACTTTGTGTAATTTGAATAGGCTTCAATAATGTCTCGGCTTCCCCGGTGACACTGCTCTTTAAATAGTGCAACTTCTGAACATCACTGATCGCCGTGTTTTCATGAACTAATGAATAAATAGGTCCTGGAACGTAGGCCAATTTTCATAATTCCCACTAAAACTCGGTAGTTGTATCCTTGGCAGCCTAACGAGTTGATCATTATTAGTATTTGTAAATGAGTCACTTTTCGATGATGTGGATGGAGCGGACGCTGCATTTATCGTTAACAAAAGGTCTTGTAAATCGGCCAATAACACAAGATATAAGTCTTCGTAAATAAAGAAATCTTCGTTAACAAAGTAGTGTAATGTTTGTTTTTGTTCTTTCGGTGTTATCTTCACTAATTGTTGATGATTTTCCCTGAATGTTGTCCAATATTGTTCTATACATCTGATTCTTGCCTCAACGTAACCTTTTGTCAACCTGGTTTTAAGGCATTTCTTCAAATTCACTTGTGTTTTTTGTAATAATGCAGCTGTGTCTTCTAAAACGTTAATTAACTCCGCTGTAGTACTCATCGCACCTTTTTATTTTTTGCTATTATTTACTTATCACTTCTGGAATGCGGCTGGCTATTGTTCGCGCCGGCCGCCCGGTATCTTCGATAACTTGTTTTTTTCCGTAAACTAATCCGGCTCGATTCTGACCACTATGTTCCTTACGTTAAGGTTGATGATTGCTTAGCAGAAATTTTGTTATTTAAAATACGTGTTTGCTTCAAGACTCTTTAATTGCGACTAAGTGTGGTGGGGACATACAGGCGTTAATAAACACTTAACGAAAACATATTGTAGACATAACAGCGTGTATATTGTAAGCTAACAAAGTAACTAACATATGTTGACTTATCTTAGGAAGATGACCTACTTTGAACCAAAAAGTTGTCTGTAAATTAATTATTAATAATAATACATTATAACAACTTAACGATAGCCCTCATACTACTAACCGCCCAACAAAAGTACACCCATGCAAAGATTACTTAAAGAAGCGGTTTCCCCATAGAACTTACTTAAGGGGTTAATAAGCGTAACTCACAGATAACCGTCAGGCTTTTGCGGTGGCTTATTGTTCGCGTATTGTTCCTTAAGAGGGTAGACAAGGGCTAATAACGGGAGGAAATCCCTATATTGTTTGATGTGCATTTATTACTCATGTTTATCTTTAGATGGGGTTTTAAAATTATTATTAGCGTTTAAACAGGGATTTTGCTTTAAGAAAGATGGAGATATTTTTTTATTTGGTAATTGGGAGTTTGGCCGGAGAGGGCATCGCACAGGGTAGAGAAGAAAGCTGCAAGGGCGACCTTTCCCCAACAGTGGGATAAAACAGATGGAAAAAAAAAGAATTGGTTTTGAAAAAAATTAAATGGTTTTTTTGTAAGACATTTCAGTAAAAAAAGTAATTGGACTTTGTAGTAGCATTAAATTAGATTTGTTAAAGGATGTGTAATAAAAAGGTGAAAGTGAGAAAAAAAAGTTTAAACGGAACAGCAGATTTTCTCTCATTTAGAATTGCTTTGTTCCAAAATTCTTCATTAATGGTCGTGTTCAAACTTTTTTACCTTTTTGTCACCTTTATTTATGTTTACAAAAGTTTATTAAAAAACACTTCTTTGTTACTATTAAGTGACTTCAATTGCGTTTCAAAATCATCCATTACGAAACTAAATGTTTCAAACAACAATACAATATCCATTTTCTAATTTTTTTTAAGCCACCAAGTGCCCGCAGAAATGCCGGATTATCTAAGATAGTGCTACGCAGCTACGCCGTAGCGGTATCTCGTAGCATCGTAGAACTGCCTACGGAAGCGATAATAATATTACTACGGTGGGACGGAATTTACCCATAGAGATAAAGGACTCGTATAGGTGGGACAGAAGGTTTAGAAACAATATGTAGTCATAGATATAAAGTGGAACAATCATACGAAGGGGTTTCGTGTTACACAGTAACTGGGTCGGTTGTGGAGGCCACATAAGCAGTCGCCATGTTAAATATTAGTATTCAGCTGCATCAAGTTAGACTGGAAGCCGACGCCAACATAGTTGGGATAAGACTTGGCAGATGATGAGATATTTTTTTTTTTAAGAAAGAAAGAAAGAATTTTTTTTTGTTGTGCACAAACAAAACGCACATTATAAAAATTAAAACACAAATTACATACAAAGTAGCCAAAGGCCTCGTATTCAGAATATAAAATAAAAATAAAACATTTTGCATTTTTGTTGCATTGCCTGATTTCACTCAGCACCAAAGACAATACACATTGCTCTGTGTGTGTTGCGATATAAACGTTCAAACATTAACGTTTCATAAACGTTTAAACGTACTGTCACGGAGTTTTAAAGCACCTTTAGTGCTATTCTGGAACCATCTCACCGTGAAAACTTGGTTGAAGTGAGCGTGGAGTGAGCTGTCAGTGCCACTGTTGCTAGGGATTGACCGCGCCGCACAGTATTTCGCCTAGAACATGCTAGGTGGACAAAATTCAAGTTTTCATTTCCAGGAAATCTTAATTGCATAACACAAACAACACCCCCAAACTCCAAATTCCGAGAAAAAGTTGTTTTTCAAATGCTTAACTGATGAGTCATAGAGTTCAGAAGTCAGGTAATGATTTTAATGCAAGCGTTCCGGTCAATCAGTTGCAATTTAGCGACACTTTTGTGCACATCTCATAGTGTTTTATAGTTATATTGTGAAAGTTTTTTTGTGATGGATATTAATACTGAGGGTATGTACTATTATTTCATATATTATTTTTATCAGAATCTATTAAAATGAATTTTTAGCATTTTTTTAACTTAATGCATAAATTTTTGCGTATTTTTTTTCATAAACAAAACTTTGAACGTTCAGGAAATACATTGATTCGCCTCTATTCGGGCTAGTTTTTAGATATATTGTAGGTATAACTGTGTAGTTTGTAAAAATACACATATTGTTCAGCACACTTCAGTACAACATATTTTTTTATATTTTTTTTCAGAACACGTTTACTCTATTTCAAGGGTAGCATTTTTTGAAGAGTGGTTGAAACACACGAAAAATGATAAAAGATCGCGTATTTATGACTATCTTTCTTCAAAATTTCACTTTGGTGACATTACTGAAAACAGCCAAAGAGAAATAAAGTTGAAAATATCCAACTTTTCTACTTAGATTGAAGCCAAATGGTTGGCTTCGGGAAAATCGAAGGAGCGTTTTTTAATTAGAAATTAGACTTGGCTGGATGAAGGAGACATACAGTTTACTGTGAGTTCTTTAGCCCCACAACCTTCAACATCGAGTGAGGTTGTGACATCTGCAGGAAGACCTCGCAAAGATTTCGAGGAATCGTCGTTTAAGACGAAGAAACGTCGAGTCGTGGATCTCGTAGAATCTCGAAGTGCCAGTGAATTAGTGACTGCTGCCGAAATTGCTATGCGTTCAGCAGGGCAAAGAAAAGTTGCCCATGTGATTAGAGACATTAGTGAAAGGCCAGATAATATTATTAAGTCAAAAGAAAATACCAGTTCCGTTAATCCTAGGCAGTTAAGTAGTGACGAAGCCTTAGCATACTATATAGATTCTAAGTCAACAACACATGCTTACAAACAAACTAGGAAGTGGTCCATAATGGCAGGACATAATGTGTTTCCGTCATATTTTAGTGTAGTAAAATCTAAAAAGGCCTGTTACCCTGCAGAGGATCACATTTCTATAACAAACTCGTGCTGAAATAAATTTGCAAGCCTTATTAAATAAAACAGCGGAACGTCTAGTAATAGCACAGAATGAAGTTGTCAGTAGTGTCCTCCCAACAAGTCCAACGTTTACACTTGTTAGTAAATGGGGATGTGATGGTGTGATGTTTTGGGCACAGCACATACAAACAGAAATTTGAGAACACTGAAGATACGGACGAATTTCTTTTCGTATTTTCTTTCGTTCCCCTTAAGTTATATGATGGGTCTAAAATTATTTGGCAAAATCCTCGGCCTTCATCAACTATGTATTGTCGCCCCATCAAATTTATATTTGCTAAGGAAACGAGTGACTTCACGTTAGCGGAGACAAATAGATTGTTGGAAGAAATTAATGCTCTTCCTCCAACATTTATCAACTTTGGTGATTCTCAAATCTCTGTGAAATGCGAACTTCTTCAGACAATGATAGACGGAAAGGTATGTAACGCCTTAACGGAAACTCGTTCATCTCAAAAGTGTTTCGTCTGTGGTGCCACCCTCAAGACGATGAACGATGACCCCGCAAAGTTTAACAGCAATCAGGAACATTTTGGCTTTGGTTTATCTACACTTCATGCTTGGATTCGTTGCTTTGAATGCCTTTTACATATCAGCTATAAGTTGAATATTAAGAAATGGCAGGCTAGAAGTGACGAAGACAAAGCTGATATCAAGATTCGTTCCGAAGAAATCAAGTTGATATTCAAAAACGAGATGGGACTCATTGTAGATAAACCAAAGTCAGGATTTGGTTCTTCCAATGATGGAAACACAGCCCGTCGCTTTTTTAAGAATGCTGAGATGAGCGCTCAAATCACAGGATTGGATGTTACTATTATCAAACAATTCGATGTTATTTTGAGGACATTGTCTTCTGGGTTCGAGATAAACTTAGTTGAATTTAATAAATTTTGTCTTGAAACTAGAAGACATTACCTTAGTCTCTATTCGTGGTACTAGATGCCTGCTACTGTACATAAAATATTAGTACACAGTACTGAGGTCATCAAAGCGGCATTGCTTCCAATTGGGCAACTTTCCGAAGAGGCTCAAGAAGCACGTAACAAAGATTGCCGCAGATTTAGGGAGTACAACACCCGCAAGTGCTCAAGTGTTGCCACGAATAGAGACTTGCTGTCCATGTTAATAATAACATCTGACCCTTTGATCAATGACCTTCGTGAGATTCCCCGAAAAAAGCCGGAAAAAATATGTGCAGAACTATTAAAGTTAATCGTAAGCCCGACCGTCATCATATTGTCGCACATTACCACAAAATGATGACGATTCACCAGAAGATTTTGATGATGATTCTGATGATTAGGTTTAGGTAAAGTTAGTTTGTACAGTAGGTATTTATTTATTTAATGCATTTTTGTTGTTTGTATTATTTTTAAATAATTTTTTCTGTTTTTACATATTTTTTTTGTTTTTTATTACAAAATCATACCAAAAACTATTAATAATGCCTCAACATGACTACTTATATATAAAAGCATCGTTAAATATCATAAAATAATATTGTCCACCTAGCATGTTCTACGCGGTACACTGTGCGCCGGGATGACACTGACAGTTCAATCCACGCAAGTCTTCACGGTTATATTTTTAAAGAATCGACGTGCTGATTATTTTATAAGTTAGGTAGTAAATGGTTTGTTACAAGTCTTAATAAAAAAATCCAGTGCCTGAAGCGTCTAAAATACAAAAATGTTGGAATCAAAAACTCAAACTCATTCATTCGTGTAAACAATGTCGACTGTGTTTTGAGACGCAAAAAAACTGATTATTTTTAGATCATTTAGATTTTACCATTGAGAAGTGTTTGATTTTCTAAAAATAAATGTTTAAACAGTAAGTTACGAAAAATTTAACGCAGCTACGAGTAGCTATCAGGCACAGCTTTTATTTTCATAAAATGTATGTAGTGGATTTTCCGTTTCATCTACTTGTGTGTAAGACAAGACACGTGCTAGCATTAGTAGGTAGATGGGTATTATCATATTTATTGAAATATATTATATCACTTGGATGTATACGAGTGTAGAATTATTGATATTTTTGTTTTGGCTATATCGAGGTGGAGATTTAACATTATAACACAACATCACAGTTTGTTTTCCCGGAGTGTAGTTGTACCTATAGTTTACCCACAATGTTTTTTTTATAGGCTATTTTGATAATAACATGACTTATTACACAGTGAATGTTGACTTTTTAATTTTATTTTGCCTGTTAACTTTTTTATTTAAACTTTTCGAACCCAAAAGATACAAAGACGGACTTAATGCCTTAGGCATTCTCTATCAGTCATCCAAGGGTGGCGAAGAGATAAGATAGCAGGTGCTTTGGTTGAAAGGAAAAATGATGAAAAATAATAATATATATATATAGATTTTGATGGTTAAAAAAATGGCATCTATATTTATTGTGTTGAGTATTATATTATTCAAGTAAGATATTATATAAGTATTATGTTAAGTATTAATTATTGTGAATGTGAGGACTTTGTGGGTCTTTGTTTCAGTTTTGATCGTGATCTGACAGTTTGAGTAATTTATGCAGCCTGCCCAAGTGTCCTTTCTTTAAATGATAAAAGATGTATTATCTGTAAATAGGTTTTTAATAACACTTTTACACGTCAAACATATTTTAAAAACTTGATGAGATCAGCGTTTCCTATCTGACTATTCTGAGAAGAAAGGCCGAAACAAACTCAGTGGTCACAGTCTCTTTTAAAATCCAGACATAATCTTGGTCAGGTCATGTGAAGACCATGTGGATTGATGTCTGAAATGGTCTTTTGAGGAAAGAACCACACAGAATGAGTGGACCTGTCCAGTCAGTGCAAGCATTTGTCAGTTGTCATGCAGCTCAACACAGAACTAAAGGAGCTCAACGATTCGACGAACATTACCAAAGGTCCTTTCTTTGGTAATGTTAAACCTATTTACAGATAATAAATCTTTTATCATTTAAAGAAAGGACATTTGGGTAGGCCGCGTAAAGTACTCAAACAGCCAGACCACCGTTTAAAGGAAAAAAGAAAAATACAATGACCCACATAGTCCTCACATTCTCAAAAGTTAAAACAATATTATAATTCAAAACAGTAAATATACAGATGTCATTGTTTTATCTAAAAAGGTACGAACATAGAAAACATCAAAAATAAAAGTTACACAGCAAATTAAACATCAACTTATTGAAGCAGCTCAATCCCAAGCTTTCTTGTCCTCAATATAGCCTTTGACAGTATACTCGTAATAAGCATTCTGGCATAATTTCCGCTTTATAAAAGATTTGAATTTATTAAGGCTTAGTTCTTGAATGTGGCTAGGAAGTTTATTATAAAAACGTATACATTGTCATTTAAACGAGCTAACAATTTTCTTGAGCCTGGTAATGGGAACAACACAATGACGGGCGGGCGTTTTGGGGGACTGTCTTATGTAATTTTGACGTTCGAAAAGTGCTGACTCTCAGCCTAGTTTGAATAAATGACTTTTGATTTTGATTTAGAACAAATTTGTGTTTGTTCCTAGTATTTATTTTGGTATTGTTCGTCAAATTTGCTTGAGTTGTAGTAGTTGAGCTCCGTTAAGCTGCACGATTACTGACATATGCGTGCACTGACTGGACAGGTTCACTAAATCTGTGTGGTTATGTCCTCAGAAGACCATTTCAGACACCGATCTACATGGTCACATGATCTGACCAAGATTGTGTCTGGACTCTAAAAAAACTGTGAACTCTGGTTTTGTTTCGGTCATTCTTCTCAGAGTACTCAGACAGGAAACGCCAACCGCATCTAGTTTAAAAAATATGATTGACATGTAAAAGTGTTTGTATAAACCTACTTAGAAAAATAAAATCATTTATAATTGTTAACATGAATAAATTTTGGGGCAATTTGTTTAGATTGTCATCGACACTCAGGAAGAATATGATTGAATATTATCTATTTATGTTTGAAAATTATATGTTACTAAAACCATAGGTAACTATGTGCATATTTGAGCGGGTCACTGGTATATATATGCGAAGGGTGGGCGTTTTGGACGATTGTCTTATGTAGTTTTGACGTTCGAAAAGTGCTGATTCTTAGCCTAATTTGTATAAAGGACTTTTGATTTTCATTTAATGAAACGTTGTATAAATCAAAAATGTTATTCTTAGTTCGTAACTTTGTAATAATATTTTCAGTTTCGGGGGTTGTTTTGAACCTGTATAAATAAACAATCAAACTGTTATTATTTTACTTTAGATTTACAGCAGAAGTCATTTAGATTCTAGAATCACACAGAAAGTATAAGTTATTCACAACTTAATTATTTACCTCCTACGGCCTCACCCCCACAATAAGTTTGCGCAATATAATTGAATCAACCCTTGCAGTCAAACAATTCATATTTTTTACGCAATAACATTGACGGCCCATAAGCTTCTATGAATCAAAATCACTGTTACAATTATTACCTTATAATTAACTTAACTAAATTTCGGTCTGTTACTGTTAGCGATCTTCCTTTATATCTTTTTTTTTATATTTTTTATTTTTCTTTTCAGATTTTTATGTTTTTTATTACGGGTCTTTCTACATCGTTCTCACATGTTTAATTTCAACAAGACAGATGTAACAAATTTTCTGTAACCATATTATTTAAAAGAGTGTCCATGGAGTTTCTTGCCCGTTCTTCTCCATAGGTACCTACTTCGCTTTGGAATGGGCAACTAGCTTCATATTTTTGACTGACCGACCCCTTGACAATTCAAAAGTGCCTGTAATGGGTTTATTTGAAATAAATGCTTTGAGTTTGAGTTTGAGTTTATCTTTACGGCGGACCCCAAACTAGGCAGCGCCTGTATCTTGGGGACCAGATTTGTTTATGTGTATCTATGTTGTGTGTGTGTCTATGTTTTTGCGTGAGCAAAACCTGCGCAATACTTAACCTACAAGGTGCAACCAAAATCTTGTGCAATTAAAATTAAACTCCCGGCACGCCTTACAACTTTGCAGATCTTAGGCAACGATCAATTATATTGCACAATATCACGATGTGTCGATCATCAACTAATTCGATAATGGGCATAACAAAACTATTCATAGTATTAAATAGTTTCAGATATAACGGGAGTAAGCAGACGCTCTAAGCAGCCGAGAGTCACTTGTACTCCTCGTCGTTGAAATCTTTTTTTTTGAACTGGAACATACCTGGGAACCTTCTGGTTACGGAGATATTGAATGTCAAAGGCAAAATGTATTGCGTGAGTTACATTGCGCACTACCGCAAACAGCAAACTTTCACACCAAAAATAAAAGTCGAAACGACTTTTATTTCCTGTACCAGCATTTTTTTTTTCGTGCAATAATACTTAGTTTGATAAACAGAATAAGAAGTTGACGGCTCTGTGAATTAAAACGTAATAAAAAAAATCAAAATCAAAATATTTTATTTCACATAAACCTACATGGGCACTTACGAAATGTCAGATTCTAGATGCACGGTTCCAATTGGTCGTTTCCTATAGAGAAGAGCCGGCAAGAAACTCCATAGTTACTCTTTTAAAAATATTTGTCTTTTACAATGTTTTTTAATTACGTGTTAATAGGTATGGGAGGACAGTGTAGGCCTGTCAACAAGTACCATATGATAAACAAATCGACAATGGTCTATAAATTTACAATCCACAAGGCCTACGACGTTCTCACATTTACAAAATATAAAATAATCTAATAAAGTAAAATCAAAAACTAATTAAAAATTGTAGATAGATAATGTCAAATAATGAAAATATTATGTCAGAGTTATGTAAATTATGAATGTACTACTTACTAATACTCAAACAAAAAAAAAAAAAACTTTTTACTAGAAATCGCGTCGTTTCAAAGGCGATGTTTGCAACTTGCAAGAAAAAATATATCTTTCCGATACTCGACTACAGCAAATAAAACTCAGTGCTTACTCGCTGAGAGGTAGATTAAAAAAATATATATATTTACCAAAGCAAAGACCAAAACCTCATTTTAATTCTCTTATTTAACTTAAAAATAATTTTAATGCGAATTCCATTTACAAATTCGACGTCAGATTTCAGAGAATAAATGAGCCCGCCTCCGACCTGATGGTCTCCAGGTCTCCGTACTCAGTAGTAGTCGCGCGGCCGTCGAGAGCGCACGACACACGATGCTCCAATAATGCGGACGCTTATATTATTATACATCGCGTCTCTAGTGCAGTGCTATAGAAGTGAAGTGAGGGGTGTGCGACATGGTGGAAGGAGTCTCATACGACATGGGCGGTCCAGGGTTCACTTCGCGCGGATGCACGGCCGGGCCCGAGACCTGGTCGCGCAGATTGAAGCTGAAAGAAGTAGTGAGTTAGGTAAAGTGGTACTTTTTTGTACTTTTTAGTACTAAGCGCTCAATTTTACGAAGGTAAAAAATGTTCTTTAATCCGTCATGGTACGATATCAGAAATTTATTTATTTATTTATTGAATACTTTCGCACAAGCATGTACAATCTGTAAACTATTTCGCCAGCATTTGGTAATGTTACGCCAGACAATTTAAGTACTTACGTTATCGATACTTCATATCACTTTTATTACATACTTAGGTTTGTTATAATGCTAAAAAAATTATGTTATGTTAATTTAATAACAACTCTTGGGAATCTTTGAGGAATTAACTAATGATAGGAATTAGCTTATGATAATATTTTATCGTCTAACAATTAAATTGTACTATACGGATGCTGTTTTTTTTTAAATAGTTTGGTAGCTAATAAGTGTACTGTACATTACATTGCTTAAAACTGAGGTACTGATACTACATATACCACTTAAAAATCGAATGGTAAAGATTAGTCCTTATGTTTTTTTAAATGGATAATTTTGGAATACATCTTTTTTTTTTTATTAAGATTAAGTTAAGCAAATAAGTATAAATTCCCACAATATGATGCGTCTCATTTTGTTGTTATTACAGTGCAAAACTTAAACCATTTTTTATATATTTATAAGACCCAACACCAAAATTCAAGCCACTGACAACATTCAAAACAGGTGAATTTAGGTGAAATTGTAAGCATAGACCACACCGATGTACCCATTCACAAAATATTATTTGAAACTTTAGTAAATTGAAACTTTAGTAAAGTAGACGATTATGGTGGGAGCACCATCGTAAAATAAACAAAAGAAAATTATCCACCCGGTACCCACTGACATAATCAAGACTTATCTTCAATGCCTGTCTTATAAGGGATGCGTAGCTATTCATCATTTGTCAGACATATAATCTCTTCACCACCCTCACAGGCCTGAACACAAATCATTTCACGTACTCCGACATATAGATACACCATAAGAGAGACAATTATAGATCCATCCTTCCAAATTTTAAAATAAAACAAGTTTATATTTTAAATTAATTCATGGTTATAATTTAAAATAAATAATTTAGGAGACTTCTTAAATTAGTGTTTGATACGTCCTTTAAAAAAAAACCTAAATGTTCAGTACATTATTATGAATATAAATTTGGGGCCCAAGAAAACTTTGGTACCAAACTAGGCACAGCCTGTTGGCTGTGCCTAGTTTGGTACCAAAGTTTTCTCCATTTTGTAATTTCAGTGTAACGTTTTTTTTAATTTACTTTTGCTTCCGAATTTCGATTTCTGACTTACACCCGTGATAGTGGTCCTTATGCTCCGGGTTCTTAAATCACACAACGATTTATTAATCTTAGTGCAAACTTAGTACTGCAGATACGAAGACATGTGGATAAGTCGTAGTTTAATCTTGAGATGCATGCTACTTATCGATTTTATGGTCAACTAGCTTTTGCCTGCACGCATGGAGGTCGGATATTATCCCACGGAAACGTACTACCGTGGTAAAAAGTATCCTATGTTCTTTTAGGGTCTATATTCGAATACGTTCAGCCGTTTTAGAGTGACAGCGTCACAAACAAACTCACTTTCTCATTAGAACTTGACAACGCTGCATTCAAATTCAAATTTGAAGTTCTGTAATCGATTTTAATTTCCATGTAGGTACATCTTAATTGGTTATACTAATGAACCACTTAGCACCAGGCAACATGAGATTTGACATGAATTAATTACTGTTCATAGAATTAATTACGGTTCAGTGTTGATCCTTTTGAATCCGGATGCTTAAGCCGTGTTTGGAAACCGATCTTATGACATGTAAGCCATTATATTAAATGTAGAGATAATGATGGCTAAGACGCTGGGATTAAAATTAAATAATTGGTATTAAAGGTGGGTTTATCCCAAATGAGCGAATGAACATTCCATCCTGACTGTCAAATTCTCTCCGTGTAAACAGTGGAAGAGAGACGAAAGAAATTTTCGTAGTTCGATTTAAAAAAGTATCAAGAAAATCGAAAAAAAAATCTTCTGGTTCTATGTTCACTTGATCTAAATCGATCTTAATAATTAATGATGTATTTTTTTTACAAAGCATCTTTTTGAGGTGTTACTCCCAATCGTCATTTTGAGCGTCTTTAATACTTACGCTGCTAACCCATGCAATTTTGGCAGTATAACACTATAACAATAACATTGGCAGGCAATTTGGGAGTCTCAGCCTGGTATGGTGTTCCCCATTCAGTAGATAAAGGATCATCTAGTTTTTTGTTGCAAATGTTGGTTACATATCCTCATGTAACCAACATTTAAAGCCAGGGTTTGACATTTTTAATGGTGTTAAAAGATGCACATACAAACGTGAAATTAAAATTGTTTAAGTTGATAATGTCAAACTGTAACTTTAATTTAGATACTTTTACATAAGACTAAAAACGCATTAGAATTATAATAGGTACATACACAAATAAAATATTGCGTAACCGTGGGTTTAATTCTGTGAGTAGCTAAGAAACGGTTCTGCAATTACAAAGATAATTTGAGGTGTGAAGTCATTGTTCCTAAGACCAATAAAACGATGTTTATATTTCTATAGAGATTTTTCCAAGGTACTGATCATAATTTATCTGCTTTCTTTGTTTTGGGTGCTTTTGTGAGACTGAAGATTTAAGAAAAAACCTACAAATAAGATTAAAACAACGCAACATAAATAAAATAACATAACGATAATGGAAACTTTCAGAGTGAATTTGACTGTGTTGTGTGCCTGTGTAAGTTTAAGTGAGTTAATTTGTGAACGTGTGGCGGTTGAAGTTTTATGTGAGATAATGTGTAAGTAATAAGTTAGAGAAATCAATAGATTTTCAGTTGATGCATAGTCGATTGTTTTGAGCCACTCACAGAAACCTTACAACCACTTTTGGGCCTCTGGTAGATTGAGAGAGCCGTGTTTGCCTTGTTTTAGAAGAATGAACCGAGAAAGCATAGAATTTGTGGGAAAAGAGGATTTTAATTATGTGATTATGGCTTAACGTACCCTTCCTGCGTTTTCCTTTAAGAAGGTCCAAATTGTACATCAACTGGGAGTGTTTTTAAAGATTATGTTCAGTGAAAAGGTCTGTCTGACTATCAAGACATCCCGTTTGAGTAAACATGTGCAATAGGGACTCGAAAAAGAAGTCAAGCTCCAACCTTGAGAATTGCCCGCTGCGCTCTTTCAACCTCCAAAATGTAAGTTTTTGCGGTCCCTCCCCACGAAGCTACGCAATAGTTATTAAGAGATTGACAAAAGGCAATATATACCATTTTGATTGTGTGAAGATCAGCAATTTCTCTCTTGTCTTTAACATATAAATAACTTTTCAATGTCTGGTCACAAGAACTCCCAGATGAGATTTGATTTGATGAAGAACAATTGAATACGGCAATATACATTGTAATATTAAATCTTTTACAAAATGAATTAAACATTCTACCGGAGGAGGAACGAACTAATATAATTTTACAATAAGACGGTGCTCCTGCTCACAATAGTAGAATTTCCAGGGCTTTACTTACTTACATTATTGAAAATTTCAATGGATGGATAGGTACACTCGGGACGATTAGATGGACTTCAAGAAGTCCAGATCTGACGACTCTGGACTAATTGTTTATGGGGTCATGTACCAAATATTATTGACAAGTGTCTTTTGAGACTGTGGAAGAGCTAAGGGTTGAGGTAGAAAATTTTATTAGGAGCAATACTGTCAACACGTTGCAGAAGGCCACAAGAAGTGAATTCCAAAAAATGTAAAATTTGTGTATAAGTAACGATGGGCTACTACTACTTTAAATTGTAATTT
Organism: Dasypolia templi; assembly: GCA_963555695.1. Classification (NCBI taxonomy): domain Eukaryota; kingdom Metazoa; phylum Arthropoda; class Insecta; order Lepidoptera; family Noctuidae; genus Dasypolia; species Dasypolia templi. The sequence continues at coordinate 3,414,189 of OY743145.1, forward strand.
TTTATAGATTAAGTATCAATGTCTTGCTAGGTAATATGGTTTTCTTTTTTTGGTAAATGGTTTTCTTTTTTTGGTAAATGGTTTTCTTTCATGTTTCCGTGTCCTTAATAAAATTAACGTTAGATTTCATTATCTTTTTTATTTGTAAGACAAAATGAGAGAGATTTAATCCTGAACTTAATCCTATCGATAAGTAAAATAAAATTGCGAGTGTTCATTATCAATATTTTTGCTGGCTCGATTGCCCGTTTAGATAAGCTTGTCGAGAAATCAGTGAACACAGTTTTGTTTTTTTATTTTTATAAAGGAATGTTTTCTTTTAGTGAAATAATCTATCTTAACGATTTACAGGGCCCATTGATGTTTTCTACCCTGTATATTAAATACAATTAAATATAAAGGAAAAAAAGTAATAGCATATTGGGCATAAAACAATTCGTCAATGGGAAAAGTGCCCAAAACGCTGGCAGAGTTGCCACGTTGGATGGCAATGCTGATTCTTTGACCCAAAAATAGGCTGACTTGAAGAGTTGGCCAACCGCTTGGCGATGTTCCGAAATACTCGATCAACACAATTGATGTGTTTTAAATATTGCCAACGCAGAGTAATAGAATAGAATACTCTTTATTTTGCACACCACACCACATGAATTAAAGATATAAATGTAGAAATACATAAGGTGATACAATGGGCGGTCTTCACGCTAAAAGTGATCTTCATTCGATCTATATTGCTTAGTATAGCTACTGGGCTATACTATATTTAAAGGTGAGCCTCCTGCAAACCTTTGAATGACACAGAATGGAATCATAACACTGAAGTATTTTATCAAGGCAACACACGTACTGCAATGGTTATTCCATACGAATGGAAACGAAAGAGACGTCCGACAAAAGATAAGGGTACAGTTACCTTTAATTACTATAGGACGTGCATATTTTCAATTGCAGCTGCGGCAAAACAGATTGGAAATGTTGTAACCATTCCCTGATCTGCTTGTGTGTTAAACCATCAAATTATTTGTGCAACTCAATTATTAACTCATTGAGACCGCTCATCCCCAAATCGAAAAAACCTTGAAATAAAAGTATGTAGCAAGATCATTGGAATACCTAACATTCCAAAGAAAATCTCTTGATCCCCATACTTTGAAATTGAGTTCAAATCTCATTACATTTTCATTCAATCACGTTTCGAAGCAAGAAGATAAAACTCCGGAGATTATGTCACGGACGAAGTAACTTATTATACCGGATTTCAGCTCTCGGACGAATAAGGAGGAATCCAAACTTTTGGCAAACTTCAAATTTATTCGGTGGCTGGGAATACGTTCGTGTGTGAATTTTCCATTAAAGCATAGCCTGTGTTATTAGCGGTGCGGTCTCCAGCTAAATAGGTCATCCCCTTTGAGCGTAAGAGGATGCGGGGTGTCAACTTGGGTGGCCGTTTTAACTTCGAATTAGAGATCGAAAACCTTTTTTTTGGTATTTAGATTTTGTTTACCAGATGGATCTTAAATACGGATATTTTTTTTTGGCAAGCCATGTCGTTATCAAGTGCTAGTAGCAGATTTTTGGCTTAAAAAACCACTATAGTGTGGTCTGACCTTACCACACAATGGTGTTTTTTAAGCAAAACAAATGAATGTCTAGACCCGATCAAACTGGTCAGGACTTGTAAAAGGTATCTCTAGTTCTTCTTAACCATGGATACTTTTTCACAAGTCCCAACCGGTATAAATTTAATAACAACTAAAGAAAATACTGCGAAGCCTATAGTGTAATATTTTCGATGTCAATTGCAAATATTTAGATGAATACTCAATAACTGTAAATAATATTGTATCATTTAAGTATTTTTGGAAGGGAATTATTAGAGCTATCTCCTGAAAGTTTTAATTGTGATTTCGTCTGATTTTCGTGTATTAATTTGAAATAGAAAAAAGTCTACGTATTAGTCCAAATGAATAACTACTGCATTGCTATAGAACAGGTTTCGTACAAACCCAATGTGTCTGATAAGAAAAAGTTACCTGCATATAACAATAATACACCTAAAATAAGAAATTTAAAAAAAATACATGCTTCAAGAAATACGTTAATTGGCATCTCAACATATGTACATACACCTAGTACTACCAGTACCTTACTAACGAACATAGAATGTTTCAAAATTCATGATACCCCGTCTCTTTGAGGCTTCGTGATATTCATACCCTGCCTTATCTCGTTAGAGCCAAAATACGGACAAAAAGTCTGGGTGATTACCTAAAAATGCTTTTATCTTTGTAAAGTAAAAAAACTGGATGTAAAGATTTCACAGGGTGGATGTTTTTAGGGTTCCGTACCTCGAAAGGAAAAACGGAACCCTTATAGGATCACTTTAATGTCCGTCCGTCCGCCTGTCTGTCTATCAAGTCCCTTTTTCTCAGGAACGCGTGGAGGTATCAAGCTGGAATTTATATGGAATACTCAGGTCTACTGTCCCTTGGAGCTGTAAAAAAATCAAAAGATACAACCATTTATGCCGCAAATTTCCTCAAATTTTCAACACTCGCAAGGGAATCAAATCTTCCCGTGAACTTAGAATCTTGAATATTGGTACGAAGCAACGTCTTATAGCACATAAAGGAAAAATTGCGAAAACCGTAAATTTGTTGTTATATCATATAATAACAGTATTTTTACTTAACTTTTACTTATTTAACTATAGCATTGTACGGATCCCTCGGTGCGCGAGTCCACCTCGCACTTGGCCGGTTTTTTTTAAACAAATGCTTTGATATGCCTTACACGACATGAGAGGCTTTTGGCTGAGTAAAAACAGTCGCACGCGTCGATCGATCAGGTTAATTTACGCTTGCCGCGATTGTAACGTGCATGGGTGGACCATCTTTATAATACCATGACCCATGGAGGGCCTTGGAAAGCACGTTGTGCTGTTGGTCCCGGCTGTCATTCGTGGATCTTAGATAGTCGTTACGGGTCGTCAGAAGCCCGAAAGTCTGACAACCAGTCTCACCATGGGGTGTCGTACTACCTAGTATCTGTGTTGTGCAGGTTTGATGGCCAGCTCCATGTAAAAGTAAAATACTGGTATCAGCTGCATCCGGCTAGACTGGAACCCGAGCACAACATAGTTGGTACATCACATGGATAATTCTCTGATAATTTTGTTACTATCTAAATAAAAATGGTAGAAAATCAGCAGTTGTCGAATTTTCTTTGTTAAGAAAGATTAAAAACTGCTGATTTTCTAACCCCTCTGTTGTTTCTGATGTTTCAGGGGGCTTAGAAAAAATTCCACATTTCAATGTTATTGTAATTAGTACTCTGCAGGGCCTTCTCTGTATAAATGGGGCCTCATATATACAGAGAAGGACCGAACATTGTCGCTTACTTTTTAACTTCGTAGAAAAATATTAATTTCGTTTTTTATTCACGTTTACTTTTCCTTCTGTTAGAAATCTTAGAAAACATTTGGGCATTTCAAAATATTGTTTATAGAACAATATTTGGACAATATTTGGCTATGTGGACACATTTACGAAAGTATGTAAGGTAAAAAACCGGTAAGATATTTTTACCATCAATAAGTCAAAAAACATATAATAAAATCTAAGTAGTCTTCAACACATCTGAGATTTCAGCCTACTGCTCCACTGAAACTGAATTATTAACGAGTAACTAAAACATTTACTAAAGGATTGAGTTCCAGCCGTACTGAGAATCGTCAAGGTATAAAATCTTGAATACTTAATGTTCCATGAAATACTTAACACGGTTACAACAAATGCAATAGTACGTTTTCTTCTTTTATTTTGTATGAATTGGTTGTCAATTCTTCAGACCTATAATTGTCTTTGTTTTATTCTCAAAACAGTACGTCTACATGATAATAAACAAATCAGACCTCAGGAAATTTAAATCGTTAATTTGGTTCTTTATTATTATTAATTTTAACGTTCGAAAAGAGCTGTTTCTAAGCCTAATTTGAAAAAAACTTGTTCTACTGTTTTCTTGAAATGTTAAAGCCATTCAATCGCAATAACAAACGTTACTAAGCAATACAATTACTTTCACTACCTTCGCACAATTCTCTTCATAAAATACAATTCTCACTGTATTATTATCCTGTCTATATAAACAGCTGTTCCTGCCCTTCATTGAAGATTGTACTCGTTCTTTGATATTGTAGCAAATTGGAAAATACACACCAAGGCCGAGCATCTCTTAACGCAGCCTTCAGACAATTTCTTTGTTTATTTATTGAGAAGTATTAGTTCTAATTTCAATATCATTCAGATATTGGCACCTTTAATCAATTAACTCAAGCTTTCGTAGTCCACTGCTAGTTGGATCACCATCTCAGACACAACTCTGCGTGGGTATCATTTGGGCTAACCAAGATCATGTACCTATAGACTTTAAAAGAGTCACAGTCTCTTCTACGTTTCTTTCGGTCTTTCTTCTGGCAATGACAGTACCTAGTCAGATATGAAACACCGACCTCATCTAGTTTTAAAAAACATGATTTGCTTTTCATGCGTAAAATTTATTTTTTTAAACTTATTTCCCGAAAGAAATATTTGTATACAAATTAACGTCTCATTGCCCATTCTCTACGACATTTTATTTTTAAGAAAGGAGATGAATTTCCTTTACGTGGCTGGACCCGTAACTAATAATAAAACCAATCTCAAAAACAACCAACCACAAAAATCTTTTAAATGGTTCATGAATTTTATCTCGAACTAACACTTCGTCCGCGACTTTGTTCGCGTGGATTAAAAAAAAAAAAAGTTGCCCATGTTCATCAGACATAATTTCGGCTTCTAATGGTAAAACAAATTTTCAAATCGTTCCAGTAGTTTCGGTGCCTATTCAAAACAAACAAACAATCTAATCTTTCCTCCTTATAACATTAGTATATATCAGTCACAGAACGCGGAAAAAACAAGAGAAAACTTTAGATGAACATGCCACGGTGAAGTGAATGGGCGAATACACGCTTGTGTTGACTGTAACTATATTGTCAGTCAGCATGGCATGAAGAGTGTCCAATGGGTCGTAAATTTAAGTGCTATTTGCATTTATGCAAGTTTATGCGAGAAGGTTTTATTGGTTGCGAAGTCGGAAACGAAGCTGATTTGTTGGAAGCACGTGTTGGGAGTGTTGATTTGAATATTATTTTATGCTAGCTTTAACTGTCATGTCGGAAAATATCCCACGGGATCGTACTACCGGGATTAAACGTAGCCTGTGCCATTCGTTCCAGGTTCTAAACTATCTGCGTGTCCGTTTAACCGTTTTTGCGACAACCCGGAACCGTCAAATAATCGTAAAACTATTATTCCAGCATCAGACTTGTTCTTACACCTCGAAGTAATTATATGTATGTCTTTTTTGTGCGGTAAATCATCAAATAACTTCTCCCGCACCGGGTGGAGCGGGAGGGCGTGTCAAACTTTTACTGACTAAAACCCATCCGTGTTCCTTCAGTTGCCTGTGCCGGGGCCACGGTATCTCTTTCGAAAAACCCTTGACCTTGGCAGGATTAATGTATGTCTGACTTCGTAACTAAAACAGGAATAAAAGTTCTATTGAAAGACGTTGTTATTGAATGGTTCATCAAATTTATTAAAAGCTAAATTATAATCTAGATATGTGTAAGGTAGGTACTGACCGAGACAAATACGACTGATATCTATTTCTATGCATAACAGCCTAAAATGTTGCCACTTCTGGAACACAGGCCTCCTCTCAATGAGAGGGAACGGGCTTCTATCCACCACGCGGGCCCAGTGCGGGTCATTTCTATGAATAAGGTATAAATCGCAATAAGAGCTAATCACATTGTTGGGTTTGACGAAATTCTTACTACTGCATGAAATGTTGACAGGTTTGATAAACAGTTAGGTGGTTCGCACACATCGCAGGAACATCTAAAAACCCCAACATATGTACAGGACACCGTAGCTCTATAGTTACCAAAAACAACCTTACTGCTATGAAATAAAGGCGTTGTTAATATCAAATTGATGCCCTGATATTCTCATTTCCATTTAAACTGAGTAAACATCTTATCGCTTCGTCATATCAGGGAGTGACCTAACACTTCAGCTAATTAATCAAAACCCTAGAATTTGATGATAATCGACAAGTGAGATAACTATGAACGAACAGTTCCACGCGAGTAATTATTATTCTTGTCTACGCTTTTAACATTATTTAGGCCTGTTGGTAACTGAGTGACATTATAAATTATTTAAAAAGATATTTTATTCGCCTGCTTAGCGTCTGGAAATTTCCATCACAAGGCATGGTTTCGTTTTAGTGTTATAAAGTAATATAATATCTTCTATTATGTAAATTAATATGAGCTAAAGGTTTTTTTCTAAAAATAAGATAAAAGGAAATATTAGGATACCTTAGTTTAGTTCCCTTACGTCAGAACACTGAAAGCCTACATATTTCAATAAAACACGTATTATCTCCTAATTCCGATCCACAGAAACCTTTAAAAACTCACTGTTTGCGAAATGATTCGCGAGACGAAACTAAAGAAAAGTAGATAAAAACTAAAGACGCCAAAAGTTTGTTTGTGTTAGTTCACAAATTGTAATACTTGGCATATATCTGAAGTTATGCGACAATATTTGGAGTTTACGCTTTAGGGATCTATCACATAAGCGACTTTTGAGCGGAGGCGATGAGCGAAAGATAACCGCCGCCGCGAAGAAAGTTTCGGGAAAATCCCAGCCAACAAAAAGGATATTAAGTGTTTTTGTACAGGAAGATGCGAAACAGTGAGTTCTTTTGTTAATTATATTGTTGATTTTGTCAGTTTTGCCAAAGTCCCATTTGATAAATGATAATTGATTTTATATCGGTACGTCAATCATATTTTAAAAACTAAATGAGATCGGCGTTTCCTATCTGACTGCTCTGAGAAGAAAGACCGAAAAAAACTCAGAGGTCACAGTCTCTTTTATTAAAGTCCAGACATAATCGCAGTCAAATCATGTGATGCACATGTAGATTGGTGTCTGAAATGGTCTTTAGAGGAAAGAACCACACAGATAAAGTGGACCTGTCCAGTTCGTACACGCATTTGTCAGTAATCATGCCACCTCAGAACTTAAGGAGCTCAACGATTCGACGAACATTAACAAAGAAAGGACATTTGGGTAGGCCGCATAAAGTACTCAAACTGCCAGACCGCCATTAAACTAATTGAAAGAAAGAAAAGGCCCATTGAAAGGCTTCATTATGGTTGTGTGACTTTAATAGTGATAAATATAAATATTGAGATATAGAGGAAGGCCAAAGAAAATATGGATGGACTTTGTGAGGAATTAAATAAAAGAGAAGGGAAAAAAGCTTGTCGGTTGACATGAGATAATGGAAGAAGAAAACATATTGCACCGACCCCAAGTAACATAAATCAGGGCAGAACGATGATGATGTTTATGAATTTCCAATGGAGTGCCACTGACACCCCATTTGAAAAAGTTGGTTGAATTTGGTAATCTTGTAGAGGTATGAGGAACAGGGTGTATAGTTCATTCATACTCTATGGTATAGGGAGGATCCTCTGACCAGACATTTGATTTCGGGACGTTGTATATAAGCTAGTTGCCCGGTAAACTCTGCTTGCGCGATGCAGCATTTTGCGTGACGTCAGTGTCATGCGTAGATTGCATGTGGTGTTGTAGATGCCGCCACAATCTCGTACATAATGACAAGTCGTAATCTCCTATTATTAGGACATTTCATTTAAACACTGACACGCCATTATGAATTTAATAGTTTTTTTTTTTGCACAACGGTAATGACGTTGTCTTAGTATGGTTGGCATAATTACCAATGATTGAAAAGATCAGACATGACCCGAAGACTGTAATCTGCCTTAGCATTACTTTCATGATGATGTAACATTGAAGCGGTCGTTTTGAGGATTAAGTCTAGTAGTAAAAGGTTACGATAATGTCGTTGTTCAAAACCAGAAAAATTAAGCTATTTGTATGCTTAAATTGAAGCACTAAAACAGAAAAGAAAGATTATTATAAGGGCTACGTATCTGCGGTCGTGTGACACTGATCTAAAAACTTGACTTATAAAATCTTAAGTGTGTCATCAATCAGCCTACAGATTCGTCTAGATCTCTCACAAGTTCGTTTCAGTTCAATCGTTAAGTTAGTTGAGTAAGATTTGTTTGCCTTTATTGTTGAAGTGACAGTGATAAACTTAAGGCTCTTTTTGTTAAAGTATAAATACTAAGAGTTTTAAAATTCGATTCAAATAAATTAACTTGATACTGAGCTTAAGCTTTGAGATTTTATGTATCATAAAACCTGAATGCTAGTCTATCTTTGGAGTTACAGTGCTGTCCAATATAAACAGGTTTGAGGTAACCTCATAGAAAAATCAAGGGGGTTATGATTGAGTCTTTTGAGGTGGTCGGAAACTAGATGCTATCATCTAGTTTTATTGAATAATGAAAGTAAACTGTGAAATTCAAACTTCTTTTGTAATTCAGTTCAATTTTGTATACACGTTAAGGGATAATCTTGGTTGGTGTGGATTATAATCTATATTATATACGACACAGCGTCGTAAAAATAAAACTTCAGTATTGACCTTTGTTTGCTGACATTTTTCTAAAATTGGTGAATGCAGTTTGCAATCATTCGAAAAGTTAATGGCCTCTTTAAGTTAAGGGTTCTTTAGAACGTTTTCCTGTAGCTAAAACGGTTCAGATAATTTACCCTGTAAATATTACGCATGTGTATGTAAAAGGTAGGTATATAATTCAGTCCCATCTAGTAAGCTCCTGCAGAAGAAGTTCAGAAAAGGCTAGGCAAGGGCTCTAGTATTCTATCTTGTTATCAATAAAGTTTATTCATTTAAATCACATTTAAAAAAACTAGCGGACCGGAAAAAAAAACGCACTTCATACCGCCTGCTTTTTTTTTGTAAAATTTTTCTCTTGTTTAAATATTTATTCTGCTATTCCGGGCGGAGGAAAATCCACCAAATTAAAGATCGTAAGAATCGGTCAAGCCATTCTTGGATTGTAAATTATGTAACTAACCCGACTTTGTTTTAAATATGTAGATTATTTTTTTGCGAATTAACCCGATAACTTTTAACTTGGCAAATCGTAAATGAAAGTTTAGGGACGCAAATAATAATGCATTCTATGTAACAAACCCAGTGTTATTTTAGTATTCACACTTTGTCACCTCAAAATTCAACGAAGCAATTTAAAAATTATAACACTACACCATTTCAGTTTTTCTAAAAGAACAAACTTTAATAATAGGCTGTAGGAAGCTAAATTAACTCGCGTTCCGGAAAACGAAAGTTATTTTTTCAGTTTTTAATGCAACCGTTTTAAACTGGTTTCGTGATATACTGTAACTGTTTCCAATTAAATAGGGAGGTTAAATTTATGTATGACTGTGTTCTATGATTTACATTGGGGTATCTTTTGACAGCAGTGGTCACCCAGTATCAGCCCTGAATTCCAAGTGGAGTGAGTCGTGAGTTCAAACACTGGCATAACTTCACTTTGTGTATTTAATTTAATCGCCACTGGCTCTCAAAACGGTAAGGAAATAAAAAATAAATGGCATGTCCTAGAAACAACCCTACTTAATATTATAAACGCGAAAGTTTGTGAGAATGGATATGGATGTTTGTTAATCTTTATATGTATGAGTATGGATGTTTGTTACTCTTTATATGTATGAGTATGGATGTTTGTTACTCTTAAAAACTACTGAACCGATTTGGATGAAACTTGGCACAGAGATAGCTTATAACCTGGATTAATACATAGAGTACTTTTTATTCTGATACTCCCACGGGATCAAGATTTATGCGGGTGAAACCGCGGGGAGCAATTACTTAAAAATAATTCGCAGACATTAATGTGACATCCAACAAACCGTACTGAGCCCGCGTGGCCTGTGTCCCAGCTGTGGGAACGTTTGCTTTTATTCACGACTCAGTTGATTTTGTATACCGACTTAGCAGCCCTTTAAATCATTACATAATGCGCCATCTAATTATTATGTAATTATTCAGGTAGAACAATAACAATCACAGTATGTCAAAACGTCAAACCTATTTTAAATAACAGCTGCGCGACAGATTATCAAAGACTAACGGCGCGTGAGCTTTCAATGCCCGGAATGTTACCATTTTATAAATATTGTTTATTTTATTTATTATGTTGGACACTTATCCAATAATTATGTGTACGTATTTTATTTTATCTTAATCTTAGCGTTTGCTACACTGGTCGATGTCATTCAACGCCGGCTGTAGCTGAAAACCAGCGCTGGGGCTGTGTCTCGCATAGGGTCGTAGCATTAAGCTGAGCGATGACCGTTTTGCGTGGATGTGACGCATATTTTCCCCCAATTTGTTCTCTTTGGTGTTTGTATTCGATCACTGCGTCATGTTTACCGCAAATAACCGGTTTTTCTATCTTTCTCTAAAAATTAACCCCGTGTTCGAAAAATAACATTTATATCGTCTTTCAGTGAGATACTCGTAACCAGTCAGTTAGTTACGTAACAAAACATTAAGAGATAGCATGGCTTATAGATATCATAGTAAATTATAAGAAAAGCAGGTAGTCTTTGTTGTAAACCTTGTTTTCGAAAGCATTTGGTTCAATATAAAATGGGTGATCGAAGGTTGAAGACAATGTATGGTCAAGATCAGAAGCTAACAAATATGTTTGCAGTATGAAAACGATACTCCAGTTCAGTATTCAAAAGGTGTCAACGGGACCCGCTGTCTGTCCGTCCGCCCGTCGGTCTGCCTGACAGCGGACTGTATCTCATGAACCGTAATAGGTAGACAGTTGAAATTTTAACATGAAATAATAAAAATATAATAAAGTTAATAATTACTGGGGCTCCGTGTTTATACGTGTTTTTTTGGCATTTTTTGACACACACATGTAGTAAACATGGAACCCTTGTAGTTCCGCTATGTTCGTACGTCCGTCTGTCCGTCTGTCCATCCCTACGTCCGTCTGTTCGTCCGTCCGTCTCTACGCAGCTTAGCTCAGAGCCTCTTAGTATTAAAAAGCTGTAATTTCGCATTGTTATACGTATTAGTCACGCCGACAAAGTGGTTAAATAAAATCTCATAAATTTTAAATGTTTGTTTATAATAGTTGTATAGTTTCAACCTTACCCAAACCAATTATGAGGTCGACTATACCTACAGGCCCTATATTATACTCTTTTAAGTGTGGCACATAAACTTCGAACTTTTTGAGGTACATCAATAAAGAATGCAAACAGAAAAACATTTTAAGTTAAACCGAATAAATCTGCAAACATTTTATTCTGCTCTAGATAACATGAAAGTATACAGTTAACGTTTTACAGTTGCGATGTGTAAAAGTCGTACACGTAGATATTCTTTTGTATGCAAGATACAATGAAACTGTGTTAGTAATAAAAATGAAATGTATGATCTGCTACGAACGCGTAGTAGGCAGGCGTAGCCTCGTAGCGGCGTAGAGCTTTCGTAGCCAGATGATCAGTGCTATAGAATGCGAGAAATAGAAAATGTTCTGTATTTATTTGGATTTATGTGAGAAGTGACTTTAAGTGAACCATAGGGATAAAAACGAAACGAAATAAGATGAAAAACTATCCATTGATTTTTGGACACGAGGCATTCAACCAAAAAGGTGTTATTTAAAAAATGCAAAAAAAATACGCTGCTGTTGCTGCCTTGCATTTATTGTATTTTAAGAATGAGATGGTGAAGTCATTGTTTATTTTCTTCATCGGCTCAAAAGGGAATAGAATAGAATATAGTTTATGGTTGCTGCCGATGGGGACCTAAACTAAAATTGGGCAAAAGCGTGTTATGTTTTACAGAATTAGTACAAAAAGTTTTTAAAATATTTATGTCAACAAAATGTCACTAGAACCTCTTCACAGATATTTTAACTATAACCCATTTTACACTTACTCAGAAAACACGATAAATAAAAACAACGCCGCCATTATAATTAAAAAAGTGTTTAAATAAACATTGCCCCTCCAGCCTTCTGTTACAAAATGACTTCCAACTCTGGAAGGCTTTCACAAAAAGGTTGCAACTTGTTAAAATAATTATTCGCTGGGAATTGTTTTAGCTGAAGTTCTGAAAAAGAAATGAATGAAAAAATCGTCAATGTGTGAACAGTGCCTTAAAACAGACGTTGACTATCATTCGTCTTTTGTTTTATTTTTAAATTGTTGTAAAAAAACACAAATCATTGTTACAACTTATATACCTAGATATAAATATTGTAAAAAAATAACAAGTCGGTTTTAGGGGTTAGAAACTCAAAAGAAAAAAAATCGAACCCTTATAGGAGTCCTTTGTTGTCCGTCTGTCTGTCTGACAATATGTCATGACCATTTTTTTCAGGAACGCGTGGAGGTATCAAATGAAATCAATATAAAATACGTAGTCTACGTTCACATAGAGCTAATAAAAAAACAAGCTTCTAAGTCAACGCAATAGAAAAATACGGCGATTTTTGCGACATATTTTGATACTCGCAAATATATCAAAACCTGGACATAAAGGAAAAAGTCTGAGATTTGTTAATTTGCAGTTTTATCACATTGCGATTACAAACTTATGTTTGCAGTTGGAGAATTAACCGTGACGTATATCGATGTATGTGAGAACGTGTTTATCAAATTCAATTTAAGTTTTATCTTGGTATAAATTCATGACAACTACGGAACGCTTAATCGCGAGTGGTTCGAGACGCACGTAGCCGGTTTTTTTTTTACCTATTTGTCGATGATTATAGAATTTATTTCGTAACGTTAATGTGTATAATACATTAATATTTAACTCTTGTATAGTACAGAAACACCAAGGGCGGGTCGCTAGTCTACAATAATTAGGCACTTTCATAGACCACTGTAGGACATTGACCTTTCTAAATTGCACTCCACTTAGCAAAGATCGTCGCTCTGTTTTGCCTGAGGGCGTCCCACTCGAGATTGGCAATTCGCGGTCTCCGATCTTGAACATGTCTGTCCTACCGGCCATTAGATGTATGAATAATAAAATCATTTGGAGTGGACACATTCAATTCGTATCGAAGGACCACAAATCGTTGATTGCATAGTTTGTGCATAGTTCTGCACACAACTTCGTTGCACGACTGAAGTTTTGCATAGACCTTCGTGAGCCGCAATGAGTTAGTATACCAACATAAGTACATATAATTAATTAATAGTTCATTGTCTGGCTTCTTGAACCAATTTCGAAAAACTATGAAAGATGATGTAGATGGTTTCAAATATATTACAAATAATTAGAGTCGAACTTATTGTTATCTTCTGGGCACAATTCCAAATTCCGGGCTGTGAAGTAATTTCATAAAGATCCACTTCGCTGCAGGTTCTTTGTTATTTTTTACTTACTCTTTAAAAATAATTGGCTCATACAATAACATAACATAACATCACGCCTTGTTTCTCCGAAGGGTTGGGCAGAGGTGTACCTATAGTACACCCACATTTCGCCAGTTATGTTTAAGTCCCATGTAATAGGGGGCGAGCCTATTGCCATCTACCGGGCACAAATCCAGACTTCGGGCTGCTACTTAGAAATTCCAGATAGAAAAACCCAAAAACACGTTGCCCGACCTAGGAATCGAACCTAGGACCTCATGCATAGTTGTAGCGATTGCGACCACTAGACCAACGAGGCAGTACAAGCTCATACAATGTTTTCTAATTATAGGTATTGGAGGGCAGTGCAGGGTTGTCTTCAACTAATACAGTCTACAATGCCTACAGCACCGCAGGGGCAGTCAAATAAACATTAAAAACATTCGGTCGTTTTCACTTTCATTTGATTATGAAACCCATTATGTGCGTGGTCGAAATTGTTTGAACTTTTATTGTAGATCAACCAACATCACAAAGTTTGGACAACTTGAGAATTTTGTCAAGTTTCATTAACATGGTAATTATTTTGAAAGGGAAATGATGAATCTTAAAATATGTCTTTGCGCACAAATCAGGTTAGAAATTTTAGTAAAGGAACGTATTTTATTATAATTACAAACGTAATATATTTTAACAATTAAAGAGCATGGGACATTTATATGTGTGTAGGTTTTAATCCTATTAAAATTGGTAGTATGGAAAGTATGCCAGTAGAACCAAAACAGCTTGGCTTGAAAATAAATATACAACGTTATCACACACGAGCCTACCAACAGGAAAGTACAAGAGTTAGATAAAAACGAAAAAACAAACAAATAACAAGGTCCCTTATATCACTTCAAGAACTCCCAAACACAGTCCTTGACTTTTTTTTTTAATTGCACACACACTTCATCTTCAGTGGAGTTAGTTATTTACTTCTCGTCGAAACATTTAATAGAAGTTTGCGACCGCGGAACGAGGAACTGCGGAGAGTTGTTGAGAAAAATATGACATTTTTATATTGCTTGTCAGGGATTATTGTGTGTCACTGCACAGCTTGACGATATGAAATTCTGATTGTTAGTAAATTTACAGGGTGGGGTTAATATACATTGTTCTGTTTCAGTATTCGATGTTCAGTTTGTGAACTATGTCATATTTGGAAGAATATACACGAGTTAAATTCAGTATTTCTAGAAAGCCTACTTCTGGCGATACCACTGTAATATACACGTTTGATAAATAACTGCAGAATTGGTTAAGTAAGAATAACATGTTGACCACAAGTGTTAAATTTTGCACGCACGTAATACAACAATATTGTCACGGCGACTGAGTGACATACGTAAAAATAGTACCGATGTTTCTTCAAAGATATCTCCAAAATAATCAGCTGTTATCCGTTACATTAAAAGTCAAACAAAATAATGGGAAAAGGCTAAGAACATGATGATGTGTTTATGTTTAAAATGAGACACAGGTACTCGCTTCTGTCAGGGCACTATATCATCATTATCATCCCTATTTTCATCAACTGCTTGACGTAGGCCTCACTTAGTAAACGCTACTGAGCCCGATCTTCTTCTCCTCATCCAATCTCTGCCAGCCGCCTGTCTCGATTCGTCACTCCACCTGTCCGGTGGGCGTCTCATCCGAAGTTTGCCTAAGCTCTGTTTCATTTAAGCTTGCTTTGTCTTTAGACTATGTTTGTTACCTTGGATCTTTGGCTGTTCACCTCGCGTACTGGGTACTGTTTGTAGTATGACATTTGTCTGCTGTCTAATTTTTTGTGCCCATGTAGGTACTTAGATACGTTGCATACATATGTGAGCACGAATGTATTTACTGTTGAAGCCAAAGGTAGCGTACCTCTAGCATCTCAATTATTACTTGCCATCACTTCACATACCTCAGCCCCTTCACAAACCACTAAGACATCTCCAAAAATTGATCCTATCCTCCTTGGGACAACACAAAAAACAAACAAACAGCTCACTCCGACTCTAATGTCCCACTGGGAAATGTCCAGAGATTTATAGTCTCGGAGTCTGGGACTTCAGGCTGTCATGTCGTGGCGAATCTTGGCCGGGCTTTTAGACTAATTGTGGTATGTGTTTTGTTTAAACAGGGTGCAATTCTTAAAAGTCATGACCCTTTTCCTTGTCTTCCGTGTTTGAATAGTAAATTGATGGCCAATTGTTTTCTCAGGAGCATTGTTAAAGGAAAATAATTGACTGTAAAGGCAAGGGGTTTTCTGTCGATTGATAGGTTTCCAATTAACATTTCAAGGACTAAATATTGACTTATACTAATTATTATTGTAACTGATATTGTTAAACGAAAGTAAGCCTGTCTGAATTGATATGGATAAAATATTGAACCGCTTCTAAGAAATATGTCGGAGAAGCACAATGGATTTATTTTGTCCTGAATTTATGAGCTTTACACGTGTGTCGGGCTGTATAAGGTAGCCGTAGAACTGTTTTTATCCAACATAAACTATCATGATACGATGAATAAAAGTCAGTTCTTAAATACTGACTAGATACATACTTAGAAACAGTTACCATTCTGTTCTAAAAGTACGTTCGTTCTAAGTACGTCAATTTGGCGTGTTATAGCAATTATATACAACTGGCATAGAATGTCAGATGTGATTTGAATATAGGTACTGCAAATGATAGTCAATTAGCACCACGGATCCACGAGCAACTTGCAACAGAATCAGTCCATGTAGATACACAGAAAAAGTCTTCCATAACTCAAATCCCCGTTTAAATAAAATGTAAATCACAAAGCATGAACGCTAACAAACCACGCCCTATTGAACAAAGATTCGAAAAGAAGAATTTCTTCGTTTCGTTTTATATAAGAGGGTACAGGGTGAACAAAGTTTTAGCAAAAAACAAGGTTGTTGAGAACTTTTCAAGTCACATTTAAGATAGAAACCGTCTGTATATTATGATAATGGAATTGTCTGTTTTTTTTGTCGGCTTGCACTAATCTGGAATGTTTTACTTTTTTGATGATATTCAGACCGATATAAGTCATAAAACCATATTCGAAATGGTAAACCCGAAAGCTACTCGACTCACAACTCCGTTGAGGAGACCTCAAGGCGCACGGCCACGGAAGACCCTCAAAGTCGCTATTCATAGTCGTTGGATTAATCCAATTATGAGGTCGAATGAGTGTGAGTCGAGGTGATACGTCACGAATACGTTAATATTCAATAAACTCTTCAAAAGACATGACTAAAATCGTATTAAATACGCGTGTTTAGTCAAAACTTCCTTATTGACTACCTGAAGGAAGCCTCAAGGTACATGACGACAAACCTTTTATTTGACAGTTGCTTCCTTAACTCAAACTCACCTCGACTGAGAAAACTGTTTGAGATGAGGAGTAAAACTATGAATATCAAACCACCTAAGTCAGCACCCTAATTTCGTAATACACAATCAATCGGAATCTGAATCGTTTTGAAACAGATTGTTAATCCATCGCTCCATAGTACGATAAAAATTCTGCTTATCAATGTAAATAACGCAATGAATGTTGCTGAACTATCAAAATCAAACAGATTAGTCGTAATCGTTTACGAAAATATGTTACGCAATTAGGCTGCAGGTTGGGTCAAGTTGAGCAAATCATGAAGTTTTGATTTACAATATGGGTGTAAGTGTTGATTTCACAAAAAGGGAAAATCATCAAAAACTAGTTCATAGTGTATTGAGCTACAGGATGGAACACGTGGCTATGAGAGTTTTTACTATGTCACAAATTATAAAAGAGGTGTACCAAAAGTCGTACTAAAAAAAAAAAAAACACATACAAATGAACAGACAAGAAGAAAGGTACGGAAATTTACGTACAAAGGTGGCTATCGATTTTAAGAAATTTCTGTTTCGCGAATTCATAATTATTAAAAGTGAAAAATAACGGGCAAAAAACCCTATACTTAATTACTTCCTTAAACGAATGGCTACAAGAAGTAAAGAGTCAACACCACCAATATAATTACTTACTCATTCACCTCTTGCTAACCACAATGTTTTACGAGCAATAATAAATAACAAACAGCTGTATCCATACTTTCCTTATATCCCCAAACAAAAAGAATCTCCTACTTCCCAAAGTAATCTGTTAATCAAACTAATAAATGCTTATAATATATAGGGTAATTTGCTCAATTATACCAGAGTAAATTGACTTGGATAACAAACACATAGAAAGGAAGGAGAAGAGAAAGAATTGTAAGATCTAAATAACTATAATAGATCTTGAGAAAATCTGCTGGATGCGGGCTGTGTGTTGATCATTGTGGCTATTTGGGGGAGGCTTATGTCCAGCTGTGAACGTCTTTCGGTTGTTAAGCTACGGTTTCCTAGAAGAGCGCTAGCCGCCCACATAGCGTCCGCAATTTACCGGCGAATGACGTCACGATAATCGAATCAGAAACGAAGAGATCCGCAGGAAAACCAAAGTAACCGACATAGCCCGAAGAATTGCCAAACTTTAGTGGCAGTGGGCAGGCGTCATTGCTCGCAGAACAGATGGCCGATGGGGCCAAAAGGTTCTGGAGTGGCGACCGCGTACCGTAAGGCCTTTTTTTTTTGTTCCGGGGTGGAAAATTCTCATGTATGTCCTCCGCCCGCCCCAGGGCTCTGTCAGACTCTTACTGACTAAAAACCACCCGGCATTCCATCTCACACCTACGTAGGGGTCGCGGGAACATATGATTATTCCGCAACCCCAACTGGTGCATCTGCGGGCCTCCTCGTGTTGGGAGGGGGAGTGAGGTGTTTGACTCCCCTCGCAACGTTTAGACGTTGAGCTTGAGAGGCGCGCGTGGAACTCTACGCGCTGCCACCTCGGGCTCGCCGCTGGAGTGCGGCGGACGTCCCCGAGTCCGCCGTCCCTGGACCGATTTAGAAGGGAGCGTTGGAAGGCCTCCTACAAGGTGGACCGAACCTTGGAAGGCCGCAGGAATCCGCTGGATGCGGGAAGCGCAGAACCGCTTAAAGTGGCGATGCTTGGAGGAGGCCTATGACCAACAGTGGACGTCCTTTGACGGAAATGATGAAAGTCCCATATAAAAGTATTTGAGGGCGAAGCGCCAGGTTGACAATGTCATAACCTAAGAAAAGGGGAATGCCCACCGTCCATACACACATTTTAAAGTATTTAGGTAGGAAAATATGCAATTTGGATAATTAACTGGTCGAGGAATTGTTTTTTTTTTAAGTTTTTGGTTTTTAAGATAACATAGTTTTTAATCTTGACAAACGTAATTGTTTTACAATCAAGTGATATACAAGACAGGTTTAAAATAATCGTCGGAATTCATTAAATAAGCTTATTCGTTGATTAAATAACAAATCCGCAAGATAATAAACTCAGTAAGGCAAATGCAAACACAAAAAAAAAATACGATATCGATTTCTTGTCGAATCATAATTTAATAAGTACTAAATTATTATCACCAATGAAACTCCGCTGAAGTTATTTTTAATTACTTTTGTTAATGTTATATCTGCAATTGGCTTATCTAGTCATAAATTCGTGACAATGTGACTCCATTATCATAATCATAATCATTTATTGAATTACTTTTTACAATATAGAATTATTGTAAAAAGATGTTACAAAGGGCTTAAAGCTAGGTACAAAAATATGGACCCTGTAAGGGCACAGCCAAAGGATGAAATAAAGTAAGTGGGAGAGAGGAAGAACGCTTTAATTTGATTAATTATTTGGTATTCAAAAGCAATCATATTTCAATCAAAATCTATTTTATAAAAACATGTCATTTAGAGTTTGTCATTTAGATTATCTTTGATATTATGATTTCATTTAAATAATAGTAATTGTTTCAATTTATTAGTGAATGAATTAAATTTTTGTTAATTTTTAATTATTTCCGGTAATTTATTATATAAGCCATTAAGCTGACATCAACACAATGCATGATAAGAGCTATTCTTAGTCTCTCTGATCCAGATTTAGTATATGCCATCTTTTTAGGCGTGTTGTGGCTAGGTTCTTCGCCAATTCATGACTATTCTCTTTTAGTTTACGTTTACTTCTTACTTTACCGTCGGCTTCTTTAGGTATTCATTATTTTCGGAGTTACTCACAAACCACCCTGCGCCTGATATTAATCGTAAGGCTATATTTTGGAATCTCTGTAGGATTTTATTACGTTTATGGTACGTTTCATCTCTCTCGGCATCACATTTGTGAAAAAATTGAAAACATTCCAAAATTCAACCATTGTAGATAGATGGGGGGCTAAAATCTTTTTAGGTCTTCCCCGAAGACTTCAGCTTTCTGATTTGGCCTCTTAGCCCAAGTTCCTTAGGGCGATTTTAGTCGGGGTATAGAATTAAGTGGCCTTTTGAAATTCTTGGTAATTTAACAAAGAGAATAATTAACTTTTTTCTAAGCCGATAGTGTTGCCAGCTTCTGTTGAAGAGTAGCATTCCTGTTCTCAATGATCATGTCCTTTGGTTTCCTAGAGATCCTATCAAATTCTCTCCTGATCTGTTTCCATGAAGTAGCCTCCTTGTTGTACGTTTTCTCCTCGAGTTTACGGCGTATTTCAAGAGGTATGTCACATTTATTTAAGTGGTGTTCCTGCGTCGGAGTAGCACGCTATGTTTTCACCTGTATCAGATTTGTGATATAGAAAGCTGCATCGTCTATTTCTGCCTCGGTTTTAAGACTCACACTTAGGTTTGTTTCGTCTTTTAGGTATTCGGTAAATGCATTCCAGTCTGTTTTATGATTTCATAACTTATAGATATGTGCTTTGTGTATTATTGTTACACTCAGTGTAAGCAGCACTGGTGAGTGATCCGATAAGGTATCAAGAGACGTTTCAATTTGTAGGTGTATGTTTGACAGCCCCTGTGTTATTAAGGAATCGAGTAGATCTTCTGTTAGAATCTGTTGGCCAATAGGTTGGTTCGCCTGTAGAGAGGGTTATTGATCTGTAGATATCTACACATTTCTTTAGCTCTCGTCTTCAAGTTGTTGTCAGTCTGCAACCCCAGTCTGTGTGCTTGCTATTCCAATCACTGCCGCAGACATACCTGTGGCCCAGGGTATCAAAGTACTTAGAAAGCATGTCCTGCTTAAGTTTGTGCTTGGACAGTATACAGAGCTTACATTGACAGGACCAAAGTTGTCTTATATAGTGACAGTAGTAGCTAAAGTTAAAGTTAAATTCGCTATGTAAGTAATGTCTAATATTATTCTTTACAACCGCTGTCTCTCCATGCGATGCATCGTCAGGGTGATTTGTGCAATAAACACAAAAGTTGGTAATTTTAAATGTCTTGCGGTGATTGAGATGAGTCTCCGAAATTGACGCTATGTCTATTTTGTTTGCCTGAATGAACAGTTTCCTCCTGCGCCAGGAATATCAATGGTTTGCTACCAAATAATGGTAGCAAACCATTGATATTCCTGGTGGCTATTAGTAGTGAGGTCATAATAAAATTTTACTGATGAGTGATGTAATGAGATTCATCATTGTGGTCATTTGTGAGATAAGTACATCTATCCTTTCGGGGTGTTTTAATAGGAGGGCCTCTAACTTAAGAGTTTTTCATGTAGGTTATGTTCTACATTTGTTCTTTGTGATTCTGTAGGGTCAACGTTATCTGCGGAAGTATTTTTTCTTCTAGTGTTCGCTGTCGTAGTATTACTACTTAAAACAACTTCGCTATAATGTTTTTATTGTTTTCGTGCGGTCAACTTGGATGATGGTCCCTTTCCCTCTGTGGATTGGTACCTTTTCTTCCTTTGTTCAGGAGCTCTTGGCCCCTGGTTCGAAGTGGAATGATTACTCTCTTGCTCCTTTCTTAACGTATGACTAACGGGTACTCGTTGCCAAGAAGGAGGAGCAGGTGCAACATTATCTGTACTTTGGATCTCCATTTTTTCGGGTTCTGATTCTGTAGTAACCTGCTAGGGGATATTTCATACAGATACAGATCTGGGTCTTGATATAAACAAGCTCGGGTGGAATGCTTGCTGAACAGAGTAAATTTAACGAAAAAAAATATGTTTTGCTTCCAGGAGCATTTACTGACACAGGGGCCTGGTCGCCTACCCCTGTAGAGTCTTCGGTAACAGATTTCACACTCGCAGGCCCGGGTACCTGCAAGCCCCGGGGGTTAGCCGGAGCGCATGACAAACCACTGTCATTATTCGAAATTTTCATTTTTAGGTTGTAAAGTACATATAACACTTTTCCAAGGTGCTATAGCCACACTTTTGGAGGACATATAACTTCTCCAAGTTTGTGGTAGCCCAGTACAGGATACTTACTATTGTCCACTGAAGTTAAGTATGTTTTTGTAAATATATTACGTTCAACATGTTGTCTTTATTGTGCTAAACAGATTAAGAATTACTATTAAAATGTGTGGTAGCGTTTTTGCTACAATCATAAGCATTCATTATTATATCAACTATTAATTCGTTTGTTCATTCAATATTAAAAGTATTAACATAACACCGTTTATATTATACGGTGTTTAGTTATTATAGATCGTATAACAAGCATTACGGATGTAGTATTATTAATTGAAAAATCCATGAAAACGTTATCGATAATTTCGTGAAAGAAATTGATAAGTATTGGCAACACTGCTGCTTTATCCGCAACCGTGAATTTCATTAATCTTTTCAGTACTTTATATTAATACAAAAATTTTGCAATCTAATTCGCATAAATAAATAACTTGTAAAAATTAAAAATTACGATGTTTTTTTTACATACATGTAAGTTTTTGTACCTTTAGGGCCAAAAACGGGCATCCCCCTTTGTGATTGGGCAACGTGACGCTTTCCCGTTAAGGTCCATTCATAACTTGCAATTCAACACGATCCGATGCGGGACCTAGACGATTTATATTTCACGTACATCATAAAGATGATAAGGATAGAAATAGAACTGATGACCTTTTCCTCAACAGTCCGTGTCTTATTATCCTATTGGGCTTATAGGCACGAACTATAAAGAAAATATTTCCAAAAAATATGAACTGGTCAACAAAATGAGGAGCTGAATGCCCAGAGTCACTCGTCTCTCATCACTTCAAAAAAGGAGAAGTTATGCAGTCGCTGGGTTTTGTTTTCCTTTTTTGTACACTGATTTCCTCTTGATTACTAGGCTGATTTACGTGATATTTTTTTAATTGGTAAAGAAAGCAAAGTGGTCCCATAAAGATTTCTTTGGATAGTTTTTCACTATCGTTTTCTTGTAAACTATCCGCAATTATTTCGTGTCGTTGCTTGTTGCAGCCTTCGTCTTTGATACAGGTATCTATCAGATTTCAAAGAAAAGTTCCTTTGAATGCTGGCCGTTTTATTACAAACTGTCAATATTACCTACACTTGCTTTTGACATGTTCCGGCAAAGTATTTTGTTATTAGATTCCTTTGACAAAAAAAAAAATGCTTTCATCTTTTTTATATATAAATATTTGATGGCTTCCTATGTAAGCACATACTTGAAGACATTGTCCTTATTGAATTATATTATTAAACCAGTGTGAGTAAATATTTCTTAAGCGATTAATGATGACGATGATTAGGAAACCGGCATGTCCAAGAACCCCAAATTCTAAGACATACATAGGCCCCTCTTTGTGAGAGGTAGTGGGCCGTATTCCACCACGCGGAACCAGTGCGGTGTGTTGGTGTTGGTAGATGTGACATAATGTATACGAATTTTAGATTCTAGGACATTTCGGTTTAATCACGATGTTTTCCTTCACCGTTTTGATGAAATACAAAGTAAAGTGTGGCGTATAGGATATAGAAGTAGTTTAAGCGGGACAGTTATGTTAGTCTTATTGAAAGAGGTTACCGCTTAGAAACGCATTTAATAGATTTAAAAGAGATCACAGGTTCTTAGGGAGTAGGTTTTTTAATCTCTAGGGTCTTTACTGGTTCCGTAGGTCAGGATAGAAAGTACTGCCCTGGGTTTTGTCCGTTAGGGGACACGGTATATGGCGCACACAGTCGTAGACGTGGGCGCACGGTAGTGGTGCGGTTGGCAGTGAACGGGAGCGGTCACGTGCCCCAGGGATTCAAATGGTGAAGTGGTGAAAAGGCGGGTGGACAGGGCAGGTGTTCACACACCCTCGCCGTAGCTAAGTCACGGCGGGAAGTGTGGTGCAGTCAGGCAGCGTAAGTGCGGTTAGTGCACTCGTTCTGACATCTATAGATGTGTCAGACGTAGGTTGGTTCTTGCAACTGCCGGGTGGTAGGAAGGTCTCTGAAAATAACGAAAAGGGAGCGCCAGTCAGTTCCAGGAATTATTACTTGAAGCCCCTGCAATGCGTGCAGCGTTACCCAGCCAGGTAGAAGACACAGTAGCCCAAGACAAGCATGGAAAGGTGGAAGTTGAAGGAAGCTCACACTTCGCAGCGGTGTATAGTAATATAGCATGAAGAGAGTACGAGGCATTGCCATGTGCTGTATCCTTGAGAAGTAGGGGTTCTCACACATGTGGCAAGGCAATTAGCGCAAGCAGCTTAGCAGGCAGCGTGGCAAGCATGCCAGCGTAAAAGATAATGAATAGACAGTGAAATAGAATGCACATGAGCAACATTATAATAAAATAGGCACACAAGGTTCTCGCTAACAATCTAGGTTACCGAGAACTTACATTGCCAGCAGCCACATAAAAGGTTATAGTTACACAAGAAAGGATGTGGCTACTGGAACATAAATTAACCATGAAGGCACAATAGAGTGCTCACCCTAACACGAGGGGTTCGATGCGAAGGTTCAGGCGATGAGCCCGTAAAAAGGAACGATTATGACTCGGCTACGCCTTTTAGAGTGTTTAGTATGCTGTCACTGTAAGTGACAGCATTTACGCCATAGACAATTGATAGTAAATGCCCATAGACAATTAGTCACTTTTACGTAATCGACTAACTACGCTACAAAAGCGCCTGTCTGGGTTCGAACCTACGACCTTCAACTCATAAGTCGCGGACGGTACCACACGGCCACCACTGCTCGCACACAATTCAAACGCATAACGATCAGTTAATAACATAAGCCACCCAATTATGTTTTTAATTACCGACCGCTTTGTTTCCTACCCACGACGGCAAATGTTTTTCCCACGAAATTCCCTACCATTGAAAACGGGTTAAAACACAAACATTCACAAATAAAACGGGCGGATTTCAACATAGCCTCTAATTATCTGAATTCAATTTGCAATCCCTAATGACTATCCATGATTATAATCAACAGTCAATAATCACTAATATAATTGTACAATGATAATTTGTATTTTATTTGTGGTTTTTTGTTCAATAAAATAATGCATGAACAATAAATTAAATAAATGATTGGAAATTTCAGGTAACTAGCTTCATTTAAATAAAATATTACTCGCCTGTAAATTGGGTCACTGAAACTTAATGTTTTTTTCATGCTGAGAATATAAATAAGAGAATTTCTCGCTCTCGAATATTTGACGTGTTTTCGACATTTTAAAGGAATTTCGCGTAGAAAAATGATAGGTCTCGCGGCGCTCGACTAGAAACCGCCGGCGTATTTGTCAAATGCAACAAATACCACGCCTAAGCTGGCGTACCCGAGCCAGTCACACTGCAAGCTGTCTGTCACGTGCACGTGCCGAAATTTTTGGCAAAATCCTAAGTACAATGCCAGTTTGCGTAGTAAAACTGTGTAAAAAGAATACTACAAGGAATAATAAGGACACTGGGATCACATACTATCAGTAAGTATCGTATAGTTTCGAAATTTCAACATAAAATAACATGAACCCTTAACGCCATTCAGTGTTAACGCGTATACAAGAGTCAAGTTCCAGGTCGTTGAGATTTTTTATAAAATGTGAATTTAGTTTTGTTCTATTTTATTATACAATATGTAACAAAAACCCTGTCCGATCCAAAAAAGGCGTATTCCTGGTTTAACATACGTACTAGAAAAAATTTAAAAAAAAATCAACTCATAAAACCAAAAGCTATTGATTTTTTTATTTTTAGTTACCATGCGAAATGTAACACTAAATATAGTAAATTTTCATAAAAAAATTGTAAAAAAAATCAACTCATAAAAACCAAAAGCTATTGATTTTTTTATTTTTAGTTACCATGCGAAATGTAACACTAAATATTGTAAATTTTCATAAGTTGACAACACTCCACCGGCCGGCGAAATCTTTTATTTTTTGCCTATTTTATTTCAAAGGACGCCGCCCTGCACTAGCCGCGCTGTAGGTACTCATAACGAGTCCTCGATCCTTTGATGTAGCCGACTGGTCGCTACTTGTTTGGACACTTCGCCAGTCTCACGTGGAGATAGCTTGCGATCGGATGTCCGTAGGTATCACGTGCCGCTATCGTATCGCGAACAATGTCGTGTATCAATCAGGAATATTTGAATATGTTAATTTTTATTTGTGAGTGAATGTGTGATTCGGAAATCGAAGTAACAGCTCGGATTGTGGAAGCTTTCGAGTCACTCAAATCGTACACATGTGCGCTGCGAAGAGTACGTGCAAATTTAATAAAAAGGTGTCGATGAAATGTGTACTAATGTTCTAGATAGATAGAGGTATGTAACAAGTAAATGTTTTAATAAACTGATACCTACAGATGTACCCACATTGCCAAATGCACGTCACATTAACTCAATAATAATTGTTTCTTGATAAACAGAAGGTCAGAAATCGGGGTCATTGTGCGTAAGCCTACAATAAAATATCAGCTGATACCTACGCGTAGGCAAAACGTAGATTTATTTAGTCCTACGTTTCTTTGGCGGCTTGCGACAAAGGACCGCCGCGCTCAGGCGGCTTCTTTGACACGAAACTGTTGGTGAACTCTGGTGAACCCTGTCGAGCGATCAGTGTTGCCTTTGGTATGACTATTTTAAATTTTTTAAATTAATTGTTGTCATTGGGGAAAAATAATTATCTCGTATCCATTAAATGATTACGTATTTGTGTACGCACTACGGTACCAAATAATACCCTTCAGGATCGGACAGGGTTTTCGTTACATGCTGTATATCCTATTTCATTTATCTAACCTAGTTCTATAAATTATTTAATATTTATCTTTGTAATCTGTACACATACAGTGTAAAAATGTTAACTGACACTATTTCAAGGGGTGATTCTTCCCACGAAACTGAACAACATTCCCCAAGGAACCTGATCGATAAATGAAAAAAATAATCGTTGTTTGTAAATAATAATAGAAAAGTATTAAAAATGAGGCCTCATCATTGATATACATACCTTCCTTTTTTCAAAAGAAGAAACCTATGCCTAAACTACACACAAATATATTTATACATACATTCGCTTTTAATATATTGTTCAATTTAAAGTATTTTCTGAGCTAGATTTATAACATAACCAATAGTCCACAGCATAAAATATTTTTCCATTAACTCGGGTAACAGTTGATCAGCTGGTAACATAATTCTTCACGAACACTAGTTCTCAATGTCAACTGACAAATGTCAAGTGACGATGTCTTACACACATTACAATATTGAGTTGCCGCATTAACGGAGCTATTGATTATATAGAGCGCGGTATTATTCATATTTTCTAAGAAATTTCATATCCTATTACTTCACATGTTTGAAAAAATCGTCTTCTCGACAACGTTAAGGAAAAGAAAAGAAACAAAGAAAATACATTTATTTAGCACAGACTAAAAAGCACATTCCAATATCTAACAGATAAAAATTGAAAATTGTAAAAATAAAATTAAATTAAAAGTGTAATAGTGCGATGTAATAAATTTGCAAGTGTGCCTCACGGCTGCACCAAAAAGGCCCTGTTCAGAAAAAATGACAGACAACTAGTGCTTGAAGCTAGTTTTCAACTGGACTTGAAGTGAGAGGTGACACATTTAAATCAGTTTAATAAAATATATGTAATGAATATTGCTGAATTGTCAAAAATAAAGACATTGCTTTTGTAACCTGAGAGCCGCGCAACGAACGCCAATAGGTTTTTTGCTCTGAGCTTCAAAACTTAGCGTCGAACAGCAATCAAAAGCAGTCTCGATCCCGAGGGAATATAGAATAAAAAGTATCTAGGTCATGGTCTATCCATGTGCGAAATTCCACGTAAGTATTGAATGCCGTATATTTTCATGTAAGTGTATATCATGTAAGTTAAACCCAAACCTTCAGGAAAAAAATACCGAAATGATGGTGAAAATCGTACTAAAATCCATAGCAAAGTTTAGAAGTACAACGCGTCATATAGACAGACACGAACAGCCAAATTCATTTATAATATGTCAGAATCAGAATCAGAATTTTATTTGCTATGAATGTAGGTACAGATATAAGATGTTGTATAATAATGGGATCGGCTACAGTCTACTTTGCACTAATTAAAATATACAAACAAAATAATGTCAACAGATCAAAACAGAAATTATAGTGAAGTATTATCTATTCAGGAGCAAAAGTCTTAAATGGTCAAAATTGCAATTAATTATTACAGTCATAATCAGGAAAAACTCGTATCATTAAGAAAGTCTTTCACTTAGTAATAACATTTGCCTAAAAGTAATGCAGTTAACTTAGATTTAAAAATGTTTAAAGAATAATCCTTAAAACTATGAGGTATTTTATTATAAATGACAGTTCCCATCGTCATAATACTTTTCCTTAACAGTCCTGTTTTGTAATTACCCGAATGTAATAAGTTCTTGTATTGGGATCTCAAGGTGTGGCCCTACGTGTTCTTAAGTTCGCCAGTGACGAAAATAAGTTAAGATTAGTCTCTACAAAAATTGCCACCTCCAATATGTACAAACATGGAAAAGTCAGTATCTTCAGAGACCGAAACCGAGGTTCACAGCTGTCTGTGTTTTTAAGTTTTGACATAGATCTAATACACCGTTTCTGGGCCTTAAAAATCTCTTCCCTCTCACTACAGTTACCCCAAAATATGATTCCAAATCTTAACACTGAAGCAACCAACCCATGATAGGCGAGTAGAAGTGTATCAGTGCTAACTTTGTGTGCTAGGTTATACAGTACGTAGGCTGCTTTATTTAACTTCTTACATATGTCATCGGCATGTTGTTTCCAAGTCAAATTGTTGTCAATAAGAATGCCTAGAAATTTCGTTACACAAGTTGTATCCACTTTTTGATCATTATAACTAACATTTATATCATCAGCGCGTATCCTTTGGTAAAAGTGCATTACTTTTGTTTTTTTAAGATTTATTATTAAGTTATTATTACCAAGTCAATGGATAATTGTTTCTAATGTGCTATTAATTTCTCTTTCATATATTTCTTTATTGGTACACTTAACTATCGCTGTACTATCGTCTGCAAATAGTACCATGGGTAGTCGCGTCTGTCGTGGCAGGTCATTTATATAAAGGAGAAATAGAGGAGGTCGCAATATACTGCCCTGAGTTACACCGTATTTGACCTCCCTACTGGCTGATGTGTATCTTAGCTCACATTTGGTTTCAAGGCAAATTCTAGAGATTTCTGAATGTTGAGTCCTTCCAGTAAGATAGGAGCTTATTAAGTCTAGGACATTCCCCCTTATACCGTAACTATGTAGTTTTTCCAAAAGGACGTCATGTAGCACAGTAAAGTATAGTTAGCTACATTCATTACCAATTTATAGTGTAATCAATCTTCTCTTCCAGTTATCTCACTAACTAAACCTGTGCATATCTAATTTGGACCGTGTGTTGGTGTGAAAAACAGGGTGGTTCGGTATTTTTGTGGTTAAGCAGAAGTAGCGACGAGGGTTGAGAAAGGTATGCACGGTCTTGTGGAAGGTTTAGTTAAAACGCGATTAAGAATATACTTTTAAGTACATGAAAGGAATCTATCATGGGTTAGTTCTGTGTGGGATCAGGAAAGATCAAAATGCAAATATAATTAGTTTTCGGATGATACGCAATGAAAAGATCTGCGTGCTTACGTATGCTACACTTATCACATGGCCAAAATTAAGTGGCGTAAATTTCATATGAAACATAAGCATGAGGCATTTCGCATGCGTATTTTCAGACATACCTGAACTAAGCAAGCTGAACTTAACGTAGCGTAAATTAGGATTTCAATTTTTTTTTACTTCTGTGGTAAATGTTGCCAGTTATCATGCTTTATCACTAAAGACAGTGATTAAGAAATCGGCAGAATCTATTCCTACTTCAATTATTTTCAATCCAAGCTAAAACGGATGTCAGATTGCCTCTAATTCGAATATCGTCGGAAGCAAGACGTTTCCTAAAATAGCATTTCGTCTGGACGTCATGTTCAATTGACTTGGCGGTTTGTGTGTTCGAGGCAACCGGCTGACAATGAATTAGTAGGAGACGAGATGTGTAGGAACAAGGATTAAGTCTGGGAATTTAATGTGAGTTTTGTAATTTTTTAATACCAGCCCCTGCTTCGCAAGGCTTTTTCGACTTGACATAACATGAAGATTACTTAGTTGTATTATCTAAGTTACTTATAAATGATCCTTAATAAATTCTCTAAATGCCAATTTCACCAATAAACCTAACCGCAATCAGAATTTTTAAAGTCCTGTCACCATGCCACCGGTTAAAAAATATTGGGCATTCTGAAAGAAATAAAATTTGTTTATTCTGAACAAACAAAACGCACATTATAAAAAATACACAAATACATAGTAGCCAAGGGCCTCGTATTCAGGATACACAAGAAATTTCAAGATCAGAGGAACATGAAGTTATATACGGAGTACCTCAAGGCAGTGTATTGTGGCCTCCATTGTTTGTACTTACTTTGTACATAAATGACGCCTAAAGTAACTGAACATCCGATGACATTTTTTGCTGATGAGTGCACAGTGACAATAGCTTGTAATGACTTAAACACATATGCACATGACATTAATTATTCACTAATATGTAAGGTGTATCTACACGAAATGTTTGAAGAGAGACATGTAAAGGTCGAACAGAAGCTATAGCAACGAAAAATATTTTTTATCTTAGCATCTAATTTAAAAAAAAAACATATTACCTGACACACTTATTAAATACTGGCTCTTTCATATTTTGTAACATCCATTACGCTAGTTTCTACGAAAATAATACGTAGAAACTACTTTCATTGAAGCGGGCGAGGTCATGGCGGCGCGCTTAGATGTCGCATGGCTTGTATGAATGATCAATAGAGACCCGAGCCGCGGCGCCGGTGCCGCGCACGTGTGTTGCTTCAGTTGCCTCGCCCCCCGCCCGCCTTGAAGCCCGGCGCCATGTTCAGTCCCGCGCGAACCGCATGTTGCACTGCACGTTTGTCTGATGCTGTCCATAGGAATCGACGAGACAATTTCAAACTATGTGTTCACGCCGCTAAAACAACTCCTATGAGCAAGAGCATATTTTGCATGACTCCGACCATTTTTTATAAATTGCCCAAATCATGGAAAACATTAAATATATCTGCTCTTAAAAGTAAGTTGAAGAGTTTATTAATTGAAAGAGCATATTACAGTATAGAAGAGTTTATGAAAGAAGACAATTTTCTTCGTTTTTGAGATGACGATGTTGTATTTTTGACGTGTTATTGTAATCTAGTGTTGTTTTTTTTGTGTGTTTAATTTGGAATTGAAATTTTAATGACAGTGATTCATATTTATATTGACTAATTGAAAGAATGACTACTTTGACATTGAATTTTGATGAATATTATCACGGTTTATGCGCCATCTCTTTGTACGCCAGGATATGCGGCTGAACATGTTAGAACTTTTCTGTAAATCAGTATTATCTTGCATGCAATGTATCATGTACTTATGTTTCAACAAATAAAATCTTTACTAACTTGCAATTTGATCCACTTTTTTTTGTTCTTGAAGGGAACTAAGATAATTCAGGGTATGGTTAGCGTTCCAGTAATTGTGGATGGTTGTAGCGAGCCTAAGGATACAGCCAACTTTTTCAAGGATAATTTTAAAGTAATTTCACCACTATCCTCTAGCGTTGGGGTGCCTGGAGCTGGTGTCACTGATTTAGAAAATTTGTTAGGTTTTTGTCAGTAAAGACGAGGAAACGGTTGTTAAAAACATGGTTAGAGGAAAACCCCCGGGCAATGACGGTCTCAGTGTTGAGCACTTACAGTTTTCAAGCAAGCATATGTTTAGGGTCCTAGCCATGCTATTTATCTTCTGTAGGTATACGATACTCTTACCCACCGGAAAATCTGTTGGAAACTATTGTTGTACCGATTCCGAAAATGTTTACTGGGGACGTCTCAGAAAAACGCAACTGTAGGCTTATCTCTCTAGCGACTGTAATCGAAAAGGTTCTTCGATGGTCTGCTTGACGCTCAACTCAGCAAGCACATTGAGTTTAGTGACGCTCTGTTTGACTTCTGTCAGACTCTTTCGACTAAAAGTGCTATCTTGACATTGAAACATACTGTCAACCATTACGTCAACAGAAAAACACTCTTCTATTCTTGCTTCCTCGACTATCGAAGGCCTTTGACTTAGTGGACTACAACAGGGTCTGGGCCAAGCTTGGAGGAATAGGGGCTCCCACTGAACTCATTAACATCTTGTCTTTCTGGTGCAAAAACCAGAAGAACTTCGTGAAGTAGAGGAATGTTTTATCAGATGAAAATGCACTGGAGTGTGGCGTGAGACAGGTAGGCCTGTCTTCTCCAAGACTATTTAAATTGTACGTTAATCAGCTGATTGATGAGCTCAGTAACTGCCATCTAAGTTGTCATATAGATAACGTCTGTGTTAATAACATATTTTACGCTGACGATATGGTGTTGCTGAGCCCATCACTCAGTAGTTTAAGAAAACTGCTCGATATTTGTCACACATATGCTCTGGCTTACGGTTTGAGATACAGCAAGAAGAAGAGTGTGTGTATGGTTAGTATAGGTAGGAATAAACTACCGGAGCATATACCACCTGTCTATCTGAACGGAGCTGCGGAGTGCCTTTAAAACGTGTCACTCAGTTTAAGTACCTAGGGCACATTGTGACAGAGACCCTGAAAGACGATGAAGACATCGAGCGGGAACGAAGAGCGTTGTGGGTGCGTACTAACATGATGTTTATTATCCTATATTCACTAAAGCCACTGTTAGTGCTACTTAGGGGATTGAGGCCGGTGAAATAACGTAAAACCTTTTAATAAAATAAATGGTGTATTGATAAAAAATTACAGTTTTTTAGTTACCCAATTTTAAGAACAACCACGTTCTGTTTAGTCTTACGTTGGAATGCAAAAGTTGTCTACCCAAACGTCACTCATCTTGGCGTCTATTCACATATCACACCCTGACACTTGTTGTCTTCTGATTGGCCGACTAGCCGTCGCGTCATCGCAGCCTGACCAATCGCAGCGGTCGACTAGTGATTTCCGTAGTAAGTGCAGTGACGTGAAAATAGTTAAGTAATGCGGCAACATGCTCCCGGCTTTGGAAGCGCTAGGTTCCAACAAGAAGCAGGAACTTCTGGCAGCTACCGCTTGTTTAATCAATCAGTCAGAGGCAGCGGGCAAATTTTTGAAAACGCCCGTCTAGTAATGCCGTCTGCCGTTCTTATATCAGCCACACGTGATACACCATCCTTTCCAGGGTAAGTTTTTAGAATTCTTCCTAAGCTCCACTTTAATGGTGGTATATTGTCATCTTTGATAAGAACAAGCGTGTTTTCTTTAAGGTCGTCTTTATGTTTATGCCACTTGCTCCTGGTCTGCAGTTCTGACACGTACTCTTTACTCCAGCGCCTCCAGAAGTGCTGGCGTATCTGCTCAACCCTCTGGTATCGCGTAAGTCGGTGATCAGGAACATCGTGAATGTCAGCAGGTACAGGAGCGGTTAGTGGACGACCAACCAAAAAATGAGCTGGAGTAAGGGGAAGGAAGTCAAATGGATCAGTGGACAAAGGAGTCAAGGGTCGGGAATTGAGGACCGCTTCAACTTGCACTAAAATTGTAGTATACTCTTCAAAAGTGTGATGTGCATTGCCCACTACACGCCGGAGGTGATGCTTACAACTCTTTACGCCAGCTTCCCACAAACCCCCAAAATGGCTAGCATAAAATGGAATCATCTTAAATTTAATGTTTTGTGAAGCTGCATATTCTTTAATATCATCAGAACAATCTTTCAAAACTTTCGAGAATTCATTCATCACACCAATAAAGTATTTTCCATTATCAGAGAATATCTCAATCGGTTTACCGCGTCGCGAAATAAAACGTTTGAGAGCTAAAAGATAAGCTTCTGATGAGAGATCGCCTACTAGTTCCAAATGGACAGCGCGAGTGACAAAACATACGAATAGACATATGTACGATTTCTGTAATTTCGCTCCCCTACCTTTACGAGTCAATGTGAACACCGGCCCTGCATAGTCCACGCCAGATCGTAGAAAAGGAAAGCCTGGATCCAGGCGCTCTTGTGACAAATTACCCATTATTGGATTAACCGTGGTCGCACGCAATCGTGCACACTTAACGCAGGCATGCACTACCCTTCTTGCGAGGTTCCGACCACCGACCGGCCACCAAGCCTCTCTTAACGTAAATAGAAGCAGCTGTGGAGCAGCATGCATTGTACGGTGGTGCTCGTAACGAAATAGCAGAACTGTAAACCAATGTTTAGCCGATAATAAAATTGGATGCTTTTTATTAAAACTAAAGTTTTGCGAATTTTGTATACGCCCACCGACTCGTATCATATTAGTGGCATCAATAAATAAATTCAATTTTACTAAATGAGCATTCTTTATACCATTTTTATTTCTCAGCAAACCATACTCATCACTAAATGATTCTTGCTGACTCAATCTCGCTAATGTTAATTCCGAATATTCCAGCTCTTCAACGGTCAATGAACCCGTCCGCCGAATCAGTTTCTTGCGCATATTGTTTATGAATCGAAATACATAAGCAGCGGCACGCTTCAATCGTAAATACTGAGAAAACTTCGAAAATGGAAACAAATTAATATCATTCAAGTGATTTACTACATGACAAAGTACCTTTGTTTTTAATTCTGGCAAGTCATTATGTTTAACGTTAATAGTATTCGCTAAATTTGGCACTTCAAAATCAGCATCATGTAAAAATTGCGGGCCTTCCCACCACAAAGATGAAGACCTAAGTGCTTCTAAACTTTGACCCCGCGATACTAAATCCGCTGGATTATCTTTACCAGAAACATGCCGCCATGGATGTCCCTTAGATAAGTCATGAATTTCTGCAGTTCTATTCTGAACGTAAGTTTTCAGTAAGGTAGGTGACATACCTAGCCAGCCTAAAACAATAGTAGAATCAGTCCAGAACACGACCTTATTTACTGTAGAACGCAGAGATTTGATAACTTTTGTATACAGTCGCGCGCCTAATACAGCGCCGCACAACTCTAATCTAGGTATAGTTATGGGTTTCGTAGGCGCGACCTTGCCTTTGGAACATAACAAGTGGACCGTAACAGCTGATTCACTATTAATCGTGCGGATATAAGAACAAGCGCCATACGCTGTTTGCGACGCATCGGTAAATAAATGTAATTCAATATGAGTAGGTTCATTACACATAACATAGCGCGGTATTCGTAAATTAGCAAGGGAGGATAAACTATTAACAAATCGGCTCCAGACTTGCGCGACATCTGTAGGAACCGGTTCGTCCCACTCTAATTTTAATAACCAACATTTTTGTAACAATGTTTTAGCTATTGTTATTACTGGACTAATTAATCCCAATGGATCGTATATCTGAGAGGCGTTCGACAAAATAATACGTTTAGAAATTACATTAGTTTCTGTTTTAATTTGCGAATAATAGTTTAGGTCGTCTGACTTATTGTTCCATCCAATACCTAATGTTTTGTTTTGAATATTATCGCCCAATGCTAGTTGTTTTGTTATATTGAATGCATCGTTAGAATTCTCGAGGTCAAAGTTAAAAACCCATTTTCGTAAAACTAGGCATGCGGACTTTAAAACCTGACTAGTACCTTCGCATATTGCATTTAACTCCGATATACTATTTGCACCACAGATTAAATCGTCGACGTAAAAATTATTTGTAATGGTCTCCGCTACGGACGGAACTTCACATTCTTTAGCCAATTGTTTTAAACATCGGCAACTAAGAAACGGTGCAGAAGCCGTACCATACGTTACAGTATTTAACCGGTATACCTTTAGTGAATCGGATGGGTTGTCGCGCCACAAGATTAGCTGTAGGTCGCGTTGATCTTCATCTATTAATATTTGGCGATACATCTTTTCTATATCAGCACAAGCTACATATCTTTTTTCACGAAATCTAAGTAATATTGCAATCAAATCACCTTGAATGGCCGGACCTACCATCTGTAGGTCATTCAACGAAACACCCGAGCTGGAAATCATTCCAGCATCAAAAACGACACGCAATTTAGTAGTTATGGCGTGTTCGCGAAACACTCCGTGGTGCGGTAGGAAGTAATGCGGTGAGCTGTAAGTGTTAATAAGACTCATATGACCTAGCTGAATATATTCTTCAATGAAATCGCTGTACATATGTTTATAGTTAGGATTACGTTGTAGTTTTTTCTCTAAAGCATAAAATCGACGTTCTGCTTGGTTACGAGTATCACCTAACTTATTTGGTAAAAGCTTCAACGGGATTCGAACGCTGAACCGCCC
Organism: Dasypolia templi; assembly: GCA_963555695.1. Classification (NCBI taxonomy): domain Eukaryota; kingdom Metazoa; phylum Arthropoda; class Insecta; order Lepidoptera; family Noctuidae; genus Dasypolia; species Dasypolia templi. Next base: position 3,450,389 of record OY743145.1, read on the forward strand.
GTCGGCAAGCCGCGTTGTTGTTTTAATGAAATGCTCTTCGCAAGCGAGCTCCTCGTCGCTGCCGAGCTTATTATTATTACATATGGGTAACTCTTCGATTTCCCAAAATTTGCGTAACAACTGATCGAGTGAGCAGGTATCACCTTCAATTGCAGATTGTGTAAAATTACATGTAACCTGCTTCATTGGTTTTTGCGTAAAATATTGAATTGAACCTGACACAATCCAACCTAACTTCGTGTTTTGAAGGTAAGGACCATTTTTTAGACGCATCTTACCTTCACTTAATAATTCCCAAAACAAATCCGCGCCTATTAGCATATCTATTTGTTGACTATCATTAAAACTCGGATCTGCGAGAATAACATTATCGGGTATACAAAAATAACTGGTACTCAAAGTTGTCGTAGGTAACTTTGACGATATTTGAGGAAGAATTAAGCACTGAACACGGGCAGTGAAACTACTATTACGCGATCTTAGTTCAATATTACAGGCTTGCGAACACTGTGTTATTGAGTTTCCTACACCGTGAATTTGTTGAGTGGACTGTATAATTTGAGTATTTAATTTTTCACTAAATGATTGCGTAATAAACGAACGTTCACTGCCGCTGTCGAGGATCACGCGTGCTTTATGATCAACACCCGACTGGCTACGTATATTTACAATGGCAGTTGACAACAATACATGTTGTACCGTAGATGTATTATTATTTTTATTATAATTGTTTACATGCACATTATGTACCTGTAATGAATTACTATGACTAGCTATAGAAGATTTAGTGTTACAACTGTCAATCCCAGTAGTAGGAACAGCTGATTTCTCGCTAGTTGTGAGTGTAACCACACCTAAGTTGTTATTTTTATTTATTACTTCACAAATCAACGAATTGTGTTTTTTATCACATTTCCGGCATGGACCAAAAACACAGGTACCCACAGAATGACCAGAACGCATACAATTGATGCACAAATCTTTATCTTTGTGTATCTTGAATCTGTCCTCAGCAGATAAGTCTAGGAAAGCTTGACAAGAATACAAAGGGTGTTTTTCATTACACATCAGACAAGCTTTGTACATACGTGAGGCTTTGTTTTGCGATTTACTATTAGAAGACTTATTATAAGTGACAACATTACAATTAATCTTAGGCGATGAAGCATTATTGGTCTGTTTCTTATTTTCATTCCCACTGTAAATGTTTGATTTACTGTGTGATACTATAAGGGTTTCCAAAATATCGGCTTTATTCCTAAGAAACTGCATTAAATCATCTAATTTAACAACTGACTTTAATTTACTACTAGCATTGAAAAATGTTCCTCGATGCTGTTCCCAATCACGTTCTGTAACAGGGTCTAGTTTTGAAACCACAATATAAATGATCAATGTATCCCAGTACTCCGTTGGTTCTCCTAGTAATTTTAATGCACGTAAATTCTTAAGAATATTATCAATAAGCTTGCGCAACAATCCCGGAGATTCCTTAGCTAATGCTTGAGTTGTAAACATGGACTTTACATGATTGTGAACCAACAACTTGGTATTGTCAAAGCGATTGGTTAGCAACTCCCATGCTACATCATAATTGTCTGTAGAGAATTCAAGAGCATCTATGACTGACTTTGCATTGCCTTTCAATAATGACTTTAAGTAATGGAACTTTTGAATCTGCGTTATTGTTTTGCAATTATGTACCAATGACATAAATGTGTCACGGAACTCTAACCAGTGTTCATATGATCCCTCAAAGTTGGGAATGGTAATTATCGGTAATTTTATTGAATTTGAACTAGTTGCTGGTAAATCAGATATGCTAGTCGACTTCTCATCAGTACTTGTCATACATTCCACAAGTGCAAGAACATTATAATAATCCTTCTCGAATTCTTCGCGAGATTCGAGCTGATTTTCAATCTCTGACTCAGTACTTAAATCTTCTATTTTGCTTTGCACCTGATTGAAATCATTGATTAATATTTGCGATCCTACTACTCGCAAATTTAACTCGGCTAGCTGTTGTGCAGATAAATCGAAATCCTCGAAAGAACTGACGTATTTTCTAAAATTGGTTAGCCGACATTTTATCGACGCACGCTTCCTTTTAAAATCTTTCAGGATCAGCTCCGTTTTAGCATCGCGAGCGGATGATTCCATTTTAAATATATTTTATGTAATACTCACGGTTTGTTTTATTCAGCGTACTTTATAGCATACAAGCGAACCTTTGCAAAATCTGTAGCGTGGTGAGCTAAAGCGTATGCATCACCCCTCGACGTGCAAGTCGACATGCGAAATTTCAAAGCACTGAAAACCATGAGAATTATTAAACAGGTGAAGAAAAAGAGGGTAAGAATATTTTAGTTGGCACGCCTCACTAAAAGCACTGTAATCCACCGTTATTCATGAGTTTAGGTTATGCCCCGTGATGCGTCTCTCAATCGTCCGGTTTTTCTTGAAGCGTAGATTTTCGGTTCGAAGGTCCAAAAATATGTTAGTGCTACTTAGGGGATTGAGGCCGGTGAAATAACGTAAAACCTTTTAATAAAATAAATGGTGTATTGATAAAAAATTACAGTTTTTTAGTTACCCAATTTTAAGAACAACCACGTTCTGTTTAGTCTTACGTTGGAATGCAAAAGTTGTCTACCCAAACGTCACTCATCTTGGCGTCTATTCACATATCACACCCTGACACTTGTTGTCTTCTGATTGGCCGACTAGCCGTCGCGTCATCGCAGCCTGACCAATCGCAGCGGTCGACTAGTGATTTCCGTAGTAAGTGCAGTGACGTGAAAATAGTTAAGTAATGCGGCAACAGCCACATATTGAGAATAGCTTAAGTATTCATTTTCTTTAAGAAAAGAAGGTTGAAACTAAACCTCAATTTTTATAATTACTTATGCAGGAAAAACTATTCCGGAACTTAAACGTTCTTGTTTATTACGTTATTTTTGCTGGGCTTCGGTGATGCAACCTTTTTAGCGTGGAGTACACGGCGTACAGTTTTTGATGACGCTTTTAATTAATTCAGCTAAATGTCCGGTTGGTATGAAACCATATGTATCATAGGTATTCACCATGTGAGGGCTTATTTAAATAAGTTTGGAAGCTTATGTAGGAGCGTGTTTGAAGAAAGAGGTGCGAACAGGATTACAAAAGGTTTAATGAAAAAGTAAAAACAAATGCGTTACAGCGAACCATTAAAACGAAGTTAAATGAGTAACAAAGAAATGATTTTACTACCAGTAGGGTCACTACATGATTCTAGGAAGTTACCGATATAAAAAGATTGAAATTAATAGTATATAATATATGGGTATTGCAAAAGAAACGGTACGCCTGCCATAGAAGTTATTTTTGCGTGGCACTTGAAATAATTTTGATTTGGCTTGTCGTGTATTCACGTCATGTTTCACGGGAATTTGAATATCACTGTTATCAAAGTGTTCCATCAGGAACAGATACTCAGCGCGCGCTAGAACAGGTAATACTTTGCAATGTTTAAATAACGCCATGTAATTGTCTTGGTATTTACTTTTTACATAGTTTGGTACTACCAGTTTCAGCAAGCGTATTTGCAAATTATGTATTTTATATAGGTAAGCTTTAAATGTGCGTCCATAGCTGGTGAGTCCATAGGAGATAATCGACTCAGCAAGAGCTGTGTACATTTGGAGGAGGGTTCTGTACGGTATATATTGCGCTTTATAATGGAAAACTTGGTGAGTTTAATGCCAAATATGGATAACAGATGGTAGCTCTGAAGTACTGTTCTCTTTAAGAATTATTTATTGTCGTCTATCCAATGGTGTGGAATTTCGTTGAAAAGGTCAGTCAAAAGTATTGCGGGTGAGTGAAAACCATTTTTAAGTAGTAGCACTTTAAAGTGCAATTTTTTGTTAGAGTCAGGTATCTGCCCCCACCTGCCAGGTAAATGGTTGGTTTTGGATATGTGAAAAAAATCAAGGCAGTCATATATAATATAACGTAGTTAGTCGAAAAATTATCACAGTTAAGTAGGCTTTTAAAATTAACAGGAGAACATGTTTTTCAACTAAAATATTAAGTTTGCTTTTGGTATAAATTCATCCAACTACCTAACCCTTCTTTGTGCGTGGTCCGACACGCACTTGGCCGGTTTTTTCGTACCTGTTTGTGTCCGCTGATTCTTCTTAACTATATCATTAATTCTGATGCCTTTTTATCCAACATTGTGAGAATATTATTCGAAAAGTTTTAACATGTATGTAAAGCAATAAAATAATGTACCAAACCAATCAATCAATCTGTATAACACAGATAAGCACTATAACTTGTTTTTACAGCCGTAAAAACAAGTTATAGTCTAACTTGTGGCAATTCAATCCATCGCAATTTTCTGAAGTAGATTTTGTAACAAAAACGATAAGCAAATAAGTAGAAACCATAGTTTCGTAATAAGGTAGAAACATTTAGCTTCAGGTGCTACATTTTTGTACAAACAAAATTAAGTACCTTAAAAAGCTTAATGGAATTCGAGATCTAAAATATATGCAACAAAATGTTGTGGTCAAAATGACGTTTTAGGGCTATTCAATATTTCCCTAGTCATTCTTATAATTTGATTATATTTATATGAATATAAAAAACACGGTTTAACGGGACAACTAAATAAACAAAAACGTAAAATACAACCAAGAAAAACTTAACTCACGAGGGACACATTCAATCACGACAAACGTCAGAAACCGAATGACAGTATTACTCCAAATCGCGACCAGTAGGGATGCCCACTTGAATCGATATTCAAGTGAGAAAGAAAGACTGAATAACAATGTTTGAACAATTTTAGTTCAATCAGTATTTTTTTTATTTTTGGATCGCAGTGTCGGTCACTTTAATAATAATTATAAAACATTTTTTTCAGGCTCCAATGGCGCATAGACACATAATCGTACCTTACTTACCTATATAAAGCATAACATATATTTTTTGTTAATAAATAGCTTAAAACTATGTTAGTTGCACTTCCCTAGCTTATTCTTGTGCTGTGCTGTGGTAGGTACCTATCCGCGGAAGCGACGTAACACCACGTCCAGTGGCCAAAAGTCTTCTTTCACGACGACGGGGAGATAAAGATTCGGTACTCGCACGACGAACGCCTTGAAGTTGAAGTTGCGTTGCGACTCCAGTAACTGCACGCTCGGCGTGTACCTCGTCTTCTGGCGCACGTACTCTACGATGTTTAAAATTGAAAACTGTGAGCAATATTTTATTTTACCTGTTTAAGATAATGTTTTCAATTTTAGCACTATACTATAGTACTTTTCGACAAACTACACAATTGATGTCATAATTTTAAATTAGCAACACCTCTGTTTATTTTTTTGATATTTAATTGCATTTCCGAGGATAGGATTAATTAAATCTGTACTGAAACTTACCAAAACAAAAACAAAGACTGGTTCTACGTTAAAAATACGTATGCATAAATAAACAAACGGACAATGTGTTCATCTCGGTAATACGCTACGCACTACATCGTCCATAAAAGGCATATTTTACAAACTATGTCGCTTCAGTAATTTCTTTTATATTTTGACACAGCTCACATAGTGCAGACATAAACCTAGACAGTATGTTTTATCATATGGTTAAATGACGGAAAAAATAACTTTTATGGGTGATTTTTTCTTATGTTGTGCAGCGGCTTACTCAAAATCAGCAGCATTTCTTTTTCCTTTATCTAGATGGATTTATGCGTGAAATATCGATACATATCTAGTCTGTTGAGTTTCGTCATCTAATTTAATTTGACCCTGTATAATGATTGCGTTTATTTTGGGAATCTCTAATTATTCCTAATTTGTGTTCCTAAATATAATAAATAGAAAAGTAACAGCGCCTATCTTGGATGTAGCGCGCGATTGGTCACAGCCTAGGTTAGGTTATGCCTTACCTAATCTGTTTGGTGGGGGCGCCCTAACTTAGTTCCTGTGACCAACTGTGAGAAAAGGCCAGATCTCAAAAGCGGGTCAATTATTTTAGAAAAGTGCGCATCAGTAGTAGGTGAATAAATTTTCAGAGGATCATTAGACAGGTAAATATTTGCCATTTCAATTAAAGTGGCAAAAATTACTCCAAACACGGTGCATTTAGTCACAAACTGTCCCCACTGTGGTCTATTTGTTCTCGTCTGTAATTATATTATTTGACATTAATTTAGACCCTCCAGACTTAACTTTCTACATGTTTTAGCAAAATTAAATAATTTGTTTTTTGTGGGAGAATAAACATAGTTTATTAAATTAGCTCGGAACCCAGTTCGTTTACGTAAGCCATGTTATGATAACAAGTTACTTTATCCTGGTGTTATAGAGTGTGTTTACGAGGTGTTATGAATTTAATACAGCTAGAGCTATAGCTTCTCATTTTAATTTAATTATAGCGATGATTGCTTTCAAAACGGTGAAGAAAAACACCGAGAAGAAAGCGGCATGTCCTAGAACTAAAAATTTTAAGAAATGTGACATCCACTACAACGCACTGGGCGCGCATAGTGGAATATGGCCCACTCCCTCTCACAGAGAGAGGAGGCCTGGTTTCACTAGTGGGAACATGATAGACTAAATATGCTTATGCATAATGTACCAATTTTATAAAGATCTTAGACACGATAATTATTATTTCAAAACCAGTTATCTAAAACATACCTTCAATATTAACTCACACAAAATGAAATTAATAGACTCTTAACAAACAAATCTTAATGTTTCACAATTCTTTGCCAGTAACTTTGTGTAGATAATTTAAAGATAAAAAAATATTTCTGACTTGATTGACTGACGAGCTAATACAGTTTTTTTAGGCTCTCTATTCACCAATCACGTTAAGACTTAAACCACAATTATATTTGATAACCGACTTTGTATCTCAATGCAGGGCAAATGTTTCTTCTCTTTCCTTCCAAACCTCTCTGCTTCGTTTGATATGTGGCCAGGATAGCTCCGCAAAAATGAAAACATCATAATAAAGCGGTGAAAATAATTAATAAATTACAACATGATTACGGATCAAAACCTCGTCAATTGATTTCCACGGAGGATCTACATAAACCCATGTCACGTCACAGGTAAATATTAATCCTGTCAATTTTAGCAAAACAGGCATAAATTACCCGCCAAACATGGATATGTCGGCAATCAATTATTCCATTCGGTAATTGACACAGACTGTGTTTCCTTTCCTGCAGTGGCTGATTTTATTTGTGGTTGACATTAAATAATAGAACCGTTCCGTTTTTGGACATTTTAGTTGTGATTATGTTGTTGTTTTTGTAATATTATACTGAAGGGAACGGCTCATTTTTTATTCAGCTAAATATTTATGTTTGAAAACATTATTTTCGAAAATAAAATGGGCAATTTTAATCTAAGAACCTAATTATTATCAGTTCATTGAAAAGTAAAGAGAAAACTAAAAAGATTGGCTCCGAATAGCGAGTTTTTTTTGCTCAGTTTTTCGTGTTTACGGATGGATTTGATTTTAGGGTCACGCACACGGCTCGTAGACTTTTCAGTAGAATTATTCTGGGCAAACACTTTCACAATAAAGTTTTGCCTATACCTACTAAAAAAACTATTTTTGAAAAAAAAACATTTATGTACAATATATATACAAACAAACAAGAAAAAATATCAGATAAATGCGTGCATAGATTTTACTTAATTAAGAATCGAAAAATCAGTACAAAGGCCTGATTCGAGGCAGCACTGTGTCTTCCAGGACGTACATCGTATCTCAAATTCGAAACTCGTAAAACTTAATAAACGACCGCCTCTCTGAAATATTTTAATAATAACGAGGGACGAAGATATATTACTTAGTTATACAGTCAATCTGGAAATCCTGACTAATCGTAATCAACGCCTTGTTATATGTATGGATACCAATGGTGGCCCAGTGGTATTGGCTGCAGCTTACGAGTTGTAGGTCGCAGGTTTAAACCCCTAGGCGCTTTGTGTAAATTATTTCATCACCGCTACACTCAAAACAGTGGAAAACATCGTGATGAAACCGGAATGTTCTAGAACCACAATTTCGAAGACATGTGACATCTACCAACTCGCACTGGGCCCGCATGGTGAATTACGGCCCACTCCCTCATACATAGTGGAGACCTGTGTCCCAGCAGTGGGAACATAATTGGCTGATTTTAGTGCATGCGAATTTGGGCTCGTGGTTAAATAATAACAGCCGCACGGATCGTTCGTTGATTAAGCTACGCTTGCCGCGGTTGGTTCGTAGATGGGTGACCATCTATTACAGTCATATTCTAGAAAAAATCGAAGACATGTGACATCTACCAACAAGCACTGGACCCGCGTAGTGGATTACGGCCGACTCCCTCTCACATAGAGGAGGACTGTGTACTAGCAGTGGAAACATTATGGGTTGATTATGTAAATGTGTGTAATTTACGACGATGACGTCTCCGTTTTCGAGGCAGACCACCAAATCACATGATGAAAAGCGATTTTGCAGTCGGATACATTATCATCATCATCATCTTTAGCCAATTGCCGTCCACTGCTAACCGTAAGCCTACCCCAAAGAGCGCCAACCATTGCGGTCCTTAACAGTCGGCATCCATCGGCTGCCAACCACCTTTTTCAAATCATCGATCGCATCGTGCCGCAGGGCGTCCCACACTACGTTAGCCCAAACGCGGTCTCCACTCTAGCACATGTCTGCTCCATCGACCGTTTGTCCGCCTACAGACATGGCCGGCCCACTGAAACTTCAGCATGCTGATTTTACGTGCAATGTCAGTGACTTTAGTTCTCTGGCGAATGACTTCGTTTCGCATACCAGAGAAACCCCAAGCATTGCTCTTTCCATTGCACGCTGAGCAACCTTGAATTTGTGGATCAGACCTATGGTGTCAATGTTTCGGCTCCGTACTTCATTACGGGTAGGCCGCACTGGTTATAGACCCTGGTCTTAAAGTATTGAGCGATCGATGACTCAAAGTAATCGCGTAGCTTCTCGAATGCCACCCAGCCCAAGCGTATTCTTCTGGTCGCCACCTTCTCAAAGTTGTGATGCCCCAGTTGTATAATTTGGCGTAGATATACTATGTATTTATGCACAACCTCGAGGGTAGCGCCAGTTACGATTATAGTCTCGGGGTGACATGACCATTGTAAATGACTTTGGTTTTGTCCAGATTCGTCCCGAGACCTACCCGCCTTGAAGAATCGCTCAGGCTGTTCAGCATCACTTCCAGCTCCTGCAGAGATTCCGCCATGATGACAATGTCATTTGCAAATCGGAGTTGCGAGATGTACTGACCGTTGATATTTCTGCCCCGTCCTTTCCAATCAAGCGTCTTGAAAACGTCCTCCAACGCGTTCGTAAACAGTTTCGGAGAGGTGACGTCTCCCTGTCTTACACCTCGACGAAGTTGGATTGGTTTTGTGCTCTGTTCTTGTACTTGAACGGTCATTATTGCGGCTTTATACAGACATCTCATCACCTCGACGTAGCGGCAGTCGATGAGACATCGTTGCATGGACTCCAGGACAGCCCAGGTCTCGACGGTGTCGAAGGCTTTCTCGTAGTCCACATACGCTTGGCACAGAGGCTGATTACATTCTTCGGTCTTTTGTATTATTTGCCTAAGGGTGTGTGATTATGGTCCACGGTCCAGCCTTTTCGAAACCCGGCCTGTTCCGGGGGCTGAAATTTTGGGCAAGCCGATTCGAGATAACGCTCGAAAACAGCTTTTAGACATGGCTCAGGAGTGTAATAGGTAATACTTAAGGAGCGTGTTATTGCCCTTTTTGAAAAATAATACCACCACGCTCCCGTGCCATGCCTCCAGTGTTATGCCAGTGTTGATGACGGAATTGAAAAGCCAAATAGGCTAAAAGCTAGGAAAATTTTGATGCAGCCTTATTTAGCTGAAATCAATCTGCCTAGCCATTTCCCGACTATGTAAGGCTTCGAGTCTAACTGGATGGAGCTGAATACCAGTGTTTTACATGGAGCGACTGCCTATCCGATCTCCGTAATACAGTTACTGAGTATGTAATACTGGTTGTTAATCTTTTCGGCTTCTGACAAGCCGTAACGACTATCAAAATCTATGTCAAAATTAATGATAGCCGGGACCAACGACTTAAAGTGCTTTCCCAGGCACGGTGGGTATCGATCGACACCAATTCATGACCTGAGCGCGGCAAGCCTTGCTTTACCTTCGATTGAACCATGCGTCTGTTATCATTTAGCTACGAGCCAAGGGTCTTGTAGGGTTGCTTAGAAGTTAACTATTTACTTGAAACTCCCAGATTAAAATCTACACACAGGTTCAGGCAAAGAATACAGCTCCTTAGCGGTACGCATGGTTACCAGATTAATGTTCCCTTATTCTTGAATAATGTCAAGTCACAAATCTTGATTTGAAACTGGATTCGGAGGAGATTGGAATAAAGTCTGATGGATTATAACAAGATTTATGGCTGAACTTAATACCTATATTTAATCTGATTAGTCTTCCTTAGATATTTTCAGCTCTGAAACCAAAATTTGGTTCCGAAACATCAAACAATCAACAGCCTATCGCTTGTAATGTTTAACACATACATAGCATCACGCCTTGTTTCCCCGAAGGCTTGGGCAGAGGTGTACCTGTAGTACACCCACATTTATCCAGTATTTTTTTTAAGTCCCATGTAATAGGGGGCGAGCCTATTGCCATTAACCGGGCACAAATCATGACTCCGGGCTGCTACTGAGAAATTCCAAATATAAAAACCCAATAACACGTTGCCTGACCTGGGAATCGAACCCAGGACCTCATGCTCAGCAGTAGCGATTGCTACCACTGGACCAACGAGGCAGTCAATGTTTAAAATTCATTAATTATTTACCTTTCATAATTTTGTCACTATGTTAGTTATAAGTGATACGTAGCACGCTTCGAATGATCAATTAAATTTTAATTTATGATATTTTAATTAAGATATTTTATTGCGGATAAATTTGATTTTATTTTAATTTAATTTGAAAATTTAAATGTGTCTAATATGAATTGTATTGTAATCGTAGGTAATTCTAATGAATGTGACTGTGTGTTCTTGTTAATCCCATTATGCGTCTATGTTACTTGAAATTAAATGATTTGATTTGATTGAATGTCTTTTGGACGTGAAAACCCTGAAGATAATTGTTTTAAGACTTGAATAAAAATTTAAGAAACGACTGTCCCTTATATACATAATATTAAAAGTTAATTGCTTTTTAACCTTTGAGCTTCGTATCCTCGGTGAACGTAACTTTCCAGCTACTTCTGTGATATCTAGAAAATAGCTAGGTGGGAAAATATGCTTTTTAATAAAGATGGATCTTCACATCTAGTTATTTTTGGTACTTTTATGTTGCTACCTAATCAAAAAATAAATCACAAATCGTCCAAAACGTTTCCTTCGGAGGCAATCATCGGAAACGCTGCACTCCTGCTGTGATTCCGATGATTGCCTCCACTCACTAGAACCATTATTTTAGGTAGCAGGACACTTGCGCTAAAGATATTTCGATAAATGGATTTTTGCGCAATTGGACGCTTGCGCGAATCCACTTGTGCGAAAGACAGTTACATGATGTTATGAAGAAATCTCATTTCAATAACCAACTTTTTCGCGCAACTGTCCTTTCGCGCAAGTGGATTTGCGCAGTGTTCTTCGCGCAAGTGTCTTTCAAGCACGTGTCCCTTCGCGCAATAGTCCATTCGCGGAAATGTCTTCCGCGGAAATGTCGTTCGCGTAAGTGTCCCAGATCCATTATTTTGGCAACGGATTTCCGCGAAGTAATCCCAATAAAAGGTCCATCCTTCAATGGCCTCTCCACTTTCAAAGAAGATTGTATACCTAGTTATTTTTGTGGAATAAATGATACAGTATAAAAACAACAGGTACAACATATATAAAAAACGCAATCAAGGTAATTCATTAAATATAAATCAGAACACATTATACAGTCTTCATTTCGTTACAAACGGGATTTCCTGAAGATAATTAGGTTTCCGTCTGTTTGTAGCTTTAAACAAATTTAATTTTTATAGAAAGCTAGCCTGATGCAGTTTGAGCTTTTTTATTTGGTCGGTCTTAGCTATGCAAAAATTACTAGTGCCAAATCAAACATTAAACGAAAACAGAATGTGTTTGACTTGAACCCCCTAATTCTCAAACTCAAAGCATTGATTTCAAATAAACCAATTACGGGCACTTTTGAATTCTCAAGTAGTCGGTCAGTCAGAAAGAAGAACGGACAAGAAACTCCACGGACACTCTTTCAAATCCTACTAATATTTTAAACGCGAAAATTTGTGAGTATGGATGGATGTTTGTTACTCTTTCACGCAAAAAATACTTAACGGATTTGGATGAAATTTGGCAAACATAAAGTTTATAACCTGGATTAACACATAGAGTTTTTTTTATCCCCTTACTCCCACGGGAGCAAGATGTATGCAGTTGAAACCGCTGGGAGCAGCTAGTAAATAATAAATTAAATAATTTAGAAACGTTGCGATTTAAATGTGGTGTCATTTGTATTAAAAAATACTTTATCTGTGTTTCTAGGTTTAATTTACATTAATAGTTTATAATCATCAGAATATTTTTTGGTGAAGCCATCCCCTTCGCACATCCTCGTGTAATCTTTTTGACAAAAAATCGCAATTGCGGGGTAAACATTTAAAATGAAATCATTTAGACTTGAGACAGACTTTCTTAACTCATCTGGATTGATTGATAAGGCCATCTTGTTCAGGTATTTTAACGTCACCTTCATATGAATCACCACTACCGATTCAGCTTATGTTTGTTCTACGGGTGACTGATTGTACAGTGCTTCATAAAAGAGACGCCTTTACGTATAATATAATCTGCACCTGTTCTTGTAGGCACCACAGGAAAAATTTGACGAAAGTCACCGGCAAACACGAAGGTGACGCTTCCCTTAATTTTGTCTGAACTTCTTGGTCTTTTAGAGATCTGTCTACGACTTGTTTAAGTGAGCGGTGGCTCATTGTACAATCATCCTGTTATATGAGATAAACCTCTTGCTTAAGTATGGAACAGCAGTTCAAATGTGGAATGAGCACTTTTTTCAACACTTAGTTAAGTCATGGCAAAATGGATGAATATAGTAAAAAGGTTCGAAAAAATAATGGCATTTCAAAGAAGGAATAGTAAAAATGAGATATTCGAAAAAAAACTGATACATCGATATAAACATGAAGAAGCTACAAGCTTAAAAATTTAAAAGTTTTTGAAGGAGATTATAGCCGTCCTTGTCCGCGCGACAAGGACAGGAATAATCCCCTCTAAAACGGACAATGTATGGCGCTAGTATGAAGTCACATAATAGTGACGTCACTTCTACGATAGCGCTGTCCTTATCTGACACCGACTTAACAACGATTATAACTTGGATTTTTTTTACGAAGCTTTATACTTTTTTACATTGTTGGCACTATTTGGAAACAAACATATTTTTGAGACAAAAATTAAAAAATCATACCTATTCTGGAAGAAGCCACCACAAAACCCAGCCTGCCTGTTGATCAAATTTTGATCAGTATTTTAAATAAGTTGTTCCGGTTCCACCGAGTGCATCCCGTGTAGAAAACCGTTGCAATGTGAAAGCGTTTTCAAAGGGTAGTCCTGGCAAAGCTGTGTAATGATGCAACGCTCTAGAGGGTAGCCCTGGCAAAGCTGTGTAGTGATGTAACGCTTCCAGAGGGTAGCCCTGGCAAAGCTGTGTAATGATGTAACGCTTCCAGAAGGTAGCCTTGGTAAAGCTGTGTAATGATGTAACGCTTCCAGAGGGTAGCCCTGGCCACAAACAATTCTGTAACTTTCCGACTCCGAAAGTAAAGCAATAGTTAAGGTATACTTCCAATGTTCGCTGCTTGATAGGTTGGTATGACTTGTCCATTACCTGTTAAAAGACTTTGGAAAGATGTTCGACCGCGAACATGTTATAAAAGAATCCTTGAACGAAAGCATTCAGATTGGCTAGGATTAATACTGTTAATTCTATTAAGAATAGAGACTTTCTTAATCCCGATATGCCCTTCGACCCCTTGTCCTTGTTGTCTTCGCGAAAACTTGTTATTTTGTAGGACACAAAGTCTTTACGAAGTCGTCTGTGATACATAAATCAAAGAACGCCGTAAGTGTCGTTTCGAGATTCTGCAAAAAAAACACTATGTAGCAATTTTCTAGGTGCACCGCTTAATGGGTTACTGTTGTATGACTGACATGAATATGGAACTCGAGAATTCTCCAAACCGCTTCCGATGTGCTAATGTAACAGCCATTTAAAGATGTTTTGTTTCTTTTTTTCTGCGTTTTCATCAGAGCCCGGTTGGATCCTTTATTGAAATATTTGCAGATATCTTTAATCGCTTTAACTAATTGATAATACTCAACATTGATGTATTCTTTAAAGCTTCTGCACAGTATAAGGGAACATAAAACAACCTGTTTATTATAAACCGTTACCACCTCTCCTCTAGCTCTTAATGTCATTGTATTGCCACCGTCTTCAGGGCTTCTTCGAATATAAACTGGATAACCCTCCACCACCCCTGTTTCTGGCTCAGCTATCAGTTTGCGTGTGTATTTCTTACTGCAAATTTTATTGGTCTTGCAGGGAGAATCTATGTTATGTTCCCCACATGGGCGTGGGCCATGTTATTAATCAAGAAACATAAAAAAATAAGTGTTGCCGTTGTGTATCCGTAACCTTGGCTGATATTATGTTATCAACCTCGTCAGGTTTTATATAAGTTTCAAGCCAAAACCGAATACATATTTCGTAAAATATACACACACCATCGACAGATTAAATAGGGACTTGGTAGCCATAAAAACCTGGGCTGACAGATTTGGTGTAGCAGTAAACCCTACGAAGTGTCAGGCGATCATCATTGGCAGTTCTCGTAGCATTAGTAAGGTGGATGGTACAATATTGCCACCAGTACTCTTCAATGGTACGATTGTTCCTTTTAGCACTGACGTGAAGGACCTAGGCTTGCACATTGATAGTGCCCTGAACTGGCGTACTCAATTTGCCGGGTTAAGCCAGAAGGTTACCGGAACGTTGCGCGCTCTGTACCGATTGAAAAATCTAATACCATCGAGTACGAAGACAATGCTTGTGCAGTCCTTAATTTTCCGTATCATCGATTATGGTGATGTGTGATACTATGACCTGAATGCAGATCTCCTCGACAAACTTGACCGTCTTCTCAATAATTGCATTCGATTCGTTTTCAATCTGCGTAAATATGACCATGTCTCTGCGCATCAGTCGCTTCTAAAGTGGTTGCCCACACGTCAGCGCTGAGAGAAAAGGGCGCTGACCACCTTATTTTCATTTATTGACTCTACCTCTTCCCCTGGTTATCTAGCCCCCCACTTTTAGTAAATTTGCGCCAAACACAATAGAAATCTTCGTTCATCACACAATCGTCTTCTTCAATATCCCACTCACCGCACAGACTTCATTCACTCTTCCTTCTTCGTTCAGTCTATCTCTCTGTAGAATGCACTCCCCCAAGAAATCAGGATGGTAACCAACCGATTAGCCTTTAAAGTTAAAGTTCGTGAGCACATTCGCAAGAAGCTGGCGGTATCATCATAATGGTATAGTTTTCTTATTGTTTGTCTTATTTTTTTTTTGTATATTCGTATATTATGTATTTTTATTTGTGCTTATATTTATATATTATTAGGTGTTTATATGTATTATATTTATAGTTTAGGTATCTTTATATTTAAATATTTATTTCCAAATGTTTTATTTTATAAATTGCACCTATCAATGTTTGACTCTGCATCACCCAAAGGTTGACCGGTAGAAAATGCCTATGTCATTAAGTCCGCCTCTGTACAAAATTGTGCGTAAGTATTAAATAAATAAATAAAAAAAGTTGCTGTGAGTTATCCTTAGAAGAAGACGTATTTGCTGTTGCGGATTTTTTTTTTCCTCTTAAAAGGAAAATTGACGAAAATCCTCATATCTTTAAGTTGATTGTATTTCGGATTCATGAAAGGATTTTTAAAATTTTTCAAGGGCAGTGTTTCGGAGATTACCCTCCACATAAACACAAACTCACAAATTGTATTCACTTGGAATTATAATACTATGTAAATACTAGCTGACCCCGCAAACGTTGTTTTGCTTCTTTTTTTATTTTGAAAAATAGTTGTTGGCCGATTCTCAGACCTACTCGGTATGCACACAAATTTCATACAAATCGGTTCAGCCGTTTCGGAGAAGTTTGGTAACAAACATTGCGACACGAGAATTTTATGTATTAGCAGTATAGATTTAATCCCCAGGTATTAAAAACATACGAAGTAACTATTCAAAACAATATTAAAACAAAAGAAAATTTGAGATAATATAGAGAGAAATTTAAGTAGGGTATACGTAAATTGGGAAACTAATCTTGATTCTTCAAAATAATTATCGTCCGGTACGGGTAGCATCACCACCAGAGATATTATGTATTCCTTTATTGTTTCAAACTATTTACACTCCATGATCTCGTTTTCTAAGCATTCAACATGTTTGTATTTGTATCACATTGTGCGAAAAGGAACATCATTTTAAACGTATGGAATATCGGTTGTTTAATATTTTTGGAAATTCAAAATATGCTAAGTTGAACACCAAAAAAAAGTTTTTTATAATTCCAGCGATTGAACACAATTCTTCGTGACGCCGCTCTGTCAAGAGCATTCACTACATAACGATTAATTCATTTAATCCAACAGAGATCCAAGCTTGAGGTGTGTCAGCTAGCAATGGGGCGCGGTATTCTTGGAGTCAGATTAACGGATCGTGTTAGGAACACAGTGATGCGCTCCGAAACACAAATCGCCGACGTCACTCATAAAGCAGCCAAGCTTAAGTGGGCTGGACACGTTTGCCGTATGTCGAACGAATCAAGGGCCTAATCTACCACCATGTGGGTCCCCTAAAACGTCCGGCGACATAGGGAAGACCCAAGAGAAGATGGCAGGACGAGGTTGACACCTACAGACAGGATTGGTCCACACTAGCTCAGGACAGAGAAGAGTGGAAAAGAGAAAGGGAGGCCTTTACCCTGCAGTGGGACAACATTGGCTAAAAATAGTTATAATACGAGTAAAATAACTTAATCACGAACAATATACATTTACGAAGCCAATTGAAAACAAGTCTTATTTTTAGGGTTCCGTACCTCGAAAGGAAAAATAGAACCCTTAAAGGATCACTTTGTTGTCCGTCCGTCCGTCTGTCTGTCTGTCAATACCCTTTTTCCCAGGAACGCGTGGAGGTATCAAGCTGGAATTAATTTCAAATACTCTACTGTTCCTTGGAGCTGTGAAAAAATCAAACTTCTAAGCCAACACAACACAATCAAAATATACAGCCGTTTATTCCGCAAATTTTCGACACTCGCATGGGAATCAAAACCTACAGGGTACTTCCCGTGAACTTAGAATCTTGAAATTTGGTACGAAGCAACGTCTTAAACGAAAACAGTCAGTTAAACGAAAAATTGCGAAAACCTTACATTTTTAGTTACATCATTTAAGAAAAATAATTTAAAACTTACCCTTTCCTCATGATCGCGTGTGAACTTTTACTTACATACCAACAACACACCAATTATATCACACTAGAATCCAGCCAAACCCAAAAAATACAAACTTTCAGCTATAAATCAAGTTAAATAGGTACATTTAATTGCATGAAAAATATAACAAATCTCAGGGGGGATTTATATCAATATTTTAATGAACCAATTACTTGTTCAGAGGATCCCGATGTCCAATAATACGGTTTTTCCCTCTGGTAATACTTGAAAGGGAAAATAATGATGTGAGAGCAGACTCTAGTTTAACGAAAATGCACCTTATTGACTCATTGTGCCCGAGTGCCAGTAATTTGACGACTTTTAAGGTTAGCTTATTTTTATTTTAGTTAGGTGATTTAAGGCATTTAATTAAACACTGACCGTATTCACACAATACATTTATCTTAGGGCAGATTTTTCAATAGTCAACTGACTATTGAAAAATGAGCCATCAATCTTGTCTCTGCGCAATAAATAATGCATTTAGACAGCTTTTGTACTGAATAAATATTATGTCAAACTGTCATACTTATTCTTCAGGTAAAAGTGTTTTCCGCGTTGGTATAGACACATAGTGTGACGTAAAGGGTTTCTGTGGGGAGAGAAATAATTAATACGAATCCTTGTCACATAACTAATTTGTGTAAAGGGGGTGGATAGGTCTATGGTCACAAAAGTTCCTTGACTTCCTTGGAAGTGGCACAGTACTCTCCTGGCTCAGCCTGGTGTGACGAATGACCGCAGCGGGTGCGCTGCAGACGCCAGGAAGGTGATGTACTGCGGATGGTTCCACCAGACCCGTGGAAGCGAGCTCGGCGCGGCCACGCGGGTAGTACCCGGTGCGGAGTCCGTTGATGCCCGGATTTGCCGAAAGGTGGTGGCCCGGATCTCAGCGTCTGGATGACGCTGATATCCCCGGATTAAGTGCGGTGATGGAATAAGCCGGTACTTTGAATGTGTTGAGCCGGTCTTTGGACATGTTGAGCCGGTAATTTGCTCCCTGGAAATAACGTCCAGCGTGTCACAAGATGGCATAATGGTCATCTCCGCTGATTGTGACACCAAAGCATAAGCAAAGCGAGATGTACTAGTGCGCTATGATAGTGCTGTGTGGTTATCACAATCAGTACCGCTTTTACAAATTCAGGTGTGAAGCACGAAATGCCATTTTGACAAATTGAAAATATAATAATAACAAAATGAAAAGCGCAAAAAGGCAAATAGGTTGCATACTAAAGGAGAATGTAATAATGTCTCTTATTAAAACAATAAGAGACATTTAACAAATAGGTACACAAAACATAAAAGCCACATTGTTCAACACTTACCCAATATGGGGGTTACACTGAGTTTAGTTAATACCAGAATATAAGAATAATAAAATAACCGTTACAACAGCGACAACCGTGGCTGAGGGACGGACAAACGCATAAAGTCGCGCCGCTGCTGAGTAGCAGTGAGCCGAGTAGCCCGTCATGCCAGCATAGGACGGTTTGCCTTGTCACCGGCATGTGCGACGACGCCGCGCAGGCCTCCTGCCTGGCGAGTCTGCCCTGGAAGGCGACAGGGGCGAGGAAACAAACGAGTTCTGATGTGGCGACCCAAAGTCAAGCGCATATGTAAACAAATGATAATAATGCTTATAATAAGCCTACACTACTGTTTTAAACCATTACTTTATGTAAATAAATATGTATATAAAGTAATTTGAAATTATGAAGCAATTATAGACAAAGTGAGTGTGTGTGCGTGTCTATAGTATAGAAACAACTTATAAGAAGGTCGTAAGTGAAACCAAGGCAATCTATTACTTTGTGAGATTGCTACTGGACTTACGCTACTGTACATACCACTCGAAATGTACAACGAAACATCCCATTGTTTTATTTTATATTAAAAATAGTCGTGAGGTACCACCTCATTCATTTTGACCGTTCAACAATCTTCATTGCGTTATTGACGTTGTTGAGCGACACATTTTTCGAACAAAAGAAGCAATGGATTAGGAATATCCTTCAAAATCATTCAAACTGTGATTAAAAATGTGTAACGCAAACAGGGTGCGGGTGAGGTAAAAAAAGGGTTGTCGTGCATACAAAAAGAAAAAATGTCTTTTGATGCAAGACGAGGTATAATGGTAGTTAAACTATTAACTTTGAGTCTCAAAATAGGTCGTGTATGCCTCACTGCTATGCTTATTAGGACCGGTAAGGCACATTGCTAATTAGTGCCAGTTGCTCATAATTACCTACGTAGTTCCCAGAAATCGAGACAAACAGAGGTGTATTAATAGCCACATTTTGACAGATATCATACATCATCAAAGTCAGAGTCAAAGCATTTATTTCAAATAGGCCCATAAAAAGGCACTTTTGAACGTCAACATTTACATTAAAAATAGAACTGATTCTAGACGCCACATCCAAAAGGTAGTTTCGTATGGAGAAGAAGGGGCAAGAAACTCCACCGTTACTCTTTTAAAATGTTTAACAATATTTTGTATACATTAATTATATTTTTATATGTGAAGACGATGCACCAAGAATAAAAATAAAAAATACTATACCACAATTGGTAAGAAGAATTACCTCTGCATTATTACATCTGCCTATAATGTTCCTACTGCCGGGACACAGGCCTCCTCTCTTTAAGATGTAGTGTGCTGTAACCTACCACGCGGGCCCAGTGCGGGTTGGTAGATGTCACTTGTCTTCCAATGTTTGGTTTTAGAACGAGGTTTTCCTTTACCATTTTGAAAGCACTGGTGACGTTATTACTCACAAAATGTAAAGCGTCTGCCTGGGTTCGATTCCTCGGCCTACATCTCATAGGTTGGAGCCCTTACTACTTGACCACGAATGCCTTAAACTCCCACTCCGGGCTACTAATGAGAAATTCATAACAAAACATCAGTTGATCAAAAAAGCATTCAAATTAATTAAGTACGTACATCACTAATATTTTAAAAAAAAACAAGTCACAATTGTTTTGTTACGAACAAAACTTGCAAAGCCATCCTATTGCACAGAACTCGAAAACATCGATTGTTTTGCCATTGTTCTGCCAAACTTTCCTTCACATACAAAAGACTACGGTATAGGAAGGTTGTATAGCTAATTTCATCAACCTGTCTCTTCAAGCATGCGATAATATCGAACTCTACGAATCAGTTCACATATTAGTCGAGCTCGGAGTAAAGGCACAAGTTTCGCTTCTGAACTCGATAACACATGCTTCAATGGTCACATGTAATACCAAACAAATATATTCCTACTAACTGTTGCCCACGACTTTGTATATTTCCTTACTCAGGTCTATCTTTGTGCCAAATTTCGTCTATGTAGGGAATGGCGTTAAAGCGTAACAAACAAACTTACTTTCGTATTTATTAGATTAGGTAGTATTAGTTAGGATAGTCTTCGCAATTCATGAGCGCGCGTCAAAGACTCTTATGTCATTGTAACAAGGTGTATTTAGCAATGATTGATACGCGTTCGAGAAAGAAATAACTACCTATCCCTACCTATTACCACAGGAGTTGACATTAAAATAGTTATTTATCGCGATGACGGATGAATTTCGGGGAAAATTGGAGAAGCCTGTCAGTCAATTTGGAGGGTCCGAGTATTTCTTTTTGTTGTGTTTCTCGATAGGGGGGGGGGGGGTATCTGATTAGTTGCGGGTATTGCCTTCCATCCTGTTGGTTTGACAGATGACAGTTTTGATAGTTTTAGAAATAAGTGCTTGTATGATACCTTAGGCAATTGATGACCAATGAAAGCGTCTCTTACTTTATTGTTTGTGAATTCAAACAAAATACTGTCCGTTTCGATATTAATATTACGGATATGATACGGTATTGATTTAATAGAATAAACTGTTATAGATTCAGTTCGTATATATTTGTTTGTTTTTAACTATGTAACATAGATCTGTGTTCGGGCAATGTTTGCTACCAGACGCATATATATGGAATTTTACGGACATCTCTCAAAGGACCATCGTCCTCGATGCAAAAGTAACTTGTGACGCGACGGAATTAATCACAAACAAGTTAATAACTACAGCATTGAAATACTAAAGTAGCGACATTCTGGTGGTATTGGTGATATGAGTTTATAATACGTTACCTTTGAGTAGCGTCATATACAACGCCTAACAACTAACCTGTTATCCAACCGTTCGTGCAAAAACACACATCCAAACATAACCCAAATCATTTCCAGCAAACATAACTCAAACCTGACGAAAGTCCAAACAAGAAATGAACAGCAGTCGTTAAATGTAAACTAAAGTAATCAATCATAGTGTCAATGTCAATACTGACCCTCGCCTAAAGGCAACTTGGTTCAACCGCCATCAGCACTTAATGATTGTTATATGTTTGAGCTTGTAATGTTTGAAGGGTGTAAACCGTAAAGAGGATATGTGCTATGCTTTGTGTTTGCGTTGAAAAAACACACTGTTCGAATTTCAACTCTCGGCGATAAGCAGAGTGTTCAAAATCTAGTGTGCGATAAAATTCCGCCGCGATATTTTACGTCCGTGTGAACGTGGGCTGATAGGAATAACACGATATCATTTAGTGTCACTATTATAGTAAGAACACAAGGATTAAAACTCAAACTCAAAACATTTATTTCAAATAAATCAATTTTTGCGTCTACCTGCATTTATATAATGAAAAATTCTCACATTTGGACCCCTTTTCCACCACACGTAACAGACTTAAAAAGAAGATTACCCAAATCCTCCATCGAATCGCCGGATATTCAGCTTACCAAGTAGTGCCAGTTTAGTCACACGTCCATAGACATACACTTATCACCACACACATTTACAGCACCAACACCGCACAGATACATGCACTCATATATTATAAATAGTACTTCGTAATTGGCGTAATGTTTTAAAATAATAAATATGTCATATTTACTGTCAGCTGTGAAGATACCATAAATAAATAAATAAATAAATAATTTTGAATTATCAAGGGGTCGGTCAGTCAGAAATATGAAGCTAGTTACCCATTCCTAGGCGTAGTAGGTAACTTTGGAGAAGATATGGCAAGAAACTCCATGTACACTGTTGTGTACATGGAGTTTAAAAAATTGTAGTGTAAAAAATTGTTACATAAAAAAAAATGTACGTCACTCATGTTGAAGTTTTGCTTTAACGTAAAGGCGTCCGTAAACAAAAAAAATAAACTATTCAGAATTTAAAAGTGGCAGCTAAGCGATGACCAGTACCTACTGACGGCGCCCGTTCACGAACATGACGTATGGATCAGCATCATTCAGCTCAACAATTTTGAAGGGAACTTAATGATCCAACACACGCCACCACCAGCGGGACATTTGGGTGAGCATGACATACTCTTAGCCGCCAGGGCACATTCAAATCAATGAAAGACGTACCCAGTAAATGTAGCTTTATAGTAGGTACATAGTGCTCACACGTGTGCATTGCAATTCTGTGCCTCCTTTGATAAGTGACATAAGTAAAAAAGATGTATAAAACAAAATTTAAAAAATTCTAGTTCGTGAAATAAGTGGGCTAGGTTACACATATGTAGATAGAAATAGATAGAATACCCGTTATTATGTATACCTTATAAATTAGACAGACATAGACGTAGAAATTTTACATTGAGTGACGCAGTGGGCGGTCTTATGGCTAAAAGCGATCTTTTACAGACAACCTTTGGATGGATTATAGTGAGAACAAGAGACAATACTGTAGGTAGTCAGTGGTGTACCATATACACATTCGTAAAATACATACCTCCTTTTGTAGATAAAAACTTTAACTTTTACAATGAACCTAATTTTATGGTAAATATTACAGTTTTAAAGTTAATTATGTAAAACCTGTAAGTCTCACCTTTAATAGTAATCTTGGAGTGGTAGACTTTCGGTACCGTATTTATTGTAATCATATCGTAAGCTTTACCCCGTTTAGAACAATCCATGGTCTAGGTCATGTTCTCAACATTCTTGAATTTTTTTGTAAGAAAAACGGGATATGTTTTCTTTGTTATACAAAACAGATCGAACGTCGCACCACATAAACTTTTTATTGGCTCTATTCGTTTTTCTAATAGAAATTTTTTTTTTTGAAAAAGTTTTGAAATCATAAAAGAGATGACTCGTAATAATTATGTATTAGGAGTCATCTCAATACGAGTAAACTCTGCTGTTTTGTTTGACTATACGCTCTAGCTACTGTTACCAATCCCTTGGCAAGTGAATATCCATACTCGTGTGCTTCTTCTTACGCTCAATCAACGAATGGTCGGTGTCAGCCTCCATGTGTGAGGTTGACCGGGTACGAGAAATCTATAATCAATACATAATAAATGTGGGGACAGTTAATCGAATTCTTGTTTTGACCCGGGCAACTAGTAGAGTACGTGATCAGCTTCTTGGCGTTTGGGTTTAAATGAACGCAAATTGAACGTCCAAAGCTGTCTCTTGTAAAATGGTACATTCGTTTGCAAGCGCGGGGTGGGCAAACATTGTTGTAAACCAAACGTTTTAACCATTACATCTTCGCATGACTGAGCCAGTTGTTTTTCTTTTCTTTGTAAGCAGCCTTAAATACTTCTTGGTCACTATTCATGCCGTTACTTTTCCAGAAAGAACGACCAGAGGTAGCATTCTCTGATGTGCTCACATTAATTAGCGACGGTGTTTCAGGAATTATTATTATTATTATGTAATTACTGTTCTGCCCTTTTTAACCGGTGGTCTATCATCATCAGTGGATGAGGAAGATTCATCAGTAGCGCAAATGTAATCACTGCTAGATAATCTAAAATCACCATCTGTAGATGAGCCTGTTAGTCTCAAATCATCTAACAGGTTTTTTAAATCATTCTCAATTGTTTTGTTCGTCTTTTTACTGTCAATATTATTTTTTGTTGAATTCTCTGAAGATTTTATTTATTTATTTGTTTTCTCACCACAATATAACAAAAATACATATTACATGGTATCAGAGTCAGACGACACTGTAATATTGTGAGAGACTGGTGCCTAAACTAAGCTCTAGGCCTGTATTTCAGGACACCAGGTCTCCACCCTGGTGGTGGTGATCTGGTGTACGTTGATAGTACAGACTGGACTTTCTACAGACTTTTCTGTTCAATTGGTTCTCATAATTGATATCCGTAGCCTTCTTATTAGTATTTTTTGTCTTTTTCTGTTTGTTAAATTTCAGCTTCAATTATTTACACTTAAAAAAGATGTATTAGTTATCACAAAACAGGCATAAATTTAGATTCGGTTTTGTACGTAGGTAAATGTTGAATTTACCCTAATCATTATTGAGAAACATCGCTACAATGGGTCCGTAGCTTAGACCAACTGTGGTCGAAGCACCTGTGGCCGACGCCCCCGATTGGATTAATTTAATTCAAAGCAATTTTTGATCAAATGTACTGTTAGGCACAATAATGTTTTACAAAAATAATGAATGTATATTGATTGTAAGTATATCTACAATATTAAATCATTATTACATTTATAACATAGAAATGTTTATATTATATTGGATATAAGTTTAAAAATGAAAATCTTATTTTCTTTATTATTTATTTATGTATCTCAATAATAAATCTAGTAAAAAATATGTATGAATCACGCTTTTCATCACATATAATCAAAGAGAATCATTTAACTTTATTATAATTATCAGTCTCAAATGTAATGACATAAGATAAGTTATTTTAAAATAATCAGTCTTAAAAAAAAACCCAGCCCGATCACAATGTACGGCAAGCCAATCCCTTGGGAGAAGCAAGCCAAATACCTAGGCGTGATCCTTGATAAAAACTTAACGTTTAAACAGCACATTAAGGCTGTTCGCGCGCGCGCCGCTTTCGCTCTTGGTAGACTCCACTTTATTCTGACAGCCCGTTGCAAACTGTCACTTAAATGCAAGCTGCGCATCTACACCGCAGTCATCTGTCCCATCATGACCTATGCCTGCGTTGTATTCGCGCACGCTCACCCACGTCATCTCCATAAGATGCAGACCCTCCAGAACCGTTTCCTCAGAAAGGTCACGGGTGCCCCCTTCTATGTCCGTAATATAAATCTCCACATCGATCTTAAAATGCCTACCATAAACCAGTTCATGAAACGCTTATCGAAGCGCTTCTTTGACTGTGGCATAAAACACTCCAACCCCTTGATCTCAGCGGCCGCCCGCTACACTCCCTCCCGCATTAGCAGTATTCGCCGACCAAGGCATACTTTAATCGCCCCCGACGACGCCACTACCCTCCTCCAGTAGAGTAGTAAGGCCACCAGCACACTACATAAGCCCAAAACCCGATCGCCGTCCTACCGTCCTCGCCACCGAGGCCCGCCGCGACGCCCAAATCCACGCCCCTCCCGACCCTTGCTCGAGCCAGCCCGCGCCGCTGAGCCTGTAGCTTTAAATTCGTCCCTAAATCACTCAAATCCTGATCCAGCTAGTCCCTTGCTGCCCTCTCCCAGCGACGCCCTTAGCCGAGGTTCGTACCCCGAAGGGGGTGCCCTTAGCGTTGTCGCTTAGTTTTTAAGTTAGTACATAAGTTTAAGTCCTGGCTGGAGGCCTTAATTTATTAGTGCAACCACAGGCAAGTCCGTCTAAGTAGACGACAACCTCATAGATTGACCTGCGAGATGCCATTGATTTATAAAAAACAGTCTTAAAAATTACTGCAGAGCAACTAACTTGTTACATAGTGAAATATTCTTTTATCCTTGTAAGAACAATAATTAAACATAATCAACCGGGAAACCTTAAACAAATGAGATTAATTTTACCTAAATAAAACAATCAGTTTCAATAGCAATACGAGTAACATAACAAAATAATCAGGCTTAAATAATCAGGTTTTGAAAATTTGCAAGCATAAAAATAATCATGACTGCCTCGTTGATCTAGTGGTCGCAAGAGCTACTACTGAGCATGAGCTCCTGGGTTCGGTTCCCAGGTCGGGCAAAGTGGTATTTGGTTTTTCTATTTAGAATTTCTCAGTAGCAGCCCGGAGTCTGGATTTGTGCCCGGTTGATGAATAGGCTCGCCCCCTATTACATGGGACTTAAGCATAACTAGCGAAATGTGGGGGTACTATAGCTGCACCTCTGCCTAACCCTCCTGGGATTACAGGCGTGATGTTATGTTATGTTAAAAATAATCAATTAGAAAAACTTAACAAATGTCAAAGTCAAAGTCAAAGCATTTATTTCAAATAGGCCCATAAAAAGGCACCTTTGAACGTCAACATTTACATTAAAAATAGAACTGATTCTAGGCGCCACTTCCAAAAAGTAGTTTCGTATGGAGAAGAAGTGGCAAGAAACTCTTATGTCGTTACTCTTTTAAAATGTTTTACAATATGTTGTATACATTAATTATATTTCTGAAAAAATTAATGAAAAAATTAAGTGTCAAAAATTAAAACTTAAGCCTTAAAAATCATCTCTTTTCAATAAGTAAGTTAAATTATCAGTTTTTTGGACGGATTGCCACATATGGGCGGATTTTTTCAAAAAACATGATCGTGGTAATTTTGTACATAATAAATATGCTTTTAATGGGGAAAAAGTGGTATAAGGATAATTATGTTTAAGTGGCGATCTTTTCTCTCTGCTATTTGATAGATAACTTTTGTTTAGCAAGGAAAAATCTATATTTTTTATAAACATTTTTGTCATTTACTACTAAGCGAAAAAGCAGATAAAAGAAAATATATTAAATTAATCGAATCCGGGGCTTCGGCCACAGGTGCCTCGACCACTGGGGGCCTAAGCCATTGACCCTTTATTGTTTGCGGCCCGGTGTAGGTAACAGTTGGTATTTTCAAAATGCTTCGCCACGGTTCAATATCTATAGGGTCGTTTAAAAAAGTTGCTCTCATTGAAAAAAAATACTACCTATGCAGAATTATGTTGGTTGATTACATAATATTTCTATGGTTTAATACGTCTTTAAATTTATGTTTAAATCTATCTTGTTTGTATCAAATTTATTTATTTTATTAATCATGTACACACAGTAAAATACAAAGGCACACGACATAATTACAATTTGAGTACAAAGGTACTGCTTATTTCTTACGAAATTTCTTCCAGCAGACCTGCGAAAGGAGAATTGAAAAAGAAATGTAGATAATAGTGTCTGAAAATAAGAAGAGAAAAACATGAACAGTGTAAAGTTTAAAACTAAAATAACGCAAATACATAATGCATGCAATAAATGTACATTTGAATAAAGAATTGGATTTTAAATCACGAATGCTAGGCGGAAGTGAGTTCCACAATCTTACAGCATGGACAGAGAAGGAATAAGAATGGTAGCTTGTTTTATGAGGATGAGATTTAAGGAGGTATCTAAAGTGCGATCAACACGGTGGTGCGTCGCTAGAGCCAGCGTAAGAAAAACGCTCACGCAGTTCACAACACCCACACACAACCTGTCTTATCCAGGAAGGATAACACGGGTGGTGTAAGATATTGAAGAGGAGACATAAAATCCGTTGTTCCTGCGAAGACGAATTGGGAGCCACTTGAGTACCTTGCGAAGGTGAGAAACATAGTTTTACTTTTGACGACCGAAAACAAAGCGAAAGCACAGGTTTTGCAAGCTCTCAAGCTTATGTAATAGCTCCTCAGTAGCATCCAGGTAGCAGGCGTCAGCATAATCTATGATTGGCTGAATAAGTGTATGTGCCAAAGAAATTTTAGTTTTCAAGGGCAGGGACTTTGAAGACATTTCAGCGAATGAAAGGATTTACCTTTTTATTTTCTGTTTTAGAAGATATTTACCTTTCGGCTGACCTCATTGACCTGAGCACGCCAAGAAAAATTGGAGTCAATGACTACACCCAGATCTTTGGCGGTTTCGGTATACTCAATGCGAACACAATCGAGATATAAAGGCATCAGAGATGGAACATCAGCCGTTTATGTTTATAACTATTCTCTATTATTAATTTCTGTTATTAATGTTACGTCAGTGAATGTGCGGACCATGCAGAAATAGAACCTCCGAGAAATAGAAAGCCAGCATCGTGCCAACAGATCCGAAACAAAAGCACATCTATATTAATGGTCCTTCCGGCAACTGAAAACTGAATCATAAATCATATTGTCACTGTGAGGACAGCCTTCAATTATTGGAAACGTTTCGGCAGGAACTGTCCGCTATAGTAACGCAAAATGATTGATTATTTAACGGTTGATGTTGATATTAAAGGCTTCCACAAACAGGCGAGACGCGACAGCGCGACACAAATGCCTTTGCGTCGAGCTGTCACGTCGCGTCAGTGTCCCTTAAAATGGTATGTAGCCTGAGAGAGCGGGCTTGTAAATGGTGTAGTAAGCCTAGGATTTAGAATATGTTATAACAAATACTGGCAGGCTAATCCTAACATAACCCTTAATAAATTTATGAATTCGAAAGTTACTCTGCCTGTTTGTTACCTTTTTACGCCTAAACCACTGATTCGATTAAATTTGGCCAGGAGGTAGATAGCATTCTAGGAAAGGTCATATGCTACTTTTTGTCCCAGTAGCACGTGTCGATAATTTCCGAAGTCCACGCGGGTGAAACCGCAGGTAGAAGCTTTCTTATATTATTATAAATGCGAAATTAGTTTTGTTTGTTACGCTTCGTGTCGTGTGCAAGGGAATATGTCCGTCGTAGAAAAGTGTAAAATAACAGGCTTTATGAAAAGTCAAAATACAAGGCCTTTTAAAATGTAAGGCCTAGTTGACATAACGTCGGACCAAAAGCTTTATCGTTGCCCGTTTTCGGCTCTTGCTGTTCTACAGCTACTAGCCGACAGCTGAGTAGGACCAAAAATGACGGTGGTCGATAGGTTTTTTCTTTGGTCATTTTTTTCTTGCATGCTTAGGCTGCCACCTCTACACCTTATCGTGCGGGAGGAGGCAACCCTGGCCGCAAGGGTCAAGTAGGTACATACGCATAAAAGAAGATGCGGTGAAACGACAACCAATGATGGCATCAACCTGCGACAAAACCCCGAAGCGACACTACTTTCAAAAGCAATACAACAACATACTCTCAATTAGAATTAGATGGCAGGCTAATCAGACGTTTATTACGCCTGGACAGGAATGGCCTGCGCTGTGTTCTTTGTGTGCACAGGCGTTAGCCAGATTAGGACAGAAACCCTCGGTGCACCCGGATCTTACACAGATGTTCTCAACAGACCAGAAGCATTGATCGGCTTCTGGAGGGAGCTAGGCTGGTTAGAATAATAACCACCGACAGCCGTCATGACCCCCGCACAACACTCCACATGAAGGACTAAGTGCGGAAACCAAACCGTCTAACATAACATTACGCAGTGATATTCTTTTAATAAATATGTTTAGGTAACCGTTTAGACTTCACAAAAAAACTTATACCGTTTTTTTCTTTATTTTTATTTATTTTTCATTGTGAACGATGAAAAAACATATGATCGTTTAAGGGGAAAAGGGATTCGCATTTATTGCAATTATCGATTTTTAAGGAAAAAATAAATAAACCATCACTCAAGTTTTTTCAGCCACAGCCGAATACTTGTCGAAGTAGGATATTTCAGCACAAATTTTCCGAAAACTGACTTCGTCCGAAACTAAATTCGTGCGGACTCTACTGATCGAACAGTGACAGGGGATAGCCGATTAATGTGTGGGTCCGACCTAATGTGAACCCGGCCATAAATAAAACTGCAATGGTGGAAAATTCCAACGTTTATACAAGTATTACATGGCTAAACCGAACCCTATTCGGTTTTCACAACACACAGTAAAAGGATATGTTGATTTCATGTAATTAAATAATCGAATGCATCTTCAAACGTTACAACTAACATTCAGACATCTGTTTACTTTCGATACAATATGAAACACTTTGTTAGCATATAGCCCCACATTCGAAGTAATTAATACACTCTCAAAGGTTGTTGACAACACAATACAACTCAACCAGCACAGAGGCAGATGAAACGCCCGCATTAATACCGTATCACACTTTAATTGGCCACTTAAGTATTTAATGTGTATTTGTGTTCGTATATGTGGTGATTTGTTATTTTTGGTACAAAACATTAACAACAATTAGATCGCAAATATATCTATACGCAGAGATCATCTATATTCTTAAATTATTCTGATTGGGTTTCATTGATAAATATGTATTGTTTTCGTAGTTTAGATGTATCTCGGTGAACTCACAGTCACATATCCTGACTTAGACAAATGGTTTATTTTTCTTTATAAAATACTTCACTGTTCGGTACTCTCTAATATAATTTTTTCTTCTCGTTAAACATTCTTAACTAATTGGGGCACTCAAATGAAATTAAATCAGTATATTTTACTTCACATAAACATACATGTCGCGCGGAACACTATGCACGCCGCCTTCTCGGGTCCTGATGTTGGGGGCGACGGACGTCCCCGAGGCCGCCGCCCCTGGACCAATTTAGGGGGGCTGGAAGAGGGCGTTGTCCGCCCTCCGCCTGCGCCTGGTGCGTCTACTGCGGATCGGGAGAGTGGACGAGATCTCTCTCCCTTCCGCAGCCTCCTTCTGCGAGATCACTGTTTCGCAGAAGGAAACCACTGCGTCCCAGAACTCGACGCTGCCGACCATCGCACTCACTACGGCCGGCAGCAACAGGTCTCTGCCTACTTCAGAGATGGTGCACGGCGCGGCTCCTCCCAAGTAGCACACTCTGCCAGCATGTGCCACGCCGTGTCCTCCCGGCAGTCGACGCAGTGGTGACACCGGGCGTGTGGCTCCCTGTTTATGCGACACAGGTACTTCCCGAAGCAATCATGCCCCGAGAGCACCTGCGTCGCCGAGCAACAACATCTTCCCACAAGCGTGGAAAGAAGTAACCGTCGTCTGTATCCCAAAGCCAGGCAAGCCAAAGTCTCAGCCCTCCAGCTACCACCCCATTAGCTTACTCAATGTTCTCGGCATAATTTACGAGAGGCTTATTTATAAGCGTCTCAAAGACTATGCCGAAGCAAAGAGCCTCATGCCCAACGAGCAGTTTGGTTTCCGACCCCAACACTCCAGTATCCACCAGGTCCAACGTATCGTAGAGCACTTGTGCGCTGGTCTGCAGCGAAACGCGACGACGGGTGTGCTATTCTTCGACATAGCGAAAGCCTTCGACAAAGTCTGGCACAACGGTTTGTTATACAAGCTTTACCAACTTGGAGTGCCAGATCGTCTCGTGCTCATCTTACGAGACTTTTTGTCGAATCGCACCTTCCGCTATCGCATCGAGGGTGCACTCTCGTCCCCTCACCCTATTCGCGCAAAATCTAACCTTTAAGCAGAACATTAAGGCGGTTCGCGCGCGCGCCTCTTTCGCTCTTGGTAGACTCCACTTTGTTCTGACAGCCCGTTGCAAACTGTCACTGAAATGCAAGCTGCGCATCTATCCCACAGTCATCCGTTCCATCATGACCTAAGCCTGCGTTGTATTTACGCACGCTCACCCACGTCATCTCCATAAGATACAGACCCTCCAGAACCGTTTCCTCAGAATGGTCACGGGTGCCCCCTACTATGGCCGCAATATAGATCTCCACGTCGACCTTAAAATGCCAACCATAAACCAGTTTATGAAACGCTTATCGAAGCGTTTCTTTGACTGTGGCATAAAACACCCAAATCCCCTGATTTCAGCGGCCACATCCACGCCCCTCCAGATCCTTGTACGAACCAGCCCGCGCCGCTGAGCCTGTAGCTTTAAATTCGTCCCTAAATTACTCAAATCCTGATCCAGCTAGTCCCTTGCTGCCCTCTTCCAGCGACGCCCTAAGCCGAGGTTCGTACCCCACAGGGTGTCCTTAGCGTGTAGTCGCTTAGTTTTTAGTTAGTATTAATGGAGGCCTTAATTTATTAGGGCAACCACAGGCATGTCCGTTTAAGCAGACGACAACCTCATAGGTTGACCTGCGAGATGCCATTCCCAAAAAAAAAACGCAGTCACTTACAATTCTAATTAAACAACACATAAAATTAACATTTCAGTAACCTTGTAAATAACAAGTTGCAGTAACATTGACATTATGAAAATTTGACGCAAAAAGAAAAAAACATATCTAGAATATCTAAATCTAGAACACTACCAAAGCGAAGCAATTTAAACCAATTTGAGCTACACAGACGTGCACTGTCCGCACTTTTTTAATAGGGAGAGTCCGTATGAAGTGAAACTCATGGAGAAAATATCATTAGGGTTATCTGCCAGGTACTACCCATTATAAAATGGTATTGGTAGTTTAATATCCCTTCACTTGATATTAGCTTATGCAATATGTCCAAATTCCAGTGTAAATAGATATGTATTCATTTATTTAGAATTAATAATGAACACACCAACCGCACAGTCACTTACAATTCGTATTAAACAATACCTAAAATTAACATTTCAGTAACCATGCAAATAACAGGTATGCATGATATTGACATTATGAATGTTAGAGACAAAAAAAATGTGTCTAGAAGAACTAAATCTAAAACATTACCTACAAAAACAAACCAATTTGAGCTACACAGACGTGCAGTGTTCGCACTGTTTTAATAGGGAGAGTCTGTAGGAAGTGAAACTCATGCAGAAAATATCAACCGGGTTATCTGTGTATGAGCGGACAGTGTAGGCCTGTCAACAAGTACCAGGTACTACCCATTATAAAATGGTAGGTATGTGTTTCCAAGCCACAAACTTCTAATAAACTTTCAGGCTGACATATTTCCCAAAAAAAAGCGGCTATGCCACAAGGACACGTACACGTGTTACGTTCAAACATTCAACTTCATTACGTTTCATATTTCGGAATTACTACTAAGAATGTATTAACACCATAAATGCCTGTGCCAGCGTAAAAAAAAACAACCGACCACCAAAAAAAAAAGCTGTGCAAAGTGAAAAATAACTTTAAATTCGGAAGTAGGTGTCCTTAGTTTTGTATTTTCGTTTATCTATTTCGTATATCTACTACACACTAAGAGGAAAAACTACGCATTATATAAGCTAACTGAAAAACCAAGTGAAGATAATAAAATATATATGGGATTACCCCTGAGGCATAACCTATCCATTAAAAATTAAATATCGAAATCGATTTACAATTGCCGGAGAACGCGTAATAAACATACAAAAACAAAACATACTCGTACAGATGTATTGAAAACTTTCTACTTTTTGAGAGGTCGGCTTAAAATTAACAGTTACCTAGTCTATATTTATGTTTCTTTCAGATTTTATGTGACTTTCAAATAGCGATAGAAATTATCATCATGGTCATACATGCTCCTACAACAAATACGTTTTTAAGCTGGCCATAAACGTATCTGCATGCATCAGACACGTAAGGCCATAAAAAAGAAGGTCCCACAATATTTCCATTTCTCACTGTTGTTGTCACATTGTTGTCTTTCTTCTCGCATAACCAAGAGGAAGCTATCCCGGGTTGCCCTTGACCTTATACTTACATTAATACAATTAAAAAACAATAAAACCTCCTCAATAAATCCTTTACGGTCCAGGCCGCTCGTTTGTGGAATACATTGCCTGTTGAAATAAAATGCGCGCAGTCGTTATATATATTTAAAAGACTTTTGAAGGAACATAACTTGTCGTTGTGGTCTTGTTCTCGTAAAACTGTAACTAGTCTTCATTTACTTTTGTTGCTTATATATTTAGTATGTGTTTGTTTATGTATCTATTATTTAAGATTATTTGTGTATCTATTTTAGTATTTTATATGTTATATAGATTAGTATACTTATTATGTGCACCAACGACAAACCTATTTTTATATCCAGACAAATCTCTGTCCGTTCCAAGGCTGCCTGGAAGAGATCGCAGAAAGGGATAAGGCCGCCCATTGTATATTTTGTAGTGTTTGTTTTTTTGTTATGTATTTTTGTGTTGTACAATAAAGTATAAATGAATAAATAAATAAAACAAATGGTATGGAATACCGAAAAGGTCCCAAAGGTCAAATTTACCTAAACGTTTAGTGCAACTAAAATTAAATGTTGTTGGAGTTCCTAATACCACGTAGGGGTAAATTACATAGGTACAGTATACCTAATGCAATTTTATTGTAATACAATGTAGTCTATATTACAGCCCACTTCACTAGGATGTAAGCAAAAAAACAGGACCGATTCATTCCATACAAGGCGCACGTCAAACAAAAAATACAAAAAAAAGAACAAAAGTCATACCGAATAGAAACGTTGCGTTCATGCGTCCAAACAAATTTACGACATTACCCATTGAAACGAGATATCAACTTTAAAAAAAATGTCGTACGCAAACTAAATGTATGAATTGAAAACTATCTGGTCAGCCAATCAAATGGATGGAATAGACGGAAGCAAATTATTCTATTGAACTCAATAATAAATTATTTGCATCCGCTGTATACTGCGTTGAGAATATTGGCACGGATTGTTATCATCTTGAAACAATGGGACTGGTGAGCTATTAGTTTAAATATTTGTGGCTACTTTATTTTGATAAATGGCACCTACCTAGTCTTAGTTCCGTACGTATGCAATTTGACTAGCCATGCGCTGTAGAGACGACGTATTTTAGTCATTAGAATACATATTTTTCTTTCAACGGTTGTTCAATTCTTCCTCGTTTTTTTATCTTTTAATTTAAACAGTCGGTGGAACTTTATATCTAATGGAATAAAGCAGGAATAGTTTTGGGTACAAATAGTAGTAATAATCTTGTTTTTCAATATGGTTCTCAAAACAATTTCACAAATGTTGTTCGAGCGCCAATGATAAATGATAAATGATTTTATTTCTGTAGGTAGGTTTGTACAAACACTTTTAAACGTCAATCACGTTTTAAAAACTATGCGAGATCGGCGTTTCCTATCTGACTTCTCTGGGAAGAAAGGCCGAAACAAACTCAGAGGTCACAGTCTCTTTTAAAGTCCATACCATCCATTCCATTCCATTTAATCTACATAGATTAGTGTCTGAAATGATATTTTGAGGAAAGAACCACACAGATTTGAGAGGACCTGTCCAATCAATGCACGTATTTGTCAATCATCGTGTAGCTCGACTCAGAACTATGGAGCTCAACGATTCGACGAACATTGCCAACGAAAGGACATTTGGGTAGGCCGCATAAATTATGCAAACAGCCAGGCCTTTATTAAAACTAAAAAAAAGGATCCTAGTAGCAGATTACTCGTTCAGCCGGATATACAGGGTGTAAAAAACCCGTCATATGGCAGTCAACTACGCATTCTGTACAACAAACTTGTTACTTAGCACAAAAATAATTGCTGGTAAAGAATTTTGTTTTTGGTGTGAAAATCGCTGTTTACGGCAGAGCGCAAGTAAAACTTTGTGCGTATGGGTGCATACAACGATACAGGGGTCGTGGGGGTATTTAGAGTTGTATTATGTATCGTAAAAAACATTGTTTTCGTGAAAAAAATCGGTAAAAGTTGTAAATTTGACCTTCAATATTTCCGTAACCAAAAGGTTCCCAGATATGGTCCAGTATCGAAAACTGATTAACAATGAAGGGGAGCAAAGTTATCTCTTAGCTTTTTTAAGTGTCTTTTTACCCCCGTTATTATCAAGGGAGCTCTTATTTAGATTCTCATAACACATTGATACTCGTTGTTGATAACTTTATTTCGGAGTTCAAATTATCGCCAATATAACATGTGACGTCATTAATTCTAGCACGTGTAACACCATTGAAACGGGTTTAGTCAACGAAAGAATAGACAAAGTGACAGATATCTTAAGAAATTTGTCTACAATCTGTGATTTTGTCTATTCTTCCGTCGAGAAAAACTCGTGTCGAATCGCTATTAGTAGCTACTGCCGATGACTGCTGTGCGCCTGACATTCACTCTGCTTGACTGGAGTTTAGAGAAACTAGGTAAATATTATATCTTGATTTAATAATAATAATAATGTGTTTGTATATAATAATAATATAATAAACAACCACACGTCCTGATTGACCATCTTATCACGTAGGGGGCGGACACACGAATGAGAAATTACTGGCGTGGCTAACGTGGCTCTGGAAACCCACTCAAAATGGAGACTCGTTCTAAAAGAAAACGTATAGGATCGCTGCCCGGGGGCGATCGCCGGGGCGCACTTGGAGCTGACGCTGAGTGTCTCAGCATGCAAACCGTCAGCGGTGAGGAGCTGAACAGGCGGGCTCCCACCGATAAAGATGCTACAGCCGAAATCATTGACGATGGTGACAGACTGACGGACAGGACAAACACCCCTGCAGAACCGTATAGTCCAAGTACAGTTTCTTACACACCTTCTAGGCCATCATCACCATCCATACCATCGTCACCCATACCATCATCACCTCCCATTATTAGTTTAAATTCAGTCCCACCCACTCCAACCTTGAATGTTGCGCGGGAGGTATCTACCTTTTTACCCGCGTCCACCAAGGCTGGAAAAGCAAGAGTTCGCATGAGATGGAGCAAAGAAGTTAACCTATTCATCATGCGAACTTACCTATACATCACTAAATTAGAGACCGACTTTACCACATACAGAAAACAAATGCATGAACTTTTTACACGTCAATACCCAGAGATTACAGTCACAGATCAGAGAATCTCAGATCAAAGGAGAACAATAGTAAGAAATAAGCTCCTGTCCCAAGAAACAATAGATCAGTTAAAAGAAGAAGTACGTACAAAACTACAAAAAGAACCAGAAAATATGGAGGGTGCCACCACTCTCGCATTAACACCACAAAACACAACTGAGTATAATGACCAAGATCAACCACAACCATACACTCAATCACAACCAATCACACAATCTCAATCATACTTTCAATCATCCGCATATTCAGAAACCGTGCATACATCCACGCAAACCGAAAGTATAACAATAATGTTAGAAAATGAAATAGAGACCCTAGCCGATACCAATCAGAGTGGGCCTACAGACACAAGTATACAAGAAATACACGATAAATTTAAAACAGCTCTTACTCAATATACCGGCATGAACCCGGCAGCTCGACCGAAACTACCCAAACTTAGATACACACCAAACCTTTTTCATCTCGTTAACTTATTCAATAAAAATATTCTTAACCAATATACTAGCGAAGAAACTCAACTTGTAGACGTACATACCCTGATATATTGCACAGCATTAGTTATTTCCGAAGAACTTAATTTTATAATCACAGAATACACAGGCAACAGAAAACAAGGAAATATTGCCAAACCAGCATGGCAGCAGAGACTTGAAAAAGATATAGAAAAACTTAGAGCAGACTGCAGTAGACTAACTCATTACATTAATAACAATAGATCAAACAAAGTAGTTAAGAGAGTAGAAGCAATTTTTAAAAACATGGCCACCCACACTAGGCACGAAAAAGACAATAGGAAACCGGAAGAGTACTTGGACACATTGAAACAGAAGTTAGCCCTAAAAGTACACAGGTTGAGAAGAAACAAGAAAACACAAGAACGTAAAAATGATAACTCCTTGTTTGCTACGAACGAAAAGAACTTTTACAGAAAATTACAGAAACCACAAACTGATACCGAAACATCGACAGCCGAAAACAACATTGAACTACCAACAGCGGAACAACTAGAAACATTTTGGTCTGGCATATGGGAAGAGCAAGTGCAACATAACGAAAAATCTGATTGGATAACAGACGAAGAAACTAAATGGAGTTCACTAGAAGAAATGGAATTCATTGAATTAACTGAGTCTGACATAGCTAGCATTACAGCGAGATTACACAATTGGAAATCCCCTGGTATTGATAAAATACATAATTACTGGTATAAAAAATTAGAGTCATTACACAAAATTTTAGCTAAAAATTTAACAGAAATGATTTTAGGCAAACAAAACATTCCTGAATTTATTGCTACAGGCTTAACTTATATGTTGCCAAAAACTCAATACTCACCACAACCTTCACAATACAGACCAATCACATGCCTGCCCACTATATACAAGATCCTAACGTCAGCAATCACTACAAAAATCAATAAACACATAGAACAAAATAACATAATAGCAGAGGAACAAAAGGGATGCAGAAGGGGCCACATGGGATGTAAAGAGCAACTTGTTATAGATTCAATAATCCACAAACATGCCGCCACAAAAAATAGAAACCTACATTGCACATACATAGATTATAAAAAAGCATTCGATAGCATTCCACACTCCTGGCTAGTTCAAATATTACAGATATATAAAATAAACCCAAAAATAATAGATTTCTTACAGAATATCATGTCCCGTTGGAAAACTACACTCCAGTTAAATTATCGACACAACACTATCACTACGCGACAAATATCCATAAGAAAGGGTATTTATCAGGGAGATTCTCTAAGTCCTTTATGGTTTTGTCTCGCTCTGAACCCTCTGTCCCACCTACTTCATCGTTGCAAAGTCGGATATTCCCTTAAATATACCACAGAAGAAACAGTCATCTCTCATCTTATTTATATGGATGACATAAAATTATACGCAAAGTCTGAAAAAGATATGAAAGAATTAATATATACCACGACAGAATTCAGTAAAGACATAAACATGCACTTTGGTTTAGATAAATGCAAAACAGTCCATATAGTAAGAGGCAAAATAAAACCGGGAGACTATCTTGTTAATAATACAGACACAATCACAGCTATGGAACCAGCGGATTTATATAAATATTTAGGATACAAACAACTCAAAGGAATAGATCACACAGCAATAAAACACACCTTAATCACTGAATATAAAAGAAGGGTGATCGCAGTATGTAAAACTCAGCTCTCCGGAAAACATTTAACAAAGGCATTGAACACCTATGCGATTCCAATATTAACATACTCGTTTGGAGTGATTAAATGGTCAAAAACTGACATCCAGCAAATAGAGAGAACAACACGCACCACACTCACTAAACACAATAACCTTCACCCCAAATCTGCAATAGAAAGACTGACCCTCAAACGTCAGTACGGTGGGAGAGGCCTTATAGACGTTCATCATCTTTGGCACAAGCAGATAGCTAGACTAAGAACATTCTTTCAGTCTAAATCACATACAAGCAATATTCATAAAGCCGTAGTTATGAACGATATCAGTTACACCCCACTTAACTTACATGAACAGATAGATACACAACATACTAGCATTGAAAACCCACATAAGCAAAAGTTAGAAGACTGGAAAAAGAAAGTGCTGCATGGACGGCACCCCCATGATCTAGAACAACCTCATATAGGCACAATAGCATCAAATAAATGGCTTAAAATAGGTAACTTATTTCCGGAAACCGAGGGATTTATAATCGCAATACAGGATCAAATCATAAATACTAAAAACTACAGGAAATTCATCATAAAAGACCCCACAATAACAAACGATAAATGCCGCAAATGTCACAGCCAAGCAGAGACCATACAACACATAACAGGGGCATGCACAACACTCACACAAACAGACTATACACACAGACACAATCAGGTAGCAAACGTCATCCATCAAAAGCTAGCACTTAAGTATAAACTCATAGAAGATACAAACACTCCTTATTATAAGTACGTACCACAAACAGTTTTAGAAAGTACTACACACAAACTCTACAACGATCGCGCCATACTAACCGACAGGACCGTACACTATAATAGACCAGATATAACCCTTTTAGATAAAGCTAATAAAGTCACATACCTCATAGATGTTGCAATCCCTAATACACATAATTTACAAAAAACAATAGGCGAGAAAATCAGTAAATATGCTGAACTGAAAGAAGAAGTGATTCGAATTTGGAGGCAAGAAAAAGTCTACGTGGTACCCATAGTTGTCTCCACGACGGGTGTTATACCCAATCACCTCCACCACAGCCTTAAACTAATAGACCTGAAAGACGCAATTTACATAACACTCCAAAAAGCAGCAATTTTAAACACCTGCAGAATAGTTAGGAAGTTCATGCAAATTGAGGAAAATGAAATTAGTCCTCATAACATTAATCCTACGTAAATAACACGAAAATCACCACACACGCTACATTGACTTGGCTTGGGCCCGTTAATGTAGCTTAAACTAGCCAAAGAGCTAAGAAACAAAATTTGTTTACCGAAATAATAATAATTGTATTGTATTAATAATAATAATAATAATATAATAAATTTGTATTGCAACTTGCTGTGCAATACAAACTTGTAGATTCTGAGGTACCGTATTACAAGTATGTACCCGACCCAGTTCTCGAAAATGACCTTGTCACGTTGTACTGGGATCGGTCTATCATTACTGACAGGACTATTATCGCTAATAAGCCTGACATAGTAGTGATAGATCGATTAGCGCGCCGCACAATGATTATCGATGTTACCATTCCACATGACGAGAACCTCGTGAAAGCTGAGAAAGAGAAACAAATTAAATATCTCGACTTAGCACACGAGGTTGTTGACATGTGGAATGTGAGCTCGGCTGTCATTGTGCCGATTGTCGTATCGGCCAATGGCCTGATGGCAAAAAGCCTCGACCAACATCTCTCGAAGCTTTCGTTAGGCGGTTGGATCAAGGGCCTGATTCAGAAGGCAGTACTCCTCGATACGGCTCGCATTGTGAGGAGGTTCCTGTCTCTGGAGCCCTAACCACCAGTAGCTTGGACCCTTCTCCCGCTACCGGCGGACCACTATTTTTTATATTTTTAAATGTTTTTTTTTAAAAGTTGTTTTATAAAAATATTGAAAAATGTATTAGAATAAGGATAAAAATTAATAAACGACATATAATAATAATCTGAAGTAAAATCAAAGCTTGATTAAATCTGGAGATGGTTATTAAGAGGTAAATCATATTACTTTTTATCGTGTATGGCAGAAAATGGTTTTATATTCATGCATTGGAATAAAAAAGTACGTACATGAATTAATTGGTAAACAAGTGATAGCATACACTGAAAGTGAAATTATGATATCATTTATGTTACTTTTATGTTCAGAATTGTTGTAAATTGAGACAAACAAACAGCGGGTGAGCAACTAAAAATAATTTAACATGGTTTCCAAGAGTCAATCAATCAATGCTCAATAGTAAAGACTTTAGATATCAAATGTTATAATCCAAGAGTTGGGGTCACGCCAATAACTTAGGCGGTAAATCGTGAGAGAAAAAAGATTTCATTTCGACTACTGAACCCAATCTCACCCTGAACCTAAGTAGCGAACATCCAATTACAGTAGCAGTATGCCTCCAGCTATTTCCAGAAAAGGAATAATTCCTTAATAATGTAATCACTTCAGGCTATGAAATTA
Source organism: Dasypolia templi (assembly GCA_963555695.1). NCBI lineage: Eukaryota > Metazoa > Arthropoda > Insecta > Lepidoptera > Noctuidae > Dasypolia > Dasypolia templi. The sequence continues at coordinate 3,492,452 of OY743145.1, forward strand.
AATATCGCTTTTGTACGTTCATTCTAAGATTATCTTGGTTTTATTTGAAAAGTTTATAACAGTAAAAGATCATGGTTTAGTCTAATATTATTAATCGTAATTGTAATACCAATGTATGCCATAAGACTAACTAATCCTTGAGGTCGAGAAGTCATGCAATTTCGTGGTCAATCAGATATAAACAAATTTTTATTATAAAAATGACTATTAATTATGTTGTTTATCAACCCATTACCCACTTTATTTGTGCTTTAAGTTTAAATCTATGTATGGATTCTGATGAAGATAAATGTTACCTTGAAATGAATTTTCCAAATTAGGCTAATGCTAAATGCCAACAGCGATGCGGACCATAGTGTTTATATGTTTATTATATTTTTTTCATTTCGTTCGTAGTAAACAGTTAGATGTGTAATATTTGGAATAAAATTATTATGACATTAAATAAAAGATATAAAGTTAATAATTAGGTTAAGAATCAGCACTTTGCTAGTATGTATGATGAATGATAAAATATTAGCTTTGAAAACTATCAACAATTCAGAAGTACACACATCACTCTTAGTAGTCCGGGTCTACCACCAACCTTCCCAACTAATCGTTTCATCCCAACATGAGAGTAACCAAAAATCTTGGCAATTACATCGTTTAGAGACAAGTGTTAAACATCAAGGAAAGCCACGCTCGTCCAATTAACTTTAATCCTGAGATCAACAGGGATAACAAAGGGAAGTTTCTTACCGAATCATAAAAGCCCAACTAAATTACTATCCGATTGTGAAGAGGATCGGACAGTTTGTGTCAATTCAGTAGATTGAAGGGGTCATTGAAAAAGAGGATCAAGGGTGGTTAAGGCAGGCGAGACACGACAGCGCGACGCGCAGTCGCATCTGTTTGCGGGGAGCCCTCGATCAATTACCGATGCCTAAATGGATTACGTTGTATTTAATTGGATTACGTTTTGATGATACAATGTTTTGTTTTTTTTCACTATTGGCTGATTGGTAATTGGGTGCGTTGCTTGGAATGGGTGATACTACTAATCTAATTTGCAATACTTTCGACCTCGATAACTAGGGGCCAAAATGGTTTGGTTTGGAGATATCGATTTTAAGCAATGCACTCAAATACCAATTACACTGTATATTCAAGTTAAGTACCTACGTTTAAAAATGGCATGAACATACCTTATTTACTCTACGATTGCAACACCTGCCTTGTCATTCACATAAAGCTAGAAAATATGTCACAAAAATAATTTTACCGTTTCCCGATACATTTAAGAACACAGCAAGCCGCAAACAAACCCAAAAAATGATTTTACTTAAATGATTCGAGCTCATCTCAGGCCCTTAAGCATAATCTTTTCTGAAGCCATAAATATGAAAACTCCGCGTCCTTTGTTTTATCAAAATTACAGGTGAAATAAATATAATAGGACAAAAGAAGGATTAACAGATGAATAGGGGATGAAATTTTACATATAGATGAATATTGTGAGATCCACAATGAAGATATATTTGCAATTTGCTGCCCTCAGTACGGAATTGAGATAAAATCGTGCGTAAATTTTAAAACAGATTTATTTTGGTTACGTTTTGTTGGATCGACTTGAGATACCCACCCGGTTAATTTTAGAATGTACGATTTATTAATTTGCTGATATAAACGTAAACTCAGAGCATTTATTTCAAATAAAACAATTGCAGACACTTTTGAATTGTCAAGGGGTCGGTCAGCCAGAAAGATGAAGGTTGTTTCCCATTCCAAACCGTAGTAGGTACTCATGGAGAAAAACGGGCAAGAAACCCCTCATTAAATAAATAAAAAAATTGTAAAAAAAATGGTAACATCAATCGTGTTGAAATGATGCATGTGAGAACGATGCAGAACGTTAAAAGCGTCTGTAATAACAAGACAAAAACAATTTTATTACTAATGTAAATTGAACATAAACCTGCCGCGGCTAAGAGATGACCAGTCACTACTGACGGCGCCCATTCACAAACATGACAGATAAATGGTAGAGATAGATTATTTATTTATTTGATTTAATTTTACAGAAAGTTTTCAGACTAATAACACAAATTAAAAACATTCGTAATTAAATAAAATGCTAATTACAAGCAATTTTTTTACTTTGTATGTTCCCTGTTTTGCTGTGTTTTACTTAACAAAGTTAATTAAACGTTCAGTCTTGAAAACAGTCAGTAGTATTTTCTATACAAATACCAATATGTCAACAGTCTTTGCTAAGATTGTACGTAAGTTTTAAAAAACTTAGCTTTTATTCAAATTTTTATGCCACACTTGCTGGGATTGTTTATAAGATTGTCTTTCCTAACGTTATTTTCATTATTAGAGCAAGAGATTTGTAAGAGTAATTGACTGATAAAATGAAAAGACTGTTAATTTTCTCTCAAAGTTTCTCAGTGTCAGCTTTAGAAAACTTCGTGAAATTGTTATGTGAGACGGTTATTGAATTATTACAGTGAAATGTTTATACACAATTTCGGGGAAGTTATTTATGGTGTACAATGGGAACATTGCTAGCTCGAAACATAATTGTTTTCTCGTATAATTAAATGTTTCACAATATTTAATATTGTGAAACATTTAATTATACATTTTGCAAGAGTCACGGTCGAGTTTCTTGCCCATTCTTTTCCATACCAAACTACTTTTTTCAAGAGGCGACTAGAATCAATTCTATTTTAATGTTAATGTTGACATGCTTTGACTTTGAACTATAAACTCGAATACAAACAGTTACATTATTAAGGAGAATGCCTATTATGGTTTTAAATGTAACTCACAGACAGGCTTTCTGTTTGTTTCCCTTCCACAAAACTAAACAAAAATTAGCAACATTTGTACACCTCGCATAGCCATAACGCAACATAGCGTTAATAGGAACTCTGATTTAATGATCCTACATAAATTCAACCCAAACGTGGCGCGTTTAAACGAGCAAGTTCGTTAGTGCCAGCCACTCGACCAAGTTATGTTGCAAATATACCCATTTGAATAACCAGAATGTTTGGGATACGGCGGCAGTTCAAAGTGACGCGTCCCAAGGGTTGGATGGGATCTGGTTAATCGCTTTAGAGTACTGTTATGGTTAGTGGATATTTAATTAGGATAGTGTGTATTTAATTGTTTAAATGCCGCCTCTTTCGTGCTAATGATAGTAAAGTTTCCGGTTAACTGTTAAAGTTTCAGAAATAATAAAGATAAAATAAATGAACTTTCTGCATTCAAATTATGTCTACGGAAATAACGAGTTAATTAACTTGTGTCTATTTTAATGTGTCTAGAAATAACATTCCCCTTTCATCAATTACCTTTGAGTTCCAAACTGGCTCGTTTTTCCCAAAAGAATTTTGATCTTGATTGAGAGGGCAGGACAGTTATGTCATTATTTGTTTTTCTTGTTAAAGAGATAGTTTTATAGGAAACTAGCTTCTGGCCGTGGTATCGCCCGCATGGATGTCGGACATTATCCCGCGGCAACGTGTTACCGGGACAAAAAGTTGCCTCTATCCTTCCCTAGGATGGCATCTATCTCCTGGCCAAATTTTATCGAAATCCATTCTGTAGTTTCGGCGTGAAAAGGTAACATACAGACATAGTTGCTTTCGAATTTATAATATTATTATGGATAATGTTTGGGTAGTTACCTACCGACCTTATTTTTTTGGTATTTGTAGTATATTTGTACGACAAAGTATCTAGAACTCTTCTACAACATACATATTTTTTGTAGCAAGATTTTACTAAGGCTCCAGGAATTTCTTGGTGATGAACTGATGGAAATGTTTAGTGAATTTTACGTTTATGCTCAGTGCAACACATTCTTACACTAAACGGGGCATAGGCCACTGACGACCTGCAACTATGCATTGCAGGTCCATACATTGTATGTATAGCTAGTGCGCCATCACCATCACCATTTCAGCTGAAAGACATCGACGACTAGCAGGGATGTCCACCACTTCAACTGGTTCTGTGCTTCCCGCATCCAGCAGAATCCATTGGGCCCAGTTTTTTTTTTTTTTTTGAGATGTGTTTATACTCAGTGCAACTCTAGTCTAGGTCAGAGGTGACAGATTTGTCTACGACGGAGTGAGCTTACCCAGCAGAAGCCTGTTCATTCTAACTTTGAAGAGATCCAGGTTGAATGCGTTCGGGAACACAGACGCAGGTAGTGATACTTACTCTGTTACTTCTACCTTGACACTAGTTACTATTTTGTGGGCTCAGTTGCTAGTCGAGTCAAGCACGGTACAGTTATACTGGAGCAGCGTTCCTATTAAATCCACGCACTGGTCCATTTAAACGGTGCTCGACACGGAATGACGCCCGACGAGAATTTATGTAATTGTCGCGACGAAAGCGCGGTATTAATGAGTTAGAGCGAATGGCAATGTTCTACCGCTTACCGCTCCACCGCTCCACCGCTGTGCGGCTGATTGTACACTTGATAGATCGCAATTTTTGAAGTCTGTGAATTTGCAGCATTTGTAATAATTCTAGTTTTGAAAATGGTGATGATTCATCAGTAATTTATTTTATATTGAGTTGGGTTTTCTTAATTTTCCGGTTTGGAAAAAAAGGTCTTAGGTAGTTGAAATCAACATACCTCCTTTAAAACAGAAAGATTTGATATAGTAAATTAAGTTACATTTTTACTTAACTTAATATTTTCGTTCCTTATAACTTCTTAGCTCTTTCTTATACGGAACATAATGGAGTGATGTTATAATCTATGCTACATTAAGACGATCCGTCGTGATCAGTCATCATCCATTTCATTCGGGAGACCAATATTATGCAATAAAAATTTACGTCAGTCTATTTCTAAATGTTAGATAGGTATGTATGTAAAATAAAACATCCAATCCATAACCAACCATATCTCTAATACCAGAAAAACAAACCACTTAAAGAATTGAGCCGAAAGAAACGCTTCAACAAACATTCATTTATGCAAATAAAAACAATTTTTTTTTTCTCACCCAGACGCCGTGGATAGGGATGGAGAAACAATTTTCAGGTTATTGCAAAAACCAATTTAAAATCCTGATATAGAAATTTGAATATCTGGTTATGAAAAACATTGTGAGCTGGTTGACGCAGTCTTTTGTTTTATTAGCAAACGTTTGAATTGAAGTTTGATTACAAAGTTGTACAACGGAGTTTGGAAAACATCGCGTTAAAATATATTAAAATCGAAATGTTATTATTACTTTACAATTTTTTTGGAATGTCAAAACCACTCAAAACTATTAAACGTATGTCAAAACAGTGGCAACATGAATAATAAAGGTACGTTACGAAATCTTTGCCGCAAGTGCTGGTTATAATTCAGAATGATTTTACAGGTAAGAAAGATGTTACTGTCTGATTAAAAGTCAATTAAGCGACGTGGGGAACACCATTATACAACCTGTTTTTTTTACATCCCATCCATAACTCTAGGGCTCCCATAACTCCTAGAATAGGTGGTCCAAAAATTAATAGTTTCGGAGATATCATCACTCATAATATGTGTAGATATCTAAGTTTCAATACGATATATATGATAAATATATTTATGATAGATATATGATAAAACGTGTAATTCGATTTTATTCAAGCCAATCATTCATATTTGAAGCTAAGAAAATGCGACGTTGTCATATTTCACGTAAGGGTGTTTGTTTTACAGTAATACAGTAATCATCGTGACTTTGTCGAATTATTTTGTATGAAAAAGGAAAAAAAAGGATGATTGAAACATAATTCATATGACAGTTGATTCTTTTATATGGTCTCAATCATACCCTAGAGCTATGGGATATAAAAAAACACCATTACATATAAAATAAAATCCCTTAAGACGTGTATAAACTACAAGTAATAAAATTCGATACAAAAATAATAAAGCCGATGAGTTTTTGGTTTGATCTCGCTTATTTCTGGAACTACCCGTTGGATTTAAAAAAATCTATTTGCATTTGATAGCCCAATTCTTCAGGAATCTATAAGCTATGTCAGATCACGCTGTGACCTTTAGGAGAAGAGCAAAAACTTAAACAGTCAGAAGGAACGCTGAGCGAAAACGAAGTGATGGCAGCGGGCAGGTGATGCGATGGGGTGGTCGCGAGTAGAAACTAGTTCTTAGTGAAATTCTGTTTCTATAGGCTAGTTACACATGAGGTGGATAGAGTAAGTCCAATATTGTTTTACCGCCATAGGTTTTAAAGCAAAATGTCGGAAATGACAATTTGCTCAGAGAGACTTGTTATATTGATTGCAGCTAGATTCGGAAACAATGCACGTTCCCATGCATGCACCAATGCATTCTGATCCGGATTGTTGGTAAGCGCGGTAACATGGAGCGATCCAATTTCGTAGCAATCACAACCTGGCAGGTATGTTACCTACTTGCCAAGGGTAGAGATGTACTTATTGAACTCCCACATTTTGCTTATTAAGTCCCACCGTCGTTTCGTTAGATAAAAATACTAAACGAAACTGAAGGGCATACATGAAAAACCTTTTGGCAATATCATTTGGGTGGGTGGTGAGAAGGACGTTAATATTGATTGGTGAGTCTTTTTTTTTTACTGTGTCTATATCTTCTATGTGCATAATAAATTAAAGTCGCTTTTCGTGTGTGTATGTGTGACTGCGTTATTTTTCAAAACCACGCAACGGATTTTGATGCGAGTTGCGGCATAGTTCAGGGAAATAAATTCCCTTGGTGGGATCGGTCTATGTGTATATAACATAAACATAAAAAAGAAATATCGAGCTTTTGTCAAGTTTAAAAAAAAAACGGTTTATGATTAGTATATGCTGATAAAAACGAGTACGGTGCACTGCTACGGCTCTAAAATCTTTAACCTCCTAGTTTAGGTATTTTCCGTTTCAAGGGTCTTTATTCACAGGCGTCTCGTGAAACAAATTGGTCTATTTCCGAACTATGCCATCATACAAGATATGATCAAGTTTTGCTTGAATTTCGCGTGTATTTTGTTACCTACCTTTTGTTTTATTTATTCCGGTTTTAGACTAGTGGTATCCACCATTTTATTTTCAACTGAAATTAATAGTAAGAATTGACATCAATCAAGAAAGGAAGGTATAACAAAAATACCACTTAACAACGCAAACACAGTTTAAATTAAATTAAAGACTATTTAATGGAATATGTTACCTTATAATGATAACTTGAACAGTGATATTTCATAAACTTAAATCGGCATATTAGGAGACAAAAGACCAATCAACACTCTAAAACCGAAGTAGTTTAGTAATACCTTAATTGTACATGCCTAAATAATCGAAGGTCTAACACAAATTTTGATTGTTAAAATACATAATATTATGTTGGTTGGTTGTTCTCACCCCTATTCTATCTATAACGGGTGTAAATTGATGCTCAACGAAGCCGAGAGTCACTTGTACGGGTAGTACAAGTGACTCTCGGCTTCGTTGGGCGTCATTATAATATATATTTTTTGTACTAGACCATACCTTGTAACTTTCTGGTTACGGAGATATTAAAGGTCTACATTTCAATGACGTTCGAAAACGTTGAATGCATCCATGTTGACTATGTTTACCCAAATTTAGATTAACTAAAACAAGCAAGTCATTTCTGATAAATAGCTTTTATAATAAGTTGCCAAAGTCGGTTACAGAACTTAGCGATGGAAGTTCAAAACCCACATCAAACGTGTCCTTATCATTAAAGCATATTATAAGTTTAATCTTATAATATGCTTTAATGATAAGGACACGTCGAAGACAAGGAAGTTTGGCAATAATTCCTTCTGCACATGTGGCTTCCCTGATACCTCATAAACAGCATCACTATGTAAATTTGTAATAACTGCTCCCAAATAACGGTGTTTTTTACTCTTTACTTATCTCTGACATTATATTAATACAATTTTAATTTCAACTCTCCATTATTGGCTTTTGGTTTAAATTCGTTTTTTATTTTACTTTATTAGATTATGTTATAATTTTGTTAATGTAAGAACGTTGTAGGCCTTGTAGCTTGTAAATTTATAGACCATAGTTGTTAAACATATGGTACTTGTCGATAGGCCTACACTGTCCTCCCATACCTATTAAAACTGTGATTTGAAAAAATTGTAAAAGACAAATCTTTTTAAAAGAGTAAACATGCAGTTTCTTCTCTCTCCGGCTCTTCTCCATAGGCAACGATCAATTGGAACCGTACACCTAGATTCTGACGTTTTATAAGTGCCCATGTAGGTTTATGGGAAATAAAATATTTTGATTGATTGATTGATTGTCGAGTGTGTTACATTGCGCACTACCGTAAGCCATTTTTCACACAAAAAAATGAAAATCTGTTCCCAGCAATTATTTTGTGCTACGTTACTTAGTTCGATGTATAGAACGCGTAGTTGAGTATTTTAACATCCTTTATAAGATAAGATAAGATAAGATAAGATTTTTTATTTGCTTAAAACATGGTAAACAAGATGTTAAACATTTTTTTTTTTTAGATCGTACATGTTTTGCTTTGTACTAAAGCATGCAAACTTACTTACTAAAGATACGTTATGACATTGAAATATATTACATTACATTACATAGAATTCGTATTAAAAAACAAAAAATCATTAATGCTATAGAAATTGTTATTATTGAGCCATTTATATAATTGGATTTTAAATAATTTACAATTTAAATTTTTAAACATTTTTGGTAATTTAACGTACACACATAGCCAGAGAGTTTTTATTATATTTCGCTGATCGAGGCAGCACATCCAGCACAAGTCTGTATTGGTCACGCCGACTTCGAGAGTTTACTTCCTCTGCTCTTTTAAATAGTTCCTTGTGTTTTTGAACGAACACGCATGCTTCATAAACATATAATGAAGGTAACGGTAGCAAACCAAGCTCTTTAAATATTGGTCGACATGATTCGTCAGATGGAATCTCGTATAGAGCTCGTAAACATTTCTTTTGGGCGACAAATGCTCTATTGTGGTCGGTACTATTTCCCCACATCATTAGTCCATACCGTAGTGAGGACTCAACATATGCGCGATATGACATCACAGCCGTTTTCATATTAGTGACTTTTTTTATTTGTCTCAGAGCATACACAAATTTATTAATTTTATTACTTACAGCATCAACCTGTGCTTTCCAGTCTAAATGTTCGTCAATTACTACTCCTAAAAACTTAGTTCGTGCCACTTGTGTAATTTTCGGAATATCCATTTTAAAATTAAACGTATTATTATAAGATTGATTAAATTGTACATATATTGATTTGTTAAGATTAATAGATAAATTATTATTATTCAACCAGTTAATTAGATCGTCTATTGTTTTATTGATGTCCGCTTCATGATCCGTAATTGAATTATATTTTTTATCGGTAGTCACAATTATGGAAATGTCATCAGCAAAAAGAAAGCATTTGTGATTGGTTACATTAACAATGTCGTTTATGTAGAGTATAAATAATATCGGGCCCAATATGCTACCCTGGGGGACGCCGCATGTAATACTTATATAATCAGACGAATATTCTGTCATGTCCCAACTTTCATTAAGTTTAGTGACAGGGACTCTCTGTTGTCTGTTACTTAAATACGACGATATCCACTGAAGCGGCAGTCCTCTAATACCAATAGTCTCTAGTTTTCGTAATAATATGTCATGTGAAACCAAATCAAATGCCTTTCGCAAATCAAAGAACAGCCCTGTCGTTAGCTGTTTGTTGTTAATATTGGTCAATACTTCTTTCAAAAGTGAAAAGATGGCCAAGGATGTGGACTTATGTTTTTGAAAGCCGAATTGCTCTTTTTTTATAATATTAAACTTCTCACAGTAGTTAACTATTCTTTGAAACATGCACTTCTCATAGATTTTTGACATGATGGGTATCAGTGTTATGGGGCGATAATTATTCATGTCGCATTTTTCACCCTTTTTGAATATCGGTTTGACAAGAGACATTTTTAAAGCGCTAGGAAAGACTCCTTGTGAAAATGACAGGTTAATGAGATAAGTCATCACCCCACTTATTTCACTAACACATGTCTTAATAATTCTGGTGTTAAGTTCATCATAGCCTACAGAGTTGGTATTTTTTAACGATAATATGTGTTTCGTTACCTCATTTTCGGATATAGGTATGAGGAACATCGAGTTAGCCGTCAGGTTATCACTGCGGAAACTGTTTGTACAACTTTGAGTAGTAATATAATTTGTGAAATGACTATTGAAGGCAGAGGCTATTTCCGCTGGTTTGGTAAGTATGGTGTTGTCAATTTTAATGTGTTCAATGTTGTCTTTGGGGTCCGTGTGTATTTCGCTTTTAATGACTGTCCATGCGGCTTTACATTTGTTGTCATTATTATTCATAAACTTTATATTAGCATTACGTTTAGCATTGTAGATACACTTTTGTAATAGTTTTGAATATGAGGTGTATCTACTCTTGTTTATTGTATTTTTAGTTTTGTAATATTTATATCGTAAGAAACGCTTCGTTTTAGAGCTCTGTTTTAGACCCTTACTTATCCACGTTCGCTTTATTTTATTATTTAAATTTATCGATCGTTCTTGGCTAGTTGAAAATCATCTGAAACGCTGAAATAAACCCCAACTGCACACACACAAGCACAATCCAATTGTTTTAAAAGGAACCCTAATTTATTAATTATATAATTCATTAATAATTCATTAATCCTAATCCATTGCTTCGTATGTTTGAAAAAATCATCTACTTAACAACGTAAACAACGCAATGAACGTGACTGAACAATAAGAGACATTGCGATCAATTGTTATTTTATTTGTGTTATGAAATCACCCCACAGGGTCAAGTTCTTCCAACGATAACAATTGTTCTTTCCAATTGAAACATTAAAAGGTTGACAAATGACAACCGATACTCCTTACAAAGTAAAGTATCAATAAATAAAACCAATTTAGAAGAAACTAACAACCGCCCAGTAATGGTGGCATTTGGTCGTCGTCATTTTATTGCAAGAAATAAGAAACGTTTCGAGATGGCCCCGGGGATTCGCGGTATTCCAACTTTGACAGATGTTCGCAAGGCGATACGAGATTGGTTTTTTTAATTGAAACTTGTTACAAGAGTAGTGGCCAGTCTATAATACAATTTTGTTGCAAGTAATTCGAGTTATTGGAGCGAGGTAGTGGATGAAACGGAATATCACTAAAAGTGCCTACGTATTTTTTGTGATATTCTTGTTTCGATTTGTGATTTAGCAAATTGGAATTAAGCTGTTTGCCATGTTTCTAAACTCAAACTCAAGTAAGGAGTCGGTCAGTCAGAAAGATAAAAATAGTTGCCCATTCCAAAGCGTAGTAGGTTCTTACGGAGAAAAACGGGCAAGAAACTCAATGGGGATGATGACAATTTTTTTATATTTATCTCAAAAAAATGTTTATTTCCAAATACTGCAAATAGTATTACAAAAAGTGTAAAAGCTTAAAAAACTGCCAAGTTATAAACGTTTTAAAGTAAGTGGTAGACTACGACAGCACTATCGTAGAAGTGACGTCACGACTACGTAACTTCATACTAGCGCCGTAAGTACATTGTCCGTACCGCGCGATATGGACAGGAATAATCCCCTCCAAAAACTTTTAAAGCGTGTATCTTCTTCATATTTACATCGATTTAACAGATTTTTTCGATTATCTCATTTTTACTATGCATTCTTTGAAATCACATTATTTTTACGAACATTTTCAATAGTAGTCATCATCCGAATTATCATCTAGACAACATCTGAGCGGGCAACAACGATTGCGTTGATCATTTGATTCATATTGCTTTTGGGAACCACATGACCGTTGTTCCGGTTTTTTTTTTCAACTAACAAAAATACTAAAACGTTTATTGTTTTTCTGTTTTCATATAGATTGAGGAGCCGTGTCTCATATTTAACAGATACTACCAATAGTAGTAAATTAGCCGATTTTTTAGGTCCGATGCTGGAATTTGTAGTGAAACCCATAAAAAGTTACTATTACATTTTTTTTTTATTTCTACAATTTGCAAATTGTCGACTGTTTATTGGCACCTCTGGATATTTTTTTTCACTTTTCTGATAATATGATCATTTCTTCCCTGTAATTTGTACGCTGAATGACATGAAATTGCATTTTTTTTAAATAACTTGTGTCAAAGTTCATGTACTTACTCGTAGATGATTATTCAAAATGGTTATACTGTTTGATGGTTTAGAAAATTTGTGTTCATTATTTAAGTACTGGTTGTTGAAGAATGCAAATAAAACTCTTTTCAGTTTATGATCATACTCGTAGTTTCAATTATTTGTGGTCACAACATAAAACGATAAAAAGATTTTTTTTTTAATTTGCATCTTTTTAAATACAGAATGTGCATAATGTTGGAGTACACCAATATTTAGTAGAAACTACTAAATATATATGCAGATTTTATCCGATTCGATCAACTGTTTAAGTAGCTACTTACTTAAATATCCTATGACTGAGGAGCTACGTAAATTGTTCACGAAATTATATAGTTTTTCCATTTTTATTTTTAAACTACAAATCAGAATGCATTTACTACCATACTCGTATGATAAAAACAATCTGTTTTAATTGGCTGACTACTTTCCGATAAACAACGCAGTGTAATTTATATTTTTATGACAAATCAAGGCATTGTATTGCAGCTACCTCGAATTCAGCCTTACAATACCCATTTTTTGTGCAAAGTACGCATAAATACCAAAATTGGTTTCTTTTTTTTTGGGCGTGAAATCTTAAAATGACTTCTCCCGCTCTGGAGCAGGAGGGCGTTTCAGACTTTTACTGACTAAAACCCACCCGTGTTCCTTCAGTTGCCTGTGCCAGGGCCAAGGTCTCTCTTTCGAATTTCCCGCGACCCTGAGGCGTCGCCCTATCGGACCCCGACATTTGGTGCTGACATCTCTTTGAGGCGCGCGTGGAACACGACGCGGCGTCGACCCGGGCCTGGTCCTTACCGGACGGCAAGCTACCCGTTGCTCGCCGTCTGCAAGCCCGCGCCTAAAATGGCCGGGAATCTGCTTGCGATTCCCGATGCCCAAGGCGTCTCCTGCGGCGACTAGGGGCGTGAGGGCGCAAGGCTCTCTCCCTCATGCGCTCGGCCTCCTCCTTCGCGAGTATTGCTCCATCGTAGAAGAAGGTGACGGTTTTCCATTCCCTCTCGCTCCGTACCATGGCCTGGACCAGGGCCGGACGCGAGCGATCGCCGCCGCCGATCACCTCCGCGAGGACACGGCGGTGCTCCACCCAAGCTGAGCAGACCTGCACCATATGCTCCATTGTGTCCTCCGGACGATCCACACAATGGTGACACCCGGGTGTTTCCACCGGCCTTATGCGAAAAAGGAACCTCCCGAAACAATATTGTCCGGTGAGGACCTGTGTCAGGCGGAAGTTGAGTAAGCCATGGCGCCTCTCCAACCACTCCTCAAAGAGGGGACTTATCGCCGCTATTGTTGCGTGCCCAGCACTGGGTTGCGACAATCGCACCCTCCATGTTGCCATGAGATCCCGCCGGAACTCTGTCCGCTGTACCGTAAAGTCTCGCGGCAGCGGAGTTACACCCAGGTGTTTTGGCTCCTCGCGCCACTCCCGTACGTGCGCGAGGGCTTTTGCTTCCAGATCCCATGGCGGCAATCCGGCAAGGAGGCTCGCAGGAGACCGTGACCCCAGACCAGCCGGATGGCTATGATCCTTTGGGACGCGTTCAACCGGCGGGCTGTTTAGTACATGGGTTTTATTAGTAGACATGGCTTTTCAATCCATGCCAACACGTTTCCCTGACTAATAGCAGTGAATCTGAGTTAACTCATCGATATCCTTAAATATAATGAGTCAGTTATTTTAAGCCTGAATCAACACTCCAGAAATCCCTAAAAAAACACCTACTTAATCGTAATCCCGTTACAACAACGAATTATAGCCTAGAAATAGGTTAGAAGGTGCAACTGACCGCCCAACTTCCCGTAGATTGTTTAATAGCGGCACAGATTTTACGTTGTTCCCAATCTCAGCTTTTAGATTGAAATACAAAAGCTATCTTAATGAAAAAAATCCTGAACAATATAAAACATTCAAGAGAGTGAGAGTAAAAAACAATTGATTTAATTCGTACTCACCCTTAATCATAAAAGTGTACAATTGACACACAGAAAGTTTTGCGAAATAAAAATAAGTGTTCTATAGGTAAATATTATTAAATTAAATCTTTTCAACGTACTCTCCACTGGCCTCCGTAGACACCTCGTTTACAGCCTGCTCAAACGCTGACAGCGCATCTTCCGTCGTAGAAAATGGTATCCCCTTATGACTAGGTCAGGGCTGTAAGGAGGGTGACCCAGGAGTTTGACCGACGTGCTGTCCAGGCCAGGAAGTTTTGGGCGCGGAGTGCGAAGGCTCGTTTTCGTGGTGGAGAAGTAGCCCGAGGAGCCCTGTGTTTGGTCGCTTGTAGCTCACTACAGAGAAAACTTCTGCCAAGTATTTGGTAGTATAACATTCAGCGTTGACGCTTCTTTGGTTCCGTAAAGGAATTGACTTAGCTTGCAAACAATGTGGAGGGAAATTTTGAAATTGGAATGTACCCATTTTTACTTACAATTAATCATATTTTCAAAATAGACCATAACTGGCCAGTCTCTCTTAAATAAAAACTTTTTTTCGAAATACTTTCTGAGTGGCCTGGTTTTTTTCTGATAAAGGAAATGAAAACGTGACAAACGTATTTGTCAACAGACATGATTGCAAAGATACAAAAAATTTTCTTGATCGACAGGTTAGGATATACGAAAGTGTTATTGTATTTCCTTGTATCCCTAATATAGAAGTATGGAAGAAGGAGCCGTAAGCCCAAATTAATTGGGATAAGGGGAGCATTATACTAATGGAATAAATGAATAAAATGAAATGAATTAAAATGTATTTTCATCATCAACACATGTCTTTTCAAATTAAGTTCTAGGACATGCCGTTTTCTTCATGATGTTTTCCTTTACCGTTTTGAGAGCAGTGGTGATGAAATACACGCAGTAATGCGCCTGCGTGGGTTCGAACCCACAACGTGGCCGTTACCTATGGGCCAACATTGCTCCGCAATGAATAACTTTATGCTATATTATTGCCTTGCTCTCGAGAAATTCTTAGCACTCATTGTCAATTGTAATTTTTCGAGCACTCATTAGGCCTCACAAAACATATTTCTTTTCTGCCTACTTCCTTATACTGTCCTGGAATTTTATGTAGGAAAGATATAAGTGACGTTTTTTCTTAGTTACAAATCAATGAAGCTTGATACATAGTATCCGAGCCCCAAAGGACGAAAATTCTAATCAAATCAAAATATTTTATTTCGCTTATACCTACTTGGGCACTTATGAAACGTCAGCGACAGAATCACTTATCAACAATCAGAATACAGAATTGGTACAAATCGTAGAAACTATGGTTAGCAAGACTGTTGAGGTCAGTTAAAAAATGCAACATGAAAACATTATTTTTGCTTTGCGAATATTAATGTTCGTTTGTAGTTCGTTATGTCATTTAGTAATTAGTGTTACTAGTTTGTAGCATATTATTAAACTCGAACTCTCAAACTCAAACTCTTTTTTTTTCTAAAATTTTTGAATTGTTAAGAAGTCGGTCAGTCAGAAAACTGAAGCTAGTTGCCCATTCCAAAGAAACGTAGGGACCTCCTACCTATTCTTTTTACCTATTGTGATATAGTTATTTTATTCTAGGTTCATGGTTTTCACATAACTTTAATTAAAAAATTAATGTAAAACATTTTAATTGAATAACGGTAAATATTCTTGCCCATTCTTCTCCATACAAAACTACTTTTTGGAAGGAGTACCTATGGAGTTACATGTTGATCTCATATGTGAGAACGATGCACAAAAGACGTACCCGTTCAAAGCGCCCAGAGTGCAGCAAAAAGTAAATGAAAACAAAAAAAAAGCCGTGGCAGAAAAGAGTAAAATAAAGTTTATATAGGTAACGTACCTTCATAAATTTTCTTTACTTCAGTATAAACATGAAAAAAAATCAATTTAAAATAAGAAGAAATAAATATACTTCTCATTTAAAAAGTGTTAATTATAAAAGATTCTGGAATAAGAACTTACTCTATTTTTTACATTTCCTTTTTCATCTCATACAAGGACAGTTAACAAAAAAAAACAGACTTCCCTTTAGTCAATATAGCTGCCTGTAGCTAATATAAAAATATTATACCAAGTACTGCTCCCAATCACTCTTCGAAGATCAAAGCTAAGCAGCTTTGAGGGAAAAATTGCGAAGTAGATATTTTAATAAGGGTGCTCTCGTGGATGCACAGCTGGTTTTTTATGTGTACGTATATAAAGCACCAATAAGTATAAATAATAAATTGTGTCGATGTTAATAATATACACATACACATACAACAATATACACATAACAAACACAGCGTCGATAACTAGTTACCCCGGCAAAAGACAACCTTTTAATTAAATACGCAGTTATAACCGTTTGAATTTGATCGATATGAGTTCGCGAGCACATCCGCAAGAAGCTGGCAGTATCATCACAATGGTTATGTTTTCTCATTGTTGTCTTATTTGTTTTTGGAATATGTGATGTTAAAAATTAAACCCATGAAAGCTAAGCTTTATAAATTTAAGTTCAGTACTTAGCACCAGGGGTCGATGTATATCGCGGTACAGTCTCAAAATAGTTAGACTCAGAAGGTTGGTTCTGAACAACGAGCTAAAACAGGCACGTACGTCCGGGGGCTTAGTCGCAAAACGTCTCTTTCACAAAATGTCTAATGGTCGTAAAAAGTGTCTTTCTCAAAAGGTCGCTTTCTAACAATGCCTTTTTTGCAGAATGCTTCTTTCGCCAAAATGTCGCTTTAGTAACTTATAATAAAATTTTAACAGGTTTAAAAAATAGGTTGTACATGCTATAACAACAGATTCATATATTAATTATATGCTAAATTCTAGTGATAATGAATAAATTGAAAAACTTGTAAGCATTTCATAACAAATTGAAAAAAATGCTTTTTTAAACCTGACAAAATTTGGAGAAAGAGGTTTTTTGCGACTAAGCCGATCTCAAACTGTCTCAAAGAAATGCCAATCGCAAGTGCGCTTGCACTCACTTTTATGAAGATTTGTATGAAGTCACCTTCTACTTATGTATCTATATTATGGTACTAACTAACTTCCTAAGAATTTCGATCTACTATTTCCACCCTGGAGCGGTTAGTTGGACAACTTTTGTTGGAATAATTTTCGTAGCTGTTAATTATTTTTGTTTTGCGGCTTTTTGTAAAGTTACTATAGTGCTGTCAGTTCAAAGGGAGAGACGGATACTGCCAATTAATTACGAAATTAGAAGGAATTCTTATTAGGGACCATTTCCTTGGATCTATCAAGAGTTCTTCAAAGTTTCATGTTCTGCAAAGGGATTATTAAGACAAAAATTTACTTCGTTAACATACATTACTCAGTGATTACCAATTTTCTGCATCTGGAGTATTCAGACCTCAATAACATTCGAGTAAACTTTTCGAGTCGAATATGTAAGTTAAAGTTGTATGCATGTATTAGCACTTTATTAAAATACTTGAAACAAAAATATGTCATACTCAAGTAGGCACGATGACAATTTTTTATTTTTATCTAAAAAGAATGTTTGTTTTGAAATAGTGCAACCAATATTATAACAAGTGTAGAAGGTTAAATAATTGCCATTTGCCATGTTATAACGTTTTAAAATATGTGTTAGACAAGGACAGCACTCTCGTAGAAGTGACGTCACGACTATGTAACTTCATACTAGCGCCATACATTGTCTGTACCGCGCGACAAGGACGGGAATAATCTCCTCCAAAAACTTTAAAAGCTTGTATCTTATTCATATTGACATCGATTTAACAGATTTTTTCGATTATCTCATTTTTACTGTGTTTTCTTTAAAATAACATATTTTTTTCGGATGTTTTTAATATTAGTCATCATCCCTATTACAACGTTTACCTAATTATTTAACAAAATAATACAATATTCACCGCGCCGCAAATGCTGTATCCATTAGTAGGATTAGCGCCACTAGAAGCACGCAAAGCAGTGGCAAGCTTCAGCGAAAATGGTCTCATAGATACGACACCCTTTGCACGACAACTTCCTTGTGCCACAAAGGCTGAAAAACCGAAATAGTTTTTTAAAGTGTGTCGCCTCCCTCACTGGCAAACGATAAAAAAAAAGACTGAAGCTGTGGCGAGACAGTGCCTCCTTACTCGTACAATTCGTATCACCCGCTAAAGACCTCCCACCTGGACACGAGTTGCTTTTGGTAACAAGGAAGTCTTTAAATAGACTCCGGACCCAGGTTGGCCGAAGAAAGAAAAACCTGTCCAGGTGGAGATTCATAGACGACTTCGTGTTGAAGTGTAAATGTGGTGCTGTTCCGCAAACACTGGGACACTTGATATTCTATACTATACTAATACAGTTTTTTGGTATTGTTTTTGTTTCCTGTTATTTTTTCTCTGTAATAATTATCTCTAGTGTTTATTATAATTTCATTAACTTTATTTCTAGTTTTATTGTATTCTTGACACTCAGGGTATTCAAATTAATATGTATATGGACGCCTAATGATGGCGCGAAACGTGTAGCCGAGTTCTGTGCTGAGTCCATTTAAATTGCTACGGACACGCTTAGAAAAAAAATTATTATTCGTTAAAGTTAACTAACAAAAAATATTACAAAATGGATGGGTACGGTAAAAAAGCTCTTCAACAACGCCGTAAACACCTGTGTCACAAAATCGATCATAGCTTCACGTCCTACAAATACGTCATCGCTTCTCACCATCCCGAAGATAACCTTGAAGCTCATAAAGGACGTAAAATATACCTCAATGGTTCCCTAAAGTAGCTCATTCAGCTCCACTGAGTGCCATACAGAAAATTGTATACTACAGTGCCTCAATTGATTATTTTGGAAACAAGTATGCCTGTACGTGAGAGAGAGTTTCTGACAAAGATTTTTTTATGTTTTTTTTTAACTACAGCCCATTTTAACCTCGTGTTTTCGGAATTTATTTGTAGGATGTATTAAGTAGCTACTGGTAGCTGATGTCGATGTTTACTGTAGTAATAATGCTTTAATATTGCTTTTATTTTCAGGCAACTAAGGCCCATAGACAAACAACACAAAATATTATAATAAAGTAATAAATGTAAAATTACTGTAATTTTATATAATAGGTACCCAGTTTATGAACGGCTTTTTAATGTCCATCTATTATCAAGTGCGGATCTCATGTTTATGTTAGTATAATAAAATTCCGTACCTTCGCAAAATACGCGCTTTGACGTGGAGTTGCGAATAGCCTTTTAATTACCTTGTATAATATTACTATAAAAGACTATATGATGTAGGTAGATTTAGTAAAACAACCAAAATACATAATTGCACACCTACTCTGACTTAGTCAAATAAGTAAACTGATCTAAAATGATGTGGTAAGAAATCGCCCAACAATCGTGTTTTTCCCATATTTTACAAATTAACGTTATTGCCGACCTTATTCCTAGACCAGTATGTAAATCGCCTTAATCGCCCGTTAAAAACTGTGTAACACACTAACAGTAGCAAACGCTTTCATTTTGACAGTTCAACAACATTCATTGCGTTATTTACTTTGTTGAGCAGACAATTTTTTTCGAACATATGAAGCAATGTATTAGCAATATCCTTCAAAATTATTCTGAGTGGGATTCATTTGCGATGATGACATTTTTTTTAATTTTCATTAAAAAAAGGGCTTGTTTCCAAATAGTGCAAACAGATTTACAAAAAAAAACTAAAAAAAATAAGTTATAAACGTTTCAAAATAAGTGATAGACAAGCACATCACTATCTTAGAGGTGTTGTCACGACTATTTAACTTCATAGTAGGCCGTACATTGTCCGTACCGCGCTCAAACTTTTAAAGCGTGTATCTTCTACATATTTACATCGATTTGACAGATTTTTTCGATTATCTAATTTTTGATATGCCTTCTTTGAAATAACATTAATAATATTAGTCATTATCCGTATTATGGTGCAGGTCGTTGCAAGCCTGTCTTGGGGAAATACTGTTATTGTACATAAAACCAACCTACTATCTATTTTTGCCCTCTTGTAAGGTCTACGTAAGTCTACCTTCATGAGGGCACTATATATATATTTTTTTTTAAAACGTTGCCCCACACTAGGAATTACTCCTGTATCGTGGGTGCGTTCACAAACATGAAAACTCACATACACAATACACCCAAAACCGGAACAACTATTTGTAGGTCATACAAATATTTGTTCCGTGCGGGAATCGAACCCGCGACACGCAGCGCAACAGCCGATCGCTTAACCACTGCGCCAACCGTGCCGTTAATATAGCGTGCCGATATAGTAGGTTGGTATTATGTGGATAATTGAATATCCTTCTTGTGCTATTCGACAAAGGGGATCATTACTTCTCTATAGTAGAAATAAGATTTGGGTCAATTTGTATGAGAATATTTCATAAACGGGACGTTTCGTATATTTCTAACGAAAATAAGAATAATAAGGGACTCGTAGAAAGACGAAACATAAGATCAAAGGATAAATACAAAATGAAGCCTGTTAAAACCTTCCTTTGACTTTGCCGCAGTCGGGTAGTAAAAATGCTAAATTGACAATAGTTAGATCATAGAAATATAAATAAAACAGAGTTAGATCTATACAACATTCTAAAGGTGTTTTTATTCGATAATGATTTTGCAAGACGTACCTATCTAGTCATTTAACTGTTTTTATTGCTTTAGCGTATTCTTAGTACAAAACAAGAAGTTTGTTTTACTACACACGGCCGCAATGAAAGTGGGTCGGTAACAAAAGCCTTTCCTATAAATTCCCTTCTATATAAAACATTGGAGTTAGACGGCATCACACTGTACACGTGTTCGATTGCTCTCTCCAGCACGTAGAACGTGATTTTTGACTGCCGTTTGAAATCTATTTCTCAACATTGTTGACAGCATATAAGAATCCTCCAGCGCTGTCGTGCACCTTGTTCTTCCTGTTCCTGGTCTGCGAATATTAGATCTAGTCTCTTCAAATCCTTGTAGCACTCTTTGAACGAAATTCCCCTCCAATCACTCTTCGTGAACTGAAAGAAGCAATGATAGAGGAATGGGAGAATATTCCTCAGCATCGGCTCAGAAATCTGGTGGAAAGCATGTGAAACCGTATAACAGCTGTATTAACAGCTCGTGGTGGCAATACAAATACTAATGTGTGTAAAAATTGCATATTTGATAGTGATACCGAAGCACATTTTCGAAATTTAATTAAAATTATCATTTTCACTTAACTTACCTTTATTCAACATAAACTTTATAATTTTGAATTTTTATGGCATTGATCTAAGCAGCATAAAATTGTCTCTAAGTCAGTCTTTATTTCATAAAGCTAGCTCAATGATGTTGGAAGTTATTGAGGTTTTTATAACCGACCCGCTTTCTTTGCTAGCCCAGTGTATGACCGGTTTATTTAAATCACCCGGATAAAAATTTCACCAGCATGTCGATTCTGTAAAAATCTCACCGTGAAGACTTGCATGGAGTGAGCTGTCAGTGTCATCACGTCTTGGTCAATCCCTAGCATCAGTTGCACTGAGAGTTCACTCCACGCTCACTTCACCTACGTTGTCACGGTGAGATGGTTACAGAATAGAACTACAGACTTACCCCACGTTTTGGAAAATATTTTTTTTAACATTCAAATCAATACTTGGTCGCTCTAGCCTTCGGGCGTTATCAAACGTTCGAACAAGCCTAAATTCTTTCTAACTCAATATACCGAAAGTATTCGACTAAGATCTAGGCTCGAAAATTTGATAACCGTCCCTATAAAATTTCGTCTTAGTAATTTTACTGGCGTAGTAACAGACGGCCTGTAAATTGAGATAGAAAGCCAGCAGTAAATTTACGATAAAAAACAGATCCTAAAACTGTAAAAATACGGCCAAATTCCGAACATCTTTTTGGTCATAAAATAATGTATGGTCAAGTTCAACGTTATCAAAGTGAGTCATCATAATTCAAGTTTTAAGATGACGTCTTCAACCTAAAATCATTGAAATATGTTTTTTTTTTCTTCTAGTAATATTATGTCGCGGGAAAAGATCGTTCGTATAAATAGGTATAAAGTTTGTATCTGGCTGGTTTTGATAGATACCATTAAATAGATGACAAAAAAAAACGAGAAGTTAAAGCGATTTTCCGCCATATTTTTATTGTTTTTCTGTCCGCCAAAAATCTAACGAAGAAATTGGATACATTCTGAAGTTTTATTACAAAGATAGAGAAAAATGCGACACTAGCCGCATGACGTTAACGAACTTATTGATGTGTAAGTAAGTGTATCACAAAGTTGGTTCAAGCGTTTTCAGTCCGAGAATCATAATATCAAAGATGCAGAATGAAGATGTGAAGATGCTCTGATGGTTATGAATAATGTCGATGCAATTTTTGATAAAGTGGAGCAAGATCTATGAGTTGTTAGGATATAGCTGAAGAGTTAGGGGTTGACCACAAAATGTTTTTTTCCGGAATTGATCAACAGAAGGTCTTTCATCATGATAACGCCAGACCACACACATCATGAGCAACTCAGCAAAAATTGAGAGAGCTTGATAAGGAAGTATTATTGTATCCACCACACATATGTATTTATATATATTTATTACGTTTACTGCGGATCACACATGTAAGTTCACACAATCCATAGAATATTAGTAACAACGACTTAAAAACTATGTTAGTAAAACTTACAAAACTAACATAACAACAACTAGCCCTAACCTTGCATCCTCAGATTTTGCCCTGTTTCGGTCTATCCAGAATTCTTTAGGTAGTATTAGGTTAACATCAAGAGAGAACTCTCAAAACTACTTGTCACACTTTTTTATCAGAAGTCCCAAAATGTCTACAGAAATGGGATTGTGTCACTACAAAATGTCAAAGTCATCCAACAAAATGGCACGTATTGATATTTGAATCAAATGTAAATATACTCGTAGTATGGAAGTAAATATTTTGAATCTGTGTAAAAAAACACGAAAAAACATTTTATTCGTCCTATTATATTTGAGTACTGTCTGCATTAAAAACTTATTATGTCAGCCTCCTATCAAACTAGTTGTAGTTACTGATTCTTTCTAAAACTAATTTCATTCATTTAATAATTACTAGTCTTAAAACACATTGTTCCAGTCTTACCTTGTTATAACAGTACTTAGAGTTTATCAAACTATGTAATACGTTTACTGAAAGCATGTTACAGCCAAAGTGCATGGTGCGGGGCTAAATTCGGGCTAACTTCGTGAGAACTTACCTACTGTAGCTATCAAGTTATTGTTACAACATTTACGACGACATAATTAACATCGTGAGAACAACAACAATAGCATAACATCGCATCGCATTAACATCGTAATAGGACAGGCTTTTCGTAGCATTGATAGTTGTTGTAAAACCTATTACTATGAATACACTGCCGACAGGATTAATTTGAACAAAAGCAGTAGTTGGTATGTAAATGTATAATTTTCCCCTGAGTGAACTAAGACCGAATTAACTTCTCTACCGAATTGGTAGGTATCTTAGAAAAAAGTTTTACTCGGGCATCTTTAGCTTGCTAATAATACTTCTGTAAAACCAGCCAAGCGAAACGGTTGAAACAGCTGTAGCAAAAAAATAAAACATTCTTGATCGCGAACTTGGCGGTCACATTTAAAATCCTTTCATTCTTCGTTGTCTGTTACATACGATGAAAACCGTGATATGAACTCAATTTAATTCGCCATATTGCCTGTACCACGAAGATTACGTTTATTCTACCACTGACCTAAACTTGATTCCAGTTACAAAGTAACATGCAGCAATTTACTGTCTAGACTATTTCAATAAACCTAATTGGTGCTTTTATAAACTCGATCTCAGATGCTAAGGAAAATCTGATATATTGTGGTTGGAATTTATTAGCTGTGGAGAAAGAAAGGTAGGTTTTTGTCATTGTAATTTATTGTGGCTATTTTGCTTAGGAATTAAGTTGTCTTTTTTGTACTGGAATGCGTAACGATTTCGTTGAAATTGGGGCAATTAAAGACTACATTATTGTAATACTTTTGATTCCTTGTTTTTACAAGGTGTTGAAGCAAGGAGGAACAGCCGTTTATGACTTCTAAATTGTTTTCGACATGTCATCTCAGAACATTTAGTTCAATCGAGGTCCAGCTCTTGTAATTTGACCTATAGAACACGAACTCGTTGCTACTGTTTCTGTGACATGTTAATTTAGTTCCATTTGGCAACACTGACTATAAGCCAGCAACACTGTCTGAGGAAACTAACGGTCCACAACATATCTTCATCAACTTCCACAATTAAACTTACGTGCTCTAACTATGAATTGTTGAATACCCCTGACTTTAGTGTCAGGGGTGACAAACAATGTACAACCTTCACTGCCAGTGTTACATTGGTTGACTTTGAACATGTTATAAACTAAACGAAGGAAGTACTTTGTGCCAGCTGAATGGACTTGTTGGAGGTTTAGAATGTTTCTCAGAATAAATATTGTGATGCTTTTGAGAGGTACAAAACACCGTTAATCTGAGACTTTACAAAGATATTGAGGACATTTGGTAAGCACGAATATTCCACTTGTCACTAGACATATGCATTCCGCTAAAGACGAAAATAGGTTAAAGTCATTGAAAATAATTGCAAAAATTTACGTGCCTGGTTAAACTGTCCGTATATTCGAACCACAAATGTCTATAACACTGAAAATTGACGTCGGGTGTCAATATACTGACAGCTAATTTTACTGACTGTACCTACTATATTAAAATATGTTACTTAGGTAAAGATTACTATTCGACACACGTCGGTCATAAAATATAGCGTGGCCAACTCCGAAGCATGCAACTTTAATTAAATTGTTTTATTACAAACGAAAATTAACATAACAATATTATTCAGGCTTGGTATTTTTCTTTGGACAATAATATGCTGCCATGTCTCTTTTATTACTTACGTATTTTTACTACTTACACATGCGATCGGTTTACATTGTGTTTTTAATATTTTTTTCGCATACTGAGTTGGGTATCACACTAAAATAGTCAAATATTCTGCTTTTAGCGTTTAAAATTAACCATGACACGTCCTTTTAAATAACCCTACAGACAAAAGTCTGATCAGTCGGAAAATTCTCTGTCATCAGAATGTTATTTATTTGTTAATTTAACGATTTATGTACACGTCGGCGTCACCATTGTAAACAGCACTTGCAACGGGCCGAATTAAGTTGTGCAAAGTGGGACGTTCGCCTCCCCACTCTCCCCACTTCTCAAGCAATGTAAGCTAGTGCGCAGCGAGAGGGGTCTCTTCCGACCACCGTCCAGTAGTCATGAAACTGGTCTGCCCGATTCCACTCAACCCCCTCCCACCGAAGTGGTGACGGATTGGAGGAAAGTAAGTGATCGCCGGAAATCCAACACGTCCCCCCAATTGGACCCAATCCCCGATCATTTTGACTCTATCGCTGACACGACGGCCGCGATCGACTCATTCACAGAACACGTACAATCAGTCCTGAACGATTGTTCAAGGGAAATTCGTTGAAAATAAGTTGCCGGACGATGTACTTGAACTGTTGAATGAGAAGAATGCGGCTGTCCGTGGCTACAGCAACTTCCCCTGCGACGCGAACAAAGCCCATATGCGTTACTTACAACATACTGTAAGGACACACAGAGGAGCTGCGTACCGCCGGCTGGGACAAGATACTTTTTTTTTTTGTTCCCGGGGTGTAAAATCCTCATGGATGTCCTCCGCCCTGGGGCGGGCGGAGGGGTCTGTCAGACTCTTACTGACTAAAAACCACCCCGGTGTTCCATCTCACACCTACGTCGGGGTCGCGGGAACATGATTCTTCCGCGACCACGACTGGTGCCGGCCCACCTCTGCGGGCCTCCTCGGGTTTGGGGGGGGGGAGTGAGGTGTTTGACTCCCCCCGCAACGTCTAAGAGGGGCGCGCGTGGAACACATCGCGCCGCCACCTCGGGTCCTGATGTGTGGGGGGCGGCGGACGTGGGACAAGATACTGAGTGAACTAGAGCCAACTCACCTAGCCTTCTGGCAACTCCAGAGGAAGCTCAGATCCGAAAAAATAGTCTCCATGCCCCCCCTGATCCGCCCTGACAAGACCATCGCTTTCGATGATGTCGACAAGGCCGAACTTCTAGCCGACAGTCTTGAAGCCCAATGCTCGCCTAGCTCTCAACCATTAGACCAAGCTCACCTTTCTGAGGTTGATGCTGAAGTCGAACATAGAGCCTCCCGTCGAAGACTCTGAGTATCCCTTGCTCCCCGTCACGCCAGACGAAGTGCACGACCTCATCCAGGGTCTTAAGGCTCGTAAAGCCCCCGGTTCAGATGGAATCACCAATAGGGTATTCCAACGTTTCCCTGCCCACCTGATAATGCTATTGACCACCATCTTCAATGGTGCTCTGAGCAACAATATCTTCCCACAGGCATTTAAAGAAGCCACCGTCATCGCTATCCCCAAGCTCGGCAAGCCAAAGTCGGAGCCCACGAGTTACCGCCCCATCAATCTGCTCAATGTCCTCGGCAAGATCTATGAGAGGCTTATCTATAAGCGTCTCAGAGACTATGCCGAGACAAAAGGCCTCATCCCTGACGAGCAGTTTGGTTTTCGAACCCAAAACTCTTGCGTACATCAGGTCCACCGTATCGTCGAACACATCAACTTCGGTTTCCAACGAGGTTTGATGACGGGTGCTGTTTTCTTCGACATAACGAAAGCGTTCGACAAAGTCTGGCAAAACGGCTTATTATATGACTGTACCAACTCGGTGTGCCAGATCGTCTCGTGCTCATCTTACGGGACTTTTTATCGAACCGCACCTTCCGTTATTGCATCGAAGGAGCGCTATCCTCCCCCACCCCATTCGCGCAGGAGTCCCTCAGGGCTCTGTGATTTATGGTAAGGCGCAGTTGGCTCTGTTCGCAGACGACACGGCCATTTACTACACCGGCCGCGATCCAGAATCGATATCTCGCATTCTCCAAACCCAAGTCAACAAGCTTGGCGCTTGGTTTAGAAAGTGGAGAATTGAAGTAAATCCCGACGTAACTGTCCCCACCGACCCTTGCTCGACGCTGTGCCAGCCCGCGCCGTAGCTGAGCCTGTAGCTTAAAGTTCCCCAGATTTTAATAATCATCCAAATCAGATCCAGCCTTTTTTTTTTCGTTTCGGGGTGGATAATCCTCATGGATGTCCTCCGCCCGCCTCAGGGCGCATGAGACTCTTACTGACTAAAAACCACTGATAAATGGCCCCGTCGCCTACCATTTTTCGGCCGCAGAGGATAGGGAGAGCGGCCAACGACATACCGACACTCCTCTTCCCCTGAGGCCCCACCGCGGCCATCATCATACGGTGGCGACCCCGTTAAGGCCGCGGAAGGTAGGGAGAGCGGCGCACCGCAATACCCGACTCCTCTCCCGCGGCCCCACCGCAGTTTCGATGTCGCCCAACAACACCGCAACCTTGGCCGCTACGTCGACGGCTTGTCAGCAAAAGCCCTGACGAGCGGCCCCTCCTCCAGTTCCTCTTAGCTTCACCGTGGTGCCCAAACCACAGTTACTGAGCCCCCCCGCCTCGTCAATGCGGGAACCCATTGGGGGGGGTCAATGCGGGAACCCATTGGGGGGGAAATCAGCCTGTCCCATCTTGCTGTCCTCCCACCAGCGACGACCTAAGCCGAGGTCTGTGCCCCACAGGGGATGCCCTTAGCGAGCAGTCGTAATGTAAGTTTTTTGCCCCTGGCTGGAAGCTTTGAGTTCGCTTAAGGCAGCCACAGGATAGTCCGGTAAAGTAGTCACGACCTCTCAAGGTCAACTACGAGACGCTATACACAAAAAAAAAATGAGAGGGGATCATTCTTGTGGCAGGCTCGACCCAGTTCACCTGCTGTAGCGCCTAGAGCTATTATATCGATCCATTTAATTAATTAACAAGCTGTTGGAATAAAAAAGTTGGTTACTGCTATATTTCATACTTTCATTTAATATGTCGGACCTCTGCCTTCAGGTCATTTCATGGTGATTGTTTTATAAGAAATTGTGAGTGAAATAAAGTGTTTGTGCTATAACTAGTGTATCTATTTTCTTCGCCCGACAATCCACACCTACTTACAAAGTGCAAGTGTAATATCGCTGATGAGGGTCTACCCCGATATACATAGATTTATACAGACCAGAAAAATAAAGAAACAAAAAAGAACGTACAAAGGTGATGCTTATTTCTAAAGAAATCTCTTCCAGCATACCTGCAATAGGAGAGTATATGATAGAAGTAGACAGACAACGTGCATTGCGATTGCAAAACGTGGTTCGTTTTGCAATACGTTTACTAAAAATAAAATTACTGGATGTTTATTTTTATGTTTTATATTCTAGTAGAAGTTTTAACTTTGCTAGTTTGAATCTTAATTTTATACTTTTGCTGTGCCCTTACAGGGTCCATATTTTTGTACCTATCTTTAAGCCTTTTGTAACATCTTTTTTACAATATGGAATGAAATTATAGTAGATTATGCACCGAGGGGCTAAAGTTGTGTCTTATGTCACGGGCGTCATATTGAATCTCGAGCGCAATGAAGGATTCGGGATTTAACTCACGAGCGAAGCGAGGGAGTTAATACAAGAATCCTGAATGCAGCGAGGGATTCAAGCTAGCCCAAGGCAAATACACCTTTAGCCCAGAGGAGGATACTCTACTTTTTACACCTACTGTGAGAAAATAATAGCCATAGTACGAAAAACTATTAGCTTCGGTTGTAATGAATTCAGGAGTACAATCACTTTCATCACTCGACATTTTATAATACTTTGTTGATAAACTTAAAGTTTAAATGCCAAAAGTTCGCGCCTTTATTGAGCCTACCAATAAGTAGCCAAGACACGATCAATTCGATTTTCAAACAAAAAAAGTATTTTTACGGTTTTGTCGTGTGCGTCTATGGATATCACTCTCATGGAAGTGGCGTTTGTGTAAACTAAGCTTTAGACAGGGCTGGTAAAATGGTTTTGGATGATTGGCTGTATGCATTTTGAATTTAGAACGTCTTTGGAGACGCTCGTGAAAATAGAGTATTTTTTATAAAATGTGATAAATCGAATGTAGTCTAGATAGGTTTTATTATTCATTTATTTATTCACAAAATCCACAGCAATCTTAGCGCAGTTTACTTAAAAAAAAATTACTAATGTTACAGCCAATTATGTAAGTAATGCAAGTTTTAATGTTATTCCATTCCTTTTAAAAAATGGTTCGTAGTTATCTAGTTATTCTTACAATATTATGTCTTCGAAAACATGGCAACGATATGAAGAAGCAGTCGTTATGATTTTGTAGGAAATCGAGAATAGCTTTCCTATTTCTGGCACTAAAGAGTGTTTGTTAGTACTATACTGCCAATTTAGCTGAGCATGTGAGATTCCAAATTCAAATCACATTATTGACCAGCGGGTCATAATGAAATCCAGTACAACATTATTGACCGGCTGTGCCTCCGGCCACTAATGACTCACTTTAGGTTAAGGTTGCTTGACATATAATTTGACATTTTCGAGCAAGTGGTGTGAAAATAAATTAATATGAATATGCAGTTGGAGCAGCGGTCATTGTCATATAAACGGTCCATAACAAATTTGCCTTATTTTAACTAAATTAAATAACAGCAAAATTTGACGCCAAATTAGAGTAGTGGCACAAAAAAGTTGAACACATACGAGCTGGCAGGTCTTTATAACTTAGACAGAAAGTAGTCAAAGGTACATTATATAGAATTTCCCGCTAGCTCTTCGCCTACTATTTGGAATTGTCCACTTAGTTTTGACATTTCGTAAATAGGTAATTGTGTGTAAATCCATTTAAAAAAAAGATTGACAATGGCAAGGCATACAGAAATTGCGACTTTCTTCAACTTTTCTTGTTTCTTAGAAGCACTGAAATGATTTTATAGTTTTAGTTTCAGCATATTAAATTACTGTCACATTATATGCTGATGGGACTAAAATGCAAGATCTAGAGAGAATTTCTTTTGAAAAAATCCTTTGAAAGTCTTTGAAAGGAAATGTGTTTTATTTATATGAGCCAGCATAGTTTCTTAGAACCACTTTGCGCTAAGTTAATGTACATATTTGATTATATTTTCCAGAATAGTTCAAAAGAATATAACGTCATGAAAGCAACTTGCATTTTAAATACTAGTCTATAAAATACTGAGGTACTAATATTTTTAATAGGATCATTCATGTTTCTTTGACTTTCAAGGCGTGTTTTATATAAAAAAAATAAGGCAGTCATGGGGATTGCCAACAGAAATTACAATTACAAACTTAAACATGCACACACTGCTGGCCAAGCGCAATACGTTGACGTGTTCTTGACACGGTGTCGTGAACTTAAATATACCGAAAACGGTGCTTTGAGAAGTTTTCACTTTAAATAAAACATGTAAACAGTGTTACAAGGTCTTTTCATTTCTATAGATAAATAATGTTTAATACCTACCTAGGTAATTAGATTTAGGCACATTACCTATACTTTCATGACTTTCATTAACTATATGTACCCACTAGATAAAATATACCCAATGCGTCTTACAATTAATGAATTATTCTTCTCCTAATTAACTAACAGCTCTCTTAATGTTATTCGCTCAGAATTTATTAAGGATTGCCAAGATAAATCCTCGGCCAATGTCGTTATTATAATGGTAACATTCTGTGTTGGGTTACGTAGGGAGAGCACTTACTGTAGGACAATTTTAGTTTCTAAGGCACAAATAAAGTCTTTCCTTAGGGTACAATTTCAGGCTGCTACAGATTATCTCCTAAGTAAGGTTTTATCTACATGTACAGTCACGGCCCACAATACCTTACGCGATGCGATTTATTTTAAGAGATTGATTTACATATTTTTTTCTATAAGTACAATAAAGTCTGCAAACTCTGCGAAATAAAAACACTACCTCATTCAGTTGCAAAAAAAATGTAAATAAATGTTGCAAAACACTGGTTATGATGACTCGGAACAATTAATATAAAGCCCTGATACCGAAAAAAGCAAGCACAATGAAACAAACACACACACACACACACACCACACACGGCATACCCACACCACACAAACATTACACATACACATGTACCTGACCACCTGAAATCACCTTTCCAGTTTCCACTCCGGAATTCGGACCCCGAGCCCCAAGACTCAGACTGTCTAGTTTGGGGCTCACTGGTAAATATTAAATTGTAACCTAGCTTTAGATAGTACTAGGTGCTGCCCGCGGTTCCACACGCATAAATCTTGATCCCGTGGCAGTATCGGGATAAAAAGTCTCCATGTGTTAATTCAGGTTATAAACTATCTGTGTGTTAAATTTCATCCAAATTAGTTCAGTAGTTTTTGCGTGAAATAGTAACAAACATCCATCCATACTAATAATAGTAGGATTTGAAGCTACTCATGTCGTCTCAACCTGCTGTTCACCTGTAAACGTGCTTACTGTGTTACCTGGACAGTAGAATATTTTCCATGTTTACTTTATATTCTCAAATTTGAAATTGTGTTTTCACGAAAAAGAGGCTTTTGAATTTTGCGTAAATTTAAGGTATATTAAACTCGTGATTGCACCCATTTTTTTAAGCAACTTGTCAATAATTTATAACTTGTTTTTCAGCGCAGCGTTTGCGCTCTCTACGATGTATTATCTACCAACGAGCAACCAGATTGAGAAAAATAACTTTTTATATCTAATCTTAAAGGTAGGTGAAAGCATGAGGATAAACAAAGTCCCTACACTTCCTATACAACATCAGACTGTTAATACTTTTACTTTGAGAAGACAATCGAAGTCAATATAAAAAAATCCGTTCAGAGTTTGGCTACAAGTTTGGCACCTTCAGTAGCGTCCACCAGTTCCTATAACGTGAAGATTAACTGACTGCCTGACTTTAACATAGGAGTCACAGACAGTCCGCTGCTCAGGGTGTGCACGGAGGGCGACGGGACAGCAGCTCATGTGCTTCTAAACTGCCCGGTGGTGGCTACGTGCAGGGGAAAGAACTTCGGTAACCCAGGTACCCTCCGTGAGATTGTCAGCAACACCAAGTCGTTGCTCGCTTTCCTCGAGGAGCCGGGTGGATCGAATAATCGTTTTTCCCACACAACATAAGCGTAGCCCGTATTATCTATTAAATAAAGTGCAGACTACAGGACACGCTGGGCACGTCATAAAGTGTCCCAATGTTTGTGGAACAGCACCACATTTACACTCCAGGGAGGAGACACCTTTGAATCTCCACCTGACAGGTTTTCCTTGCTTTTACCATCCTGGGTCTGGGCGTCCATTGATAAAGACGACGTTTATCTTTGCCTCTCATATCAAATCGTCCTTCAAAGTAATTTTTGGTTAATCCTCCCTAAATCTGAAAGTTATTCTGTGTTTTACCTACTAAACTACTAATTCAGTTTGTCCTCCATTTATTAACTAGAAGTGAGGTACAAATAGTTTGCTAATGTATTCGCTTAATGTTTTGCTACTAAATTAGTAGGTGCCCTAACTTTTTGCTTTTCTACGGTGCCGAGTTAAGACCTAGGAGAATGTAGGTAGGTAGGTTTTATTATTGTGCCTACTGCTACTAATAAAAATATATTAAAAGTATTTTCGTATGTTTTGATATAATAAATATTGTTTACTGGCTGAAATTCGATCATGTTTTCTAGGAGTAAGTAATTAATTATTAAGGCCTTGACTTGGCTTGTATTAGCTTCATGTTATGTTTTCATTTCATTTATTATTATTATTTATTCAGACAAGGGCCATAATTGCTTACAAACACTGTTATTACAGAAAAACTAAAAAGGTAGATACAAATAAGGTATTTATGATATGAAATTTAGCATAACATAATATCACGCCTCTTTCCTGACGGGTTAGGCAGTGGTTTAATTACATATAGTAGGTACCTACCTACACCCACATTTCGCTAGGTGTGTTGAAGTCCCAGATCCAGAATTCGGGCTATTATTGAGGAAGCTCTGACAGAAAAACCCAAATACACTGTGCCCGACCCCTTTTTTTGTATTTTTTTGGATGGTAAATCATCAAATGAGGGAGAGTCGGACTTTTACTGACTAAAAACCACCCGTGTTCCTTCAATTGCCTGTACCAGGGCCACGATATCTCTTTCGAAGAACCCGAGACACTGGCTGGCATCGGCCCTATCGGATGCCGTCACAAACTTTGAGGCGCGCGTGGAACACGACACGCCGTCGACCCGGGCCTGGTCCTTACCGGACGGCGAGCTACTCATTGCTCGCCGTCTGCAAGCCCGCGCCTACGTTGGCCGGGAATTCGCTTGCAATTCCCGACGCCCAGAGCGTCTCCTGCGACGACTAGGTGCGTGAGCTCTCTCTCTCATTGGCGTACCGGATACGACTCGATTGCGACATTTATATATATATATCAAATTACATATAAATAAAAGCACAAATAAGTACATATAAATATCGAATAATAATATATCTACATAATAAATCTTGTTCTTTTTGTGATTTATGTAAAAATTATATTCGTCTATATTCACGTGACTGAAGGTTTTTTTTTTGCATGAGTAGGTAAGTATTGAACGTGGTTCTAGTGAGCAATCCCGACATTCTCATTATCTCGTTTTGTTCTACTAAACTATGTTTTAACTTTTGAGTCGTTCATATTTATAGTCTTTAAGTCTTCCTGTAGATTCTCTGAAAACCGAAGTAATTAAGTGCTAGATTGGTTGACTAAAGTAATCCTCAGCAACAACATTACTGAAAAAAAAATGTGTGACTGTCCTGTAGGTGGTCACGACGCGGCATGATACTACAAAGCATTAACATTTGTATGGCCCGGCCAAAACTTGCCGCAGCATGCCATAGCATCCCGCGTTATGCTCAAGGCCCCTTTTGACGATATCAATGAATTAAGAATGCTAAGGGAATAAAATAAGATTCAAAATATTTCCTCAAATTCTGCGAAAATCCTTCAGCATGTCATGCAGCGCCGTGTAAAAGTGATCGCGCGTTTCTTGTTTAGTGCAACAAAGAGAGACGGAACTTGCTAATAGGACAGGAACACGCCAGTCATAGATCAGCGGGAAAGGAATGTTTTAAAGTACGTAGACTATTATGGTGAAGTTTATTACTCTCCGTATTAAACTTCCAACTTCGATAAGGCTCTGGTGTAGATTGTAATCAGTAGGTTTGTAAAATGCTTTTTAAATACCTTTTTTTCTGTGCACATTTTTATTACTTAAACCTAGTATCCTACTTAGTATCAAAACATTACAAACAAACCTTTCTTTTCATCTTCTTTATTTTGAAAACTTATCAAGCCATTTGTAATGCAATGTTAAGCCGATATGAGATTTTTTCTCCTAGGGTCAACTGCAGTACAGTCCGCGAGGCCTAAGCTGAGCTTTTCATTTGTTTGAGTGCACATAGCAACGCGTCCTTTGCTTGTTTTAAACCGGTTTATACAATGACATTCGTGTGATTGGTAACTACTCTCAAAATGCAATGCACAGCTTAGGCCTTGCGGACTGTACCTATGTATGTAGGTGATCCTTTACCGGAGAAGATTTTTGCTGCCATTGACTTTCTGCTCACGAAGCTGTGACCGACACAGCTCGATCTCTCGCTGCATCCTCCACCGCCCCGCACCCGCACCTCCTCGCGCCACAGATAGTGATGCGACCCTCAAGGGACTCTGAGAGCTAACACTGAGAATAAAAAGTTTAAGGTTCTCATAATAACATTGACCGAGCATAACGAGCAATAATCGGAACCTATTTGTTTACTTTAGAAACACTGTCTGTTCCCAATTACTTTAAAATTACTACCAAAATACCAACTTTTTCAATAAATCATTTAAACAATCCACTGCTCAACTAAGACGCTGAAAAACTCGTAACGAATCGATAAAAAGTCCAAGAGTCATAAACAATGTACAGTTCGAAATCAATTATGGCCAAAGTACGGTTTAAAAATAGCCGAGCAAATAAATCAGTCCAAAAAACTGCCTCAGGGATGAATAGGGATGAATGAGGATATACTTAAATTCACAGACGATGTTCTCACAAAATTAAATTTCATCTCTATGTGGCCAGATAAACCGGGATTACATAAATCTCGGGATGTTTATGCAATCCCAATGAGAGTTATTGTTTTTCTTTTATGTTTCCTTAATTTGCTTTTAGGGATAAGTTAAGAGTCAATTTAGAATTAGTAAATCTTAGTAAAGTATAACGTTTTTTGTTTAGCTTTTCTTATTAATTTCCACGGTCGATTTATGTCATCTGCCGCATGCGAGCTGTCGCCGTACGTCAAAACTCGAAACCAGAGCAGGTTTCGACTTTTGTCGTGCGGCGACAGGTCTTGGAAATTGCGATTTTAGTCAGCTGCGGCCTAGGCGAATTGCCATTTAGTGCAGCTATAGTCACCTGTGTCGTGGTAGGCTTTCAATAAATTGCTGTACAGGATAAATATCACAAACAGATTCTAAAGTTTGAAAATTGTTTACAGCTCAAGAAGACTGAGGTATTTCTGAAACATTAAAATGTGTTGAATAAATATACCCTATAGTTATTTATTTTGTCCATAACATTACTTTAAAAACTAAATAACGATTTATTTGTACATGAAACGAATTCTTATGGGGGTAGTCAGAAACGCATATATAAACGACAATGCCTATAGAACGCTTTAGGATAAAAGATTTTTGGACATTCATCCTCCAACTGCTTTGTCCATTTGTATTCGTCTGTGCGCCGAAAATAATGTCTAACAAAATGTCTTTCCTGTATTTCCTATTTTGAAAAAAAAAAGTAGGGCTTTACTGTTCAATAGTAGTCGTATTTCTATGTACATTTCAGTCTTTTCTAGGAAGATATCAGTGGAAGGTGAATTGGCTCGCCATCTTAAAGGCCACTTCAGTAACTTGAATGAATGAAATATTCTTTGTGATGTTTCACATTCAATTACAGTTGCTCTTGGCTACTGCTCATTAATTTATAAGATGTTATAAATTTCCAATTAATATCACTGTGGCTTGCTCGAGGCATTTGTTTCCTACAGATTATTTTTAAACAATTCATTTCTCAGTCTTTGCTTTTGATTGTTCTCTGTTTTTATTGTTTGTATTTGTTGTTTGTTGATTGTTTCTCGGCCCCGGAAACGGCGTACGTCATGTGGCAAAACGCTCGCGAAATTTCGCGATAACGCGGAAATTCGCCGTTTACGCGGTTTTGATAAAAAAAAAACTTTTTCATAAATTTTTGGTAGATTCCACCCACTATACGTAAATTATTTTGGGTTCTTGAATAAACATACCATATTACAAAACAGTATTCGTAATACGAGAGTTGAATATTGTAAATAAATGACGAAATAATACTTACAATTTTCAAAAGCGGTTTTTTTACGTAACACATTTTTGCACACAAAAACTTTTTTTTTAATGATTTTTCGCTCAAATAACTATCCACAACAACGAAATAACTATTCACAAGTAAATATCAATCCACTCACAGTCAATTTAAAATATGTGAGTTTTATCATGAAACATGATTTTTGGAGTTAAGATGCTTATATTTTGAAAGTTATAACTGGCCTTCAAACTGAAGCGCCTTGTTAAGATTGGTTCATTAACAGGGTGGATTGATATTTGACCTGGTGGATTTGTGCTGAGAGGACAGGCTGTAACGCTAGGCTGTTTCTAACGGTTTCAACCAACTCCTTTACCTCTTTATTAGATGCCTTTACTATGCAGAGATAATTCAAACAACAACATCAAAAACATTTGCTGTGTTTATTTTTACTACCGCTTCAACTTCAATTAGCTATTTATTCATTTATTCACATAACATAATTGTCATTCCTAAACTTGGGAACAAATACCCTTGTCTGGTTAACACATTGCGGTATTCCTTTGTCCATGTTGTGTGACGTTGGGCAATGTGCAGGGGTGTGGAGAAGGTTCATAATGTTTAACAAAAAATAAAATAAACCACCAAACATTAAGCTCATCAAATATTCTCGGCTCAATTCCTCCCATAAATAAGTAAGTAAGCTTATTTGGCAGGTTTCTAAAACATTTACAAGGACATGACGTCACAACCTTAAGACAGTATGAATTATGACCGTTTCGTACATTTTTCACTGAAACTTGCAGGTGTAACGTTGTCTTGGAGAGCGCCAAATGTTGCTAATATTTTGTGAGTCGAATACGGCTTATATGATTGTTGGTCGTTGGTATCCAAAATTTTGAGATACACTTTTCTGAACGGTATTGGTATGTGACGGGATTGTGACTACAAATGTTTATGAAGAAATAAATGGTAACAAATATGTATATAACATGAAGCAAAATGAGTATTCATAGCAAGTGGTATTCTGTAGTTTCTGTCTACTTAACTCACATGTTAAGAAATAACAACCGAAAGCGTTATGCTCCTCCATGCGACTTGTTAACGGAAAAGTAAGTAATCCATCATTGTTTACACTTGAAAGGACATGTGTACAATTCCTAAAATAGATAGGAAATCTACGCCATATTTTGGAATATGCACTTTTCCTAGGAAATCTATACATTTACAAACAGCGAGCATAGCGGAGCGAGGGGAGGGTATTGCGTCATCCGTTCAGGGTACCTCGAACCAAAATGGTTAGGTTAGGTTAGAAGTGTGACCAATCACGCTAGCTAGCGAGCGCTACTTCCAAGTTAGATTTTTACCGACTAATTCCGATTTGTTAGCTGCCCACACGTCACTGCCCGTTCAGTCATTTTACTGCTTTATTTATTTAATTACCGATTTAAATCATTATTTGTTTTTATGTCTCATTTTTATAAATTTCCAAGTATAATCTCGGAATTGCAAACAATTTCTAGGAAATAAATACATTTCAAAAGAAACTTTGAAACATTATTTTACACATTTCCTAAGTAGGTCTGTAGGTAGGTATGTAGGTCATATATATCTGGTAACATATACCGAGACTGAAAAGACACTTAAAGAAGCCGAGAGTCACTGGTAGTTTCCGTCATTGTAATAATTTTTTTTGTACTGGCTCATACCTTCTGGTTGCGGAGATATCGAGGTTCTATGTTACTTGGTTTGATGTACAGAATGCCTAGTTGACGGCTATGTGATGGGTCTTTTTACACCCTTTAAACAAGAAAAAGAGAGAGAGAGGGATATAGTTTTCATTGTTTTCGAGGGTGCTAAAGCCAATAGTGAGGTGTAAATGAAAATCTAAGATGGCGGCTGCAGACATTTTCAATTTTTTCATCTTGGATGGTCGTTTTCTTGGTTTTCGAGAGTGCTGCAGCCAAAAATGAGCTCAAAATGAATATGAGAGCTTATAAAACCAACACCTCCGTCAGGAATGAAGTTCCTTGCGCGAGCGAGTATCGCGCAAGGAACTTCATTCCTGACGGAGGTGCCCCGACTCCACACGTTTTATAGGTATTTTTATTTGTATGTTAACAATACTAAGGTCATATTTAAAGTCATTATTCTTGGAATGCAAATATATGTCATCCAGTAGTATTATCTAGAGCATTCGTATGTGTCAGAAGTTTCAAGTCTGACTGTAATTCGTAACAAAAACATTAAAACACCGGTTACTCTTGCTACTGATGTCAGTCATTTAATCTAAATTGCAGAAATTCAACATTTATGGATTAAACTAGATTTTATAAATAAAAAGAAACACAAAATCAGCCACCACTAACACCTTCCCACTTCTGGAACACAGGCCTCCTCTCTGTGAGAGGGCCGTAATCCACCACGCGGACCTAGTGCGGGTTTGTGTATTATGTCACAATCATCGTATTATTGATTCTAGGACATGCCGTTTCCTCACAAGGTTTTCCTTTACCGCTTGAGAGCAGAAATTAAAAACAAACTCATTTAATTTAACTTCTGCTGCCAATGAAAGAGATGTTTCGTTTCGACGTGGACCTAATATCACATTCCATAGATACAACAAAAATCCCGCTATTTAAAAATCTGTTTCCTGTTTATTTATAACATGTTGCATTTGAGTTAAACACGCAAACAAAGTGATATATGTATCGCTGACGTAATCGTAGTTTTACTCAACGGTTTTATCAGAGGAAGTAATTAACGAGGCTAAAATATTCTGTACGAGTAACAAACATAGTTTGGATTCTATTTATCTATTCGTATGGTTGTTTTTCACAAATATTTTTGGGTTGGCTTCCAGCTTAAATGGATGCAGTTGAGTACCAGTTTTTTACTCGTACCAACTGCCAATTTGAACGTCACAACCCAGTTACTGGATAACACGACACCCCTTACGAATAATTCTGAGTAACCGTAAACACTGATACTACGATTGATACTGCAATTAATAGAATCTCCCTTTGCCTGTCTACTCGGGATCCAAAAGGGAAACCCGATGAACGAAATTAACTGATATTGGAGGTCGTGCGCCCGGCATTTGTTTCTTCAATCAACTTGTCCCAAGCTTACCTACCCATTGTAAACGTGAACTATCTTTTAAATTTACAGGATTTTGAGACGCAAAAGTTGATCTTACAGTAGTCAACGATTTAGTGCTACTTTTTTACCTGCTTAGGAAACAAATTAATTAAATCAGATTAACATAAGCAGCAGCATTGCGTAAGGGCACGGCCTTTATGCCTGCAGGCTTTCATTAAGGTATTAAGCTTTGTTTACGTTTTTATTATTTACTTGCTTTTGCCGACAGCTCCGCCCGCGTGGACATCGTAAAATGTCGCACTTTTTTTTATATAAGTAATACATTTTGAGAGTTTATAACCTGACTTTTCATAGGACACTTTTTATCCCCGTAGTACGTCTACGGGGATAAAAAGTGTCCTATGAAAAGTCAGGTTATAAACTCTCAAAATGTATTACTTATATAAAAAAAAGACTCTTTTATCACTACAAAAGTTTCTAATAATATCATAAAATCATCATTCGTAAGACACGTAGCGCCATCTAGCGTTCGAAAGTAATTGTGACCGTCGAAAATTATTGTTCTTTCTTTCTCTCAGGTACCTTTCATCCTAAAAAAGGGAATTATGCATATACGTGGTCAGGGGTACAGATAACTGTACCCTTGACCACGTACATATAAAATTCTATGATGATCAGTTCAGTGGCTTAAGCGTGAAAAGGTAAATAACAAACAAATTTACTTTCGCTTTTATAATATTATTTAAGAAATTAGGATACCATAATAAGCTTTCAATGTTTTTCTTGGTATACCGGCGTGTGGTAGATGACATAATATGGCAAATAAATTAATTCAATGTTTTGTGTTTCGTTATGTACTATTGTTTAGAATCAAGTTTTTCTAAATGAACAGACATAGTCTATCCAACAAAGAGATTGTAGAGTGCGTGAGCAAGGCCCTAAGCAATTACTTCAGAAAATTGTTCAGGGTGCTTAGAGAGTTAACATACTAAAAGTCCTGACATCTAGGGGGTGAGTCGGGGTGAGTGGAGGTGGTTAAAGTTCCCATTTTTCAGTTTTTCGCTAATATCTTTTAAATGGTGCGTCATGGAGATAAGAAGTCTTCTACGAATGAAAGCTTATAAAATTATGTACAACTTTTACTTTTTACACTTTTTCACATTCCTACCTATTTTCGAACTACACATTCCGGAAAAGTGAAAATTTAAAAAAAAAACTACTTGAATTGAACACTACCTTTTGTATGCTACTTCCTTCACGTTATTTGGGGATAAAAAGTACCTTATATCTTAAATCAACTCCTACTATATCAATTTACTAAATTTTATCCAAATCTGTACAGCCGTTGGGATATCAAAACTTTTATATAGACTTGTCTCATACACTTTTTCCAAATTTTCACCAGTGTTCGAGTATCGTGCTCCGAAGAAAGTGAAAATGGAGTTCATTTAGTGTGATGTGACAAGCATTACCGAATGTTAAATATGAGTATTATATAAATTAGGTATGTTATTGATAACATAAGCTGGGAGTACCTCCAAGCGGTGAAGGTGGTAACAGTTTGAGATCTCGTTTTCTACCAGTGGTAATGGAGCAGAAGCGGGTCGTCACTTTTCATTCCATATTTCCTGTCGTAAAAAACAAGATCTCTCTCCATGCCTTCGGGGTTATGTTATTGTTGTCGTTTATGATTTCAACCTCTTTGGTACGGTAGCCTACCCGATAACGCACGGGAGCAGCCAGAACAGTTCTTTGCTTTGTAATCGTCATTAGTTACGCAATTGGATTATCCATCATGAGTGCTAATAATAATAAGTTTCCTGTGTGTGATAAGGACATCGTTAAAGGGAGTAAGGATGTTTCTGAGGTGAAACAAAAAGGAATACTCGGCCTTATCAAAGCTAGTAAAGATCGGAACGATTATAAGCACCAAATTTTCCGCGCCTTGACATCCGTTTTAATTCACACTAATTGTCGTAAAAACTACACTCGAGCCGATACAATTAAAAAAGATGTAAGTGTTGCATCTACATCTCAAGAAGAGGCAGGCCCGTCTCAGCTCAGGTCTTCAGCTCACCAATTCGACTTCATGACTAATTGTTTATTATGCGCACATAATGTAAAAGAAGAAACCAGAACGCCTTTGAGCAGAAGAAGAATAGTACATTCAGTTGAAAATCTTTCTATTCAGTATCGTATCAGGGAAGCATTTTCTATGAGGAAGGATTCTTGGGGTGACGCAGTTCTTGGTCGCTTGGCGTCCATTAACGATCTTGTTGCTGAAGGGGCAGTATATCACAAATACTGCTACCACACTTTTGTAAAGCCCATCGGTTTCCTAAGTCCGAAAGCTGAAATCCCTAGAGACAGCCATATCACAGAGGCTATGGAGGAGATTTTTAACTACATGGAGGAAAGCACCGATTGTCAGTTCTTCAGAAGAAGCAAAGTGGGTTTCTTAAAACTGTACTTGAAGCCAGATATTATCAAGGAAGCGGCTGCGATCTTTTACAAGCCCACCACCACGCACAGTGAGGTTGAAGAGGCTGGGAAGATGTGCTTCCTCAAATGGTATGGCGCACCAGCAAGACTGACCTCCCTCAATGAGTACCGATACCAGTCATTCGTGAGATCAGTGGCAAATATTAAGCCTGATTTCAGCTCCCTCTCACCAACTGAAAACGCAGCTAAACAGCATTCGCGGCGCACTTACCACCAAGTGCAGCTGTGGCTCGGAAATGAGCTGCCTCCTCAAGAGTGGGGATGGAAACATGAAGGGACAGCCTGGTGCCAATAACAACCGAAGATTCGCCAGCACCAGAGATACTACTAAAAACAATATTTTGCCGCTGCACG
Organism: Dasypolia templi; assembly: GCA_963555695.1. Classification (NCBI taxonomy): domain Eukaryota; kingdom Metazoa; phylum Arthropoda; class Insecta; order Lepidoptera; family Noctuidae; genus Dasypolia; species Dasypolia templi. Next base: position 3,535,076 of record OY743145.1, read on the forward strand.
AAGGATTGTGGTAGTAGAAAATGTGGATGTCGGAAAGCAATGTTGAACTGTTCCGCGGCGTGCCTCCACTGCCAAGGGTATTGCCTCAACGGCGTGTCTGTTGACGTTGACGATGATGAAGACGACATAGAGCCTCTTCAGCAAGTACCATCTACTGAGGATGAGGGAGCCTTGGAAAAAGAACCATTGTCAGGACCCTCACAGCCTAAGATAAAGATAATATGTATCAAAGATACAAGTTTTCATTACTCAACGGCTGAACCGATTTTGATGAAATTCGTTATGATTAAAGATTTGGATTTTTAGGCTACTTTTATCCCGAAATAACGCAAAGAAAAGTAGCAGGCAACAGGTAGAGATTCATAAAATTAGTTTTTTCGAAAATTTTCACTATTTCAGAATGTATTTGTAAAAAATGGGTAGGCGGGCGTTTTTGTAATTTTGACGTTCAAAAAGTGCTGACTCGCAGCCTAGTTTGAATAAACGACTTTTGATGTTGATTTGATAAATCCGAAAACCTCCAAGTCATTGCTTTGTAACCAAATCAATTTTAATAAATTAAAAGGTTTTTGACGCATGTTTTGTTATTACAAAATTGAGAGCGCCAGTTTCGGGGACTGAAAGACACCGATCACTCTCCTATAATATTTTATGAACGAGCTGGCGTCACGGAAAAAGTAATTAGGCAATGCTGGGTACATACCGTGCTAAGGGCCAGTGATTTTTCGTTTTTGGTTGCCGATAAAATCGATTTTGAACATCTGTTATTCCGGTTTGTACTCAGCTCTATAGGCTGCTATTCCGTGGTAAAGCGCCCCAAATATTTAAGTGAAGCGAGAGAGCAAGAGCAGTGGTAACCCAGTGGTACCGACCGCGACTTGTAAGTTGTAGGTTCGAACTCAGACAGGCGCTTCACTTTTCCTAATTCATTCCAAAACCACTGCTCTTCAAACATGTGACATCTACCAACTCACACTGGGCCCGCGTGGTGGATTACGGCCCACTCCCTCACACCTAGAGGAACCTGTTTCCCAGCAGTGGGCACATTATAGGCTGATTATTGCTACATGATGAGAGAGCGAGAATGGTAAACGGGATAAAATATTATATGATGTATATGTGAGTTTTTATCCTTTTTTGTGATAGGTACAGTTGATTGCACGTCAGCGGTAACGAAACCAGTCAAACTCAATTCAAAGTATTTATTTAAAATATGAGGTAAACTATAATAATATTAATAAAACGACCGTGATCTGGATTAGGACATTTAATACTTTTTATCCTGATACCCCCACGGGATCTAGACCTATGCGGGGGAAACCACGAAGCGCAGCAGGTTTCAGGTAGCATAGCATTTACAATTAAACTATTTACAGGCACTTTTGCATTCTCGAAGAGTCGGTGAGTTATTCAGAAAATTCAAGCTAGTTGTTCATTCCTAAACGTGGAGTTTCATGCCCGTTCGTCTCCACAGAGATCTTATGGAGACGAACGGGCAAGATATTCCTAGGACAGTCTTTTAAATCAATTACAGGCACTTTTGAATTTTCAAGGGGTCGCTGGCCGGTGAGTCAGAAAGATTAACTAGTTGCCCATTCCAAAGCATAGTAGGTTCCTTCCTATCGAGAAGAACGGGCAAGAAACTCCACGGACACTCTCATTATAGGCCTCGGGTATACCTATCGTAATTAATATAAAAAAAATCTTTAAAAAAAAACAAAGTAAAATGACAATATAAACAAAGTCAACATAAAAATAAATGTCACAGCGCTGGTATTCTGAAAGGGTTAGCTGTGATGTCACGGACAGTTACAGATACAGATAAAAAATTAAAATAAGACAATAAAAATAAAAAATATTTTAACTTTATCGTGATCCGCGTGACAGCACCCGATGTAACATGTGGCGACATCTACACCGCCGCATGCAAACTCCGCATCTCACTAAAGTCGCGCAAAATCCTGCATCGCGCAAGCAGAGTTTCCGCGGAACTAGCATTTATACAACGTCCCGCCAAATGTCTGTTCGGAGGATCCTCCCTTTTCTATAGAGAATGAGTGAACTTTCCTTAGGCCTCATTCAACATTTAAGCAGTTGGTATCAAAGGTTTGCTTTGTATGAAATACGACATAATACCTGGCGGCGCTAAACCGCAACTGTGACTGACATTTTGGTTAGGCTAGTTACATGCTTGCGATTGTGGTTAGTTGGTTAACAGTTTACTAAGTTTCGTGAGTAATATCTGACACTTGGTAATATAAATTCGGAAACTGTTTGATTTCATACATTTTGTAAACGTAGTTCTATTGTTTACTAGTAATTTTAAAACAGAGTTTTTCTAATAAATACCAAGCTGAATTTGTAAGCAAGTGTTAGGTATATTCGAATATAGCAATTACATATTTTTATTTACATGAAAATGCTCGTAAATATACTGCTCGACCTGCTGGTAAACTGTAATAGTTTACGAAAGCCAGCATAAATATTATTTTATTTTCTAGAATTATAATGCATTAAAAACTCTTCAACGAATAATTATAATTTTATCTTCCCATGGTTGTAGGCAGAAACTACAGAATGCCACCTGCTACGATCCTTAAATATTTTGCATCGTTAACGTTCAAATTAAATAAAGCCAAAAATATTTCACAATAAACGATCACACTGATTAGTAGCAAGTCGACCATCTGTACCATCCCTTCAGTGATATTTCGCACGCCAGTCATTCGCAGTGACAAATCGTCAGTGGCTATGAAACTCAATAAATCTAGATGCAACTTGCGGTGGCACATCATTTATTATATTGTGTACCCAACCACGCCTGTGCCCTGGAGAATAGGCAGAGTTACAATGACAACACTTTGCATAGAAATTCAATTATAATTTAACAGACAAGTCCTTTATAATATTAGTTAGGACAATATTACACGATTGAACCAAAATCAATGATTCAACTTTGTGTTTGGCATAACAGACCATCTATTCAATTTGCTTGCATCAAAAGTATAACAATGTTATACCGGTGTATAATTAGAAAGAAAGAAATAAAGAAATATATTTATTAGGTCTCGCACAGTAATACGCTTTATGCAGTACGTAATGTGATACGCAGTATTACAAACTGAACTAAACACACAAAAAAAAAACATAAAAATTGTCATCAAATTTCACAGCGCTGGTATTCTGCCATTAGCACGTAACTAGGATATTTTAAATGAAAAAGAGGAACGGTAGAAAAGAACTTAAGTTAGAAATCTTTAAACCCACAAACTTAGAAAAACAAATAAAAACTTAATTAAACCTTTAAAACTTAATTAAACCTTCACTTGCAGCAGTCGTTTTTAAAATCAATGACACGCTTTTTATGTTGTATATAAAACTAACATTGCATAACGATGTGTGCTTCAAATTTTTGAACACAAACAAGCGTTGGACAAATATGCTTTCAGTTACCGCATTACTGTTTGCTGTAGCAGTTCATTGACTGTGTTTATATTGCGTGATAAAAGCTTCTAATGGCAAAATGCCAGGTGTCATCATATACCGAGAAATCCCCCAAGTCAGCTACTCGCAATACGTTTTTCGTTTGTCGTTCGATTCTCATAAGCTTGGGTTTCCTAGGAAAGCGTTTCCCTTCCGCAATATTCTAACGCCCTTCGTGAAAAACTGCAACATTTAGATTTAAAAAACGCTCTGTATTTGGAAAGTTGTTATTGTTTGACCGTTCACCACTTTCTTATTAACTTAATTTCCTTCTTATAACCAGGCCCATGTTCAAACCAGGAGTCATTATTGAACGATCCATGTGTCATGTTCGTGAACAGGCGCTGTCAGTTGGGACTGGTCACCTCTTAGCTGCCACGGCTTATATTAATAATTTATTTTTTGGATTGTTTTTATTTATTTTTTGGTGCACTCTGGATCATTGAACGTGTACGGTTTTTGTACATCGTTCTCACTTAAAGGATCAACATTAATGATGTAACTAATATATTTGTACAAACAATATTATTTAAAAGAGTGTCCATGGAGTTTCTTGCCCTTTCTTCTCCATAGATACCTACTACGCATTGGAATGGGTAACTAGCTTCATATTTCTAACTGGCCGACTCCTTGACAATTCAAAAGTGCCTGTAAATGGTTTAATTGAAATAAATGGTTTGAGTTTGAATTTCGAACTTAATTCCGTTTACGGTAAAGTTCTGATTATAAAACTGTATTTCTATCCCAGCTAGGTTCTTATTACGAATGTGTAATGTATTTAAAAATTGGAGGAAAACTGCTAAAGTCGCAGGCACGACAGATGGCCGAGGGGCAGTAAGGAAATAGTTGTACTATACATACAAATTCCATTCGTAAAATCGACCGATGTTGCAATGAAAATTATTATTGGTTTTTAATAACTTGCTGCATCTGTATCTCGTTGCGAGATAAAAAAAAATGTCAGAGAGCCTTTTTCGAGTTTACTCGAGTTTCACGGTCATGTTAGGTATTAGAACGACGTCAGAATCGTAGACCAATTTCGACAAATCGAGATAGACAGCGTCTTGGGCGTACTAATGCTTCTTACTTATGTCTGTGTTATAAGGCATACTTTTTTTAAATAACATGTCTGTTCCGACTCTCCAAATAATAAGCAATTTTGTGATCGTCATGTCCTCATTTTTCCATCAGGCAGTTTTCCCCGCCCAAAAAGTACGAGTAAGTACCGTTACATATTCCCGAACCTGTTTACTATTGAAACACTGCCAGTGTTCAATAAAAAATCTTTTCTAGAAGGTACATACAATTTCAATACGTCAGCTACAAGGCGAGGCGAAATTGCTTCCAATACATAATACTGGCAGTCAATTCTTCGGCCCGACGTGTAATGAAACTCGCGATTTGTAGTCTTCATAAACAAAATCCCCCTTTATTGGGGGATATTGCAGTGATTTCGTTTGCCTTCGTAAAAATCCCCTTTACTGGTGCTACGTTCACACGCTGTTTAAGTAAATTATTAGCGTAGTAAAAAGTGAGGAACGGGGGATATAGAGGTGTTCTAAGAAAAGGATCCCCCGCTTTAAGTTATTAAGGTAAATATTATTGTTGGATAATAGAAGAATGAGATATTTTATACCTCCTTCCATCTTCAACTTAATCTTTCGCTTCGACGCAATTTTGCTGGCTTTTGTATATGAGTAAACGAGAATGCGCCACTTGATCAGATTTGGGATACTCGAAATACTTGTTACCGTCTAAGTGCGTAACCATGGATGTCACTTTTTAACGTAGTTGTACGTTGATAATATACTTCAAGCCATAACCTGCACCCTAATTGCGTAACACACTATGTATCACAATCATTTTGAAGAATATTGATATTCCATTGCTTCATATGTTCGAAAAATTGTCTGCTCAACAACGTAAATTACGTAATGAAAGTTGTTGAGCTGTCAAAATGAAAGCGATTACTAATAACAGTGTATTACGCAAGTACCCCGCTGAGAAGGTGAAAAGACGGTCCACTCCAACGCTGTCAAAACATGGTAAAGGTCGTAATTGTTTGAGCATGATAAATCATGATACTAACACCACAAATTTCTTAAAAAATAGTGTACCCTATCTCCAGGTACATTGGTAGATCCATGAAATTTTAACAACCAATAAACTGAGAGCAATCAAGTCAGTACTTTCAACAAGTAATTAACTCGTTTACTCATCCTTGTCAGTAAAACACTGAATATTTGGCAATTACTTGAACAGTAGATTGTAAACGAAAGGGGCCAATAAAGGCGTGTACAATAAATATTGCATTAACTATCGTTTATTTCTTTCTTTGGGGTACGGCAGGGAATAAATTGTTCCAATGTTTTTGACTCGTAAGAAGATGGAGTAATAATGGGTTTGCGTGTTATTGTGAGTGCTTATGGTTGTTCCGTGCACTTTGGAGATGCGTGTTGAAACTTAGATAGAATGATTTATTGTAGATATTGTACTATTTACGGATTTAGATTAGGGATGACACATTGAAAATTTAAAAATATATCTTGCAGGGGCACCAATATATGGGCACGCCACAATAGCGGCGGTAAGTCCCCTCTTTGAGGAGTGGTTGGAGAGGCGCCACGGCGTTCTCACCTTCCGCCTGACACAGGTCCTCACCGGACACGGTTGTTTCGGGAGGTTCCTGTTTCGCATAAGGCGGGAGGAAACGCCCGGGTGTCACCATTGTGTGGATCGCCCGGAGGACACGGTGGAGCATACGGTGGAGGTATGCCCAGCTTGGGCGGAGCACCGCAGTGTCCTCGCGGAGGCGATTGGCGGCGGCGATCTCTCGCGTCCGGCCCTGGTCCAGGCCATGGTACGGAGCGAGAGGGAATGGAAAGCCGTCACCTCCTTCTGCGAAGCAGTAATGCTCGCAAAGGAGGAGGCGGAGCGCGTGAGGGAGAGAGCCTTGCGCCCTCACGCCCCTAGTCGCCGCAGGAGACGCCCTGGGCGTCGGGAATCGCAAGCAGATTCCCGGCCACCGTAGGCGCGGGCTTGCGGACGGCGAGCCATGGGTAGCTCGCCGTCCGGTAAGGACCAGGCCCGGGTCGACGGCGCGTTGTGTTCCACGCGCGCCTCAAAGAGATGTCAGCACAAAATGACGGGGTCCGATAGGGCCGACGCCTCAGGGTCGCGGGTTATTCCACAGAGAAAACCGTGGCCCTGGCACAGGCAACTGAAGGAACACGGTGGGTTTTAGTCAGTAAAAGTCTGACACGCCCTCCCGCTCCACCCAGAGCGGGAGAAGTCATTTGATGATTTCCCACCCAAAAAAAAAAAAAAAAAAGGGGCACCAATATTGTACTTAATATTGCTTGTGAATTTGTAGGAGTTTATTATTACACGTTGTTTTAAAGTTAAGTGATGATAACATTTTTGGCGTTTATAAATAAAGAAACATGTGTTTCCTAGCAGTGGGGATATTATAGGATCTGATTATGCTTATACTTATAAATAAAGGGGTTAGCACCTTTTTATAATATGCTTAGTTAACTAGTTTTTTTATTTACGGAAACTTACTGGAATCTAACAAGATTCCACAAAAACTAAACATGTTTTTTTAAGTAATATTTATGTATATCTTATATGTGTCGCTCACGCATATGGTAGTAATAATCTTAATTATCGTACTCCTCTAAACATTGTTTGGGGAGTATTTCGTATTTCTTAAAATTCTAGGCTGTGTCAAATGCCCTTTTTTGTCATCATCAATATACCTACCAATACATAACAAAAAGCAGTCGATGTTATAAGAATGGTTAATGTACTTCAACTGAATGAGACGAAATTCAAATCCTTTTTAAAACGCACACTATGCAGGCAGGCATATAATAAGTTAGGGGATTACATCACTGATAAAAATGCGTGGCTTAATGCTGGTCCTCCTCTACACCACAAGTAATTAATTGACATTTTAAATACTGTTGGAGCTGCCGAAGATTGTAAGAATGGATTTGCGTTATATAAACTCAATCTCCTTTTTATTATATAGATGCATTGCACAGGTGTGAGTACTTTGTACTATAGAGCTACCATTTACCAGGTAATGTCATAGATTGACTTGAATGAGCCCAGCAGGGCGAGAATGGCCTACTGTGACATGTCATGTTATTTATCACATTTTGGGCGATAAAAACGTTATATCTTAAATGCTAGCACGTTGGCGTGAGATAATTCTCTCGACATATGACATAACTTCCTGACGTTTAATTGGGTCTCTTTATGTCTTATTTGCTAATACGGCGACCCCATTTTGTCACAAAGGTCACACCCATTTTGTCACAAAGGTCGCACTTTGACAGATGGTTATGAAAAAATTATTACATTCGGTCAGAAGTGGTGATAAAAAAATTATATTCATAAACAAAATATTTTTCTGCTAATTACTGCACCAAATGTTAGTAAATTATTTAATTATGTTCTTTCCAGAAGGCAAGAGGCCCAAAGCAGGAAAATCTTGCGGAGAAACATTAGGGACTCCAACGGATTTTCGGCCTGACAAAGCCTATGGTGGTTTCCCTCCACTGGGCTTCCATTTTTCGGGAACCCAAAGGCCCGGTGAACTCACCATTTGAAAATGCCGGGTTAAGGCTCATATACTCTGTGAGTTTTATTATTGTGCATTCGTGCTTCTGGTTCTGTGACAAGACAACAGATTCGTCAATAGCGTCGTATGTAAGAACCGCAATGATTTCTCGAAAGGTTGTGATACTTACTGCTTTTTTCCTTCCATTATTAATATTGCAACCGGCACTGAATTATCAAACAAGAACAACGGAACAACAAAGTCGGTTAGAAAAATATTTATATTCTATGCAAAGACGTGACGTGCGTGTGTCAAAAATTTAAAAAGTTGATTAACTTTATGAACTGGACTCATACATACATACTATTTTGTTTGGTCGCATATTCATATGGCCATTTACATTTTAACTTTTTTTCATTTACTGTGTCACATTATGAAGTCGGCAAGACTAGCAAGAGAGGCTTATCACGCCATATTATTATGTCACATGGTTGACTCGTGCTAGCATTTAAGACAAATTGTAGGACATGACATAATTTATTTCATCTTGTCACAAACATCTTGGGTACAGCCATGTTCGCCCCGCTGGCGGCTGATAGTACTCGTATGTCATGCTCACTCAAATGTCTCACAGACGGTGGCGCGTGTGTCGGATCATTTAGCTCCCTTCAAAATGGTTGAGCTGAATGGTGCTGATCCATGCGCCATGTTCGTGAACGGGCGCCGTCAGTTGGGACTGGTGATCTCTGCCACGGCTTATTTTAATAATTAATTTTTTGGATTGTTTTTAATTATGTCTTGCTGCACTCTGGACGCTTATAACGTGTACGGTTTTTGTACATCGTTCTCACTTGTAGTGTCAACATAAATCGATGTAACTAATATATTTGTAACAACAATATTATTTAAAAGAGTGTCCATGGAGTTTCTTGCCCGTTCTTCTCCACAGGTACCTACTACGCTTTGGGTTGGGCAACTAGCTTCATATTTCTGACTGACCGACTCCTTGACAATTCAAAAGTGCCTGTAAATGGTTTAATTTAAATAAATGCTTTGAGTTTGAGTTTGAATAAAATTACGGTCCAAACTTTCAATATTAATAAATTGTACATATCGCATGACCGACGATTCAATTAAACCCTGTTACCACGAAAATCTCATTAGGCGTATCTTTGCCACAAGTAAATATTAATTTTAAATGGATATCCAGTCGGGCTTGCAATGAACATACATGCATACATTGCATGCCCGACTGGACATCCATATAAAATTAATCTTTTGTTACGCTTTCACGCAAAAACGCCTTAACGGATTTTGATGAAAATTGGCCCATGAGTAGACATTAGGGCAAAAGCTACTTTTTATTCTGATATTCTTACCGGTTCTAGACTGTGCGGGTGAAACCGCGGGGCGCAACAGTTCGTTTATTAATTGAACATTTGCAATGTGCTGGTTTGTTTGTTTGGCATCTCGCAGGTCAACCTATGCGGTTGTCGTCTGCTTAAGCGGACTTGCCTGTGGTTGCCCTAATAAATTAAGGCCTCCAGCCAGGACTTAAACTTAAATACTAACTAAAAACTAAGCGACAACGCTTAGGGCACCCCCTGTGGGGTACGAACCTCGGCTTAGGGCGTCGCTGGAAGAGGGCAGCAAATGACTAGCTGGATCAGAATTGGTATTGTTTAGGGACGAATTTAAAGCTACAGGCTCAGCGGCGCGGGCTGGCTCGAGCAAGGGTCGGGAGGGGCATCGATTTGGGCGTCGCGGCGGGCCTCGGCGGCGAGGACGGTAGGACGGCGATCGGGTTTTGGGCTTATGTAGCGTGCTAGTGGCCTTACTACTCTCCTGTAGGAGGGTAGTGGCGTCGTCGGGGTCGATTAAAGTATGCCTTGGTCGGCGAATACTGCTAATGCGAGAGGGAGTGTAGCGGGCGGCCGCTGTAATCAGGGGGTTAGAATGTTTGATGCCGCAGTCGAAGAAACGCTTTGATAAGCGTTTCATGAACTGTTTTATGGTTGGCATTCTAAGGCACAAAAAAAAACTTCCAGTATCCAACGGAGCAACTATATGAGGATTGTGAGGTTTTAACGGTTCGACAACTTTATATCAGGAGGGTTCTGCTTATAAGCCATAAAGGTTTAACGTACGATCCGGAGAGGCTAAAAAACAAAAGTAGGAAGGACTTGGTTTTTGACCTGAAACAGTGTAAAACAGACTTCCTTAGGAGACAACCGTGCTACATGGGCCCATACCTTTATAATAAAATAAGTAAAAATACACAGTTACACAACTTACCTATAAAAAAACTAAAACTTACCATAGATAACTTAGATAACTCTCTCTCAAAATTATGTAAATACTGAAAATATGTTAAAAAGTATAAAATAAGTCATTTATAGCCACTTAGGCCCATTCACATACGCAGTCACATGCATACACACACACACACACACACAAAACACACGCCACGCCATGCTCACACACCACTCACACTTATGGTCACATACACAAATACAATAGTAATGATTATAGAATAAAAATAAAAAAACATTTGTATCCCCACCCACACTTGAAATGGCAGCTCGATCATGGTGGTGACGGAAGTAACTTGTGCTTATAGCACAGGAATCCTCCTAGCTTAAGCCCAGTTGCACAAGTATTGTATCTTGCCACTAAGTTAAAGTGTAATTTAAGTTAAAATCATAATTATATATAGGTTTAAGTCTCGAACAAATAAATATTGTTTGTCTTGAAAAAAAAAAAAAAAAGATATCGCGCAGCTTCCCGAATGCCGCCCAACCCAAGCGTATTCTTCTGGTCGCCTCCTTCTCAAAGTTATGCCGCCCGAGTTGTATAATTTGGCCAAGGTATATGTATTCTTGCACAACCTCGAGGGTAGCGCCATTTACGATTATAGGTCTCGGGGTGACATCAACATTGTACATGACTTTGGTTTTGTCCAGATTCATCGCAAGACCTACCCGCCTTGAAGAATCGCTCATCTGCAAATCGGAGGTGCGAGATGTACTGACCGTTGATGTTCATGCCCCGTCCTTTCCAATCAAGCGTCTTGAAAACGTCCCCCAACGCGTTCGTAAACCTTTTCGGAGAGATGACGTCTCCGTGTCTTACACCTCGATGCAGGTGGATTGGTTTTGTGCTCTGTTCTTGTACTTGGACGGTCATTGTTGCGGCCTTATACAGACATCGCATCACCTCGATGTAGCGGCATATTTTTTATACTTTTAACTAAAACATCTGATGTCGTGTTGTTTAACTTGCGAGTAATTTTCAAATGTTAAAATGTATTATTACTGGATCCAAATGAGCTTATCGTAAAGACACTAGAAGAATGAAAAGAAAGTGATGACACTCATTTTTCTTTAATTAAGACAAATTCAACATAGATGCATCCTCAGGCGTTCTTTGTGAGAGGGAGTGGGCCATTCGTCAGTAGCACACTTATAATTAGGGTATCGCATATCTAAAAAAATTACGTAACTTTTCATTGATTGAAATTTGCAAGTAGCGCCGTGCACACATAATCAAGCGTATACATAGTAAAATCTATGATACATCACCCCAAAACAAATAGTCCAACACTACCCTCAACACAGTCTAATAAAATTATACCTCTCTCCCCTCGTACTCCCCCACATTCCCTCTATCTGGATATCCTATTTATTGATAAAAACCCTCACGATTTGTCGGTTTTCCTTGTTATCTAAGTAACGGGATGCCCTTGTCCCCGGCCGTCGTCGGTCGAAGGAGCGTTTGTCAAAAGGATTTAAGTGTATTGACTTTAGGCACAGAGCGTGAGACGCCTCGTCGGCTGCAGGCGGCACTGTCAATACTTGACAAACCGAAAGTGTCAACGTATATAACTGAAAAACGGCTGTGCTGCTTGGTAGTTTGTAGCGCCACTTCTTCTTTCCAGCCAAAGCACTAGGAAATGGTGATTGGCGGACGTTTTGGGGAACTGTCATACGTTATTTTGACGTTCAAAAAGTGCTGATTCTAAGCCTGGTTTGAATAAATGACTTTTGATTTTTACTTAAACTCGCACGGCTTTGAATGGCAGTCCGGGACAGAAGTTTTGCGCTGAACGTTCTTTTGGCGCAACGGATTTTATTAGAAATGTCAAATGATACATGCTTGAATGGAAAATGTAGGTGTGCTAATTGTTTTGTTTGTCTGTAGGGATATATCTTATCGTGTGTGGACATTTGCTTTATGTATCGAGATAAAGTTTAATTCCGATTTAAATAATTTTTTTTTTTTTTTTTTTTTGTGTATGGCATCTCGTAGTTGACCTTGAGAGGTCGTGACTACTTAACCGGACTATAATGATTTAAATAAAGGTAATTTAAAAGTTATATCCTAAAATTATCGCTGCGTCACAACCTAAAAATTTAAAGTGAAATGAATTACAGCTCACTTCCTCTTCACATTCAAATAGAAGAAATCTGAGTCTAAGCTGTGCGAAAATTGTTACATGATAATGTTACTGACATGTGAATTTGAAATTACACATAAAGCTAAACATTTCCAGTATAAGTTGACTTCTCATTGTACGGAAAGCCTATACAATGCGAGGTCAGCCTAAACTGTAAATGCTATGCTATAGCTTGATGTATATATTGCTATAGATTGCCTTGTGTACACACAAGTTTTTCTTGTCGTAAAAAAACGACGGTCAATTAGCCGTGTGTAGTCGGTCGTCAGTTTTATATGGATCATTATGGAAGCTTGTCAACTGACAAGTTCTCTTCGGCGTGGTCAACGCTATACGCCGTACAATAAAGAAACCGTGCCGTTTACAAAGGGCCTTACGGATAACTATTATTATAGCTAAGGTTACTGCCCCGTATCTAGCAAAAACGCCAATCATCACAATATTATGTTTAACTACTACTACCCTCGTCTAAACTACATGGACTACATGTCATAATCACGTCACTTATCAGGCGTGTTTGAAACGGCTGTAATTACTTTAGATCACAGGAACAGCGAGCCTGGAGCTGTCATTATGAGCAAGTATCTAATTGTGGCTTGTCTTAGTCATTCTGTAAGGCTTTATTCTCAACTAGCGCTTAGACCCTGCTTCGCGCAGGGTCGATCTAGGAACCCATGTAGCGAAATATCAAATCATCGGGTTTACACACATAAACCTTTCGGATCGCATCACGTCGTGCACATAAATCTCTAAACGATTGGGAAAACGTCATGAAAGCCCATTGCGTAAATAGATGAGATTAGAAGGACTAAGCCCACACCTAGACAGAAACGACAACCGACTTCATTTTAAAATTTCGCAATAAAAAAGTAAAATAATGATTTTTAATTAAGATGTTATATAAGTAAAGAAGGATGGCAAGGTTGGACCCGCGTAATTTAAAAACTAACGGAGCACCGTTCACGCGCAAGTTTAAATTAATTATAATTACAAGTTCAATATATTTGCATTGTATAAACTCAATCTCCTTTTTATTTTAAAGATGCATTGCACAGATGAGTACTTTGTACTATAGAGCTACCATTTACCGGGTAATGTCATAGATTGACTTGAATGTGCCCTGGCGGCTGATAGTGTGTCATACTCACTGAAATGTCTCGCTGACGGTAGCGCGTGTGTTGGATCATTTAGCTCCCTTCAAAATGGTTGAGCTGAATGATGCTGATCCATGCGTCATGCAAGCTCGCCATTCTTCTTTAATTGTATTATTTCAATTAATTAAAAACACTTATTATAAAATTAACGATAAAATAATTACTTTCATTTAGAAATGAACATGAAAAATCTATAGAAAATTTAAGTTTTCACATCACCCTCTAATGACAGAGCTATCTTTAGGCTCGGTAGATGGCGGTGGAATCGCATTAGATCTCGCTATTTTTTCATTACAATGGGTCATATATTACCGTCGTCGGGGTTAAACAAATGTTTCCTTAAAAAACGGCGTCCTCCACCATTATGTTACGATTGAGCATTTTGGAAAAGATCAGGCCCTTTTTTATTCCATAAAATATTATATTAGCCATCCGCTCCCGGCTTGGCACGGGTGCAATTTGCATTTATGTTTAAAAAACACTTTACCTGTCCTAAGGGGATTAAGGAATTCCTGTTGGTAATGCACAACGTCCTGTCTCTAATAAGGTTTCAAGAATAGACAGAGGCTTTGTTTGGCGAAACTTGAACCTTTTTGACGAAGATTCTCAATTGCTAGGTTAACATATAAAATCAAATCATTAAGACTTGATACAGACTTTCCTAACTCATCTTTGTTTATAAAGCAATCTTATTCAAGTATTATCCCATCACCTAATTGTAATAGAAGACTTTACAAATGCGGATCACCAACTTCTAAATGGGCGTTCATGTTTGTTCTTAAGGTGATGGATTGTATAGAGCTCCAAAAGTAGGCGTTTTTTAACAGGCTTTAAGTATCTGCACGTGATCCTTTGAACACCACAAGAAGAGTTTGACGATAGTCACCGGTGTCAAAACACGAATGAGAGGCCACCCTTAATGTTGTCTGAACTTCTTAGGTCTTTTAGAGTTCTGTCTTTGGCTTCTATAGGTATGTGAGCGGTGGCGCAACGTAAATTCGTCCCACATTAAGAGACAAATCTCTTGGGGAAGTTAGCTCCACGGCCCGTTTTGTCGAACAAAATGGCACAAACTATTGGCTACACTAATATTGTAATCAAATGTAAATAAACGATGAAAAAAATATTTGGTTTATAGTGAGATTTTCGTACTACTCTGACTATACCAACTTTAATATATTAGTGTATACATAACATCACGCCTCTAATAAAGAACCGAACCTAACCCTAAAGGGCTAGGCAGAGGTGTACCTATAGTACACCCATATTGCGACAGTTATGCTTTAGTCCCATGTAATAGTGGGCGAGCCTATTGCCATCAACCGGGCACAAATCCAGACTCCGGGCTGCTACTGAAAAATTCTAGATAGAAAAACCCAATAACACTTTGCCCGACCTGGGAATCGAACCTGCTCAGCAGTAGCCCTTGCGACCACTAGACAAACGAGGCAGTCAAAGAAAAAGAAAACACAGAAAATGCACTGTAGAAATAAAAAACTTTAAAACTGTTTCATGACTAATTCATTCCAAAGTGAAATTCAGATGCTGTCTCCAACTTTCTAAATCCAAGTCACTATAAATGTAAACACGATCTTATCTAAGCCACTACACAAAACGTATTCAGCCGAACGTCAGCCCAATAAAAGATTGGTTCCCAAGCAGCTACTAGCTTGCCTACTAGCTTATGCATGCGTACGATCGTGCCTCTGTTAGAAGTACCGTCTTACTTGCAGTATTTGATTTCCTGTTTATGTATTTAACAGTTTACTTAAACAACGAGGAGCCAAGGAAATTGAATACTAATGAATACTAAGTGTTAAAGTATTTTGTTACATAAAACTTCGTAAGTTTTGTATCGTGTATTACAGTTTGAGGTGGATCCTTTCTGTTTTTAGAATACGAGTTTGTTTTACTTAATTGTTCAACTGTTTTACGAGTAAAGGTCCGTGATGAATTTGTTTGCTGCATATTATTGTCCATAGTGATTTCATTATATTTTAAGCTGTCACATAGGCTCACTTTGTGGAATGCCTCACCTATGGAGTATTGAGTAAGATATCGAATATTATTCTCAGTCTTGATTTCTTATCTTGAAGTGACATTACCAATGGTACATATAAGGACAGTAGAACATGTTATAGTCACATTACTAATTTAAGTGACTCGAGATTCTCATTGTCAGATTTATTTTTGTGCAAAATACAGCATACAGAAAAGTGTAATATATTTACGCTGATTCAACAAAATGTGCATCATTCTGAACAGACTTTTATGTCTGTTCAGAATGATGCACATTTTGTTGCTCGTTATTTCGTGTGAGCTGTAAGACTTACTGGAATAAATACAATTATAAATCAAGCACTTTTATGACTTTTCTGACACAGTATTGAAACTTTAAATAGAAACGATGGTTTGCGTTAACCGTATTAAGCAGACATACCTATTTCATTGCGCAGTTTTTCGGATTTTATCAATAACGCTAGAAATGATATCACTTCAGGTTTTTTTTTTTAATTTTAACGGGTATTTTTATACTGTCAGGCAGGCGGTGAGTGAAAGCTGATTTACATTTGCATTAAGTAGCGAGTTAAATCCCTTGACGTATCTATGTGTCACTTCCCAATGAAAAACTGTCACTTTTGGAGTGACGTTTAGACAATGATCTGGCTGCTTCAACAAAACTGGCTACCTAACTAAAAAAATGTAAACCAATAAACAGAACCAGTTACTAACATTACCTTTTTTTTTTGTTCCGGGGTGGATAATCCTCATGGATGTCCTCCGCTCTGGGGCGGTTGGAGGGGTCTGCCAGACTCTTACTGACTAAAAACCACCCCGGTGTTCCATCTTGCATCAACGTCGTGGTCGCGGGAACATACGATTCTTCCGCAACCCCGACTTTTGCTGGCCCACCTTGGCGGGCCCCCTCGGTTTGTGGGGGGGGATTGGTGGGCGTTGTCCGCCCTCCGCCTGCGCCCAGTGCGCCTGCTGCGGATTGGGAGAGTGGACGAGATCTCATTTTCCCTTTCCGCAGCCTCCTTCTGCGAGATTATTGTTTCGCCGAAGGAAACAACCTAACTTAACCTAACCTAACATTATTTTCTATTGTTACAGAAAGTATCGACAAATCCGGTGAAGACCCTGTGATAGCTGCTTTAAGACCTTACGCAGCACCAGACGATGATGACGGCCCAAGAGACCCTTACAACTTTCAGAAACTCTTCGGCAACACATCTGTCGCCAAACACGAAGTCACCACAGACGAAGTGTCATTAGTCGAGCATTTCATTAACATAGAACATAGTTACGATAATAACGAAACGAAAAGTAATTTAGACGAAAATTCAGAGATAAGAGAATTAAATGGTACAGCGGAAAATGTTACCATTTCGAGGCCAGTGCACGAAGACGTTGTGACAAAGTTCCTAAGATTGATAGAAACCCAACATTTGCTTGGTGAGAATTGTACAGCTGGTACCCATTTAAATTTGGGTGAAGGTGTGGTAGACCGATACGCTCAAGAAAGGTTTAGAATAGAAGCAGATGTAGCTGTTAATAGAGCAAATATGTTGACAAGACTGTGGAAGTACGCGGGTCCCTCTGTCATGCACAATGAGTATTTACTCCACGCAAGTGTCTTTTCGATGGTAGAATTTGACGATGATATCTTCGCAGCTGGGAACTGCTATGATCAGCTGCAGTATAAGGACTATCAGTTGTTCTGTCCGTTCGCGTACCGGTTGCCTGAAGGTCCGATACTAGCGAAAGATTTAGCAGTAGAATACAAATATTTGAGCAACACTTCGGAGTGGTTCTACATCGCGCGCAAGAATGCTGAGCGTGTGATCAGGAACCACAATCAGTTTAGAAGAGGTAAGTGTGAAGCTATAAGAACATAGAACGTTAGTAATGATGAATTTATTTAATGTTTTTAGATACAGATAGATCTGATGAGGAACATAATTTTTGTCATTGCGATCACTTTAACGTTTCCCGGTCTAAACTACGTTCAAGTTATCTTATCGGCTTTTACTTAAACCCCGAGCTCTGAAACCGAAATATCAGCACTCGACGAGCAATGGTGAGCTTTACATTGTGTAAATAATTTCATAGCTACTGCTCTCAAAACGATGAAGGAAAACATCGTGAGGAAGCCGGCATGTCCTAGAACCAAAAATTCGAAGATATTTGACATTTAGCAATCCTCACCAGGCCTGCGTAGTGAATTACGACCCACTCACTCTCACAGAGAGCAGGCCTGTGTCCCAGCACTGGGAAAGTTATAGGTTGATCATGCTTATGTATGCTCTGAAACCTATTCTAATGTTCATTCCAATTCTAATGAACAAATCTATTAAATAAAGTCACAGTTGGATAATAAAACTATCATCATTCTAAACCGACAAAAGTCGTGGAAAAAGAAAAGTCAAAGACATTTAAACAAGATGTTTAACATTAAAGTGACTGCCAGTTCTGTTGACGTATTCAGGTTACTCCGGTCAAATATAATTTACGTTTTGTAGTATAACAACCTTTTGAATCGGAATCTAAATTGATGGAAACCTAAACAGTTTTGTTTTTGTTTAACCTAGTTTAATATTTATTTAGTGGTCGCTGAATTAACAACAGTGCTGGTTGTTTTATTTATATACTCTACGATGGCGTGAAATACAACAGATAATAAAGGTCGTATGACTAAGCAATTTGTGTATAGGTACCGATCCTAATTTTGATAAAGAGTACCTTTGGTGGTATCTACACCGCCACATAACTCGCATCACACTGACGTCACGTAAAATCCTGCGTCGCGCAAGGAGAATTTACCATAAATGCAACTAGCATATACTCGTATACAAGGTCCCGACAATCGTCGGGCAGTTGCACACAAGACACGACACCCGTCTGGTTGGAGGATCCTCCCTTTTCTATAGAGGATAAGTGAATTGTACACCCTATTCCTCTTACCTCTTTATACCTGTCATCATCTTCTTCATCATTGAAAGCCTTTGTCCACCCACTGCTTAATATATCTACCTAACCTATCCTAAGCCACTGCTGGTACATTACCGTCAAATGTTTCAAAGACTTCCAAAATGTGGCCAATCTTGCTCCCGTATTTTCTATAGTAAAACGATAGATTTAGCATTATTTAAAACAATACCGCGTCAGCTTTCTGTATAAAGAATTCGTAGTCTGTCAATCGAGACCTTCACTCAACAGATTTTCTATTGCTTTCAAGTAATATATTGATTCGACTGCCTTATAAAACGTTTTGAAGTGACAAAAGGATCATAACTAAGTTTCGAGGCAATTTTCCTTTTTTTTTGTTCAAATACCATCTTGATTTTGATAAATTAAAAATACGTTTTGAGGGGTTTATACTTTACTTAGAATAGAATTTGCTTAGGATACTAGGTAAACGGCCAACGTTCACCAATATATTATATAATAATATTGTAACAATTTATGATTAAACATGAACAATTTTTTGTTTTCAGTCTTTCAGAATCCAAGAGAGTTGGGTTGGTTGTTATAAACCAGAAGCTGATTAATACTGTAATCCTTAGAGGATAACCACAGCTAATAACGTTGAAGCACTAACTTTTCGCTACCGACCACAACTTTTAAACCTGAAAATAAAATTAAACTTTTCACCTTCGATAAATCAAATCAAATCAAAAGTCATTTATTCAAACTAGGCTGAGAGTCAGCACTTTTCGAACGTCAAAATTACATAAGACAGTCCCCCAAAACGCCCGCCCTTCACCACTTCCTAGTGCTTTAGCTGGGAAGAAGAAGTGGCGCAACAAACTCCCCAGCAGCACAGCTGTCTGTTTAGTTAGAAAACCATTGAATTATATAATTATAAGGTAATCAAAGAATAAAAACCGAAACACAAAAAAAATAACATATTAAATTATCTCCCATATTTAAGCTAGCCACGCCAATATACCCAAAACAGAAACCAATAAAAAAAATCAATGAAAAAAACAACATAACTTAATACACAAATAAAAGCCTCCAGGCATAAGGGGCGTGACATCTTACATATGCATTATTGGATTATTTTTTAAGTAAACACAAATGACAAACCAGGACCATCGAAGTAACATAAGTTAACAGAACAATTACTTTAACAAAATCAAAACCATAGACGGCAAGACGACCAGTCACCACAAGCAGCACCCGTTCACGAGCATAACGCAAAGATCAGCCATTGCCCCCCTCGCCATATTTGAGGGAAGGAGGCAACCCGATCCCCGACGCTACCGCAAGCAGTGACATCTACGGGAGCATGACGAACTCGCTGCCGGTTGCTCAGGCAAGAATAATTTAAGATCAATTGTCGAGGTCGCTAGCTAACCACTTATTGCAATACAACTCATTGAAAAACATTGTAATGAGCGGATCATGTCAATAATAAATGAAGGTAACTAAAACTAATTGACTTATACAGTCAAATAAAATTAAAATAAATATACGAACTCGTATACCCTGTCAGTATGTAAGCTGATTCTGGAGAAAGAACATAAACATTGTCTTGAGTTAATTACAGCGACCAGCTATTCTTATCGTTTAAGTAGTCGTCAATTGAATAATATGCCTTTGAACAAAGGTTGGATTTTACTTGAGCTTTAAACGCATTAAAAGGCAAATCTAGCAAAGAAGAGGGTAGTTTGTTATAAAAGGTTATGCCTAGCCCAACAAATGAGTTATGAACCTTATGAAGCCGGTGAAAGGGAGCACGTAGTTTGTTCTTATTTCTAGTATTAACATTGTGAAAATCACTGTTTTTAGTGTATAAGTGTATATTTTGCCTAATGTATAAGATGTTGGCGAAGATAAATTGTGATGCTACCGTAAGAATACCAATATCTTTAAAAAAATCTCTAAGAGAAACTCTGGCTCCTAGTTGATAAATTGCTCGGACAGCTCGTTTTTGAAGGACGAATATATTTTGAATATCAGCAGCTTTGCCCCACAGCAGAATACCGTAGGACATAACGCTGTGGAAATAACTAAAATAGACTAACCGTGCTGTATCAACGTCAGTGTATTGTCTTACTTTCCTGACAGCGTAGGCGGCTGAACTGAGCCTCCCCGCTAGGCTTGATATATGTGGGCCCCACTGAACTTTGGCATCTACTGTTATGCCCAGAAAAACTGCCGAGTCTACTGTTTCAAGCAGCTCTTTATCTAAGACGATGTTGGGTCCTAGATTTCTAACATTCGGTAAGACGAACTTTATACATTTAGTTTTCTTAGCATTGAGAACTAGGTTATTTGACGTAAACCAATCCGTAACCATTGAGAGTGCACTGTTTACGTCGTCAAACTCTTGTCTATTCCTGTCTACTTTAAAAATAAGAGAGGTATCATCTGCAAACAGTACAACGTCACAGATATCATTTAAATAGAATGGTAAGTCATTGATATACACTAAGAACAAGAATGGACCTAGTATTGAGCCTTGAGGAACACCTAACTGAACTGGAAGCCCGGATGATTTCACACCATCGACATCTACACATTGGAACCTATTGTGTAAATAAGAATTTATTACGTTGAGAGCTTCGTTTTGGACACCGTAATGACGTAGTTTACGCAAAAGCGTGTCATGGTGCACGCAATCAAAGGCTTTAGAGAGATCACAGAAAACTCCAATAGCATTTTGCGATTTCTCCCATGCATTAAATATGTGTTTCAGCAGAGCAACACCCGCATCTGTAGTTGAACGGCCTTTTGTAAAGCCATATTGTTCATTATGAAGTAGGCTATTTAAATTAAAATGTCTTAGCAACTGCTTAAGTATTAACTTTTCAAATATTTTGCTAAATGCTGGTAAGATAGAAATAGGCCTGAAATTGCCAATGTTATTTTTATTACCAGATTTAAATAATGGTATGACTTTACTACTCTTCATGAGGTCAGGAAAAGTTCCTATATCAACACATTTATTAAAAGTAACAGCTAGATAGGGGGCTACGATGTCTATTATGTTACTTAAAAGTTTAATTGAGATGCCCCAGTAATCACCAGTGTTTTTAGATTTAAGTGTGTTAAAGACGTTAATTACATCATTAGGCGTTACATGTTCGAAGCTAAATATGCGAGTACATTTTGGCACACTACTATTCAAAAGATTCTCAGCTTTAGACGGGGACGAATTTAAGGAGCAAGTCGTAGTTATAGGTATATTGGCAAAAAACTCATTAAAAGCCTCAGCTACGTCAGCTGCCTTATTAACTAGTTTGTTGTCCACCATAATCTCAAGTTGATTTTCTTGTTTAACCGACTTACCCGTTTCATTGTTAATAATTTTCCAAGTGGTTTTTACTTTATTATTGGAATTTTTAATTGAATCGCTTAAAAATTTTGATTTAGCAAAAACGCAAATCTTTTTAAATAATTTTGAATATTTTTTTACATACTCTAGGAAAGGAGTATCAAACCTGTATTTTTTCAAACCATATAACTCGTATAGTCTCGCTCTACTTTTATAAATACCTGGAGTAGCCCATTGGTTGAAGCCAACGGAGGTGCCATTAATGTTAATGGTTTTTGTCTTGAAAATAGATTGGTATTCTTTTAGCACAACATCAAAAAGGGCTCCGTATATTTCATTAGGATTTTCGTGTTCTACTAACGATGGTGTAATTCTATGAGCTATATTATTTTTAAACTTGTTACAACGACTAGCTGTATATGGCCTGCATTCAAGTTTATGCGGCTTTTTAGGTAAAGAATCTTCAGTTAGTTCAATTCACTTCAGTTGAGCACTTGTGAACTACGAAGGAAATTAAAGTTAGCGCAATGTTCGCTTGCGCTCCGCAACACTACATTGCACTGCGAGTTGGTTTATAAAAGTTATCGAAGTTTTAAGTTTCGAGTTACAAAATATCCCTCGAGAACGTACTACTGGGATAAAAATATCCCATGTACTAATCCTGGTCATGTTTAGGCGTGAAAAGGCAACACAGACAGAGTCACATCCGCATTTATTATATAATTATTACTAGCTGTTGCCCGCGACTTCGTCTGCAATCCAGGATAAAAAGTAGCCTACGACCTTACACAGGTCATGGTCAACCTAATTTCATTCTAATTCGTAAAGCCGTTTTAGCGTGAAAGCGTAACAAACAAACAAACATATATAATAAGATTAGGGAGTAGATTAGGTTTATAAAGTTAGGATACACATAGTCCGCTTGTGTGGGCGTTAGCCGATAGGACTAAATCTTTTTTAGTGTAAGTTACACAGGTGATGGTCAATCTGCGATTTTTTTTTTCTAATTCGTAAAGCCGTTTTAGGTTACTAGGTTAGTATTGTTAGTTTTTACAGAATTAATTATTTAGTCAAAAAATAAAAAAAACAAAATATTTTATTTCACATAGACCTACATGGGCACTTATGAAACGTCAGATTATAGGTGCACGGTTCCAATTGGTCGTTTCCCATGGAGAAGAGCCGGCAAGAAACTCCATGGTTACTCTTTTAAAAATATGTCTTTTACAATGTTTTCCAATTACAGTGTTAACAGGTATGGGAGGACAGTGTAGGCCTGTCAACAAGTACCATATGTTAAACAAATAGACAATTGTCTATAAATTTACAATCCACAGGGCCTACGACGTTCTCACATTTACAAAATATAAAATAATCTAATAAAGTAAAATCAAAAACTAATTAAAAATTGTAGGTATATAATGTCAAATAATGAAAGAATTATGTCAGAGATATGTAAAAGTCCATATCTAATAATAAAAAATTAAAATTAAACACCATTATTTGGGAGCAGTTATTAGAAATTTACATAGTGATGCCGTTTATGAGGTACCAGGGAAGCCACATGTGCAGAAGGAATTATTGCCAAACTTTCTTGTCTTCGACGTAGTCTTTAATCTTATACTAACTACTGTAAGTCATATTACTGTGGCCACCCAGTGCAGCTGAAAGGGACAGTCCGGTCTGGACGCGTTCTTTTTCAGAATGCTGTTGTTACTACCATGCAGGCACTGTAGTATGGAGGCCGCTTTCTTTCGCATGATGGCATGAAAAACATCTTTGCAAGCCTCTGCGAACATTCTAGAAGCGCTACAACGCCATGGCAGTCCCAACAGCATCCTAAAAGCATTATTAAATTGAACACGCAGGACGTTGTAGGCTCGGCGCGTGTACTTAACCGAGTCGATTTTCATTTAAGAGCAGATTCAACAAGAGCTTCCATATTAAGCACAAGTTGGCACTACTAGCTAAGTTCTAAAACTTTTCACCTACCTAACTAGAAAATAAACCACGATAAAGAATCACCAAATAGTTCAATTCACTTAAGCACTTGAGAACTGCGAAGGATATACAAGTTAGCGAAAGCTTCACACTAGAATAACGTTACACTGTCAATTGTTTAAGTAAGTTTGTTCACCACACAACAATAGAAATAAATAAGACAGGTTTGTTCTCAACTAACACAGTAATTTGTGCTGCAAAACCCGAGGTTAGAGATCTACTTAGAAATTAGAATAATCATTATTTTTACGCCCTTATTCCAAGTTACTTGCATTGATGCATTAGTCAACATTACATAAAAAAAATTGGATTGGTTTTAAATACTTATTGAATGTGCTCTTGTAAATATTTGATTACTGAAGATGAAAATTCAAGGAATTTTTAAATGAAGATTCATTTGAAGCAGAAGGTTCTTGTCAATAGGAAAAATGCCTAACTCATGACTTCTTGCGATACTCTAAGTCTGTTAACCTGTTTTTCCTTTTTCTTCATTATTGAATTAGTTAATAATGTAGACTTTAATCATTAGTTATTTTCCTAATGTCAGGTTAATAATAATCTAATAGATAATATCTATAAAACTATCTATAGATACTCGTAACACCAAATTACTTTGTCTACAATATAATTATTTCTTCGATCATTACATGCCTAGGGTTTCCTAACTATGTTTGGGTCGTCTTATAGTCTAAGCGGATGCAATTGAATTCCAGCATTGTTTAAGAAGTGACTGACATGACCTCCACAACCGAGTAGCTGGGTAACATGACACCCTTTGGCAAGACTGGTTGTCAAGCTTTCGGGCTTCTAAAAACTCGTAGTGTGTTTCAAAGATCTACTTCGATAGCTTAACGTTCTTACAAAGTACTAATAGAATAGAAAATCATTGTAGTAGTATCGTGTTAGTAGCACACAAAAAATAACTTACTATCTAGTGTTAGTAAAAACCAACCGCCGCACAAACTGTTGTACAATCGGAGATCCGAGGCTCTCGGCTACAGTTTTCTGAATGCTGTTTTGACTTTTCCTCACTCTCCTCAGTAGCGACACAGTTTTTTGCGTATAATTTTATAGAAGCCGTCGGTGCGGGCTTGCGCAAACATTTCCGACGCGCCACAGTAACGAGGCAGCCTCAACAACATCCTGACAGCATTGTTATATTGGATGCGCAGGGCATCCAGCGATCTCTTAGTATAATTGACCAATAGATTGCCCATGTACAAAGTTTGGCAACAAGCCTTGAAAAGTTTTACTTTTACTTGGTCTGTACACCGCGCAAATCTACGGGACAACATATTGGCTCCGGACCGCTAGAGTCCTGCGCTCCCTCTCAATGTCCACATCGTCCCTGAGGTCAGCAACAAGAAAATGCCCTAGGTATTTAAAAGTGTGAGACTAATAAGACCAGCTGCCCTATTCTGTAAATATAGCATCAGGTGTAATGACAACTCACTTCACCTAACTTTACATATCTAACCTCAAAAACGTTAGACCAAACGTAGCTATCCCCGTATTTCTTTATTTATTAAATACTTCAAGCACATAAATTTATTTTAATATTAAATTACACATGTTATGCCTATAACAAACTATTAATATAATATATTTACCTAATTAAATACAATTACAAACAAATGTTCATACACGAATAAACTAAATTAAATAAGACAAACGATGAGAAAACATTAACGTTGGGAAGAGACTACCTGCTCCTAACGTCTAGAATTGCGAATTTATTCTTTAAAGGATAATCGAATTGTTGCCATCCTAATTTCCACTGTTATGTTACCTGAGTTAGAAGAATCAACCACCCAAAATCTCAGAATGGATACGTTACTAAGCTCGGATTTATTCCTCTGTGCTAAAGTTTTCCTAAATTATGAGTAGGACCATGTTTTTCTAGGACGACAGAGAAAACATTCCGACTATTTATTTCTTCGTAGAACTCCTAACAGTCGATGGAAACTAAGCAAAGATAGAAGGAATGGTGTTTTATTGCTTTCTCCTGCTTTCTAAAAGGATCCCTTACTTTTTCCAGTTTTGCTTTGTCTTTGCTCTGTGAGATTGGTAAAAAGTTACTGTCTCTGGAAATAATCGATATTCCAAAATGAAACGCCTAAGAAATACTCGAAACACTACTATCTCTAAACACATAACATAATAACATAACATCACGCCTGTAATCCCAGACTGTTAAGGCAGAGGTGTACCTATAGTACTCCATGAATTTCGCCAGTTAATAATAGGGGGCGAGCCTATTGCCATCAACCGGGCGCAAATCCAGACTCCGGGCTGCTACTGAGAAGTTCTACATAGAAAAACCCAATAACACTGTGCCTCAAGGACTTTTAGAATGCTATTGGGACTGCCATGGCGTTGTAGCGCTTCCAGAATGTTCGCAGAGGATAGCAAAGATGTTTTTCATGCCATCATGCGAAAGAAAGCGTCCTCCATACAGCGCCTGCATGGTAGTGACAACAGCATTCTGAAAATGATCGCGTCCAAAGCAGAGTGTCCCTTTCAGGGGCACTGGGTGGCCACAGTAATAGCACTTACTAAATAATTAATTCTGTAAAAACTAACAATACTAACCTAGTAACCTAAAACGGCTTTACGAATTAGAAAAAAAAATCGCAGATTGACCATCACCTGTGTAACTTACACTAAAAAAGATTTAGTCCTATCGGCTAACGCCCACACAAGCGGACTATGTGTATCCTAACTTTATAAACCTAATCTACTCCCTAATCTTATTATATATGTTTGTTTGTTTGTTACGCTTTCACGCTAAAACGGCTTTACGAATTAGAATGAAATTAGGTTGACCATGACCTGTGTAAGGTCGTAGGCTACTTTTTGTCCTGGATTGCAGACGCAGTCGCGGGCATCAGCTAGTAATAATATTATAATAAATGCGGATGTGACTCTGTCTGTGTTGCCTTTTCACGCCTAAACATGACCAGGATTAGCACATGGGATACTTTTATCCCAGTAGTACGTTCTCGAGGGGTATTTTGTACCTCGAAACTTTAAACTGCGATAACTTTTATAAACCAACTCGCAGTGCAATGTAGTGTTGCGGAGCGCAAGCGAACATTGCGCTAACTTTAATTTCCTTCGTAGTTCACAAGTGCTCAACTGAAGTGAATTGAACTAACTGAAGATTCTTTATCGAAGGTGAAAAGTTTAATTTTATTTTCAGGTTTAAAAGATTAAAAGTTGTGGTCGGTAGCGAAAAGTTAGTGCTTCAACGTTATTGGCTGTGGTTATCCTCTAAGGATTACAGTATTAATCAGCTTCTGGTTTATAACAACCAACCCAACTCTCTTGGACTCTGAAAGACTGAAAACAAAAAATAGTTCATGTTTAAACATAAATTGTTACAATATAATAGGTTTGCTCTTATATCCTAAGCAAATTCTCTTCTTCGTAAAGTATAAACCCCTGAAAACGTATTTTTCATTTATTCAAGTCAAGATGGTATTTGAACAAAAAAAAAGGAAAATTGCCTCGACACTTAGTTATGATCCTTTTGTCAACTCAAAACGTTTTAAAAGGCAGTCGAATCAATATTTACTTGAAAGCGAAAGAAAGTCTGTTGGGTGAAGGTCTCGATTGACAGACTACGAATTCTTTATACAGAAAGCTGACGCGGTATACAGAACCCACGGTGAGCAAGATTGGCCACATTTTGGAAGTCTTTGAAAAATTTGACGGTAATCGGTAATGTACCAGCAGTGGGTTAGGTTAGGATAGGTAGATATCTCCCCCCCCCCCCCCCACAATAGGTTCCTGCATTGATGAGTCGGGGGTGCTCAGCAACCGTGGCTTGGGCACCACGGTGAAGCTAAGAGGAACCCGGGGAGGGGCCGCTCCTCAGGGCTTCTGCCGAAAAGCCGACGACGTAGCGTCAAGGTTGAAGTGCCGTTGGGCGACATCGCAACTGAAGTGAGGCCGCAGCGGGAGAGAAGTGCCAGTATTGTGGTGCGCCGCTCTCCCTACTTTCTTAACGGGGTCGCCCCATTTGATAGCGGACGCGGTGGGGCCGCAGGGGAACAGGAGTGTCGGTATGTCGTTGGCCGCTCTCCCTATCCTCTGCGGTCGAAAAATGGTAGGCGACGGGGCAACGAAAGACCCGTTGCAAGGGGCAAGGGGTTGTTCTAAGGGGTAGGGCGGACAACGCCCTCTTCCAGCCCCTCTAAATGGGTCCAGGGACGGTGGATTCGGGGAAGTCCACCGCCCCCCGTGCATCAGGACCCGAGGTGGCGGCGCGAAGTATTCCACACGCGCCCCTCTTAGACGTTGCGGGAGGAGTCATGTGCGACGCATGTGCTCTCGGGGCATGGTTGCTTCGGGAAGTACCTGTGTCGCATAAACAGGAAGCCGGACGCCCGGTGTCACCACTGCGTCGACTGCCGGAAGGATACGGAGTGGCATACGCTGGCAGAGTGTGCCGCTTGGGAGGGGCCGCGCCGTACCCTCATCACAGAAGTAGGCAGTGACCTGTCGCTGCCGACCGTAGTGAGTTCGATGGTCGGCAGAGAGGAGTCCTGGGACGCGATGGTTTCCTTCTGCGATACAGTTATCTCGCAGAAGGAGGCTGCGGAAAGGAAAAGAGAGATCTCGTCTTCTCTCTCGATCCGCAGCAGGCGCACCCGGCGTTGGGAGTAGGCGGAGGGAGGACAACGCGCTCTTCCAGCCTCCGAGTCCAGGGGCGACGGACTCGGGGACGTCCGCCGACGCTCAACTCTTATCATATAAATTAAATTCAGCAGTATACATATAAGTCCGTTCATCATCAAATTCATCGTTTTCTACTTCTATGTATACCAAAGGTAGCCCCAACCCAGTCACCACAGGGAGTGCTTCTAATCACCGCGAAGGTCTTTGGAATGAATTTGCTATCAAATTATGTGCAATACAAATTTAAAAAATCATATTATTATTGATTAGGGTCAACATAAATCGAAAAAAAAAGTTAAGTTGCAAATGTTTTCAAGGAATTAATATATTTGGGTTCATAGTGATATCTTGTTTTGTCACATTTTTGTTTAGATTTGGATTAGTAATCAATTGTCCGCAATAATCTGAGTCTATTAAATTGATCATTTCTGGTATAACATCTTTATAAATGTTGTGTAGGCATGTGGCACTAGTGGAAGTTATTCTAGTGGGCTCCAAAAATGGTTAGCAATATTGTATGACTGCAACAAACTTATAATTTTATATAGATAGATAAATCATTTATTCAGTGCACACAAAAGACGCAGCACACCACACAAGAGCATCATAAAATGATAAAAACTTACAATAATAAATGTAAACAAGGTTATACAGAAAGTATTCAATAAAAATAAAAAAAAACACCAAAGAAATATAGTGACACAATGACATCCTTCAAATCAGACAACGAGCACAGTGCGGTGTGCGTCCCAAGGTTGCACCAAATGGGAGTCCAGCTCAGCATGTGTAAGGCAAATATACCTGACGCTGATATTCGGCAGGATCCCTGCAGTCCCAGTATTTTCTAACAAATTAACATAAAAATCACCACAACTGATGATAGGGTTCTTTGAAGTAAAGAATTTGTACAACACTTAATATTATGAACTGCTCCAGTTCTATACAGGCTATTTCAATTGTCCCCTCAACAGAGAGGCTCACAATATATTATTTACTAGAATAAATGAGCCACCATGTATAGCATTTACTCTGCTGAATGAACTACTATAATGATGATAATGATCTATGATAATGACTTTTAAAATTGAACATGAACTGATGGCTTTTAAGCCAATGTTCTGCCATACAAATTATAAATATGCTACACAAAAAGATATCTCCTGTTTGAATCGCTCCCGCTACCGCCTTTACCAAATCCAAATTTCAACAGCTCAATTGACCTGACTGTACGAGACTCTAAATTGTAATTACTCTATTACGCAATCTGGTCAATGTTTATTTATTATAGTATTTGCCATACGATCACAATACCATCTGTAAGCGCACCATGTAATAACTAATGGATGGATATTCCTGATAATAATATATGATTTTTAATAAAATTATAAAACTATCGTGCATACTTGATTATTGTAAATGATGATGATAAAGAAATCCTTTTTCACAACATTTTGTTCCCGTAATATTAAATTCTTTGATACAAGAAGAAACTGCTTGCCCACACGACTGCCTTATTTGTCTAGTGATCGCTACTGCCGAGAATGAGGTCCTGGGATTGATTCCCAGGTGTGGCAAAATGTTATTGGGTTTTTTAATCGGGAATTTTTCAGTAACAGCTCAGTGTATGGATTTGTGCCCGGTAGATGGCAACAGGTTTGCCTCCTTCCGTTTTTCCTCATTTCTACTCCCCCCTGTCCGCGTGGTACTTAAACATAACGAGCAAGATTTGGGTGTACCTTATATAGATTAGGTGCCTAACCCTTGAGGGATTATGGCGGATGAGGGGTATATTGCGATGATATCTTTATGTTATGTTAAAAATAAGCAAACAAAAACGCTTTTAACTTACACTCCAAGAGGGTAGGTTTTCGCTTTTACAAAAAAAAATCAAAATAGAAACAGAATTTCGTAAACAAAGTATGTAATGTTCGTTTACGTTTAATTTTACCAACTGGAGTGTTGTCGGAAAGTCCAGTGCATTTATTTGTATCAAAATTAGAATGAGTAGTGCCTGTTTGTCACAGTATTTTATTTATTAAAATTGTGGATGTTTTTGACATCATTTGTAAGAAATCAATTAGAGATAAAATATTTTTTATTACTAGCTGACCCCGCAAACGTTGTTTTGCAATTTTTTTTTTTTTGAATTTTTTTTTTCGAAAAATAGATGTTGGCCGATTCTCAGACCTACCCGATATGCACACAAAATTTCATCAAAATCGGTCAAGCCGTTTCGGAGGAGTATGGCAACGAAAACTGTGACACGAGAATTTTATATAATAGAAGATTTTGTGAAATAGTTCTGATTCCTAGAATGAGAACTCCAATTAGCGTTATTTGTCAATTCATGAGCTTCGTTTGGACTTCGATTCCATAAATTAACGGTTGTAAATTATTCGAGCTTAAGGATAGATTATTTTTTAAATATTATCCGAACGGAAACTCAAATGAGATTCGGGAAATATTGCCTACTTAAATTTTCCAGTAATCATTTCGATTAAAGATTGATATGAGTCCTGAAATGCGTGAAATGAGCTCAATTAAAAAGTTTAATTTGTTTGTCCGAAATGGCATGTGTGACATGATATAGTTTTTAAATTTTCTTTCATTGATGTAGAGAATGGCAAAGATTATTTTTGAAGAGCAAAACAGCCATCTAATTCATTGATACCATACCGAACATATATAATAGTGTGGCTGTACCTAAATTACCCTAGGCTGACAAATTTTTCGTTTTTCCCAATTACTTGGCCCTTAGCAGTTCTCTCGAACTGATAAACGTGACGTAGCGGCTTTTCCTGCGGCAACCGGGCGACCGTCCTTGTCTAGCAACGGAGCGGCTAGTTCCAGCGGCATTGCGTCGGCATCATGCTCTTAAGGAGACATGGACCCTATCAGTCCTTAGACTGGATATGAGATAGTTGTGGTCACCAAAACCCCTGGAAGTTCACTCTTTGCACAACAAGCATATTTGCAAGTTCATGTCAGTCTGACCGAATTAGTGGTTTGAGATAAAGAATAGAACATTCAAGAATTACTAGATAATTAGAGTTGTGAAATCGAAATTCAAGGATCAATATAAAATAGAGTTTAATCCCCTCGTAACCGCCAGAGGCAAAGAATACAACATTCAAGAATGAGAGTAGAGGATCAAACTCAAGCATCATTAATAGAGTTGTGGATCAACTGTCTTGAAAGTCTATAGAGAGTAGACTCAGTGATGGTCATGCCTTTGTGAAACCTATCACCTATTTGTATATTTTGGAAGGCAAATAAATATAAAGTATTGAATCAGGTCACGTCTCTCTCAAAACACGGGAACAATATTTGATAAATGAAGGTATCTTACGGTTATTTTCTTCAAATTATTTGTGAGACCACTTCCTAAGAATTATTTCTATTATTTAATTGATTAGTTTTGTATGCGTTAACGACTTTACATAAGAAGAGATTTATCCTTAGATCAGTTTTAAATTGAAGCAAATATTGGCACTTTCTTTGTTAGACCGGTAATAGGGATGAAAATCTTCCAATTCGATCATATGACCTCGACCTTGAGGTCATATTCGTTAAAGGCTTTTGTCGAACGCGGAAATAATTAAAAAAAAGTCCAATGTATAAGTTCAAAAAGTCCAGTATTGACTTAATATTAATGGCATCCGATGGCACAATTTTATCTTCCTGTCCCCTTATTTTGTGTTGAGCTGTGGTCCCTTTGGCATTATTTATTTTGTTTACGAGTATTAACAAAAGACTTTGTTTCTGTTTTGTAATAACTTGTACTTCAATCATATTTAGAAACAAGATGAAGTCGGCTAGAAGAAAGACCGATACCAACTGAGACGTAAGATCATGTGATGTTCATGTAGATTGGTAAATGATATTGATAAATGATAGCATAACATCACGCCTGGAATCCCAGAATGGTAAGGTGGACCTATAGTACACCCACATTTCGCCAGTTATGTTTAAGTTCCATATAATAGGGGGCGAGCCTTGCACGAATCCAGACTCCGGGCTGCAACTGAGAAATTCTAGATAGAATAACCCAATAACACTTTGCCCGAACTAGGAATCAAACCCAGGATCTCATGCTCAGCAGTAGCTCTTGCTTTTCTTTCCTTTAAGTATTTCAATTTATAAACTCTCTATCAACAAGCCTTTGACGTAAACGTGTATATGGAGAATAAAGTCACTTTGCGTCTTATACCCATTGGAATAGAGTAAACAGTAATTTAAAACATAGTCGGTCTCAAAACATTGCATTGTACTGATTTTTTGAAACGTTGTTAGGATATATAACAATAGTAAAACTGAGTTTGCATCTTCGAGTGACCGGTGCATACTGCGTGCTGCAAAAAAATTGCGACATTGAGCGCAACCGTAGGTAGCACTGTAAATCCAATAAAACCTAAGATACAATACTTCAAACATTGGCATTTAAACACAACTTCAAAATTATAGTTTAAGCTAACTACTTTACAACTTCATCTGTCACGATTTTCCACGTAGAATGCGTATTTTAACCGATATCCTGCTCGGAAGACGGCAACAAGTATAAAATTTTTTTGAATGCCAAATATTGATGTGTTGTATCTTGAGTTTATTGGACCTACGGAGCTACGGCTGCGCTCATATTGTAACAAATTATAGCTTTTGCCGTAGGATGCACCTCTTAGAAGGTATAAGTCAAAAACTTAAAGACCAAAAATTTCGAGGTTTTGCAAGCACTTCATTTTCCATCATCTTCCACAGCCAGACTTCACCCACTGCTGAGCATAGGCTTCTCTTTTCTTGTCCAATCTCCACGGTCCAGTGCCATCCTCATTCAGGTTCTAACCGCGATGGCAACAATATCGTCCGCCTATCTCCTCACCGTACGACCGACATTGCGTCTTCCAGTCCTTGGACGCCACTCGGTCACTGCCTTAATTCATCTGCCATCACTGCCTTGCGTCCTGCCTACTTGACCTGCCACTTAGCACAAATCTTTCATGTAACTGTAATGTAACAAAAGATGACATCACTGTTAGTGTCACCAAACTACTAAAGTTAAATTGAAAGAAAATACTCGTAATTTTGTGTGCTTTCCCATACTTTGAGCACTTGTCAAATAGGCAAAACAACTGCATTCACATGTTAAATAATTAAATGCATTTCTTAGTTAGTCACCATAGTGACAAGTTTAAATTTTTTGACATCAACATTTTTGTTGATAAGCTAAGGTCGACTAGGGATACTGTGTATCTGCCGATTAGTTTTAGACGTCAAATATCTAGACTATTAGCTTTTATTATTAACCCAGACATAAGTAGTTTGTAGAAGTCACCTTCAGTTAGCACCACAATTAGTAATAGTGCTAATGTTGAGGTGGTTAGCTCAGGTAGGAGACAGATTGCTAATCTTTTAGCATACAAAATACAAAGTGACAAGGGTACATGTAGCGGACCTACGATTACAGTTAGTAGTAGTACTAATACTACTTTTGATACGCCTTGTAGTTTAAATTATTAGGTGCGACAACGGGTGAGCCGCATATGTTGAATGTTGTTCGTTAAAATATGCAGGGTCTGTCCGGCAAAGAGTTACAGTTAAGTTTATTTATGGAGAACTATGATGTTCACGTGTTTTGTTTGACTGAACACTGGTTGAAGGAACATGAATTAGTGTTTATCGATGATGATAATTTTACCGCATAAAGTGCATTTGTGAGAAATAGTGCTATTCGCGGTGGTTCTTTAGTTCTTGTTTCAAACAAGTTGAAATGTAAACAACGTTTAGATTTAGTTGATATTTATATCGAGCGCACTATTGAGTTGTCTTGTGTTGAACTAGAGCAATTCGTTATAATCTGCGTTTATCGACCCGTTTTTGATGTTGTGCAAAAAGTGTCTATTTTCAAGACCAAAACCATTAACATTAATGGCACCTCCGTTGGCTTCAACCAATGGGCTACTTCAGGTATGTATAAAAGTAGAGCGAGACTATACGACTTATATGGTTTGAAAAAATACAGGTTTGATACTCCTTTCCTAGAGTATCTAATTAAATACAAAATTATTTAAAAAGATTTGTGCTATTGCCAAATCAGAATTCTTAAGCGTAAAGTAAAGTCAAAACGATCAGATTAGCAACAGGAGAATTCGCCGTATGCTTTAAGCAACGAGTCTATTATTCTCTGTCCTCGTAACGGCCAATCTCAAAGACCAAGAACGTCGTCCAGACGTTGTCAACATTCACGTCGGTCGGAATATGCATCTAGACAACATAGTAAGTCCCGCTAGTTACAGTACGCAGGCGACGAAGATCACGAGATTCAAGGTGTAGATTATTCTAGCAGCAGTTCAGAGGATCGTCTTCATCGCATAAACGACTTGTTCAACGAAGGCGTCAAACTAATGATAGTTTAGGTGACAGAAGTGAGGGTAGTAAAAGACAGCGAACTAGCAACAATTCTGATCATTCAACTAATGGTAAACGACGTCATTATTTCCGTAATGCTTAGTCGCCTAAATATGTAAACACGAATTTAGATGATAATAATAATACTAACAGTATTTTAAATAAGTTTATAGATATTCTTAAAGATGTAAAAGGTCGGACTGGCTCCAAACTTTCCTGAAATAACGTCCTTCCAGAATTTGATCCAATGACAAAAGATCAGACCATCTTGATGTGGCTTACTAAAGTGGAGGTGTAGGAGTGTGCAGAGATCTATGGTTGGGACAAAAAAGAAACTGTCCATTTTGCCCTACCGAAATTAACCGATGTAGCAAAGATTTGGTACCAGGGTCTCAGCACAGTCCTTTACTCATGGACCGAAAGAAAAATAAAATTGGTAGGAAATATTCCTTGTCGTGACGATTACGCGGAACTTTTAATAGCAATGCTAGCTAAAAAAGCCCGTTACGGCGAATCATTGGAGCACTACTTTTACGAAAAAAAAGAATCTACTTAATAGGTGCGGAATAAAAGGTCGTACAGCTGTTGACTGTATTCTAAACGGGATTGAAGATCGCGCTGTCAGAGTCGGTGCTCAAGCTGCTCAATTCTGCGAGCCTGAAGAGGTACTGAAATATATAAAAACCGTTAAAATAGGTTCTACTAGAGATGCTGGGGAAAGACATCAAAAACATGAGTAGGGCTACTGGAATGACCGCTTCCACCAGACGAAACGGTTTTGAACCAAAAAGGTTAGTATATCACAATAAGAGTATACAATGCCGGAAGACATCAACGACGTGTACTAATTGCAGTAAGTTGGGCCATTTAAGTACTTATTGCAGGTTCAGAAAACAAAATCAACAGTTAATAGTTGGTATCAGAACACTATTATCGGGTGAATCTAACTCAAAATATATTTTAACATTCTGACCAACAATGAGGAATTATTATGTCACGTTGATTTAGGTAGCCAATGCAGTCTTATTAGGGAAAGTGAGTATCTATTGATACAAAATTTACCTTAAATCAGGGCAATAGGTGCAAATTATGTTAGTCCGTGGGTAGGTCCAGGGTTAATGTTAACGTTCAAGGTATAGAAGAAAATATAGATATTCTAATAGTCTAAAATCACGCTCCGAAATATCCTGCTATACTGGGCCACACTTTTTCAGAATTACCAGACATAATCATTACCAACCACATAGTGAAATAATTTTTGAGAAAACTGCTGTTAATACTACCTACACCTTGCGAAATAGAGTATAGGCCGGGTACAGGTATGACGCACGCGGACGCTTTCAAGTAGAAATCCAGCAGATAAAAGATAAGGTAAGGTTTGATTCAAAGCATATTAGGAACAAATCGTATACAGTCGGAGATTTGGTGTGAGAAGGGAAACCTCGAATACTGGCCAGTCTAAGAAATTAATTATGAAATTTCAAGGACCCTA
This sequence comes from Dasypolia templi, assembly GCA_963555695.1. Classification (NCBI taxonomy): domain Eukaryota; kingdom Metazoa; phylum Arthropoda; class Insecta; order Lepidoptera; family Noctuidae; genus Dasypolia; species Dasypolia templi. The sequence continues at coordinate 3,571,604 of OY743145.1, forward strand.
CACTATACAGGATCGTTAAAGTTTTGCCCGATGATCTATAATTATTTAGTAACAGATACACCAATCACGCGAAAAAAGGGCTGTCGTAAAGTCAAAGTCAAAGCATTTATTTCAAATAGGCACTAATACTTTTGAACGTCAACAATTTCAATTTAAATAGAAGTGATTCTAGGCGCCCCTTCCAAAAGGTAGTTTCGTGTGAAAAAGGGGCAAGAAACTCCACCGTTACTCTTTTAAAATGTTTAACAATATTTTGTGTACATTAATTATTTTTTTATATGTTTTGTATGTAACACGATGCGATGCACCCAGAATAAAAATACCATACCACAAATAGGTAAAACTACCGTAACCTTACCGTAACTACACTACCTTACATTACCTAAAGCTAAATTATAGTTCAGTGGTTACACTAAAACAGTGATTTTCACAATGTTAACACCAGAAATAAGAACAAACTAAGTGCTCCCATTTCACCAGCTTCATATGGTTCATAACTCATTTGTTGGGCTTGGTATAACCTTTTATAACAAGTTACCCTCTTCTTTGCTAGATTTACCATTTAATGCGTCTAAGGCTCAAGTTAATTCCAATCTTTTTTCAAAGGCATATTATTCCATTAACGACTACTTAAACGATAAGAACAGTTGGTCGCTGTGATTAACTCAAGATAATGTTCGTGTTCTTTCTCCAGAATCCGCTTACCTACTGACAGGGTTTATGAGTTCATATATTAGTTTTTTTATTTTATTTGACGGTATAAGTCAATTATTTTGTTTTTTTAATGAGCTGGATTGCAATATGTGGTTAGCTAGCGTCCTCGACAATTGATCAACCGACGCTCGACTCTCGCCGCGGACGGACGTGTTTGTGCGCTCTCCCGCTCCAGTGTTGTGTTTCGTGTTTTCTACTCGTCGCTACCACGTGACGTCATCGTAGTCGCCCCGACTACTCCGATTTAAAATCAAATCAAGAAATTGATTTGATTTTAATAACTCAAAAAACTGCCTTTTTCAAGGCAAATCTCGTTTCTCTAACAGACGTTTTGTGAGTAGCTTCACTAGGCCCCTTCTGGGTAAAACCACAGTTTCGTGGTCCTCGGTTGAAACCTTACGGTGTCAACGAAGCCGAGTGGGGTGTTGACCCAATTCACACCCGCCGAACCCCTTCAGGGCGAGGCAGTTAGTTGGACGGGTCCCAGATAACCGGCCTTGGGGGATCTCCTAGTCGGCTCTGGTGACAGTTTTGCTTTTCAGCTACTCACCTAGTGTCTTTAGGGTGTGTCTACACCCTTCGCGCTAGACTGGTCAGGGCCCCGTTCGCACAATAAGACTGGCGACGGGTTACAAGCTTAGGGCTCACCAATAGGTACTCACCTCTCTGTCTACACCCGACAGAGAGGGTCACACATCCCCGGGCCCATCCACCCGGGGAGATAGGTATAGGGTTTAGGCCACGTAGGAAAAAATTTTCCACCATTCCCTCCCTAAAATAGCTCCTCCTCCGACCATGGAGGACGCCTTTATTTTGGCGTTCTTCAGAGAGGTCCTTTTTAAGGACCCCGAGTTCTTGGCGAAATATGGCGCCAAAATACGCCAACGGTCCACCCCCACTCCGTCCCACGGGTCACTTGTGGAATTCAGTGACGCACTGGAGAGCCCGCTATCGCCACCTGCAAGTGAACAAGGCATTCCGCCCTTTGTTCCGCACCACAATGTTCCGGCAACTATCTCGGCCCCCATTGTGTCACCCGCCTTTGTTCCGGTAGACAATACCCCGGCCGCTAATCCGGCCCCTATTGTCTCGCCCGTCATTATCCCGGCAGTAAATACCGCGGCCCCTATTGTCTCGCCCGCTATTGTACCTGCCGCCATTGTTACGCCGTCTATTGTTCCGGCTGCCATTGTTTCAGAGGAAACGCAGCTGCGCACCGCAGTATCAAACTCGACTCAACCGGAGAGCATGGACACGTCAGTCCCACTCTCAGAGGACGAAGCCCGCACCTCCTCCTCCAGCGACGACGACTTCCAAGTCGTTGTTAAAGGAGGCAAGAGGAAGGCGGCTAAATCCTCCGCCCCCGCCGGTCCGGCCTCAAAGAAACAGGTCACGACTACATCGTCCAGCTCGACTTCCGCCCCTAGTCCGCGGGCCAGTCGCCCCGCCAGCCCTATGGCTTGCCCACCCGCTCCTACCGCGAGGAAGCAGAAGCCCCCTCCCCCGATATATGTCCAGGAAAAGTCCAAATGGACTGAAATTTCCAAGATGTGTGTTGATCGCAAGATCAACTACACCAACGCCCGATCCACCCTCCAGGGGATCAAAGTTACCGTCCCCACGTCTACGGACTTTAGGGATTTCTCCCGCGCCCTACGTGAAAGGAACTACTCCTTTCACACTTACTCCCTTCCGGAGGAAACCCCTACTCACGTCGTAATAAGGCGCGTCCCTCAAGAAATCTCCACCGAGGAGATTAAGAGCGACCTCATCGCTCAAGGAATCCCAGTTTCCGCCGTCCATCGCTTACATAAAGCGAGACAGGGCCTAGTCTACGACATGGTCCTGGTCATCTGTGACCCCACAGACGGTCACCACCCGATTTATAAGTTAAGTCGGTGTGTTCGCTCTCAGGCATCTCAATAGAGAAGCCTTACAGAGCTCAACTAATTGGACAGTGTCATCGCTGCCAATTATATGGTCACTCGCAGTCCAACTGCTATGCCACTCCTAGATGCGTCAAGTGTCTAGGAGAGCATGGCACCGCCGACTGTACCCGCCCTAAAGATAGGGAATTATGTTTAGAGCCTCCCAGCTGTGTACTCTGCGGCCAATCGGGACACCCGGCAAATTACCGGGGCTGTCCTAAGGCCCCGAAGTCCTCCTCTCCTAAACTCGCGAAACGCGCGAGCGACCGCCAGCACAGGGAAAGCCCCTGGGGAAAGCCTCCTTCCGCGCTGATGCCGGAGCGGCTCAGTCCGCAGAGGCCGTCTCCCTTTTTTTTTTTTTTTTTTTTTTTGTTCCCGGGGTGGAAAATCCTCATGGATGTCCTCCGCCCTGGGGCGGGCGGAGGGGTCTGTCAGACTCTTACTGACTAAAAACCACCCCGGTGTTCCTTCTCACACCTACGCCGGGGTCGCGGGAACACATTATTCTTCCACAACCCCGGCTGGTGCCGGCCCGCTTTCGCGGGCCCCGTCTCGGGCGGGGGGAGTGAGGTGTACTCCCCCCGCAACGTCTGTGGTCGGCGCGCGAGGAACACTACGCGCGCCGCCTTCTCGGGTCCTGAAGTTGGGGGGCGACGGATGTCCCCGAATCCGTCGCCCCTGGACCCATTTAGGGGGGCCGGAAGAGGGCGTTGTCCGCCCTCCTCCGACGCCCGGTGCGTCTGCTGCGGGCCGGGTCGAGAGTCGAGATCTCTCTCTCCCTTTCCGCAGCCTCCTTCTGCGAGACGACCGTTTCGCAAAAGGAGACCACTGCGTCCCAGGACTCTGCGCCGCCGACCATCGCGTTCACGACGGCCGGCAGCGACAGGTCGTTGCCTACTTCGGTGATGAGGGCACGGCGCGGCTCCTCCCAAGCGGCACACTCTGCCAGCGTGTGCCGCGCCGTGTCCTCCCGGCAGTCGACGCAGTGGTGACACCGGGCGTCCGGCTCCCTGTTTATGCGACACAGGTACTTCCCGAAGCAACCATGCCCCGAGAGCACCTGCGTCGCCCGAAACGACAGGGAGCCGTGCCTTCTCCCGAGCCAGCGGTCGAGCACTGGCCGGATCGCCTCTATGGTGCTGAGGCCGGCGGTAGGGCGTGACAGCCTCACCCGCCATTCCGCCACCAGGACCTCGCGGAGCTGCAACCGATGCTGCTCGATATGTTGCTGCATCGGTCGCTCGCCCCGCTCCCGCGCTGCCTCGCGCCACCGGTACAGTGACGCGAGCACCTTCGCCTCCAGGTCCCAGGGCGGTGATCCGGCCAGTGCACAACCCGCCTCGAAGGAAATCGTGCGATACCCCCGAATGACTCTGACGGCCATCGCCCGCTGCGGCTTGCGCAGGACAGCTATGCTGCCGGCCGTCAGGTCAGACGCCCAGATCGGCGCTCCGTAGAGCGCCATGGATCGCACGATCCCCATATACAGCCGCCTACAGGCGGCGCTCGGGCCCCCCAGATTGGGAAGCAGCGTTGCCAGTGCCCCGGCCGCGCCCAACAACTTGGGCGCCAGCCGCCGGAAGTGGGGTCCGAAGTCCCACCGGCTGTCGAGCACCAATCCCAGATATTTCATGGTGGGCTCGACAGCGATCCGGACCCCCCCGACCACAATTTGTGATCCGGCTGGCGGCGCCCGCCGGGGGCCATGAAACACCATGGCCTCCGACTTGTTGAGGGCCACCTCCAGGCCGAGGCGCCGTATGCGGCTCACCGTGAGTGAGACCGCCGCCGTCGCGAGCAACGCTGCCTCCCTGTGCGAACTCCCCCGGGCCGTGACCAGCGTGTCGTCCGCGTAACACGTCAGGTCCGCGCCCGGCGGGAGCTCGCCCCTCAGCACCCAGTCGTACCCGATGTTCCACAGGAGCGGTCCCACGACCGATCCCTGCGGAACACCGCACGACACTTGGCGCTGGTTTCCGCCATCACGTCCCATGTAGGTGACACACCTCCCCGCCAGATAAGCCCCAACGATGCGGCGGAGATAGAGAGGCACCCGATGATAACGTAGTGCCTCCCGTATGCAGCTCCAGGGCAGGGTGTTGAAGGCGTTGGAGATGTCCAAGGACACCGCCACCACCACCCCGCCCCGGGACACTGTTTCCTCCGCCAGGACTCTCACCCTCGACACAGCGTGGATGGTAGAGCGCCCATGCCGAAAGCCGAACTGGCTCTCGTCCAGGTCCGGCCCCTCTCTGCACAAGTGGCCGACGAGGCGGGCTGCGAGTATGCGCTCGAACAGCTTGCCCACCTCGTCGAGCAGCACTATGGGCCGGTACGCAGACGGCGAGTCGGCAGGGCGCCCCGCCTTCCTGAGCAGGACCAGACGTCCAATCTTCCACAGACTGGGAAACTGGCCCCGCTCAAGGCACGCCGTGTAGAGTCCTCTCAGTTGGGGCTCCAACTCCTTCAGAGAGAGGGCCAAAGCCAGGCCGTGAATTCCGTCGGGCCCCGGAGCCACGTTCTTGGCCCGGAGCCGCATCACGGCCGCCCTCATCTCTGCCTGTGTCACCTCTGGGACGCTGATGGCGTTCTCCTCCTCCTCTGCAGACTCTGCAGCTGCGGGCAAAGACATCGGCGGCGGAATATGCTCCGCTCTCACCGGGAAGAGGGCTGCTACCACCTCCTCCAGCAGCTCGGGTTGGAGACTCTCCGTAAGTGGGGGCGCCGCGGCTCGAAGTTGCCCTCGAACCGCTTTATACGGGCGCCCCCACGGATCCCCGTCCAGAGTCTCCAACATCCTCTCCCGGGATCGCGTCCTCGCCTCGTCGATGGCCAGCCACAGAGTCTGCTTTGCCGCGCGGTACATCTCGTACAGCGCGGCCTCCTCCTCGGGTACCCGACGACGTCTCCTCCGGTAGCGGGTGTACCGGCGTCTCACCGCCACGCATGCGACGCGCAGCTGCGCGATCTCGGCGGACCACCAGTACACCTGGCGCCTTGCACCCTGTGCGTGGGCGCGGGGCATGGACGCGTCGCATATCTGCGACATTGCCCCGCGGAACCACAGCGCCTCCAGCTCGACGTCATCGGGTCCGGTCGTTGCCGACCCCCGGAACCAGGCCTGAGCAATGGCTGCCTCCTCGAGAAGCTCCCTGTCGATGCGCTTACGCGCCCAGCGCGGGCCGTCCGAACGCGGGACTGATGTCCTGCGGCCGCCAGCGGTCTGGGCGGAGACGTCGAATCGGATATATCGGTGATCCGACAACGTCTCCACCTCCGCGGCGACACGCCAGTCGCGGACACGGCTCGCGACAGCAGGGCTTGCGAACGACACGTCCACTATGGACCCGCCCCGCTGCCGCACGCACGTGTAGACCGAGCCCCGGTTCAGGACGACCAGGCCAGTCGTGATCGCCCACTCCTCCAATGCCTCACCCTTAGCATCGGTCACCGGGGATCCCCACGCCGCAGACTTGGCGTTGAGATCCCCGAGCAACAGCACCGGGCGAGGATGGAGCTGGCCCACGACGGCACCCAACTCGACAAGGAACCTCTCGAAGTCGGCGAGACTCTTGTTGGGCGAAAAATACGCCCCAACTACGCCAACGCCACCTGCGAGGGCGGCTACCCAGCCGTGCCCCCGAGACGGGCTGACGAGAGCCCCACCAATGATGGCCACCAAACCATCCAGATCTCCCACCCAGTTATCCCTGGGCGGGACCCAGTACGGCTCGGCGACCACGGCCACGTGAATCGACCACTCTGCCATACTCTGGAGCAAGAGATCCTGAGCTCTGGCAGAGTGGTTGATATTGCCCTGGAGGAGACGGAACAGCGCCATTTATGCGCAGTCCATCCCCCCCTCTGCAGCATTCTCAGGCCGGGAGTCGGCCGAAGAGGAGCCCTTCTGGCCCCTTCCCCTCCTTTTGTTGCCACAGGCTTTCGCCCCCCATCTGTGCGCGGCGGGCCTCCCTGCAGCCGTGCAGAGGCTGCAGTTTGGCGCCGCGGAGCACTGGGCCGCCTTGTGGCCGGGCTGGCCGCAGCGATAACATTCATCGCTGCGGTCCGTTTCGGCGGTGCACCGGCACCTGACATGCCCGACGTCCAGGCACCGGTAGCACCGCATGGCCCTGGGCTGCAGCAGTTTGACTCTCGCTGCAACCCATCCCACCAACAGACGCCCAGCGTCGGCCACCTTGTTCGCCGCAGCCACCGGGCACCTCACCCAAATCGAGCCGAGCCCGGAGGCGTCGGCGCGGATTTCACCCGCCCGCACGTCGTCGGGCGGGCATCCACCGACACGGGCGATGGCCTCCACGACCTCAGCCGGGGTCGTCGAGTCATCCAGGCCGTTGACTCGCAGCTCCGCGGTCTTCATCGGCCTGGAAATCCGAACGTCCTCCGGGCTGAGGACCTCCCTCAATTTGGCGGCCAGAACGTCCGCCCTTTCGCGGCTGGAGGCACCGGACACCTCGAGCAGCCGCGCCCCCGTAACCGCCGGCCTCAATCTGAGGCCGGACGGTGTCCCAAGGTCGGGGAACGCGACCTTGCTCTTGGCCTCTCGGAGGACCGCCGCGTAGGTGACGCCCCTCTCAGCGGCTCCGGACTGCAGTGTGATCACCACAGCCGCAGAGCGTGGGGCCCTACGCCGTCCTCTCGACTTCTTTTTTTTTGTAGGCGTCTGGGCCGGTGCCGGTGCTCCGTCGACGTTCTTCCCGCTCTTCTTCCTCTTTTGTTTCCTCCTCTTCCCCACCGTCGTCCACCCCTCAGCATCCTGGGTGGGAGGTGAGGTGGGAGGCGGTGCGGTCGCCAGAGGCGCGATAGGTGCGGTCACCGGAGGTGCCGTCGCCGGAGGCGCGATCGCCGGAGGCGCGGTCGCCGGAGGTGGCGCGGGAGAAGCCCCCGTGGGCTTCCTGGGCCCCTGCGTGGGCTTTTTGGGCCCCTGCGCGGGCTTTCTGCCCCCCAACGCGGAGTTCGTCCCGGCGGCGGCCTCCTCTGCTCTCCTCTTATCCGCCGCAAGCGGGGGTCGGAGGGTCGCGGCTGGTGGGAGTCGCGACTCCAGCGCCTCCAACCGGGCGTTTACCATGCTGCCGCACTGCATCATGCAGATGCGGGCGATCTTTTCGATCTCCGCATCCGCACGCGCAGGCGACGGCCGGACCGCCGGCGGGATCGTGACGGGAGTGACGCCGGTGGCGGCGGTAGCCGCCCTCTGGGCAGCAAACTGCCGCTCGAGCTCCTCGAGCTTGGATCGGAGACGGTCATTCTCCTCCCAGAGCCTCGCCGTCTCGTCCGTGCTGGTGCGGTTCACGAGGAGCTCGACCGCCTCCTTGATCCCGTCCACCGCCTCCTTTAGGGCACGAACGTACGTCCCCCTCAGGTTGCCGGACTTGGTGGCAACCGTCATGACGACCCCCACGCTTTCCAGCACCTGGCTACTGAGCGCCAATCCGGTAACGCTCCCTCCGGCTGCCATCCGGGCTGCGCGTCTCTCCCTGTTCTGGCTGGCCATTTCAGCCACCACGTCGGCTGCGGCAGCCTTCCGCTGCGCCCTCTTGGCAGCATTTGCCTCCGCCCTGTTGGAGCATAGGCCTAAGCCTATGCTCTCGAGGTCCTCCCTCCCCAGCTCGGCGTCGCTCCCCGCGCTCTCCGACGGAGCTGGCGAAGGAGCCGGTGACGGAGCCGGTGACGGAGCCGGCGATGAAGCCTGCGATGGGATCGGCGTAGCAGGGCGCGTGAAGCGGCCCGATGGGTCACGCCCCGGCTTTACAGCCGCACGACCCCGACCACTCGTCACCTTGGGCGCCTTTGGTGCCGGCAGGGATTCTTCCCCCGTCTGCCGCCTCTTGAGCAGCGCCTTGCCGCGCCCGCTCAGGTCCGGATCAGACCTACTGTGGTCCCCGGAGGGACCGGAGCCTCCTCGGCTCTGGTTGCCATCAGAGGTGGCAAGTGGTTCAATCACCACGCGCGGGAGCTTCAAAAGAAGCTCCGTTTCTCGCTGGTGACCGGTGGCAGCCACTCGAGGGCCCACTAAACCATCGCTTAGCGGGTCCCCGAATGACTGCGACCGGGTTCTCCCTCTCTCTCCTCTCTCCAGACAGTTGTTGCCCCCCCCAGAATACGAGGGGCATGACGCATCCGAAATCGGATGCGTGGCGGATTCTCCGACTGCTAAGCAGTCGGTACCGCCCTGGGGTAAAATATTTTCAACTGACTTATTCATATTAATTTTGCCCTTTGAAGGGTGCGGTCCCTTTGATCCCCCTGGATCCCCCCCCCCGCGCTAACGACCGGATACCCTCCGGCCATACACCCCCTCGGCACGCTCGACCTTGGAGTTGGGGTAATTTTTTAAAGAGGTTTTCTTCCTCTCCTCCAACAAGACTACGCCCGCACAACTCACCCTCTGTAAGCAGAGGGGGGGTGGGCGTACGACCTACTCCATCGACCCTTCCCTAGCCCGGTTCCCTTCCACGACCATCAAAGATGATCGGGGAATGGAACCGTGCCCTTCCCCGTTTGTTGAGATTTGCCGCCAGCGCCAATTGTCCACCAGTACCGGTGGGCGATTGGAGCTGACGTTGCCCAGGGTGCGCCACGAGGAGGCTCTTCAACTGCACCCCCAGAGGCCGTCTCCCTGGGCTAACCTAAATCACCTGAAGGCTCCCGCAGCCTCGGTGCCCTCTATCCCCGCGCAACCAGCGCAACCCGCTCAACTTCCAGCGCTGATGGCTTCCGCCATCCCAGCGCCTTTGGTAGCCCCCGCGGCCCCTACGGCCGCTCCAGCGGCACCTCAGGGAACCCAGGGCCGAAACAGCGCCCAAATCATATTAAGTACATACGCGGCTCTCTTCACCACCGCCGCGGATAAAATGGCGGAAGAAATCGTTGCTGCAAACGGCAACGCAATCCGCCTCATGGAAATTCTCAGCGCGTATCCCGAGATCGCGCAAGTTCTACACTCACTCAAATATTAATTCTCAATGGATAATACGAGAGTAAATAGTAACAAACCCCGATCCCTTAAATTAGGCTTTTTCAACGCAAATGGCGTTTCAGGTCAACGCGATGAGATCGCCACTTTCCTCCGCGACCATCAGCTTGACATCCTCCTCATACAGGAAACCTTTTTAAAACCACATCACCGAAACCCGAATATTGCCAACTTTAAACTAGTTCGCAATGACAGGTCTCGATGTCACAAGGGTGGCACACTCATATACTTTAGGAAATCTTTGTATTGTATCCCTATAGACCCACCTCCTCTCTTCTCCCATCTGGAGACCTCTATCTGTCGGCTCGGCATGACCGGCCACCAACCGATCACCATCATCTCCGCTTATATCCCACCCGACAATGGTCCGGAGGATCCCATCTCGCTCCAAAAGGACTTCACTGCCCTCTTCGGTATGAGTGACTCCGTCATCTTGGCGGGGGATCTTAATGCCAAGCACCCGGCGTGGAATAGTAGCACAACCTCAACCAGAGGTTGGTTAGTTTTCAAGTTAGGCGAATCCCTTAACTTTGACGTCATCGCTCCAATGAGCCCGACTCACTTCCCAGGTAATCCTAATCACCTTCCCGATGTTCTCGATGTAGCGCTGCTCAAGAATGTGAACCTCCGTTTGCATTCGATTGAGACGTTCCACGAGCTAAATTCTGACCACCGCCCTGTAGTCATGCATCTTGCACCCTACTCGGGCCCGATCGACCCCAACCGACCCCCTCAGACCTAGACGATAACCGACTGGAGGAAAGTAAGCGAAAGACTGAAATCCACCACGTCGCCTCACTTAGACACCATCCCCGATCACTTAGTGTCAGTCGCTGACACGACGGCCGCAATCGACTCGTTTACAGAGCACGTACAATCCGTATTGACGGATTGTTCACGGGAAGTTCCGGTGATGGAAGACCATCGCTGGAAACTACCTACTGACGTACGTGACCTGATAACCGAGAAGAACGCGGCCATCCGTGCCTACGACTCCTTCCCTTGTGACGCGAACAAAGCCCACATGCGCCATTTACAGCGTGCTGTAAAGAAACGCATAGGGGAGGTTCGCTCTGAGGGCTGGAACAAGATGCTCAGCGAACTCGAGCCCACTCATCAAGCCTTCTGGCAATTACAGAGGAAATTGCGTTCCTCAGAAGAGGTCTCTATGCCTCCTCTCATCCGCCCCGACAATAGTGTCGCTTTCGACAGTCCCGATAAGGCTGAATGTCTTGCCGACAGCCTAGAGTCCCAATGTTCTCCCAGCTCCCAACCAGTAGACCAAGCTCACCTGAACAAGGTCGACGCTGAAGTCGAACGAAGAGCCTCCCTCCCTCCCGTCGAAGAACCTGATGATCCTCTGCCTCCCGTCACTCCAGACGAAGTGCACGACATCATTAAAGGGCTCCACGCTCGTAAGGCCCCCGGTTCGGATGGTATTACCAATAAGGTATACAAACTCCTTCCTGCCCCGCTAATAATGCTTATGACCGCCATCTTCAATGGCGCCTTGAGCAACAACATCTTCCCACAAGCATGGAAAGAAGCCACCGTCATCGGTATCCCAAAGCCAGGCAAGCCAAAGTCTGAGCCCTCCAGCTACCGCCCTATTAGCTTACTCAATGTCCTCGGCAAAATCTACGAGAGGCTTATTTATAAGCGTCTCAAAGACTACGCCGAAGCAAAGAGCCTCATACCCAACGAGCAGTTTGTATTCCGTAGCCAACACTCGGGCACCCAACAGGTCCACCGTATCGTAGAGCACTTATGCGCTGGTCTGCAGCGTAACGCGACGACGGGTGTGCTATTCTTCGACATAGCGAAAGCCTTCGACAAAGTCTGGCACAACGGCTTGATATACAAGCTCTACCAACTAGGAGTGCCAGATCGTCTCGTGCTCATCTTACGAGACTTTTTGTCGAACCGGATCTTTCGCTATCGCGTCGAGGGAGCACTCTCGTCCCCTCATCCTATTCGCGCCGGTGTCCCTCAGGGTTCCGTACTATCTCCTCTCGCCTTCACGCTGTTCACTAGCGATATCCCAAAAAGTAAAAAGGCTCAGTTGGCTCTCTTCGCCGACGACACTGCCGTTTACTATACCGGTCACTGTCCCAACGCTATAGCTCGTACTCTCCAAACCTCCGCAAACGTCTTAGGCGCTTGGTTCCGGAAATGGAGAATCGAGGTCAACCCCGATAAGAGTCAGGCGGTTCTCTTCTCGAGACGTCGTCGACTCCCTCCCCCACTTCCCAGCCCGATCACTATGTACGGCAAGCCAATCCCTTGGGAGAAGCAAGCCAAATACCTAGGCGTGATCCTCGATGAGAACCTTACCTTTAAGGCTCATATTAAGGCGGTTCGCGCGCGCGCCTCCTTCGCTCTTAGCAGGCTCCAATTCGTACTGACAGCCCGTAGCAAACTGTCCCTCAAATGCAAGCTCCGCATCTATACCGCAGTCATCCGTCCCATCATGACCTATGCCTGCGTTGTATTTGCGCACGCTCACCCACGTCATCTCCATAAGATGCAGACCCTCCAAAACCGTTTCCTCAGAAGGGTCACGGGTGCCCCCTTCTATGTCCGTAATATAGATCTCCACGTCGACCTCAAAATGCCAACCATAAAACAGTTCATGAAACGCTTATCAAAGCGTTTCTTCGACTGCGGCATTAAACATTCTAACCCCCTGATTACAGCGGCCGCCCGCTACACTCCCTCTCGCATTAGCAGTATTCGCCGACCAAGGCATACTTTAATCGACCCCGACGACGCCACTACCCTCCTCCACGAGAGTAGTAAGGCCACTAGCACGCTACAGAAGCCCAAAACCCGATCGCCGTCCTACCGCCCTCGTCGCCGAGGCCCGCCGCGACGCCCAAATCGACGCCCCTCCCGACCCTTGCTCGAGCCAGCCCGCGCCGCTGAGCCTGTAGCTTTAAATTCGTCCCTAATTAATACCAATCCTGATCCAGCTAGTCATTTGCTGCCCTCTTCCAGCGACGCCCTAAGCCGAGGTTCGTACCCCACAGGGGGTGCCCTTAGCGTTGTCGCTTAGTTTTAGTTAGTATATAAGTTTAAGTCCTGGCTGGAGGCCTTAATTTATTAGGGAATCCACAGGCAAGTCCGCTTAAGCAGACGACAACCGCATAGGTTGACCTGCGAGATGCCAAACATACAAACAAACAAAACTCGACAATTGATAATATTATTCTTGCCTGAGCCACCGGCAGCAAGTTCGTCATGCTCCCTTAGATGTCACTGCTTGCGGTAGCGTCGTGGGTCGGGTTTCCTCCTTCCTCAAATATGGCGAGGGGGTAATGGCTGATCTTTGCGTTATGCTCGTGAACGGGTGCTGCTTGTGGTGACTGGACGTCTTGCTGTCTATGGTTTTATTATTGTTACAATAATTGTTCTGTTAACTAATTTTACTTTGATGGTACCAGTTTATCATTTATTTTATTCGTTTGTACATTATCCAGTATTGTATATGTTAGCTGCCATGCCCTTTAGGCCTGGAGGCTTTTATTTGTGTATTAAGTTTTATTTTCATTTTTGTTTGTATTGGCGTGGCTATCTGACGAATGGCAATTAATTTATTTTAATGTTTTGGTAATTACTTACAATTGTATAAAATCCAGTTCTTCTAACCGAACAGACAGCTGTGCTGCTGGGGAGTTTGTTGCGCCTAAACAAACTCCCCAGCAGCACAGCTCCAGCAGCTGGGGAGTTTGTTCTTCTTTCCAGCTAAAGCGCTAGGAAGTGGTGAAGGGCGGGCGTTTTGGGGAACTTGTCTTGATGTAATTTTGACGTTCGAAAGGTGCTGATTCTCAGTGTAATTTGAATAAATGACTTTTGATTTGATTTGATTTCAAAGCTGCAAACTTGATTTTCCACTATTGATATCTACTCTAACAACATCCCATGAAATTATCTTAGTGCAACTTTTTGCAACCCAAGTGTATTACGATATGGCCACGTCCCATTTGAAACGCGACTCATTTAACGCCCCCGTCTATCTGTGCACTAGCACGCACACCAAAGACACATTTGTAGAGGGTGCAGTTTGTGGCGAGACGTTTGCCGCGCTATACGAATTTAAGATCGAACACATTCATATTTTGAGGCGCGGTGATTTGCAAAAATGAAAGAACATTAATTTTTTATTGGAGTTTATTACAGAAGTTGAAAAATCCCTATATTATACAACCATGATCTTGTTTAATATAGCAACAGACTGTTTTCTTCGTCGAACCGTAACTATTGCGAATGTGAAATAACCATAAATTGTAGTAACTGTGACCTTTGTGCCTTTCTTCTCAGAGTAGTCAAATAGGAAACACCGACCTCATCTAGTTTAAAAAATATGATTGACGTGTAAAAGTGTTTGTACTAAACGGGATAATCAAATAATGTGTTTTTTCTCATTAATTGCCACATCAAGAAATTTGTATTGTTGGACGATGATTTTGACACCCTGTAAGCTGCGCCACAACTGTGCGTCCGATGTGCGTGTACACAATACATTTGCTCCGAGCTAAAATGTAGCGTTTACGTGAAGCATTTGGCGCCTGCGTATCCTGTATTCTTAGTGGTGCCAATGAGGAAATAAGTTTGTGTATCTACCGTAGATATAAAGTAGGTACGTCATAATAAATTCGTATAGAAACATTGTGAGAATCTAAACAAACTATGAGGAAAATCTGGAATTACATTAGTATCTATATATAAATCGTATATTTGATTTGTTCAGCCATTTTGAGCAGTTTTCTCCACTCGTGACCGGAAAACGTCGTGTAAAGGGAAATGGAAAATACACTTATGTTGGAACTAAATAAATTAATAAAGCAATGTTATACATATAATACAGTACATACCAACTGAGAGCATGAAAAAGGTAGGTATTTTTATTTTCTCGCAACACATAAACTTTCAACGCAGAAAATGTTAAAATATTTTCATGTACCACTTTGTTCTCATTTAACGGTTAAATACGGCGTGACATGAATTCATACATATAAATTACAATTAGATCTCCGATATCTCCCGCCTGTTTTCACGTGTCACCTGTCGTTCTCCTATCTACTATGAATTTGCACATTCAAAAACAAACTGGGCCTCTTTTATTGGGTGGGGTATGGGAGGTATGGACAATATTGAACCAAAACATCGGCATTTCGGCTTGTAAATTTTGACCATGTCTAAAGATAAAAATCTAAATTTATTTTCTTCACATAAACTTACATGGGCACTTATACGTCAGAAGCTAGTTGCACGGTTCCTATTGGTCAATTCCTATGGAGAACAGGCGGCAAGAAACTGCACGGTTAAACTTTAAAAATGATTGGGTTTTAAAATGTTTTAAAATTAGTGTCAATAGATATGGCAGGGCAGTGAAGTCCTGCCAGCAAGTACCAGGTACATAACAAAATAGAAAATGGTCTACAAATCTACAGTAGATTTGGCCTACAACGTTCTCACTTTCACAAAATAGAAATTATAGTATGTAAAAGATAAAAAATAACAACATATTTATAACTAAATTAAATTACTAAATAACTTACTAACTACCTATACAAATTAATATAAAAAAATACTCAGGCGTCGAAGTACTCGTCCGCATCGCTGTCTTCTGGAAAAGTGCCCAGAAGACTGGCAGCATTGCCACGCTGAATGGCAATGCTAATTCTTTGTCCAAAGAACAACCCAGCCCTCTGGTCACGTGAAGTGTCGACTAGTCGGTGAGAAATTTGTTTAAAAATTAGATGCGCACTCGGGCCCCATGACCCGAGCGTTTCGACCCCAAACGGCTCAAAACTGTAGTTACCCATAAGGTTACAGTATTTGCGCCGCTTGAGGGTCTCAGCAGCCGCAGCAGCAGCGCCAGCACAGTTCGCCGTGCTAGGAACATGAGATGGAGCAAGGGTATCGACACAGGTTGCGTCCCACACCAGAGGCCTACCCACCTTCCAAGGCAACAACGTCATACCGTCTGGTCTCTTTCCATCGTCACGTACCAAGCCGTTTGGTTCTAAAACCGCAGGTACGCCGGCGGTGACAAGGGCTCGACGAATAATATCGTTGATGCTAGCGTGCCGTGCTATGCGACCTGCGCTCCTGTAACAGGACAGGCCATGGTGCCCAAGACTGTCGACAGCTTCACCGCAGTGACACAGATGCGGAGCAACACAAGGTGCACCCAAGCGGAGACATGTAGCGAGCCGAAACGAAGAGTCATCCATCATAGTGCCTATGGCGGATGACGTGAGCGCCTGAAGCCACAAGCCTGACTCCCATTCTCCCACAGCCAGCAGACGGGCACGCTCAACAGTATTAGGTGACGTGTTAATCAGGGTATTCCGTATAATACTGCAGAGCGGCACGTCCCACCGTCTCTGGGAGGACGGGTTGTCGGGGAAAACCGTATTGGGACAAGCCATTTTCCAAGCGTTCAACGCATCGGTCAAACACGGTACTTCAAAATCGACCAGTGAAGAAGATAAAATATTCCTGGTTAATTTACCAGTACTGTGGACCGAGGAGAGGAAGGCCGGTAAACTTATACTTGAAATTTTGCGGACGCCGAGACCACCTAGGCGAATGGGAAGTGTGGCTTGCTGCCACGCTCGGTCGTCCAGGGCCACATTTAGGATCGAAGTTAGTGTGTTTCTAATAACTTGGTCTACTTTTTCTAAAAGTTGTGGATGTTTCCACAGATGGGAGGAGCGAAGATTATATGTAAATTTTGGTCCAAAACAGCAGTATCGAATGAGTGTGAAGGCCGAATGAATGTTAATTTTGAAAAGTTTTTCCGAGACATCATTGAATTTTTTTATTTTTTCTTCAACGAACGTTGGAAAGGATTCGTCAAAAATTGGGGACCCTAGGAGGTGAAGAGAGTCTCTTTCCGTAATTTTGATATTTGGTGCTACGGTACAAAATTTTGCTAAGGTAGTCTGTCTGTCAGTGGTTTCGGGAAGATAAATTTCACATTTTGAAAAGTTAAGGTCTAGGCCAATAACACTGAATTTTTCTTTTAAAAAAGTTAAGTCTTTTATGACTGTGTCTACATCACCTCCTAGGGTTCCGTCATCCAAATACCATACGTTGAATTTTGAACTTAGCTGTCGAATGATTGGATTTATTGCCAAACTAAAAATGACTGGCCCAAGAGGATCACCCTGTTGGCAACCAACAGCTGATTTCAAAAGGTTGTCTTTATAAAGTAATTTAGAGGGGTACCTGTAACATTGATATAGAAAACTGTAAATTTTGGGTAAATAAAATATTTAAAATGAAAAACCTGTTTAAAACAATTGACTTGACAGCTATTACAGCTGTAACACATGTAAATTAAAATCCTGTCTACAATAGAGTTGAAATTAGAATTGTATGTATATAATGTCAAATAATGAGAAGATTAAAATATCAAAGACGTATGTAAAATAACCACATCGTAATTTGGGCGCAGATAATAGACATTTACATAGGGATGCCGTTAAATAGGTACCAGGGAAGCATGCCACCTGTGCGGAAAGTTTTTTACCAAACTTCCTTGTCTTCAACGTAGTCTTTAATCTTATAATATGTTTTTTTATATAAGGACACCTTTGATGTAGGTTTTGAACTTTCCGTCACTAAGTTCTGTTACCGACTTTGGCAACTTGTTATAAAAGCGGATATTGTTTAAAAGAAATTGCTTGCTTGGTTTGTTTAATCTTAATTTGGGTATCACAATTGTATTTTTCTACATAACGTAACACCACGCCTGTAATCCCAGAAGGGTTAGTCAGAGGTGTATAGTACACCCACATTTCGCCCGTTATGTTTATGACCCATGTAATAGGGGGCGAGCCTATTGCCATCAACCGGGCACAAAGCCAGACTCCTTTGCTGCCACTGAGAAATTCTGGACGAAAAACCCAATAACACTTTCCCCGACCTGGGAATCGAACCCAGGACCTCATGTTCAGCAGTAGCTCTTGCGACCACTAGACCAACGAGGCGGTCGATTTTTACTACGTGTATTTATTACATATTAAGGAAATGGCTTCTTATTTTGAAAAGTCTGAACTGTTATTTTGAAAGTTTGCGAACACACAAAATGCTTTTTAAGATATACATATAAGGCAGAATTAAGAGACTCGCAAGGACCCATTAAATAGATAACGCGGATTACCCTCTTTTGTAAAATGAAAATTGAATTTACGTCAGCTGCCGATCCCCACAGCAGAACGCCGTAAGACATAATCCTCTGGAAACAAGCAAAGTCGTTTCGACGAATAATCTTGAGACGTGTCTTATGTATGTGTCAAACAGCCTAATGTTTTTTTCTGTTTGTTACTATATGTATTATTAGTAGAAAGCTCTTTGTGCCTCGGGATAGAAGCAGGTATTGCCAAATCTTCATCTTACAAACATACTTAACTGTAATGTTTTGGTCTGTCTAGGTTTGAAGGGCATTTTGACGATCACATTAGTTATATTTTTACTATTATTTACTTATTATTAATCTACATGATGGTTTCAATAAAATGCCACAACAGGTAGTTTCTAGGTAAACTTGACATTAGAAGCCAAGGGTTACCATTTATCACCAGTAGGAACAAAGCCTAGCTATAGCATCACTGGCTGAAATAAAGCAGACAATCGGCAGCTGTCGACATCAGTAGATAGCTAACATCCTCCTGAAAGCCATCCAACTTTAGGTCTATTCAAGTCTACCACCACTTAAACTTAATCCCACCTTCTTTGCCAGGATACAATACGTACACCTACAACGACACAGCCCACACTGACAGAGAACCCGACGAGATCCTGTCAGTGACGTATGAAGACGGCAAGTGGTCGAAACCGTACTACGACTGCGGAGGTGGCAACATCTGGATGCTGACGTATACCGTGCCTTTCTTCGGGTATAGCAATGGGAGCTATTTTTTCAAGTAAGTTGGTTTCTTGTTCTTTTGTTTTGTGGCGTTCTATAATATTGTATTAAGAATGATTAACAAGGTGCAATGCAATTGCCTATCATGGCATACCATTAGTTGAAACAAAAATGAAAGTTGCATTGTCTAAGCAGTGTTTAATAATACAAGTGATTTGTTGGTTCCTTTTCGCGAAAAAGGGGCTATAGACTAAGATGACTGTCTACTCTTTAAATCCGGCAACGAAGATAAGGGCAAAAAGTTAATTTAACGGACGAAAAAATACACATCGGGATTAGGAACAACTGTCATATTGTCTTATTATTCATTCTTAGTTCGGGCCTCAAACTAATCTTTTGTTCGTATATGATAAGGAGCTGGAAACGCTTGTAATTTCGGCCAAAACTACGGACCTCGTGCTTAGGGAGTAGGCTCCCAGGAGTGAGCTAGCTTGAACAAATATTGCAGAAAGAAAATGTGAATTTTTGTGTTTAGCTTGAATTCATTTAAAATGTTTGTGAGTAACCACCTAAAGGCACACAGTGCACGAGCCTTTACTAAGTTCTATCTGATACATTGTTTAAGATGAAATAATAAATACCTATGATGAATAACTAATAAAAAATGTAAAAACAAAACAGTAAATTCGATCAAAATAATATCTGTTAGTAGACCAGGAAACGCTTGTAAAGAAAGGTAAAAATTAACATAATAATAATACTATTTTATCTATCCACATCAAAAAAAAAAACCTTGAGGAACGTCATTATTTTTTTTATTTTTTTTGGGAATGGCATCTCGCAGGTTAACCTATGAGGTTGTCGTCTGCTTAGACGGACTTGCCTGTGGTTGCCCTAATAAATTAAGGCCTCCAGCCAGGACTTAAACTTATGGACTAACTTAAAAACTAAGCGACAACGCTAAGGGCACCCCCTGTGTGGTACGAACCTCGGTTTAGGGCGTCGCTGGAAGAGGGCAGCAAGGGACTAGCTGGATCAGGATTTGAGTGATTTAGGGACGAATTTAAAGCTACAGGCTCAGCGGCGCGGGCTGGCTCAAGCAAGGGTCGGGAGGGGCGTGGATTTGGCGTCGCGGCGGGCCTCGGCGGCGAGGACGGTAGGACGGCGATCGGGTTTTGGGCTTATGTAGTGTGCTGGAGGCCTTACTACTCTCCTGGAGGAGGGTAGTGGCGTCGTCGGGGGTGATTAAAGTATGCCTTGGTCGGCGAATACTGCTAATGCGGGAGGGAGTGTAGCGGGCGGCCGCTGAGATCAAGGGGTTGGAGTGTTTAATGCCACAGTCAAAGAAGCGCTTCGATAAGCGTTTCATGAACTGATTTATGGTAGGCATTTAAAGGTCGATGTGGAGATTTATATTACGGACATAGAAGGGGGCACCCGTGACCTTTCTGAGGAAACGGTTCCGGAGGGTCTGCATCTTATGGAGATGACGTGGGTGAGCGTGCGCAAATACAACGCAGGCATAGGACATGAGGGACGGATGACTGCGGTGTGGATGCGCAGCTTGCATTTAAGTGACAGTTTACTACGGGCTGTCAGTACAAAGTGGAGCCTGCTAAGAGCGAAGGAGGCGCGCTCGCGAACCGCCTTAATATGAGCCTTAAAGGTAAGGTTTTCATCGAGGATCACGCCTAGGTATTTGGTTTGCTTCTCCCAGGGGATCGGCTTACCGTACATAGTGATCGGGCTGGGAAGTGGGGGAGGCAAACGACGACGTCGCGAGAAGAGAACCGCCTGACTCTTATCGGGGTTGACCTCGATTCTCCATTTCCGGAACCAAGCGCCTAAGACGTTTGCGGAGGTTTGGAGAGTACGAGCTATAGCATTGGGACAATGACCGGTATAGTAAACGGCAGTGTCGTCGGCGAAGAGAGCCAACTGAGCCTTTTTACTCTGTGGGATATCGCTGGTGAACAGCGTGAAAACTAGAGGAGATGTGACGGAACCCTGAGGGACACCGGCGCGAATAGGGTGAGGGGACGAGAGTGCACCCTCGATGCGATAGCGGAAGGTGCGATTCGACAAAAAGTCTCGTAAGATGAGCACGAGACGATCTGGCACTCCTAGTTGGTAAAGCTTGTTTAACAAGCCCTTGTGCCAGACTTTGTCGAAGGCTTTCGTTATGTCGAAGAATAGTACACAAGTCGTCGCGTTACGCTGCATACCGGCGCACAAGTGCTCAAGTGCGATACGGTGGACCTGGTGGATACTCGAGTGTTGGGGACGGAAACCAAACTGCTCGTTGGGAATGAGGCTCTTTGCTACGGCGTAGTCTTTGAGACGCTTATAAATAAGCCTCTCGTAGATTTTGCCGAGAACGTTGAGTAAGCTAATGGGACGGTAGCTGGAGGGCTCAGACTTTGGCTTGCCTGGCTTTGGGATACCGATGACGGTTGCTTCTTTCCACGCTTGTGGGAACATGTTGTTGCTCAAAGCGCCATTGAAGATGGCGGTAATGAGCATTATTAGAGGGGCAGGTAGGAGTTTGTATACCTTGTTGGTAATACCGTCCGAACCGGGGGCTTTACGAGCTTGGAGCCCTTTTATGATGTCGTGCACTTCGTCTGGAGTGACGGGAGGCAGAGGATCATCAGGGTCTTCGACGGGTGGAAGGGAGGCTCTCCGTTCGACTTCAGCGTCGACCTTGTTCAGGTGAGCTTGGTCTACTGGTTGAGATCTGGGAGAACACTGGGACTCTAGGCTGTCAGCAAGGCATTCGGCCTTGTCGGTGCTGTCGAACGCGACGCTCTTGTCGGGGCGGATGAGGGGAGGCATAGAGATCTCCTCGGAGGAGCGCAATTTCCTCTGAAGATGCCAGAAGGCTTGGTGAGTGGGCTCGAGTTCACTGAGCATCTTGTTCCAACCCTCCGAGCGAACCTCCCCTATGCATTTCTTTACAGCACGCTGTAAATGGCGCATGTGGGCTTTGTTCGCGTCACAAGGGAAGGAGTCGTAGGCACGAATAGCCGCATTCTTCTCGGTTATCAAGTCACGTACGTCAGTAGGTAGTTTCCAGCGATGGTCTTCCATCACCGGAACTTCCCGTGAACAATCCGTCAAAACGGATTGAACGTGCTCAGTAAACGAGTCGATTGCGGCCGTCGTGTCCGCGACTGACACTATGTGATCGGGGATGGTGTCCAATTGAGGCGACGTGGTGGATTTCAGTCTTTCACTTACTTTCCTCCAGTCGGTTATCATCTGGGTCTGAGGGGGGCGGTTGGGATCGCTTGGGCCAGAGTAGGGGGCAAGATGCATGACTACTGGGCGATGGTCAGAGTTAAGCTCGTGGAACGTCTCTATCGAATGCAAACGAAGGTTCACATTCTCTAGCAGCGCTACATCGAGAACATCGGAAAGGTGATTAGGATTTCCTGGGAAATGAGTCGGGCTCATTGGAGCGATGACGTCAAAGTTAAGGGATTCGCCTAACTTGAAAACTATCCTACCTCTGGTTGAAGTTGTGCCACTATTCCACGCCGGGTGCTTGGCATTAAGATCCCCCGCCAAGATGATGGAGTCACTCATACCGAAGAGGGCAGTGAAGTCCTTTTGGAGCGAGATGGGATCCTCCGGACCATTGTCGGGTGGGATATAAGCGGAGATGATGGTGATCGTTTGGTGGCCGGAAAAGTTGCCGCAGGCGCTGGGATGGCGGCAGCCATCAGCGCTGGAACTTCAGCGGGTTGAGCGGGTTTGGAGGGCACCGAAGCTGCGGGAGCTTTAAGGTGCGTAAGGTTTGCCAAGGAGAGGGCCTTTGAGGGCTTAGCCTCTCCGGCATTTGCGCGGAGGGAAGCTCCCCCCGGGGCTTTCCCTGTGCTGGCGGTCACTCGCACGTTTCGCGAGTTTCGGAGAGGAACCTTTGGCACTTTCGGACAGCCCCATAGTTCCCGTTCCCCATTAGCCCCCGGATAGTTTGCCGGGTGACCGGATTGGCCGCAGAGGACGCAGCTCGGCGGCTATGCACATAGCTCCCTATGTTTAGGGCGAGAGCAGTCGGCGGTGCCATGCTCACCTAGACACTTGACGCATCTAGGGGTCGCATAGCAGTTGGACTGCGAGTGTCCGTACAATTGGCAGCGATGACACTGGCCAATCAAGTTGGCTCGGTAGGGCTTCTCAATAGAAATGCCCGAGAGCGAACATCCCGTTTTCACTTTAAAAATCGGGTGGTGACCTTCAGTGGGGTCACAGATGACTAGGACCATGTCGTAGACATGGCCCTGCCTCGCTTTATGCAAGCGATGGACGGCGGACACAGGAATTCTGTTAAAAGTTGTCTGTCTGTTAAAAGGCACTTTTTAATTGATTAAAATCAAAATCAATTTCTTGAAAATGATTTTATATCGGTGTAGTCGGGGCGACTACGATGACGTCACGGGGTCGAAACGAGTAGAACAGGAAACACAACACTGGGCTGGGAGCGGGAGAGCGCACAGACACGCCCATCTGCGGCGAGAGTCGAGCGTCGTACGTCATAAAAATATTACAACTTATCCATAAAAACTAAACGTTATACATCTATCGACGCTACGAACAGGATAAAAAAAATACCGTCTCAAAACAGATTGAACGCAAAAATAAAAGTTATCAGTTCCATTTGGAGTCGTTTGAGCAATAACACAGATCGGGTCAGTGATACGGGCGGCCGTCCGTCTGTCCTAGAAAATGTATTATTCATAGATACCGTAGTATCGGGACGATCTGTTGCTAAAACTTATGTAGCTATGGATTTTTGAAAATACTTGTTCCAAAGACGTGGTAATATGTAACGCTTGTCTTCAGACTTCAAATTTTAGAAATTTATTGAATGATTTTCGAAACGAGCCTGTAAGTAACACACATAACATCACGCCTGTAGTTCCCCAACGGGTTATCAAAGAGATGTACCTATTGGACACCTACATTTGGCCAGTTATGTTAAAGTCCCATGTAATAGGGTGCGAGCCTAAGTAAGTGTGCATACACAAGAGTGGCACAAGCCTACGGCAGAGGCAACTTCAGCCATCGGCACGCGTCGGCGGCAGCCGTCTACAACGTTTCGCTCGTGTATTTGATCACCGTACTCAAATACAAACTGCCGGAGACGCCTGCCGCTAGTGTGTATGCACACTTAGTCTACTCTAATAAATCAAAATTCAAGAACAAACTGCTGTTATGTTTTGCACTAACAAATAGGTATTAAGTACAAAATAAATAATGTTTTTGATTTAATTCATAGACAATAAAAATCAAAAATCAAAATTCAAAGTCACCGCTCACCGCATAATAAACATCAAGCCACACACGTGTAATATACTATAAAGTGTTAGAAAACTGTCTGTTTGCAGCACTTCCAAGCTAATATCAAGCACTAAAAACCGTCTTACATAGGTGCGGTTGTCGCTTGCGGCGTCCGGTTCCGAGGCTTTGATAGTTTTTCAGGTGCTAGCAAGTTTATAAGGTTTATTTTTCAACTGCGATTAATTTTTTTGTTGTGTTTTGTGTTCTTTGATTTTTCTATTTTTATACGTTGGAGTTGGTTTCCAGTCTAACCGGATGCTGATGAATACTTGTATATTACAAGTACGGACTGCATCTGACTTTCACAACCCAGTTACAAGGTAACACCACAGATAATATAATACTACGTACAGATACCCAATACCGTACAAAGAAATTACACCTCCCCAAGTCTGGCTATTGAGCTGGCAATTTTACTTCGTCCAATTTGTCAACAGATGGCAGCATCAGCGACTCACTAATTGCCAGAGACTGTAGTTTTAACACGTCTAGATGGCGTGATAAATTGTAAAAGGAGTCGTCCTACTTTTAAAACGTTTCGTGCAATTCTTTTTATATAAAGTTTAATAATTCCGGGTTCAAAAAAACATGTTAATAGATTTCTTTTACATTTCTATGTAAAGTAGCAGATAAACAAGTAATGGTTGTTTCATTTAAATTAGTAACGATAGAGGCTACTCTGATGTGTTTATATTGAGTAAAGGGCTATCTATTACTAAATGATTAACAGATTATCATTTTATGGGTTCGAATTGAAGTCTAAGGCTTCATTCATATTTTTCTTAAAACACGTGCATTGTGAGTGTACATATATAAATTAGCATTAATCAAGAAAGTTTAATTTCCACCAATCTTACTTCAGCCATTATTCTGCCGTTTAACGCTTTTTTTATTGTCAATTTCATAATGGTTACCTATACTGCCATCTATGATTTTTTTCAAGACTAATTATAATTTGTTTGAGTTGAGACCCCATGGTAACACGATACCTCTTGATAAGACTGGTGGTTAGACTTTTTTTGGCTTCTGACTACCCGTAACGACCGTCAAAGATCTACAAAAGACAGCCGGGACCAACGGCTTTACGTGCTTTCCGAGGCACGGAGGGATCTCGAAATGTAATGAATGGTCACCCATCCACGGACCAACCGCGAGAAGCATGGCTTAACCTTCGATCGACCCGTGAGGCTATTATCATTAAACTTAAGTTTATGAAGGCCTAAACTTTTACACCTCACGACCTCGGAAAGATTCTGATTAGCATTCGAAATCTGAATGCAAAAGTACATTTAATCCGCTCGCGTGGAACGAATTTTTCAAATTGGAAACGTTCTATTCAATCATTTTCAATAACGTCAGTCCACTGAAAATGTATTGTATTTGAGAACTGAATCGAATGGGAGAAAGAATCTGATGGCTGGAGCTGTTTTTCTTGCACCTAGCATTTTCCTCGCTGTAGTGAGGTTAATAGTTTTTTGTTTTGCTCGGCAGCAAAGTTATAATGCGTCTCGTACATTTCGATACAAGTACTCGCGCCAAAAAACAACTTTGAAGTATTGCATAACAAATAACTATTTATCAAACAACTTGTCATTTATCTAAATACTAAGTTATTTTGATTTTAATAACAAGCCAAGGAGCTAATAAAAAGTAACTTTTCATGCGAAAAAGGCTCTACATAATTTTTTACATTTCTGAAAATTAAAACCAACCATTTCACAAGCGGTTTGAGCCTTTGGGACCTTTTTGGGGATAAAGGTTTATGATAACAATACGCTTTTAATAACTTAAGTTTTTTGTATAGACATCGATTATTTAATAATAATTGTCTCTTGTGGTCTGAGCTTAATGAATAGTGACCAAGTATACAGGATGTCCCGTAAGTCGACGTGAAGCTGGAATCGGGTGATAGGTCAAGTCATAATCTTTAACATAACATCACGCCCTGTTTCCAAGGGTAGGGCAGAGGTGTACCTATAGTACACCCACATTTTACCAGTTTTGTTTAAGTCCATTTAATAGGGGGCGAGCCGATTGCCAGCAACCGAGCACAAATCCAAACTCATTAAAATATTTAATTTAGGCATTTATAAAAAAAAATGCGAGAGAATCTACTGCCTGTCTTTATACTCCTGTTGCCACAAATTTGAATTCGTTTTCTTTTTATAAATAATTTTGTGTTATCTAATATGACTCCGAACTATCACCCAATTCCGGCTTGACGTCCACTTACGGAGTCCACTTACCGAGAAGTTCCAGCAGGCTCTCGGGAATAGATTCGTTGCCTTGGATCCCACTGATGACGCTGACGAGTCCCTACACCATCTGGTCGAAACGTTGAGAGACGAGGGCATCAAGTTCTGCAAAAAGCAGCGCACTGGCAGGAAATCCAAACTCTCGGATGAGACTCTCAGGCTGTTGGCGAAAAGACGGGAAACCACCCAAGCGACTTCGTCAGATAGGTCAGACCTGAACAAGCGAATTGCGAAGATGGTACGGCGCAACCTTCGGAGCTCCAACACACGCCTCATTGAAGAGGCAACAGAGTGAAACCGAGGGTCCAAAGTATTCACTCAGCAGCTTGGCAGGAGCCACCTGACGAAGCTTAAAATGCACGACGGGAGGACTGTATTGTCGAAGCCGGAGATATTCGCCGAGATAGAGGATTTCTATGGCCGATTATACGCTGCACATGCCCCACGTTCCCAACGAGACGACCACGATTCCAGAGTCACCCTGACACGCCACTATACCGACGAACTGCCAGACATCAATCAAGACGATATTGTGTTAGCTCTGAGACAGCTTAAAAATGGAAAAGCCCCCGGTGAGGACGGCATGACGTCAGAGCTTTTGAAAGCAGAAGGAGCTCGTGTTATACAGGAACTACAGAACCTCTTCAACGCTGTCCTTCACAGTGGGAGAACTCCAAAGGCGTGGAGCAGGAGTTTGGTGGTGCTCTTTTTTAAGAAGGGAGATAAAGCCCTCCTTAAAAACTACAGACCCATCTCACTCCTGAGCCACGTCTATAAGCTGTTTTCACGAATGGTCACGAACCGTCTCGCCAGGAGACTCGACGAGTTCCAGCCACTGGAACAGGCCGGGTTTCACGGAGGATATGGCACCATAGACCACATACACATAGTGAGACAGATTATACAGAAGTCCGAATAGTATAATCAGCCCCTGTGTCTGGCCTTTGTGGATTATGAGAAGGCTTTTGATTCTGTAGAAACCTGGGCTGTTCTGGAATCCTTACAGCGATGCCAAATAGACTGTCGTTATATCGAGGTACTGAGATGTCTTTACGACGCCGCCACCATGAGTGTCCAAGTACAGGACCAGCAGTCCAAACCCATCCAGCTGCGCAGAGGAGTGAGAAAGGGGGATGTTATATCCCCGAAACTGTTCACGAGCGCGTATGGAAGATATGTTTAAGACGCTGGACTGGAAAGGTAAGGGCATTAACATAAACGGCGATTACATCTCACATCAGCGATTCGCTGATGACATAGTTTTAATAGCGGAGTCGTTGGAGGAGCTGAACCAGATGCTGGACGGCCTAGCTTCAGCCTCGCGACGCATCGGTCTCGGCATGAATTTGGATAAAACCAAAGTCATGATCAATGGTCTCATTGATCCGGGACTGGTCGTCGTACATGGCCACCCTCTCGAAATTGTTTCCGAGTACACTTACCTTGGGCAAATTCTGCAGTTAGGTAAAAACAATTTTGAGAGGGAGGCCAAGAGGAGGATCCAGCTAGGCTGGGCATCGTTTGGGAAACTACGCCGAGTCTTCTCGTCATCCATACCGCAATGCTTGAAAACTAAAGTTTTCAATCAGTGCGTCCTACCCGTCATGACCTACGGAGCTGAGACGTGGACACTCACGATAGGGCTGGTCCAACAGTTCAAAGTCGCTCAACGACCTATGGAAAGAGCTATGCTCGGAGTCTCTCTGAAGGATAGAATTCGCAACGAATACATCCGACAGAGAACCAAAGTTATCGACATAGCTCTAAGAATTAGCAAGCTGAAGTGGCAGTGGGCCGGCCATATCTCACGAAGAACCGACAACCGCTAGGGTAAACGAGTTCTTGAGTGGAGACCGCGACTCGGCAAACGTAGTGTAGGACGCCCTCTGGCCAGGTGGGATGACGATCTGCGAAAGACTGCAGGCAGATGCTGGATGCGTCAAGCTGAAGACGGGGCGCTATGGTGCTCATTAGGGGAGGCCTATGTCCAGCAGTGGACTAAAATAGGCTGATGATGTCCACTTACGGTACATCCTGTATATCAAAAAGTTGCATAACCGTGCACGGTAGCTATATTATTACAGCTACAATCGCTGCAGTCACTTCGAGGATGCATGACCATTAATTACATAGGTAGTCAAGAACCCTCCGTGCCTAGGATAGTAAGCTAAACCATAAGTACCGGCTTTAATACGTAGATCTTTGACAGTCAATAAGGGTGCTTTGGGAAAAAGCTAGGCAGTTTGACAGTGCTGCCTTCAGCCCTGTTGTCATCATAAAAGCTCGGCAGATTGACAGTTTAGCCTTTAGCCCTGTTGTCATCATAAAAGCTAGACAGATTGACAGTTTAGCCTTTAGCCCTGTTGTCATCATACAAGCTAGGCAGATTGAAAGTTTAGCCTTTAGCCCTGTTGTCATCATAAAAGCTAGACAGATTGACAGTTTAGCCTTTAGCCCTGTTGTCATCATAAAAGCTAGACAGATTGACAGTTTAGCCTTTAGCCCTGTTGTCATCATAAAAGCTAGACAGATTGACAGTTTAGCCTTTAGCCCTGTTGTCATCATAAAAGCTAGACAGATTGACAGTTTAGCCTTTAGCCCTGTTGTCATCATACAAGCTAGGCAGATTGACAGTTTAGTCTTTAGCCCTGTTGTCATCATACAAGCTAGGCAGATTGACAGTTTAGTCTTTAGACAGGGGTTTTCATCATAAAAGCTAGGCAGATTGACGCTTTAGCCCTGTTGTCATCATAAAAAAAAACAACAACGCGCCAACCCATACAAACACTGACGCTAAGAGATCAATAGGGTAAATAGGGTAACCGTCATTCTTCTCGAATTTCTCGAAAAATAATAAGGGAACCATAATTCCCATTTAACTTCGAACGCCCCGTCCCTTTGACTATTGACCTAAAAATCTTTTATTACAACACTGTGAGAATATTATAAGATTAATGCGGGGTCTTATCTCTTAAGTAAGGTACAAAAAATATTGTTAAAAAAGTAGGTATATGGAGTTGATCCGTGGTGTTCCGTGGTTAATAATTATGAAAGGAGATGGATAATGCTCTCATACAAGTTTGGCCCAGCACGGATATAAATAAAACAATATATGATATCGAGGCATTTTTTATATTTAATAGTCCTGTTAATATTTTATTACTCCAGAACTCGGTGGTATCGAGATTTAAGACATTTAAGGTTTATAATTTGTTATGACATTTTGACGTCTAATACAGCTTTTACATTGTCGTGATAGTCTAGAGGTTAAGGCCTCATTCCTCATGCACGCGGTTGTGGGTTCAATTCTTGGCAAAGTACCAGTGTGACTTTTTCCAATTCATATTTACTTTCTAAGTTTACTGACATCGGTGAATGGTAACCATTCCGAGGAAACCTGGACTTATAGTTAATATATATCTGTAATCGCCAATCTGCCTTGAGGAAGCGTGCAATACTCGTGCCTTCTCTGTACGAACGAGTAGCCCTGCAGTGGGTGAGACTGTAGGCTGGTATTTTTATTATTTATAATTAACTTTAAATCATATTTAACTACCTGTGTTTAATCTATAGGTATCATAAACTGGTCCTGTGCTTCTCGCATACAGCAAATTCCCACGAGGGTCCTATCTATGTCTAGCTGTGGACTTCTTTGGCAGAATGATGATGATGACTATTATTTCAATTCGTTTGTTAGAACGGAATATATGAATAAGGGTGGTGATCAATGATCGTGCCTTCTTTGTATGAGGAGATGCCTTTTCCCTGAAGTGGACAAGCATAGGCTGATATTACTATTTTAATTAAACATTATCTTGGAACGATGATATTTTCTTATTGTTGTTGACTGTCGTCATTGACGTTGTTTGGCTGCATAGGTACTGGAGACTGCGCTCTGTAAGCTCGTTTTCAACATGGGTAGCAAATAGAAAAAGTTTAAAATGTATCATTTCATAACATAATAATTGTATAAAAATATTTAAGCACTTACATAATACAACCAAACATATTTCATACTAACTTGTTGAGGAAAAACTCCATTCAGATACATCATGAATGTGCTATTGCTTTCAGGGTTACGTGTCAGTGTGTAAAAAACGAACACATATCAGGGATCATTCAGAGTTTACACACATATGACTATAACTAACACTAGGCTATGGTGTACCACTTGTACCCGAGTTTTATGTATGCCTAGCCATTAACCAACAAGAATTGCACACAATCACGATAAGACGCAGTGACATAACATAAAAATAAAAACCTTCATAAGTATAAACAAATACACCCTACACCCTTATAAGACATGTTAAAGACGTTACTGAAAATATTAAAAGTCTCCAATCGCAGAGTCATCCACTGTATTCTATCAGATTGAATTTTATGCGAATCCAACAAATGGCTCCTTAAGCAAAGCGTTGCTATACAACAGTTAGTGCAGCGTCAGTTCTTCTTTAGAAATAGGGTAGAAATCTGTTGTTCATAATCGCGTACCCAAGGTAAATTGAAATAAAAAAGTCTGTGAGCGCCGGGGTTGGTCGGGAGAGCAGTAACAATAGATATAAAGCCAAAGGCTGTCGTAACATCACAAGAAACCACAAGCGATGCGAGCCACAAAAACCTATACACCAATAAATTGGCTACACACGAATGACATAAACTGTCATGTCAATACATGTCATGTCTTGACTTCGTCAAGACAATCGACATACCCCGTAACACACGTACCTACCTTCTTTGTATCCAAACATACATAAACTCACTGCTTCTCCCATGGGGGTAGGCAGAAACTACAAAACTCCTCCTACTACGAAGGGTACTTACGTACTCCTTTTGCTTTGTTTCATACATCTAGTCGTACAGGAGCGTCGTCACAAAAGGTGTCAAATAAATAGTATAATTATTAGGTAAAGCGTGGCGTTTGTTTAATTTATCAGAAAGTTTATCGTAAACGTCACAAAAATATGTCAAAATATAATTTAAATAACCTTACCATAATAATACGAGTACAATAATTTGTCCTGCGCTGAATATCTGTTTGTAAATAACTAACTAACTTGATAATTAATGATGTTATGTTATATTGAATTTCTCACTTTTTTTACCGGAGTCTGGATTTGTGCCAGGTTGATGGCAATATATTACATGGAGCTTACACACAACTGGCGAAATGCGGGTGTACTATATGTATACCTCTGCCTTACCCTTCAGGGATTACAGGCGTGGTGTTATGTAAAAATACAATTGTGATACCCAAATAAAGATGAAACAAACCAATCAAGCAATTTCTTTTAAACAGTTTCCGCTTTTATAACAAGTTGCCAAAGTCGGTTACAGAACTTAGTGATGGAAAGTTCAAAACCTACATCAAAAAAGCATATTATAAGATTAAAGACTATGTTGAAGACAAGGAAGATTGGCAAAAATTCTTACCGCACATGTGTTTTCCCTGGTACCTATTTATCGGATGGATGTGTAGATAGGATGTGTATATTGAACCAATCACTATAACGAAATGTGCGTTATTTTGTAAAAAAAAAATATCCCTTTGTGCATACCAATCTAAAAAAAAGAAGGTAGTGTTTCAACTACTTTGGCGAACCAATTAATCCATTGAATTTTATTTATAGAGATAAATAAATTATGTATTCTACTTTTAGTTCCGTTATCACTAAACACGCATAAAAATATTTATTTTTATAACTCTGTTATCTAAATTACAAGTAAATACATGTCGTTGCGAACAACAAATATGTACTAATTGCCATTTTATTTCAAAGAATTGCAACATTAGTAACTCACGGACGGAAATCAAAATACAACAAACAAAATAATACTCTTTTAAATTGATGATTTCCCACTGATTTATGCGGAGAAATGAAAGCCATGATGAAAATTCAAATATCATAGGTTTTTTTTTGTAATATTATTAAGTCTATGGCCGTGCTGGGCCAAATAAAATCCATGTATTAAGTAAAACTCCTTTGAAAGATTTATTAGGACAATAATTTTGTATACCAGTTTCTAAAATCTGGCAGCAGTTTTGTTGGATGTTTTAATTCAGGTTAAAAATTATGGAGGCTGTGGCAACACCCGCCCCTTCCGCCTGTGACACTGGTCCAATACAGACGTTAATTTTACCAGTCCGCCTTTTATTATACATCTTCCCCGGCACCAACGTACCAGCACCTCATCAGCACCCACCATCATCATTACACCGCTGCACATTGGTCCTTCGCGGAGAACAACGGTGCTGCGGAAGAGGCAAGCAAGAGGATTGGCAGGTATTTTTTTCCGGCCGTGTCACAGCCATCTTGGTTGGCCAAGCAACGCTAGCGGGCTCTGGGTAGCTCTTGGCTTGGTCGTCGCAACACAATCGCAAGCGATTCGACAACCCAAGCAGAAGTTGTAAGGAAGAGGAAAAGCCAATTCATCAATTATTCATCGATCGCCTAGCTGCCGTCGTCCCCGGGGTAACCTCTGCAGGTGTGAACCTAGCACAACAGGTATTCCGCAAGAAAAAGGGTACGCATCACATCTGCACGCCTCGCAAATATCGCAATATTCATGGCATAATATATTCAAGTTCACGGCGGCTGGAACGCGCAATCCACGCACGCCCCGTGCGCAACAGAAACAGAATCGTACGAGCGCAAGAGAGACAGCAAGTGACGCCAATAATTCACCGAGCTGCTTGGTGACCGCGTCGGCGCGTCCACCATTTTGCGGCATTTGATTTGATCATCGATTTGTCCACAAAATCAGTCCCCGCGCATCGTATAGTAATAGTGAGATACGTGCTACAGTGGTTTAGCAATAAGTTAAAGTTTAAGTTGCATCTAGTGGCACTCCACAAGTGCGATAATATTATAATGGAAGACGAACTAAAACATCCAATAAGTTTGTATGATGTTATGTGGTAGTGAAATAATTGTCGTTTGAGGCTTTTTAATATTAGGTCATTACTTCTGAAGTTGCTGTTTTACAATACTGGCCATTTGAAACGTAATTTATGTATGGCTGGCAATAGATTCTAAATTCAAATGTTATTCCATCTTTTTTTCAATAAATTAAAATTTTATTTAACATAATATGAAATTCTGTTTTCAAATTCATTCATTTGCTTATTTCTTAGTGTTTTGTTTTCACTACATTTGTACCTTTTTCATCAATACACGGACACTATCAAAATACGAGTAAATATGGAATTCGAGTTCCTTCGTGGTAGCAATGCCGCACAAACGGCTCGCAATATTAATTACGTCTTCGGAGTGAACACTACAAACGAACTCACGACTCGTTTTTAGTTTAACAGCTTTTGACACGGAAATTTTGATTTAAAAAATGGACCCCGTGGTCGCCCAAAACTATTGTCAACAACGACGAATTAAAGGCAATAGTGGAAGCTAACAAAACTCAATTTACGGCTGAGTTAGTAGGAGCTTTCAACGTTAGCATCAAAACAATATTGGTACATCTGCGTCAAATTGGCAAGGTAATAAACTTGATAGGGTGGTGTCGCATGAACTGAATGATCGTTAGCGCAGCTAACGAGCTGCGGTGTGCCTTGCTTTGCTTAATACACACAGAAACGAAGAGATTTTGAACCGGATTGTCTTCTTCTTGGTCGCTTACTTCATTACTGAAGGTCGTGTCCCTGAAAGGCCTTCGTAGCTTTATTTAAGATGTTCTTCCACTTCGTTCGGTTCTCAGCTTCTCTCAGGGCGGTCGTGACAGAGAGTCCCGTGAGGGCGGTTACTTGGTCTGTCCAACGATTAGGTGACCGGCCGCGAGGTCTTTTCCCATCTACCTTGCCCATTACCACCAACTTTTCAAGGTTATCTGGTTCCCGACGGGCAATGTGACCAAAGTAACCGAGAATCCTTTGGTAACAGATCGTGGATTGCCACTTGCGATGAAAAATGGATTCTTTTTGATAATCGTAAGCGGTCATGGTGATGGTTGTTAGACTCTGGTTCAGCGCCTAGGCAATGCTCCAAACGAAAACTTACCCCTAAAAAGGTCATATTCACTGTTTGGTGGTCTAGTGGTGGTATGATTCATCACAGCTTCTTACCAAATGACGCCAGCATTACTGCGGATGTGTACTGTGAGGAACTGGACACAATGATGTAGAAGCTCGCAAATCTCCTTCCAGCCTTGGTTAATCGCTCATCGCCGCTGCTCCTACACGACAACGCTCGACCTCATACGGCACAACAGACTGTCTCGAAGCTACAAGAGCTAGGTTTGGAAGTTTTGCGTCATCCACCGTACTCACCAGACCTTGCACTGACAGACTTTTACTTTTCCTTAATTTGGACAACTTCTCGGCAGGAAAAAAAAATTAATACCCGAGAGGCAGTACAAAATGTCTTTGAAGAGTTTGTTGCTTTCCGTACACCGGACTTCTTTAAGAAGGGCATTGAAAAATTACCACTGCGCTGTCAGAGATGCATCGATAGCCCGGGTGCATATTTAATTGATATAAACTAAAAATATTTATATAAAATAACCTTAATTTTCTGTATATTAAACGGCAATTTCATAGACGAATTATGAATTCTTGAATTTTATAAAACCTAAGGACCACGATGAACATGTTATGACTAAAACTACTAGTGATTGCAGAAGGTCAATGTTTAAATTCAATCTTTTAGTATTGTATAATTTCAAAACACATTTGTGAGCACTATGTACCAGCTACCATTTACTGGGTACGTGATTCATTGACTTGAATGTGCCCGGGCTGAGATTATGTCACGCTCACTCAAATGTCTCGCTGGTGGTGACGTGTGTGTTGGATCATTATGTTCCCTTCAAAATGGCTGATCCATACGTCATGTTCGTGAACGGGCGCCGTCAGTGGGGACTGGTCGTCTCTTGGCTGCCACGGCTTATTTTAATTTCCGAATTGTATATTTTTTTGCTTTGTATGTTTTACATTATGGACGCCTTTAACGTGCACATCTATCTATATCGTTCTCATATGTATAATTTCAACATGACTGATGTAACTAATCTGATAAAACTTTCTGTACGATATTAATTAAAGGGTTTCATGTCCTTTCTTCTCCATAGGCACCTACTACGCTTTGGAATGGGCAACTTCATCTTTCTCACTGACTGACCCCTTGACAATTCATAAAGTGCCTATAATTGGTTTATTTGTAATAAATACTTTGATTTTGAATGTCAAGTTTGATCCGTTTCCCAACTCAATATTCTACCATGAAAATTTGCACATCCCAATTTATTTCGGCTCGTCTTACTGTATCCTCTTACTCCTTGTGTTGTGTGTTTATGCAAATCCCAGCGAGTTATATAAATGTTTGTGACATCAGAAGGTATGTAAGAAGTTGTTACGATTCGGAAACATGAGGAATGTTTGAGAGAATTTGTTATATTGCTAAGTGAATCATTATGGTAGTTTAGACGTAAATAGGGTTATGTGCATTTCCGTTTTATATAAGAATCGGGTGATGATGGAAGAAGAGACTTTATGGACGAGATATCTGACTTTTCTCATCTGGTGAAAGAACAGGTAGCAATTTTAAGTTTTATATTTCATCGTCTCTTGAGCTTTTTCTAAGCGATTATGAGTATAAGTAGGTATACTACAATTTAGGTATATACAAAATTGACCGCCTTTTTTTTTCTTGTTGGGAATACTTTGGCCCTTTGATGCTGTTAGGTCAAATAAATAAATATTTAAGAAAAATATATATTTTGTCATTGGAACCAAGAGAACATAAGGATTTTTGGACCACAAAAACGGGAACTGATGAATCAACATCTCTTTTAGGTACAAATGGATCATCCTTCCATGAACGAATCTATTCTTATAATAAATATGAAAACTTTTCACAAGAACAACCAGTTGGATTTAAGTTGTTTTTTTTTACATTTGATAGCCCAATTATCGAAGAAGGCTGTTAAAAACATCAAAAGAAGAACGCTAAGCGAAAACAAAGAAATAGCGCGGACTGGCGATACGATGCGACGGCGTGGGTCGAGAGAACAAGAAATTTCACAGAAGCAGCAGCAGATGGTAAAATACCGTTGCCAAAAATAGATTACTTCGCAGTATTCAGAAACCACAGAGTTTCACGACTGTATAATATTGAGCAGACAGCTTATGCGTATAGTTACGATTATTTTGACCTCAACTTTATCTAAAAGGCGTGAAAATGAATTTTATATAGAAAAACAACTGTGTTTATATTGGACTATCTTATAGCTCCAGATAGTGATGTATGAATTCATTAAAACATTTAATCGAATTATTTAAATTTGTTTCTCATGGTTATTGGATAACGCTGTCTATTACTGGGCTAGACGAACTACTATGTATAATTGTATTATTGATATATATATAATTACATTGGTTTATTGAGACGATCACATGTCGAAATGCGACACTGCAATAAAATAAAATCAGAAAAAAATAATTATACATTCTTGAAAAAAAAAACAGATTTTATTTAATTGCTTTGTCGCATTTCCAACTCTCAACAAAATATCGTAGGACCGAACTATTTCTATGTGACAAAAGGGGATTAATCAACAGACTTATCTCGCACCGTAACTATTACTGCTCTCTGATCATCAGTCTTTATTTCCATTAAAAAAACTTCATTTCTGGAGGAAAGGTACTCTAAGTACATCTTCTTAAATAAATACAACTTTTAAGAAATATACAAATTCGTAAATGAATCCATGAATTCTTTGCACGAATAGTGCTTCAAAATAATTACCTTTTTCATAAACATCTGAAGTGCAAAGCAGGAAATGGCCGCTAGGCTATAAACCTGAACAAAAATATTGCTTCCCCAAATGAAAATTGTTGGAAAATTTGTTAACGGTTAATTAAATACCGGATTTTGTTTTAAATCAGTGCTTTTCAGTGGGGAAGTGATAAACTGTTGGCACTTGTGGTTGGTTAGATAAAAAGGTATCATCAATTTGATTGTTTTGACGAGCTGTGGTGGCCCAGTGGTAACGGCTTGGGAGTTGTAGATCGTGGGTTCGAGCTGCAGCAGGTGCTTTACTTTGTGTAATGTCAACCACAGCCCTCAAAAACGTAGAGGAAACCGGCATGTAATATAACCAAAAAAATCGAAAACGTGATATTTCTCAACGTACTAGGCCCGCGTGGTGAATTACGGTCCATTCCTCTCACAGAGAGGACGCCTGTGTCCTAGCAGTGGGAATTTTATAAGCTGATTATGATATCTATATTATTGATAATCTACATCTGTATCTGTCCTTGACAACATAGTGGGCCCTATCAGAATACCAGATCTGTGACACTTTTCCACTTAAGTTTGAGTGCGTGTGTAAGTACGTCGATTGTCTGATTGTCTGATTTTAACATAAAAATGTTAAGCATACTGCACTTCAAAAAGTAAAAAGGCTCAGTTGGCTCTCTTCGCCGACGACACTGTCGTTTACTATACCGGTCACTGTCCCAACGCTATAGCTCGTACTCTCCAAACCTCCGCAAACGTCTTAGGCGCTTGGTTCCGGAAATGGAGAATCGAGGTCAACCCCGATAAGAGTCAGGCGGTTCTCTTCTCGAGACGTCGTCGATTCCCTCCCCCACTTCCCAGCCCGATCACTATGTATGGTAAGCCGATCCCCTGGGAGAAGCAAGCCAAATACCTAGGCGTGATCCTCGATGAAAACCTTACCTTTAAGGCTCATATTAAGGCGGTTCGCGCGCGCGCCTCCTTCGCTCTTAGCAGGCTCCACTTCGTACTGACAGCCCGTAGTAAACTGTCCCTTAAATGCAAGCTCCGCATTTACACCGCAGTCATCCGTCCCATCATGACCTATGCCTGCGTTGCATTTGCGCACGCTCACCCACGTCATCTCCATAAGATGCAGACCCTCCAAAACCGTTTCCTCAGAAGGGTTACGGGTGCCCCTTACTATGTCCGAAACATAGATCTTCACGTCGACCTTAAAATGCCAACCATAAAGCAGTTCATGAAACGCTTAACTAAGCGTTTCTTCGACTGTGGCATCAAACATTCTAACCCCCTGATTACAGCGGCCGCCCGCTACACTCCCTCTCGCATTAGTAGTATTCGCCGACCAAGGCATACTTTCACACTAGAAAGTCATGTACAATTCACACGTCTTGTCGAGTGAATCGAAGTTGAATCGGTGAATTGAAGTTGTGAAGGTCTACCTAGGGCAAGTCATCCAGCTCGGTACACACAACTTTGAGAAAACCCGACAGAAGGATCCAGTCGGGTTGGACAGTGTTTGGAAAACTTTTGTGAAGTCTTCTCGTCGAGTGGAGACCGCGAATCAGCAATCGTAGTGTGGGATTCCCCCCAACTGGATGGACCGACGACCTTAACAAATAGGCAAGGACATATTGGATGCGCAAGGCGGACGACAGGATTGCCAGCATTGGACTGCGATAGGCTGAGTTGGTAGATCACGTTAGAAGTAGGCAACATCTCTATATCTTAAAGGTGTAGCTCTTTATCTAAAGTAATGGTTAGTTGGTCGTTCTATCAAGGGAATGTCAAGGCAAAAGGCAAAGTTATTTATTCACAAGCAATACGAGCACCGAAGATTTAAACTGGATTATAACATTAATTATTTTAGATGTTTTCTAGGACACACAAGGTTTCTCTTATTTTTTTTCATACAAGTTATTCCAACCAAAAAATCACATTACTAGCATACACACTAATTTTTTTAAATAATGGTTTAAATCGTTTCGAGTTCGATGATCGAGTTCATGGCTTTTGGTTCCAGAACGATCTAAATTTAACCGCGTTTGAACATTTTCTACGCCGGGGAGTCTAGAATCATATTATGATGAATTCATTGTTATAGTTTGCGCCCGGGTTATTTTGTCTTCAGGGCCATAGTTTTGTAATATGAACCACACTTCTATTAACTAAAACTTTTGTTTAATATTGCAGTGTCAAACACACATACCTAAACAATTATTGTCACATAAATGTTCGCAAAATGTTTAGTATATTATAAACGGTCTTTGTTGAGTCAAACAGGTTACATAATATTTGTTCAACTCAGAACACTGCAAGTGATTGTGTGCAAACAATTATTAGAGCGTGTCGTGTTTAAAGAGCTGTATAGCCTGTATCAGTAAATTGTGAAATTTAAGGGTTTGGACCATAAAACTGAACAAGTTGTTGAATTTTGTTAGTTATAATTAAATATTAACATTCTGTGTTAAGTCTGATTTTATATTTTAGTTTGATAACTACTACATAGGTAGGTACACATAATTCTATAATTCTTTAGTCTTACTTCAGATTGTGTTTTTTTTAAATAGAGTTTAGTGTTGCTTTGTATTGTTAACGTTCAGATATTTAAGTAGTAGCCGTAAGTTGATTTTTCAATCTACTTGCAGTGTGGTTGTAAACCATTATTGTATTGGGGTCACCCTGTTAAGATAGTGTGTGTAAATTTAAATTAATTAAATTAAAATAAACTTTCTCCAAACCTTTCATCGTAATCGCGAAAAAGTAATCAATTGTACCATACATTTGGGTCGAGTACCTAGCTATTAAAGTTTTGTGTAGACCCTTAAACATGACTAAAGCTTTGATGTTAACGTCTCCAGGACGGTTTTAAAAGTTTGAAATGTCAAACAGTCCGAATGTAGATCTTCTGAAATTTTAGGAATGATTACCTATTTATGTGGGCCGTTTTTGATCGTGTTTTGAGATTATTTGGACTTTAAGCTGTATAAGTGTCCACCTAAACTGAAGCTTCAAATCAGTATCATAACTGCCTATAATGTTTAGGAAAAAACCTTCTCTCCCAATTCTTGCATTGATGCAAATATGTGTAAAATTAGGTATAGCAGCAAAACAGATGAGCTTTTAAACCCTGTAAAAGTTAAAAACATCGCTTAAAAATCAATTTATCACTCCACCAAAATCCAAATTTAAATTTATATCTCACTCCAATTTGCACACAAACTGCCCTGAACTCGGGAAACGTCATATAAGTCTGGTATTACTGTCATATAAACGTCATATTAATGCTGCGGTTTAGCGGGTAATGGCGGCAAGTCCGCTGTCCTTTGAGGTACATTACCATAATCTGTCGGGGAGATGGAGTGCCACATATATTTAGAGGTCCATGTGCTGCAAGTTACTGGTTTTAATTGGATGTGTGATTAGATTAGATGTGGAGTATGTTGAACGGGAATACAATGTAAACGTACCTCTTGTTACTGACTGGCACCTTCATCGAGATTGCTAAGATCATCACAAGTGTGAATGGATGTATGCTTCAGGTGTACACTTTTTGGTATTATTGTTGTTCGATTTGTCGACTCAGTTCAGGGTTTACTGATATGAGCACATAGACAATAAAAAAAAAAACATCGTCTGCATTCTTCAAATGGATGGAGGCAGAGGTGTGTGGCCTTTTGAAGTTCTTTATAACTTGCCAGATAAAACTTAACTTTTTCGAAAAAAACACTAAACTGTACTGACTTCACTAGACAGTCGACAGCGTTCCAACTCTCCAAACTCGTTCTTTACGCCAACTCTTCTCACATAAATCGTCGCATTACGATTCTCAACACAGTTGCTATGATCCGTGATTCCACGTTCGAATATCATTTGAAATCCATCCAAATTCCGTAGTACACGGCTTTGCACAGTTTAATCCAGAAAGTTTCTGACGAAACAAATTTAATTTGCACAAGTTAAATTCCTCCGGTTTAAAGTGTCGTTCAGCACAAAATTATGACTTTTAATAGTCTGATTTTGGTGTTCCCCGGAGCTTATAGCGAAAGCTGTTGCAGAGCGAAATAAGCAAAAAGTAGTAAGCAAGAAGATTATGTAAGAATCGTAGCCGGTGGCGTTCTGTAGTTTCTGCCTAGCCCATGGTAAAATGCCATGCCCATGCCCATGGTAAGTCTAAATACGGTCTAAAATAACATCACGACTGTAATCCCAGACGGGGCAAAGCATGTATTTCAAATAAGCACTTAAAAGTCACTTTTAAACGTCAACATTTACATTAAAATAGAATTGCTTCTAGGCGTCCCTTCCAAAAGGTAGTTTCGTATGGAGAATAAGGGGCAAGAAACTCCACCGTTACTCTTATAAAATGTTTAACAATATTTTGTATACATTGTTTTTTATATGTGAAGACGATCCACCAAGACTGAAAATAAACTACACCACAAAAGTTCCTTGTATTAATTTTAAAGCAAAGCAAAGACAGATAAATCAATCACAACATTGTAAAAGTATATGATGTTCTTAAAATGGTACTCGTAACTACGAATAAGAGTTAAGTAAAATTAACAAATTATACATTTCAATAAGCAAGCAGTTCGATTTTTTCTAGCATCTAGATTGTCCTATGGAGCAGGACCAGCATGTTTCCAAGCATTCTTTTCTAGGATATAATCCTCTAATTCGTAATATGCTTGTTTATAAAGTGTACTTTAGTTACTAGTACACCCACATTTTGCCAGTTATGTCTAAGTCCCATGTAATAGGGTCGAGCCTATTGCCATCAATTGGGCGCAAATCCAGACTCCGGGCTGCTACTGAGAAATTCTAGACAGAACAACCCATAGAGATATATAAGCGGTTTTCATAATCAAAACTTCATTGTCGCTTTTGATACAGGGTGCATATGAATGTATCGAATAGTATACATTTATTTATTTTGTTTTATTTAACGCTAGCACGCTGTTGCCAGTTACGCGTGAAGGTCGGAAAGTATCCCACGGGAACGTACTATCAGGTTAATAGTATCCTATCACCTATGTTCTAATTCAGGTCATCATTTATGCCAAATTTCATTTAAATCCGTTGCGTTGTGACGTATGATTGACACTCAACTACAAACATACATACTTTCACATGTAGGTATAATATTACGAGTAGTAGAATTTTTTATAGTATGTTATGTGTGTTACCGTACCTCTTCAGATATTTAAAAGTAAAGAATTAGTATTCCCGTTTTCACGAGCGTTTTATTTTAAAGTTCGGACTATCTAAATTTAAATTATATTTCATTAACTAATCGAAATGTCTAGGTACCCACATTTATGTTTCCATGTCAACCGTAATAATAAAGAAGGTTAAGTGTTTGATTCAAGTCGCTCTCTAGCTCTAGCTCTGGCTTTTTGTAAAATCAGTTGAAGGAATCAAAACACTTAATTTTCTCCTTAACGTATTTCTCAGATTGAAAACAGGGATAGAAACACGAGCTGTCTTACATTGTATATTTATATATACATAAATATACAATGTAAGACAGCTCGTGTTTGTGCGAAATTTCTTTTACAAAAGTCTCATAGAAAACTGTAAATATTTGGATCAGAAAACGATCCATGATGCCAATCTGTGTGGTACTTACAAATTGATTCGATTATTTGAACACTGAAACTCAAAATTCCAATTTTAAATCACCTAAAAGATATTTTTCATTTGAAAATTCGGGTTAATTTTATAACATCAATTTTCGTCGATGATTTTTCAATTGCAATTT
This sequence comes from Dasypolia templi, assembly GCA_963555695.1. Taxonomy (NCBI): domain Eukaryota; kingdom Metazoa; phylum Arthropoda; class Insecta; order Lepidoptera; family Noctuidae; genus Dasypolia; species Dasypolia templi. The sequence goes on from OY743145.1 coordinate 3,614,237, forward strand.
AATAATGTTACTGAAATAATAATTTTTGTAAAAATTTGTGAGATATCAAAATGAAATACAGATAAATAATGTGCTACTTTGTTATTGAGTGATTGCGTAAGAATTTAACCTGAGCGGGTTTATACATTCATCAGATACTTCTAGAACAAACCATAGACAGACCTGCGGGATAATTGCGTTACAATGTTAACAATGGCTTTTAGTTTGACAGTTCAACAACATTCATTGCGTTTATGTTGTTGAGCAGACAAATTTGAACATATTTAATGAAGCAATGGATTAGCAATGTTCTTTAAAATGATTCAGATTATGATTGATTGTGTGTTACGAAATTAAAGCGAGAATGTAGGTACATTATGTGTGCAGGACGCCCACTTACATGTATGTAGGATCAGAGTAGCTTTAAGTGTGTAATCATAATTTAAGTATCTTATAGTGAAACTAATGTAAGTAGACATGTAGCAATTCAGGTATATTGTATATAGCACTTGTGAAACAAATAGCCTTAAATCACTACTTGCGCCCCTGTAAGCGAAAATATATTAAGAGCATTTTGAATGTTTGAGCATTCGCAGTTCAGCACAGTAAAATAGTTTGATCAAGTAATAAATAGTCTTCAAGTGTACCAGGATTCTTATTTGAACCGACTGAATATCCTCCAACCCAGCGTGTACACAAGTGGATTATCACAGACTCCAAACATTATGTTAAAGCTCTATCTGCTTATTGAAATGGTTTATCTAAGACACGATTACGCGGAGAAGCATTATGAGGAAACCTAGACATACTTATTGCTTTGTCTCTAACAAACATTCAGTAAAGTATCAAACAATGCTAATTCCACCTCTGGACGAAAAAATAGGTTTTTGCCTTACAGTAGGAGAGTCATAGACTCGCCTCCTATCACATGAGACTTTAACATAACTGGAAAAAGTGGGTGTACCTTGTAAACCTCTGCCTTACTGTAATCTTGATATACTAATCTTTTCTATTTTTCTTTATCAGAGGGACCAGCGGCATCGACATTGACCTGCGAAGGGTGGACATCGACCAGTGCCCCATAAGATCTGGCTCAACTCAGCTGAACATCTTCGCAGGAACTGACAAATGCAAGAAGAAAACCACAGAAGTGAGTTTCATTTGTTTTTATGAGGAATTCTGCTCAGCCGCCTTACGGATATTGGTTAACATGTTTAAAACTCTTTAGAAGACGTTACAGAAAATATCTTGAAAAGCAATTTGCTTCACGAGACGTAGTCTATGATTCCCTGAATTCGAATTTTTAATTTGTCAAAGCTTATTGTATTAATTATTCTTATATATTGACGAATTCATGTCCCTATTTAAGTGGAGCTTTTATAGTATTCTTCTCATTAATGCTTCGAAACTTTCATGCTTGCAAACCATATTTTGGAGACACTGAAGTTCGTCTCAAAGTTTGATGAATCCTTTCAAGACGAAGAGATCTTCATAGGTACCAAGAATTAAAGATTAAAGTATTGTGTTACTAATTTGAAAAGACAAAATTATTCTTAACGTTAAAAGGTCAATCGGTAAAGGGTCTTCTATTCGAACATAGCTTCAAGTTTTAGCAAATTCAAAATTATGAACTAATTCTAATAGTTTTCAATCAATAAAATAAATATCAAAAGACCACTATAGTCAGTGAAAGTAAACCTTGGAAAAAAGGACTCTCGAAAAAAGAGAGTTCTCTTGGAAAACATCTTTGGCCCTCTACTTTCTTTAACATTTTACTATAATTTCTTACAATAAATTGTCAGTTACCACACTGTTTTCAGTAGGCACTAGGCAGTAGGCTTTATATAGACTAACCATATCAAGTTAAGGCTTCGCATATGTGCTTTTATTACAACCTAAGCTCAAATTCTGTTGTACCCGTTCATTACATTAACCCAACCCTACATAAAGGCTTCTTTTCGTGGGTCACTCTAACAAGACCTGAAACACTTTCAACGAAATCGTCCAAGTTGGGGGTCGAGACCGCTCCGCAAAAGCAACTACCCTACTTACCCGTTGTTTATAAAGTTTCAATCATTTTGGGTCTTGCCAACTATTCTGTTTCTAGGTGTAGATTTTTTTAAAGAAACATACCGATTAAGTGTTGATTGAGAAGTTGTTCGGAATAGCTGTTGTGGTAGTTATAACAGTATTGTCAATAGTTCTGTTCATATCTTAATACAGATATGAACAAAACTTGCCTATTATACAGAACATAATATGGCCTATTATAAGAATAATATTTTAATGACAACACATTTTTTTTTGATCCTGCAACCAGGCTCAAGCAAATAGGTAGTTCGTTAAGATGCCAATGTTTTTATGATAAACTTGCTAGCCACATTCAAGAACTAAGCCTTAATAAATTCAAATCGTTTATAAAGCACAAACTATGCCAGAAGCCTTCTAAACTGTTTAGACTATATTGAGGACAAAAACGCTCGGGATTGATCTGCTCCAGTAAGGTTACCCAGTGAATCTTGTTTATATTTTCTATTGCCAACTATTTAATTTTATAAAAACCTACCATTTATGAAAACCATACTATGACATGAATATTTACTTTGTAAAATATAACATTAATGTGATTGTGCGGACTATTGTCGGTCATTGTATTTTTTTTTGTCAGTTAATTTTTATGATGGTCTGGCAGTTTGAGTATATGCGGGCTACCCAAATGTCTGCACCTCTGAAATGTTTGTCTAATCGATGAGCTCCTTAAGTTCTGAGTTAAGCTGCACGATGACAAGCTGCGTGGTTCTTTGTTCAAAATAAAATTTCAGACACCAATCTACAATGGTCATCACATGATCTGGCCAAGATTATGTCTGGACTTTAAAAGAGTGTCTGACCTCTGAGTTTCTGTCCGCCTTTCTTCTCAGATTGTAAACGCCGACCTAGTTTTTAAAATTTGTGTTTGTATAAACATACTTACGGAAATAAAATCATCATTTAATCTTACTTCAGCTACGTTTTTATGAAGTAATGCATCCCTTATTCGTAATGGAACAGTGATGGCTTTAGAACTTCAAGTACGGCTTCGAATAATGCTAACATAAACACCCACTAAGAGAAGAGGATTATGTTAAGACGATGAGCAGCAGTATTTTCTTTGTACGGAAATATTAACTAACTTAATTATGGAACAAACTTGGTAATTGCCTGTATTTTGCTACACCCACAAATGGAACATTCTATGATCCAAACAAGGGACACAAAGATATGTCATTATAAAGGTCTTTGCTATTTTAGTTTCTAAAGCCTCATTTAGACGAAACATGTAGTATGGGCAAACTAGTTTAACATATAATCAAATTAAAGGAAAAAATCTCTTTCATTGGCTAGATACTGTTTGGATAGTGCGCCTTTTATTGTTGCTTTAAATTTTGGTATGTAATTTCTTTAATTAAGAGGGCCCTTCCCGGTCCGTATATCGTCATCGTGAGCATAATTGAAAAGCTTATTTCATCCAACGGAATGTTTCAAAAAGAAGCAAGAGTGAGAACGCGAAAACATCGAACGAAATTTGGCGCCCGCATATTTCACATAACTTGTTCCATGAAATACGTGTTTTCGAAAAAGCCTTATACTCCATTTATTATAAAATTATAAAAAAAAGAGGCTCGCAGAAGCAGGAGTACGAAACTTTTTTTTTTTCAAGTTATGTTCAAACAATTTTAATAAATTATGATATATTTTTCAGACTGCAAATGAGGTCCATTGTGTTAGTAGCAATCTTATTTAGCCAATGTGAGTGTACTTAATAAATAAAAAAGATCTTGTTCGAACGGCGAACACACACAAAAGCGGACTATCTGCCGGGGCGGTTATCGAATGCAGAATGATGTTGGGACCGCCACGCAATCTGCGAAGTAACGAGGCAGATCTCTTGCCCCATACCACATAAAGGCTGTCAGTGCGCGCGTCAGCAAACATCGCCTACGCACTGCAGAATCTTGGCAGTCGTAACAGCACCCTGAAAGCATTGTTATTTTGGATACGCAGAGCATTGCAAGCCCTTTGGGTATATCTGAACCACAGTGCCCCCGAGTACTTGTGCAAAACGCCTTCAAATGGGCTATTTTAACTGCGACTGTACATCGAGAGAAAATAAATTTAATAATGTATATGCTTTTTTTGTAAGTAAAAATTTGTGCCCTACAATAAGGCATATTCTATCTATCTACTCATCAAGATGCTTGGATAGGTAATTAGGTACATGAAATAAAATAATTTTTAGTTAGAAACTGTTTATTAAAATCAACTTTATCACAGTGGCATGTCCCTATTATGTTTTCAACAAACCAAAAAAATACGACACAAAACACCACTTAACAATTTAGTCACTGCTACCATCAGTCATCACAAATGATAATAATTAAGTGTCATTGTTGGTAACAAAAAACATAATGTTAACCTAATGAAAAACGTACCGGTACTATCCGCCCCTGCTTCTTTTAGAATTTAGACATTGAAACGAAAATATTTTATGTAAAAACTAAATAACGTTATGAAAGCCTTGTAATTTCGGAAGGAAGATAGGTTAAATAAGCACAATTAAGTGTGACAGCTGTTATATAAATTGATTATATGTGATTCAATATCAATCTTGACTGAAAAACTGTTTGTTGTACTTTGACTACAAAGTGTGCCCCTAAATTAACCTATTTGTAAATGTAATTAAAAAATCTAAACGGAAATACTTTTTTTTGTCATTTAAAATCTATACATGTTTTTGTCACTTTTTCAATGTATGAGTGCATTATGAACGGTTAAAGTTCAGATAACATTTGTGCAAAATAGCTGATTTTCAGACGTTTCTTTTAAAGTGTCTCTAAAAAGTTTTTATTTAATTAAATAGAAACCATAAGATATCTTTGTTTGTCTTCAAATTATCTGGACGTTGAGCGTTTGTGTGGGAATTATGACGGGTTGGCCGCTCTTAAACACTTCGCTTTATTTCTAAGAACATGAAAAGTGAAACATTTAGAAGAAAAATATCTGATCAATCTTCATGACAAATTCGTGACATTTAAGGCACTTTATGAACCCATGTTGCTTAGGAAATTTATTCCTAAAGTGATAGATGTGACACCTTTTCGCCCTGCGAAAGCATTTCAATTTATTATTCATACTATGGACAGACGTGATACATTTTATTGGCCTTTTTTGAAAATCGAAATTGGCATCATAATAAATCATACTTGATATATTTTCAAACAATATGAGAGGTGCAGGCAATAGTGGAGTCAGATAGGTTGATAGATTGAAATCCTTGACTACAGCTATTTTACATCAACTTACTTTAGAGTTTGAGGCAAAAGATGGACTTAGATTTGTATTCCGATAACATAGCTAATATCTGTCTATACCTATTATTAATCAATGTCACTTTTCGTGTCTCTCTCTCTCTGTGACCGCATAGTTTTTCTAAACGACGAAACAGATTTTGATGAGATTTTCAACATCATTTAGAAAATTTATTGCGGAAGGTGTGTTAATAATTCATTGACAGAGATATAATAATAAATAATATCTCACTTCATCTTCATGTTTTGTCAAGTCTGTAAAACCGTATGAAGTAAGGACGGTTGCTGTTCTAAAATAAGCTATCAAACCTTTTTAATTACTTGCATATTCGCCGGCACGTAACTTGGCAAGAATCGTTAGGCGCTTTTTTCCTTTCTTTAACTCTCTTCTAAACAGATGTTTAAAAAAATATGGAAAGAACCTTAAAATAATGACAAGCAATATAAGTGAAAAAAAATTGTTGCACTATATCTAAACATAAAAACTTGGGTAGGTATGTCTATGTCTTACCTTAGAATAACACTATAAAAAATAATCCCAAAGTAGAGTTAGGTTCTTTTCTAGTTTAATCTAGGCTACAGACAAGCCCCTTGTAAAGCAATTTCCGAATCGAAAATATTAGCACAAATTCTAGATGTTTCCAAAAGATAACTCCTATATATTTAACTTTACCGTCGAGGCCTTTCGTTTGTTAGAAATTAGGACACAGGGAGGTCAGGATTGAATCATTCTTTTATCTTTTTCTGCTAAAAGAGGTTGGAGCGAAAAAACTTCTTATTTATTGGAATAAAAAATATAGTATTTTGGTTTAATTCGCGACAAGCACAGTAGTATCATAAGTATCACCCATAGCATAATCAGCATATATCGTTCCCACTGCTGGGACACAGTGCCTATTGCTGGGGAGCACCTAATCCAACACGCGGGCCTAGTGCGGGTTGGTAGATGTCTTCGATTGTTTGATTCTCACGATGCTTTCCTTTACCGTTTTGAGAGCAGTGGTGATGAAATAAATTACACAACGGAAAGCGCCTGTCTGGGTTCGAACTCATGTTTTGCAACTCGTAAGTCAAGGCTGTAACGTCTTAAAACAAAGTAATTATGAGCGAAAAGAGTATTTTTTAAAATGTTTTAATTTACGTAACGTTAAACACAGTAGTAAATGTTGTAGAGATAGATCGTAGTCAGGTGGTAAGTGGTTCTATTTTATGGACCGTTTTACGAGTATGTTCGATACCGAAACGTGTTTGTGAACGTCATTTTGGATACGTTGTTAAATATTTGGGTGAGCGGTAGTCTCGTCTAGAGATGGAAAACGTTTTCTTTAAATCACGATGAATGTTAATTCTTTACTTTGCTTATACTAAAAGTGTGTTACGAGTTCCTTGACTAAAAACAACTTGATTTACACTGTCAATGCCAAGGTTTAAATATAATGTAAGAAAAAATAAACAAAACTTTCAATTCAATTCAAGAGCAGGAGAATGAGTAAGTAAACTCCAATGAAACTTCAGAGTTAGATGTATCCAATGTGAAGTAAACGCAGTAAAGCGAAATACGATCCTTTGAGAATAACAGAAAACCCTGTAGTTAAAGATTCATAGACGGCCATACAAAACTGCAACTCAAACGAAATGATCGGAAGAAAATCATCATTATCAGTTCGTTGAACGTTTACTGGACAAACGTGCGCCATTGTGTACGTCTGTGCATACGCTGGCCGTCCCGAAGTGGTCGGTGAGGACGTTAACCAAACATGCCATAAATAGGATTGAAGATACTGTGCTGCTTCTCAAATGGAAGCTCCAGTGTGTTTGCTTACAGATGAGGAGCTGTTTAGATTGCATAGGGAATGATGGACGTTGAGTCAATACCGACATTGTTTCGGTGCCATTATGGTCGTTGAGTGTGACACATGTGGAAAGCAAAAAGGACTATCTATATATCTATTATAATGTATAGCTACATAATATAAAATAAACTCGAATTTCGTCTATGTCTATGTGACCGCTTATTATCTTCTCATCTACTCTATAGATTTCACACTTATTCTAAAAGGTTTAACTTAGATAAAGCACAGAAATATCTATGCATGTCACCATTGCTGCCATCGGAAGCTGGAGCAAGCTGCTATTTACGTTCTTATATTTTGGAAATCCTATAAAATTGAAATACTTCTGGCAAAATCAACTACCTACAAAGAGAAAAAAGGGTCCATATGTTTTATTGTCCTTATTAAAGATCGTACCTCAAAAGCCTAGTCTTACTTTTGCATGTGTGGCTATGTGATTCGTATGGCTCCTGTAATATTTAATAAATTACCTGACGAAAATAAAAGCTTACCGTTGCAAAAATAAAAAAAAAATTTGAAAGAATTACTTGTGGATAAATGTTACTATTCCGTGAATGATTATGTTTTGCAATATGTTTATTATCCTATATTTTACTCGTATGTAACATTTGCATGCTACATTAAGGCAGAATGTACATGGATCCTATTATTAATGTATCAACTTAATTTTATGTACCTACATTCTAAGCAATACTTATTCTATCCTATTCTGTTCTTGTTTATTTAAACGCGAAAGTGAGTTTGTTTGTTTTTTACGCTTTTCTCGCAAAAACGGCTGACAATATTGTGATGAAATATGGCACACATATAGGCCATTACCTGGCTAAGGACAAATGCTACTTTTCATCTTGGATCGCAGACGAAGTCGCGGGTTACAGTTAGTTATCAAATGAAGCCTGGCAACGCTTACGCAATATTTTTATAAGATTTGTTGTAAAATGTACCCGTTAAATCGGAAATTTTAGGCATTAGTATATACCGAAGTCAAGGATTTTGTCCTCGTTCATTGCCCCCTTTTACATGAGATTTAAGCATATCAGCCGTGATGCTGTTTAGTCATTTTAAAGCAGAATATTTGAGTGCGTTTTAAGCCGACTTCTTATTCAGGCACCACAAATCACTAAATGCATATAGCTAAACAGATTTAAAACATTGTTTTATTTCGGTCAATCCTTTGATTTGTGGTGGAATTGAGTTTTGAATAAATGTGTTTTTTTCTTTCTTTCTGTATGCTAAAGTTCAAACGAGGTAAACTCAAAGATATGAGAGAGTAGGAAGGGAGAAACTCGTATTTTATCTGACTTTTCGAACGGGTGCCTGAATTTGCACGACAGGCCATTTTTACATTTCATGTTTTTCACCTTGAATACATTTCAAACTTTAGCAAGCAATTCAGCCACGGTACATTGGAAATCATCCAAAAAGGTCAAAACTTTTCGAAATTTTAATAAGTCGCAGTGAAAAGTGTTAAGTTTTATTTCCAGGAACTAATTTATTTTTACTTTTACTGTAGTTTCTGCTTACATTTTCGTGCTGAACCTTTTGTAGCAGTATTGCAAGATTTTGCTGTTTGGAAACTACTACCTTTGACCACACTTTCATGATTACAGATGCTATGTGGAATATTCGACACAATTTATAATTTTCTCGGTTATTATCAATGACTTCGATTTAGATTTTCTATGGAACCCAATACTCGTACATTTACTAGGTAAGAACTGAAGAAGAACAAGAGAAAAAACGTGTTTGGGCGGCGGTTTTTTTCTAGTTCACTATTGTTCAAACCTCGAGCCCTACTAGCACTTGAACACTTTTTAATTATATCTGAAATAATTACCCGCAAATGAAATCGTTTGAACAGATTATATGTTATCAAAAGGTTTTTAGCCAGATAAGCTCGTTAAATCAATGGAAATTTTGTTATGTTTTGACCCAAATAATGTTTTAACATGCATCTTTGCATTTTGCTATCTTTGCATTTTATCAAAATTTCAATATTGCAGCTTGTAGGCTGAATATGGAGTTGTTTGGGTTGGTTCAGATTTTCAGTTTACGAAATAATAGTCCGGTGCGTGGGATGTCTTCTACCCCTCATGTAATGTTAAATTGACCATACCCACAAAAACATAACTCTACGACTGACTTCTCAAGCAAAGTTAATGATACTCGTATAAATAAAAGTCAATAAAAATAAAAAACAAGTACAGACATTCTTGGCCATTATAGTAGAACGACTTAAAAACTATTTTACAATTAATAATAATTTAAGTACTCACCGCCCGCTGGGGCCCCGGGCACGTGCAGTTTTGCTTGAACCCAATAGTTAACCCAGAGATTGCAGGAGTTTGGCAGAAAGCTTTAAACAGATGGATCTTTACCCCCAAACTACACCTCGCAAATCTGCGTGCCAACATGTTACAGCGGACTGCCATCGTTCTCCTCTCCCTTTCTATGTCCCCATTGTCTTTTAAATTGGACAAGGACCAGAGGAGAGAGTTTAAACACCTCTTACTATTCATAGATTATATTCTTCAAAGAGCGACAGCATTAAGAGTTCCCGCTGAGCGCTCGTTGCGTGCAGGTGTTGTAGGGTAATACTAATCGTTGTTAAAAATGTCGTCGGCTAATGTGCTTAAGTGTAATAATTGTAATCTCGTGGTTAATGAACTGTTAACGTTTGTGCAACAGAAACATGAAGTGATGGACAGTGAAAGCCTAGTGAGGATATGTAGTTCTTCCTTTTCAACAGAAGACATCGAAAAAGCTAAGTCATTACTGTTTCAATCTGTTTCTTCTGGTATACGTCAAATAAAACGTAAAAACAAAGAAGGAAAGAGCAAGAAAGACCTCTTTGATATTATAGAAGTTTTTAAGAATGTAGACCCTGAGAAGATTCCTATTTTCGTAGCTCATGATTTAAACAAACTACCTCCAATTACGTTTGATCATGTAGACGTCAGTAGACTTTTAAAAGATATCGTTATCCTACAAAATGAAATCAAATTGTTTAAAAGTACGTATGTCACTGTAGACCAGCTGTTACAAACAAAGCAGGAATTGTTAAAACTTAACGCTGACGGTGGTGTGTGCGCTGTGACTCCTGACAGTTTGAATAAAACTATTATGCAGGATGACTATAGGAACATTAACCTAAGGAGAGGTGCATCTTGTATGCAAGCTAGCTTTGCCTATGATAGCCGACCTGAGGGTCTTCCGCACTTGTCGTCAATATCGTTGAGATCTCCGAAGCGAATAAATAGTACGAATGTTGAGCCTGATGAGCATGAGTGTGATTGTTCGTCCCCTTTGCACGGTAGCATTGATGTTGTGGCTGAGTGTGATAAAGCGGTTTCGTTTGCACCGAATAATCAAACAGTGCGGCAAGAGGTTGGTATGAGCACTACGAGCGAGGGGTCGGCTGCGGGGGGTGCGAGAAAGACAGAGCATATGGTGTGTGAGAAATTGAAGCCCACTTGCAAGTCGAGTGGTGTGACAGCCGTGGCGCCTAGCAACAGCTGTTTGCCTGAGTCTCACTCGTTTGCAGATATTGCGCGTGCGCCAGGTGAATGGAAACAACCAATGAATGGCGGTGAATGGACGGAGGTACAGAGAAACAGGCATAAAAATAGGTTTATAGGACAAAAAGGCGTAGCTGTTACCTCGCCACAGTGTAAGTTTAAGGCTGCAGATGTGAGACTCCCTTTGTTTATAAACAATGTTGACAAAGGAACTTCACCTGCAGACATTGCTAGTTATATTATGACTAAAACACAAGTTTGTGTAACCTTGGAGAAAATTATAATGAAGCAACATAAGGAGTACGATGCTTATAAGATACTAGTCCCTAGGCACAAGTTGGCTACGTTCATGGACGACCGTATTTGGCCTGAAGGGATATCTTTTCGGCGTTTCATAGACTTTGGAAATCGAAGACACATTTATAAAAATCAAAATGGCCACTCAACAACTAGAAAGACCCTCACTTAGCAGTTTTATCTCATTTAACTGTAAGTCATTAGTACGCTCTGTGGACTATGTAAGAACCCTGTGTCGTCGAGCAGACATAATAGCCCTACAGGAGACGTGGCTGTTCCCGCACGACTTGCCGATCCTTGGAACAAACGACCAAGACTTTGACTACTGTGGCAAATCGGCTATAGACTCGTCTGCGGGCCTAGTACGAGGCAGACCGTATGGCGGTGTTGCTCTGCTCTGGCGTAAAACTGCGTTTAGTTCGGTGACAGTGATCCCGTGCAATAGTGTGCGTCTCACGGCAATTAAGGTAGTTGTGTGCGATCGATCCTTTGTAATAATATCTGTGTACATGCCGGTGAACTCCATTGAGAACTTAATAGAATTTACCGACTGTCTTAGTGAAATAAGTGCTTTAATTGAAAACACCGAAGTTGCGAATGTGTACATTTTAGGAGACTTTAATGCTAGTCCTTGTGCGTTGTTTGGAAAGGAACTTCTAAAGTTCTGTAACGAGCAGCAATGGGTATGTGCGGATATAGAAAAGTTTGGAATTTCATCGGGGACCTTTACTTTCGTTAGTGAAGCCCACGGCAGCACAAGCTGGCTTGACCATTGTGTGGTGACGGAGTCTGCGTGGCAGTCCGTACTGAGTGTGAGGGTGCTCTATGACTGTACTTGGTCTGACCACTATCCCCTAGAAGTATGTTGTAGTCTTTCTGTAATGAAACCACAGTTACTAATACTTGAAAAATCCCCTAATGGCATACTGTGGGCCAATAGGGATGAGCAACAAAAACAACTTTATAGTAAGATATGCAATGATCACTTTAGAAAGGTAGATTTTCCATCGGAATTGTCGGAATGCTGTGACGATTTATGTAACAATAAGGATCATAGAATAGTAATAGACAAAATGTACAAGGATATTGTTGCGACTATGTGTGAAGCGGCAGTGGTTAGTTCGAATTGCAGAGTTACTATAACTAAACGAAAACGTGTTGTATTAGGCTGGAATAGACATGTTCGTGGTGCTCACGAGGTTGCCAGGGTAAACTTTCAAACCTGGTTACTATACGGTAGGCCTGCAAGTGGACCTATCTATAATAACATGGTGGAGTCTCGACGTCTTTTTAAATCCAAAATAAAATGGTGTCAAAGTAACGCAGAGAAAATTAAAATGGATATTCTCGCATCACACCACGCAGACAAAAATTTTAAAAGCTTTTGGAAAGGCACGAGAAAACTTAACAGTAATCCGACTGTCCCTCTAAATGTTAACGGAGTAACTGAGCCTCGAGACATTGCGAACATGTTTAAAAGTCTTTTTCAGATAGAACCTCCTTCCTGTGTGCCGGGTATGCTCAATGCTGGTGAAATCAGGCAAAATTCGCTTGGGCAGGCAGTATTACCAGCTTTTACTGCTAAACATATATCAACCGTTATAAAGCATATGACGAGGGGTAAGTCCCCAGGTCACGATGGAATTAGTATTGAGCATTTGCAGCATGCGGGGGTTCACCTGCCAAGGCTTCTGGCTATGTTTTATACATTTTGTGTAAGACACTCATATTTGCCGGATGAATGTATGAAGACCGTGGTTGTGCCAATAATCAAAAATAAAACTGGTGATGCGTCAGACAACAGCAATTATAGGCCCATTTCGCTAGCTACTACCGTGGCGAAAGTGCTGGACAGTCTGCTTGATCGTATTTTGAACAGCCACATAAAGCTGAATGACGCGCAGTTCGGTTTTAGACGCGGGCTATCAACAGAAACGGCAGTTTTATGCCTCAAGCACACTGTCCGGTACTACACCGATAGGAAGACTCCAGTCTATGCCTGTTTTTTAGACCTTTCGAAAGCTTTCGATTTGGTGTCCTATGGTGTGCTATGGTACAAAATGAGGACAGAAACCAGCCTCCCTGAAGAAGTCGTTAGAATTTTTGATTATTGGTACAACAACCAAGTTAATGTCATTAAGTGGGCGTGTGCGACCTCCGATGCGTACAGACTGAAGTGTGGAGTAAGGCAAGGAGGTTTAACCTCGCCTCGTCTCTTCAATCTGTACGTAAATGGGCTCATCGAGAGACTCAGCAACACCAATGTCGGCTGCTCCATAGACGGAAAATTTGTATACAACATCAGCTACGCTGACGATATGGTGTTATTGGGCCCCTCCATAAGCGCGGTACGTAAACTCCTTGCTATATGTGTGGAATACGCCGGGGCTCATGGGCTCAGGTATAATGTAAAGAAGAGTGAGCTATTGGTGTTCCAATCACCAGGCCATAAGGTCATGAACGTCCCACCCGTCCTCATAGACGGTATTTCTTTACCCAGAGTTTCGCGATTCAAGTACCTGGGCCACTGGGTCTCGGATGACCTCTCGGACCACGAGGACATTGAGAGGGAGCGCAGGGCGTTGGCTGTCCGATGCAATATGTTGGCTCGTAGATTTGCACGCTGCTCTAAGGCAGTAAAAGTAACTTTGTTTCGGGCGTTTTGCCAATCTTTTTATACGTGCAGTCTATGGGTCAATTATACGCAGAAGACAATCAACGCCCTGCGCGTTCAGTATAACAATGCCTTTAGGATGCTGTTGCGGCTGCCGAAGCACTGCAGCGCGTCAGGCATGTTTGCCGACGCTCGCATCGATGGCTTTCATGCCATCCTTAGAAAAAGAGCGGCATCTTTGCTTAGTCGAGTCCGCGGCAGTGGCAATGGCATTCTTAGAGTTGTGGCTGGCAAAATGGACTGTCCATCAATGTGGCATTGTGTGCAGTTGCATGTCGATAAGAACCGGTATAGGATCTTATCTACTGTATGATTATTGTGCCACGTATATCATTTGTTACTAACATAATTTTTAAGTATATTAACATAAATATGGATCATTTGTGTCTGAATTAAATAAATAAATAAATAAATTAAGCAACGCATGTCAACGCATTTACAAATTTCAATACTGAGGTACTTATTAAGTCCATTCACTCTTATTTGCTTTTGCTCTTATTGCGTGCATTGATGCAAACAATCAGCTTCAGAACTTTAGTATCTGTATTACCTTCAGAAGTACCACTCAACTATCGTATCGAGAGTTATGATAGCTCTTGTAGTTTATTGGTTTGTTAGAGTAGACCCAAGGCAAATAAAAAAGGGCATTGCCTTTCAGCTTCTTATTTGAGTGACGTTAAATTATGAAACCTGCGGAAATTACAGTAAATACTTGCACAGACTAAATTGCACTAGGCCCACTGGATTATACTCCCTCTCAGTCAGCAGTGGGAATATTAATGGCTGATTTTAATAATGATGATATGTGCAGAACAAATTAATAATAACGTAAAAATTAAACGAATATTATAGTTATCTATGCTTTTACGATAAATAATATGATCTTATTAGGTCTGACCTTTATAGGTTAGTTTATGTAGTGTTCTGTAATTATTTACGGATTAGTAGAACTACCGGCCTCTCACAGAGAGGAGGCCTGTGGCCCAGCAGTGGGAACATAATAGGCTGATTATGCATGTTGTGCAGAACTACCGGCCTCTCACAGAGAGGAGGCCTGTGGCCCAGCAGTAGGAACATAATAGGCTGATTATGCATGTTATGCAGAACTACCGGCCTCTCACAGAGAGGAGGCCTATGGCCCAGCAGTGGGAACATAATAGGCTGATTATGCATGTTATGCAGAACTACCGGCTAATGAAATTTTTATTTACTTTCTTCTTGGCCTTACGTAAGTCCTAAAACTAATGATATTTATGAGTGATATATTCCTTATAAAATGTCAAACTTAACTCCATGAATATAGGTACTTAGTCTAGGGTTGTGATCTCGAAAGTCTTTATTTTGTCTTTTAAAACCTTTAAAGTTATTCAAATTATAACAAGCTTTAAGATTTGGTAGGTTTAAATATCTTCTAATGATGAAAATTGCCAATACTGGGCCATTTTAAAGTTCAGTAACACTGACTGTTCAAGCATAGTCAGGATTCTTACACACATTGAAAATAATAGGTCTTTACGTATGAAATTGCCGTTTAGTATAACAGAACGTAAGAGCTATTATTCTTAAAATATTTTTCATTTCTAACAATCCCATACCACCCATACCCATACCCATGTTATCGATGCATCTCTGCCAGCACAGTGGTCATTTTTCAATGCCCTCGTGGCGACATCTACAGCGCCACATGCGAACAACACATCATACTGACGTCACGCAAAATCCTGCATCGCGCAAGCAGAGTTTACCGCGCAACTAGCATATTATTTACAACGTCCTAACATTAATCATCGGGCAGTTGCCCACCAGATACAACACTCACCTGGTCGGAGGATCCTCCCTTTTCTACGGAGGATGAGTGATTTTTACAACATGTTTCTCATATATTTATTCCATTCTTGGAGAAGTCAGGTGGCCATGTTACGCAGCGAGAGGGAATGGAAAGCCGTCACCTCCTTCTGCGAAGCAATAATGCTTGCGAAGGAGGAGGCAGAGCGAGTGAGGGAGAGAGTCTTGCGCCCTCACGCCCCTAGTCACCGCAGGAGACGCCCTGGGCGTCGGGAATCGCAAGCAGATTCCCGGCCACCATAGGCGCGGGCGTGCGGACGGTGACCAGGCCCGGATCGATGGCGCGTCGTGTTCCACGCGCGCCTCAAAAAGATGTCAGCACAAAATGACGGGGTCCGATAGGGCCGACGCCGTGGGTAATTCGAAAGAGTAACCGTGGCCCTGGCACAGGCAATTGTAGGAATGTTGGGCGCGGCCGGGGCGCTGGCAACGCTGCTTCCCAATCTGGGGGGCCCGAGCGCCCTGTAGGCGGCTCTATATGGGGATCGTGCGATCCATAGCGCTCTACGGAGCGCCGATCTGGGCGTCTGACCTGACGGCCGGCAGCATAGCTGTCCTGCGCAAGCCGCAGCGGGCGATGGCCGTCAGAGTCATTCGGGGGTATCGCACGTTCTCCGTCGAGGCGGGTTGTGCACTGGCCGGATCACCGCCCTGGGACCTGGAGGCGAAGGTGCTCGCGTCACTGTACCGGTGTCGCGAGGCAGCGCGGGAGCGGGGCCAGCGACCGATGCAGCAACATATCGAGCAGCATCGGTTGCAGCTCCGCGAGGTCCTGGTGGCGGAAGGCGGGTGAGGCTTTCACGCCCTACCGCCGGCCTCAGCACCATCGAGGCGATCCGGCCAGTGCTCGACCGCTGGCTCGGGAGAAGGCACGGCTCCCTGATGTTTCGGGCGACGCAGGTGCTCTCGGGGCATGGTTGCTTCGGGAAGTACCTGTGTCGCATAAACAGGGAGCCGGACGCCCGGTGTCACCACTGCGTCGACTGCCGGGAGGACACGGCGTGGCATACGCTGGCAGAGTGTGCCGCTTGGGAGGAGCCGCGCCGTGCCCTCATCTCAGAAGTAGGCAGTGACCTGTCGCTGCCGACCGTAGTGAGTTCGATGGTCGGCAGCGTCGAGTCCTGGGACGCGGTGGTTTCCTTCTGCGAGACGGTCATCTCGCGGAAGGAGGCTGCGGAAAGGGAGAGAGAGATCTCGTCCACTCTCCCGATCCGCAGCAGACGCACCGGGCGTCGGAGGAGGGCGGACAACGCCCTCTTCCGGCCCCCCTTAATGGGTCCAGTGGCGACGGATTCGGGGACATCCGTCGCCCCCCAACATCAGGACCCGAGAAGGCGGCGCGCGTAGTGTTCCTCGCGCGCCGACCACAGACGTTGCGGGGGGAGTACACCTCACTCCCCCCGCCCGAGACGGGGCCCGCGCAAGTGGGCCGGCACCAGCCGTGGTTGTGGAAGAATAATCTGTTCCCGCGACCCCGGCGTAGGTGTGAGATGGAACACCGGGGTGGTTTTTAGTCAGTAAGAGTCTGACAGACCCCTCCGCCCGCCCCAGGGCGGAGGACATCCATGAGGATTTTCCACCCCGGGAACAAAAAAAAAAAAAGGCAATTGTAGGAACACGGGTGGGTTTTGGTCAGTTTTTGTCTGACACGCCCTCCCGCTCCACCCAGAGCGGGAGAAGTCATTTGATGATTTCCCACCCTAAAAAAAAAGGTGTACGGGAGCCAACAAACTCTTCAAAGGCATTTTGTACTGCCTCTCGGGGGTTGAAATTTTTCCCTGCCAAGAGGTGGGCGCAACGACGAGACACCAAAGTGAACGTCGCGGGGCTGTCTGTAGCGGGTGCCACGTCGAAACAAGTGGTCGCGAAAATTTTAACATATTCATCATGGTTTTTGAGGGTGCCGAAACCAAAAGTGAGGTCAAAATGAAATTCCAAAATGGCCGCTGCGTTTTTTTTTTGGTTTCGTGAAAATTTTTAACTTTTTATCAGGGGTGTCGTTTTTTCATTGTTTTTGAGGGTAGTAAAGCCGATAGTGAGGACAAAATGTGAATCCAGATTGTAGCCTGAGAACTTTTTTTTTATTGACAACTAGGAAAATGACACCGATAAACAAAAAAACCCAGCGGCCATCTTGGATTTTCATTTTGTCTTCACTATCGGCTTTAGCACCCTCAAAAATCATGAAAACGACACCCCTGAAAGAAAATTTTGAAATAATTTGCAGCCACCATCTTGGATTTCAATTATGACTTCATTATCGGCTTCAGCACCCTTGGAAATATGCTTGGTACAAAACACATTTTTTTATTTTACAAACACTATGAGTGACAACTGTTATGCTTCAATGGAGCGTCGGTAATTATTTTGACAAATAGGCCTAGTTTCCGTACTGTCCATATTTATACTGTGGTACGGTGGCGCAAAACTTCCAACCCAGCTAGGGTTGGAAGTTTTTGTAGTTTAGAGACCATCGTCTCTAAACTACAAGTACAAAAACTTGTTGTGTTGTGCCTTATGAGATAAATGATAAATGATAAATGATAAATGATTTTATTTCTGTAAATAGGTTTGTACAAACACTTTCACACGTCAATCATATTTTAAAAACTAGGTGAGATCGGCATTTCCTATCTGACTACTCTGAGAAGAAACGCCGAAACAAACTCAGAGGTCACAGTCTCTTTTAAAGTCCAGATATAATCTTGGTCAGGTCATGTGAAGACCATGTGGATTGATATCTGAAATGGTCTTTCGAGGAAAGAACCACACGGATTTGAGTGGACCTGTCCAGTCAGTGCACGCAACTCAGAACTAAGGAGCTCAACGATCCGACGAACAATACAAAAGAAAGGACATTTGGGGAGGCCGCGTAATGTACTCAAACAGCCAGACCATCAACACCGCTCGCTTCCCGAGCGGCTTTCTTGAAGCCCTCCGAATAATTGCCGGCAAGTCCCGACGGGACACCGGAAGCCCATCAACCCCAGTCGATTTTAAACTTAAATTTACATTACTTTAAGGTTTACTATTGCTTCTGTAAAATTTGACCATAGGGCCGATAACATTTTTAAATCATAGACAAAAACACGAACTAAAAATAATACTCACAAAATTAAAGAAAAAATGTTGAAACCCGCCATTTTACGCGTCAGTGTCAAGTGGGTGACGAGTGAGTCGTGCGATAGTGATTGTGTATTTACTGTGTTTTTTGTGTGTTATTCTTCGGTAAGTGGATGTATATTCATTTATAAGTGTACAATACAACTTTTTAGATAATCGTTTGCATGAAACAATATAATAAAACATGTTTTTTGAGCCAATGTTTTTTACGTAAACAGAATTTGTTGTCATGAATTTTGTTGTACGAATTTGACGATTTTGCAATGAATTAGTACCTTTGTGATGTTAGTTATGACGCAAAACATACTGATAATACATAATTTCATGTATTCTAGCCGTATTACAACAATTTTATTCGATATTTCGAGAAATATTTGACATAGTTTCCAAGGTTGTCAATGACGTCATTGTTTACATTTTGAATTCTTATGATTTTTTATTGAATTAGTGTCTTTGTAAGGTAAAACTACTGATAATTCATCATTTACTTTGTTCATGTTCACTTTCAAACAAGATTCCAATTGAAAACATAAATTAATTGGCCAATAATGGATAAACCAATTAGAATCTTATTAGAAACCCAGTTCTATGTTTTCAATAGGATGTTTATAATACAAACGTGCTATTATGAGTGTTGTTGATATTATCTTGAGTGGCTCCATTCATCACGAACCCGAAACTGTTTACATAATGTCAATAGCGGCAATATTATCGCAGCTACATCGTTTTTTGTGAGCGAGGTCAGAGCGGGGTCAAATTACATCGCGATAAGCGCATGCGTAGGTACTTAAAGGGGGTTTCGCGAATTTCGCAATCAGCTCTGAGAGGTTAAAAGAAGAAAAGAAAAAAAAAAAAAAATACAATGACCCACATAGTCCTCACATTCACAAAAATTAAAACAATATTATACTTTATACAGTAAATATATACATGTCATTGTTTAGATAAAAAGGTACGTATATAGAAAAAAAACATTAAAAGAAAAAAAAAGAAAAATAGCAAATTACACATCAATTATGTCTGTGTAAACTTATTGGAGCAGCTCAATCCCAAGCCTTCTTGTCCTCAATATAGCCTTTGACAGTATAATAGGCATTCTGGCATAATTTCCGCTTTATAAAAGATTTGAATTTATTAGGGCTTAGTTCTTGAATGTGGCCAGGAAGTTTATTATAAAAACGAATACTTTGACATTTAAACGAGCTACCTATTTTCTTGAGTCTGGTAGTAGGAACAACAAATTTGTGTTTGTTCCTAGTATTTATGTTATGGATATCACTGTATTTTTTAAACAGATTAATATTTTTATGTGCATATAAAAGATTTTCATAAATGTACTGAGAAGGCACAGTCATTATATTAATCTCTTTAAATTTGTCTCTGAGGGAGTGTCTGGGACTTAATTTATAAATTGAACGAATTGCCCTTTTTTGTAAAACAAAAACTGTTTGAATGTCGGCGGCATTTCCCCACAAAAGAATACCGTACGACATCACACTATGAAAATAACTAAAGTAAACTAATCGCGCTGCCTCTAAATCAGTTAAATTACGAATTTTTCTAACGGCGTATGCTGCAGAGCTTAGTTTTTTTGACAATTTATCTATATGGGGGCCCCATTGAAGCTTGGTATCCAAAGTGATGCCTAAGAATACTGTGAAGTTTTCGGGTTTCAACTCTTCACCCTTTATAAGAACACTAGTTTCTACTTGTCTAACATGAGGTATCGTAAACTTAATGCATTTAGTTTTTCTCTCGTTTAGAAGTAGGTTATTAACATTAAACCAGTTAACTACCTTAGGGACGGCGCTATTTACATTGTCAGTAACTAGCTGCTGACGTTTCAGTTTAAATAAAAGTGAATTGTCGTCTGCAAACAACACTATATCATGATTATCCTTTATGAGGTATGGCAAGTCATTAATATAAATAAGAAACAAAAATGGGTCAAGAATTGAGCCCTGGGGGACCCCCATTCTAACTACAGATCCAGGTGATCTTTTGCCGTTAGCATCTACTCTTTGAATCCTATCACTTAAGTGAAAACTATACACTTTGAAAGTTTATTCTGTACCGTCACCACCCATTCGAACTATACTGCGAATCTGTGTGCGGTATACCGACCACCAAGCTCTAGTAAAATTCTATTTATTGATGAACTACAAACTTCACTAAAAACACAGAATTACTGGGAGATACTAACATAGATTTAAAAACGGATAATCCTGTAAGGCATAAATACAATAACATGTTATGTAGCATAGGCCTTTTGTGCGGGATCACTGAATACACCAGAATAGCAATATCTAACGGTAAAATAAGTAAATCTTGTATTGATCATATTTATGCGCGATCCCGTACACAAGACGTACTTACAGCGGCACTCGGTACCACACTGGCTGACCATCGCGCTGTGATGCTCGCATGCTCTGGCGCGCGAATACAGGATGTCCCTAAATACAAGACCTGCATAAATAATCATAAACTTATTCAAAGTTTCAATGAGATTCAGTGGGAAAAATCACAGGATATAAAATGCCCCTTAACCCTATATAACTTCATGCATACCCAGTTCAAAGAATGTTATAAAAAATCTGAATATAAAACCAAAGTTAAATGTAGCTCATCGCGTAGTAAAAATGAATGGATGAATAAAAAAATAATAAAAGCCTGTGAACATCGTGATAAATTATTCATGGAATGGATAAAAGACTGCAATAACCTAGTCTTAAAGCAAAAATATAATAAATCAAGAAACTATGCAAATACACAAAACTAAAAACAATAACATAAAGTCAGAAATTTTATCTAATAAGAACAATATAACCATGCTTAGAGCAGTGGTGGCCCAGTGGTAACGGTCCCGACTTACGAGTTGTAGGTCGTGAGTTCGAACCCAAGCAGGCGCTTTACTTTGTGTAAATAATTTAATCACCACTGCTCTCAAAACGGTGAAGGAAAACATCGTGAGGAAACCGGCATGTCCTAGAACCAAAAATTCGAAGACATGTGACATCTACCAACCCGCACTGAGCCCGCGTGGTGGATTACGGCTCACTACCTCTCATAGAGAGGAGGCCTGTGTCCCAGCAGTGGGAACGTTATAGGCTGATTATGCTATGCTTATGCTAAGAACAATATTAGACAGCTGTGGCAAATTCTTAATCGAATTACAGGAAGAATAAAAACTTCTATTGATGACGCTATTCAGTATTCATTTTATAAAACTAATTTAACTCCTAAAGATATCGCTGAAAATTTTGCACACACATTCAATAAAAGCGTAAAGCTAATTATGCCTAAGTGCTCGAAACCATTGCTAAATATAAGAGAGTACACAACCCCAGCTAATGTTACTATGCTTATAAAGCCTGCAGGTCCTGAATCAGTTAAAAAAATCATTATGTCTTTGAACAATAATAAAGCACCAGGAATTGATGGAATGAGAGCCATAGATATCAAAATATTGTGTACGAAAATTAAATCAGTCATTTCTAACTTAATTAATTTATGCATACAAACATGCAAGTATCCATGTACACTTAAAACAGGGATTGTCAGACCGATACACAAAAAAGGAAGTAGGCTGGATTACAACAACTACAGACCTATTACTATATTGCCCACTGTTGAAAAAATAATAGAGAAATACATTTACAAACAAATACACGAATTCTATGAAAAAAACAACATACTAACTGACAAACAATATGGTTTTCAACCAAAAAAGAATACCACACAGCTGCTATCAACGTTCACAGATAGTATACATAAACACTTAGATGAAAAAAAACACGTTTTAGTAGTATTTATCGATTTCAGCAAGGCATTCGATACGCTCAGACATGACCGGTTACTAGAGTGTCTTCATGACAGCGGAGTTAGAGGCAAACTACTCGATTGGTGCGAAAACTATCTTGATGACAGAAAATACATGGTCAAAATCAGCGACGCGACTAGTGAACCAGTCATCGTAACTGAAGGGACGGCGCAAGGATCGGTCCTTGGGCCACTGCACTACCTCACTTATGTAAACAGCCTTGTGAATGTTATAAAAAAGTGCGAGATCTACCAGTTCGCTGACGACACCTGCCATATAGCCGCTGAACGGAGTGTTAGTGATGCCCAAAGGCAACTACAAGAGGACTTTGATTTGTTGGCTAAATGGTCCCATGACGCTGGGCTAGTATTAAACGCTAGCAAGACCAAATTAATGTACATCAGTTCCAGTCAAAATAGAAGCTCTTACCTGCCTAAACTAACAGCTCACTGTCATGACTGTTTGCATGACAGCTGCACCAATAAAGTAACCAAGCCTTGCAGCTGTGACTCCATAGATCTCGTGGATAGCCAAACATACCTAGGACTTACCATAGATAGCCGACTTAATTGGAAAAAGCACATTAACGGTGTGTGCGATAAATTGAGATGTATATTAGCAAAATTCTCAATTATAAAATGCAAAATTCCATATCAAACTCTGCTAATGCTTTACAAAGCCTTGGCCGAATCCACGATATGCTATGGTCTGTCGAGCTACGGTAGGACATATAAGACTCAACTTGATCAAATTTACGCACTTCAACTACGTATATTGAAAGCAGTGGTCCCGCATAACATTAAGAAGAAATACAAAAATGACTATCATAAATTATTGGAATTCTGTAAGATAATACCTATACATGAAAAAATTAATTGCTACCGCGACAGAATTCGTATTTCATAACTACTCGTATTTTTATCGCGTCTAAGGTACAAATGTAGTGAAATAAAACACACAAAAAAACTTATTTTTTAAATAAAATTCTTTTGAATGTAGAATGATTGCCAGCATATAACCAGTATTGTTAAACGGCAACTTCTTAGATAATAACCTTCCACTATTGTTTTTATAGATAATAATTTAATAAAATGTTTGCTTCTAGGTGCATTTCGAAATTCCATTACACAGACACAAATGCATCAATCCTTCAATTTACTATTTCATGATATTCACAAAACTGGGATACAAAAGCTTTTATTTAATTCAACTGTTCCACTCGAACTCTTTCATAACGGCATTAATTTGTCAAAAGCGAATTAAAAATATGAATCCTTTGATACAATTTTGCCGGTTTTACAAACCAATTAAATGGCTTTTAGAATTATTAACAAGCTATTCTGTTTTATCAGGACATCCTATCCTATCGTGATGGTTTTATTGTGCTTCCGTCTGTTTGTCGTTGCTCATTATTGACAGTGCCATGATTGACATTATGATTTTTGGACGCCATGGTCTGTAGTCGTTGAAATACGGCTTTTTGAGTAAGAAATGGTCCGGGGAAACACAACTATATAGTTAAGGTACTTTTTTTTCTAACACTTAACATGAGTTCCATCTTTAAGAAGCCATGGGTGCTGGTAAAATTAAAGACAAAGGAGACATTTTTATTTTCAACAGCTTCTTCCCGCGACTTCGTCCGTGTCTCACTCTGTCACATCGCATCGCATGCCCGTGCGCATGCGATGCGATGAGAGAATACTTCGTTTTCGCTCAGCGTTATTTCTGACTTTTTCTTATTGCTCGGCTTCTTTGGGTCCTTGCGTGATGTTAAATAGCAGAAGGCCTACCTAAAAAATTAAGCTATCAAATGCAAACATATATTTGCAAATAAAACCTGTAGTTCCAGAGATTACCCCTATATACAACCAAGCAAAATTTACTTCATTATAATATTAATATATAAATTTCACATTGGTAAACCCCTTCGATCCTTGAAGAAGACAAACGACAAAAACATGAATCGTAATTACCTACCACATTTGCGTATTTCTGCCTGAAAGAGCAATGATTATCGTCTGCTTAACCAAGCATTTTTGACTTTTAACGACTATTAATTTTTTGCAACGTTTGTAAAAGAGCGTTTAACTACTAAACTTGAAAAAATCTTGCTTATATATTTTCATTGCACGGAAATCTATTAAAAGCCGAAAGAAGATATTATCAACCACCATGTGTTTTCGCTCTTCGGGTAATCCCTTACACATGTTAACAAGGAGGACTTAATCCTATACAATCCCTTTTTCATAGATTTTCCTTTCTTTACGGAAAACCATTGTATACCAAAATACATTAAATCGGCATTCTTAAAAATTACGTTTCCATCTTTTTTTACATATTGTTTTCTGTTTGAAAAAAATAACATAGGTATTCTGTAAAGGAATCAGTATTTCTCTAGACTCTACTTCTCAGTGGTGGTCGGCGGAGGTATTACCACATCCACAGTGATCTAATAATAATAATAGTGTCAGCTGAAACTAATTATCAGAGCACGTATTCTGGATTTGTGCCAGTTTAAGCACTCCATATTAGGTACATGTGATTTAGACATTGGCATTTAGACTGCTACGCTATATATAACTGGCGGAATATATATTTACGTTAGCCTTCCCTTCCAGGCATATAAATAAGTAATGTGTAATGTACCTGTTCTGATTATTAATTAATTAAAACAGCAGAGAGAGAGAGAGAGCAGTGATGGTAACGGCCGCGACTTACGAGTTGTAAAGTCATAGGTTAATACCCAGTCTGGCGCTTAACTATAAGTAAATGATTTCATCACACTTCCCTCAAAACGGTGAATGAAAACATCCTGAGGAAATTGAACTGACATGTGGTAATTACCAACCCGCACTAGGCCCGCGTGGTGGATTACGACCCATTCCCTCTCACTGAGAGCAGGCCTGTCCAACTGTGGGAACATTATAGACTGATTATGTAATTAATTGAAACAGAAGCTATACCAAGCATTTAACATTTTATTTCAGTTAATGTTATCGGCAACAATTACAGTTAACGTGACAATTCTCACATAAAGTACTCTAACGTGTTAAACGTCTTGACAACGCGGGTTAGATGTTCTCAGTTCTCTATCCGTCTTCCGTCTTAGTGAATCTTGTAACAAGTTAGCCATGGCACCTTGATCTTTGTAGCGGCAAGTTCCAAAATTGCAACTTGTTGTTGTTTAAAAGGATTCATAAACTTGGAGATTTAAGGTCTTTCAATCCCCTTAATTTGGTTCTTAAGTTCTGGATGGATAAGGTTTTTCTAGGATTGTTTTTATCACCTATTATGTACAGGCTCTTCTACTAACCTAATACTAGCCTAATACTGAAGTTGGCTCGTCCTCAGAAAAAATATTGGGACAAGTATTATATAGGGTTATTTGCTAAAGGATAAGCAACTCTCAAACTTAGCAATCTGCTATAAACATGGATGATCCTCAAAATCCCAGAAAATGCAAGGCCAATTTCTTCGGGCAATGAAAAACTCATAAAATACTAAAAAGCTAGACGAGAAATAAGGACATAATGAAATAGAAAAGATTACTAGGGTTGGGTATTTACTTGGGCATGCCACAATATCGGCGATAAGTCCCCTCTTTGAGGAATGGTTGGAGAGACGCTACTGCGTCCTCACCTTCCGCCATTTTTTTTTTTTTGTTGCGGGGTGGAAAATCCTCATGGATATCCTCCGCCCTGGGGCGGGCGGAGGGGTCTGTCAGACTCTTACTGACTAAAAACCATCCCAGTGTTCCATATCACACCTACGTCGGGGTCGCGGGAACATATGATTCTTCCGCAACTCCGACTGGTGCCGGCCCGCCCCTGCGGGCCTCCTCGGGTTGGGGGGGGAGTGAGGTGTTTGACTCTCCCCGCAACGTCTGAGAGGGGCGCGCGTGGAACACTACGTGCCGCAACCTCGGGTCGCAGCCTCCTTCTGCGAGCCCACTGTTTCGCAGAAGGAAACCACCGCGTCCCAGGACTCGACGCTGCCGACCATCGCACTCGCTATGGCCGGCAGCGACAGGTCACTGCCTACTTCTGAGATGAGGGCACGGCGCGGCTCCTCCCAAGCGGCACACTCTGCCAGCGTATGCCACGCCGTGTCCTCCCGGCAGTCGACGCAGTGGTGACATCGGGCGTCCGGCTCCCTGTTTATGCGACACAGATACTTTCCGAAGCACCCATGCCCCGAAAGTATCTGCGTCACCCGAAACGACCGGGAGCCGTGCCTCCTCCCGAGCCAGAGGTCGAGCACTGGCCGGACCGCCTCGATGGTGACGAGGCCGGCGTTAGGGCGTGAGAGCCTGTCCCGCCATTCCGCCACCAGGACCTCGCGAAGCTGCGACCAACGCTGCTCCATATGGCACTGCATCGGCCGCTCGCCCCGCGCCCTCGCTTCCTCGCGCCACCAATAAAGTGACGCGAGCACCTTAGCCTCTAGGTCCCAGGGCTCGTGGGCTCGTGGTTCGAGGAGATCGTTCGATACCCTCTTATGACTCTGACGGCCATTGCTCTCTGCGGCTTTCGCAGCACAGAGATGCTAGCGGCCGTCAGTTCAGTCGCCCAGATCGGCGCCCCGTAAAGGGCCATCGATCGCACGATCCCCACGTAGAGGCGACTACAGACGGCGTTCGGGCCCCCCAGATTGGGAAGCAGCGTTGACAGCGCCCCAGCCGCGCCCAAAAATTTGGGCGCCAGCCGCCGAAAGTGGGGTCCGAAATCCCACCGCCTGTCAAGTACTTCATGGTTGACTCGACAGCGATTCGAACCCGCCCGACCACTATGTGTGATCCAGGCGGCAGCGTCCGCCGGGGACCATGAAACACCATGGCCTCCGGCTTGTTGATGGCCACCTCCAGACCTAGGCGCCGTATGCGGCTCACCACCTGTGAAACCACAGCCGTCACCAGCAACGCTGCCTCCCTGTACGAATCCCCCCGGGCCGTGTGACCAGCGTGTCGTCAGCGTAATACGTCAGGTCTACGCCCGGTGGGAATTCGCCCCTCAGCACCTAGTCGTATAAGATGTTCCACAGGAGCGGCCATACTGCCGAACCCTGTGGAACACCGCACGACACTTGGCGCTGATATCCGCCATCACGTCCCATGTAGGTGACACACCTCTCCGCCAGATAAGCCCCAACGATGCGGCGGAGGTAGAGAGGCACCCGATGATACCGCAGTGCCTCCCGAATACAACTCCAGGGCAGGGTGTTGAAGGCGTTGACCAAGAACACCGCCACCACCACCCCACCCCGGGACACCGTTTCCTCCGCCAGGACTCTGGTGGATGGTGGAGCGCCCATGCCAAACTGGCTCTCGTCCAGGTCCGGCCCCTGTCTGCACAAGTGGCCAACGATGCGGTCTGCGATTATCCGCTCAAACAGCTTACCCACCTCGTCTAGCAGCACTATGACCGGTTTTCCACAAAGTTTTCCCACTTTGTGGAAAACCGGTCGCTGGCCCCGCTCAAGGCACGCTATGAAGAGTCCTCTTAGCTGGGGCTCCAGCTTCTTCAGAGCGAGGGCTAGCGCTAGGCCGTGAATCCCGTCACCCTCCGCCTGACACAGGTCCTCACCGGACATGGTTGTTTCGGGAGGTTCCAGTTTCGTATAAGGCGGGAGGAAACGCCCGGGTGTCACCATTGTGTGAATCACCCGGAGGAAACGGTGGAGGTCTGCTCAGCGTGGGTGGAGCACCACCGTGTCGTAATGCTCGCAAATGTGGAGGCGGAGCTCGTGAGGGAGAGAGCCTTGCGCCCTCACGCCCCTAGTCGCCACAGGAGACGCCCTGGGCGTCGGGGGTGGCCGGGAATTTGCAGGCGACTCGTAGGCGCGGGCTTGCGGACGGCGAGCAATGGGTAGCTCGCCTTCTGGTAAGGACCAGGCCCGGGTCGACGGCGCGTCGTGTTCCACGCGCGCCTCATTGAGATGTCAGCACTAAATGACGGGGTCCGATAGGGCCGACGCCTCAGGGTCGCGGGAAATTCGAAAGAAAAACGTGGCCCCAGCACAGGCAACTGAAGGTACACGGGTGGGTTTTAGTCAGTAAAAGTCTGACATGCCCTCCCGCTCCACCCAGAGCGGGAGAAGTCATTTGATGATTTCCCACCCAATAAAAAAGGGTTGGGTATTACTAGCAGTTTGTAATGCTATTAAATAATTGTAGTCGTTAAAGATGTCTCTTGCGACGTTTAAATAACATAAAAGGCAATAGTAATAGGACGAAATATTTTCAAATTGATACTATTAACTCAATTACCGCTTACTTACAGAATTGAGCAAACAATAAATGGAACATATTTGTATTATACGTTACAAAACAACATTCGTTTTAACAACGGACGAAAGTTATATTTACATTACCTCAAACTTATCTGGTACCTAGAGAAAATAATATAATGATGAGGAATAATCTTAAACCAAGAACACTGTATAGGTACTGAAACCAAACTTACTTTTCTTAATAACATATTACATTTGCCCTGCCGGGTATTACAACATTACCTATGCCTATGTAAACCCTTCTTACCCTGAATATAAATAAATAAATAAACGCCATAACACGTAACATAACATCTCGCCTGTAATCCCAGAAGCATTAGGCGGAGGTGTACCTACAGTACACCCACATTTCGCCAGTTATGTTTAAATCCTATGTAATAGGGGGCAAGCCTATTGCCATTAACCGGGCATAAAAACAGACTCCGGTCTGCTACTGAGAAGTTTTAGATAGGAAAACCCAATAACAATTTGCCCGACCTGGGAATCGAACCCAGGACCTCATGTTCAGCAGTAGCACTTGTGACCACTAGACCAAAGAGGCAGTACAAAATATAAAACAGAAAAGCTCCCAAAGCAACACTCAAATTATATTTCAACACGTTTTCTGTACCTTGCTCAACTGACCCCAGGCACTCGTTTTTTTCCCAAATATATGACCGATAAAAGTTTACCAGCATAAAACAAAAATGTACCCACTATTACTGAAAACGTTTATGTCGAAACACATCGGCCTGGCAATAAAAGAAGAAAAATATTAATCGGAACAAATACAGGGCGTATTTTCGTTACAAACTTTTATTTGGGTTTTTACGATATGCGTATACATACAACGTCTGTAATATATTGACTGCTTAAGCGTGGAAGTAGTTACTTATGTATCGTAACCCATCCAAGACTTTCATTACTGTAAGAAGGTCCAAACAGTCTCGACAATGTCTTAAAATATTGCTTTTATTTCAGCAATCTTTGAAACCTACTTATTGAGAAAGCTCTGATCTAAAAAAATGGGTTCAAACCCAAAAAGATCAAGATTTAGGGTTACAATATTATTTGTCTAGTTCTATATAAACCGCCCTACTAATCTTAGGTCTTCATTATATATGGAGGTAAGTTCTGCAAATCTTGTCTATTCATCTACCCAAAAGTCTTGGACTACTTATCTACTTGGAATGATGGCTGTCATATTTTTGTACTTGCTCACCCAATATTTGTCGAAAACAAAACAGGCTACGTCATCCGCCGTTAAATTAATTGGATAACAGCGAAAAGCAGGTGCTCTTAAAAAAACTGGAGCTTCCAATTAAAAAATAAAACAAATGAAATCAAATAAACTTGTTAAAGAACAAGTTTCTTTGATTTAATTTGTTTTCCGTGACCTTTTCCAACACAAAGGTGTTGAAAAAAAAACGGTAAATACCTACAATAAGTTAAATATTACCGTTTATATAACTTTTATAACATTTCAAGTCATGCAGGCCTGTTTTAAAGAGCACTCAAAGGCACGTGTCTATATTTATATGCTTTCTCATATCCTTTTTATATACTAACAGGCGTATTTCTGCGAAACACTTCAACTTATTTTACGATAATGTATCGAGAGTCGGAATGCATGGTTCAGTTTGTTGGTATTCTACGTGACCAGGTTTTTTGAGGGCAAAAGGGTCGTATGTCAGGCCGGGTACACTTCCACTGTTATGTTTGCATAAGACTTTTACAGTCAAAGTTTGGTGCTTGACATTCTGAAAGTGGGTGATGTCAGAATCCTGAAATAAGGAATGGCTTGAAGTAAAGCGGAAGGGTTCACGATTCGTGCATTTTATGCAGAACTTGTTTACGACTTCCTCTTGAGTGTGCATTTTTTAGGAGCTGTAAAGCTTTCTATAAAATTAATTGAGCGTGTTTATCAGTCGAATATTACTTAGCTGTGCAAGATTTTAGGTTTAAAACATAAAGTAAGCAGTGTTTTGATTCAAGTTGTTTTTTCTTGTGCTTCTAATTATAACATCTTAGTAAAAAATCTTCATCATGTCTATTAGATTATCTAATCCTTCTCTATTTCGACTATGTTGTTCTCGTAGAAATTATACCTATGTATTCGTATAATACGAAAATCGTCACAATATATTTTTAAATGACGTTTACTGATCCGTGTTGGTCCTGAGGACCAAGGAATTTCTAGTCCTATCCTGTCAAACCGTGATGTCAGCACCGCTGTTTGTCCCTCGTATATTGTTACCCAACTTAGCGCCAGCTACCTATTTTTTACATATTATTGGGACATGGTAAACTAAAATACATTTCATCAAAAAGGATTGAAATCTACCACTAAACACGAAACCATAAAATGTAGCTAAAAAGTGAAAAGTTTCTCAACTTAAACCAGAACTGCACTCTAATTGCGTTATACACAATCAGTTGGAATCTGAATCGTTTTGAAACAGATTGCTAATACATTGCTTCATAAGTTCGATAAAAAAATCTGCTCAACAATGTCAATAACGCAATGAATTTTGTGGAACTGTCAAAATACAACAGATTAGTCGTAATCGCTTACGAAAACGCGTAACGGCTGCAGGTATATAAAAACAATTATGATCATCAATTGAAATCATGATACATTCTGTTTTATTAATAAAAATCAAGAACGAATAAAGATATCAAAGTGAGGATGTTTTATAGTCATCCATAACCCTGAAATAGGAGGCTCCATTTCAATATAACTTGGTGCGTAGAATTTTATACCGGCATCGAATATCGCCAGATTCAATAAATCAATCATCTATCAACAAGCTATCGGCATTCGGTGAGTATCTGAAAAATGCCTGTGGTTTAACGTGTTTGTATAAAATAAAATTGAAGAAATTCGAGTTATGTTCGATGACATCAAAATATTGGCTTTGAACTACCGGGACAAAAGCTCCTAATTTAAAAAAAACACTCGGAAACAGACGTTTCCAAAAAACACCAAATTCGTCCCTGCCAAGTAACACGTAATCTTTCATTCCAATTGGCTCAGTGGTTTATTTTTATTTAATTACGGTATAACACCAATTACATTAATTAACATAGCAACAACGAAACCGTGTCGACCTCGAACAAATGGCGGACTTTTGTCTACCATTCATTTAATAGATTCAATAAATCAATCATCTATCAACAAGCTATCGGCATTCGGTGAGTATCTGAAAAATGCCTGTGGTTTAACGTGTTTGTATAAAATAAAATTGAAGAAATTCGAGTAATGTTCGATGACATCAAAATATTGGCTTTGAACTACCGGGACAAAAGCTCCTAATTTAAAAAAAACACTCGGAAACAGACGTTTCCAAAAAACACCAAATTCGTCCCTGCCAAGTAACACGTAATCTTTCATTCCAATTGGCTCAGTGGTTTATTTTTATTTAATTACGGTATAACACTAATTACATTAATTAACATAGCAACAACGAAACCGTGTCGACCTCGAACAAATGGCGGACTTTTGTCTACCATTCATTTAATATCTTAAACTTTTATTAAGGCTCCGTGCACGAAAAAAAAAGTCAATTACTGATCTAATTTTGAGAAAGCTTAAAATAATTGAAACATTATGTCTGTGTTTATTTTGTCTTTAATTTTCTTTTAATGAAGATCTTGTAGAATCGTAAAGTATTAAAATTATGTAATTTTAAGAATACGTAAAGATTAAGGTATGGTTTTCAAATTTCTTGGAATGGTTTGCTTAATGTTAAAAAAAAAACATTACGGACCTGTAGTGCTATTCTATAACCATCTCACCGTGAAAACTTATGTGAAGTGAGCGTGAAGTGAACTGTCAGTGCCACTGATGCTAGGGGTTGACCAAGATGGGATGACACTGACATATCACTTCACGCAAGTCTTCACGGTGAGATTTTTACAGAATCGACATGCTGTTTTTTTCATCTGCTGCACTATGTATCGAAGTAAAAATAACGTGGTTCAGCCACGTGCAAGTAGGCCATTTAATGATGTTGATAACCTTTTTTTATGTTCAAAATCAAATGTTGATAGTAAATATCAAACGTCAGTCTGTGTGATTTTTTGGAAAACTTTTGGCTGAGGATTATTTGAAAAATAAACCCTTCAGCCATATCTAATGCAAAAAGTTTAAATTTTCAAATCACAAATAACTTTGAATTGCATAAAATTTATCAAAATCTGTCGATTTCGTGCACGGTCCCTTAAGACGAAAACGAATATTTTAACAAACCTATGTGTTTGTAGATAAAATATCTGTAAAAAAACGGAAACTAGGAACTACTAACTGAACTGGTAGCCCGGCAGATTTAACACCATTAAAATCTTCACGTTGATGCCTATTAAACTTATAAGAATTTATAACGTTGAGATCTTCGTTTTGATCTCTGTAATGACGTATTTTACACAAAAGCGTGTCTTGGTGCACACAATCAAACTCTTTGTAGAGATTACAGAAAACTCCAATAGCATTTTGCTTGCTTGCTATTTTTTCTCGTGCCTTAAGTGTGTTTCAGCAGAGCAACACCCGCATATGTAGTCGAACGACCTTTTGTAAAGCCATATTGTCATCATGAAGAAACTTAAATTCAAATAAATATCTTAGCAACTGCTTGAGTAATAACTTTTCAAAAGTTTTACTAAATGCAGGCAAATTTTAATTACCTGATTTAAACAATGGTACTACTCTTCATGAGGTGAGGAAAAATTCCTAAGTCAACACGTTTATTAAAAGTAACAGCTAGATATTGGGCTACGATGTCGATTACATAACTTAAAAGTTTAATGGAGATGCCACAGTAATCACCAGTGTTTCTTATACTTGATTGTGTTAAAAATATGAACTACATCACGAGGCATAACATGTTCGAAGCTAAACAAGCGACGTCACATTTAGGCACACTGCATAAGGTTTTCAGCCTTACAAGGGGACGAATTTAAAGAGCGAGTCGTAGTTATAGGTATATTAGCAAAACACTCATTAAATGCCTCAGCTACGTCACCTTCTTTATTAACTAATTTGTTGTAGACAATAATCTCTAATAGATTTTCATGTATAACCGACTTACCCGTTTGATTTTGACTTTATTATTGTAATTTTTTGTTGGATCAGTTTTTTTTTTTTTTTTGTAAAAACACAAATCTAATTAAATAACTTTGATTCATTTTTGACATACTATAGAAAAGGGGTATCTTACTTGTATTTTTTTAAACAATATACATGGTATGATCTCGTTCTACTTTTATAAATACCTGGAGTAGCCCATTAGTTGAAGTTAATGCAGGTGCCATTCATGTAAATGGTTTTAGTCTTGAAAGTAGGTCGGTATTTTTTGCACAACTTCAAAAAAGGCTGTGAACAGACTTTATTAGGATTCTCGTGTTAAGAACACGAGAGATAGTGAAATTCTATCAGCGATATATATTTTTCTACTTATTGCATCGACTAGTTGTAGTTTGCCTTTGTTTTTGGTTGGAAAATCATCATATGACTTCTCCCGCTCGGGGCCAGGGCCACGGTATCTCTTACGAACAACCCGCGACCCTGGCAGGCATCGGCCCTAACAGACACCGTTAATTATTGCTGACATCTCTTTGAGGCGCGCTTGGAACATGACGTGTCAACGATCCGGGCCTGGTCCTTACCGGAAGGCGAGCTACCCATTGCTCACCGTCCGCAAGCCCGCACCTGCGATGGCCGGAAATTTGCTTCCGATTCCCGACGCTCCAGGTTTCTCCTGCGGTGACTAGTGGCGTAAGGTTGCAAAGCTCTCTCCCTCACGCGCTCCGCCTCTGCTTCGCAGAGGGAGGTGATGGCTTCCCATTCGATTTTGCTCCGCACCATGGCCTGGACCAGGGCTGGACGCGAGAGATCGCCGCCGCTAATTGCCTCCGCAAGGACACGGCGGTGCTCCGCCCAAGCTGGGCATCGTGTCCTCCGGGCGATCCATACAATGGTGACACCCGGGCGTTTCCTCCCGCCTTATGCGAAACAGGAATCTCCCAAACAACCGTGTCCAGTGAGGACCTATGTCAGGCGAAAGGTGAGGACGCCGTGGCGCCTCTCCAACCACCCCTCAAGTAGGGGACTGATCGCCGCTATAGTGGTGCGACCAGCTGTAACACCAGCATTTTTTTGCGGCTTTTTACATATTACATATAGGCAAAGGGAAGCTAGCTAATAAGCACAGTGGTCAGACATACAGCTGTTACAGTCGTGAACCATTTTTATTCAATATACCACCCGACACTGACCTGCAAATTGCAATAAACTAAAAAAAAACGCAGGTCATCTGGCAATACAATTCCAATAATTATTCATCGACACCCATATCATTAGCATAATCAGCCCACAATATTCCCATTGCACATTCCCATTGCAGTGCTGAGGCTCAGGTCTCCTCACTGTGAGAGAGAGTGGGTCATAATCTACCACGCGTTGGTGGATGTCACTTGTCACACATTACGACACTCATTACGACAAACATAGTTACTTTTTTATTTTGGAATAAAATATATGAATTTAATTCACGTGCAACTCGAATAAAATTAAAAGGTGTTTTGAAACACAGAAAGGAGCTTTGAAGCTTTTTTTAAAAATTATCATGATTATAGTGTTATCTGTGGAGTCTGCTGTGGCGGGTACCCCCGTGGTAGAATGTTATGTTTGGGCGTCACATTTACGATATTATTCATTGTGTTTTCTTATAAAACTACACGGGTTTAGATTAAGTAGTGTATTAAACTGCACATTTCTAAAGACACTCGCGTGCCACTATTATTAATACAACCCCTGTTATGCAACAGTTTCATAAAAAACTAAGCATTATTTCTTCTGAACTTATTGATAAAAGTATCACACAGACTTTTTCGTATCTTTGCAGATTGGTAAATAAAGACATTTTGAGGCCGAGTAATCCACATTATTTACGGCAGCTAAAACTTTTGTTTTCTTCAAGGGCATTTTCAGAACTGAAAGAGGGAGTAAAAGGATGCTATACTTAACCTGATTGATCCGATTCAGGCAAATAGTAAGAAGCCACAGAGCTAAGTTTAGTAACGATTCTGTTTTATTAAATATTTTATTTATAGGAGTAAATATTTGCGTTTCGGCTGACTAGGCCGAAACTTTTAACTGTAAAAAAGCAGTGGCTACTAACCTTTGATTCTTTTTATGGCATTTACTTTGCTAAAAGGTTTGTTTGATTATTTCAGCTAAATTGCATTCAAAGTGTATTTGAAAACAATTTACTAGTTTTGCATAACGTGAAAATCATCTCGGGCATTAAAACAGCGACAAATTTTTGGAAGTCAGTAAATAAAACTTCACGCAAATGACATATCAGAAGAAGCAAAAAGTTTAATAAGTCAAACATGAAAATTTAAACTTAACTTCAGATAAATATAATTCTAAGTACTAGCTTCTAATCAGCCACATTTTTATAAAACTCGCTTCGTTTCGCCAGCCTGCACTTTTACTTCGTTTTCGCTCCGTTTTAGCGTTCCTTCTGCGTGATGTTTTTCATTTCCAAATGCTAGTTCCAGAGATTAGCGCGTTCAAACAAACGAACAAAGGACAATGCCAGAAACTCTATAGAACTTTGCCCCATTCAAATAAAAAAATAATTTACAAGCCTGCAATATGCAGCATCTTAAAGCTTACTTATTACTGTTAACTGAAAATTTGTCCTAATGCCTGTAGAACCTGCGGTTTCTGTTAAAATCTTAAAACAATAATGACATTGATTATAGGTGTCGTGCAAATTATAATTATTATAATCGTACGAGTAATATGATATTTGTTTTACAGGTACTTAAAACTTTTTTTTTTTGTGTATCATGCGCAATAAGTAACGCGGAAATTCAGAGGTTGAATTCCTTATATCACTGATTTGTAATCGGCAAGTTCTACTGAAAAACAATGAATTATGAAAAGGTCCTTTAATTATTACAATTAATTTCATTAATTGGCATTTCCTGTAAATAGTAGGGGCAGGATCTGGCATTGTTCTTTTGTAGTACTTATAGATTCATTATAGACGAAAACATGAAAAGCCAAGTTTTCCTAAACCATTTCACACGAACTGAAGAATCAGTTGGCACATAAATCCTATGGGGATCATATCCTTAAAGGATCACTAATACTTATACAATTTGCAACTTTGTGTGACCCTGTTCCTCGTGGTTTTTACATAAAGTCCCGAATGTTGCCACTGAACCCTTTGTGAGGGTCAAATCGTAAGCAAAACATGAATGATTTCAACCCTTTTTCCTATTTGCACTGCAAAGGCTTTTCATTCTTGAATATAGCTTACATTTGGTTGAGTGAGAAAAGTCTAGTGTCATCTTGTTTTCTGCAAAATGTTGTTTTTTAGTTTACGAAACCCTGATGGGGTTTCGTAAACACCGAAACCCCATCACTAAGGCTCCGTTGTCCGTCCTAAGTAGACACTTGAACCTTTCTAAGTAGACACTTGAAATTATCACAGAGTGTGGTCTACTATGGCCCCTATAACAAGAAAAAATATGAAAAAAAAATACCTACCGTACTTTAGAAGCGTGTATTTTTATTTAATTTTTTAATTTTCTATGTAGCTTTAAATATTCCTCAATGTGCAAATCCGACTAGCACGTGGTCGCGTGGTGCTTATTGTCCCATTAATGTATTATAAGGTCGTCATCACGAAAAACTAAATTCTAGTGGTTCGTGAGGAAAGCCGTCTCAAGTAACAGATCTTTTTCGCTTATAACGTAGCTTCAAATGTCCAAAGAGCTTTTACTTGACAGCATAAAATGTTTTTTAAGGGGCAGTTGGCAATGAATAAGTACGTATGACAAATTCAAAATACAGAAAAAATTACAGTCACAACAAGTCTTAGTGTGAACAACTATTAAATAATACCACATAACTAAGTTGGAACCTACTTAAGCGATGGCCAAGAAAGGAAAAAAGAAAAATAACGGGTGTAAAAAGTTACTTAATGAACCCGAGAGTTGCTTGTACTCCCCTTTTTTTTAACTGAAACATACCTTGGAACCTTAGAAGGTCAGGGAGGTCAAAATTCCAACTTTAACAGATTTTTTTTTGTTTTCGTAAAAAAATGTCAGTTAAAGTTGGAATTTTTATTCCGTTGCATGCATCAAAAAGCACAATGTTTTGCGTGTGTTACATTGATGATGATGATTTGATTTTCAAGGTCTTTATTACTACAAAGGTTGTTACAAATGAGTTTACAAATGATCTTATTCTATTTGTACACAAATCGTGAATAATATTGTTACATACGCTACATTTCGCCTTTACAAACATTTAAACATATTATTATTATATTTTGCGTTGACATGTGTTAACATATATTATATGTACATCATATTATCTACTAGATATGTGCAAGTCTTAGTATGGACCCACATAATATAAAATGTTTAATTAAGGTACAAAATGTACGCATTAAAAATAAATTATAATAACATGGGATAAGTAGCGGGTAGTCCGCGAAAAATTTTTACATGCACGGCCGGTCAAGCGGCGTCAAGCGAGCTATCGTCATGATACGTCACGGAGGAAGTAGTGATGGGGCAGTCGGTATCGATTGTATGTGCGAGCGTAAGACAATGTACTTAGTCTACTTTTACCAATTGCTGATATTAGTGTATTAGAGTGTGATGGGTTTTTATGCAAGTAAAATTTGTGTGAAAGTTTGAATATGAAATCTTTTAAAAATGGATACTTTATACGCTTGTGTAATGTTTTGAGGTTTGTGCGAAATGGCGTGTTATAGGATAATTTTAATGCTTTATTTTGAATCGTTTGGAGTTTGTTATATTTGCTTTCTGCCAGACTGGACCAGACAGGTGCTGCGTAAGTTAAGCATGGTCTTACTAAAGTGGAATAGATAAGCAATTTTGTTGAAGGACTAAGAATGGATTTGCGATTTAAAATGGGTCGTAATGAATTTAAGGCTTTTGCACCCTTATAGTAAGTTCAGTGTTTTTGTTCCAGTTAAGGGTCTTGTCAAGAATTATGCCTAAATATTTAACCGACTCACGCCACGTTATCTGAAAATTATCAATTTGAACGAATCTGGATGGTAGTGTGCGTTTTCCAGTGAACATAATTCCTTCGGTTTTTTTAGAGTTTAGTTTCAGCTTCCAGGTCTTGAAAAATAGGCTTAGTAGTTCCAGCGAAAATTGTAGCCGTCCAGTAACTATGTCAATGTCTTTGTCTGTCGTGAAAGTAGCTGTGTCATCAGCATAGATGGCAAGTTGTGTGTGAGTTTGTTTCGGCATATCATTCAGGTAGAGTATAAAAAGGTAAGGCCCCACAAGCGAACCCTGGGGCACACCGACTGGGATAGGTTTAGGGGCAGAATGCTCTTTGCCCACATAAACAGAGAAGGATCGATCAAATAAGTAATTTTGAATGAGTTTTACCAGACATAGAGGTACTTCATATTTGATTAACTTGAGTAGTAGTCCATCATGCCAGACAGAATCAAAAGCTTTTTCAATGTCTAGTAAAACCATGCCTGTGGAAAGACCGCGGTTTAGCCCATGGGCTACGTGTTCAGCCACTCTGGCTAACTGCTGCGTGGTTGAGTGTGAGCTTCGAAATCCAAACTGTTCAGGGATCAAAATATGCGCAGTTGTTTTTGAGACGCGGGATAAGATAATGGATTCTAAGAGCTTTCCTATGCTTGATAATAAACTGATTGGTCGATAGCTAGATGGTATAGACTGATCTTTTCCTGGTTTCTTAATAGCTATGATTTTAGCGTGTTTAAATGTCGTTGGGAAGTATGCAAGGCGTAAGCATCCATTAAAGACTTTCGTCAAAAAAACAATAGCTTTCTGAGGAAGATTCTTTAGTAAACCATTTCCCAGGCCGTCAAAACCAGGAGCTTTGTTTGATTTCAGTTTT
This sequence comes from Dasypolia templi, assembly GCA_963555695.1. Taxonomy (NCBI): domain Eukaryota; kingdom Metazoa; phylum Arthropoda; class Insecta; order Lepidoptera; family Noctuidae; genus Dasypolia; species Dasypolia templi. Next base: position 3,653,900 of record OY743145.1, read on the forward strand.
CCTATGAGTTTTCGGATCTCAATCGGCCTAACAAGTGATGGGTATTCATCCATCTGATAACATTCCAGCAACCTAATGGAATCTTTGACTGCCTCTTCGATGGTTGGATCACTGGTCCAGTGTTTGGTTAGATTTATGTTTTCCAGGAAGGTATTGGCTAGTACCTCACATTGTTCAAGTTCTGAGGAGGTGGAAGTATTGTTCGATGTAGTTAGGGGGGGTATTGAAACAGGCTGATGGTTTATTGACTTGACTACTCTCCATAAGTCTGAAGCAGGGTTACTTACTTTTACTAATTTATTGTTCCAGATATTGTCGTTTAGGGCTTGGATCTTATACTTGATGCATTTTTGCATGTTGTTGACTTGGGAGAGTAGCTGACGTCGGTTGTGTGGATTAAATTCTTAAAGTGCTAGTTTACGATAACGGTTTTTAATTTTTATTTGTGACCTGATCCATCGAGGTAGTTTTTGGCCACCATCACTGGGTAATTTAGGAACGGCTTTATCTCTTGCATTCAAAATTGATTGGGTAAGGTGTTCAACAGCAAGGTCAATTGTCTCGGGTGAGTTGAACGTTGTTTTGTTTAAAGTTAAAGACTCGTTCAATTGACATCTATAACCTTTCCAGTCCGCCTTTTTGTAGTTTAAGATAATGATAAAGATAATAAATTGATTGATAATAATTTAATTAATCATTATCAATAATATCAAGATAATGCGCGTTTCTCTGTTGACTTTACCAGCTATGGTAAAGCAGACAGGCAGGTGGTTGGAAGAAAGTCTGGTGATAACCCGAGGCTCTGAAAGGTGGTAGACAGAGTTGGCAAGGATAATATCAGGAGTAGATGGTAAATGCGTGCTATGGTAGTGGAATAGAGTGGGACTACAAGGTGCATGAATTTCATATTCGTTGTTGACCATGCGGTCGAAAAGTACCTCGCCGTGGATGTTGGAGCGAGAGCAGTGCCAGTAGGAATGTTTAGTGTTAAGATCACCCATGATAAGCGTCTTAGGTCGAATATTAATAATTGCGTCTAAGTCTGAAGGTAATAGAGATAGGTTCGGGGATTGTGAGATAAAGGCAAATACCTGATTTGATAGAGTTATTTGTAATCCCACACATTCTAGATTTTGAGTTATAGGCATATTTAGAGGGGTATGTTTTATATCCGATTTAACTAAAATTGCGACTCCTTGGCCGAGTCCATCAGGTTTCTTATCGCGTCGGTAACAGGTAAAGCCAGGGGTGTGTAAATTAATGTGGGGGGATATTCTGGTCTCCGACAATGCTACAATATCAATAGAAAGCTCGCTTACCAAGTGCAGCAGTTCGGTGATTTTGGACCGAATGCCGTCGGCATTCCAGTAGAGTATGCGTATGTTTTGTGTACTACACATATTTACCAAGATAAGTTAAAATTAAAATAACTTTACCCATCATACTAGTGCATCCTATAAATTGGCTTTTGATGGATTTTATCGTCATTAATATGGCTAGCATGTCAGCTGTCGCCTGATCTTGGTCATTTTCTGTAACAGTGGCTTTTTGTGTGTTGGCAGCAGCAACAAAGTTCCAGGGTCGCTCATCGACTACGTTTGTCTTCGATGGTGGATTCTTAGTCTTGACGGCTTTGAGTTGATCCTGACGTTCCTGCAGAATCTTTAAATAATTTTCACGCTTTTGCATTGACGGAAGTTAGCAGGGTGATTTCCGCCACAGTTACAGCACTTGGCTGGCAGGTCCCGGGTCTTCTTGGGGCATTCTTCAGTCGAGTGAGGATCAGTACACTTCACACAACGGGGCGCTAAGTTGCAATTGGTGGACGAGTGGCCAAAACTTTGACATCTATAACACTGTGTTCCATAGCGATTGTTGCTTTGGTATTTGCGAATTTGGACTACGGTGTGTTACATTGCGCACTATCGCAAACAGCAAATTTTCGCAGCAAAAATAAAAGTCGTTTCCCAGGAAATATTTTTGTGCATTTTTACTTAGTTTGATGTACAGAATGTGTTTGACAGCTATGTATATATTTCTTTACACATATACAACCAGTGTGTTAAGCATAGATTTCTCTGTCTATAACAGTACCTGCCACGACATTGGATGTCTACGAGTCTCACCATTTATAGAAGCACTCGAATATAATCGAAAGCTACCATTGATATAAGTCACGTTCTGACACTTTGGATGTCTGCCGAAGTACTAATGTCTCATGCTTGTGCTCGGTTTTTAGAGAATAAAAGATACATCTAAAAAAATACGACGTCTAACCGAATAAATTTGATTATTTGTGCCTGCAGGCTTTCATAAGTATTGAGTTTTGTTAAGGTTATATTATTTATTTCTTGTTAAGGTTTTATTATTTATTACTGCTTGAGTATAATTTCGAAAGAAAAGAAAGAAAGAATAAATGTTTATTTGCGGTAAACATGACGCAGTGATCGAACACAAACACCAAAAAGAACAAGTTGGGGGAAAATATGCGTCAACTCCTCCGTTAAGGCCCCAGAAGGTAGGGAGAGCGGCGCACTGCAATACCGGCACTCCTCTCCCGCTGCGGCCTCAGTTGCAATTTCACAAGTGTGGTGTCCATGCGGCACCGCAACCTTGGCCTCTAGTGTTGGGTAACTCAGCACATGTGCTAGCACAGTTGTAGCTACTCACTTGGTTAAAAAGAGTCACTCACTCATTTCATATTGATGGGCTAGCACACACCACACATTAGCTACACAGAACATTTTGTATCGTATTGTGAGTTTTGAACGAATCGTAATCATTCTCCCTTTCTCTTTCCCTCGTCATCATTTGTGCGAGCTGTGTGACGCGCTTAACCGATTAATCACTGCCTCACTGGCTCATCGCGTGTGCCAGCCAAGCCAACTCCATCGAGTATGTGTGCCGTGTCGTGTTGTCGTCACTGTACACCACACATCATACTCGCGACTCGCGCGGCGACTCGGAGAGTCACGCGACTCACTGACACACTCACAGCACGTACGTGCTCCCACGCTACCGCAGCCTCACCTCATTCGTGGTAGCACAGTGTGCTAGCACACTTTGTAAAAAGAGTGCCTCGCACGATCCTCATTTTAAAACAGTGTGCTACCCATCTCTGTTGGCCGCTACGTCGTCAGCTTTTCGGCAAAATCCCTGACGAGCGACCCCTCCTCGGGTTCCTCTTAGCTTCACCGTGGGGGACCCAGCCACGGTTACTGAGCCCCCCTGCCTCGTCAAAGTGGAAACCCTCCGTACCCTGGGTTAAGTCAAGTTGGCAGCTGTTAAATTCGATCTAGAATCAATTCTGTAAGGTAAGCGTCGCAAAACCTTTACACTCGCCGTCAAACAAATAGCTTATTTTGTCACTTTTTTTTTGTCAAGGACATAACAAGTGCATATTCATTTGATTTGAACTAATGCTTGCGTTCTCGATTGACTATTCTTGTTTTGTTTAGGACAAACCAATATCTACTAATTTTATTTTCGCTTTCATAAAATAGATATTATAAAAATATATAATTATAAAGAGGTCAGCATAATCGACTTCACTGAAATTATCTTATTTCCCAAATTATTCAGTTTCGACAAATATACCAACCCAATGGCTCGCTAAGATTCATTAAAATAAGACCGTCTTATGAGATTAAACAAACAATAAAAAAACGAAAACTAACAATCCCTGTCCAACGTAGGTAGGTATATTTAGCAGCATCCAATTTCGTCTCAATTCTTTTAAATCGGTAAAATCTCATTACTTCAATCTGACATTGATTCCATTCTGATCCTCATTTTAAATTAAAATAACGTATCAGAGTTACCCTTTGTCATGTGATCTGCATCATGCTGGAGTACTGCTAATTTTCAATGTGATGAAAGTCACAGCGATTCAATTGTAACTGGTACTAATGTGCTATTGTTTGTAAGAATAATGACACAAAAATTTTGCTCAGCGAGTATTTTAGAAAATAACAGAAGTTTGTCAGATCTGCGTTCAGCTTAAAATAAATAGTTTAGTTTTTCCTTTACGGACTGCCGCGGAAAAGATTAGTTGAGTATTAGCAATATTTACCATTAAAACCTATGCTCTCTAATGGTATTCTATATTAGTACAATATTACCTACCTACCTACTCTGGAACTTTCGAATAATGTTGTAAAAATTTTAACCTCACAGGGATTTCTAAAACCACGGTTCCTTCTAACGATTTGCACTGTTAGTAATTCTGGGAGTTTCCGTCTACCTCAATCAGAATTTATTGACAATACGTCGAATCGATTCGCAGCAAAATATTGAATCCAAATCGAATCTTACATCGAGTAAAGGCATAATTAGGACTGCGCATAATTGAGTCCTTAAAACCCTGCAGGAACTACTGTTCTAAATCTAGCATAATGTTAGATATAAGCTTAGATAAATTATTGGTTTCGCTGCGGAGCGCCGCGGAGCGCCGCGAGACTGATCATTTATCCAAGGATATATGCTAGCATATTAAAGGGCTGATTTTACCAAAGTCGAAGGAGCGGTTCTCGTATTTTTAAGAACGTTCGCATTGTAATCTGTATCAATCTGTCAAAAATACAATCAATTTACACATATTTTTGACATTAATTGTCACTGATATGAGATTGCGACTTGAATTTGAACGTTATTTGTCTGCTAAGGACGAAATTGTCATAACTTTTCATACAACCGAAGCGTGTCATTGATCTTCACCGTTTACTCATAGACACTGGCCCGTGGCAATGCTATCAATGTCTGTGACAGCCAATTGAGCTCATTTGCGTCAAAGATGGTCATTAATATTATAAGAAAAGCTTCTCCGGTCGATACCAAAGCGGCAATTCTGTGGCGATTCAATCCTCAATCCCTACCCAAAAAAATTGCGTCTACGAAATTGGCTCGTCCAAAAAACCAAATCTATACGACATGATTGAGCAATAAAATGAAACAATATTTCGTGCAGGACCCCATGGGGACCATTTCGTAGAAGTAAAAAGTGGTCATCATCCATTTTGTGACGTAGGCATAAGGATATATCCGTCATCTTTGAGACCGCCGCGGCGGACAAACTGATGTTGGTTCAATAGGAAACTAGCTGCGATTCGCGGTTTCACAACATAAGTCATAAGTCTTTATAATAGGACATAAGTCATGATCCCGTGAGAGTTTCGCGATAAAAAGTATCGTATATCCTAGACCAGGTCATGGTCCACTCATGTGCCAAATTTAATCCAAAGTCGTTCAGCTGTTTTAACGTAAAAGCGTAACAAATAAACTTGCATACAAACAACTTGCAGGGTCTATGATTTTTTGAACGATATCAATTATTTAAGGGGAAAGTTGACAGGCAAGGGTCAAGACAAATTGTACAAGATTGAAAAGATAGCCTTTTTATGGATAGCTGTACACCATAATTGCATATTTTTAATTATAATTTTATGCTGACAATTATTTTATTATAATTGAAATCACTGCTGTGTATTATATTTACATAATAGAAATTGTATAGTTACCTAGTACGTTGCCTTTCTTGAGAAAACCTTTTGTGATTTGCTACAAATTTGAATTTTCTAAATTCATAATTGTATTTATTAATTTCTTGAAGATTATAATGACATAATTCTACGTAATAATTTATTATAAACAACATAACTTGACAATTAGAAAAAGTATAGTAAATTGTCAATTTTTAGGGTTTCTGATGTACCTCAAAAGTCTAATATCAAATGTGTAGGTCTATGGGCACCTGAAGCTAAACAAATCAATCAATTAAACAATGCTCTTTTGTTTTACACGCATGCGTTGAATATCGTAGATGTGTCTGTTGTATATGACACTATCATATTTTTATCCTGAAACAAATACTGCTTTGTAAAGGAGAGCACAGACTAGAGTCACGACAGTTTTAAGGCAGTCTTGTCTCACTTAAACAAGTCCTCTTTAAAAAAATAAAAACGGTTGTTTCTACCACGCGGCGCACGCCACGTAAAACGAAAAAGTTTTTTCTACGACATGACGCACACCAGTATCAAAATGGACTTCATCGACGCTGCAGCAGAAGTACATGTATAGTACTGTAAAGACTGATAAAAGGAAAATTTGTAAGGCATCCCCGAAAGTTTTTCTGTTATTTCCGACTGAATGTGTCAACCTTTGATAATTTATTAAAATTGATGGTTATGATTCCCTTAATTTTGTTCTTAGAGACTAGAAGAGAGGGGTTGCCAGACAGTTTGGTCGTTGATGTGCGCGCTCAGACACATTTTAAAATGAAGTCGACAGTTGTCAGTCAGTCAGACTTGTTGCCGTGCAGTTCTTGTTAGTATGAGACAACTTTGTCTATGAGACGTTTCGTTTAAAGCGCACCCTTTAAACGAAACGTCTCATAGACAAAGTTGTCTTCATAATTTTTGTAAAGCAATAGTCTGTTCTAAAACTGCCGTGACTCTAGTCTGCGCTCAGCCTACAACGTTTGTCGTAGGTAATTAAGTTACAGTGCAATAACTACCGTCGTAACAGTATAAATAAATTCTTGAATCCAATTGTTTGTCAAAAACCAAATAGTTATTATACTTTAAGGTCTCCACCCACAGGTCTTCGCATAATGTAACAATGGCAGGCCTGTTTTGGGGACTATTCATGTTCCATGGCCACGAACCTAATTAATATTAAACCCTTGTTCCAGTGTGTTCCAATGCCAGGTTTGGGGTTCCGCCGAGGGTCCTACCGCTGCGTGTGTCGAAGAGGATTCTACTTCCCCAACACCACAGCTGACAACCGATACTACAACGGTAGTGATATTGAAGAAGAATATGAAAAACATTTGTTGGTAAGTTTTTGATCATCACCGTCACTTTTACGCTTTATTGGAAATAATTGCAAAGCAAACCGACACTCTACGTGAACTGTCCACGTAACAGCCATTTCACACAACTGTCATTCTTGACAGTTGTAGAGCAACTTTGCCTCGACACGTTATTAAAATAATAAATCGCCTGGAGCTATCTTTAACACGTTCCTCTCCTGTCGTTCATTCATGTAGGATTACTTCGCACACGTTTTCTTTGAGTAAAATAAATGTGTGAACGACTTGCTTAAGACGTTTTAAGCTAGAGAAAGACGGATAAATTATGCTCAGGTGTTTAGGTAAAATTTACTTTTGTTTCAAGCCAGATAATAATAAGTACCGTAAAATTTCAAGCGTTTAGCTCAAAATGAATGGTCCTCAGGGTCGTATTGACATAATCATAACGCTTTGCTGACATTACCGTGATCTTATGTATGTCGGGGCGGGGAAATCCGCTGCTGCTCATTTCCATAGTATTCTCTCTAAATAGAAATTCTGACTTAAACTGAATATCCTTGTATAACATTGGAAGCATGCGCTCTCATTTGTTCAAGTATCAACATTTGTTTAAATAGTTCTTAGTTATTAACAGACTTAGCACCTTTATTCGGCTGTAGCAAAAGTTTCATTCACTTCGATCCGGTAAAATAAATACATTGTAACATCAACTTTTTTTTCCTCCAGCTCCAACGCAGCCACTACTCCATCCCTTATGCCTTCGAGTGCCTTCCCTGCGCCGAGGGTTGTGAAGCCTGCCTGGACGGCTCCCCGTGCGTAGCAGCCCTGAACTGGGTCGTAAGGACCACCATCTTCGCGCTCGCCTGCCTGGTGATATCCTGTCTGCCTTTCATCGTGTATTTTACTATAAAGTATGGGCATGTTAGGGTAAGTACGGTTTGAAAACAGATTTTTTATATTATCATGAATAGGGAGGTAAAGTAATCAGAACATGTCACTAGTAGTTGACCATACAGTAGCTTATTCACTGTTAACACGATGCATTGCTGTTGACTTAAACACTACTTATAAACATTCAAAGCGAATAGCACCAATGAAATTGAAAGCGTTCAGCACATTTAGAACGCGTTCAAGAGTTGTCACTGTCAAAATTGTTGTGGAATACGAGTATTGACACTGACAGATCTTGAACTGGGTTTAATAGTTCTGACCTTGTTCAGTTTCATTGGTGAAATAGGCACTTAAGTCGTTTGTAATAAAAGACTGTTCACAATTTTCTTTTGCCATCACTAATTGTTCACAACACGTTGCCTCGCGCATTAACGTCAAAAGGAAAAACGTATTATAGTTTTGGCAGTGACGGATAGATTCAGCTTATGGCTTCCATGATTGATCTACTCCCCGCCTTCCAGGAACTCGAAGATTAAGGGGATAATTGTTTATGATTGTCCAACGATCAAACGGTGTAACTTTTGGGACTGTGATGTGTAAGGCAAATTATAATTAGGAGTGGTTGAAATTAGATATGAATTACAGGCAATGTGTTATGAAATAACTATGACACACACACACATAAAGGAAACATACACAAAGTAACTTTAAACTAGACTATTAAGTCTCATATTCAAAGAAGTAAAGAAAATTTTACAACACTATAAACATATTATTTTGAATTTTTTTTTTTTTAAAATATTAAAACTTTTTGTTAATAAATCAAATAAAACATTTTTTTGCCATTGCTTGAACACCTACTCGTACAGAAAGGACCATTATGCTGAAAAACATCGGAAGTGCCTCCAATCAATAACATGGTTATAACTCATCAATGTATGATCGTTACCGAGTTATATAATGTCGACAACAATAGAGAGTCAAACGAAACTTACCTTTAAGTGACGTTCGATGACTATTAAACCATGTGGTTCGACGAGAGATTACACTTGTTTACTTGTGGTAGCACGGATATGTGCTGCCATCTTACACTATTTTAGAGCAACAATTTAAAAAAAAACATTTCATGCGTCCTAATGTAGGTGACATACACGTTTTCCCCATGACCATCGTTAGCCACTATTTCGTGCAAGTCAGGGGAGGCTCTCAGTATATTGATCACATCGTCTAATAGTCATCGAACATCACTTACAGGTAAGTTCGTTTAACTTTCTATTAAACTTCAGTGATTCACCCTTCGAGATAACACTCATTTGCTTGTAGATGTTTCGATTCTCACGAAATAGTAAAGAGGCAACTATATTATTAAGGGAAAAAGATAAACGCAAATATTTATATTATATACCTTAAAGATGTAATCAAAAACACACAGTTTAAAAATCAAATATGTTTATGAATAAATAAACAAAGAGAAAATTATTATCATTCGTTGATCGAGGCCATCCTACATAGGGACCGAGCAAACGCATCTGAGGTATGTGCAGTTACTTCTATATTATAGAACTTTGCAAAAGTTTCTGATCGGCGGGTCCAACCCGCAGTTCTTTTAATATTATCAATGCTAACTCCGAGCCTATTGGCAGCAGACGTAGCTGCATGTCTCGTACTGTGAGCGATAAAGACAGATGTATTTATATCGTTTTCACTAAGGGTAGCCTTGATCCAACGACTGAAAGATTGTGAACTTACAATTATTGAAAGGTTTCTTAAAACTGATTAATAAAGAGTTACATTCAGATTTTCTCTTGTCTGCCGTTACAGCTAAATATTGTAATGCTCTAGCAGGACAAATGGAATGTCTTTCGTTGAAATAAGGAAGAATCAACATTGGTGGTATTCGATTCACGGACGAGGTTTTGATTAAATCCGTGGTGATATTAATAACAAACTTTTCGTTTTTATATTTTTTATACAACTTTAATCAACGACAATGTTTGTACCTGGTGTGCAGTTAATAGAGCTAAAAGTGTAGTCAATTTCCTCGACAGTTTATCAAAGGACTGGAAGACTTTCATTAGGGTACAAATAACATAAGTAATCTAAAACGATAGATTCTATCTTGGGAAGTAAAATTATATCTTGGGAGTGGAGTTCGCAACTTGAAAACTTCACGTTGAGTTTAAAAGAAGTGATAGTGCTGCTTTAGTACAATTAGTTAAAAAGGGTAAATAAGAAATCTAACACATTAGCAACTGATGCTTAAATTATATTTCAGTTTTTATCCTGGTAGAAGGTAAACCATCCACCACTTAGGGACGCTAACATCAGCAGCACATTGAGGAGATTCCTTCATCAGAAATGCCTGCCGGACAATACTCAGGCAACCGCTGCTGCGTGCAATAACCAAGCTTCGATAGAAGAAGTAAGGGCGCATATTGGAGTCACGAATATAATCTTGCTGCCTATCCTTGGTATCGCTGGTGTCAGTCTATGCCATCTACAGAATTTATAGGAGATGTCACCTTCAATTGATTGACCAGCAGATTCACCACCATATTATGCGACGTTCGTTTCTTCGCAGGCTTCCAAAACCGACCTTAGGCCTGGACGACTGAGTAGAGTAACCACGGAAATATATTATGTGTTTGTGCAATGCTACGAGTATATTATAAGAGTGCAGTCTAGTGCGGTAAACATTTCATTAAAAAATCGACATTTAATATCGTAAAAGACGCGGTGTGATGATGAAACTTATTATTTTTGACTTTTAATATATCTTATCTAGCATTAACCTATTTATGATTTAAATCAATACGCGTAAGAATCATGTATGCAAAAGAAGATTCAGCTTTAATTATGGTAAGTTATGGAAATAAACGTCTAATTAAAATTGGTCCAGATCGTAGGACAGGCAATAAATTGACTAAGAAACTCTTTCAGGCAAATTATATTTTTATGAAATGTTCTCATTATGTAGCTCAAATTACGAGGGACATACAAAAAGGAAAAGTGGTTATTAGTGAGTCGGTATTAATTTACAAGTATAACGAGAGATTGCAGAGTTGATACGCTAAAGTTAAAGAATTGTGTAATAAAACTGAAACAATGTCTACTTATGACCTTAAAGTTGCCTTAACTTTATTGCCACTAATGACTGACGAGGAGGCTAATACCGAGCAATTGATAGATGATTATTGAGTATTACAGTTCAACTCTTTCAACACCAGATTGTAAGAAGCAATTAGTTAATTTTGTACTCAAGAGCAAATTGTCCCAGGCTGCAAAATAACGATTATGCCCAAAATACTCTAGTGTGGATGACTTAGTAATTGATATGAAAAAAGTGTTATTACCACAAAAATCTGCCACGGCATTGCAAACTAAATTGAACTGAAAAGAAATAACTGAACTTTTTGTGTAGTTTACAGTTTCACAGGCCAAGGGGCAATCCGAAAACTGTAGTGTATTAAAACCCTTAAATGAGCAGTACGCGGTTAAAAAGTTCGCCGATGGGCTGCGAAACCTTAAGTTGAGCACTATAATGGTAGCACGAAATGACAGCTTTCTCAAGGACGCGATTCAAGCGGCGCAAGGCGAAAAGATAACCTCGTCTCTACGTTTGGCTGAAGTACTCGGTATGTATAATAGTAACGGTAGATTTTCAAGGGGTTTCATGCATTACCAAAGCTATCGAAGTCATCGATGTCAATTCAACCAAGGATATTCGCATCGTAGATCTTATCGTGGACGCTACCACAACAGCAACCGTAGTCGCGGTGGATGGAATGGGCATCGCGACCACCAGCACGAGCAGGCCCCATCCCGAAACCGCCAGGGATACAAGGGTAGGTCTTACTATAACTATAACAGAAATCAAAGGATGCGCAACAACGACCCCAGTAAAGTTAACGTGATAATGGAACCGGAAACAAAAGTTAAAGTATAAACATTTTCTAGAAAAGCGCATGGCATATTACAAAGATAAAGTTACAATTAATGGTATCGGAGGCAAAGTAACAACAATTGGATATTGTTGTTTAAATTTCAACGTAAATGGTCATCCATTGAAACATAAGTTCTATGCTACTTCTTAGCAATTAGGGCGAATGGCATCATCGGTCAGGACTTTCTGACCAAGTATAAAGTGATATTGGATTTTAATCATAACATCTTTACTTTGTCCAGTTATTATATTGAAATAAAATTGCTTATAAATACAATTAGCAATCATCTAGATACGAGTATTCCACCTAGATGCGAGTCTGCTCATTATATTTCGACAGATATTGAGAATGACTGCTTAGTTTGCGCGTCGGATATCAGTGATGGTATTTATTTAACGAGTTGATTGGAAGAGCCACGCATTTGTCAGTAATCATGCAGCTCAACTCAGAACTTAAGGAGCTCAACGATTCGACGAACATTACCAAAGAAAGGACATTTGGGTAGGCCGCATAAATTACTCACACTGCCAGACCATGAAACTAACTTTAAAAAATAAAAATCACTGATATAAAAAAACAACGAATCCACACTGAATGTGATTCACAATAATTAAGATATTAAAATACTTTACAGAGTAAATTTTCATGTAGTTGTATGGTATATTGAGTCCATTAATGTCAAAGTGTATAAAATCCGAGAATAAACTTGGTCAGATCATATGAGGACCCTGTAGACTGGTGTCTGAAATGGTATTTTGAGGAAAGAACCACACTGTTTTGAGTGGACCTGTCCAGTCAGTGCACGCATTAGTCAACCATGGTGCAGCTCAACTCAGAACTAAGGAGCTCAACGATTCGACGCAAAATACAAAAGAAAGGACATTTGGGTAGGCCGCATAAAGTACTCAAACAGCTGGACCATGATTAAAACAAGTGAAAGAAAAATAAGAATAATACAATGACCCACATAGTACTCACATTCACAATATTATAATAATATTATACTTTAAACAGTAAACATATACATGTCATTGTGTATGGAAATAGGTACAAATATTGTAAAAATCATAATAATAAAAAAAATGCAAAATAATATGATGTTATTGAAGCAGCTCAATCCCAAGCCAAACATTTAAACGAGCCACCTATTTTCTTGAGCCTGGTAGTAGGAACAACAAACTTGTGTTTGTTCCTATTATTTATATTATGGATATCACTGTATTATTTAAATGTCAATGTATACGTTTTATAATAAACTTCCTAGCCACATTCAAGAACTAAGCCTTAATAAATTCAAATCTTTTATAAAGCGGAAATTATGCCAGAATGCTTATTATACTGTCAAAGGTTTTATTGAGGACAAGAAGGTTTGGGATTGAGCTGCTTCAATAAGTTTACACAGATTTGTTGATATTAAATTTTGCTGTTTAACTTTTATTTTTGATTTTTTCTATATTCGTACCGTTTTAGATAAACAATGACATCTGTATATTTACTGTTTTAAAGTATAATATTGTTTTAATTTTTGAGAATGTGAGGACTATGTGGGTCATTGTATTTTTCTTTTTTTTTAACGATGGACTGGCTTTTTGAGTACTTTACGCGACCTACCGAAATGTCCTTTCTTTTGTATTGTTCGTCGAAACGTTGAGCTCCATAGTTCTGAGTTGAGCTGCACGATGATTGACAAATGTGTGCACTGACTGGACAGGTCTACTCAAATCCGTGTGGTTCTTTCCTCAAAAGACAAGATTATTTTCGGATTTTTATTTACACTTTGACATTGATGGACTTTATGTATACAATGACATGTTAGTTTACTTTGTAAAGTATATAAACTCCAGCTTGATACCTCTACGCGTTCCTAAAGAAAATGGTCTTGACAGACAGACAGACTGACGGACGGACAACAAAGTGATCCTAAAAGGGTTCCGTTTGTTCATTTCGAGGTACGGAACCCTAAAAAGAGTTGCAAGTGATAACAAAAATAAAAACATATTTATTTGTTATAGTCATTTACATATGGATAACAAACCGATACGATTATCAGAAAAAGTCCCAGATAAATCTTGTATGTACACTTTAAAACGGGAAAAGCCTAGTATCAAACACCAAAAAGTGTCCGTAACCACCGCACTAAATATTGAAATCACGCGCCCATTTTGTAAATTCCCAACGACTTTTACAACCATTATGATCTTTTCTAACGCCAAACCAACGTATCGAGGCAAAAATTATGATATCATGTAACAACCTACAATGTTTGCGCGTCGTTTTTCAATGGGCTATCCAAAATCTTGGCTAATTCCTATGCAGATACTAGTTGAAACACTCAGGGCAGCTTTGACCTTGCATCTTTTGCAACCATTAATACAAAATAAAAAGACTAAATAAATTTATTTCATGACCATTGTTAACATTTAGTTGGTGATAGCGCCATCTTTTAAAGGTTTAATACCTGTGTTAGAAGACGCTGCTCTTTCTTAGGTAGGCTAAAGGGTGATAAAACAGTAATAATAATGAAAAAGGTACGTAAGACACTTTACAAAGGGTTGCTGTTCTTACACTGAATTCGGAATGGGGTTGTATTGAAATGTTTGCTAGACAAAAACTTAGGTATCTTGAGGAGTTATGATGTCTAGGTGAAATATGGTTTGGGAACTCGAAGCAATTCGTGTTTGAATAAGACCCGATTACTAGACTTAATCTGATGACCATAGCCAGGCACACCTCACATCAGAATAAATAGACATTGGAGTAGAACTGTTGACGTAGTATGAAAAAATTGCCAGTTAGTACAAAAACACAAAACGCAAAAACAAGCGGCTACATATTTCTCTGTTTCCGTACTTTTTGATTTCCTGAACCATCCATCATAACAGACTATCGAACAAATTATGTGGTGTCAACACAAATTGAGGTACTACGAGTAGTACTGATACTTTCCAAACCAAATTATCGGTAGAAAATTTTCAGAGTTCCCCCATTTTGCATAACTTTTAGCATTTCCAAAAGTTTGGAGCTCATTTCGTGCTCCATGTAGGAAGGCGAAAAAATATTTATGCAAAGTCAAGTAACTTTCATACTTGAGAAATGCTGTTCTAAGCAGGCTGGTTTTGATTGAAAGTAGAAAGAACGTACGATGAAGTTTATATCGTGGAAAAGATGATCGCTGCACGTGAATTGTTACAAAACATCACCTTCCTTCATATTTCGTATCAAGAAGTGCTGTTTTCTAAGTTCAAATGTCACTGAGGGTTGTGGGTTCAAATGTCACATAGACTACGTTTAAGGGCTGTCAGTGTCAATATTACACAGAAAAAAAATTACACTGACAGCCCTTAAACCTTGTTTGTTTGGTGATCGCGTTCAGTTTCATTGGTGAAATCCACCCTTAGGATAGACATTTCATTAGAGAGTAGTACGTTCGGTTAACTATCATACCACTAGTGGTTCATATGTATTTTGAGTTTTACAATGGTTGGTCTACACAAGACGACGATCTGGTCTTGAGTTTTATTAATTGTTCGTCTTTTGTTCCCAGGTCGTAAGAGCAGCAAGTCCAGCTCTCCTCAGGGTCATAGTATTGGGAGCTCTGCTCATCTATTGCACCACTCTAGTCATGTACGGAAGACCCACGGTCCTGACCTGCACTGCCAGGGTCTGGCTTCGAGAAGTCGGGTTTTGTCTCACATATGGAGCTCTTATGTTGAAGACTTGGAGGTAAGTGTTTCTAATTGCGAGTCATCTTTTTTTTGCAAATTTATAAAGTTTTAAATGACTGAGTACAAACGTTTGATGTGGCGAAGCTTGAGGCGTCTCGCTTATGGCCAGTAGTGGACGTCTTTCGGCTAAATTGATGTTAATCATGATTGGGTGGTTAGAACCAAATATAAGATTGAAGAAGGCAGTTAACATATATGTAAAGGTCATGAAGTACAAAATAAACATAGTAAAAAAGTAGTATATCAAATAGTAGTGCCAATTTTGGTATAACATCCCACACTTGTAAACTTTTAAAAGGAGGTTACCAAGTTTGCAATAATTGAATACATTTGACAAACAAGCTTTTTTTGGCCTTTGATTTCTTTTAACAGCACCGACATCTCGTGTGATTTAATGATGCTAATAATATGAGTACTAAGCCCATGCCAAGGTCATTTTGTACAGAGCTAATTATTAAAACAGGTATCACAAAATTCCAACGGACCGTTATTAAGCCCGGAATTAGGACCGGTCATTGAAATAGAACCTTTAAACCCCACCTAGGGTCATACAAAGCATACATACCTACCTCCACGTTGAAATTTCAATTTTAAGTTCAAAATTCAATTTTGTTTTTCCATCAGTGTTATAAAGTTGTTAATTGTTTTAATTTAAATTAAAATCAGTTTATATTGAATTTGGGTACCGTGTGAATTTTCATGTTATTTGGTAAAAGTCTTGTTAAAAGTAAAACGTTAGTAATTTGGTAAACGTAGAATAATTTTGGAGAAAGTATTATGAATCGAGAGAATACATGCCTACAGCTATACTATTTCTACAAACTATTTCTACTACTGCATATAAAGTTTTAAAATTAATATCATAACGTTAGGTGACGCCTGTTTTCCAGAAGGTTACGGCAGAGGTGTTCTAACATAAAATAACGCCTGTAATCCCAAAAGGGTTATGCGGAGTTGTACCTACAGTACACCCACATTTCGCCAGTCATGCTTAAGTCCCATGTAATAGGGGTCCCTATTGCCATCAACCGCGCACAAATCCAGACACCAGGCTGATATATGAAAAACCCAATAACACTTTTCCCGACCTGGTAATCCTACCCAGGACCTCATGCTCAACAGTAGCGCTTGCGACCACTAGACCATCGAGGCAGTCAGAGGTGTTCTAGTACTCACATGTCGCCAGTAACTTTTAAGTTTCATGTAATATGGCGCGAGCTTATTGCTATCATCAATATCAGTGGTAACGTTGTAGGTTCGAACCCAGAAAGACTCTTTACTATGTGCTCTCAAAAGGTGAAACATCGTAAGGAGACCGGCATGTCCTAGAACAAAAAAAAACCAAGACATGTGACATCTACTAACCTGCACTTAGCCCGCGTTGTGATTAACGACCCACTCCCTCTCACCGAGAGGAGGCCTGTGTCCCAGCAGTGTGAACGTTATAGGCTGATTATGCTGTTATGCTATTGCGATCTTGCTCTGGGCTGCTCCTGAGAAAATCCTGATGGAAACACCCAGTAA
This sequence comes from Dasypolia templi, assembly GCA_963555695.1. Classification (NCBI taxonomy): domain Eukaryota; kingdom Metazoa; phylum Arthropoda; class Insecta; order Lepidoptera; family Noctuidae; genus Dasypolia; species Dasypolia templi. The sequence continues at coordinate 3,670,792 of OY743145.1, forward strand.
CACTTTGCCCGACCTGGGATTCGAATCCCAGCCCTTATACCTAGCAGTAGCGCTAACGACCACTAGACCAACGAGCCAGTAAAAATTAATAGGTTGATATTAAATGGATCTCGATGTCCTGAACAAACTTTCAAAACCGCTTCTTTCCTTATTTTAAACCAGACGACGAACATTTTTCCCAGAAGCAATTTATTACCCAGTGGAAACATTGTAAGCCTCCTTAATATGTTTTACATCATCAACTTTTTCTAAATCTTTAATCCGAGTCTCATTTCAAGTAAATAATTGGGCTTGAACTTTTAGATTACGATCTAGTTTATTTTAATTAGATACCGACGAAATGAAATTGTCCCCTTGTTGGGATAAAAATCAAGTTGTCTTTTAAATTTTGGGCCCTATTCAGAAATGCGTAAATAAAGGAAGTCTGTTTACAGGCCCAATTTATGATAATCTACTTCAGTCTAACGTTTGCATAACAGGATCTGTTTTGTTAAGGAAACTGATCGTGCATTTATGAAATACTTATTTACTAAAAGGGATTAGGAGTCTGTTTGATTGTCTGGTACGTTTTCGTAGTCCGGTTTACTAATCCGATTAAGATGAGCAGAGAGGGAGCTTGGTGGAGCTTGGTGTTTGGAGAACCTTTCTTGTAAGGCCTTTAAATAATTGGGTGGAAACGTGAGCATGGTGACTTAATTTTTGCGCTAAGACTTCAGACAACTAGTAGATAATTTAATATCTAGGCTCTGTTTTGAGAATATTCAAGAAAAATTCACAGCACTTAAGCACTGAGTCGATGACAAAAAAAATTTGGAAAATTCCATGTTAGGACATGTCTTAACCCGGGTCGTGTCTATCTGTGCTGTGAGATGGATAGACTGATAATATTAGACTCTCTTTTCCAACAGGATATCAGTAATATTCCAAGTACGGTCAGCAAAAGCAGTGAAGATATCCGACATGTACCTTCTACGTCGGATCGGCGTGATTGTCGGCGTGGCTTGTGTGTTGCTTGCCATTCGGACGCTGGTTGCTCCACCAGCTGTCATCGTTGGAAGGACGAAGGATGACCTGAAGGCGTACCTTTGTAATACTGACTGGTGGGACCATTCTTTTACTACACGTAAGTAATTACCAATAACTTGCGACATATGGGGAGGTTCCCTAATAAATATACGTAATACGAATATGAATGCAAAACGCATGTTATTTGCATTGATATTCTGAAACCGTCACACATACAATCAAAATGAAACTTTAGTATGAGATGTGATAAGATGCGATTATTATAATTCATCAACAACCCAAATCTATATCTACTAGACTAACTTGGTCATCCGAATCGTGAGTGATATGATTACTGTCTAGCAATGTTAAATAGTACATTACGATACGTGTGATTAAGTAGTCCATTATTGCACGGCGTGAAATTTATGGCCTGAAAGATGAAATGTGTTGTATGCTGATACAAAGCATTTTGAATATGCTAACACTGAAAATATATGGTTATCCAAGAACAACAAACAGAGCGGCAATTCCCGAATTTTTAAGAACGTTCGCATTCTAATCTGTCAAATATACAATCAATTTACATACATTTTTGACAAGTTTCTGACATTGATTTTTGCTGAGATGAGATTGCGATTTGAATTTGAACGTTTGTTAAGTACGACAATTGTTCTTTTGGTTAAAGATAATGTTACGGACTGAAAACCAAACCAAGAAGTGGTAGGTAAGCGTTTCTGAAATTCCGTTGTCACTTTTTCTACACCATGAAACTGTTTAAAGGCGTAATGCTAACATACCCCTTTTTGACATTTCTGTGCTATGAATTTATAAGTGACAAAGAACATTTAAAAGAATCTTTTCTTGTTGATTGATTTTCGCTCGGTGTAAAAATGAACTACTTAGGTCACAGAAAAGGTTTAGGTCACAGAAAAGGTTTAGGTCACATGATTTAATTGTATCTTAAGTTTTTGTCTAACAGTGGAGGTGATATTCCTGATGTGGGGCATCAGACTCTGTATCATGGTGCGGAAGGCGCCTTCGGAGTTCAACGAGAGCCGGTTCATCTCCATGGCCATCTACAACGAATTTCTCCTATCAGTCTTCCTTAATATATCCATGTAAGTCTATCTCTTTTTGCCTTATGCTTTATGATTGAAAAGACCTCAAAATCAACGGTCCGATGCATGATGGAACCCAGCACATGTCAAAAACATGACGGCAGGCCCGAACGTGGATGGCGGGACGAACTGGAATTCCATTAGTAAAGACTGGTCCCTTAGACGACTGCCTTAGACACAGAGAAGTGAAAGAAGAGTAGGAAGGCTTTTGTCCTGTAGATGAAAAATACAAGCCTAAGATAGTATAATATAATAATTATAGGCCATTAATAAAAGATGTAGCTATAGAATTTACTTATTTGTCCAAATATTTCCTTATAATAATAACTTACTTCTTATACTAAATTAAAAAAGAATCTAATATAATTTAAACATAGTAACCCGACCTGACTAAAACTAGTAACAAACTAAAACATGGCGTTGAAACATTCCTCCGCATCGCTGTCGACTGGTAATGTACCCAAGAGACTGGCGGCATTGCCATGTTGTTTGGCTTTGGCAATGTTTAGGCCCGGTTCCCATCAAACCGGAGAGGAATGGAGACGAGAGGAGATGTGGTTTGAATAACTAATCAGATTTAGTTATTTCCACATCTCCTCTCCGCTAAGCTTTGGTGGAAATGGATCAAGCGGAGAGGAGAAGAGATGTCTCATCTTTCTATAGAATTTGGAGAAATAACCTCCTAGCTTCGCAGCACATCTCATCTCGTCTTCGCTCCTCTCCGCTTTGGTGGAACCCGGGCCTAAGTCTCTGGCCAAGGCCAAGCGGTCATGGGAATTGTCAACCAGTTTGTCTGAATTGTATCTAAAGTCCTTTGTTTTGAAGTTTATTTGCATGGGTAGTCTCACTTTAAAATGAAAACCAAACTTCTATTATTTAGCTCAAAATTTAAGAACGAGATAGCTTGTGAAGGTTAGAGAGGACCGGAAAGTTTAGAGCCCGGAACTCATTAAACTATGTATTGTGGCGGACTCGCATCTTGCACAAGCAATCTGTTTCACAGAGGTCACAGTTACTTTGATGTAATATGCAAATAAACTGATTACTATTTGGTCCAGTCTTTGATGTCATAATTAGTAAAGTTATTCCATTATTTATTCATCCACGACGATCTGAACAACGCCTCTGACGCGGCAATTATTCGGTCACTTACGAGCTCAAACAATATAATTATGTAGATGGACCGTCAAACCGAAAAGAGGAAGATATAAAGTTTTTTTTTGTAAAATATTTGTCTCAATAAGGAGTACCTACGGGTATGTAAGTAGGCAGGATCGGCCGCACGTCAGTGATAACAAAACAAGTACCTATACTTGTTTTGTATTATAAGTATAAGTAGGTTTTAAGGTTTTGGTCTAAAGAATAATCTTCGTACCTGATGTTTTGCGTACTCTTGGCTTTACGAGCCGGTACAGAATCCTGCTGGAATAAAAGAATTGCCAATGTTTTTAACGATTTTTTCATTGACAAAATTAAACCTAATAATAATAATGTACAACCAACTTTAAATATACCCAAAATCTAGCTAGTCGAATATATAAGGCACCAAATAATAAAAATTACAAAAAATATATAATGAAATCCCTAAAAAACAGCAATAGTTTACATGATGGTATATCCACAGAAACAATTAAATATGCTATCGGACAGTATTAGTGGTTATTTAAGTCACATTATTAGTTTATGCATAACTCGAGACACACACACAACTCTGGCAGATCTTAAAATGGCCGTAGTAAACCCTCTGTGCAAAAAAAATACGGTATTTTTTTTTAGACCTGCACTTGTGTCAATATTCTCAAAGATATTAAAAAAAACTCTGCTCTGATGCATAAAAGTGTTTTCTACATGGCACTAATTATATATGATCGCATACCAGAATCAATCAAAATTTTGAATGTTAATTGGTTTGAAAGACATTTGAAAAACTTTCTCATAAGTGGACAAAATCTTTGGGACCTACGTATAGACCACAACATCGAAGTGTTCGACGCCAAAATAAAAATTAATTAGCCATACCAAGCTCAAAATTAATTATGTTCCATTCAGGACCTTTAGCCATGTGCGTTAAAATATATAATAAGCTTCCAAATTCAATTAAGGACATAGCGTAAGAAAATAAATTTAAAATAGTCTCCAAAAATACGTACTAAAATCGTTTTACACTCTAAAGAGATTCTGTGACGATACGTCATTTTTTTACATTGAAATTCATATCTATACACAATACACACATCGCCTACAATTTTGACTACCTATGTTATTTTATTTTATGATTTGTAATGTTATCGCTTATTTTGATTGATAAATGGAATTATTGACCGATTAATTGTTCTTACCCTATCCTATAGTTATTATATTATAGTTACTTTTTTAAATAATAAATGATGGACAGCTAATTAACATGTCAACATTTTTGTATCATCACAGTGGATTGTTTATTATTGTGACACTGTAGATTTTTAAACTGTGTATTTATATTGCAGTGCCCTAGCAGGGTTCATGTATGAAACCTCAGTATACTGGTAATAACTTTTAGACTGCATGAATGCAATAAATGATGATGATGATGGTGATGTATGTTGCAATTTTTAATGACTTTATGATTGACTTCCTGGTACTCATCTTCTTTCAGTTTAATTCATGACATGCTCTTTGGAAATTAGAAAATATTAAAATGTAATTGGTCATTTTGAAAAAAAAAACAAATATCTTTACCAGTTATATTTTATTTAAATTGACATGCATTGTACTGTATCCATTGACACAGTTAATAGCCAGTGACATTTTAAGTAATATTATTCCTATTTATTGTGATTCATATGATTTGTCAAACAAATCGTATTATTTAATAACAAAACGGGATTATAATGTTAACATAACATAACATCACGCCCCTAATTCCAGAAGGGTTAGGCAGAGGTGTACCTATAGTTCACCCGCATTTCGCCAGTTATGCTTTAGTCCCACGTAACAGGAGGCGAGCCTATTGCCATCAACCGGGCACAAATCCGGACTCCGGGCTGCTACTGAGAAATTATATTCATTGATTATGATTTGCATGTCCATGTGACGGCAGAACATGCAAAACTAACTTTCCGACAACACATATGTGTTTTTTCCATATTTACAAAGAAATAATTTATTTGATTCGATTTGCGAACATAATTCGTTTAAGAGACTATGAGGTTTTGCTGAACCGTATTTTGGTACAAAGAACACTGGTTTTCACAGCTTTTTCAAAAAAAAAAAAACTCTGTGGGGCCCAAATACAACACTACAAGCCAAACTATAACCGATAAGGGATGATGACCACGTTGAACGCGCGGAACACGCCTGCTCGCTTCATCTTGTGAGCATACACGTTGTCATTTTGCTAATTGAAGCTCTGTCCGACTGTCATTTTTTTTCATTGAAAATAAGATTTCGGGGTGTTTTTTATTTCCGCGTACCGTCTCAACAAATCGCGTGACCGTTGTAGCCATTTTTCTTTCAAACGAGGATTTAGGAGGTTTGCTGTTCTTTAACAACACCCATTTAACCGTGGTTATGTGTAAACCCATCTGTAGAGCCATCAGTTTTTGCTTTCGCACTTGATTTCTTTGAATTCGCGCCTTGATGGCTTTGATCTGCGCTGGATTGCGAACCGCACGAGGTCGACCACTCCTCTCTCGTCTTTTATTCTTGAATCTTGCTCGTATCGTTTAAAGTTCGATAACCGAACCTTTGTGTTTCAAGTTTTTCAGTTTTTTTTTGCGAATATATCCACAACGATGCCACGCCGTTACAGTGACTCTGTCTTCTTTTTGTGTCCATTCTATGTTAAAAACTAAAGAAAAGTCTGCAAAACCGTTCTTTTTTTAAATTGTGAACCGTTCAAAATTCGAACGTAATTTATTTTAAAAATCGCTCCCAGTCCGATACATTGTAAATAATCAAGCTAAATACCTAGGTGTGATCCTTGACCACCTATTTACCTTCAGAGAGCATATAAAAACAGCTCATTCGCGCCTTCTTGGCTCCCAGCAGGCTGCATTTCAAATTGACCGCCCGCTGGTAATTGTCACTCAAGTGCAAATTGCGCATCTACACCGCGGTCATCAGTCCCATCATGACTTATGCTTGCGTCGTCTTCGCACATGCTAAGCTACGCCTACGTCCATATAACGCAGACCCTCCAAAACCGTTCCCTTAGAAAGGGATCCCCCCATTTATATCCGAAATGAGAATCTACACATCGACCTCAGAATGCTCACCATCCAGCAGTTAATTAAACGCCTCTCAAAGCGCTTCTTCGACTCTGCTGCTATTAAGCACCCCCAATCCCTTGATTGCATCGGCTGCCCGCTATACCCCCGCATAAGTAGAATTTCCCGATCGAAGCATTGCCATTCCCGATGATGCAACAACTCTCCAGGAGAGTAGTAAGGCCACTATACCAGTTCTCAAACACAAAACCCGACCGCCGTCCTTTCGTCCTCACCGCCGAGGCCCGCAGCGACTACCCATACCATGTCTGTCTCGACCCTTGCTCGAACCAGCCCACGCCGGTTTGCCTGATAGATTCAAATTCACAAAAAACATAACACAAACATCACCTGTAATCCCAGAAGGGTTATGCAGAGGTGTACCTATATTACATATACCTTTAAATTTGTGCCCAAATTATTCCGATCAATCCTGTCCCTTGCTGCCCTCCCCCAGCGACGCCCTTACCCAACAGGGCGTGCCCTTAGCTTGTAGTCGCTTAGTTCATACGTTTTTTAAGCCCTGGCTGGAGGTTTTAATTTATTTAGGCATCCACAAGCAAGCCCAGTTAAGCAGCCGACAACCTCCTAAGTTGACTAGCGAGATACAAAAAAAAGTAATACTCGTAAATACTATAACAAACCTCGCCTATGATTTTTAAAATCACTCGTGTTTAAATAACCCCAGTTATGATACAGCTTCATAAAACATGTAACCCCGCGTGCGTGTCAGAAATGTGGGACAAAAAGTAGCATATGTCCTTTTTCAGGATGCCATCTGTCTCATTGTAAATTTTTATCTAAATCCGTTTAGTCGTTTAGGCATGAAAATGTAACATACAGCTAGGAGACAGGAGTTACTTTCGAATTTATAATATTAATAAGGATTTATACACTGATATCATAATCTCACTCATTTAGTTTTCAATAATCTCACCGGTCAACATCAATTTAAATCTTTCACGGACATTTTCTATTAGAACCAATTCGTTTCATTTGAAAAAAACTTGTAATAAATCAAATAAATGTTACTCGATTAAGACGCGGGCGCCGGGGGTTTATCAAACTTTTTATTTAATCACCTGCGGCGAAGTCCGGTTTCACCACCAAAGTTATTTCTGGAAGAAATGGCGGAGAGATTACGACTTACCATTGGGAGTTAAAATTTATTATTTCAATAATTTTTTTCGTGATGCTTTGGCTACTGTAACATTCAGTTTTTACTATGCGTAAGAGGAACGGTAGGTTTTCTCATCCTAAGTAATGTAATAAATGCTGAAGTCAGTTTGTTTGTTTCTTTGTTACGCTTTCACGCTAAAATGGCTAAACGAATTTGGTTGAAATTTGGCACATGGGTCCACCATGACCTTGAATAGGATATAGGCACCTGGCTGCTTTTCATTCTGGAACGCAGACTAAATCACGAGCAACAACTAGTCAGATTATAAAGTACGTTAATATAAAATTCATTCGCCACTCGCCATGCTACACCAGTAAGACCTTTAATCGACAATTCTTATTTCTTAGAACCAAAAATTCGAAGACATGTGACCTCTGCCGGTTACCTCACGATGTTTTCCTTGAGAGCTGTGGTGATGAAATATTTTACACAAAGTAAAGCGCCTCTCTAGGTTCGAACCTACGACCAATAACTCGGCCACCTCTGCTTCTCTATGATTCCAAATTTAAATACAAATAGAAGTAAGATTTCTGCAATTAATAATCCAGCATAATAATATGTTGACATCTATTTGATGCAATCCCTGATCGTTCCTCCGACACTCATCTCTCTCCAAAAAAAACACCTTGGAGTGTTACAGTAGAGTATAGACTAAAATATATTTAAACAAAAGAATTTCTCAAATGTTTACCAACAGCGGCATTCTATATATTCTTATTGAACTGTACTGTAAAAGCAATAATATTTTTAAGTAATCAACCATCAACCGGACATAAATCCAAACTCCGGGCTGTTACCGTTTTTTTTATTCCTGATAGAAAACCCCAATTACAGTTTGCCTGAGCTGGTAATCGGGCCCAAGACCTCGTCGTCTGCAGTAGCAATTGTGACCATAATACTAAAGAGCCAGTAATTATATAAATAACTTTGCCATTCAAAGGAACAAGTCCTAAACCAAAAGTATCATTGAAATTCAATCCTCAATCACTTGATTGTTCAACAATATTCCACAAAATATACGGTCGTTAGGAGAAATTTGCATCTCACAAGGGTTTTACTTCGACAGAATTTTATTGGAACATTTATGAACTGTCTAACTGTCTTCAGGAAAATCCAATTCTGTTACGGTGGTAATTTATGTTCCTGTTAAGGCGAAAAAGATTTAGTACATGTAGAATGGACTGGATTTCTTGGATAATTGACTCTTTGTTCAGGATTTAGGCTTTATGGGTACAATTTAGGTTCTTGAAGGACACAAAAGGCTGGGTCTTTTATTTTGTCTGGTTGAATTTCTTATTGGTCACTTGAACTGGCCACTGTCAAGAATTAGATTTTATTTTCGTTGTTAATTAAATTTCTATTACAAGAATTTAAGGTCCGACCTTAATTTCTTTAAAAGAAGTTTAAGAGATCGCGAAAAGACCAAATTAATTATATTTTCAGTAACAAGACGAATAGATGGTTAAATAAGTGTTTTTTAGGTTTCAAGCTTCAGTTATACCAATATATTCTAGAAATATAATAACGTATTAATGAAAAACAATTATTATTATTGTGTATGACTGTTACCGCCTAGTCTGGCATAATAAGCATAGCACAATACTCTACTTCTCCGTTTCAAAGCCGTGACAGTGTATTAAATTACATAATTTAATAATTATACTGTAATGTTCCCACTGCTGGGACACAGGTGGCCTGTAATCCACTATGCGGTCCCAGTGCGGGTTGGTTCGCCTATATTACACAAAACAGTCTAGTATAACTATTTTCAAATCACACAATTTTCCAACCCTTTTTTAATTTTAAATCAACAAAATCAATTATTGATTTTTTTTAATGCGAAACTTAACGCTTAATATGGTGCATTTGCTGTAGGCACTCTGTTAACGAGCCGCGAACAATGTCGTATTCCAATCGGGAATATCTTAATGTTTTGATTTTTGTTTATGGCATCATGCCAAACAAATGGTATTTTAAAAGTGATTGTGATTCAGAAATCGAAGTAAGAGCTGGGATTGTGGAAGCTTTCGACTTACTCAAATCGTACACAATTGCTCTGCGAAGAGTACGTGCAAATTTAATAAAAAGGTGTTGAATGTGTATTAATGTTGGAGGTAGACATGTGGAACACGATCGCCGAGGTATGCAACAAGTAAATGTTTTGATAAACTGATACCTACAGTCGGTACAATGCCAAAAGCACATCACATTAACTCAGTAATAATTGTTTCTTGATAACAGGATCAGGTCAGAAATCAGGGTCAATATGCGTCGATGCCTACAATAAAATATCATCTGATATCTACGCAAGCCATAACGTAGGTTTCTTTAGTCATAAGTTTGTTTGGCGGCACGCGAAAAAGCACCACACGAAACTGTAGGTGAACTTTGTCGAGCGATCAGTGTTGCCTTTGGAATGATTATTTCTATTTTTTTAAATTAATTATATTCATTATATCACATCAAAATAATAACCTCTTATCCATTGAATGATTACGTATTTGTGTATATTTGATACCCTTCAGGATCCGACAGGGTTTTCGTTACATGCTGTATACATACATACCGGTCAACCCACCTTTTTGATTCGCCGTAAAACCGTGAAAAAAAAATTCAAGAGCAAGCGATAGATCCTTGTCATTCCTACTCGCAAGTCATAAACGAAAAAGAGCATGATAAGGTTCAATCACAAGAAACTTCGCCGATAAAACTGCAGCTGTAGAAAAACAAGTTATATTGAAACTGTAGCTTTTGCGTGCATCATCGCCCCCGTGCATGTCATGTCGTAAATTATGCCACGGAAACTTTTTACCGGAATAAAAGTATCTTATGTCCTGTCCCAGCTCATGGTCTATGTGTGCCAAACTAGAATGCCAAAATCCAGGCTACGAATGCGTCTTAACCATTTTATACAAAAATAAAAACATCCCATGACTTATAATTCCATTCAGTGTGGCGATCAAGTTATTACATTAGTTGAAACCACAAATTCTACATTACGTGTTTTAAACATACACAATTAAAAACATTCTAGATGCGGTACCTTTTTCTCGTTTTAGTATCTAGCAAGGTTAAACGTATTTTTGTGATTATTTGGTAACAACTAGAGTGTAATGAGGAACAGGGTGTAAAGTTCACTCATACTCTATAGAAAAGAAATCCTCCGACGTCGTTTTGTCTGGTGGGCAACTGCCTGACCATTAATATCGGTACGTTGTACTTAAGCTAGATTGCTTACGCGATGCAGGATTTTGCTTGACGTCAGTGTAATGCGTATTTAGCATTTGGAGGTGTAGATGCCACCACAGTACCATAAAGTTTGTATTGAATAGTAGATACCATGGCCCCGCGCGTGTCTAGTGCCTTATTATTAAGGGTGGTTTGCATAATCAGCCTGTTATGCTGGGATACAGGCCTCCTCTCTGTGAGCCGTTATGTGGGCCGTTATCCACCACGCGGGCCCAGTGCGGATTATTTGATGTGACCGGCATCGACATGTCTTCGAACTTTTGGTTCTACGACATGTCGATGCCGGTTTCCTTACGATGTTTTCCTTCACCGTTTTAAGAGCAGTGTTGATGAAATAATTTACAAAAAGTAAAGCGCCTGTCTGGGTTCAAACCTATGACCTACAACTCGTAAATCATGGCTGTTACAACTGGGCTACCACTGCTCTCAACGGTGGTTTATTTCATGCCAATTATTACGGTAATTATTTTGTTGGAAAAATTCAGGTTTTTTTTTTTTTTTGTTTAGTTAAATTGATTATTCACTATTTTATCAGACTGCTTGTAACAACCGCTGTATTTTTTAATGTGATACGGGTAACCTAATCCATGCCACTCTGCATATTTATAGCCGCTAAGCTAAATTTCTGCCGCTAAGACGTGAAAGGTAATAGACACATTTCAAATATTAGTATGGATTAGTATCGAAAGTAGAAAACTAGAAAAACATCTCAGAGAAGGAGTCTGTAACGTTTTGATATCGAACCAGGAGCCGAGTGGAACAATGATTGTGTTGTGAGAAGCCATTCCTTGCCAAGTTGCAGTGCACAGTTTCAAATGTCAGTCTTGTTTGAAATTTTTCCGAGCATTCCCAGATTAATGGGTACAGAATTAGTGTCAGCTGCTTATCGTCAAAGCAGTAGGAAGTAGGTTATTGCGATGTTGTTCAGTCAGTCATACTATTACTGTGATACTGTATTGTTCTAGGAAACTTGTGCAGCAGTCTTACGTAAGGTACTATTGTGTTCTCTTTCATAATAGTAACTGCCCTCGCTTCGTTTTCGAATAATATTTATTATTTTTGATCATTTCATGTTAGGTTAGGTTAGCTTGGACTCCCCCGTCGGGCGCCGCCGGCCGGATCACATATTGTGGTCGGTGGGGGTCCGGATCGCTGTCGAGCCCACCATGAATATCTGGGATTGGTGCTCGACAGCCGGTGGGACTTCGGACCCCACTTCCGGCGGCTGGCGCCAGAATTGTTGGGCGCGGCTGGGGTGCTGTCAACGTTGCTTCCCAATCTGGGGGGCCGAGCGCCGTTTGTAGGCGGCTCTACGTGGGGATCGTGCGATCGATAGCCCTTTACGGGGCTCCGATCTGGGCGACTGACCTGACGGCCGCTAGCATCTCTGTTCTGCGAAAGCCGCAGAGAGCAATGGCCGTCAGAGTCATAAGGAGGTATCGCACGATCTCCTACGAGGCGGCTTGTGCACTGGCCAGATCCCCGCCATGGGACCTAGATGCGAAGGTGCTCGCGTCACTTTATCGGTGGCGCGAGGAAGTGAGGGCGCGGGGCAAGCGGCGGATGCAGTGCCATATGGAGCAGCGTCGGTCGCAGCTTTGCGAGGTCCTGGAGGCGGAATGGCGGGACAGGCTCTCACGCCCTACCGCCGGCCTCGTCACCATCGAGGCAGTCCGGCCAGTGCTCGACCTCTGGCTCGGGAGGAGGCACGGCTCCCTATCGTTTCGGGCGATTCAGGTGCTCTCGGGGCATGGTTGCTTCGGGAAGTACCTGTGTCGCATAAACAGGGAGCTGGACGCCCGGTGTCACCACTGCGTCGACTGCCGGGAGGACACGGCATGGCATATGCTGGCAGAGTGTGCCGCTTGGGAGGAGCCGCGCCGTGCCCTCATCTCTGAAGTAGCCAGTGACCTGTCACTGCTGGCCGTAGTGAGTGCTATGGTCGGCAGCGTCGAGTCCTGGGACGCGGTGGTTTCCTTCTGCGAAACAGTGATCTCGCAGAAGGAGGCTGCGGAAAGGGAGAGAGATCACGTCCACTCTCCCGATCCGCAGCAGGCGCACCGGGCGCAGGCAGAGGGCGGACAACGCCCTCTTCCAGCACCCTAAATGGGTCCAGGGACGACGGACTCGGCGACGTCCGCCGCCCCCCATACATCAGGACCCGAGGTGGCGGCGCGTAGTGTTCACGCGCGAGGGGCGCGTACGATTAGACGATGCGGGGGAGTCATACACCTCACTCCCCCCCCCCCCCAAACTGAGGACGACGGGCACCAGTCGGGGCTGCGGAAGAATCATATGTTCCCGCGACCCCGACGTAGGTGTGAGAACACCGGGGTGGTTTTTAGTCAGTAAGAGTCTGACAGACCCCTCCGGCCGCCCCAGGGCGGAGGACATCCATGAGGATTTTCCACCATGGAACAAAAAAAAAAAGGATTATCCCTCCTTTTGCCTCTCTAAATGGGTCCAGGGCCCCCTAGCATATAAGACCGGAGGTGGTGGCGCGCCTGGGGCGCGCCACCACTTAGACTTCACAGGGTCAAACACCTCACTCCCCCATCTTGACCAGACGGAGCCCGCAGTGGTGGTATTCGGGGGCTACGTTGAAGAATGCTTAAGTGCCCCCGCAGCCCCCGTTGCAAATGCGCGAGGGAACACGGAGTGGCTTTAGTCAGTAGAAGTCTGACAGATCACTTCGTCTGCAAAAAAAAAGGTTGCATTTTCCACCCAAAAAAAACAAGATTAGGTTAGGTTAGCCAATCTTTTTAGATCAATTTGTAAGAATTAGGCCTAGTGTGGACTCACACTAGACTACACTAGGCCTGGTTCCTATTTATTGACCGAAACAGGTAGAAGTCATGGAGAGTCCAGCAGCTATGATGCAGGCGGCAGTAACAGTTATGTTGGATAGTCCTGTCGTTTTTTACTGGACTTGCTAGATTAAAAACATAAAGACTTTGTCGTTCAAAAGAAAAAAAATAGGCCCCCTTCTTTGTTTATATACCATCATCATCAATTATTGCAATTATCAACGAAACTAGTAGATAGGTAATCACAAAAATCACGCATATTAATAAATCTTCTAACACCACTCATTCTTTCCAGGTTATTCCTTCAATCCCCAGCGAACCCGGACCTCCTGTACATCATCTTCTTCTGCCACACGCAGCTGACGGTGACGCTGCTTCTCTGCTTCATCTTTGGGAGCAAGGTAGGCACGGTAAGGTTTTGGTTAGACTGTATGTATGTACCTCTGTGTTGGTTCTGCACTTGACCTTTCAATCTCAACCGTTCCCAGTGTGTCGTGACGACAGATATACGTACTCTTCAGTGCTGGGGAGTTTGTTGAACGACCTCTTTCCGAGCGTCAAAATTATACACGGTTAAATGTAGGCCGTTCATGGCTTTCGGTTCCAGAATGACCTAAATTTAACCGTGTACTCATAAAAGGCAATCCGCCATTGCCATAAGTAACATTGACGTTAAAAAAGTGCTGATTCTCCTAATGATTCTCAGCCAAATTTGATTTACTTTTTGTGTTTATTTTACTTTGGGACTTACAACCAAAATATAATTAAAATAACTAAAAACCTGAGAAGGGGTCATTATACTCATTATTGTGAACAACTTTCACTATGGGAACTATTTCGGGAACTTTAGGAATAAACCTAAAATCCCGAAAAAAAAACAGCTGCCCCATACATTTAGGTGCGCGTTACCTACTCAAGAAAACGTACGAAACAGACTGGTAATATTTTAGCTGCCACGGCTTGTTAAAATTTAATTTATTATTTGAATGGTTTTTGTATTTTGATTACGGACGCTTTAACGTTCTGCATCTTTCTCACATGTATAATTTCAACATGAATGATGTAACCAATGTTTTGTAAACATATTTTGATTGGAAGTGTTCTCGGAGTTTCTTGCCCGTTCTTCTCCTTATGTACCTACTAAGCTTTGGAATGGGCAACTAGCTTCATCTTTCTGACCGACCGACCTTAACAATTTCAAGGTGCTTGTAATTGGTTTATTTGATATTATTGCTTTGAGTTTGAGAATAATGACTCCGTTTCAGGTTTTCAGAACTTTCAATTATACCTTATACCGATATAATCAGCATAAATCTCACCGCGAAAACTTAGGTGAGCTCAGCTAGTAAGCCTGAAGTTTATTCAGTATAAATCTCGGTGAGATTTATACTGAATAAACCGGCTGGTATTTTGAATACATATGGAATATAATAACAACACAGTGGGAACAACAAGAAAATACAGTCGTTTAACAACAAAAATTGTCACGACATCGTGTTAGTAAACGGTGTCTGCTTACCTATTTGCGCTTCCTTCACTTTTTTGGTGCTTTTGAATAAACCTGTTTGTGCGGGTCTGCCTTCTATGTTGTATGTGGTTTAACGGATAATCATGCAATTTTTTATGAAAAACTATTTATACGTTAGTTACTTCCAAAGTTTATCCTATAGAAGTTCATTCTCTAGGACTTAAGTGATTGTAATCTATGGAGCAAGCGATTACGGCACTGGAAACTGTCACCAATTTTTGGGTTCCGTACCCGAAAAGTGATTGGGAACGTCCGTCTGTTTGTCAGTGGGCTGTATCTCATGAACTGTAATAGGTAAACACTTGAAATTTTCACAAAACAGGAGGTGGAGGAGACTGTCCCACTGCAGGGCATGTCTCTTCTCATAAAAACTAGGCATGAGTATTGATTGCCATGCTTAAGGCGGGTTGTTGATTTCAGACTTACATTAATTACAAGTCCAGGTGTTCTCACGATGTTTTCCTTCACCGAATTAAACGATGACCAAGATAATCATAGAAAGTACATATGAATTTCAAAACTCACATTGGTATTTGAACGGATTTGAACCCGCAACCTCGTGCATGAGAGGCGACCGCTGGGCCATCGCGACATACACATAAAACATTATTATTTAATATTACTAACACCACTCACCGAAAATGGGTGTTACTTACATACCTATATTTTTACCAGAGCCACAACTGTAAGAAGCACTCAAGCTAATAACATTACATGTGGCGATATTATGGTCTTATTTTGTGAGGCAAGATTTGTTCAGAAAAAAACCTTATTACATAAAAAAAAACAACCAACTTGCAAAAAAAAAAACAGTACAAAGGGAAAAATAACATCAATTTCGTTAGTCGTTGTCTTTAGTTTTATATTTTCTGTTTTATGTTATTTTTAACTTTGTGGTGTTTTTCTTGGAATTCGTTTTTATTTCGTAAAAAAAAAACTTGTACGTATTTCAGTTAACACTTACTGGATTTGCCACGGGAGTTATCACGACACTTGTAATCAATAAAGCGCTCTAGTTGATTCTATAGAATGATCATTATTTCCGAAAAGTCCGTTGTTATTAATTTCTAAGTCTTTTTTTAGATACATTTTTTTCTGTTTGAGTACAGTTTTCAATGTGTTTGTTGGTAGATTGGCGTGTGTTTGTTTACATGTGGCAAAACAAAATAGTATGAAGTCCTGGGTTCGATTCCCAGGTCGGGCAAAGTGTTATTGGGTTTCTCTATATAGAATATCTCAGTCAGGGACAGTTACCGTTACTAAAAAAATACCGGTATAATAACCAAAACATTTCGTTCTGTTACGTTAAATACTTATCGTTACATATAACGTTAAGTCATGGGATTTAACGGTATCAAAATAGCGTTACTAATAGCGTTATTTCGCTCAAATCTAGCAAGATCTGATGCGACGTTGCCGAACCGAAACGGACGCCGCGTGCTATGCGTTCGGTTCTTGTATTGTAAGCGGAGCGGCAACCACTAGCATTTATCGTTATTGTTACGCTTGCGACGATCGGAAAGATACGAATACGAGACGTCACGCGCTCCCGCGTGTTTCATTTCATAATCATACGGCACACAAGCATCGCGTACGCCGATACGTCTATTGCCTGTTATTTTCATCTTATAATATTTTTCCTAATGCAACTGCTTTAGTAAAAATATTATTATGGGACGAAAGAAGTGCAACAAAGTGTACCGATATCTCAAGGTTTTCAAAGAAAACAATGAATCAACTAATATACAGTTTTTTTTTCTATACCTTTATATACACTTGGGAGCAAATAAATCGAGCCACTTCCTTTTTCACGCATTATGGTTATTATTTTTGGTATTATGGAACGCATCGATTCGAAACATATATCGCCTAAAAGGGTATTTAATAACCTTTACAATGAGGGTAGTTAGTTGTCAAAATTTCATTTTAATTAAAGTTTAAAGGGTAGAATAAAACTATCGCATTTAATTTGCTTATGACATTTTTATTGTACTCTGTTAAGAAAAGATTAAATTTGAGGTTTTTGTTAATCATACCCATATTACTTGTTATTGTTGTCTTTATCTGTGTCTGTGTAATCAAAATAACCTGATAAAATGGATACTACACCGACGGAAGCTGCCCAAGTTGTAGCTTTACTTGAGGTTGGACACGGACAACGTGAAGTGGCACGCAGACTTCATTTGAGTCGTTCAAAGGTACAGCGGGTATACCGCAGGTATCTGGAGACTGGTGCTTTTGTTCGGCGACCTGGAACTGGCCGACCACGGGCAACAACAGAACGTGACGACCGCTTTATTGCAACCAATTCGTTGCGCGACCGTGGACTTAATGCTGTTCAGCTACAGCAAGCGTTACGTGACGTTCGATGTGTCGCAATCAGTAGGTGGACAGTGAGACGAAGACTAAAGGAACGAAATTTAACATCACACAAACCAGCAACTGGCCCAAAATTGACTGTAGCTCATCGCCGATCTCGCTTGGAGTTTGCTCGAGAACACATTATGGAGGTCAGTTTTGTTTTCTGACGAGTCAAGAATCTGTCTTTTTAGCAATGACGGGAGAAACCGAGTGTATAGACGTCCTGGTGAAATATTTGCCCAATGTTGCATTCGAGAAACTGATAGTTTTGGTGGTGGTTCTTGTATGGTGTGGGGAGGAATTTCTCTAGACGGAAAAACGGAACTTGTTTTCGTCGACCCCGCCAACGATGGCAGTGGTAGACGTGGATTAACAGCTGACCGATACATAACTGACATTCTTGAAGACCACGTAATGCCGTATGCTGGTTTTGTCGGAGAAAATTTCTTGTTTATGCATGACAATGCGAGACCTCATACCGCGCAGATCGTTACGGAATACTTGTCTGCGATCGGGATTCAACAAATGGTATGGCCAGCACGAAGTCCCGATTTGAACCCGATCGAACACCTATGGGACGAGCTAAAACGGAGAGTCCGAGCCAGGGTTCCCGCTGTTTCATCCATTCCCGAGCTTAAAGTCGCTGTGCTTGAAGAGTGGGAGAACATACCACAATATGTCATCGTAACTCTGATCAGATCGATGACTAATAGGCTACAAGAATGCATCAGGGCACGGGGGGGTAATACCAGTTATTAAGAATTATTTTTTTGCAATAATTTTGTTTTTTATTGTTTTTATGGACTGTTTTAGCCCTACTAAATTTTCTATCAAAATTACCATTTTTCTTGCAGAGCCAATAATTTATCATTCAATAAGGTTATTATTCAATAATTTACCCTCATTGTTAAGGTTATTAACTTAACTTTTAGGCGATATATAGTTCGAATTGATACGTTCCATATTCCCAAAAATATTTACCATTTTACGTGAAAAAAGGTAGTGGCTCGATTTATTTGCTCCCAAGTGTATTTTGACATAAACAATAACATGAGTATTTACTGTTTAAAGTATTACATTATTTTAATTTTGCGAATGTGAGGACTGTATGGGTCATCGTTTTTTTTTTTCAGTTACTTTTACTGGTCCGGCAGTTTTAGTACTTCATGAGGCCTACCCAAATGTCCTTTCTTTTGTATTGTTCGTCAAATCGTTGTGCTCCTTTAGTTCTGAGTTGAGCTGCACG
This sequence comes from Dasypolia templi, assembly GCA_963555695.1. NCBI lineage: Eukaryota > Metazoa > Arthropoda > Insecta > Lepidoptera > Noctuidae > Dasypolia > Dasypolia templi. The sequence continues at coordinate 3,689,536 of OY743145.1, forward strand.
ATAATTGACAAATGCGTGCACTGACTGGACAGGTCCACTCGATCTGTTTGGTACTTTCTTCAAAATACCATTTCAGACACCAGTCAACATGGTCCTCAAATGAGCTGACCGAGATTATTTATTATATACACATTGACATTGATGACTAAACATATACTATATACAATGATATGAAGCTTACTTTGTAATGTTATTATAATTATTGTGAATGTGAAGACAATGTGTTTTTTTAATACATTTACGTCTTTTTTTCTCTGTTAGTTTTAATCATAGTCTGGCAGTTTACGTAAATCAGGCGGCCTACCTAAATGTACTTTCTTTGATAATGTTCGTCGAAACGTTGAGCTCCTTAGTTCTAAGTTGACCCGCATGATGACTGACAAATGCGTGTACTGACTGGACAGGTCCACTCGATCTGCTTGGTTCTTTTCGCAAAATACCATTTCAGACACCAATCTACATGATCTGACCAAGATTATGTCTGGACTTTGAAAGAGACTGTGACCTTTGAGTTTGTTTCGGCCTCTCTTCTCAGAGTAGACAGACAGGAAACGCCGATCTCATCTAGCTTTTAAAATAGTATTGACGTGTAAGTGTTTGTACAAACCTACTTACAGAAATAAAATCATTTAACATTTACTTGCACATTGGGCAGTAAAACTTTAAACGTGATGTTTACTTGCAATAGTTGTTGTGAAAAATAAATTTAAATAACATTAACTTTAATCTGAGCCACCTTGTTGCTAAATATATGACAGAAAGGGAGGAAGTACTGTGTCAGAATTACTGTTTTGTTAATGCTGTATTTCTAGATTCCAGAGTTAATTGCACACTTCCCACAGTTCAGCGAATTAATACATATAATAACTTGATTCGACTTCACAACAGTTTACTAATACTTACTAAAAACAAACGAAACTTACAAATACGTGGGACTATGGGGTTCTTTAAGTTTTTTTTTAAATCTTTTCAAAGTACGGAGAGTACTTTGAAAAGATTTAAAAAAAAAAACTAGCCTCTTTACAAAGTTTCATGCGTCTGAACCAGTTTTCGAACCACTTTTTGCAGTCCGAAGTAGACACCTCGTTTACAGCCTATTCGAACGCTGACACCGCATCTTCCGGAGATGAAAATTGTATATCCCTTTGAGCGGATTTTTTATTTTCGGAAATAAAACGAAGTCCTACGGTGCTAGGTCAGGACTGTAAGGAGGGTGACCTAGGAGTTTGACTAGCGTTCTGTCCAGCAAGTCCCTCGTTTTGAGTGCGGTGTGCGAAGGCGTGTTTCATGGTGGAGCAGTAGCCCGCGGAGCTCTGTTTGGTCGCTTGTTGCGCACAACAGAGGAAACTTCTGCCAAGCATTCAGCGTTGATGCTTCTTTGGTTCCGTAAAGGAATTGACACCAAGTAGCCAGTCAAATTAAAAAAGCTCGCAATCAAAATGTTACCCCGCGCTTCTAGATCGCTTCACTTTGACGCAACACCCAAACCGCTGACTTGTTATAATTTTGTAAACACGCCGAGACGAGCCTGCTGCAAATTTGTTTATCATATCACGGCACCATTCCGCCCGGGCCTGCTTCTGAGCATCGGTGTGGTTGTGCGGCAACCAGCCTGAAACTATCCTCCTCACGCGAAGACGCACGTGTTGTATTTCGTGAAGGCTTCCCGATCGAACCTGCCGTATGTGCTGAATCTCTTGATACGTTACTTGCCTATTGTCTTGAATTAAAATTTTCACTGCTAGCACGTTTTGTTCCGTAACAGCCGTAAAAAGGCGACCACTTCTTTCTTCATCCCCCAAAGTTAGCCGCTTGAATTCGTTATACCAACGATACACGGTTGCTTTTGAAGGGCCTTCATCCATGAATGTCATTTGAAGTATATCGTACGATTCTTCCTGTTTCAGGCAACACTTGAAATCGTAAAAAATCATAGCGCGAAAAAGTTACCGGCGCAGATCGTTTTTTTTTATTACACAAGATATTTTAAATTAACTCGCAAACAATGTGGAGGGAAATTTTGAAATAGACTATAACTGGCCAGTCTGTCATACATAAAATCATTTTTTGCAATACTTCTGAGTGGCCTGGAATAATACTAATAATACGTTTTGTAGCTCAATAAGAGCTACAAAAAGAAAGCTCTGGTGAATTGGCAGTGGCACCCAGGTCCGGGAACAAAAAAGCACAATTAGAAAAGATTTCATCAACAACAAATATTTAGAAAAGCATGATGATGATTTATCAGTCCGCTTGGTCAGAGAAAACAATAGTTTTACTTTAATAAATATATAGACAAAATAGATACTTTTAAAATAAAACCGTTACTTCATTCTACTAACAAAAATTTTTGATTACTGGGAAACCAAAAACATAAGTTTCTATTTTAATGTGAATGATAAATTATCAATTATTTTATTTCTGTAAGTAGGTTACACTTTTAGACGTCAATCGTATTTTAAAACCTAGATGAGATCGGCGTTTCCTATCTGACTACTCTGAGTAGAAAGGCCGAAACAAACTCAGAGGTCACAGTCTCTTTTAAAGTCCAGACATAATCTTGGTCAGATCATGTGAAGACCTTAGATTGGTGTCTGAAGCGGTCTTTAGAGGAAATAACCACACAGAATGAGTGGACCTGTCCAGTCAGTGCACGCATTTGTTAGTAGTCATGCAGCGCAACACAGAACTTAAGGAGCTCAACGATTCGACGAACATTACCAAAGAAAAGACATTTGGGTAGGCCGCATAAATTACTCAAACTGCCAGACCCTGATTGAATTTAACTTATTTTTAAATACTTTGAAAAAATTAACAACATATTCACATTATCTTTACATTCTCTAGCCTGAAACACAGGTTCAACCTAGTTCAGGCAAATTAGCAACTTTGCTCTTTTTAATTGTTATTATAAATGTGTCCATTTTTATTTAAATAGACTTTTTTATTATTTATTATTCACAATAATTTCAATATTATAATACTTCACAAAGTAAATTTTCATGTCATAGTGTACATAAATTGTCCATCAATGTCAAAGTGTATATAACAATCCGAAAATAATCTTGGTCAGATCATATGAGGATCATGTAGACTGGTGCCTGAAATGGTCTTTTGAGGACAGATCCACACAGATTTGAGTGGACCTGTCCAGTCAGTGCACGCATTTGTCAATAATTATGCAGCTCAACTCAGAACTAAGGAGCTCAACGATTCGACGAACAATACAAAAGATAGGATATTTGGGTAGGCCGCATAAATTACTCAAACTGCCAGACCATGATTAAATTTACCTTAAAAAAATACTTAGAAAAAATAAACAACATTTCCTAAAAAAAATATGGACCGTGATTTTGGGTGCAATTTTGAATTCAAATACTCATACTAATAATCATGGCGTATGATTATAATTAGACAATTATAATTTTAAAATATAAATCCTTAACTGTTAAAACAGTACTGTTTTTGATTAGTTAGTGTTTAACTAGTGCTAATAAAAAATTAAAATATATATTTTAGTGATCATTTTAATTAATGTTTTCAAATAAAGTTTAAATCGTATTTTTTTTCACATTTCACTTTTTTATCCTAAAACGTAGCCTAAGCAAAAATCGCCATAGTTCTTTATCTGTGATTGTTCACCAAAGAAAAGATAGACGGTGGTTAGTTTAACTCGCGTTGATTTTAAAAGATTTTTTTACTCTCTAACGTACTTTGTCGTATTTATTCTGTGTCAGCTATAGATACCTTTTTGATTCTGTCAAAAATATTACTACTCCGAATGAATGTCCTTCGTTTAAGTGTTAGAGTTAGCAGTTGCTAGTGGATAGACTAGAATGGGCGTAATGTCGTATCAATGATTCCGATATCAACATACACAACTGCATTTTGACAGAAAACAAAGGTAGCTATAGTCGACCCTTAAACGTTAACACCGAAAGATGCTTGCCTCTCGGCCGTCTTTGTTAGAAAGAGATAGGCGTAAAAATTACCGGTAAAAGAATAGTAACTTTTACCGGTACTAATACTGGTAGTTAGATAACGTTAACTGACTCATGGGTTTCGTTATTAATATCGTTACTTTTTTATCGTTAACATAACGGTAATTGGTATCGTTATAAAAAAAATAACGGTAATTCGGTCCCTGATCTCAGTAGCAGCCCGGAGTCAGGATTCATGCCCGGCTGATGGCAGTAGGCTCGCCCCCAATCTGCCTAACCCTTCTGGGATTGCCGGAGTGACGTTATGTTATGCTATGTGTTAATGTTTCGTAATGTCAATTACTTTATGATGTACATTAACCAGTTTTTATAACTGAACAGACAGCTGTTCAGTTTGTTGCGCCACTTTTTTCTTCCCAGCTAAAGCACTAGATAGTGGTTAAGGGCGGGCGTTTTGGGGGACTGTCTTATGTAATGTTGCCTCTCAAAAAGTGCCGATTCTAAGCTTGGTTTGAATAAATGTCTTGATTTTACTTTTTAATACGCACCAAAACCATTTTCAAAATAGGTACCGATTAGTTTTAAATCCCTACCAAAATTGACAGTCAATAGTCGATGTTAGTATTATACTACCACCTGACTTGTTAACAAATCAACTTCCATCTAACTTGTCTTATACTATCGGATACGGTTCATAAACTTGTTTAAAACTTAAATGACAAGTTCTGTATGTAAAACTCGCGGTATAACTGTGTCAAAAGTTTTCCTAATTTATTAAGATGTTTTACTTTGATCTAAGATACGTCAATATCAAGTAAGAATAGAGCATAGACAGGTAAAACTTTAATATTAAAACTTTGATCATTTAAAAAAAAAATTTGGCCTTTAAATGATGATACTTGATATTGGGGCAACAGGCCAGCAGAGTTAAGAAACATAGAACGCCACCTGCTACGATTCATCCTTACTCCTTTGGCTTCGTTTACGTTCATATATCTGCAGCCTTACTGCGTAACACATCTTCGTAAACGATTACGACTAATCTGTTTTATTTTGACAGTTCAACATCATTCATTGCGGCATTTACACTGTTGAGCTGTTTTCACATCGAATTTATGAAGCAATGGATTAGCAATCTGTTTCAAAACGATTCCTATTGATTATGTAGTACGCAATTAGGATACTGGTCATACAGGCTCGCCGGTTACGCACTGCAGTATGTCTGATCTGACCTTTTTGAAGAACATTACCAATAAAGTCACTATATGAGTTTAGAAATGACGCACTTGTAATTTATGAAATCGTACTAACAAGAATTTTAATAATATTATCGAATGCTGGACTTCACCGCAGTTATAAGTAGCAGAGTGTGTGCCCCCGCCCCCTCGTCAGCTCTGAAAAACATTAAATCTATATAAACCATATATAATAGTTTTGTAATATAGCCTGTACGCTCATTTGTACTTTATTATAATAAGATAATAGCTCACACCGAAATTCTGTAACGTTGGGTAGATTTGTACTTTATTTTAATAAGAAAATAGCTCACACCGAAATTCTGTAATGTTGGGTAGATTTGTACTTTATTATAATAAGATAATAGCTCACACCGAAATTCTGTAAAGTTAGGTAGATTTGTACTTTATTACAATAAGATAATAGCTCACACCAAAATTCTATGAAGTTAAGTAGATTTGTGTGTTATTTTAAATTATTTATGATGGGTGCTGTCATTACTTGCAAATTAATATGAACGAACCATTCGCTAATGTTTTGTGTACCTATTTTGTATATTAATAGTATTTAGGTTACGGTTAAAAGCAGTGTAGCTTAAATTGCTATAAAAATAGTAATGAAACTAAATCGCAAATAGAAGGAGGAAATATCTCTTTGAGAAAAGAAATGGTGGAACAACAACCGTTTCTTTTTCAAGGGACTCTTATGTCAAACTACGAGTGCAGTGCTTAAATTACAGCTATGTTTTATAATTCTAATAAAAGTATAAACCCCAACTTAAATTGTCATGTGAAAATCTAGCTACATACTAATTTAAACCATGCGGTACAAACACGGTGAGTTTTAAGAACTTATCTTGTGCGTATCGCCTGTTAGTAATATTTCAATAGATAATCAGAAAAATCATTACAGGATTTGTAAAAAAATAAGGATTTTTTGAGAAGTTGGAATTCTAATTCTTAAACTCTAGGTGCCTTAAAAGTGGTTTCAGACATTTACAATATTGTTATAACCTCGCAATTAAATATATAATGCTTAAAGTAAATAGTTTAACGAGGGCCTTATTATTTTATAACGAAACGGCGGCTGTCAGTCTAAGACCCTCCTTTAGGGGTTTTTATTTATCTATTTATAAGCCCTATCCGATTGCAATCCACACGGCGTCGTTTTATGGAAAATGTCACAAATAATGATTAATCATTATACTTTTTCAAATCTTGGCGCAACTGTAAACAACGATTCACATCAGTCATCACTCTTTTGTCTGTCAGTTTGATAGATCCGCTGTCTGTTGTCACTTTTTTTATTATTTTGAATACAAAATGGGCAACGAGATAAAACGAAAAACTGATATTTTCATTTCGATATTTTTTAATTATGCGACGTTTTACTAATATGATAAGACAATCTACTCCTGGTAATGTGTTCTCAACATTGGATAATACGAGTATTTTGCACTATATATATTTTTTCGTACCAATTAATTTACATTCTGCTCACGCCATTATTATTTTGTTAATATTCATCAACGCTGTACAATGTAGCTACGTCGACAATACCCGAAGTGCGCAATAAGGGAACTTCATCAACAAAAAAAAAACACAAACTCACTCAACACTACTTCTTAATAAAGTGAAAATTCTAAATGAATTTTCTTCAACAAGCGTATCTCTTTATTCTTGAAAGTAGTCTAAACTCTTAACACTTCCAACTTTCTCCTTACGTAAGTATCCACGTACGGGAGAGTAGCTAATGGAAAAAAAACTGTAAAAGTTTGTATTGAATCATGAAAGTGGACGAAGTTTTAAACCGATTGCTCAGAAGTTCGCAACGAAATTAGTTTCGCTACAGAATTTCAATTGACAGGTAAACTGTTAAGCATATAAGTTGCTTCATCAGAATCTCGTTTGAAAGTCTATCTGGTTGCAGTGAGGATGTTGTTTTTTGCGGGTAGTACTTTTTCCAACTAAAAAAGTAGGTATTTATAGGATTACTGTACCAGCTAGGAGTCAAACCTTTACCTTTGAGTGTAAGCTACATACATTTTTACAAAAGGTATCTTTCGTACTCAATTTTAAGCATCGATAAGTTGTATCTGTAGCTTGGCTAATAAAGGGTTTTCCAATAAGAGGTGTCAGTTTGATATTCAAAGAAAAATGCAATTTTTTATATAATGATCGGATGTTTATTTCATTATAAAGAGGAAGGTATGCCGTTAATAGTGGAAAATAACATCAGGCAAATGACCACCACGACCACGCTTACAGAAACATATCCGTTTCATGAAATTTTCCATAACCAAATCGCAAAGTGGCTGTCCTATGTCCTAGATAGCCTCACAAATTCCATCTTTGAGGTCTTGAATCGACGCTGGGCTGTTGTAGACCTTCTCTTTCACGTGGCCCCAGTTGATAATTCCTTGGCGATTGCGGATTAGGTACTTAGACAGCATAAAATTTCTACAACGCGTATATAGGTCACTGCTTTATATGCTATTAGCTGTGTCCGGGGCTTGACCCGCATAAGTCTTGAGATCAGTGGGAATATCGAGATAAAAAACTATCCTTATACGAGTCATGGGTCTACCCATGTCCCAAAATTTCATTTTATTTTATTTTATTTTGGAAAAAAAACGTTATTACATTACATATAACGCTTAGTAGTAGGGTATATAAAATAAAATCAATACAATAACCACAACATTTTCCACATATTAGCAAAGAGGTATGCTACGATGAGGACTCATCTGTATGCTAGTTATTATTTACATTTAAGAAAACATTTCATATCGTTACAAACTAACAAACTAGTCAGTTACGAGTACCACAAGATGTATCTAAGTTTTTCAGTACACTAATAACTTCACTTCGAAAAGCATTTTTATTTAGCATAAATACGAGTATATCAATATCTGTGACGTTATCGTTGTACATTTGTGTGAGACGCCGAAGTGGTGCACGCCACCTGCGTTTGTCCGGCATAATCTGATCTGATCAAACAATCGATAGTCGCGCACTCCACGACGTTGAATTGATCTACGATCTACAAGTTTAATAACATTACACTCTATACACAATTCAGCTTATTATGATAAAGGTCGTGCAGTGTCATTAATTGCAGAAGCATTCGTCTCTTCTCGAGTGAGATTAAATTGTACATTGCTAAAAGGTCTTCGTAAGGTAAGAGTGGAAGTTGGCATCTAAATTGCATAGTTCGTAAGAATTTTCTTTGAACTTTAAAATTTCAACCAAATTAACAGTTAATTTCATAACAACCTACAAAAAATCTAATCTTTTAGCTTTATCATTATTTTAAATCAGGTTTTTATACAATAATAATTCTCTCATCGCCTTTTCTAATCGTCACTAACACGCCTCATTTCATTATCATTTTCACTTAAACTTATAGGTTCCTTAACACCTAATCCGAATAACCCAAGGTTATTGGACCATAAGCTCAATTGATTTTAACTTAACCGGTTTTACGCTGTAATAACTGAAGCTTGTGTACTAAATAATTATTCGCAAAATACCTACCGTTACGAAAGGTTAATCTCACTTTGAGGTCCGAACATTGTTTATCGTCCGAAATTAGTAATCAATCCTGGATCAGTTTTCGACATTTCACTCTCTTTTTATGTGTGGAGCCTGTCAAAAAACAACAAATGGAATAAGTTTGCCATCTTTAATCTTTGAGAGAGCGATTCAGTTTCAGACCAGGGACAAGCTTGGTCCAGAATCATCAATTCATAGCAGGTGCCTTAAACTCAACAGTGGATGGACCAAGACTGGGTCAAACATGATGACATTGTTCTTACCATCCTTTCAAAATGGGTGTAAAAAGACCCATCACAAAGCCCTTATTCTGTTCAGCCCTAGACATTCCATACATCGAATTAAGTAACCTTCAATATCTCCGTCACCAGAAACTCCAGGTATGGTCCAGTGCAAAAAAAAATAAACAATAATGGGAAGAACAAATTATGACTCTCGTCATCGTTAAGCTTATTTTTCACACCCATTATACTAGCTAACTTTACAGCTTAAGTAGCTGACCACCTAAGTTGTAAGTAAGCCGTCGCACAGTTACAGCTGTTAATTTGGCCGCGATCCCAAAGTGGCTGGCAAGAGCTGCTACTTAACGCTCGCTATGCGTTATTATATGATGCTGTTTTATCTTGTTGCTGGGCTAATAAGAAAATGTTATCGCGTTGTTTATTGTGTATTCTTTATTTTTTGAGTCTATTTTATTTGGGCTTACTTGCGGCTTACAGCGTCTACAAAGAGGTTTCAAATGATAAGTCCTGTATCTTTTTGTTTTCTCTCAATTATTATCAGCGCATAAGTTGTCGAATGTCATTAAAAAAGCAGGAAAATCCGACCCGACAACGTTTGTCGAAAAGACACAAAACACACACAAAATTCGTCTCAGAGTTTCCGCATATGGAAATCCTATCTGTACGTCTCTCAGACAATCAATTACAGAAACAAATCAAACTCACAACTCAACATCAACATCTTCATTTGAAAGGAAAATAAGATTTTTCATTAACGAACATCGCGAGTGTTTACAGGCGTTCTTGTCTTTTTCTGCCAAGATACTGGAATTGATTGTTTCAGGAATTATTCAGGACTGATATATAGGTTGTTCTTTATCCGAGGAAACCTTTTTGTATGTTTTTTTATTTATCATGACTTTTTATCGTATTATGTGGTCCTAGAATTTATGAAAATTATGATACGGGTACTTTCAAACTAAACTAAATCAAACTAGTACTTTGAGGACTCTAGAAACTTCAATGATTTTGCTCAAAACACTTGGATGAAGTTAACATCAGCATTTCTGTTACCAGGCCTACATGGTTTACAAGGGGCACGGCAAAGACGAGCGAGAGAAGACTGGCAAGTTCAGATCGAGACCTGCAGAGTCTACGTACACTATGACGACCAATCGCAGCGCGAGATTCTGCGACAATATGACTGAGAGGGAACTTGAGGTGAGCATTACGCTTTTTGTTTGGTGTTTCGCATTTCTTAGATAAGTGAGTCAGCAATGTATGGTGAGTGTCGTCGTATCTGCGTATTTAAGTTTACAAATTTTGAATGGTGTGTACATCGGACCGGACATTTTTATATATGTGAAAATTGTTGCTGGACTTTGATGATTCTCAAAATGACGTTATTGTGATATGATTCCATTTAAAGACCTTACCTACTCAACACGAGCTCGTGTTGTTAGCGAAATGAACATTCATTCGCAAAACAAACAGGTTTGTAACTACGTGAATCCAAAAAAAAACAAATTCTAAAAGCTGTGCTCGCCAGCAAATTTTTGTTTGGCTAATGAATGTTCGTTATGTAACAAATGTCCGCCCAAGGAATATTTGCGAAACACAATTGTGAAACGAATGCTCGCGGTGAGTACCGACCTTTACGCCCAGCATCAAATTACTTGATTGTTCATTTCAAATTATTTACTAAAGTTTGAGGCGATTCTTTGTAGCACTAGATTGGTTTTCTATTTCCAGAATTTACCAGACGGGTTAGACGAGAACTTCATTGTTTTAGCTAGGCCGAAAATGCCTGGTACTGTAGTCGAAATATAGGCTGTCAATCAAGTGTTTTGTAATTATTAGTGTATTTATTTTTTAAATAGCCCTATGTAAATATTATAAGATTATGGTTTAGGTACCAGAAATTTGAAATAAAAGTAGTTTTTTAGGTACAAATATCAAATATTTATCCTAAAATCTTTCTCTCCAATAGGAGGAGTTCAGAAAAATATGCAACCAGTTGGAAAAGCTCCGCGAGCGATGTGGCCCTGCAGCAGTAATATCTCGAAGAATAGGTGCCATGCAGGAGGCTGCAGAAATTTACGATAGAAAGCCTCCTCCATCCGAGCACTCCGCGCCTTTGAAACTGAACACAGTGTTCAGTGCTGTAGCAGACCGGCTGATGTGTACCGTCACACCAGCTGAAGAGTCTTCAAGCAGTGGCAGAGACTTGCCATTCGAAGCCCCTCCCGCTTATAAACATAAAACGTTCAGTCCAACCAAAAGTGCAGAAAACAGCATCGCAGAGCAAAGCCAGACAGAAGTCACGACTGATTCTCCTAAGAAACGCACAGACCTTAACGAGGAGCAAAATGAAGATAAACAAAACGGAGTGTTCAAAATATCCGGAGAAGCAAACTGTAGTGATATCCGACCACCAGAAGTAAGTCGTAATGGTTACAATAATAAGAGTGAGAAAACCAGTGAATTAAAGTCAAGTCCTAGCAGTAGTGAAACTGTGAAAGGGGTTAGATCAGGACACGCGAGGACTCATGCTATAGTTATTAATTTAGATGATAAGAGTCGCTTTACTGAAGAGGTCACTGTCTAAGTAAAGACTGTACTTATGTTTTCATTAGATAAAGTGTGGATGAACCAAAGTTTGTTAATGAATTTCGACTAACGTAACCTTAACAAAATCTTTCGTAGACATGACATGATTTTTTCTCTTACATACCAAACTATTTAGATCAAACAGCCATGTCCCAATAATCTTTAAATAAAACGCGGAAACAGTTAAGTTCACCTGAAAATGTTTTTGCGTTAGGAAGTGGATTTACTACAACGTTTTAATGAGATTAAACTTAAAACCCTTTCGATTCCCCTCCCACCCGTCGCGTCCCATCACCTGCCCGTGCTATCACTTCGTTTTCGCGTGGCGTTCTTTCTGCGTTTTTTTTTTGGTCATAGTGTGATGTTAAATAGCCTATAACCATTCTCGAGAATTGGGCTTTCAAATCTGACCGGTACTTAAAGGTACTGTAACCCGTAAATAAAAAGATACAAGCAAACAAATTTAACCCTTTTTTATTACTAGTATAAATAATTTTATCAAAGGTTTATCTCATTCCGATGATGTAGATGTTGATGAAAATAAAGATATTATTAAACCACTGGCAATCTCAGACTGCAGTTGTTCGAGGCTTTTTCGTGACTGAGGCCCGTAAACTTGGTTCTCTCTTGAAACGTTAGCGATAAAAGAACAACAATTTATGTGATTTACATTAAGATATAGACGGAAATTCTCGTGCAAACCTTTATGCAGGGACTGTTTAATATGTATTAGGATTTCATACACGATGCTATGCAGATACTCAGCACAAATCATTGACATTCATGTTTTGCATAAGGATATGGGTCTTAAATATATCCAAAGCTTTTTAGAAACGAGAACAAATTCATGGATCAAACAATGAATTTTGGGCTGTAACTTCTAGGGTCCTGTAACGTCTTGGGTCGTGTGTGGATTTAGTCCAAATATTTAACAACTAGGATACAAATGAACAAATAAGATCCAAATGTAATAAGGTATCTCCAACAAATTTTAAAAGCGTTGAAACAATTTGGGATCTTCTGTACTTTTTCTATTATGTACTCATATTGCCTACAAAGCTCAGGCAGTTGAAGTTTGTCAGTAAAGCTGGTATTTGGCGGAAAAGCTCGATTCAAGACATCGATCGCTCTCAACTTCACTTCGAAATTTTCTCCAAATTTTTGAACTTTCTTTTAAAGACAGGCGCAGACATATCATAACCTCGTAGATATTTAAGGTACAAGTTGCACAAGTTAATAATCCAACCTTGAACGGATTAGATAATTTACTGGGAACCCTAACCCGTGTTGAACTATCGCTTAATTAAGCAATAATCGCTTGCGGTTTGAATTTTTAACTAATATCATATCAATAGTCTAAACAGGATGTAAAAAGACACATCACATAGCCGTCCTCTACGCGTTCTGTAAATCAAACTAACATTGCACAAAAATAATTGCTGTTTACGATTTCTATTTTTGTTGTGAATTATCACGGTTTACGGTAGTGCGCAGCATTGTTCTTAAGGGTGAATGCAACGATACAGGGGTCGTCGGGGTATTTAACATTGGGTTATAACTGCCTCGTTGGTCTGGTGGTCGCAAACGCTACTGCTGAGCATGAGGTCCTGGTTTCGATTCCCAGGTCGGGCAACTTATTTAGGTTATTGGGTTTTTCTATCTGGAATTTCTCAGTAGCAGCCCAAAGTCTGGATTTGTGCCCGTTAGATGGCAATAACCTCGTCCCCTATTACATGGGACTTAAACATAACTGGCGAAATGTGGGTGTACTATAGGAACACCTCTACCCAGCCCTTCGGGAAAACAAGCCGTGATGTTATATTATGTTATAAACTGGTTAAAACTGGTAAACTGGTTTAACTGGATTTCGTAAAAAAAAACGCCAGAAAAAGTTGGAATTTTGACGAACAATATCTCCGTAACCACAAGGTTCCATTGGTGCAGTACAAAAATCTGATCACAGTGACGGGTACTACAAGTGACTCTCGACTTTGGTAAGTGTCTTTTCATACCCGATAAGTATATTGGTATTAAACGCCATTCAGATGAGTGATGCAGATTTTGATGATCAATAATGTTTGCGTGACTTTGTTATAATTAAGTCCGATATGCCATGGTATAGGCATCTGATTGATTCTTTATCTTTTGAGAAGGCGCTTTCTGGATTCAAAGAACTGCTTCGTTAGACTAGTGGTCGAAAGCGCTACTGATGAGCATGAGCTGGGGTTCGATTCGCAGGTCGGGAAAAGTATTATTGCGTTTTTTCATCTAGAGTTTTTCAGTAGCAGCCACGAGTTCAGATTTGTGCCCGGTTGATGGTAATAGGCTCGCCCCATATTACATGGGACTTGAACATAACTGGGTGTACCTACTACAGGTACGAGTACCTACGCCTCTGCCTAACCATTGGAAAACAAGAAGTGATATTGCTACATTATTTAATTTAATGTGGTTATTTTCCGAACAGTTTTTTTAATTATCAAGCAATAAAACCACTGTCACTCACAATATTTTAGTCAGAATATTGTGCGTCCCAAAATTTATGTTGACTTGTAAATGCAGAAAAAAATATTAGCCATCTTCTTGTTACATTGCCAATCATGAAATAATAGAGCAAAATAAATAAGACTTTTTTTTTGTAAAATAAGTTTTTGTTGAATCCAAACGGAGAAAAAATAAACGATGAAGACATTGTCGGTGAGTCTGCTACTAACGTTTATGTTAAAAAACTAAAACATACGGTTTTATGAACATGATGCATAAAATTTTTGTATTGATTTTAGTTATCCCGAAAGTTACGAACATTATGATGTCTGCCAAAAGTAAGAGAAAATTCAGTTGCAAGACTTTGCTGTCGGTATGGGCAACATACATACACATTAAATCATGCCTTCGTCCCATGGGGGTAGACAGAATCTACAGAAAGTTATATGCTACGATCCTTTTGTTTTGTTTACGTTCATCCAATTGAAGACAAATTCTCGTATTTAAAAACGTTAAAAATCATTCGATTAATAACGCTGAGATGAAACATCGACAATCAATGGCAATAATGTAGGGAAAATAGAGGTTTTTTGACAGATTAAGAATGAGATCAGACTGTTACTGTGTTGTTCTTAAAATTGCGCTAATCGCCGCTATGGTCATACACGCGCGCCGGTAAAATCTATTGAATACATGCTTGTTGAATCCTATCTTAGCAATCTTTGGTACATCCATACCTTTCGTAGTATACTTGTAAAAGCTAGTCCTTACTGTGATTCTTAGTAATATGTATGTTCGTTTATGAATAGTTTCCAAGATGCATATCAAAGGACTTCCGTGTTCGTGTGTTGTTCTGGTTGATGTTAAATGTTTAAATGAAAACTGTAATAATGTTGGATGGTTGAATGTTTGAGTTTACCTTTCTGTTATATAAAGCGTGTATCAAAAATGTGTGGTTATACCATCAAACTAAACAACTTTCTCTATGTGGCCAACATCGTAAACTCGACGCATTAGCAACTGTACCATACGTTTACGTTACGTTGTACGTACCATACGTTTGGGTCGAGTAGATGTTGAAGTTTTGTATGGGATTACAATCTTGTTCTCATGGATGAGTTGTTCAGATTGATGGTATGACCACAAATTTATGTTACACTATCTGTATTTTATTTATTAGGTTGTTTCCTAGGTATTGAAAGGTAATAAGAAGTGCAAAGCTGTCAAAACTTATGGCACTCATTTAAAGCGTTGAAATGTATCGTTTCAATAAAAGAGGTACTGCGGTTAGTTACAATAAGATTCGTAGGATTCATCCTACGAAAAGTTGTACTAAATGCCAATAAAACTAATTAATTTAACTTCAACAAAACTATCACATTTAAAAAATACTTTCAATAACAGTATTTATACAAACCCAAAACTCGTTAGTCTACCAGTATTTTCAGCTTCATACTTTTACGACTGGAAAACATTTCGTAGAATGACTATAGTTGTCGCGTTTTAGCATGGTAAAAGTGGTCATTGACCCACGTTCGTTTTTTGACATTCTTCATTTCAGAAAACGGATAAGATGATAACGTGTTATATTTGAACGCTAATATCCTAAATTAATATCTCAACATACTAGTGAAGACGATCATTGTTCGGGTTCCTACAAGGAGATATTAACATAAGCAGCCTATATCGTTCCCACTGGTAGGACACAGGCTTCCTCTCGGTGAGAGGGATTGGGCCGTAATCCACCACGCGGGCCCAGTGCGGGTTGGCGGATGTCACATGTCTTCGAATTGTTAGTTCTAGTACATGCCGGTTTCTTCTCGATGTTTTCCTTCACCGTTTTGAGAGCAGAGGTGATGAAATTACTTACACAAAGTAAATCGCCTGTCTGGGTTCGAAGCTATGACCTACACCCCGTCAGTTGCAGCCGTTACCCCAAGGCCACCACTGCTAACCAAAGAGATATTGGCGAAAGGGCAATGACTGCAATTGCAATTATAAAACGCGTTTACTATAGAAGTCTTATTAGGCGGGTAATGTAGTGATCCTATCGTGCAAGCATTCAAGTCAAAGTTTTAGACACAACTTCATTTTGGTATGTTTTTGAAGTAGTTATCGCGGTCGTTATAATGCAAGTATCTTTAATGCCTGCCAACTGCAGCTTTCGAACTGGTAAGAATTTCTTTGATTATGACATAGGTTATTAGTTTGGTGTTTATTTTAAGCACAAACATTGTTGCCAGTAGTTTGTTTTAAGTCTAAGCAATATGCTGTGAAGAACTACTATAATTTGTTAAAATTTTGCAATATTGTATCATAATTTGATGACATAATCACGAATTATTGTTTTTTAGGTAAACATTAAAATAAATATTTATGACCAGAAATTATATTTTAAAATATATATTATGCTGTTACTGTTGGTTGCAATAAATGAAACATTGTTTTGTTTATAAAGTGCGAGTCTGATAAGTCAAAAAGCGTGAGGATAATGACGTACAGTCCGCGAGGACGAATCCGTCAGACACCATTTAAAGCAGACTTTTTACAGACATTTCAAATGTCTGTAAAACGTAAAATGCCGCTTCAACGCTCGATTTAAGATGCGATGCACGATCCTTTACTGACTCGTATATCAAAAATTTGCATCCAGAAATGTAAATCCAAGCCAAAGATTTTTAGTTCGTAATTACTTCAAGCTATAATAAATAAACGTTTATTAGATACTTTGTTTGCAATTAGCGCTCAATGAAACGCTTTAACGTGAAGTAATATTTAATGTTGTATTAGATATAACATTACTGTTAAGAGAGGTGAAAGTCAGAATTTTTACGCAACTCCGTAATTAATTGCGTAGTTTATTGAAAAATAGTCCCTAACTTATGATTAATTTTCTGTCTTAGCCTATTAATCTAAGGCAGCCTATCCGAATGCCTGAACTAAGACGAATTGTGATTACTATAAATATTTTCCACATTTTTCAATTCAAGCCGAATGACAACGCTTTTCCCTTACGCAATCGTTCAGACACATTCCTCACTGCGCGTTTATTTATTGTGTCTAACAAAATTCTGATTCTCACTTATAAATTGTAAATATTCGAACCACGATGAAAGACAACTAGTGAATGTATTTTTTGTAAATAATTAAGCATGTATAACTATGTATGTAACATCACGAGTGTACATATACCTAGTAATGACTTGCCATTTACGCTAATACAAATTGTATTAAATAATATTTGTAATACGTATTTAAATACTTTTATTATTAACCAGAAAGAAAGATGTTTTAACGAATTAATCAATTACCTAACAACATTACATTTACTCAACATTTTTGTTACATCAAAAGTGTAACTTACGAAAATTCAAATGGATAGCGTTTTTAATAATAAATCTACAAACCATTTAAAATAAGAGCGTGCTATGTTTGATTCAAATAATTATGAAATCAATTTTAACGCTTTATTGTATTCAATATCAATAAAATAAAAACATTTGAACACAATTTTGAACATAGAATTTTAAACCTTCATAATATGAAAATTGAAAATAAAACACTAACTATTATCACGTCTTCTAATCCTATAATATTAATACATATAATATTAACTAATAACTAATTCTGATTTTCCGCAGTAAACTATTATTTTCCGTTCAACGAATGAAAGGAATGAGAGTATGTTTTTTCTTTGATTTATTCTCCAGTTTGACTCGTATGTTTCAATCAATGTTCTGCCATTTTGATGGCTTGCAACAGTCACGTTCCGTCATCATTGACGGCCAATATGTAAATATAAGCATCAAAATAACGTCAAAACTGGACCGTATTGAATTGTTTATGTAATTATGACAAAGTAATTTCTCAAACAAATAAGTTTGAAATATTTCTTTGACATACCATGTCATTCAGAGCTAGTAATATTAAGCCAATTATTGTAAATATCAAAAATCCTAATTATTTTTAAATCTTGATCTGCACATACATCTAAAACCAGGATCTCAGTCATTCTGTAAACAATCTGGGCAATTTAAAAAAGCAGTTGACCTATTAAATGACTAGACAATCCGGGTTTAGACTAGAAAATATTACAATGTATGCCACTAAGTGGCCATTTTACCGAACATTCCATTTTAATATAAAATTAATATTGTTATTGTGTAAATATTGTAAATACATTATATTGTAAAGCTTTTAATGATATTATATATCATTTGATTGGTTATCGTAAGCATATATTGATTCAGCTATTTATTTAACCTTATTTCTAATTGGTTTATAATCCACCTTGTATTACGCATCCTATTAATCGTGATGGTCTGGAATTTAATTATTACAGAACTTTGTGTGTTTAGAGTGGGTCTATAGAGCGGGTCCCTGAAGGCTTGGCAACAAGTGACTTGGTATCCATTAAGTGGTTCGTGTATGGATAAAATTTTGGTCAAATTGCTAATTTTACCAAAATCCTGTAAGATAATTTTAGTATGATTTTATGTAAAACGTTTTTTTTTAAATCAATGTAAGTACTTCATCATCTGCCTGTAATGTTCCCACTGCTGGGACACAGCCCTCCTGTCTGTGAGAGAGATTGGGCCAATGTCCACCACGCGGGCTCAGTGCGGGTTAGTGAATGTCACATGTCTTTGACTTTTTTGGTTCTAGGCCATGCTGGTTTTCTCACGATGTTTTCCTTCACCGTTATATGAGCAGTTGTAATTAAATTAAATACACAAAGTAAATTTCCTGTCTGGGTTCTAACTCATGTATTACAACTCGTAAGTCGAGGCCGATACCACTGAGCCACAACTGCTTCTACGTAAGGACTTAATGTAGGGAAAACTTATCAAACAAGGAGATCACTCAAATGATGCTAGTCACTAATATGAAGTTCCCAAGTGGGCACGATCTACCCACCACTCAAAATATTTCAGTTGCTACTTTAAATCTCTACTCTTAAAACGTAAGGCGTCTTTATAACAAGTTACCGGAACTTAACTACATAAAACAAAACATTCCAATATGCATAAAAATATAAAGCAGGAACAAAAGTGGACAGCTTTACTGGAGACATAGCTTTCTACCCGACGGCCGTGACAGAAAAACTCGACTTTTTAATATTAGTCATTCTCGAGTAGGGCTGCCTCTTGTTAACTTCTTAATGAGCCTTAAACTGCGCTTAATACCTACCTATTTTTCTCTGTAGATTTTGTCTAGAGTCCACATTCCCCAACAGTAATTGTCTACTCTCAAAGTCCATCAACGAAGACATGGGCCCTTCCGAAATTAGTTCGATAAATGATAATGATAAAAGATTTTATGTCTGTAAATAGGTTTGTACAAACACTTTAACCCTTCAATCATATCTTAGAACTAGTAAAAATTAATCGGAATGAACCCTGCTCCGATTAATTAACTTTTTCGGAGCGGTAAAACACATTGGGAGCAAAGACAATTGTCAAGTCGTGTTGTCATTCATTCTCAGTTCGGGCCCCGACGTAATCTAATGTCCGTAGGTGATACGAATTAGGCAACTCCCGAAACTTGGCCGAAACTACGAATTTCGTGCTTTGAGAGTAGACCCTGGATTTAATTATAGTGATTTGTAAAGACCACTACAGTAAGTTAGGCAGAAGTCTGAAATAGTAATGTTTAATAGACACACATTAGCTTTAACACTACTGCTTAACATGTTAAAAGCTGGCACAATGTACTCAAAATAATATTTAGGACATCAACAACTGTTTGATACTCGTATAACCGTTATTCTGTTAAATTGTACTGCTGTGACAGCACACACACTTTATTTCCATTGAACATTAAAACGTACTTTTTTTTAAATTCTTGGCTCGACAACCCTATTTCCGAGCGGTTTTCAGGCGCGATTCATCGTCGGTACGCGTTGCGACACGCGATAAAGATTCCCTTGCACCTGGGCACTGCAACATAGACCAGCTGGGACCAGGGACAGTTACCGTTACTAAAAAAATACCGGTATAATAACCAAAACATTTCGTTCTGTTACGTTAAATACTTATCGTTACATATAACGTTAAGTCATGGGATTTAACGGTATCAAAATAGCGTTACTAATAGCGTTATTTCGCTCAAATCTAGCAAGATCTGATGCGACGTTGCCGAACCGAAACGGACGCCGCGTGCTATGCGTTCGGTTCTTGTATTGTAAGCGGAGCGGCAACCACTAGCATTTATCGTTATTGTTACGCTTGCGACGATCGGAAAGATACGAATACGAGACGTCACGCGCTCCCGCGTGTTTCATTTCATAATCATACGGCACACAAGCATCGCGTACGCCGATACGTCTATTGCCTGTTATTTTCATCTTATAATATTTTTCCTAATGCAACTGCTTTAGTAAAAATATTATTATGGGACGAAAGAAGTGCAACAAAGTGTACCGATATCTCAAGGTTTTCAAAGAAAACAATGAATCAACTAATATACAGTTTTTTTTTCTATACCTTTATATACACTTGGGAGCAAATAAATCGAGCCACTTCCTTTTTCACGCATTATGGTTATTATTTTTGGTATTATGGAACGCATCGATTCGAAACATATATCGCCTAAAAGGGTATTTAATAACCTTTACAATGAGGGTAGTTAGTTGTCAAAATTTCATTTTAATTAAAGTTTAAAGGGTAGAATAAAACTATCGCATTTAATTTGCTTACGACATTTTTATTGTACTCTGTTAAGAAAAGATTAAATTTGAGGTTTTTGTTAATCATACCCATATTACTTGTTATTGTTGTCTTTATCTGTGTCTGTGTAATCAAAATAACCTGATAAAATGGATACTACACCGACGGAAGCTGCCCAAGTTGTAGCTTTACTTGAGGTTGGACACGGACAACGTGAAGTGGCACGCAGACTTCATTTGAGTCGTTCAAAGGTACAGCGGGTATACCGCAGGTATCTGGAGACTGGTGCTTTTGTTCGGCGACCTGGAACTGGCCGACCACGGGCAAC
This sequence comes from Dasypolia templi, assembly GCA_963555695.1. Lineage (NCBI taxonomy): Eukaryota > Metazoa > Arthropoda > Insecta > Lepidoptera > Noctuidae > Dasypolia > Dasypolia templi. The sequence continues at coordinate 3,710,578 of OY743145.1, forward strand.
AACAGAACGTGACGACCGCTTTATTGCAACCAATTCGTTGCGCGACCGTGGACTTAATGCTGTTCAGCTACAGCAAGCGTTACGTGACGTTCGATGTGTCGCAATCAGTAGGTGGACAGTGAGACGAAGACTAAAGGAACGAAATTTAACATCACACAAACCAGCAACTGGCCCAAAATTGACTGTAGCTCATCGCCGATCTCGCTTGGAGTTTGCTCGAGAACACATTATGGAGGTCAGTTTTGTTTTCTGACGAGTCAAGAATCTGTCTTTTTAGCAATGACGGGAGAAACCGAGTGTATAGACGTCCTGGTGAAATATTTGCCCAATGTTGCATTCGAGAAACTGATAGTTTTGGTGGTGGTTCTTGTATGGTGTGGGGAGGAATTTCTCTAGACGGAAAAACGGAACTTGTTTTCGTCGACCCCGCCAACGATGGCAGTGGTAGACGTGGATTAACAGCTGACCGATACATAACTGACATTCTTGAAGACCACGTAATGCCGTATGCTGGTTTTGTCGGAGAAAATTTCTTGTTTATGCATGACAATGCGAGACCTCATACCGCGCAGATCGTTACGGAATACTTGTCTGCGATCGGGATTCAACAAATGGTATGGCCAGCACGAAGTCCCGATTTGAACCCGATCGAACACCTATGGGACGAGCTAAAACGGAGAGTCCGAGCCAGGGTTCCCGCTGTTTCATCCATTCCCGAGCTTAAAGTCGCTGTGCTTGAAGAGTGGGAGAACATACCACAATATGTCATCGTAACTCTGATCAGATCGATGACTAATAGGCTACAAGAATGCATCAGGGCACGGGGGGGTAATAACAGTTATTAAGAATTATTTTTTTGCAATAATTTTGTTTTTTATTGTTTTTATGGACTGTTTTAGCCCTACTAAATTTTCTATCAAAATTACCATTTTTCTTGCAGAGCCAATAATTTATCATTCAATAAGGTTATTATTCAATAATTTACCCTCATTGTTAAGGTTATTAACTTAACTTTTAGGCGATATATAGTTCGAATTGATACGTTCCATATTCCCAAAAATATTTACCATTTTACGTGAAAAAAGGTAGTGGCTCGATTTATTTGCTCCCAAGTGTATTTTGACATAAACAATAACATGAGTATTTACTGTTTAAAGTATTACATTATTTTAATTTTGCGAATGTGAGGACTGTATGGGTCATCGTTTTTTTTTTTCAGTTACTTTTACTGGTCCGGCAGTTTTAGTACTTCATGAGGCCTACCCAAATGTCCTTTCTTTTGTATTGTTCGTCAAATCGTTGTGCTCCTTTAGTTCTGAGTTGAGCTGCACGATAATTGACAAATGCGTGCACTGACTGGACAGGTCCACTCGATCTGTTTGGTACTTTCTTCAAAATACCATTTCAGACACCAGTCAACATGGTCCTCAAATGAGCTGACCGAGATTATTTATTATATACACATTGACATTGATGACTAAACATATACTATATACAATGATATGAAGCTTACTTTGTAATGTTATTATAATTATTGTGAATGTGAAGACAATGTGTTTTTTTAATACATTTACGTCTTTTTTTCTCTGTTAGTTTTAATCATAGTCTGGCAGTTTACGTAAATCAGGCGGCCTACCTAAATGTACTTTCTTTGATAATGTTCGTCGAAACGTTGAGCTCCTTAGTTCTAAGTTGACCCGCATGATGACTGACAAATGCGTGTACTGACTGGACAGGTCCACTCGATCTGCTTGGTTCTTTTCGCAAAATACCATTTCAGACACCAATCTACATGATCTGACCAAGATTATGTCTGGACTTTGAAAGAGACTGTGACCTTTGAGTTTGTTTCGGCCTCTCTTCTCAGAGTAGACAGACAGGAAACGCCGATCTCATCTAGCTTTTAAAATAGTATTGACGTGTAAGTGTTTGTACAAACCTACTTACAGAAATAAAATCATTTAACATTTACTTGCACATTGGGCAGTAAAACTTTAAACGTGATGTTTACTTGCAATAGTTGTTGTGAAAAATAAATTTAAATAACATTAACTTTAATCTGAGCCACCTTGTTGCTAAATATATGACAGAAAGGGAGGAAGTACTGTGTCAGAATTACTGTTTTGTTAATGCTGTATTTCTAGATTCCAGAGTTAATTGCACACTTCCCACAGTTCAGCGAATTAATACATATAATAACTTGATTCGACTTCACAACAGTTTACTAATACTTACTAAAAACAAACGAAACTTACAAATACGTGGGACTATGGGGTTCTTTAAGTTTTTTTTTAAATCTTTTCAAAGTACGGAGAGTACTTTGAAAAGATTTAAAAAAAAAAACTAGCCTCTTTACAAAGTTTCATGCGTCTGAACCAGTTTTCGAACCACTTTTTGCAGTCCGAAGTAGACACCTCGTTTACAGCCTATTCGAACGCTGACACCGCATCTTCCGGAGATGAAAATTGTATATCCCTTTGAGCGGATTTTTTATTTTCGGAAATAAAACGAAGTCCTACGGTGCTAGGTCAGGACTGTAAGGAGGGTGACCTAGGAGTTTGACTAGCGTTCTGTCCAGCAAGTCCCTCGTTTTGAGTGCGGTGTGCGAAGGCGTGTTTCATGGTGGAGCAGTAGCCCGCGGAGCTCTGTTTGGTCGCTTGTTGCGCACAACAGAGGAAACTTCTGCCAAGCATTCAGCGTTGATGCTTCTTTGGTTCCGTAAAGGAATTGACACCAAGTAGCCAGTCAAATTAAAAAAGCTCGCAATCAAAATGTTACCCCGCGCTTCTAGATCGCTTCACTTTGACGCAACACCCAAACCGCTGACTTGTTATAATTTCGTAAACACATGATTCGACTTCACAACAGTTTACTAATACTTACTAAAAACAAACGAAACTTACAAATACGTGGGACTATGGGGTTCTTTAAGTTTTTTTTTAAATCTTTTCAAAGTACGGAGAGTACTTTGAAAAGATTAAAAAAAAAAACTAGCCTCTTTACAAAGTTTCATGCGTCTGAACCAGTTTTCGAACCACTTTTTGCAGTCCGAAGTAGACACCTCGTTTACAGCCTATTCGAACGCTGACACCGCATCTTCCGGAGATGAAAATTGTATATCCCTTTGAGCGCATTTTTTATTTTCGGAAATAAAACGAAGTCCTACGGTGCTAGTTCAGAACTGTAAGGAGGGTGACCTAGGAGTTTGACTAGCGTTCTGTCCAGCAAGTCCCTCGTTTTGAGTGCGGTGTGCGAAGGCGTGTTTCATGGTGGAGCAGTAGCCCGCGGAGCTCCGTTTGGTCGCTTGTTGCGCACAACAGAGGAAACTTCTGCCAAGCATTCAGCGTTGATGCTTCTTTGGTTCCGTAAAGGAATTGACACCAAGTAGCCAGTCAAATTAAAAAAGCTCGCAATCAAAATGTTACCCCGCGCTTCTAGATCGCTTCACTTTGACGCAACACCCAAACCGCTGACTTGTTATAATTTTGTAAACACGCCGAGACGAGCCTGCTGCAAATTTGTTTATCATATCACGGCACCATTCCGCCCGGGCCTGCTTCTGAGCATCGGTGTGGTTGTGCGGCAACCAGCCTGAAACTATCCTCCTCACGCGAAGACGCACGTGTTGTATTTCGTGAAGGCTTCCCGATCGAACCTGCCGTATGTGCTGAATCTCTTGATACGTTACTTGCCTATTGTCTTGAATTAAAATTTTCACTGCTAGCACGTTTTGTTCCGTAACAGCCGTAAAAAGGCGACCACTTCTTTCTTCATCCCCCAAAGTTAGCCGCTTGAATTCGTTATACCAACGATACACGGTTGCTTTTGAAGGGCCTTCATCCATGAATGTCATTTGAAGTATATCGTACGATTCTTCCTGTTTCAGGCAACACTTGAAATCGTAAAAAATCATAGCGCGAAAAAGTTACCGGCGCAGATCGTTTTTTTTTATTACACAAGATATTTTAAATTAACTCGCAAACAATGTGGAGGGAAATTTTGAAATAGACTATAACTGGCCAGTCTGTCATACATAAAATCATTTTTTGCAATACTTCTGAGTGGCCTGGAATAATACTAATAATACGTTTTGTAGCTCAATAAGAGCTACAAAAAGAAAGCTCTGGTGAATTGGCAGTGGCACCCAGGTCCGGGAACAAAAAAGCACAATTAGAAAAGATTTCATCAACAACAAATATTTAGAAAAGCATGATGATGATTTATCAGTCCGCTTGGTCAGAGAAAACAATAGTTTTACTTTAATAAATATATAGACAAAATAGATACTTTTAAAATAAAACCGTTACTTCATTCTACTAACAAAAATTTTTGATTACTGGGAAACCAAAAACATAAGTTTCTATTTTAATGTGAATGATAAATTATCAATTATTTTATTTCTGTAAGTAGGTTACACTTTTAGACGTCAATCGTATTTTAAAACCTAGATGAGATCGGCGTTTCCTATCTGACTACTCTGAGTAGAAAGGCCGAAACAAACTCAGAGGTCACAGTCTCTTTTAAAGTCCAGACATAATCTTGGTCAGATCATGTGAAGACCTTAGATTGGTGTCTGAAGCGGTCTTTAGAGGAAATAACCACACAGAATGAGTGGACCTGTCCAGTCAGTGCACGCATTTGTTAGTAGTCATGCAGCGCAACACAGAACTTAAGGAGCTCAACGATTCGACGAACATTACCAAAGAAAAGACATTTGGGTAGGCCGCATAAATTACTCAAACTGCCAGACCCTGATTGAATTTAACTTATTTTTAAATACTTTGAAAAAATTAACAACATATTCACATTATCTTTACATTCTCTAGCCTGAAACACAGGTTCAACCTAGTTCAGGCAAATTAGCAACTTTGCTCTTTTTAATTGTTATTATAAATGTGTCCATTTTTATTTAAATAGACTTTTTTATTATTTATTATTCACAATAATTTCAATATTATAATACTTCACAAAGTAAATTTTCATGTCATAGTGTACATAAATTGTCCATCAATGTCAAAGTGTATATAACAATCCGAAAATAATCTTGGTCAGATCATATGAGGATCATGTAGACTGGTGCCTGAAATGGTCTTTTGAGGACAGATCCACACAGATTTGAGTGGACCTGTCCAGTCAGTGCACGCATTTGTCAATAATTATGCAGCTCAACTCAGAACTAAGGAGCTCAACGATTCGACGAACAATACAAAAGATAGGATATTTGGGTAGGCCGCATAAATTACTCAAACTGCCAGACCATGATTAAATTTACCTTAAAAAAATACTTAGAAAAAATAAACAACATTTCCTAAAAAAAATATGGACCGTGATTTTGGGTGCAATTTTGAATTCAAATACTCATACTAATAATCATGGCGTATGATTATAATTAGACAATTATAATTTTAAAATATAAATCCTTAACTGTTAAAACAGTACTGTTTTTGATTAGTTAGTGTTTAACTAGTGCTAATAAAAAATTAAAATATATATTTTAGTGATCATTTTAATTAATGTTTTCAAATAAAGTTTAAATCGTATTTTTTTTCACATATCACTTTTTTATCCTAAAACGTAGCCTAAGCAAAAATCGCCATAGTTCTTTATCTGTGATTGTTCACCAAAGAAAAGATAGACGGTGGTTAGTTTAACTCGCGTTGATTTTAAAAGATTTTTTTACTCTCTAACGTACTTTGTCGTATTTATTCTGTGTCAGCTATAGATACCTTTTTGATTCTGTCAAAAATATTACTACTCCGAATGAATGTCCTTCGTTTAAGTGTTAGAGTTAGCAGTTGCTAGTGGATAGACTAGAATGGGCGTAATGTCGTATCAATGATTCCGATATCAACATACACAACTGCATTTTGACAGAAAACAAAGGTAGCTATAGTCGACCCTTAAACGTTAACACCGAAAGATGCTTGCCTCTCGGCCGTCTTTGTTAGAAAGAGATAGGCGTAAAAATTACCGGTAAAAGAATAGTAACTTTTACCGGTACTAATACTGGTAGTTAGATAACGTTAACTGACTCATGGGTTTCGTTATTAATATCGTTACTTTTTTATCGTTAACATAACGGTAATTGGTATCGTTATAAAAAAAATAACGGTAATTCGGTCCCTGGCTGGGACAGCCAACTATCAGGGTATTACGGACTTTTCGGTATCTTTAGGATAAAATCTAGGTCATTTCTGGTAAACTGTCCTAATGGTGGAGAAATTCTATGGAAACATTTTGTGTTGCGTGATTTTTGTCATCAATAATGTAATGGGTAATGGCATACCTCATACAGAAATAATTCAAAGAAGTAGTCAAGTATTAGAACGGATTCAGATGATTTTGACACAAAAAGACACAACTTTATTTACGCCGACACAAAAAATTACGGCACAGTTTAATATATTTTTAAAGTGACTTCGTAAAGTAGACACGTACTCTCGAAAGTTAATTTAATAAACAGCTAAAAGTTTACACTACCTGACCTGTACTATACTTGAATATTTTTAATAATATAAGACAATAGCTTATTTACACCAAACCGATCGTAAAGGATCCCGTTTGACAGATTGAAATTAGACGGATCAATCCATTAGGATACTTTCGCAGACAGATTACCGAGTATTGCCTATCAATCTCTATAAAATGTTACGATATACCAAGATATATAATCAGTTTGCTTTTAAGAAAATTGAACAGTCAATCTTTATTTTCTATAGAACTTAGATGAAGTTTGGTGTTGCAACGTACTCTTTAGACTTTTAGATTTTATGAAAGATAATGGGCATCTTTTTGACTGACTGCACTTGACAATTTAAAAGTGCCTGCAATTGGTTTATTTGAAAATAATGCTTTGATTTTGAGTTTGAGTTTGATCTTTATTATAACTTTATTCTTTATATACTTTCTCGTTTTTAAGGCAAAAAACATCTAAATTATCAATGACAAACTAAGTATTATGATAAAGCCGTACAAGGATCAAAACGAAACCCGCCAACCTGTTTTTTTTAAATGATTTCCACATAAATATAATTCATTGCCATATTGAAAACCCATTTTCTTTGTTATTACTGCTGCACATCAAAGCAACAGTTTTCTAGGAACCCGTCAGTTTTTACTCTTCCCATAATTATTTTATCTTACTGTAATCCCTTTTGAACACTCCATCGCTTGACCACCTCTCTAAAATCAACGACACCGCAATATTCACAACTCTCGTTAATACCAATATCAACAAGGGTAGAAGCAATTAAGCCTATGGACCGTAAGCCGCACAGAGTCCTCCTGCTAAAGCTAACCTTTCATCCGATACCACCGCCACCTGTTACTTCATACTTTAAGCATTTCTCATGGCTATGTAGCTATGTAAAGTCAGGAAAATTAATTCATTAGATATAAGCGAGCGTCCATATTTCATGTCATTTATTTCATAACAAAATAAATGGCGTTTAAAATATTACATTGATGAAAAATAAAATAATAATATAAAATAAATATCAGGCACAATTTAGTCCATTAAAATTCTTGCCCGTTCTTCTCTATAGGAACCTACTACGCTTTGAAATGGCCAACTAACTTCATTCTTCAGACTAACCGACCCCATGAGAATTTAAAAGTGCTTCTCAAATGGTTTAATTCAAATAAATGCTTTGAGTTTGTCTAAGTGAATTGACACCTTACGTGTGCAGCTTAAGGCTGCCCAAACGTAGGACACCGTAAAATGCTCAGTTTTTGTCGCACAGTTGGGCGCATTATTAGAAACAAATTGAGTGTATTGTCAAATGTTCGATGAAAAGTTTTTTTTTTTAAATACATATTTCAGACTAACTAAGTATACAAATTAATAAAAAACAAAAGGAACCCTTAGGCGTCGAAGTACTCATCCGTATCGCTGTCATTCGGAAACGAGTCCAAAAGAATGGCAGCATTGCCACGTTGAATGACAATAACATTTCGTTTCATACAATTAATGACGTAAAAAAAAGTAAAACTGTGTTTTTTTTTTCTTGGATTTTTTTTAAAATGTTGAGCGTTAACTGTCATAAATGTGTAATGATAATAATGGGAATTACATCAACTAGAGAAATACTTTTAAATTATTCCACTGAGCCGTGCATTTATTTTTTAAGGTGATGGGCGGACGTTTTGGGGGACTTTCTTATATAATTTTCACGTTAAAAGAGTGCTGATTCTCTGCCTAGTTTGAATTCTCTGCCTAGTTTGAATAAATGACTTTTGATTCAGATTTTTTCAGGTTAAATAGATTCAACTAATAACAATAGCATCGCTGCAGGTTTGAGCCTTATTTATTGCCGCGGTGCGCTACCGTCAATTAACTAAAAATGGCTTATTCGCGCCATAACGACCTTAATACTCGTAGTTGCGAAGTTGCCATTTAAGATCCACAAAAGTTTAGGTTTTTTGAAGCAAAAAAAAAAAAGTTGAAGAAGAATTTGAAGTGCCTATCATACACCTTTTACGACAAAACAAATATAACATCGCCTCCGAACCCTGAATTTTTAGTTTTCATATTAAAGTGTCTTTGATATAAAGCAATTTCTTACTTTAAACTCGCCCCTATTACATGAGACTTAAACATTAGTGACGAAATGTGGCTGTACAAAAGATGCACCTCTGCCTTACCCAGAGGGAAACAGGAGTGTTGTTATGTTATGTTGGTTTTCTTAGTTTCTTCAAGCGAAACCCAACTTATCAACCTACACAGTTCTGCTCTAAGCAATCACCAAGTCTGAAACTGAATAAAGCTGCCCTACCCCTTAACTAAACAGCGTTACAGGATGTCAAACCTGTATCCCAAAGGGTGTGTGTGAATGTCAGGTAGCTGTCATCCGGAGCCGTGACTTGTGGGCTAATCAATAATATTCAATGTGGAAATTATTATAGGTGAGACCAGGGAAGAAAGGTAGGGCGAGGACTATGAATATATACATCTGATTAACCCTCTCCACGTTTATTTCTAGTTTTTTTCTAAGCATGCAAAAAACGCCTTTGCCTTAAACGTTTTTTGTATTGAGATCTTTTTTTTTTATAGCGGCAATAGAAATACACTCTGTATAAATTTTAACTGTTTACATTACGGCTAATGAAACTCTTGAGTTCACAACCCGCCGACAGACAGACGCACGGACGAATGGATGGATGGTAGGACGGACGGATAGCGGAGGCTTTGTAATAGGGTCCCTTTTTTACCCTTTTAGTACGGAACCCTAAATATACCAAGCGGTTTGTGACTGACTACTGCTGACAACTGCTGACTACTTGAAAAGTTTTGAAATCAGATTGGTATTATACTTTACCTTAGTCTCTGTCAGAATTGCCAAACTGATACCGTCTTATTCCAAAACACGATTTAAATTTAGTACGAAGATTATTGCTAGGTTTAAACCAATACTAAATAAAACGTTATTATAAAATGAAGTTTATCACTAGTTCATGAACTATCTATGGTACTAAAGTTAAACCGCCGAGACCCCTAGTTTAACTATGGATCTAACTTCGGTACTAATTTATTTGAGGTTAGCGTTGATGATTTTTGTGTGTTTATTTTTACAAATAGTTAAAAATGGATATCACTGGGAATGACATAACGGATTTGGAAGATTTAGATACGTTGGAGATGTCTCGGCGATCTTACAGACATCTTCATCGTGTATAAATCCCTTTGAATTGAGTGACGAAGATTTTAGATATAAGTATAAGTTAACAAGACGTTTTGGAGAAAAAATTGTGCATGTTCTACGTGAGGATTTATCCCACGACCCTCGAGGATGCCCATTGAGTCCTGAAGTGGTTTGTGCATTACGCAACTGGGCTCGCCATGAAGTACGTACCCTTGGTCAATGCTATCATAACATTGGACCAAATGCAATTCATAAACAAATATTATTGTTTTAATCGTAGATTCAAGATGATACAGCTGATTTAAATGGTGTGTCTCAACCAGCTGTCAGCAAAACATGCAAAAAGGTATCGGAGATTTTTATTAAAATAGTCATTAACTTCAATGACAAAGTGGTGAGGAGCAATCGCCATTATTTCTAAGTCCTCAGGAGAAGGTGATGGTGGTTTTTCGCCACCGCCTGTCTTTGATTGTTCCCTCCTTTGGGTCGATAAGTTGGATTTAGCGGACAACTTCATTCTTTTCCAAGCCAACTTTAACTCGCCATCTGATCTACATTTACCCGTTATTTCATTAAATCTAAAAATAATAAATATATGCTAATTAATATCACGTAAACCATAACGTACTTGTACCCACATCAAATGCAATAAGTACACACTTAATCTGTATATTCTTCCACTGTTTTATTTTCTGCATGTTTCTTGATGTCTTCGTGGGCTTATCTTCTATAATATGTGCCGATCGGGCAATAACTTGTCGTAATATTTCCTATAATAATAAGAACATCCGCGTTAGGTCGTCAAAATATGATTAAACAAAGTATCGTTTACCTAATAATAATAAAAATCCATGTTTTACTAACTTTTTCTTCAAAACTCCAGTTTTCACCCCTTTTTTGCTTTTGTTGTTCCATTTTTTATCGCAACTCACGATTTATCCGAACAACTCACGAACAAACCTCGTAAGAGTATATATTTATATTTAAAACAATAAATGAATATAAGAAGTGCATTTATTTATTATGAAGGACGCAGCGTCAACGCTCGTTTCAAATAACGCGCTCTGTCGTGTCGCCCACAGAGTACACTATAGTATTGTCGCGTACCTAATTCAATCCACTTCACGCTAGAGGTGATAATAAATATATAAAAGCGCGTCAAAAGTACAAGTTGTGCTTGGTAAATATATTTTAACCTAAACTAATAACAATTATTGACTTAATTTTGTATCTATACATAATTATTAATTCATTTCAAATGTTAATATAATATCAATAGTTAAAGAAACGGAACGTTGCTTCAAATAAAACCTGTGTGAACGAATGAAAGAATGCCATTTTTGTTTCTTATCTGTGGATATTATTTAAATCATGGACCTTCTTTGGTACTAACTGATCCTCAGAAAGTCTTTGTTTTGTAATAGAAACACATTTTGAACCTGTTACTAACGTTATTACCGTAACAATCCTAGACCTTTTAGTCGTGGTTTAAACCAGTACAAAAGCATTTTTTTGTAATAAGACTGCTAATGTTTATTTTAGTTATTTAGTTCGGTCACGGTTTATACAAACAATGAAGATGTAAAGAATTCGTTTTGCTTCCGATAACCAATATTAAATTGATAATTCTAGTTACATATTTGCAATAATAATTATATTTAAGGCATTGTGATTGAGTTACTGCATTATTGTAATATAATGAACTATGTCGTCGATGATAGAAGGAAATAATGTTGACTATCTAAATAAACAAGTTGAGAAAATTATTTTTGTGTTTTTTTCTTTTGTCCGTTTCCTATTATTATGTGTGCCTTCATGGCCTCAGCGAAAGGTAAGATATAAAGATCAAATTATCGATCATTACAGTCCTCTGATGGACATACAACGATCAGCCCATAACATCACCACGACTAGGACACAGGCCTCCTTTCTGTGAGAGGGGGCAGCACGCAGGCCTAGTGCGAGTCTAACAGCGGAGACAACTGATGTGCATGGTCATGTTACTGACGAATTGAACCAACCAGAGTATAGTGTTGTTTCTGCAGGTAACTATTACCATTTCAATTATCATTGTTATATTGATAATGCAGTGAAAACCTTACAATGTAAAAAGGTGTTTGACATAAACAGTCTTACTCGTATTCATAAACGCTATTTAGCGCTAAGATGTCGCTAAGCCATTAATTAGTAGCTGTCAAAATTAAACACCATCGGTAGCTTGTTATGAGGATGCTAAAAGGCAATATGGCGGTAAATGCTGACAAAGCATGTGTGCACAATGATAAGTGGTTAGCCTGGTGATGTTGGTTATTGCCACACGATAAGTTATATTAATAATTTCTTAGAGGTGATGGAGTTTTCTAAGTACATAAATAACACAATAATATTCTACTGAAGTTAAATTTAGATGAAGGGTAGAAGTATAAAGCCACACGTCTACACGACACAACCAATCACAACTACTTAGTTAATGGCACATTAGTAACTCACGTCCGACCACCATTGAAATACTTGTGCTGTGTCTTTCTGGCTACTCACTGGTGATTTGAGTTTGTAACAAGTAACTTTGGAGTAGCTTTATAGACGATGGGCCTAACTTGTGAAAGGTTGCATAACCTAAGTCCAAACGACCTCAAAAGGCTAAGTTCACAATAGTCAATTTAATAGTTGCACATAAAAATGAGAATCACCTGCTGCCTATTCCGTTTGAAGTAACACCCAAATGTACGAGGAAAACTAGTTCCTGAAAGGAAAGTATCCAAAGCTTTGAGTTCTTATAATCCCTTTTGTTGGGGTATTACCATGTTTTCACCTACTTACCTAACAATCCATCGTTCAATTGAGCGACGATGATGTGTTAAACAGGGCGAATGAATTATGAGTCACCCTGTATTTCATTTACGGTACAACGGCCACGCTTTGTGGAGCTACAGGTTAGCCCCTTTTAAAACGGTATGACCTGATTGGCTCCTTTTATCACAGTATGAGCTTAATAGTAGTTTCTCGCTGTTCACATATGAGGGAATAAACGAAAGATTACCCAGTGATATACCTCAGCACAAAGTTCTCATGATTCATTTCACGTTTTTTTCTGTATCATAACGATAAATTTCTGTTTAGCAACGCTAATGAACGTCGCTGTCCTGTCATACGGCAACCGACTTTCAGTACCATCTGGCAACGTGACGCGCATTTATGAAATGTTGTTACTTCGCGCTTCACTTTATGAATCAAGTTTTCTACTCAACATTATCATAAGGGACGAACATGTTCGGAAAGCTGACGTATATCTTTCCCAACTAGTCGGTAAGGTTACTATTTACTTTATTTATATTTCTACGCTTTTATTTGATTGCTCGTTCTGCTGCCTCCTCGTTGGTCTATTAGTCGCAAGAGATACTGCTGATCACGAGGATCTGGGTTCGATTCCCAGGTCGGGCAAAGTGTTAGCAGTAGCAGCCCGGAGTCTGGATTTGTGCCCGGTTCATGGCAATAGGCTCGCCCCCCTATAACATGGAGTAAAGCATATCTGGCAAAATGTGGGTCAACTATAGGTACATCTCTGGCTAACCTTTCTGGGATTACAGGCGTGATGGTAAGTTATGAAGCGAAAGTAAGTTTGTTGCTTTGTTTGTTACGCTTTCATGCAAAAACTGAACGGATTTGGATGAAATTCGGCGCACATAATAAATAACATAGGCTTCTTTTTATTCTGGATCGCAGACGAAGTCGCGGGCAATAGCATGTTGTTGTAATTATATTTCAGAATCAGTCTTACGGGATGATGTAATAAAATTTAGGAAAAGGTGCCTTTTCTTTTGGTAGTAAATAATTGAACTTAACTCAAGAATAATACAATTTTAACAAAAACAGTATCTTAGCGAGGTATTCTACAATTCTGAAAATTAAATTATCAACATTGTATATTATTTATTTTAGCAAGAAAGCAATGATCGGGCAGACGTATAATGCTAGTCTTAAGCCTTTACTAAGCGTCTCCACCGTCATGAGCTTCTATATTTCAGAGGATTCGCGCGACCTTCACCAGGTTCTGGTTCACCTTCATACGCTACGCTAGGTTAAAGTGTTAGTTTCCTAAAATCTACTTTATAACATTCTTAAGCACCAGATTTTTCAAAATTACACCCCATAAAGGTGATAACTTATTTAACGTCTCGAAGGGGTACATTTAAAAAAATGGATGAAGGTTTGTATGGAAGTTCGTCATTTTAGCCGGTGGAAAAGCCGATTGGAAAGAAAACAAAAAAACGGCATCCAATAAGTAAAAAAGTGTTCTCTCAAAATCACATGCAGTCCGCGTTTACGCGGACGTCAAAGTTTCGGCTTAGCGCCGAGATTTGATAATCCAACATTGTTTTTTCGACGCGCTGGGATACACTCTGTTGGGTTCACTATTTTCGTCCGTATGAACGTGGTCTTGTTGAACTCCTTAAAAAGTAGCCAAGTGCTTGAACTCGCCAACGAAGTATTTCGTACCACCGTATTTAATAGTAATGCTTTTAAATACCTTAGTGAAAAACACGTTTCTTGTATGGAAAGGTACATATTCTAGCCATACAGGAACATTCTTTTTTACCTTTTATTATTATTATCATTTGTTGATAATGTGTGCATATTATTTACACACTTTGTGGGAATCCCAAGTGCCTGCCTATTACGGTTTAAAAGAAACGGCTCTGCGGCAGACGGACCGACTCCTAAAAAGAAAAATAAACTGAATACACACATAACAATCAGACACTTTCACTCCTCCCCCCATTAAATGTTTTGTAGGGGACGACAGCCAGGACAGGTGACGTCATTCGGTATGCCGCTGAATGAAACATGAGCATATTTTATGCATACGGAAAGTGGCTTTTGTTTAAATTTAATAAGGTGCTTGGATTTTTTCTTGTCGAGATTTTACTTGGATATGAGTTTAAGAAGGTTTTGTTTATTTTTTGTGCAAAATTTTCAAGAAGATGAAGGATTGCATTTTTTTGGGAAATGCACTGGTTAGTTTTGAACTTAAGTAACTTAATTCAGCCAAAATGTAAAAAAAAAAACATTTTGTTCGCGGACTAAAATCTTGTAACAATTAAAATAATTTGTTAATGTCTCCTCTCAGACTTGACATTTATTCCGAGAAAGACTAGCTTTGGGTTGTGAAGCCGTCATATTTTCTTGTCTCCTCTTAATTTATCGGTTTTAATTTCCGGGCTCATATTATCCCTCCAGAAATTATTCCCAACTCCAAAATTTCAATAAAATTTTCTATGTCCTTCGATGACCTGTCAGAGATCGATTTTCGGTGAAGGTAGCAATTACTTGTTGTTAGAATGATTCAAAGTCATAATTCGGGGAAAATTGGTAGGAATAGTGAAAATGTTCACAAGCTATTTTTCTTATTATGAGATACAACAACTACTTTGACTAAAGAGCTTTTTGATTTATCTATAGAGTTGTAAAGGAGCTTTCATTATATCAATAGCCTGTTACTAGTTGCTATGTTAGAGAAAGGAACTCCTTGAACTCAAAGGCGGCGTTAAATTGATAATTTAGAAATCAGGTTTTATAAACACGATTTGATGTATTTCATTGATAGATGATTTCCTTGGCTAGGTTTTAGCACCTTTTCATTTGGGGGAATATTTACCTGATAACTTACTATACCCTGATAACTTATTTACGTAATACTTTTTGACCACATTTCGATAAAGCGGTGTCGCGGCCAACCCGCACTGGGACCGCGTGGTATGTTACAGCCCACTCTCTCTCACAGAGAGGAGGCCTGTGTTATATAATTCTATTGCACAGGTGTGAGTACTATGAACCATATAGCATAATCAGCCTATAACGTTCCCACTGCTGGGACACAGGCCTCCTCTCTATGAGAGGTAGTGAGCCGTAATCCACCACGCGGGCTCAGTGCGGGTTGGTAGATGTCACATGTCTTTGAATTTTTGGTTCAACCATACATGTAGAACCATTTATGTAGCTGCATTTATCGGGTTATAATTATGTCTTTCATTTACTGGAATTTGCAAATATTTTTGTAACAAAACAATATAATTTAATAGAGTGGAATGGATTTGTTGCCCGTTCTTCTCCATAGGTATCTACTACGATTTGGAATGGGCGACTAGCTTTATATTTCTTACTGACCGACCTACTTGACAATTCGAAAGTGCCTGTAGGTAAATGGTTTAATTGAAACAAATGCTTTGAGTTTGAGAGTTTGAATGTTAAATAAAAACTTCTTGAACTATTCGTATTGCGTTCGTTCCGAGTCTCTCTAACTAACAAGATAAGTCTTAAGACCCGTCTTCAAGTGGTTTTAATTAAATATGTAATTCTCGAGAAATCAGGTAGGCATAACTCCATCGATCACTTATAAAGAACTAAGTGATCGATGCACAACTCTCATTTAATCTAACGAGATGATGATCTGGATGTCCCATTTACCCACTTCACTAGCCTACCTACAGCCTTTTATATTTTATGAACCTAGACACTTTTGAAACTTTAACATTTAAATGTTCAGTTAAAAATTTACTTTTTTACTTTAAAAAAAAACTCCGAACTTTTCGTCGGTCTTTTTTATTCTGGATTTTTCTACATTTCTACAGCTTGTTGTGATAGCCTCTTATCATGATACATCTTTCACAGTCAGAAAGGTGAGTTGGGAATCAAACGCCTGAAGAAGCAGCATCGAATATTAACAAACAATTTTTACTCGTAATGAAACATCCGGAAGACAGGTACTATTCTCTTATTTAAAGTTTTTACGACAGAATTTAGTCTGACCATAAAAACGCACGAAATAATTTGAAAAAATCAGACATTTATTGCTTCTGGGACCTTAAACAAGATCATCAAAAGTTGCCTACATAAAATACCGATACAATAAAAAACAAGAAAATTCATAAAACAAAACGCTAAGTTGAATTACGCGTTTCTTTGAAGTACCGTTAATAGTCCATTAGGACGTCAATTTTTTAAAGAACAACACGCTAGTTATGTGGAATTGATATTTTTTAACTTTGTCTGGGTCTTTGATGTAATTTTTTGTAATTAACTTACGTTGTCGTGGGACTGTTTAAAATATGGTGGATCAGACTGACTACAGTGTGAGTCTTCATAATGTGCACATATCGTAATGAGGGAAACTAAGCTTCATTTTACCGAAGGAACAATATTATAGAAAATATAAAAAAAGAGAAAAATGGGTTTTTCAATTCTTGTTCGCTGCTGTGAATCCTTTTTGGGTGGGAATTCAAATGATTTCTCCCACTCTGGGTGGAGTGGGAGGGCGTGTCAGACTTACTGACTAAAATTCAGTCGAGTTCCTTCAGTTACCTGTGCCAGGGCCACGGTATCTCTTTCGAACAACTCGCGACCCTGGCAGGCATCGGTCCTAACGGACCCCGTCAATTAGTGCTGATAAATCTATGAGGCGCGCGTGGACCACGACGCACCGTCGACCCGCACCTGGTCCTTACCGGATGGCGAGCTACCCGTTGCTCGCCGTTCGCAAGCCCGTGCTTACTGTGACTCCTATGTAAACAAATCGATATAACTTTTAAACTAAACGATCTATCACGCCATCTTGGTTTTTGTAAGTAAACAGAAGGCCACAATTGTAACTTGAACCTAACTGGCGAATTATGTATGCAATATACACCCCTGCCCAACTCTATGAAAGAATACGGGCGCGATATTATGTAGAAATATCCGCAATTTTTTTGCGCGTCTGGCCTTTCGCGTTGCCTTGTATAAAACAAGTCAAAAACAACAATTATTTTTTCTATCAACTATGTCTGATATCAGTGAATGTGAAGAAAATTATCTTGTATTTTGTAGGTTAAATCCCTATGAATGAGACTGGATAAAATAGTGTTCAAAACTGCACGTGACTGGGTATTAAAACAATCTCAATTGATGCTCAATCAAATGATACGTCCCTTTAATAAAAACTCCATCTTTCATGAACATCAGTACGGTTTCACTAAAGGACGTTGTACCACTGACGCCGGTGTCACCCTAATGAAGAACATGTTTAACGTCTAGGAGGAATCACAAGACGCCATTGGAATCTTTTGGGACCTCTCTAAGGCGTTCGATTGCGTAAAGCATGATACACTTCTGCTGAAACTAGAGCACTATTGGATTAGGAATGCAGATTTGCTAAGAGCATACCTGAAAGATAGAAAGGTTAAAGTACAAATAAATAACATAAACTCAATAGGGTCTGAAATGACAGTGGGCGTTCCTCAAGTTTCGATATTGGGTCCATTCCTCTTTTTAGTTTACATTAACGATTTACCCCAGTTACTTCAAAATCAACCGAAGATGGTGTTATTTGCAGATGACACTTCATTGATCTTTAAAATAGACCGAAGGTCACAAAATCTCGATGACGTGAATAACGCTATTCTTCAGGTCCAAGATTGGTTTACTTGATACAAGATTGGTTTAAGATTGGTTAAATGAGAAAAAAACAAATGCATTCGATTTAAATTACCTAATATAAGAAGTAGCGAATGTGACGTCATATTGAACGGAGAAAAATTGGAATTTATTAGTCAGATGGTTTTCCTAGGAATCACGCTAGACGAGAAGTTACAATGGGGACCTCATATACCATCTCTCGCGGGGCGACTAAGCTCAGCCGCGTATGCTGTTAGAAAGATAAGACAGTTACAGACGTAGAAACCGCGCGTTTGGTTTATTTTAGCTACTTCCACAGCATTATGTCATACGGCATTTTACTGTGGGGTTGGGCTGCGGACATTGAATCCATTTTAATTTTGCAAAAATGAGCTGTCAGAGCCATTTACAATCTACGTCGCCAAGAATCTCTTAGGGAACTATTAAGAAGATTAATATATCGGTACCTTGCCAGTTCATTTATGAAAATATTATGTATGTAAGAAAAACTCTGCATCTATTTAATAAAATAAGTGATAGACATAATATTAACACTAGAAATAAAAATAAAATAGATCAACCGTTTTTCAGACTATCTAAAGTACGAGTACATACATCTTTAATGGGGTACTGTGTTAAATGTTACAACAAAATACCTTGTGATATATTGCAATTAAGAAAGAAAGTTTTAAACTCATGTTAAAAAACTCTTTGTGAACAAGTGTACTAGTTGCTTATTGTATTGTATAATTTGTTATTTTTACTTTACTCACACACTGACTTATTCCTAGTTAATATTTTAGGAAAATCATATATTTTTACAATGTTTTTAAATATGTGAGTACGATGTACCTATCGCGTGATTAATTTTTCTGCCTTTGCTTTATTTTTAATTCTTTTTACCAATTGTGGCATAGTATTTTTATTCTTGGTGCATCGTTTTCACATATAAAAATATAATTAATGTATACAAAATATTGTAAAACATTTTAAAAGAGTAACGGTGGAGGGTCTTGCCCCTTCTTATCCATACGAAACTACCTTTTGGAAGTGGCGCCTAGAATCGGTTCTATTTTTAATGTAAATGTTGACGTTCAAAAGTGCTTTTTTATGGGCCTATTTGAAATAAATGCTTTTACTTTGACTTTGAATCGTATGATATGACACATTCACTGATATATTTTAAAATCAATAATAAAACACGAAATTCAGTACAACATACCGTATGAATTGCGCCAAAATCCAGCACATCACCACGCATGCGCTAAAGCACCCGCTTTAGCGCATGCCACAAACGAGTAAAAATTGGAATGGAAACTTTTTTTTAAGCTATAAAAATGGCGTGTCCTGCTTAGGCGTTAGTTTTGAAAAAAAAAAGATGGAAGCTTCTTGGTGATATTACCTTCTTGGATTTGCCCTGTACCGTATAAATAAAAAAAATGTTACCAAATATTATTTTGATGGAGAAAAAGTTTATACTGAGATTACATTTTTTTATTTCGGTATTGTGTTTGTCGGCGTCACCGTTAGCGGTAGGTACAGCGGGCAGAGTTACGCTGTTGAAAGCGGACGTTCGCCTCCCCACTCTCCCCAGTTCTCGAGCAACTTAATGTAAGCTAGTGCGTAGCGAAGAGGGGGAGCATTCTTGTGGCAGGCTCGGCCCGGTGCGCCTGCCGTAGCGCCTAGAGCTATTATCGCGATCTATTTAATTAATTAACAAACTGTCGGAATAAAAGAGTTGGTTACTGCTATATGTCATACTTTCATTTAATATTTCGGACCTCTGCCTTCAGGTTATTTCATGGTGATTATTTTATAAGACATTGTGAGTGAAATAAAGTGATTATGCTGTATCTCTATTTTCTTCGCCCGACAATCCACGCCTACTTACAAAGTGCAAGTGTAATATTGCTGATGAGTACCTATCCCGATATCAGAATTGGGATTCGAAGGGCAAAAACCTGAAGAAAATAATGACGACAATGAAGTTTGGGCTAACGTCTAATCTATTCAAAATATGGAGTTTTTGCTATCACGACTTCCGGCAACCACTTAACCGCAAACGTCAAATTTCACCGCAACTGCGCGACTGATACGGTTTGATCCTGATAATGACAATCGCTTCAATGGCACATGCCATCGTTAAAGCACAACAGTCCAAAAATCAAGTGATTGAAGCAAGTGGCAGTACGAACCTTTGACCGAAGTGAAGAATTCGAATCGAGCACCAGCACCGAAGAGTCGTGATACGAACCGTCTCACCTGCTACGTGTATGGACAACCACATCATCCGGTGAGCTCGTTCCTTTTCTTTTTAATAGATAATCTGGTAGTTCGTTTGTAGCTTTTAGCTTTGTCAAAAAATCCAGGGTACTATGCGCTGTGATTTAGTTTACCTTACAGGTATACCTGTGTAAAGAAAACGTTAAATATGAATCGCAAAATAACTGAGCCGTGGCGAAATTCAACACGTCAGTGTCCTTTTTGTTTCATGTTGTGCCTGTTAACTCAATTACAGAACCAGTTATTATACGTAGGGATCTATTAGATAGTAGATCCATGTACGTACCGATATTGCAAAATTACATTCTATTTGGGGTAAGAAAGTTAACGTTACTAAAGAGTTTCATTATCATATACCACAACATCAAAACTGACCTACATGGTGAAGATAAACTCGCATTAGTTCAGTGCGAAAGGATAATTGATTCTTTATTGGTGGTATGGTGTTTATGGTTAAAGAAATTTATTTCTCGAAAATAAATTACAAAGATTTCACTTACTTGAGAACGTTTTAAAACTTAAAATATAACTTGGACACACAAACTAAGCAGCTATTGTTTTAATTTATATTAAATCATCTAAGTTGTAATACCATTTCTTTTCGTACGCAAATAACATTATTAACTAACACAAAACTTAAAACTTTTCGATCCACCCGCAAAAGAAATAATTTCCGTAGATAAGGAATGCGATCCCGGTGCCACAATAAAGCAATACAGTAGTAGGGCAAGTCTGTTTAATGGATGTGTTTGATCATTTAGAAAGTGATTTTATAAAATTTAATCTTGAAAATACCAAACGTTTAGTTCGCATTCTTTACTTCTATAGGTAGCTTATTATATTGTTGCCCTCCCGCAAAAATAATTGTTCTCTCGCCATTGACTGTCCGCACTCGCGGTAGTAAAATGTGATCCTTCCTACTATTGCTGCGATTGTGTACCTGATGTATTTTTGTGTGAATGAACTTACTTAGAATTTTTAAGTATTCTGGTGCAATATGCAGGAAGTTGTTTAATATTCATGAGTTTCGTTTCCCTGTAAATTTTAACTGTAGGTGTAAGGTAATCATAGTGAAATAATAGTTTAATAATTTTATTTTGAGCTATCTGTAGGTCCTTTAGATTAGTTTTTGGCGGTTTGCCCCATATTTCACGTGTTTTACGTTAAGAATCTTGAATCAAATTAAAAGGGCCTATCAAATGGACAGACAAGATATTTACAAGAAAGTGATCGAAATACTAACATCAGAACGGGTTCTGACTAAAATGATTTGACTGGAACGCACTGATTGAACTTCACACTTGTGTGCTGGGCCTCAAGGGATTGTTCGGGGCTCACTCCATCCTATGCTTAGGGTTTCTGCACAATGTTATACTGTACATTTAGACATCGCGGAGAAGTTGTGTGGAGAAATCGATGGTAGGGAGTATTCTTGTCATTGTTGACTCTTTCACTAAATGAGTCCTTCTCGAGTGCACTTCTTAGTTGGATGCAGCAGGTGCAGATGAAGCACTAAAGGAGGCTCTGTCTTTTCGGTGCGACTTCGCGGATCGGGGTGGGTATTGTATTGGCGCAGACAGAGCAATTTTATGGTGAACATGGTGTAGAGTTGCACCTTGTTGCTAACGGTTCTGGCAGGGCATGTGTTCGGGTAGAGAGAGTCATGAGGACATTGAGGTGCTTACTTGTTATAATCGAAAGTGAATCTGGTGGGACCTGGCGCGGCGAGCTTCTCGAAGTGCAGCTAGCGACGGATGGTCCAAGGTCTAGGGTAACACAAACAGAACTTGTGTTTGGGACTCGGGCGCGGTTTTTAAGTGTGGCTTCATATTCTGAGTCTGGGTTTCGGTGAGATTTGGGTGAAATTCGTAAGTTAGCATTGGAGAATATTGGGAGAGTTGCTGCGTCACAGTTGGAAAAATGAGACCGTTCTACAGTGGTGATTCCTACTTCATTGTATGTGACCCCCCTATGGGTTCATTTGGGCTTCGCAGGGAGTAAAGACTTCCCTTTGTTGTGTGTCTAATAGAGAATGCAAATATGGTCGTAAGCATTTTCGTGCAATGCCCGGGGGAAGTGAGGGCTTGGTGCAATTAGCTACCACTTTGACGGGTAGCTTGAAGGAGGCCGAGGTGGCGGCAGTCCGCGATTGACGAATGGAGTGGGCGTCATCGGGTGGTTTTAGTGATGCTTTGTCTATTTGTAGTTCACGTACGTTATCCGCCAGCTCTGAAAACCTCTCGGCCTCTGAGAGTGAAGAAACGTAATTAAACGTAAAATTGGTACTAATCTGTGAGATAAAGTAAGGGTCCGACTCATGCGGGTTGACATCCTATGGTGTGTGTTATTGGGTAGTCTAAAGAACTGGCTTATGCAGGCCGATATTCTGGGTCATATTATAAAGTGATCGTCTAGTCTGAGAGGCTATGAGATCAATGGAGATATATGTGGTACTAGTGAGTGATCGGAGAGACGCTGATTGGCTGCCTGGTCCATGTTATCTGGAGAGATAACTAGCTCAAGGGAGGCCTATTTAAGTTGTCCGGCTCAGCTCCTAAAGGTTGATTTTGTGGGTTACAAAACGTTGTAATGTATGTCACCGATGGACGAGCGTACAGGAAAATCTACCAGTTTTATTCTTTTTACAGAAAAATGGGCCCGCGCTGACTTTAAGGGGATGGAGACGCACAAGGACGTATGAATGTCAGTCTGGCCGTGACGGCGCTTCAATACTTAAATTAGTGTTATTTAGTTTTCATAGATGTCGTTTGTTAGTTTAGAGTGTTGTGTGTGTGAACATGAATTATGTGTCTGCTACGACACATTCAATGACATGACACTCAGTGACATTTTGCTGGCTGTATGACATGAGACTCGGTCGGCATCGCACAGGCGTGCTACGCATTCGGTGGAGTGCCTAAGTCAAGTCTATTCTTAAGATTAAAATAGTTTGTTTCTGTTATAGGCTCTAAAGTAAATGACTTTGGTGGTAGTGAAACTACCAATGAACATAGCATGTGTGGATTGTTGAGACAAGTACTTTAATACATTTGATTATATAATCTACAGGGACCATTTTAGTCCGGACTAAAAAAAGAGACAAAAAAAAGAGACAAAAAAAAGAGACAAAAAAAAGAGACAAAAAAGAGACTAAAAAAGACAAAAAAAGAGACTAAAAAGAGACTAAAAAGGAGACAAAAGAGAGACAAAAAAGATAAGCAGTACCTTTGTACTCAAATTCTAACTATGACGTGTCCCTCTGTATTTTACTGTGTGTACATAAATAATAAAATAAATAAATAAATAAAAGAGGTACAAAAGAGAGACAAAAAGAAAAAAAAAGAGCAAAAAAAAAGAGAGAAAAAAAAACTGTATAAACTGGAGTGATCTTGTAGGGTCATTCATGACCGGACCAAGCAGTGACAATCCTGAAGGGTTTGTTATAACCGGACCAGGAGATTATAACTCTGTAGGGTCGTAAGACCGGACCAGGAGGTTATAATTCTGAAGGGTCATTTGACCGGACCAGGCGGTTATAATTCTGAAGGGTCGCTGGACCGGGCCAGAAGATTATAACTCTGAAGGGGTAAACCGGACAAGATTGCTAAAGTTCTGAAGGCTCAATAACGAGCGGTCCCGAATTAGTAGTAAACTCTGCAGGGCTGAACCGGACCAGATTACTAGTATAAGTCCTGAAGGCTCAATATTGAGCGGTCCAGAGTTGGTTGCACAGTCAGTAGGGATGACCTGGATCTTTTTTGCTCATCGAGATTGCTAGTCAGGATGAACGAACATCAATAATAACGTTATGTCTTTTTAGACAATGCTTGATGAGTCTACGCGTACGAGGACGTCCGCACGTCAGTATGGCCGTGTCGGCGTCACCGTTAGCGGTAGGTACAGCGGGCAGAGTTACGCTGTTGAAAGCGGACGTTCGCCTCCCCACTCTCCCCAGTTCTCGAGCAACTTAATGTAAGCTAGTGCGTAGCGAAGAGGGGGAGCATTCTTGTGGCAGGCTCGGCCCGGTGCGCCTGCCGTAGCGCCTAGAGCTATTATCGCGATCTATTTAATTAATTAACAAACTGTCGGAATAAAAGAGTTGGTTACTGCTATATGTCATACTTTCATTTAATATTTCGGACCTCTGCCTTCAGGTTATTTCATGGTGATTATTTTATAAGACATTGTGAGTGAAATAAAGTGATTATGCTGTATCTCTATTTTCTTCGCCCGACAATCCACGCCTACTTACAAAGTGCAAGTGTAATATCGCTGATGAGTACCTATCCCGATATGTTTATAATCTAAGTCAATATTAAACATGTTTTGAAGTTTATAATTCGAATTTTAAAACAGTAAAGTAAAGTTATTTTAAGCAATATTTTGTGACTAAAGTGTGTTATAAAATCTTTTTAATTTTACAAGGGTTTGTCTGAGGTTTGTACCATGTTTCTTTCAAAGTTGAAACTTTACGATGTGATTACAGATTTTCATTTATTAAACAGACATGTGGTATTAAACTTGAGTGAGTGATTAGTCTGATTATTTGCGTGAAAACAATATCACAATGCTTGTGATCAATTGTTGACGCCATCGCCACGCGGGTCAGTTCTGCGAAGGTCAGTTTACTAATATTATCACGTGTGGTTTATTTCGGGTCAATTTTATCGCCCTTATTTCTGTTTGAAAACATTTTTTTTCGTATATTCATTCGAACGAAATATCAATAAACTGATATATTATATTTCGTTCGAATGAATATGCGACGCGTTGAACGCTCGATCAAACAAACATTCGATATTTTGAACACTCGATGTATTTAGTGTACGATATATTGAATGTTCAATTTTTTTACTATTCGACATTATGAATGTTCGAGTATTTAGACATTCGATTTATAGCGGTCGATCAGTTGATATTCGATTTTTTGTCATTCGATTTGGCATAGTACACCCGTATATATTTATACTTAAATACGGTGACATTTTAATGGTTGTTTCCCCGCGGCAGAACGATTTGCCCTCAGTAGTACTATCGAAACATGGAGTTAAAATATAATGGTTTTCAAATGTGCATCAACTCGAAAACATGAGAAAAAATAGTTCCTAATCAACAAGACGTAACGTAGGTACTACTTGAAATACACCCACCGCCACCGCCGCGCGCTGCCGACAAAGTGAAGAGCGATTCGTAAATGTTCAGAGCTAAATAACTTTAAAGGTCGCTAAGCAATTGATTAGTAGCTGTCAAAATTAAACACCATCGGTAGCTTGTCATGAGGACGCTAAAAGGCAACATGGCGGTTAATGCTGACAAAGCATATGTGCACAATTATAAGTGGTTAGCCTGGTGATTTTGGTTATTCTAGCTACTATTTCTTAGAGGTGACGGAGTTTCCTAGGTACATAAATAACATAATACTATTCTACTGATGTTTAATGAAGATGAAAGGTAGAAGTATAAAGCCACACGTCTACACGACAAAACCAATCACAAGCTACATAGTTAATAGCACATTAGTAACTCACGTTCGACCACCATTGAAATACTTGTGCTTTGTCTTTCTGGCTACTCACTGGTGATTTGAGTTTGTAACAAGTAACTTTGGAGTAGCTTTGTAGACGATGGGCCTAACTTGTGAAAGGTTACATAACCTAAGTCCAAACGACCTCAAAAGGCTAAGTTCACAATAGTCAATTTAATAGTTGCACATAAAAATGAGAATCACCAGCTGCCTATTCCGTTTGAAGTAACACCCAAATGTACGAGGAAAACTAGTTCTTGAAAGGAAAGTATACAAAGCTTTGACATGTAAGAAGTTTATGAGGTTATTTAGGTTAATCCTCTGGGGTAACGGGAGAGTTTTTATGTGTGCACGCTTTCCGGAAAAACTTCGGAGTATTTGTGTTTTTAGGGAGTTGAGTTCTTATAATCCCCTTTGTTGGGGTATTACCATGTTTTCACCTACTTACCTAACAATCCATCGTTCAATTGAGCGACGATGATGTGTTAAACAGGGCGAATGAATTTTGAGTCACCCTGTATGGCATTTACGGTACAATGGCCACGCTTTGTTCCTTTTAAAACGGTATGACCTGATTGGCTCCTTTTAACACAGTAAGGTAAATGGCCCAGTGACCGTGAAGTTTTGAACTTCGCTGAATTTGCAGGTCTGCTATGCCAATACTAGTAGACTTACAAAAACTAATTTTACATGGCTAGATTGATAATTTAATCTTGTTTTAGTGTAATAATATATTTTTTAAATTTGTATTAAATTTCTTTAACAATGATACAATAAAAATAAATAATGGACTAATTGTACCAGTACCCGGTAGATTTGTACTAGTAAACATTAAATTGTCCCCGAATCCGGTAATTTTCATTGCGGATTTGAACTCTCACTGGCTTTACGTTAAAATTCACAGAAGTACAATTTTTGCATTTCTGAGTAAATTAAACAAAAAAGGACTTATCCGAAGGAAATAAATTTTAGTAGAAATTAATTGAAATGTATTTTATACAAAAAATACACTGGTCAGCAAACCGGGCTACCCGCTAACTTTGAACTCTTATTCGATTTCCTCGAAAAGTATAAACTTACAACTATAAAAGTTATATCTACAGAAAGAGCGTTTCATGCTGATTTAAACGATTATTCATTTTATAAATTTATTCTAAAGTACTGTCAACTCACATTGTAATCGAGAAACAAACACAATGCAAACGATTTGCTCTGTTTTGACTTTGAGTTCGCAAGTCGACACGACAGTTGTAACAATACTTCAAGCAGGCTTTGCGCAACGTGAGGGTGCTCGAAGACTTCGAATCAGCAGTTCTTCGGTGCAACAAGTTTACAGATGGTACCTATATCTAGGGCTACATCAGTAGCAGATGGTCGTTATATCATCATCGTATATAACTTACTGTTCTGCGAAATCGCCGCGTCAAAACAGTTCAAGTCCAACAAAGTCTGAGTGACGAACGCCAAGTATTCAT
Organism: Dasypolia templi; assembly: GCA_963555695.1. NCBI lineage: Eukaryota > Metazoa > Arthropoda > Insecta > Lepidoptera > Noctuidae > Dasypolia > Dasypolia templi. The sequence continues at coordinate 3,737,931 of OY743145.1, forward strand.
TCGTTTTGATACCGTCAGAAGGAGACTTGTTGAACGAAACCTGACTCCAAAGAGAGCTGCAACAGGTCCAGCATTAAAGGTAGCCCATCGTCGAGCACGCTCGAGACCATAGGGATTGGACGTTAGAGCAGTGGGGTAATGTGATGAGCCCAGGGTGAGTCTACATGGAAGTGATCGACTTCAGAGAGTATATCGTTACCCTGGAGAGCGTTATTCCCAGTATCGCATCTAGGAAACTATTGCTTATGGAGAAGGATCTGTAATGGTCTCTGGCGGCATCTCGTTAACCGCACATACATCGTTAGTTTTCATCGAACCGACGGGCCGTACACGTGGATTGACTCATCGCTAAATTACTGAAATCGTCGCAAATGCATGATAATGACGGCCTCATGTTGCTCATGTTGTGACCCAGTATCTAGGCGACGTCAGCATTCGTACGATGGACTGGCAAGCTTAAAGCCTGGATTTGAATCCGATAGAACACTTATGGGATGAGGCTTCCACAAAGCTTCCAGAGCTGAGAGTTGCAATGCCTCAAGACTTCATCGTCAGACTCGTAAGGTCGATGAATACGAGGATGCTGGCAGTTTTCCGAGCAAGGGGAGGGAATACTGAATACTGACCAAAAACGTGATTTTTATTTTATTTTATTTTATTTATTATTTATGTACACACAGTAAATTACAGAGGGACACGTCATAGTTAGAATTGGAGTACAAAGGTACTGCTTCATTCTTAAGAAATTTCTTCCAGCAGACCTGCGAAAGGAGAATTGAAAAAGAAATGTAGACAATAGTGTGTGAAAACAAGAAGAGAAAAACATGAACAATGTGAAGTCTAAAACTAAAATAACGCAAATATATATATATATATATATAAAACATATGTATTATTTACATATACATAAATAAATACTCACAGTTAAGAGGAAAGGCAATGCTCTTTTAATCGACATTTGAATAGGGAAATAGTTTTTAAATCACGAATGCTAGGCGGAAGTGAGTTCCACAATCTTACAGCATGGACAGAGAAGGAATAAGAATAGTAGCTTGTTTTATGAGGATGAGATTTAAGGAGCGATCTAAGGTGCGATCTACACGGTGCGTCGCTAGAGCGAGCGTAAGAAAAACGCTCACGCAGGTAGGAAGGATAAGACGGGTTGTGTAAGATATTGAAGAGGAGACATAAAATCCGAGTGTTCCTTCGAAGACGGATTGGGAGCCACTTGAGTTCCTTGCGAAGGTGAGAAACATGGTCATACTTTCGAAGACCGAAAACAAAGCGAATGCACAGGTTTTGCAAGCGCTCAAGCTTGTTTAATAGCTCCTCAGTAGCATCCAGGTAGCATGCGTCTGCATAATCTATAAACGGCTGAATAAGTGTTTGTGCCAAAGTAATTTTAGTTTTCAAGGGTAGGAGACTTTGAAGACATTTCAGCGAATGAAAGGAGAAATGTACCTTTCGGCTGACCTCATTGACCTGAGCACGCCAAGAAAGATTGGAGTCAATAACTACACCCAGATCCTTAGCGGTTTCGGTATAGTCAATGCGAACACCATCGAGATATAAAGGCATCAGGTGTGTAACATCCGCCGCATTGCGAACGAATCTGCTACCTAATGATCATGGCCTGGGATTTGGTGGGGTTAATTTGCAAACCAAAAGACTTAGCCCAAACGCTGATGCAAGCCAGGTCATGATTCATTGCAGCAATCGCAGAACCCGCGTCAGCCACAGTAAAATGTCGGTAAAGCTGCAAGTCATCTGCGTAGAGATGAAAACTAGAGGAGATTACTCTGGTAACAAAGTTTATGAAAATTGAAAAAAGAAGAGGAGAAAGAACGCTACCCTGAGGGACACCCTCAGTGAGGCTACACCAATCAGAGAAGGACTCCTCCAGGCGAACACACTGAGAGCGTCCACGAAGGTAGGAACTGAACCAGGCTAAAGCGGAAGAAGATAAATTGATAGATTTGAGGATTTCTAGTAAAATGTCGAAATCCACTGAGTTGAAGGCGCTACTAAAGTCAAGCAATACAAGCACAGTAAGGGACTTATTCTCCATTGCCCAGCGAATGTCGTCAGTTACTTTCAAAAGCGCGGTTACAGTACTGTGACCAGGGCGAAAACCAGATTGAAAAGGGGATATTATCGAGTATGACGCCAAGAAAAATGATAATTGTCTATGGACTATGTGCTCAAAAACTTTAGAGAGAAAAGGGAGAATAGAAATAGGTCTAAAATGGGTTAATGAAGTTGGGTTGTTAATTTTAGGCAAAGGTATTATGTGAGCCTGTTTCCAAACTGACGGAAAAGAGCAAGAGGAGAATGAGTGGTTGAAGATGTGAGTGAGTACAGGAAGTAACGAGGAAAGGATAAGAGTTATCATTCTTGAACACAATTTATCATTCCCGACTGCTGAAGAAGTAATCGCAAGTATAGACTTCTTAACGTCATCCTCAGTAACATCGCTAAGCATAAAGTGAGAACATTGCGGTAACGGCAAGCTAGCAAGACTCTCTAGTGTCGCAGCTTTGACAACCGGATCAAGAGAAAAGGGAAGGATAGAGAAATGTTTATTGAGATCATTGAGGTTCACATCCTTACATTCGTTGGTTGGTGATTTGCCGATGCCTACAGATTTGAGAAATCTCCATACATCGGAAGAACTGCGGTTATTGAGTCGGTCGTGGAAATAGCGTCTCTTAGCATCTTGACACAGATGACTGCAGCGATTACGTAACGATTTGTAATAAGAGAGATTCAGCTCTGAAGGTCTGCGCTTATATCTGCTCTTAGCTTTATTCCTGCGAGCCATAAGCTCTTTAATTTGTAGCGTTATCCATGGAGCCGGGTTATGTCTAACTTTGACTCGTCGGATAGGGGCATGCTTATCATATAAGTCAAGAACGGTCGCATTAAAACAATTCACCTTATCGTCGATGTCATCGTTCTCAACCAAAGGGGTCCAATCGAGATCGCCGGCATCGCGCTGCAAAGCCTCCAGATCTATGCCCTTATAGTTACGGAGATATAAAAACTGGGACTTACGCTTAGGAACACGGATACGATACGAAAGATAGATGAGGTCGTGGTAAGAAAAGGTAGCCGTCAGTTGACCATGGTGAGAAACATTACTAGGAGAGGAGACAATCATTAGATCTAGAAAAGAGGGCGTACAATTAGGGAAATAGTGAGTTGCAGAAAGAGGCAGAACTTGAAGATTGAAAGAAGACAGGAGTGAAAGGAGTTTAAGAGAGCGAGTGTCATTTTTAATCAAACAAGTATTAAAGTCACCCATTAAAATAACGTGCTCATACATGGGGCAAAGATCACTGAGAGTGGAGTCGAGAGAATTGAAGTAGTCAATGTGAAGATTAGGACTGTAGAACACTGCAAGCAAAACTTTTGTGTGATGAACAGTTATTTCAAGAAACAAGTATTCAGCCGACTCAGAATACCGTGAAGGAAATGAACTGACCACCCTGTAGGGTAAGTCAGCACGGAGGTATATAGCAACACCTCCACCACCTTTGCCGATCCTATCATTGCGGATCAAGACGAAGCCGGGGAGTGAGTACTGAGAAGAGAGGAGAGATGGCTTCAAAAAGGATTCCGAAATCAAGAGCGCACCCAGGTGAGCACTGCTAAAGGATGCCAGAACGTCAGAATAGTGACCAGGAACACTCTGAGCATTTATGTGAGCTATATGCAGATTCTTAGGGTCATTGGAGAAAAGAGAAGAGATTTTATCATGTAAAGTAAGAGGTACAGAAGTGTCACTGTCCGCACTAACAAAACTAGTAGAAGAAGAGCACGAGAAGAAGCTGTCGTTAAGATCAGCTACATCATCCATGAATATACCTTAATAATTATAACATAAATATAATTTAAATATCTAAAACACTATAGTAATTCTTAAAATACCGTAAATACAAAAACAGTTTTCTTAGGGGAAAAACCTCCCCCACACGCTGGTAAATAGGCATAATATTAATAAACATAATTAATTTGTGTATCTTTGTTAAAAAACAAAAATCAAGCAGAAATAGAAGCAAAATAAAATAAGACAAAAAGAAAACATCGAACTGTACGTAGAATGAAACGTGACACAAAGACGGATGTCTAGGATCGGTGACACTGTCATCTGTCTACATCCGTCACATTTATGAATTGTCAAAACATCTAACAATAAACGTATCGTACCAGCAATAATAAAAAATAAAAAGTTAAGCGGTGATACAAATAAAAATTACATATTTAACTACCGGCCCAAAATGATTGTTATGATACAAAGCAGCCAAGTTGAGAAGTTGTGAATTAAACGGACTGACAAAACAATAACAACGAATGTGTTACTTGCGCAAACGCGTCTTCCTCGTTCTTTTAGCGGGAGTAGCCGAGGTTGCGGCTCCAGGAGAACCAGGTTCTTCAGATTGCACTGTATCCTCGGTGTCGACTGAGCAAGATGGATATTTGGCCATCAGATCGTGAAGTTCGCTTGCCGTTTCGATCTTCCGGCGGGATTTGTCCGGGCAAATAACAACAATCTGGGCAAATAACAACAATCTTGCCTTCCATGGACCAGCAATTGGGCATACCGAAATGCTTACGAGCAGCCGTAAAAACACGATGCCGAACCTGTGTCAAGAACTCGGAGATGGTGATTCCGGTACCCTTGAGAGCTTTCTTGCTATCCCATACAAGTTGTCGGTGCTCCATTTTAAAGAATCGTACCAGTATGGGTCGGGCCTTCTGCTGTGAGAATCCGAGTCTATGACAGACATGGATAATATTCCTGTCCTTACACACCTCTGTCAATTCAATTTGGTTGGATATGATACTGTAGACTACATCACGCAAATTTTCATTATCCTTTTCCGGAATACCATGGAACAACAGGACTTTTCTTCGCATAATGGTTTCATGCCTATCGAAACCAGCAGCTAGTAGCTCAATATGAGTTTTTAACTTGGAGAGTGCTTGACAGACAAACAGCTTAAACTCGGAGAACTCACGGGCAATGGATGCTATGTCTGGTGAAGCTGATGGCGTATCAGAGGTAGCTTGGCGCAATTTGGCTTCATATTCCTGCATTCTGGAGCCAAACAACTGCTCGAGGGCCTCCAAGCTGGCAGCAAGTTTAGTGTCCATGTTCAATGTGTGGTTGAAGTGAAACAGGAACAAGTGCTATAGACTTGATATCAATAGATAGCGGGTGTGGGGGGGTCTTATACAAAATTAACTGATTTATTTCATTAATAAATGAAAATAACTATTTAAAAATTTATTTTATCAAGAGCTCACAAATATTTGAGTTATTTCTATGTCTACCCACCATTTTGTTTATTTTTATTATTTTTATTATTACTTACGATTAACAACTCTGGAAAAGGTCTTTTCTTTGTAAAATCTTTAATAAATTGATTAATCCCAATGAGTTTCTATTCATTTTAATCATCATGAAACGCGCTTTCTGTAGGTATAACTTTGATAGTTATAAGTTTTTAATTTTAGAGAATATACAAAAATATCACTAACCTAGTATATACCTATAGAGGAACTGACATATTATAGAAAACGCTTAATTAAAACTATAGTTTCAACTGCAAATTCGTTTTTATCTTTTACAGAAAATAGTTTAAAAACTACTTTTTAAGTAAAATGAGACTTATTTCAAGGCAATAAGTATACAATAACGGATATCGGTGCAATGTGTATTACCGGATTGTACGCGTAGCAATATCCGGTGAAAAACGATGTTAACGGGTATTAGGTCAAATAGGGGTTTGTGAGTACCAATAGATGTGAAATGCAAAAATTATAACTTTTAAATTAGATACACCGTAATTTATAGGTTATATCGTTGAATAATACAGTTAAATATTTTAGAAATTAGCACTCTTACCCTAACGTTATCCGTCGCAGTATGGCTATCTGTTGAATGCAACGTGGTGGCTTTGTAGTTCACTGACAGAACTTTGAAATTTTATAATATTTTCATTCAGCAAACTTTTGTGATCGCAGTGTTTTGGAGCCATTAAACTTTTTGGTCAATGTTTCCATTAAAATTTACAAAATATTACTACGAATGTATTGCCGTTCGTAAATTTTAATTTATTATTGGTAGAAAAGTGCAATAATAATAAAACTGACTTATTAATGGGTACTGGGACACTAACAGTCATACGTACTTCTACCTATGAGCTTAAGAGTAGTTTTTCGCTGTTCACATATGAGGGAATAAACGAAAGATTACCCAGTGATATACCTCAGCACACTAATGAACGTCGCTGTCCTGTAATGCGGCGACCGAGTTTCAGTACTATCTGGCAACGTGACGCGCATTTATGCAACGTTGTAACTTCGCGCTTCACTTTATGAATCAAGTTTTCTACTCAACATTATCATAAGGGACGAACTAGTTGGGACAGCTGACCATACGTGCGCCGTGCCCTCATCTCTGAAGTAGGCAGTGACCTGTCGCTGCCGACCGTAGTGAGTTCGATGGTCGGCAGTGTCGAGTCCTGGGACGCGGTGGTTTCCTTCTGCGAAACAGTGATCTCGAAGAAGGAGGCTGCGGAAAGGGAGAGAGAGATCTCGTCCACTCTCCCGATCCGCAGCAGGCGCACCGGGCGCAGGCGGAGGGCGGACAACGCCCTCTTCCAGCCCCCCTAAATGGGTCCAGGGACGGCGGACTCGGGGACGTCCGCCGCCCCCCATACATCAGGACCCGAGGTGGCGGCGCGTAGTACTCCATGCGCGCCCCTCTTAAACGTTGAGGGGGGAGTCTTACACCTCCCCCCCAACCCGAGGAGGCCCGCAGAGGCGGGCCGGCACTAGTCGGGGTTGCGGAAGAATCATATGTTTCCACGACCCCGACGTAGGTGTGAAATGGGACACCGGGGAGGTTTTAAGTCATTAGGAGTCTGACAGACCCCTCCGCCCGGGCCAGGGCGGAGGACATCTATGAGGTTTATCTACCCCGGAACAAAAAAAAAGGTTATGTTAGTAACTGGTTCTGTTTATTGGTTTACATTTCTTTTAGTTAGGTAGCCAGTTTTGTTCAACCCTGAAGTGACATTATTTCTAGCGTTATTAATAAAATCCGAAAAACTGCGCAATGAAATGGGCATGTCTGCTGAATACGGTTAACGCAAACCATCGTTTCGTTCTAGTCGGTAAGGTTACTATTTACTTTATTCATATTTTTCTGCTTTTATTTGATTGAAATGAAATCGTTGCCTAAAAAACAGCCTCGTTGGTCTAGTGGTCGCAAGAGCTACTGCCGAGCACGAGCTCCTGGGTTCGATTCCCAGGTTGGGCAAAGTGTAAGCAGTAGCAACCTGGAGTCTGGATTTATGCCCGGTTGATGGCAATAGGCTCGCCCCTATTACATGGAGTAAAGTGGGTGAACTATTGGTGCACCTCTGCCTAACCTTTCTAGGATTACAGGCGTGATGTTATGTTATGAAGCGAAAGCAAGTTTGTTGCTTTGTTTGTTACGCTTTATTCATGAAAAAAACTGAACAGATTTGGATGAAATTCGGCACACAGAATAATTGACATAGGCTACTTTTTATCCTGGATCGCAGATGAAGTCGCGGGCAACATCTTGTTGTTGTAATTATATTTCAGAATCAGCCTACGGGATGATGTAATAAAATTTTGGAAAAGGTGCCTTTTCTTTTGGTAGTAAATACGTAATTGATCATCGAAGATCTTTTTTATCGAAGAGTTGGGAGTACTTCGTATCAATGAAACACACTTTGTACTCAGAACGAAGACATTTAATCCCTGTGGATAATCGCTACGTCCCCGTCAGGGGGCGCGGCAGGCGGGTTTCGAGCATGGCCCTTAAAGCCCCGCGGTTTCATACGGTGCCCGTCAATACGGGCACGTTCGTTGGGGAGCCATGTAGGCCTGGCGCGGGGCAAGTGCGGCTGTAGCGCAACTTGCCAATGTGTGTGGATGCAATTGGTGTTCAGCAGGAGCGCCACGGCACTGTTCCACAGTACCGTTTTCTTCACGCCACCCCGGCGGTCTGTCTCCGCCAGGTGAGACCTCCGGTTCCCCGGAGGAGGCCCGGAGGAGGCCCGGCGGGAGACGAGCAGCGACAGAGGTGCCGGCTTAAGGCGCTCCCTGCTGAGGGTGTAGACCCCGTCTGCAGACGCTTCCAGGTCGAGCCGGTCACGCTCCAGACTAAAGGGCCGTTATGTGTGTGTGAGCGGCATTGTGTTGTGTTACACTGCTTATGTCAGCGATTGAGTTGCGAGCCCGCGCCGCACATTCAACGCGTGAGTTTATGCGCTTGTGGAGTTGTTTGTGTGTAGGGTTCGGCGTACGTCATGCCTATATTAACTTAGCACACGACGCACTCCGGGTGCATGTGATGTGTGTGGAGTATTATTGTGTGAGTAAGTCGCGTGTAAGTGAAGGCGTCTTACTCAGGCGTCAGTCCAGTGGGTTGGGGTCGTCAGCGTCCGGCAATAGGTCGCGGGGGAGGCGCCTCCTGTCAGGTGGGCGCGCATGCCAGGGAGCTAGGTGCTTGACGTGAGGCCAAGCAGATGCGTCGGCACGCGCGAACATGTTTGACGCGAGGTGCCTGCAGTGGTCGTCCAGGCTCTCGATCCTAAGATCCCGCTGGATTACGCTATTCCTCACGTAGCGAGGGGCAGCGGTGATTTTCCGCAGCGTCAGGTTCTGCTGTGCGCGGAGGATCTTCTTGTTGGTCTCGCTAGTGAGTGCGAGCCAAGCTGGGGCGGCGTACGTAAGGAGTGGGCGGATGTACGTTTTGTACACACCTAGCTTGGTACGCAGCGGGAGGCGGGATGAGAGCACCGGGTGGAGCAAATCGCGGGCTGTTCTGCCCTTCGCGGCGACCTCGCGGACGTGACTTCCCATGGTGAGCCGACGATCCATGGTGACCCCTAGGTACTTGACCTGTGGCGGCCATGCGATGTCGACTCCTTGCAGCTGTAAGATTGGGATGTGAGCGCCTCCAGCGAGCAGCGCTTGTGTCTTACCCACGTTAATCGACAACCGCCACTTCGACAGCCAGTCGGGAAGCAAATTTAGGACTCACTGCATTTTAACGGCCGCGTGTCTTGGCCTGATAGAGGTCGAGATGTACGCGGCGTCATCAGCATACAGAGCGATCGTGGTGTCCTGCGTCGTGGGGATGCCGTCGGTATAACATGAGTATCACAGCGGTGAGACACAGCTCCCCTGCGGTACCCCTGCCGCTATCTGGCGCGCGCCTGACAGCGCCCCGTCGACCATCACCCTAAAAGTCATGTGAGAAAGGAAGGAGGAGACCACCATTACGACGCGACAGGGTGCGTCTGACTTCGTGATTTTAAAAAGCAGACCGGCGTGCCAAACACGATCAAAAGCTTTTTCCATGTCGAGGAATACTGCAACTGCGTGTTCTTTCTTATTCAGTGACGCCGTGAGTAGGTGCAGTACCCTCGACAGCTGGAGCGCCGTGCTGTGTTCCGAGCGGAACCCGAACTGTTCCGGTCGCAGCGTGAGATGCTAGGTGTCGCAGCAGGAGTTGTTCAAACACCTTGGACATGGTTGGCAGAAAAGTGATAGGCCGATAGCTCGCAGGCTTCAGCACATCTTTGTTCACCTTGGGCAACAGTATGACACGCCCTTCCTTCCAGCTGGTCAGGAAGACCCCCGTGCGCAGTATCCCCGTATACAGGCGCGCCAGTGCCGCTACGGTGCGGTATGGTAGGTGGCGCAGCGCTGTGTTGGTGATACCGTCCGCTCCAGGGGCCTTTCTTGGCTTGGTCTTCAGGATGGCGCGTCTGACTGCGCAAGGCGAGAAGAAAATAGGGTCTTCCTCTGGGGCTATCGGCGAGGCAAAGTATTCTACAAGGAGCCTCTCGACTGCTGCAACATGCTCGTTGTTGTCGGTCGGGTTCGGCTGAAATTGACGCTCCAGGTGCTCGGCAAAGATGGAGATCTTTGCAGCACGATCTTTGGAGTTTGGAGCACGGTCTGCTGCGATGTATCTTGGGGTCCCGTCGCTCGCTATGTAGTAGTGGGCGCACCAGAGCTGGGGTATTCGAGAGCTGCCTGCACAGTCTGTGTATCGACGGCCAGTCTCCTTCGACCGCTTCGATGTGTGACTCCCAGCTCTCGGTGTTAAAATCTTGCAGCTTGGCCGTTGGTTGAGTTCGGACTTCATAGTTTCGCAACCTGTGCTTTGCTACCGTTTGCGTAGGCGCTTCTTTCTGGCGACCAATTCTTGTAGGTGGAGAGATTTAATAAATAATTTCGAGGTCTCTTATAGTTCGCTTGGTAACGAAACCATAGCGCGAATTTAAACCGGCCAAGGCCATCTATCGAGACACGAGGTAAACTTTTCACCAAAATTGGTTTAGTTAAATATTATCACGTAAACATTCCGCCCACCAAGGACCTAGTCCTTTCAAGCCGCCCATCATGACATAATCAAGACTAAATATAATGTGGAAAGCTTCAGCGTTGTACTAAAGCCCTTGGTGTTCAAAGACTACCGTATTGACATAATCTTAACATAAATACCGTAATAAAATAGTACAGGCTTTCAATTGTATAACATTATACATGTGTTTACCTTAAGGTTCCTAAAATAAGTGTTTGAGTGGACTGTATATTAAAAAATAAAATAAAACGATAGCATTACGTTCATCACTCATCGTTGACAGGCAAAATGCATAGCTTGGAAGTTGGGCGTTTGACTCGGGAATCCTTACACTGAAGGGTAACTACGCGCACTAAGTTGTCTTTGCCAGGGTGTAATTCGATTACCTTCCCGTATAACCACTTAGCAGGTGGTAAATTGTCTTCCTTTATTAGGACAACATCACCAACTTTCGGATCGCGCGTACGTTTAGCCCACTTGTGTCGTTGAAAAAACATAGTTAAATACTCCTGAGACCAACGTTTCCAGAAAGATTGAATCATTCTTTATGTCAATTGCCAACGTCTCAAGCTACTGATTTTCACGTACTCCTAATTATAATCTGGTGCTGTTACCAGTGGCTGACCGACCAAGAAATGTCCTGGCGTCAATGGGTTTGGATCTGACGCGTTCACACTAGACTGTGATAAAGGTCTGGAGTTCAGACACGCTTCAATTTGGGACAAGACGGTACTCAGCTCCTCAAAAGTCAGCGTCGATTCGCCAATCACACGTTTGAGGTGATGCTTGGTGCTTTTGATCCCAGCCTCCCATATACCTCCAAAGTTAGGAGAATGAGGCGGGATAAAATGCCATTCGGTTCCATTATTAGCCAATATAGGCGCAATTTCTCGGGGAAGAGATGCGCATTCATCGCGAAACATTGATTTAAGCTCCTTTGACGCCCCTACAAAGTTGGTGCCATTGTCGCTGTAAAGGTGACTACAATGACCCCGTCTGGCTACAAAACGTTTAAAGGTAGCAAGAAAGCCTTGAGTGGTCAGATCAGAGACCGCACATACGTAGCCTTTGTAAGACTTATGCCCACGACCCCTTGCTGTTCTTATTTGAATCGGTCCCGCTTAGTCGACACCTGAATGGAGAAAAGGCTTACTTGGAGTCACTCTGCATGGTGGTAACTGACCCATCAATTGGGTTTTTGTTACGGCTGCATGACGAATACACGGTAAGCATTCGCGGATGTGAGCCTTGATCAAGTTCTTTGCACGAATAACCCAATATTTTGACCTAAGATAATTAAGTGTTAATTGGGGTCCACCATGCAGTACACGCTCATGAGCATCTGATAAGAGTAATCTTGCAAAATGGGATTGATGAGGAACTATGATAGGATGCTTCATGTCATCCCTTACTTGTGCATTTTGGATCCTACCCCCTACTCTCATCAAGCCCTTATCATCCAAGTAAGGGTTCAATGAAGACAAACCGCTGCTTTTGCTGACGTCTCTTCCGGCTTGTATTGCCTTTATTTCTGTCTTAAACCATTATAGTCTGCAGTATTCTATGGTATCCGCAAGCAACCACGACGGTCCATGTTTCCAAAGCGAGTCTTCCAACAAAGATGTGGACGTTGTACCCCTCGAAGCAATGTCCGCTAGATTGTTTTTCGTATCGATATAATGACATTGAGTAGAATCAAGGGCATTAAGGATTTCAGACGTCCGGTTTGCGACAAAGGTTTTCCATCTACTCGGGTGATCGCTCAACCAAGCCAGCACGACCGTTGAATCTGTCCAAGCATGTAAGTTGGATTTTGGACATTCAAGACACAAGCCACTTCTAAAAGTAATTTGGTAACTAAAACTTCCTTCCAGTCGGGGTATAGAAATTTGTTTAATCGGAGCCATCTTCGTTTTTGCAGTTAGCAGATTACAGTGGACTCGACCTCCGGCCTCGATGACTCTGATGTAAACAACCGCGGCGTATGCCACGCTTGACGCATCAGAAAAACCATGCAGTTCAACCGTTTGATCATCGCTTTTTCCTTTCAGCCACCTAGGGATTCTAAAGTTGTTGAGTGTGTGCAACCCACTACGATAAGACTGTTAAAAGATCCTCAGGCAGTTTCTCATCCCAATCCAAACCAGCGATCCATAGTTTTTGGATGAAGATTTTAGATTTTAGATTTTTCATACATGGTGCAATCCAACCTAGCGGATCATATAAACGTGATATCTCCGATATAACTGTCATTTTAGTTTCAGATGCAGACGGCGGCAACGGCGACTGTGTTGAAATGGGTAAGTTTACAGTATAATGGAATTCATCGGAATTGCGATTCCAGGTAAGTCCTAGAATTCTAGTAGTTTCATCTTCCTTTATTGTCCAGTGTCCAGCCTTATCTGTTTCAGCAACTCTTCTCGGTTACTTGTCCATTTTTGCAAAGTGAAACCTGTTTTATTCAATAGTTCATTAAACTCATGATATATTTTTACCGCTTCATCATCAGTCTGACAACCTGTCATTAGGTCATCCATGTAGAAATCTGTCTTAACCCTGCTAGCAGCGCATGGATACGATTGACCTTCATCGCTTGCAGTTTGCTGCAATGCCTTGACTGCCAGGTAAGGTGCAGTAGATGTTCCAAATGTAACTCTCAAAAGCCTGTATTCTTTTATATCAGAATGAACATCATCTAGCCATAAAATCCTTTGAAAGTCCACATGGTCATCAGCTATTTTAACTTGGCGATACATTTTTATAATATCTGCTACCAAGCATACTGGATGTTGTCTCCACCGCATAACTGTATGACGTAAATCAGCCTGTAACAGTGGTCCTACCATTAAGGTGTAATTCAAGGAAACTCCATCGGATCCCTTGGACGACGCATCAAATACCACTCTTAATTTTGTGGTCGACTTGTTTTCGCGGATTACAGCATTATGCGGTAAGTAAACAGCGCCAACTTTATTCTTGTCTTTTTCATTAGAAATCTCTTCCATATGACCTAGTGATAAATATTCCTTTATAACCGACGTATATTGTCCTTTAAGCTTGCAATTTTTAGCTAGCTTCCGTTCAAGACTGTATAATCTTTTTAACGCTATTGCCTTTGTGTTGCAGGGCGTTTTACTGGATCGAAAAGGCAGTTTTACAATGTAGTGACCATCTGCATCCCTACATGTGGTAGCAGCAAAGTAGTCTTCACATGCTTTTCAGAGCATGTTGGCTCTGCCTCAAGTTAACAAAACTTTTTTAGGATTTCATTTTCTTCGACCATTTCATTTTCATATTTTTCGTGCATGCTTATAATTACATTGTGACAAGACATCACTCCATCATCATCGCTGACTTCTCCTGATATGATCCAACCAAGGTAAGTATCTTGAGCCATTGTTTTACCCATATGGTCCTTGATTAAGCCTTCTTTTAAGACTTTAGTATAGACTCCCGATCCTAACAAAATGTCGATTTTATTAGGCTTATTGAAATTTGGATCAGCCAAATGATTAATACTATTAAGCTCTGGCCAATCCACCAACTTGATTTTCCTTTCAGGTAAAATCGAAGTCACCTTACTCAGCACATAAGCATTTATTTGAAGGGTGAAGTCAGGATCCCATAAAGACTGAATGTTAACTCTAACCATAAATTTTGACGTTAGACCGCTCTGACCTCCCCCTACACCTGAGATAGACGTTTTAACTGCTATCTTTTTTAACTTTAATAACTGAACAGCAGATTCCGTAATAAAGGAAGCTTGTGAACCCTGGTCTAACAGGGCTCTCAAAACTTGTGGATACCCATTTTTCGATCTAGCCTTAATAACGGCTGTAGCCAGTATAACTTGACTATGAAAACTTTTCGAAAAATGGGTTGAAATATGAGGTTCAGCCGTGATCTTGTTCTGTGGCGTTTCCTTTTGCAACGGAGACATAGAACAGCTCGCCTGTGCTTCTGAATTAGTTTTTAGATGCAAGAGAGTGTGATGCTTTTTGTTGCACATTTTGCATTTGGTATTTACTCGACAATTAATATTAAGATGACTTGAGCGAAGGCAATTGAAACACAAACCACGAGATTTAACTATTTGACGACGCTGATCGACGGTCTCCTGAGCAAACTTTTTACATTAGCACAAGAGATGCTCCTCGGAACAATGAGGACAGGATATTTTTTAAACTACGTGAAATGCTTTAGTACTATATTTAGACTTGCTACTTTGAGGTTCTACAAATTCCAAAGCCCGAAAACGTTTATCCAAAAAGTCCCGAAAATCGTTTAAGGTGGGAAGTTCCTCGCAAGATTGACTTACCTGCAATTCCCACTGCTTCCGAGTCTCAACGTCCAACTTGGAGCCAATCAAATAAATAATATTTATATCCCAAGAGTCTACTTGCACCCCTAGATTTGACAATTCATGTAAGCAATCGGTCGTAGTTTCTATAAGCTCCTTGAGAGCAATAGATGACTCGGCCGTCATTTGTTTTTGGTTTAGTAAACGCTTGAGAATACAATTGGCTAAAAATCTCTTATTATTGTAACGACTGTTTAACAGAGTCCAAAATGTATTATAATTTGCATGCGTGATCGGTATGTGCTTTATGAGTTGTGATGCTTCACCTGACAACTGAGATCTTAAATAGTGTAAACGTTGTACATCATCAAGCTATTGGTTACTATCAATACTCGTAAGTGACAAAAACAAATCTCTAAACGTTGCCCATTCCTGATATTTACCACTAAAAACAGGAATTGTTATTTTAGGCAATTTAGCAATTGACCTCATTTTCGATTGGCTAAGGTCTGGTGAGACATCACTCATTTCAGAAGACTGAGATTTAGGTAAAACATTTTTTAATTCTACTTTATAAGTTATAAAAGTGTCTGTAACCGCTTCAAACACGTCATTTTTGATGTAACTGGTGGCACTCATTTCACTTTCTGTGTAGTTGAACAAAAGCTCTTCATGTTTTCTTGTGAAATCTTCAAACTGTTTATCCAACAACTCCAAACGTGAGTCCACATATGCCTGATTTATTCTATCTTTTGGAGATTTTTTGAAGTTAATTAGCCCTTTCTGAATGCGACCTTTAATATCTTCCAACAGCCTTAACTTAGCCTCCATGATTCCAAATAAAACTTTGGTATAGTGTCTAATTTGCTAGGTGTCAATTTGGATTTTTTCTAAGTGTTTAAACTGTACTTTAATTCTAGGTGACAACGGGCATAGATTCGTGGTCTCTCCAATTTTTCACGAATTATTCTAAGTCCCAAGTTTCTTGCAAATTTTTACAAGTCTCTGTCACTTGCAACTGTGAATTAAACAAATGTACTCACAGTTTTAATTTGCACATATATCACTTTCCTATAACACTCCACTTAGCTTCGTCGACTTCGCTCCGCTCAGCTCAGCTCAGCTTTGTCGACCACGCTCCTCTTAGCTTCGTAGACCACACAAGTTTAGGTCAGCTTCAAACTTGCACTAATTCGACCAACTTGCTAATGCTTGACTCTCAACTCCGACACCAGAGGGCGCTTTTAGCTTTTTCAAAAAACGTTCCAGATCGTAGGACCTTATGATCATCGAAGATCTTTTTTATCGAAGAGTTGGGAGTACTTCGTATCAACGAAACACACTTTGTACTCAGAACGAAGACATTTAATGCTCTATTGGAAGTCAAAATATTTAGCGACTTCATTTTAATATAATAATATTTTCATTATATACCTACAATTTTTAATTAGTTTTTGATTATACTTTATTAGATTATTTAATATTTTGTAAATGTGAGAACGTCGTAGGCTTTGTGGATTGTAAATTTATAGACCATTGTCTATTTGTTTTACATATGGTACTTGTTGACAGGCCTACACTGTCCTCCCATACATATTAACACTGTAATTAAAAAAAACATTGTAAAAGAGAAATATTTTAAAAGAGTAACCATGGAGTTTCTTGCCGGCTCTTCTCCATAGGAAACGACCAATTGGAACCGTGCACCTGGAATCTGACGTTTCATATGTGCCCATGTAGGTTTATGTGAAATAAAATATTTTGATTTGATTTGATTTGAGGATTCGCGCGACCTTTACCAGGTTCTGGTTCACCTTCATACGCTACGCTAGTTTATGATCCAAATGGCATTATTACAGTACTTATAGGTAATAGTTATAATGTAACAAAAGATGACATCACTGATAGTGTCACCAAACTACTAAAGTTAAATTGCAAGAAAATAATTTTGTGTGCTTTCCCATACTTTGAGCACTTGTCAAATAGGCAAAACAACTACATTCACTTGTTAAATAACTACTTGCATTTCTTAGTTAGTCACCATAGTGACAAGTTTAAATTTTTTGACACCAACATTTTTGTTGATAAGCTAAGGTCGACTAGAGATACTGTGTATCTGCCGATTAGTTTTAGACGTCAAATAGCTAGACTATTAGCTTTTATTATTAACCCAGACATAAGTAGTATGTCGAAGTCACCTTTAGTTAGCACCACAATTAGTAATAGTACTAATGTTGAGGTGTTTAGCTAAGATAATTTAAACTAGTTTTTAAGACAACAGAAGGTACCACTAATAGTATAGTTCCACTTAGAAACAAATAGGTATTTTCTAGCACTACAATACAATTTTCAATTTTCAAAAATTTTCTACAGTTAACAATAGTTAACTGTAGAAAAGGGCCTAAGCAGAAATCCTTGAAATTATTTCATCAAAATATTCAAGGTTTTAACTCCTAACAATTGGAAATTGAATTGTTCTTAGAAAAAACAATGTTTGACATTATTTGCATAACTGAGCATTGGTTAAAAGATTCTGAAATGTTAATTAATTACGAGAATTATAATGTGGCCAGTTGTTTTAACCAAAAATCAATGCTGCGTGGTGGTTCACTAATCCTAATTAAAAGTTGTATAAAATCAAAAGCTCGTAAAGACATAGTTGAACTATCGGTTGAACATAGCGTTGAACTGTCTTGTGTTGAGCTAGATAAGCATGTTATAGTGTGCGTTTACAGACCCCCAAATTATCAAAACTTCTCTATTTTTGTATCAGTAATGGAAGATGTTTTGGCTAAACTTGCAACTGGTAATAAATCAGTTATTATCTGTGAAGACATTAACATTAATATTTTAGAAAATAATTCAAATACCAGTAGATAATTGAATTTGTTTAAATCATTCAATTTGTCAAATGTGTTTTTGGAACCAACCCGAACAACTACAACTACTGTTTCATGTATTGATAATGTATTTTGTTGCTGCGACTATTTAGATAAAGCTATCGTTAGTTATCTCCCTTCGGATCACAGGGGTCAAACCGTAACTTTTGAGTCCAACATAGCGATACAAAAAGTGCAGATACAATCCAGACCAATAACATCTGTTAATTTAAATAAATTTAAAAGCACTTTAATTTGTAAGTTAAGTAATCAGGACCTTACAACGAATAATGTTAATATTTTGTATAAAGAATTCTTTTCGGTAGTTCAAACCAAGTTTAATAATATTTTTAAGAAGAACACTAAAAGTATCAGCCCTTTTTTTTTTTTTTTTGGGTGGGAAATCATCAAATGACTTCTCCCGCTCTGGGTGGAGCGGGAGGGCGTGTCAGACTTTTACTGACTAAAACCCACCCGTGTTCCTTCAGTTGCCTGTGCCAGGGCCACGGTTTTCTCTGTGGAATAACCCGCGACCCTGAGGCGTCGGCCCTATCGGACCCCGTCACTTTGTGCTGACATCTCTTTGAGGCGCGCGTGGAACACAACGCGCCGTCAACCCGGGCCTGGTCCTTACCGGCGGCGAGCTACCCATTGCTCGCCGTCCTCAAGCCCGCGCCTACGGTGGCCGGGAATCTGCAGGCGACTCCTGACGCCCAGGGCGTCTCCTGCGGCGGCTAGTGGGGGCGTGAGGGCGCAATGCTCTCTCCCTCACCCGCTCCGCCTCCTCCTTCGCGAGCATTACTGCTTCGCAGAAGGAGGTGACGGCTTTCCATTCCCTCTCGCTCCGTACCATGGCCTTGACCAGGGCCGGACGCGAGAGATCGCCGCCGCCAATCGTCTCCGCGAGGACACTGCGGTGCTCCGCCCAAGCTGGGCATACCTCCACCGTATGCTCCACCGTGTCCTCCGGGCGATCCACACAATGGTGACACCCGGGCGTTTCCTCCCGCCTTATCCGAAACAGGAACCTCCCGAAACAACCGTGTCCAATGAGTACCTGTGTCAGGCGGAAGGTGAGGACGCCGTGGCGCCTCTCCAACCACTCTTCAAAGAGGGGACTTACCGCCGCTATTGTGGCGTGCCCAGCACTGGGTTGCGACAATCGCACCCTCCATGTCGCCATGAGATCCCGCCGGAGCTCTGTCCGATGTACAGTGATTTCTCGCGGCAGCGGAGTTACACCCCGGCGTTTTGCCTCCTCGCGCCACTCCCATACGTGCGCGAGGGCTTTTTTTCCCATGGCGGCAATCCGACAAGGAGGCTCGCCGCCTCGCATGAGACCGTGCGGTATCCCCGGACCAGCCGGATGGCCATGACCCTTTGGGACGCGTTCAACCTGCGGGCCGGTCGGCGCCTCAAAGAACGCGCCCACACCGGTGCCCCGTAAAGGGCCATGGACCTAGATTGGGCAGGAGCCGCCTCAAGGCAGCCCCAGCCCGCTCCAGTCTGGGAGCCAAACGTCGGAAATGCTCCACGATGTTCCACCGGCTGTCGAGGACGAGTCACACACCACGCTGACGCCATTCGGGAGGTCGACGCGCAGCACCCAGTCGTAACCGATATCCCACAGAAGCGGCCCCAGGACCGATCCCTGTGGGACACCGCACGACATCTCTCGCCGGTTCCACTCTCCCCGGTGACCGGGGTAGATGACGGCCCTGTCCGTCAAATAGGCCTCGACCACGTGACAGAGGTAGGTCGGCATCCGGTGATACCGCAATGCCTCCCTAATGCAACTCCAGGGCAGGGTGTTGAAGGCATTGGCGATGTCTAGAGACACCGGCAAGACGACCCCACCCTGGGCAACAGCATCCCCCGTCGTGAGGGCTCGCACGCGCATGATGGTGTCCACCGTAGAGCGCCCCCTGCGGAAACCAAACTGGCTCTCCGCCAAATCCGGCCCCACCCGCACCAGCCGCCCGACAAGGCGGTTTGCAATAACTCTTTCAAAGAGCTTGCCCACCTCGTCGAGCAGAACGATGGGCCGGTAAAAAAGTATCAGCCCTAAGTTTTTATTTAGTGACTGGGCAACTAAAGGACTTAGGAAAAGTACGGAAAAACTTTTCGAGCTGTTTGGCCTTAAGCCTTATATTAACACGGAAACTTTTAATAAGTATGTTGCTTCTTACTCAAAAATTTTTAAGAACACTTGTAAGGCAGCTAAAGCCTTATACATTAGCAACAAGGTAAAATCAGCAGACAATAAAATAAAGACGGTTTGGAAAATTATCAATAATGAAACGAACAGGATCAACAAGCAAAATTCTGAATACACACTGGAGACGTCACGTGGTCTCATTTGCGGTAACAAAAAAGTTGCTCAGGAATTTGTGAATTTATTAACCAGTGTCCCACTAAAATTCACTGAAATCTTAAATTCTTCGCCCTCGCTTGGTTTTGATTTAATGAGGGCGAATGTTTCAGCCTGCCCGATTGAATTTAACTTTAAGCATATTAACCCCTTAACAGTAATAAAATCTTTTAAGCAAATCAAGATCAAATTGACCGAAGATCTTTGGGGAATGTCTATTAAAGTCTGTACCTCCATAATTGTAACTATAGCACCTTACTTAGCCTTAATATTTAATTTGTGTGTGGATCAAGGAGTCTTCCCGGATCTATTGAAATATAGTAAGGTAATACCACTTTTCAAATCCGAGGACAGTAAATACACTAATAATTATAGACCTGTGTCCGTGCTGCCGGTTTTCAGCAAGGTTTTTGAAAAGATAATGCTTAATCAGATGCTCAATCATTTTAATACTTATAAAATCGTTCACGAGCAACAGTATGGTTTCACCAAAGAGCGTTGTACGACCGACGCTGGTGTTACCTTATTAAAACATATCTTTAACGCATGGGAAGAGGCTCAAGAGACCATAGGAATCTTTTGTGACCTTTCCAAGAATTTGATTGCGTCGATCACGAAACCCTGCTTTTGAAACTTGAGCATTACGGACTTGGAAAACTTGCGCTCAGTTTAATAAATCCTAATTTAAATGATTGACAACAGCAAGTTCAAACAAATAGTGTCAAATCACTTGGTTGAAGAGCAGTGGTGGCCCAGTGGTAACGGTCCCGACTTACGAGTTGTAGGTCGTGAGTTCGAACCCAAGCAGGCGCTTTACTTTGTGTAAATAATTTAATCACCACTGCTCTCAAAACGGTGAAGGAAAACATCGTGAGGAAACCGGCATGTCCTAGAACCAAAAATTCGAAGACATGTGACATCTACCAACCCGTACTGAGCCCGCGTGGTGGACTTCGGCTCACTACCTCTCATAGAGAGGAGGCCTGTGTCCCAGCAGTGGAAACGTTATAGGTTGATTATGCTACTTGGTTTAAAAGTAAAAATGGGTTTCCACAAGGCTCGATATTGGGTCCTTTCCTCTTTTTAGTATATATATTAAGAAAACGACGATTCTCATTTACTCGAGACGTCATTTTCTTAAGTTTTAATCTGCCGCGTTTCCGACAGAGTTATAGACTCGAGTTATCGATTGTCGTCAACCATAGTAAAACATAAAAATACTCTATGGTAATTTGCTCTGTGGTCTGCATTCGAACTTAAAATATCGAACATTCAAGATTACACTAATTGTGCTAAAAATAATTTATTGAAGTAATTGTGACGGTACCTAAATTACCCTAGGCTGATAAATTTTTCGTTTTTCCTAATTATGTTTATATTAGCGTTAAGGTCGGTTTCCCCCTAAGGGGAAAAGGCCGCACTCCAACCCCGTGCGGCCCTGTAGAGCTCGTCACCAGACTTGGTCACTCTACCACCGATAATAGAAGTGAATTCCCAAATTTATAGAAGCCAAATGCCTTGATATTATTAATGAGGCGAGGAAACAATGTATCAATATTAGATGATACTTGGGAATTCATAGTTATGAAATATATTGGAAGTGATTTTAGAAAACTAAATAATAGAGGGATGCAGAGTAAATTATTATATAAACTTGTGAGTAACCCAAACGCTAGCGCGTAACAGGTATTTGATCAGTCGTAACTCACACAATACCTCGCATCTACACTCGGAGTACTCAGAGATACACTTCCATAAAGTGACGTAAGCGGCTTTACAGCGGCATAGCGTCGACATCATGCTCTTTTGGAGTCATGGCCCCTAGCAGTTCTCTTGAACTGATAAACGTGACGAAGCGGCTTTTCCTGCGGCAACCGTGCGACTGTCCTTGTCTAGCAACGGAGCGGCTAGTTCTAGCGGCATTGCGTCTGCATCATGCTCTTAAGGAGACATGGTCCCTATCAGTCCTTAGACTGGATATGAGATAGTTGTGGTCACCCAAACCCCTGGAAGTTCACTCTTTGCACAACAAGCATATTTGCAAGACTCGTGCTCGTGTCGGTCTGACCGAGTTACTAGTCTAAGATATAGAATATAATATTCTTTGAATTATTCGATAATTTTAGTTGAGAATCAAGGGTCATTATTAAATAGAGTTTAGAGTTTTAGTATCGGCCCAAGGCAACGAATACGACATTCTAGAATTACTAGTTATGAGAGTAGAGAATCAAACTCAAGCATAATTAATAGAGTTGTGAATCAACTCTCTTGAAAATCTATAGACAGCCCCAAAGAGCCCACCCGTCACCACTTCCTAGTGCTTATGCTGGGGAGAAGAAGTGGCGCAACAAACTCCCCAGCAACACGTGTCTGTCTGATTAGTTATAATGACTATCAACTCCATCAGCCTTTTTTTTTTTTTTTTGTTCCCGGGGTGGAAAATCCTCATGGATGTCCTCCGCCCTGGGGCGGGCGGAGGGGTCTGTCAGACTCTTACTGACTAAAAACCACCCCGGTGTTCCATCTCACACCTACGCCGGGGTCGCGGGAACACATTATTCTTCCACAACCCCGGCTGGTGCCGGCCCGCTTGCGCGGGCCCAGTCTCGGGCGGGGGGAGTGAGGTGTACTCCCCCCGCAACGTCTGTGAGCGGCGCACGCGGAACACTACGCGCGCCGCCTTCTCGGGTCCTGATGTTGGGGAGCGACGGATGTCCCCGAATCCGTCGCCCCTGGACCCATTTAGGGGGGCCGGAAGAGGGCGTTGTCCGCCCTCCTCCGACGCCCGGTGCGTCTGCTGCGGGCCGGGTCGAGAGTCGAGATCTCTCTCTCCCTTTCCGTAGCTTCCTTCTGCGAGATGACCGTTTCGCAAAAGGAGACCACTGCGTCCCAGGACTCTGCGCCGCCGACCATCGCGTTCACGACGGCCGGCAGCGACAGGTCATTGCCTACTTCAGTTATGAGGGCACGGCGCGGCTCCTCCCAAGCGGCACACTCTGCCAGCGTGTGCCACGCCGTGTCCTCCCGGCAGTCGACGCAGTGGTGACACCGGGCGTCCGGCTCCCTGTTTATGCGACACAGGTACTTCCCGAAGCAACCATGCCCCGAGAGCACCTGCGTCGCCCGAAACGACAGGGAGCCGTGCCTTCTCCCGAGCCAGCGGTCGAGCACTGGCCGGATCGCCTCGATGGTGCTGAGGCCGGCGGTAGGGCGTGAAAGCCTCACCCGCCATTCCGCCACCAGGACCTCGCGGAGCTGCAACCGATGCTGCTCGATATGTTGCTGCATCGGTCGCTCGCCCCGCTCCCGCGCTGCCTCGCGCCACCGGTACAGTGACGCGAGCACCTTCGCCTCCAGGTCCCAGGGCGGTGATCCGGCCAGTGCACAACCCGCCTCGAAGGAGATCGTGCGATACCCCCGAATGACTCTGACGGCCATCGCCCGCTGCGGCTTGCGCAGGACAGCTATGCTGCCGGCCGTCAGGTCAGACGCCCAGATCGGCGCTCCGTAGAGCGCCATGGATCGCACGATCCCCAAACTCCATCAGCCTAGGATAACTATAATAGCTAAAGGCTCACCCAGTCTCACCTACAAACACTAACACATACTACGTTAAAACTAGATTATAGAATAATAATAAACTAAATATGTGCCTCAACACAACTATATTTTACTTATTTAATATTAATTCTCTCTCCTACAACAGCCCACTTGGACAAGGCCTCTGGCACTCAATAATTCTCCTAACTTTCTTAGCCTAGCCTTACACCGACCGTTTCCTACCGCGGTCTGTCTTCCTTCTCGCAGGTAGCGCTAATAATACCTGTAATAGAATCTTCATAATGTGAAGAGGTAAGGGAATCGTTACGCTTGCGCTTTAATCAATCAATAATAGCTACGTTAATGTATCTGTGTATGATGTACCCATTTAAGTGAGACGGGGAACCGTTTTACAACGTTTGTCTCTTTGTACGTGTTCTACTAAACCTAACGCATAAAACCTCTGAGACAATATACGATTTTAGTAGAACATGTTCCCTAAACACAAGATAAATGTCTTACTCAATCCTAGAGACAGTGAACTACGAAGCCCAACTGCCATTGAGTGAGACAAGTATTGAGTATAAAGTTCTAAACGCGTATTTATGTTAATATCACCTTTACGGCAGCCTAGCCCCATTTCTAAAATAACAGAAAATATTGCACAAGCGTACCGTAGACTCAGTCTGTAGCAAAACTCAAGGCGATCGTACTCGGTGTCTGCCGAGGTGGTAATTTCGTCACCTCACATCTCGTTAATCTTCCCAATTTCGAGGATACAGTGCGGCTGTAAGCGGCAAAGCGTCCAAATTGACGTGTTTCGATAAATAGTGTCGATTTAGAAATTGGCGTACCATATGCCGGGTGTAGGTTTTATCGAGACACGGTCCCTAGCGTTCTTAGAACGACTACCAATCCAGTTTGGGGAAGTGTGTGAAGCCTATCCCCTCTCCCCGGAGATGCGCGAACAACGAGCCTTTCGTAAAGAGTTGTGTGGCCAAACCTTTTTGGAAGCAGTAATTATCACTAACGTTTGATTGTTTTATAATGCCGATTTAGATCGACTTTATAGCATATATTGTTTTAAATGAACTGAGAGTATTTACGGTTCTGCCTTCCGTATGTGGTTGCGCATGTTACAGGTCAAAGTCGTCAAAAGTCGAGCGTCAGTGCTCAGTGTCAAATAAAGTGGAAGGCCTTCTCCGTTTCCCTATAATCAAACGCAAATGACAAATATCTGTCAGGGTATGGATTAGGAGATGGACACGTAATACAATAGAAAATAGAGTTAATTAATAGCGCAATGTCGCTATGCTGGAATAAATGATTATTAATAGCTCTGCAGCGATAATATCTATGTTACCTACAAATCATAAAACAAATAAGCCTACGAGAACAATACAATGGAAAAGACACATTATTAGTAAAGAGTTTAACACTTACCAATGATATCTTTGTAGGGGATTAGTTTACTACTCACGAAATGCCGCACGCAGTATCAACTTCACCTCGAACACAGGTCCTCCCAGCTCACAACACTCACCAACCTCCTAACTTAACTAGCTTTCCTTCTTGAGACTATAACGACCGAACCCTCTCATGTCCTAAGACCAACTGTCCTACCTCACCACCCCCGCCAACTATCCAAAATCTGGGCTCGGTACTTTCCCACACTATTTTTTTGTAAACTTCGACTTAAAACACATTTTTCTATTTCTTAATTGCTTTTACGATTCACAGCTGGTTGCAATAACGCGCCCTCGCTTTAACTTTCTCAGAATTTGTAAAGAACTATGGGTTTCGATTGTCTAAACATTTCTTTCAAGCGACGACGGCTGCCATAAGTGGTCATTTGCGTGTGCCATTAAATAGAAATGGAATGGACCTCTAAGAGTTTCTAAACTATTTTACAAGTGCAAAGAATTAGGATATCTTGTTATTTATTAGGGTAACGCGTCAAGCTGTCAGACCATAAAATTAAGATTTAATGTGTTTCGTAAAGTGGGCCGAACCACGTGCATGGGTTTAGAATAAATAATTATAATATTTTGTTATTAAATAGGAATAAGTGACAGACAGTCACATAATGAACAATAAATTGTAAATCACCTGGAGTAAAAACGTTTAATGTTGTTTTCTGTTTTTATTGCAGGTAAGGCTATTTCCAACTGACTTGTGTAATCTTATCTTGTTATAGAAATAAATAAATGAATCTGTTTTTATTGCAGAAACCCAACTGAGTTTTTATTTCGAAGATTATTATATATATTAAGTCCGCCTTTGTACCTCTTTGGGTTCGAAAAGTTTAAATAAATAAGTAAATAAATATATTAATGACCTACTCCATTTATTAATAAATCAACCACAAATGGTGTTATTTGCTGACGATACTTCCTTAATTTTTAAGGTAGATAGACGTGCTTCAAATTTCGACGATGTAAATAACGCCCTACTGCTGGTCCGAAATTGGTTCACGGCTAATAATTTAGTACTAAATTGAAAAAAAACTAAGTGTATAAGATTTTCTTTACCAAACGTCAAGAGTAGTGATTGTGAGATAGTATTGAATCAAGAGAAACTAGAATTCGTCGATAAAACGGTTTTCTTGGGCATCACGCTCGACTCAAGGCTACAATGGGATCCTCATTTAACATCTCTAGCAGGACGGCTAAGTTCAGCAGCTTACGCTGTCAGAAAAACCCGTCAATTTACTGATGTAGATACCACGAGGCTGGTCTATTTTAGTTACTTTCATAGTATCATGTCTAACGGTATTTTACTTTGGGGACGGGCTGCAGACATCGAGTCTATTTTTATTCTGCAGAAAAGAGCCATCAGAGCCATATATAATCTCCGCAGGCGCGATTCTCTAAGGGAATTGTTTAAGGATATTAACATCATGACTGTACCTTGTCAATACATCTATGAAAACATCATGTACGTAAGAAAAAAATTACATCTTTACAGTAAAAGAGGTGAAATACATAATTATAGTACTAGAAATCGGGACCTATTAGTTCAACCAGGCTTCAGACTGGCTAAAGTAGACTCATCTTTCATGGGGTACTGTCTAACTTGAATGTGCCTTGGCGGCTGATAGTATTTCATGCTCACTCAAATGTCTCGCTGACGGTTGCGCGTGTGTCGGATCATTTAGCTCCCTTCAAAATGGTAGAGCTGAATGGTGCTGATCTATGCGTCATGTTCGTGAACGGGCGCCGTCAGTTGGGACTGGTCATCTCTTAGCTGCCACGACTTATTTTAATAATTAATTTGCTGGATTGTTTTTAATTATGTTTTGCTGAACACTGGACGCTTTTAACGTGTACGGTTTTTGTACATCGTTCTCACTTATAGTGTCAACATTAATCGATATAACTAATATATTTGTAACAACAATATTATTTAAAAGAGTGTCCATGGAGTTTCTTACCCGTTCTTCTCCATAGTGACCTACTGCGCTTTGGAATGGGCAACTAGCTTCATACTGACTGACCGATTCCTTGACAATTTAAAAGTGCCTGTAAATGATCTAATTGAAATAAATGATTTCAGTTTGAGTTTAAAGTGTCAGTTTCCTAAAATCTACTTTAGGGGTACATTTTCAAAAATGGATGAAGGTTTGTATGGAAGTTCTGCATTTTTGCCGATGGGCAAAATCAAAACCACGGCATCTAATAAGTAAAAATTGTTTTCTCAAAAATACATGCAGTCCACGTTCACACGGACGTAAAAGTTTCGGCTTAGCGCCGAGAGTTGATAATCCAAAATTGTTTTTTCGACGCGCTGGGATACACTCTGTTGGGTTCACAATTTTACGACCATATGAACGTGATCTTGTTGAACCCCTTAAAAAGCAGCCAAGTGCTTGAACTTGCACACGAAGTATTTCGTACCACCGTACAATATTTAATAGTACTGCTTTTAAATACCGTAGTAAAAAACATGTTTCTTGTATGGAAAGTTACATATTGTAGCCATACAGAAACATTAATTTTTACCTTCATTATTATGTTTATTTGTTGTTGTAGTGTCCATAGTATTACACACTATGTGGGAATTTCAAGTGCCTGCCTATTACGGTTTAAAAGATACAGGCAGACGGACCTACCGGGAAGCCTGAGTAATAGGGTCCTGGAAAGGAATCCTAAAAAGAAAAATTAACTGAATACACATAACAATCAGACACTTTCACTCCTCCCACATGAAATGTTTTGTAGGGGACGTCAGCCATGACAGGTGACGTCATTCGGTATGCCGCTGAATGAAACATGAGCTTATTTTATGCATACGAAAAGTGCCTTTTGTTTAAATTTAATACGGTGCTGGGATTTTTTCTTGTCGAGATTTTACTTGGTTAAGAGAGTACGAAGGGTTTGTTTATTTTTTGTGCGAAATTTTCAGGAAGATGAAGGAAAGTGTTGTTGTATTTTGTGGGAAGTGCCCTGGCTAGTTTTGAACTTAATTAACTTAATTTAGCCACTATGTAAAAAAAAATATTTAGTTAACAAACAAAAATCTTTTAACAATTCTGCTAACCTATGAGGAGAATCCTTAAAATAATTTGTTAATTTCCCCTCTCAGACTTAAAATTTATTCCGAGAAAGACTAGCTTTGGGTTGTGAAGCCGTCTTATTTTCTTGTCTCCTCTTAATTAATCGGTTTTAATTTCCGGGCCCTTATTTATCCCTCCAGAAATTATTCCCAACTCCAAAATAGAATTTGAACTTAACGTGGTTGGACTAGAGCAGAATTTCCAAGTTTATGGGTTGGTTTAAGTTTGTTTGTCAGAGCCTTGTTTCAATACAATTTTCTATGTCCTTTGATGTCCTGTCAGAGATCGATTTTCGGTGAAGGTAGCAATTACTTGTTGTTAGAACAAGTCAAAGTCATATTTGGGGGCAAATAGGTAGGAATAGTGAATATTTTCACAAGCATTTTTTTCTTATTATGAGATACAGCAATTATTTTGATTAAAGAGCTTTTTGGTTAATCTAAAGAGTTGTAAAGGAGCTTTTATTATATCAATAGACTGTAACTAGTTGCTATGTTTGAGAAAGGAACTCTTTGGCGTGGCTAGCTGACGTATGGCAATTAATTTAATGTTTTGGTAATTACTTACAATTGTTTAGAATCCAGTTCTTCTAACCGAACAGACAGCTGTGCTGCTGGGGAGTTTGTCGCCAATTCTTCTTCCCAGCAAAAGCACTAGGAAGTGGTGAAGGGCGAAGTGGTTTGGGGGACTCTCTTATGTAATTTTGACGTTCGAAAAGTGCTGACTCTCAGCCTAATTTGAATAAATGACTTTTTTTATTTTATTTTTTTTTAACTCAAAGGCTGCGTTAAATTGATAATTTAGGAATCAGGTTTTTATAAACATGATTTGATATATATCATTGATAGATGATTTATCTGGCTAGGTTTTATCACCTTTTCATTTAAGGGAATATTTAACTGATAGGTACCTGTTATCTGATACTATTCGATCACATTTTGATCGAGCGGTGTCGCGGCCAACCCGCATTGGGCCCGCATGGTATGTTACAGCCCAGTCACTCTCATAGAGAGGAGGCTTGTGTTACATAATTGCATAGGACAGGTGTGAGTACTATGAACCATATAGCTACCATTTATCGGGTAATATGTATTTCATTTACTTGACTTTGCGCAAGTTCAACAATAATGATGAAACAAATATTTTTGGAACATAATAATGTAATTTAAAGCAGTGTATTGTATTTCTGGACCGTTCTACTCCATAGGTATCTACTACGATTTGGAATGGGCGACTATCTTTATATTTCTGAATGACCGACAACTTGACAATTCAAATGTGCCTGTAGGTAAATGGTTTAATTGAAATAACTATAAACTATAACTATAAATCGTTTATTGAGTTTGAGAGTTTGAATGTTAACGACTAAATAGTTAAGTAACTTCGGGAACTATGCTGTTCGTTCCGAGTCTATCTAACTAACAAGATAAGTCTTAAGACCCGACTTCAAACAGGTAGACATAACTCCATCGATCACTTATAAAGAACTTAGTGATCGATCCACAACTCTCATTTAATCTAACGAGATGACGATCTGCCTGCAGCCTTTTATACTTTATGAACCTAGATGCTTATGAAATCTTTACATTTAAATGTTCAGTTAAAAGTGTCTGCATCTACCTACTTTTGGTACGTTTTCAAGGCTAAAATACAATATTTGGAACTGTTGTGTAAAAAAATGGAAGAAGGAGGTCGGTCTTTTTTTTTATTCTGGATTTTTCTACATTTCTACAGCTTGTTGTGATAGCCTTGTATCATGATAGATCTTTCACATACACGCACGGGTTATTAACATCGCCACATTGCTTTAGCCGTGAGTAAAGAATCAAACGCCTGAAAAAGCAGGCATCGTACAGAAACAAACTACTTTTTACTCGAAAAGAAGCATCCAGAAGACAGAAACTATTCTCTTATTTAAAGTTTTTTACGACAGAATTCAACCTGACCGTAAGAGGCACGAAATAATTTTTAAAAAATCAGCCATTTATTGCTTCTGGGACCTTAAACAAGATCATCAACAGTTGCCTACATAAAACACGGATACAATAAAAACAAGAAAATTCATAAAACAAAATGCTAAGTTGAATTACGCGCTTCTTTGAAGTACCGTTAATAGCCCATTAGGGCGTCAGTTTTTTAAAGAACAAGGCGGTAATTTTGTGGAATAGATATTTTTAACTTTTGCTGGGCTTTTGATGTAATTTTTTAGAATTAATTTACGTTGTCGTGGGACTGTTTAAAATATGGTGGATCAGACTGTAATATACAGTGTGAGTCTGCATAATGTACAGTTATCGTAATGAGGGAAACTAAGCTTCATTTTACCGAAAGAATAATATTATAGAAAATCTGTAAAAGAGAAAAATGGATTTTTCATTTCTTGTTCGCTGTTGTGACCCCTTTTTTTGGATGGGAATTCAAATGATTTCTCCCGCTCTGGAGCGTGTCAGACTTACTGACTAAAACCCACCCGAGTTCCTTCAGTTACCTGTGCCAGGGCCACGGTATCTCTTTCGAACAACCCGCGACTTTGGCAGGCATCGGCCCTAACGGACCCCGTCAATTAGTGCTGATATATCTATAGGCGCACGTGGACTACCACGCACCGACGACCCGCACCTGGTCCTTACCGGATGGCGAGCTACCCGTTGCTCGCCGTTCGCAAGCCCGTGCTTGCTGTGACTCCTGTGTTAACAAATCGATATAACTTTTAAACTAAACGATCAAACTCAAACTCAAACTCAAATCATTTATTTCAATTAAACCATTTACAGGCACTTTTGAACTGTCAAGGAATCGGTCAGTCAGAAATATGAAGCTAGTTGCCCATTCCAAAGCGCAGTAGGTCACTATGGAGAAGAACGGGCAAGAAACTCCATGGACACTCTTTTAAATAATATTGTTGTTACAAATATATTAGTTACATCGATTAATGTTGACACTATAAGTGAGAACGATGTACAAAAACCGTACACGTTAAAAGCGTCCAGAGTGCAGCTAAACATAATTAAAAACAATCCAGCAAATTAATTATTAAAATAAGCCGTGGCAGCTAAGAGATGACCAGTCCCAACTGACGGTGCCCGTTCACGAACATGACGCATGGATCAGCACCATTCAGCTCAACCATTTTGAAGGGAGCTAAATGATCCGACACACGCGCCACCGTCAACGAGACATTTGAGTGAGCATGACATAATATCAGCCGCCAAGGCACATTAACACAGTATACTTAGTTTAAAAAAAAAAAACAGTTTTACAGTCTCCAGTTGTCCACTGCAATGGGAGATCAAATGGAAAATTAAACCCACACAGTATATTTCCTTCTTCAGGTCTTTCTCTTAAGCCCTTAATACGAACCTTAAGCGTTACAAAAATCCGTCTCTCAACTCGCAAGGCTTATTCGATCGTACTTTAAAAAGCCTCTCCTATAGCTCACTCACTTCAAACAAATGCCGCGCCGTCAAAGGACGTTAAACGTTCCAATGGAAAGGTGAAACGACCATTAATATCGCTTTTAAAGCGTGTTTTAGATTTCAATCCGTGGAAATTTAGTGAATGGGGTGAGGTCGGTGACCTCACCTGCCAGGTTCATACCCGGCCTGCGAAGTACGATAGATTGGGCTATAGTGTAGGCGTAAATTTGTTGATGTTACAACATGTGCGTTCGAAATTCTTGATTGCTTTGATTTTGTGAGAAGTTAGAGGATTGGGTGGTACTTTACGAGTTACATATTTTCATGCAGCCGGATTCTTGTTCAGTATTGTTATTGACAGAGCTTTATTTCATTGAAAAAGATTTATGACGACACGGCCGTCACGTGGCGGACGTGTCGTCATAAATCTTTTAGAGCATAGAGAATCGAGCAAAAGGCGTTGCATGAGTTTATCGGTGATCGGCCAAGTCCACAGAGTATTTTTATATATATGGCCTAGTCTGCGCGCAGTTTTCTTGACCCCCGACCCTTGTTCGACGAAGTGCAAGCCCGTGCCGTAGCCGAGCCTGTAGCTTTACCCTGATAATAATAATCATCAAATCTTGATCCAGCCTGTCCCATCTTGCTATGCTCCGACCAGCGACGCTCTAAGCCGAGGTCCGTACTCCACAGGTGGTGCCCTTAGCGAGCAGTCGCTTTGTAATGTAAGTTTTTCGCCTCTGGCTGGAGGCCTTGAGTTCACTTAAGGCAGCTACAGGATAGTCCGGTTAAGAAGTCACTACCTCTCAAGGTCAACTACGATGAAGCCATTCTCAAAAAAAATACAGTTCTCAACGAGTCCACAATTCACCTGCAGTCGGAGAAAAGAGGTCACAAGTATCAACGTGTGAAAGCGTGCATAAGTCTTAACTATTTTGTTATTCCTTAATTAGTTTGATTGTGACAGCTGAGTATGTAAATTAAAGTAAAATTATTACATAAGTGTGACGAATGTGATTCTTGTGCCTTTAATAAATGAATATTATACGAATTTGTGTTTTGTCCAACCGGATTTAAATTTATGGAGGACCACCTAGGTCTGTACCGAAAAATTTATTACCGCTTGGTTGTAAGCAACCTATTTGTTAAAGATTTTGGTAAAGTGGAACAATATCTAATATCCGCCCTATAATATTGAGTCGTTGTAAAAGATTCAGTCCACGTTGACGGCAATTAAAATGAGATTATGGTCAGACTAAAACCAATTTCGTTCGCCTTATCGTGGAAATTAATGTAATTTCTTACATAAAAAATGTTTCAAATTCTTCCTTTAGAATACCGTGTTAATGAGTAGGACGTTGTGAGAGCTCTAGAAAGATAATTTTGTTAGGCCTATTCATAATTTTTGGAGTAAAAATGATAACGCTACAGTGTCTAGCTACTTACGTACTTTTAATTTTAGTTTTAAAGAGCCCCTTCATTAAACTCTTGATAATATTGTTGAAGCGTAAAGGGAATTTTAGATTAATTTTCATTTAAGTACACTGTTCGATTTTGTTTTGGGTACGCAATAACAGTGTTTTTTTTTTGTTATTAGTAACAAAAATTCACTGACATAATCTTCCATAATAATGCCTGAGATAAGCAATAAATAATATATAAATCTAGCAATCTTGTAATACCCAAGATCGTCATTCTCACCGAATTTACAGTACAATCACTAAAAACATCAAAACAATAACAATGTACGTTGAAAATGGGGTCTAAATTTTGCAAATTGAAATTGTGATAAGTGCAACCACTGTAGCAAATGTATTAATTATTCTTATGGCAACAAGCGTTGTTTCTCGGGAGTCGTGTGGTCGCTTGGGCCTCTTTATAAAAGGCTTTGCTAGTGGTCCAAAGAAGTTGGAGTATTTTTGCCAAAAGAGTATAATATTGGAGAAGGCCTATGACAGTGTGTGGAGGGAAGAACTGTGGTCGCCACTACGAGTATCCTTGTACGGGGTACCAAGCGCCAGTCCGCTTGGTACGTGCACTGAAATCCTTATACAAGGATTCCAGTGCTTGTGTTAGGATAAATGGGGCATACACAAACTGGTTCTCCATCTCGAGAGGTGTTAGACAGGGTTGTGTAGCGTCACCGTGGCTGTTCAACCTGTACATGGATAACTGTCTGAAGGATTTGAAAGAGGGTGAATATTGACGATTAATGAGTTGCCTGTTAAATGCCTGCTCTATGCAGACGATCAAGATCGGTTGCAAGACATGGTGACTGTGATGGATGAAGCATATAAGGAATGAATATAAAATTCGGGATCAGCTATTGGCCGCAGTCATAGATTGCAACAAAAGCAATAAAAGCAACAAGCTTAATAGCGCGGACTTTGAACTTGCTGGTAAGAAATCCCCAATTTATATTGTGGAACATTTATCTTCTTCCAATAAGTCTCTTCATGCTGCCGCAAGGCTGAAAGCTAAGGAGAAGGGGTATAAGTATGTTTGGGTGAGAAACGGTAGGTTTTTTTGTGAGAAAGGATGACGGCGAGGGACATATTCTGATCAAGAATTTGGACATTATAAATAAGATTATGTAACGTTGTTATCGTTTTCTCATTTTATATGTACATATTTCTTTTTTTTTGGGGTTACTATACGGAACAACACCTATATATTAAATTCAATTCCTTAAAAATGTATTACCAAAATAGCCGTGGCCTACGAACAAAGTCCCATGTTTTCTATCGGAATTTATGTTGTAACGACTTTGATGTAATTATATTATCAGAGACTTGGCTTAATAATTCCGTTCTAAACAGAGAGCTTTTCGATGACAGGTAAGTAGTCTATCGTAGGGACAGGGAAAGTACAAATTTAACTCGAGGAACAAAAGAACGAGGAGGAGTTCTGATAGCTACTAAGAAAAGCATTAAGTCCAAACGAGTAAAACACTGGGAGAGTAATTGTGAAGATCTCTGGAATACTATAGAACTACCATGGATACGAACCGTCAGACGAATAGCTCTCTGCGCAGTATACATACCTCCACCAGTACGTCGCTGTACTTTAGAACAGTTTGTGAATTCTTGTCGTGCGGCCTTTGAACAAATGACTGACTGTGACGTTTGTCTCATGGGTGATTTTAACTTGGGTACCATTGATTGGAGATGCGTGGATGGCACCAGGAAAAATGTTGGACAATGCGGTGTTAATGAACTTTTGCTGGACTTCACTTGTGTTAATATGTTAAAACAATGTAACTTTATTACAAATACTACTGGTCGTTTGCTGGATCATGTCCTCTCCACAATACCGCTATGTTGTGTCAATGAAAGTGTGTATCCTCTAAGTAATGTGGATCAACATCACCCCCCTCTTGATATTGTTATTTCATTTAACAGTGAACCGAGGCTCCCCTACAGTCTAGCAAAGGCGACTCCTGTCTTCCATAAGGCGGATTATCATCCCATTCGTAACTTTTTTTAAGAATTAGACTGGAACTCATTATTAGGTGAACTAGGTTGTTTTAATGAGATGCTCGAAGTCTTACGATCCGCTTGGTACTGCGATAAAACAATTTTTGCCATTACGTTCACCTAAAAACCGAAAATTCCCGTCATGGTTTAGTCGTACATTGATAAAAATGCTAAACGAAAAGAATAAGATTAGAAAGCGCTTCAAAAAATATAAAAACCCATTAGATTGGATACAGCTAAAACTAATAAGTAAACGGTGTGAGAATCTCGCTTCTACTTGTTATAATAACTATACTAACCATCTAGAAGAGGAATCGGCGTCTAACCCAAAGCTAGTTTGGACTTATCTAAAGGCAAAACGGGGAGGTTCAAGTGCTTACCCCTTGACCATGACCAACGGAACCACTGCTACTTCTGAGGGAACAAAAGTATACGACTTATTTGCTGAATATTTTTCGTCCGTTTATAGCCCAGATCCGGGTAGCGGTGAATACAATTCCGAATTCTTGCAATTTCTTGAAAATAATAGTTTGTGTCTAAATACCCCAGTTATTTCTTGTGAATCTCTCCACAAGAAATTAAAAAGCCTTGATCCAAAAAAAGGGGCTGGGCCAGATGGAATACCTCCAGTATTTATTGTAGCTTGTTCATCTGAGTTGGTTTACCCACTTATATGTTGACATATAACAAATCGTTGACGACCGGTATTTTTCCTTCAAAGTGGAAAATCGCAAAAGTTGTTCCGGTTCACAAATCAGATGACAATGACGTAGTAGCCAATTACAGGGCTATTTCAATTTTATCATCGTCCGCCAAAATCTTCGAGTCACTGATTTGCCCATACTTTCAGGATCATTTAAAAATTTATTTAAGTGACCATAAGCACGGATTTGTTAAGACCCGTTCTACTAGTTCAAATCTGGTACCTTTTCACAAACTTCTCACAAAGGCTATCGATGCAGGCTATCAGGCTGACGTTATTTATACATACTTTAGAAAAGCGTTAGACAAGGTTTCTCACAAAATTTTAATTGCAAAGTTGCGCGCTTACGGCATCTCTGGATCCTTGTTATAGTGGCTGAGTTCGTATTTAACGGATAGATTTTTCTTTGTCGTCGTTAATGGTTATCAATCAGCACTAAAATGTGTTTCTTCCGGTGTTCTCCAGGGTTCACACTTGGGACCAGTTTTATTCATCTATTTTATAAACGATATTCCAAGGTGTTTTCTGCACTCCGTTTTTTTTATGTACGCTGACGATTTAAAGGTTTTGAGAATTATTAAGGTAAAGGAAGACTCATTATTACTGCAAAGTGACCTCAATCGTCTCGTTCTATGGTGTAACAGTAACGGAATGGAACTGAATCCCAAAAAATGTTGCCATGTTAAATTTACAAGAAGGAATATCCCAATAGGCAGCAATTATGATATATCCAGTGACAAAATTAAGGAAGTAGAAACAATAAAGGATCTTGGTGTAATTTTTGATAAGAAGTTAACTTTCACACCACATATCGATAGTATTTTAAAAAGAGCTTCGAAAATGTTAGAGTTCGTCCTAAGAAATTGCAAAACCGTTTCGTCACAATAAAACCAAAATACTAATATAAAACAGTGTCATCCGCAGCATCCTGGAATATAATAGTGTAGTTTGGCGTCCTCACTACGCAACGCATTCATTGCGACTTGAACGTGTCCAATAACGCTTCACTTGGCACCTTGCATTTTCCAATGGTGTGGCTAAAAAAATACGTTCTTACAATAAACGACTTATGCATTTTAACATGACTTCTCTGAAAAAGCGTAGACACGTTATTGATGTAATGTTTGCCTTTAAAATCATTAAGCATAAAATTGAAAGTCCCCGCTTGCTTGCCCTTTTCAATTTTTGAGCACGCTCTAGAATCCCACGTAGTGCCATGACACCCCTTTGTCTGTGTAAAGCAGTAAATGGCTACAGTGATGTTATCGATCTCCACTTTGACTCGCTTGCTAAACAGAAAGCCATCCTTAATCGTTTACCAACCAACCCCTAATTCCAATCAGATATTGTTATATAATTGTGTCAATTTTACCAATGTTATTAATTTATCAATTCTATCTTATACATTTAACCTTTTTTTTTTCAAGCTTATTCAACAATGTTTTGTACATGCCAACTACGTGTTAATACTTTTTATGAATTTACTTATTGTTTTGTCATAGATTATGAATACGTACATTTGTTTTTATTTAATTGTTATCAATTTAACCATTATTAATGTCTAAGACTCAAAATTTCATTAATTTTATTTAAATGTAACTTTTTTCGATATTAGCGCTTATGACTAAGTAACTTAGCTTATTTACCAAATTTATTGTTTTATGCATGTGATGTTTACCTGTAAGTAACTGATGCGCTGTTATTTTTCTTCCCAAAAATGTATTATGCATTTGTATCAGTGTAATCAGTTGTTGGTGAACCTAATAAATAAATAAATAAATAAATGTAAATAAGACGAAAGTCACGGTGTTTGAAAGAGAAGAGGATGTATCGGTGTGTGATGTGAACATAAATGGTAAGAGTGTGGAGCAAGTAAGTGAGTTCGTATATTTGGGGAGTCTGTTTACAAGGGATGGAAAGATTAATGGAGATGTCGAAAGGAGATTGAATGCGGGAAATAAAGTGGTGTGGAGTGGTGTGGGTGGAGACGGGAGCTTACCTATCAACTATCGCCCGATAGCAGTCCTCAGTGCCTTGTCTAAGGTTCTCGAGCGCCTCATAAACAAGCGCTTGATATACTATCTCGAACGCTTCAGACTGTTATCTCCTCAGCAGTTTGGATTTTGCAAGAACAAATCGACGTGTGATGCCGTTCACATGTTAGTTAACAATGTAGTAGAAAACTTAAGTTGTCACAAAAAAGTTCTCACTATATTTCTGGATCTTGCGAAAGCATTCGACACTGTCCCCGTTTCCACTCTTCTACTCAAGCTCGAAGGTCTGGGTGTCAGGGGGTCTTCTCTTAACTTTTTCAAGAGCTATCTTACTGATCGCACACAATCTGTTACTATAGAGAACTACAGAAGTGATGAATTTTCCATTCGGTATGGCGTGCCTCAGGGTAGCATCCTGGGACCTACATTGTTTCTCGTGTTCATCAAAAATTCCGAATGCCGCGATAGTTTCTTTTGCAGATGATACTGCCATTACTTTTTCCGCGAACACATGGTCGGAACTCCAAGCAGTTGCACAAAATGGCTTTAACTCTGCCTTGAAATGGCTGTCCTCCCACAACTTGACCCTAAATGCTGACAAAACTAAATTTATCACCTTCTCAATAACCAACGTTTCCCAACCTAAATGTGTCATTTCCCTAAAAGCTCACTCTTGTCCCTCACAAAATCAACCTGATTGCCTATGCCCTATTCTCTCCCCAGTAGACAAAATCAAATACCTGGGATTTGTTTTGGATAAAAACCTTAACTTTAAATCTCACATGAACACTCTTTCCGGCCGCATACGTAAATTAATTTATATATTTAAAACCCTCATACATGTAGCAAATCCCTTAATCTTACGTAATGTTTACTTTGCACTATGTCAATCAATTTTAATTTACTGTTTTTCTTGCTGGGATGGTGCGGCAAAGACCGTGCTTAAGCCTCAGGAGATCGCGCATAGAGCTATTCTGAAAGTGGCTACCTTTAAACACATACTTTTCCCAACTACTGAACTCTATAGGTCTTGTAACGTCCTTAACGTAAGACAACTCTTTATTTTATACGTTGTCCTATCACAACACCAAAAAACACCTTTCCGCCAAATCTCCACACGACGTAAGGACATGATATGCCCTATTCCACCTGCGCGCACATCATTCATAAAACGATTCGCTATCTACCTTGGCCCTTCACTCTACAATAAAGTCAACAAGAAGGCCTCTATATTCAGCTCAACGACTCTCGTTTGCAAAAAGACTGTTCGCACATTTCTTCAAAACCTAAACTACTATGACACTGAAGAATTCCTTAAGAACTGATCGCAACGGACATACATACAACTGATACATCACACATCACACATAATAACAGACACACACCACACTCCACACTAATTACTAACACCAACACATACTACACTGACTAAATCGTGCACGCATAGATTAGTTTTAACTTTTTCATTTAACTGTTTGTATCAACCGTAAATATATTAACACGTGGAATTTTTAACCCTCCCACTACGACGGGATCGGAACTGTTTCCTCTAAACACAGGCTACCATGTAGCCTATCTGGGAGAGCAGTAATCTTCCCTTTATCAAGATGTAAGCCAATCGCTGTTCTATTTTTATTTACTTCACCATGTATCTAGTCTTAGTTAAACAATAAACTTATTTTTTTTTGTGAATGGTGCTACACATGCAATTGTGACCAACCAGTTGATGTCCAAGAAGGCACGACTGGCTGTTCACAATAGTGTGCTGGTGCCTACGCTTATGTATGGAAGTGAATGTTGGGTGTGGCAAAAGAAGCATGAAAGCAGAATAAATGCTGTGGAAATGCGTTCCTTGCGGAGCATGTGTAGTGTGACTTTGAATGATAGGCTGAGGAATGATGTGATAACGGTGTGGTTTAATAGAAGATAAGAAGATGTAGTGACAAAAATTGAAAAGAGTATGCTTAGATGGTTTGGTCATGTTGAGCGGATGAATGAAAGGAGACTAACAAAAGGTATTTATAACGCAGATGTGAGTGGAAACGCCGGGAGGGGACGCCCTAGAAAGACATATAGTGACCTTATTGGTGATGTTCTTCAGAAAGGTCAGGTGCGAAGTACTCTCAACCGGCGCTCGTGTATGACCAGATGTATGAACGTAAACGAGTCAAAAGGAGTATGTAAGGAACGTAACAGGTGGCGTTCTGTGGTTTCTGTCTACCCCCATGGGAAGAAGGCGTGAGTTTATGTATGTATGTATGTAGTATAATATTACTCAATCAAGAAAGTACCGGGAAAAGATAAAAAATATTAATTATTCATCAAAATTTATTTTATCGCCTTCAAGTTATGGAGCATACTTTTCAAAAACGATACTGGCGCAAGCCAATGAATAATCCAATCATCAAAACATTTTTTAAATGCTTTTTCCGGAATTCTCCTTTATGTCTTCTACCGAATGAAAACGGGTGCGAAGTGGTAATTTGAGTTCAGGAAAAAGAAAGAAGTCGGCTGGAGACATATCTGGTGAACAAGGTGCTTGCTCGATGGTATTTCTTGAGTATTTGGTCAAAATTCGATCACAATGATAGCCTTGTGCAATAGTGAATTGCCTTGTGTTTCTACAAATATGGCCTTTTTCGTCAAGTTTGCTCTCTTAGACGCCGCATAGCGCTCAAATAATATTATTTATTTACCGTTTGACCGACCGGCAAGAATTCCGAGTGCACAAAACCGCGATAGTCAAAGAAAACAGTCAACATGATTTTGACTTTTATACGACTTTGGCGTGTTTTTTTTCGGTTTCGGTTCTAATGTATTAGGTGTTGGATTGATCGTTGAATAATATTTATTGCGCCACCGTATGGGGAGGTGCTGCCAAAACCTATTTTCTTGGTCTGAAGAGAGCACAGAGAGCAGTCCTGATAGTAATCACTTAAAAACCATTCCCGCACTTTATAACACAACTGTACTCAGACTGTGAAGTACTAACAGTTCGTCAGCTCTTTGTGCTCTAATCCATACTGAGGAAACACCCATCCTTCTGTGCACCTAACCGATCCAAACAGACGAAGCTAAATGCCTGTTTGCCCTGGCGCCCCTTGTAAAACAGTTTTCGCCAGAAGACAGTTTAGCAGCCTTAGTAGTAGACTATACGACAGCATTAACATAAAAAGCTTAGTATTGTAGGACTTTCCAGACAAAGAGCTTAGAACATTGTTGCTGGCAGGCTCCAGCAATTGGACTATCAAAAGACCGAAGTCTTACTTGCACACACTGCGTAATATCATATAACACACACTTTCAAATTCACACTGACACCTCACCACACCATACGCACACACACACCGATACACCCCCAAACACAAACACGTACATGCTAAGACAATAATTTATGTCACGACAATGCTGTGTAGCATTTGATTACAGACTCCCAAAATACAAGTCCTGGGTTAGTTTGGGTATCAGTTTCAGTACCTCAGGTAAAAATAAATAAATACTGTATCTATGTACCAAATTCTTGTGAATGCAGAAGCATACAACATAGTATATATAATCATATATATGCATAATATAGTTTAAAGTTTGTTTTTACAAGAATGTGAAAATAAACTATAAAAATGTTATTTGTTATTTTTTTTAACTTAGAATGATGACTTTTAAGCTTGGTTAGCCCCCGAATATTGAAAAGACACTAAACCACAAAGTTAAGTTTAGTTAAGTCATCAGTGAGTCAGAGTAGGGAATTTACTATAATTTCCGTGGTGAGTGGCTGCGTAACATTACACATTAGTTTATACCAAATCATGACACCGCACTGGGTTTATTACATACTTGTTCTAGTTCCGCCGCACTGTATTTATCATACGCTCAATCTGCTGACTGCATTCTTTTTTTATTCTTAATTCTAATTATTTTCCCTTTTAAAAATGCCAATTAATATTTATCACCAAAATGTACGTGGCTTGCGGACTAAAACGTCAAGTTTACTTAGGAACGTGTGCTCAAATAACTATGATGTTATATGTTTAACAGAGACGTGGCTAAAAGAGGGTTTTAACAATAGTGAATTGTTTGATGACCGCTATAATGTTTGGCGACGTGACAGAGATTACTTAGATATAAATCAGACACTTGGTGGCGGTGTTCTTGTTGCTGCTCGACGTGAGCTCATTGCGGAGGAGCGCACCGACTGCCGTTCGTCCGCGGAGGACCTATGGGTAACTGTAACCCTAAAGCGTTCCAGACCCTTAGCTTCATATAAATTACATATTTGTACAACTTATCTTTGCAAACAAAACAGAGGTATTCATTGAATACACAACTCACATATTTTTATACCAAGTTAAATGATATTATACTGAATAACTTAACGGACACTTTTATTATCTTAGGAGATTTTAATTTGCCAAACTTACCGTGGCAACTGACTGATGATGGGTGCGTGAAAATATTCACGGTTCTGTGAATTTTTCGATATTTTAAATACATTTGATCTGGTCCAGTCATAGGAACCTTAACGATCGGGTGTTGGACCTGATTTTTTATAACAATTGTCAGAGCATTTATCAACAGTTGGGTAATTACCTAACTGTTGATAAATGCTCTGACTCACTTGTTCCAGAAGATCCTCATCATATAGCTCTTAGTATTTTTGTAGATTTTGTTCAGTATCATGCTCTCTCATCACAGCAAAGAAAAAAGTTTGTTTATCAATCAGCCGATTTTCCTTCAATAATGAAAGAACTTGACGAGTTCAACTGGCGTTGTGATCTCGCCAAAGGGTCAGTGGAGGATGCCTTGTCATTCTTGTACGTCAGACTGAATAAATTGTGTGAAACTTTCATCCCAACTAAATCATCAAACCACCTCTAATTAAATTTCTTATAGAAAAATTTAAATATCACTCCTAGTTTAAGAAATACGGCAATTTATCGACTATGATTAATTTTTAACTTTGCGTAGTCGTGCAAAATTATTAGAAAAAGAAATGTATGACAGTTACATTGGTGTCATAGAAAATAGTATTAATAAATCGCCTAAAGCTTTTTGGTCTTTCGTCAAAAGCAAGCAACATTCCTCATATACAATTCCATCGGTTATGAAACATGGACAACATTCATCGGGACAGGGTGATGAAATATGTAACATGGTTAGTGAAGTTTTTAAGTTAAATTTTCTCGACGATACTGTCCCCGGTGTAACGCAGTTGGATAGCAACATGCATCATCTTTATCAGACGTCTGCCTCTGATATAAGCTCTATTGAAGTCTGCGAAATCGCGGTACTGAAACTGCTTAAGGCTATTGCGGAGAATAACTCAGCAGGTCCTGACGGTATTCCTGCTATACTTATAATTCGGTGCGCACAAAGCTTGACTTTACCACTTATCCTAATATTTCGGCGTTCTCTTAGTGAGGGAGTGGTGCCACATGTTTGGAGGACAGTTTTTATTACCCCCCTGCATACGAGACACAATAAATCTCACGCTGATGATAAGTTAAACACCAGTCTTTTGGGTTATGGCAGTGCCAAGGAGCCAGTTTATGTATCCGAGCATCTTTCTCCGACATATAAATCTTTACATGCTGCTGCACGTATTAAGGCCAAAGAAAAATCCTATAAGTTTGCCTGGGTTCGCTATGGTAAAATTTTTGTATGCAAAATAGAAAATTCGGGTACTATTCTAATTAA
This sequence comes from Dasypolia templi, assembly GCA_963555695.1. NCBI lineage: Eukaryota > Metazoa > Arthropoda > Insecta > Lepidoptera > Noctuidae > Dasypolia > Dasypolia templi. Next base: position 3,781,279 of record OY743145.1, read on the forward strand.
GGATGAGCAATGTTTGGAAAAAATTGTTTAATCATTTGAGTTTTTAATTTTAGTTCCTAGTTGTCGAGTTTATTTTTTTTTTTTCTCAAATGGCTGGTGTTTCGATTTTTTATCAGAATGTGAGGGGCATGAAAACGAAGTCACATGAAATTCTAATGTCAATTTTAAATTCTAACTAAGACATAATATGTCTGACAGAAACTTGGTTAGATGACTAGTTTTCATCCTCTGAATACTTTGATCTGAGATATACTGTTGTACGCCGTGATCAGTGCACAGTTTAAAGATTTATACTCTAAAAGTTATGGTGGTGGGATATTGGTAGCTATTAGTAATAAGTTTAAGTTTGTTAATAAAACTAAGTGGCAGACCTCCGTTGAGGATATGTGGTTATGTATAAGTGCTGGTGGCGTCTGTATGAATATTTGTGTTGTTTATTTATCGTCTTATATACCTTGCCATATATTTGTTCAATTCTTGGCCATGGTTGAAGAAATTTGCTTTCGTTATATGGATTGCACCACTTTGATTATTGGTGATTTTAATATTCCTAATGTGAAAAGGCATCAGTCTAATGATCCCTTTCTAGGGATAAATGAGCCAAAGTCTTTAGCGTTGAGGGACTTCTTAAACATCAACGGCTATGTTCAAATGAATAACGTATGTAATGCAAATAATAATATCCTAGACCTCATCTTGGTGGATGAGAACTCCATTCTTTCTGTTTCTTCCGCACCCCCCATTAGTAAACCAGATATACATCATCCGCCGCTAGAATTAGTACTTACAAAAGTTTCAATTTCTAATTTAAATTATAATAGTTTATAGTCTAAATATTTTTTCAATAAAACAGACTATGAGGCAAGTGTTCGTGATCTACGTAAAGTAAACTGGGAGGACTATTGTCATTTGAGTTGTAACGATTATGTTTTGACATTTTACAATATACTATGGGATAATATAGATAAATAGACTCCTAAAGGTAAACCTAAGAATAATTGTTATCCACTATGGTTCTCAGCTTCGATGATTAAACTTCTTAAAGAAAAGCATAAATATAGGACTCGGTTCAAACGGTTCAAAAACCCTCGGGACTATGATACGTATGTTTACCTACGTATGCGAGCTGGGAGAGTTATGGATGTCTGTTTTAAAGATTATATAAATAGAATTGAGAGTGAATTAAAAACAAATGTAAAAGCTTTTTGGCGTTACACTAAGTCAAAAATCTTTCCGAGGTGTCCCTAACCAAGTTTCATGGGGTGATCGTGTTGGTGTGGGTGGTAGTGGTGTGGCTGATCTATTTGCAGACTATTTTGCATCTGTGTACTGTGCTAATCAACAGAATAGTAAATTGTCTCCAGGTTACTCCTCGTCTAATTACAGTATGTCTTCCATTGGCATTACTGAAAATGACGTTAGAGATATCATCAAAAAGTTAGATCTCAATAAAGGTGCTGGTCCGGATGGACTTCCTCCTATTTTTATTCGTCTCTGTATTGATGCTCTTATTATACCACTGCAGATAATATACAATAAATCCCTTCAGGAAGGTTTATTTCCTGATTTATGGAAAATCTCACACATTACCCCAATACATAAATCTGGTAGTGTGAATGACGTAACTAATTATAGACCAATCTCTATTATATCACAATTTGCAAAGATATTTGAGGGTCTTATATACAATGTAGTTTATTCCCACCTCCGTCATATAGTGAGTTGGAAGTAACATGGTTTTGTGTCTAACCGTTCTACTATGTCTAACTTACTTATCTACACTACTTTCATTAGTAACACCTTTGAAGCTAGGGGACAAGTTGACGCTGTTTACACGGATTTTGCAAAAGCCTTCGATCGCGTTGATCATTCAATTCTTTCTATGAAATTGCATTACGCTGGTATTCATGGCTCTCTGTTGCGGTGGTTCTAGAGTTACTTAATTAATCGTTCTCAAATAGTTGCCTTGGCCGGTTATGAATCTGTACCTTTTTCTCCTGGCTCTGGTGTTCCGCAGGGCTCTAAGTTGGGCCCTTTGCTTTTTTTGGTATTTTTGAATGATCTTTTAGATTTAACAAATTGCGATTGTTTAGCGTACGCTGATGATTTAAAAATATACAGTAGAATATTGGACCTAAGTGATTGTATGAAGCTTCAGAGAGATCTTGATGTCCTTCAACAATGGAGCTGGAACAACAGAAAGACGCTCAATGTAAAAAATGCCAGACTATTACATTCACCAAAAAAATTAACTACATTAAATTTGATTATCAAATTGATGGTTCGGTACTGAGCAGAGTATCGGTCATCCGTGACCTACGGGTCCTCTTCGATACATCCCTATCTTTCTGCGACCATATAGATAGTATTGCAAGTAAAGCTAAAAGAATGCTTGGTTTTATAATCCGTATGTCGAAATCGTTTCGTAATTGTAGTAGCATTATTTTACTTTACAACGCACTAGTAAGGAGCTCCTTGGAGTACTGTTCCACTATTTGGTCTCTCTATTATTCAACTTATACAAATAATGTTGAATCTGTTCAGGCCCGTTTTGTTAGGTATTTATGTATGAAGAAAGGGATTCGAAAAGCTATACCTGATTACAATGACAGGTTATGGCACTTTAAAATGATTAGTTTAAAAGAAAGACGTAACCAGTCTGACTACTAATACTCCATAAAATAATAAAGGGCTCCATAGTGCTCAATTGGTAAACTATTTTAACTTTAGGCCCAGCCAACGTAGTAAGCGTCATCATCGTATTTTTGAATTGCCCACATCCACCTTAAATACCACATTTAATAGCCCGTTAACATGTATGGCAAGGCAATATAATAAAAGATCCAACTTGACGGATTACCCGATTGATATTTTCTGCATGAGTTTTGTATCATACAGACGCTCACTATTTAAACAGTGCGAACAGTGCACGTCTTTGTAGCTCTAAATGGTTTGTTTCGGTAGTGTTCTAGAATTAGGTCTTCTAGACACACTTTATTTTAACTTTTGTCTCTAATAATATTCATAATGTCAATGTCATGCATACCTGTTATTTGCATGGTTACTGAAATGCAAATTTTTTGTGTTGTTTAATTGAATTGTAAGTGACTGTGCTGTTGGTGTGCTTAATCTTAATAAATAAATAAGTAAGGCCCTAAAGACAATGTAGAAAACTATAGGCCAATTTCTAAGCCGTGCTTGTTTGCAAAGGTTTTGGAAAAAATTATGTACTCTTCAGTGTATAGTGCTATTAAATAATCACTTAATGGTTTCTTAAAAAACAGGTCTATTGTGTCGAATTTGCTTATCTGTTCCGACTTCTTGTACTCCACCATGTCTGAAACCTCTCAAGTGGATGTGGTTTACACTGATTACAGCCAGGCATTTGACCGTATAGACCACGGTGTCCTTTTACGTAAGCTGCTTTCAGTGGGTATCACAGGCGATTTATTCAGATGGTTTACATCCTACATTGAGAATAGCTGTCAAACAGTTGTATTGAATGGATACAGTTCTGTTACTGTTAAAACACCCTCGGGAATACCCCAAGGATCCCTTTTGGGTCCCTTACTATTTATTATTTTCATAAATTATATTAGTCCGTGCTTTACCCGTTCCAAAATAATTCTTTACGCCGACGATATGAAAATTGTATGCCCTATATCTGAACTTTCCGACTGTATTGGTTTACAGCAGGATTTAGATGGACTTCAAAACTATTATCTCCTTAATAAACTTGAACTGAATGTTTCCACATGTTTTGTTAGTTCCTATACACGCAAACTACATGCAATCACCTTTCAAAATAAGTTACATAATACCATTATAAACAGGGTAAGCGTTATCAGGGACCTAGGTGTAGGTCTAGACTCAAAGTTGCTTTTTGATGCGCACATCGAAAACGTCGTTAGTAAAGCTTCCAAAGCACTTGGATTTATCCTTAGATTAACATCTGATTTTAAAAACGTTAAAACCTTTAAAATTCTTTATTGTGCTTTTGTCCGCAGCCATTTGCAATACGCCTCACAAGTGTGGAACCCTAATTATAATATTTACATAGACCGAATTGAGGGAATTCAAAGGCGGTTCTTCCGTTTCTTGCAGTACAAAACTAGGAAATATACTCCCAATTATATAGCGCGATGTAAGCGGTTTCACATCTTACCACTGCATGAGCGCAGACGCATTGCAGATATGACGTACTTATTTAAAATTACGAATGGTACTATAGATTGCCCTGAGCTGTTAGGCAGTATAGGATTAGTTACACACTGCAAAATGTTTCGTAAACCTTGCTTGTTACATGTTCCTCATTCCAAATCCGCGTACAGGCAGAATTCTTTTCTAATCCGGGCGACCGGAATTTTTAATAAACTGTCCGGTGAACATGACTTGGATATATTCAATACCAGTGTATCTTGGCTTAAGCATTTCTTAGTGGAAAGCTTTTTTACGAAAAAGTAAATGCGTCATCTGATTCATAATGTGTATTTGTTGATCGTGTACTATTTTTAGTTTGTATTTCCTGATTTATGTTATAAGTATTTTGTACCTATTTCTACTTCTAATATATGTATTTCTAGTGTTTATCAGTGGAAACTTGTAAATGGCCTTAAATTTTTGTATCGTTTAAGGACACTGTTTATGTTAGCTAAGTTAGTAAGTTTCCCGAATAAAATAAAATAAGTCGCTGCAAAACAACTCCATGTGGTAGAAACCAGCGGGGTAATTGCGTAAGACAATGACAAAGGCTTTAATATTTACAGTTCAACGCGTTGTTTAAATTGTTGAGCAGACGAGTTTTCAAACATAATATATGAAGCAATGAAAAGCAGACCACGTTGGTACGGAAGTAAAATATCGCGGCGGGATTTTTTAGCGTACTTGAGTTTCAATTCTCGGTGTTAAACCGAGCATCGCGTCGCGTCAACAGCTCGTCAAAAACACACACTGTTGGATTTTCAACTCTCGTAAGTAACGTAAAGGCACTGGTAGATAAAGGTACATTTAGGTTCTAACGGTAACCACTTCCCTTTTATCCTCCTCAATAGTTTATTTACTTATATTTAACAATCAAAGTCATCAGGTCAAAGTCTAGGCTATTAATAGGCACATCTAAATATTAACAATTACAAAAAAAAACTCAGACATTGGATCGAATGGAGACGAATAGGCAAGAAAATCCATAGTTATTCTGCTTTGTGCTAGGTTTTACAGTAATTAAATAATAAACTTATATGTGAAGACGAAGCACCTGGACTACAATTACTATACCTACAACAGTAGGTACAAGTAATCGTAAAACATAACACACGATCAAGCAACAACTTGTACCACACGATAACAAGTATCGTAGTGATCGATGAGCCCCGGTCTGAGACCCTTATCATCGTATACGTGGTCCAAAACGTCTGTATTTCGTACCCGCGCTATAAATCTTCCTCTGGTACATTACTAACATAAGTACTATTGACAATTAATATCATAATACCTATTTAGATAGGGCTGCAACCGTTTTGACTGAAGCTTCTATCTTTGCAGAAGTTTCTAGATTTATTAAAAAAAAAAACAATCCAGTCAAGATACTTGATTTGTTTATCTTTCTCGGCTTTCACGAGGTTCCCGTCATGCGGGATCGTCATGTAAATAATAATTGCACGCCACTCTAATCGATTCACCATCACTATATCATTATTATTGGTAACAATAGTCCTGTCAGTGATGATGGTTCGATCCCAGTACAATGTGATATTTCCTTTTTCGAGAACTGGGTCGGGCACATACCTGTAGTACGGCACTTTCAATTCTACAAGGCTGTATTCAGAGCAAATTGCTGATGGATAATTCTGACAACGGGGTTGTTTCTATGCAAGTACTCTTCATTATTTAGACGAGAACACCCAGAGATTATCTGTCTTATTGATTTCCCCGGACGGTGGCATGCCCGACCGATGTCAACAGTGTCATCTTTCACAATAAATCTCCTGTAATTGTTCGTCATCCAAACTTCGTCCATAACTGTACAGACAAAACCTTTGGTTTCTCCAAAGAGGTCAACGAAACGCGGCCAGGCTACGGACGCTATAAGATCTACTCTACATCGGTAGGGTCCAGTAAAAGCGTCCATGAAGCTCCTTACTCTGCCATACTTAGATGGTATAATTAGCGCCCGTTTTCTTTAGCCAATGAGAACGAAGCTAGGCCCTTGTCCCAAGACTGCATATCTTGCTGTTATGTTACAGCTTACGTCTTAGCGTTTATAAAGCCTCGAACTCCACACTTTCGCGGGATATACAGCCTCATTACCGATGAACGGGGTTGATGCATTCGATTTCCAGTAACCAGCGTACTGACTCTTCTACCATTTGAGTATGCCGAAAGAGTACATCAAAACCGGTATGATGAAGCCGTTGAAGGCGTGCACCTTGTTTCTGCCTGATAAAAGAAAATGTATATTATGATATATTAAATACTTCAAATTCAAATATTTTTATTTGTAGAACACAGGTCAACAAAAAGTACAGATGTCAATATTAATAAAGTGAACGCTAAATCCTGCCGTTAACGGCACACAAATATTCTAATTATAATTTTTAATTAATTAGTAATAAATTAAACAAATCATTCAATATTAATAAATTAAACAAAATTTTAACAAATTAATATCCAGAAAACATTTACTACATTTAAAATTGTATATCTTGCACTTTTCCAGTCTATCATCAGTTATTGCAATACAGTTTGGGGGGTAAACTTTTTGGATTAGAACGCGCCCAGTAGGCCAATTCAAGTAACAAAAGAAGTTCAGATGCAGTGCAGTTGCAACGTTTTTCGTATTCTCTACCGCTATCAGATACGCTCGCGTCAAGTTCGCGTCACGCGACCGCATTACCGGTATTCTCCTACTGCACGTCATCGGTGCGTGATCCTGAACGCAACAAGATCGGTATTTTACTATTCGTTTGACGTCTCAAAATGACACCTTTTAGGTTTCAATTCGATCAACGTGCAGTTTCGGTTACGCACAACTTATGTACCTCAATATTTACTTTTGTTGGCATCAAAATGTATTTTTTGGGAATGTAAGTGTTTAAAATTAAATATTATACGTTTATTTGTTAAATCCTGTTAACTATAAGTCGTTTTCAATTAAATTCTAAATGTTTTTTTACCTTTTTAGTGAACATGAGTTACAAACTTGGGTTGAGGATTTTATCCTTCGCTGCCGAAATAGATGGCCGAGAACTTCGTCAAACCCTGAAAAGGCATAGGTTTTTTGTGGATCCATTCTGTATTTCGGATCGGGAATTCCATCATGCACACACATTCACATTCTATGGTCTGAGCAAAGACTTGACTCGGCAATTGATTGGAAAGCTAGAGGCTCGAATTCCGAAGGAGAGAAGGAAAGATGGTTTGTTGATGGATTGTACAAGCAAAGGTTAGTCTCCCCACAATCTTACTGCCTGCACCAAGTAGAGCAGCGATTCTCTCCTGTCAAGGGGATAAAGAAGTGGGTACGCCTGGCTCTCCAACTGTACCTTGTTGATTATTCCAAATCTGCCTAATTCGGTTGAGCAAGCGGCTCTTATAGTCGGTGTACCATAAAATATTACAAATCTTTATTTACCCAAGTATAATGTACCGATAGCGACACACATAGTTGCAATATCGATATGATCTAACAAACCTTGTTCCACTTTTTGGGAGTTATTGGATCCCCGTCTGCCTCGGCATTTAATATATTGGCGCACTCTGACCAAAGGCGTAATGTCAGGGCACTCGCTTCTCTCGATTTTACTCTGCCACGGGCAAAATCCCTGTGGCTCTCCAAATACTCGACCAGCAGTTCCATTTGCCGCACAGACACACGTTTGCGTAAAGTCTACTGAAGAATCAGGTTGAAACTTACATGAAATGAATTTAAACTGCTACTTCTTCGTATAATTCTCTGTACCTACATCCTTAATCATTTTATTATAATCACCTTAAGATATACTCACCATCAACTTACTCTCAAAGTTCACTGAGTCTTGCATTTCGCTCTCGTTTAAGTCATTGGCGGATACGGAAGAAATACTTTGAATATCAATAATATAAATAGTGTATAAAATACATAAATTCAACTGACAATAGCATCAAACTACTGCATATGAATATACGTAGTGTAAATAAAAATGTTGATAGTCTACATGCATTATTGTGTCTAATTAACGTAAATTTTGATGTTATTGTTTTAACGGAGTGCTGGCTGAGTAGAGTGAGTAATATACCAGTACTAAATGGTTACCAGTCGCACTCTACTAAACACATATCGAATCAAAACGAGGGAGTAATTATTTATACAAAAGGTGGCCTATATGTAACTGTATGGGAACCAACCAAAAACTTTGCGAATAGTCTAATATGTCCGGTTGATAACAAGCTCTCGGTAGTTGCAATATATCGTTCCCCTTCTGATACCACAAAAGTTAATTATGATAGTTTTTTGACCAGTCTCAGTTGTATCTATGAGAAGATAGCAAGCTCCCCAAATATTGCAATGGTAGGTGACCTGAATATCGACATAAAATTGGGAAGTAGGAATGACCGGGCGTTAGACTACCTTATCTTAAACGCATTCCATGGGCTATTACCAACTCACCTTTTACCCACTAGAAATGAAAATTGTCTTGATCACATATTATTAAAAACAAAGTCATCAGCCACAAGTTTGGTAGTAGAATCGCATATAACAGATCACAAACCAATTATACTTACAATCTCAAATACAAACTTTACCGGAAACAAAATTTTCACTAAATCTCGTATTAATACAGAAGCAATAAAAACGGAATTAGAACATACAGATTTTACAAATATTTACAAAACTGAAGATGCGAATGTCGCTATGAATGAACTGGTTACACTACTGTCATCAACCATAAGTAAACACACAGAACAATTTAATGTAACAAGGAAACTAAGAATTATAAAACCATGGATAACTACTGGCCTATTGAAATGTATTAAGCATAGAGATAAATTACACACAAAATCTAAAAAATCACCAGATAATTAAATATTACATGTAACATATACACGCTATCGAAATTTCTGTAATGCGCTACTGCGTAAATTGAAGAGGGCATATGAGAGGAGCGTACTTGAAAAGTCCCACAGTAATCCAAAAATGTTATGGAAAACGATTAAGGAAATTACGAATACCGGTAAAATACACTCCAGTCCAGATGAGCTATTAAAAATAACCGATAACCCTAAATCCTCCCTAAACAATGTCTGTTCCTTCTTTAGTAATATTGGTAAAAACATGGCAGGGGCAATACTTAATTACTCTAATAAAACACCTCTTACTCGAGATAAACCTCCCAGTTTCATAAGCATGACGCCGACACCGCCCATTCATTCACTCGCTATACAAAAAGTAGACCACAGTGACGTCAATTCAATTCTACTACAGCTGCGAAGCGATTGTGCAGTAGGCTGGGATGGGATCCCTTCATCGCTTCTCAAGACATGTCGCCACACTCTCGTACCGGTGATAACACACATTTGCAATCTTTGCATAGACACGGGAGTTTTTCCGGATGCTCTTAAGAAGGCCATAGTACACCCAATCTATAAGGGTGGGAACAGGAGCTGTGTCAATAATTTTAAGCCAATATCTGTTCTATCCTCGCTCTCGAAAATAGTAGAAAAGATTTTAAACAATAATCTTAGAAGCTTTTTAGACAGGTATAAAATTATTGCTGAAAACCATTATGGCTTTAGGTCTGGTGTCTCAACTGAAGATGCTGTACTGGATCTAACTCAAACTATAGCAAAGACACTAGACAGCAAAACTAAGTGCCTTGGCATATTTTTGGACTTGTCGAAGGCTTTCGACACAGTTTCTGTTCCCAAACTAATAGCCAAGTTAGAGTGTGTGGGTGTGCGTGGCATGGCTTTGAAACTCTTTACTGACTACCTGACAAATCGCACCCAGCGATTTAGGATAGGATCGAGACATAGCGAAGAAGAATCGGAGTCATTCGGCGTGCCTCAAGGAAGCATATTAGGACCCGCGCTCTTTCAAATATATATAAACGACCTCTGTAGAATGTCTACACCTGATGGTAAGATCTATGTATATGCCGATGACACGGCGATTTTAATTCACGGTCCTACGTGGGATGATGTGCAAGCTAGGGCTGAATCTACACTGACTTCCGTTATGACCTGGCTTAATCTGAACTTGCTGACGCTAAACCTGGATAAAACCTTTTATATACCCCTTGCGATCCGACGTAACAACCTACCCCCGAATACTTTTTCCATCACAGCTCACTCATGCCAAAATCGGCAAATGTCGTGCTCTTGTCCTGCAATTGTTAGAACTAATAACGTAAAGTATCTGGGGGTGCACATAGATGAGGGCTTGAGATGGGACAAGCAGCTTGATACCCTTACTACTCGAATTATCCGTCTGATACACATCTTTAAATCTCTGCGAGAATCGGCTGATTTTAACAATCTTAAGATGGTATATCTAACTTGCCAATCTATCCTGGGATACTGCATAACCGTGTGAGGTGGAGCAGCAAAGACTTTTATTCTGAGAGCAGAGAGAGCTCAAAGAGCTGTACTTAAGGTTATGAACAGGAAACCGTTTAGATACCCCACAGTACTACTATATTCTGACTGCAAAGTTCTGACGGTACGTCAGCTGTTTGTTCTTCGATCTCTCCTCAGAGTGCATGGCTGCCTACCCCTTCCTGACCCAAGGAAGCGAACATAATGTCCCCTCTGGGGTACAGCACAAAACCTCGTTTGCAAAACACCAATACTACGTTTTAAGTATTCATATATATAAAATAATACAAAATAAATTAAATATAATAAACTTAAATAAATTCAATATCAAATCTAAAATTACAGACTGGCTCATACAACAGGTCTACGATAACACCGAATCTCTACTGGCATACATCGCTTAACAAATCAATATTTATTATTCAATATTTAATTGGAACACTAAACGCTACACAAACAAACACTTCATAACACTCAACACACACACCCATACAACACAACTAACATTTCACTCACAAACACGAACACACACACCTCTCTCCCATTCACATCCCTACTCTTTCTAAATTCCTGCATCCATCCATCCATCCATCCATCCATCCATGCTCAAACAAATCTAAAATTACTCACTCAGATAACTCACATCTTTTTTTTTTAATAGTAGATTGGCATCGACACTCGTCCATCATTCATCTAACTTACAGTACAGCTCGGTTGAACCACTGTCTCCTAAGATACAGGCCACCCCTAGTTTAGGAGACAGAATTTAATGTTTTTGGTAATATAGACAATTATTTCTTTCTCCCTTTGTGTCCATTGTTAGTTGATTAAGTCTTAGCATATACTACTATACAACCTGTGTCTAAGTATATATTTTTGGATCAATAAACTTATTATTATTATCACCTTTATTACATTTAAAACCTTATAAATTACATTTTTAAATATACTTTCAAAACTCTGAAAAAAATACGTTTAAAAATATAAAAAATAGTATCCCACCGGTATCGGGAACAGGGTCCAAGCTACCGGCGGTCAGGGCTCCAGAGAGAGGAACCTCCTAACAATGCGAGCCGTGTCCAGAAGTACCGCTTTCTGAATCAAGCCCTTGATCCCGCTGCCCAACGAGAGCCTCCTCAGGTGTTTGTCGAGGCTCTTGGCTATTAAGCCATTGGCTGTCACGACTATCGGCACAATAATTGCTGAGTCCACATCCCACATGTCGACAACCTCGCGAGCCAAATCAAGATACTTGATTTCTTTATCTTTCTCGGCTTTCACGAGGTTACCGTCATGCGGGACCGTTATGTCAACAATCATTGTGCGCCGCTCTACTCGATCCACCACCACTATATCAGGCTTATTGGCAACAATAGTCCTATCAGTGATGATGGATCGATCCCAGTACAATCTGATATTTCCATTTTCGAGAACTGGGTCGGGCACGTACCTGTAGTACGGCACTTCCGATTCCACAAGGCTGTATTTCAGAGCAAGTTGCTGATGGATAGTCCTGGCTACAAGGTTGTGTCTATGCAAGTACTCTTCGTTAGCTAGTCGAGAACACCCGGAGATGATGTGTCTTAATTGATTCCCCCGGACGGTGACATGCCCGACAGATGTCAACCGTGCCGTCTTTCACAATAAATCTCCGGTAATTGTTCGTCATCACAACTTCGTCCATAATTGCACAGACAAAACCTTCGGTTTCTCCAAAGAGGTCACCGAAACGCAGCCAGGTCACGGACGCTAGAAGATCTACATCGGGTCCATGTAGGGCCCGGAAAAAGCGTCCGTGAAGCTCCTTACTCTGCCATACTTCCATGCGATCATTAGTGTCAAGCACTACAGGTTTGCGCCAGTTCTCTTTAGCCAAGGAGAGCGGGGTGAGGCCCTTGTCCACCGCGACCACATCACGATGCATCCCCACGTCGGCTTCTAGGAAATATTCCCTGAGACTGCATATCTCGCGATTGTGTAGGGTCTTAGCGTTTAAAAAGCCTCGACCACCACACTTTCGCGGGATATACAGTCTCATTACCGATGACCGTGGGTGGTGCATTCGGTTTGCAGTCAGCAGTGTACGGACCCTCCTATCCAAGGCGTCGAGTTCGGTCTGAGTCCATTTGAGTATGCCGAAAGAGTACATCAAAACTGGCATGACCCAACCGTTTAAGGCACGCACCTTGTTTCCGCCTGACAGAAGACTATTTAACACTTTCTTCAGGCGGCCAAAGAAGCGCTTCTTCAACGATTGCTTCATGTCAGTACCATTGATGCCCAACGCTTCCGACATACCCAAATACTTATAGGTTTCGGATGCGGAGAGGGCTCTAAGGTTTATGGAATCCGAAAGTTGGGTTCCCACAGATTCCACAATCTCCCCTCGCTTTACATGCATGACCGCACATTTGTCCACAACAAATTCCATCCTGATGGCGCTACTAAAAGTTTCAGTTACTTTCAGTAGCTCCATCAGTTGCAAATTGTTGGGGGCAAAGAGTTTTAGATCATCTATGTACAGAAGATGAGATATAACCTGACCACCTCTCCTCAGCCGATAGCCTAGACCTGAATCCTCCAGCAGTGTGCTTAGAGGATTCAAGGCTAAGCAGAACCAAAGCGGGCTCAAACTATCGCCCTGAAATATGTCTCGCTCGATCCTTATTGGTTCGCTATCCCTCAGGTTATTACGACATCCTGGATAGCGAAGGACCGTCCTCCATCGCCCCATACATGACATCAAGAAGGTGCGCAGAGTTGCATCTTCTTTATACAACTCCAGCATCCTCATGAGCCACGTATGCGGCACCGAGTCATAGGCCTTCTTTTAATCTATCCAACATGTCGACAGATCCTTTCGGGAACGACGAACCTGTTGGCTTATGGCCATATCAATGAGGAGTAGCTCCTTAGTACCGCAGGACCCGTTCCTACATCCATTTTGAGAGGCAGACATGATGGAGTTGATGTCTATATGTTTGTTAATTTTAGCTTTCAAAATGGATGGCGGCCTATAATTTTTGGGGTCCGCGGTGCTACCTGATTTATGGAGCAGGTGGGTAACTCCTGTTGTTAGGAACTGGGGTAGCGAACCAAACTCCAAAGCCGACTGGTACTGGGCCGCCAAGCGAGCGTGCGATCTTGTGAACCATTTGATCCAAAAGTTCTGCAGCCCGTCCGGCCCTGGAGACTTCCAGTTACGCTACGGACGGACTGCTATTATTATTATTATTATATCATTCTGCTGAACTTCTTTCCGATTATTACATATTTTTGAGCAAGAAGATATCTGGTTGTTATTCGTTATAATTGTAATTTAAATAAAGAAACCGTGACAGACAGTTTTAATATGTTTATTTATATCCCAAACATTATCTTAACAAAGATTATAAAGAAAACACTTAGCACTAAGAAAAATGACGATCCGCATTATATGCAAAGATGGAGGCAAGAGGGACCATAGATTATGCTTGACGCTTTTAACTTTTTTTTACTTTTTATTTCTTATGTTGCCATTAACACCGTCCCTCAAAATAAGAAATAAAATTTACAATTTATATTAATTTTAAACATTTCCTTAATTTAACAAATGTAGGGCCTGACAGAGGTTTGGTTAGCAAATCAGCTACTTGTTCTGATGTTTCAATATAACTTATCTTAATTATACCTTCTACAACTTTTTCACGAATAAAATGGTGCTTAATATCAATGTGTTTCATTCTTTTATGCAGAACTGGATTTTTGGCAACTTTAATTGAACTTTGGTTATCCTCATACATTAATACGTAGTCCACATTAATAGAAAAATCACTTGTTAATTGTTTAAGCCAACAAGCTTCTGCTGTAGCCATACTAAGTGCCATGTACTCGGCTTCTGTCGAGGACAAAGCTACAGTTGGCTGCTTTCTAGTACACCATGAAACAGAACAACCAAATATTTTAAACACAAACCCAGCTGTTGACCTTCTGTCAATCAAATCACCTCCCCAGTCAGAATCTACATAACCAACAATGATATCATAATTCTTTTTTTTTTCATACACTAAACTTAAATCAACTGTGCCTTTTATATACCTAAGAACTCTTTTTAACATATTCCACAACTCTTCACTAGCACATTTTTGAAAACGACTTAGTATTGAAACACTTGCGCACAAATCAGGTCTACTGCCTATTACTGCATACAACAAACAACCAATTAATTTTCTACATTTTGTTTCTAACTCTTGAGATTCAGAATTTTCCCTTTTAAGACTATCTGTTTTGAATTTTGAATCCATGGGTGTAGCAACGCTTTTACAATCTGACATATTGTATTTTTGTAAAATCTGTTTAAGGAATGTTTTCTGATTAATTTTTATGATACCATTAATAACATCCTGTTCGATAGATATACCCAAAAAATATTTTGCTAAACCCAAATCTTTCATACAAAAATTTTTCTTTAACAAATATTTAGTTTTGTTTACACATTCGATATCCGTCCCTGCCAGTAATAAATCATCAACATACAGTAATAAATAAATAATCTGTCCATTATTTTGTTTTATATAGAGACCATAATCAGTTTTACATTGTTTGAAACCTTCAGATATCATAACTGAGTTAAATTTATCATTCCAATTTTTGGGTGAGCTTTTTAGACCATATAATGACTTTTTAAGTTTGCATACCATACCGTTATCAAAATAACCCTCTGGTAATGACAAGTGTATCTCATCCTTAATCTCACCATGAAGAAAAGCACTTTTAACGTCCATTTGATGTACTGACATACCCTTTTGATTACAAATTGCCAATAGAGTGCGAACTGTTGGAAGCTTAGCAACTGGTGCAAATAAATCATCATCAATAAAATCTGTTTGTTGAAAGCCTCTAGCTACAAGCCTAGCCTTGTAACTAGTAATATTACCTTGATCATCAAGTTTTCTTTTATATACCCATTTGCTTTCGATAACTTTACTATTTACTGGTTTTGGTACTAATTCCCATGTATTATTTTTATTTAAACTATTTATTTCCTCTTCCATCGCATTTTGCCAATTTGATTTTTCAGTACTTTTCATAGCTTCTTCATATGTCTTAGGATTATCTTCTATAAAACTTAACAAACACGTATAATCTGTACTATAATCCTTATGCCAGTCTGGCTTCCTAATCTGGTTTCTTGGTCTTAAGCTTCTTGTTTGTTCTACCTGACTCACTTGACCTTGTACTTCAGTATTTATGACATGGAACTCTCCTTCAGATTCATTATTAGACTCATCAATACTTGAGCTATCATTAACATTATGACCCAATGTTTCGTTATTACCTTCCATCTGACTACTTATTGTACTATCCCTACTATTTTCAGCCTGTATAATATAGTCATTATCGTTATTTTCATCCAATGAGTTTTCAGTATTTACATTATTTTCTTTTAATGTAATTTCAAAACTTTCTGTAATTTCCCTATTAGGTATTTTATTTTTATCTTCAAAATCATTATCTTTTATAAAAACTACATCCCTTTTAATCTCTACTATGTTTTCTTCTTTATAATATATTCTATATCCCTTAGTCAACTCCCCATAACCAACAAAGTATCCTTTCTTTCCTTTTGAATCTAATTTTCTTCTTTTCTGTTTAGGTACATGACTAAATACTGGATTTCCAAATTTATGTAGAGTATGTATATCAAAATTTCTACCTGACCAACATTCATAAGGTGTTTTATCAGTATTTTTATTTTTAATATAAGTTTTGTTTAATGTTTAGACTGCTGTATTAACCGCTTCAGCCCAGAGCGTTTTATCTAAATTAAATTGAATTAACATAGTCCTAGCAGCTTCTATTATTGTTCTCATCTCTCTTTCTACCATACCATTTTGTTCCGGTGTATAGGCAACCGTAGTTTGATGCTGTATTCCTTTACTATTTAAAAAGGGCTCTAATGTTTTGTTTAGAAATTCTGTCCCATTATCTGTCCTTAAAATCTTTACTTTGTTATTTGTTTCAACTTCAGCATAATTAATAAACTGTTTTATTTTACTTGGCACTTCAGACTTATGTTTTAAAAAGTAAACTTTTCTATATTTTGAAAAATCATCTTTGATTACCAAAATGTACCTTGAACCACCCACAGATAGAACTTCCATCGGTCCGCAAACATCAGCATGTAATATTTCACAACACATACTTGTTTTATTTAAACTCTGAGGAAAAGGTAAGCGGTGACATTTTCCTTCGATGCACGCTGTACACAGTTCATCAGAATCAATGAATTTTATGTTATTATTTTTTAACACTGAACGACAATAATCAAAGTTTTGGTGTGCCAATTTTTCATGCCAATCCTTAAGAGTATTATTAGTTATACCCTGATTAGTTACATTTGCTTTATGTGAAGAATCATAAATAAATTACATTACATAGAACATATTCACACTTTTACCAACAGAACATACTATGTTATTTTTAATTAACTCACATTTTTTACCTTTAATTTGAAACATATAACCATTATTTACAGCTTTTGTAACAGAGAATAAATTTACCTTTAGTTCAGGAACATATAATACATCATTTAGTGATGTTTCCACATACTCATTACCGTTATAGGCCTTGAGGATTATTTGTCCTATTCCTTGTACTTTTAGTTTTCTTCCATCTCCAACAATGACATATCTGTCACCTGAAATCCCTGAAAGGCTGAAAAAATAATTTTTATTAGGGGTCATGTGGTCACTTGCACCACTGTCCACTATCCATTCTTCTGTGCCACTGTTATTGCCAATGAATGCACTTGAAATAAAAGCATTTGCTTCTGAGCTGTCCCCTTTGCTATTTTGTGAGCTAATTAATTTAAGATCCTTTGAAACATGTCCTTTATTTTCTTTTGAACCTTGTCTTTTATTTTCCTTTGAACGGTTTCCTTTTTCTTTTTTTTCTTAAAATAACACTGCTCCACTGTATGTCCCATCTTCTTACAATATGAACAAGTCATGTTTGATCTACATACATTTTTCTTGTGGCCAATCTTCCCACATTTGAAACATTTTATGTTTTGTACGGTTAAGGCGACTGGCTCCTCATTTCCTTGCATGCGCTCTTCTTCTATAAGCAACCTTGCCTGCAAGTCATTTAATGTTTGTGATTTTGGAGCAACACTTTCCCACGCTGACACGAAATGTCTATATTGAGGTGGTAATGTCATGAGCACTTTGGTGATGATCATTTTATCAGAAACTGCTTCGCCTAACTGCTTCAATTGATTTGCCATGTGTTCTATTTTACTAAATAAGTTAGCCATACCTCCTTCTTCATATTTATATTTCATGAATCTTTCATGCAGTAGATGAACGCTCGTTGAGCTTTTAAGTTCGTAAATGCTTGATAATTTAGTCCACATTTCTGCCGAAGTACTACAATTTAACAGATGTTGCATGACGTTTTCTGTTACTCTCGACACTAAGTGTATTTGTGCTTTGGCATCTGAAATCTCCCATTCCTTTGGTTTTAAACTTGCATCATTTTCCTTTATTGTACCATCGACGATACCGAAGAGTCCTTGTCCGTTTAATAAAATCTTCGTTTGGAATTTCCACAAAGACCAGTTCTCGCTGCCCGTCAGTTTCACTACAGTGATTCCAGCAGCGGCGTTTACCCCAGAAGCAGAATCCATGATGGTTTCGAGTCCTTCCGAGTTTTATTCTTGACCTGTCTGCATCCACGTTAATCTCTACAGATTGGCGGGTCTGGGCCCATAACCAATTGTAATTTAAATAAAGAAACCGTGACAGACAGTTTTAATATGTTTATTTATATCCCAAACATTATCTTAACAAAGATTATAAAGAAAACACTTAGCACTAAGAAAAATGACGATCCGCATTATATGCAAAGATGGAGGCAAGAGGGACCATAGATTATGCTTGACACTTTTAACTTTTTTTTACTTTTTATTTCTTATGTTGCCATTAACAGTTATAAGAATGTTCTTCCCAGTACCTTCTGTTGTCTTAAAAACTAGTTTAAATGATTATCCGGAGTTAAGCCCAACACTTCAATGTCACCACCAGACAATGAGCTTTTAGTGAGTGAGGGACATGGAACCTCCTTCGTACAATTTATATAACTACTTATAGCATCTGAGCTACATTTATTCAGGCTCGCCACCTTATTATTAGTATTATTACTGACCTCCTTATTATTAGTATTCTCGTCACCACTAACAATGCGTTTTATGAATGTTGGGTCGGAATTGACTCGTTCTAACATGTCGTCAGCGACTCTTATGCGATTGAGTTGTTGGAGAAAATTCAGGTCTTTTGGGACTTACCGAGCAGCAACATGTCTTATGCACAAGTGATTATTCAAAGTGGTACGGGTCGACTAGTGAAACACAGAAAGTTCAGCGGCTATCTCTCTCAAACTTGAGTGAGGATTTTCAGTTACAATGTTTTACTTTTACGATGTTAACTTTAGTTGAAAACGTTGATGGCCTACCAGAGCGAGGCAAATCTTCCATCACATCTCGACCGCTTTTGAACGCTTTGTACCACTCATAAGTAAGTTTTTTTGATAAAATCGATTCACCGTAAGCCTTCTACAATGTTTTCTTCGAAAACGAAATTCCATTGGTGATGCAAAATTTATGACATACTCTTTGTTCGATGTTTTTGTCCATTATGAAATTCGAAATACACGCTAGTATGATCTAATTAAAAACAGCACTGTATTTAATCTAAATAAAATTACATCAGCAAGCTGCCGCAGCACATATAATTTTTATAGAAAAAAGTGAAGTGCGATATGCCTGTAGTGCGTGTTGGTTCATAGTTAATTTTTTTTGTATTCTTTTAACCGGACCTACATATTAGCAAGGGCTCTGGTGCCCTTGTTAATATGTAGGTCTGAAGAGACATTATGTATACCTTACAATAAAAACATTATACCACAAACTTTTTCCATAATTATGTTGAAAC
This sequence comes from Dasypolia templi, assembly GCA_963555695.1. NCBI lineage: Eukaryota > Metazoa > Arthropoda > Insecta > Lepidoptera > Noctuidae > Dasypolia > Dasypolia templi. Next base: position 3,800,823 of record OY743145.1, read on the forward strand.
ATTTAAAAGAGTCCGTAGATAGATGTATCCTTTATGCTCGTAGGACCAAACCAATGCGCCCTAGGAAAGGGCCTTTTACATAAGTACATACATAATTTCACGCCCTGTGGGTAGGCAGAAACTGCAGAACGCCACCTGCTACGATCCTTTCGTACTCCTTTTGCCTCGTTTACGTTCATAAATCTGGGGCCCTATTATGAACTCTTATTTCCAGGCAGTTTACGGCGTAAACAGAACTGCATTGCAATTTCTTATTATGAACTCGTCAAACAAGCCAGTCAGCAGTCACGTGACACCCTGGCCGACTTCTGGCCGGATATTGCCTGGCGATACCGTATTACGAACGTTCGTTTGACATTTCGTACCGTTTTAGAACTGCCAAAAAGTAACCTCACAATCTATTCAGTTTACGCTGCTTCAGAAGAGCTTTTATTGAATTGTTTTGGGTTTATTTGGAAATTATTGGAGTGTTTTCTATATAAAACAAGAAAATATAATCATGTGTGACGAATATGAACTGTTTGAGTTCCTGGAAAGTGATTCTTCTCGACAAACTTGTGAATCAAGTAATAAAAGGAGACGACTTCGTGACCGTACGTCACGTGTGATCGCACGCAGGGCTAAGAATAGTAAAATACACTTTCACTAAATAATAGGATAATAAACGTATAATTGAAATCCTAAGAACGGCCTTTCCTTTTGGTGTTCACCTTTAACCTATAACGGGCTTACAAAATCCACGGATTTATCCGTGAAGACTAGGGTAGTTGTTTTTATTAGGTATGAACTTTACGTAAAGTTTTAACTAAACATTATTCTCATTTCAGGTTTTGGTTGCATTATCATGGTATGCTACTGGCTCCTACCAACGCCCCACTGGTGAATGGCTCTCATTCAATGTCCCAGCCAAGATTTTCTATAGTAATTAGCTATGCAAATCACTGAGATTTCTTCAGTCATCTTGGTAAGAATATAAAAACTCCAACAATATTTCCAGCTGAACATAACTTAGGTATAGCGCCGACGAAGCGAGGACGAGAACGCTCATCCACTATTAAAACAAAATGACCTACATGGTTCGGCTATATAAACTTTTCTTGAAATGAAAGAATTATGACCTAAAATTGTGAGATAAACGCTAAAGAAAAGAGTGGGCACTTCCCTACTGGTTACAGCGGACAAGTAATACTGCCCCTAATCTGATGTTTAGCAGGGCCCCAAAAATATTCAGGCCTTATAAAGGAACAGGGCTTTTAAACGCCCATTTTTTAACAGTAACAAAGGCGTAGGCTCAATTTCGCTAGTAATAAAATAAAAAAAGTAATTACACACGACGAACAAAAAGACCAAAGAACCTTTTCTTCTCTTTTTGTTCGTCGTTTTGTGAAGAAGGAGCGAAGAGGTATGAATAATTTAATTGAATAAATCATCTGTCCGCTATTTGTAGGCTTAAATCATAAAAATGTATTTACTTTTTTTTATTAAGTTACTAGCGAAATTGAGCCTACGCCTTTGTTACTGTTAAAAAATGGGCGTTTTGAATTTTATCAATAACCGACGTAACCAAGTAACGGGGGGGTTTCATGGATATATCTTGAACAAAAGACATTGTTCACCCGTGGATAAGTTCTTTTTTAATTTAATTGCCCGTTTTTCGTTGTGATTATGGCTGTTTGACGGGAAAGTATAAATGTATTGGATACTTTTTTTTATGCTCTTTAAGTTGTAAAATGACACCCGCTCATAACTGCGAAGATTATCATTATTATTTACGTCACGGATCATCATCATAACTATAACGCATATTAAAAAAAACCTTATGTACTAACGAAAAAACCACCGACTTCCAAAAATAAAACACTTCAAACTGAAAAAAAAAAATTGGAAGTCGGTGTCTTTGGTTTAGTATTTTTGTGTTTTGCCACCGACTTCCGTTTAAGGAATTTTATATTTTGTAATATTTTTGAAAGTCGTTTTATTTTTATTTTTCACTTTTTGGTTGTGATACCTACCCCACACAAATTCGTATACTCCAACTTGATATAATAATAGAGGCAGAAAGTTATTATAACATCATTAATGAACATACACCAAGCGGGAAAACACGTATTATTGAAGCTTAATGAAAAACTAGCGAAGAAAAATAATGAAAATTATATGGGACAACCGCTGAGGCATCTTAACCATTTTTTATAATCTAATTACAGTTGCCGGAGAAAATCTTTTTATAAAAATAGAGTATATCGTTAAATGTGATGCTAATCTTGAACTCTTTGTAATGCAATTGTAACAATTTGAGAAACGTGCATGACGCTGGGTCGCTTACTTGTATGTTACTTGAATATTTTAGAAACCGACGTACTACCGCCGACGTCCGCTTCCTCATATCGTAATGTAAAGGCGAATGGATCAGGTACAAAATGTTAGGCTTGCTACACACTTGGGCACACTCGGGTCGGCACGTTCGATTAGGCAGTATTACAAAACCAATCCAAACAAATTACAACACAAAATCGGCTTTCATTCAGCGTATGCCAATCAGCATACTCCGATCATACTAATGTTCGAGTCGGCTGGAAACTAACAAAATTACAATACAACTCACAGAATTAGTCAAATAGATGCAACCGCTTTGAAGTCATCAGTGGACAAACATTTGTGGCGATTGATTTTTATTTAAGTATATGTATTGTAGATAAAGATATAGAAAAGTAAATAGATTTATCAATTGTGAGTGACATTTTAACTCTCCGATTTGAAACCGCTATTTCCTTCTTCATGTTTGAAGGTTTCAATCTGTTAACTTGAATCCAATGTAGCTAGCCGTGAATAAGTGGTGGGTAGGTGGTTGTGGCTCATATGACAGACATCCGGGTTGTTGAATTGAGATATTGAAGGTAACGTGTGTCGTTTGTTCAGTAATATTTTTCAGAAGCTGTCAGCAGCTTTTAACGGACTATGTTTATAAGTACCAAACTAGACAGGCCACGGCACACGACTTTTTACCATGGGGATAGGCAGAATCTACAAAGTGCCATCTGCTACGATCGTTTTTTTTAAAAATAATAATAACTTTCTTAAAAAAACTACCGAAGGTAAGAATCCGGCTACAAAACGTGTCACAAACATCACATTACATGTTATCACCACACATCGTTTACTTTTTCTTTTTACGTAATAATATAACTATCACATAATAATCTAAAGAGAACGTAAAGGTTCAAAGTAAGCCATCAAATGAACCTTTTAAGATATAATGGCGTCGTTATTACATAATATCAAATTGTCAATGCGCACTGACAAGAAAATATAGCTTTTTTTAAAGTGACTCGGCTAACTGGCTGATCCGACTGCCTGGCCTATGGAAGTTGCCATGTTTTTGAAATTTGACACTTATTATTGTAAAGCCTTAATTGATTTATCCACTAGGTCCCGCCCGCGGCTTCGCCTGCCTGGTATGTCGATAAAATTAGTCTGTGTTCAAAGTATCCCTTAACCAAATTTCATCAAAAATGGTCAAGCCGTTTTGAAAATAAGCCGGAACAAACAGACAGACAGACTAAATCATAAGATACTTCAGATCTTCGATTTTTGACATCAAATGAAGCGGCCCACCAAGTTGAATATTTTTTGTAAAGGCGGTATGTCGATCTCTAATAGTTTGGTTCGGCTCTTGTGTTTTCTAATCAGGGTCACCAGGTACTCCAGATCTTCGATTATCCTAGTTATTATAGTTTTCCCTTTATGTGGCCATTAAACCCTAACTCTGTACCAAATTTCAGCAGTCTGAGTTTATGGGAAGTACTAGTTCTATTCTGATGAAAATGAGTGAGTGTGAGTGTCATAAATTCGAAACTTTGCTTTCGCTTAACTTCGGTCCTAAATGACCTATAGACTTGAAATTTTGGATTTTAAGTATGTGATTATAGCTTACTGGATGACGAAAATTTCTGCGTTCTGGTCTGGTCCAGAGGGTTCTCAAATAGGGGCCTGAAAATGCGGCGAAATGGTTCCAGTTAAGGATGGTACGGCAGTGTTTGCTTCGCGCTCGACTTGGCGGGGGCGCTACCGTGCCCCCCGATACCCGACTGAGATACAGAAAAACTGGTGGGATTAAAATGTTTTCCAGTATTGTTGGGCCGAAATCTTGGACACGTCGTTCTACTGCTTTTTAAGCAGTAGGGAACTTTTGTGAAATTTTACACTTTTAAGTTAAGTAATTGATGGTTTAGGGTACGCAAGCACTACTGCCGAGCCTGAGGTCCTGGGTTCGATAGAGAGTAATTTAGTTTTTACATCTGTATTTTACCCGTAGTGTGGATTGGAGTCTCAATTTGTGCCCGGTTGATGGCAATAAGCTCGCTCCCTATTACATGGGACTTAAATATAACTGGCGGAATGTGGGTGTACTAAATGTGCACCTCTGCATTCCCCTTCGGGGTATGACCGTATGGCACACGCCAGCCGACGACATTTCAGCTCTAGACTTCCAAACAATTGAGAACATCAATAAAATCATGCGGGTGTTCGTCGCCGAGTACCTCCACGTAAAACCTAAGTAGCGGCGACAAATTAATATAAAGATACAGGCAAGATTGTTACTTAATACTTGTAAATGCGAAATCATGTACCTAATATGAAATTATTAAAACGGTTTTATGTCTCGAGTTCACGTGCATCTCACGTAATATCAAACCTTAGTGAGTGTTCACGTACAGACGTACTTTATGAAACACTGCCCCGATGCTCTCGTGAGTTGTACGTGAACGACTAAGGCTATCTCCTAATGATGCGATTTGGCGCAGGAGCCTGCTACTACAGATCTCGGAAATTCACAGCGTAACATGTTTGCTTTTGTGTGCATTATCGTGGTACGGTTTTATATGTATCAATAATTGCAAAGTCGTTTCGCTATGTCGAATCACAATTATTTGGAAATGCCGTAAAGCGATAATCTAACTACCTACTCTGTGGAGTTATTACTTTCTGTTTCTTAGGCAAAATGTCTGTCGGTATTCTACTTCTTTTTGCTTTTAGATTGCTTGTTTGGTTCAAAATTGTACCCTACTATATCCAAACAAGTAAAGCTACATAAAATTGACATTTTATATTATATTTTATACAATTTACATATTTTTGCAAACTTAACAAAAATTGTAAGTAATTTCCTATTTAAGCGAATTTAAGGTACCGAAATGGACTACAATTTTTTTTTTTTTCTAATATTAAAAATATTGTGTTACCGCTAGTAATACATCAGTAATACAACTTTAGGCCGGGGTCCACCAAAGTGGAGAGGAGCAGAGACGAGATGTGTTTTGAGTAACCAATCAGATTTAGTTATTTCCATAGCTCGTCTCCGCTAAGATTCGGTGGAAATGGATCAAGCAGAGAGGTGAAGAGATGTCTCATCTTTCGATCGAATTGGGATGATGACTAATATTAAAAATGTTCATAAAAATAATGTAATTTCAAAGAAGGCTTAATAAAAATGAAATAATCGAAAAATCAGTTAAATCGTTGTAAATTTGAAGAAGATACACGCTGTTAAAGTTTTTGGAGGGGATTATTGCCGTCCCTGTCGCGCGGTACTGACAATGTACCGCGCTAGTATGAAGTTACTTATTCGTGACGTCACGTCTACGATAGTGCTGACCTTGTCTATCAAGTATCTTAAAACGTTTATAACTTGGCAATTTTTTACGCTTTTACACTTTTTGTTATATAGTTTGGGATATTTGGAAACAAACAGTCTTATTAGACAAAAACATAAAAAAATTCATCATCCCAATTTTTTGCCTTGAGCTGACAAGCGGCGCAGCGGCGGCGGCGACCGCGCTCGCGCGTCCCGTTCCCCGCTGCCTTCTCTTCGCGCATTTGACTCATTTTGAGCTCTCACTGCTCACATCTCCATTACACACAGCTCACATGTCCTCTCCGCTTTGGTGGAAATAACCTGCCAGCTTCGCAGCACAACTCCTATCGTCTCCGCTCCTCTCCGCTTTGGTGAAAACCGGGCCTTACGGTCAGCGCAGACAGCAGCATAATGCTCGGTTCGAGCAGTTTTCCTTTATTAATTAATTGAAAATGGACTTAAATGCAATGAAATTGAGTTTAAAATGCGCATAAGATACAATACTTTGCGGCAACGTGTGCTGCACATGAGTACTTACAACACTTTCATTATGGTTACTTACAGAATTATAAGTGGAACAGGTTACGAAATTGCTGACTGTTCTAAGAAAAAGGTCCCTCGAACTTTGAAATGTTAAAACATCGCATTTTGTAATGACCTGCCGCTATTAATTTATACCATCTTTTTTTTTTTTACATTGAAATGGACTTCAAAGAAACTTTGTAAATCAATTGTCACAGCTCAGAAACCAATTTTCATCGGATTTGTGTATTAATCAACAAGACGTCTAACGAATTATTTCAGAAGCGGGTCAATTAAAAAAGTTTCGACTAATGGTGAGCCTAAGAAACTGTACTGAATGGCAGTAAGCATCTGCTTTAATGACTTGTGAAGACTTTTGTTTCAGTATAAATTGAACTTCCGAATAATATAATTAATATCCCTGACGGAAATTAGAAGAAATGGTAAAGTTTATCGTTTTGGAACTAAGACGGTTTGCAAATCACAATCACTGCTTAGCGCCGCAAAATTCGACTTTTATACAAATGAAGAGTAAATCTTCCATCACATCTCGACCGCTTTTGGACGCTTTGTACCACTCATAAGTACGTGTTTTTGATAAAATTGATTCACCGTAAGCCTTCTGCAACATTTTCTTCGAAAACGAAATTCCATTGGTGATGCAAAATTTATTACATACGCTTTGTTCGATGTTTTTGTCCATTATGAAATTCGAAATAGACGCTAGTATGATCGAACTAAAAAGAGCACTGTATTTAATCTAAATAAAATTACATCAGCAACCTGCCGCAGCACATATCATTTTGATAGAAAAAAGGGAAGGCCTCAATGTACGCTAGCCTTTATTTGTTTGCCTTTGCTAACCTAATCCGCCGTGTTAAAAGTTACATAATGAGTACCTGTGTCAAAACGTAAAACTTGCCAAAATAGCGCCCACAAATTATTATAGGCGCATAAGTCGCCCGGAATGTTAACATTTTATAAATGTTATATTTATTAATATACATTACGAATCTAAGAAGAAGATTGAAAACATAACATATGCTGCACTGGTTGACGTCGTCTCGTCAACGCTGGCTGTCGCTGAAAACCAGCTCTGGGGCTGTGTCTCGCATCGGGTCGTAGCATTAAGTTAAGCGATGGCCGTTTTGCATAGATAAGACGCCTATTTTCCCCAAACTGTTATTTTATTTGTGTTTGTGTTCTTTATCTCTGTCGTGTTTACTGCAAATAAACGTATTTTCTATCTTCTTCTTCTTTCTCCTTTGCGGTTGCAAGTTTAGTTCAGGGAAATCACTAAACAATTTAAGAGTTTAACTTTAACGGATCAAGTAGTTGTGATAACAATTTGAGGCTTCCTCGCTCGCATTATTAAGACAATTAGTGGGTAATTTTGGTTGGTAGCGGTAGTTGGAAGCATCAAAGAGTGAGTTGACTATGTGCCTATTTCACCAATGTTATTGAACGCAATCAGCACATCTAAAGCGCGTTCAAGAGCTATCAGTGTTAGTTTTGAATGGAAAATAATGACTCTGAAAGCTGTTAAACGGAGGTTATGTACTGATCGCGTTCAATTTTATTGGTGAAATCAGACCTAAGTGCCAATTTAACCAATAAAACTGAACGCAATCAGCACATCTAAACCGCGTTCAAAAGCTGTCAGTGTCATCACAGTATTTTTTTTTACTTTTATACTGCATGTATATATCAGTCCGATTAATTATTTTTCAATAAATGGCTAGTTTAACTTAGATTAAATAAAAGACAAGCTCCTTCACTGTTAGGGTTTGAGAGTATAGAATTCTTAATTCCAACCTTCAATTTGTCCATTAAAGAAACCTTACCCATTAAAAAGGCAAAATTGTTTGATAGAATATGTTCTGATTCTGTGCGCTATAATAATCAGTTTCCTACTTTATTGACATCTTCGTCATTGTTGTGGAATGTTGACACTGACAGCTCTTGAACGCAGTTTACAGTTTCAATGGTGAAATCCGCCCTTAGACTTAATTATAATTTTTTCAAAGTTCATTTTCTATCATGTTGCACCTACTATGATTCTTCTCTGTATTACCAACTTTAGACTGGTAGATAATTCCTAAGGCTTTTATTTTAGTCCACCTTTGTATGGTAATTTTAACTTAAAGTTTTAATAAACGAATAATGGGAATCGTCATCTCATGGAGGCTATTGTTTAATTACCTTCTTATTAAGAACCAACGGTTCTGGTGAAATACTAGGAGCTCTACGTTGCGTTGATATTGAGATATCTAAATCATTGGGTCAATCCATTCGCCACACGAGACCTCCATTTGACACGAGAGTCACTTCAAATCCTCGATTTATGCTGAAGATGGTCACCTAAGAACATAACGTAATATAACATCACTGCTGTAATCCCAAAAGGGTTAGGTAGTGTCGTAGGTATTAGAAGTCCAGTTCGTTTTAGAGTTCACATTTTGTTTGTTCCTCTATTGATTGAGTTCAATTCACGGCATACAATAGGTGCTTCGGTGCAAATAAATATTTAGAGTTGTAATGACGTTAACTTAATCATATAACACACATAACATCACGCCTCTAATCCCAGAAGGGTTGAGCTGAGATGTACCTATGTTACACCTACATTTCGCCAGTTATGCTTAAGTCCTAAGTATTAGGGGGCGAGTCTGTTGCCATAAACCGGGCACAAACCCAGACTCCGGGCTGCTACTGTGAAATTCGAGATAGAAAAATTCAATAATTATCACTTTGGCCGACCTTGGAAACGAGGCAGTCCCCCAACTAAGAGCACAGAAGAAAACACGATAAGTACTTTGTAGGCGTCTCATTTCTACATTGAATTATTTACATGGATATTATCATTCAAAACACTGTTTACCCCGAACCACCAAAAACTTGTGATACATAAAACATAACACACTTCCTTTGAACACTGAACAGTCTCAACACAATGAAGTAATTTGAAATAACTTAATAAGCGCTCGCTCCCCCGACAGACAACCAGTGCTAACAATAAACAGTATCAAAACTATTTAATCCACGACTAACTTACGCTGTGAGTACTTTCATTGAGTGCAGTGGTAACTTGGATACTGTTTTGTACCTTTGTTGTTCTAATTTGTTTAGTAGGTTCGACAACTATGTTTACTTTCCGAGCTATTCTAACTTACCGCTGAATTCCAGCGAAGGAAGATAATATGTTGATTGTAGTTTATGTACAGAATGGCAGGTACAAGGACAAGCAACCTGTTACCATTTACTCAGTACTTACATGATTCTGAACCCCCGTGTTGAAATAGTTCGTGTGGTATTTTGTTACACCAAAATCACATCTTATTATCTATTTATCTATTTAACACCTGAGGAGCTGTTGTGCACAGCAATTCTTTCTATGATTCAATAAGTACTAAAGTCTTTATGAAAATTGAATGACACTCATTTTACTTACATTTGTTTATCTGATAATTGTTGTACTGCTGAAAAGCAAACCTTTAGCTACCTTTGTCTATTTTCCAAATTAATTTATCTCATTTAATGTCATCTCTTATTATTTTCCTTTTATTGAATGTTGTGACATTTTGTATCTAACATTGTCATCAAAATCTGAAATACACATTAATGCCCTATTAGCCCAGACAAGACCTACCTTCACACTTCACAGATCCTGACCTAATTAATAACAACTTTTTAAATGTCCCCGGTAACCCCGCGGCAAGCATATCACTTATAAACTATTATGAAAATCATAGGCATGGTAAAGAAATTTTTGTAATCACTCCAGTGGAAGAGAACGACATCTCTCGTATCGTCTCCAATCTTAAAAGTAACGCTGAAGGCTACGACAACATTACACTGGATATGATTAACATGACTCTGCCATACACGTTGAATGTTGTAACGGACATAATAAATCGCTCCATAGTTACATCTACGTTCCCCGACCTATGGAAAATGGCCTCCGTTAGGCCCTTGCCAAAAAATTCAAATCCATCCACTTTAAAAGACCTACGCCCTATTAGTATATTACCATATTTATCCAAAGTTTTAGAAAAAGTCGTTAGCCACCAATTAACGCTTTTCTTGGAACAAAATAACGTTTTACCTGATTTACAATCTGGTTTCAGGAAACAGCGCAGTACATCTACTGCTTTACTCGACGTTACTGATAATATATTGTCGGCCCAAGATAAGGGAATGTGCTCATTACTGGTTTTACTCGATTTTTCTCGGGCATTTGATGCAATTAATATTCCGCTATTACTGTCGAAGTTAAATTATTTTGGTTTCGATCCCAGCGCTACGCAATGGTTCCGTAGTTATCTGAGTAACAGGGAGTAACTTGTTGACTTGCGTTTGGGTGACGGCACTACCCTTAGATCGGCACGTATATCTGTGGAAAGAGGAGTTCCGCAAGGCTCTATTTTGGGCCCGATTCTCTTTATTCTGTACTGTGCGGATATTATAAAATGTCTTCAGAGATGCAACTACCACATATATGCCGACGATGTCCAACTTTATATATCCTTTAGACCAGACGAGTATGATAGTGCCATTAAGGATCTTAATGATGATCTTCAAAGAATTGCAGCCTGGTCAGAGGAGAACTGCCTGTTGTTAAATCCAACGAAAACTAAATATATGGTAATTGGCACAAGACAGCAGTTGGCTCGACTCCCTGTGACTTTTGACTTGAAGCTAATGGGCGAACACATTGAGCGGGTGTATGAAGCGCGGAATCTAGGTGTTGTTATGGACAAAGACCTTCGTTTTGAGAAGCACGTAGCGGAATCGGTTAGAAACTGTTTCTATCGCCTAAAAGTTTTATACAATGCGAGGCCTTATTTATCCGAAAAATTACGGGAACAGTTGGTGGAAACACTGGTTTTGTCCAGGTTGAACTATGCTGACACGGTTTACGGCCCACGCCTACTAGCTCGTACAGATCGCCTCATCCAAAGGGTACAAAACGCTTGCGCTCGGTTTTGTTACAATATTCCTCGCAGAAGCCATGTAACACCTTTTCTAAATAAGCACTTTACACTTAAAATGAAGTCCAGACGCAAGCTGCACTTGGCTTGCCTTCTGTTCGGCGTGGTTAAATATCAGAAACCGGACTACCTATATAACAAGCTTAGTTGGGTTACGAGTAGACGGGAATGCGGGAGAAGGCAATGCTCGCAACAGCTCTCGACTCGGTCTCAGGGTACAGCCGCTTTTAGAGGCAGCTTTCGTTATGCGGCTTCCAAGGTATGGAATAACCTGCCACCACCGATTAGAATAATTAAGACGATAGGCGCTTTTAGACGCCGCTTACGGCGGTACCTCATTGAAGCGCAACGGAAGTTGGACATGATTACACTAAATGTCTCAATTATATGATGTATGTACGGTAACTACTTAATTATGTCAGTAATTCTGTCGGTTAGTGTTGCACGAAAATGTAAAAATAGCTGTTGTTATACTGTACAATTTAATTGCTGTGAACCGCTCTTGATCTTGCTCAAGCTCCGTTTATCTCGCTGGCTCATGTCCCGTTTATCCTCGGCCCGGAGGGTGTTGTTGCGATATCCGCAGCATTGCTGCGTCCCATTCGCAGTTGTGAGACCTGTAGAATATGAGACAACACATTAAAATAAACGTTTATTTACAATTTTATGCATTGCTATTCCACGTTTCACGTACCCAATGTGTCTGGCCTACTTGCACGCAACTGAAATGTATGATGTCAGGATGGCGCCAGTTGTCCCATCCTTCACCAAGTCCTAGCAGCGGGCGACCCTCTGTGCAGTTTGTGATTTGTCATTCCCATAGATGAGCATAAGACTGTAGAAATATACCGAGAAATTAGAAATTGAAAATTAAAAATTAGAAATTGGTATGTGGGTTTTTACCTACCTGTCACCTTATAAAGAATTAATGAATCTGTTTATTTATTTATTTACTTCCAATTTCACTTTCACAAATGTATTCATGTTGATAACCATCGTATTTGGGCAATCTAGATGCCAACCATAGCTAAGAGTTTAAAAAAAAAAGGTTTGAGGTTGCAAAGTGTCCGTAAATAGTCCGCCGCGCTCGGCTGTTTGCAGCGTATTGTGCGTTGCATCAATATAGTGCACGGATTAATTAATTATACAATGCGTTGGAGCGTGGAAGTCTGGCATCGTTTAAAACAGGTCTTGGTTTGTTCCGGCTCGTTTTCGTTGTTTTTTTTTTGTTGTTTTTTTGCATTTTACTCTATTTATGTACTTAATCATGACTATTATTATTTGAAACAATTTTATTTTATATGTATATGTCGGCGTCACCGTTAGCGGTAGGTACAGCGGGCCGAGTTACGCTGTGCAAAGCGGATGTTCGCCTCCCCACTCTCCCCACTTCTCGAGCAACTTAATGTAAGCTAGTGCGCAGCGAAGAGGGGGAGCATTCTAGGATTGGCTTCGTGGTGCCTACACGAGTCAAATCTTTGTTACCGTAGTCTCGTACCGCGCGGACCGCTTACTGTTTACTGTTTCCTTTGTGTTTGCACAGGTTCCAGCCGGTACCGGTGCGAACACAGAGGGAGCCACCGTGCTGCTCGGTGATTATTCACCGCAGCGGTCGCGGACCCACCCGCCCCCGGGATGCCGAAGTCCGGCAAACGCAGCTCTCTGGGCCGCGATGCCGAACACCAGGAGACCCACCCGGCGATGGACCGGACGACGTCGATGCCGATCATCGACGACGCGTCGTCTGATGCACCGCCCGCTGGACCGACCCGAAGAGGAGAAGAGAGAATAGGAACACCGCCGACGACATCAGCGCCTGCTCACGTCGCACCGTCGCCGTCGACGAACCGCCAACACGCGGTAGTAATCCGCCCCGCCGCGTTTCGCCCGGTGCCAACTCAGGCTCCGGGGCCTACCGCAAATCAGGGCCGCGCGCCGCCCGTGCGCGCGCCTGCTCCCGCCCGCGCCCCTGCGCCCGCTGCGCACGCTGTGTCCGCCGCGCGCGCCGCCGCGCAGCACGCGCACTCCGCGCCACCCGCGCACGCACGCGCGTCCGCGTCCACTGCGCGTACCGCCGCGCCGCCGCGCCTCGCGTCGCCGCCCGAAACCAATGCTGTGCCAGCTCCGCGCACCGCCGCAACCGGCCCCCGCCTCTCGCTGGCGGGACCGGTGTTGGCTGAGCGGGAGCGGCCAGTGCAGCACACACCTCAGGCGCCCAACTCGCCGGAGCCCCCACGCGGCTCCGCCTACGACTCGCCGGCCGTGCTGTCGGCATGCTCGTCACGAGCCGGGTCGAGCATGTCGCTGGCATCAGCGGGCTCGGCCGTATCCGGTCGCGGTTCAACTGATCCGACGCCGCGATCCGCGCAACGGCCCACCGTGGGAGGGGCCGACGCCCACATGACGTCGCCATCATCGACGCAGTCGCTGGGTTTCGGGTTCGAGTTCAACCTCGAGCCCAGGGCCCAGCGGAAACAGAGAAGGAGGAGCTCCGGGGACGTGGAGGAGAGCAAGCGACTGTGCCCCGACCCGCCGCGCGAAAGCGTGCCGCGGGGTCCGGGCTCGCCTGCGTCGCCTACATTCGCCGACGCGGCGCGCCACTCACCAGCCGCCCAAACCCAGACACCGAGACCAACGAAGGCCACAGGGGTAAGTGCCCAAAATTTACCCCCCGCCCCCTCGACATCTACCGCCACCCCCGGCGCCGCGAAGAAGATGCAGCCGGGGGCAAAACAACAAAGGAAGCTGCGCTACCCGCCGCTGGTGGTTGAGAGGCTACCTGACTGGGCCGCACACTTCCGGGCCATCGCCGCCAAACTGGGCCGGCCTCCGAACGCTCGTCCATACGGGGGTGGAGTTCGCTTCACCCCAGACAGCGAGGAGGAGTACAGGCTGGTCCAGAGGTACCTGACTGGCCTAGAAAAGGACAGCGGCGTGTCATGGTTCGCCTACTCGCTGCCAGCAGAGAAGTCGCTGAAGATCGCCATACGGGGCCTACCGGCGGACACGGACCCCAAGGAGATCGAGGAGGAACTTCGGACGCTGGGTTACCAGCCGGAGTATGTGCGCCACATAAAGGGCGCGCAAGGACGACCCGGCTGTGTTTTCCATACCATCCTGAAGAAGACCCCTGACGTCCGGGCTATCTACGACACCACCGTTTTTATGTACATGCGGGGTGTCAAGATAGAGGCTTGGCGAGGCAAGCGTGGGCCCGCCCAGTGCCACCGGTGCCAACAATTCAGGCACAGCTCACACCAGTGCCACCGCCCGCTCGCTTGCGTGCGATGCGGGGACGAACACGCGGCACGTGACTGTCCGCGCCCGCGGGAGGAGCCGGCCACATGCATCAACTGCGGTGGCCCGCACCCCGCGTGCAACATAAAGTGCCCCGTATTCCAGAAAGAGATCCGGAATAAGCGAGCGGGGACCACCGCCATCACGGCCAACACGCGCCGAACACAAGCGGCCACAGAGAGGCCGCAAGTGGTACAGACAGAGGCCCAAGGCACGACGCTGATGGCGGCGGCCAACGGGCCCACAGACAGAGAAGCCACCTCCTCGGGGCGGAGGAAGAAGAGACGCGGGGGGAAAGGAAGAGGTAAGAAACCAAACCCCCCCCCAACAACAACGACAACGACCCAGGAGAAAGCTAAGGCCGCCCCTGTCACAAACAAGGCGCAGGTTGTGGAAACACAACCTACCGCTGGCTCCGGCATAGCGCCGCGGACGGCAAGGGAACCAACAAGAAAAGAGTTCCCTAAAGAAACTAGTGGCGGCGCTACCGGCGTCAAAACTGCCACAACAAAACAGGAATTCACAACTTGCGCCATCAAACTGTTGATGGACCTAATTAAGGCCATCAGGCAGGGGCAAGATATAGAGACGGTCATCCTGGATGGCCTGGCCACACTATTGACCTTGTACCATGGCTAGGCCGCTCAGGGTGATCCATTGGAACGCCCGCGGCCTGAAAAACAAGGTCGCGCCCCTCCGCCACCTCCTAAGGGAACAGGACATCGACGTGGCGCTCATAAGCGAGACGCACCTGGGACCCGAAGATAGGGTAAGGTTCCCGGGATACCTCGTTTACAGGAAGGATGAAAGGTCGGCTCACAGAACATACCGTGGTCTGGCAGTATTGGTGAGGCGAAGAGTCGTCCATCAGGAAATCCCCTCGACGACACCCAGCACATTTTACGCGTTGGGTGTGCAGCTACACGTAGCCGGCGAGGACATAAGCATCTACAGCTGTTACAAGCCGCCCGTGGCTCACCTAGACGTTACAGAGCTGCGGGCGCTTCTCCATTCATCGACGCACGCCACTATCCTCGCCGGTGATTTCAACTGCAAACACCCAGCGTGGAACTCGTCCACAATGAACACCGAGGGGAGGCGGCTCTTCGCGGACGCGGAAGCCTTCGGCTATACGGTGTCCGGCCCAGAAACGCCGACCCACTACCCAGACGCTGCACAGCACATGCCGGACGTACTGGACATCGTAGTCCACCGAGGGCTACAATGCCAGACCACACAGCAAGTCATAGACGACGAGTTACAGTCGGATCATCAACCCGTACTCGTCGTCATATCGGGTATGCCGACCCGACTGAAGCCCATAGCGCCACGTCGCAAAACAGACTGGACAACCTTCGCGGAGAAAGTAGAGACCGCCGCGCCGACTCGGCCTATCGTTACCTCCGCGGACGTAGATCAGACGGCGGACGATGTCACTGCTTGCATTCAAAGCGCCTACGAATCGGCGACAAGCACACAGCCGCAGGGGAGAGGGCTATTGCCGCCCCTGCCGGCTCGCCTGAATGCGATGATCGCCGCGAAGAGGCGCCTCCGCAAGCAGTGGCAACAACACAGATGCCCGACGCTGAAGACGCACCTCAACCGTCTCGCGGAGAAGGTGAAGGCCGAGCTCCAGGTGCACACCGCCGCGGGCTGGGAGGACCGATTAGACGCCACGACTGACAACTGGCCGTCACTGCACAAACTGTGCAACCAGCTGACTAATACCCCAGTCCCGGTGCGACCGCTGCTTAACAGCGACGGGGCGCTTACATACGTAGCAGAGGACCGGGCGGAGGTCTTCGCCGAACACCTGGAGCGTCAGTTCCAACCGAACCCGACTAGCGACACCGCCCATGTCGCAGCAGTCGAGAAACACCTTGTAGACTACTTCGCCTCGCCGATGGCTCCCGAGGAGGACCCTGTCTTCTTCTCGCCTAGGGCAGTCAGACGCGCCATCCTTAGGACGAAGCCTAGGAAGGCCCCCGGTGCTGACGGTATCACAAATACAGCGCTGCGCCACCTGCCGTACCGTATGGTAGCGGCGCTGGCGCGCCTGTTCACGGCGATACTGCGCACCGGGACCTTTCCCGCCTCGTGGAAGGAAGGGCGCGTCATTATGCTGCCTAAGGCGGGGAAAAACATCCAGAAGCCGGAGAGCTATCGGCCGATCACTCTGCTGCCGACAGTCTCCAAGGTGTTCGAAGCACTCCTGCTGCGACATCTCCAACCGCACATTGCACCTCGACCGGAACAGTTCGGGTTTCGGGCGGAGCATAGCACGACGCTCCAGCTGTCGAGGGTACTGCACCACCTCGCAGCCGCGATCAACAAGAAGGAGTACTCGGTGGCAGTATTCCTCGACATGGAGAAGGCCTTCGACCGTGTATGGCACGACGGCCTGAGATACAAGCTGGCCACATCGGACGCGCCCCGTCGCGTTGTGAAGGTGGTCTCTGACTTTCTCTGTAACAGGACTTTCGACGGAGCGCTGTCTAGCGCCCGCCCGGTGCTCGCGGGTGTGCCGCAGGGTAGCTGCGTCTCGCCGGCGTGCTACTCGCGTTACACGGACGACATCCCCACCACGCCACACACAACACTCGCGCTGTATGCAGATGACGCCGCGTACATTACTACATCGCTCAATGCTAAGTACGCGGCGGTCAAAATGCAGCGCGCCCTCGAACTGCTTCCGGAGTGGTTGTCCAAGTGGCGGCTGTCCGTGAACGTGGGTAAGACGCAGGCCATGGTCACCGAGTCCGCGCCTCTCCCACCACCCTTGAAACTACAAGGAGCCGACATCGAGTGGACGCCCCGGGTCAAATACCTAGGGGTCACCATCGACCGTCGGCTCACGATGGGGACGCATGTCCACAATGTCGCCGCGCAGGGTAAGGTCGTCCGCCACCTCCTTAAACCAGTGCTCTCGTCCCGCATCCCGGCGCGCGTCAAACTGGGCGTGTACAAGCTGTACATTCGCCCAATACTGACGTACGCCGCTCCCACTTGGTTCGCCCTCACGAGCGAGACGAACCGCAAGCAGCTCCGCACGCAGCAGAACCAGGCGTTGCGGACTATAGTAGATGCCCCTCGCTTCGTGAGGAACGATGTCATCCAGCGGGACCTCGGTATTGAGAGCCTGGATGAGTTTGTGCGGCGACTCGCGAAGGGAATGTTCGCGCGTGCCGACGCCTCGGACCACACGCATGTCAAAGACATCGCGCCCTGGCACGCGCGCCCCCCCGACGCACGACCCCTGCCCCGCGACCTGATAGCGGACCATGCCCCCATCGCACCGGATTGACGCCCGGGTAAGCTGTACTCAGGTTACACGCAGCTTACCTGTGACACTTTGACTCCACACACACAACACACATCTGTTGCGCAACGTGACCTAGGTTAATATAGGCGCGTTACGTAAACAAGCACAGACAGCCGCCACTATACAGGCACCTTAACTCACACGCGGAGGCGCGGTGCGGACCGCGATCCGCGTAGACACTGGGCGGTGTGACACACTACAATACCGCCCACACACTCATGACGGCCCCTTAGCCCGGACAGTAACGGCTAGCTCTGTGATCTGGACGGGCGGGGGCCACTCACCTACTCTGTAGGCGCGTCGAGTCGGCATCTCCGTCGCTGGTCGCCGTCGCTGGGCCTCCCCTAGGTAACTAGGGGTCTCACCTGGCGGCGGCAGACCGCCGGGATGTCGTGAAGAAAGCGACGTTTCACTATAAGCGTCGCGGCGCTCCTACAGAAACAAAATAGCAATCATTCACATGGGCGCGCATTGCTCGCGCACCCAACCACCTTACCGGCCACTGTAGCCAACACGATGAGGGGCCCGTTTTTACGGGCCAACGTAAAGCCTCCGCGGCCGGGGGGCATAGCCCCGGAGCCGCTCGCCGCGCCCCCTTGCGGGGACGTAGCGACTTCCCACGAAGGGGGAGCATTCTTGTGGCAGGCTCGGCCCGGTGCGCCTGCCGTAGCGCCTAGAGCTATTATCGCGATCTATTTAATTAATTAACAAGATGTCGGAATAAAAGAGTTGGTTACTGCTATATCTCATACTTTCATTTAATATGTCAGACCTCTGCCTTCAGGTTATTTCATGGTGATTATTTTATAAGACATTGTGAGTGAAATAAAGTGATTGTGCTGTAACTAGTATCTCTATTTTCTTCGCCCGACAATCCACGCCTACTTACAAAGTGCAAGTGTAATATCGCTGATGAGGGCCTATCCCGATATCAGAATTGGGATTCGAAGGGCAAAAACCTGAAGAAAATAATGACGACAGTGAAGTGTGGGCTAACGTCTAATCTATTCAAAATATGGAGTTTTTGCTATCACGACTTCCGGCAACCACTTAACCGCAAACGTCAAATTTCACCGCAACTGCGCGACTGATACGGTTTGATCCTGATAATGACAATCGCTTCAATGGCACATGCCATCGTTAAAGCACAACAGTCCAAAAATCAAGTGGTTGAAGCAAGTGGCAGTACGAACCTTTGACCGAAGTGAAGAATTCGAATCGAGCACCAGCACCGAAGAGTCGTGATACGAACCGTTTCACCTGCTACGTGTATGGACAACCACATCATCCGGTGAGCTCGTTCCTTTTCTTTTTAATAGATAATCTGGTAGTTCGTTTGTAGCTTTCAGCTTTGTCAAAAAATCCAGGGTACTATGCGCTGTGATTTAGTTTACCTTACAGGTATACCTGTGTAAAGAAAACGTTAAATATGAATCGCAGAATAACTGACGACACTTTTTTTTTTTTTTTTTTTTTTTTTTTTTTTTTTTTTTTTTTTTTCGGGGGTAGGTGTTAAAAAAGTATAGACGTTTTAAAATCCGGAATTTTATTTAAAATATAATTACATTGAAATACTGATTAAGTTTACGTCAGTACTTAGTCTACTATAGAAAGTCAATAAGAACTCACGTTTGTGTTGCATTTATGTGACATATAAACGGTATAAACACCACCTGCCAGCTAATCCTTCACTATCATACAACATTTGTTAGCACTACACATCACAGAATGTCACAATTTGCTGAAGTCCTTGCTGCACAGAAAACCCTTGAGGATAACTTTTTGAGGAAGATGGGTGAGCTTGAAGCACAAATCCAGTGCGCCGGTCCTGCCAAGGACACAGTGGCAAAGATAGCCGAAGAGTTCCGCAGTTTCCGGGAGCTCATATTTTCTATGCTTGGTCTGCTCCGAAGCCAAATCAGTGAGTGTGCCAAGCAAATTGATGGCCTAGAGACCAGGCACCGGCGGAAAGCATTGGTTTTCCAAGGTCTTGTTGAAGTGGAGAACGAAGACAGCACAGCAGTAATTCTGGAGGTTCTCAATACCAAGCTTGCCCTCAAAAATCTCTCGGCCTCCTCAATTAAAGCCTGTCACAGGCTTGGAGCCCAAAGCAAGGAGCATCACAGGCCTATCCTCGTAAGGTTCGCCAGTGTGGACATCAAGGCCTCTGTCTGGAAGGCGAAGACAGGCTTGAAAGGCACCAAAATATCTGTAAAGGAGTTCTTGACCAGGGCCAGGCAATCTGTCTTCGGAAGGGCGCGCGAGCACTTTAGCATGCGGTCGTGTTGGACTCAAGACGGCATCATCTTCATAAAGACCTCTGATGGAAGTCGGCACAAGGTTACTACCATCGACGAGCTGAAGCCCTTGATAGCCAAGTATCCTAAGGCGCCAGGCGCGACTCCATAAACGAGATGAACAGGGGTTGAAGCTGCCGGGAGCCTGAAAAACACATTTTGTAATTATGGTTAATGTTTACTTTGATGTCTTGTTGTTGATTCTAATTTGTCGTTTCATGTATTCATATTCTTTACTCACCGTGGTGTAGTTGTCTCGTCTCGTAGACTCATAATTATCTTTCCTTTGTTTTGTGCCCCATCTGTTTACATAATCTGTTTCTCAATAATGAGGTATAAGTTTTTCGATACCCTCAACAGTGTATAGTTTTCAACCGTAAACACTAATGTAAATGTAAATCAAAGACCACAACTACCTACTCTCTTGATGTAAATGTGGTTCTGAATGTCAGCTTGTCAAATTAAAGTGACGTTGACGTTCCAAGTAAACGTTCTGAAATAACTGGCTACATTGTTACTAACGTTTAGTTTCACGTTGCGCTTTACTCAATCTGCAGTTGGGTGTAGCATTTTTCTAAAATGTGTTGTACAAGCATTTATTAATTTAGTTTTTCTTCCCTCTCTGGACAGGTATTTCTATTTTTTTTGGGAACTACGGTTTTTAACTTGTAAAGTAGACAAAATTGTGAACAATTGTTTTGTTACGTGTACTCGTAGTTTGTGCTGAATACCATGTTTAAAATTGCTTTTAGTTTTGGTGTAAGCTGGCGGGTGGTGCAGTTGCACCTGTAAGTTGCTCTGTTTTATGTATATTGTATATTCATTTTAACATAATAGCCACCAATTCATATTTATGTCAGACAATGAGTCTTATTTTTCTACCAACGATTCTACTGCTTCTTCTAGTGATGAAAGTTTTTGTTCTTTCAGCTACACTCTTGGTGACTTTATACAACAAAATTTTAATGATCAGTCTAATCGGTTGGTTAATGTGTGTCACATTAACGCTCAAAGTGTTCCGAGCCACTACAGCGAGCTGCACGATGCGTTTAATAACAGTAATGTTCACGCCATCCTGATCTCTGAAACTTGGCTCAAACCACATCTCCTGTCCACCACTTACTCTCTTAATGGTTTCGTTCTTATACGAAATGATCGGATTGGCAAGGGAGGGGGTGGTGTAGCTATTTACCTTCGCAATGACTTTCCTTATAAAATACTTACTACTTCCTCTTCAAATTACTCTTCTTCCGCTGAGTTTATTTTCCTTGAAGTCTCTGTCAAAGGAGTCAAAACCATTATTGGTGTTGTCTACTGTCCTCCCTCTGTTGATTACTTCACTGAATTCGAATCAGTACTCGAATCATTGGGTTCGGAGTATGCACATCACATCATCATGGGTGATTTCAACACAAACCTCCTTGCTCACAACTCTCCTCGATCCCGTAAGCTCCTGCACCTTATTGAGTCAGCGAGTCTGCATGTATTGCCGCTTAAGCCTACTCATCATAACACTGTTGGCGACGACACCTGGCTCGACTTGATTCTCACCTCGAATCCTACCCTCATTTCCTCTCACGGTCAACATGACGCTCCTGCCTTTTCTCATCACGACATGATTTTCCTTTCATATATCCTGAAACCTCCCAAACCTAAGCCCAAGGTTCTGTACAGGCGTTGTTTTGCGCGGATGAATGTCGAGAAGCTCAAAGATGATGCATGTGTGGTCGATTGGGAGCCCTTGACGGAAGCCACTTCAGTTGACGACAAGGTTGCCATCGTCAATGATGTTGTAAATAACCTTTATAACATCCATGCTCCCGTCAAAAAAGTTAAGTTGAAACGCCCACCTGCTCCATGGATGACTAGAGGTACACAGATGGCAATGCGACGTAGGGACCGTGCGTTCCGTAAATTTAAAAGGGATCGTACTGATGACAACTGGACATTATTCAAGGCTGCAAGAAATAGATGTAATCAGATGATACGCAATGCTAAACGCCGCCATATTCTTGACACTATCAATTCTTCCTCTTCTGCCGATATTTGGAAATTTCTTGGAACTCTTGGTATCGGCAAATCGCGACATTTAGATCTACCTTGTTCAATTGACTTAGACGATCTCAACCGGCATTTCTCCACCGTTACTACCATGGATCGTTTAGCCAAGCAAAACACTTTGTCTCTAATTTCTGGTCTAACGCGTCCTCACATTAATCCATTGAGTTTCATTTCAGTTGAACCGGGAGAGATCAGAAAGATCATTCTCTCCATCAAATCTAAAGCGGTGGGATGTGACAACATCACCCGTGGTATGATCATAACCATTCTGGATCAACTCCTACCCGCGATTACACACATAATAAATTTCTCCTTGTACACCGGAGTATTCCCTTCCCTGTGGCGCAAAGCCTATGTTCGTCCACTACCTAAGGTTTCTAATCCCTCTCTTCCAACTGACTTCCGTCCAATTTCTATCCTTCCCTTCCTATCCAAAGTGCTCGAGGCCTGTGTCCACAAACAGTTCTCCAACTTTGTTCATCGTAATTCAATTATTAGTCCTCTTCAATCTGGGTTTAGGCCTGGGCACAGCACTGTTTCTGCCCTTCTTAAAGTGACTGGCGATATAAGGGCAGGACTGGAAGACACCAAAGTTACTGCTCTAGTGTTGGTTGATTTCTCGAATGCCTTTAATACTGTCAGTCACGATATCCTGTTAGCCATTCTGTCATATAATATGGTCTCTCCCGAAGCACTGAAATGGTTCTCCTCTTACCTTCAGGAACGTCAGCAGTCCGTTCATGTTGGGGATTCTTCTTCTTGCTGGTGTGATTTGGAAACTGGCGTTCCTCAAGGCGGTATACTTTCCCCTCTCCTGTTTTCTATTTTTATTAATCTTATAACTTCCGAACTTCAGTGTGCGTATCATCTGTATGCAGATGACCTGCAGTTGTACTGTCAAGGGAAGGCTGATGAATTACCTGACGCTATCGACAAATTAAATAGGGACTTGGTAGCCATAAAAACCTGGGCTGACAGATTTGGTGTAACTGTAAACCCTACGAAGTGTCAGGCGATCATCATTGGCAGTTCTCGTAGTATTAGCAAAGTGGATGGTAAAACCTTGCCACCAGTACTCTTCAATGGTATTATCGTTCCTTTTAGCACTGACGTAAAGGACCTAGGCTTGCACATTGATAGTACCCTGAACTGGCGTACTCAAGTCGCCCGGGTAAGCCAGAAGGTTACCGGAACGTTGCGCGCTCTGTACCGGTTGAAAAATATATTGCCATCGAGTACGAAGACAATGCTTGTGCAGTCCTTAATTTTCCCTATCATCGATTATGGTGATGTGTGCTACTATGACCTGAATGCAGATCTCCTCGACAAACTTGACCGTCTTCTCAATAACTGCATTCGATTCGTTTTCAATCTGCGTAAATATGACCATGTCTCTGCGCATCGGTCACTTCTAAAGTGGTTGCCCATACGTCAGCGCAGAGAGCAAAGGGCGCTGACCACCTTGTTTTCATTTCTTGTTTCTACCTCCTCCCCTGGTTATCTAGCCCCCCACTTTCAGTATATTTGCGCCAACCACAACAGAAATCTTCGTTCATCACACAATCGTCTTCTTCAATGTCCCACTCACCGCACAGACTTCATTCACTCTTCCTTCTTCGTTCAGTCTATCTCTCTGTGGAATGCACTCCCCCAAGAAATCAGGGTGGCAACCAACCGATTATCCTTTAAAGTTAAAGTTCGTGAGCACATTCGCAAGAAGCTGGCAGTATCATCTTAAGGGTAATGTTTTCTCATTGGCTGTTTTATTTGTTTTAGTATAATTATATATTTATGTATATTTATTTGTGCTTATATTTATATATAATTAGGTATATATGTATATATATGTCTTAGATTAAATATTTATTCCTTGGTTTTTTATAAATTGCACCTACCACTGCTTGTCTCTGCATCACCCAAAGGTTGACTGGTAGAGAATGCCTATGGCATTAAGTCCGCCGCTGTACAAAATGTGCGTGAAGTGTAAATAAATAAATAAATACAAGAAAGTGATCGAAATACTAACATCAGAAAGGGTTCTGACTAAAATGATTTGACTGGAACGCACTGATTGAACTTCACACTTGTGTGCTGGGCCTCAAGGGATTGTTCGGGGCTCACTCCATCCTATGCTTAGGGTTTCTGCACAATGTTATACTGTACATTTAGACATCGCGGAGAAGTTGTGTGGAGAAATCGATGGTAGGGAGTATTCTTGTCATTGTTGACTCTTTCACTAAATGAGTCCTTCTCGAGTGCACTTCTTAGTTGGCTGCAGCAGGTGCAGATGAAGCACTAAAGGAGGCTCTGTCGTTTCGGTGCGACTTCGCGGATCATTTCGGATCGGGGTGGGTATTGTATTGGCGCAGACAGAACAATTTTATGGTGAACATGGTGTAGAGTTGCACCTTGTTGCTAACGGTTCTGGCAGGGCATGTGTTCGGGTAGAGAGAGTCATGAGGACATTGAGGTGCTTACTTGTTATAATCGAAAGTGAATCTGGTGGGACCTGGCGCGGCGAACTTCTCGAAGTGCAGCTAGCGACGGATGGTGCAAGGTCTTGGTTAACACAAACAGAACTTGTGTTTGGGACTCGGGCGCGGTTTTTAAGTGTGGCTTCATATTCTGAGTCTGGGTTTCGGTTAGATTTGGGTGAAATTCGTAAGTTAGCATCGGAGAATATTGGGAGAGTTGCTGCGTCACAGTAGGAAAAATGAGACCGTTCTACAGTGGTGATTCCTACTTCATTGTATGTGACCCCCCTCTGGGTTCATTTGGGATTCGCAGGGAGTAAAGACTTCCCTTTGTTGTGTGTCTAATAGAGAATGCAAATATGGTCGTAAGCATTTTCGTGCAATGCCCGGGGGAAGTGAGGGCTTGGTGCATTTAGCTACCACTTTGACGGGTAGCTTGAAGGAGGCCGAGGTGGAGGCAGTCCGCGATTGACGAATGGAGTGGGCGTCATCGGGTGGTTTTAGTGATGCTTTGTCTATTTGTAGTTCACGTACGTTATCCGCCAGCTCTGAAAACCTCTCGGCCTCTGAGAGTGAAGAAACGTAATTAAACGTAAAATTGGTACTAATCTGTGAGATAAAGTAAGGGTCCGACTCATGCGGGTTGACGTCCTATGGTGTGTGTTATTAGGTAGTCTAAAGAACTGGCTTATGCAGGCCGATGTTCTGGGTCATATTATAAAGTGATCGTCTAGTCTGAGAGGCTATGAGATCAATGGAGATATGTGTGGTACTAGTGAGTGATCGGAGAGACGCTGATTGGCTGCCTGGTCCATGTTATCTGGAGAGATAACTAGCTCAAGGGAGGCCTATTTAAGTTGTCCGGCTCAGCTCCTAAAGGTTGATTTTGTGGGTTATAAAACGTTGTAATGTTTGTCACCGATGGACGAGCGTACAAAGTAATGTATCTACCAGTTTTATTCTTTTTACAGAAAAATGGGCCCGCAGTGACTTTAAGGTGATGGAGACGCACAAGGACGTGTGAATGTCAGTCTGGCCGTGACGGCGCTTCAATACTTAAATTAGTGTTATTTAGTTTTCATAGATGCCGTTTGTTAGTTTAGAGTGTTATGTGTGTGTGAACATGAATTATGTGTCTGCTACGACACATTCAATGACATGACACTCAGTGACATTTTGCTGGCTGTATGACATGAGACTCGGTCGGCATCGCACAGGCGTGCTACGCATTCGGTGGAGTGTCTAAGTCAAGTCTATTCTTAAGATTAATATAGTTTGTTTCTGTTATAGGCTCTAAAGTAAATGAATTTGGTGGTAGTGAAACTACCAATGAACATAGCATGTGTGGATTGTTGAGACAAGTACTTTAATACATTTGATTATATAATCTACAGGGACCATTTTAGTCCGGACTAAAAAAGAGACAAAAAAAAGAGACAAAAAAAGAGACAAAAAAAACACAAAAAAAAAGACTAAAAAGAGACTAAAAAGGAGACAAAAGAGAGACAAAAAGAGAAAAAAAAAAGAGAAAAAAAAAAAGAGAGAAAAAAAAACTGTATAAACTGGAGTGATCTTGTAGGGTCATTCATGACCGGACCAAGCAGTGACAATCCTGAAGGGTTTGTTATAACCGGACCAGGAGATTATAACTCTGTAGGGTCGTAAGACCGGACCAGGAGGTTATAATTCTGAAGGGTCATTTGACCGGACCAGGCGGTTATAATTCTGAAGGGTCGCTGGACCGGGCCAGAAGATTATAACTCTGAAGGGGTAAACCGGACCAGATTGCTAAAGTTCTGAAGGCTCAATAACGAGCGGTCCCGAATTAGTAGTAAACTCTGCAGGGCTGAACCGGACCAGATTACTAGTATAAGTCCTGAAGGCTCAATATTGAGCGGTCCAGAGTTGGTTGCACAGTCAGTAGGGATGACCTGGATCTTTTTTGCTCATCGAGATTGCTAGTCAGGATGAACGAACATCAATAATAACGTAATGTCTTTTTAGACAATGCTTGATGAGTCTACGCGTACGAGGACGTCCGCACGTCAGTATGGCCGTGTCGGCGTCACCGTTAGCGGTAGGTACAGCGGGCCGAGTTACGCTGTGCAAAGCGGATGTTCGCCTCCCCACTCTCCCCACTTCTCGAGCAACTTAATGTAAGCTAGTGCGCAGCGAAGAGGGGGAGCATTCTTGTGGCAGGCTCGGCCCGGTGCGCCTGCCGTCGCGCCTAGAGCTATTATCGCGATCTATTTAATTAATTAACAAGCTGTCGGAATAAAAGAGTTGGTTACTGCTATATCTCATACTTTCATTTAATATGTCGGACCTCTGCCTTCAGGTTATTTCATGGTGATTATTTTATAAGACATTGTGAGTGAAATAAAGTGATTGTGCTGTAACTAGTATCTCTATTTTCTTCGCACGACAATCCACGCCTACAAAGTGCAAGTGGAATATCGCTGATGAGGGCCTATCCCGATATATACACACGTCACTTTGCAGTATAAAACTGATTTACATCCGTTACCTCACGATTCAGGTCCAGTTGAAAACCAGCGTCGGGCACTAGTTGTCTGGCATTTTTTGCTGAACTGGGCCTTTTTGGCGCAGCCGTGAGGCACACTACCCTGCAAGTTTCATATTTCGCGCTGTACACTTTTTTTATTATTATTTGTATGTTTTTTTATTGTTTTTCTTATAATTTTTACCTGCTTTGTGTGCCTTTTAGTCTGTGCTAAATAAACGTTTTTTCTTTCTTTTCTTTCTTTCTTTCTTTCTATTGTTCCTGGCCGATAACCAATTAAGAAGTATTTGGATTTGAAACAAAAAAAGTCACTTCTAGAAGGTCTGCTAGGGCCTATAAAAGGCGACCGTTACTTTTCACCAGGTTCTTTTGATTCCGTCTTTTGACTCGTTCTTTTTGACTCCATCTTTTGACACCGGTTCTTACTTTTCTGTTCCTTTGCTTGATACTCACCAGTCAATGATTTCTAAAGGTCCTTAATATAAACGTTTTGAAACTCAGTGAATTTATTTAAAATTAACCTCTTGTGTGCGTGAAATTGTTTGACTCATTCAATCACCTCCGACCCTCCCACTTGCATCTTACAGAGGAAAGGAGTTCGACACGTATTGGAGAAGTCTGAAAACGTGGCATAAGACGCTGCCGCTGAAGATTGAACACCACACGGTTTGCCTCACTGTCTAACAACAACCGACGTGGGCGGGACACAACGGGCTGCGGGCTGGTGGAGCGGCTGCTGCGAGCTTCCACTCGACAGACTGCGGGCTGGAGGAGCGACCGACGTGTGCTGCTTCAACCTCGAGCTGCTTCGCGACCGTGAGCTCCCTCATCGCAGAATGCGGGCCAGAGGAGCGGCCTACCCGAGCTCTTTTAATTATTAATATCTTTTGCTACATACTTTTTTATTTTATATTAAAAAAAATACATTAACTTGTAACCACGTTTGGCCAGTCGGCTAAATGTTTCGTTACATTAGTCGATTTTAAAAACCTAAAATTGCTCCATTCATTTTGTACTATTGTATTGTAGTATTGTACTTTTCTATGAAACAGCAGATTTTTTTAGTAACCGACAAAAATTTTTTGCGCGAGAGAGTATAGAATTATGTGCTAAATTCATGGTTGCGTGCAGTTTGCTTGCGATGTATGCCAAGAGGTATAGAAATAAAAAAAATTGTGTGATCACTAAAGTTAACTATCAGAGACCCGCAAATGACGGGAATTTGAAGGTGAAGCTTACCCAGTACTCGGACTCGGTTGTGATGGTGAACCTGTTAGTGAATAGTGATGTCACAAAATAATCAAATAATCAACCCTTCTACGGAATTTAACATAAACTACAGTGAGGAAAACTTTTTTTATCTCAGGCACAATGTTATGATAGCCCCATCCTAGTTTATCATTGGTGTGTTGGTGTCATTCAATAAAATTCAAATTCAATTAATAAGTATTGCATAATTACGAGTATAATATGTAAGTTGCCACGCCTTGTATGCCTGGAGGCTTTTATTTATTTAGTAAGTTATGTTGTATAAGATAATTTAATGTGATGTTCTGTGTCTCGAAATTTTAATTTCTTAGCATACCTATTATTGTATAGATTCAAGTTTTATTCTAAATGAACAGACAGCTGTGCTGCTGGGAAGTTTGTTGCGCCACTTCTTCTTCCCCACTAAAGCACTAGGAAATGGTGAAGAGTGGGCGTTTTAGGAGACTGTCATATGTAATTTTGACGTTCGAAAAGTGCTGATTCTCAGCCTAAATTGAATAAATGACTTTTGATTTTGATTATGACTGTTATACTTGGTCTCAAACTATCAACGGTTCTTTTTCTGTATGAGGCGAGATTCAGGGTCACTCACAGACTGATAACTATAAAATTATTGAAGGTCCATAATAACGTGTTATAGTTAGACAAGTGCTATCATCTATCATGTTTAAATGAGATGCAATTTTGCATAAAAAAAATATTTTAGTTGCAAAGATTTTTCTGTAGGGCCTTACATTTTTTGTATCTTGTTTAGGGTACATAACATTAATGTTTGTTTATAGTACGTAATGTTTCAGAAATATATTTTATTACGTGTATTGCCTCACGCACGGAGCCTTTTAATTGTTGAGAGGTCGAGATTGTTGTTTTATGTTGTACATTACACTTAATATCCAGCCAGGTACGTATCAAAGTCGTTTGGCCCGTCATAAAGTGATTTAACGTTCGTTAATGAACACTTGCGAACCTATTTTCGGATAAAATGTTGTTCTCCGTTGTATTTCTTAATAAAAGTTGGCTTATGTAGAAGAAAAATAATAGAGCAATTATAGTTCTTAGGGTCTAAAAATCAGCACCATCCATTTTCAAATATAAAAATAATAAAAAAAACACATAGACATATATGGGCACTTATAATAATAATAAAATACAAATAATATTTTTTCCGGGTGAAGTTAAGAGAAGTTGAACAAATTAGTTTCATGTTGTACTTAACAAAAATATCAACAATAAAAACTAGATACAGTTCGACTTTCTGTCGTTAGAGCCGCGAGACTCTAGACCCTCTTCATCATTCAAAAAATAAACAAACCGACTATAGAATCTGACACGGGCATGTTCAAAGGTATCCCAGAAATCTATACTAAAGGGGTCCCTTAACATCATTTAAGGTGGAACATATTTCCTATACATAATCCGTCATTTACATTGAATAATATTATTATGAATGCGAAAGTGTCTGTCTGACCGTCTGTTACCTGTTCACGCCTTAACGGCTGAACGGATTTCAAAGAAATTGGGCACACAGGTCAGCCATAACCTGGGTTGGCACATAGTATATTTACTTTTTATCACGGTCGCACGATTCCGTGGGATAACTTCCAAACTCCACGCGGGCATAAGCTGAAGGCAAAACCTACGTACTTAATCCCTACTAATACCAGGCCACTCAGAAAGCATTGCAAAAAAAAGTTTTTTATGAATGAGAGACTGGCCAGTTATAGTCTATTTTAAAATATGACAATTTTGAAGTAAAAATAGGTACGGTCCAATTAAAAAAATTCCCTCCACATTTTTTGCGAGCTAATTTAAATTATCGTGTCTCGTTAAAAAACGGATCTGCATCACCTGTAACCGGATTAATAGAACGATAGACTTCAAATGGCATTCATGGAGCACCCGTGTTTTGTTGGTATAACGAATTAAAGCGCGGTCGACTAAATTTGGGGGATGAAGAAAGAAGTGGTCGCCGAAGAAAACGTGATAGCAGTGAAACATTTTATCCAAGACAATAGGCGAGATACGTATCAAGAGATTCAGCACATGCTGCTGGTTGGATCGGGAAGCCTTCACGAAATTCTACACGTGCATCTTCGCGTGAGGAGGATAGTTTCACGCTGGGTGCCGCATAACCTCACCGATGCTCAGAAGCAGGCCCGGGTGGAATTGTGCCGTGATATGATAAACAAATTTGAAGCATGCTCGTCTCGGCGTGTTTACGACATCAGTACAGTAGATGAGTCTTGAATTGATCAATAAGATCCAGAAACAAAGCGCCAGTCGACGGTTTGGGTGTTTCAAAACGAATCAATGCCTACCAAAGTGAAGCGATCTAGAAGCAGGGGGAAGATTTTGATCGCGAGAATTTTCAATTTGACTGGCTTCTTGGTGTCAATTCCTTTACGGAACAAAAGAAGCATCAACGCTGAATGGCATACTACCAAATGCGTGTCAGAAGTTTTCTCTGTTGTGAGCAACAAGCGACCAAACACAGGGTTCCGCTGGCTCCTGCTCCACCACGACAACGCGCCTTCGCACACCGCGCTCAAAACGAGGGACTTCCTGGGCAGCATGCCGGTCAAACTCCTGGATAACCCTCCTTACAGCCCTGTAGTTCATGGCACCGTGTGACTTCTTTTTATTCCCGAAAACAAAAAAAAAAAATTAAAAAAAAAAAATAACTTTCGTCGCCGGAAGATGCGCTGTCACAGTTCGAGCAGGCTGTAAACGAGATGTCTACGGCGGACTGGAAACAGTGTTTCGAAAACTGGTTCAGACGCACGAAACTTTGTATAGAGGCTATTGAAGAGTACTTTTAAAAGATTTCTTAAAATAAAAAAAATTATCTATAGAACCTTTTTTTTTTTTGCAAAACTTTCTGAGTGTCCCACGTATTACAGATACGAAAATAAATCTCTCTATATATTTCCTTTTCATACCTAAACCACAAAATGGATTTCGATTAAATTTTCCAAGGAGATAGACGCCATCCAAAGAACATAGGCTAGGCCTTTTGTCCTGGTAGGTAGCACGTTTCCGTGTGAAAATTGCCGACATTAACGCGCGCGATGCCGTGGGCAGAAGCTAGTATTAAATAAATCATTGAAATATTGACAGGGAGGAATGGTCATGAAAGCCGGAGCTATTCATGGAACAATATGTTGGCTGGCCGGTTTTTCTAAGGGATCCATCGCAAGGTCAGGTAGCAGTTGCTGTACGAAATACGAACAGAATGTTATGTATCTGATAAAGGAATTGATCGTCTGGTTTTTATTCTTTATATCTTACTAGCTTATATATATACATGTATTCAAATTCAAATTCATTTATTTGCCAGAATGTAGGTTTACATGGATATGTATGATCTTAAAACTATGATGGTCCCTTTACATTCTACCATAACATACGGTGTGCAAATGTTTTATTCTATATATTAAACAAAACAACAAAATGGCAGCAACAACTAATACGTGCTCATGCATTAGGTTTATTAATGTCAGATTGAGAATTTAATAAATAATTGTAAATTGTAATTAATGATGTCAAAACTTTATAATGTCAAAGTGTCGAGATAGTAATATTTTAAAATTAATCAATTATTATGTTTAAACCAATATTTCAGTTTCCTTCTACGCTATCTGACATGTATTCACCATGATCGTAAAAGCATTTTTCTTTTAACCATTGCGTTATCATTTT
This sequence comes from Dasypolia templi, assembly GCA_963555695.1. Classification (NCBI taxonomy): domain Eukaryota; kingdom Metazoa; phylum Arthropoda; class Insecta; order Lepidoptera; family Noctuidae; genus Dasypolia; species Dasypolia templi. The sequence goes on from OY743145.1 coordinate 3,832,914, forward strand.
TTTAAACATGGTCAAAGGTAAATCTTTAAAGGCGTCCGGTAACCTGTTATATACCCTTACAGCATTTATGTACGAGTTCTTTCTTTACAATTCGAGCCTGCATTGCGGTAAGCAGAGCTCATGTTTAAATTTATTTTTATTTCTAGGAGCTACATTTCGTTTGGTTACATCTTTATGTTTAATAAAATATTCCGGATTTTGTTTTACAAATAGACATAATTCCCGAATGTACATACACGGTAATGGCAGAATATTGTACTTTTTAAACAAGGGCTTACAGCTGTCCATGTACCAGGCTCCACAGATTGCACGCACACATTTTGTTTAATATTTATATTTTCACTTTTATAATATCTACCGAATTACCCCACAAAAAGAGACCATACGCTAATACGGACGAAACGTATCCGTGATATGCACAAAGGGCCGCTTCTGCTGATACCGTAACTCTTAATCTTTTTAGTGCGTAGACAAATCTGTCGAGCTTATCACAAAAGTAATCGACGTGCGTTTTCCAGTCGCAATTCTGATCCAACATTATCCCTAGAAATTTAGTACTTACGACTTGTTCGATTATAGTATCTTTATACTTAACTTTTAATGTCAACGGCTTTCTTTTATGCGTTTGGAATTGGATCATTTTCGTTTCTGCATATTAATTTGTAAGTTGTTAGAATGCAACCATTGTATTATGTTGTTCATGGCGTTGTTTATTTCTGTGTCATGTGTCTGCGTTTTCACATTTCACAATAAGGGTTGTGTCATCAGCAAACAAGATTGTGTTATGGCAAGTGATATTTGGGAGATCAATAATATATATGAGAAATAAGAAAGGTCCCACTACAGTGCCCTGTGGTACTCCAAAATTATTTTGCTGATAGTCACTTCTAATTATCGTCTTCTTGTTGTTATGGATTTTAGAGATTTCCACACATTGTTTCCTGTCCTTTAGGTATTCTCTTAACCAGTCGTTCGCTCTGCCTCTTATGCCATATTTTTCCAGTTTGTGTAACCATGACTTGTTGTAAAGTCTTGAAGCCTACTCAGCAAAATTTATTATACATATATATATATATATATATAGGTATAAGTCAGCAATACTTAAACACATGATTGTACTCATCATAACAAAAAACTTTATCAAAAATGTTTTTTTTTATTTACCAAGAACATGACCCCGAACACTCAATATAATGTTGAGTACCTAACAAGAATAATGCACCATCAGCTGTTACTTAATTTATTACTGTTATTCTGGGGTGATTCGGGTCATGCCCTTGGTAAATAACAAAAAAAAAACTTTTCTTTGGGAAATCTGTATTTTACAATGAGTACAATCATGTGTAGTCTCGGTCACTAATTACCAGTCACCCTATATATATAGTATGGATTGTTCCATTGCTAGACAAAGATTTGAATGATATAAATGGATCTTACTAAAAAGTGATGATGATAAAAGAGTGGTGTTGATAGATGAATTTGAATGTTGATAGATGGAGAGGGAGAGGATGACTAAAGAATATATGGATGTATAGACTCACTCCTTTAGTGAAGAACAGAGTGACGGCTGACAGGAGAGATTGGAAGACAAAAAACGTGTTGTGCCGACCCCAAGTAACATATCAACATTGGACAAGAGCAGGAAGATGATGCTGGACGAAGATCATCCACATATCCGGCCACGCCTCGAAGGAAGGCATGGCATTTTAAGAGAGGTTTGCTGTCTTCAGTATTCAAATGTTAAATATCGTCACACAAACCAACGTAATCGTATTTACTAAGTGTGATGAAAATTATTTTGCCCGTTAAAATAATTTGACAGCTGAAATTATTTATTTCATCCTTGAAACTAACAATACTGTAAGTGCAAAGAGCCAAAACATGGATCTAATTCTAATTATTAATTTACTTCGTTCCTGGAGGTGTCGCATAAATTATAGGTCGTAGAAGGATATTTATGAAGAAAGTACTTTTTGTACTTTTACCTCCCCTTTAATTTGATGTAGTATCAGTAGAGAACTCAATCCGTATAAACCGTAATCCGACCGAAAATACCGAATATCAGCATTCATGAGACATATTTTATGAGACTCTCAAATCCGGATTTGTAAACCGAATCCAGATTCCATAGACGGTTTTTTTAAAGAACAATTACTGCAATTACTTTATTGTAAATAATGAAACTGCCATCATAAAAACCTATGAATAAGGGTTTTTATGATGGCAGTTTCATTATTTTTAAGTTACCAAAAAATAATTAAATAAACATTTGGTTTTATGAACATAGGCTTATATTTGAATCATTTAGACAAATATAAGAAAGATCATAATATGAAACTAATGTGGGATAAGTTGTTTATTTTTGTAAATAATATTCGGATAATCCGGATTTAAACAAATCCCCGTCCCTAAAATCCGGTTTTAAACAAAAATCCGTCCCTAAATTTCAAAACAGCAGATACATACGGTTTTGCATTCCCTAAGTATCAGTATCTAATGTTATACCTAAAGTTAATTTTTATATGTATAACTAGCTGAACCCGCAAACGTTGTTTTGCTTCTTTTTTTTTTTTTTTTTTGAAAAATAGATGTTGGCCGATTCTCAGACCTACCCTATATGCACACAAAATTTCATCAAAATCGGTCAAGCCGTTTCGGAGGAGTATGGCAACGAAAACTGTGACACGAGAATTTTATATATTAGATATTCCATAAGCGGTTATAATTTATTTCAAACGTTGTTAGACGCAGGCGTTCACAAAGTTACCTACTGGCCGGGTAATAATATTTTTTCGAATTTTGGATAAGCATCAGTCATTGTTTTTTTTGTTTGTTTGGCATCTCGCAGGTCAATCTATGAGGTTGTCGTCTGCTTAAGCGGACTTGCCTGTGGATTCCCTAATAAATTAAGGCCTCCAGCCAGGGCTTAAACTTATATACTAACTAAAACTAAGCGACAACGCTAAGGGCACCCCCCGTGGGGTCCGAAGAGGGCAGCAAATGACTAGCTGGATCAGGATTGATATTATTTAGGGACGAATTTAAAGCTACAGGCTCAGCGTCGCGGGCTGGCTCGAGCAAGGGTCGGGAGGGGCGTGGATTTGGGCGTCGCGGCGGGCCTCGGCGGCGAGGACGGTAGGACGTCGATCGGGTTTTGGGCTTATGTAGCGTGCTGGTGGCCTTACTACTCTCCTGGAGGAGGGTAGTGGCGTCGTCGGGGGCGATTAAAGTATGCCTTGGTCGGCGAATACTACTAATGCGAGAGGGAGTGTAGCGGGCGGCCGCTGTAATCAGGGGGTTAGAATGTTTGATGCCGCAGTCGGAGAAACGCTTAGATAAGCGTTTCATGAACTGTTTTATGGTTGGCATTTTAAGGTCGACGTGAAGATCTATGTTTCGGACATAGTAAGGGGCACCCGTAACCCTTCTGAGGAAACGGTTTTGGAGGGTCTGCATCTTATGGAGATGACGTGGGTGAGCGTGCGCAAATACAACGCAGGCATAGGTCATGATAGGACGGATGACTGCGGTGTAAATGCGGAGCTTGCATTTAAGTGACAGTTTACTACGGGCTGTCAGTACGAAGTGGAGCCTGCTAAGAGCGAAGGAGGCGCACGCGCGAACCGCCTTAATATGAGCCTTAAAGGTAAGGTTTTCATTGAGGATCACGCCTAGGTATTTGGCTTGCTTCTCCCAGGGGATCGGCTTACCGTACATAGTGATCGGGCTGGGAAGTGGGGGAGGATTCGATGACGTTTCGAGAAGAGAACCGCCTGACTCTTATCGGGGTTGACCTCGATTCTCCATTTCCGGAACCAAGCGCCTAAGACGTTTGCGGAGGTTTGGAGAGTCCGAGCTATAGCGTTGGGACAGTGACCGGTATAGTAAACGGCAGTGTCGTCGACGAAGAGAGCCAACTGAGCCTTTTTACTTTTTGGGATATCGCTAGTGAACAGCGTGAAGGCGAGAGGAGATAGTACGGAACCCTGAGGGACACCGGCGCGAATAGGATGAGGGGACGAGAGTGCTCCCTCGACGCGATAGCGAAAGGTCCGGTTCGACAAAAAGTCTCGTAAGATGAGCACGAGACGATCTGGCACTCCTAGTTGGTAGAGCTTGTATATCAAGCCGTTGTGCCAGACTTTGTCGAAGGCTTTCGCTATGTCGAAGAATAGCACACCCGTCGTCGCGTTACGCTGCAGACCAGCGCATAAGTGCTCTACAATGCGGTGGACCTGTTGGGTGCCCGAGTGTTGGCTTCGGAAACCGAACTGCTCGTTGGGTATGAGGCTCTTTGCTTCGGCGTAGTCTTTGAGACGCTTATAAATAAGCCTCTCGTAGATTTTGCCGAGAACATTGAGTAAGCTAATAGGGCGGTAGCTGGAGGGCTCAGACTTTGGCTTGCCTGGCTTTGTGATACCGATGACGGTGGCTTCTTTCCATGCTTGTGGGAAAATGTTGTTGCTCAAGGCGCCATTGAAGATGGCTGTCATAAGCATTATTAGCGGGGCAGGGAGGAGTTTGTATACCTTATTGGTAATACCATCCGAACCGGGGGCCTTCCGAGCGTGTAGCCCTTTAATGATGTCGTGCACTTCGTCTGGAGTGACGGGAGGCAGAGGATCATCAGGGTCTTCGACGGGAGGGCGGGAGGCTCTCCGTTCGACTTCAGCGTTGACCTTGTTCAGGTGAACTTGGTCTACTGGTTGGGAGCTGGGAGAACATTGGGACTCTAGGCTGTCAGCAAGACATTCAGCCTTATCGGGACTGTCGAAAGCGACACTATTGTCGGGGCGGATGAGAGGAGGCATAGAGACCTCTTCTGAGGAACGCAATTTCCTCTGTAATTGCCAGAAGGCTTGATGAGTGGGCTTGAGTTCACTGAGCATCTTGTTCCAGCCCTCAGAGCGAACCTCTCCTATGCGTTTCTTTACAGCACGCTGTAAATGGCGCATGTTGGCTTTGATCGCGTCAGAAGGGAAGGAGTCGTAGGCACGGATGGCCACGTTCTTCTCGGTTATCAGGTCACGTACGTCAGTAGGTAGTTTCCAGAGATGGTCTTCCATCACCGGAACTTCCCGTGAACAATCCGTCAATACGGATTGTACGTGCTCTGTAAACGAGTCGATTGCGGCCGTCGGGTCGGCGACTGACACTAAGTGATCGGGGATGGTGTCTAAGTGAGGCGATGTGGTGGATTTCAGTCTTTCGCTTACTTTCCTCCAGTCGGTTATCATCTGGGTCTGAGGGGGGCGGTTGGGGTCGATCGGGCCCGAGTAGGGTGCAAGATGCATGACTACAGGGCGGTGGTCAGAGTTAAGCTCGTGGAACGTCTCTATCGATTGCAAACGGAGGTTCACATTCTTGAGCAGCGCTACATCGAGAACATCGGGAAGGTGATTTGGATTACCTGGGAAGTGAGTCGGGCTCATTGGAGCGATGACGTCAAAGTTAAGGGATTCGCCTAACTTGAAAAGTAACCTACCTCTGGTTGATGTTGTGCTACTATTCCACGCCGGGTGCTTGGCATTAAGATCCCCCGCCAAGATGACGGAGTCACTCATACCGAAGAGGACAGTGAAATCCTTTTGGAGCGAGATGGGATCCTCCGGACCATTGTCGGGTGGGATATACGCGGAGATGATGGTGATCGGTTGGTGGCCGGTCATGCCGAGCCGACAGATAGAGGTCTCCAGATGGGAGAATTGAGGAGGTGGGTCTATAGGGGTACAATACAAAGATTTCCTAAAGTATATGAGTGTGCCACCCTTGTGACATCGAGACCTGTTATTGCGAACTAGTTTAAAGTTGGCAATATTCGGGTTTCGGTGATGAGGTTTTAAAAAGGTTTCCTGTATGAGGAGGATGTCAAGCTGATGGTCGCGGAGGAAAGCGGCGACCTCATCGCGTTGACCTGAAACGCCATTTGCGTTGAAAAAGCCTAATTTAATGGATCGGGGTTTGTTACTATTTACTCTCGTATTATCCATTGAGAATTAATATTTGAGTGAGTGTAGAACTTGCGCGATCTCGGGATACGCGCTGAGAATTTCCATGAGGCGAATTGCGTTGCCGTTTGCAGCAACGATTTCTTCCGCTATTTTATCCGCGGCGGTGGTGAAGAGAGCCGCGTATGTACTTAATATGATTTGGGCGCTGTTTCGGGCCTGGGTTCCCTGAGGTGCCGCTGGAGAGGCCGTAGGGGCCGCGGGGGCTACCGAAGGCGCTGGGATGGCGGAAGCCATCAGCGCTGGAAGTTGCGCGGATTGCGCTGGTTGCGCGGGTTTTGATGGCACCGAAGCTGCGGGAGCCTTTAGGTGGTTAAGGTTAGCCCAGGGAGACGGCCTCTGCGGGCTAAGCCGTTCCGGCATCAGCGCGGAAGGAGGCTTACCCCAGGGGCTTTCCCTGTGCTGGCGGTCGCTCGCGCGTTTCGCGAGTTTGGGAGAGGAGAACTTCGGGGCTTTCGGACAGCCCCGATAATTTGCCGGGTGTCCCGATTGGCTGCAGAGTACGCAGCTGGGAGGCTCTGAACATAGTTCCCTATCTTTAGGGCGGGTACAGTCGACGGTGCCATGCTTACCTAGACACTTGACGCATCTAGGGGTCGCATAGCAGTTGGACTGCGAGTGACCGTACAGTTGGCAGCGATGGCAATGGCCAATCAAGTTGGTCCGTCATGGTAGCGGGAAAAACTATTAAATGAGAAAATGACTCATTTGTGCCTATTTCCTACACCTAACAACCTATCTCCCCGGGTGGATGGTCCCGGGGATGTGTGACCCTCTCTGTCGGGTGTAGACAGAGAGGTGAGTACCTATTGGTGAGCACCTATTGGTGAGCCCTAAGCTTGTAACCCGTCGCCAGTCTTATTGTGCGAACGGGGTCCTGACCAGTCTAGTGCGAAGGGTGTAGACACACCCTAAAGACACTAGGTGAGTAGCTGTGGAAGGAAAACTGTACACCAGAGCCGACTAGGAGATCCCCCAAGGCCGGTTAACTCTGGGACCCGTCAAATTGACTGCCTCGCCCTGAAAGGGTTCAGCGGGTGTATTGGGACAACACCCCACTCGGCTTCGTTGGCACCGTAAGGTTTCAACCGAGGACCACGATACTGTGGTTTTACCCAGAAGGGGCCTAGTGAAGCTACTCACAAAACGCGCGAAAAAGAAATAAGATTTGCCTTGAAAAAGGCACTTTTTGATTGATTAAAATCAAATCAATTTCTTGACTTGATTTTAAATCGGAGTAGTCGGGGCGACTACGATGACGTCACGTGGTAGCGACGAGTATAATCACGAAACACAACACTGGATCGGGAGAGCGCACAAACACGTCCGTCCGCGGCGAGAGTCGAGCGTCGAGTGTGTAAGCATCAGTCAATTAATTATTCCATTTAAGTAGCACTCAGTATTCATAGTTCCTCAAATAAAATAATTACGAGTTTTTAGAATTGATGTGCAGAATAGTGGTATTAACGATTTCATTACATGAACATTACTTGAACTAAGATAAGGTAAAGAACTACTACATTCAGCAGTAAAAGTAATTACTGCACACCGCTATTTTTCAATTCAGTGCACAGAGATTTAATTTCAAACTTCATTACAAAACCGGAATCTTTAAAAATGACAAACATTGCAAAATATCACAGCAGAATTATGACTTCCATAAATGTGTCTACTTTCAATCTGCTTTATGTACTTCATATAAGTCAGTAAACCCAGCTCCACACTTAAACGCGTACTGGATTTTCAACTCTCCGTGTGTTGAGCCGAGCTTTGAGAATCCAACAGAATGCATCTCGGCCCGTCAAAAACATACACTATTGGATTTTAAACTTTCAGCACTAAGCAGGGTTTAATACCCTGCTTACTACTTACTGCTGCAGCAGAAATCCAAACGCGATGAAAATCGTTGCGTTTACAAAATGGTTTGTGAGTACGAGGACTAAGGAGCGTTCACTGAAACAGATTGTGTATGTTTACGTCCTGAATCAACGTTATGTTTATGTTGTGTACTTGGCTAAATATCGTAATACCAGTAGTTGTGTTATTATTTAAGTGCTTCAAGTAAATCTTGTTTTTGTTCATGCTTATTAACTTCTGGCTACACTGAGGTTGATCTTGCTTGGGCTTCGGGACGCGACTGCGCGCTTAAATATTTTAAATAAATAAATCTTTATTTTCAGACCAGATATCCACAACATGCTAGTTATGATTGGTACTCTATAACACGTTTTAAGCCTTTATATATCTGAATGACGATCTGTGTCGGCGCACCACATATTACAGCAAAACTGGTGATTCTATTGCGCAATCGAAGGACCACTGATTGGGCTCTATCGGGATTTTGTAATAAAATAATTATTGGACTGTATTAAAATAGGTTTGCCACATTTCGATGGGAACTACCAATGCTGGCTTTAGTTTAGGGATACCTTTGGGTCATGGATTCACGAGAATCCTAGCATAAGTGACATTAATGAGTTCCACTACCTGCGAGCTTCACTCCAGGGAAATGCGGCCTTAATTATTTAAAACATTGATTTTAAAGCTGATCATTATACCTATCGTGGAACCTGTTGGGCGAACGTTACAATAACAACAGAACTCTTGTGAACAATCATTTTCAGGCTTTATTTAATGTCGATCCCATTAAAAAAGAGTCAAATGTTTCCATAAGAAACCTTGCTGATGTCATAAATAAAAATGTTAGGGCGCTGACATCATTACAAAATCCCAGTCAATACTGGGACGGTATTATAATTTATTTGATAGTCCAAAAATTAGATTTAATAAGAAGTCGTGATTGGGAAGAGCATAGAAACAATATTTTTTCAACACACTTGCTCATAAAGTGGCTCAATGGTCACCGCAATTAGGCACAGAATGACACCCATAATCAAACTGTGACTTTTTCATTGTTATAAGTCACTAGTGAGTTATAGATTTTTATTTATTTATTAGTGGAGTGGCGTTGTTCTTAAATAATTACTTCGTAACTAGTGCTTGTAGACATTTGATTTTTTTATTATTTTCTGCTCATAGGGTTTGCGCCTATTCTGCCACGTACAAAATGGGGAATTAAAAGTTTTCTTCTATTACAGAAAAAACAAAAGTTATATTTGAGTGAAAGTTTTATTTATTAAACACGTACGAGTTAAAATTATCTATTTAAATAAGAAGTTTCATGAAATGAGCAAGCAATAGGAACATTAATTTATTTGTTCTATTGAACACGATCTTTTTTTGAATAAAATGAGTTTTATTGATATTTTATTCACAAGAGTGTTGAAAAACGACGTATGGTACACGTGTGTATTGATAATTACCGACCTCGGCTCTCTTAAGACCCTCGCCTACGGCTCGGGTCTCAATGGCGCCTCGGCATCACCATTGTTACACACTAGTACCATAATGTACTATTAAAGATGATCCTAATTTAACAAAATTTTGTTCTTTTTTAAGCAGGAAAGCGGACTGGTTAGAATCAGTGGAGTCTAATTATAGTTCTTCTGAAACGAATACTATTGTCGCCTTAAATAATAGTCATACGAATAAAGCTTATTCTAAAAACAGCAAATGTCCACTTTGCTCCCAAGCACTAAATCACCTAAAAATTCTTCGTTGGGTTTTGCGTGAAGACTCTATTACGCATAAAGTAAACATCTTTACCGATGCGTCCGAGAGGGCGTATGTCGCTTGTGTGTACATTCGGTCTTGTAATGGCAGTGGACCCATAGGCGCCCATCAAACCAACGACGATACACAGGCTTGAACTTTGTGGAGCTTTGTTGGGTGCAAGGCTGTGTACTAAGGTTCAGGAATCGCTTACCATACACATTCATAAATGTAGATTCTGGTGCGACTCAACCACTGGCTCTCTACTCCTTCTAATCAAATAAATATTTTTGTCAGAAACAGAGTTAATGAGATACAGGAAAGTACTTGTGGTCATACCTGGTGCTACGTACCGTCGAAGGACAACACGGCGGATCTTTTTTCCCGTGGTCTAAGGCCGACGTTATCATGGACACACCTATCTGGTGGTCTGGACCCTCATTTTTACAGCATAGTGAAAATGAGTATGCCCGACAGCAGGAAGGATAGACTGCCGGGAGTAGTGACTCATTTCATTGGTAGTGATAGTGACAATCATTCATTAGTTAGTAATCATTCAGACGTAACCATTCATTCATCAGTCATTCATGATTTATTAGTGAAGTACTCTAGCTTACATTGGCTTAAAAGCCACCAGTTCATGTTCAATTTTAGTAATCACCAGGTTGGTAGTTCATTCAGCAGAGTTAATGCTATACATGGTGGCTCATTAATTTTAGTAAATAACCAGATTAAATTTAAAGACCGTAAGGATATTGTGAGCCTCTCTGTTGAACGGACAGTTGAAATAGCCTGTGTAGAATTGGCGCAGTTCATTATATTAAGTGTGTACAGACCTCCTTCAGGATTGTATGATTGTTTTGAAAAAGTTATGGATGAAGTGTTAAACAAAATCTGTACTTCAAACAAGTCTATCGTCACTTGTGGTGATTTTAATGTTAATTTGTTGGAAAACTCTGGGATTAGTACTAAAATTATAAGTTTGTTTCAGTCATACAATCTTGCTAACCAATTTTTGGAGCCCGCTAGAATAACTCCCACTAGTGCCACATGCCTAGATAACATTTATACAGATGTTAAACCAACTTACAAAGAAATTATTAATTTAATAGACTCGGATCATTGCGGACAGTTGATTACTATTTCAAATATAAACAAAAAAGTTATTAAAAAAGATATCACTGTTAATCCAAAAACAACTAAACGTTTGGAAACATTTAAAACTAAACTTTTGAGTAATTTACTACTATTGTCCACTAATGAGGACTCTAATCATCAATATAAGTCTGCGTCCAGCCACCACCGTGAACACCACGTTTTTGTATCGCTCCGCAGTAAAAAAAATGAGAAAAGTGGTATTTTTTAAGCGCACAGTGACGTGCGATATACCAAAAGACGCGAAATTGTGCAGTGCATATGAAAGTGAATAGTGATTTACCCGGAAACCCTCGGAAAAACTTTTATAAGGTGATTACCGAGAAATCAGTGTTTTTTGAAACCTTAAAACGCTAATTACTTAAAAAGTAAAGTGGTGACCCCCAAGTTTTTTGTTGGCAAAACATCCGGCACATCTTGGTGCATATGGTGACACTTCAAACAAGAAAATCGGCCCACGCAGTCAAGAGTAATAAAATATTTTCCACTAAAATTTTCCTAACCACGTGGCACGTGGTCATAGAAAGCGAAGAGATAGGACGCTGACTTTTTGACACAGCATAGCCGAAGACCCAGGAAGAATTCAGCCGCTTTCAGAAAAATTTTATCTTTCCTGAAAGCGCAGACAATAGACATTAAAGTTGAAAACTTTAGGAGCCACTACAGCAAAATCTTCAGGCAGAACCCCCAAATATTATTCCGGATTCAGTTGCGCGCTACCTTCCTGAAGAGATAGATAGACCGATAGAATTTCCAGCTGAAAACCCAAACCAAAGGATAGAGCTCGCCGAGCCCAGCCAGGAGACCCCAGGCACGGCAGCTTTTGGACGGGTGGTTCGGGAGAAAACCGGCGGTAACCAAATTCTGGCCGCCATCTTGGACCGAAAACCAGATTTTTGGATCGCGATTTCTCCGGAACCCCTTGGGCTGGGATAGTCGTGTTTGGGTTCAATTGAAAGGGCTTGGAGAGACCTATCGATTGGGTATAGACAAAACGACTCTACGTAGAGTCAAATTATTTTTATTTTTATTTTTTATTTCAAACTCATATTAGTGTTAGCTAAGGTATTAGACTAAGGGTCGCGACCCAGTTTTTATGATAAATATAGCTTTATTGAGCTATAGTTATTAGTTTAGGATTGTATATATTGACTTTAATTAAAACGGAGACTGTGTGAGTGTGATAAGGGTTTAGAACAAATTATCTGCATATTTTGGTGCAAATATCGGGAGATCCCCCAACACGTAAATACAATCATATACTCACATTATTATACACAAAACACGGTTAAATAAGTAGCGAAAATGATTCGAACACCGACAAAGTCCGACGCATCGCCAAACGGAGATAACGGGACGAGGGCAGGCCCCTCGAAAACCACTCAGGTGCGGAAGAGCATTAGCGACTTTGAGGCAAAAACTAGATCTCCACCACCACCACAAAAGCCTAAACTCTCTGCAACAGTTACAGAGGCACGCGCCCTCATGCTGAAGGCGAAGGCACAGTTGGATATGTCGGGGAACATTAAGGCCACCATTAAACAGACGGTGTTAGAATGCATAAAGTCGCTCTACGAGATTGTTAAGAGAACCGACAAATCGGAGGCGCTAGAAGATAGAGACAAAGGAGTGCGAGAGAATAAACAGGAAGGGGAATCCGGAGAAAGGAGCTTGAGAATTCTGAACGAAATTTTGGAAGTTAAAGAAAATCTAAAGAAAAGCGATCAACAAGAACTCCTCGCCAAAATAGAAGAATCAAAAACGGAGCTTAGCGCGAAAATTGATGCGCAGATGGCAGAAATTAAACATCTGAAGGCGATGTCGGAGACACAAGCCATAGATATAAAAGCCCGAATGGGAAGCCAAGGAACGTACGCCCAAGTCGTCGCGACGCCGCCCCAGCCTTCAGCTAGAAAAAATATGCACTCAATCATAGTGTCGTCATCACATGAGGGCGACACATCAGACACAGTAGTCGATAAAATCCGAGCGACCGTCGACGCAAAAAACACTGGAATTAGGATAGACCATCTGCGCAGGGCAAAAAATCAGTCAGTTATTATAAGCTGCTCTGAAAAGGGAGAAATAGGAAAGGTGTCGGCAAAGTTGAGGAACTCCAAGGGGGATTTAAAAGTTGAGGAGACCACCAACAAGAACCCGCTCGTGGTCGTCAGGGACGTTATGAATTACGTAACTGACGACGACGTGGTGATGGCGATACAGTCCCAGAATGGACATCTCTTGGAGGGAGCCGACATCCGCGAGGGTGACATTCGGGTCACATACAGGCAAAGGGCCAGGAACCCGTTGACTAGCCATGTGGTGATGCGAGTCAAACCAGTGATTTGGCAGCGGCTCACCTCAGCGGGCCGAATCCACGTGGACCTGCAGAGGGTGGTTGTAAGAGACCAGAGCCCGTTAATCCAATGCACAAAGTGCCTAGGATACGGGCATAGCAGAAAATACTGCAAAGAGCTAGCAGTCCTCTGCAGCCACTGCGGCGAACCGCATACTAGAGCTGAGTGTCCTGGGTTCACCCTCAATGAAGCACCTAAATGCAGAAACTGCTACCAAAATAAGAAAGACGCAACACATAATGCATTTGATAGTGAGTGTCCCACACGGAAAAAGTGGGATGTACTGGCTAGATCGTCAATAGCGTATTGCTAAGGTGGTGACAGGGACAGAATATAACAAGCAGGTCAATGTTACGTACCATGTCGTGCAGGCGAACCTCCAGAAGAAAAAACTGGCTACTGAGGAACTCATACTCGAAGCCGGGCGCAGAAAAACCAAATATGCTCTTGTACAGGAGCCCTATGTCGGGGCGAAGGGGGTAATGAAGACCTATCCCGGGACAAGAGTGATCCAAGCAACCAGAACGGGCGACAAAATCAATAAAGCCGCAATAGTCATCTTCGACAGTGGAGTGGACGCGGTTGTGTGCCCGACGTTGACAACTGAGAACATTGTGGTTGCGAGGTTGACGGTGGAGGACACAACCGCCGTAATAGCGTCCGTCTACTTCGAAGACTACCTCGACATTGAGCCATACCTCGACCAGCTGAGGGATATAGTAAGCAAGGCACAAGGGGCAAAGTTACTGGTGGGAGGGGATGTGAACGCATGGAGTGCATGGTGGGGAAGCGAAAGAGAGGACGAGAGGGGAAGACTTTTGTCGGGAACCCTAGACGAGCTCAACCTCCATGTACTAAACTGTGGAAACGTCCCAACTTTTGATACCATTCGAGGGGGAAAGCGGTACAAGAGCACTGTGGACATCACGGCCTGTTCAGACACCATGCTTCGACACGTGGAAGAATGGAAAGTGGAGACGGACATGACGAGCTCGGACCATAATGCGATAGTACTTAGAATCACAACTAAAAAGGGGATTGGGAATAAAATTAAATATAGTAATACTAGGGTCTATAACACAAAAAAAGCAGACTGGGAACTTTTTCGGGAAGAGTTAACAAAATCATTGATAGAGAATAAATTTGACAAAGCATATATAGATAATATTAACAGTTTAGAAGGCTTAGAAAAATGCATAGAGGAATTAAATACAATTATAACAAAAACTTGCGATAGGACAATACCTAGAATCAAGAAAATAGATAAAACGTACTTACCATGGTGGAACGAAGAACTCGAACAGCTGAAGAATTCCATGTGCACGAAGAAGCGTAGAATCCGTTGCGCGGCTCCATGCCGCCGGGAATGGGTCGTGAGGGAGTACCTGAGGGCGAAGGAGGAGTATGAGTTTCAAGCAAGCAAGGCACAAACTGAAAGTTGGAAAGGTTTTTGCGGGAGGCAGGACAAGGAGAGCGTCTGGGACGGTATATACAGGGTCATCTTAAAGACAAAGAAGAGGCACGAAGATCTGCCAATTGTTCAAAATGGCAAGGCATTAGACTCAGATGAATCCGCTAGGGTCCTAGCGGAAACTTTCTTCCCTGCAGATGACGAAAAGGAAGACAACCCCGAACACACCTTGACAAGAGAAGCAGCGGCACGCTTAGAGAAAGGCTTATCAGAGGATACAATGGATCCACCCTTCACTCTTGCCGAGCTCAGGTACGCATCGGGGAGTTTCAACCCGAAGAAGGCGCCGGGTCCTGACGGGTTCACTGCTGACATCTGCGAAGCTGCCATTAGGAACAATGAACAAGGATTCCTGGCAATTGCCAACAAATGTCTCGAGTTGTCCTGCTTCCCGGAAAAGTGGAAGGAGGCGACGGTCATCGTACTTAGGAAACCTGGAAAGGACAATTATACCCACCCAAAATCCTACCGACCGATAGGACTCCTACCTGTCCTGGGGAAAATAGTAGAGAAAATGCTGGTGCGGAGACTAAGGTGGCACATGCTTCCCCGCATGAACCCAAGGCAGTATGGTTTTGTGCCGCAGCGAAGCACGGAGGACGCTTTGTACGACATGGTGCAGCACATAGACAAAAGTTTGAAGGAGAAGAACCTTGTGGTAGTTGTCTCACTAGATATAGAGGGAGCGTTTGACAGTGCGTGGTGGCCAGCAATAAAAAGTCGTCTGGCGGAGAAACACTGTCCACTTAACCTCCGTAAACTGGTGGGAAGCTACCTCGAAAACCGAAGCGTCGCGGTGAGGTATGCTGGGACCGAGTGTAAAAGGCGGACCACTAAAGGATGCGTACAGGGATCGATTGCAGGGCCCACATTCTGGAACCTCCTCTTGAACCCGCTGTTGGATGAACTAGAGGAGAGAAAAACTTACTGCCAGGCATTTGCAGACGACGTGGTCCTCATATTTTCTGCAAAAACTGCTCTGAATCTGGAGACGGAGGCCAATGCCACCCTGGCACATGTGCAGCGGTGGGGTGTCCGAAACAAACTGAAGTTTGCGCCACACAAAACTAATGCCATGCTGCTAACTAAAAAGTTAAAATTCGACACACCACGGCTGCACATGGGCGGGGTTGATATTGCGCTCGTCGAGGAGATCAGGCTGTTGGGACTGATAATTGACCGGAAGATGACCTTCCGGAGCCACGTCACATACGTCTGCAAAAAAGCCATTAACATCTTCAGACAGCTGTCCGGCGCAGCAAAGGTAACCTGGGGACTAAACCCGGAAGTGGTAAGGGTTATCTATACTGCAGTTGTGGAGCCGGTTATCCTGTACGCAGCTAGTGTATGGGCCAGAGCGGCAGATAAAATCTATATCCAAAACCAGCTCAACTCGGTTCTGAGGGGCTTCGCCCAGAAGATAAGCAAATCGTACAGGACGGTGTCACTAAATTCGGCCCTAATCTTGACGGGATTGCTGCCACTTGACCTGGGAGTCAAGGAAGTAGCATCCCTGTACGAGGTGAAGAGAGGGAAGCCTCAGCCAATTCTGAGGGACCGATCAGTCGAGCAAAAAGCGAGCTTTCTGGCGAGGCCTCATCCGGCCGATGAAGAAGACCTAGCCTTTAAATGCTTGGAGAGCGACGCGGAGGTACAGCTGCGCATGACGGAGGGTGCAGTGCAAATCTTTACAGACGGAAGCAAAATTGACGGTAAAGTTGGGGCTGCCCTATCCTGGTGGAATGGGACAGTCGAAACCAAAACCAAGAAATTTAAGCTCGAGGACTACTGTACCGTCTTTCAAGCGGAGTTGTATGCGATACACCAAGCTGTGGAGATGATCGCGCATAGCCCGGAAGAAGACTTTACCATATTAAGTGACTCCAGGTCAACCCTGGAGCTATTGAGGAACGGTGACACCTGCAACCCACTCGTTCTTGGAATAAAAAAAAGTCTAAAACATCTTAAGAGCTCTGGAAAAACCATCCAACTATACTGGGTTAAAGCACACGTTGGAATACAGGGAAATGAAAGAGCAGACGAACTGGCGAAAACAGCGGCACTAAAAATAAAAAGAAGACCCGATTTTGACAAATGTCCGATCTCTTTTGTCAAGCGAACCATTAGAAGTGGTTCGATTGACAAATGGGAAAGTAGATACCAGAATGAAAGCCAAGCTAGTGTCACTAAAATATTTTTCCCCTCAGCCACAGATGCCTATAGACTAAGCAGGAACATTGACCTCACATACTTGCACACGCAGCTATTCACAGGGCATGGGGGTTTCTCCCAATATCTTCACCGATTTAAAAAAAAGGACTCACCTTCGTGTACTTGTGACCCGGGCACAGAAGAATCAGTACTGCACCTGATAGCTGAGTGTCCGGCGTTTGGGCTTGCACGATTTAAAGTAGAAAATGAGATAGATTTAAAAATATGCAAACAAAATATTTTTGAAATTGTGAAACATAAAAACACCAGGAATAAATTCCTAGATTTTTGTTTGACTATAGTAAGAATAGCCATAGATAGAAATAAAACGTAGAAAATGAAATTAACACTGTAAATATAATAAGTATATTCTACTAAGTGTTAAATGATAAGTTATGTATGATAATAGAAAATATGGGAAAAAGAAAAAACAGAAAAAAAAAAAAAAAAAATTATAACAATAAGATTTAATTATTAAATATAAAAATAAGAGATATAAGTCATAAGCACCGAACATAAGTAAAATAAGAAAATTATAAATATTGTCGTCAAAGTCCCAACCCACCCAACAACGATAGGGAACAAATGTAAAGCTCCAAAAATAAATAATTAAGGAAAATAAGCCTCCGACCGCAATATCGGAGAAGAACCGTGTAAGGCAGGAGTGTGGTTTTAGCCGGTAAGAGTCCGGCACTGCCCACACTGTCTCACATGTGAGGCAGTCTGGGCGTCCATGAGGATTTCCCACTCCTGCCAAAAAAAAAAAAAAAAACATCAATATAATGCTTTTTTTAAAATGTATTGCACACAATTTGATAAAACTTTCCTTCCAAAGACATTCTCGGTTAATGGTAACGCTTCCTTCAGTGATTGGGCCACTGTTGGTATACATAAAAGTAGAAAACGTCTTTATGAGTTGTATGATGAACGGACTTGTATAAACACTGCTGAATTTAATTTATATGTTAGAAATTATTCGAAATTATTTAAAAAAGTTTGTTGCATAGCCAAGTCACGTTACTTGAGTTCAAAGATTAAAAATAGCAGTAATGTAATTAAAATGACATGGAATATCATTAATAGCGAAACGGGAAGATCATGCAACCGAAGTAGTGACTACAGCCTTGCAGTTGCAATTTAATTCAATCGGATTCTCAAGTCGCCGCGACCTTCGAAAATTTCTTTGCGGAGATTTCCGTTTCGACTACTAAATCTCTAAACTCATCGCCCACTGCTGCAGAGTCTTTACTTAAAGAAAACGTTCCAGTTTGTGATTCTGAATTTAATTTCCAAGATGTCACTTGTAGAGATATAATTAAAACCTTTCACACATTAAATGTTAAAAAAACCGCAGATCTATGGGGTAACTCTGTGGATGTTGCTAAGTCCATTATAAATATTGTAGCACCTACTTTAGCTGTTATTTTTAATAATTGTATTGACCGTGGTGAGTTTCCTGATCTTATGAAAAACAGTAAAATAATACCATTGTTTAAATCTGGTAGCACATCAGACCCTACTAATTATATACCTATTTCAGTGCTGCCTACCTTTAGTAAAAATTTAGAAAAACTTATTTTAGATCAAATGCAAAGATTTTTTAATAAACACAAATTACTGCATAACAAACAGTTCGGTTTTACAAGGGGTCGTTCAACTACTGATGCCGGAGTTGAACTTTTAGGACATGTTTACAAGGCATGGGAGGACAAATGCGATGCTTTGGGAATCTTTTGCGATTTGTCCAAGGCATTCGATTGTGTTTTTCATGAAACATTGATCAGGAAACTGCACCACTACGGAATCCGGAATGTCTCTCTGGATCTTCTTACTTCTTACTTAAGTGATAGGATTCAGACAGTTGATGTTAACGGAAAAAGATCACCTGGATCTGTAATAAGAATGGGGGTCCCCCAGGGTTCAATTCTTGGCCCATTTTTGTTTCTTATTTATATTAATGACTTGCCTTACCTCATAAAGGATAATCATGATATAGTGTTGTTTGCAGACGACACTTCACTTTTATTTAAACTCAAACGTCAGCAGCTGGTTACTGACAATGTAAATAGCGCCCTTACTAAAGTAGTTAACTGGTTTAATGTTAATAACTTACTTCTAAACGAGAGAAAAACTAAATGCATTAAGTTTACGATACCTCATGTTAGACAAGTAGAAACTAGTGTTCTTATTAAGGGTGAAGAGTTGAAACCCGAAAACACCACAGTATTCTTAGGCATAACTTTGGATGCCAAGCTTCAATGGGGCCCCCATATAGATAAATTGTCAAAAAAACTAAGCTCTGCAGCATACGCCGTTAGAAAAATACGTAATTTAACTGATTTAGAGACATCCCGTTTAGTATACTTTAGTTATTTTCATAGTGTGATGTCGTACGGTATTCTTTTGTGGGGAAATGCCGCCGATATTCAGACAATTTTTGTTTTACAAAAAAGGGCAATTCGTTCAATTTATAAACTAAGTCCCAGACACTCCCTCAGAGACAAATTTAAAGAGATTAATATAATGACTGTGCCTTCTCAGTATATTTATGAAAATCTTTTGTATGCACATAAAAATATTAATCTGTTTAAAAAATACAGTGATATCCATAACATAAATACTAGGAACAAACACAAATTTGTTGTTCCTACTACCAGACTCAAGAAAATAGGTAGCTCGTTTAAATGTCAAAGTATTCGTTTTTATAATAAACTTCCTGGCCACATTCAAGAACTAAGCCTTAATAAATTCAAATCATTTATAAAGCGGAAATTATGCCAGAATGCCTATTATACTGTCAAATTATTTAATGTTTAAAGTATAACATTGTTTTAATTTTTGAGAATGTGAGGACTATGTGAGTCATTGTTTTTTTTGTTCTTTCAGTTGTTTTAATCACGGTCTGGCTGTTTGAGTACTTAACGCGGCCTACCCAAATGTCCTTTCTTTTGTATTGTTCGTGGAATCGTTGAGCTCCTTAGTTCTGAGTTGAGCTGCACCATGATTGACAAATGCATGCACTGACTGGACAGATCCACTCAAATCAGTGTGGTTCTTTCCTCAAAAGACCATTTCAGACACCAGTCTACAGAGTCCTCATATGATCTGACCATGTTTATTCTCGGATTTTTACACTTTGACATGACGTGAAAATTTACTTTGTAAAGTATTATAATATTTTAATTATTGTGAATGTGAAGGCAGTGTGGATTCGTTGTTTTTTTTTTTATCTCAATCTATTTTTAATTTTTAAAATTAGTTTTAATCATGGTCTGGCAGTTTGAGCAATTTATGCGGCCTACCCAAATGTCCTTTCTTTGGTAATGTTCGTCGAATCGTTGAGCTCCATATGTGTTGTGTTGAGCTGCATGATTACTGACAAATGCGTGCACTGACTGGACAGGTCCACTCATTCTGTTTGGTTCTTTCCTCAAAAGACCATTTCAGACATCAATCCACATGGTCTTCACATGACCTGACCAAGATTATGTCTGGACTTTAAAAGAGACTGTGACCTCTGAGTTTGTTTTGGCGTTTCTTCTCAGAGTAGTCAGATAGGAAACGCCGATCTCATCTACTTTTAAAATAGTATTGACGTGTAAAAGTGTTTGTAAAAACCTACTTACAGAAATAAAATCATTTATCATTTATCACTTAGCAAAAATTAAAAATTGTCTTACAAAATTATGTGCAACGCTCTAATTACAATGCAAAAAATATAAATTTACTGCATGGTAATTTTACAACAGCAGAACAAGAAAACTCATTAAATATATATATAAATATATACATTATTTACGGCTGGAAATGTTTCCAGAGGCGTATAATTTGTTGAAGTCTGGACAAAAACTACCACGCAAAAGTAGATTGCATCCTCTTACACCGTTCATTGACAATCACAACCTCATTCGCGTGGGCGGGAGGCTCGATTACTCCCCCTACGATTTTAATGTGAAACATCCTATTGTTTCATGCAGTTAGCACATACTTACGAAAGTTATATATCAAAAGCAACATTTAATGTTTGTACATGCTGGTCCACAGTTGTTATTGTCACATACGATAAAGTTATTGGCCTCTAGATGGCAGAAACTTGTCTAGGTTTGTCGTGAATAAATGTCTTAAATGTTCCAGACTTATGGCTGAGAACGTACAGCCTGTAACGGGTCAACTACCTAGCTCAAGAACGAATCTTGAGTTTCTTTTTTAAAGGGTTATGTTGACTATGCTGGGCCAGTCTTGGTGGGCAATCGTAAAGGCCGAGTATGCAAACTTACAAAATCCTATATGTGCATCTTTGTTTGCTCGGTAGTGAAGGCCGTACATTTGGAGCTCGTCACTGACCTCACCAGTGAGGCCAACATGGCCGCTCTAAATCGTTTCGTGGCGCGTCGTGGCAAGCCTCGAAGCATCACGTCCTTTAACGGGACTAACTTTGTAGGTGTATCAAACGACATGTATAGGTTCTTGCAATCATTAAATGTTGCATCTGAAATGGCGCAGCAAGGTATTGAAATTATTTTCACGCCTGCATACTTGCGCCTGCAGACTTTTACTGACTAAAACCCACCCGTGTTCCTTCAGTTGCCTGTGCCAGGACCACGGTTATCTATTTTCGAATTACTCGCGACCCTGTGGCGTCGGCCCTATCGGACCCCGTCATTTTGTGCTGACATCTCTTTGAGGCGCGCGTGGAACACGACGCGCCGTCGACCCGGGCCTGGTCATTTGGTCCTTACCGGACAGCGAGCTACCCATTGCTCGCTGTTTGCAAGCCCGCGCCTACGGTGGCCGGGAATCTGCAGGTGATTCCCGACGCCCAGGGCGTCTCCTGCGGCGACTAGTGGGGGCGTGAGGGCGCAAGGCTCTCTCACTCACACGCTCCGCCTCCTCCTTCACAAGCCTTAATGCTTCGTAGAAGGAGGTGACGGCTTTCCATTCTCTCTCGATCCGTACCAAGGCCAGGGCCGGATGCGAGAGATCGCCGCCGCCAATCGCCTCCGCGAGGACACTGCGGTGCTCCGCCCAAGCTGGGCAGACCTCCACCGTTTGCTCCACCGTGTCCTCCGGGCGATCCACACAATGGTGATACCCGGGCATTTCCTACCGCGTTATGCGAAACAGGAACATCCCGAAACACCCATGTCCGGTGAGGACCAGTGTCAGGCGGAAGGTGAGGACGCCGTGGCGCCTCTCCGACCACACCTCAAAGAGGGGACTTACCGCCGCTATTGTGGCGTGCCCAATGTTAATATCCTACTCCATTTAAATCGATACTTCCTTAATTTTTAAGTTTGATAGTAATTAATATTTTGATGACGTTAACAACGCCCTACTACTGGTCCAAAATTGGTTCACTGCTAATAATTTTATATTCAATGGGAATACGATTATGTGAGTAAGATTTTATTTGTTAAATGTCAAGGGTGGTGATTGTGAGATAGTATTGAATCAAGGGAAACCAGAATTCGTCGATATAACTGTTTTCCTGGGGATCACGCTCGACTCAAGTCTACAATGGTGTCCTCATTTAACATCTCTTGCAGGAGGTCAATTTACTGATGTTGATACGGCGAGGCTGGTCTATTTTAGTTACTATTATAGTATTTACTTTGGGGATGGGCCGCAGACATCGAGTCCATTTTTATTCTGCATAAAAGAACCATCAGAGCCATATTATAATCCGCAGGCGCGATTCTCTAAGGGAACTGTTTAAGAATGTTAACATCAGGACGGTACCTTGCCAAAATATCTACGAAAACATCATGTTCGCAAGAAAAAAAACATCTTAACAGTAAACGAGGTGAATACATAATTATAGTACTGTTAATCGGGACCTTTTACTTCAACCAGGTTTCAGAATGAGACGAAACTCAAATATTTTGTAAAACACACACCATTCAGGCAGGCACATTATAAGTTAGGGGATTATATCGCTGATAAAAATGCCTGGCTCAATGCTGGTCCTGCTCCACACCACAACTAATTGATAAACATAAGAAATACTGTTGGAGCTGCTAAAGATAGGAAGAATATATTTGCATTGTATAAACTCAACTCTTTTGTATTATATAAATATAGCACAGGTGTGAGTACTTTGTACTATTGAGCTACGAGTACCATTTACCGGGTAATGTCTTATATTGACATGAATGTGCTCTGGCGGCTGATAGTATGGCATGCTCACTCAAATGTGTCGCTAACGGTGGCGCGTGTGTTGGATCATTTAGCTTCCTTCAAAGTGGTTGAGCTGAATGGTGCTGATCCATGCGTCATGTTCGTGAACGGGCGCCGTCAGTTGGGATTGGTCATCGCTGCCAAGGCTTATTATAAAAATTAAAAATTAAATATTCGTCTGGCAGACACTCATTTATCATACATTCAAAACTCATAATTTTGTAAGTCAGAATCATCGTTATTAATACATTTCGTACCCATAATAATTAAAAAGTAGAACCATCTTATCGCAAAAAGGTCACAGTGAGTATCGTCTTTTGGCATACACTTCCTTTTAATGACTACCGAAGTCATTAAAAGGCAGAACTATCATATCTCAGAAAGTTGACAGTTACAATTACATTGCAAACAAAGCATACACCACACCATGCATTCAGCATCCAAGCAAACATGCAGCAGGCATGGCACAGCGGGGCTCCGGCGGTCCCACGTGAGCTTATCGCCGCAGGTGGTTTAAACGCTTACCAAGGTCATCAAGGCCACTTGCTCCTCAGCTCATAGACTGCCTTGCCCCTCCGCGCCTACGCGGGCTGAAATTACTCTCTAGGGGTAGGGCAGACAAGACTACGTGGAGTCGGTTTTGCAGCGATTCGTTTCTGTCACCAACTTTTGTATCACAATATATTGACTTGTTAAGACAATATACAAATCGCTATCTTTCAATAACATATTAACATCACAGCTTATCTCTCCTTAGTATCACTTAGCACAGTGGGCTTTTACACTTTAATAGGTGAAAGCAGCCTCAACGAGATGACTATTGACATGAATTAATTCCTTGTCTAGTATCTTAAGTCCATAATATTGTGTAAATGTGTAACCACTCATTGGGTACTCAAATAAAGCTACTCATTGATAAAACGCAAATTAATACAAATTGTAGAAATCAAATGAATATTCGAACATGTATCAGTACTTCTTTTTGAGGTTGACTGTAAGTAGTTTGGCATACAACGTATTGTGAAATCATTAGTTTGAAAGCATTGGGCTCATTAGGACGATCGGTCTGATGGTCCGAGATCGTAAATTTGAGGCCCAAAGTGTAACGCTTATGCTTGCGGCGTAAGGCCCCATTCACGGCCTGGAGCGATGCGAGTTTCATCAAGCGACACGCTCGCCCGTCACCTGTTTCCGTCTGTCTATCCGCAGGTCGCGTCGCTGTGACTCGTGGCATGCTTCGCATCAGGGTATTAGGAACAGGGTATAAAGTTCACTTATCCTACATGGAAAAGGGAGGATCCTCCGACTAGACGGGTGTTGTGTCTGGTGGGTTGCAGCCTGATGTTGTCACCCTTATAGGACGCCTTTGTTACATGTATACAGAAGTTAACATCTACGCTTAGAAGTCAAGTTAAATTTTTAATTTTCTTTCATCTAAGTTAACTAATTTATATAATATTCTAGCGGCTTTGGGTGCTGGAAAAGCTAATACATTCTCAAAAATTTAAGCAAATGCTATTACATTCTCCTAATTGACAATCAAATCAAAAGTGTCTAATCAAATAAGTATCTTTCCACGCCGTTCCGGACATACTCCACGATAATATAAAAAAACGTCTTCGACCACATTGCATTCTGTGCAGTTTGGATATGTAACTTTGCCCATCAATGCAGCAAAAAACTATTCAACGGGACGTGTCCAGAACGAAGTTTCAAACTCGTCACGAAATCTTGTCTACTCATATCGGCGTTATCGAACCAAGGATAATTCTGCATGGTTCTCTACACCGTCCGATACCAAATACATTATGTCAATGATTTCTCGTCATTTATAAAATTTCGATCTAACTGCACTTAAAATATTGTCCAGTAAGGTTTATACGGAGGATTTTAGAAGGGAGGATCTTCCGACCAGACGGGTGTTGTGTCTGTTGGGCTGTTCCCCGAAAATTGACGTCGGGACATTTTGTATATGTTAGTTGCGCGGTAAATACTGCTTGCGCGATGAAGGATTTTGCGTGGCGTCAGTGTGATGCGTCGTTCGCATGTGCGATGTAGATGCTGCCACTAAACCACTTCTTTCATTTGTTTTCTCCGAAGTCGCTGTTCCAAGACGCGAGTCGCTAGAGCGTGTAGCTCGTGGCCACGGGGTTATGCCTTTCGGCGTAAGGGTACGAAAGTAGGTCTATGTTTTATTTGTGCGTGGTTAAGGGCAGTTATTGGGTGATATCGATATTGATTGACCTTGAGTAGGAGATTTTTGGAAAAAGAAATAGGATGAAATGTGGATCTGTGCATAGAAAAAATGTCGTTATTTAAGAGAAAGGTGATAAAACAAATCACTTGGCTTATGTGGCTTCTTAAGTAAGACTGAAAAATTGAGTCTGTTTCGTATTCCTGAAAAAATACAATGCTTAAGAGTAGCACAAAAAATTGCTTTGTACGTATCTATTTTCTATGCTTTAATGTGAAGCGAAAAGAAAACCGTGTGCCGTGTGGTGCCGGCCTAGAATTGCCCTACCCCAACTCTTCCCGTGGGCGTCGTAAGTGGCGACTAAGAGACATACACCGGGGGGCGGGCAGCAGCGCCCCCCCCTGCAGAGCAATTCCATAACCAAACTGCGATCCCCAACCCGCATGCCCAGCGTGGGGATTATAGGCATTACCCCACAATGAATATTGAAGCCAAAAAATGGTCACCAGTTCCCGGCCGCCTCGCTATTCCTGGCCGTGGTAGCGGCCATGGTAACGGCGGGGCAGGGGGTGCTAGGAATCCCCGGGCTACGGTAGGCTACCATTCATTACACAAGAAATTGACCCTAGCAACGTATAACGGACGAACTCTGAGGCTCGACCATCATCTAGCGCAGTTAGAAGTGGAGTTAGAGAACATTTAATGGCATGTTCTGGGGTTATGTGAAGTCCGTAGAGAGGGGAAGGACACTGTAACCCTAGACTCGGGTTCTCTACTTTCGCGAGGGCGATAAAAAATCCCAGGGTGGCGTAGGTTTTCTCGTTTATAAGGCTCTCACTAACAACGTTCAAGAAACCTCCAGTGTGTCGAACAGGGTAGCGTACCTGATCCTTCGGCTGTCCAAACAGTATAGCATGAAGGTAATTCAGGTCTGCGCACTGACCTCGGCACACTCGGATGATGAAGTGGAGGATATGTATGAAGACATATCCAAAGCCTTACACAACACCACTTAGGTTCACTTCAACGTTGTTATGGGGGATTTTAACGGAAAGGTAGGAACCCGGACTAGCAACGAATCCCGAATAGGCCCGCATGGTTATGGAGTTAGGAATCACAGGGGGCAAACGCTTGTCAACTTCCTTGAGAAGGAGGGGCTGTTCTTAATGAACTCCTTCTTTAAGAAACGGCCCAAAGGAAGTGGACGTGACGAAGTCCCGACACTGTGACTAAAAATGAGATCGACTTCATCATGACGGATAGGAAGCACATATTCAGAGATGTCTCAGTCAACAGGTTCAATACCGGATCTGATCACCGACTGCTCCGAGGCTCTCTGAATTTCAACTTAAACCTGGAAAGAAACCGTCTGTTGAAGTCCACGCTCCGACCTAACCCAATCCAGATCATGGCGGGCACCGAGAAGTTCCAGCAGGCTCTCGGGAATAGATTCGTTGCCTTGGATCCCACTGATGACGCCGACGAGGCCCTACACAATTTGGTCGAAACGTTGAGAGACGAGGGCATCAAGTTCTGCCAAAAGCAGCGCACTGGCAGGAAATCCAAAACCTGGAAAGAAACCGTCTGTTGAAGTCCACGCTCCGACCTAACCCAATCCAGATCATGGCGGGCACCGAGAAGTTCCAGCAGGCTCTCGGGAATAGATTCGTTGCCTTGGATCCCACTGATGACGCCGACGAGGCCCTACACAATTTGGTCGAAACGTTGAGAGACGAGGGCATCAAGTTCTGCCAAAAGCAGCGCACTGGCAGGAAATCCAAACTCTCGGATGAGACTCTCAGGCTGTTGGCAAAAAGACGGGAAACCACACAAGCGACTTTGTCAGACAGGTCAGACTTGAACAAGCGAATAGCGAAGATGGTACGGCGCGACCTTCGGAGCTCCAACACACGCCTCATTGAAGAGGCAATAGAGCAGAACCGAGGGTCCAAAGTATTTAGTACTCAGCAGCTTGGCAGGAGCCACCTGACGAAGCTTAAAACGCACGACGGGAGGACTGTATTGTCTTAGCCAGAGATATTCGCCCAGATAGAGGATTTCTATGGCCGATTATACGCTACACATGCCCCTCATTCCCAACGAGACGACCACGATTCCAGAGCCACCTTGGCACGCCACTATACGGACGAACTGCCAGAAATCAGTCAAGAGGAGATCGTGTTAGCTCTGAGACAGCTTAAGAATGGAAAAGCCCCCGGTGAGGACGGCAAACGTCAGAGCTTTTGAAAGCCGGAGGAGCTTCTGTTATACAGGAACTACAGAACATCTTTAACGCTGTCTTTCACAGTGGGAGAACTCCAAAGGCGTGGAGCGAGAGTTTGGTGGTGCTCTTTTTTAAGAAGGGAGATAAAGCCCCCCTTAAAAACTACAGACCCATCTCACTCCTGAGCCACGTCTATAAGCTGTTCTCACAAGTGGTCACGAACCGTCTCGCCAGGAGACTCGATGAGTTCCAGCCACCGGAACAGGCCGGGTTTCGCGGAGGATATGGCACCATAGACCACATTCACACAGTGAGGCAGATTATACAGAAGTCCGAAGAGTATAATCAGCCCCTGTGTCTGGCCTTTGTGGACTATGAGAAGGCCTTTGACTCTGTCGAAACCTGGGCTGTTCTGGAATACTTACAGCGATGCCAAGTAGACTGTCGTTATATAGAGGTACTGAGATGTCTATACGACGACGCCACCATGAGTGTCCAAGTACAGGACCAGCAGTCCAAACCCATCCAACTGCGCAGAGGAGTGAGACAGGGGGATGTTATATCCCCGAAACTGTTCACGAGCGCGTTGGAAGATATGTTTAAGACGCTGGACTGGAAAAGTAAGGGCATTAACATAAACGGCGATTACATCTCACACCTGCGATTCGCTGATGACATAGTTTTAATGGCGGAGTCGTTGGAGGAGCTGAACCAGATGCTGTACGGCCTAGCTTCAGCCTCGCGACGCATCCGTCTCGGCATGAATTTGGATAAAATCAAAGTCATGATGAATGGTCTCATTGATCCGGGACCGGTCGTCGTACATGGCCACCCTCTCGAAATTGTTTCCGAGTACACTTACCTTGGGCAAATTCTGCAGTTAGGTAAAATCAATTTTGAGAGGGAGGCCAAGAGGAGAATTCAGCTAGGCTGGGCAGCGTTTGGGAAACTACGCCGAGTCTTCTCGTCATCGATACCGCAATGCTTGAAAACTAAAGTTTTCAATCAGTGCGTCCTACCCGTCATGACCTACGGAGCTGAGACGTGGACGCTCACGATAGGGCTGGTCCACCAGTTCAAAGTCGCTCAGCGAGCTATGGAAAGAGCTTTGCTTCAACCAGGTTTCAGACTGGCTAAAGTAGACTCATCTTTCATGGGGTACTGTCTAAAATGTTATAATAAAATACCTCCCCACATACTTCAACTGAATGAGACAAAATTCAAATCCTTTGTCAAACGCACACTATTCAGGCAGGCATATTATAGGTTGGAGGATTACATAACTGATAAAAATGCCTGGCTTAATGCCGGTCCTGCTCCACACCACAACTAATTAATTGACATTCGAATCACTGTTGAAGCTGCTGAAGATAGTAAGAATTTATTTGCATTATATAAACTCAATCTCCTTTTTATTATATAGATGCATTGCACAGATGTGAGTACTTTGTACTATAGAGCTACCATTTACCGGGTAATGTCATAGATTGACTTGAATGTGCCTTGGCGGCTGATAGTATGTCATGCTCACTCAAATGTCTCGCTGACGGTGGCGCGTGTGTCCGATCATTTAGCTCCCTTCAAAATGGTTGAGCTGAATGGTGCTGATCCATGCGTCATGTTCGTGAACGGGCGCCGTCAGTTGGGACTGGTCATCTCTTAGCTGCCACGGCTTATTTTAATAATTAATTAGCTGGATTGTTTTTAATTATGTTTTGATGCACTCTGGACGCTTTTAACGTGTACGGTTTTTTGTACATCGTTCTCACTTATAGTGTCAACATTAATCGATGTAACTAAGATATATGTAAAAACATTATTATTTAAAAGAGTGTCCATGGAGTTTCTTGCCCGTTCTTCTCCATAGGTACCTACTACGCTTTGGAATGGGCAACTAGCTTCATATTTCTGACTGACCGACTCCTTGACAATTCAAAAGTGCCTGTAAATGGTTTTATTGAAATAAATGATTTGAGTTTGAGTTTGAGTTTGAGTTTGCTCGGAGTCTCTCTGAAGGATAGGATTCGCAACGAATACATCCGACAGAGAACCAAAGTTATCGACATAGCTCAAAGAATTGGCAAGCTGAAGTGGCGGTGGGCCGGCCATATCTCGCGAAGAACCGACAACCGCGGGGGTAAACGAGTTCTTGAGTGGAGACCGCGACTCGGCAAACGTAGTGTAGGACACCCTCCGGCCAGGTGGGATGACGATCTGCGAAAGACTGCAGGCAGATGCTGGATGCGTCAAGCTGAAGACAGGGCGCTATGGCGCTTATTAGGGGAGGCCTATGTCCAGCAGTGGACTGATATAGGCTGATAATGATGGTGATGATGAAAAGAAAGAAAAATTCTGCAGTTTGTGAAAGTTTCTCGCCTTGAAGTACCTACTCATATTAGGGTCGGCATCCAATGTCATTTAACATTCCCATTCCAGTGACTACCATGCAAGTGACACTCAAAAATTAAACAAGTCCTTCAAAGTGTACAGGAAGGGCCTTAGTTCATTCCCTAAGTACGACTGAGCAATTTATCTTTTCCCGGAGCAATATAACTAAATAGGGGCGAGGAAAAAGTACACGAAAAGTTAAGTGCTCCGGTACAAAACTGACCTTTGTGCTCAGACCGTAGATCAAAGAAACAAGAGATGTACCTATGGACCGGTGCTTAGGAATATTATGAATTAAAATAGTTCATGGGTTTTTCTGGTCTCCACAACCTAGTTTTTTTTTGGAATTATTATATAGCTTTTTTTTCTGGGATAAAACTATTAAGCTATTGTATAAATACAATAATTATAGTATTTGTTACTTAGTTTGATAAACAGAATGCGTAAATGACGAGTTCGTGAAGGGTCTTGTTACACCCTTTTTTTGTGTGGGATATCATCAAATGACATCTCCCGCTCTGGGTGGAGCGGGAGGGCGTGTCAGACTTTTACTGACTAAAACCCACCCGTGTTCCTTCATTTGCCTGTGCCAGGGCCACGGTTACTCTATCGGACCCGTCATTTTGTGCTGACATTGTCGACCCCGGCCTGGTCCCTACCGGACACCAATTGCTCGCCGTCCGCAAGCCCGCGCCTACGGTGCCCGGGAATCTGTTTGCAAATCCCGACGCCCAGGGCGTCTCCTGCGGCAACTAGGGGCGTGAGGGCGCAAGGCTCTCTCCCTCACGCGCTTCGCCTCCTCCTTCGCAAGTATTACTGCTTCGCAGAAGGTGGTGACAGCTTTCCATTCCCTCTCGCTCCGTACCATGGCCTGGACCAGGACCGGACACGAGATACCGCCGCCGCCGATCGCCGCCGCGAGGACACTGCGGTGCTTCGCCCAAGCTGGGCAGAAGCTCCACCGTATTCTCCACCGTATCCTCCGGGCGATCCACACAATGGTGACACCTGGGCGTTTCCTCCCGCCTTATGCGAAACAGGAACCTCCCGAAACAACCATGTCCGGTGAGGACCTGTGTCAGGCGGAAGGTGTGGACGCCATGACGCTTCAACCACTCCTCAAAGAAGGGACTTACCGCCGCTATTGTGGCGGGCCCAGTTTTGTTACACCCTGAATTTCTATTTTTAATTTTCTGGCAAACATAATTATTATCTTCCTTGTTTCCACAATCTGAAAGAGGAAATACGAAATGGCTTCTCATTGTTCGTGTGCCTTTTTTTTAAATAAAACTCCTTGCAATTAAATGTATGTGGGCTCCTAAATGGTTTCATTGTTCCGTTATGGGAGTCCCAGACAATTGCGAAATGTTGTTTTTATTTTAAATAAATATTAAGTTTATTGTACAAAAGAAAAAAAACACATACTTAAAGTTAGTCATACACTAAAATTATTGTACAAGTGGAGGTCAAAAACAACTTGAACAGCGGGCTCCCGAACTAAGTAAAGAGATAATTGTATCTCAGGAGCCAAAATTCCTCATAAAATACCCGTAATAGAGTCAGAATTAGGTATTTCGCTTAAGGAGTTTTTATAAAGAGCAAAAATGGTAGAGAGGACCTATAAAGATAAGTACTTTTTTATGTAGTGAACCTTTCATAAAAAGACTAAAGTGCAGCATAGATTCTACTTATGTAGGTCGTACAAAAATAGTTTGTGATATATAATATATATAAACTTACGCTTTCTTCCCATGGGTGTAGACAGAAACTACAGACCGCCACCTTCTACGATCCTTACATACCTTGGCGAAATAAATAAAGAAGGTGGCTTCGCCATATAAAACGTATAATTTTTGTAAAGTAAAAAATATAACGCAAAAGGTAAAAAAGATTGTCATAGAATCATTTTGAGAAGTTAGAATTCTAGTTCATATAATTATACTTAGGTGCCTAAAAAGTGTCAATATTTTATAACCCCGCAGAAAAAAAGTTAATAGTTTAACGAGGGCCTTATTATTTTAGAACGAAACGGTGGCAGTCAGTCTAAGACCCTCCTTTACGAGTATTTATTTATTTATTAATGGGCCATATCGTCTTTAACGCCATCCAAACATCGTTTTATGGAAAATGTCACAAATAATGATTAATCAAAGCACTTTTTTAACTCATATCGCAACTGTAAACAACGATTCATATCAGTCATCACTCTTTTGTCTGTCAGTTTGATAGATCCGTTTTCAGTTGTCACTTAATTTATTTTATTATAAATACAAAATGGCCAACGAGATACATCGAAAAAATGTTATTTTAATTTCGACATTGTTTAATAATGCCGGGTTTTAAAAATATGACAAGTCTAACAATCTACTCCTGGTAATGTGTTCTCAACATTTGAAAAAAAAAACTCAAAATTATTATTATTTTCGTACAAATTAATGTATGGATCTCGCCATGATTCTTTTACAGTAAAACAATATAATTATTGCAGTTTTAAACATTTTTCACAAGACAAACCAAGTAAAACTTAGTGGAATATTGTTTTTTCCGCACTTAATTTTGGTAGATAAATTTTATTGCATTTTATTGAAATAAACCAATTAATTTTTTTTTTAAACTAAGGGACCAACGCTGATAAAACGGCTTCGGAATGGGTCACGAGCTGTAACGACGTTACAGCCCGTCGGGTGAGCTGAAATTCAGTATTAGTAGTAACAGTAATAATACACTAATATTTATTTATTAATACAATAATGCACAATTCCTAAGAAATATATGCAATTCCTACTTAGGAAATGTGTTAAAAAAAACTTTAATCCACACATTTCCTGTGAAATGTAAGTATTTCTTAGGAATTGAATGCAATGAAATATATAAAAATGTGACATAATATCAAATAATTAGTTAAATAAATAATAAGCAGTTAAATAACTGAACGGGCAGTTACGTGTAGTCAGTTAACAAATCGGAGTTAGTCGGTAAGGAATCTAATTTGGAAGTAGCGTTAGTCACATTTCTAACCTAACCTAACCCGTTTGGTTGGAGTTCCCTAATCAGATGACGCAATAACCCTCCCCTCGCTCCACTTTCCCCGCTGTACTTATAAACATCCCGAATGTAATACATTTCCAATTGCTATTTAGAAAATGTTTATGTTTTACTAGGTAAAGTGAATAATACAAAATATACCATAAACCACATTACACATAACATCACGCCTGTAATCCCAGAAGGGTTAGGCAGAGGTGTACCTATAGTACACTCACATTTCACCAGTTATGGTTAACAGGGGGCGAGCCTGTTGCCATCAACCGGGTACAAATCCAGATTCCGGGCTGCTACTGAGTAATTCTAAATAGAAAAACCCAACCATACCATATTATTTACCATCTATTTAAGGACTTGTACACATTTACTTTTAATTGTATACAATGACCGATCACATACAAAAGACGGAAAACCGTTGAAAAATACATAGAAAACGAGGACTCCTTTCGTTTTATATTCCTCTGAGATTTACAAGGAGAATGCAGGAAAACAGCAGTAAAACGGAGCAGCTTTCTTAGCTTTTCGTAGTTTTATTAGTCGAGTGTAGTTATCACAATGTTGTTCCGGGAAGCTTTCAACTTGTTATTACTTACCTGTAGGTACTTAGTTAACTGTCTCATAAGAAATTACACTTATTTACCTACTAAGTACTAGGAATCTCAAATAGCTTGAAATAAATGCTAAATTCACATAAATATGGTTTTTATTCAACTAACTTGTGGCTGTCTGGTACAGAATTTTTATCTCAAGACGCGACGCGCGCTTTACTTAGCGTATAAACCCTCTGTGAATACAAATACACACACACTCACACATGCACTTCTGACTTCGCCATTGTCTTTGACAAGTAAAGCGCGCATTATTTCGTAAGATAAAAGTACTATTAGATAGGCTTGCTCTTTCTACAATAACATAAATATTACGACGTAATCATCGAACGGATAAGCAGGGAGGTACTTAAGGGGTTAGTTTGTCTATACAGTCTGTTAACGTGTGAGTTATTTTTGTGTGAATATTGTGTGCCTTAACCTGCCGTTGAATCAACCGTTATCAAAGTGTCTAAGGACTAAAGTCTAAGGAAATCCATGGACAGTCAGGGAAATTAATTGTTACGTAAACGGACTATGTACATTTTCCTAGTTATATTTCACCTATTTGTCAAACAATGACGGTTGTGATTTAAATATATCAGCAATTGAAGTTGGTAATCACTAAGTTTAGCGA
This sequence comes from Dasypolia templi, assembly GCA_963555695.1. NCBI lineage: Eukaryota > Metazoa > Arthropoda > Insecta > Lepidoptera > Noctuidae > Dasypolia > Dasypolia templi. Next base: position 3,866,980 of record OY743145.1, read on the forward strand.
ATAATTTCCCTGACTTAACACCAGTGACCGTTTACTGACTCTTGACTGTTGATATTCTGATTGGAACCACCTAGACGCTTTTGTCCTGGTGCATATTCATTGTAAGCTCTATTCCGTTTGGTTGGCTCATGAATATTGTCTCCGGTGGAATCTGAAGCTAGTTTGGAATACCCGAAATTTACACTTCAGATACTGTTTCATACTCAAACTCACACAAATGTAGAACGAAAATGTAATAAATCAATTGTTATCATAATTTGTACTTCACTTTTTTATTTTAAGAATTATTTTAATAAAAAGGCTGGCAGCACCAACGTCAACAGACGTCTCGAAATTAAATTATATAATTTTCTTATATCTTAAGAAGATAAGAGTTTAAATAACTTTCGACGCAATTTTATTGTTTAAAAGTGCTTTATAAAGATCTAACAAACCCAATACTCATTCATTCCAAATATACCAATAAACACCATATAATCATGAATTAAAAACTGCCGAATAGGAGATGACATCTGTCATGTCATCATGACAACTATTTAAATAACTGCGATGACCTCACCGATACTCATTCGATTCTGTACTGGGCGGCTGTAGTGGCATGTCGTGTAGCTCATGTTAAAGAAAAATGCCCCTAATTGAATTGTATATTAATTACACTAATCAAAATGTTAAAAGAAACGCAGGATTTTTTAAAATATTTTTTTATGCTTATTCTACGTCAAGGCTGAACATATCATGTTTTGAACGCATCTCAACTTTCCTTTTTTACGACGTTCCATTTTACATACTGCTACTTTATTCAACTTTGTTTAGGTTTAAAGAATTTTATTTCTCATAAGAACAATAGTTCACTTAAAATGAGATTGGTACATAGTGCTTATAAATAAATAATAACATTATGTTTGTCTCTGGGGTGTTGGTGACGTTATAGGGTACATAAATGGTTTTTAAGTTTTTTTTTAAATATATTTATACTATCACATTTCTTTATATCCTCCGGTAAATCATTGAACAGTTGTGCTCCCTCCACCAATATTGTTTTTTTGCCGTAATTAGTCCGTGCACGTGTGGTCTTTAGTTGAAACTTGTTTGTTTCTGAGTTTCATACATTATTTTACGTTTTATATCATCAGTAAGCATTTTTTTAAGTCGTTGTATAATGTAGATTAATTGAAAATAACATCATAATAAAATTAAATAATCATGCAACATGTGATTGTGTTCGAACGATTGAAACGGATTTTGTTTGACGTTTGACAATAAATGCTTGACAGTCAATTTGTAGTGACAATCATCTAGAGTCTAAGCAATGACATTGGGCAGTTGGTTTCAAGGAATTCACAAAGTAAAAAAGTCGCTTATGACCATAGATTTGTATTATTATGTATGTATTCGTGTTTGAGAATAAACTTCGAGCATTATTTAATTAGTTCCAACACATTTATTTCTTTATATTTGGTAACGGCAAATCCTAAAAAGTTAAATTAATATTTTTGGATTTCGTAACGTTTGAATAGTAAGTATAATATAATATGACATTATTTTCGAAATATTCAGGTAGTTTGTTTGTTTGTTTGGCATCTCGCAGGTCAACCTATGCGGTTGTCGTCTGCTTAAGCGGACTTGCCTGTGGTTGCCCTAACAAATTAAGGCCTCCAGCGAGGACTTAAACTTAAATACTAACTAAAAACTAAGCGACAACGCTAAGGGCACCCCCTGTGGGGTACGAACCTCAACTTAGGGCGTCGCTGGAAGAGGGCAGCAAATGACTAGCTGGATCAGGATTGGTATTATTTAGGGACGAATTTAAAGCTACAGGCTCAGCGGCGCGGGCTGGCTCGAGCAAGGGTCGGGAGGGGCGTCGATTTGGGTGTCGCGGCGGGCCTCGGCGGCGAGGACGGTAGGAAGGCGATCGGGTATTGGGCTTATGTAGCGTGCTAGTGGCCTTACTACTCTCCTGGAGGAGGGTAGTGGCGTCGTCAGGGTCGATTAAAGTATGCCTTGGTCGGCGAATACTGCTAATGCGATAGGGAGTGTAGCGGGCGGCCGCTGTAATCAGGGGGTAAGAATGTTTGATGCCGCAGTCGAAGAAACGCTTTGATAAGCGTTTCATGAACTGTTTTATGGTTGGCATTCTAAGGTCGACGTGAAGATCTATATTCCGGACGTAGTAAGGGGCACCCGTAACCCTTCTGAGGAAACGGTTTTGGAGGGTCTGCATCTTATGGAGATAACGTGGGTGAGCATGCGCAAATACGTCGCAGGCATAGGTCATGATGGGACGGATGACTGCGGTATAAATGCGGAGCTTGCATTTAGGGACAGTTTACTACGGGCTGTCAGTACGAATTGGAGCACGCTAAGGGCGAAGGAGGCGCACGCGCGAACCGCCTTGATATGAGCCTTAAAGGTAAGGTTTTCATCGAGGATCACGCCTAGGTATTTGGCTTGCTTCTCCCAGGGGATCGGCTTACCGTATATAGTGATCGGGCTGGGAAGTGGGAGAGGGAATCGACGACGTCTCGAGAAGAGAACCGCTCCTTAAATGCAAGCTCCGCATTTATACCGCAGTCATCCGTCCCATCATGACCTATGCCTGCGTTGTATTTGCGCACGCTCACCCACGTCATCTCCATAAGATGCAGACCCTCCAAAACCGTTTCCTCAGAAGGGTTACGGGTGCCCCTTACTATGTCCGAAACATAGATCTTCACGTCGACGTTAAAATGCCAACCTTAAAACAGTTCATGAAACGCTTATTAAAGCGTTTCTTCGACTGTGGCATCAAACACTCTAACCCCCTGATTACAGCGGCCGCCCGCTACACTCCCTCTCGCATTAGCAGTATTCGCCGACCAAGGCATACTTTAATCGCCCCCGACGACGCCACTACCCTCCTCCAGGACAGTAGTAAGGCCACCAGCACGCTACATAAGCCCAAAACCCGATCGAAGTCCTACCGTCCTCGCCGCCGAGGCCCGCCGCGACGCCCAAATCCACGCCCCTCCCGACCCTTGCTCGAGCCAGCCCGCGCCGCTGAGCCTGTAGCTTTAAATTCGTCCCTAAATCACTCAAATCCTGATCCAGCTAGTCCCTTGCTGCCCTCTTCCAGCGACGCCCTAAGCCGAGGTGCGTACCCCACAGGGGGTGCCCTTAGCGTTGTCGCTTAGATTTAGTTAGCATTAAGTTTAAGTCCTGGCTGGAGGCCTTAATTTATTAGGGCAACCACAGGCAAGTCCGCTTAAGCAGATGACAACCTCATAGGTTGACCTGCGAGATGCCAAACAAACAAACAAAAGTGCGCAGCTCAGTTGTTCCTGCGACGCCGAAGAGGTCTTACCTAATACCATAAAGTCATAGTGTATCACTCCGTGTAGAATTTTTGCTATTCGTTAAAGCAAGGTCAGGTCAGTTGATTTTATTTTTTAATATTTAGAAAGAAAGAACGAAAAGAACGTTTATTTAGATACGTTGTTTTTTTTATTTAAATACGCGATTGGGTTATTAATATTCTTACATTACTTGAAATAACCAGCCATGTAAAATACTTAAACCTAAGGTGAATTGTCATTTCTGGTGTTACTGATGTCCTTCGGAATAAAGTGTTTCCATTAAATGCTAGTGAGATTATTCCAACTTTCATTTCACTACCTTACATTACCTATAGCTAATTTATAGTTCAGTGCTTACACTACTTTTGCGTGGTAATTTTTGTCCAGACTTCAACAAATTATACGCCTCTGGAAACATTTCCAGCCGTAAATAATGTATAAATATATTTAATGAGTTTCTTGTTCTGCTGTTGTAAAATTACCATGCAGTAAATTTATATTTGTTGCATTGTAATTAGAGCGTTGCCCATAATTTTGTAAGTACATTTTGAATTTTTGCCAAGCTAGAATACTTCACTAATAAATCATGAATGACTGATGAATGAATGGTTACGTCTGAATGATTACTAACTAATGAATGATTGCCACTATCACTACCAATGAAATGAGTCACTACTCCCGGCAGTCTATCCTTCCTGCTGTCGGGCATACTGGGCCACTCATTTTCACTATGCTGTAAAAATGAGGGTCCAGACCACCAGAGAGGTGTCTCCATGATAACGTCGGCCTTAGACCACGGGAAAAAAGATACGCCGTGTTGTCCTTCGACGGTACGTAGCACCAGGTATGACCACAAGTACTGTCCTGTATATCATTAACTCTGTTTCTGACAAAAAGATTTAGTTGATTAGAAGGAGTAGAGAGCCAATGGTTGAGTCGCACCAGAATCTACATTTATGAATGGGCATGGTAAGCGATTCCTGAACCTTAGTACACAGCCTTGCACCCAACAAAGCTCCACAAAGTTCAAGCCTGTGTATCGTTGTTGGTTTGATGGGCGCCTATCCCCACTGCCATTACAAGACCGAATGTACACACAAGCGCCATATGCCCTCTCGGACGCATCGGTAAAGACGTTTACTTTATGCGTAATAGAGTCTTCACGCAAAACCCAACGAGGAATTTTTAGGTGATTTAGTGCTTGGGAGCAAAGTGGACATTTGCTGTTTTTAGAATAAGCTTTATTCGTATGACTATTATTTAAGGCGACAATAGTATTCGTTTCAGAAGAACTATAATTAGACTCCACTGATTCTAACCAGTCCGCTTTCCTGCTTAAAAAATAACAAAATTGTGTTAAATTTGGATCATCTTTAATACTACATTATGGTACTAGTGTGTAATATTGGTGATGCCGAGGACGGTAATTATGAATACACACGTGTATCATACGACGTTTTTCAACACTCTTGTGAATAAAATATCAATAAAACTCATTTTATTATAAAAAAGATCGTGTTCAATAGAACAAATAAATTAATGTTCCTATTGCTTGCTCATTTCATGCAACTTCTTATTTAAATAGATAATTTTAACTCGTACGTGTTTATTAAATAAAACCTTCACTCAAATATAACTTTTGTTTTTTCTGTAATAGAAGAAAACTTTTAATTCCCCATTTTGTACGTGGCAGAATAGGCGCAAACCCTATGAGCGGAAAATAATAAAAACCTCATCCCTTTAGTCTGTGGCCGATCGCAATGCGCGCGCATAGGAAAAGTGATTAATTTTTCCCACCATAGCAAAACATTTTTCACAACTCGTTTTCACTATTGAATTTAATTAAAATGTTATTAATTAAAATCTCTACAAGCACTAGTTACGAAGAAAATGATTGAAGAACAACGCCACTCCACTAATAAATAAAATAAAATAAACTAAAACTCACTAGTGAGTTATAGCAATGAAAAAGTCACAGTTTGATTATGGGTGTCATTCTGTGCCTAATTGCGGTGACCATTGAGCCACTTTATGAGCAAGTGTGTTGAAAAAATATTGTTTCTATGCTCTTCCCAATCACGACTTCTTATTAAATCTAATTTTTGGACCATGAAATAAATTGTAATACCGTCCCAGTATTGAGTGGGATTTTGTAATGAAGTCAGCGCCCTAACATTTTTATTTATGACATCAGCAATGTTTCTGATTGAAACACTTGACTCTTTTTTAATGGGATCGACATTAAATAAAGCCTGAAAATGATTGTTCACAAGAGTTCGGTTGTTATTGTAACGTTCGCACAACAGGTTCCACGATAGGTATAATTATCAGCTATAAAATCAATGTTTTAAATAATTAAGGCCGCATTTCCATGGAGTGAAGCTCGCAGGTAGTGGAACTCATTAATGTCACTTATGCTAGAATTCTCGTGAATCAATTACCCAAAGGTAAATCCCTAAACTAAAGCCAGCATTGGTAGTTCCCATCGAAATGGTGCAAACCTATTTTAATACAGTCCAATAATTATTTTATTACAAAGTCCCGATAGAGCCCAATCAGTGGTCCTTCGATTGCGCAATAGAATCACCAGTTTTGCTGTAATATGTGGTGCGCCGACACAGATCGTCATTCAGAAATATGAGGTAGTTAGTAGGCTTAAAACGTGTTATAGAGTACCAATCATAACTAGCATGTTGTGGATATATGGTCTGAAAATAAAGATTTATTTATCTAAAATATTTAAGCGCGCAGTCCCGTCCCGAAGCCCAAGCGAGATCAGCCTCAGTGTAGCCAGAAGTTAATAAGCATGAACAAAAACAAGATTTACTGCAAGCACTTAAATACTAACACAACTACTGGTATTACGATATTTAGCCAAGTCCACAACATAAACATAACGATGATTCAGGACGTAAACATACACAATCAGTTTCAGTGAACGCTCCTTAGTCCTCGTACTCACAAACCATTTTGTAAACGCAACGATTTTCATCGCGTTTTGGATTTCTGCTGCAGCAGTAAGCAGTAAGCAGTAAGCAGGGTATTAAAGCCTGCTTAGTGCTGAAAGTAGAAAATCCAACAGTGTATGTTTTTGACGGGCCGAGATGCATTCTGTTGGATTCTCAAAGCTCGGCTCAACACACGGAGAGTTGAAAATCCAGTACACGTTTAAGTGTGGAGCTGGGCTTACTGACTTATATAAAGTTCATAAAGCAGATTGAAAGTAGACAGATTTATATATAAGTCATAATTCTGCTGTGATATGTTGCAATGTTTGTCATTTTAAAAGATGCCGTTTTTGCAATGAAGTTTGGAATTAAATCTCTGTGCACTGAATTGAAAAATAGCGGTGTGCAGTATTTACTTTTACTGCTGAATGAAGTAGTTCTTTATCTTATCTTAGTTCAAGTAATGTTCATGTAATGAAATAGTTAATACCACTATTCTGCACATCAATTCTAAAAACTCGTAATTATTTTATTTGAGGAACTATGAATACTGAGTGCTACTTAAATGGAATAATTAATTGACTGATGTTTACCCAAAATTCGAAAAAATATTATTGCCCGGCCAGTAGGTAACTTTGTGAACGCCTGCGTCTAACAACTTTTGAAAGAAATTAAAACCGCTTAAGGAATATTATACATATAAAATTAACTTTAGGTATAACATCAGATACTGATACAGGAATGCAAAATCGTATGTATCTGTTTTGGAATTTAGGGACGGATTTTTGTTTAAAACCGGATTTTAGGGACGGGGATTTGTTTAAATCCGGATTATCCGAATATTATTTACAAAAATAAACAACTCATTCCACATTAGTTTGTTCATATTATGATGTTTCTTATATTTGTCTAAATGATTCAAATAAAAGCCTATGTTCATAAAACCAAATGTTTATTTAATTTTTTTTTTTTTCTTAAAAAAATGAAACTGCCATCATAAAAACCTATGAATAAGACGTTATTGCTCAAACTCAAACTCAAAGCATTTATTTCAAATAAACCAATTACAGGCACTTTTGAATTGTCAAGGTCGGTCGGTCAGAAAAATGAAGCTAGTTGCCCATTCCTAAGCGTAGTAGGTACCTATGGAGAAGAACGGGCAAGAAACTCCACGGACACTCTTTTAAATCAAATTATGTTTACAATAGATTAGTTACATCATTCATGTTGAAATTATGCATGTGAGAACGATGCAGAACGTTAAAAGCGTCCGTTATTTAAATATGAAAACAATTCGAAAATAAAATTTAATTAAAATACACCGTGGCAGCTAAGAGATGACCAGTCTCAGCTGACGGCGCCCGTTCACGAACATGACGCATGGATTAGCACCATTCAACTCAACCATTTTGAAGGGAGCTAAATGATCAAACACACGCGCCACCATCAGCGAAACATTAAAGTGAGCATGACACACTCTCAGCCGCCAGGACACATTCAAGTCAATGAAAGACGTACCCTGTAAATGGTAGCTTTAAAGCATGTACATAGTACTCACATAATATGGCATATAGCAATTATACAGTACAAAAAAATTGAGTTTTTACAATGCAAAGATTCTTGTTTTTAATCTTCAGCAGCTCCTACAGTATTTTCAAATGCTAATCAATTAGTTGATGCGTCCTTGAGGAGCAGCGATTAGCCAAGCATTTTATCAGCAATGTAATCCCCTAACTTATAATATGCTCGGCTGCATAGTGTGCGTTTTATACAAGATTTAAATTTGGTTTCATTCAGTTGATGTATGTGGGGAGGTATTTTATTGTAACATCTTAAACAGTACCCCATTAAAGATGAGTCTACTTTAGCCAGCCTGAAACCTGGTTGAACTAATTGGTCCCTATTTCTAGTGATATAATTGTGTCTTTCACCTCTTTTACCAAAAAAGATGTAGATTTTTCCTTACGTACATGATGTTTTCATAGATATATTGACAAGGTACCGTCATGATGTTAATATATTTGAACAATTCCCTTAGAGAGTCACGCCTGCGGAGGCCATATATGGCTCTCATGGCTCTTTTCTGCAGAATGAAAATGGACTCGATGTACGCAGCCCGTCCCGATAGTAAAATACCGTACGACATAATACTATGAAAGTAACTAAAATAGACTAGTCTCGCGGTATCTACATCAGTATATTGACGGATTTTTCTCACAGCATATGCTGCTGAACTTAGCCGTCCTGCAAGGGATGTTAAATGAGGACCCCATTGAAGCTTTGAATCGAGCGTGATCCCCAGGAAAACAGTTTTATCGACGAATTCTAGTTTCTCTTGATTCAATACTATCTCACAATTAGTACTTTTGACATTTGGTAAAGAAAATCTTATGCACTTAGTTTTTTCCCATTTAATTGCTGTAATTGTCCTTAAAAAAACCGTGTATGGAATCTGGATTCGGTTTACATATCCGGATTGGAGAGTCTCATAAAATATGTCTCATGAATGCTGATATTCGGAATTTTCAGTCGGATTACGGTTTATACGAATTGAGTTCTCTACTGATACTACATCAAATTAAAGAGGATGTAAAAGTACAAAAAGTACTTTCTTCATAAATATCCTTCCACGACCTATAATTATTGCGTACACCTCCAGGAACTAAGTAAATCAATAATTAGAACTAGATCCATGTTTTGGCTCTTTGCACTTACAGTATTGTTAGTTTCAAGGATGAAATAAATACTTTCAGCTGTTATATTATTTTTACTGCCAAAATAATTTTCACCACACTTAGTAAATACAATTACGTTGGTTTGTGTCACGATATTTAACATTTGATACCTAAAGACAGCAAACATCTGTTAAAATTCTATGCCTTCCTACGCGGCGTGGCCGGATATGTGGATGATCTTCGTCCAGCATCATCTTCCTGCTTACTTGGGGTCGGCACAACACGTGTTTTGTCTTGCGATCTCTCCTGTCAGCCGTCACTCTGTTCTTCACTGAAGGAGTGATCTTTCATATAATCATGCCTCACACGATACATCCATATATTCTTTAGTCATCCTCTCCCTCTCCATCTATCAACATTCAAATTCATCTATCAACACCACTCTTTCATCATCATCACTCTTTTAGTAAGATCCATTTATATCATTCAAATCTTTGTCTAGCAATGGAACAATCCATACTATATATATAGGGTGACTGGTAATTAGTGACCGAGACTACACATGATTGTACTCATCATAACATACAGATTTCCCAAAGAAAAGTTTTTTTTTTGTAATTTACCAAGGGCATGACCCCAATCACCCCAGAATAACAGTAATAAAGTAAGTAACAGCTGATGGTGCATTATTCTTGTTAGGTACTCAACATTAGATTAACACCGAAAAATGTTAATTTTCCCAATTGGTTTTCCAAATCTCTCATACATACCTACAAAAAGAAAACTCAAGCCTGGGTTAGGTGGAAGAAGTATGGGAATTTATGTGACTACGAGGTATTTTCGAGTAACAGGAAAAAGTTTAAAAGAATAGCTGACATTTGCTATAGTAAATATATTAATGCAATTGAAGACAGTGTTGCTACCAATACTAAGACATTTTGGACGTATGTTGCTTCCCGTAAAACTGCAAATAAAATTCCATCCACCGTTCATTACAATCAAATTTCATCCAATGATCCTATTACTACTTGCAACTTGTTTGGTACATATTTCCAGTCTGCATATGAGCCCTCAGCATTTGACTATAACTCTTGGGATCCACCACCTCGAAATGCTGACCACGATGTCTTCCTATGCAAACTGCAACTGTCTCTTGATGACATACGTAAAGAATTAAAATGAATCGATTCAACAAAGGGTCCTGGTCCTGATGGGATACCTCTGGTTTTTCTGAAAAACACGTGCGATACATTATGCTATCCTTTACTTATATTATTTAATAAATGTTTATCATGTGGTATTTTCCCTGACGTCTGGTACATGGAAATAGTGAACCAGTTCATAAGAGTGGTTCCAAGCATGACGTAGCGACCTATCGACCTATCTCTATACTATCTGCTTTTTCCAAGCTATTTGAGAGACTGGTACATAATAAATTATATCCTGCTATTCACAGTGTTTTAATAAAAAAACAGCATGGCTTTGTGAAAGACAGATCTTGCATTAGCAATCTCCTCATTTTTACTTCCCAACTGTTTGATAGTCTCGATAATAGACAACAGATTGATGCGGTGTACACAGATTTTCAGAAGGCTTTCGATAAACTTGATCATACACTACTACTTAATAAAATTGCTTATAATGGTATCAGAGGGGACCTTTTACGGTGGTTTATATCTTACATAACTAACAGAACACAAAAGGTGGTTGTTAATGGCTTTGAATCTGGATCTTTTCGGTTCACCTCTGGTGTACCTCAAGGTTCCATTTTAGGCCCTTTATTATTTATTTTATTTATTAATGACATTAAAGACTGTTTTCGAAATTCAAAATTTCTTCTCTACGCGGACGATTTAAAGGTTTATAAGATTATTTCTGATAAAGTCGATTGTTTTAGCTTCCAGCAGGATTTAGACCGTTTCTCTAACTACTGCTATTCCAATAAGCTTCACCTCAGTCTTCCAAAATATTTTTACCAAAAATAAAAATATTACTGATTTCGACTATAGTCTTGCCTATACACCAATTAGTAGAGTGGGTTTTCTCCGTGATCTTGGTGTTCTGCTAGATTCGAAGCTCCATCTAGATGCTCATTGTTGTTAACAAAGCCTACCAAATGTTTGGTTTTGTCATGAGATCTTCCAGGGATTTTCGTCGACCTTCCACCTTTTTGCACTTATACAAATCAATAATTAGGCCACAGTTGGAGTTTGCAGTACCTATTTGGAAGCCTTTTTACGTAAAATTCTGTGAACAATTAGAACTGGTACAACGTAAATACCTTCGTACAATGAATTTTAGATGTTATCGGAATAAAATGTCATACCACTTACTTCTTAAAAAGTATGATCTTTTGACTTTAAAATCAAGACGAAAACTTCTGGAAGTTATGACTCTGTTCAATGTGTGCCGCAATCATTTTGATTGTCCGGACTTAGTTAGGAGTCTGTGTTACCTGGTTCCTCGAACAGTTCATATACGTGAGGTACGCACTCGACGTCTATTTGCTGCTCGCCTCTGTAAATCCAACGCTGGCTCGCGTTCACCACTTCATCGTTTGGTTGAGACATATAACAATGAGTTTAGTTCAATCGATATTCTTTTTCTCAGTAAAAATGCATTTAGGAAACAAATCCAAGCAACCCTAAAGAATCAGCAAGGTATTCTATTCTAAAGTATTGTATTGTATTGAAGTGAAGTGAAGTAATGTTTCATAATGTATGCACACAAATTTTACTTTTTCTTGTTTAGTTTTTGTTTTTTTTAATTTAGTTTAAAATCCAGATATGAGTTCTGTATCGATTACATAGATTATCTGTGTTACTAGCTAGTTGTTTTTTTTTTAATACTTAATTTTAATCTGTGGAGAACGTAGTGGGTAGCATTATTGTTTTAATATTTAGTATTTAAGATATTATGACTATTTTTTATTGTGCTACTGTTTGTTTTTCCTTAAATAAATAATTAAATAAATAAATTATATTGAATGTTCGGGGTGATGTTCTTGGTAAATATTAAAACATTTCTTTGATAAAGTTTTTTGCTTGATGAGTACAATCATGTGTTTAAGTATTGGGGACTAATAACCAGTCACCCTATATACGAGATATATATATAATACATGTATATATTTAAGCTAGTAATATATAAAGAACAAAAACCAGACGATCAATTCCTTTATCAGTTACATAACATTCTGTTCGTATTTCGTACAGCAAATGCTACCTGACCTTGCGATGGATCCCTTAGAAAAACCGGCCAGCCAACATATTGTTCCATGAATAGCTCCGGCTTTCGTGACCATTCCTCCCTGTCAATATTTCAATGATTTATATAATACTAGCTTCTGCCCACGGCATCGCGCGCGTTAATGTCTGCAAGTTTCCCAAGGGAACGTGCTACCTACCAGGACAAAAGGCCTAGCCTATGTTCTTTGGATGGTGTCTATCTCCTTGGAAAATTTAATCGAAATCCATTTTGTGGTTTAGGTATGAAAAGGAAACATATAGACAGATTTACTTTCGTATTTGTAATACGTGGGACACTCAGAAAATTTAGCAAAAAAAAAGGTTCTATGGATATTTTATTTTATTTTATGAAATCTTTTAAAAGTACTCTTCAATAGCCTCTATACAAAGTTTCGTGCGTCTGAACCAGTTTTCGAAACACTGGTTCCAGTCAGCCGTAGACATCTCGTTTACAGCCTGCTCGAACGCTGACAGCGCATCTTCCGGCGATGAAAATTGTATGCCTTTGATCAGTTTTATTTTTATTTTCGGGAATAAAAAGAAGTCACACGGTGCCATGAACTACAGGGCTGTAAGGAGGGTTATCCAGGAGTTTGACCGGCATGCTGTCCAGGAAGTCCCTCGTTTTGAGCGCGGTGTGCGAAGGCGCGTTGTCGTGGTGGAGCAGGAGCCAGCGGAACCCTGTGTTTGGTCGCTTGTTGCGCACAACAGAGAAAACTTCTGTCACGCATTTGCTAGTATGCCATTCAGCGTTGATGCTTCTTTCGTTCCGTAAAGGAATTGACACCAAGAAGCCAGTCACATTGAAAATTCTCGCGATCAAAATCTTCCCCCTGCTTCTAGATCGCTTCACTTTGGTAGGCATTGATTCGTTTTGAAACACCCAAACCGTCGACTGGCGCCTTGTTTCTGGATCTTATTGATCAATTCAAGACTCATCAACTGTACTGATGTCGTAAACACGCCGAGACGAGCATGCTACAAATTTGTTTATCATATCACGGCACAATTCCACCCGGGCCTGCTTCTGAGCATCGGTGAGGTTGTACGGCGCCCAGCGTGAAACTATCCTCCTCACGCGAAGATGCACGTGTAGAATTTCGTGAAGGCTTCCCGATCCAACCAGCAGCATGTGAATCTCTTGATACGTATCTCGCTTATTGTCTTGGATAAAATGTTTCACTGCTATCACGTTTTCTTCGGCGACCACTTCTTTCTTCATCCCCCAAAGTTAGTCGACCGCGCTTTAATTCGTTATACCAACAAAACACGGGTGCTCCATGAATGCCATTTGAAGTCTATCCTTCTATTAATCCGGTTACAGGTGACGTAGATCCGTTTTTTAACGAGACACGATAATTTAAATTAACTCGCAAAAAATTGGGAGGGATTTTTTTAAATTTTACCGTACCTATTTTTACTTCAAAATTGTCATATTTTAAAATAGACTATAACTGGCCAGTCTCTCGTTCATAAAAACTTATTTTTGCAATGCTTTCTGAGTGGCCTGGTATTAGTAGGGATTAAGTACGTAGGTTTTGCCTTCAGCTTATGCCCGCGTGGAGTTTGGAAGTTATTCCACGGAATCGTGCGACCGTGATAAAAAGTAAATATACTATGTGCCAACCCAGGTTATGGCTGACCTGTGTGCCCAATTTCTTTGAAATCCGTTCAGCCGTTAAGGCGTGAATAGGTAACAGACGGTCAGACAGACACTTTCGCATTCATAATAATATTATTCAATGTAAATGACGGATTATGTATAGGAAATATGTTCCACCTTAAATGATGTTAAGGGACCCCTTTAGTATAGATTTCTGGGATACCTTTGAACAACGAGCTCTTCTTTATATGTCGACAAAAAAGTAATTCTTAGTTGTTTTGTAGTGATAAAAAAAATCGAATCTATCCAAGAGTACATTTTGGGCTCGCTTCGCTCGCTCTTGTTCTGTCTGTTCTGTCCTCCATTTTACATTCTCATAGTTGCTTAGGCTTTCCTGCATCAGTCAAAGACACAGTCAAAGCATTTATTTCAAAAAGGCACTTTTGGACGTCAGCATTTACATTAACATAGAATTGATTCTAGGCGCCCCTTCCAAAAGGTACTTTCGTATGGAGAAGAAGGGGCAAGAAACTCCACCGTAACTCTTTTACAACGACAATGTAACTCCTATTTCTGTTTGAAAATATAAAACAAAACCTAACCTAACGGATGTGGGTTGTTAAAATTTCAGTTGAAGTGTCAGATTCTATAGTCGGTTTGTTTATTATTTGAATGATGAAGAGGGTCTAGAGTCTCACGGCTCTAACGACAGATAGTCGAACTGTATCTAGTTTTATTGTTGATATTTTTGTTAATTACAACATGAAACTAATTTGTTCAACTTCTCTTAACTTCACCCGGAAAAAAATATTATTTGTATTTTATTATTATTATAAGTGCCCATGTAGGTCTATGTGTTTTTTTTTATTATTTTATATTTGAAAATGGATGGTGCTGATTTTTAGACCCTAAGAACTAAAATTGCTCTATTATTTTTCTTCTACATAAGTCAACTTTTATTAAGAAATACAACGGAGAACAACATTTTATCCGAAAATAGGTTCGCAAGTGTTCATTAACGAGCGTTAAATCACTTTATGACGGGCCAAACGACTATGCTACGTACCTGGCTGGATATTAAGTGTAATGTACAACATAAAACTACAATCTTGACCTCTCAACAATTAAAAGGCTCCGTGCGTGAGGCAATAAACGTAATAAAATATATTTCTGAAATATTACGTACTACAAACAAACATTAATGTTATGTACCCTAAACAAGATACAAAAAATGTAAGGCCCTACAGAGAAAACTTTGCAACTAAAATATTTTTTTTATGCAAAATTGCATCTCATTTAAACATGATAGATGATAGCATTTGTCTAACTATAACACGTTGTTATTCTGTTCATTTAGAATAAAACTTGAATCTATACAATAATAGGTATGCTAAGAAATTAAAATTTCGAGACACAGAACATCACATTAAATTATCTTATACAACATAACTTACTAAATAAATAAAAGCCTCCAGGCATACAAGGCGTGGCAACTTACATATTATACTCGTAATTATGCAATACTTATTAATTGAATTTGAATTTTACTGAATGACACCAACACACCAATGATAAACTAGGATGGGGCTATCATAACATTGTGCCTGAGATAAAAAAGTTTTCCTCACTGTAGTTTATGTTAAATTCCATAGAAGGGTTGATTATTTGATTATTTTGTGACATCACTATTCACATACAGGTTCACCATCACAACCGAGTCCCAGTACTGGGTAAGCTTCACCTTCAAATTCCCGTCATTTGCGGGTCTCTGATAGTTGACTTTAGTGACAACACATTTTTTTTTTTTTATACCTCGTGGCATACATCGCAAGCAAACTGCACGCAACCATGAATTTAGCACATACAATACTACAATACAATAGTACAAAATGAATGGAGCAATTTTAGGTTTTTAAAATCGACTAATATAACGAAACATTTAGCCTACTGGCCAAACGTGGTTACAAGTTAATGTATTTTTTTAAATATAAAATACAAAAGTATGTAGAAAAAGATATTAATAATTAAAAGAGCTCGGGTAGGCCGCTCCTCTGGCCCGCATTCTGCGACGAGGGAGCTCACGGTCGCGAAGCAGCTCGAGGTTGAAGCAGCACACGTCGGTCGCTCCTCCGGCCCGCAGTCTGTCGAGTGGAAGCTCGCAGCAGCCGCTCCACCAGCCCGCAGCCCGTTGTGTCCCGCCCACGTCGGTTGTTGTTAGACAGTGAGGCAAACCGTGTGGTGTTCAATCGACAGCGGCAGCGTCTTATGCCACGTTTTCAGACTTCTCCAATACGTGTCGAACTCCTCTCCTCTGGAAGACGCAAGTGGGAGGGTCGGAGGTGATTGAATGAGTCAAACAATTTCACGCACACAAGATGTTAATGTTAAATAAATTCACTGAGTTTCAAAACGTTTATATTAAGGACCTTTAGAAATCATTGACTGGTGAGTATCAAGCAAAGGAACACAAAAGAAAGAACCGGTGTCAAAAGATGGAGTCAAAAAGAACGAGTCATAAGACGGAATCAAAAGAACCTGGTGAAAAGTAACGGTTCTCTTTTATAGGCCCTGGCAGACCTTCTAGAAGTGCCTTTTTTTAGTTTTAAATCCAAATACTTCTTAATTGGTTATCGGCCAGGAACAATAAATATAGCTTACAGTGAGAACCTGGCTTAACACTAGTTTTACGATACCTTTACAATAAAATAGACGAGCTCTATACCATAGATAAAGAACTGACAGATGACAATGTTAGATACAAAATGTCACAACATTCAATAAAAAAAAAAATTAGAGATAACATGAAATGAGATAAATGCATGTGGAAAAAAGAAAGGTAGTTAAAGGTTTGCTTTTCAGCAGTACAAAAATTATCAGATAAACAAATGTAAGTAAAATGAGTGTCATACAATTTTCATAAAGACTTTAGTTCTTATTGAATCATAGAAAGAATTGCTGTGCACAACAGCTCCTCAGGTGTTAAATAGATAATAAGATGTGATTTTGGTGTAACACACGAACTATTTCAACACGGGGGTTCAGAATGTAAGTACTGAGTAAATGGTAACAGGTTGCTTGTCCTTGTACCTGCCATTCTGTACATAAACTACAATCAACATATTATCTTCCTTCGCTGGAATTCAGCGGTAAGTTAGAATAGCTCGCAAAGTAAACAAAGTTGTAGAACCTACTAAAAAAATTATAACAATAAAGGTACAAAACAGTATCCAAGTTACCACTGCACTCAATGAAAGTACTCACAGCGTAAGTTAGTCGTGGATTAAATAGTTTTGATACTGTTTATTGTTAGCACTGGTTGTCTGTCGGGGGAGCGAGCGCTTATTAAGTTATTTCAAATTACTTCATTGTGTTGAGACTGTTCAGTGTTCAAAGGAAGTGTGTTATGTTTTATGTATCACAAGTTTTTGGTGGTTCGGGGTAAACAGTTTTTTTAATGATATAAATACTTTAATCGATATCCATGTAAATTATTCAATGTAGAAATGAGACGCCTACAAAGTACTTATCGTGTTTTCTTCTGTGCTCTTAGTAGGGGGACTGCCTCGTTGATCTAGTGGTCGCAAGAGCTAGTGCTGAGTATGAGGTCCGGGGTTCGATTCCGAGGTCGGGCAAAGTGATAATTATTTGATTTTTCTATCTAGAATTTCACAGTAGCAGCCCGGAGTCTGGGTTTGTGCCCGGTTTATGGCAACAGACTCGCCCCCTAATACTTAGGACTTAAGCATAACTGGCGAAATGTAGGTGTAACATAGGTACATCTCAGCCCAACCCTTCTGGGATTAGAGGCGTGTTATGTGTGTTATGTGATTAAGTTAACGTCATTACAACTCTAAATATTTATTTGCATCGAAGAATTTGCATCGTATTTTATGCCGTGAATTGAACTCAATCAATAGAGGAACAAACAAAATGTGAACTCTAAATCGAACTGGACGTCTAATACCTACGACACTACCTAACCCTTTTGGGATTACAGCAGTGATGTTATATTACGTTATGTTCTTAGGTGACCATCTTCAGCATAAATCGAGGATTTGAAGTGACTATCGTGTCAAATGGAGGTCTCGTGTGGCGAATGGATTGACCCAATGATTTAGATATCTCAATATCAACGCAACGTAGAGCTCCTAGTAATTCACCAGAACCGTTGGTTCTTAATAAGAAGGTAATTAAACAATAGCTTCCATGAGATGACGATTCCCATTATTCGTTTATTAAAACTTTAAGTTAAAATTACCATACAAAGGTGGACTAAAATAAAAGCCTTAGGAATTATCTACCAGTCTAAAGTTGGTAATACAGAGAAGAATCATAGTAGGTGCAACATTATAGAAAATGAACTTTGAAAAAAATATAATTAAGTGTAAGGGCGGATTTCACCATTGAAAATGTAAACTGCGTTCAAGAGCTGTCAGTGTCAATATTCCACAACAATGACGAAGTTGTCAATTAAGTAGGAAACTGATTATTATAGCGCACAGAATCAGAACATATTCCATCAAGCAATTTTGCCTTTTTAATGGGTAAGGTTTCTTCAATGGACAAATTGAAGGTTGGAATTAAGAATTCTATACTCTCAAACCCTAACAGTGAAGGAGCTTGTCTTATATTTAATCTAAGTTAAACTAGCGATTTATTGAAAAAGAATTAATCGGACTGATATATACATGTAGTATAAAAGTTAAAAAAAAATACTATGATGACACTGACAGCTTTTGAACGCGGTTTAGATGTGCTGATTGCGTTCAGTTTTATTGGTGAAATTGGCACTTAGGTCTGGTTTCACCAATAAAATTGAAGGCGATCAGTACATAAACTCAACAGCTTTCAGAGTACATTATTTTCCATTCAATATTAACACTGATAGCTCTTGAACGCGTTTTAGACGTGCTGATTGTGTTCAATGACATTGGTGAAATAGGCACATAGTCAACTCACTCTTTGATGCTTCCAACTACCGCTACCAACCAAAATTACCCACTAATTGTCTTAATAATGCGAGCGAGGAAGCCTCATATTGTTATCACAACTACTTGATCCGTTAAAGTTAAACTCTTAAATTGTTTAGTTCTTTCCCTGAACTAAACTTGCAACCGCAAAGGAGAAAGAAGAAGAAGATAGAAAATACGTTTATTTGCAGTAAACACGACAGAGATAAAGAACACAAACACAAATAAAATAACAGTTTGGGGAAAATAGGCGTCTTATCTATGCAAAACGGCTATCGCTTAACATAATGCTACCCGATGCGAGACAGAGCCCCAGAGCTGGTTTTCAGCGACAGCCAGCGTTGATGAGACGACGTCAACCAGTGCAGCATATGTTATGTTTTTAATCTTCTTCTTAGATTCTTAATGTATATTACTAAAACATTTAAAAAAATGTTGACATTCCGGGCGACTTATGCGCTAATAATTTGTGGGCGCTATTTTGACAAGTTTTACGTTTTGACACAGGTACTCATTGTGTAACTTTTAACACGGCAGATTAGGTAAGCAAAGGCAAACGAATAAAGGCTGGCGTACATTGAGGCGAGCCGCATCGCAACGGTTTGCAAAAAGTCCTACTTCATTACTTCAGTATATTTTCTATGAACCAACACGCACTACAGGCATATCGCACTTCCCTTTTTTCTATAAAAATGATATGTGCTGCGGCAGGTTGCTGATGTAATTTTATTTAGATTAAGTACAGTGCTGTTTTTAGTTAGATCATACTAGCGTGTATTTCGAATTTCATAATGGGCAAAAACATCGAACAAAGCGTATGTCATATATTTTGCATCACCAATGGAATTTCGTTTTCGAAGAAAATGTTGCAGAATGCTTACGGTGAATCAATTTTATCAAAAAACACGTACTTATGAGTGGTACAAAGCGTTCAAACGCGGTCGAGATGTGATAGAAGATTTGCTTCGCTCAGGTAGGCCATCAACGTTTTCAACTAAATTTAACATCGCAAAAGTAAAAAATAGTGACTGAAAATCCTCACTCAAGTTTGAGAGAGATAGCCGCTGAACTTTCTGTGTTTCACTAGTCGATCCATACCACTTTGAATAATCACTTGTGCATGAGACATGTTGCTGCTCGGTAAGTCCCAAAAGACCTGAATTTTCTCCAAAAACTCAATCGTTTAAGAGTCACTGACGACATGCTAGAACGAGTCAATTCCAACCCAACATTCATAAAAAAGCATTGTTAGTGGTGACGAGAATACTAATAATAAGGAGGTCAGTAATAATACTAATAATAAGGTGGCGAGCCTGAATAAATGTAGCTCAGATGCTATAAGTAGTTATATAAATTGTACGAAGGAGGTTCCATGTCCCTCACTCACTACAAGCTCATTGTCTGGTGGTGACATTGAAGTGTTGGGCTTAACTCCGGATAATAATTTAAACTAGATTTAATACAACAGAAGGTACTGGGAAGAACATTCTTATAACGAATAACAACGAAGTATCTTCTTGCTCAAAAATATGTAATAATCGGAAAGAAGGTCAGCAGAATGATATTTAAGGTCTTTCTTCCAAATTGTTGTAAATTGAAATGTTTTTTGAGAAAACAAAGTTTGACACTGGTGCCGATTCTCTTGTCAGAAATGCCTCTAGACTAGACTAAAAATCACTAAAATTTGGTTTTTCATTCTGAAATTGACTAAAGTGACACAACTTAATTATATTTTAGTTTGACAGCACTAAGATGGCATTGAGTTATTAGTTTAGTGAAAATGGCAATTTTGCTATTCTGAAGTTTACGTTTTTCACCTAAAAATTTGATTGTTTAGGTAAATCTGAACATCAATGTGACTATTTATAATAGCGATTAAAAAGGTGTGGAATAAAATAAGTCGCGTGAACTAAAATTCACACCAACACCTCGACTTCAGACGTGCAAAAACGGTACTTTATTTTTAAATTTTTTGCTTATATCCCGAAAACGGTGTGTCCTATCAAAAAAATAATGAAAATTTCGACCCCCTTTGACACCCCCAAACCTCCAAAACTCTACATGTAGTTATTTTTATTTTAGATATTTTAGTAAGTTTAGTTTGGTATACAAGAGAATCGGCGCCAATGTGTGTTTTACTGAACATTGGTTAAAAGATTACCAAAATGAACTATGAGAACTATAGTGTAGGCGTAGTTTTACCCGCAAATCTATGCTGCGTGATGGGTCTCTATTTTTTTATTTATTCATCAACGTAATGACATAGTTGGTTTATCAGTTGAACATTGCATCGAACTGCCCTGTGTTGAGCTAGATAATCATGTTGTAGTATGCGTTTACAGACCCCTGCAGCGTTGTAGTCGATTTCCTAAAGATCTACTAAAACGCACATCTCTAGTTACGGTTTACGAGAGTGCCATCCCTAAATATTTCAAATTCCCACCACGTCAGGCGGTGTCGTGGTATGGGTTGCAGCTTCAAAAATCCCCGCTGGACGCCTAACGTCCTCTTTCCTTCGCATCAAGCAGTAAGTTTACATAACCCCGAGATAAACGGGTAAGTGTTCAGTGTGATTGCCTATACTCTTATTTGTGTCCTGTCAGATCGCATTCTCTATGTATTTCTGTCTGCGCGGTCTGGCAGCTATTGTAATTGTTCTCGGCAGCCCTACTATGACTGTCGAGAAAGCTATTTACCGATAGTGGCTTCTACCACATCACCTGCACCTCTCTGTGAATGAGGTGCAGGTGATGTCTCTCGCATTCTTCGCTATGCTTGTCTCGCCGCGCTGCGCCTTGCTGTTCGCTTAAATCGCCTGGCCGCGCGGCGACGGACCTCCGAGAATGCCCGCGGCATGTGCACGGCATAACCTATAATTGCAAGCCGCCACGATGGGTGAGTCTGCCTCCATCCACCTTGCTTTGGGCTTGCGGCTGGGAGACGCACACATCGACGGAGGCTTGCAGTTCTGGCACAACGCTTACGTGGCCATTTCGTCGCAAGGGGTTGGTCGTAGGCGGAGGGAGGACAACACCCTCTTCCAGCCCCTCTAAATGGGTCCAGGGACGGCGGACTCGGGGACGTCCACCGCCCCCCATACATCAGGACCAGAGGTGGTGGCGCGTAGTGTTCTACGCGCTCCCCTCTTAGAAGGTACGGAGGGAGTCAAACACCTCACTCCCCCTCGCAACACGAGGAAGCCCGACGAGGCGGGCCAGCACCAGTCGGGGTTGCCGAAGAATCATATATTCCCGCGACCCCGACGTTGGTGTGAGATGTAACACCGGGGTGGTTTTTATTCAGTAAGAGTCTGACAGACCCCTCCGCCCGCCCCAGGACGGAGGATTTCCATGAGGATTTTCCACACCTTAAAAAAAAGGGGATGGTTGGAATTAAGTAATAATTAATGTCAAACGCTAATAACAACGAACTACGATTACTCATTCATTTTTGCATGAGCTTTATTTGCCAAATCGATATCTTAAACAAGATGAACGGGTGATTTGTAAGCTCTAATTTGAAAGGAAAGCCTTTTGCCCAACCCTGTCAGCATAGTAGAACGTAGTAGTGGAGCATAGCAGAAAAAAAAAAACATTTTGTTCTACTACTCTTCATTTGTATAAAAGTCGAATTTTGCGGCGCTAAGCAGTGATTGTGATTTGCAAAACGTCTAAGTTCCAAAACGATAAACTTCACCATTTCTTCTAATTTCCGTCAGGGATATTAATTTGATTTTTCGGAAGTTCAATTTATACTGAAACAAAGTCTTCACAAGTCATTAAAGCAGATGCTTACTGCCATTCAGTACAGTTTCCTAGGCTCACCAATAGTCGAAACTTTTTTAATTGACCCGCTTCTGAAGTACTTCGTTAGACGTCTTGCTGATTAATACACAAATCCGATGAAAATTGGTTTCTGAGCTGTGACAATTGATTTTCAAAGTTTCTTTGAAGACCATTTCAATGTAAAAAAAAGATGGTATTAATTAATAGCAGCAGGTCATTACAAAATGCGATGTTTTAACATTTCAAAGTTCGAGGGACCTTTTTCTTAGAACAGTCAGCAATTTCGTAACCTGTAACACTTATAATTCTGTAAGTAACCTTAATGAAAGTGTTGTAATTACTCATGTGCAGCACACGTTGCCGCAAAGTATTGTATCTTATGCGCATTTTAAACTCAATTTCATTGCATTTAAGTCCATTTTCAATTAATTAATAAAGGAAAACTGCTCGAACCGAGCATTATGCTGCTGTCTGCGCTGACCGTAAGGCCCGGTTTTCACCAAAGCGGAGAGGAGCGGAGACGAGAGGAGTTGTGCTGCGAAGCTGGCAGGTTATTTCCACCAAAGCGGAGAGGAGATGTGAGCTGTGTGTAATGGAGATGTGAGCAGTGAGAGCTCAAAATGAGTCAAATGCGCGAAGAGAAGGCAGCGGGGAAAGGGACGCGCGAGCGCGGTCGCCGCCGCCGCCGCTGCGCCGCTTCAGCTCAAGGCAAAAAATTGGGATGATGAATTTTTTTATGGAGTTGTCTAACAAGACTGTTTGTTTCCAAATGTCCCAAACTATATAACAAAAAGTGTAAAAGCGTAAAAAATTGCCAAGTTATAAACGTTTTAAGATACTTGATAGACAAGGTCAGCACTATCGTAGAAGTGACGTCACGAATAAGTAACTTCATACTAGCGCGGTACATTGTCAGTACCGCGCGACAGGGACGGCAATAATCCCCTCCAAAAACTTTAACAGCGTGTATCTTCTTCAAATTTACACCGATTTAACTGATTTTTTAGATTATTTCATTTTTACTAAGCCTTCTTTGAAATTACATTATTTTTATGAACATTTTTAATATTAGTCATCATCCCAATTCTATCGAAAGATGAGACATCTCTTCACCTCTCTGCTTGATCCATTTCCACCGAATTTTAGCGGAAAGGAGCTGTGGAAATAACTAAATCTGATTGGTTACTCAAAACACATCTCGTCTCCGCTCCTCTCCACTTTGGCGGACCCCGGACTAAAGTTCGGTGTATTACTAGCGGTAACACAATGTATTAGAAAATAAATAATATTTTAAATATTTTTTGTAGTCCATTTCGGTACCTTAAATTCGCTTAAATAGGAAATTACTTACAATTTTTGTTAAGTTTGCAAAAATATGTAAATTGTATAAAATATAATATACAATGTGAATTTCATGTAGCTTTACTTGTTTGGATATAGTATGGTAAAATTTTGAACCAAACAAGCAATCTAAAAGCAAAAAGAAGTAGAATACCGACAGACATTTTGCCTAAGAAACAGAAAGTAATAACTCCACAGAGTAGGTAGTTAGATTATCGCTTTACGGCATTTCCAAATAGTTGTGATTCGACATAGCGACACGACTTTGCAACTATTGATACATATAAAACCGTACCACGATAATGCACACAAAAGCAAACATATTGCGCTGTGACTTTCCGAGATCTGTAGTAGCAGGCTCCTGCGCCAAATCGCATCATTAGGAGATAGCCTTAGTCGTTCATGTACAACTCACGAGAGCATCGGGGCAGTGTTTCATAAAGTACGTCTGTACGTGAACACTCACTAAGGTTTGATATTACGTGAGATGCACGTGAACTCGAGACATAAAACCGTTTTAATAATTTCATATTAGGTACATGATTTCGCATTTACAAGTATTAAGTAACAATCTTGCCTGTATCTTTATATTAATTTGTCGCCGCTACTTAGGTTTTACGGGGAGGTACTCGGCGAAGAACACCCGCATGATTTTATTGATGTTCGCAATTGTTTGGAAGTCTAGAGCTGAAATGTCGTCGGCTGGCGTGTGCCATACGGTCATACCCCGAAGGGGAATGCAGAGGTGCACATTTAGTACACCCACATTCCGCCAGTTATATTTAAGTCCCATGTAATAGGGAGCGAGCTTATTGCCATCAACCGGGCACAAATTGGGAATCCAATTCACACTACGGGAAAAATACAGATGTGAAAACTAAATTATTCTCTATCGAACCCAGGACCTCAGGCTCGGCACTACTGCCAGTAAACCAGCAATTAATTAACTTAAAAGTGTAAAATTTCACAAAAGTTCCCTACTGCTTTAAAAGCAGTAGAACGACGTGTCCAAGAGTTCGGCCCAACAATACTGGAAAACATTTTAATCCCACCAGTTTTTCTGTATCTCAGTCGGGTATCGGGGGCACGGTAGTGCCCCCGCCAAGTCGAGCGCGAAGCAAACACTGCCATACCATCCATAACTGGAACCATTTCGCCGCATTTTCGGGCCCCTATTTGAGAACCCTCTGGATAAGACCAGAACGCAGAAATTTTCGTCATCCAGTAAGCTATAATCACATACTTAAAATCCAAAATTTCACGTCTGTAGGTCATTTAGGTCCGAAGTTAAGCGAAAGCAAAGTTTCGAATTTATGACACTCACACTCACTCATGATCATTAGAATAGAACTAGTACTTCCCATAAACTCAGACAGCTGAAATTTGGTACAGAGTTAGGGTTTAATGGCCACATAAAGGGAAAACTATAAAAACTAGGATAATCGAAAATCTGGAGTACCTGGTGACCCTAATTAGAAAACACAAGAGCCCAACCAAACTATTAGAGATCGACATACCGCCTTTACAAAAAATATTCAACTTGGTGGGCCGCTTCATTTGATGTCAACAATCGAGGATCTGAAGTATGTGATGATTTAGTCTGTCTGTCTGTTTGTTCCAGCTTATTTTCAAAACGGCTTGACCATTTTTGATGAAATTTGGTTAAGGGATACTTTGAACACAGACTAATTTTATCGAAATACCAGGCAGGCGAAGCCGCGGGCGGGACCTAGTGGATAAATCAATTAAGGCTTTACAATAACAAGTGTCAAATTTCAAAAACATGGCAACTTCCATAGGCCAGGCAGTCGGATCAGCCAGTTAGCCGAGTCACTTTAAAAAAAGCTATATTTTCTTGTCAGTGCGCATTGACAATTTGATATTATGTAATAACGACGCCATTATATCTTAAAAGGTTCATTTGATGGCTTACTTTTAACCTTTTCGTTCTCTTTAGATTGTAAAAGCAAACGATGTGTGGTGATGACATGTAATGTGATGTTTGTGACACGTTTTGTAGCCGGATTCTTACTTTCGGTTATTTTTTTAAGAAAGTTATTATTATTTAAAAAAAAAAACGATCGTAGCAGATGGCACTTTGTAGATTCTGCCTATCCCCATGGTAAAAAGTAGTGTGCCGTGGCCTGTCTAGTTTGGTACTTATAAACATAGTCCGTTAAAAGCTGCTGACAGCTTCTGAAAAACATTACTGAACAAACGAAACACGTTATCTTCAATATCTCAATTCAATAACCCAGATGTCTGTCATATAAGCCACAACCACCTACCCACCACTTATTCACGGCTAGCTACATTGGATTCAAGTTAACAGATTGAAACCTTCAAACATGAAGAAGGAAATAGCGGTTTCAAATCGGAAAGTTAAAATGTCACTCACAATTGATAAATCTATTTACCTTTCTATATCTTTATCTACAATACATATACTTAAATAAAAATCAATCGCCACAAATGTTTGTCCACTCATGACTTCAAAGCGGTTGCATCTATTTGACTAATTCTGTGAGTTGTATTTGTAATTTTGTTAGTTTCCAGCCGACTCGAACATTAGTATGATCGGAGTATGCTGATTGGCATACGCTGAATGAAAGCCGATTTTGTGTTGTAATTTCTTTGGATTGGTTTTGTAATACTGCCTAATCGAACGTGCCGACCCGAGTGTGCCCAAGTGTGTAGCAACCCTAACATTTTGTACCTGATCCATTCGCCTTTACATTACGATATGAGGAAGCGGACGTCGGCGGTAGTACGTCGGTTTCTAAAATATTCAAGTAACATACAAGTAAGCGACCCAGCGTCGTGCATGTTTCTCAAATTGTTACAATTGCATTACAAAGAGTTCAAGATTAGCATCACATTTAACGATATACTCTATTTTTATAAAAAGATATTCTCCGGCAACTGTAATTAGATTATAAAAAATGGTTAAGATGCCTCAGCGGTTGTCCCATATAATTTTCATTATTTTTCTTCGCTAGTTTTTCATTTAGCTTCAATAATACGTATTTTCCCGTTTGGTGTATGTTCATTAATGATGTTATAATAACTTTCTGCCTCTACTATTATATCAAGTTGGGGTATACGAATTTGTTTGGGGTATGTAATACAACCAAAAAGTGAAAAATACAAAAAAAAAACGACTTTCAAAACAAAATATAAAATTCCTTAAACGGAAGTCGGTGGCAAAATACAAAAATACTAAACCAAAGGCACTGACTTCCAAAATATATTGTTTTTCAGTTTGAAGTGTTTTATTTTTGAAAGTCGGTTGTTTTTTATTATATGCGTTATAGTTATGATGAAGATCCGTGACGTAAATAATAATGATAATCTTCGCAGTTATGAGCGGGTGTCATTTTACAACTTAAAGAGCATAAAAAAAGTATCCATTACATTTAAACTTCCCCGTCAAACAGCCATAATCACAACGAAAAACGGCCAATTAAAGTAAAAAAGAACTTATCCACGGGTGAACAATGTCTTTTGTTCAAGATATATCCATGAAACCCCCCCGTTACTTGGTTACGTTGGTTATTAATAAAACTCAAAATGTATTCCTTTTCTTTGGTCTTTTTGTTCGTCGTTTTGTGAAGAAGGAGCGAAGTGGTATGAATAATTTAATTGAATAAATCATCTGTCCGCTATTTGTAGGCTTAAATCATAAAAATGTATTTACTTTTTTTTTATTAAGTTACTAGCGAAATTGAGCCTACGCCTTTGTTGCTGTTAAAAAATGGGCGTTTAAAAGCCCTGTTCCTTTATAAGGCCTGAATATTTTTGGGGCCCTGCTAAACATCAGATTAGGGGCAGTATTACTTGTCCCCTGTAACCAGTAGGGAAGTGCAGAAGGTCTACCTTTTTAGTCTTATTGCTTGCATTAAGTGACGATTGTAGTCGGTACTATAGGAGAGGTACTATCTTTCAGATAGAATAATTAATTTTATGGAATTTGTTTAACGTTAACACAATCATCTTTTATATTGTGACTGTGACTTGGTTTGTCAGACAAATCTGAGGCCCACACTTTTCTTTAGCGTTTGTCTCACAATTTTAGGTCATTATTCCTTAATTTCAAGAAGTGTTTATATAGCCGAACCATGTAGGTCATAATCTGTACAGTACTTCTATCACCAGTGCGTCTTTTTTACATTGTATTAATCACAATATCGCCTTTTGCCAGCAGTCATTGGGAGAGTAGATAATCTCCATTCATTGGCAGCTGAAGTAAATATTTGATGTTTGGTGTAATTTCTAATTACAATACAATTTTCCGCTACCACAATAACATTTTCTGCTACAACAATAATATTTTCTGCTACCACAATAACATTTTCTGCTACCACAATAACATTTTCTGCTACCACAATAACATTTTCTGCTACCACAATAACATTTTCTGCTACCACAATAACATTTTCTGCTACCACAATAATATTTTCTGCTACCACAATAATATTCCAACATCACATCTCATTCATTCTGAACTGATTAAACGTTAAACCTCATCATCTGCCTAGCCTTTCCCCAACTATGATGGGGTCAGCTTCCAGTCTATCCGGATGCAGCCGAATACCAGTACTTTAAATGGAGCGACTGCCTATCTTACCTCCACAACCCAGTTACTAGGTAATACGATACCCCTTGGTAAGACTGGTGGTCAGACTTTCGGTCTTCTGACGACCCGTTACGACCGTCAATGATCCACGAATTTTAGCCGTTACCAACGGCTTAACGTGCTTTCCGAGGCACGGAGGGTTCTAGGTATGTATAAATGGTCACCCATCCACAGACCAACCGCGGTAAGCGTAGTTTAGGCTCAAGGCCCATCTTAAATATAATGAAAGAAATCGACAAAGTTCACTTAAGTTTTCAAATTAGATTATCAAGTGATACCTCTTTGCCAAATCACGAAAAACCTTCTATATGTCTGTTAAAATCAAATATAGAAATTCGAAACTTCTGAAGAAAAGCAGTGTAGGTAAAAAAGCAGGGTAGATATTCTCCAGTACAATCCCGGCTCGTTCCCGGCGGACTCGAATACATTTAGTATTCGTGGAACGTTCCCTAATGATATTATATTAGTATTCATTCCTCACATTGTACAAGTATTTTAAAAGGAAAACCACGGAGAAAATGAATTTTCATGGATATGTAATGTCTTGGAAAAATATAAATGTAGAACTTTATTATTCTACGACATAAAAGGCCTTTGTGTGCGTGTATGACCAGGTTTATGAACGTAAACGAGGCAAAAGGAGTACGAAAGGATCGTAGCAGGTGGCGTTCTGTTGTTTCTGCCTACCCACATGGCGTGAAATTATGTATGTATGTACATATGTAAAAGGCCCTTTGCTAGGGCGCATTGGTTTGGTCCTACGAGCATAAAGGATACATCTACGGACTCTTTTAAATGTTTCAACATAATTATGGCAAAAGTTTGTGGTCATTATTTTTTTATTGTAAGGTATACATAATGTCTCTTCAGACCTACATATTAACAAGGGCACCAGAGCGGTTAAAAGAATTTTAAAAAAATCCGCCGTGCAGACTAAGTTAATGTTCTCAACACGGCGAAGGAAAACATCGTGAGGAAACCGGCTGTCCAAAAACCAAAAGCTTGAAGACATGTGATTTCTACCATCCCACGCTGGGCCTTAATGGTAGATGTCCGGATGTGTGATGATGTGTAGAGGTCCCGTGTGCGAGCAGTGGTAACATTTTAGGCTGATTATGATTACTCATGAAGTATTGATTCTAAGTTAATTAATATTTATTAATAAGCAATTATTTTCTTTCATCTTCTTTGCAGATAAAAGGCGAAAAATAGTATAATATTGTGATAAATCATGTATAAATTATTGGCCCATTTACCTCAACCGACCAAAGATCCCTTTTTAATATGAATACGAGTGAGTGGCTCACATCAAAGGAAGCTTAATATTATTAGTTTCAATTTCATTGCGGTTGCATGGGCGTAAGTTAATTTAACTTGGTCAATGCATGTTCGTTTATCGGTGACTTGTGCTGGTATGTGGGTTAAAGGGGTGACTGGTTCTGGATCAATAACGGACAGAAACTAAGATTTTATTTATGCGTCTTTTCTTACTAAACATCATAATGATTTTTCAATGGTTTTTTGCTGAAAATAGAAACATACTGGAGTCTAGATCGATATTCTATACAGTTGATCACAAATTGATTGCCTCGTTGGTCTAGTGGGTGCAATCGCTACTGCTGAGCATGAGGTCCTGGGTTCGATTCCCAGGTCGGGCAACGTGTTATTGGGTTTTTCTATCTGGAATTTCTCACTAGCAGCCCGGAGTCTGGATTTGTGCCCGGTTGATGGCAATAGGCTCGCCCCCTATTACATGGGACTTAAACATAACTGGCGAAATGTGGGTGTACTATAGGTACACCTCTGCTCTACCCTTCAGGGAAACAAGGCGTGATGTTATGTTATGTTGATCATAAACTGCACGAACAATAGAAAATCACTATAATTTTCACACCCACCAGAGCTCATTATTTTTTCCAATTTAGATGGTGTTCTGTTTTGATGTAATCACAAACATAATATCATTTTATGGGACCATTCCCAAAAAATTGCAATGCATTCACGAAACGACAGTCCTGAAGGATCTATAATAAATTGCACATCAACCCAAAAGGCAAAGAAGACAAGGTAAAGACGAAAGTAATAATTAAAGAAAATTTGCAATTCTCTTAAACCTAATCATACTGAGACTATTTTGCTGCGGAACTGAGGACCAGATAACACTTGCGATACACGTTTTGATTTTGTGATTTAACTAAAGTAACATGGTGCAGGTTTTATGTCGAGTGCCAGCTATAGAAATCTGTTATTAATATTAGACCTACAATAGTAAATTTTTATATAACTAACTATGACAAGGTTTTAAATTAATGGCAAACTACAGATATAAATATACAAAACCGTAAGTATTTAATACTTAAATTTTTTATTGCATGTATAATCGAGCCTCTCGAAACATTCCACACACGGCCAAGTTTGCTATAATTCAATAGGCTAAGTATATGTCTTTATGTCTTGTCTTTGTCTCTGTCTATGTCCTTATGTCTTTAATATGTCAGTGCCAATGGTGCAAACGTACCTACCAATAGTCATAGGATCGACTGTTAAATCGAACCGTGGCTTTCCCAAATTGCGGTGCGGTTGTGGGACAAATGTGGCAAAATTCATTTTTTAATAATGCTGTAGTAAAAGTAAATGCTTTAAGTACACACAAAGGTGGGTACTTAAAGCAGGGGCGTGCATTGCTTTTCAGAATGAGCAGGCAGGCACTAGGCCGACTGTTCTAGTCTGGGCAGTGAGACGCGGTCACTAATCAGAAACATTACAAAAGTATCAATTGAATGTTTAAATTCTTTTCTTACCCAATATGTGCCTTCTATCAACTAAAAAAGCAAAACAACTTCATCGGTCACACCAAAAGCAACAATTTTACCCTCACAGGTATCTCAAAAAATGAATGATGAGCTAATGACACAAGAGCGGCGTAATGTGTCACACATGCAATTTGATGGATACCTATCTGTAGTGGCTGAAAAAAACGTTTCATTTGTTCTTTGTTTTGTCTCGTCTCGCTCACTTTACACGTTTTCGTTACTACGTACTGTAGCGAATTAATAATGAAAATGAGCTTCGCCACATGATACGTATAATTTTTGTAATAAAGTAAAAAAAAACACCAAAAATAATAAAGAAAAAGGTGAAAAAGATAACCAAAATATTACAGGAAAAAAAAGGTCTGAAATATTGCAGCATTGAACTATTTGACGAAATACGTCCCAGTCTTTAAAAGAAAATATGTAATTTACAGCTGAGATATTATTATACAACACCACATAGGCTTAGGAGGACAGAGGTTATTGAAATAAGAAGGAATTTTGTCGCATTGTATCAAGAAAAATATGCACTTCCATTATTGTTGTACACAGACAAAAACAAAATATGTATTTTTGACAAAATCGAATTCTAAAATATCGAAAAAAATAATGACATCCAATCTGCCCCAACAGGTTGCAATAAAAATATATATAAGGTTTGAATGTAGCAGTTAATGCTACAGTAAGCTCTTGAGGTAAGTATAATGTTATTGATTAAGTTCTAAATAAGTCTAGGGGTGTATTTCACCATTGAAACTGTAAACTGCGTTCATGAGCTGTCAGTGCCAATATTCAACAAAAATTATGACACTAACAGCTCTTGAATGCGGTTTATATGTGCTGGTTGCGTTCAGTTTCAATGGTGAAATTGGCACTTAGTCATCTCACTCTTTACCGCTACTAACTACTGAAACCAACCTAAATTACCGACTAATCGTCTTAATAATGCGAGCGAGGAAGCCTCAAATTGTTATCACAACTACTTGATTCGTTAAAGTTAAACTTTCAAGTTGTTTAGTGCTAACTAACAAGTACTTGCTACTGAACCCGAGGATTTCCCTGAACTAAACTTGCAATCGCAAAGGAAAAAGAAGAAGAAGTTGTAACGTAACGTTTATTTAAATATCTATGCAAAACGGCCACATCTCAGCATTATGCTACGACCCTATAAGAGTCAGGCCAAGGCTGATTTTCAGCGACCGCCGGCGTTGACGTGATGATGTCGACCAGTGCAGCACACGAATAGATTAAAAAAATACACTATACCTAAGTTCTTAATGTTTATTTCCAAAAATAACATTTATGAAATGGTAACATTCCGGGCGACTTATGCGCCTTTAATAATCTGTGTCTGTGTCAGCTGTCATGAACTCTATTTTGACAGGTTTGACGTTTAGACATATGGCGGATTAGGTAAGCCAAGGCAAATGTTCTACTTCGGTTTGTGCGGTACTCTAAAAAACAAAAACGCCTACTTTGAAATGAATTCTGGTCAGTGGACTCGAAAATAAAATGGAATGACCTTGAAACCTTCTCTGATATGACTGACTCAATTTCAAATTTCATAATGGACAAAGCATCGTACAAAGCGTATGTAAGACATACACTTTGTTCAAAAGCGGTCGAGATGTGGTGGAAGATTTGCCTCGCTCCGGTAGGCCATCAACGTCTTCAACTGATGTTAACATCGCAAAAGTGAAAAATTGTGACTGAAAATACTCACTCAAGTTTGAAAGAAATAGCCGCTGAGCTTTCTGTGTCTCACGAGTCGATCCGTACCATTTGAAATAATCACTTGGGTACGAAACATGTTGCCGCTCGGTTACTCCCAAAAGACCTGAATTTTCTCCAAAAACTCAATCGCATAAGAGTATCTGGCGACATGCTAGAAAGAGTCAATTCCGAGCCAACATTCATAAAACGCAATGTAACTTGTGACTGGACGTGGGTTTACGAGTTTGACATGCAAACTAGTCAACAAGCTTCGGAGTGGCGGCTTCCAACTGAAACGAATGCGAAAAAACAACGCCAAGGTCGATCAAATCAGATTTGTGGAAAGAAAATTCTTGGATTTTGCAACACGAAAATGCGCCTTCGCAAGAGGCCATCATTGTGAACGAATTTTTTATTAAAATCTCAACAAATACCATTGAGCAAACCCTTAAAACCTTAATCAACAGATATGTCTCCATCCGACTTCTTTTTTTTTCCTAAACTCAAACTACCACTTCTTGGCACCCGTTTTCATTCAGTAGAAGACATAATAGAAGAATTCGCGGCTAGAACTGAACTCAATTCCGGAAAAAGCGTTCAAAAATGTTTTGATGATTGGATTATTCGTTGGCGTAAGTGTATCGTTTCTGAAGGAGCATAATTTGAAGGCGATAAAATAAATTTGGATGAATAACTAACATTTTGTGTATTATTGATCTATTACCGGTACTTTCTTGACAGAGTAGTATACTTCAAATTTCAGGAATACAGCTTGGTGGCTGGAAGGGGTTTGTGCAAGACTTCTACTTGCACAAAGTGCTCATAATTAGATTATAATGTTCCCACTGCTGGGGCACAGGCCTTCTCTTGGTGTGAGGGAGTGGGCCGTACTCCACAACGCCGGCCCAGTGCAGTTTGGTAGATGTCAACTGTTTTCCAATTTTTGGTTCTAGGATACGCCGGTTTCGTCATGGTGTTTTCCTTTACCATTTTGAGAGCAGTGGTGATGAAATAATTTACGAAAAAGTAAAGCGCCTGCCTGAGTTCAAAATTATGAACTACAAGTCGCGACCGTTACCACTGGACCACCACTGCTCTGCACAAAGTGATCCTTGTTAATTAATTTCATCGTAACCTCATCGATACGACTACTTTTATTTTTCTCCTATTCAGACAGCAAAATTTATATCAATATAGAGCAGTTGCTTTATACATATGTATTGACTAAATACACTATACAGTATGGAGACCACATATATGCAATTAATGAAATCACATATTTGCTATCGCCTTTGCTGATGATACACAAAAAAATAACGAAATCGGTCCAGTAATTACGTCAAAAAGTGGATTTTTTACTTTGAGCAGTTTTGAACACAATCAATGATTCAATGATCTTGAATCCTTGAACATTGAAAAGCGACGTTGCCGCGAAGTGCAAACTCTGTTACCTATTCTACTTATTTGCCTAAAATGTAAAATAGGTACACTTCAACGACAGGCTGGAATTTAATGGAGTCCGCCTTTGTACTTATTTGTGTGTAATAAATAAATAAATGTAACATGTGTGATACATTTATTTATTTATATGAGTCGCGTTGTCGCGTCGCGCCAGTGTGCACGAGCCTGAATACATTTTAGTTAAGAAGGCTAGTGGCTAAGCAATAACAGCCGCACGGATCGATCGATCAGGTTAAACAATGCTTGCCGCGTTTGGTCTGTGGATGGATCTTTACATACCAAGACCCCTCCGTGCCTCGGAAACCACGTTATGCCGTTTGTCCCAGCTGTCATTTGTGGATCTTTGTCAGACGTTACGGGTCGTCAGAAGGCTGAAAGTCTGACAACCAGTCTTACCTAGGTTTACCGTAATACCCAGGAACTGGGCTTGTAGAGGTCAGATCATTGTAGGCTGTTTATTAAATTGTATGTTATCGTTGGTTATTTTGATACATTGGTACTTGAAATTTCCTAGTTATGAGGCGCTTAGACATAAGTTTGCAATGAAAAAATTTAAAGTGACACTGGTACTCATTGTTGAAAAGCATACTAATAATAAATAAATAAAACCTATCACTGGGACTCACATTCCCTTTGGGTGTACGAGCCGACAAAGGAGACAAAAATACATTTTGCGGCTTCCTTTGTCGGCTTTTTCAGACAAGCGGCACGAGGCAGCTGCAGCATTCTTCAAAGAACACGGGCACGTGCGCACGCGGATTCTTGTTAGGGTAGGACACCTGTTATCGATCATTAGTTTATTTTATTGGCAATGATCGATAAACATAGATTAAGCTGTTTCGCTTGAAATGCTTTGTGCATGGTGTTTTAAGGATTATCGGGCTGTTATGGTAATTATAAAAACACTATGTCCACAAGTATTTAAAGCTAAACAGCTTTTTTGTTTAAGGGTGTTCTAATTAAATATTTTTAAGTACATTTAGAGATAATTTATTGTTTTACGTGTTACATGTTATAGGAAGTATTAAAAGTATTTTTTAAATAGAGTATCCAATCAATGATTTGTGTATGAAAAATCAAAAATTGGTTCTTATTTGTATTCTAATGCCTTGTTTAGGTAGTTGGTAAGTTTGTGTAAATAAGTACCGATAAACGATAATTGTGCCGTTTGCTTTATTTAAGACTTAATTTTTTCATTATTTTGGATCTTCCGCTTCATCGTTAATTCACCGCGAATCTTCCTAGATAGTGCGTGTGTTTTCGCTCCTTCAGTATTCCAGTAAAATACATTAAAATTAAACATTTGTTTTAAAGTGAAATGTACACTAAGTAGTTGCTACTTGACTTTGTGTGTGTAAATTGTTTTAAGTTTATTTTAATTATTTTTACGGTGAATTTGACACTGCTTGACTTTCGTGTGTAGAAGTGTGTTTTTTGAACAAAATGCCAGGACAACCACATTTTTTAGTGCTTCTGAGTATACAGAAATGGTTTTAATATATGGCGAATGCCGCAAAAATTCTGCGTTAACTGTACGTACTTATCGTGAGCGATACGGCGCAACTCGCGTCTGTCCTTCTAGCGTCCGGACAATTCTAGGAGCTGTCCAAAGAATGAGGGAAAATCGGCACCTAGTGCCCAACACTCATGAAGGAGTTGCTCCGCGTCACGTCCCCTCCTCTTTAGAACAACGAGTCTTAGACCATTTCAATCGGAACCCAACATGCAGCCTTAGACAAGCTGGGTGTTTGTTTAGAGTGACTCATAAAACAATACATCGAGTTTTAAAAAAAGAACAAACTACGTCCTTTTAAATATGCAAAATTGCATTCGCTGCTGCCCCGTGATAAGCCGATTAGAAAGTTTTACTGCCACTGGGTACTGGAAAAAATGTCTCAAGACCAACGTTCCCTTTCAGATGTGTTTTGGACAGATGAAAGCACGTTTACTCGAAACGGCTTATGGAACCGACAAAACATGCGTCACTGGGCTTTATTAAAAATGAAGTGTACTCGCGGATCTCTGAAACCGAAGATGAATTGCACAATCGAATTGTCGTCGCCTTTGATAAATTAAAAGCCATGGCTCTGGATCCTGAACGCAATTTGTTAAGCAGGCTTCGGGACAACATTGTGCGGCGATGTAACTTGTGCATTCAACAAAGTGGTGGACATTTTGAACATTTAAAAATGTAGGTTTCCATTAATTTTGGAACTGATTTGCAATATTGAATTTATTACGTTCAATTTAGTTATCGCGAAATAAAAACGAGGCTGTAAAAATGAACTTAGTGATTTTTTTTTCGTCGGCTATTGTCAAACGGATCAAAGCTGGCGCCGACAATACCTAAAGCGGCCATGCCGCCCGCGCCCGCGTGTATTGTTCCCGCTCTTCCAAGGGGTCAAGGTACGTTGTCTAAACAGAGTGTTTACTTTTACTGAATTAATTTTTTTTATTTACGTTTTTTTTGTTATATTTAATATTGCTATTCTTCTATGGACTGGTATTACTTGTGGTTTCATTTATTGCATATAAGTGGTCTCCATACTGTATATATATATCAAACAAGTAAATAAAAGTCCTTGACCTTATTATTGTATGTAGAGTTAATATTAAAAACATATTACAGAATAATATGGTTTGCATACTGTATGTGGTACTGTATGTGTGTACTGTGTGGTGTGTGTGGTTAACAGTAAGTCGTATTTGCTTATGTAACGTAGTTTGTCTGCTATGAATAATAATCTATTTCTGCCTTCTCAACGTTATCTGTAAACTAATATTATAAAGCCGTCTTTGTTTGTTTGTATGAAGGGGGTAATCACTGGATTTACCAGTCGGATTTCAAAAATTATTTTTGATTGTGGTTGCCAAATTCTTGAAACAGGCTATAGGCTATACGCATCACCTTGGTACCCTTAGGAGCCGAGCAAAAAGAAAAAAAAATAGAACGTTAAGCGAAAACGAAGTAATAGGGTAGAGGGGTCTTGTGAACCAGAAACTACACGCGGACGAAGTCGTGGGCAGGAGTCAGTTTTAGATAATGTTAGGAACAATTAAATGTGATATAAATAAGATGGCAAGAACATTCTCTGCGAGTGCAGCGCATGTGTTTAAAATGTGTGGATCAATAATAATTAAGCATGTCAAAAGCTAATCAATAACAACGAACTATGATTACCTATTAATTTTTGCATGAGTTTTATTTGCCAAATCAAAATCTCAATCATGACGAAGGGGTCATTTGTAAGCTCTTATTTGAAAGGAAAGTCTTTTGCCCAACTCTGTAGGCATAGTAGAAAGTAGTAGTGGAGCCTAGCAGGAAAAAAAACTTTTTGGTCTACTACTCTTCATTTGTAACAAAGTCGAATTTTAGGGCGCTAAGCAATAATTTGATAACCGCATTAGTTCCAAAACGATCAATCAAAATCAAAATATTTTATTTCACATAAACCTACATGAGCACTTATGAAACGTTAGATTCCAGGTGCACGGTTCCAATTGGTCGTTTCCTATAGTGAAGAGCCGGCAAGAAACTCCATGGTTACCCTTTTAAAAATATTTGTCTTGTACAATGTTTTCAAATTACAGTGTTAATAGGTATGGGAGGACAGTGTAGACCTGTCAACAAGTACCATGTGTTAAACAAATATACAGTGGTCTATAAATTTACAATCCACAAGGCCTACGACGTTCTCACATTTACAAAATATAAAATAATCTAATAAAGTAAAATCAAAAACTAATTAAAAATTGTAGGTATGTAATGTCAAATAATGAAAATATTATGTCAGAATTATGTAAAAGTGAAAATATAATAAAAAATATAAATTTAACACCATTTTAAGGGAGCAGTTGTTAGAAATGGGTAAACTTCAACATATATTCTGACTTCCGTCAGATGTATAAATGTACATTTTTGGAAATTCAATTTATACTGAAACAAAAGCCCTCACAAGTCGGAAAAGCCGATACTTTCTGCCATTCAGTACAGTTTCTTAGGCTCACGATAAGTCGAAACTTTTTTTAATTGCCCCGCTTTTGGAGCAATTCGTTAGACTTTTTGTTGATTAATAAACAGATTTGATGAAAATTTGTTTTTGAACTGGGACAATTGATTTTCAAAGTTTCTTTGACGTCTATTTCTATATTAAAATTAAAAAAAATAAAGATGGTATAAATTAATAGCGACAGGTCAATACAAAATGCGATGATTTACAATTTTAAATGCTCGAAAGATCCTATGTTTTAGAACAGTCGGCAATTTCATAAAATTAGTTCGTATTCTCCGAAGGAGTAGGCAGAGGTGCACATATAGTACCCAGTACAGTTATATTTAAGTCCCATGTACTAGGGGGCGAGCCTATTGCCATCAACCGGGAACAAAGGAGATGGATAGTGTGACTCCGCATGGACATAAATAAAACAATATATGTGTCGGCGTGACCTTTGTAAACAACACGTGCAGCGGGTCGAGTTACGCTGTGCAAAGTGGCACATTCACTTCCCCACTCTCCCAACTACTCAGGACACTTTATGTAAGCGAGTGCGCAGCGTTGGTAGGGAGGCAGGGTCAAGACGTGGAGACGGTCATCCTTGACGGTCTGGCCACTTTGCTGTCACTTTACAATGGATAGACCGTTGAGGGTGATTCACTGGAATGCCCGCGGCCTACGGGAAAAGGTCGCCCCCCTCCGCCACCTCCTTCGGGAACAAAATATCGACGTGGCGCTAATAAGCGACACGTTCCTGGGACCTGGGGACAGGATAAGGTTCCCGGGATATCTCGTATATAGGAAGGACGAAAGGTCGGCACAAAGCACCCGATATCGTGGTCTGGCGGTGCTTGTGAGACGAAGAGTCGTCCATCAAGAGCTCCCCTTGCCGTCGCTAAACAGCTTCTACGCGCTGGGTCTACAGGTGCACATAGCCGGCGAGGACCATAACATCTACGCCTGCTATAAGCCGCCCACGGTCCAATGGGACCTGTCACAACACACGCGACCATCCTCGCTGGTGACTTAAATAGCAAGCACCCAGCGTGGAACTCACATACAACGAATACCGAGGGGAGACGGCTCTTCGCGGACGCGGAAGCCTTCGGCTACTCGGTGTCCGGCCCAGAGTCGCCCACCCACTACCCGGACGCCACACGTTACATGCCGGACGTGCTGGACATCGTAGTTCACCGAGGGCTACACTGCCAGATCACACAGCAGGTAATTGACGACGAGTTACAGTCGGATCACCAACCTGTGCTCGTCGTCTTATCGGGAATGCTGACCCGACTGAAGCCCATAGCGCCAGGCCGATTCACGGACTGGACTAAGTTTGCAGAGAAAATAGAGACCACCACGCCGACTCGGCCTATTGCCACCGCCGCGGACGTGGACATAATGGCTAATTACGTCACTGCTTGTATTAAAAGCGCCTTGGAAACGGCGACAACAACGCAGCCGCAGGGGAGAGTGCTGTTGCCGCCCCTGCCGGCTCATATAAATGCGATGATCGCCGACATGAGGCGTCTCCGCAAACAGTGGCAGCAAACAAGATGCCCCACGATGAAGACCCAGCTAAACCGTCTCGCGGAAAGGGTAAAGGCCGAGTTACAGGCACACACCACCGCGGATTGGGAGGAACGTATAGACGCCACAAATGACAGCTGGCCGTCTGTACATAAACTCTGCCGTCAGCTCACAAACACCCCAGCCCTGGTGCGGCCGCTGCTTAACAGCGACGGGGCGCTTAAATATGTAGCGGAGGACCGCGCGGAGGTCTTCGCCGAGCACCTGGAGCGTCAGTTCAGCCCGAACCCGACCTGCGATACCGACCATGTCGCAGCAGTCGAGAAACACCTGGGAGACTACTTCGCTCCGCCGATAGCTCTCTCCGAAGAGCCCATCTTTTTCTCGCCTGGCGCAGTTAGACGCGCCATCCTAAAGACGAAGCCCAGAAAGGCCCCCGGTGCTGACGGTATCACCAATGCAGTGCTGCGCCATCTGCCGTACCGTATGGTAGCGGCGCTGGCGCGCCTGTTCATGGCGATACTGCGCACCGGGACCTTTCCCGCCGCGTGGAAGGAGGGGCGCGTCATCATGCTGCCCAAGGCGGGG
Organism: Dasypolia templi; assembly: GCA_963555695.1. Taxonomy (NCBI): domain Eukaryota; kingdom Metazoa; phylum Arthropoda; class Insecta; order Lepidoptera; family Noctuidae; genus Dasypolia; species Dasypolia templi. The sequence continues at coordinate 3,907,618 of OY743145.1, forward strand.
AAAAACACCCTGAAGCCAGAGAGCTATCGGCCAATCACGCTACTGCCGACAGTCTCCAAGGTGTTCGAAGCACTCCACCGGAACAGTTTGGCTTTCGGGCGGAGCATAGCACGACGTTCCAGCTGTCGAGGGTACTGCATCACCTCGCAGCTGCTATCAATAAGAAGGAATACTCGGTGGCAGTATTCCTCGACATGGAGAAGGCCTTAGACCGCGTGTGGCACGACGGTCTGACTTACAAGCTGGCCACGTCAGACGCGCCCAGTCGCGTTGTAAAGGTGGTCTCTGATTTTCTCTCCAACAGGACATTTAGGGTGGTGGTCGACGGTGCGCTATCTAGCGCTCGCCCGGTGCGCGCGGGTGTCCCGCAGGGCAACCCGCGCAGGGCGCTGTATGCAGACGACGCCGCGTACATAACATCACCGCTCAATGCGAAGTACGCGGCGGTCAAAATGCAGCGCGTCCTAGACCTCCTCCCGGAATGGCTGTCAAAGTGGCGGCTGTCCGTAAACGTGGGTAAGACGCAGGCCATGGTCACCGGCTTCGCGCGCCTCCCACCACCCTTGCAGCTACAAGGAGTCGAGATCGTTTGGTCGCCCCGAGTCAAGTACTTGGGTGTCACCATCGATCGGCGGCTCACGATGGGGCCACATGTCCGCAGGGTCGCCGCACAGGGGAGGGTCGCCCGCAACCTCCTCAAACCAGTGCTCTCATCCCGCATCCCGGTGCGCGTCAAGCTGGGCGTGTACAGACAGTACGTGCGCCCGATCTTGACGTACGCCGCCCCTGCGTGGCTCGCCCTGACGAACAAGTCCAACCGCAAGCTGCTCCGCGCGCAGCAAAGTCTAGCGCTGCGGACCATAGTGGACGCCCCTGGCTTCGTGAGGAACGACGTCACTCAGAGGGACCTCGGGATTGAGGGCCTGGATGAGTTTGTAGGGCGCCTCGCGAAAGGGATGTTCGCGCGTGCCGACGCATTTGCTTGGCCTCATGTCAAACAGATAGCGCCGTGTCATGCACGCCCCCCTGACGCGAGACCCCTCCCCCGCGACCTGTTAGCGGACCACGACTCCATCGCACCGGACTGACGCCCAGATAAGCTGTAATTTAGGTTCCACACAGCTTATCTGTGACAATAAGACTCCACATACACAATATACATCCGTTGCGTAACGACGTCATTCAGAGGGACCTCGGGATTGAGGGCCTGGATGAGTTTGTAGGGCGCCTCGCGAAAGGGATGTTCGCGCGTGCCGACGCATTTGCTTGGCCTCATGTCAAACAGATAGCGCCGTGGCATGCACGCCCCCCTGACGCGAGACCCCTCCCCCGCGACCTGTTAGCGGACCACGACTCCATCGCACCGGACTGACGCCCAGATAAGCTGTAATTCAGGTTCCACACAGCTTATCTGTGACAATAAGACTCCACATACACAATATACATCCGTTGCGTAACGTGTCCTAGGTTAATATAGGCACGCTACGTAAACAAAAACGCACACCCGCCACTAAACAGGCATCTAAATACACACATGAATGCGCGGTGCGGGCTGCGATTCATGTAGACACTGAGCGGTGTTACACAGTACAATACCGCTCACACACACATGACGGCACCTTAGCCCGGACAGTAACGGCTAGCTCTGTGATCTGGACGGGCGGGGACCATTCACCTACTCTGTAGGCGCGTCGAGTCATCTCAGTCGCTGGTCGTCGCCACCGGGCCTCCTCTAGGTAACTAGGGGTCTCACCTGGCGGTGACAGACCGCCGAGATGTCGTGAAGAAAGCGGCGCTTCATTATAAGCGTCGTGACGCTCCTACAAAAAAACTTATAGCAATCACACACAGGGACGCGAGTAATATTACTTGCGTTCCAATAGGCTCTTCAAGCCATTGTTGCGAACACTACGAGGGGGTTGTATTTACAACCCCAAAATATGCATCCGCGGCCGGGGGGCGAAGCCCTGGGACCGCTCGCCACACCCCCTTGAGGGGGCGTCGCGATTTTCCAATAGTTGGAAGGGATCATTCTTGTGGCAGGCTCGGCCCGGTGCACCTGCTGTAGCGCCTAGAGCTATTATATCGATCCATTTAATTAATTAACAAGCCATTGGAATAAATAAGTTGGTTACTGCTATATTTCATACTTTCATTTAATATGTCGGACCTCTGCCTTCAGGTCATTTAATGGTGATTATTTTATAAGAAATTGTGATCGAAATAAAGTGATTGTGCTATATTAACTAGTGTCTCTATTTTCTTCGCCCGACAATCCACGCCTACATACAAAGTGCAAGTGTAATATCGCTGATGAGGGCCTATCCCGATATCAGAATTGGGACTCGAAGGGCAAAAACCTGAAGAAAATAATGAAGACAGTGAAGCGTGGGCCAACGTCTAATCTATTCAAAATATGGAGTTTTTGCTATCACGACTTCTGGCAACCGCTTAACCGCAAACGTCAATTTTCATTGCAACTGCGCGACTGATACGGTTTGATCCTGAAACTGGCAATCGCTTCAATGCCCCATGTCATCGTTGAAAAACAACAGACCAAAAATCGGTAATTGAAGCAAGTGGCAGTACGAACCTTTGACCGAAGTGAAGAATTCGAATCGAGCACCAGCACCGAAGAGTCGTGATACGAACCGTCTCACCTGTTACGTGTATGGACAACCACATCATCCGTGTATGGACAACCACATCATCCGGTGAGCTCGTTCCTTTTCTTTTTAATAAATAATGTGCTAGTTCGTTTGTAGCTTTTAGCTTTGTCAAAAAGTTCCCGGGCACTATGCGCTGTGATTTAGTTTACCTTACAGGTATAAGTAAAGAAAACGTTAAATATGTGTCGTAGAATACTGAGCCGTGGTGAAGTTCAACAAGTCAGTGGCCTTTTTGTTTCATGTTGTGCATGTTAACTCAATTACAGAACCAGTTATTATAGGTAGAGATCTATTAGATAGTGGTATCCATGTACGTACAGATATTGACTAAATTACATTATATTCGGGGAAAGAAGTTAACGTTACTGAAGAGATTCATTATTCTTATATAACATTAATACTAATCTACATGGTGCAGATAAACTCGCATTAGTTCAGATATTGCGAAAGGGTTATGATTTCTTTATGGCAGGTAAACCGCGTTGCGTTACGACTGGTGTTTATGGCTAAATAAATTTATTTCACTTACTTGAGAACATTTTTAAACTTAAAATATAACTTGGAGACACAAACTAAGCTGTTAATCTAATTATCATTTAAGTAGTAATAACTTTTCTTTTCGTACTCAAATAACATTATTAACTAACACAAAACTTAAAACTTTTCGATCCACCCGCAAAAGAAATAATTACCGTAGATAAGGAATGCGATCCCGGTGCCACAATAAAGCAAAACAGCAGCAGGGCAAGTCTGTTTATTGGAGTAGTATTTGATCATTTAGATTGTGATTTTCTTAAATTAAATTTTGGAAATACCCAACGAGTTTGCATTCTTTACCTCTTTAGCTAGCTTATTATATTGTTGCACCCTTGAAAAAATCATTGTTCTCGTCGGCACTCGCGGTAGTAAAATGTGATCCTTCCTACGACAGCTGCGATTGTGTACCTGATGTATTTTTGTGAAATGTGACTATCGGTGCAATCATAGTGAAAGAATACGTAGTTTAATCATTTAATTTTGAACGATCTGTAGGTACTTGAGGTTAGTTTTTGGCTTGTTGCCCCATATTTCACGTGTTTTACGTTCAAATCAAAAGGGCCTATAAAAGGACAGACATAAGATATTCACAAGAAAGTGATCGAATTACTTACATCAGAACCGGTTCTGACTATAATTATTTGACTGTAACGCACTGATGGAACTAAACACCGAGCTCTGAGCAATATTGATCCAAAGTAAGTTTTTTGTTTCTTATGTTTTATAACTGATACACAATCGCAGTGTTGTTTTTGCAAGTTGGAGACCCTGGCCGTCATTGAAGCTCATGAAAGATTCCGGCGACGGGTGTATACTGTGTTTACAGATCGTAGCTCCCTCAAGGCATCTAGTTCAGTGATCGGCCTCGTTCTAGGTTATCACGTGCGGTGGGCCTTTTTGTGGGTCTATGACTTTGAAAGAATCCATGGGCCGTGGAGTGGCATAGAGCATGCAGCTTTTCTGTCCCTGAAATCGAATTACGGAGTTGGTGCATGGTCCCGTCCCACGGTCTGGCAGGAAAAATTGTGCAGTTTGTTAAATTGCATCTGCGTTGGCTTTCATTGGTGGGGCCGCCGCGACTCTAGATCCATGATCTCATGGTGGCTAAGTAGTCAGGCTGTGGCTCACACTTGCGACGTTCGTATTCGTTCCGGGGTCACTAACATGGACTTTGATAAGTCGTGTTCACACAGAGGTTGGATTCCTTGGTGCGGATGAAGCCCATGCTGGGGTTTCTGAGCAATTCTGGTTCCCTGAGATGGCTAGGTGGGTGCGAAAGTAGGTCCTGCATCGTGTGCTGGGCCTCAAGGCAATGTTCGGGGCTCAATAGGTACGGGGACTCCATCCGATGCTTAGGGTTTCTGCACAATGGCATACTGTACTTATAGACATCACGGGGAAGTTGGGTGGAGAAATCGATAGCAAGGAGTTTTCTTGTCATTGTTGACTTCCACTAAATGCGTCCTTTTCGAGTGCACTTCCTAGTTGGATGCAGCTGGTGCAGTTTAAGTTCTAAAGGATGCTGTCTGTCTTTTCGGTGCAACTTCGCGTATCATTTCGGATCGGGCCAGGTATTGTATAGGCGCAGACAGTACAATGTTATGGTGACCATAGTGTAAAGTTGCACCTTGTTTGCTACCGGTTCTGGCAGAGCAGGTGTTTTGGTAGGTCATGAGAACATTTGGTGCTTACTCATTATAATCGAAAGTGAATCGAAAGGAAACCTGGACTTACAGTTAACATTAGTCTGAAATCGACTACCTGTCTGTCAGTGTGTTTCTGATAATGTAAAAGTCTCCAATAGCGGAGTTATCCACTGTATTATAAAAGATTGAATTTTATGCGAATCCAACAAATAAATGGCTCCTTTATCGAAGCGTTGCTATTCCACAGTTAGTGCAGCGTCAGTCCATTAGAAATAGGGTAAAAATGTGTTGTTCAAAATCGATTAGTCAAAGTTAGTAAATCGAAATAAGAAGATTCAAGTCCGTGAGCGCCGGGTTCGGCCAGGAGAGCAGAAACAACAGATATCCAGAAACAAAGCCAAAGGTCTTTGTAACACCACAAGAAAACATTCAAGATGCGAGCCACAAAAACCCACCATTATATTGGCTACACACGAATGACATAAACTGTCATGTCATTACATGTCTTGACTTTGTCAAGACAATCGACTTATATCCCGTAACACAAGTACATAGCTATAATATGGATACAACAACATACATAAATTCACTGTTTTTTCTCACTATAGGCAGAAACTACAAAACGCCCTGTACTGCGTGGCTACGAGCATTACTTACGTACTCCTTTTGCTTTGTGCGCTTTCCTAAATCAAGTCGTAATGGCGCGTCGTATTTATGGATAATTATATTGTGTTGTACACATAAGGTGTCAAATATATAATTATTACCTATAGCTGTGCATGTGTTTATTTTATCAGAAAGTATATCCTATATGTCACAAAAAATTGTCAAGATATATTTTAAATTACCTCATTAAAATACTACGATAATTTGTCCTGCACTGAATATCTGATAATAAAGATACTTACTTGCTTATTAATAATGTTATGTGATGTTGACTTTTCAGTAGCAGACCGGAGTCTGGATTAGTGCCCGGTTGATGGCAATAGTTAAATGGGGCTTACACATAGCTGGTGAAATGCGGGTATATACTGTAGGTATAAAAAAAATCATATTATTTATTTATTTATTTAAATTACATTTATAACACCTTTACAGACGTATCCAAGGCGATGTTATAAGTCACAATGTCTTAGGGCGAATTTCACACAGTGAAACCGAATGCGATCATCGATCATAACAAAAACTATACTACGTGTAAGATCAGTGCCGATCGCGCCCTTTTCCACTGGCGAAATCAGCCCTAAGTAGATACACAAATTTATAAATAAAGAATAAAATATAATCACCGCGATCATAATAATAAAGTGCTAAGCTAACAATTATAACAAATTAGTTACTACGAGTATGCTTAAAGCATCAGACCTCCCTCAAGTATGATTTGTGCCATTTTAATGAATTTCGGCAGGTTGTATCCGAATATGTCCTCCGACACCGTAACCACATTAACAATACGTGCGTATATATAGTATACGTATTATAAGATTAAAGACTACGTCGAAGACAAGCAAGTTTGGCAATAATTCCTTCTGCACATGTGGTACCTCATAAACGGCATCACTATGTAAATTTCTAAAAACTGCTCCCAAATAATGGTGTTAAATTTTTATTTTGTATTATTAGATACTGACTTTTTACATAACTCTGACCCAATAATTATTGTCATTATTTGACATTATATGCCTACAATTTTTAATTAGTTTTTGATTTCACTTTATTAGATTATTTTTTATTTTGTAAATGTTAGAACGTTGTAGGCCTTATAGATTGTAAATTTATAGACCATAGTCTATTTGTTTCACATATGGTACTTGTTGACAGGTCTACACTGTCCTCCCATATCGATTAACACTGTAATTTGAAAACATTGGTAAAGAAATTTTTTTTAAAGAATAACCGTGGAGTTTCTTGCCGGCTCTTCTCCATAGGAAACGACCAATTGGAACCGTGCACCTAGAATCTGAATATGTGTGAATCTGTTATATGTGTGCCCATGTAGGTTTATGTGAAATAAAATATTTAGATTTTGATTTGATACCTCAGCCAAACCCTTCAGGGATTACAGGTGTGATGTATTAATTGGATGGATATGTAGATAGGTTCTGTATATTGGACCAATCACTATATAGAAAGATGCGTTATTTTGAAAACATATTTTTGTCGGCGTCACGTGGTAAACAGCACGTGAAGTGATCTCTGACTTCAGTCGTTGCCTGGTACACAGGTCGTATTGCTCTTGATTATTGTTACTCTGCCTCTCTGTACATTGATAATCTTTTGTCTTAAGTAAGGTGTTACTGTATTACTGGATGTCATGGTTATGATTATAAGTTTTTAATGATACTACAGGAACAAATGTAATTTTTTTCGGCTAGGTTAGCATCAATCTTTCAAAAATAGCAGATAGTATGACACCTCGCTACATGGCACTCAATATGCAGTTGAGGCTGGTTCCTTTCGATCCGGATGCACCTGAATCCGACATTATCAACTGGTGTGCGTTATGTGAGGTCGTAATTGATAGTAAGAAGCTAGAAGGTGTAGACCTTATTTTAACCCTCACTCACTCCCTAAAGGGCCGTGCCATGTGTCTTACAAAAATCAAGCCAGATAATATTTCATGGGGTGCTATTAAAGAAATGCTGGTCTATAAATTTTCCAAACCCATGACAAAGCCGGATCATTTTGATTTAATTATCAAATTGAAAATAGAGTAACCCCAGCTGAGGCAGGAATGCGGTTGTGGTAACTTATTGAAAAGGTTCCTGATGCGAATTTACCGGCAAATGTAGTGACTGGTTTTGCCATATCTATCCTGTCACAGTGCGATGTCAAAATTCGCCGTGAACTCAATTCAGTCGTTATCAACAATAAGAATCAACTATTCCGCACGCTGCGCAGCTTCTCATTAAAACGAAGAAATGAAGAGGCGGGCATATCCGAACCAGACACGAAAAAGCTTCGTCCTTCAATACCATTTCGGGGAAACTGCCATTTCTGTGGGAAGATTGATCATCGAGGGCACGTTTGTCGTAGCAAACAATAAATTCTTTCAAAAGGCACACCTGTTTCAGCCAAAACTCCACAGCCAAACCCTGGGGCGACCTGCTTCGTATGTACCGAGGCTGGCCACGTGGTTGCAACTTGCCCTAAACGCTGGAGGAAGAAAGAAGACCCCACACCGAGCATACCAGCAAACAAGTAACCTGTGCTCCAGAGCAGCGCGTGGTTTTCTAGAAGTAAGTGGTATGCAATTTCCTTTCATATTTGATTCTGGGTCTGAGTGTAGTCTTATAAAGAAAAGTAACTGTAATCTTCTTACTGGTGAAAAGTTTCATGAACAAGTACTTTTAAAGGGGGTCGGTTCTAACAACAATAATATAAATACAATGTCAAACCATGCTACAAAACTGTCTTCACGAAGTTACATGTTATGTTTTGCCTGATGAATATCTCAATGAAAACGTATTATTAGGTCGCGATATTTTAGAGCAAGAAATATGCGTTGTAATTAGTAACGATGCCTTAACTTAATCCAAAAAAAAAAATCTAATAACATAACATCACGCCTTGTTTCCCCGAAGGGTTGGGCAGAGGTGTACCTATAGTACACCCACATTTCGCCAGTTATGTTTAAGTCCCATGAAATAGGGGGCGAGCCTATTGCCATCTACCGGGCACAAATCCAGACTTCGGGCTGCTACTGAGAAATTCCAGATAGAAAAACCCAATAACATGTTGCCCGACCTCGAATGTACCAGTCGACCTGGAATCGAACCCAGGACCTCATGCTCAGCAGTAGCGATTGCGAACATTAGACCAACGAGGCAGCAATCTTAGCTCTAAATTAGAAATGCCTATTGACATTAACTTGATTGATACAGATCTCTGGCAAAGAAAAGGAACTCCTGATCGAAATACTTACTAAATATTACTCATATTTTATACAAAATCTTCCCACTGCGCGTGATACGACCGGTGAGCTAAAAATCGATCTCATAGATCCAAATAAAACTGTACATATATTAGACCTTACAGGTTATCTCCTACCGAGTTAGGAATCGTTAATGACAAGCTTCAAGAATTACTAGATGTTAACATAATTCGAGAAAGTTCGTTGCCTTTCGTGAGTCCTATACTATTAATAAGATTCCGCCAACGGTATTTGAACGTACCGACGTACTTTTGTTTTCTCTGCCACTTTAATTTAAAATAACTAGTAAAAAGTGATTGTGATCGTTATTAATTCTGTGTATTCAATGTTCATAACTTAGTGAACAATCTGTGTAAAAACTATGTCTAAACACTAATTCTAAAACTCTTAAAATCAGTTTTCTAAACCCTAACCAGTGACTTTTTTTTTTTTGCAATTTGTGTTGGTGACAGACAAAACAAGTGATCTTTGGACTCGTTAGTTACCTACCCTCACTGGTATTCGCCAGCGCTGTACAATACAGTTTACTTTTTAAAATTGATAGTTAGTGTGTAATTGGTCCCGTATAAACTAAATTTACTACCTTATTAGACGCAACCTTCCCGCATTCCAAACATTACTCAGTAGGAGTAATATAAATTGGGATCTCATCATCCTGACTGAATGTTGGCTTCTATGCACCCAGGTGATTCCTTCTCTTGAGAACTATACATTACACTCAACCTCTACCAACACTACCCAAAACGAAGGTGTGGTAATTTACCATAATAGTAGCATGAAATTATCAGTTGAAGAACCTTTACTGCTCGATTCAAACTGTCTTTTAGTAAAATTAAATTTAGACACTGTTATAATGGCAATTTACCGACCTCCTGCGCAGAAAAATATCTCTGGTTTTTTGAACTCTTTGAACGAACTCCTCTTGAAATATTCATCTAGTAAAAACTTAGTGTTGGTTGGTGACATCAATATTGATATTACAGAAAATAATTCTGACGCTCGTTCTCATAGTTACCTTAACTTGATGGCGTCTCACGGCCTACTACCAGCCCACAACTTTCCGACACATGGACGTACCTGCCTTGACCGTGTAATCCTTAAAACCAAAAGGAGCGCGCTTTGTTTCGTAACGCATTCCTCAGTGACTGACCATGACAGTACCACCTTTTTTCTGAATTTGTCAACTCGACCTTTGCACCCAAAGAAATTCACAAAAGTAATTGACTATAGTGGTTTAGATGATGCTATGAAGGCATTGGACTTCTCTCCATTATACGCCATGAGTGACGCTAATTTAGCAGCTACTTATCTGATAGATAGCTTAAAGAATGTCATTTCTCTTCATACTAAGGTTGTCCCTGTTAGTAACCGTCGCCGTATTATTAAGCCTTGGATCACCCCAGGACTTTTGAGATGCTCAATAAATAGAGACAACCTTCATAAAAAGTTGAAAAAGTATTCGAATGATGAGTCACTACAAACCACGTACAAAAGATACCGCAACTTTTGTAATGACTTACTAAAAAAGATTAGACAGGAATACGAGAAAGAGGAGATTCGTAGTGCGAAGCATAACAGCAAAAAACTTTGGAAGTTTTCGATTTAACAAGGGTAAAGCTATAGTAAAACCTTTCTCAGTAGGTGACTTTGCCTTTGTTAAATGCGAAAAAAGACACCAAACTAAACTAGACCGTAAATATAAAGGCTCCTTTAAAGTAACCGCAGTTTTAGAAAACGATAGGTTCGAGTTAAAACACATTATTAAAAACAATAGAGTCTACAAATATTCTCACGAAAACTTGAGTCAAGTACCCCGTGGTCAGTCATTCTTTTCGGAAATTGCACAGTATTATAATGATGAGGATGACGAGTCCGCGAATAACAACAATACAGGGGTTCTTGTTCATGATACTGAGCCACAGATTAACGATGATGATATTCAGTCTGGTAATAGTGATACCATGTCTGCTAATAGTGATACCATGTCTGCTAAAAGTGACACTTTATCTACGAATTCTCATAACGATACAAATTGTAAAAACCTTGGCTTACGTGCTGTTCCAGTAGAATCTATTAGTCCGGAATCAATTAACATTATAACAGAAGCACTGGTTCACCAACCGAAGTATTGAGCTATTTGTTAATTAAGCTAAAGGAACAGTACTTGTTCAGCTTAGCTAGGTCCGGTCCAGTAAAACTGAAGAAACACACCTGAAGGGCAATTGCCGGACCAGAGGACTGATCTTGTAGGGTCATGAGTTGATCGGACCAAGAAACAAGCGTTGTAAGATCATAGCTGACTGGAAAAAGTGCTCAAATAATTAAAGGGTCTAAGCAGACCGGACCAGAAACAATTGCAGGATGACCAAACGGTACCAAATTAGTTTTTCGTGTTTTAGATTTAAAATTGTAAGCTGAGCGTACGACGACGTCCGCACGTCAACAGGGCCGTTTCGGCGTCACGTTGTGAACAGCACGTGCACTGGGCCACGCGCTGCGTCATTCCTCCACCTCCTCGCTGCGGGGCAGAGTTGTGTAGCGTTGCGTCATTACTACCTCCAATACTAGTTTAATTGAGTAGTGATAGTTGATGAGTAATTTAACCAGTGCGCACACTGTAACCATCAATTCAGCACACAATCATTCTAGACACCCTTTTTTTTTTTTTTTTTTTGGGTGGGAAATCATCTAATGACTTCTCCCGCTCAGGGTGGAGCGGGAGGGCGTGTCAGACTTTTACTGACTAAAACCCACCCGTGTTCCTTCAGTTGCCTGTGCCAGGGCCACGGTTTTCTCTTTAGAATAACCCGTGACCCTGAGGCATCGGCCCTATCGGACCCCGTCATTTTGTGCTGACATCTCTTTGAGGCGCGCGTGGAACACAACGCGCCGTCGACCCGGGCCTGGTCCTTACCGGACGGCGAGCTACCCATGGCTCGCCGTCCGCAAGCCCGCGCCTACGGTGGCCGGGAATCTGCTTGCGATTCCCGACGCCCAGGGCGTCTCCTGCGGCGACTAGGGGCGTGAGGGCGCAAGGCTCTCTCCCTCACGCGCTCCGCCTCCTCCTTTGCGAGCATTACTGCTTCGCAGAAGCAGGTGACGGCTTTCCATTCCCTCTCGCTCCGTACCATGGCCTGGACCAGGGCCGGACGCGAGAGATCGCCGCCGCCAATCGCCTCCGCGAGGACACTGCGGTGCTCCGCCCAAGCTGGGCATACCTCCACCGTATGCTCCACCGTGTCCTCCGGGCGATCCACACAATGGTGACACCTGGGCGTTTCCTCCCGCCTTATGCGAAACAGGAACCTCCCGAAACAACCGTGTCCGGTGAGGACCTGTGTCATAAAATCAAAACCCTGGCATGTTTTTTTTCGTCGGTTTTTAAAAAAAAGCTGTTTCATAGAAAGTCCTACTGTGGTTGTGCCAATGGTTAAAAATAAAAATAATGACAGCTGATAAAAGTAACTATAGGCCCATTTCTCTAGCTACGGTTACAGCGAAGGTGTTTGACGGTTCGCTTAATACACATTAAGTAAATATATATCTCTGCACGATAATCAGTTTGGATTAAGACCCCGGTTAACAACGGAAAGTGCAACACTGTGTCTTAAGCATACCGTCAGATACTATAATGACCGTTAAACCCCGTATATGTATGTTTTCTCGACTTCTCCCGGGCTTTTGATTTTGTGGCAAAAAATTGAGAGTAAGCAACCTACCACCAGAACTTGTTACCATCTTCAAGTATTGGTATACTCACCAATTCAACAGCGTCAGATGGTCGGGGGCAGTGTCGGAGCCATATCGATTACAATGCGGTGTAAGGCAGGGTGGATTGACCTCCTCCTCGTTATTAAACCTTTACATGGACTCGCTGATCGTCGCGCTGAGCAGTCAGCACGTCGGCTGTCATGTAGACGACGTGTGTATTAAAAATTTAAGCTATGCAGACGACATGGTTTTGCTGAGTGCGTCGATCTGTGGCCTAATGATGTTGATAGCGACTTGTGAGGATCACGCTGTTAAACATGGACTTGTTTATAACATTAAGAAAAGTCAGTACATGGTATTTATACTATATTATTATGTTAATAGTACACAGGTTGTATTGCTCTTGATTATTTTTACTCTGCCTCTCTGTATATTGATAATCTTTTGTCTTATGGTAATAAGTTTTTAATTAAATTTCTCTTAAGACACTGATTAAGCGATTTCCTGTAAAAATAATTAGATTAAATAAGATAAAATAAATTCTAATTTGGTACCGTCAAAAACTATTTTATTTTTACAAGATGTCTGACCCCGTGCCGTCATATTTATTGCTTCGTGTATACCTATCTTAACAGAAGAAGATAGTGTTTCCATGACTTTGGAGAACCAATTTATCTATTGATTTTTAATCATAGAGATAAATAAAATGTGTCTGTTTTACTTTTAGTTCCATTATCACTAAATAGGCATAAAACAAAATCTTACTACGTTATCTAAATTACAAGTAAATACATGTCGTTTTGAACAAAAACTATGTAATAATTACCATTTTATTTCAAAGAATTGCAACATCAGTAACTCACGGATCAAATCAAAATAAAACAAACAAAACAATACTCTTTAAAATTGAAATTTTCCCACCGAGTTATGCGGAGAAATGAAATCCATGGAAATTCAACTATTATACGGTTTTTTTGTAATATTATTAAGTCTTTTTCGGTGCTAGGCCACATAAAATCCATGTCCTTTAGACTTCAATCCAGACTATTGAAAAAAACCAGATGGAAAAATTAATAATACTCTTTGCCTGACCCGGGAATCGCACCCAGGACTTTAGGCTAGGCAATAGTGCTTGCGACCCCTAAACCAGCAGTTAATTAACTTAATGGTGTAAAAATTCACAAAAGTTCCCAACTACTTAGAACGACGTGTCCAAGAGTTTGACCCAAAAACTGTGGAAAACATTTTAATTTGTTTTAGCAAATTATTACGTAGCAAACAGTTCGGTTTTACAAGGGTCGTTCAACTACTATTGAACTTTTAGGACATATTTATTATGCTTGAGAAGATAAATGCAATTCCTTGGGCTTCTTTTGTGATTAGTCCAAGGCATTCGATTGCGTTCTTCATGATACGATAATCATGAAACTCCGCCACTACGGATCCGAAACACCGCTCTGGATCTTCTTACTTCATACTTAAGTAATAGGATTCAGAGGGTTGACGTTAATGGGGAAAGATCTCCCGGATCTATCTTAACAATCGTAGTTCCACTCGGCTCAACTCTTGGTCCTTTCTTGTATCTTATTTATATTAATGACTTTCCTGAACTCTTAAAATATAATCATGATAATTATAGTGTTGTATGTGGATGATACTTCACTTTTGTTTAAACTTAAACGTCAGCAGCTGGTAACTGCAGGGTAAACAACGCGATCTCAAAAATTGTTCACTTAATTTTCTATGTTAATAATTTACTTCTTAATTAAAAGAAGACCAAATGCATTAAGTTTACGCTGCCTCACGTAAGGTAGGTGAAAGCGAATGTGTTGATAAAGGGCGAAGAATTGAAACCTGAAAACAGCACAGTACTCTTGGGCTTAACTTTGGATGCTAAGCTTCAGTGGGACCCACGTATTGATAAATTGTCAAAAAAGCTAAGCTCTGCAGCCATACGCTGCTAGAAAAATTCGTAATTTTACTGACATAGACACAGCCCGTTTAGTGTTCTTTAGCTATTTTCATAGTGGAATGTCATACGGTATTCTGTTGTGGGGAAATGTCGCCGACATTCAGACTATATTTGTTTTGCAAGAAAAAGCTGTTTGATCAATTTATAAATTAAGTCCGAAACACTCTCTCACAGATAAATTTAAGGAAATACATGTAATTACTGTACCTTCTCAGTATATTTTTGAAAATCTTTTAAATGCCCATAAAAACGTATTTTTTTTAAAATACAGTCATCCATAATATAAATACTAGGAACAACAAGAAATAGGTGGCTCGTTCAGATGTCAATGTATACTCTTTTATAATAACTTCCAAGCCACGTTTTAGATCTAAGCCTTAATAAATTCAAATAATGTATTAAACGTAAGTTGAGCCAGAAAGCTTTTTATACAGTTAAAGATTATTTTGAGGACAAAAAGGTTTGGGACTGACCTGCTCCAATTTTTGCATACCGAATGTGGTTTTTTGTTTGCTAACTTTTGTTTTATTTTATTTACACATTGAAATTTCATGATTACCATATACACAATGACATGAATATTTACTTACATAAGTATTATTTTACTCTTATTATTGTGAATGTTAAGACTATGTATGTGGGTTATTGTTTTTTACTTTTGTGTTTATTTTTATTTTCTCAGTTAATTTTAATCTTGGTCTGGCGGTTTGAGTAATTATACGGCCTACCCAATGTCGTTTCATTGTTCATCGTATCGTTGAGCTCCTTATGTTTTGAACCACTCAATCTATGTGGTTCTTTCCTCAAAATACCATTTCAGACATCAATCCACATTGTCTTCACATGATCTGACCAAGAATATGTCTGGATTTTAAAAGAGACTGTGACCTCTGAGTTTGTTTCAGCCTTTCTTCTCAGAGTAGTCAGAGAGGAAATGCCGACCTCATTTAGTTAATGAAAAAAAATGTTTGACGTGTAAAAGTGTTTGTATAAACCTACTTACAGAAATAAAATCATTTATCATAAAGGCTTGTGACATGTTTTGTAGCCGGATTCTTACTTTCGGTGTTTTTTTAATGAAAGTTGAGTTGTCATTGTTATTATTAAAAAAAACGCTAGTAGAAACGATCGAAGCAAATGGCACTTTGCACTTTGTAGATTCTGCCTATCCCTATGGTAAAAATACGTGTGCCGTGGCCTGTCTCGTTGATACTTATAAACATAGTCCGTTGAAAGCTGCTGCTACTGCTGTAAAATATTACTGAACAAACGACTCTAGTTACCTTCAATATCTCAATTCAATAACCCGTATATCTATCTTGTGGCTTCCTTTTCATAGCTAGCGACATTAGATTCAAGAAAACAAATTTGAAACCTTAAAACATGAAAAAGGTAATTGCGTTTACAATGCGGAAAGTTAAAATCTCACTCACACTTGATAAATCAATCTTTATTTCTATATATACAATACATATATAAATAAAAATCAATTGCCAAAAATATTTGTCCGCGCATCACTTAAAAGCGGCTGCATCTATTTGGCTAATTCTTTTAGTGGTATTTGTATTTTTTTGACTCGAACATGATTCAGCGAGGGTTGATGCCATCGGAGTAGGCCGATTGGCATAACCTGGATGAAAGCCGATTGCCCAATGTAAAATTTCTACATCCATATCTGTAGTTTCTATGGTGTACATTATACAGAGTATTCTATCTATTGGGCAGTATCACAAAACCAACCCGAACCCGAACGTTCGATTGAACGTTTGACCCGAGTGTGCCCAAGTATGTAGTAGTCCTAATATTTTGTACCTGATCCATTCGCCTTAACATTACGATATGAGGAAGTGGACGTCGTAATGGTAGTACGTCGGTTTCTAAAATATTCAAGTCACATACAAGTTAGCAATCCAGCTTCGTGCACGTTTCTCAAATAGGTAACAATTGCATTGCAACGTGTTCAAGATTAGCATCGCATTTACCGATAAACTTTTTTTATAAAAATATTTTCCTATTTTTTACCTATTTCAAAAAGGAGGAGGAAACCTTTTTTTTGCGACATTGCCGTAAGTGTGAATCGTTTTTTTTTTATGGATAGGGCTTCAGGGGTGGTCTATTGTATATTGGTGATGTTATAAGAACTTCCTGCCACTGTTATCATAGCAAGTTACGGTATACGATGTTGTGTGGGGTAGGTGCCACAACTAAAAGTGAAAAAAAAACAACTGACTTCCAAACACAAAGGTACTACAAAGTAAATTTACCTTAAGTTTCGGAAGTCGGTGTCTAAATACGAAAATACTAAACAATGACACCGACTTCCGAAATTAAAGTGTTATTTTTTTTGTTAGGAAGTTTTAATTTTTTGAAGATGCGTTATAGTTATGATAAAGATCCGTGATGTAAATAATTATGGTAGCTCAAGCATTAACGTTAGTGAGTGTCATTTTAAAACAGATAAAGCATAATAAAATAAAGTATCCATTACATAAAGACTTCCCCATCCAGCAACCATCATCACGACGAAAAACGGCCAACCGAAAAAAAAAGAGCTTATCCACGGGTGAACGATATTTTGTTCAAGATATTTCCATGAAGTCCCGCCATTACTTATTGTTGATTATTAATAAAAGTCAAAATGTATTCCTTTTCTTTGGCCATTTTGTTAAGAAGAACCAAAGCGGTATGAATAATATCAGTGAGTAGATCATCTCTCGGCTATTTGTAAAAATGTATTTACTTTCTTATTATTAAGTTACTAGGGAAATTGAGCCGCTTCGCCTTTGTAGTCGGTAAAATATGGGCGTTTAAAAGCCCTGTTCCTTTACTAGGGCTGAATACATTTGGGGCCTTGCTAAACATCAGATTAGAGGCAGTATTATTTGACCGTTGCAACCAGTAGAGAACACGGTCTACCTTTTTAGTCCAATGTGTCTTATTGCTTGCACTGATTGACGATTGTAGTCGGTACCTATAGCAGAGGTACCTACATAAATGAAACATTGTCTTTCAGATAGAAGGTCATTATTCTTTAATTACAAGAAAAGTTAACATATCCGAACCATTCATTGTAACGTTGTAACGTTCCGTCTTTTTATTGATAAATTAATTGCATAAATTCATGATTTAAAACAGTAGATTAGGCTACTTGTAAGCATTATTATCATATTTTGTTTACCAAATTGTCAACGGCTTTATTCAACGCAATGCGCGTGACAACGCAATGCCACAGCAGAACTCGTTATTGCAGCGACCTCTTGTTCCCTCGCCCCTGTCGCTTCCCGCCAGGCTGGTGCCCTGCGCTCACGCCGCCGCCGGTGACAAGGCACACCGTCCTATCCTAGCTTGACGGGCGCACGTTCGCGTCACTGCTACTCAGCAGCGGCGCGACTTTATGAGTGTGTACGTCCCTCAGCCACGGTTTTCGCCATTGTAACGGTTTTTATTATTATTATATTTCTTCATAAAGTTGATTTTATATTTCCCATCTAGGTCATCTTATGGCGTGTGCTTTTTGCTAATTGTACCTTTTTAATTTAAATTTATAAGCCTTCTTCTTAAATCTTTAGTATGCAGCCTATTTGCCCCTTTTGCGCTTTGCATTTTGTAATTATTGTATTATCCAATCTCTCAAAATGTCTAAGTCATGTCGTGCTAGCGTAGTTAATGATTGATGTTTTGTGTAATTTGCAATTACAATAATATTTTCTGCTACCACGAAACAATCCAACATCACAACTAATAGAATCCGACATCACATCTAATACAATCCGACATCACATCTAATACATTGCGACATCACATCTAATACAATCCAACATCACATCTAATTCTTTCTGAACTGATTAAACTTTAAACCTCATTACTGCCTCATCATAGTCTTTCCCCAAATAGGTTGGGTCGGCTTCCAGTGATTCACACGGAGCAACTGCCTATCTGACCTCCACATTCCAGTTACTGGGTAACACGATACCCCTTGGTAAGACTGGTTGTCAGACTTTCGGTCTCCTGACGACCCGTAACGACTGCCAAAGATCCACGAATGATAGCCGGGATCAACGGCTTAACGTGCTTTCCGAGGCAAGGAGGGTTCTAGGTATGTATAGATTCACGTTACAGCCGCGGCAAGCGTAGCTTAACCTGATCGATCGACCCGTGCGGCTGTTATTACTCAGTCACAAGCCCCACCTTAAATTTAATTAAACAAATCGACAAAGTTCATAAAACTTTTCAAAAAAATTATCAAGTGTACTACTTCCTTGCAAAATCACGAAAAACCATAAAGTACTGTTCAATCAAATAAAATTTCTGAAGAAAAGCAATATTCTCCGGTACAATCACGACTCGTTCCCGGCGGACTCGAATACATTTAGTATTCGTGGAACGTCCCCTAATGATATTATATTAGTATTCATTCCTCACATCGTAGTATGTAAGTATTTTAAAAAGAAAATCATGGAGAAAATGTTAATTCTCATGGATAAGTTATGTCTTGAAAGAATCTAAATGTAGAACTTTATAAGTTTACGACATCAAATGCCTTTGTGTGCGTGTATGACCAGATTTATGAACGTAAACGAGGCAAAAGGAGTACGAAAGGATCGTAGCAAGCGGCGTTCTGTAGTTTCTGCTTACCCACTTGGCGTGAATTTATGGATGTATGTCCTTTTGCTAGGGTGCATTGCTTTGGTCCTACGAGCATAAAGGATACAACATTTAAATTTTTTAACATAATTGTGTCAAAAAGTTGTGGTCATAATGTTTTTATTGTAAGGTATACAAACTGTCTCTCCAGACCTACATATTTACAAGGGCACCAGAGCGGTTAAAATAATTTAAGAACAAATACCGCCGTGCAGACTAAGTTTAATTTTCTCAGAACGGTGAAGGAAAACATCGTGAGGAAACCGGCATGTCCAAGGACCAAAAGTTTGAAGGCATGTGACATGTGACCCTCTCGAAGAAGGTCCCGTGTCCGAGCAGTGGTAACATCTGCTGACCATGATTTATGAAGTTATGATTTTATGTTAGTTAATATTAATTAATAAGCAACCAAAGGCCCTTTCTAATATGAATATGTGTGACTGGCTCACATCAAAGGAAGCTTATTATTGTTAACTTAATTATCATTTGCGGTTGCGTCGGCGTAGGTTAATTTAACTCGGTCAAACATGCTCGTTTATCGGTGACTTGCGTTGATATGTGGGTTAAAGGGGTGACTGCTTCTGGATCAATATCCTCTTCCCCCCGGACCTCTGAGGAGATCAGACGCTTACACAGTAGACTTATTGTCAATTTAAAATAATAATTTATTAACAAATTAGTACAATTAAATCAACTTTGAAAATAGGAGTGCATAAATTTTGAGGAGTTTCATTGTTGCGACCGAACATCATATTGACACTAACAAGTATCAAGGAGTGAGTCACCTAGCCATCATCGCTACCACCGCCTGCAAAGCATCGCCCACTGCTGCTTAGAGGCCAGCCCACAGGGACGGCACGCGTCCCGGCCAATCTAGCTGCGTTCGAGCTATGTCACCGCTCCGTGCTGCACGCATCCCTGCTCAAATAATTCGAAGTATATCACGAAATGTGGATGATTTTGTGTCAATGCTGAGTAGATTAAAGTTTGATTTCGATAATTGTGAAAAACTGAGTGTTGGCTTTCGCGCACCTCTGTGGTGCCGAGATTGTATAGGTAAACCATCACATTACTGAGTACTGCGTTAACCAAAACGAGTCTTAGTGTTACCTGCGAAGAGCCTACCTGTGAAGATTTTAAGTGTCTTGTAATAAAAATTGGTACTGAAAGTGTTATTTTAGCCATTTACCGATCGCCTTCAAATAGTAATATTAACACCTTTCTCCAGTCTTTGGATATCATTTTAAATAAGTTGGGGAGTTTAAAAAATATCTCCATTATTGGACACATCAATATAAACATCTGCCCTGAGTCTCATGTCAAGTCAAGGTCTCTGGACTATCTGAATCTGTGTTCATTCCATGGGCTCTTACCAGCACTCTCGCTCCCGACTAGACGAAATAATTCATGTCTTGACCATGTTATGATTCAAACCAAAAAATCGTCACTCACGCTGGTGTTAAACTCTTCAATTATGGACCACAAAACAGTCCTACTCTGCCTACAACATAAACAAAAGAGAACCTTTACATATGTACCTATGACTGAAGGGTTGACGTCAGATCTCACTAAAACTGCACCACCTTTTGCACCTATCTATGCGAACCGATCTATCAACCGATGCAAATTTCGCGATGGAATACTTCTCCATGTCAATTCCGAGGGCTATATTGCCAAACACAGTTGTAATAAAATATCCAAGACGTCATAAAGTTATGAAGCCATAAATTACACCTGGGCTGTTAAGGTATATTCGACATAGGGACAGGCTTCATAAAAGATTGCGACAATCACCTAACAATGAGATTTAAAATATTACTTACTCCAGGTATTGAAATGATTACAGTAACCTATTAAAAAGGTAAAGCGAATGTTTAATAGAGACTTATTAACAAAAGCAGGAAATAACAATAAAAAGATATGGGAAGCGGTCAAAACAATAACAAATATGACTAAAGTGAAACATAGCGCTACAGAATGATTAAATGCATAAAAAACAAAAGACTATGTCGAAATGGTGAACGATTTTTTCGCATCGATTGACAAAAAGCTGGCTGATAATACTCATTCCTGTATAAACCCATCCCATAGTACATTTAATAAAGCGCCCTCACAACTTGTTTCCAAATCCTTTGTATTGCTGGAAACCGATGATTCTGAAGTGGAACGTTTAATAATGAACCTGAAAGATGTGCGTTCCCTTGGTTGGGATTATGTACCAAATAATTTACTCAAAGTTTACAAACACATTTTAATTCATCCATAAACGTATATTTTGAACGTCTGCTTAACTATAGGTCACTTTCCTACGATCTTATAGAAATCAGTAGTATACCCTATTTATTAGTCAGGTGATAGAGACCGTGTCACTAATTATGGACCCATCTCCATATTGCCTTCGATCTAGAACGTATAATAAATAGTAGACTGATTGATTACCTGGAATTAAATAACCTTTTATCCAACAAACAGTTTGGTTGTAGAGCAGGCAAGTCTACCAGTGATGCAGTCCACGAGCTCCTAGACTATATGGTAAGTAATGTAGATTCAGGTAAATTTACAATAGGCATTTTCCTTGATCTAGCCAAGGCATTTGACACGGTCTCTACGCCTTTGTTGATTCAAAAATTTTGAACGCCTGGTAATAAGAGAAAATCAACTACAGCTTTTAAAGGAATACCTCTCTAATCTTTTGATCATATCAGCAGTGATGTGCCAATCACTTACGGAGTTCCGCAGGGGAGCATTCTGGGTCCAACACTCTACTTGAATGACCTCTGTAAACTAGACCTTTCAGGAGGTAAAATTATTTTGTATACAGACGACACAGTTCTGTTGTTCTCTGCTGATACCTGGGACAAAGTATATAAGGAGGCGCAGGATGGTTTCAATGTTGGCTACTGGCTACAAAATAACTCCCTGACTATTAACCCGGACAAAACCCAGTACATGATTTTCTCGAAGAGCACTCAAAATGTGCAGCTTTCGTATACCCCCTCGATAACAGCAGTTGTTGTAATAGTTTAGTATGCTCTTGTCCAACACTAACAAAGACAGCGTCAATTAAATATCTTGCAATAATTTTATACTGTAACCTCTCCTTCAGATACCATATTTACCATCTTACATCTAGGACAAGAAAACTGATCTGTGTTTTCAAGAACCTTAGGCATGTTGCCCCCCGCCCCCCCCAAATTACTAAAGCAAATATACTTAGCTCTCGTACAGTCCATTCTTCTATATTGTATCATCGTTTGGGGAGGTGCACATAATATTAAAACCCTTAGAAATAACCCAGAGGGCTGTATTAAAAGTTAGTTCTTTTCGCCCTTATTTGTACCCAGCCCATCTTGTTTGTCAATCGTGTGAGGTCCTTACAGTTCGCCAGTTGTTTATATTACTTATGGCTCTGAAGCAACATTCTTTGCTACAATTCTCGAAAGGTGATCTAAATAGACGACGAAATATTTTTACAGACCTTCTTTAAGACATGCTTACGTAAACAAATACTTTTGCTTCTTGGGACCGTACTTATATAATATGATAAATGATCTTTTTCTGTGTAATGATATACCTCTTTTCATTAATATTTCTAATTAAGCTAGTAATGTAATGGTCATCATAAGGAAGAGCGCTGATGTCTGAGATACAGATAGCTTTATATTTAGTTCAGACACGGATGCCTGAGAACAGTGGCCCAGTGGTAATGGCTGTGACTTATGAGTTGTAGGTCGTAGGTTCAGACAGGCGCTTTACTTTGTGTAAATTATTTCATCACCACTGCTCTCAAAACGGTGAAGGAACTTCGTGAGGAAACCGGCATGTCTTAGAACCAACAATTCGAAGACATGTGACATCTACCAACCCGCACTAGGCGCGTGTGGTGGATAATGGCCCACTCCCTCTCACAAAGAGGAGGCCTGTGTCACAGCAGTGGGAACATAATAGGCTGATTATACAGATGCCTTCAGTATAAATTTAAGAAAACTTGAATGTGCCCTATATATCTGTGCAAATGTATCATATGGTCTGTGTCAATAAATATTATATTATTATATTATATCAGTAAGGGACAGAAATTAAGAATTTCGTTGAATGTGTCTTTTCTTACGATGATTAATTATCAATGGTTTCGTTGCTGAAAATGGGGAAGTACTGGACGCTAGATTGATATTTTATACAGTTGATCACAAACTGCATGGACAATAAAAAACCACTATGATATTTACACCCACCAGAGCCTATTATTTTTTTCCAGTAAAGACGTTATTCTGTTTAGGTGTAACCACCAACATAATATCATTTTATGCGGCCATTCTCAAAAAAAAAGTAATACATTTACGAAACGACAGTCCTGAAGGTTCTTGAAAAAATTGTACATCGACCCGAAAGTCAAAGAAGACAGGGAAAAGTCGGAAATAATAATAAACAGTACTTTGCAATTTTTAAATATCATAATGCTGGGACTGTATTGCCGAGGAACTTAGGATCAGATTACACTTGCGACACACATTTTGATTTTGTGATTTTACTTATGTAACATGCTGCAGGATGCATGTAGAGTGCTAGCAATAAGAAATCCGTTATTGTTATTGATTTATTTTTTTTCCATTTTTTTGTAGTTATAGTTTTATAATAATTTAGTATTGTAATACTAAATTATTATAAAACTATAACTAGGTATGGTAAACTATATAAATATGCAAAACCATTTTTTTTATTTTTACATTTTTTTGACTTGTACAATAGAGCCTCGATTAATTCGCATTTTGCTCTGAATGCACCTCTACGGCGCCTCTCACCCTATTTTGGTGTCCTAAAATACGAAATAGCCAAGTAACTGCGACCAAATTGGATGTAGTGCTCGTCGGCCGCTGATTCGGTACCGCTCTTAAAAAGAGGCGCATTTATTTAAAAAAAGAAACGTGGATCATTAGAAGCCTAAATAGTTTCTAGAGGTTACTTTTTTTTAAACGTAAATTATTTCAAGATTAATAAGTTTTTAGAGATTCAATTAAATATTTTCCTCCTTTAATTTGAGTGTTACAGCTACTTTACAAAATAATCTTGTACCCTGAATGTATTTCATCCCTAAAGATAAACCTGGCAGAATTTGAAATCACGTCCGAAGTTATTAAGGCCGAGAATAAGATATCCCGTTAATGTTAGGACGGGGTCGTAAACTTGTGAAATTTGAACATTACCATAAGGTAGCATGTAATACGAAGTTCTGGCAGTTTTGTAACAGGATTCATCTTTGGTTCTGATTGAATTTGTTAAAATATTTAAGGAACCATAAAGATAAGCTTATCTTTCCAGAACATCATTTACTATCCTCGCTTGTCATGTGACTATGGAAAAGAAAACTAAACTAAACATTTTCTTTTATGTCAAGGGATAAAACGCAAGGAAAATGTATTGCATGAAATATAAACTTATATTTTTCTTTCACGGGTAGAAAGCTACACTTCAGCCGAGTGAAAAGCCGAAGCTCGGACGAGGCGCAGCGAAGCTTGTTGGAAATAATGAATACTGCCAATGTGTACAGAGTGGCGATTAAGTTACCACATTAAATAGTACAGAGGCTTCAATATCATTAATAGCGAAACGGGAAGATCATGCAACCGAAGTAGTGACTTCAGCCTTGATATTGATGGCAACATAATTAAATCAGATTCTCGTATCGACTACTAAAACTCTGAACTCATCGCCCACTACTGCAGAGTCTTTGCTTAAAGTAAACGTTCCAGTTTGTGATTCTGAATTTCCAATATGTCACCTGTAGAGATATAATTAAAACCTTTCACACATTAAATGTTAAAAAGACCGCAGATCTATGGGGTAATTATGTGGACGTTGCTAAGTCAATTATAGATATTGTAGCACCTACTTTAGCTGTTATTTTTAATAATTGTATTGACCGTGGTGAGTTTCCTGATCTTATGAACAACAGTAAAATAATACCATTGTTTAAATCGGGTAGTACATCTGACCCTACTAATTATAGACCTATTTCAGTGCTACCTACCTTTAGTAAAATTTTTGAAAAACTTATTTTAGATCAAATGCAAAGATTTTTTAATTAACACAAATAACTGCTTATCAAACAGTTTGGTTTTACAAAGGGTCGTTCGACTACTGATGCCGGAGTTGAACTTTTAGGACATGTTTATAATGCATGGGAGGACAAGTGCGATGTTTTGGGCATCTTTTGCGATTTGTCCAAGGCATTTGATTGTGTTCTTCATGAAACATTAATCAGGAAACTGCACCACTACGGAATACGGAACGCCTCTCTGGATCTTCTTACTTCATACTTAAGTGATAGGATTCAAAGAGTAGATGTTAACGGAAAAAGATCACCTGGATCTGTAGTTAGAATGGGGGTCCCCCAGGGCTCAATTCTTGGCCCATTTTTGTTTCTTATTTATATTAATGACTTGCCATACCTCGTAAAGGATAATTAGAAGCCTAATGATATAGTGTTGTTTGCAGACGACACTTCACTTTTATTTAAACTGAAACGTCAGCAGCTGGTTACTGACAATGTTAATAGCGCCCTCGCTAAGGTAGTTAACTCGTTTAATGTTAATAACATACTTCTTAACGAGAAAAAAACTAAATGTATTAAGTTTACGATACCTCATGTTAGACAAGTAGAAACTAGTGTTCTTTTAAAGGGTGAAGAGTTGAAACCCGAAAACTGTACAGTATTCTTAGGCATAACTTTGGATGCCAAGCTTCAATGGGGCCCCCATATAGATAAATTGTAAAAAAAACTAAGCTCTGCAGCATACGCCGTTAGAAAAATTCGTAATTTAACTGATTTAGAGACAGCGCGATTAGTTTACTTTAGTTATTTACATAGTGTGATGTCGTACGGTATTCTTTTGTGGGGAAATGCCGCCGATATTCAAACAGTTTTAGTTTTACAAAAAAGGGCAATTCGTTCAATTTATAAATTAAGTCCCAGACACTCCCTCAGAGACAAATTTAAAGAGATTAATATAATGACTGTGCCTTCTCAGTATATTTATGAAAATCTTTTATATGCACATAAAAATATTAATCTGTTTAAAAAATACAGTGATTTCCATAACAAAAATACTAGGAATGAACACAAATTTGTTGTTCCCACTACCAGGCTCAAGAAAATAGGTGGCTCGTTTAAATGTCAATGTATACGTTTTTATAATAAACTTCCTAGCCACATTCAAGAACTAAGCCTTAATAAATTTAAATCTTTTATAAAGCGGAAATTATGTCAGAAAGCCTATTATACTGTCAAGGACTATATTGAGGACAGGAAGGCTTGGGATTGAGCTGCTCCAATAAGTTTACACAGACATAATTGATGTGTAATTTGCTATTTTTTTCTTTTAATGCTTTTTTCTATATACGTACATTTTATCTAAACAATGACATGTTTATATTTACTGTATAAAGTGTAATATTGTTTTAATTTTTGTGAATGTGAGGACTATGTGGGTCATTGCATTTTTTTTTTCTTTTCTTGTTTTAATGATGATGGTCTGGCTGTTTGAGTACTTTACGCGGCCTCCCCAAATGTCCTTTCTTTTGTTTTGTTCGTCGGATCGTTGAGCTCCTTAGTTCTGAGTTGAGCTGCACGATGATTGACAAATGCGTGCACTGACTGGACAGGTCCACTCAAATCCGTGTGGTTCTTTCCTCAAAAGACCATTTCAGACACCAGTCTACATAGTCCTCATATGATATGACCAAGATTATTTTCATATTTTTATTTACTCTTTGACATTGATGCACTTTATATATGCAATGACATTTACTTTGTAAAGGATTATACTATTTTAATTATTGTGAGTTTGAAGACATTGTGGATTTGTTATTTTTTTTAATGCATATTTTTTTTTAATTATTAGTTTTAATCATGGTCTGGCAGTTTGAGTAATTTATGCGGCCCACCCAAATGTCCTTTCTTTGGTAATGTTCGTCGAATCGTTTAGCTCCTTTAGTTCTGTGTTGAGCTGCATGACAACTGACAAATGCGTGCACTGACTGAACAGGTCCACTCATTCTGTGTGGTTCTTTCCCCAAAAGACCATTTCAGATATCAATCCACATGGTCTTCACATGACCTGACCAAGATTATGTCTGGACTTAAAAAGAGACTGTGACCTCTGAGTTTGTTTCGGCGTTTCTTCTCAGAGTAGTCAGATAGGAAATGCCGATCTCACCTAGTTTTTAAAATATGATTGACGTGTAAAAGTGTTTGTACAAACCTATTTACAGAAAATAAAATCATTTATCATTGATCATCATTTATCATTCGAATTACAAGTTGTTAGCAGTCTCTTAAAATAATGTTTACACAAAGTTTGTGTCGGTAAAAATGAAAAACGGAAACAAAATAATAAGCTTAAAAAATAGCACGGCATAAACAACCCTAGATAATAAGACAAAAGACACGCGCTGGGCAATGCTATCAACAATTCATCACAAACTTTATGGTATTGTTACCAAATAATCACAAATTAATATATTTATGATTGTTCCATAATTAGAAATCGTATTTACATAAATACAAGTTAGGCAGGACTTTGGTATGGGATACAATATGTGTACACTTGCACCATCCCATCTTCCTAGTATGGCGTGCTGTTCTGGGGCGGCTGCTGCAGGTGCGAAAAACCTTAAACGGTGAAAATATTCTAATCTTCTTGGGAGCTTGAGCCGTTTGGGGTTGAAACACTAGGACCATGGGGTTCGAGTGCCCACTAGGTTTTTCGAGACATTGCTATGTACGAGTCATGTATCGCGTGCAAGAGGGCTGGCTCATTTTTCTGCCAAAGAATTAGCATCGCCATACATCGTGGCAATGCTGCTTGCCTTTTGGGCACTTTTATTGTGGACAAGTTTAGATGCCCTATGATTCTTTTCCTTATTTTTTTATTTTTATTCATACATGATTCATTATTTTAAGGCTGTTGTCACAAATAAAGTTAATTATGTTAAATACTAAGATTAAAAAACGTTTCACGGCTAGAATGTTGATTGTTATTTTATTTTTAAATTGTGTATTCTTAAAATACGTTATTGCGTTAATTTAAACCACTTATGTATTCTACATACTTAAGTGATCTAAATTAATGTGATAACCTAATCACCATACTGTACCATGTAACCCGCGTAACTGTCCGGTTGCTACCAACTTACCGACAAAGTTTTTAGAGTAACGTTCCAGCGAAAAACGCGGAGCGCCTGAGTCGTATTTGCGAGAGCTCACAACTGGTGGCGCCACCCCGGCCATATCAAGAAACTTTTTCCGATTACCTGTTACCAGATCACTATTACTTGTTACTCACCGCCACAACCAGGATTTCTCCACCCACTGCTGTGGGCTATCCAACTCAAGGGCCGTGACGAGGGCCGGCTAATAAACTAGTTCGCGCAAGCTCTTCTCCCGATACCTCGCCGTAAAGTGAATTGGTATAGTCTCTTCTCGTTTGTTGATTATATAAACACTACAATGTTTCACTCACCGAATAAAAGCTAGGATCGACCCCGGATCTGCATACGGAGCAGGATTCTGGTAGCGCTGCTAATGTCACACAAAGAAAAAGGAAACAACCAGACTGCGAGCTGACGCTGGCTATAGCTGATTTAACTGCCGAGTTTAAAAAAACAATTGGCGATCTGCGCGCTAACATAAATACCCTGTTCTCGAACATGAATGATAATATTGGTAATCTAAGAGATGAGTTTAATTCCCTATCAACAACTTCGTCACAAATACAAAATGAACTGAAGGAACTACGTACAGAATATTCTAATGCAAAATTTGAAATATCGAGTATAAGTGCAAAACATGATGCTCTGTCTCAGGTGGTGACAGAGTTAATTTCAACAGTAAATTTTAACTCTGCTAATTGCGTCGACAGTACGAAGCGTATTGCTGATCTGGAGATGAGTTTGAGGAACTCTGCGACGGCGTCGGTTGCTCTGCTAGAAAGTAAAATAGACGTGTTGGAACAGCAGGCGAGGCAGTGTAATATTGAGCTGGGCAATATTCCTGAAAAACGAGGTGAAAACCTGATTTCTGTGCTGGAGTCAATTGCGTCAGCAATTAATATATCGATAGCAAAAAATGACGTAGTTGCGATTCACCGTGCACACGCGCATAATCGCCCTATGAACATCATAGTGAAGTTTGCTTCTCGCCTGCTTCGTGATAATCTACTAAGTGCGTACCGATTATCCAAGGGGCTGACATCCGACCGCATTGGCCTCTCCGGAGCATCATGTCGTATCTACGTAAATGAGCATTTAACACTTCGAAATAAAGATTTGTTTCGCAAAAGTCGTGAAGCAGCCAAAGCTAATAAATTTAAATATGTATGGATTAGAAATGCGACCGTCTTGGTCAAAGAAGCGGATGACTCGGCCACTTTTGCTATTCGTACGGAAGCCGATATATGTAGCAAAATCACTCCAAAAAGCCATTCCGGGAATATCGCTGATAATTAAACTTCCACTAAATAGCACATTAAGTGCTTTTAATACGGGAGCATTTTCTGTTCTTATCATTAATCTAAATATGCTGTCTTCTGCAGGTTCAAATTATCTTTATTTTATTGGTCTCGTACGTAATTACGTAAAAGTATCACTTTTATCAAACTATGTGTCAAATGCTAAAAAAAAATTGTCTGCTAATTGTATTAGGGTGCTACTGCCGACCCATAAATTGTTGCTTTATTTCTATAATTATATCTATGCCTTTATTGCCTCTATAGGCGCCTTATTGTATGTAATGCTTTTGATTGATCTGTTCATAGGGTTTCGTTGTTTTATAATCTTACCAATATCGCTCTTATTTACCACTATTGATTTGACTCATTTAATTAATGGCGGTTAATCATGTGTCTATATACTACCAAAACTGTCGAGGGATCAGGATAAAGCTGAACACATTGTATTTGAATATTTTGGCGAATGCTTACGACATTATTGTTTTCACTGAGACCTGGCTGACACCTGATATCTCAGATAACGAATTTATTGACCAACGTTACCTTGTATTTAGATGTGATCGTGATCGTATTGTTACTCAAAAAAAAGACGGTGGTGGTGTCCTTATAGCTGTCTCTCGCGAATTAAGACCGTCTTGTCTCACTTTATCGCCCCCTTCAGCTTTACCTGAGCATAAAATTATTAAAATCCCTTCCTGTCGTGATAACTATAATTTAATATGTGCTACTTACATACCGCCGAACATGACGGAAGAAATATACATACAGTTTCTTAGTTCTCTCTCGGCTCTGTTTGATGATTCTCGTGTGGACAATGTTATTTTAACAGGCGACTTCAACATGCCGCAACTTAACTGGGTTAAAAAAACTTCTTTCATGGAATGTGCTACAAGTACTTCCTCTAATGTAACTCGTCAACTCTTAAACATGTGCTCGCAACTAAATATTAAACAATATAATCATTTAACCGATTGTAACGGTCGTATATTAGATTTGTTTTTCAGTAATGCACAGTCTGTTACACTTATTTCTGATGTACCTCTCTTGCCCGTCGATACTTATCATCCAGCCTTTTGCGTCCACGTACCACTTATACGTACACCAAGTATCTCGAAATGTATAATTCCGAATCCACTCAATTATTACAAAGCTGACTACTGCGAGATTAATAAAGATATTAGTAATGTTGACTGGAGTGGTTTACTTGAAGGGTTGTTACCTGAGGAAGCTGTGTCTGCTTTCTACGAAAAAATGTTCGAAATAATTAGGTCACACACACCCACGTGCAAGCAGAGGAATTATAATTTTCCCATCTGGTTCACATGTTCACTCATCCGTACCTTCAAAAATAAAACTTATGCTTGGGTAAAGTGGAAGAAGCGCGGCAATATAAGTGACTATGAAAAGTTTTCCACTATTAGAACAAGGTTCAAAAAGGAAACTGATAGATGCTATAAAAGATACATGATGGCAGTTGAAGATAATATTGCCACCAATATCAAGGCTTTCTGGTCATACATCTCCAACCGTAAAACTGCAAATAGAATTCCTAGCACGGTACACTACAAACATAATATATCTAGTGATCCAATTGGAGCGTGTAATTTATTCTCTTCCTTTTTCCATTCTGTGTATGAACCCTCAACATTTAATTCTGATTCCTGGGTACCTCCATCTACAAATGCTGATCATGATGTTAACCTATCTAATTTATACTTCCCCATAGAAAGTATTCGTAGAGAACTAAAAACGCTGGATTCGACTAAAGGACCTGGTCCGGACGGTATTCCTGCGTTATTTCTAAAAAACACTTACAGTACAGTATGCTATCCTATATTTATACTATTTAACAAATGTATTTCATGTGGAGTCTTTCCGGACGTATGGAAACGTGCAAACATCGTACCAGTACACAAAAGTGGGTCTAGAAAGAATGTAGATATGTATCGTCCAATTTCCATATTATCAGCATTATCTAAACTCTTTGAAAGGCTTGTCCATGCTGAGATTTACCCAATTATTCGTCATATTCTAATAAAGGAGCAACATGGCTTCGTCACAGATAGGTCTTGCATAAGCAATCTTTTAATATTCACAACACAGCTTTTTGAGAATATGGATAACAGACAACAGACAGACGCGGTATACACCGATTTTCAAAAGGCATTCGATAAAGTGGATCATAGATTGTTGCTCAATAAAATTGCGTACAATGGTATCAGAGGGGATCTCCTGCGTTGGTTTGTCTCCTATATAACCAATAGGACACAAAAGGTTGTGATCTACGGCTTCGAGTCTGGCTCTATTCAGGTTACATCAGGAGTCCCTCAAGGCTCAATTTTAGGACCTCTATTGTTTATACTGTTCATAAATGACATAAAATATTGCTTTCAAAATTCAAAATTTCTCTTATACGCTGACGATTTAAAAGTTTTTAAACAAATTTCAAATGAACAAGACTGTGTTGAATTTCAACATGATCTTGATCGTTTCTCAGACTATTGCTCTTATAATAAACTGTACCTTAGCTTGCCTAAGTGTCATAGTATAACGTTCACGAAAAAGAAAAATATCATACTTTTCAATTATCGACTTGCTAATAGTGTTATTAATAAAGTTAGCAATCTTCGTGATCTTGGTGTGCAGCTGGACTCGGAACTTCATCTCCATATTCATGTGGATAGCATTGTCAATAAGGCGTATCAGATGTTTGGCTTTGTAATGAGAGCATCTAGAGATTTCCATCGTCCCTCCACTTTCTTGCACCTGTATAAGTCCATAATTAGGCCGCAATTAGAATACGCAGTACCGGTCTGGAATCCGTACTATGCAAAATATATAGAAATTATAGAGTCAGTCCAACGCAAGTACCTTCGGGCTATGCAATTTAGATGTTTTTGAAAGAAAAAATCATACGAATTCCTTCTGAAAGAATACGACCTACTTACATTACAGTCAAGACGCGTCCTTCTTGAGACAATGACGTTGTTCAGTATATGTCGAAACAAGTTTGATTGTCCTGACTTGGTGACTGGTTTGTATTACCTGGTTCCTCGAACAGTACTTGGACGGGAGGTGCGCACCAGGCGACTGTTCGCTACCCGCTTTTGTAGATCCAATGCTGGTGAACGCTCACCGCTATACCGCTTAGTCGACACATACAATACGCGTTTTGGTGCAATAGACATATTTTTCCTTAGCAGGTATAAATTTAAAAAAGAAATAATAGCAATTCTAAAGGATTGGCAGTTGACTCCATAGGTTACACAATGTAGGTATCATTATTTATAGGCTAGGGTCCTGTATGATACATCAGGCATGAAAATTAAAATTAAATTTCATTAGGTAATTTTTTTTTTTTTTTTGTTGTGTGTTTTTTTAAAATTTTATATATCGAATATCTATGTTATCGTTTGTCCCTTTAACTGTTTTAACTTCTTTTTCATTATGTTAACCCTGCAACAGCTAACGTTTGATTGCAGCTTGTTTTTATTATATATGTACTATAGTAATCTGTGGAAAATGTTGTGGGTAGTATATTTGTTAAGTTTAGTTTTAAGACAATCACTGTTTATGCTTAATATACTACTGTTTGTTTTCCCAAAATAATAAAATAAAATAAAATAACCCAGTTCCTTTTTTACAGGTATTTTTGAAACGAGATTTTGATTGTTTCCATATAGTATAATACTACTTACCACAATGCTAAAGTAAATTTATAGGGTATAAGCTGTAAGGATTCAATTAAACCAGTTCCTTCTTAAACAAATACAAAGTTTATTGTAAATACATGTCGGCGTCACCATTGTAAACGGCACTTGTAACGGGCCAAGTTAAGTTGTGCAAAGCGAGACGTTTGTCTCCCCACTCTCTCCACTTCTCAAGCAACCTGCTGTGGCGCCTAGAGCTATTATATCGATCCATTTAATTAATTAACAACCTGTTGGAATAAATAAGTTGGTTACAGCTATATTTCATACTTTCATTTAATATGTCGGACCTCTGCGATCATTTCATAAGAAATTGTGAGTGAAATAAAGTGATTGTGCTATAACTAGTGTCTCTATTTTCTTCGCCCGACAATCCACGCCTACTTACAAAGTGTAAGTTTAATATCGCTGATGAGGGCCTATCCCGATATCAGAGTTGGGATTCGAAGGGCAAACTCCTGAAGAAAATAATGACGACAGTGAAGTGTGGGCCAACGTCTAATCTATTCAAAACATGGAGTTTTTGTTATCACAACTTCCGGAAACCGTCGACTTTCACCGCAACTGCGCGACTGATACGGTTTGATCCTGATAATGACAATCGCTTCAATGGCACATGTCATCGTTGAAGCACAACAGACCAAAAATCAATTGATTGAAGCAAGTGGCAGTACGAACCTTTGACCGAAGTGGGTTTAAATGTCTCTAAAGTACTGGTTCACTGGTCTTTAGTTAATAGAAGAGAAATTTACTGCCCTGGGCTTGGCTACGCCGCAGCACGAGGTCCGGCGTGAGGTCACAGGGCAGGCAGCAGTGATGGGGGTTCACCAGCCAGTGGGGGCTACAGCACTGTGATTTAGTTTACCTTACAAGTAAAGAAAACGTTAAATATGAATCGCATAATACTGAGCCGTGGAGAAATTCAACACGTCAGTGTCCTTTTTTAAAATAAAACAGGAAACTGATCATGATATTAATAGGTTCGTAGAGTATTTCCTAAAAAGAGGAACAAATACAGATTCGCAACAATTTCAATGACTGTTATTACGCAATTAGTGTACACTTAGACATTGAAAGAACAGGACAATGAGCGTAAACGAAGAATCTCGTCTAGTACGTCGAATAATAATTCAGTGGTACATATTCCATTTAATCCTCATAATACTGGGTGTGCAAGTAAATTACCAATTCTTCCAATGCCTACCTTCTCAGGGGAGACCAAGGACTGGGCCCCATTTCACGATTTGTTTTGCTCATTGGTACACGGCCAAAATACTTACACGGATATAGAGAAGTTTCGTTATCTGTTGTTATCATAAAAAAATTAACCATTTTCGGTCTATACAAATTACTGACGACAATTATTATAGAAACCAAAATATCCCACGCAACAGCGTGGGATATTTTGGTTTCTCGGTATGACAACAAACGGGCTATCGCCACTAAACATCTCGAAAAAATATTAGAGATTGAACCTTGTACCGAGAAAATCACTCATAATCTAATATCTATCTACGCTATCTATAAGGCATTGCAGGCAATGCAGTTTCCGATAGATCAATGGAGTTTCATATTAACAACGAATTTATTTTGTAAAATTTCGTCTAGTATCCGACATAAATACATTGATACATTGAGTTAGCCGCAAACGAATTCTCTTCTTACCCACAAAGTAAAAATAATAATCTTG
Source organism: Dasypolia templi (assembly GCA_963555695.1). NCBI lineage: Eukaryota > Metazoa > Arthropoda > Insecta > Lepidoptera > Noctuidae > Dasypolia > Dasypolia templi. The sequence goes on from OY743145.1 coordinate 3,942,639, forward strand.
AAAAGGTAAGTACGTTACGGACTTCGGCGACGACTTCATCGCGTGGCCGAGAAGGCCCACAAAGCGCGCTCGCAGCTCGCGTCATCAGTCCATCGAATTCGATTAATACGGAAAATTCCAACAACCAAAATAATTTAAAAATAATTGTGTATGTTGTGATGCTCAGCATAAGCTGACAAAGTGTTAAAAAATCCTTAATTTATTCAACCGCGATAGGTACTCCTTTATTCAAAACAAAAACGTTTGTTCAATTGTTTACATGTCGGTCATGATTTACAATAATGCAAATCCAACTTTGTTTGTCGTTCATGTCATAAACGACATCATTCATTAATTCATTTCGAGAAGTCTCACAGTTTATCAGTTATTAATGAAGTAGGTAGTAATGATAACGCCATTTCATTTTCTGGGAACGAAACGACAGAGACAGCGGTTTCCAGTACTTCTCACGCCGCATTGACTGCGGTAAATCACGCGTCACGCGAGAGCACAAGCGATTCGCGATCCATTGCTCCGTCGGTTACTGTGAGCACAGTGCTATTATGTACGGCACTCATCAATGTTCATGCTCACAATTCGGTGTATTATTGATACAAGGAGTCAAGCGAATTTTATTACCGAAACTTGTGTGCAGCGGTTATATTTTCACCGTCGGCAGGCAAATGTTCCCGTGTTTGGCATCGGAGCGACCGACGTCGAAGCTGCTTACCCCAAGGGCGTAGTATCATGTCATATCGCTCCTACGCATGGGGATCAACCTTCTATTTCAGTTGATGCATTAATTTTATCTAATCTTATTTCACGTATGCAATGTGCGTTGCCCTTTAAGGGATGGCACGACATACAGAATTTAACTTTAGCTGATCCTGAGATTTATCTTCTACAATCAGTGGAAATGCTTCTTCTGATGATCTACTAACTGGTCCGAATTTTCACAAGGATATAGTAGACGTTTAATTAGGTTTTCGTATCCATGCCATTGCTGTCACTGCCGACATCAAGCAGATGTACAGAAACAATAAATTACAACAATCCGATTGGGATTTTCAACGCATTGTGTGGTGTAAATCACCAACTGAACCGTTGCTTGATTATCGATTGCGAACCTTTGCACATTTGGTGTCAGCTCATCACCGTACTTGGCCCTTCGTACTATTCAACAGTTGGCTCGTTATGAGGCCGCTAACTTCTCGCTGGGTTCTAAGGTTCTTCAGAACCAGGTTTTCGTTGATGAAATAGTCACCGGAGCAGGCGACGTAAAGCATGCACTGGTTTTACAACGTGAGTTAATAGGTATTTGTTCGTCTGCCGGTTTTCAGCTATGTAAGTGGCAGAGCAATTCTCCAGTGTTCCTCGCTGCTTTACAAACGTCAGGTGTTCAGGGCGAGCGGCTTGATAACGTTTCTTTCGGTCTGATGGAAAATGACAAACAAATAAAGGTTATAGGACTTCAGTGGAATAAAGGATTATTCCATCGTGTTAGCGTGGCCTCGTTATCCACAACACGAGTGGAAAACATTCGCTTCGAATCGCACTAGTGAAATCTTATCCCGGCTTCCTGCCAACTGTTGTAGACATGTTTCATCAGCTGAAAATCCAGCGGATGCACCTTCTCGAGGAATGCTTCCTACAAGTTTTATACAAAATGAGATGTGGCTCCATGGGCCCTCGTGGCTCGAGCGCGATTCTCTTTTTTGGCCAAGTCCCAAGACAACACCAGAAGTCAATGTAGACAAACGTAATCTACCGTTGCCTATCGTGTCAACCTTGTCCACCTCAGCCCCACCTGACGTGGTCGAGTATATTAAAAGATTTTCTACTTCAGGCCGACTTGTTAGAATAACAGCATTGCCATTTCGATTATATAGTAAATGTAAAAGGGTTCAAAATTCTTATCTGAAATACATAACCGTGTGAGAGTTTAATTTTAGTTTAAATCGACTTATCAATTTAGTGCAACATTTCAAATGGAAAGTATCCATCAATTCAATAATGACGACTCAACCCTTTCATCGATTGAGTTTTAGTTGATATTATTGCGAATCTTAGTTATAATCTTTAGTAGAATAACTTTAATTTTAAAATATAAGGCTTCATGCTTCCATTGCTTGCATTTTCCATTCCTCTTTCGAGTGAAACATTCGGATTTCTTTGATTTAAGTTTGAAAAAGAATTACATTCTTTTAACGCGAGCGGCATGTTACGTACCGTTCTCTTATGGTGAGTATTACCTACTGCATTAAATCTTAGGGATTTAAAGGAAAGTTTATTTTCACACCACTTCGAGTAATTAAGCTTTTATGTGTAATAGATAAGGGTTTGATTTGATTAAGTGAATCGACATTCTCCATGTTCATTGGCTGAGCTTCCGATTGGTCTAAGCATGAGCACAGTAGCGCCATGCTTTCGTGTGTGGTTTTTCGCGACACTAACTCTTCTTAACACGAAACGTGCTTAGGGCAAAAAACATATAAAAAAAAAAGGTCCTTCGGTGTATTTGTGATACCACCCCCTCAAGATACGAACAATTATACGAACACAGCGTCTATGGAATACATGTGTAGTGAAGTGTGGCAGGACTCACAAAATCTGGACGCGTCGATGAGCCACACTTCTATACTACACGCGGGCACGTCACCTCTCCGAAACTGTTTACAAACGCTTTGGAGGACTTTGTCAAGACGCTTGATTGGAAAGGGTGGGGCTTAAAGATCAACGGTCAGTCAGTACATCTCGCACCACCGATTTGCAGATGGCATTGTCATCACGGCGGAATCTCTGCAGAAGCTGGAAGTGATGCTGGAAAGCCTGAGAGATTCTTCAAGGTGGGTAGGTCTTAGGATGAATCTGGACAAAACCAAAGTCATGTACAATGGCCATGTCACCCCGAGAACTGTAATCGTAAATGGCGCTACCCTCGAGGTTCTGCAAGAATCCAAGAATACATACAGTATGTGTCCCACAAATATGCAATAAATGAAACCACATATTTGTTATCGCCTTTGCTGACGATACACAAAAAATTAACGAAATTGGTACAGTAATTAAATCAAAAAGTGTATTTTTAACTTTGCGCAGTTTTGAACACTCTGTAGAACTGGATCACTAGGTCAGTGATTCAATGAACTTGAATCCTTGAACATTGAAAAGCGACGTTGCCAAGATGTGCAAACTATCACGACGCTCTGTTACTTATACAACTTATTTTGCCTAAAATGTAAAATAAGTACACTTCAACGACAGGCTGGAATTTAATGAGTCCGCCTTTGTACTTTTTTGTGTGCCAAAAGTTTAAATAAATAAATAAATGTAAAGGTGAAATAAACACACCACTGGTGGCGCGACACGCGGTGTCTTTATGTCGCCTTTACATTTATTTATTTATTTGAGTCGCGTTGTCGCGTCGCGTTATTTTGGTACATTGGTACTTGAAATTTCCTAGTTATGAGGCGCTTTCACATAAGTGTACAAATTTTAAAGTGACAGTATACCTACTCATTATTGAAAAGCCTAATAATAATAAATAAATAAAACCTATCACTTGGACGCACATACCCTTTTTTTTTTTTTTGGCTGGGAAATCATCAAATGACTTCTCCCGCTCTGGGTGGAGCGGGAGGACGTGTCAGACTTTTACTGACTAAAACCCACCCATGTTCCTCAAGTTGCCTGTGCCAGGGCCACGGTTTTCTCTGTGGAATAACCCGCGACCATGAGGCGTCGGCCCTATCGGACCCCGTCATTTTGTGCTGACATCTCTTTGAGGCGCGCGTGGAACACAACGCGCCGTCGACCCTGGCCTGGTCCTTACCGCAAGCCCGCGCCTACGGTGGCCGGGAATCTGCCAAGGCTCTCTCCCTCACGCGCTCCGCCTCCTCCTTTGCGAGCATTACTGCTTCGCAGAAGGAGGTGACGGCTTTCCATTCCCTCTCGCTCCGTACCATGGCCTGATACGGAGCGAGAGGGAATGGAAAGCCCATGACCATGGCCTGGACCAGGGCCGGACGCGAGAGATCGCCGCCGCCAATCGCCTCCGCGAGGACACTGCGGTGCTCCGCCCAAGCTGGGCATACCTCCACCGTATGCTCCACCGTGTCCTCCGGGCGATCCACACAATGGTGACACCCGGGCGTTTCCTCCCGCCTTATGCGAAACAGGAACCTCCCGAAACAACCGTGTCCGGTGAGGACCTGTGTCAGGCGGAAGGTGAGGACGCCGTGGCGCCTCTCCAACCACTCCTCAAAGAGGGGACTTACCGCCGCTATTGTGGCGTCCCCAGCACTGGGTTGCGACAATCGCACCCTCCATGTCGCCATGAGATCCCGCCGGAGCTCTGTCCGCTGTACCATGATTTGTCGCGGCAGCGGAGTTACACCCCGGCGTTTTGCCTCCTCGCGCCACTCCCATACGTGCGCGAGGGCTTTTGCCTCCAGATCCCATGACGGCAATCCGGCAAGGAGGCTCGCCGCCTCGCATGAGACCGTGCGGTATCCCCGGACCAGCCGGATGGCCATGACCCTTTGGGACGCGTTCAACCTGCGGGCCGGTCGGCGCCTCAAAGAACGCGCCCACACCGGTGCCCCGTAAAGGGCCATGGACCGCACGACTCCCGCGTAGAGCCTCCGGCAGGAGGCGTTTGCACCCCCTAGATTGGGCAGGAGCCGCCTCAAGGCAGCCCCAGCCCGCTCCAGTCTGGGAGCCAAACGTCGGAAATGCTCCACGAAGTTCCACCGGCTGTCGAGGACGAGTCCCAGTTACTTCATCGTCGACTCGACACCGATGTGAACCCCTCCCGCCGTTATCTGGGAACCCGACCGTGGCGCGTTCCGAGGACCATGAAAACACATGGCCTCGGACTTGTACAGGGCCACTTCGAGTCCCAACTGCCGGATCCTATCGACGATTGTCGCAACCCCGAGTGTCGCTTGTTCGGCCACCTCCTGCTGCGACCTCCCCTGTGCCAGGACCAGCGTGTCGTCAGCGTAGCACACCACGCTGATGCCATTCGGGAGGTCGGCGCGCAGCACCCAGTCGTAACCGATATCCCACAGAAGCGGCCCCAGGACCGATCCCTGTGGGACACCGCACGACATCTCTCGCCGGTTCCACTCTGCCCGGTGACCGGGGTAGATGACGGCCCTGTCCGTCAAATAGGCCTCGACCACACGACAGAGGTAGGTCGGCATCCGGTGATACCGCAATGCCTCCCTGATGCAACTCCAGGGCAGGGTGTTGAAGGCATTGGCGATGTCTAGAGACACCGCCAAGACGACCCCACCCCGGGCAACAGCATCCCCCGTCGTGAGGGCTCGCACGCGCATGATGGCGTCCACCGTAGAGCGCCCCCTGCGGAAACCAAACTGGCGCCAAATTCGGCCCCACCCGCACCAGCCGCCCGACGAGGCGGTTTGCAATAACTCTTTCAAAGAGCTTGCCCACCTCGTCGAGCAGCACGATGGGCCGGTAAGCGGACGGAGAGTCCGCAGGGCGCCCCGGCTTCTTAATGAGGACCAGTTTCCCCGTCTTCCAGCGAAGTGGGAACTGGCCCTCCTCCAAGCATGGACGCAAATACCCTGTGGGTGTACTAGTACGTCGGCACGGTAGTCTTTTGGCGGCGTTTTTTGTTGGCATTCTTAAAAGAACACTGCGCACGCGCTTTCTTCTTTCTTCTTTATTGGTAGTAATGATCGATAAACATAAATTAAGCTGTTTAGCGTTAAATGCTTGCATGGCATTTTATGAATTATCGGGCTGTTATGATAATTATAAAAAAAAACACTATGCCATAAGTATTTAAAGCTAAACAGTTTTTTGTTTAAGGGTGTTCTTATTAAATATTATGAAGTAGATTTAGATATAATAAATTGTTTTTACATGATTGTGACATATAAGAAGCAACCTATTGAAAAAGTCAATACCCGTTTATTATATTACGTCGTTTATTTATTTTTATCCTTATTTTGCGACATTTTTAAAATATTTTTATAAAACAACTTAATAAAAAACATTTAAAAATATAAAAATATAGTGGTCCGCCGGTAGCGGGAGCAGGGTCCAAGCTACCGGTGGTAAGGGCTCCAGAGACAGGAACCTCCTCACAGTGCGAGCCGTGTCGAGGAGTACTGCCTTCTGAATCAGGCCCTTGATCCGACCGCCTAACGAAAGCCTCGAGAGATGTTGGTCGAGGCTTTTTGCCATCAGGCCATTGGCCGATACGACAATTGGCACAATGACAGCCGAGCTCACATTCCACATGTAAACAACCTCGTGTGCTAAGTCGAGATATTTAATTTGTTTCTCTTTCTCAGCTTTCAAGAGGTTTTCGTCATATGGAACGGTAACATCGATAATCATTGTGCGTCGCGCTAATCGATCTATCACTACTAAGTTAGGCTTATTAGCGATAATAGTTCTGTCAGTAATGATAGACCGATCCCAGTACAACGTGACTAGGTCATTTTCGAGAACTTGGTCGGGCACATACCTGTAATACGGTACCACAGAATCCACAAGTTTATATTTCAAAGAAAGTTGCTGGTGAACAAACCTGGCTACTTGGTTATGCCTGTGCAAGTACTCGCCGTTAGCCAGACGAGAACAACCGAGACAATAAAAAGATAATATGTTTGATGGACTCACCTGGACGGTGGCATGCCCGACACAGGTCAACCGTCCCGTCCTTCATAATATGTCTCCGGTAGTAATTCGTCAAGATAACTACGTCCATAATTGCACAGACGAAACCTTCAGTTTTCCCGAAAAGGTCACCACAACGTAGCCAGGATACGGACGCTAGGAAATCTACACCAGGCTCATGAAGAGCCCGATAGAAGCGCCTGTGAAGCTCCTTGCTTTATTATTATTAATATTAATCTAAAAAAAGTATTTTCAATTGTTTATCCAATCAATAATTTGTGTGAAAAAAAAATTTGATACTTCCTTGTGTTCTAATACCTTGTGTACGTAGCAGGGTAAGTTAGTGTAAATAAGTATAGATAAACTATAATTGCGCCGTTTGCCCTATTTAAGACTGTTTTTTTGGTGTTTTTTTTTTCCATTTTCATTTCGTCGCCTGCTGTCCAGCGGGTCAAAGCTGGCGCCGACGTATCGTCGGCGCTTTTCTAAAGCCGCCATGCCGCCCGCGCCCGCGTGGATTGTTGCCGCTCTTCCAGGGGTCAAGTACGTTGTCTAAACAGAGTGTTTACTTTTACTGAATTTATTTAGATATTTATTTTGTTTGAAAATTTCACTTTTTTAATTTACGGTTTTTATTTAATTTTGCTATTCTTCTATGGACTGGTATTACTTTTGATTTGATTTATTGCGTATTTGTGGTACACATACTGTATATCTAGGCCAAATTATACAACTGAGGCGGCACAACTTTGAGAAGGAGGTGACCAAAAGCTATGCAGCTGCCGATCAAGCCATCGTTAAAATAATATAACACGACATGACGCCCGTATTCCCCGAAGGGTTAGGAAGAGGTGCACTATTAGCAACTGAATTTACCTATAACAGAAGAGCTATCGGCGGCAACATAACTTAGACAAGATTACATGAATAACATCGTTTGATTAGAAATTGATCGGAACATTGGACATCGTTTCGGGAAAATTGTGCTTGTTCAGTTGGGGCAAAAGACCAATTTTAAAAGTATCAACAACTTTATGCGTAAAGCAGTTTCTGAATTCGTTTAATAACACAAATCCTTACTTCTACTTAATCCTTACTAGGCTGAGAATCAGCATTTTTAAAACGTCAAAATTACATAAGACAGTCTCTCAAAAAGCTCACCCTTCACCACTTCCTATTGCTTTAGATAGGAAGAAGAAGTGGTGCAACAAACTCCCCAGCAGCACAGCTGTATTTTCAGTTAGCACACGCCAATATACCTACAAACTATTAAGAAACGTAAACAGAACTTAATACTAAAATAAAAAGCCTTCAGCCAAGAAAAGGCGTGCTCGCTTACATATGCAATGCTGCATTATGTTCACATATCTGTAACTCGAAGTCACAAATGATAAACTAAGATCTTCGAATTATAGCAAATAAACTATAAATTACTTATAAAAATAACAATACCATGGTCAGCAAGACAACCTGTCACTACAAGCAGCATCCGTTCACGAGCATAACGCAAAGATCAGCCATTACCCGCAATATTTGAGGGAAGGAGGTAACCCAACCTCCGACGCTACCGCAAGCAGTGACATTTAAGGGAGCAAGGCGAACTTGCTGTCAGTGGCACATGCAAGAATAATCTGATCAACGATAGAGGTCGCTAGCTAACCACATAATACAATAATATTCGTATTTGTAAGGTAAGTACCAGTTAACTGTGTATGAGACTATTCTCTATATCGTGTTCCTATATATATCTTATGTCTATCCTATGTCTATCTATATTGTTCCTATGTCTATCCTATATCTATCTATATTGTGTTCCTAATTCAAAGCACTAACAAATATAAAGTATTCCACACTTTTTGATTTAAACAGTGGATGTAAAAGAGGAACTACAACAAATCGATTTATAATTGCGTGATAAAAGCGTGTTTTTTAAAACTACATGTTTTTATTTTTTTGTATATTAAATTCTTCATTAAAAGTACTCATAAGTCATAAGTCAACGAAGTTATAACATGAGCGGTTTACTAAGAGCCACTGAAAAGTTCCACTCTCACCTCTTGGCTCCATCATCAGTCTCTCGTTACCAAGTCCAATCGATTGGACTCGTCAAAACGCATCATATGAGCCCAAACTCGAGCGGTGTACCAGTAGTCACTGAAGAGTTCCACTATCCACCTTCTGGCTCCATCATCAGACCGACAGCACTAAGTGCAATCTATTGGACTCATCAAAACAAATCGTATGACTCCAAACTCGAGAGGTTTACTAGCAGCCACAGCTGAAGAGTTTCACTGTCCACCTCCTGGCTCCATCATCAGATCAGCTCCAAGATACTAAATTATAGTTTTGTCATCCGAACCACACATACATTACAATATATAAAGTTTTATTTCGATGTGACAATAAGAAGTAGGTTAAAATTGACTTTTTACATTGATTGTTAGTAAGTTAGTTACAGTTAAAAGTGCAAAAAGCGTGTGAGCCTAAAACATAACTTATTCTAACAGACATTTAAATTAAAAGACAGGACAAAAGCGATCGATAGGTAGACACGCATTTTGCCGAAAGGATTATTGAATTTTACTATTTCTGTTGTCGTCGGTATCAAACAATTTAAAATTTGTGATTAAAAATACAATTAATCTTTTGTTTACGTAGAGAGTGAAAAAAAGGGAATATTGTTTGAAGCATGGATTGATGATTGCAGGGATTGAGAATGTTATTGTACGATTTTTCTTAAAACTGAACAATGCTGACTGAACAACTGAAACAATGTAATCGATATGTGAAAACAATGTTCTTTTTTATTTAATTTTATCTGTACGTAGTCTGTTTGCAATTTAACTTTCATTGACTCATTTTTCTGCATTAAAATTGTTTATCTTAAAAACTGTATATTATAGAAACTGACATTGAATAACTTTGAACAATTTCCAAAAATGAATGCCAACAAATATCCTTCTTTTACTACACAAATTATGCCTTTAAAAATATGCCTTTGTTTACGTAAATTAAAAATCGGAACCTATTAAGACCACACAATAGATCGGCCACGTAAAAAACAATGAACAAACATTATGACCGTATTATATCGGCCGCTAACGGTTGGCGTGATATATTGGCGCCGTGTAGGCATGGATTTATGTAAGGACATGACTAGCCTCTGAAGTTGAGTGTTATCGGTGAATGTATCGAGTATTTACATTAGCAAGATGGATTTAATGGATTATAAATTTAGTAAAACAAGAATTATAGTGTTAAGTAGATTGATACAATCACATCATTGCCTATGATTGTATGCTTTCGAATACGACAAGGCACCATAGCAAACAATAACACTTTCGTATAATAATTTTCTCCAATTAAAATGTTCGAATACTAATTTGCTTGTTTTGAAACAGCTATGAAATATGATGTCGGAATAGTTGGCTAAGTATGGCCAATTTTAAGTAGAATTTTTTGTCGTAGGTTAGTAAACCTATGACAAAAAATGCTACTTTCATATACTCGTAAGCAACAACTTTCAGTCCTCAGCTTTCTTCATCTAAAAGCTAACACTCACAAAGAAGAGTTTCACAAACAAGAAATAGCATGGCGACATGAGTCTAAGTGCATTTCTATCAAATCAATGCAATCTCCGTGGTTGATGTTGAGTTGCCTTTCATAACATTTCTTTTTCAGAGACAAATACCACAATATTTTCATACCATAACATAACGAATTAAACACACAAGACAGAAAATTAATACCTCCTTTACAGTTTGACTTAAAATACGTTAGGGTTTTCTGCTACTAAATATATTCATCGAAACAATCCTAAGTGGCGAATGATGACAGTAGAACAGAAAAGTAAAGATCTACTTTTAGCATTCTCTTGATAAGTTAATTCCTAACACTGCTACCAACTTAACATTCAAATGAAAAATTATGACAGTTGTGCTCAAAAGCCAATCCTCTCTCTTTTATTCATGTTTATAGGAGACATTAATTTTAAACGGAATATCGCCATGGTTCCTCCATGCTTTGTATAAATTAATCCGAATAGCCTTTTCATGTCCAGTGTTGCGAGCAAAATGAATTCACACGAAAAATGATTTAATAGACGTTGCGGCTTGTGGCGAGTTTAATATTACTTGAATTTACGGTTTGAATAAATTTGAACAGAACAATTTTGAGTACCTCTGCCTAACTCCTCGGAGAAAACACGCGTGATGTTATGATTATAAAATACTTTCAATAAAAATAGACATAATATATGTGGCCTTTTAGTCATTACTTTACTAAAGAAAGTTCAAGAATCCAACTTTTAATAAGACCTCATTTAACTTTTAAATGTATTTAAATCTATTGTCCTCCAAAATGAGGAAAGTTATTCTCAGCAAAATAAAAGGCGAAGAAACAAAAGCTCATATATTGTTGTAAAGTTTTTTTTAAATCATAGAATTGTAAAGGAAATGATTTGCTGAAAATCTCTCGGTGTTGAACCACGCTTTGAGAATCCAACAAAGTGCCGAAAAAGCGTGCGTACCCAGCGCGTCGAAATAGATCACTCTATTTCGACGCGCTGGGCACGCATTCTTCAAATCCAACAGTGTTGTTGGATTTTCAACTTTCGAAGCTAAGCAGTGCGTTGAAAATCCCATCGCGATATTTTTATATCCGCTTGAACGTAAACAGAAGGCAAAGCTGAAGCTGTGAGTTTTAACGAAATAAAACTGGTTAAACCAATTAATTTAGAAACAAAATTCTGGTTTACTCTGTTTGAGTAAACCAGAATTTTGTCAACAATCTTTTTGTATATTTGCATAGAAATGCCATGATGCGCTGATCTCCGGAGAAAACAGGAGTCCCGAAAAAAATTTAACTTCTCAAAGTCTATGCAGAAAGAACACCAAGATGTTCGAAAACTTCGGCAAACTTCGTGAGACATCAGTATTGGTATCACAACATAAGTAATTTTAACTTTTTCTGATAAAAATAGAGACATGAAACTATAGGTATAGTATCGTATAATCATATTAGAAGGAAGACTGACTAAACAGTAGGCAGACTATTTCGATGCAAATATAAGTTAACAACTCGGGTTTGAGTTTCATAGCAATAGTTAGCTTATAGGTAGAATAGATAGAAAACTCTTTATTATGTACACCTTATAAATTACAGACATGCATGTAGAAATTTTACATTAGCTAACACAATGGGCGGTCTTATCGCTAAAAGCGACCTTTTACAGACAACCTTTGGATGGATTAAAAGGAGATGGAGAGACAATAATCAGTGGTGTACCATATACATATTACATAATATACATACATAAAACATACGTGTATCTACACATATATACAATATTAAACACGAAACAAGACCAAGGAACTATATGTAAGAATGTTGAAGGAGATAGGAATTGTTTTTTTTGCCAGAATTTTAAAAGTGGTCTTTTAAGAGTGATTGAGCACGCCTTATCGACATGGGCAAGGCATTCCATAACCGTACTGCTTGAAATGGAAAAGACTTGTCATAAAACTGGTGGAATGCATCTGTAGTCTCAAGTTTTACGATGACCTCAGATATCTGCTATGTGTGTCATGAAGGAACTTGAAACGTTTTTTAAGACATGAGCGGTAGGGTTGAACAGAATACTATATAGCTGAAATAAGATATGGGAATTCCGGCGAAGACGTATGGGAAGCCACTTGAGCTCTTTACGAAACTTAGAAATATTTGCGCAGGCCAAATATAAATCTTATGCAAAAGTTTTTAAGTTGCTCAAGTTTATCTTGTTGTGCCTCAGTGAGACAGAGATAACTGACGTCAGCGTATTCAAGGATGGGAAGTAAAAGGAATCGTGTTACCACAGTTTTAGTGGCAGTTGGAAGAAAGGTTTCCGCAATCGTTTCAGGGACTTACCAGATGCCAAAAATTTGCGTCTTACTTCCTGTATCTGGGGACCCCAAGAAAGATGTTTGTCGATCCAAACACCAAGGTTCTTAACCTTTTCGCTGACTGGAATAGCACCGTTAGATTGAACTTGGGGAAGCTGCGATCAGTTTATTTTGGGGGTCATCCTTGAGCTGCCAGCAACAAAATAACCTGAATCTTCGATGGATTAACCCGCATGTGCCTCACTTCACTCGCAAATTGGACCTAAATACTTATTTATATGGCAGCAGCCAAACCCAAATTGGTAGTATGTTTATATCTTTGTAAATCATTTGTATTAAGGTGGTAGGAAGAAACAAGTTTTTTTGGAATAGAGTTTTTAAATTATGCGAAGAGTAAAGGAGATAAAACGGTAGTTTTAGTAGATTTTTTGATGTAAACAAATAATAAAACTAAACTGACGATGTCAATCATAGCTTGAGACTTCATAAGTACTAAAACACTTAATAGTGGCGGATAAAACTGCTTGTCTGTTTAAAAAAACAATAAATGGTCCTTTCACCAACTTATCGGATATTTTATGGTTTTTCAAAGTCTTGAAGGACCAAAATATAACCGTTGTCGTTTGTTTCTAGTTTTCTTTTAATCCTCGATACAATTGTCATAAAATTCATCATAATATGAGGTTTCAAATTAAGATTTCAGTTTACAAGCCTTCTAAAATGTGGCATAATAAAGTGAAAAGTTTGTGTCCTTACTACAATGTCATACTCAGAGACCGTAAAACCACCAAACCATGACCTTCTCCTGGAGGAATTTGGACCTATGCCATTCTACAAAAGGGGTAATTCTAGACCTTATTTTGAAATAACTGGACCACGTAAGATATTTATCGAGAAACGTTACACACACATCCAAGTCTGCAAACATAATAAGGAATGTTAGTAGACTTAGATGTGTGGGTTAGTATAAATGTCTTATTATAGACAGTTATACTAACCCACACTTATGTCAGTGCCAAAGGTACATCATAAATACACACATCGAACCACATAAATCGAACCGTGGCTTTCCCGAATTAAGTTGCAGTTGTGGGACAAACGTGGCCGAAATTAAGACGGGCGTACCTAACAACAAACTATGGGGGACCTTATTGTGATTTTATTTATTAAATGGTAGTGGAATACGAGGAGTATTGAGGGAGATATACCAAAAATTGGTTTTCTTTTGATGTCTTGAATAGAGCAGTAGTTCTGCGATTGGTTTCTACGCAAGTACACAAGACAAACTTAAAATTAAATGTTTTTAACACGTCTAGCACCTAGATCACGAAGTTTTGTCAAATCGACGCCGCAAAGTCGAAAAAAGTGCGGTAAATTATGAGTGCGTGGTCGTACGCATCTCTGTCGGCCCAATGCTCACGCGTTGGACGGTAGTCCTCTCTTTATGGGGAGCCTGTGTGTGCCGTTCCAGCAACCATGACTCGTCGCACTGACAAATGTTAGAGTGAGTTGCACCAAGTAACTTTAACGGTAACCAATGCCATGTCAGCCGTCAAATCTCCGGTAAAGCGTAATATGGGTTGCACCATTTTAGCAATAGTTAAAATGACGTCACAAATAACGATAACATTAACCGCTCAACTTTGGGCTGTTAAGGGCTATAGTTACGGTTAGTGTCACTGTATGGTCATCTGCTTTACAGTTGTAACCACAAAAAAATATTGTGTAATAACTATAATAATAATATGAGGTACTGTAACGAAACGTTTAGCCGACTGGCCAAACGTGGTTACAAGTTAATATAATTTATAAAATACAAAAATATGTGGAAAAAGGTATTAAGAATTAGTAGAAGCTCGGGTAGGCCGCTCCTCTGGCCCGCAGTCTGACACGAGGGAGCTCACGGTCGCGCAGCAGCTCGAGGTTGAAGCAGCACGCGTCGGCCGCTCCTACAGCCCGCAGTCTGTCGAGTGGAAGCTCGCAGCAGCCTCTCCATCAGCTCGCAGCCCGTTGCGAGGGAGCTCGCGTCGGTTATTGTTTCTTCAGGCGGCGGCGTCTTATGCCATGTTTTTAGTTCTCTCCAATACGTCTCGAACTCCTCTCGAAGACGCAAGTGGGAGGGTCGGAGGTGATTGAGTGAGTCAAACACTTTCACGCACACAAGATGTTAATATCAAATATAATCAAATTCAACTCATTCAAAGTTTTGATGGTTAAAATAATTCCTTGACCTAACATACACTCACTTTCATTCTTTCAGCAAACTCTCTCTTTCAATCATACGGAGGGGATATGGTTCACATTCGATGACGCATGGAGTATGCGTCATCGAATGTGAACCTGACAAGGAAATATTTAATTAAATTACGAAGGCTCATTTTTTTAATTAGGTGTCGTAACCCGCACCTGTTTCAAAACCCATATTTAAATTATTTACAATATGTATAAAATACAAAAATATGTAGAAAAAGGTATTAAGAATTAGTAGAAGCTGGGGTAGGCCGCTCCTCTGGCCCGCAGTCTGACACTGTAACATAATTACTACTGTATCCTAACTACATAAAGGATAGGATGCAAATAGATTTGGTAAAGATAGTTTAATTGATGAAATATAAAATACAGGTAGTAATGGAAAAAAACACTAAACACGGTTCACGCGAGTCTGAAGTTAATATAGAAGGCTTGAATTGAAGTCCGGAGGAGGAGGATGAAGAATCTTCGTCGATTGGCTTCGTGAAGGAAAGAAGAGGAGGAGGTGGAGAAAAAGGGTCTTCAGGTGTCGAAGGGCCACTTTAGAGTGTTAGTCTCATTCGACAAAGCTCGACAAGTCTCCAGGCAGATGGTTACTCAGCAGTGTGCAGACGTAGAATTAATGAACAGATGGTTTGTTGACAAAACCCGGACGCCGAATCCCCATCAGATGCTTCAGCCTTTTCCTTAATAGGCAAAATATTCCTTTTCCAGAATTAATTTTAGACGAAGTTTCAAAATTAGGTTATCCTTCATTCTGACATCTCACCTGCCATTCATAAAACCAGCCTGTGTGTTCAGCCAAGATATATTAAAACGTCCTCGAGTCTGAGCGTGTCCTTATTAATTATTTTAGATGTCGAAATTCAGTTAATAATCGGTAGTTATATAGAAAAAACAATATTTCAGCTAAACCCATTGATAAAAATAATTCAATTTACATAAACCAAAAAGTAATCTTCATAGACTAAAAGAGAAAAATGAATGACAGTTTGACAATTGACTTGTGTCACAAGAATGGAAAATGTAAACAATGAATGATTTTTAAAGATATTACAAAAGAAATCGTTTTAGAACGATTCGTAACATGCTAACAAATAAAAGGATATAACGGGACATGAATGGATTTATAAATGAAATACAATACAATACATACAATTTTCATAAAGACTTTACCTACCTACTGAATCATAGAAAGAATTTCTATGCACAACAGCTCCTCAGGTGTTAAATAGATAAATAGATTATAAGTTGTGATTTTGGTGTAACAAAATACCACAGTACTTATGTATTTACTCCGCTTCGATCAATTATATTGATCGATGGTACTCTGCGATTTATGGTGGGAATCGAGTGCTTTAAGTACTCAGTTTGTATTGAAGTTGTGGAGTAAATTGCTATTGTCTATTCCTCTTGAATTCTTAATATTTTGCCAAAATTTTCTGTAATCATAATTATTTACAGCAGAATAATGTTTAATTTAAATACCACGCGTATTTATAACCCGCTGAAAAAACAATTTGAACTGATACCCTGTGAATTCGGTTAGCTTTGACGTTTGAAAGCTTGATAACAAGTGACATCTGAGTATCTGACAAACGTAGATGACAACAAAAGTTGAAATGTTACCATTGCTGAAAAAAATTCCCACGTGCATTTTGAGGAAATCAGACGTCTTGTCACTTGTCACCCTTTTAACTTTAACTTCTACATTAAACAGCAGGCAGTTAGATTCGATGGTCAGAGTAAATATTACTGTTAAAATTAATTTTGACGGAAACCATAACGTAGCTCTTGGAACACCCTTAGTAATTAACGGTAATTTTTATTTGAATTTAATGGTCAATTTTTCAGCTATTATGAATGATAAAAGTAATTGAATTTTTAATTTTGGATCGATTCTTCATTGAAAGATAAAAGTAATTAATAAATATCATTTGAAAGAATAAAGAAAGACCACGTTGACGCTGAGCCGACTAATGAAACAGATGGTGAGAAGGAGATCTCTACTTTGAGTAGTAGTTCAAGTTTTACACAAGTGAGACTGAAGAACGGGAAGTTATTTTAGTATAGCAAAAAAAAGGAAAAAAATGTGCAATTTGATCTTCCGCGTGGCAAAGGATTACTAGAAGTATTTGCAAGTGCAATATCAACTTGTGTGGTGAACCAAACCTTGACGTGTATCAGAAATGTAGGTTTCAGTTCCTATTTTGTAACATTGTTTATAAGTTGATAAAATTTTGTTTGTTTACGTATTTTTGTTTTGTGTTATTTTGTCTGGTTTATAATAAAAATAAAAAAAACTTTATTAAGAACAGTATGTATATTCTCAGCAAATAATTAATAAAGATATGATGGAAAAAAACGCTATATTTTATTCCATCAAACCTTAGAAACCAGCAAAAAAAAAACGGTTTTTACTGCGCAGTCGAAACGACAAAGTTTTACTAACCTTCAAACTCGCCAAACACGCTGCTCTACATACAAAAACTGCTCCGGTCCATGATAGATTTCCACTGTCCTATGCATAGCGATCCATCAGGGAGTCTACGCTAGCCAGCTGGAAATCCCGGTACCTAACCGAAAAAACGAGGGCAAAGGCATACGGCTGTTCTTCAGTGACATCAGGAGGGCAAACAAGATTCTGGAGAAGATAGGTACTACAAACAAATTGAGAGCTGTTACGGGACACGGGGGTGTCCGCGAGTACTTGTTTAGATATTAGCTGTTTGGGACCTTAGCCTGCGTTTGCGGTACGACTGCAAGCAACAGCTAATATCTTAACCAAAAGCTGGGGCGCCCCATAGATGTCGTTGAGGATCTGATTGGCGACGACAATTGCCGGACCCATTTCGTGGCTTTCGCAGAAGTAGGTATTTGATCTTTATTTGTCTTTTCCCATTGGCTTTCCATTTGGCAATAGCCAAAACTGCGAAAGTCAATGGGTCAATACTCCCATACTAATAATTTGATGGTTTGTTCTTTGTCAAGCAATATAATGTGATATTCAAAATTAAAAATAAACTTAATAGTATATCTGTCTCTATCATCTACGACGCACGCAAGAGACCTAACGTCAAATACAAGAAAAAAAGTAAAAGTTACGTTAGTTCTAGGATTAGATTTAAGTGTTAAAGCAATATTGTATAGCTTTAGAATTAAGTGCCAAATTCAACATTGACAATAACGTTAAGAGTCCGGCACTGCCTAGACTGGCTCATAAGTGAGGCAGTCTTGGCGTCCATGAGTATTTCCCAATACAGGCATAAAAAAATCAGCCTATTATGTTCTCACTGCTGGGACACAGGCCTCCTCTCTGTGAGAGGCAGTGGGCCGTAATCCACCACGCGGGCCCAGTGGTGCGGGTTGGTAGATGTAATATGTCTTCGATTTTTTGCTTCCAAGACATGCCGGTTTCCTCACGATGTTTTCCATCACCGTTTTGAGAGCAGTGGTGATGAATAATAATTTTCACAAATTAAAGCGCCTGTCTGGGTTTAAACCTACGACCTACAACTTGTATGTCGTGGCCGTTACCACTGAAATCTTAAAAATTTATTTACTTTTAGTTTTTAAATTACTAGGGAAATTGAGCCACTACGCCTTTGTTGTCGTTAAAAGATGGGTGTATAAAAGCCCTGTTTCTTTTTAAGAGATGAATATTTTTGGGGCCTTGCTGAACATCAGATTAGGGGCAGCATTACTTGATCGCTGTAACCAGGGAAGTGCGGAAGGTCTACCTTATTAGTCGAAGGTGTGTTATTGCTTGCACTGAGTGACGATTGTAGTCGGTACTATAGGAGAGATACATACATAAATTAAACAATTGTAACGTTGTAACGTTCCGTATTTTTATATACATACTTATGTACATTTTTTTTTTTTTTAACATTAAATTCGGCTTCTCATAGGCATTATTATCATTTGATTACTTAAAAACCAAATTGCCGACATCTACATTTAGCGCAATGCGCGTGACCTCTTGTTCCCTCGCCCCATGTGCCTTCCGCGGCAGACCCGAGAGGCTGGAGCCCTACGCGGCACGGCACACTGTCCTAAGCTGGCATGACGGGCGCACGTTCGCGTCACTGCTCTCAATAGTGGGGCGACTTTACGCGTGTGTCCGTCCCGACAGCCACATTTGTCGCCGAAACAGTTTTATTGACTCATATTAATCAACTTGGTAAAAATCTGTGTTTTCGTAACCCCATTTTATTAGGTAAGTGATGAACAATGTCGCTTTTATATTTTGCATTTTTTAATTCCTATCTAGGTCATCCTAGGGCGTGTGCCTATTTGCTGATTGTTCATTATTGTTTTAAGTTAATATGCCAATATGCTTAAATTCTAGATACCCGCATCCGTGTCCAGAGCGCAAAAAAAACCCGTAACCCGGCCCGACGCATAACGTCAAGCGCGCGCGCGACGCGGCGGTGACCCATTACGTAAACACGTAAACAGAGGAGATTTATGGGTTTCGTTCTGAGTATTTTGCTAACACTTGATGTTTTTTATGATGCCTATGAACAAACGCTTTGAAATGTGTTAGTTCTGTTTTAATAGATGCTTTTTTTATTCATACAATCGGTCGTAAAGATAAACATTGAGAATGTTATAATTTGCAGTGACTGCGGGATTTATACTTATGGGCACTGCAGGTTTCATGGGCACTTTAGTGTTGTAGGCTTTGGGGCCTGTTGTTCCCACAGAAATGACAGCAGGTATGCAACCTAATTGCCTCATTTGCGCCTTGCATATTCGTTAATCACGTATTCTTTTCCAACCTATCAAAATGTGCAAGTCACGTCGTGCTTCTCACAAAATTGTAAACTCCGTATGGATTGTTATAACCACACACAACCATCATAGCGCACTAGTACATCTCGCTTTGCTTAACCTTTGGTGTCACAATCAGTGGAGATGACCAGTAGGGCCATCTTGGGACATCTATTTCCAGGGTCCAAAGTTCCGGCTCACGTCATCCGAAAAATGCAAGGTTCCTGCTAAATACATGCAGAATTTCATCCGGTGACATCGGCGTCTACAGCGTGGCACACCCGCTGCGGTCATCGTCACACCAGGCTGAGCCAGGAGAGTACTGTGCAACTCCCAAGGGAATCAAGGAACTTTGTGACCATAAACCTACCTACTCCTTTATACCACTATTATTTTCACAGACAAGGTTTCGGGGAATCATTTCTCTCCCCACGAAGACCCCATACGTCTCACAATATATTACAGATTTAATAACTATTTTATGGAATTCGTTTAACATCTACACAATACATCATACAGATTTTGACCGTGACTTGATTTGTCAGAAAAATCTGACGCCTACTATTTTCTTAATTCGTAAAATTGGCTCATTCTTTTAGGTCATTACATATCTGAACCATGTTGGTTTTAATCTCTAAAGTACTACACTAAGCAGCAATCAAACCGGGCCACCCGCTATCTTGGAACTCTGATTCGAATTTCTAACAAATTATAAAATTTACAACTATCAAAGTTATAGCTACAGTAAGTGCGGTTCATGATGATAAAAATGAATGGAAACTCATTAGGTTTAGTCCATATTTTAAGTGTTTATTCAGGATTTCACAAAGAAGAGTCGTTTTCCAATCGTGTCAATCGTTAATAATAAAAAGAAAAAAAAAGCTAAAGTAAACTAAACGGGCTGTGTATATGTCAGGTAAATAACGAGTTTTTCTAACAGCGTATGCTGCGAAGCTTAGCTTTTTTGACAATTTATCAATATGTGGGCCCACTGAAGCTTAGCATCCAAAGTTAAGCCCAAGAATACTGTGCTGTCTTCCGGTTTAAATTCTTCGCCCTTTATCAATACATTCGTTTTCACCTGCCTAACGTGAGGTAGCGTAAACTTAATGCATTTGGTCTTCTTTTCATTAAGAAGTAAATTATTAACATTGAACCAGTGAACAATTTTGGAGATCGCGTTATTTACATCGTCAGTAACCAGCTGCTGTCGTTTCAGTTTAAACAAAAGTGAAGTATCATCCGCAAACAACACTATATCATGATTATCCTCTATGAGGTAAGGCAAGTCATTAATTGATCCCTGTGGAACTCCCATTGTTAAGATAGATCTGGGAGAACTTCCTCCATTAACGTCAACGCTCTGAATCCTATTATTTAAGAAGATCCAGTGTGGTGTTTCGGATCCCGTAGTGGCGGAGTTTCCTGATTAACGTTTCATGAAGAACGCAATCGAATGCCTTGGACAAATCACAAAAGATGCCCAGAGCATCGCATTTATCTTCCCAAGCATTATAAATATGTCCTGAAAGTTCAACATCGGCATAAGTAGTTGAACGACCCCTTGTTAAACCGAACTGTTTGCTATGTAATAATTTATGTCTGTAAAAAAATATTTGCAGTTGGTCTAAAATTAATTTTTCTTAAAATTTACTAAATGTAGGTAGTACTGAAATAGGTCTAAAATTTGTGGGGTCAGATGTACTACCTGATTTAAACAAATTTATTATTTTACTATTTTTCATAAGGTCAGGAAACTCCCCACAGTCAATACAATTATTAAAGATAAGAACTAGAGTAGGTGCTACAATGTCTATAATAGACTTAGCAACTTCTACAGAATTACCCCACAGATTTGAAGTCTTTTTTACATTTAAAGTGTGAAACGTTTTAATATATCTCTACAGTAATATGTTCAAAATTATATTCCGATACGCAAAATTCGACATTTTCCTTTAGTAAAGACTCAGCAACAGTAGGTGATGAGTTAAGGGATTTAGTAGTTGAAACAGGAATATCTAGAAAGACGTTTTCAAAGGCCGCGGCGACTTGCGTGTCTGATTTTATTATGTTGTCATTAATAGACAGGCTGTAGTCAGTACTTCGGTAACTAGACCTTCCCGTTTCACTATTAATAATATTACGTAACTACTGCTTTTAATCTTCGAGCCCAAATAACGCAACTTGGCCATAAAACAAACTTTTCTAAACAGTTTTGAATAATTTCTAACATATAAATTAAATTCAGCAGTGTTGACATAAGTCCTTTCTTTGTACAGCTCATAAAGCCGTGTTCTACTTTTATGAATACCATTGGTAGCCCAATCACTGGAAGATGTATTACTATTAACCGAAATAGCCTTGGGAATAAAGATAGAATTAAACTGTTTACAGTAAATTTTATAGAACTCATCATATAGATGATTAGGATCAGCATGAACAGGAGAATACAATACTGGTAATTTTTTCATTAGTTTGAATTTAAAAGCCTCTAATCGGCTTGTAGTTTTGGGGTTCAAAGTTATATTCTTTTAGGCATTTTGTTGTTGTGGTTTTGAATAGTAATCCTTTGTCCGCAATGATCAGAATCTAATAAATGAATCATTTATTTGTGGCTTGGTACAATATCTGTATAAATATTATCTAGGCATGTGGCACTAGTAGGTGTTATTCTTGTTGGCTCTTAAAGTAGATTTACAACATTGTAGAACTGAAACAAACTTATTATTTTACTAAAATTACCTGAGTTTTCTAATAAATTAACATTAAAATCACCGCAAAAATGATAATGGATTTGTTTGAGTTACAAATCTTGTGTAACACTTCATCCATTACCTTTTCAAAGGAGTCATGCAACCCTGATTATCATACTGGCCCCACCTGTACACACTTAATACAATAAACTGCTCCAATTCTGTACAAGCTATTTCAATAGTCCGCTCAACAGATAGGCTCATAATATACTTACGGTCTTTAAATTTAAGCTGGTCTTTAAATTTTAACTTACTAAAATTAATGTATACCGTTTACTCTGCTGAACGAACTACAACCTGGGGATTTTTAAAATTGAACAATAACTGGTGGTTTTTAAGCCAATGATCTGTTATAAAATGAATATCAATACTATTATAATTGATAAATAAACCTACTTCTAAATCTTTGTTCATAAATCCTTGCATATTTTGATGCACCAGGTTGATACTATTAACTGATTTCAAACTTTTACTAGATTTATTATTGCAATTCTGTATATTATTGCCAGAGGTTGACTCTATTGTCTTAATTTCTAATTTAAATTATTATAAATGTCAACATTTGACGCCAAATTATTGCCTGCATTATTTGACGTGTCACAGCATTCCTTGAGGAATGCTGTGACACGTTGCACGTTGCACGTTGCACGTTGTTACGTGCCCGTGTGACACAAATTGCTTCTATTGATAGAAGCAATTTGTTTAGCCAAATTCTTGGCTGTAATAGAAAAATAATATACTAGCGACACAGCTATCTGTCTTTTACAATACTTAGAAAGATAGTACTTATCTATAAGAGATGAGGGGCGAGATTTAGTAACCTCATTTGGGATGTTGGTAAATAAAGGTCAAAGCCAGATCCTACCCCTGCTATTTACAGGAAATGTCAATAAATGAAAATAAATTGAAATCATTAAAGGACCTTTTCATTAAATATTGTTTTTCAGTAGAACTTGCCGATTACAAATCAATGATAAAAGGAATTCAACCCCGGAAATTTCTATTGCCTTACTTATTAAGCATGATACACAACAAAAAAAAAGTTTTAAACGCCTGTAAAACAAAAACTCATATTACGATTATAATAATTATGATAATGCCTAACGTACATTTAGTTTAAATCGCTTATTAAGAATTATAAACTGCACCTCACCTATAATCAATGTCATTATTGTTTTAAGATGTTTACAGAAATCGCAAGTTCAACATGCATTAGGACAAATTTTTAGTTAACAGTAATAAATAAGCGTTAAAATGCTGCATATTGCAGGCTTGTTAATGATATTTTGATTTGAGTGGGGCAAAATTCTATAGATTTTCTGGCATTGTGTTTGCTAGTGTCTCAACAACATTTAACCTATCTGAAATGGTGTAGCGCAGATGCTTTTGTATTTGTTGCGTGGTGGAGGCCATTTTGGGCCACTTGCGCGCAATGCTGACGCCCCTTTTCCGTGTTTTGGCGGGAAAATGGCGTGTGTGATTAAAACGACGATAACTCCTAAGTTATACACGGGAGCTGTACAAAAGTTACGTTCTTGTAATCTTTATTAAATAAGCTAACGTATTATGTATACATTACCCCAGTTTTGTCTAGTAATTTATTAGTAATTCTCATTTGAAATCTGTGTGAGGGAATATTTCCCAGTTTCTTGTGTAAGGGTCATTGTAATTCAAAAAATAAACCATTATTTAATTAAGTTTTTGTTTAATTTACATAAATATAAATTGTTTCACAATAATCCATTCAAAGTACACACCTTCCCATACATTTTTTACAAGCTACAAGCTTTACAAAAACATGACGTCATTTTGACGTATCGAGTGACGGCGCAAAAAAAGGTCTGTTCATTGTTCGATTCTCAGAACACTAATGGCTAAGTGGCTTGGGTTGTTATCCTACATTAACAAATGGTCCACATACTTATCGCAGACAGAGTCTAAGCCGTTAGAAATGTTCAGATTAACAGTATCGACTAACCAAAACAAACACTTGAAACCAAGCGCAAAAAACATCCACTCAAACTTTGCATCATAGCTTAAATTGTGTTGTATTTATTTTAAATGTAAATTGATATTCTACATTTTGATATTTACAAATCGATAAACACAATAAAAAGGCATGCTGCCTTACAAAAACATTGCAGAAATCAACAACCAAAATGAACAGTTTCACAACAAAAATGCACAAGTACCTCAACAAGAATGACAAAAAAAGGATAGGAAATTAAGATACAGCAAATATTGTCAGATTTGAACTCGAAGTTAAGAAAGTACATAAGAATGTTTTATATACTTGTACACATTAATATTATGTACTTGTACATAATATTGTCAGATTTGAACTCGAAGTTAAGAAAGAACATAAGAATGTTTTATGTACTTGTACACATGTCAGATTTGAACTCGAAGTTAAGAAAGTACTTAAGAATGTTTTATGTACTTGTACACATTAATATTATGTACTTGTACATAATATTGTCAGATTTGAACTCGAAGTTAAGAAAGTACATAAGAATGTTTTATGTACTTGGACACATTAATATTATGTTTTTTATTTATTTATAAAAAATGCGACCGCCCCCGCCATCCACCCCGCGCCCGCGCCCGCGTTCCGTGCCCCTGCAGATGGAGCTTGTGCCGGCGACCACCATCTCACCGACCCAGCAGCAGCAGCAGCAGCAGCAGCGCTACGTCCACCTCGCACGCGCACAGCCCCACCGCGTCGCGGTCCGCGCGTGCGAGGACGTCTTGGTTCACTAAAACAAGCAAAAAAAAAACACATGCAACCCAAACAATCATGCAAACAAGTTTTAAAACGCTAGGAACAAAGAAAATAACCTATAAAAACCTCTATTTCTATTTTATTTTAAAAATAACCTATAAAAACCTCTATTTCCAAAAAAAAAAACATACTTCCCCTTTTTAAAGTCGGTTAAACATAAAGCGTATCCACAGTAATTTCAAATCCGGGCTATTACACAACAAAATGGCGCTAATACCTAAAACCGCACGTGGTGGAACCAGACTGATCTAGTCTGCTGTTCGGAGGGATTTTTTAAATTCAATGATACGCATATTTCTAACGCTATCAGTTGAAATAAATGCATGTTATCGATAGTATGATACATATACGACGTACGAATGAGTAAGAGATTCATCAAAACATAATAATTATAATAATAACACGAGGAAAAAGTAACCGGCCGCGGCAAAATGGCGCCAAAATGCTAACGGTGTTTGCGGAAATAACAAATTGTGACCAAATTCTTTAACTAATTCTCAACCTAATCACTAAAAACTGTTAAGCACTTACCTGTTCATCTTCAGAAATTATATTCACACTGAAATATTCCGAATCACGGTAAATAATTGAAGTTGTTGCTCGGAAACAAATGAACGAGCATGCTAGAACAATCGCGGACAACCGCCGGCGGTACGTTCCAGCGAAGCGTACGGGCAAATCAATGGCATGAATGTTTCATT
Organism: Dasypolia templi; assembly: GCA_963555695.1. Classification (NCBI taxonomy): domain Eukaryota; kingdom Metazoa; phylum Arthropoda; class Insecta; order Lepidoptera; family Noctuidae; genus Dasypolia; species Dasypolia templi. Next base: position 3,968,419 of record OY743145.1, read on the forward strand.
TAGTACACCCTGTGCAAGTTTGAATGCTTAAAATATAGAATTATACTAAATATTAACGTCAAAACAGACTGCGTCTCAACCAGACTACTCTAGTCTGGCTCCACCATTGACTGTGCAGACTAGAGTAGTCTTGTCCACCACGCAACGGAATAATTTCTTACATATTTATGAAGGGTTTTAACAGAAGTCAATGATTTCGCGTGATAAAAATTATATAAATCATCCGCCCAGAGAGCGCGGAGTGCGGACGTGTTATTAAATTTACCTAAACAAATAATATCATAAGTCATCGAACTCTGAATCCTATGTCTATCATTGCAAATATCTTTCTTTCTTGATAAAATCCTTGTGTTTTAAATCATAACAATACTACTTCACGACAACGTCGGCGCAAGCGGAGCGCGGCCCTGTCAGTAGACAGGTTCTTATTAATTCATCTGACTTCCTACGACCGCCCTGCGGCAGCGCCGCCGTCGGTAAGCTGACAAACGTATGATATAATACGCTGATCACGTGGTATCATTACGGAACTTACAACTTAAAATGAGTGTTCTACGATCTCCGTCCAGACCAAACACGCGCGGAAGTTCGCAGCCAGATTTATCGACCCTTAATGCGGAAGATAATTCAATTCCGCTGCAGGTGACGTTTCGTAAACGGAAAAACCCAGAACAAGATGATTTTAAGCAAGAACTCGTCAATTTTCGTAAAGAGGTAATGTCAACTTTGAACGGATTTGTTGAAAGCCAAAAACAGATAATGAAAAGCATTTCTGATGACGTATCATCAATTAGGAACGAGATTAAAAATCTGGCTACAGAACAAACTAAGATTAAATCTGAGATAGCTGAACTGAAAATTTCCAATACTGCTACAAACACCAAGGTCTCCGCTCTTGCAACCGAGCTTGAAAATATCAGAGCAACTACTCCACCACAAAATCCAGAAAACGTTATTACCTGTGAGGATGCGGTTGCGGAACTTCAGGAAAGACAATCAAGAAGCAAAAACATAATCATAGTGGGCATTCCGGAAGCTTACAAAAAGAAGACAGAATTAACTGTGACACTCGCAAAGTAACTAATATTCTAAAGTTAATACATCCTGAATGTCCCGAACCAAATATGATACGTCACTTTGGTAAATATAAACCCGAAGCAGTCCGACACATCAAGGTGTTTCTTCCATCTTCAGATATGGCAACATCAATTCTACAAAATAAAGCAACATTGAGTCTTGAGCCATACAAAATATTCTCAGATCAAACTCCTTACCAACGGAGATACAATCAAAATCTTAAACAAGAGCTGCATCTACGCACAGATAATAGTGATAATCTTACAATAAAGTACATAAATCGCACTCCAAAATTAATAAAAAAGTCGTCAAAAAACTAAGCCAGCAAATGATAGACAAACCAATAAGTAGAAATAAAAACATAACATACGAAATCACCTGCAAATACGATAGCCTTTGTACAACAACAAATTCCCTGAAGTGTTTTATTCAAACATACGAAGTTTAGTTAAACCCGGGAAGAATCTAAGTAGATGCAGACCCTTACTTTTTACAACCACTTGTGTGACATATGGCAAGTCAGGGTTCGGATGCATCGACAAAAAAAAAAAGACAACAATAAATACTTTCTGCGCTGAATTGTAAAGCTCCACGAAGATACATTTCCTTAGAATCCATCAGGGACGGCCCATTAATCTTACCCCTATCTTAGTCAAATTTCAGTGTCTTTGTCTTTAAAGTTTAAAGGGCAAGCGCAAGGCGCGAAGGGAAGAAAACTGGAGGCCAAGGATTTTAAACATAAACAATGCCATTACGCCGCTCTCAATAACAAATCAAATCCACCAAAACAAAATACATACCAAGAATGCATAACCAAAAATATAGGAACCATTTCAACGGATGCAAATACCGAAATACCTTGGAGTACTATAAAGGGAGTACTAAAAGCGGCGGCCCAGGAAACCCTGATCACTCAACCGATTCATTCCAGGCATCATCGATTAGCTCTTGCCAACCTCCAAAACTCTAAATTCATAGAAAAAAAGCAACCCGATAACCTAAATAGACAGTACGTGTAAAAGAACGTTAGGCAACGCTTCAAAAGGTTAAATACAAAGAAGAACAAAATGCATTCGGGGACTTCTTTAGTGGGAAAAAATTCCTTCAAAACGCATGCAGGTACTGTACCTATTGTACAGGAGCAGAAAACAACACACCAAACTTCGTAAAAGAAACGTATAAATATCAATGTACAAATGGGAGCAAATCCTAAAAAGCTCTGAGGGCAACAGAGCAGGTACCAATTCCTAAAAATCATAGGATGTGTTATTCCGCACATGTCCACAGACGACGAAAACCACACCTGCAGCAATGCAGTATAAGGCAAAATCCAAAAAAGTCGGCCGACCTATTTACACTTGAATAACAACCTCAAACAGGACATGACTTACTTCGACAAGGAAACGAACTTCTGGGTGGATACGGCTGAAGAACGAGATAGGATCAAAAAGGCTGCTGGTGAGATATACAGGAAACCGGAAACGGATAGTAAGCGAGACCTCAGATGAAGATATTGGAACAACACAGCATAGCAGCGACCGGCTGCGACGTCGTTAAAAGATGCCCTCCCATAGACAAATATTACCCCCCCCCCTCCACTAGTCCAATGCTAATTTAAGGGTGCATTACTCGATTGGCTCTTGCACTCCTATCCTATCCTAAGGGCACGTCTTCCCCTACCATTACAGTGCCCCCCGGTCCATTCCTTGATATGCAATGGTCTTTGTATCACCATGAAACATGAGGCTTCAGGGGCTAGTGCAAATCTTGGGGTTCATTCGATTAATCGAGTCTGGTCAAACCACGCTGGGGTCGGTGCTTTTCATTCATTCATTCATAACAGCAGGGGAGGTGGTGTATCAATTTTTATTAAAAGCAACATGAAACACGAGTTTATAAGCCAGAAATTGCAAGAAGATAACCACTTCCTGTGGGTTCACCTCCAAAAATTTTCCTTGGACATATGTGGAATATATAAAACGGGAAGAACGAAAATTAATTCCTCGAAACCTTAAAAAATTAACTACAAAATAAGAAAAGAACAATACTATTTGGAGATTTTAATTTTAATATACTTGGCTCTGATCGAAACACCAACGAATACGAGTATAAAGATACACTCTCGGAAAATGGCCATACAGTATTAAACAAAATTGATACAAGGCACTGCACTCGTGAAACATCTACTACACGTACTTTCTTGGACCATGTTTCTACAAACCTACGCGGCCATGATTTTCATTTAGTAATAATTGAATCAAGCATGTCCGACCACAAACAGATTTTCTTAGAGGTCAAACAGTACAAACCAGAACCAACTAAAAAACTACAAATAAGAACACATTCATTCTCCAAACTGTATAAAACTATAGAAAATATTGACTATGCCACGGTAGGAGAAGATTTTACAAAGCTAGAGGAAGCAATAAAATTGGCAATCAGCAAGAATCAAACCACGAAAATTAAGATTATGAACCCACCTAAAACAGAATGGATCACGAAGGATATTATTGGTAAAATAACGCAAGGAACATGTTGTGGAAACAACACAAAACAAACCCAAACAACTTGGAGTTTGAAGATAAGTTTAAAAGTGAGAGAAACAGAGCATTCTCGCATATGCAGACTGTTAAAAATAAATACTTCATTAAATCATTTAAGGAATGCAAAGGTAAGCCGTTGAAGATATGGAAACTTATAAATAATCTGTCTATCAATAAAATTAAAGATATCTGTATTCCTCCTAAATTACAAACCCCCTCAGGCCTCATCACAGAAGACAAAGAAATCTGTGAACGCTTCAACACCTACTTTGCCAGTATAGGTAATCTCCTGGCAAACAAAATAGCTCTAAAACACCAAAATACTAACATTAACACTAGTTCACTACACACCAAAGCCCCAGGTCTCTCACAAATGTCACCTACAAATTTAGAAGAAATCGCAAAAAATATTGATAATCTAAAATCAAACACCAGCGCTGGCGTGGATGGTATCACCGTCAAAGCCATTAAACATATAAAGATATTAATACTGCCAAACTTAGTGAAATGCATGAATTAATGTTTACTCGAAGGCAACTTTCCAGAAACACTTAAAATCGCGAAAGTAACTCCCATTATTAAATCAGGCTCAAAATCAGACCCGGGTAATTACAGACCAATTTCGGTATTGCCAGTGATGTCGAAAATACTGGAGAAATTAATTCATTCTAGACTTATGGAATATCTAGATTCTTTCGGTTTTCTTTTTGAACGGCAATATGGATTTAGACCTAAGTCCAATGCACTAGCTGCTGCGACTGATTTGGTCACAGAACTGAGGACTAAAATTGATCAAAAGCAATTTACTCTAGGAGTCTTTATAGATTTAAAAAAGGCTTTCGATACCGTAAGTCATAATGTACTCTTGCAAAAATTAGTGTTTGTAAAAATAACAGGAAGCTTTTACAGAATCTTCGAGTCTTACTTAGAAAATCGACCGCAAGTCGTTAAAATGGAAAACAACACCAGTAGCTCCAAGTTGATAACATGTGGTGTTCCTCAAGGATTGATATTGGGTCCTCGTCTGTTCCTTATCTTTATCAATAATGTACACGAATTAGGATTAAAAGGACATATAACACTCTATGCCGATGACACTTGTCTGTTTTACTTCGGTAACTCCATTGAAGCAATTACACAAGACGCACAGGTTGACCTAGTTATTTTGGAAAGGTGGTTCTTGCACAACCTATTGACAGTTAATACATCCAAAACAAACTACATAATCTTCTCGGCCAAGAACAAAAAAAAACACAATCACAAGCCTCTGTCGATAAATGGAGATGTCTTTAATAAAGTGAACACAGAGAAATATTTGGGTCTGACACTTGACAATCACTTAACGTGGCAGCCACACATTTGTGGCGGCATCTACACCGCCACATGAGAACAAACCAATCAATCCTGCATCGCGCAAGCAGAGTTTACCGCGCAGATAGCATACATACAACTTCCCGATAACAATCATCGGGCAGTTGCCCACCAGATACGACATCCATCTGGTCGGAGGATCCTCCCTTTTCCAAGAGTATGAGTGAACTTTACACCCTGTTCCTCATATCCCTTCACTGGTGACCCCGACGTGATACGTCAGCGCAGCCTTCGTGCAACTACTTCAGCGTGACGTCATCATCATCACTCCCGCAAGTCACACAGCCAGCCATCAACCACGGCTTGAACGGTTGTCCTGACCATCAGCATGCAGCGCAAGCGCATACCTGGTCATCACCTTCAGCCTCATCAGCAACCTTGGCACAGCACACTGCACATTCGGCCGGTCCACAAGCAGAGTGCTTAATCCCTCTCCTGGTCGACATCAGCAGTCAGCCACCCCGACTCACAGGGCATCTTCGCAGACAGTTCCGACTCACCGCGAACTACGCGACACCCGGTTCCTACCCACTGGAACCCAACTGGCATTGGCAAGCATCGCAAGATACAAGACTTAGTCCACTATCGACCTCCGGTCTTCGGAGGGGAGTGATGTGGCGGCATCTACACCGCCACATGAGAACAAACGAATCAATCCTGCATCGCGCAAGCAGAGTTTACCGCGCAGATAGCATACATACAACTTCCCGATAACAATCATCGGGCAGTTGCCCACCAGATACGACATCCATCTGGTCGGAGGATCCTCCCTTTTCTAAAGAGTATGAGTGAACTTTACACCCTGTTCCTCATATCCCTAAACATTAAAAAGATTTGTTCCAAGTCGTCAAGTCTTACGGGTGCGTTACGTTGAATAGCTAGATGTCTACCATAAAAAAATCGGTATACTGTGTACAATTCATTAGTAAAGCCACACATTGAGTATCTAATTGAGGTATGGGGATCGACAACAAAAACAAACATACACCAACTTCAAATCGCCCAAAATAAAATTATTAATTAAAATTATTAATGCCCTCTTTCAATATCCCTACTTAAAACTATGAGGTATTTTATTATAAATCACAGGTCCCATCGTCATAATACTTTTCCTTAACAGTGCTGTTTTGTAATTACCCGAATGTAGTAAGTTCTTGTATTGGGATCTCAAGGGGCCACTACGTGTTCTTAAGTTCGCCAGTGACGAAAATAAGTTAAGATTAGTCTTTCGCAAATTACCTGTATGTAATAACTTTTGAATACACATTTTCTTGGTTATGTCATCGCATCATAATAATTTGCTCAAGCTAACATCCACGAATAAAATCTATAATGACACTAAGCTCTTTAACATCACCAAAACTTATCAATATAATACCTGTTTATTAATAAGAAAAATCCTTACAAAAGAACTAAACACAGAAATTATATACAAAAGGAATAATGAAGTGCAAACACGATCATCACGTCGTGCAAATGACCTAGTACTATCACACAGACTTAGAACAAAACACGGAAAGAAAAATATTAAATATGAAGGAGTACAGCTCTAAAATTCACTACCAAAAAACATTAAAACGAAACACATCCTCGACGGCTCCAACATAAATAAATAAATATAATATTATTACATATTGTCTAGTGTTGTATAGTGTGTACCGTGCTTAATAACAGTACTGATAAGAATATCGCACTCGATGTGCACTTACATAGACGCGCGCGCTCTGTATCTGAGTATTTTACTTCCATGTACCCACTCACCAAAATTAAAACGATGTTTTGTATTACTAGGTAACTGCACGACGAGCGCTCTGGACTATCTTAATTAATACCTACATATTATTACTAAAACTTTGTTTCTCATTAAGTGATTTTGAGTGAGTATGTAAGGAACGTAGCAGGTGGCGTTCTGTGGTTTCTGCCTACCCCCATGGGAAGAAGGCGTGAGTTTATGTATGTATGTATGATTTTGTAAATCTTCGAGAAATAAATGATATTTAAACCGTAAAATATATCTGCTTGTTCATTTTGTGATTGGCCAGTGCTAGCATTAGCTAGCAGTGGCCAATCACAAAATTTTGGTTTAGTATTGATTGTAACTTTTTTACATGACACGTTTTATTGAATTCTTGGCATAATGTAGAAAGTAGTGTACCATCGTTTATATTTGGGTTTTGTGAATCAAAAGTAGCTGTTGAAAGATAGCTATGAACATTTTTATTAAACATTTTAAATTCCTACAATATGCAATACAACTTATCAAAATATATAAATTTGTCGTCGCAAGCGATTTCAAGACTTTCAAGATTTCATAATGTTAGTCAAACTGTAACTTAACTCTTGATCGTTTAGTACAGTGAACGCTGTGAGGTGGCGCTTTGATTTCCCGCCATACCTACAAGTGGACAGAGTCGATCAAGAAGGCTAGATTTGCATTGCTGCGACTGACACCATATTGTACAGATCATACGATCGAAACTGTCACGTTCACCGTACAAGCCTTTGTTCATTTCTACTCATTGTAAATTACCGAATAAACGGGACGGTGATTTGTGCTTCAACCAACGTTTTACTGGTTTGCCCGAGTACCCACCTACAACATAGAACCCTTACCGAGAAACGTTGACTACGTCCCTGATTTCGCTAAGCCATATATAATAAATACTAAGCATAAGCATTATGAAAATAATCAGCTTATAATGTTCCCACCGGTGGGACACACACTCTGTGAGAAGTAATGAGTCGTTTAATAAACGAACTACAAAAGGTTTGATCATATTTCATCCAGTGATACAGTTATTATATGCGGTTTGGAAGGATTATTATTATTATTATTTTGCTTTGAATATCCACCCAAAAACAATCCAAAAACCGCACGGGTACAAATGCTACTGCAAGATCCCATTTTTTTTTGCCGTTTAGTGACAATGGGATCTCTAGTTACCAACTGACCCTTAAAAAAACAATTGTTTACTCTACGAGTTTAATCCTTATTTCTTCAGTTTTAAGTTATACTTTTTAATACCATGCATTGAGTTACGTTCTTTACAAAAATCCGCACATTTTGATGTATGAAAACACTAGGAACGAATCGTCTATGAATTTAAGAAAAATAAATCATCTGTCAAAATTTCGTTCTTTCGTTTGTAGTGTAGTGTGTTAGGTTATGTCATGTTTTAATTGTTTTAATGGATATTTCGCTGTAAAACGAGGTAAAAAACAGTGTGTGTGAGTTAACAATATAAAAAGTGATGTGAATTAGTGCAGGATTCAAGTTGGGGAGCAAATTATTACGTACGTTTTTGACTTTTCATTACCGCAAAAAAAATGCAAGTCATTTGTTTTTGTTAAAACTTGTTGGTGAATTCGGTACCTTATTTACCAAAGAGAGAAAGATAGGATATTATTTATAAATATTAATAATAAGAAAAATCATAATAGCGCTCTTCCTCTCTCCTAGTAATTTAAATGTTGCTGTGCCCGACAGGGTCATTTCGAATAAAACACAAGACAGAAAATGAATACCTCCTCTTTTGATTAAATACAAAATATTTCACGAAGGCACTATAGGTTTACAGTAAAGGTGATTACCGCTATTTAGTTTTCATAAGCTTTTCTGGCGTGATAACTTTTATGGGGTTTAGTGGGGTTGAAGTTAAGTTAAGGTCTTATATGTTTGGGTTTTCGGCTACTTATAATTTTAATCGAAACAATGTGGACCCAGAAGCAATAGGTAATGTATTACAGTGGTCCTAAGGGGCGATCGATGAAAGTAGAAAAGAAAATTTATCACTTGCTGGTATGATATATACTCTATTCAGGGAAGAAAATAGTCCTAAAAGGCCCTCTAAAGTTCTATTTTTAGCAGTATCTTAAGAAGTTAATTAACACTGTCATCAAAAAGTATTAAAAAAATATATGGACAGTACACTTAAAAGCCAATCCTCTCTATAATATTCAAGTTTAAAGGAGACATTAATTTTAAACGTAATATCTCCATGTTTCATCCATGCTTTGTATTAATTAATGCGAATAGCCTTTTCATGTCCAGTGTTGCGAGCAAAATGAATTCAGATGCAAAATGATTTAATGGACGTTGCGGCTTGCGGCGAGTTTTAATATTACTTCAATTTACGCTTTGAATAAATTCGGCTATTTTTGTAAACGGCACGACTTTTAGGTCATTTTATTATTTCAAAATAAAATAACGTAAAATTTTAATGATGATACTGCTGTGCATTGGCTACGGCGCACGGCGCAGCTGAAATCTATGCGATGAAATTGCGGCGTAGCTCGTGTACTACGCCTCCGTACCAGAAGACCACTAAACTCTCGTATTTAACATCGCCATCTCGTTTTTTTTTTTAAATTTTGTATCTTTTAGATAATTTTCTATTTTGTGAATGAGACAACGTTGTAGACCTTGTAGACTGATATTATATAATTCGTTTTGTTGAATATTTTATATTTTGTTGAGTACCTGCTACTTGTCGATAGACCTACACTGTCCTCCCCTACCTATTAACACTAAATTTGAAAATATTGTGAAGCCAATTATTTTTAAAGGAGTAACCACGGAGTCTCTTGCTTAATTTTGCCCATAGGAAACGACTAACTCGAACCGTAAACCTAGTGTCTGACGTTTCATGAGTGCCCATGTGTGTAAGTATGTAAAAATTAGAATTTGACCAGGTAGAAATGCTCGTTGCGCATTAAAACTATCCTAGTAAGGAACACAAATGTTTTATATAATGTAATCTTGCTTCATCCTGAAAACACAAAACATAAAACGCATAAACTTGTAGACCCAAAAATGAACCGCTTACTCTTGTTTGCGCTGAATTCGGAGTTTCCTTTTGAGTAAAACAGTGCAAAATCGACTTATATCAAAGCCGTGTTTACCCAAATCAAAGTGTAGCCCTCGGACTCTTTGTCAACGAGCGGCGATACTACAGATACATTATTAGATACGAAGAAGTGAGACCGTGTTAGTTTACACCACAGAGTATTGAGGAAATGGAAAGCATGAAAATTGATATGATGCTTTTTCAATGCTTGGTTTTTTGCATTTTTATGAAAATTCAGAATTAGAAGCCCACTATTAAGTAAGAATAAACGTGGCGTTGCCAAGAAATACATGATATATTGTTTAACACAGTGTTCTTGCTGATTATTTTCTAAACATAGACGAATCACCATTTCTTCACAAAAAATATACAGGGTGGCGGACATCGACTCACAACATGTTACCATTGATTCTGTATATAATTCTATTCTAAAATTTTGAACGCAGTGGGGCTACGTTCAAAATTTTCGGCGGTAAAAAAAAAACCTGTTGCATACATTTTCACCTCGTATGTATATTAATTGTTCCGTCACCGTAAGCTTTTCGAATACTATAGATCAATTTCTAAACGTATCGATGTTTTAATTTTTTGCAAGATGGCAGCACCGAAATCAGCATAACGAGCTGCACACACGCACTCGTCTTTTTGGAGCGTAGGTAGATATCGTGTGAGTACAAGCAAGACGCGCGCGCATCGTCTAAATCGGTCGAAATCCTAAGGGAAATCGAATCATCCCCTATTTCGCGTGTGATCAACCCAGTAAACGTGAAACCTTCAGGGTTAGGCTAGCTTGTGGACAATCGAAGGTGGAAGCTCAACGAGTGCCGGAGCAGTCCAAGGTACGTGAGTGCATTGTATTCGCTGCGGCCCTACAATAATGATAATAATGAAATTATTGAAACGGTTAATGCTATTTCGTAAACATTGATAAAACCTCCTTCATTCAATTCTACAATAGAAAATAAAATTCTGACCATATGAGCACTTATTCGGATCAAAAAATTAACGAAGCACACGAAGCAATTATTCTTGGTATAACAATAGACAGTGGTTGCTCATGGAAACCGCACTGCTTAAAGGTCATAAATAAAATTAATCGTTTCGCTTTTGCCTTGTCGAGACTTTGTAAAATAGCCAACCTCAAAACAACCCTCGTAGCGTATCATGGTTACGTCGCTTATATCATTAGATACGGCATTGTGTTATGGGGGAATTTTGTTCTTATGTCTAGGGCATTAATAGCCCAAAAACAATGTATCCGTGCGCTTTGTGATGTGTCACCATTAACCTCTATTTGAAGATTTAAAAATATTAACTGTTCCTGTATGTATAATTTAAATGCTGTAAATTTGTTAAAATGCACTCCAACTTATTTCAATGCCTGGGAGACACTGTGACGTTTAAGACATCTTCCCAATGGTTATAAGGATATTTAATAAACTACCAAAATCTTATACGGAATTGCCAATCAATCGTTTTAAAACTGCGTTATTCAAATGGCTTATAGAAAAATCATTTTCTTCTGTGAATGGGTATTTAAACTTTAAAGATTCACACTGACATATATTATTTATGATAACTGGACAAATAGATACTTGAAATTATATATTTTTTTATTTTTTTCTATGAATGTACGAATTTTTACTAGATTCATTTAATAATTTATGTACCATAATTTTGCATACTAATTTTAGCGAAATGTTCAGAATGATCTTTAATGTACTACAATTCTTGCAAATACATTTTATTTCATATCATTACACTTTTCTATAAAACATGATTCTTTTTGATAACTGAACATAACATCACGCCTGTAATACCAGAAGGGTTAGGCAGAGGTGTACCTATAGTACACCCACATTTCGCCAGTTATAATTAAGGCCCATTTAATAGGGGGCGAGCCTATTGCGATCAACCGGACACAAGTTCAGACTCCGGGCTGCTTCTGAGAAATTCTAGATAGAAAAACCCAACAAACTTTGCCCTACCTGGGAATCAAACCCAGGACCTCATGCTCAGCAGTAGCTCTTGTGACCACTAGACCAACGAGACAGTCAGAGTAAAGAATTATGTGCTGAATTAACGGTTTTAGTTTGCGCTTCCTTGTCACCCTGTATTTCTTACAAGTACTCCAATTTCTTACTAATCCGTTTTCCCTAATATACGTAAGAGCGGCTCCATGTCAGCTTATACACTGAGGAGACGAGATCAAAATTGTTTTTTTTTGTCACGTACTAGGAAGGGCCGGGGGCATGATTTGTGGGTCTTTTCCTTTTTGCCTTTTATGGAGTAAAGCCACCAAGATCCAATTTAATGAAAAATATCTTCTTTGGAGTCAGTATATCAATAGGCTAACAACAGCCAAATAAAAAAGGAAAAAGTATAGACTTGACAATGATTTCTCCCTCGCTAAATAATCTTAAGACCAACCAGGTTTGTCCGGTGGTCGACAGTTGAGCAAGTGGTCCTGTGTTCGATCCGCAGATCAGGAAAAGTGTTATTGTGTTAATTCACTAGCGCAGTAGCAGCCTGGTTTCCCGATTTGTGACTGCTTGATGGGTTTGCCCCTTAGGACTTAAACGTAACTGGTGAAATTTGATTACTTCTGCCTAACTCCTTGGGGAAAACACGTGTGATATTTTATAAAAGATGAACATAATTTAAATAAAACATACATAATAAGTATGTTAGTCCTAAAATTTAACTTTTAATTGAATTTAAATGTACGGTACTTCTCAATGACGAAAGTTATTCTCGGCAAAATAAAAAGCGAAGGGACAGAAGGTCATGTATTGTTATGAAACCTTTTCATTTGTAATTTTTTTCAAATCATTCAATTGTAAAGGAAATGATTTGCTGAAAATCAAAAGAAAACGATTAAATTAAAAAAAATGTTTTACTTCCTTAAACAGTTTTACAAGATTAGTTGATTCTCACGGAAAATCAAACTTACTTATACTTCAAACAAAACTTGCAGATCTATAGTCAAGAAGACGCTTAAGATGTAAATAATAGCTAGAGGCTTTATAAGTACTTAAACACTTAATAGTGGCAAATAAAACTGCCTGTCGGTTTAAATAGAAAAACTGTTCTTTTCACCAAGATAAAGGATATTTGTTGGTCCTTCAAGACTTTTTTTAATTTTCTTTCAATCCTCGATAAAATTGTCATATTATTCATCATAATATGAGGTTTCAATTTAAGATTTCAGTATGAAAGCGTACTAAAATGTGGCATCCTAAAGTTAAAGTTTGTATCCTTACTACAAGTTCATCCTTAGACCCTAAAACCGCCAACCCATGACATTCTCCTGGAGGGAAATAATGAGAATTTTGGACCTATTATCATTCTAGAAAAGGGGCCATTCTAGACCTTATTTCGAAACAAAAAGTTCCACACACATCCAAGTCTGCTTACATAGTAGGGAATGTTAGTAGATTTACATTATGTGGCGTAGTATATATGGCAAAGTCTTTAATATTTCCGTGCCAAAGGTGCAAACGTATCTACTAATAGACATAGGAATGACCGATAAATCGAACCGTAGCTTCCCCGAAATGCGTTGCGGTTGTGGGATAAACGTGGCCGAAATTAAGACGGCGTACCTAACAACAAGCTAGGGTTGACCTTTTTGCGATATCAATTTATTAAACGGTGGTGGAATACGAGGAGTTTTGAGGGAGATATACGAAGCATTGGTTTTCGTTTGATGTCTTGATTAAAGCAATAGTTGTGCGATTGCTTTGTACGTCTGTCGAGCCGTTGCTCACGCGATGGACGGTAGTGCTTTCTGCATGGGGAGCCTGTGTGTGCCGTTCCACCGACCATGACTCATCGCACCGACGAAGGTGAGTAATTAGCGGCATAATTTTTCCTTTACGTACGATTATTCAGTTAGTATTGGAAGATAAAAGTAATGAAAAACATCATCTGGTAGTAAATAAAGACCACGTTGAGGCTGATCCGACTTATAAAACAGATGGTGAGAATAAGATCTCTTCTTTGAGCAGATTGCTACATCCCTACTTTGTAATGGCAAACGCTGATACTAATGCTTAGTCAGCACCGGCCCTTCTAGAACATAATTGCACACCGTCTTCCAGTCAGTTCGGATTTGGCAATCAATAAGTTGGGATGTATACCGAGTTTTCCCTAAATACATTGTCCAATATTTTAGGAAGTAAAATAAACCTTTTTTTTTAAAGACTCGGGACTTTTCCATTCTAACAGTATGTCACAAATGTATCAGTTCTTATTGAGTACCAAATGTTCAGTTTATTAGTTGATTCAATTTGTCAATTTTGTTTGTTTAAGATTTTTTTTTAAAGTTGCAAAACAACGTGTTTAACAACGGGAACAGTTTTACGTCCACGTGATCGTCAACTGAACAGAAAGTTTAAAACAGTAAGTTTTAACAAATTAAAACTACCCTATTAAAATTATCCCAGTCTGAGGTAATGTCATTCGGAAATTAATAAAAAAAAAAAAAAACTGGTTTATTAAAACAAAATAAACAATCTTTTTTGTAAATTAGCATAGAAATGCCTTGACGCGCTGGTCTCCGGATATTGAAAACAGGATTCTCGGAAAAAAATAAAAACGACTCTTTCGTATCACAACATAAGTTATCTTAATTGATAAGAGAACGAACTTTTAAAGCAGACAAACCAAAGAGCTATTGAAAAGTATGGATATTGAAATATATTTTATCGCTACCGGAGCTTGTAGAGCTAATGGGCAAGATGAACGATGTGTAGCCACAGTATTAAATCTTTTAGCTTGCGAAGTGAATCGCGGGTCAGAATGGTCGAGCGTAGTGTATAAAATACAGTTGACCCTAAATACTACTGTTCACAAAAGTACCGGTTGTATTCCAATAGAACTTCTTACTGGAATACGTTCAGAAGTTCCTGCAATACGAAAACTAATACTGAGCTCCCCGAAATTGAATCAAACATTGATATACAACAATAACGAAACACAGCCGAAGAGAGGCTAAGAAAAAATGCCTTGAAAACCAAACAACGTTTCGATAAAATGCGACTTAAAAATATGAATCTAAAAGAAGGTATGTTGTTTACGTTCAGCGACAACGAACGCGGTTGGGAAAATATGATCAGAGGTACAATGGACCATACACTATTGAAAAGTGTTAACCTCAAGACAGATATAAAGTTAAGTTAGTTAATCGGTAATTCCTAATGTGGGGCAACGTTTAAAAAACAACATTGAAAAAACAAACATTTTAAATAATACCAAAAGACAGGATACGATTGTGGAATCGGGAGGCTGCAGAAAATGCAGTGATAGCCATTGACAGCCAATAACGATGAGTCAATGTGCTCATCAAATAATTGAGTAACTATAAAAAAAGGCGTAAGCAACTTTTATGAAAGGGTGCTGGGATCGCTAATAAAATAAAAAGGCGTAAGCAACTTTTTCGAAAGTTTGCTGGGATCGCTAATAAAATAAAAAGACGTAAGCAACTTTTTTGAAAGTGTGCTGGGATGGCTAATAAACGAAAAAGGCGTAAGCAAATTTTTTTGAAAGTGTTCTGGGATCGCTAATAAAATAAAAAGGTGTAAGCAACTTTTTGAAAGTGTGCTGGGATCGCTAATAAAATAAAAAGGCGTATGCAACTTTTTAGAAAGTGTGCCGGGAACGCTAAAGGCGTCAGCAACTTTTTCGAAAGTGTGCTGGGACAGCTAATTCAATAAAAAGACGTAAGCAACTTTTATGAAAGTGTGCTGGGATCGCAAAAGGCGTCAGCAACTTTTTCGAAAGTGTGCTGGGACAGCTAATTCAATAAAAAGACGTAAGCAACTTTTTTTAAAGTGTGCTGGGATCGCAAAAGGCGTAAGCAACTTTTTTGAAAGTGTGCTGGAATCGGTAAAAGCGTAAGCAACTTTTTCGAAAGTGTGCTGTGATCGCTATTATAATAAAAAGGCGTTAGCAACTTATTTGAAAGTGTGCTGGGATCGCAAAAGGCGTAAGCAACTTTTTTGAAAGTGTGCTGAGATCGCTAAAATAAAATATACAATGGCGCGAGCTGCTTATACGATAAGTAAGCGTGGACCGCTGTGTTTGGAATGTTTTAAAAGACCTGCTAGTGTTAAAATAAACGCAGTCTTATCTCTCCATTAAATATAATTGCCCTTGAGGGCAGCTAAAATATACACTGCCATTGAGGGCAGCTACAATAGAAACTTCCAATAAGGGCAGGGCACCAAAAATTAATTGCCAATAAATGTGCTTGCCAATAAGGGCACCAGATCTTTTGTGACAGATAATAAATCATCATCATATTACAGGCACTTCAATGATGAAGGAGCTGTTGGGCTGTGAGAGCGAAGCCTGGGCAGGAAGGCCGTGACAGCCACACTTATGTATAGTTACGAATAGGTTAAGAATATTATAAACAATCATTAGGATAAGACACTTTTGTATCGTGAACTCTGCCCCGGCAGTCTAAATATAGATCCGTAGAGTAAAGACGTGTCGTTTTATTTAATTAATTATAGACCCCTTCTGTCACGCGCCTTGCACGCACTCAATGACACTGCTCTGCTGACTTCATCGATTTATTTTCCTGCTCTCTAAATGAATTCACAAAAATAATATATTATGTGCTATGTTATTTAAGATTTAATTAAGGACCGTGCTACCGCATTACGAATTTCCTGTAATGATAGCAGTGATTGTGGAAATATAAATAAATAAATAAACTAAGTAAATTATTTGACTTGTACTCATTATTTATCCATGCTACGAAGTGGCTACGCGAGCTACGCGCCCAATCCAGAAGACCATTAAACCCGTCCTAATACAATTAAGTAATTTGGTTTAATTAGTTTTTTTATTTGGTTATTTTATTTATCTTTTAGTTTCTTTTCTATTTCGTGAATGTGAGAATGTTGAAGGCGTTGTAGACTAATACTGCGATTCGATTTGTTGATCATTTTCTATTTTGTACAGTAGCTGTAGCTTGTTGAGACCACTAACACTGTAATTTTAAAATAATGTAAAACCAATTATTTTTAAATACCTACCTATTGGAACTGTGTCGTCTGACGTTTCTTAAGTGCCCATGTGGGTTTATGTAAAATATGATTATTTGAATTTGACCAATCGGAAATGCCCGTTGCGCATTATATCTATGCTATGCTAGTAAGGACCTAAACTTTTTTCAAAATAATCTTGCATTTTCCTGAATACACAAAATATGAAACGCATAAAATTGGAGACCCAAAAATAAACCGCTTGCGCTTGTTTTCACTAAATTCTGAGCTTCCATTTTGTGTAAACCAGTACCCAAATCTAAGTGTAGCCCTCGGACTCGAATGTGGGACCGTGTTAGTATTATACCACAGAGTATTGCGAAAAGAAGTCACTATTTTATTTAAAAAATCCAATCATCAAAATTTGAAGACTTTTATGATGCTTTTTTTAATGCTTGGTTTTATATTCTTTTTATGGAAATGCAGAGTAAGAAGCCCATTAATAAGTAAGAATAAACGTTGCGCTGCCAAGAAAATACATGAGTTATTGTTGAACACAGTGTTCTTGCTGATTACAGGGTGGCAGGGACATCGACGCACAACCTGTTACCATGTTTTCTGTATATGATTCTAAACCCCATGGCGTTGAATAATTTGGGGGTATTAAAAAAATTGTTTACTTATTGTATAACCACTTATGTGCACTTTTTGCACTGCTATTTAACATTCGGTATGCTTGGAGGCAGAAAGTTACACGGTATGCCTGGTTGGTTTGTCAGACCCGGATTTTTAACTTGTAATATCTCAAATATTTACTGATAAATACGTTTTTAAATATTATATATATATTTTATGAGAGGTGTATGTTAGGAAATAAAATAAAAATCTATTACAAATCAACAACTTAATTTTTTTTTTCAATTAATCATTGGCAGTGTTTTTAAAAGAGTTTATATACTTAGTTATTATTATAACACACTTTACTTATTAAAAACTAAAGAGATCTTAATCAGACTATCAAAAATATAAGGAAATTGTATGTACTTGTAGATAATTAAAGAATATTCAGTCTTCATCGCTTCTATCATCATTTTCCAGAGCTCTGTTTCGAAAGCAAATTCCACATTGGAAAATTGCATGATACAGACATAAGTGACTCTTACAAGTCTCACAAATATATTGAGTTTTGCGATCTTTCTTGTGAGTCATCTTGGGTACCCAAATGGCTACCTATTCGCTTGCGGAGATCTTTAGATAGGCGATTGTTGTTTTTTCTTGACTGCAAGTGTTGTTCGATAAGAGCAAGGCCCAAATCTTTTATGAAACTATTTCGACTATGCTTTTTTTCTGGGCAGTTGAGCATTTCTATAATTTTAGCATTGATGCCAGCAGTATTGAGCATCCAGAAGAACAGTGTCAATGGCCACCTTCTTGAGTGTCTTGTGACATCATATGATTGAATAAGCTTGTCAACGGTGTCTACTCCACCCTTTGTTTTATTATAAAAAGTTACTATCACGGGTTTTTGCTTCTCATCTGTTTCTTGGTCTATTTCCATGTCATAGTGGAGTGATGACAGCATAAACACATTTCTGCGGGGTTTTGGAATGTAAGATAATAAGGTCAAATTTTGTCAAAAGCCGAACATTGATGAATGTTCTTCACGATTTTTTTTTATTTTTCTGGTATACAAGCTTTATTAGATTTCATTGTACCAACAGCAGTCAATTTATGATTTTTGAGCAAGTGTTCAAAAGTTGGATAACTCGTGAACCAGTTGTCTATTGTAACATTTCGCCCTGATCTGGAAATAGGTCTCACTAGACGATCAACAACGTAATGTGGCTTATTGCTAATTTTATATGGCCCTTCTGGCTGTTCTCCAGCATAAATTTCTAAATTCAAAGAATAGTCGGTTCTGGCATCAACCAGTGCAAACATTTTAATTCCATATTTGGCTGGTTTATTGGGCAAATATTGGCGAAATTTACAACGCCCTCGAAATGCTACAAGTTCTTCGTCTATGGTCAGATTCTCGAAAGGCGTGTAATGCAGCTGGCAGTTGGTAACAAAATCATCAAAGAGCTTTCTGAATGATGCTAGCTTGTCTTGTGCTAGTCTTTCTTCGCGCGAACTGACATAATCAAACCTCAAATGATTTATGATAAAAGAAAATCTTCTTAATCATAATCATAATCATCATTTATTGCATTCATGTAGTTTATAAGTTCTTACAAGTATATTGAGGTTTCATACATGAACCCTGCTAGGGCACAGCAATATAAATACATAGTTTAAGGTTCTACAGTGTCACAATAATAAACAATCCACTGTGCTTATACAAAAATACTTATTTTGACATGTTTAATTTAGGTGTCTATAATGGTAGGTAGGTAGGTAACTGTAATATAAAAATTATAAGATAGGGTAAGAACAATTAATTGGTCATCACTTCCATTCATAAATCAAACAAGATAATATTTAAATTGAAACAAAGTAGCAATAACAGTAATAATCATAAAATAAAAATATCATAGGTAGTCAAAATTGTAGGCGATGTGTGTATTGTGTATAGGTATGAATTTCAATGTCAAAAATTTACGTATCGTCAAAGAATTCCTTTACAGTGTAATACGATTTTAGTATAAGGTATTTTTGGAGACTTTTATTAAATTTATTTTCGTACTCTATGTCCTTAATTGAATTTGGAAGTTTATTATATATTTTAACGCACATGGCTAAAGGTCCTGAATGGAACATAGTTAATTTTGAGCTTGGTAAGGCTAATTCATTTTTATTCTGGCGTCTAACACTTCGTTGTTGTGGGCGAACGTCCTTAGTGAGTGGGAATAGTGACTGGTGTTTTCTGACAAATTTGCCAACTTCTAAAATATAGATACCAGTTAGTGTAAGGACCTTGTACTTTACAAAGAATGGCTTGCAGCTTTCTGTGTTATCTATATTGGCAAGAATTCGTATACATTTCTTTTGTAGAATAAAGAGTCTATTTTTGTCTACACTATTTCCCCACACCACGATTCCGTAATTTAGCCAAGAGTGTGCGTAGGCATAATATGCTGTTTGAGCAGTTTTAAAATCGGTAGCTCTTTTAAGCTCCTTTAAGGCATACGTAAAGCTGGCTAGTTTGTTTGCTAAAGTATCTATATGGGCTTTCCAGTTTATATTAGTATCTATAGTCAAACCTAACAGTTTAAACTCATTTATGCATTGCAGCTTTATGTTGTTGTATGAGTAATTTATATCCAATTTGCGTTTTTGGTATGGTCTAAATTGCATTATTTTTGTTTTGTCAAAATTTAATTCTAAGTTATGATCTTTTAACCATGCTATTATTTTGGAGAGCTTATCGTCAAGACTTAAGTTTAAGTTTTCTATATTGGTGTGAGGGAAAATTATTGAAATATCGTCAGCAAACAAAATACTTTGAGCGTCAATTTCTCCAGGGAGGTCATTTACATAAACTAGGAATAGTAAGCATCCCAAAACGCTGCCTTGCGGTATTGACATTATTGTTTTTGCTTTATTAGATCTTACTCGTGTTATTTGGCCAGTGTGTTGGTCGCTACGTTCTACCTCTACGTATTGTTCCCTATTTTCCAGGTAAGAGCAGAACCACTTGTGTGCAGTACCCCTAACACCTATTGCATATAATTTATTTAGTAAAATTTCATAAGAAACTCTGTCGTAAGCTTTGCTCATATCCAGTAAAATCCCTACTGCATAATTTTTGTTATTGATTATATTTAGAGCTTCCTGGATATACTTAAATACTGCTAATGTCGTGGATCTATTTTTCCTGAAACCATTCTGGCTATCGTTGAATATTTTATATCTTTCGCAATAAGAATAAAGTCGTTTTGACATCGCAGTCTCCAATATTTTTGAGAAGGTCGGTAGCAATGCTATTGGCCGATAATTACTAGTGTCAGTCTTGTCTCCCTTCTTATAAATTGGTTTCACTATCGATACTTTCAGCAGGTCAGGGACTGAGCCTTCATCTAAAGACTGATTTATTAAATAAGTTAGCGGTAACGTTAGTTCTTCAGCGCATGCTTTTATAAGTATAGGCGGTAGCTCGTCATGCCCATAACTTCGCTTGTTTTTCAATCTTTTTATAATGAACTGTGTTTCGTTAGGGTCAACAGGTCTTAGGTAAATGGAGTTTTCGCACTGGGAGGAGGTAGGGCGGCCAGTTGGACAAACGTTCCCGTTTGCAGTGTCCGTTTTTCCTACTGATACAAAATAATCATTGAAAGCGTTGGCAATGGTAGTCGCGTTTTCTGTCACAGTATTCTGTATACGCAATTTTATGTTATTTATTAGCTTTTTGCTATTCTTATTTGTACGCTCCTTTATTATTTGCCACATTGTTTTAGTTTTATTTTCAGATTTACTCATTATTCTTATGTAGTTTAGTCTTTTAGAGTGGGCCACTGTTCTCTTAAGTAATTTTTCGTAACGCTTATAGTACTTTTCCAATATATTGTTATTAGTTGTAGTCATTAATGCTTTTAGTTCTCTTTTATGCTTGCATGCTACTCTTAATCCAGTCGTTAGCCATGATTTGGATGATCTTTTTTTAACTCTTACGGTTTTCTTTGGTATACACTGATTTAATACGTCTTGTAAGGTGTTATGAAAAGACAGATAATTAGTATTTATATTTTGGTTTTCTTTTATTATTTTGCTCCAGTCTATTTTTTTTAGTTCTTTCTTGAACAAGTCTATGTTTTGTTTGCTATAGACCCTCTTTAGAGTTAATATTTGTTTTTTATTAGTTATTGGATTGAGGGTAGGTATAGTGATTGCTATTCCTCTGTGGTCTGAGAGTCCAAGCTCCACTACTTCAAGATGGAATTTGTCATATGTGTTTGTAAATATTAGGTCAATACATGTGGTACTCGAGGTTGTTACTCTGGTAGGTTCAGTTACTAGTTGTCGGAAGTTGTACGTGGTCATAGTATGCAAAAGATTAAATGTATTCCGATTTTTCTCATGGATATTTACGTTGAAGTCCCCGCCTATAATTATGTGTTTATGTTTGTCTTTTATGTTGATTTTGTGTAGCAGTTTTTCCAAGGATGTATAACCCGTTTCATCATTGCACCAACAATCTTGTAAATTCTGTCTACCGGATTTGAATAACCCCGCGAGATAAATTAGACCATACGATTGGTCTAATTTATCTCGTGGCCTTCAGTTCCGTAATAGAAATTTCCACGTAGGAATATTCATTAGACGATTTCAAATTATCTCTCGTTCTTCGTATCCTTACATTAGTATGAAGCATTATGTCGAACAACATAGACTCGTTGATGAAGAGTCTGAAACATTCTAAAGGAGTCCTTGCATCTCTAGCTTGAGGCTTTACTCCTGGTGTACCAGATATTATATTTTCAATTCGTGTTCGTATGTTAGATCGACCAGGGTTTTTATGCCATAAAGTTCCATCCTTACCTTTGTACGCTCTCCCTGACGGCAATGAAGCTAGCATAGACAGCGGCACGTTCATATCAGAATCTGATGAACTTTCTTCCGCAACTGCCTCTCCAAAATCATTATTTTCTGCCTCTGAATCAGATACCTCGCTTCCCTGACTCACGTGATCGGACTCTTCTCCACTTGAGTTGAAGATTACGTCATCTTCTTCAGCCGCATCGAGTAATAAATTACTAATATCATCATCGCAAAGATGGCTCCCCATTTTGAACCTAAAATAATTTAAAAAATATTATATTTAATCACAAAAATAACTTCACGTCGTATGCCTGATCGGGTCCGTGAGACCCGCGCGACCTAGACGCACGTCCTACTACCACGGGAGCGCGCTCCGGACTCAGGAAGGGGGTGGCGGGCGTCTAGCGATTCATAACGGCAATGCGGCTAGACGCGAAATTCGAATTTGAAGGAAATACAACGGTTTATGTGCACAGGTGGGTCTGACGGACCCTACCAGGCATACCGAAGGTCAGAAGATTTTTTTGACAACTGACGTTTCTACTCTAGGTGAGTAGAAACGTTACGTGTCAAAAAAATCTAGAATCATGTGCTGAATTTATGTTTTCAATTTGCGCATCCCTGTCACCCTGTATTTCTTACAAGTTTTGCATTTTATTACTAGGCCGTCTTCCCTAATATACGTAAGAGCGGCTCCATGTCAACTTATACCCTGAGGAGATGGGATAAAAATTTGTTTTTTATTTGTCACGTACTAGGAAGGGCTTTGGGGCTTGATTTGTGGGCCTCTTCCTGTTTGCCTTTTATGGGGTAAGGCCACCAAGATCTTTTTTAATCAAAAATATCTTCTTTGGAGTCAGTAGGTCAGTGGGCTTACACCATCCAAACTTTAAAAAATAAAGTTGATAAGGCAAAAATTATCCAATTATTAGATAGATTCAATAAAATACTTAAAATACGTATTTAGGTTTAATTGAAACACGCTAGTGTTACAATTAAACCACTCTCGGGCATTTTGACTTCCGCTTGCATAGCGAGCTAAGCTATTCCTGACCTCAGGATTCCTGGTACCCCAACCTAGGGTGAGTTCCTCATTAATAGGTTAACTGTACATTATATGTGATGTAGCGAGCCATCTGCTAAGATCATGTTTCACTTTGTATTTTATGTGCTCGCATGTCACTTACATAACCTATTCCAGTTGTCAATGTGCCATGATGTCTTTGCAACCTCTCTGCCTGTTAGCCGCTGCGATGTGTTAAGCTCCTTCCTTCTCCTTGCACCGTTCCTTGGTCGCTTAAGGGGAATTAAGCTGGGCACATCGCACGCGGCCAGCTGCTCGAGCACTGCATCTCACATGCACCTTC
The DNA here is from genome assembly GCA_963555695.1 of Dasypolia templi. Lineage (NCBI taxonomy): Eukaryota > Metazoa > Arthropoda > Insecta > Lepidoptera > Noctuidae > Dasypolia > Dasypolia templi. The sequence goes on from OY743145.1 coordinate 3,992,100, forward strand.
TATCGTGCCTTCCAGGGTTCTACGTCCCGGCTGCGGGCTTGCTACTTTAATCGGCACGCTGCTCAAAATCGGCATGCTGCTCAAAATCGGCATGCTGCTCCGTACGGCACGCTGCTCCAAATATACACGCAGCTCCGAAGACGCCCTGAAGGCGTGGCTGAACCGTGCGCTACCGGCGACCTACGGCGTCGACCTCAACGCACCTGGTGATCCAAGGACGGTACCCTTCCTAATAAAAAGTGCGCGCCTGCCACGGTTGGGGCATGCCGGTTTTGATGTCCTCTTTTGGTATACTCATATGGACTCAGACCAATCTCGACGACCTGGATAGGAAGGTCTGTACACTGCTGACAGCAACCCGGATGCATTACCCACGATCATCGGTGATGAGACTGTACATCCTTTTCGCTTCGGGGAAACCGAAGGACTTGTCTGTGCGATTATGGATGAAGTTATCATGACGTTTAATTATCGGAAATACATTGTCAAGAATGGAACGATTGAAATCTGTCGGGCATGCCACCGTCCCGGTGAACCAAAAAAAAATCCGACATATTATTTCCGGTTGTTCTCGTCTTACGAGTACTTGTGGAAGCTGAGAAAGAGAAACAAATTAAATATATCGACTTAGCACACGAGGTTGTTGACATGTGGAATGTGCAATCAGCTGTCGTTGTGCCGATTGTCGTATCGGCCAATGGCCTGATGGCCAAAAGCCTCGACCAACATCTCTCGAGGCTTTCCTTAGGAGTTTGGATCAAGGGCCTGATTCAGAAGGCAGTACTCCTGGATAGGATATCCAACATGGAACACCCCCTCTAGATACAATTATTGAAAATTTTGTTTGATTCTAGTTCGCCAAATTTTGAGAAAGTAAAAGCAGAAAGAAAGATAAACTAAGATTGCTTTTCACAAAAAAAATAAAAAACAAAAGTTCCACTAAGTAGTGATGGGGCAGAGAACTGAAATACCGACAAAATATAGTGGCGATTTGGTTTCTTTTCTCCACGTCATTTAAAGCAACCTTCACTACGAAACTATTACCCGACTCGTGAAAAATAAAAAATAAAAATTTCCTAAACAACAGCAGGTTTTTTAATTCGGTTTTGAGTATCATAATATAGCGAAAGTTAGCTTATAGAAAGTGTTTCTGAAATAGTCTGTCTATTGTTGTACAGGAAAATGTTTTTCTTCACGAATGGTGACTAAATCACGAGCCTGTTGTTTCGTTCAAATTTGTTAAGCCTACAGAAAATAATTTTCTTATTACTTTTTTCAAAGTACAAAAGAAACCGCTTAAATTTTAAAAAACAAAAGCTACCTTATAGTTTCCGTTAAAGTTAATTTTAACAGTAACATTTACACTGACCATAGAATCTAACTGTCTGCTGTTGCACCGTCATGTTAAATGTAAAAGTTAAAGTTAAAACCACTTGTCACAAGTGACAAGACGTCTGATTTACTCAAAATACACGTGGGTATTTTTTTCGGCACTGGTAACACATCAAATATGTTGTCATCTACGGTTGTCAGTTACTCACATATCACTTGTCTTGATGACAAGTGATATGTGAGCTTTCAAACTTCAAAGTCAACCGAATTCACAGAGTATCAGTTCAAATTGTTTTTTCCGAGTTACAAATACGCGTGGTATTTAAATTTTACATTATTCTACTGTAAATAATTATAATTAAACAAAATTTTGGCAAAATATGGAGAATTCAGGAGGAATACCCAAGAGCAATTTACTCCACAACTTCAATACAAAGTGAGTACTTAAAGCCGTCATAGTTTTTGTAATATTCTAATAATTGAGTGAACTCGCGTTAATGTAAAACTTTATTTTTTTTGTATACGAAACGTTGTACGTTACTTGTGACGACATTTTAACCATTGCTAAAGTGGTGCAACCCGTATTACGCTTAATCGGAGATTTGACGGCTGACATGGCATTGGTTATCGTTAAAGTTACTTGGTGCAACTCACTCTTAAACTTCAAACAAAACTTGCAGATCTATCGCCAAGAAGACAATGACGATGTCAATCATAGCTAGAGATTTTGAAAGTAATAAAAACTGCCTGTCGGTTTAAAAAACAAAAACTGGTCCTTTCACCAAGCTAACGGATATTTTTTGGTCCATCAAGACGACTTTTTTATAATTTTCTTTGAAATCTCGATGCAATCATCATAATGTTAATCTTAGTATGAGATTTCAAAATAAGATTTTTGCTAACATTCTATGGAATGAAATCAGACTTATATATGTGGCTTAGTATATCTATCTTTAATATGTCCGTCGACGAACGACCGATAAATCGAACCGTGGCTTCCCCGAATTGCGTTGCGGTTGAGGGACAAACGTGGCCGGAATTAAGACGGCGTACCTAACAACAAGCTAGAGGTGACCTTATTGTGATTTCAATTTATTTAATGGTGGTGGAATACGAGGAGCATTGAGGCAATATAACATATTTTATCAACTGACCATTGTTAAAAGTACATCTGTTCTCTACTATCTTATTGCTGTCAATATGAAGAAAGAAAGAAAAGAACGTTTATTTACGGTAAACATGACGCAGTGATCGAACACAAACACCAAAGAGAACAAATCGGGGGAAAATATGCGTCACATCCACGGGAAACGGCCATCGCTCAGCTTAATGCTACAACCCTATGCGAGACAGAGCCCCAGCGCGGGTTTTCAGCGACAGCCGGCGTTGAATGACGTCGACCAGTGTAGCAAACGCTAAGATGAAAATAAAAAATAAAAATACATACACATAATAACTGGATAAGTGTTCAAAAAAATAAAATAAACAATATTTATAAAAATGGTAACATTCCGGGCATTGAAAGCTCACGCGGCGTTAGCCTTTGATAATCTGTCGCGCAGCTGTCATTTAAAATAGGTTTGACGTTTTGACATACTGTGATTATTATTGTTCTACCAGGTAGTAATTACGTAATAATTAGTATGAGAGGCAGTAGATGAAACTATTGACACTTGGGCAGAATATCCTTTAATTGTTAATACACATATAGATACAGACAGACAGACACAATAGACGTTAGAGGTGATCACTGAAGAAGAAAGTGTTACCAGGACTTAAATTATCCAACCTCATTTTTAATAATAAAAATGTTGCTAGATATATGAAGTGTACTCAATTATTTCAACACTTCCCCTTACACTACATATACATATTGCTTTGCTACCACAAATAATATCAGTTAAGTTAAACAACATTTAGAATTTATTACATTCAACTGACTCATGAAATCCTTATGCTTAGTACCCGATAAAGGTTTAGTTAAAAGTCCGCTACCATCATATTCGTGGGAAGATAAGTTACATTAATATAATAAAAATAAATAAATAAATTTTTACTCATTAAATCTTTAATGAAATGGTATCGCACGTCTATGTGTTTTTTTCGTTTATGACAATTCTTAGTTGTTAACATTTTAATAGCACTCTGGTTATCATTTCTTAATTCACATTTAAAATATTTACCAGTTAACTCAAACAATAAATTCTTACAAACAATATGTCTTTACAAGTGTTACTCATAGATAAATATTCAGCTTCTGTACTTGACATTGCGACGCAACGCTGTTTTCTACTTTCCCAGTTAATTGTATTTGCTCCCAATTTAATTACAAAACCAGAAAATGACTTTCTGTCAATTGGGTCATTCGCCCAATCTGCATCTGCAAAAGCTTCCAGATCAAAGTTTCTATTATTTCTCAGAAATAACAAATCGTGATCAATTGTACCCTTAAGATAACGAAGGACCCTCTTGGCAGCTAACCAATGACTTTTATTGAAATTATTATTGACTTGATAAACTACAACAATAAGAAATATCAGGTCTTGTGCATACATTTAAATACATTAAACTACCAACAAGTTCTCGATATTTCAAATCACATTCAGAGTTATTATTATCACAATTATCAAACTTCTCATTAATTTGCATTGGGGTAGAAACACTATTAGCATCCAACATTCCAAATGTAGATAACAATTTCTTAATGTACTCAGATTGTCTCAACAATATTGTACCTTTAATTCCATCTCTGTGTACACTCATGCCCAAACAATTATTTACTGGCCCTAAATTCTTAATTTTAAAGTTATTGCTTAAAATGTCAATGATGTAGGATTTTTCTTTATAACAATTACAAAAAATAAAAAAATCATCAACATAGAGGGCTAAAATTGTAAATTTTTTGTCATTAATCCTCTTAATATAAACACATGGCTCACATTTGGTCTGTTTATAGCCATGTTTAGTCAACAAATTATGAACAGATTCATTCCAGACTCTACTGGCCTGCTTAAGGCCATATATACTTTTCTGCAACAAACAGACTTTATTATTATTTTGTTTAAAACCATGTGGCTGTTCCATATAGATTTCCTCATCCAATCTACCATTTAAAAATGCAGTCGTGACATCTATGTGGTCTATGGCCATATCCAAATTAACGTCGGAAGAGGGGGAGGAGCTTTGGGAGTCGCTCTCGTCTAAATAAGGCGAGGTCGGGCGAGGGGACGGCTCACTGGTGTCCATTTGGACAGCCGGAGGCGAGCAACCTGGAAGTTGCGACGAAGAGGGCTCGAGGGCATCGCTAAACGTAGCGATGTCTGAGCTGGCGGTGCCTACTTGCTCAGACGGAGCGGGAACGGACTGCTGCAGAGCAGCAAATTTGGCGCCATACTTGGCGAGGAAGTCGGGGTCCTTAAACAGGACCTCCTTGAAGAACACCAATATTAGGGCGTCCTCCATGGTCGGAGTGGGGGGACAACTTGAGGGAGGGAATGGTGGAAATTATGTTTCCACGTAACCTAACCCTATACCTAACTCCCCGGGTGGATTGGCCCGGGGATGAGTTCCCTCCCTGTCGGGTGCAGACAGGGAGGTGTGTACCTATTGGTGAGCCCTAAGCTTGTAAACCCGTCGCCAGTCTTATTGTGCGAACGGGGCCCTGACCAGTCTAGCGCGAAGGGTGTAAACACACCCTAAAGACACTAGGTGAGTAGCTGAAAAGCAAAACTGTCACCAGAGCCGACTAGGAGATCCCCCAAGGCCGGTTATCTGGGACCCGTCCAATTGACTGCCTTGCCCTGAAGGGGTTCGGCGGGTGTGATTGGGACAACACCCCACTTGACTTCGTTGACACCGTAAGGTTTCAACCGAGGACCACGAAACTGTGGTTTTACCCAGAAGGGGCCTAGTGAAGCTACTCACAAAACGCGCGAAAAAGAAATAAGATTTGCCTTGAAAAAGGCACTTTTTAATTGATTAAAATCAAAATCAATTTCTTGATAATGAGTTTGTATCGGTGTAGTCGGGGCGACTACGATGACGTCACGTGGTTGCAACGAGTAGAACAGGAAACACAACACTGGGCCGGGAGCGGGAGAGCGCACAGACACGTCCGTCCGCGGCGAGAGTCGAGCGTCGAGTGAGCTGACACACTTCGAACGTACGAGAGCGAATAAAAAAAAGATCCTCGCTGGACACCTCTCATCGCTTATATAAAGTGGCATAAGTAGTGGGGAGAGTGGGGAGGCGAACATGCCGCTGTGCACAGCGTAACTTGGCCCGCTGCACGTGCTGTTTACAATGGTGACGCCGACATATACTGGTATGGTCACAATGGTATTCCAATGTGTAGATGTCGATGGTGTGAAATCTTCCGAGCTACCGAGTTCGAGTTCAGTTAGGTGTACCTCAAGGCTCAATACTTGGTCCATTCTTGTTTTTAGTGTATATCAATGACTTACCATTCTATTTAAACGATATCTGTGACATTGTACTGTTTGCAGATGATACCTCTCTTATTTTTAAAGTAGACAGGAATAGACAAGATTTTGACGACGTAAACCGTGCACTCTCAATGGTTACGGATTGGTTTACGTCAAATAATCTAGTTCTCAATGCCAAGAAAACGAAATGTGTGAAGTTCGCCTTACCGAATGTTAGAAATCTAGGACCCAACATCGTCTTAGATAAAGAGCTGCTTGAAACTGTGGACTCGACGGTTTTTCTGGGCATAACGGTAGATGCCAAACTTCAGTGGGGCCCACATATCTCAAGCTTAGCGGGGAGGCTCAGTTCAGCCGCCTACGCCGTCAGGAAAGTAAGACAATACACTGACGTTGATACAGCTCGCTTAGTCTATTTTAGTTATTTCCACAGCGTTATGTCCTACGGTATTCTGCTGTGGGGCAAAGCCGCTGATATTCAAAATATATTCGTCCTTCAAAAACGAGCTGTCCGAGCAATTTATCAGCTAGGAGCCAGAGTTTCTCTTAGAGATTTTTTTAAAGATATTGGTATTCTCACAGTGGCATCTCAATTCATCTTCGCCAACATCTTATATATTAAGCAAAATATACACTTATACACTAAAAACAGTGATTTTCACAATGTTAACACCAGAAATAAGAACAAACTACGTGCTCCCTTTCACCGGCTTCATAAGGTCCATAACTCATTTGTTGGGCTTGGTATAACCTTTTATAACAAGTTGCCCTCTTCTTTATTAGATTTACCTTTTAATGCGTTTAAGGCCCAAGTAAAATCCAACCTTTGTTCAAAGGCATATTATTCCATTAACGACTACTTAAACGATAAGAACTGTTGGTCCCTGTGATTAACTCAAGACAATGTTCGTGTTCTTTCTCCAGAATCAGCTTACTAACTGACAGGGTATATGAGTTCATATAATTTTTTAATTTTTTATTTGACGGTATAAGTCAATTATTTTGTTGTCTTCATTTATTATTGACATGATCTACTCATTACAATGTTTTTAATGAGCTGTATTGCAATATATGGTTAGCTAGCAACCTAGACAATTGATAATATTATTCTTGCCTGAGCAACCAACAGCAGGTTCGTCATGCTCCCTTAGATGTCACTGCTTGCGGTAGCGTCGGGGGTCGGGTTTCCTCCTTCCCTCAAATATGGCGAGGGGGGTAATGGCTGACCTTTGCGTTATGCTCGTGAACGGGTGCTGCTTGTGGTGACTGGTCGTCTTGCTGTCTTTGGTTTTATCATTGTTACAGTAATTGTTCTGTTGATTTGTTTTACTTTGATGGTCCTAGTTTATCATTTATTTATTTTATTTGTTGTATAATAATTTCAGTATTGCATATGTAAGCTGCCATGCACTTTAGGCCTGAAGGCTTTATTTATGTATTTGTGTTATTTACATGCAATTTTTTTTCTTTTTTTTGTCATTGGCGTTTCGGTAATTACTTGCAATTGTTTAGAATCAAGTTCTTCTAACTGAACAGACAGCTGTGCTGCTGGGGAGTTTGTTGCGCCACTTCTTCTTCCCAGCTAAAGCACTAGGAAGTGGTGAAGGGCGGGCTTTTTGGGGGACTGTCTTATGTAATTTTGACGTTCGAAAAGTGCTGATTCTCAGCCTAATTTGAATAAATGACTTTTGATTTTGATTTTGATTTTTACTTTTACATATTTGCTAGAGCTTTATGATGTTAAAAATAGAGCAGAATAAAACAAACAAATGTCATAAGTAAAGAAGACAAAAAAACGTCCATACAAGATTGATATAAAATTCCATTTCACGTTATTTCTTTTAAAGACAGCTATAAAATAATTTTTTGCAGAAACGACTCGTCAAGTATTTCTTTGAAATCCACTGCATTCATACGGCAATCCTTACACATCCAGCCCCAAAACCCAATCGTAATACGCCCACTCTGGCGAATAGGCACTATATTTTGCTCCAGATATCGCGTAATGTCTTGTCTCCATAAACTCATTCGGGCATTATCCGATGAACAGAATAACTTTTCGTCCATAAAAATAACTTTATTAAAATAGTGATTAAAATACGTAGCTGCAAATTGGAACCAGTTTTGTGTCTGTCAGTTAGGCCGGATTCCTTGCTTGCACTCTATTTTGTAAACCATCCTCTTTTAGACGCCTTCGTATGGTACTGCTCGATATGTGGTATACATTTCCAAACTGAGTCGTATTTATAAATCTTTCTTCGTGAGCTTTATTTATGATAGCCATGTCCTGACGGATTGTCGTAGAACGCGGACGTCCATATGAAACGTGATTCGTCAAGGCACCTGCTTGCTGCCATCTCTCCGGCCATCGGTACACTGTGTTTCCCTAAAATAAATTTATAGTAAATGATCGAAAATAAGCTTGGCATTTAAATTCTGTTTGTCCAGCTTTTAATATAGTAAAAATACTTACTGCAACCCGAACTTCATTAGCTACGTCTGTTATAGGCACACCATCATTCCGTAATTGTATTTTTTTTTCATTATTTGATCATGGTGGTTGGGGAAATCAGTTATCTAAAATTAAAATTTAAAAAATCCATCAAAAGTAAATTTACGATGAATCAGTACGAGGCGAGGATAACAATTGCAAGAAGAAGTCAATTAAATAGAAAATCAACAAAGCAAATTTTGAACCAAGTTTGAAGTATCGCACTCGTCAAAAGATTTCGAACGTGTAAGATAATTACCAAGTAGGTTGTAGTATTCAACAATTATAACGAGATACACAAATCATCCTTAGCAACGGATACTGATTTCGGTTCGTATTAAGGTAGAAAAATTTATGACATCTTTTTATGGGAAAGTTAGACCACCTTTATTTTTCGTTTTTATCAAATTAAGGTTAATCATCATTGTAATTATCAGCATATAATTAACCCAAAGGTGGACTGGTAGAGAATGCATAAAGTCCGCCTATAAACCACAATTGTACAAGAATTTTATATAAGAAATCATTAATGAAGGCAGCTCTCACAATTGATCTTGGAATGTAAATAATTGACTACAAACCCAGAAATATATGCTTAGGCCACGTCTCTATATCTGCTCTGGGAAAATACCCCATACGTCATGCCAAAAGCAAAGATCGACATGTATAATACAGTGGAATTTAAACTGTTTAACTTAAGGTATATTTTCCTTAAATGTTCCGATCTTTATGATAAACCTGACTGCTTAGATACCTTTGACGTTCTGTGCTTTCTGATATTATTTCCTCGTTATGTGTTCCGAAAATTGAAAAGTCGCTGCTCTTATATTTATGACAAATTGGATGTTTTGATGTTATTGAACATATTTAGCGTAACGAATTTATTGCAAAGTAATGTTGCTCCGATATATTTGGGAACCTCGCCCACTACGATATATCTGAGGGCGACTGTACCAAAGACAATTTACAGGATCTCATACACAGCAATAGCGCTTGCGACCACTAGACCAAAGAGGCAGGAATTTATATTCATTAATTAATTGAGAGCAGTGGTGACCCAGTGGTACCTAACGGCCGCGACTTACGAGTTTTAGGTCGTAATTTCGAACCCAGACAGGCGCTTTATCTTGTGTAATTATTTCATCACCACTGCTCTCAAAACGGTGAAGGAAAACATCGTGAGGAAACCGGCAAAAGACATGTGGCATATACCAACCCGCACTGGGCCCACGTGGTGGATCACGGCTCACTCCGTCTCACCAAAAAGAGGCCTGTGTACCAGCAGTGGGAACATAATCGGCTGATTATACATGTTATGCAATTAATTAACTGCATAAAATTAGACAAAAGGTATTAATGAGTAAAATTTAAAAGCTTCCTCTCTCACATTACTTTGCACTTTGCCGTGACTGACAGCATGCGCTGCATGAACACCATAGAAACGAGGTTTGTTGACTAGACAAAATTACAACAATTGTCTATACTTTCATCGACAAAAATCGGTCATTCTACGCGTGTAGGGTCCTTAATGATCTTATTCTATTTGAAGTTACCACCTTACTACATTTCGTGGGATGCAATGAATTACACTCTCCGTGTTGACAACTATTTCTCAGATTCGAACACGTTTGCCAGATACATTTTGTGGTAGAACTGAGCAGCATTGTCGCAGTGCATTAAAAGGGATACTCTTGTTCTTGTTTGCTCACAACAGGAAGCTCTATGGAGCTGTAAGTGCTTTTACGTGATCGATTAACGTTCGCTTCGACACACAATATGTATACCCACATCTATAATTATCGACAAGGTCAAATTAAATTAGCTGACGAAACTCCGTAGACCCATAACGGGTAAGTATGCGGGAAAAAAGTGATATTTTTTTTGCTGGGTCATCGACCGCACTTAGTGTAGTCACTGAAAAAACTGTTTTTCTTTTGTTTAAACTTCACGACGTTTTCAATTACTAAACACAATAAAACCAAAAAAATAACAGATTTTCTACAATTACACTTCAAGTGACAAAAAGACCAGCGCGGCGGTCGTTTACCCCCAACAAATAACATCAAATCTTAATTTTATTTTATTTCACTTAAACCTAACATGGGCACTTGTGAAACGTCAGAAGCTAGGTACACGAAGAGCCGGCAAGAAACTCTACGGTTTCTCTTTTAATAATACTTGGCTTTTACAATGTTTTCAAATTACATTGTTAATAGGTATGCCCATACAGTGTAGTCCTGTCAACAAGTACCAGGTGCTTAACAAATAGGAAATGGTTTACAAATCTACGGCCCGTCACCCACGGCGACTTATTGTAGCGATGCCAACGCGCTACTAACGCGCTACAGCATCGCGACTGTATCAATGCAAACGCGTGACTGTGTCGGACGACATCGAGGTGAGAACGGAGGGAGGGTGGCACGTGAGTGGAGAACCGAGCATCAATCAGTGCAACACAGACCGGTCGAGAGTGCTGTTTTCCGTTACGTGCGCAAAGTGGAGACGTTCGACACAGAAACATTTATTATGTCAATTCAAAACCGTCCTGTAATATGGGACTCGCGCCTTCCTGGGCATTCGAATAAGGTTGCAGAAAGAAAGGCATGGGAAAAGATATATTAATATTTAATTCAGAATTTGGAGAAAAAACTAATAAAGAAAAGAATGCTTGTGGTAAGTTAATTAATTTAAAGAAATACAAATATTTTATCATTATACATGTAGATGTTCCAGAATGAGTGAATCAAGTAACGTTTATATCTTTTTCTAGTTACTTATAGCATTTAAGGCGACAGGTAAAAGTTTCCCAGCGGATGGTCTTTGCAAGTGTTGTGAAAAGGCAATTCCTTCATCGCCAATAAACTAAAACGGTATAGGTATACCACATGTAGGTAGGTCTTGGTTGAGGTATATTATAATTTCCTTGTCAATGAAAAATAAATTAATGAAATTCCTTTAAATTAAAAATAAACTATTACAAATAGTGTACATTAAGCCAACAGTAGTGTATTTACTTTACCGAGTAGTGTTGGGTATCTCAGCACATGTGCTAGCACAGTTGTAGCTACTCACTTGGTTAAAAAGAGTCACTCACTCATTTCATTTTGATGTGCTAGCACACACCAGACTCCACAGATTAGCACACAGAACATTTGGATCATATTGTGACTTTTGAACGAATCGTAATCATTCTCCCTTTCTCTTTCCCTCATCATCACTCGTGCGAGATGTTTGACGCGCTTAACCGATTAATCACTACCTCACCAGCTCATCGCGTGTGCCAGCCAAGCCAACTCTATTGAGTGTGCCGTGTCGTGTTGGCGTCACTATACACCACACATCACATCACACTCGCGACTCGCGCGTCGACTCGGAGCGTCACGCGACTCACTGACACACTCACAGCACGTACGTGCTCCCACGCTACCGCAGCCTCGCCTCATTCGTGGTAGCACAGTGTGCTAGCACACTTTGTAAAAAGAGTGCCTCGCACGATCCTCATTTTAAAAGAGTGTGCTACCCAACTCTAATACCGAGGGTCCGTATATTGACGAGGAGTAACTAATATAGCACTATAGTCGGTATATATAGTGTATATTTAAAATACTGCAAATTACAAAGGTTCACAACAAACACTTTTTTTATAATTTTTATAAATGGCATCTCGCAGGTCAACCTATGAGTTTGTCGTCTGCTTAGACGGACTTGCCTGTGGTTGCCCTAATAAATTAAGGCCTCCAGCCAGGACTTAAACTTAAATACTAACTAACACTAAGCGACAACGCTAAGGGCACCCCCTGTGGGGTACGGACCTCGGCTTAGGGCGTCGCTGGAAGAGGGCAGCTAGGGACTAGCTGGATCAGGATTGATATTAATTAGGGACGAATTTAAAGCTACAGACTCAGCGGCGCGGGCTGGCTTGAGCAAGAGTCGGGAGGGGCGTGGATTTGGGCGTCGCGGCGGCCTCGGCGGCGAGGACGGTAGGACGGCGATCGGATTTTGGGCTTATGTAGTGTGCTGGTGGCCTTACTACTCTCCTGGAGAAGGGTAGTGGCGTCGTCGGGGGCGATTAAGATATGCCTTGGTCGGCGAATACTGCTAATGCGGGAGGGAGTGTAGCAGGCGGCCGCTGAGATCAAGGGGTTGGAGTGTTTTATGCCACAGTCAAAGAAGCGCTTCGATAAGCGTTTCATGAACTGGTTTATGGTAGGCATATTAAGATCGATGTGGAGATTTATATTACGGACATAGAAGGGGGCACCCGTGACCTTTCTGAGGAAACGGTTCTGGAGGGTCTGCATCTTATGGAGATGACGTGGGTGAGCGTGCGCAAATACAACGCAGGCATAGGTCATGATGGGACGGATGACTGCGGTGTAGATGCGCAGCTTGCATTTAAGTGACAGTTTACTACGGGCTGTCAGTACAAAGTGGAGCCTGCTAAGAGCGAAGGAGGCGCGCCCGCGAACCGCCTTAATATGAGCCTTAAAGGTAAGGTTTTGATCGAGGATCACGCCTAGGTATTTGGCTTGCTTCTCCCAAGGGATCGGCTTGCCGTACATAGTGATCGGGCTGGGAAGTGGGGGGTGAGTCGACGACGTCTCGAGAAGAGAACCACCTGACTCTTATCGGGGTTGACCTCGATTCTCCATTTCCGGAACCAAGCGCCTAAGAAGTTTGCGGAGGTTTGGAGAGTACGAGCTATAGCATTGGGACAGTGACCGGTATAGTAAACGGCAGTGTCGTCGGCGAAGAGAGCCAACTGAGCCTTTTTACTCTGTGGGATATCGCTGGTGAACAGCGTGAAAACTAGAGGAGATATGACGGAACCCTGAGGGACCCCGGAGCGAATAGGTTGAGGGGACGAGAGTGCACCCTCGATGCGATAGCGGAAGGTGCGATTCGACAAAAAGTCTCGTAAGATGAGCACGAGACGATCTGGCACTCCTAGTTGGTAAAGCTTGTATAACAAGCAGTTGTGCCAGACTTTGTCGAAGGCTTTCGCTATGTCGAAGAATAGCACACCCGTCGTCGTGTTACGCTGCATACCGGCGCACAAGTGCTCTACGATACGGTGGACCTGGTGGATACTCGAGTGTTGGGGACGGAACAAAACTGCTCGTTGGGAATGAGGCTCTTTGCTTCGGCGTAGTCTTTGAGACGCTTATAAATAAGCCTCTCGTAGATTTTGCCGAGAACGTTGAGTAAGCTAATGGGACGGTAGCTGGAGGGCTCACACTTTGGCTTGCCTGGCTTTGGGATACCGATGACTGTTGCTTCTTTCCACGCTTGTGGGAAGATGTTGTTGCTCAAGGCGCCATTGAAGATGGCGGTCATGAGCATTATTAGAGGGGCAGGTAGGAGTTTGTATACCTTGTTGGTAATACCGTCCGAACCGGGGGCTTTACGAGCTTGGAGCCCTTTTATGATGTCGTGCACTTCGTCTGGAGTGACGGGAGGCAGAGGATCATCAGGGTCTTCAACGGGTGGAAGGGAGGCTCTCCGTTCGACTTCAGCGTCGACCTTGTTCAGGTGAGCTTGGTCTACTGGTTGAGAGCTGGGAGAACACTGGGACTCTAGGCTGTCAGCAAGGCATTCGGCCTTGTCGGTGCTGTCGAACGCGACGCTCTGGTGGGGGGGGATGAGGGGAGGCATAGAGACCTCCTCGGAGGAGCGCAATTTCCTCTGAAGGTGCCAGAAGGCTTGGTGAGTGGGCTCGAGTTCACTGAGCAGCGAACCTCCCCTATGCGTTTCTTTACAGCACGCTGTAAATGGCGCATGTGGGCTTTGTTCGCGTCACAAGGAAAGGAGTCGTAGGCACGAATAGCCGCATTCTTCTCGGTTATCAAGTCACGTACGTCAGAAGGTAGTTTCCAGCGATGGTCTTCCATCACCGGAACTTTCCGTGAACAATCCGTCAAAACGGATTGAACGTGCTCAGTAAACGAGTCGATTGCAGCCGTCGTGTCGGCGACTGACACTATGTGATCGGGGATGGTGTCCAATTGAGGCGACGTGGTGGATTTCAGTCTTTCACTTACTTTCCTCCAGTCGGTTATCATCTGGGTCTGAGGGGGGCGGTTGGGATCGCTTGGGCCAGAGTAGGGGGCAAGATGCATAACTACTGGGCGGTGGTCAGAGTTAAGCTCGTGGAACGTCTCTATCGATTGCAAACGGAGGTTCACATTCTTGAGCAGCGCTACATCGAGTATATCAGGAAGATGGTTGGGATTTCCGGGGAAATGAGTCGGACTCATTGGAGCGATGAAGTCAAAGTTAAGGGATTCGCCTAACTTGGAAATGATCCGACCTCTGGTAGAAGTCGTGCTACTATTCCACGCCGGGTGTTTGGCATTAAGATCCCCCGCCAATATGACGGTGTCACTCATACCGAAGAGGGCGGTGAAGTCCTTTTGGAGAGAGATGGGATCCTCCGGACCATTGTCTGGTGGAATATAAGCAGAGATATTGGTGATCGGTTGATGACCAGTCATGCCGAGCCGACAGATAGAGGTCTCCAGATGGGAGAAGAGAGAAGGTGGGTCGATAGGGATGCAATACAAAGATTTCCTAAAGTATATTAGTGTGCCACCCTTGTGGCATCGAGACCTGTCATTGCGAACTAGTTTATAGTTGGCAATATTCGGATTTCGGTGATGCGGTTTTAAAAAGGTTTCCTGTAAGAGGAGGATGTCAAGCTGATGGTCGCGGAGGAAAGCGGCGATCTCATCGCGTTGACCTGAAACGCCATTTGCGTTGAAGAAGCCTTATTTAAGGGATCGGGGTTTGTTACTGTTTACTCTCGTATTATCCATTGAGAATTAATATTTGAGTGAGTGTAGAACTTGCGCGATCTCGGGATACGCGCTGAGGATTTCCATAAGGCGGAGTGCGTTGCCGTTTGCAGCAACGATTTCTTCCGCCATTTTGTCCACGGCGGTAGTGAAGAGAGCCGCGTATGTACTTAGAATAATTTGGGCGCTGTTTCGGCCCTGGGTTCCCTGAGGTTTCGCTGGAGAGGCCGTATGGGCCGCCAAAGGCGCTGGGATGGCGGAAGCCATCAGCGCTGGAAGTTGAGCGGGTTGCACTGGTTGCGCGGCAATAGAGGGCACCGAGCCTTTAGGTGATTTAGGTTAGCCCAGGGAGACGGCCTCTGCGGACTGAGCCGCTCCGGCATCAGCGCGGAAGGAGGCTTTCCCCAGGGGCTTTCCCTGTGCTGGCGGTCGCTCGCGCGTTTCGCGAGTTTGGCAGAGGAGGACTTCGGGGCCTTAGGACAGCCCCGGTAATTTGCCGGGTGTCCCGCTTGGCCGCAGAGTACACAGCTGGGAGGCTCTAAACATTGTTCCCTATCTTTAGGGCGGGTACAGTCGGCGGTGCCATGCTCTCCTAGACACTTGACGCATCTAGGGGTGGCATAGCAGTTGGACTGCGACTGACCATATAATTGGCAGCGATGACACTGTCCAATTAATTGAGCTCTGTAAGGCTTCTCTATTGAGATGCCTGAGAGCGAACACACCGACTTCACCTTGAAGATCGGGTGGTGACCTTCCGTGGGGTCACAGATGACAAGGACCATGTCGTATACAAGGCCCTGTCTCGCTTTATGCAAGCGATGGACGGCGGATACTGGGACGCCTTGTGCAATAAGGTCGTCCTTAATCTCCTCAGTGGGGATTTCTTGGGGAACGCGCCTAATGACGACGCGAGTGGGGGTTTCCTCCGGAAGGGAGTACGTGTGAAAGGAATAGTTCCTTTCACGCAGGGCGCGGGAGAGATCCCTAAAGTCCGTAGACGTGGGGACGGTAACTTTGATCCCCTCGAGGGTGGATCGGGCGTTGGTGTAGTTGATCTTGCGATCAACACACATCCTAGAAATTCACAACAAACACAAAAAAAACATCCTACTAAGGTAAATGCCGGTAACGAAACCATAGCGAGATGTAACTCGACGCCAACGCCATCTATCGAACTAAGAGATAACTATACTATTTTTCCCGATATTTTATGTTTTTTATGATTATAATACGGGTCTCTCTAGATCGTTCTCACATGTATAATTTCAACAAGACTGATGTCACAAATTTATCTGTATGTATATTATTTAAAACAGTGTCCATGGACTTTCTTGACCGTTCTTCTCCATAGGTACCAACTTTCGCTTTGGAATGGGCAACTAGCTTCATATTTCTGACTGACCGACCCCTTGACAATTCAAAAGTGCCTGTAATTGGTTTATTCGAAATAAATGCTTTGAGTTTGATTATTGATCTCGCCATGATTTCGCTGCCTGAACATACCGCCCACCAAGCACCTACTGGCAAAATGTCCTTCTATACCACTCACTGAGATAATACGAGTTTGAAATATCGTTGGCGAAAAATTAAAAAAAAAAACAATTAATAAAACTAGCAACTTAAGTTCCAGATCAACAAATCAAAACAAAATCCTTTGCTAAACTTACTCTAAAACATACTGCCATGTTCGAATACAATAAATAAATTCCTGCACCAATTTGCTACAGGTAATACACACAGTTTAGAAGTTGGCCTCTTTATAGTCGACGATTGGGTGCGTAATGTAACAACCCGAGTAATACCGTCGGGCCCAGGATGTTTTTGCTTAATCCTATCCCACCCACATAATAGTAGCCATAGTAACCACTTGCCAGGTGGCATATCGTCCTCTTTAACTAATACCACTGCACCAACAGATGGCTTCGGACATCTATGGTTCCATTTATGTCGCTGTAAGAATTGGTGAATATTATAATAATAGTCGTGCGACCATCGACGCCAGAAATCTTGCATCATCCTCTGTTGAAGCTGCCATCGTTTGAGACTATTAACGTTAGCCCTTTCATAATTGTGATCAGGCGGTAGCACTAATGGCTCCCCTACGAGGAAATGACCTGGAGTTAAGATCACTAATTTGTCCTGATCTTCCACATAGGACAGTGGCCTTGAATTGAGGCATGCTTCAATTTGAGCTAATACCGTGATGATCTCCTCAAAGGTCAGCGTTGAGTTCCCAATCACCCGCTTGAGGTGACACTTGGTTGACTTTATACCTGCCTCCCAAAGACCCCCAAAGTTTAGCGAGTGAGGAGGTATAAAGTGCCAATGCGTGCCATTGTTAGCGAGTTCCTCTGCCAATTCTGTATTACAGGCTCTTCGTATTACAGACTTCTCCTCGTTAAACAAATAAATCAGTTCTCGTGCAGCACCCACAAAGTTAGTCCCATTGTCGCTGTGAATTTCCGCACATCGAACACGTCTAGCAACAAACCGTTTGAAAGCAGTCAGAAACCCTTTAGTGCTTAAGTCACTCACTGCTTCCAAATGCACTGTTCTGGTGGCTATGCATATAAACCAAGCGATGTAGCCTTTGTATGACTTGTTACCGCGACCTTTAGATACTCTAATATTTATGGGGCCAGCGTAATCTACTTCACTACATAAAAAAAGGTTTGTTCGCCGTTACACGAGAAGAGGATAACTGCCCCACATAAGTTGTGTCCTTGCTTTAGCTGTATATCGGATACACCTCACACAGCCCCTAACATACCTTTTTGCCAGTGTGACTGTCTGTCACTTATTCCTATTTAATAACAAAATATTATAATTATTTATTCTAAAACCATTCACGTGGTTCGGCTCACTTTACGAAACACATTAAATCTTAATTTTATGGTCTGACAGCTTGACGCGTTACCCTAATAAATAACAAGATATCCTAATTCTTTGCACTTGTAAAATAGTTTAGAAACTCTTAGAGGTCCATTCCATTTCTATTTAATGGCACACGCAAATGGCCACTTATGGCAGCCGTCTTCGCTTGAAAGAAATGTTTAGACAATCGAAACCCATAGTTCTTTACAAATTCTGAGAAAGTTAAAGCGAGGGCGCGTTATCGCAACCAGCTGTGAATCGTAAAAGCAATTAAGAAATAGAAAAATGTGTTTTAAGTCGAAGTTTACAAAAAAGTAGTGTGGGAAAGTACCGAGCGCAGATTTTGGATAGTTGGCGGGGGTGTTGAGGAAGGACAGTTGGTCTTAGGACATGAGAGGGTTCGGTCGTTATAGTCTCAAGAAGGAAAGCTAGTTAAGTTAGGAGGTTGGTGAGTGTTGTGAGCTGGGAGGACCTGTGTTCGAGGTGAAGTTGATACTGCGTGCGGCATTTCGTGAGTAGTAAACTAATTCCCTACAAAGATATCATTGGTAAGTGTTAAACTCTTTACTAATAATGTGTCTTTTCCATTGTATTGTTCTCGTAGGCTTATTTGTTTTATGATTTGTAGGTAACATAGATATTATCGCTGCAGAGCTATTAATAATCATTTATTCCAGCATAGCGACATTGCGCTATTAATTAACTCTATTTTCTATTGTATTACGTGTCCATCTCCTAATCCATACCCTGACAGATATTTGTCATTTGCGTTTGATTATAGGGAAACGGAGAAGGCCTTCCACTTTATTTGACACTGAGCACTGACGCTCGACTTTTGACGACTTTGACCTGTAACATGCGCAACCACATACGGAAGGCAGAACCGTAAATACTCTCAGTTCATTTAAAACAATATATGCTATAAAGTCGATCTAAATCGGCATTATAAAACAATCAAACGTTAGTGATAATTACTGCTTCCAAAAAGGTTTGGCCACACAACTCTTTACGAAAGGCTCGTTGTTCGCGCATCTCCGGGGAGAGGGGGTAGGCTTCACACACTTCCCCAAACTGGATTGGTAGTCGTTCTAAGAACGCTAGGGACCGTGTCTCGATAAAACCTACACCCGGCATATGGTACGCCAATTTCTAAATCGACACTATTTATCGAAACACGTCAATTTGGACGCTTTGCCGCTTACAGCCGCACTGTATCCTCGAAATTGGGAAGATTAACGAGATGTGAGGTGACGAAATTACCACCTCGGCAGACACCGAGTACGATCGCATTGAGTTTTGCTACAGACTGAGTCTACGGTACGCTTGTGCAATATTTTCTGTTATTTTAGAAATGGGGCTAGGCTGCCGTAAAGGTGATATTAACATAAATACGCGTTTAGAACTTTGTACTCAATACTTGTCTCACTCAATGGCAGTTGGGCTTCGTAGTTCACTGTCTCTAGGATTGAGTAAGACATTTATATTGTGTTTAGGGAACATGTTCTACTAAAATCGTATATTGTCTCAGAGGTTTTATGCGTTAGGTTTAGTAGAACACGTACAAAGAGACAAACGTTGTAAAACGGTTCCCCGTCTCACTGAAATGGGTACATCATACACAGATACATTAACGTAGCTATTATTGATTGATTAAAGCGCAAGCGTAACGATTCCCTTACCACTTCACATTATGAAGATTCTATTACAGGTATTATTAGCGCTACCTGCGAGAAGGAAGACAGACCGCGGTAGGAAACGGTCGGTGTAAGGCTAGGCTAAGAAAGTTAGGAGAATTATTGAGTGCCAGAGGCCTTGTCCAAGTGGGCTGTTGTAGGAGAGAGAATTAATATTAAATAAGTAAAATATAGTTGTGTTGAGGCACATATTTAGTTTATTATTATTCTATAATCTATTTTTAACGTAGTATGTGTTAGTGTTTGTAGGTGAGACTGGGTGAGCCTTTAGCTATTATAGTTATCCTAGGCTGATGGAGTTGATAGTCATTATAACTAATCAGACAGACACGTGTTGCTGGGGAGTTTGTTGCGCCACTTCTTCTCCCCAGCATAAGCACTAGGAAGTGGTGACGGGTGGGCTCTTTGGGGCTGTCTATAGATTTTCAAGAGAGTTGATTCACAACTCTATTAATTATGCTTGAGTTTGATTCTCTACTCTCATAACTAGTAATTCTAGAATGTCGTATTCGTTGCCTTGGGCCGATACTAAAACTCTAAACTCTATTTAATAATGACCCTTGATTCTCAACTAAAATTATCGAATAATTCAAAGAATATTATATTCTATATCTTAGACTAGTAACTCGGTCAGACCGACACGAGCACGAGTCTTGCAAATATGCTTGTTGTGCAAAGAGTGAACTTCCAGGGGTTTGGGTGACCACAACTATCTCATATCCAGTCTAAGGACTGATAGGGACCATGTCTCCTTAAGAGCATGATGCAGACGCAATGCCGCTAGAACTAGCCGCTCCGTTGCTAGACAAGGACAGTCGCACGGTTGCCGCAGGAAAAGCCGCTTCGTCACGTTTATCAGTTCAAGAGAACTGCTAGGGGCCATGACTCCAAAAGAGCATGATGTCGACGCTATGCCGCTGTAAAGCCGCTTGCGTCACTTTATGGAAGTGTATCTCTGAGTACTCCGAGTGTAGATGCGAGGTATTGTGTGAGTTACGACTGATCAAATACCTGTTACGCGCTAGCGTTTGGGTTACTCACAAGTTTATATAATAATTTACTCTGCATCCCTCTATTATTTAGTTTTCTAAAATCACTTCCAATATATTTCATAACTATGAATTCCCAAGTATCATCTAATATTGATACATTGTTTCCTCGCCTCATTAATAATATCAAGGCATTTGGCTTCTATAAATTTGGGAATTCACTTCTATTATCGGTGGGAGAGTGACCAAGTCTGGTGACGAGCTCTACAGGGCCGCACGGGGTTGGAGTGCGGCCTTTTCCCCTTAGGGGGAAACCGACCTTAACGCTAATATAAACATAATTAGGAAAAACGAAAAATTTATCAGCCTAGGGTAATTTAGGTACCGTCACACCAGCAACTTCCAAATCCAATACTTTGAACGCAAGTATGTCATCATCAGTTGCGGTCCCCCATGCATGGTTTTATCATGTGCGTCGCTTATCAAGAGATTGGTTAAAAAGATTTATTTGGGATCAATATAGGATGTACTCTTTCGTAACTTAACTGCGACATCTCAATCCGTCTTCCAACTCTGTTGATTCCTTTAGAATCCAGAAATATGTTTAGTGATTTTAACTTTCCATTATTATTTTCTTCTTTGTTGCTTCTCAGTTCTTCCAACTCATTTGTGAAACCTTCTTCTTGGCATTTTCTTACACATATTTCTGTTGAGTCTACAAGCTCTTGTTTGGATAAATGTCGTGAACCTGTACCAATCCGAGTCTTAAGGTTTTTTCTTAAATTCAATAACCTACGACAATACGCCATAACTCTAATCAATTTAGAAAATTATGAAAATTTACTCCAAAAAGTATTGTCAAATATAATCGTATGAGCTTTCACTTCTTCTAAGTGTATAACCAGATGTTTCGGCCTTTTATACTCCACCACTTGCTGTTTTAAATAATCCGGACCTTTCCACCATATAGGTAACAGTGGATTCAAGTTCAGCAGGGGAAACGCCGCGCGAAGCACAGTCTGCCGGATTCTGTTTAGACGACACGTGACACCAGTATTGTGTGTCCAATATGTTCAAAATATCTGAAGCACGATTCGCTACAAAAGTTTTCCAGCGGCTGCTGGGGTGACTGTTGAGCCAAGCTAGCACCACTTCACTGTCTGTCCATGCATGCCAATTGATCTTTGGTATGTTCAGCACTTTGCCTACTTCCACCATCAATTTGGCCAGGAGAACTGCACCACAAAGTTATAATCGTGGAGTAGAAACTTGTCTAATGGGTGCCACTTTAGTTTTTGAAGTAACCAAATGAACATGAATATTTCCTTTGTGATCTACAACCCTAATGTAAATGACTGCCGAATATACCATTTTTGAAGCATCTGAGAACCCGTGCAGTTCAGCGCTCACGTTGTTAGATTCTTGGTGTAACCATCGTGGGATTTTAATACTAACCAAAAAAACTAAGTTACGGTGGTAAGTAACCCATTCTTGTATTAAGTTGTTTGGAATTTCTTGATCCCATTCTAACCCTGCTAGCCACAATGTCTGAATAAATATTTTGGCTAAAATACTAGGTGCTAACCAACCCAAAGGATCAAACAACCTTGAAATCTCGGAAATTATTTTTCTTTTTGTTAGAGGTGTCGTCAGCGGCTGGAGTTCCACTGAGTACTGAAAGAAATCCTCGCTCGAGTTCCAGGTAAGTCCTAGAATCTTCATAACACTATCCATTTTTATTTTTAACTCTCCACCCGTAGTTTATTTCTCATCTCTTATTTTATTTAGTAATTTTTTACTACTACTCCTCCATTTTTGTAATGGAAACCCCCCTCTGGATAACAGTTTGGTTAACTCCGTATATATCTTAAAACAGGTTTCTAAATTCTCAGCTCCTGTCATTACATCGTCCATTTAAAATGATCCTCGCTATTTCTGGTTGCTCTAGGCACTCATCATATGCTAACTGTTGGAGCGACCGTACAGCTAAATATGGTGTCGATGCCGTGCCGAATGCAACTGTATCCAATTCATATTCTTCTGCTTCTTTTTCAGGGCTGTCTCTCCAGAGGATACGTTGTAATATTACAACCTTCCTATTTACTAGGACTTGCCGGTACATCTTAATTATGTCCGCTACGAGACATATCCCATGTGTTCTCCATCGCATAATTGTGTGCCGGAGTTCCGACTGCAAGGTGGGACCAACTAACAAATTGTCATTAAGTGACATCCCATTCGTTCCCTTGCAGGAAGCATCAAAGACGACGCGTGGTGAGGTAAGTAGATCGCTTTTTGAATATTCTTTTCATCTTCTGCAACCTTTCTCATGTGTTTCAGCTCTAAATATTCTTCGAGAACCTTCGAATAATCTTCCTTGTATTTGTTATTTTTCCTGAATTTACATTCTAACGATCTTAATCTTTTTTCAGCGATGCCCTTCGATTCACCAACCTTGCTGACCGGGTCTACATCACGCAACGGTAGCCTTACTATATATCGACCACTCTTGTCCAGTTCCTTTAGATATGTATAATTTTTCGCATTTATCTTCTTCCTCCATTAGCATTTTCTGTCCAGACGGTTCCGCTTCTAGCTCCCAAAATCTTTTACGCAGATCATCAGCTTTAAGACTTGAATGCATCACGGTGATATGCTAGGGATGACTAGTATGATCCACTTCAAAGGTACCTGACAATATCCACCCTAACGTGGTGTCTTGCGCTAAAAGAGTTCCATCAAAATTCCTTTTAATGCTCTCCTGGATGACTTGGCTGTAAACCTCAGCACCTAATAAAACATCAATTTTATTAGGCCTGTAGTATTCTGGATCAGCCAAATCATCATCGGTCAAGTCTACCTATTCTACCCTGGTTACTTTCGTAGCTGGGAGAAGGGCAGTGACAGACTTCAGGACGAAAGCGTTCACATTAATTTCGATAGTTGGATCTCTTCTAGACCTCACTTTAAGCACAACGGTTGACTTAGCTGTCGCACTTTTGTCTCCGCCTACGTCTATCACAGGTTGCTTGGATGTCGTCTTGTTTAATCCCAAAATTTGGACCGTGGATTATGTAACGAAAAAACCCTGCGATCCTTGGTCAAGCAAAGCCCTAACTACTCGATAGGTCCTGTTTTTCGACTGCGCCTTAATCAAGGCGGTAGTTAATAAAACGGTTTTCCGACCACTTCCCGTCGAGAAACATGACACTAGTGGCTTGCTTGACCCCTCCGCTTGCGCGGCTACTTCAACGTTACAATTTTATTAGCCTCCTTCATCACCTTTACAACGGCTGATGAGGTTTCCCCATGAGCCCCACTACTATTCTCACCAATAACAAACCCAGAAACACCTGTTGGGTGCAACAAAGAACGGTGGCGGCATTTACACATCAGGAACTTGAGAGTGGTTTTGCAATGTTTGGCAGAGTGGTTATTGTATAGGCAAACGAAACACAAATTATGTTTCTGGACGAAATTACGCCTAGCTTCATTTGACTCTTTACCAAATTTCGGACAGGATGTAATCCTATGATCGGCTGAGCAAAAGGCACATGACACTAACTTTTTATCTTTCAATACATGAAACGATTGAGTTCCTTTGGGTGTGGATGTCTATCCTTGTTATCTGTCTTTTCTAAATTTTTCAAACCTCTAAAGCAACTATTTAAAAAATTCGAAAATTGTTCAAACGTAGGTAACTCATCACTTGAATCCGAAGCCACTTTGAGTTCCCAAACTTTTCTGGTATCTTTATCTAATTTACCACTAATTATGTGTACAACTATTAGATCCCAGGAAGAAACATCCACCCCTAAATTACCAATTGACTTCAGATATTCTGAAGTGGTATAACCCTTTTTATAAAAATAAAATAAAACTTTATTTCAGACCAAAGGTCCATATTTTGTTAGTATATTGATGTTAGTGACAATAGTGCTTAGGTTACTAGGTTAGTATTGTTAGTTTTTACAAAATTAACTATTTATTAAGGCCTACTACTGTGGCCGCCCAGAGCCCCTGAAAGGGAACAGTCCGCTCTGGATGCGATCATTTTCAGAATGCTGTTGTCACTACCATGCAGGCGCTGTAGTAACGAGGCCGCTTTCTTTCGCATGATGGCATGAAAACCATCTGTGCGAGCCTCTGCGAACATTCCGGAAGCGCTACAACGCCATGGCAGTCCCATCAGCATGCTAAAAGCATTATTAAATTGAACACGCAGGACGTTGTAGTCTCGGCGCGTGTATCACACCCACAGGCCACTCGTGTAAAATGATTGACAGAACGCCTTAAAAAGGGTTACTTTGACGTCTGTAGTACAACGAGCGAACCTGCGGGCAAGCATATTGCTCCTCACAGACAACGCCCTGCGCTCCCTCTCTATATCTGAGTCATCTCTTAGGTCACTCGTGACAATGTGGCCAAGGTACCTAAAACTATCGACAACCTTAAGTGTTATGCCGTTTAGACATTTGGGTGGAACACTGCGCGGCTGCTGCTTAGGTGCTTTAAATACAAGAAGTTCACTTTTCTTCGAGTTGTATATTAGCCCATGCTCCTCCGCATAGGCCTTGCAGGTCAATAACAACTTCTTCAACCCACCTATCGACGGACTGAGAAGCACCATATCGTCTGCATAGCTTATATTGTTCACACAGGTTCCATCAATGTGGCAGCCGACATGTGTACCGCTCAGTCACTCGATAAGCCGGTTGATATAAAGGTTAAAAAGAAGAGGCGATTCACATGACAAAGTCTTTTGACTGAGTAATATTTTTAATAAGCCATTTGTCAGAAACTTTTTATTATTGTACATTTTATCTAATTTAGACCATGCAATTTTATAGTTTTCAGATGTTATCTGAATGTTTCATAACAATTGCTCAGCCTCCCCACTTAAATGTCCCTTTAAATAAAATAATCTCTGTGCATAGTCTAGTGTCGTATTGTCGTGCACTAACCCTACAAATAAGTCTCTAAATGTTTGCCACTCTGAATAATTTCCCGAAAATGAGGGAATTTTTATTTCTGGCAACTTAACTCTGCTGACAATCTTTTCATTCTGACAATTAGACTTAGAATTCACACATAAATTAGTTGAAATACTACCTGATAACAATTCCTTTAATTCGCTTTTAGATCCACATAAAATTCCTCAACTTCATCATAAATACCATTTTGATATAACTAGAGTTAGACAATTTGACCTTTTTTATCGTACTTAATATTTCTTTATGAGTGGCCGTTAATGTATTCCATAATTGTTCCAAATTTTCAAGACGAGTCTCTAAGCATGCATAAGTTAATCGCTCTTTCAAATTAAATCATTTATTCGCATAGAATGCAGGCATTGTACAATAAAGTTGTTATAATAAATGTAGTGAGCCGGGTACATTCTTCCTGAGTTTTGGCATGCAAAATTTAAAATTGTCACTATCAATAAGCATAAATAAATGAATAAAGTTATGAAATAGAGTGGTACCAATAAATTATTTAAACAAGTCAGAAGTGTATAAAACAATGTCATAATATTAAACTGTTGAGATGTCACACATATGGTCATTAAAAAAATCGCTTAACGTATAATAACATTTCTGAATCAAAAAAGCCTTAAGTTTGTTTTTAAATTGTTGAAGGGTGTCACTTTTGACGCTGTCCGGTAGTTTATTAAATATTATTGGGCCCATGCAGAAAACACTTTTCCTAAGTAGTGCTGTTTTATAGCCACCGATAGTTAAGAGGTTTTGTATTGACTTCTCACAGGACCTTTCTTGAATTCCGAGACTTTAGCAAACAATTCTATATAATTTTTTACAAAAATTACCATTTCAAAAATATATAACGACGGAAAAGTAAGAATTTTCAAAGACTTGAATAGAGATTCACAACTATCTCTAGGTTTAAGATTACACATAGCTCTTATACAACGTTTTTGGGCTTTAAATATGTTATCTCTTAGGCTGCAATTACCCCAAAAAATGATTCCGAACCTGAATACCGATGCGACCAAAACATGGTATGCTACTAAACTAGTCTTTATGTCAACTTTATTTGCCAGGTTAAAAAAAACCATAAGCTGCAGTGCTTAGCTTTTGACACAACTCTTCTGCATGCGGGTTCCAAGTTAATTGATCGTCTATTAGAATTCTTAAAAATTTCGCGACCTTTAAATTGGACTTTGCCCTGATCATTTTAGCACTAATATCCTCCTGTCTAATACAGAAATACTCCATTTTGAAACAATTATAATATAGACAAATAGAATTTATTAAACACTTTATTTTATAAACATTATATAAACTTTATAAACACTAAATTCAACCAAAAGTTGTCTTTACGTACTTTTTTGTCACTTGGGTCTAAAATAGGGCATGAATTCCCCGGCAGAACCACTTTTACCATAAAAAATTACAAGTTCTAAGTTTCTTCGAAATATACAAGTTAATTTGAGATTTTCAAATAATATAATTCTTCCTGATTATGATGAAAAATGTACTCACGATTTTTTCACATATTTACTCACTGTCACTCGCGCTGTCTGCTGTACTGCACCACCAAAGCGGCGCTATGCAGGTCACCGCACAAGTGGCGCCCTCTGCTTCTCTGCGATCTGCCACACCTCCCATGCGTCGCTCCTCCGGATGTTGCCACCAGATGTGGCTGCTCCACGCCCCACCTGCCTGCTCCTCGCTCCAACCGGTTCCACTTTCAGCTCCTTACTTGATGCCCGCTGAAGGGGCTGCTCTGGACAGCGATCCACTGCCCAGTATTGGCGCGAAGGGTGGTAATTCACTACCACCACCAGCGACTACCACAAACACTCCTGACGGTTCCGACTCCGAAGGACCATGTATTTACTTTACCAAGGGTCCGTATATTGGCGAGGAGTCAATAATATAGTCGGTATATATAGTGTATATTTAAAATACTACAAATTACAAAGGCTCACACCAAACACAAAAAAAAACATCCTACTAAGGTAAATGCTGGTAACGAAACCATAGCGAGATCTAACTCGACGCCAACATCGAGATATAGGGGACAACTCTGAACACTTTTTGATTTATTATTGATCTCGCCATGATTTCGCTGCCTGAATAGTAGTAAGATTTCCCATACAATTATAGTGCCTAAGAATTACTAAAAAAATGTTTTTATTACAGGTGCAAATAATGACGGTTTGGAATTACAATGTAAGGTAGCGACCCCCCTGATCTAGGTTAATTCAAATCTGTGTTTCAGGCCATCACTATACACTTCAATTAAATTGGGACAGTAAGAATTTAATTAAAGCTGGAATAAAAATTATCTATTAACAACAATGAGAAAAAGCAAAATAAATACATTAATACTTAAAACTAAACCTATGTAAATATACAAAAGTAAATACTTATGAGGGAGTATATTATCATCATGCCAGAATTTCTAGAAGTTTTTCTGTGTCTGTGTAATTGAGTATGGGTTAATATTCTGATTACATTTTACAACATTTTTGTATAACTTACGCTATAGAAGCTTAGTACCTTGTTGAGCCTATTGTTGAGAAAAGGTCCTAAAAACACATCAATAAAATCGATTAGCAAACGCATGTCTAGTTGGAGGGTTTATGCAAACCAGGTCCTTCCTTCTCGTGTCGGAAGGTACTGGGTCAAAAGGAAGTGCAGTGTGTTGGTGTAGTACTATGCTTAGAATAAACAATTGCCGTACTATTAGTACATTGCATGCTATGTAGAGCTGGTGCATAGGAAATCTAAAAGGACGAAAGGTAGCAAGTACCCCATGAAGTTATACAATAGGTAAGAATTGATTAACACAAAGCTAAATAAACCTGTTTATTTAATTTATAGTTGGCTATGTGCCGTAAATTCTTAAAAACTTATATACATTTGCGCACTATAGTACAAGAAATAGTGTCGAAGGCCTTGGCAAGGTCTAGAAGATCCAAATTGTGTGCAAACTATTTTCTAGATTGCAAGTATATAATTACTTAATTTGTGTACTAAGTCATAAGTCATAAGTAATTTATTCATTAACAATAAATAGTGTCTGAAATTGCATGGTTTAAAAAAAAGAAAATTAAATTACGTAAGAAAAACAAAAAAAGAAAAATAAACACTAACCAATTACAACAATGCATAAATAGAAGCCGAGGAGATGGTGAACGTTTTCGCCTCGGCCTACATGCCCGAGGTGGAGGCACCGCCTCCACACGACCTCTCCCGCCTCGTGAGCCATTCCGAGAGAAGCGGGTTGAATCCTTTCTGCGAGAGATGTGACCAGCCCATTGCCACTTCAGCATGCATAGCTTGGTTCTCTGGCGGATCATCTCGTTTCATATTTTATCCTTCAGATAGACTCAAGCATAGCTATCTCCATAGCTCACTGAGCGACTTTAAAATTGTGGATCAGTCTTACCGTGAGTGTCCACGTTTAATCTCCGTAGGTCTTGCATATTACATGCGCAGAGTGTTGTCGGTCCGGGCGAACATGCTGGCCCGCAGGTTCTTCTGATGTACAGTCGCAGTTAAAATTGCCTTTTTATGGCGTATTGCACAACACTGTACTCGGGGGCACTGTGATTTAGATATACCAAAAGGGCAATTCTCTGCGTATCCAATGTAACAATGCGTTCAGGGTGCTTTTGCGACTGCCACAATTCTGCAGTGCGTCGGCGATGTTTGCTGACGCGCGCACTGACAGCTTTGATGCAGTATGGCGCAAGAGATATGCCTCGTTACTTCGCAGATTGCGTGGCAGTTCCAACATCATTCTGCACTCGAAAACCGCCCGGGCAGATAGTCTGCTTGTGTGGGCGTTAGCCGATAGGACAAAATCTTTTTTAGTTATTAAGTACTAATATAGGCTAAGTAAGATTGTTACTAACACAATGGACCTCATTTGTAGTCTTAATATATAAATAAAATAAAATAAAAATAAAATATACTTGCGTAGTATAAAACAAAGTCGACATATTGTCTGTGTTACCACAAAGTTCTTCCATGCTGCACAATTTAATTTTTAATATTATTTAGAAAATTTATTCCAAAAGATTTACATGTACAATACAATACTGTTTAACTTAGAGATAGCACAGCAACCAATGTTTTGACATATCATCACATCACACCGGTGCGAAGAAGAGGCAAGTCTATAGTCTTAAAATAACTCAAGCAAAACCTTTCATCGAAAATGTAAAGTAACATCCATAGCCTCAGATATCATGAGTCATGACTTTCAGTAGCTATGGCAAAAGCACAAATAAAGCCAGGCGAAAGGACCAAGTCACTGAATGACTACACACAAGTCACGAGGGAACGGCTTGGTATGCACAAGTGGGCCAAGCTAGGTTCTAATGGGGGTTGTAGTTGAAAAAGTAACACCGCCCCTAAGTTTGGGGATAAGCAATATTGGGCGCGGAGATATTTGGATGGTGTAATGGGAGAAGGACACAATAAATTAATTTAAATTGAATGTTTTGATTTGGGAATGACGTCAACACAAGTAAGCATGTCAGGAGATGACTGTAAACATAGACAGTCATGGAGTTAAATATTTCCAAAATATTATACTGTGATATTTCGTAACTCCAGTAAAAATTTATTCAAAAAATGATGCCCATAATTTTCAAGAATTAATTCTGAGAACAAGGCCAATAACGCAGAGTACCTACTAAAATAAAATAAAAAAGCAACAATGTAAGGTATTAATTTAAAAGCTTTGTTTATTTTGGATCTTTAATTACCTATCACAACTCAGGGACCTAAGATACAGGCACCGCCTAGTTTGAGGACCACCGCATGTAATAAAATTAAAGTCACCAAAAGTAACAGACATAATTATTATGTTAACCTAATTTGATGGTAGTTATTGTACCAATGTTTAACAATCCCGACTGGTGCCGGCAATCTGAGGAGGATTGGGGGGGAGTGAATTGTTTGACTTCCCCGCAACGGCTAAGACGGGCGCGCGTGGAACACTACGTGCCGCCACCTCGGGTCCTGATGAAGCCTAGAATCAATTCTATTTAAATGTAAATGTTGATGTTCAAAAGTGCCTTTTAGTGCCTATTTGAAATAAATGCTTTGACTTTGACTTTGATGTATGGGGGCGACGGACGTACCCGAGTCCTTCGTCCCTGGACCCATTTAGGGGGGCTGGGAGAGGGCATAGTCCGCCCTTCGCCTACGCCCAGTGCGCCTGCTGCGGATCGGGAGAGTGGACGAGATCTCTCTCCCTTTCCGCAGCCTCCTTCTGCAAGATTACTGATTCGCAGAAAGAAACTACCGCGTCCCAGGACTCCGCGCTGCCGACCATCGAATTCACTAGGCAGCGACAGGTAAAAGAAAGAAAAGAAAGAAAAAAATACATTTATTTACGGTAAACATGACGCAAAAAAGAAGAAACACTCAAAAAAGAAAAGGTCACTGCCTACTTCTGAGATGAGGGCACGGCGTGGCTCCTCCCAAGCGGCACAATGCCAGCGTATGCTACGCCGTGTCTTCCCGGCGGTCGACGCAGTGGTGACACCGGGCGTCCAGCTCCTTTTGTGCTCAGTTTATGCGACACAGATACTTTCCGCAACACCCATGCCCCGAAAGTACCTAAGTCACGCGAAACGACAGGAAGCCGTGCCTCCTCGAGCCAGTGGTGGAGCACCGGCCAGACCGCCTCGATGGTGACGAGGTAGGGTGTGTGCGTCTGTCCCGCCATTCCGCCGCCAGGTCCTCGCGAAGCTGCAACCGACGCTGCTCCATATGGCGCTACCGCGCCCTCGCTTCGTCGCGTCACCTTCGCCTCTAGGTCCCAGGGCGGGGATCTGGCCAGTGCACAAACCGCCTCGTAGGAGATCGTGCTGTACCCTGTTATGAGTCTGACGGCCATTGCTCTCTGCGGCTTTCGCAGAACAGAGATGCTACGGCCGTCAGGTCAGCGGCCCAGATTGGGGCCCCGTAAAGGGCCATCGATCGCACGATCCCCACGTGGAGCCGCGTGCAAGCGGCGCTCGGGCCCCCCAGAATGGGAAGCAGCGTTGACAGCGCCCCAGCCGCGCCTAACTTGGGGGCCAGCCGCCGAAAGGGGGTGCCGAAATCACACCGCCTGTCGAGCACCAATCCCAGATACTTCATGGTGGGCTCGACAGCGAATTGAACCCCCCCGACCACTATGTGTAATCCGGGCGGCAGCCCCTGTCGGTGACCATGAAACACCATGGCTTCCGACTTGTTGAGGGACACCTCCAGGCCATGCAAGTGCACCCAATGCAAGCCAACCCATGCAAGGACAATCCGTGGTTGTTGTTGGACTTTTGCAGGATATGGAAACAAATATATTGGATTTTGGGCTTGGGTGGCTAAGTGACCTGGTTATCTAGAGCTACGAAAAGACTATGGCCCCTTCCTAAGTTACCCATAGAAAAATGGCAGGGGTTGACATGCACACTTAAAAATGGGCCCCTGAAAACGGTCGCTAGCACATATTGTCGTAGCGACAAGGGGGCAAAATGTCCTGAGGTGCTTGAGGAGTGGAGAGGTATTCCGTGGCTATAAGGACAATCCCGAAAGTACTGTCAAGATCCCTACCAGTATCTTACTGAAATCCTTCCTTCCTTCGAGCACGTTTGTTATTGCAAATAGCCACTCAAACCGGTCAATGGAGACAAGAAAGAGGTGGAAGCTCAGTTGTTCGTTAGTGTATACTCCAGCCGGTCAATAAAGGTAAGCCAGAGGTGAGAAAGAGGACTACTCCCAGGAGATAGAGTCTGTGCGGTCACAACTGCCCAACAGCTCGCCACATGCAGCCCTGCGTGTTTATGTATCTCTCATGGTCTGGCTTCTCACCCTAGACCTGTTTCGGCAAAGGAAACTCTACCGGCACAGACCCAGAGTTAAGGAGCGCGCAAGCCCCGCCACGACGTCAACGTAGAGATACGGTGGATCATAACATTTTAAGTTTTCATTAATCAAAAGAATTCGTGGCATCCAATATCTTTTCAAATTTCATGTATTTGAATGTCAAAAACATAACGAGCTTCTCTGTATTACAATCAAGTGTACTCGTTTCTGTGTCAGTCCTGACTCTTGCGGATAAAGGTCAGTTTCCACTTATAGTTTGAACCTTATCGACCTTTATCCCTTGCAAGCAATTTACAGAATCTATTCAATTTCATTGAGCGGTTTGCAATTCCATTTACGGTTAATGAATCCTATATTATCTTAATTATTTAGCTTTTCTGCATAAGTTGACGAAGTTAGTCCTTGTTAGAATAGACAAGCAATAACCTAACATATCTGATGTGTAGTGCAAAAGTTTTAGAGCTCCCTTCATGGAGCTGAAGATGCACCCTCTGAAAATAAACTTGCCGATGCCCATGCATAAGCGTAATAAACCTTTAATATACCCACTGTTAGTACACAGGCCTCCTTTCTGTGATTAGGAGTGGGCCATAACACATAAGCCCATCACGCGGGCCCAGTGCCTGGGTGCTTGGTTGGTGGATCGTTTTCAAAAGACAAATAATAACACACTAAGGCAGACGACCAGCGCGGCAGCGGTTGGAAAAATTATGTCTTATTATTACTTTATTGATAACCATACGGAAAATAAGCTCGCCATATAACACAAATAAAAAGTGTATCAGTATCTTCAACCAATTCTACATAACACCATCCCTACATGAAACTCCGTTGACTAAGCAGTAGATAAGCATCCCGCGTAAACTTTTATGTCCCTACACTAACATGAGTAAAGATGTACGATATTCTATATTATTCTTATTTACAGCTGCCGCCTTGCATAATAAAAACTTATAAACGTGGGATACTCAAAAAGTTTTGCGAAAATAAAAACGAATGTGCATTTTTTTCTTTTTAAAGTAAAGTAGACGATCATAGCCTGTTTACATAGTTTCATGCGTCTGAACCAGTTTTCGAAACACTTTCCAGTCCGCCGTAGACACTTCGTTTACAGCCTGCTCGAACGCTGACAGCGCATCTTCCGGCGACGAAAATTGTGTACCTTTGAGCAGATCTTTTTATTTTCGGTAATAAACAGAAGTCGCACGGTGCTAGGTCAAGCCTGCAAGGAGGGTTGGGCACGCCACAATAGCGGCGGTAAGTCCCCTCTTTGAGGAGTGGATGGAGAGGCACCACGGCGTCCTCACCTTCCGCCTGACACAGGTCCTCACCAGACACGGTTGTTTCGGGGGAATAAGACGGGAGGAAACACCCGGGTACCATTGTGTGGATCGCCCGGAGGACACGGTGGAGCATTTGGTGGAGGTCTGCCCAGCTTGGGCGGAGGCGGAGCGCGTGAGGGAGAGAGCCTTGCGCTCTCACGCCCCTTGTCGCCGCAGGAGACGCCCTGGGCGTCGGGAATCGCAAGGAGATTCCCGGCCACCGTAGACGCAGGCTTGCGGATGGCGAGCAATGGCTAGCTCGCCGTCCGGTAAGGACCAGGCCCTGGTCAACGGCGCGTCGTGTTCCACGCGCACCTCAAAGAGATGTCTGCACAAAATGATGGGGTCCGATAGGGCCGACGCCTCAGGGTCGCGGGTAATTCGAAAGAGTAACCGTGGCCCTGGCACAGGCAATTGAAGGAACACGGGTGGGTTTTAGTCAGTAAAAGTCTGACACGCCCGCCCGCTCCGCGCAGAGCGTGAGAAGTCATTTGATGATTTCCCACCCAAAACAAAAAAGGGCTGTTAGGAGGGTGACCCAAGAGTTTGGCCGGTGTACTGTCCAGGAAGTCCCTCGAATTGAGCGCAGTGTGGTGGAGCCAAGCATTTGGTAGTAAAGATACTCGTACCTTAAGCGATGATGCTTCTTTGGTTCCGTAAAGGAATTGACACCAAGTAGCCAGTTAAATTGCCAGTTAAAGCTCGCGATCAAAATAAGTCGTCTATTGTCTTGGATTAAATTTTTCACTGTTAGCACATTTTCTTCCGTAACAGCCGTCAAAAGGCAACCACTTCTTTCTTCATCCCCCAAAGTTAGTCGACCCCGCTTGAATTCATTATACCAACGATACACGGCGCGTTCAAATGGCATTCATGGATGAAGAAGCCTTCATCCATGAATGCCATTTGAAGTCTATCGTGCGATTCATCCGGTTTCAGACGACACATGAAATCGTTAACAACCATGACGCGAAAATGTTCCAGATCCATTTTTTTATGAGGTACGAAAATTTTAATTATCGCGCAAACAATGAGGTGGGAAATTTTAAAATTGAATGTACCTATTTTTACTTACAAATAATCATATTTTCAAAATAGACTATAACGGGCCATACATAAAAACTTTTTTCGCAATACTTTCTGAGCGGCCTGGTAAATATATATGCTTTAGAGATTGAGCAAAACATGTGAGTGAAGTGTGACTTTATCTTTTTATTTCTGATTAAGTTTGTTTAGCAAATCGCTTCTGCTGTTTCTCCAGCTGGCATAAAGTGAAATCTATAAGAACATATGACACATATTCAAATTACTTCCAAAACTAGGTACTTCAATATCTTGAAATCGTAAAACGTCACTTTAAACAACGAGTAAAAATAAAAATACACTTCAAAATCTAGGTTCTCGTAACTCCTTCTAAACCATTTCAAAAATTCCATCTATTGCCCATCTAAAATTGCTGAACCTGTAAGACATTACATTGGCTATAAAACCAATGTTTCAGATCCGTCGTCCAGTGCGAAGCTATGAATAGCTAATAGACGGAACTAACGCAGTGACCGATTCAATTGCTTCCGACCTATTCCAATCGGAATCTAGATCTGTTTGCCGGTGTTCGATAACACGGAATAGAAAGGTACAGAAGGCTGGCTTCTAACAACGACTTGGAAATAGGAGCACGCACACATAGAAGCGTAGGTTCGGCGATCGCTATCCCCGTGGTCACGAGCTACACGCTCAAGCAACACGCGCCTTGCCGCAGTGACTGTGAAGAGAACAAATGAAACAGATTATCTAGAGCATGCCATGAGTTACCGCGACGCGACTTGCAGAGCGACGGACGGAGACGCTAGTCGTATCACTCAAGACCGTGAGCGTGTCCAAAACGTGTTGCATGCGTTTTTGGATCTGCGTGATTTTATGGATCTGACCTTCTGTAGCTATTTATACTATTTCAAGGTTTGGTTGCATCCCCGGGGGGCCTCCAACGATACTAAGGAATCGAGTTCTGATGATTTAATTTCTTTTGGGAGTTGTTGATACAGTCTGGTTCTGTGGCATGCGTTTGTAGTGGCGATTCTGGTTATTATATTTCAAATCGGTAATATTCTGAAGTTAGGAGTTTCGATTTTAAAAACTCTCAGGAGACTAGAGAAGACTGACGTTGAAATTGAATTGTCATCATAACTTTTATTTCGTAATCTATCGAATAGTGGAGGATTTTAAATACTGTTAATAACACAGTCTATTTGAAGGAATTTCATCAGTAATTTGTACCTCGGTACAAGTTTAAAAAAAAAACACCTCATTTATTTTGTGTATCTAGATATCCGTGCGAGTCACGATACAAACTTTTTATTTCTTAGTTTATTTAATTGCTTCTTTGCTATAATATAATAAGTAGTAAGTGTTTTTTGTGGGGGTTTGGTTTTACCTGACACTGTACAAAATATTATTGTGTGTGTCGACGTTTGTGTTGGCCTCAGCGAAGCTGGCTATATATACGGGATAGTCAGCTCTCTCTCGAAATGCTGAGACATGCCTTGTGCTACGCCCGTATGACTAGGCTTCAAAAGAGCACCACCAGCCAGTCCAATCTGCCTACGTCCATGGTCGTGCTCCCCAGGCAATGCTGCGTCTACACCACAGAGTTTCACGAACTAACCTAATCCTCGTTGGCGCAGTGGCGGAAAGGAGAAGGGCATAAGGCGAGTATTTGGCACCTCAAAACCGAACCACCCGTAAGGCCTTCACAGCTTTGGATTGAACCCCTAAAAGGAGTGGTGCAGAAGGCAAGGGGAAACTATTCTCCCAAGACAGACAACATGGACGTACAACGTAATAGAGCACGAACGCCATGCAATCCGCTTAGCCACCGGCACTGCGCCGTGTCCGGGACACGCGGTGAGAAATGGACCACCGGCCATGTAAAAGTAGGATACCAGGCTCACCATGGAAATTCTGCTACTGGAATCTCCGTCAAGCCAAGCCAAACCCTTACTAAAGAATGGAAAGTGCGAGGCTTGTTTCACCCGTGAAAACTCGACATCCTGGAAAGAGAAATTCCTAGATGTTATTTGAAAATCTGTGGGCTCAGTGAAAAAATTGGAGGAACACCGGCCATTCACTCACCGACTAACACATAATTTACAGCTATGGCAATAACAACACCAGTCGAAATGGAGTTGCATTTCTTATACCCAAAGAACTGAGAAATTGTGTGATGGGAGACAAACCAGTCAGAGACCGAATAATTAGTAATAGGGGGCGAGCCTTTTACCATCAACCGGGCACAAATCCAGACTCAGGGCTGCTACTGAGAAAATCTAGATAGGAAAACCCAATAACACTTTGCCCGACCAGCAAATCGAACCCAGGACCTCATGCTCAGCAGTAGCTCTTGCGACCACTAGACTAACGAGGCAGAGAGGCAAGGAGGACTTTAGGTGACTTCAATGCCAAAATCGGAGAGAACTCTAACCAGTCAAATTGAAAAACCTCGAGATCAAAATCTTCCCCCTGCTTCTAGATCGCATCACTTTCGTATGCATTGATTCGTTTCGAAACACCCAAACCGTCGACTGGCGCTTCGTTTCTGGAACGAATTGATTAAACCAAGACTCATCATCACCTGTAATGATGTCGTAAACACGCCGATACGAGCCTGCTTCAAATTTGTTTATCATATCACGGACCCATTACACCCGGGCCTGCTTCTGAGCATCGGTGATGTTGGGCACCCAGCGTAAATCCTCCTCACGCGAAGATGCACGTGTAGAATTTTGTGAAGGCTTCCCGATCCAACAAAAAGCACATACTGCATGTGCTTATTCTCTTGATACGTAACTCGCCTTTTGTCTTGGATAAAAAATTTCACTGTTAGCTCGTTTTCTTGCATTACAGCCATCAAAGGGCGACCACTTCTTTCTTAATCCCCCAAAGTTAGTCGACCGCGCTTGATTTCGTAACACCAACGATACACGGTTGCCTTAAGTAGTTCTTCAAAGGCCCTTCATCCATGAATGCTATTTAAAGTCTATCGTACGATAAGTCCGGTTTCAGGCGACACTTGAAATCGTAAAAAATCATAGCACAAAAATGCTCCCGGCGCAGATCCATTTTTTTATGAGACACGATAATTTAAATTAGCTCGCAAACAATGTGAACGGAAAATTTGGACGTACCTATTTCTAATAACAAATAATCATATTTTCAAAAGAGACAATAACTGGTCAGTCTCTCATACATAATAGTAGATTATATCATAAAGGAGCAAAATAATATTTTTACGGCGAGGGATTCAAAGTACGTCGCCCGAGGCAAAAACATATTTTGCGCCCGAGTGATGCACTACACTTTTCATCACCCACTATGAGAAAATAAAAGGCGCCTCATATTTTATCGTAATATTATTGATTAATCAAAACAAAGAGTAAGTAAGTAAGTGACTTACTTACAAAGAGTAAAAACTAAATTGAAATTAAATAGGATTTATTAATAAAACAATTAAAACTTATATTTACATTTGAGACATTTTCGCCATTATGAAAACTTATTGTTGCAGTTTTATTAGGAATAGAGAATGTTGTAGATTTTATTTTCTGCGTGTTTGAAATAATGCCCGAATTTAGCTCATTTTGAGAAAAATGTGACGGTGAATCTCGTTGCTTGGATGTAGATGGGCGCGGCGACAGTGGCATGGATGGATTAACTGAAGGTTGCAATTTAATGTTTTTCAAGATGCGTTCACATGTTTTCGCCTTGTTCTCAATGGAATCTTCTATATACCCATCTGCTATAGCACTCGACTTCCACCCTCCATGTCGCTTGAGAACAGTTAAGTCCGCTCCAGAATTTGCCAAAAGAGTAGCAGAAGTACGACGAAAACAATGTCCTATACACAGCTTGATATCTGGTAACTTCAAATAAGTAGCGATTTCTTGTGACATGTCAGTTTTTTTTCCCATTGCTCGTTTGAAGTACTTGTCATTTTGATAACGGATGAAAAAGCGATTGGTCTTCATATCAGCAGGATGCAGGTCCACGTATTTCTGTACAATAGTTTTGTATTTTCCTCGGGTTACGAAGGATCGGTAAATTTTTGTTTTTGTGTCTGTCAGCTTTACTAAATAAGAAATTATCCGAGTGATTTTCGACATCATAAACAGTTATTTTTAAAAGTTCATTGCCACGACAAGCTCCATGTACTCCGAAAATTAAAGCTACCTTTAACAAAACCGAATGTGAATAAGACAAGTATTACAGGTTACAATAAAATGCGCATTTTAAAACACTATGGTTATACGTTACTAATCCACCATAAATATAGTTAATTACTTTTACGGCAAGAAAGACTTTGTCGAGTGCCTCATTAAGGAAAGTTTCCAGTTTGGATTTTTTGGTTTGAATCCATCAGACATCCTCTTCAGATGCGCTATTAATTTCGAATATGTGTCCAGTGTAACGTCGTTATCAGAACTCACTGTTGATTTTAGCATTGAGTAGGTACTCCAAAGGGTAGAAGGTTGTTTAGTTTTGGCTAAGTACTGGAAGTATGCCAAAAACACACATTCTGAAAAGTTATTGGCGCCTCTTGCAAATCTCCATTCAATAAAATTACCATAGGCTTTCATATATTTCTCCCGGGATTTTGCAGATTATCCATCACACTTCTTGCGTCAGTTCTAATACTTTCAGGAGTTCATTCTATACTTTCATTGTCACTTGAAGAACTCATTTTTCAAAACGAAACATGAATTTCTAACAATCCGTGAATATTGAAGAAAACGCGGGTTATAGTTCGCGCGATTTAAATTGATTTCCAGTCTATAGTCAAACAATATTTGAGTTCGATTTCTTTAGCGCTAAACACTAAATTGTTGCAAATTCAAAAAGCTCCTGACAAAGATAATTGCGGTGCACTTATATAAGAAGATTACGAACTCATTACTGCCCGCTAAAAGTTTCTTATAGAAAACACTACCTTTGGATGCACTTAAAGGCGAACCAAGTCGTCTTTTTCGAATAGATGAGATGAAAAAACTTTTTTTTGCAATACTTTCTGAGTGGGCTGGTTTATATAATACTACTAGCACTTCGCCCGCAAAAAAAAAAGTTGCCTATGTTCACCAGACATAATTTCGGCTTCTAATGGTAAAACAATTTTTCAAATCGGTCCCGTAGTTTCGGAGCCTATTCAATACAAACAAACAAACAAATCTTTCCTCTTCATAATATAAATATAGATAGAACCGTGTCATATACAAGTCACACAATTTTCTACAGCGTGACGTATCGTATAGAAACCGTGCCGTTTACGAAGGGCCTCAATATAATCATGTACCTCTTTTCAAAATTCTTGGGAAAAGCTTCATTGAAAGCTAGTCGCTTTCTCGTCGGCGGTGAGCCAGGTGAGCTTTATGCCATAGACAGTCCCAGAAAACTACCTAGAGTGCGCTGGACTAACTCAAGAATCGTCACTTATGCGAAGGCTTAGCTAGGCTTTGACGTAGTATCTATGTTGGTGCAGATGTATGATGAGGTTAATAAGCATCTACTTAATAAATATCTTTTTTTAAATTCACTGTTATACAACGGACAGCTTAAATACCCGTTGGGTCTACAAGCTTGAAATTTAGCACAATAGTTCCTTATACAATAACGACGGTGAGCAATAAGAATTGATTTTTGAAAATTCACTCTCTGTCGGAGGTGGAGTTTGTCATTTTTCCGATGGGGAATGCAGTAGTATATCTTGTAGTATATCTTGCACTGTACAACAAACCGAACAGTTCCAGGTTTAAAGGCAACAATTTAACAGTTTACGATCGACTTTAGTATTTCATTACGCGCTATACCGTAGTAATGATATTGTAAACTAGAACTTAACCAACCACTGTTACGACAGTACGAGTGACAAAATACAATTGTGTTATGCTCAAAAATTGGGGTTTTAGGTTCAAATAAAGCTACAAATGGATCAGGCAGAAACATCTTGTCAAGAGTAAAATGATAAATAATATTTATAACTATTTATTTTTGGGTTTTGGGGGTGGTTGGAGATCTACATCCTAGCGGTCCACCCCGGGCAACGGCACCACAGGTTTGCCTGTGGTACAGCTGAACGATCCCATTTAAGCGGTGGTAGGCTCCGCAAGGGGCCGCCTGGCTCGCGACCACCATCCCACCGGAGTCCGGCACCAAGCAGCTTGCTGTTTTCAGTCGGTGTGTGGGATTGTCAGTGCCTTTGGGGGAGAAGGAGGTTGTCAGTTGCGCTTGTAGAGATATGAGGAACAGGGTGTAAAGTTCACTCATACTCTTGGAAAAGGGAGGATCCTCCGACGTGATGTGTTGCTCGCATGTGGCGGTGTAGATGCCGCCACACGCTGTTCAGAACCGGTCTTGATCTCTGGGCATAACTTGCCGGATGACTTATTTTGGAGGGTAGCGGGATGCGAAGCACGGTGCCAGCCGTTGGCTGGCCGTGCCAAATTCGGTGGCCATATTCGAGGGGGTTCGAGCGTCCCCACAGTCTCCAAATGAGTTCCCCACAGGTTGGGTTATCTCTAGTGTTCCACTTGGTTCACTGAGTAGCGGTTCGTCAGTTCGCCTTTTTCCCGAACTACTCTAACAATAATTCATGAACAAAGTTAAGAAAAATAAGGTTAAAAACGGCTGCACTTCCTTCCACTAAAAGTGCACCTCACCAACATCAGGGGGTTGCAAGTTGCACTCCAATCTCGATCCGGTTCATCACCATCTTGAGACCGAGAACGCGCACCTGTTTTTTCTAACGGAGACGAAGATAGCAACCCCGTTGGACGTGGCGTACCTCAACTACCCGGGTTACTCTGTTGAACACAAGTTCAAGAAGCAAGCTGGGGTCTGTGTGTACGTCCGCGATGACGTTTGTGGTCGTCGTCTCCGTTGTTTTGAGAAGTCGGGTTTATCAAGCTTATGGCTACTTGTGGACACTGGTGTGGAGAAATTTCTCTATACCGGTGTCAACCGATTGCACAGCGGTGACCAGGAGACTACAACGCTCTTCAATTACCTCGTGGAGTCGACTGACGTATCCAAGCAACGGTACCCAACAGCGAAGCTCGTTTTTCTGGGGGACTTCAACGCCCATCAAAAAGAGTGGCAGAAAACTGACCATGCTGGGTTAGAGGCGCGCAAGTTTGCTTTAACACTAGATCTAACCCAGCTGGTGAATGTTGTAATGCGGGTACCGGATGTTGACGGCCATAAACCCAACTGCTTGGACCTACTGCTGACAGTAGGTCCAAGCAGCAAGCAACTGATCCGGACCGTCATTCATTTTCGGTCGACCTGCTCGCTCCACCATATGAGAGTCCCAGAGGCACGAGACGAGTATGGCGATACGAGTCAGCAGACTGGGATGAGATGCGGCAATTTTTTGCGTCTTATCCATGGCAGCATGTGTGCTTTTACTCGGACGTGATTCGGCAGGGGATGACTGAGTGTTTTATATTAAATAAATAAATAAACTTTTTTTGGGACAAAGGAGAGCCACATAATTAAACATCTACATTGATAGTCCCACGTTTAACAACTATATCTTCTGATGTATCGCAAAACTTTGCAACATTATATCGGACACAGCCGCACGCAGGTATTGCTAATAGAAACGTTATGACGTTTCTTTAGCAATACCTGCGTGCAGCTGTTGCGTTAAATAATTAATATTTTTTGCAATAACCATGCCATTATTGAAAATTCGTGTATTGGTGTATGTATGGTGGAGTTATTCCGGGTAGAAATTATTGGTTAAAGAAATAAGTGGTTATCTTTGAATGTGTTAGTTAAATAATATATCGTTCTTATGTATTCTGCTTTTTATTTATGAA
The DNA here is from genome assembly GCA_963555695.1 of Dasypolia templi. Taxonomy (NCBI): domain Eukaryota; kingdom Metazoa; phylum Arthropoda; class Insecta; order Lepidoptera; family Noctuidae; genus Dasypolia; species Dasypolia templi. The sequence continues at coordinate 4,034,766 of OY743145.1, forward strand.
AATCAACATTTAAGTAAGCATGGTTTCTTAAGCCTTGTGCCTTGTCTGTTTGAGAAATTATAAATTTAGGAACAGTCTCTTTGTATTTGCTTATTTAAAATATTTTACATAACAAGAAAAAATACAGTTGTAAACATTCGACATCAATCAAGATGAAAAATGATTGATGTCGAATGTTTGAAAAATGGCAAGATCATTTATTTATTTTTTACTAGTGTCTTATTTATTTGCTCCTAACTCATCCACTGATCGGATTTCAATAAAATTTGCCAAGATGGCGTCCTGGGGAAGGACATAGACAACTTTTTGTCCTAATAGCAAGTTCCGGTGAAGCCACCAAATCTTTCTTCAAGACAATTTTAAACCACGCTAAACTATAAAAAACCTTTCCACGGGCACATCAAGTACCTAGGACTATAAAACGAATATAAACTCCTACTACCTCCACACAATTACTTCCCCACCTGACCTTTTCAAAGCCAACAAAACGATTTCTAACAATAGCACACGCGTGATACCCCAGGTGATCTAGACGAAATGCTCTGTAGTAATGTTACTACGAAAGTGCCATCAAAATCCCATCACCTTTGGAAGCATCTGTCAGGGTCATAGATTTGATATTGTTCCGTAAGGATGTCACAAACGCGACGTGTAAAAAATCGTGTAAAATGTCGACAATTGTTTTGTATCTACCTTAGGGATTCCTACCTACAACTAGCTTGTACCTGCGACTTCACCCGCGTGGATTTCTGAAATTATCCAACGGGAAAGTACTACCGAGAAAAAAGTATGTCAAGGTCATGGTCCAAATCCGTTCAGCCAGTAAGCCATGAACAGGTAATAGACAGACAGACACAAGGACACTTAAACAGTTACTTTCGCAATTGTAAGTATAGAAGTACTAGCTGACCCGGCGAACTTTGTTCTACCTTAGAGGCAATAAATCAGCAGATTTTATTTTTATCAGGATATTAGAGCTAAAGCACTAGGAAGTGGTGAAGGGCGGGCTTTTTGGGGGACTGTCTTATGTAATTTTGACGTTCGAAAAGTGCTGATTCTCAGCCTAATTTGAATAAATGACTTGATTTTGATTGATTTTTGATTAAATAAAAATTTAAAAAATATATATATTTAAATGATTCTTAATTGGCCATGTATTTTGGTGCATGGGCTGCACCCTTCAGTGAAGCACCTTGTGATAGACGACATTTTTTATTTTATTATCAGGCGCAAACACAAATAACGGTCTTCCGACCCGTGAACATGCCACATATAATTTACCAAGGGAAAAACATTGATTTTTTAAATTAAGACAACAAACTTTCACCCTTGTGATTTGTTAATGGTCATGGCGAATGCAAGACGGATTGGAAATTGAAGTCGTTTAAACTCAAACGGCATATCGGTTGGGATCATCGGGATCCTCGGAATGAGAACTTCCTCACCTTCGAATTTTCATTTGAGTATCGTGGCGTATTGTGTGTTACGAGTGGCATTGTTCATCAATATACTTACCAACGAACGGGTTCCGTTGCACAGTTTTGGTTGGTTTTAGTTTCGAAGCATGATTACAACGGAGCCAACCTTTAGTCGTAAATTGCGCGGTGGTAAGCCAGGCACATTCAAGGAGTTTAAAAATTCAATTGGTTAGTTGGTGACTTCGTCTTCATTTGTTACACCGTCAATAGATTTGAATGAATGCAGTGTACTCGTACCAATGATCTCATTCTGAATTATGTATTTTAAGTCATCTACATCTTTCAATCATGTACTTTAAAGTCTACTGCTTGTTAATGTCTCATAGCTACTGATGTTTGACTTAACTGTTATTGAGGCCGCGTAGATATACAGAGCAAGGAGTGTTAATATCTTGAGGCTTATGAAATGAGGTTAACATTAATCTGTTTGTTGCATCCCACATATTGATCTAATATTTTTTTTGTGCCTTGAACGCATTTTCTTTGTCAGATGAGTATCCCCAATATAGTATCCCATAAGATAGAGTGGACCCCACGTAGGCATGTTAAGGACTAAGTAGTGTGGCTTGGTTAGCCACTTTTTTGAGCATGTAGAGGGCATTAGAGAATTGATTTAATTTGCTACATACACTATTTACGTGTTCTCCATGAAATATTAGTCTATATGGATACCTAGAAATTTTGTACTTGTAACCTCAGATACAGCTGCATTATTGTACTCAACAGATAATGGAATTGATTTTGCGTTTTCATTCTTAAAATTCATGTAATAAGTTTTTGTAAGATTTAGTTTGAGATTATTAATTGTAAGCCAATTTATTAATTGAGAAAGGGAATCATTTATTTATAGTTCATGATTTATATTATTTGTGAAGTTGACTGTACTGTCATCTGCAAATAAACACATAGGGTGCTGAATGGAGTTAGGCAAATAACGCCATTCAGCACCGTATGGTTTTATTTGCAGATGCGTTCAGCAAAGCAACTCTCATATTTGTTGTCTGCTGAAGTTTCTTCACATAGTGCCATAGATTCGATGATTTGAGGCAAGCGTTTATTTCGTCGGCAGCAGTTGATCTTGGAATTACTGGCAGTGTTTGTCGAAAATCGCCAGACAGTAAAATTATTGCGCCTCCAAAATATCTCGAGTCATTGCGCAGATCTTTCAATATTTGGTTAAGTTCTTCCAATGCACGTTTATACGTCATTCTGCATTCGTCGAAGATGATGTTTTTCGATGCAGATAAAACTTTGGCCATTGCGGAGTGTTTTGCATTATTTCTTGCACCACCGACAGCCACATTTTATGCCCAGACAAATCACTTTCCATTCTAAGGTTGCCTGGAAGAGATCGCAGAAAGCGATAAGGCCGCCCATTGTATGTTTTTTTTTTTTTTTTGCTAAGTCATTTTGTGGTGTACATTAAAGTATATAAAATAAATAAATAAATGTTGGTTCTTCAATAGTTTGAACATTTAACGGTTATTTTAATGCTGAATGAGCCGCGGCATCCTTCTAACAATGTCTCTGCTATTCCAGAAGAAGCAACTGCAACCGCAATGTTGGATCTCGCACGAACAGTGGCTAAAACTACTAACAGGAGGAATGTCTTACCAGTACCACCAGGGGTATCCAGGAAATATAAACCACAATTTTCATCATCAATTGCCTTCATTAATGTATCATACACTTCCTTTTGTTAGGGATTAAACAGGGGTCGTTTGAACAACTAAATCTAATTCCTGATGATCATATTCACGTTCCCGTTCCAAGTCTCTATTAAATGTGTCATTAATTTCACGATTTGGCGCTGGCATTCCTAACCTGACTAATACACTACCGCACATGAGGGAGCACATGTCTTGAACGAACGATCAAGAACGAAGCCCGATTTTGTATTTCCTCATTCATCTCAATATCTGGATTTCTTGAACTGACATGAATTTGATCTGAAATGTCTTGTGACACATTATCCTTGAAAAAGTATCCTATGTCCATCTCCTGATTTTAAGCTACCTCCCCACCAATTTTCAGGCAAATCGGTTCAGCCGTTCTTGAGTTATAAATAGTGTAACTAACACGACTTCCTTTTATATTTATACATGGATGTTGTTTATATACATGAACAACTGTAAGGATGCTAAAAGTTTCATGTGTAGTTAACAAGCAGTAAATATTCACAGAAGTATATACTGATGCTGACTCAAAATCCAAGGGCAGAGACAAAGACAATTCAAGACGGCACGCAAATTATACCACATATCAAAAGCAAGAACTGTTATTTCCATATTCATGATGTCAAGCACAAAAATATCAAATACGAGCTTAATGCAGGTGCTCGAGCCAATCGCTCTTGTGTTCAAGTGTTTGAGTGCTTGTCTGTGTTCGTCGACGGCTAGCATTGTCAACTGCACTTGAATATTTGCATTTTTTGAATTTTGTGCAGTTGTTAGTTGTCGTACTTTTATTTGATTGCCGAGTTCTTGTATGAACTGGTACGAGATGTATGATTATATAATTATATGATTATATAATTTGGCTATTTAAAATTGTGCTTTGCTTAGTGATAATGCTTTGATAACACTTTTATCCCTTTATCAATAAATTTGGAGTAACGTTATGTCATCATAAAATCTCAAAAAAGAATAAAAAATTGTACTCCTTAAAACATCACCATGTCTCTTTCTAGAGACAAAACATGTTTTCTCCTTCTGGAGATTTTTTTTTATGAAACGGACCAATTGACGCATGGCTTTTGATGTGATGACATTTTTCTCAGTAAGACTAAATAATGCCGTCCAGCCCTAAGGTAAAGAAAGAAAGAAAATATTGGAATATGAGCATAAACCGAACAACGTTGTTTCTGAACGATTCGCGCGCCCCTATTTAATTGTGTGTTTCTCAATGCGCACCTCTCTGTCAGCTGTTAACCTCTCTAGAATCATGTTCCTTTGCTGTAACCGTTTTCTATTAAACTAGCTTATACTTAATATCTTTAGTTTCATTACATTAGGAAATACATATATTTAGCACTAAAAGGCACGCAATATAATTAGGAGCAAATAAAAGAAAAGTTTAAAGTGCGATCTCGTAAAGGACACGTACGGAATTTGTTCAGAGCTGTGCCCTCACTAAAAATATTCATGTACAAACTCAAACTCAAATTTAAAGCATTTATTGCGAATCAACCAATTACAGGCACTTTAGAATTGTGAAGATCAGTCGGTCAGAAAGATGAAGCATGTTGCCCATTCCAAAGCGTAGTAGATACTTATGGAGAAGAACAGGCAAGAAACTCCACAGACACTCTTTTAAATCAAATTATGGATACAAAATATTGGTTACATCATGCATGTTGAAATTATCCATGTGAGAAAGATGCAGAACGTTAAAAGCGTCTGTAATAAAACAATGTAAAGACTAAAAACAAATCAAATATTAAAAATTAAAACCCTCGCCCGTTCACGAACATGACGAATGGATTAGCACCATTCAACTCAATCATTTTGAATGGAGCTAAATGATCCAACTCACTCGTCGCCTTTAGCGAAACATTAGAGTGAGCATGACAAACTCTTAGCCGCCAGGGCACATTCAAGTCAATGAAAAATTTCGCAGTAATTAGTAGCTTTATAGTATGTACATTGTACTCACTTATGGCTTAAGCAATTATAAAGTACTAAAAGATTGAGTTTATACAATGCAAATACAGTTTTTTTTTTACCGTCAGCAGCTCCAAGATACTTAACTAAAAATATAAGTTCAACAGCACACACTTACCTGATTGTGGTTATTCCATTAGAAGAAAATATCGGTTAATGGAAAATTTACATCAAGGGCGTTGTCTCGCACTGAGTAACACCTCCCCATCCCAGAGCATCCACAGCCAATACACACCATTGGGTACCGCAGTAGGTAATCTGTTATGTGTACCTTCTTCCGAGCGCTGGTTTGACAGTACATAACATGCATTGCAAATGAATCCATCTGAAGGTAACTGAAAAACGTGCAATGAAATCAGTAAATAAATACGTTATCATGTATATGTCTGTCACCTATCACAGAGTGATAGGTGACAGACATATACATGGACAGATAGAGCAACGTGAGCGCGCGCAGTTCAGAAACGTCAAAATAACTAGGACGTTCAGTTAAACGTTCTTGAATATATAATCGATGCCTAATACGTAACGTGATCGGCATCATGACCCGCGGTAGCTCGAAAAATCGTAGACTTTTATAGGTACGTATTTTATTTTATACATAGCCATACGATTCTGGCATTCGTGGGTATTTTATGTTTTAGTCTGACGTTCAGGCGTGCAACAGATACAGTACTTGTAATATAATCGTGTATCCAAACGCTAATGTCCTATGCCTATAACTATGTCGAAATTTTAAAACGCTTTAAATCAGTTATCACACATATTTTCTGTGAGAGGGAGTGGGCCATAACGCCATAAGCCCAACTCACGGGCCGAGTCCTGGTTAGTGGATGTGACTGTATTCACACGACAAATAATTACTATCTAAAGCTAACTTTATGTCGCAACACTAACTTGTAAAGATGTAAGATATTCTATATTTTTCTTATTTACAACTGCCACCTTGTGTAATAAAAACTTACATAGGTATGTATGTGCTTTAGAGATTGAACAAAACATGTGAACGAAGTAAGACTTTATCTTTTCTTTTCTGATAAATATTTGTTAGCATTTCAAATCGCTTCTGCTGTTACTCCGGTTAGCATAAAATCTATAAGAATATATGAAACATAGTCAAATTACTTGCAATACTAGGTACTTCAATATCTTGAAATCGAAAACCGTCGCTTCAAACAACGAGTAAAAATAAAACAAACTTCAAAATCTAGGTACTCGTAACTCCTTCTAAACCATTTTAAAAATTCTATCTATTGCCCGTCTAAAATTGCTGAACCTGCAAGACATTACATCGGATATAAAACCAATGTTTCAGGTCCGTCGTCCAGTGCGAAGCTATGAATAGCTAATGGCCGGAACTAGCGCAAGGACGGATTCAATTGCTTCCGACGTATTCGGTAACACGTAGTAGAAAGTTGCAGAAGGCTTGCTTCTTACAACGAGTGGAAACAGGGGCACGCACACATAGACGCGTACGTACGGCGAGCATGCCATGAGTCACCGCGACTCGAAGCCTTGAACTGGGCCTATATCTGTAGCGTGTCCATACATGTTGGCATGCGTTTTCGTGATTTTAGGGATCTGGCACTCTGTACCTATTTATACTGTGGGAAGGTTAGGTTGCATCCCCGTGGGCCCTCCAACGATTGTAAGGAATCGAGTTCTGATGATTTAATTTTGTTTGGGAGTAGTTGATACAGTCTGGTTCTGTGGCATGCGTTTGTAGTGGTGCAATTCTGGTTATTGTATTTCGAATCGGTAATATTCTGAAGTTAGAAGTTTCGAAAATACTCAGGAGACTAGGGAAGACTGACGTTGAAATTGAATTGTAATCATAACTATAAACTAGGATATGCAATACTTGGGATATAAAGCAGCACAGGTTTTCTTGTTTTGTTTTGAGATAGCCTTTTAGCCTCGTACGGGACTTTTTTATGTTTTATTTGTTGGTAGGATCTTTTGTTTTTTTTTTGTTTTCTTCTTCGATATTAGTCATTATATTTATTGTGTGTGCTTTCTGAAAGTTTTTAATCCAATATGTATGGTAATTGTATGCCTATACCTTCTGAATTATCAAACATTTCGATAAGTAATCCAAAGTATTAATAAAAAGGTTTGGGTTTGTTCCGAGTATCGCAAGAACTTTTACGATCTTTGCCCTCTGAAGGGTAAGTTAAGTCATTAGCATAAAGTTTTAATTAATTAATTAATAAAATCTCAATATTTCATGAATTTGCTCGTCTATATTAGGAATGGCGTTAAATAAACTGTCACAAACAGCTGAGTCATTGATGTGAGAAAATCGTCGCTTTGGTTAGCAATTCATTTGAATGCCAGCACGGTACTAATACATTTACAACTGCTCATTGAGACAGGTCTATTTCTGGCCAGTGGCCTGCATATGAATGGAGTTTTAAGCGGCACATGGCCAAGCTCATTCTGGTATTTCTGGTTGTAGCTTTATGTTAATCATATTAAGTCATATTAATCCGTCGCTGTGATAAACGCACCTCAACGATTTAGCATGGCTATCGTTATTTTTACAAGCTATTTTATGAGAACGTAGAAGTTGGAAGCGAGTATAGAGCTCGCCACTAAAATCGAGTTGGCGAGCAACGAGCATTGAGTGCGTGACGGAGACGAGAGATTACTCGCTGGTATGCGTATGTATGTACTATTAACAAAATATAAAAAACATAAAATTATATTCGGAGGTGATTTCAATGTAGCTTGGTAATCTTGGAAAATAGCTTACAAACTGAAACATTATTAAACTTAGTGCTTGAATATAACTCCATCCAATCTATTAAACAACCCACACGAGTGACTAAAACCACATTAACCTGCCTTGATCTAGTAATTGATAAACTTTGACTCTGAATTAATAACCACTCAAGTGCACGGTTACGGGGCTTTCCGATCATAAAGGAATAACAGTAAACTTAAAAAACCTGGACCCTACAAACAAAGACAGGAAAACTTCAACGCATTTTTTGTTGTAAAAACGTGGAAAAAATTAATTTTGCGTACAAACAAATAAATTGGAATTTAAAAATGAACGAGAGAACGAAAATTACAACTCATTTGATGAAGAATATTTACTTAATTTTTTAAATGATTGCCTACCAATGAAACCAATTTAACAAGAGGCATTAAAATATCATCGAAAAATAAATGGTTGTTAAGAATTCTTACTACATACTCAAACGATCCTGTATTAACTAAAAAACATTTATAAAACATATGAAAATACATTAAAACAGATAGTCAGCAAATAAAAAAAACAGTATATTCGAGAAATTAGGAACTCAGAGCCGCACGGCCGGCCTGTGCTCCGACCACCATAGAACTGTTTTCACATCCACCTACACAACAAGATATAAAAAAATCCAAATGAATTCATCTAAAGGTAACTGAAAAACATGCAATATTGAAATCAGTAAATAAATACGTTATTGTAATATTGTGCTAACACTCTTTTGGATCATGGTATTCAACTGTTTCAAATAACAGGTGAAGTTGGTCAAACATGAAACATACATGAACATGTCGTGAGTCCATACCTCTTGTATAGATAACCATTTAGTCAATGTATTATGTAACTGTGGTGTTAGAGTGGTTACCCGCTCGCTTCCCGAGCGGCTTTCTTGAAGCCCTCCGAATAATTGCCGGCAAGTCCCGACGGGACACCGGAAGCCCATCAACCCCAGTCGATTTTAAACTTAAATTTACATTACTTTAAGGTTTACTATTGCTTCTGTAAAATTTGACCATAGGGCCGATAACATTTTTAAATCATAGACAAAAACACGAACTAAAAATAATACTCACAAAGTTAAAGAAAAAATGTTGAAACCCGCCATTTTACGCGTCAGTGTCAAGTGGGTGACGAGTGAGTCGTGCGATAGTGATTGTGTATTTACTGTGTTTTTTGTGTGTTATTCTTCGGTAAGTGGATGTATATTCATTTATAAGTGTACAATACAACTTTTTAGATAATCGTTTGCATGAAACAATATAATAAAACATGTTTTTTGAGCCAATGTTTTTTACGTAAACAGAATTTGTTGTCATGAATTTTGTTGTACGAATTTGACGATTTTGCAATGAATTAGTACCTTTGTGATGTTAGTTATGACGCAAAACATACTGATAATACATAATTTCATGTATTCTAGCCGTATTACAACAATTTTATTCGATATTTCGAGAAATATTTGACATAGTTTCCAAGGTTGTCAATGACGTCATTGTTTACATTTTGAATTCTTATGATTTTTTATTGAATTAGTGTCTTTGTAAGGTAAAACTACTGATAATTCATCATTTACTTTGTTCATGTTCACTTTCAAACAAGATTCCAATTGAAAACATAAATTAATTGGCCAATAATGGATAAACCAATTAGAATCTTATTAGAAACCCAGTTCTATGTTTTCAATAGGATGTTTATAATACAAACGTGCTATTATGAGTGTTGTTGATATTATCTTGAGTGGCTCCATTCATCACGAACCCGAAACTGTTTACATAATGTCAATAGCGGCAATATTATCGCAGCTACATCGTTTTTTGTGAGCGAGGTCAGAGCGGGGTCAAATTACATCGCGATAAGCGCATGCGTAGGTACTTAAAGGGGGTTTCGCGAATTTCGCAATCAGCTCTGAGAGGTTAAAGGAGTCACGGATTCGACGAACTACCCCCCCCCCCCTCTTATATTATATATATAAAAACGTGTGCTGAGGAACTAAAATGACCATTTTATCTATTAATTTATCAATAATTTTCTGAAGGGATATTCCCAGACGCGTTTAAAAATCTATAATGTACACAAAAAATACTTAATGTTTTAAATAATAAAAATACGCTATCGGAATCTTACTTACTTGACATGACCAAGGCATATGATCAGGTGCTTCATAATACATAACTTGACAAACTGCACGGTATCGTCGTCAGAGGAATAACCCACGAGTGGTTCGCATCCTACCTCCAAAACTGAGATCAATTTGTAGAAATTGAACATTGGGATCATGACACTGGAGAATTTAGCTTAATACGTTCGAATAGGCTTTGCATTCATAATTAGATTCCGCAAGGTAGAGTTGACGAGTGTTTGCTGTTTTTAAATTTATTTTAACGACCTCCCTTACTCCCTACTGGATTTGGAGGAAAGCTAAAAAATCAAAAATCTAACCTCACATGTTTAATTTTAGAACAAACTCTTGGTCAAAATTAATTCTATAAAATGTGACTATAAAATTGATAGAAACAATAAAGCAGTCACATTAAACAAAAACAAGCCACTCACACTTTAATTATATCAAAAAAAAAAACAATGGCGTCGCCAACAAATGGAACAGAATCAACCCACACAACCCGAACAATTTAAGTGGGCATGCGATCGCATGATTCATTCTTTTAGTAAGAGTCTTTACAATTGAGATGGTTCTTATATAACTCCTGCTGTTTATTGCGACCTATGCCTGTTAGGACAGTGGCAATTGTGTCAATGATATCTCCAAGAACCTTAACGGAAATCCCTCGTATGTCTTCGGTGTTTTATGTTAAGACTCTTGATTGCTACTAGCAATCGAACGCGTTTGATTTACTAGTGTTATATTTAAGGAATAAAACCTTCATTTAGCCTTTCCACTTGTTTATTTGATAGAGAAAACATTCTGTATTAATCACATTTTACATTCTTACACACACTGTTGGCACCATAGCCAAGACAGCACACCATAGAGAAAACAGTGTTGCCACTATATAAATGTACATTATCCCAACACGCCTCCTTACATTTATATTTCAACAAATAAGTAATTAACATATAAACCTTTTCGCTCTCACCTTCATAGCCCATTGGCTGTTTTACATAAACTTCAGATAAAACTTTACCATTTAGAAAAGCTGTCTCTACATCCATTTGATGTATTTCCAAAGATTTTTTACAACAATAAGACAATAAAAGCTTTAAAGTTGGCATTTTAGCTACAGGAGAATAAGTATCATCAACACACTCAGTTTGTTGGAATCCCCTTACTACTAACCTAGCTTTATATTCACTTTCACTCTTCCTTTTGTAGATCCATTTCACATCTATTACCTTTTGTCCTTAGGTGGCTTGTCAATGAGTGTCCATGTGTTATTTCTCACTAAGCATCTCTCGATCCATGGCTGCCTTCCATTTATTTGAATCCTTACAGGTCATCGCCTCCTGAAAATTTTCTGGGGTCATAACATCACAGTAATTTACACTAATACAATAATAGCTAAACTCATCATGAAATTTTAGTGGTGGCTTGACTTTTCTTTTTAGTTTTTCTTCTTCCTTGTTTTCATCAACTTTTATATAATTTTTACTAATTACTGGATCTGTAGTAATCTCTTCCAGGTATTCTGTAGTATTCCTTTTTTCTTCTTCTATCTTTTCATCTATCCCATCTTCAAATCCACACAATGTTACATCTTCTTCTATAATATCACAATGTCTAGCTATTTTAACTTTTTAGTTTATCAATACTCTATATCCAGCATCACTATAACCCAGTAAGATTCCTGTTTCTGCCTTTTTGTCCCATTTAGATTTTCTTCTCTCTTCTGGAATTCGTACAAAGACTCTACTACCATACATTTTCAGATACTTAACTGTTGGCTTTCTTCTGAAAAATATTTCATATGGAGTTTTCTTTCCAATGGTATTAGTCAAGGTTCTATTTTTAAGATATGCAGCTGTTTTAATTATTTCTGGCCAATATTTTCTTTCAACTTTTGCTTCTGATAAGAGGCATCTTCCCATATCCATTAAAGATCGGTTATACCTTTCCGCAGTTCCATTAATTTCATGTACGTATGCCGCCGGTACGGACAAGGTTTTATTATTATTCCCTTCTCTATTGCAAACTGAAAAACTCTTTCATTCATATATTCCTTACCATTGTCACATCGCAATTCTTTTATCATCTTATTAGTGAGATTTTGTACTTCATTGACATACTGTACTAAGCAATCATATACTTCATCTTTTGTTCGGATACAATAAACTTTGACCAGTTTGCTATAGTCATCTATAAAACTCAAAAACTATTTTTCACCAAGATTACCTATTGTTTGATGTGGGCCATTCAAATCCGTATGAACAATCTGTAATATATCCTCTGCTCTTCTTCGGTTATTATGAAAATTTAAGTTATGCATTTTGTTTTCAATACATGTCGCACACTTTAGATATTCTGATTCAATCTCTTTAGGTAGTCCTTCTAATGATTCATTTTTGCACATTATTTCCAAATTATTAAAATTGACATGTCCCAATGTACGGTGTAGTTTTTTCTTTTGTAGTCATATTGCTTTTACTCACATTTGCTTTCAGCATTTCTACATTGACATGACTTATCATCTTATATAGTCTTTCATGTTTTATTGCAACAGCTATAATCTTTCCATATGAATTGTATATTTTTGACAACCTTCCTTTAGACTCAACTGAATTTTTGTCAGTGATTCTTGAATAACTTAATAAATTTGCCTTAATTTCCTTTACATAAAAAACATTTGTTAACTTTACCTCAGTTAGTTTTCCATAAACTGGGAAATATGCTTTAATATTACCAACTTTTGTAGCTTCTAAAATTCTTCCATCACCAATTTTAACTTTTACCGATTTTTTTAATGTCTCACATGATTCAAAGAACTCATCAGTATTAATAATATGGTCTGTACACCCGCTGTCAAGTAACCATTTTATTTGACCTTTCTCTGTCATCTCTGTCTCGCTTGTTGTATTATTAGCGATAATTGTATGAAAACTATTTCCCTGTTGCTCATGATCAGAGTTTCTTTGTTGCTCATTATAATAATTTCCTCGTCCTCCATGAAAATTTCTATTATTAAATGATCTACTTTCTCTATTTCCAGAATATCCATGACCTCTACTTCCAAAATGTCCACGACTTCTACTTCCAGAATGTCCTCGACCTCGACCTCTATGTGTATATTCAGTACGCGTACGGCAATCCCTTTGTAAGTGGCCAGGTTTTCCACAGTTAAAGCAGTTTAAATTTGACTGTGATGATGGCTTGGCTTCTGCTTGAAAAGCATTTGAGCTGTCATTTGATGCCTCGTTTGATTTTCCCTCCGCACTTTTTAATTTGATTTTGCTTTTTAGATAATCAACTGTTCTGTCATTTTCTGGTAGAACATCTATCAAATCACCGATATGACTACTATTTCTGTGGCAGGGATTTTAACATATAATTAAGTTTCTCTTGCTCCGTAATGACCGCACCTGCCTGCTTTAATTCGTTAACAGCTCTTTCAAAATCGTCGAAAAATATGGACACTTCTTGATAATTTTTCAATTTGACATTTTCGAGATTATGTCGACACACAATTTGCAAGGCCGTCGACTTTTTCAGGTACATTTTGTCAATTTTTTTTATAATATCATATGCTGAATCTAAATCACTAATGTATTCCAATTGTTTATTAGTAATGGCGCCATATATATAATTAGTCGCCTGAATATCTAGATCGTCCCATTTGTCATCATCGGCTTCAGTTTTGGCTCGCATTACAACATCTTTACACCGTTTGAACTGTAGAAATTTCAGTATTCGTATTTTCCAGTGGCTGTAATCTACTCCGTCAAATATTGGAATATTCATGTCACCGTTTCTCGCCGCCGTTGCCACGTTGTTTCTTGTAGGTAATTTTCAAACCAAATTATTTATGTACCTTCACTTTCTTTGAACCCCGCTCTGCTACCATGTTATATTTAAGGAATAAAACCTTCATTTAGCCTTTCCACTTGTTTATTTGATAGAGAAAACATTCTGTATTTAATCATATTTTACATTCATACACACACTGTTGGCACCATAGCCAAGACAGCACACCATAGAGAAAACAGTGTTGCCACTATATAAATGTACATTATTCCAACAACTAGATAAAAAGCGCATCCAAATGTTCAATTGGGTGCTCATTTGGTGAGGACACTTTTTGTCGCTGATTATGTATCTAGTTCTTTATTAGTGAATGATGCTCGTACAGTATATTTTTCTTCCGTTGTTAGTTCTGGGTTGTCCTAATTCTAGTTTTGTCAGGTCGTCTTGCGTTTTATGTGCAAGTTTTCTTTATAATGATTTTATGTTTTAGAGTGCATGTTTTAATTGTATATTGTTGGTTAATTTTTAGTATTTTTGTATCTTGTAAATATTTGTGGTTGGCAGGCGAAGCCGCGGGCATAAGTTAGTTACATATGAGTAGTATATCTTGCACTGTACAACAAACCGAACAGTTCCAGGTTTAAAGGCAACAATTTAACAGTTTACGATCGACTTTAGTATTTCATTACGCGCTATCCCGTAGTAATGATATTGTAAACTAGAACTTAACTAACCACTGTTACGACAGTACGAGTGATAAAATTCAGTTGCCTTATACGTATTCGATTTTAAGGTTAAATTAAAGCTACAAATGGATGAGTCAGAAAAATCACGGCAAGAGTAAAATGATAAATAACTTTACTTCTGTAAATTGATGCAAAAAAAAAACACTTACATGTACAAAATAAATCATGTTTTTGAACTAAATGAAGAGGGCGCACAGTAGTCGGATAGAAACAGCAGAACAAACGCAGAGGGCACAATCTCTTCTAAAGCCCAACTTCTTGGTCAGGCCACAGGTCGTTATGATGTAGATTAGTGTCTGAGATGTTTTTAAGGGTTCCGTGCGTCCTAATGAAAAACGGAACCCTAATAGGATCACTAGTGTGTCTGGCTGTCCATCCGTCTGTCATAGCCAATTTGCTCCGAATCTACTAGTAAATTTGGTACACATATGAATTTCTGTGACTCAAACACGGTCGTTTATGGTAAATTAACGAATTATGAATATGGGGTCAGTTTTAAGGGAAAAAGTAGAAAATTAAAACAAAAATTTGCTTACTGTACCGTGTGACAGATCAAATGAAAGAGCTGGTTTTGAGGGTATCAACATATTTTATACTTTATAAAAAATAGGAATTGACTGTTCTCGGTCAATTCGGTGGTGGAGAACGGTCACAAACAGGCCTAAAGCTTTTGAAAAAATATAGAAATTAGTTAATTACTTACAGATTACAGGAAAACTTAAAAGAAGTCTGGTTTTAAACAAACATGGTAAATCTTTCAATACTGTGGGTACAAACTTACAGTTGCAGTTGGAATGTATGAAAGAACATGTTTTTCAACCACAGTGTCAAGTTTGTTCTTGGGGTCTGGGGACGCGGTTGAACCCCCTCCAAAACAAGCCAAAAATAAAAAGCAGGCGCACTAACTACCTCTTTTCGAAGCGTTTCGTCGTACTTTCATACCCTCATAGCTTCGGCCTGGATAATGCAAGAGAGCTCAAATTCTCAAGATAAAATGTAGTTAGCAGACTTGTAAAACACACTAAGTATAAAAGTATAATATCTTCGCTAAAATAAAATGAAATAAAGCACCCTACAAAAATAAATGTTATCCTACCAAAAACATTTCATGTAAAGTAGGTCGCTAAGACTTCTCACTGTTAAAAAGTTCAGACACATCAGTAAAGACCAGTGACTTCATTTCTTACCATAAGCCCATAGAACGCGAAACGAAACGCCCAAGCCGTAGGTACATTTTTACCAACATGTAAGGTTTGTAGAGTTAAGCCTTGTAGAATTAGGAGGTCAGTGTCGAAGCGCGTACGGTGCTGCTTAGACGTGTTTTTGCAGTAATTAGCTAATTACCTCGTAGTCTATTGTGAGTACAAACGAGAATCATAATGAAGATTTAATCAGTGCAATTACTACGGAAGACCAATAAAATACACATTTAGAAGACATAACACAATCATTTGAGATTGAGGGTAATGAGACGTCGAAGATGAACGGACCGAGGTTAGGAATAGTAAAACCAGGACGAGACTTGTAAGAGGGATTACATTTCCACAAATTATTTAAGGAACAAATAATAATGAACATTACAAAAGTAAAGCATATAAATCCGTACAAAATTACTGTCGAACTTGAAAATGCCGACAGCGCTGAGAAGTTAGTGAACTCAGAACATTTTAAAGGATTAGGGTGGAGTTGCAGCGGCTTTTTGAAGTTGGTTTATCATACGGAGTCATTAAAAATATCGAGTTAGACATTTCTGAGGATGAGCTAATTTCATGTCTATCAAGTACATGCAAGGTCGTAAATGTGAGTCGGCTATAACGAAGAGAGAAGCAACCAGTTGGATCGAAAGCGAAACATGGAGAATAGAATTTGAAGGGCAATCGTTGCTCTCTTATGTACTCATATACGAAATGGGAGTAGGTGGAGAACCTTATGTTTTTTCTGTAACGCAATGATCCAAGTGCTGGAGGTACGATCACCCTGCTAAAATGTTGGACAACGAAAATTGTATGTCCGAAATGCGTTGGTAAACACGAAAACCGTGAAGCGATTTCTTTTAAGTATGTTAATTGCACAAATAATCACATGGCATTGGACAGAACTTTCCCGGTGTACATTAAGGAAAAGAAAATACGTACTATTATGAGTAAGTTTAATGTTTCCTATAGAAAGGCATTGGACATACCTATATGCACTCCGATGAAACAGACGTTAATAGGCAGACACCTTCCTATGAGACAGTCCCAGTTTCGCGAGCACCTAACTCTTATATACCAATGTCACCTGTGTTACAGTCAAAAGCTACATTCGCGCAAAAAACAGCACGCCCTGTTCCACGTAAAGAAACAGTGTCCTACAAAAAAGATACCACAATCGGACAAGAAACCAAAAATGTGTCACAAATGGACAAAACCCAGACGGAGAAAGAAGAAGAAACAAAAAGAAAAATAAGGAGAAAAAACATAAAAATAAAACGCCCCCATTTGAAGCTACCCAAACTCAGGATTGTTATGTGGACTTTCAGGAGGATACGTGCAGGGGCGATGCAACTGAGGAAGAGGACGATAGTAAAAAGGAGGATTCTGAAGACGATAATTCTTTGGATGGCTGATAGATAAAATTAAATATATTTTATTTGTGAGAAATGATACTTTCAAGGTAAAAATTAAAACTGTTGTTCAAATCAGCGTGCAGTGCGCAATGTCTTGTTTCCTAAATAAAATAATGCCTAAAGATTTTTCCTCTTTAACAAATTATTTCTGTAATGATGACTGTTGTGTGAATGTGATGATAAACATTTTGCAATGGAACTCACAAAGCGTGTTATCCAAAAAACTAGATCATATTGCTGCTTTATGCGAGACCTGGTTGGATTCTGACTGTTATTTTAGTGTTAAGATTACAACGCGTTTCGCTGCGATAGACCTGAATCATATGGGGGAGCCGCAATTTTAACTCATAATTCCATCAAGGCTCAGCAATGTCATACTTTTATTTATGAGATGGTCCATGTCAAAATCATTAATTGTACTTCCGATCAAAACGTAATTTCAATTTATTGCCCACCTAAAGTCCGTACTACCCAAAGTGACTGGGACACGTCGTTTGTTGTAGCCAACTCTGAAACTGTAACTTTGAGAGATCTTTATTTAGCAATTAATACCGTCACTAGAATTGCCAGAAGGGGCTTGGCACTAGGTGATCCCCTGTCAACACTGTTATTTAATATTGCGACTATACGTATTTGTAAAGCAATACCAAGCTCCGTATCTATCTCGCAGTACGCTGATGATTGCGTACTATATATAACTTCTCATAACTCCGATGAAGCTACCGCTGAGTTACAGGAAGCGTTGGATATCTTATGTAGTCAATTTGATACCCTAAATCTAAATATATCACCGAACAAGAGTAAAATTTGCATTCTTAACAGGGGCTACAGGAGACTTTCAGTTAACTTGTCCATTGATTGTAACCAACCTCCAATCTATTGTTGACACGGTTCGATATCTTGGTGTGTGGTAGGACCGTTCTCTCAGGTGGGGAAAGCAAAGAAGAACTTTTTGGCAAACCTCATTGATATAATGAGGTTTGCCAAAAAGTTCTTAAATTCACTAAAATTATCAAAGTCTTAGCCGGTTCAACTTGGGGTGTGCACCCAAAATATTTAAGAAAACTTTATACATATTTAATTAGAAACCGAATTGACTATCGAAGCCTTTGCTATGATAACAGTGCAAAAACTCACTTGGAAAAATTAAATAAATTACAAAACCAAGCTATGAGAGTAGTGGGTAGTTTTATAAAAACTACACCCATTCAAGTGATGGAGAGCGAGTTATGCCTATAACCGTTATATTTACGTCGACGATTCCTGGCCAATAAATTCTAGCTTAAAACGAAAGCCTTGCAGGCAAATACTGGAGGTATCAACTCGCATTCCGAGCTATCCACACTGTGTAATAATTCTTCATATTGGAGAAACAAAAGAATCCCCCTGTTGATCTTGATTCATGACTCACGACATACTTTAAAAGTTGATTGCAGTAATAAATTAGATATGTTTTTTCCAGAATACATGGGTTAGTAGTATACATAGCAACAATTTTCTAAAACACGACGTAAGTTTTATGACCAAACCAAAAAGGCATTACAATCTTGCTAGCTTAAGAAACTTATTTATTGATTACACTACTTTCGAAAACTCGACTTACTTTAAAATATTTACAGACGGATCTAAGGACAGTGACTGTGTGGGGCCCGCCTTTAATGAGTCTGAAGGAAATTCAATAAAATAATTGCGATCGCAGAAGCTATGTCGTATGTAGAATCAATTCATCAGAACAATATTGTCATTCTCATAGACTCCAGAAGTTCGCTCCAGCACTTGGCTCGGTGTACCTCGACATTTCGAGGAACACCGACAGCCTACAATATACTGAAAATTACTTTGAAACTACAATCTGATGGAAGACACATGGTTCTTCAATGGATTCCATCACATATCGGAATGTGAGGCAATGATATTGTTGATTTACTAGCCAAGCAGGCCTTATGTGATGGAATTCCTGTTAACTTTTCCCCTTAATTTACTAACTTTATACCTTACATCAAACAGGATTGTTATTCGCTTTGGAAGGAGTACTTAGATCTGTGGCGGCATCTAAACCACTACATGCGAACAACGTTTCACACCGACGTTACACAAATCCTGCATCGCGCAATCAGAGTTTACCGCGCAGCTAGCATATATACAACTTCCCGACATCAATCGTTGGGCAGTTGCCCACCAGAGACGACATCCATCTGGTCGGAGAATCCTCCCTTTTCCAAAGAGTATGAGTGAACTTTACACCCTGTTCCCCTGGTTCCACTGGTGGCCCCGAGTATGAACGATGGCGCAGCCTTCGTGCAACTACTTCAGCGTGACGTCATCATCATCACTCCCTCAAGTCACACAGCCAGTCAGCAACCACGGCTTGAACGGTTGTCCTGACCATCAGCATGCAGCGCAAGCGCATACCTGGTCATCACCTTCAGCCTCATCAGCAACCTTTGCACAGCACACTGCACATTCGGCCGGTCAACAAGCAGAGCGCTTAATCCTTCTCCTGGTCGATACCAACAGTCAGCCACCCCGACTCACTGGGGCATCTTCGCAGACAGTTCCGACACACCGCTAACTATGCGACACCCGTTTACAACCCACTGGATCCCCATCTGGCACTGGCAAGCATCGCAAGATACAAGACTTAGTCCACTATCAACCTCCGGTCTCCGGAGGGGAGTGATGTGGCGGCATCTACACGGCTACATGCGAACAACGTTTCACACCGACGTCACACAAATCCAGCATCACGCAATCAGAGTTTACCGCGCAGCTAGCATATATACAACTTCCCGACATCAATCGTTGGGCAGTTGCCCACTAGATACGACATCCATCTGGTCGGAGGACCCTCCCTTTTTCAAAGAGTATGAGTGAACTATATACACCCTGTACCTCATATCTCTTCAGATCACTAGATGAAGGAATCTGGTACAAAACGATCCAATCGCATCCATTGAACTCACCGTGTATAGATAATCAGCTGTTGAACAGATGTGAAACTGTTATCGCACTGAGACTTCGTTCCGGTCCCATTCCGTATAATAAGTTCTCTTAACTAACGGAAAAATCAACAACGACAAACTGTATTCATTGTACTTATTCCGTTGATAATGTTTATCACATATTAACCGAGTTTGTCCGCAACGAGGAATTTAGAAATAGCTTATAATGTAGGATTAGTCAGGTTACTGTAATATTGTTCTAGCTTTGCCACTTTCTGATGCAGCTAGATTACTTAACAAACTAGCTATGCTAAGGTTATGTTAAATAGATAAATATAATTTTGTTAAACTAACCAGGGCGGCATGAACGCATGTGCGACAAAGCACTTTCCTTTTGAAAAAAAAAAAAAGAATTACGGGCTTGGCTCTTCATTAGATCCGATAACTTTTTAACAATGAAAGCGTTATGTAAGTTTTGGCAACCTTCTTTACATGAAATGATTTTGGTGGGTGACATCATCGTACGGAACCCTCTCCACGCGAGATCAATCAGTGTAAGCATTTTTAAGTAATCTCGTAGCTCAATTCAAAACTTATGGAGATCAATGACAAGACATCTTTGTCAAACGCACGGTGAGACGCTGAAATTATGGTCGTTGTCATCTCCATGCCTTTATTTCGATTTATTTAAGAAAGAAAAATCGAAAATTTATTTGTTTGACACAGTTCAAGGCCCACAATATTCACACAAAACAAAAAACAGAATAAAAATTCTATAGTGATAGAAAGTCCCAAGTTTGACCACTACATCTCCTGATGTATAGCAAAACATTGCAACATTATAACGAATACAGCTACACGCAGGTAATGGTATTGCTAATTAATAGAAACGTCATAAAATGCAGCTCTTGCGGTAAATAATTAATATATTCTGCAATATCCATCATTTTATGACCACTATATTTATGTATGGCGGCCTTCTTCCCGGGTAGAAATTATTGGTAAACTAAATAGTTACGTTTGAATGTGTTAATTAAATAACACATCGTTCTGATGTGTTCTGCTTTTGATTTATGAAGACAAACACTAAGTGAGCATGGTTTCTTAAGCCTTTTGCCTTGTCTGTTTGAGAAAAGATATTTGCTTTGCAATGGGACACTAAATAAAGGAATAGTCTTTTTGTTTTTGTCTCATTCAACCACCATGTCGTACTATTTATAGGTATTAATTTTTAATAAGTATCTTTATTATTTGCTTCAAACTAATCCAAACTTTAATAATTATAACCAGAAAGTAACTTTAAACCACTGAATGGATATCGATAAATTTTTCAAGGAGATAGAGGGCGTCCTGGGGAAGAATATAGACTCCTTTTGTCCTGATAGCACGTTCCGGTGAAGCTGGGGGCAGAAGCTAGTCGTTTTTAAACTTTATATGAACCCAATATTTCTTCAAGACAATTGTAAACCACGCTAAACTATAAAAAAACCTTTCCATGGGCACATCAAACGCCTGGGACTAAAACGAATTAAAACTCCTACAATTACTTCCCCACCTGACCTTTTCAAAGTCAACAAAACGGTTTCCGACAATAGCACACGCGTGATTTCCCAGGCGTTCTAGACGAAATACTCTGTAGTAATATTACCACGAAAGTGCCATCAAAATCCCACACCTTTGGAAGCATCTGTCAGGGCCATAGATATGATATATTTCCCTAAGGATGTCACAAACCTACCGTGTAAAAACGCGTGTTAAATGTCGACAATTGTTTTGTATCTATCTACCTTAGGGATCCATACCTACAACTAGCTTGTGCCTGCGGCTCCGCTCGCGTGGATTTCTGAAATTATCCAACAGGAGCTACTATCGAGATAAAAAATATGTCAAGGTCATGGGCCAAATCCGTTCAGCCAGTAAGCCATAAACAAGTAATAGACAGACAGATAGAAGAACATAAAGGGTTACTTTCGCATTTGTAAGTATAGAAGTATGGATGTTGTTTATATCCATGAACAACTGTTAGAATGCTAAAAGTATCCTGTGGATATGTAGTTAACAGGCAGTAGATATTCACAGAAGTATATGCTGGCGCTGACTCAAAATCCACGGGCAGAGACAAAGACAATTCAAGACGGCACGCAAATAATACCAAATATCAAAAGCAAGAACTATTATTTCCAGATTCATGATCTCGAGCACAAAAAGAGCAAATACAAGATTAATGCAGGAGCTGGAGCCAAATATTGTGTTCAGGTGTTCGAGTGCTCGTCTGTACTAGTCGACGCCAAGCATTGTGAACTGCACTTGAATTTTGTGCAGTTATTACGTGTTGTACTTTTGTTTGTTTGCCGAGTTCTTGTATGGACTGATGCGAAATGTATGGGCAAATATTTTGGCTACTCAAAATTGTGCTTAATGTTATACTTTGCATGATAACACTTTTATCCCTTTTGGCATTACTATATTTATTTTCTGCTTTTTATAGTTTTAATGTGTCGTTTTTTTTGTGTTATAATGCCAATAAACGCATTTTTCCTTATTTCTTTCTCACTATTAATAAATTCGGAGTAAAGTTATGACAATATGTGCTTAAAAAATAAACAAATAAAATTGTACTGGTTGTAACATTACTCCGTAAAAATCACCATGAGACATGGTGAGTTTTTTTGCCTCCTGATTTTTTGACCTGTGATGGTATTTTTCTCTGTAAGACTAAATAGTGTCGTCCAGCCCTAAATCGGCTCTAGCCCTAAGGTAAATAGGTGTGTACTTAATTCGAACCGTGTTAAGCATACAATATCCAGAATCTGGGAACCCACTTCACGTGCCACATACTGTGTGGGTCAGTGGGTCGTCTTAGGGGCGCAGTAGTAGGAGTTGCAGTATACGCTTAAGGGCACTATGAACAGCAAAAAAAAAAAAAAAAACATAGAAAAGGTAGTTTGTTTTGTTCAGGAGGCGTTCGGACCCCCTAGATTGGGCAGGAGCCGCTTCAAGGCAGCCCCAGCCCGCTGCAGTCTTGGAGCCAAACTTCGGAAATGCTCCACAAACTTCCAGCGGCTGTCGAGGACGAGTCCCACGTATTTTATCGTCGACTCGACGCCGATTTGAACGCCTCCTGCCGTTATCTGGGAACTCGACTTTGGCGCGTTCTGAGGACCATCTAAACACGCGCAGCACCCAGTCGTAACCGATATCCCACAGAAGCGGCCCCAGGACCGATCCCTGTGGGACACTGCACGACATCTCTCGCCGGTTCCACTCTCCCCGGTGACTGTAGTAGGTGACGGCCCTGTCCGTCGAATAGGCCTCGACCACGCGACAGAGGTAGGTCGGCATGCGGTTATACCGAAATGGCTCCATGATGCAACTCCAGGGCAGGATATTGAAGGCATTGGCGATGTCTAGAGACACCGCCAAGACGACCCCACCCCGGGCCACAGCATCCCCCGTCGTGAGGGCTCGAACGCGCATGATGGCGTCCACCGTAGAGCGCCTCCTGCGAAAACCAAACTGGCTCACCGCCAAATTCGGCCCCATCCGCACCAGCCACCCGACGAGGTGGTTTGTAATAAGAGCTTGCCCATTTCGTCGAGCAGCACGATGGAAAGGTAAGGTAAGCAGAAAGAAACGGACGAAGAGTCCGCAGGTCGCCCCGGCTTCTTAAAGAGGACCAGTTTCCCCATCTTCCAACGAAGTGGAAACTGGCCCCATCCAAGCATGCGCTTAGGAGCCCCCTTAGTCGAGGCCCGAGAACCTCGAAGGGCAGAACCCAGGCCTTTCCAGGGCAGTATTTTTCGCACTTAGCCCTTATACCGCCATTCTCAGCCCTACCTCGGTCACCTAAGATGCATCGTCGCCGTCGTCGGCGGTGTGGTCCGCATCCGGCACCGCAGTAGGCGGAGTCATGGGCTGGGGAGTATGCTCCCTTCGCGAAGGGAACAAAATGTTCACCACGTCCTCCACGAGCTGGGGCTGGAGACTCTGCGTAAGTGGGGAAGCCCATGGACGGAGTTTATCCCAAACCATTTTGTAGGAGCGTCCCCACGGGTCCCTGTTCAGAGTCTCCAGCGACTTTTCGCGTGCCAGTGCCCTGGCCCGCAGGATTTCCGCTCGGAGGGCGGTCTTCGTCGCTCTGTACCCCTCCTGCTCCGCCTGAATGGCTTCCGTATCCGGAGGTCGGATACGAAGCCTGCGGTGCCTGGTGTACAGGTGTCGCGTAGCCACGCACGCCTTGCGCAAAGCTGTCAGCTCCTGCGACCACCAGCACAACTGGCGCCAGGCGTCCTGTCGAGCCTGTGTTTAGAATCTAGAAAAGAAATAAAATCTAGATAGTCTTTAAGAGAAATAGAATGTGGTGCCCCTCAGGGCACCATCATTGAGCCTTTATTATTTTTACAATATGTAAATGACCTGCCACGTCATACACTTTATCCAATGGTATTATTTGCAGATGATGGAACATCGATTTTTTCATGTATAAATAAAAGAATTATTTGTCAATGACATCAACAATAGAATGAGTAGTTTAGTAAAGTGGCTTGACAATAATTATAAAGTTATTTATCTCCAAAAACTAAATTCACTTAAAACTCTTACCAACGCATATATAGGGGAGATGTGGATATAAACTACAATGGTCAATTTGTACAGAAAGTAAACAAAAAAAATGGAACCGCAATTGACAGCCAGTTAACTTGGTAGCCGCAAGGAGAACATATATATGTGAACGTTTAAGCACAGCCCCGTGTATGTTGCATAACCTATTTAAAAAAAGTAAAGGACAATGCCAGAAAAATACCGGAAGTGATCACCGACTGGTTAGAGGCACTATGAATATAAATGTCAAAGTCGAAAGAGCGCGCTTGACGAGGTCGATTGTCAGACCAACGTTGCCCCAGGTCGAAGCTGGCTGCGAAAGTTTCCAGTTAGAACTACACAACCGATTTGCCATGTTGGAAACCACTGAGGACGTTAACGATGCTTCCGAAGGCCTGTAACGGGTCATCCACGAGATGGGCTATAAACACTTTCGACCAATTAGTAATGGACGCTAGTCGGTACTTTCCAGCGATACTATGGAATTGATGAGGAAACGACGAGAACTCCCGAATGCCACACCGTCTGAGTGTCAGGTACTTAACAGAGATGTCAATAAATTTATTAGGCGCGACACTCGGAGCGCAAACACGCTAGTCATTGAGCATATAGCACGCCATATTCGAGCCTTTGTTCCATAGCGCGGAACAAAGGCTCGAAGGTATGTGCAAACCCTCATACCGCCCGTTGTCACCTGACGAAACTCAGAACGTCACAGGGCACCATCGTCACCTCGAAGCCAGAGATATTCGCTGAAATAGAAAAATTCAACGGAGATTTATACGCTCAAAAAACATGGCCACCTCAGGCCCACCACGTGGATGATCCACGGGCCAGACTTACACGCCATCTCACAGACGAGCTTCCCGATATTGACATGGGTGAGATTAGAATAGCTCTCGGACAACTTCATAACAACAAAGCTCCGGGGGATGACGGGATAACCACGGCGCTGCTCAAGACAGGAGGAACACCTGTCTTGACAGAGCTTGTAAAGCTTTTCAATTCCGTCATCCACGCTGGCATAATACCGGAGGCATGGCACAGGAGCGTGGTGGTATTATTTTTCAAAAAGGGCAATAACACGCTCCTTAATAATTACCGACCCATTTCACTCCTGAGGCATGTGTACAAGCGAGGGTTATCTCGAATCGTCTCGCCTAAAAGTTCGACGACTTCCAGCCACCGGAGCAGGCTGGGTTTCGAAAAGGCTATAGCACCATGGACCATATACACACCCTTAGGCAAATAATCCAAAAGACCGAGGAATATAATCAGCCTCTGTGCCTAGCGTATGTGGACGACGAGAAAGCCTTCGACACCGTTGAGACCTGGGCTGTCCTGGAGTCCATGCAGCGATGTCTCATCGACTGCCGCTACGTCGAGGTGATGAAATGTCTTTAAAAGGCCGCAAAAATGACTGTCCAAGTACAAGAACAGAGCACAAAACCAATCCAACTGCGTCGAGGTGTAAGACAGGGAGAAGTCATCTCTCCGAAACGGTTTACGAACGCGTTGGAGGACGTTTTCAAGACGCTTGATTGGAAATGACGGGGCATAAACATCAACGGTCAGTACATCTCGCACCTCCAATTTGCAGATGATATTGTCATCATGGCGGAACCTCTGCAGGAGCTGGAAGTGATGCTGAACAGCCTGAGCGATTCTTCACATCACCACGAGACCTGTAATCGTAAATGGCACTACCCTCGAGGTTGTGCAAAAATACATACATCTAGGCCAAATTATACAACTGGGTTGGCACAACTTTGATAAGGAGGCGACCAGAAGAATACGCTTGGGCTGGGCGGCATTCAGGAAGCTGCGCGATATCTTCGAGTCATCGATCCCACAATCCCTTAAGACCAGGGTCTACAACCAGTGCGTCCTTCCCGTTATGACGTACGGAGCCGAAACGTGGAAACTCACCATAGGCCTTATCAATAAATTCAAGGTTGCTCAGCGTGGATCAATCAGCTCAGAATGGAGAGAGCAATGCTCGGGATTTCTCTGGTGGATAGAATTCGCAACGAAGTCATTCGCCAGAGAACTAAAGTCACCGACATTGCACGTAGAATCAGCATGCTGAAGTGTAAGTGGGCCGGCCATGTCTGTAGACGGACAGATGTAGACGATGGAGCAGACATATGCTAGAGTGGAGACCGCGTTTGGGCAAGCGTAGTGTGGGACGCCCTGCGGCATGATGGATCGATGATTTGAAGGAGGTAAGCTGGCAGCGGCTGGATGCGGATTGCTCAGGACCGGGACGGTTGGCGCTCTTTGGGGGAGGCTTACGTTCAGCAGTGGACGGCAATTGGCTGATGATGATGAATTCCAGAAACTACAAAACTTTGCTTTGCAACTGCAACGTGCAGCATCGTAAAGTTTATTTATTACTGTTAACTAAATATTTGTCCTAATGCCAGTAGAACTTGCGGTTTCTGTTAAAATCTTAAAACAATAATGACATTGATTATAGGTTAGATTAGGTAGGTAAACAACATATACGTTACGCATTATTACAATTATTATAATCATAATATGAGTTTCAGTTTAATTTAAACTTTTTTTTGTTTTGTATCATGCGCAATATGTAACGCAATAGGAAATTCAGGGGTTGAATTCCTTTTATTACTGATTTGTAATCGGCAAGATCTACTGAAAAACAATGTATTATGAAAAGGTCCTTAGTAAATACAATTATTTTCATTTATTAACAATTCCTGTAATTAGCAGGGGCAGGATTAGGCATTGTCCTTTACCGACAATATTAGTGGCTTACCATGGTGTGGTGATCTCCATCTTAAGATTTGGAATTATATTTTGGGGTCACTGTAGTGTACGAGAATACATTTTCAAACCTAACAAGCACCTCGTAGCTACATTTGTTCTTAAAGTAACAGATACCTATATTAAAGTCTCATAAATTATTAACTTTCCCATGCCTTTACATCCTTGAATTGGCAATATTTGTGTACATTTGGAACTTTAATAGAAACTAGAAAACGAAGTACACCTATGAGACCACAATACTAGAATCGAATATGCACGGGCGTATTTAAAACTAACTTATTGAAAAGAAATGTCATTTGTATAACTCCTGTTATCTTTGCAAAAATGTAATAAAATGTTTTCAGAATTACACATAAAATCACGACTGTAATCCCAGAAAGGTTAGGCAGATGTTACAGAATTACTTGTAGATAAATATTATTATTCCGTGCATTTCTTAAATGATATTTTTTGTAACATTTTTATTATCCTCTACTTTAGGTAACATTTGCATGCTTACATTAAGGCAGAATGAACATAGAACCTAATATTAATATTTCAACTTATTTTTTATGTACCTACATTCTAAGCAAATACATACATATTCTATTATATTCTATTCTTTTTTATTATATTCTGTTTAGTTGAGTTTATAATGGGATGCATTGAGATATTCCTATACCCAACAAAGCGCGATGCCAGTTGGCAAAAACTTGATTTATCAAGATTGCCAAAAGTTTCTTCAAAACTTTAATATTCAGATCTTTTGCCAACCCTGGAACAAATTCTTAGTTTATTATCCACAGTTAGAGTGCGTATAGACGTCTCGCGAGGCTCCGTGAATTAAATCCTGTCGACACCACCGGTTTATTTCCAATGAATCGCTGCAAAGTATCAGTATTGGGTCAAAAGTAACAGGGGTTCTAAAGTAACAACAGCCGTGAGTTTGACTCTGTTGTTCAAGGCCCCAGGTCTCGGAGGCCATGCTTCAAAGTGGAGCCTCCTACGAAAACCTTTTCGCGTCAGATAAGTCGGCTGCTGTGCAACAGTACGTCACATGGGACTTAAATGATGGCTTGGCAAGCTTTTGCGATGCTTTCTGTTGAAAGCATCGACTAGCATGGCTTTTTTCTTTGCCCTAATTTAAGACTGAGGGCTCAGTCATCTGAACTCGAAACTGGGATGGGGTTGTACTATGTATTGGGTCCATGAATAGCCTCATGTACCCAGTGTGCCGGGCTCCCGTACGTGGAGACGAGAGGTCTCGGAGAGCGAGTACCTATAAAGAGTATTCTGTCGATCTATACAAGATCTGAGATGTAAGCACCACTTAGATCTGACAAGCTGCAACTCCTAGCTTAGAAAGGGGGAGAAGGCATTCAGGTTGCAAAAGGCAGTGATTGGTAGAAGAACAAGGGATTTGTTTAAATGTAGTTGGAGAAAATTCACACAAATTCACACAAAGGTCCTATTCACAGGCGAATGTCTTATTGTAGAATGCATGGCATTAGCCCTAAATAATCTAACCCCATTTTTTTTTTGTTTTGTTTCAATAGATGTTAGATCTAAATACATTACTGTCCATGTAGTAAGTTTCAAGAGCATCACCCTTAGCTAAACCACTACTAGTACAGTCACTCCTAGGGCATAGAAAATTACCCCTTGATTGGCAGAGAGACATACCCTAATATTGTAAAATATCTCAAAACTTTTAAATGTTAAATAACAGTGCAACCAAAGTTTGGCTCAAGGACACTGACAATCAAGGTGTTTACTTAAAGTCTACCATAATCATTGTTGATTTTGGTTTGCAATAACGGGTGTGGCTAAGCTTGTTTAAAAGATTTTTAAACAGACTAAGGTAGAGGAGCCTCTAGGAGATATTAGGTCAATGGTAGCCTTCTGGAGGCTGACTGATGATTAGTTCATCGGACGAAATTAAACTGGAAGAGCCACTAGGCTTAATGGCACTGTGTTAATGGAGAGTATTGCCTCTCCAGGGAATTTGGAGTGATCACTCCAAATGTCCCCACTGATGGGATGAGCGTCTCATCCGTGTGAGACGGAAAGAGATTTATCATATGAGAATTTTTTATTCCCTATAGACATTGAAATATGTTAGCGTACATGATTTACATTTTAAGTCAATTTAATTGAGAAATAAAGAGACATTCTGAAATAGATCATTTACGGGTGGGGATTAATCTATTGACCAATATAATAAAAAGGTCATAAATGTCACTTACTATGCAAGTATAACTTTGTCAAGCATGACATTGATTTTGTTTTCCCACTGCTACATAAAATTATCCATGAGATTTTACTTTGATTGATCTCTTATCTTCCAATTAGATTGCCTAACTTGTATTAATTATGGATGAGTGATCCAGTAACCCTTTAGTAGAGAAATTGTTATTTTAATTTATTTCTGTGAATGATGATGAAGAATGATAGTTTTAATGATCTGGGTTTGAATCATCATTATGGTAAATGGTATGGAAGATGTTTTTAGTTCCGCAATTTATAGGACAAATATTTTGAAAACTTTTGATTTTTGGTATGAACAGTTACTGAATACTGACCGAAATATTCGTTTATTCCATATAATATATAATGTATATAGCGTCTACATCCTTCAGGTATTCATTCACCAGCAGATAACAAACAGGTCTTCAAACCAATGCTATGTGTTTTGAAGGAAACATGATAGTGATAGTGCTGTTTAGCTCTGACAAGTGACAGATCCAGCTCGCTGTAAGCATATACCATCGTGAGCTCTACCTCAGTGAAAGATGACCGGTAACTAAAGAGGATCACAGATTGATTCTTCAGCCAATGCTATGTGTTTTGTAAGGAAACATTTTAACGAAATTATAAAATTTTCTTAACAAAATTTAAAAAAAAAACTTTCACACCTAAATTTGTCCATAAGTTGTCAGTGGTTAGTAACAGATTGTGATTATATGCTATGTTAGAACTATTTTTTAATTATATTACACAAAATATATAATAGACGCACAAGATACCGCACTGCAAGGGGGCGTTAACGTTTCATGACGTGCAAGTGACATTCAATCTTGTACATTTAACAAACGATTATAGCTTCTTCTGTTTTATATTTTGGCGGAATTTTATATCAAACTAAACACATTCATTTTATTTCTTGTCCATTTGAGACCAAAATACATCATACGCAACTTTCATCAGCAGCAAGAAGCAAAATGAGTGAATCCACTTCTTCAAGTACCAGCGCAGCACTTTTAGTACATCCCATTCCTTTACTCCCAACAGTGCCATTACATAAAACTGCAATTGATTCTAAAGTTTCTATTAAAACAAACTATACGGCGTCTTATTTAACTTTTATTTTTGTGAGGTGACGTTTTACAACTGGTACTGAAAAACAAAGGTATAGCTCATTCGTTCTTTTATTTCATTGGAGCAATAAAATTCTTGACATTATTTTTAAGTTAAACCAGAACGCCTTTCGACCTAGTTTTCTTCCAACGTAGTTACCCAAAATGAGATTGACTTCTGTGTATCCTCCAGTAAACTAATGATTACTTAATTTCAAATCATGATAATAATCCGCTATTCTCTCCGACCGCCGACCACTACGTATGGTAGCGAGCTTTAACCACAAAACTCACAGAACTCAAATAATTCGAAATATTATAAAATGATTAGACCAAACTTCAATAATCATC
The DNA here is from genome assembly GCA_963555695.1 of Dasypolia templi. Lineage (NCBI taxonomy): Eukaryota > Metazoa > Arthropoda > Insecta > Lepidoptera > Noctuidae > Dasypolia > Dasypolia templi. Next base: position 4,065,955 of record OY743145.1, read on the forward strand.
TGTAAAGATTAATTCTACTTGGAACTCAAAAACAGCTTTGATATTCTTAAAATACCAGAAGAAGATGACGTAGAGCAACAATATTTAAATATTGAAACCAGTATTATAAGTGCTAGTAGGTACAAAAGTTCAACCGGTAAAGAGAAAGCTTCTGAAACATAGTGTAACCAGCCTAAAACTAATAGAAGAGAACAATATCTAGTTTTTAACAGAACCGAATTCAGAAAATAGATCGGCAGGTTAAAAGGTGCATCCGAAAAGACGTATGACATTTTAACGACAAACTGGTGCAAGTGGCTCTTGAAAGCAACAGATCGTTGAAAATAGCTCGAAAAGGTGCCGATAGAGGTCGGTCCGCGATCACTAAAATCAAAGACCAGTTGGGTTTTTTATGCACTGATGAAGACAACGTCATGCAGGGCTGGGCAGGCGCGAGAACGGTCTCATCTCGATTTGTCGAAATTTGTCTACGAATCTGACATTATTAGAATGATTATCATGACCGAACTCGCAGCTTGAGTTAACTCGAAAAAGGCACTTTGACATTTCTTGATCTCGCAACGAGTTACCTGATGTAGCAAGTTTATTAAAACAAATATTTTTATCATTGAAACATCATCGGTCGATTTTACACATGGAATTAGTATGTACTATATTGATTTTACATCTATCTCTTTTAATTTATGTTCAGTTTCTGGTAACCGACTTTTTACTAAAATTAAAATACTAAATTCGTGGCTTTAGTAATTATGTTGCGAAAGTTTGATATTGCCATACACCCACAACTTACTAGATTTTGATAATCACCATAATTGGCGAAGAGATTGGTTATTACTCCACTTGATACTCATTTATGTAATAGTGCTCCCCTCTGCCACACTTTTTCTCGCGGCCGCCGCGTCGTTAGGAACTTCGTTTTAATGTAAATTAGTCTAAAACTAAGTTTTTTAAAATAAATTGATGACTAAAACAAGTATAATTATGAATTTGCCATGTTATTTTGGAGTTTTATTTTATATTTTTTTGTCAACTCTTCTCGTCGTCAAAATCGAGGAAGACTAAAATAGATTAAAACGGTAATTTTCTCACGTTGAATTGTTATAATGCGAGTAAACATAAATGCCATGCACGCCATGTTAGGTTTTAACGAGAAAACATCAAGTTAGACAGAACGAGTCGAATATTTTGTATGGCAGTGCTGTCAGAAAACAAGTTAAGTGACGATAAAGACGCGACAAGAAAACGCGAGAGTGAGTAATTGTCGCGTCTGTCATGTTAGCCCTGCTGAACATATGCAAAGATTTTTATAAATCTCTTTACACAGCCGAGGACGAAGATTCTCCCTGCACCCAGAATAACCTTTTTTCATCACAAAAAGCACCTCCAATTACAGGTTTTGAAGTCCAATGCGCTCTGCGGAGTATAAAATACAGTGAAAGCCCTGGCGAAAAAAACATCTCTACAGAAACCCTCAAAATCGGAGAGCCCGTACTACTTTCACACATCACCAACTTGTTTAATTCAATACTGCAAACTGGTTTGTTTCCCGCTCAATTCTGCTACTCCACTTTAATTTTGTTACACAAGAAAGGTGACAAGTCTGAAATCAGCAACTATCGTCCCATCAGTCTGGTGTCGCATTTATATTAAGTGTTTATAAAGGTTTTAGAGAGTCGCATTTCAAGCCAACTCAACTCCCACCAACCACCTGGGCAAGCAGGGTTTCGAAGAGGCCTCTCCACCACTGACCACCTACAACCCCTTAACCAAATAATTGAGCAGTGCACAGAGTTTAAAATTCCTCTTTATTTAGTGTTTGGGAACTACGCTAAAGCATTTGACAGTATTTAACACCACTCATTATTCAAGGCGCTCCAAAACCAAAATGTAGAAACCACCTACATAAATATCCTGCAGAACATCTACCACAATAGTACAGCCGCTATCATCTACCACCTACCATCCTTTACTATCAAAAGAGGAGTCAAGCAGGGAGACCCGTTATCCCCAAAACTATTCACTGCCACCGTTGAAGAGGTTTTTAAAAACCTGTCTGACATTTCCGACAATAAAGGAGTACCTAGTCATCGGAGAAAAAGGCTGACTAAGACGATATTGTTCTGTTTTCATCTTCGGCAACTGAATTAAGCGAAATGCTTAGTGAAGTAAACAAGGCAAGTCTTGAAATTGGTCTTCAAATGAACATGTCAAAGACCAAACTCATGACCAATAGCGTCAAACAAAAACAGTACGTGGAGGATGTGAAAATTGCATATGACTCAGAATATATACCTCGGCCAAATAGCTTCCTTCCAGACGAGAAAAGAAAATGACATTGCTCGCCGCACCGAAAACGCCTGGAAGAGCTATTGGTCGATGAAAGCCCTTTTAGGAATATGAGGAACAGGGTGTAAAGTTCACTCATACTCTCAGAAAAGGGAGGATCCTCCGACCAGATGGATGTCGTATCTGGTGGGCAACTGCCCGATGATTGTTGTCGGGAAGTTGTATATATGCTATCTGCGCGGTAAACTTTGCTTCCGCGATGCAGGAAATGATATTGAAATGTGCTCTTCCGATTTGACATAAACACAAATGAATGGACATGTGCATTCTCCCCATACTTACATACGGCGCTCAAACCTGGTCTTTGACAGTTCAGCAGAGGATCAGGCTCGAGGTTTGCCAGCGAGCGATGGGAGCGCAGTATCCTTCAATAACGCGTTCAGGGCAGTGATAGGGCTACCTCGATACTGTAGCGCCTTGGGTATGTTCGCAGAAGCGCGCACCGACTACTTTCACGCGACCGTGCGCAAGAGCGCCGCGTCCTTGGTGCGCAGGGTAGGAGTTAGCCCCAAAATCGTACTTGCGATGATTGCGGGAAGGCTAGACTGCCCCTTCATCCGGCATTGTTCCAGCCACGGTTCCAGCAGACATGTTCCTTTACCAGTGAGAGACAGCGTCGTAAGACTCAGTGCAATAGTACTTCATTAGGCATCCAAGAACCGAGAATTTGTACGTCGTGTCTCGGCGAATGAACGAAACCAGAAGCGTGAATAATTAAAGGGAAACATTATGCCCGATCCTCTATTTATTGACCCTCTAATGAAGTAGGGGCACGTTTTTGAAAATTAATTAACCTCTAAAAACTTTATGGGCTTCTAATGGTGGATATTTTTTTGAGTACCAGTCCGTGCGTGCGCGCTCAACGCACGGTTGTGTGTAGCGATTTAAGTCCGTAAACAGTGACCATCAATTTCACAAATATGTGAAGGTAAAAATGGTGCAATGTAAGAAATGCAAACTGTTTCTATCTTTGACTAAGGATGATGTAGTGAGATGTAAAGGTGAATGTGAAAATGATTACCATAAAAATGTGCAACCAAAAAGTTCCTTAACACTACACTCTGCGACGACTGCCAGATAAATAAAAGCAGCCCTAAACAGTCCGCAGATGATACGAAAATCACATTATACCCTAGAGAAGAGTCTGGAGAGAACGGTCTGGCTGAAGTAAAGAAAAAGTAGAGGAAAATAGAAGAACTTACCAACAGCGTTGAATTTTATGGTGACATATATCAGACACTAATAGATTTTTAAGAAGAAGCCCAGAAGAAAATAAAGGGATTAAAACAAAGAAATGTCTATTTGGATAAATGTAACAAGGCATTAGAAGAACGGGTACAGGAGTTGGAAAAAAAACACAAAGAGAAAAACATTGAAATTCACGGATTGGAGAAACACGAAAACGAAAATACTATAATAGTAGTCAAAAAAAGTGGCACAGAAACTAAATCTAGACCCGATTGAAATTCAAGATGCACGGAGGGTAAGGTCAGGAAAACCAAGATTATACAAAGCCCAAGACTGTTTTGATCACACTTCGGTCTAAATATGCTCACAACAGCTCGCTTATGACCAAGTCACCAGATTCTCAACTCACAAGATTCTCAACTAACCAGATTCGCAACTTACCAAATGTACAATGAAACACAAAATTACAACAACAAAAAAAACAGAACAGATACCTTATTCACCAAAAAAAAAACAGACAAACAAAAGAAAATCGAAACGAAACCAAAATAATACAGAATTCATACTGTAGTTTACTTACATAATGCATCTAGGAGCATTATATGTAAACTCAAAAGTAAGGTCAAAATAGTTCTTGAATTTCACAATAGATAAATTTTGTGGTGCAATTTAACAATGCTTCAGGAATTATTATCGCTACAAAGTAAGGGTAAAAAAGTTCAAAGATGCGTAACTTTTTACCTGCGCGAGTATTGCTCAAACCAAGTGTTTTGCTCAGTCTCCAATTGACATTTTGAAAATGATAATAACATCCCTTAACTAATGCATCACAAAACACTTCTTGTCTCACAAATCACTTTCTCCACCGTTTACATCGCTGCAATTTCGTAGTCACATTTGTATGTTTGTATGTTCATGCCAAGTTGTTCCTTTAGTACCAGAAAAAAAACGATTGTTTGTGTTTTGACATCTGTCAGAAAAAAATGCGTAAACTAGAGGCACAAAACCAATTGCATCTTCATTGTGCGATACATATTTCCGCATGTATTGTATACATTTGATAGAACAGCATAAGTGCTGCTCGGAAACTGCCATCGCCGTAGCATTATATGCTACGGCGATGGCAGTTAGATGCATGCAGTTTTCAACTTTTGTTTTGCCAGTTGAGTGCCAAAATTAATGATTTTATTGCCATCGCGCTTAATAAAAATAAATTTTTATCATGTGCTCCGGTAACTTTACCATCTCTAATATTAGTTATCAAACCACGACCTCTTTTTAAATATTTTGCTCGTGCCCTATATATAAAGTAGGTATCCCTCTTAGAAAAAAACGGAGGAATCTCATGCACAGCCATTCCATTATTGGTCACATTGTTATAAAATGTTCCTCGAATAGTTTTGCCACAGTATTTAAATTGACACATACTTTCTTCCTATTTGCATTCGTCCATTGTAGCATCAACTAAATTCCGGATCAGGTATGTAGTGCATGAATGTCTTTTTAGGGATAAGAGGAAACAAGGTGTAAAGTTCACTCATACTCTCAGAAAAGGGAGGACCCTCCGACCAGATGGATGTCGTATCTGGTGGGCAACTGCCCAACGTTATGATGTTGGGAAGTTGTATATATGCTTTCTGCGCGGTAAACTCTGCTTGCGCGATGCAGGATTTGTCAGACGTCAGTGTGATGCGTTTGTTCGCATGTGACGGTGTAGATGCCGCCACAGTCTTTATTGTAAGCGTTTAAGGTAATTGAGGTATTGCATTATTTTTTATTGGAACATCTCCAATTACATAGTGGTTCCTGATTTGATTTTCACATTCAAATTATACATAGCCCGCACACAATAAAACCATGTTACCTCTTTGACTCTTAATACATTTTATGTAATTAAGTATTCAATGATCGCAAACTAGAAAATGCAATATGTCAGTGTCACGTCAAAATACTTCATATTAATGTACCTCTAGAAATTAAAAAAAAGTCTGAAATCATCAATTTTATCCGACCCCATAGGCATGCGTTGTTTCGCTTCTTTTTTTTTTGAAAAATTGTTGCTGGCCGATTCTCAGACCTACCCGATATGCACACAAAATTTTATACAAATCGGTCCAGCCGTTTCGGAGGAGTTTGGTAACAAACATTGCGATACGAGAATTTTATATGTTAGAAGATGCAATGAGGTTGTCTATCGGTAAAATAGTCTGAATAATTTATTTGCAAGTTATTTAATTTCTTTGTTCGATAGTACATTATCTGATGAGTTGCGAATCTGGTTAGTTGAGAATCTGGTGAGTTGAGAATCTAGTGACATGCTAATGAGGGCAACAGCTGGATGCTTGCAAAGAAGGAAACAATAGTATCGAATAGTAGCCTATAATAATGGCAGCGAAAAGAGATTAGACATTAACGAAGATTTACCAAAATACAAACGACAGCTTCTGTGGACTGTAAGAAATAAACTTAAGCCGAAAGGATTCCAATATGTTTGAGTGCAGAATTGTAGTATTCTGGTCAAAAAGAACAGCGATGAAAAAAGATTTTCGATGAATGTAAATAAACACGCGTGCATGACGTGGCAAGTACACAAGAGGTGAAATCTAACAGCAACGTTCGATCGCATAGATAGCTAATCCGGTAATTTCAATTTTAAAAGATACCATGATATTATATAGCTCTAAATAACGACCTCTATCTTAATTTTAAGCGAAATAAATATAAAGAAGGAAGAACTTCCACTTTATCAAATAGAACGATATAATACATTTATACATACTAGAGAAACGAGCAGAGGAGGAGGAATATTAATATACGCCAAGAATGGATTGAATTTTGAAGCTAAATTGGTAAACACAGAAGCAGTGGAAACACTTCATGGTCAATTGAAACACGGAAAAAATAAAACACATGTTATTGCGATTATTAGACCAACTGCCAAACATAAATTGATATTTATTCAGAAATTACAGACGCAGGTAAAATCCGTACCAACATTTGACAATGTTATAGTGATTGGCGATACCAACATACACATACTAAGATACGCGGTTAATCCTACTGTAACAAGGTACAAAAACGCCCTGTGTGAATGCGGCCTTTTTTTTTTTTTTTTGGGTGGGAAATCATCAAATGACTTCTCCCGCTCTGGGTGGAGCGGGAGGGCGTATCAGACTTTTACTGACTAAAACCCACCTGTGTTCCTTCAGTTGCCTGTGCCAGGGCCACGGTTTTCTCTGTAGAATAACCCGCGACCCTGAGGCGTCGGCCCTATCGGACCCCGTCACTTTGTGCTGACATCTCTTTGAGGCGCGCGTGGAACACAACGCGCCGTCGACCCGGGCCTGGTCCTTACCGGCGGCGAGCTACTCATTGCTCGCCGTCCGCAAGCCCGCGCCTACGGTGGCCGGGAATCTGCAGGCGACTCCCGACGCCCAGGGCGTCTCTTGCGGCGGCTAGTGGGGGCGTGAGGGCGCAAGGCTGTGTGAATGCGGCCTGATGTGTGTAATACCAAGCGAAGAGGTAACGCGCTAGGCGATCGCGGATAGCTGGCTTGAGACATCGTGCTTGGATCATATCTGGGTGCGAGCGGGACGGAGCGAGCATCACGCGTGCGCGTACGTGCTTGAGTCACGAATCGTCGATCATCCTGAAATCGGATTAATGTTGAACTTATGTGTGAGTGAAAGCGAAAACCAATGTGTGAGTGGCAATATTAACAACAATTCTTTTTTGATGTTGTGCAAAAAGAATACCAGTCTATTTTTAAGACCAAAACCATTAACATTAATGGCACCTCCGCTGGCTTCAACCAATGTACTTCTCCAGGTATTTATAAAAGTAGTGCGAGACTATACGAGTTATATGGTTTGAAAAAATACAGGTTTGATACTCCTTTCCTAGAGTTTATAAAAAATATTACAAATTATTTTAAAAAGATTTGTGCTTTTGCCAAATCAAAATACTTAAGCGATTCAATTAAAAATTCCAATAATAAAGTCATAACCACTTGGAAAATTATTAACAATGAAAAGGGTAAGTCGGTTAAACAAGAAAATCAACTTGAGATTATGGTCGATAACAAATTAGTTAGTAAGGCAGCTGACGCAGCTGAGGCATTTAATGAGTTTTTTGCCAACATACCTATAACTACGACTTGCTCCTTAAATTCGTCTCCGTCTAAAGCTGAGAACCTTTTGAGTAGTAGTGTCCCGAAATGTACTCGCTTATTTAGCTTCGAACATGTAACGCCTAGTGATGTAATTAACGTCTTTAACACTCTTAAGTCTAAAAACACTGGTGATTACTGGGGCATCTCCATTAAATTTTTAAGTAATATAATAGACATCGTAGCCCCCTATCTAGCTGTTACTTTTCATAAATGTGTTGATTTAGGAACTTTTCCTGACCTCACGAAGAGTAGTAAAGTCATACCATTATTAAAATCTGTTTATAAAAATAGCATTGGCAATTTTAGGCCTATTTCTATCTTACCAGCATTTAGCAAAATGTTTGAAAAGTTAATACTTAATCAGTTGCTAAGACATTTTAATTAAAATAGCCTACTTCATAATGAACAATATGGCTTTACAAAAGGACGTTCGACTACAGATGCGGGTGTTGCTCTGCTGAAACACATGTTTATTTAAAATCGCACGCGTGCCATTGGTGGCACGTTACAAAATCTAAGTCATCTAGTTTGTAACAGCAGATTTGCACTTATTTGTTATTTCATTTAAATAAATATAAAATTATTAATTTTAACATTACCGTGCAATAACATAGCTATTATTGTGGAAGTACAATATAGTTGCAAATAAAGAGTACCTATTGTAGTGAAAGGAGGTATACAGTTTATGGGTTTCGTTCCCAAAGAGTGCCAACGGAACTCTTTTACTAAACCTCTGCTGTTCGTCCGTCCGTCCGTCTGTCAGCGGTATGTATCTTATGAACCATAATAGGTAATGGTTAAAATTTTCACAGACTGTGTATTTCTATTGCCGCCATAAAACACAGTAGGATTGTTTCCAGTAGTCACTAAGTCAAGATTGTTTGATGTCACATCATGGCCACATTCAATATTTATTTGAAAAAAATGGCATGTAGATGTATAGAGGTTCGCCATCCCTGTCCTACGGTATTCTGCTGTGGGGGCAAAGCCGCTGATATTTTAAAAATATTCGTCCTTCTTAGGCATAACTTTGGATGCCAAGCTTCAATGGGGCCACCATATAGATAACTGGTCAAAAAACTTACCTCTGGAGCATACGCCGTTAGAAAAATTCATAATTTACCCGATTTGGAGACAGCGCGTTTAGTACCGGTATACTTTAGATATTTTCATAGTGTGATGTCGTACGGTATTCTTTTGTGGGGAAAAGCCGCCGATATTCAAACAATTTTTGTTTTACAAAAAAGGGCAATTTGTTTAATTTATAGTTTAAGTCCCAGACACTCCCTCAGAGACAAATTTAAAGTGATTTATATAATGACTGTGCCCTCTCAGTATATTTATAAAATCTTTTGTATGCACATAAAAATATTAATCTGTTTAGTGATATCCATGACAGAAACACTAGGAACAAACACAAATTTGTTGTTCCCACTACCAGGCTCAAGAAAATAGGTAGCTTCCTACCCACATTCAAGAACTTAGCCTTAATAAATTCAAATCTTTTCTATAGCGGAAATTATGCCAGAATGCCTATTATACTGTCAAAAGGCTATATTGAGGACAAGAAGGCTTGGGATTGAGCTGCTCCAATAAGTTTACACAGATATTGTTGATGTTTAATTTTTTAGTTTTTTTCTATATTTGTACATTTTTAGATAAACAATTACATCTATATATTTACTGTTTAATGTATAATATTGTTTTAATTTTTGAGAATGTGAGGACTATGTGGGTCATTTTATTTTTCTTTTTTGCTTTTAACGATGGTCTGGCTGTTTGAGTACTTACGCGGCCTACCCAAATGTCCTTTCTTTTGTATTGTTCGTCGAATCGTTGAGCTCCTTAGTTCTGAGTTGAGCTGCACGATGATTGACAAATGCGTGCACTGACTGGACAGGTCCACTCAAATCCGTGTGGTTCTTTCCTCAAAAGACCATTTCAGACACCAGTCTACATCTTCCTCATATGTTATGACCAAGATTATTTTCGTATTTTTATTTACACTTTGACATTGATGGACTTTATATAAACAATGACATGTTAATTTACTATGTAAAGTATTATATTATTTTAATTATTGTGAAGACATTGTGGATTTGTCGCTTTTGTTTATGCATTTTTTTTATTAGTTTTAATCATGGACTGGCAGTTTGAGTAATTTATGTGGCCTACCCAAATGTCCTTTCTTTGGTAATATTCATCGAATCGTTTAGCTCCTTTAGTTCTGTGTTGAGCTGCACGACAACTGACAAATGCGTGCACTGACTGGACAGGTCCACTCATTCTGTGTGGTTCTTTCCTCAAAAGACCATTTCAGACATCAATCCACATGGTCTTCACATGACCTGACCAAGATTATGTCTAGACTTTAAAAGAGACTGTGATCTCTGAGTTTGTATCGACCTTTCTTCTCAGAGTAGTCAGATAGGAAACGCCAATCTTATCAAGTTTTTAAATATGATTGACGTTTAAAAGTGTTTTTACAAACCTATTTACAGAAAATAAATCATTTATCATTTATCCTTCAAAAAACGAGCTGTCCGAGCAATTTATCAGCTAGGGAAGATATTGGTATTCTCACGGTGTCATCTCAATTCATCATCGCCAACATCTTATATATTAGGCAAAATATATACACATATACAATAAAAACAGTGATTTTCAGAATGTTAACACCAGAAGTAAGGACAAACTACGTGCTCCCTTTCACCGGCTTCATCGGTCCATAACTCATTTGTTGGGCTTGGTATAACCTTTTATAACAAGTTACCCTCTTCTTTACTAGATTTACCTTTTAATGCGTTTAAGGCTCAAGTTAAATCCAACCTTTGTTCAAAGGCATATTATTCCATTAACAACTACTTAAACGATAAGAACTGTTGGTCGCAGAGATTAACTCAAGACAATGTTCGTGTTCCTTTTCCAGAATCAGCTTACCTACTGACAGGGTATACGAGTTCATATATTCGTTTTTGATTTTATTTGACGGTATAAGTACTATAATGGTTTTAATGAGCTGTATTGCAAAATGTGGTTAGCTAGCGATCTCGACAATTGCTAATATTATTCTTGCCTGAGCAGCAAGTTCGTCATGCTCCCTTAGATGTCACTGCTTGCGGTAGCGTCAGGGGTCGTGTTTCCTCCTTCCCTCAAATACGGCGAGGGGGGTTGATCTTTGCATTATGCTCGTGAACGGGTGCTGCTTGTGGTGACTGGTCGTCTTGCTGTCTATGGTTTTATTATTGTTACAGTAATTGTTCTGTTAATTTATTTTACTTTGATGGTCCTAGTTTATCATTTATTTATTTTATTTGTTTGTACATTATCCAGTATTGCATATGTAAGCTGCCATGCCTTTTAGGCCTGGAGGCTTTTATTTATGTATTAAGTTTTATTTACTTTTTCTTTTGGAATTGGCGTGGCTAGCTGTTGAATAGCAATTAATTTAATTTAATGTTTTGGTAATTACTTACAATTACATAAAATCCAGTTCTTCTAACCGAACAGACAGCTGTGCTGCTAGGGAGTTTGTTGCGCCACTTCTTCTTCCCAGCTAAACCACTAGGAAGTGGTGAAGGGCGGAAGTTTTGGGGGACTGTCTTACGTAATTTTTGACGTTCGAAAAGTGCTGATTCTCAGCCCTAATTTGAATAAATGACTTTTGATTTTGATTTTGAATAGTATGCGAGAAGTGTTAGAAGTGATAAAATTGTTAAGCAAAAGTTAGATACTTACGAATGGACCCAGTTAATAACAATAACGTGTCCGGTATTATTGTATCGGACGATGTGTGGTATATTTGATCGCATTTACAAGGTAAGTGCAATTAAAATTAGCACAGTTAATAAGAAAGTAATGAGGCAGCCATGGATAGATGGGTATTTATATGCAATGTTATTGCGAAGGGATTATTTATTTAGAGCTTGGAAAGCGGACCCAAAGAATATGAACAAGCAATTAGATTATACAAAATATAGAAATAAAGTTAAAAAAGTAATAAATATAGACAGTAACAGATTGTAAAATGTAATGGAGATTTTAGAAAAATGTGGACAAATATAAACATATGGTTGGGTCGAACCAAAACTAGCTTGGACGCTGTTATTTTAAGGCATTTACGAAAAACAGATCGCATGGATCAATTTTGTACAAACTTTTCTAAAACGTAAACGGAGGAAATAAAGGAAATTAAACATGTATGTAACTTGAAGTTTTTAGATAGAAAAATATGTGTAAAACCGAGTGAGGTAAGCTATAGATACAATAAGGTGACCTCGTCAGAGGTAGAAAAGGTTATAAAAATATTATCCTGTGAAAAAGCTCGCGGTTCAGATGGAATACGGGTGCAAGACATTATCTATTAAAGTAAGCAAATAAGTCCGGTTCTAGCAGCATTTGTGAATATGTCCATATCTAACGGTATTTATCCAGACCAATTAAAAAAAATCAATTATACGTCCTATATACAAATCAGGAAGTCGTTTAGAATATGGTGATTATAGGCCTATCGCATTATTGTCTGTTATATATAAAATAACCGAAAAAAATATTGCGCGACAGATTAGCGCGTTCTTAGAACAACACAACATATTGTGTGATACTCAACACGTTTTCCGGAGAGGGCGCAACTCCGTCTCTGCTTTGTTTGGATTTTCAGATTATATTAATGACTGTTTACATTCTGGCGAAAAAATGATACTAGTTATATATTATTCATAACTATACAAAACTATAAAAAGCGTTTGACACTTTAGACCATGAGTTCTTATAACAGGTCATGGACGAATGCGGAATACGCGGTCCCACAAATACTTTGTTTGAAAACTACCTCACTGAGGCGGATATCGATTTAGGTGTGCCAACTGGATCAGTGTACGGCTCTTTAGGATATATCATGCATGTAAACAGTGTGTCAAACGTCGTACGCAAATGTGAGGTGTTCATGTATGCTGAAGAAATGTGTCTTGTTTATGCCTCCAAAGATATAGCTGAGGTACAAAATTGTTTTCAAGGGGACTAGGAAAATATTAGCAAATGGACACATGACAATGGAAAAATATTAAATATTTCAAAAATTAAACGTATGCATATACACTCGCCATATAATCGAAATGCTAAATCTGTAAACAACGAAAATCTCACAGTGATAGGACATGTAACGAATGTTTGCATGGAAATAACTGTAACTGTGCAAAATTGGAGTACGTAGATAATTTTAAATACTAAGGTCTAACAATAGATAAGAACTTTAACTGGAGGTTACACGTAAATTACATTTGCAATAGGCTGAGATCAGTGACGAAGTAAGTATTACCACTTAAAAAATGTATTGAAAAAACATACGTTACGAATGTTGTATTTTGCACTTGCCGATTCGCTAATGAGCTATGGACTCCTTGTGTAAGGGCGAACCTTTAGTATATATTTAAGAGATTTTAAAGACATACAAATAAGACTGATAAAACTTCTGGTCAGTGAAACTGTTAAAGATAAGTGCAACAAAGAGTATGATAGGTTTGTTCCAATCTGTTAAAAAGTTGATTATTTGGTGGGTTTGGAAAATTATTATAAAGATAAATATGAAGTTTATGTTAAAAACAAGTACAATACACGTAGGGTTAGAGAGAACAAACTGGTTCAACCACAGATAATAAATTATTATGGTAAGAGAACATCTAAGTATTTGGTACCTAAAGTATTTAACAAAATAGATTTATTAAGAGACTAAGTAAAAATTAGTAGAGGATTGCTTAAGACAAAATTAAAAAAGAACATTATACAGGATAGCAAACAGATCTAAATACATTGTTTAAGACCATAACAGTACAATATATAAGTAGTAGGTATGTACGTAACCTGCTACATTGTTATGTATAAGAGCGCCTCTCGCCGTCAAACGTTAAAGTTTGGCGAGTTTAGAATTTAAGTAACACCTCTGTATTATAATATCATTGAATAAAACTAGAAAAAAACTAGGGTACGCCGACCAAAAGGATTAGATTAGGTAAGATATTCGGTGGCGCGAGGAGGTGCAGGCGCGGGGCGATGGGCCGATGCAGCGAGAGATCGAGCTGCGTCGGTCGCAGCTCCGCGAGGTCCCGGTGGCGGAGTGGCGAGACAGGCTTCTGCGCCCTTCCGCCGACCTCGCTACTCTCGAGGCGATCCGACCAGTGCTCGACGAAGAGGCTTCGGAAAGTACCTGTGTCGCATAAACAGGGAGCCAGACGCTCGGTGTCAACACTGCGTCAACTGTCTGGAGGACACGGCGTAGCATACGATGGCAGAGTGTGCCGTATGGGAGGAGCCGCGCCATGCCCTCTTATCAGAAGTCGGAGCCGACTTGTCACTGCCGGCCGTCGCTCGTTCGATGGTCGGAAGCGCCGAGTCGTTGGATGCGGTGATGTATTTCTGAAAAACCGTCATTTCACATAAAGAGGCTGCGGAAAGGTTGAGGGAGGTCGAGACCACTCTCCCGATCCGCAGCAGACGTGCCGGACGTCGGCGGAGGGCGGACAACGCCCTCTTCCAGCCCCAATAGACAGGGTCAGAGGGTTGCCGGACTTGGGGACATCCACCGCCCCCCCATATAACTGGACCCGTGGCGGCGACACGTAGTGCTCCACGCGCGCCCGTCTCGGGGGCAGTTCGACACCTCACTACCCCCGCGGACATGAGGAGGCCCGCAGATGCGGGTCGGCACCAGCCGGGGATCGTGGAAGGCGCACAAGTTCCCATGATCCCGGTGCAAGTTTGAGAAGGAAACACCGGGGTGGTTTTAAGTCAGTAAGAGTCTGACAGACCCCTCCGCCCGACCCTGGACGGAGGACATCCATAAGGATAGTCCACCCCGAAACGAAAATAAAGGTTAGAACTGCCACCACCAGCGCGCGAGCCGAGCGAGCGCTACATCCTAGTTGGGGGCAGTATTTGGCTATTTTTTACTTTTATTTCTAAGACCCCGAAAGAGAGGTTAACAAAAAGAAGCGCATTCATAATATTTGACTATTCAATCATATTTTTAGGAAAGCACTATAGGAATTATTTGAGGTTCGATGAAATAGGTATATACCAATTTAAAAAACAGTTGTTATAATGTTGACTTCAAACTTTTCACTTTAACACAATTTCGATATTAGCCGCTTTTTATGTTGTCTGCCATTTTCAACAGTATTCTTCTTACTAAGTTTGCTAGGAGTGGGTAGTTTTGACCTAAAAGTGGCGCTCGTAGTTGGGGCACGCATATCTGTAAAAACAAAGTAAAGCAAAATTATTTGTTTGTTTATGTAACCCGGATTTTTGTTTCCAGCAGTATAATAATTTGGCTCTGAATTAAATCTGATGTTATAATAATTTACATAAATATCTGTTAAAGTTACACTTTGTCTCACTGAGGAAAGCCATCTTAAATTCTTTCTTAGCACATAATCCATAAATTACATAAAACACAATGTTTCTTTTTCTGTATGCCCGTTAGTGCTGCTCACTTAACTCGAGTAGGTACCACTTAACAGAATTTGTTCATTTAATTTATTTATTAAAACTTTATGCACAAGTAAAAAAAAATACTGTACAAAGGCGGACTTAATGCCTGAGGCATTTTCTACCAGTCAACCTTAGGGTGATGCAGAGACAAAACATGGCAGGTGCAACAAAAGGGATAGATAACTCGAAAAAGAATACACGACTAAAACATAAATACTTAAACATATACATATAAACAGATTGACTAAGTTTTAAGTTACCGTCATTCCTCTAAGCGAGGTAAGTCATGGGCCCAGCTACCTTAAAGATAAAATACACAAAAAGATTTGGTAATCTACAATTTACTTAAGAATATACTAACCACTGCTAGAATGACGACCAACAAGGGACAGACTAGGTTTATAAGCAGAGTGAGAACAGTTCGCACCAACCACCACAGACCTACCACCACCAGGATACTTGCTATCATTACCTGAAATATAAAACAAAATAAACATTACTGACTCCTGGCCATCGGTCGTCAAACTTAATTTGAATAACAGACGATTTTTAAGTCCTAGTTCCAATTTTTGAGTATGCATGTGGATGGCTATACGAGAAGGGGAACACCAATAAAACGAGAGATGGACTATGAGAAAAATAATCTGGCTAGAAAGGGGGTCTTCTGAGATGACGGCTAATAGAGAAGTATTGAAATTGGGATATGACAAGGGCCAGAGGATGATGATGATGATTGTGATGATGATGCTGATGATGATGATGTTCAAGTGACATGCAATGATGGGCGAGCCTATAGCTATCACTGCACACATCCACACTTGGGCTGCTACTGAACTGAAAGAATTTCAATAAAATTTTGCTAGGAGTTAAGTGGTATCCTGGGAAAGGACATTACAGGACATAGGCTACTTTTTGTTACGGCAGCACGTTCCCCTGGGATAATTACTAATATCCACGCAAGTGAAGCCGTGGGCAGAACATAGTATTCTACAAATGAAACCACAGACTTGCAATCGCCTTTCCTGACGATGGATTAAAAAAAAAACGAAATCGGTCCAGTAATAAGGTCAAAAAATAGAGTTTTAACTGTGAGCAAATTTTAACACTGTAGAATTGGAGCATCATTGAACATTGAAAAGCGACAAGCACGACACTGTTGCGTATTCTACTTATTTGCCTAAACCATAAAATTGTTACACTTAATATAAAGCAGAGTGTTTACTTTTACTGAATTTATTTTGTTTGAAAATTTCTATTCGGTCGGTTTTTAATTTAATATTTAATTTGCTTTACTTCTGTGGACTAGTACGAGTATTACTTGTGGTTTCATTTATTGCATGTATGTGGTTTCCAATCATCAAAAAATGCGAAAGTTTGCTACGAAATATGTGACGCCACTTGCAAGATTCTTTGTCCTGCAGTAATTTGCTACAAGCATAGTTGGCTGCTTGACTACATGTAGAATTCCACTGCTTCGTAGGATTTACGCACATAGACACGCTACCTACGCGTATGTAAAACGACATTTGAGGCTCTTCGTGTGTCATAACAATAATAACGGAAACAGAAATAAAAAAACGAGAAATATTAAATGTGAAAATGACTCTAGATTTTATGGACAAGACACAACTCAAACTTTTTTTTTTTTTCCGGTGGGGTCTGTCAGACTCTTACTGACTAAAAACCATCCCGGTGTTTCATCTAAGAGGGGCGCGCGTGAAAAACTACACGCCGCCACCTCGGGTCCTGGTGTCTGGATGGCGCTGGACGTCCCCGAGTCTGCCGTCCCTGGACCCTTTTGGGGGGCTGGAAGAAGACGTTGTCCGCCCTTCGCCTACGACACTCCTCTTTCCCTGCGGCCAAACCACAGTTGCGATGTCGCCCAACAACACCGCAACCTTGGCCGCTACGTCGTCGGCTTGTCAGCAAAAGCCCTGACAAGCGGCCCCTCCTCGGGTTCCTCTTAGCTTCACCGTGGTGTCCAAGCCACGGTTACTGAGCCCCCCCGCCTCGTCAATGCGGGAACCCACTGGGGGGCACAACTCTAACCTACCCTAAACCAATTGGTCAGGGTCAGTTATTCACGGGAGCCGCCGCCTGGATCACACATAGTGGTCGGGGGGTTCGAATCGCTGTCGAGTCAACCATGAAGTACCTAGGATTGGTGCACGACAGCCGGTGGGATTTTGGACCCCACTTTCGGCGGCTGGCGCCCAAGTTGTTGGGCGCGGCTGGGGCACTGTCAACGATGCTTCCCAATCTGGAGGGCCCGAGCGCCGTCTGTAGGCGGCGCTCGGGTCCTCCGGCGGCGATCGATGGCCCTTTACGGGGCCCCGATCTGGGCGGCTGACCTGACGGCCGCTAGCATCTCTGTGCTGCGAAAGCCGCAGAGAGCAATGGCCGTCAGAGTCATAAGAGGGTTTCGCACGATCTCCTACGAGGCGGCTTGTACACTGGCCGGATCCCCGCCCTGGGACCTAGAGGCGAAGGTGCTCGCGTCACTTTATCGTTGGCGCGAGGAAGCGAGGGCGCGGGGCGAGCGGCCGTTGCAGCGCCATATGGAGCAGCGTCGGTCGCAGCTTCGCGAGGTCCTGATGGCGGAATGGCGGGACAGGCTCTCACGCCCTACCGCCGGTCTCGTCACCATCGAGGCGGTCCGGCCAGTGCTCGACCTCTGGCTCGGGAGGCACCCGAAACGACTCCCTGTCGTTTCGGGTGACGCAGGCACTTTCGGGGCATGGTTGCTTCGGGAAGTACCTGTGTTGCATAAACAGGGAGCCTGACGCCCGGTGTCACCACTGCTTCGACTGCCTGGAGGACACGGCGTGGCATACGCTGGCAGAGTGTGCCGCTTGGGAGGAGCCGTGCCGTGCCCTCATCTCTGAAGTAGGCAGTGACCTGTCGCTGCCGTCCATAGTGAGTGCGATGGTCGGCAGCGTCGAGTCCTGGGACGCGGTTGTTTCCTTCTGCGAAACAGTGATCTCGAAGAAGGAGGCTGCGGAAAGGGAGACAGAGATCTCGTCCACTCTCCCGGGCGCAGGCGGAGGGTGGACAATGCCCTCTTCCAACCCCCCTAAATGGGTCCAGGGACGGCGGACTCGGGGACGTCCGCCACCCCCCGTACATCAGGACCTGAGGTGGCGGCGCGTAGTGTTCCACGCGCGCCCCTCTTAAACGTTGCGTGGGGAGTCAAACACCTTACCCCCCACTTCAAATCAACAAATACGTACCACACGTATTTGTTGATTTTTTTGTAAAAAATTCGTTCACAATGATGGCCTTATGCGAAGGCACATTATCGTGATGCAAAATCCAAGTTTTTTTTGTCCACAAATCTGGCCTTTTTCGTCGAATTTGCTCTCTTAAACGCCGCGTAAATAATATTCTTTATTTACCGTTTGACCTTCTGGCATGAGTTCCGAGTGCATTGATGTCAAAGAAAACAGTCAACATCACTTTGACTTTTGATCGACTTTGCTTTTTTTTTGTTGTTGACAAGTTTGCATTATAATCTCGTAAACCCACGTCTCGTCACCAGTAAAAATGCGTTTCATTAATGTTGGATTGGAATTGACTCGTTCTAACATGTCCTCAGAGACTCTTATGCGATTGAGTTTTTGGAGAAACTTCAGGTCTTTTGGGACTAGGCGAGCGGCAACATGTTTTATACCCGAGTGATTATTTAATATGGTACGAATCGATTTGTGAGACACGGCGGCTATCTCTCTCAAACTTGAATGAGGATTTTCAGTCAATATTTCCTTCACTTTTGCGATGTTAACTTCAGTTGAAGACGTTGATGGCCTACCAGAGCGACGCAAATCTTCCATCACATCTCGACCGGTTTTGAACGCTTTTTACCACTTATTTTTTCAGTGACTTCGAACACGAAATTCCATTGAGGATGCAAAATTTAAGATAAACTCTTTGTTCGATGCTTTTGTCCATTATGAAATTTGCAATACACACTAGATATGACCACACTCAAAAACAGCACTCTAATTAATCTTACTTACAGATGCAACTCAAATTCCGAGCTAAAATAGAAAACAGTTGTGCCAATCTAATTATTTTTAAATTGTAATTTATTTTTAAATTATAGATTAAAGTCGCTTATCATGTCTGTCGCGCTATTCTTCTAAATTACGCAACGGATGTCTATGCGGTTTTCACCAAAATACAGAGAATTTATTCCGAAAGGTTTATGTCTTTAACACGTTAGAATTAAACTTGCATGTAATAAATAAATTTTGACGTTGTGTCAAGTCGTAAAAACTGGGCAAAGCACTGGCTACTCTGTAAGTCCGTCAACGAAGTAATGGAACGTTCCGAAAATAGGTCAATACTTCGTAATGAACCATACTTCCGATTAATTAACTTTTTCGGCCGGGCAAAAACACCTCGGGAGTAAGGACTACAACGGTTAAATCGTGTTGTCATTCATTGTTAGTTCGTGCCCCCGAACTAGTATTATGTTGAAACTACGGATTTAGTGCAAGAGTAGAGCTAGTCCATATCCATATCCATACAAATATTCTATATTCGAAAGTATTTTTGTCTGTAAGTTACCTTTTCACGATTAAACCACTGAACGGATTTCGATAAAATTTGGCAAGGAGATAGATGGTATCCTAGGGAAGGATAGGCTACTATTTGTTCCATTACACACACGGGCGGAGCCGCGGGCAGGAGCTAGTTTAATATGAAGCGTTTGCATGCCCAATGGTGAAATATGGCTGGGCGTAACACCTATTATGTATTACCCATATTTTCAAAATAAATGTCTTTTCTTTTCTATTCAAAAAGCTAAGTACTCTTGCATAGCGTAGTCCTGGGCAGCCATTATCATTAATATATCACAAGACTATAACATTACCTGTGCTTCTTCATGGGTCCGCAGCCAGTTCCTGATACAATTCAGGACGGGGCGGCTATCTCCTTCTTGACAACCATTAACACATGACGACCGTGAAGCAGAGAACTGAAATGTGAGAAACGTATACGGGTAACCAAAAATAAATAGGTAATTAAACCCATTTCAATAACCAGTTAAGAAAACTATGTTTCCATAAGTAGCAACTTTTACTACACAAGGGTATCTTGTGAACTTAGTTATGAAATAAATTACAAACTTAAGAGCGGGGCGACGTCTGAATTGTCCATACAAACGTAATACCGAATACATTTGCAATTTAAGCATATTTCCACCACATTATGCTTACATTCGGATTAAGACAAATCGTTTTTTTTGCAAAACACTTATCTAAAATGAAGTTTAAGCTAATTGGATTTCGCACTTTTTTACAGCGTAAATGACCTGTTTCCTTATCGTTTTCTCTGTACTATAAATCAATAATTTTGTTATACTAGAAACATAGTTTATATTATCTTGTTGCAAAAAGTCAAAAAAAAAAAAAAAAAAGATTAAGTTTTAATTCATTACTTTTGGTATTATGAAACATCAAAATTTATCACAATTTTTCAATAGCTAGTAGTGCTATCGCGTCAAGCAAATGTCAATGTGTGTGTGGTCGTACTGCTCAGGGTAGTAGATGTGTATCGCTCGCACAAGCACACACATAACCGATTTACCGTAACGTTTTGCCCGCCGCGCGCTGGGGTTTTCCGTGTTTGTTGTCAGTGTTAGACGATTACTAAATTGTCCTGGACGTGCGTATTTATTTGCATAATTGTATTGTAATATTTTTGACACTATTGACTTATAAATGCTGCGAACTTGGATTTAGATTGGCCTTATATTTGGTATCGAGTAACCTAACCATTGATACATGAACTGAAATTTTCTTTGTGTAATTCAATTACGAAGTCAACATTAATTTATGTGTGAGAAATACTTTGCAATTTAAGAAAATAAATATTACAAAAATAAAACAAGTAAATTGTTGTGTAGTTGTGTACACAATTTGATAAAAATGTTGATCCGTAACATTACAATACGGACTTTTCTAACGTTATTTCTTACTATCTTCCGCCCGCGGCTTCGCCCATGTGGAGTGTTGATGAAAAGTAGCCCATAAGTACATAGGCTACTTCCCCGGGCTTGAAACACAGTTCAGCGGATTAGCCGTGAAACATCACAGCCCCGCTCTGCGCGCGGTATCCTTCGTTCGGATAGTGGTAACTTTTGAACAATCCGTCCAAATTAATGTGTAAAAGACAAAGTTTATCTACATCAAACACCAAAAGCGATAAAGGTGGTTCATTTTGAATGAGAACTAACTAAATACTCTAAAATGTGATTTGTAAAAACATAAAAGCAATTCATTTATGGCTCACTATTTTGGCTATAATAGCTTCCATATAAAATGTAGATGTATGCTGTCAAATGTAGATGTAAGCTGTCGCGGACTTTTATTTAGAATTGTTTATGACAAACAATCCCACGATACGTTATCATCGTGTACTACGTCTACACCAACACCATACGGCTTAGTCAGCGCACGACAAGATAGCTCTCAGAGAGCTGGGTTTTTTTCGACTTACTTTGTACTTATCATTATATTATGTACTAGCTCTTCGCCAGCGATTTCGTACGCGTGGATTTCGAAAAAAAAAAGTAGCCTATGTTCATCAGACATAATTTCGGCTCCTACTGGTAAAACAATTTTTCAAATTGGTCCAGTAGTTTCGTAGCCTATTCAATACAATCAAACAATCAAATCTTTCCTCTTTATAATATTAGTATAGACAAATCACACAATCTTTATAAATTATAGTCTATGTGTTATTCTGATGTATACGCTATATTACTGTAAAGTTTCTTGGTTTGAGTTTCACACTACTAGGAACCTAAGTATATTAATGAATATAATTATGGTAATAGCAATATTTATGAAGAACATAACAAAATAAATATTTATTAAAAATGCTTTATTTTTATTGTTCTAAGCTCGGGACGGTGTTATTGATGTACTCGTATCACGTAAATAGATATAAATTACTGGAATCTTTTTTAACTGATACTTTTATTATTTTACTTGTATTCATTATTTAAACATTTAGTAACACATTTTGGTTTAGTAAAAGTAATAAGTATATAAATAAGATAGAAGAAGCCTTAGTTTTTTTAAAGAGGAGACCAAGGGAATAAATTATAAATATCCTATAATTTGTATTTACTCGACGTACAACGTCGGCCAGTTCCCCCTAAGGCATCGTCCGAATAGAACGCGCATGCGCGATCATCGCAGATTCGCTCGAATTTTACTAGTACGAACGCGCGATTAAACATATTGAACTCGAATAGGTGTCCTAACTGACAAGCGCAGGACGCTGCCGCGCGATCAAAATGTTTGTAAATCTATTCGTGCGAACTTAGCTCGTACGAACGCGGGATCAAACATACTGAATTCGAATAGGTGTCTTAATTGAAATTCACGCGAATCACGTCGGCGCAGCGGGACACCGCGCCCGCGGCCCTCTCGCCTTGCCGGCACGGCCGGCTGGCCGCCATTTTATTTCGTCGCGTCGTCAATTCGCACGATGATTAATTAGGACACCAGTTTTTGTCATTGCGCGTACACGCGATGGTCGCATCGCTTACTCGCGCGATGATCGCGCAATCGCGTTCTATTAGGACGGTGCCTAAGACCACGCGCGATGACGATGTATAAGTACCATAAGTAGTACCTTATATAATGTATTCAAGAACACCAACAGCATATACGAGTACCTAGGTACTTTTCTTGATTTTCTTTACAAGGCCTAGATGTCGAAATATTCTTATAATTATGTTGAGATACCGGCATTATAAAGAAATTTCCAAAAAACTCATTACTAGTCTGTAGATTTACAAACGATTCCTCAAAGTCGTCAACAAAAACAACGCAAATCATGTACATATCAAATTACTAATAGATAGAAATATCTTCAGAGTCGTTACGATTGAATGGTAGGTACAGTTAGTACAGTACAACTCATAATAGCTATCTATCTACTCACACAGTCACACACACACGGCTGCGCACCGCGTCCCTCACTCCCTTCTTTTGTCAAACAGAGATAGCAATATTCCGAATCCGGCCTCGAATTTCTATAACGTGCGTTGTTCGTCGGCCCCTTAAGTGACATTGCAGAGTTTCGGTCACAAATATTTGTGAGGTCAAAACCGTTAATAATTTTTCAATTATTTAACAAATTTTACATACACCATTGCCAAACATATCCACTGCCACTGGAGGTGATCAGTGTACATGTTGCTGCCCACGTTTCCAATGATGGCAGTGGCGCTTAACAGCAACGCATGTGGACTTCTGTCTAGGCGGCAGTCTGCAAACAAAATATACCAAGAGTCAGTTTACAGACTTTGGGCAAAACTCTGCAATGTCACTTATCCCTGAAGTCCTTTTTGAGAACGAAATCCTAAAAACATGATATGGAAAAAACAGTCGCGTTTGTAAATACATAATACATTTAGCCTTAGTTTACATAATACATCTACCCATGAATTAAGTTTAAGAACATAATTAGTCAGGTTGGCTTGTGTTGTCGTTACATTTCCATATAAGTGTAGTTTTAATTAACACAAAGTTTCGATCACGTGATAAATAGTAGTAAACCTTTGTGATTAGGCAGGAGCACAACAGCTGTTTATTTCTGTGTTATGTTTGCTTACAAACAGAAAAAAATGTTTATTTCAAGAGTCTGTTTCAATTTTAATCGTTTTTTTTTGTGAATCAAGTAGGTTCCCATTACCAAGCTTTCTTGACCTATACCGAATACTTTTCAGGGTGGACTTACTTAGGATAACTTCAAAATTAATAAATGAAAAAATATATCAGCCAATTTTTCCGTTACATAAAAATTATGACTCCCATTTTTCTCCCTATCGTGAAAATTATCGTGAATTTAAAAAAAAAGAAATCACTATAAAACCCTTTTTTATCTAAAAGTCAATAAAACTGTAATTTCGTCCTAAATAATTGAGTAATCATAAACGATCATGCTTCTTAAAATAAAAAATAAAATGGCTGCAGAAATAGCCATCAACCACAGTCACCGTGCATTTACTTTATGTTGCTTATCTTCATAAATAATACTATTTCCGTATATATACATTGTAACAGTGCCAAAGTAGTTCCACGATATGAAGAAAATATTGCATCAGCCAATTAAGTCAATTTGTGAGTGCGTATATTTTGGTTAATCTAAACTTTTACTGTGTATGGATATACATGTAGAAAGTGCCAACTAGAATCGGAAACTATAAGGCTATGGCGTATCTTGGGACAGTACTCGTGAACTATAAAAGGCTAAACAGCACCCTAACTGCGTAAACAAGCTATCAATAACAATCTGAATTATTTTGAAGGGTATTGTTATCCATTGCTTCATACGTTCGAAAATAATTGTTTTTTCAACGACATAAATAACGCAATAGATGTTGTTGAACTGTCAACATGAAAGCCATTCCTACTGTTGGTGAGTTACGAAATTTAAACAGCCATATAGATAGACTATTTTTAAACAGCCATAATGCGGGGTGCATTATAACTGTTTAAAAATAGTCTTCCTGTAAAAACATGCCATATAGTTTATCTCAAGCATAACCACACAAATCACTTTAATAAAACAAACAAAACATGTACCTGTACTCTCAAACTCGAAACAACAGTAATATAAGCAAGTAAATTTAAATTGTAAGGCTTAAATTTAACAAAGCATCAACGTGCCGTTTCGCACGAAAACGCAATTTACTACGAAACCCACCTTCTTCCTCCTTGTAAAGGAAAAACGCCTCATTAACGTGCCTCGTACACACCAATCTATGTCACATACCACATATTTTAAACTTGACGTAGTAAGTTTATCGCAGAAGGCCTACTTTCTGTTATGGTCATAGGATATGCTACTACTGAATAGGTGATAGAATATCTACAATATATTACTATCTTCTATGCATGGTGGTAGGGACATCAACGCGCAACCTGCTATAATAGATTCTGAACCCTCGTGCGTTGAAATATTTCGTCGGTTATTTAAAAAAAAACTGCTGTTTCGTAGAAAAGTGCAAGACCTACGCGGTCAAAATGTGTAGAACAACAGTTTTTTTAAAATAACCGACGAAAAATTTTAACGCCCCGCGTTGAATTTTTTCGTCAATTCAGAACCGTTAACTGAATCCATGGTTGCGCGTCATTTCCCTGCCACATTTTATGTTTTTGACGTGCTCACAGGTGACTCTCCTGTGCACTATTTAATTTGTTATTTAAAGTACAAGATTTCTCGTAATTTAGGATACAATTTATCAATTAAAATAATAGGTATTGAAAAACTACGGGATCAGAATAGTGTCGTAGGCTAAGATGTCAAACAAAAACTAAAAGAAAAATTTAACTCACCAGATCTCGTAAAATTGGAGACCATTTTTGATAATAATGATCACCCATTTTCAATAAAGAAAATGTGTTAATATATGCAAGAAACTCGTGATTGTTAAAACATTATTGTAATAAATTTATATTTTTTTAAGAGTTTAATTTTTGCTTTAAACCATGACGTTATGTTGTCAAGTGTGACGGGCCAGTTTTTATTTTCTAAATAATAAATTTAGACGTCAGCAAAAAGTATTTTTTGTGAATGTCTTATTAATTTTGCAGTTATTTTACTACTGATTTTGCATTTTGCATTTGATCTTGGTCTTCGTTGTTATATGCTGTAAGAGGTAAATTATAGTTGTAGAAAGACAGTATATTTAATTACGCAGCGCGTATCGGCGCGGCGTCATAAGGCCGTATTCTCGGCCGCACCGAACGGCAGGGCGGCGGCGACGGCGGCAGCGGTGCGGGGAGTGGCGCGGGGAGCGGCGCGTTCAAATGCATAGTTTCATATGTAACTGTTCTCGATGACAGTGGCGAGGGGAGCGACGCAAAAGCATTTGAACGTGCAACTTCTGCTGCTGCTCCACCGTCCGCAGCTGCCGAGAATATGGCATTACAGTTAGCCATATCCATTCCTTTTTAAATAGAGCCACATCAATAGTTTTCAATGGTTGCCGGAATGGAGCCAGGATGCGACCTAATTTAGCCAGTAACCCCGTGGCCTACATGCTCAAACAACATGCGTCTTGCGACAGCGACTGCGGAGAAAGCAAATTAAAGAATTTGTTTAGAGTCACGAGTCACCGCGACGGGACTTTTAAACGACGACGGATGAACGCGTGTGTCGCTTGACAAAAGTCGAATCACTCGAGCGGGGCCTTAAACAGCGCAACCACAAACTTCATGAAAGATACTAGACAGCGTTCTGCGAAAGCAGCTGAGTGACGAGCAGGGCATACACGAGGGGTTCCTTTGAGAAAGATAGCCAAGAAAAAGTCCACGTTGACGTCGTTCAGGCGGCCGGGAGATGTGGTGTTCGGGAGATTCCGTTTTCTCGTCGCGATCACTCCTGTCAAAGTTCATCTTTTTTTATTTTATTGGAGATGGGTTTACTCTTGACTCTAGTCTAGGTCAGAGGTGACAAAGTCTACGATGGAGTGAGCTTACTCAGAAGAACCCTGTTCACTGTAACTTTGAAGAGATTCGGGTTGAATGCGTTCGGGAACATAGACGCGACAGTGAGTTCCACTCTTTTGCCGTACGCATTATGTAGGATGTTTGAAAGGGCTTAGTGTGAATTTGTGGAATGGCAACTAGGAATGGATGGTAATTAGCAGTACGTCTGGATGTCCGATGGTAGAAGGGATTAGGTGGGACGAGGTCGAAGAATTCTTGCGCACACTCACCGAAGTACAATCTATAGGAGACCGACAAGCAGGCAATCTTGCGGCGATGAGCCAAGCTGTGAATGAAGCTTGCAATTCACCAGTGGTACGTCGCCAATGAGCCTCAGGCGTTAAGTATCGCTTCTCTCTATTTAGGATACCATGTTTTTGGTCGCAGTTTGGGCTTAGCGCTCAATGGTGGCGCCAAAGTTGAGACTGGACGCCAACTCCAAGCCTAGGAGTAGGTATGCGAAGTAGGAGTTTGGTCGAAACGACTCGTCTTCGTCTTGAATTAGAGTTGACCCAAATGTTAATCAACATTATCCTATATGCTAATTTTGAGGTCAACGCCATGCATCCTTCTATCTTCGTCAGCCGTTATCTGAGTTTTCACTTCTTTCTGATCCAAATACTTATTGAATTCTTGAACAACACTGCAACAGAGTAATAACATTTTACCTCCAATTTCTTACTACAATCTTGCCCCAATTCATCAAAGTAAACACCATTTCCAAGCTACTCAGTTTCCTTAAATTAAACATTTTAATATGCCATAACACGCAATCACCACATAAAGTTACTTTGTTAGCATTTACGTCACAATGCCAACGTTGACGTCGACGTTAAGCGACGTTAGCTTCATAATATTTATTATTTAATAAAACACAAATCAAAATTCTGTTACTCAGGAGTTTGGAATAATAGAATTCATTTTGAAAGGAACTCAAATTTTTCGTTAATAATCTACTACTACGTACTACACTCTGTCTTTTTTTCATCTTCTTATTTCTTAAAATAAAATCTCTTTAATTAAAATTTCCTTTGTAAATTTCCCAAAAGTCAAGAAATGTACTATTTGGATGGAAAACACAGGAAAAAGTGTAGAAAAAGCATTTGAAAAAATTTGCTAGCATCTAAAGCAACGGTTTCATAAAAGACCGTTTCCGTCACATTTGTAGCGGACGTCATGAAATCTGTCATTTTCATAATTACTGTAATCACAATTACTGTAATAAAATTACTGTAATAACAGTTCAGTAATTAGTGTAGTTTGCAGACTCTTTTAAAGTTTCCCATCTAGAATTTCTCAGTAGCAGCCCGGAGTCTGGGTTTGTGCCCGGTTGATGGCAATGGGCGCGCCCCCTATTACAAGAGACTTAAGCATAACTGGCGAAATGTGGGTGTACTATAATAGGTACACCTCTGCCTAACCCTTCTGAGATTACAGGCGTGATGTTATGTTATGTTATGCTTACCAACTCACTTTTTGCTGTTACCTGCATAATGCTCTCTTTTGTTTTCCATAATTAACAGAAGCCCTAAAATAAACCTTGTACAATGTACTACCTTAAGTAAAGAACATTATTCGTGTGGCAAATGTAGGTACTTGAGCAGAAAACTACAACTTATAAAAAAACTGGTTATTTTTTCTTATATTATAGCTGAATATCATTAATATCTTGGCTATTGGAGTAAACCAAATAAAATTATAGTAGTATGTTGTCTTTAATATCTTACATCGCTTGACCTATCACGTGGGTGGTCATTCCGCAATGTGATTTGGATGAACTCATGTGTATGTCGATCGCTGCCATTTG
The DNA here is from genome assembly GCA_963555695.1 of Dasypolia templi. Classification (NCBI taxonomy): domain Eukaryota; kingdom Metazoa; phylum Arthropoda; class Insecta; order Lepidoptera; family Noctuidae; genus Dasypolia; species Dasypolia templi. The sequence continues at coordinate 4,094,468 of OY743145.1, forward strand.
GGATATGCGAAAATACAGACTACTAATTGTTTATTTTACCCAATAAAAACCTTGAAAACACTTTTAATGTTAGGTTAGGTTAGGTTAGGTTTCCTTGTCGAGTTGGGTGCCGTCGTGGGCCAGCTCCATCCTCGCCCGGTGCTGTTGCTCGGGGATCTCAACGCCAAGTCTGCGGCGTGGGGATCCCCGGTGACCGATGCTAAGGGTGAGGCACTGGAGGAGTGGGCGATCACGACTGGCCTGGTCGTCCTGAACCGGGGCTCGGTCTACACGTGCGTGCGGCAGCGGGGCGGGTCCATAGTGGACGTGTCGTTCGCAAGCCCTGCTGTCGCGAGCCGTGTCCGCGACTGGCGTGTCGCCGCGGAGGTGGAGACGTTGTCGGATCACCGATATATCCGATTCGACGTCTCCGCCCAGACCGCTGGCGGCCGCAGGACATCAGTCCCGCGTTCGGACGGCCCGCGCTGGGCGCGTAAGCGCATCGACAGGGAGCTTCTCGAGGAGGCAGCCATTGCTCAGGCCTGGTTCCGGGGGTCGGCAACGACCGGACCCGATGACGTCGAGCTGGAGGCGCTGTGGTTCCGCGGGGCAATGACGCAGATATGCGACGCGTCCATGCCCCGCGCCCACGCACAGGGTGCAAGGCGCCAGGTGTACTGGTGGTCCGCCGAGATCGCGCAGCTGCGCGTCGCATGCGTGGCGGTGAGACGCCGGTACACCCGCTACCGGAGGAGACGTCGTCGGGTACCCGAGGAGGAGGCCGCGCTGTACGAGGTGTACCGCGCGGCAAAGCAGACTCTGTGGCTGGCCATCGACGAGGCGAGGACGCGATCCCGGGAGAGGATGTTGGAGACTCTGGACGGGGATCCGTGGGGGCGCCCGTATAAAGCGGTTCGAGGGCAACTTCGAGCCGCGGCGCCCCCACTTACGGAGAGTCTCCAACCCGAGCTGCTGGAGGAAGTTGTAGCAGCCCTCTTCCCGGTGAGAGCGGAGCATGTTCCGCCGCCGATGGCTTTGCCCGCAGCCGCAGAGTCTGAAGAGGAGGACGAGGAGAACGCCATCAGCGTCCCAGAGGTGACACAGGCAGAGATGAGGGCGGCCGTGATGCGGCTCCGGGCCAAGAACGTGGCTCCGGGGCCCGACGGAATTCACGGCCTGGCTTTGGCCCTCTCTCTGAAGGAGTTGGAGCCCCAACTGAGAGGACTCTACACAGCGTGCCTTGAGCGGGGCCAGTTTCCCAGTCTGTGGAAGATTGGACGTCTGGTCCTGCTCAGGAAGGCGGGGCGCCCTGCCGACTCGCCGTCTGCGTACCGGCCCATAGTGCTGCTCGACGAGGTGGGCAAGCTGTTCGAGCGCATACTCGCAGCCCGCCTCGTCGGCCACTTGTGCAGAGAGGGGCCGGACCTGGACGAGAGCCAGTTCGGCTTTCGGCATGGGCGCTCTACCATCCACGCTGTGTCGAGGGTGAGAGTCCTGGCGGAGGAAACAGTGTCCCGGGGCGGGGTGGTGGTGGCGGTGTCCTTGGACATCTCCAACGCCTTCAACACCCTGCCCTGGAGCTGCATACGGGAGGCACTGCGTTATCATCGGGTGCCTCTCTACCTCTGCCGCATCGTTGGGGCTTATCTGGCGGGGAGGTGTGTCACCTACATGGGACGAGATGGCGGAAACCAGCGCCAAGTGTCGTGCGGTGTTCCACAGGGATCGGTCGTGGGACCGCTCCTGTGGAACATCGGGTACGACTGGGTGCTGAGGGGCGAGCTCCCGCCGGGAGCGGACCTGACGTGTTACGCGGACGACACGCTGGTCACGGCCCGGGGGAGTTCGCACAGGGAGGCAGCGTTGCTCGCGACGGCGGCGGTCTCACTCACGGTGAGCCGCATACGGCGCCTCGGCCTGGAGGTGGCCCTCAACAAGTCGGAGGCCATGGTGTTTCATGGCCCCCGGCGGGCGCCGCCGGCCGGATCACACATTGTGGTCGGGGGGGTCCGGATCGCTGTCGAGCCCACCATGAAATATCTGGGATTGGTGCTCGACAGCCGGTGGGACTTCGGACCCCACTTCCGGCGGCTGGCGCCCAAGTTGTTGGGCGCGGCCGGGGCGCTGGCAACGCTGCTTCCCAATCTGGGGGGCCCGAGCGCCGCCTGTAGGCGGCTCTATATGGGGATCGTGCGATCCATGGCGCTCTACGGAGCGCCGATCTGGGCGTCTGACCTGACGGCCGGCAGCATAGCTGTCCTGCGCAAGCCGCAGCGGGCGATGGCCGTCAGAGTCATTCGGGGGTATTGCACGATCTCCTTCGAGGCGGGTTGTGCACTGGCCGGATCACCGCCCTGGGACCTGGAGGCGAAGGTGCTCGCGTCACTGTACCGGTGGCGCGAGGCAGCGCGGGAGCGGGGCGAGCGACCGATGCAGCAACAAATCGAGCAGCATCGGTTGCAGCTCCGCGAGGTCCTGGTGGCGGAATGGCGGGTGAGGCTGTCACGCCCTACCGCCGGCCTCAGCACCATTGAGGCGATCCGGCCAGTGCTCGACCGCTGGCTCGGGAGAAGGCACGGCTCCCTGACGTTTCGGGCGACGCAGGTGCTCTCGGGGCATGGTTGCTTCGGGAAGTACCTGGGTCGCATAAACAGGGAGCCGGACGCCCGGTGTCACCACTGCGTCGACTGCCGGGAGGACACGGCGTGGCACACGCTGGCAGAGTGTGCCGCTTGGGAGGAGCCGCGCCGTGCCCTCATCACCGAAGTAGGCAACGACCTGTCGCTGCCGGCCGTCGTGAACGCGATGGTCGGCGGCGCAGAGTCCTGGGACGCAGTGGTCTCCTTTTGCGAAACGGTCATCTCGCAGAAGGAGGCTGCGGAAAGGGAGAGAGAGATCTCGACTCTCGACCCGGCCCGCAGCAGACGCACCGGGCGTCGGAGGAGGGCGGACAACGCCCTCTTCCGGCCCCCCTAAATGGGTCCAGGGGCGACGGATTCGGGGACATCCGTCGCCCCCCAACATCAGGACCCGAGAAGGTGGCGCGCGTAGTGTTCCTCGCGCGCCGACCACAGACGTTGCGGGGGGAGTACACCTCACTCCCCCCGCCCGAGACGGGGCCCGCGCAAGCGGGCCGGCACCAGCCGGGGTTGTGGAAGAATAATGTGTTCCCGCGACCCCGGCGTAGGTGTGAGAAGGAACACCGGGGTGGTTTTTAGTCAGTAAGAGTCTGACAGACCCCTCCGCCCGCCCCAGGGCGGAGGACATCCATGAGGATTTTCCACCCCGGGAACAAAAAAAAAAAAAAAAAAGGTTAGGTTAGGTTGAGGCCTCGCGTCACTTTATCGGTGGCGCGAGGAAGCGAGGGCGCGGGGCGAGCGGCCGATGCAGCGCCATATGGAGCAGCGTCGGTCGCAGCTTCGCGAGGTCCTGGTGGCGGAATGGCGGGACAGGCTTTTACGCCCTACCGCCGGCCTCGTCACCATCGAGGCGGTCCGGCCAGTGCTCGACCTCTGGCTCGGGAGGAGGCACGGCTCCCTTTCGTTTCGGGCGACGCAGGTGCTCTCGGGGCATGGCTGCTTCGGGAAGTACCTGTGTCGCATAAACAGGGAGCCGGGCGCTCGGTGTCACCACTGCGTCGACTGCCGGGAGGACACGGCGTGGCATACGCTGGCAGAGTGTGCCGCTTGGGAGGAGCCGCGCCGTGCCCTCATCTCAGAAGTAGGCAGGGACTTGTCGCTGCCGACCGTAGTGAGTTCGATGGTCGGCAGCGCCGAGTCCTGGGACGCGGTGGTTTCCTTCTGCGAAACAGTGATCTCGCAGAAGGAGGCTGCGGAAAGGGAGAGAGAGATCTCGTCCACTCTCCCGATCCGCAGCAGGCGCACCGGGCGCAGGCGGAGGGCGGACAACGCCCTCTTCCAGCCCCCCTAAATGGGTCCAGGGGCGACGGATTCGGGGACATCCGTCGCCCCCCAACATCAGGACCCGAGAAGGCGGCGCGCGTAGTGTTCCTCGCGCGCCGACCACAGACGTTGCGGGGGGAGAACACCTCACTCCCCCCGCCCGAGACGGGGCCCGCGCAAGCGGGCCGGCACCAGCCGGGGTTGTGGAAGAATAATGTGTTCCCGCGACCCCGGCGTAGGTGTGAGAAGGAACACCGGGGTGGTTTTTAGTCAGTAAGAGTCTGACAGACCCCTCCGCCCGCCCCAGGGCGGAGGACATCCATGAGTATTTTCCACCCCGGGAACAAAAAAAAAAAAAAAAAAAAAAAGGTTAGGATGAGGCGGGTTGTGCACTGGCCGGATCACCGCCCTGGGACCTGGAGGCGAAGGTGCTCGCGTCACTGTACCGGTGGCGCGAGGCAGCGCGGGAGCGGGGCGAGCGACCGATGCAGCAACAAATCGAGCAGCATCGGTTGCAGCTCCGCGAGGTCCTGGTGGCGGAATGGCGGGTGAGGCTATCACGCCCTACCGCCGGCCTCAGCACCATCGAGGCGATGCGGCCAGTGCTCGACCGCTGGCTCGGGAGAAGGCACGGCTCCCTGACGTTTCGGGCGACGCAGGTGCTCTCGGGGCATGGTTGCTTCGGGAAGTACCTGTGTCGCATTAACAGGGAGCCGGACGCCCGGTGTCACCACTGCGTCGACTGCCGGGAGGACACGGCGCGGCACACGCTGGCAGAGTGTGCCGCTTGGGAGGAGCCGCGCCGCCGGCGTAGGTGTGAGATGGAACACCGGGGTGGTTTTTAGTCAGTAAGAGTCTGACAGACCCTCATTTCCTTCTGCGAAACAGTGATCTCGCAGAAGGAGGCTGCGGAAAGGGAGAGAGAGATCTCGTCCACTCTCCCGATCCGCAGCAGGCGCACCGGGCGCAGGCGGAGGGCGGACAACGCCCTCTTCCAGCCCCCCTAAATGGGTCCAGGGGCGACGGATTCGGGGACATCCGTCGCCCCCCAACATCAGGACCCGAGAAGGCGGCGCGCGTAGTGTTCCTCGCGCGCCGACCACAGACGTTGCGGGGGGAGAACACCTCACTCCCCCCGCCCGAGACGGGGCCCGCGCAAGCGGGCCGGCACCAGCCGGTGTTGTGGAAGAATAATGTGTTCCCGCGACCCCGGCGTAGGTGTGAGAAGGAACACCGGGGTGGTTTTTAGTCAGTAAGAGTCTGACAGACCCCTCCGCCCGCCCCAGGGCGGAGGACATCCATGAGGATTTTCCACCCCGGGAACAAAAAAAAAAAAAAAAGGTTAGGTTAGGTTCCCCCCCAATCGGGCGTCGGAGGAGGGCGGACAACGCCCTCTTCCGGCCCCCCTAAATGGGTCCAGGGGCGACGGATTCGGGGACATCCGTCGCCCCCCAACATCAGGACCCGAGAAGGCGGCGCGCGTAGTGTTCCGCGTGCGCCGCTCACAGACGTTGCGGGGGGAGTACACCTCACTCCCCCCACCCGAGACGGGGCCCGCACAAGCGGGCCGGCACCAGCCGGGGTTGTGGAAGAATAATGTGTTCCCGCGACCCCGGCGTAGGTGTGAGATGGAACACCGGGGTGGTTTTTAGTCAGTAAGAGTCTGACAGACCCCTCCGCCCGCCCCAGGGCGGAGGACATCCATGAGGATTTTCCACCCCGGGAACAAAAAAAAAAAAAAAAAAAGGTTCCCCCCCAATGGGTTCCCGCATTGACGAGGCGGGGGGGCTCAGTAGCCGTGGTTTGGACCCCACGGTGAAGCTAAGAGGAACCCGAGGAGGGGCCGCTCGTCAGGGCTTTAGTAGACAAGCCGACGACGTAGCGGCCAAGGTTGCGGTGTTGTTGGGCGACATCGCAACTGTGGTGGGGCCGCGGCGGGAGAGGAGTGCCGGTATTGCGGTGCGCCGCTCTCCCTACCTTCCGCGGCCTTAACGGGGTCGCCACCGTACGATGGCTGACGCGGTGGGGCCGCAGGGGGAGAGGAGTGACGGTATGTCGTTGGCCGCTCTCCGTATCCTCTGCGGCCGAAAAATGGTAGGCGACGGGGCCATTCATCAGACCCGTCGCAAGGGGCAAGGGGTTGGTCGTAGGCTGAGGGCGAACAACGCCCTCTTCCAGCTCCTCTAAATGGGTCCAGGGACGGCGGACTCGGGGACGTCCACCGCCCCCCATACATCAGGACCCGAGGTGGCGGCGCGTAGTGTTCCACGCGCGCCCCTCTTAGACGTTGCGGGGGGAGTCTAACACCTCACTCCCCCTCCCAACACGAGGAGGCCCGCCGAGGCAGGCTAGCACCAGCCGGGGTTGTGGAAGAATATTGTGTTCCCGCGACCCCGGCGTAGGTGTGAGATGGAACACCGGGGTGGTTTTTAGTCAGTAAGAGTCTGACAGACCCCTCCGCCCGCCCCAGGGCGGAGGACATCCATGAGGATTTTCCACCCCGGGAACAAAAAAAAAGGTTAGGTTAGGTTAGGCCATATAATAAGTTTTTCCTTGTACACCGGAGTATTCCCTTCCCTGTGGCGCAAAGCCTATGTTCGCCCGCTACCTCAGGTTTCTAATCCCTCTCTTCCTACTGACTTCCGTCCAATTTCTATCCTTCCCTTCCTATCCAAAGTGCTCGAGGCCTGTGTCCACAAACAATTCTCTAACTTTGTTCATTGTAACTCAATTATTAGTCCACTTCAATCTGGGTTTAGGCCTGGGCACAGCACTGTTTCCGCCCTTCTTAAAGTAACTGGCGATATAAGGGCAGGACTGGAAGACACCAAAGTGACTGCTCTGGTGTTGGTTGATTTCTCGAATGCCTTAAATACCGTCAGTCATGACATCCTGTTAGCCATTCTGTCTTATATTATGGTCTCTCCCGAAGCACTGAAATGGTTCTCCTCTTACCTTCAGGAACGTCAGCAGTCCGTTCATGTTGGGGATTCTTCTTCTTGCTGGTGTGATTTGGAGACTGGCGTTCCTCAAGGCGGTATACTTTCTCCTCTTCTGTTTTCTATTTTCATTAATCTTATAACTTCCGAACTTCAGTGTGTGTATCATCTGTATGCCGATGACTTGCAGTTGTACTGTCACGGGAAAGTTGATGAATTACCAGACACCATCGATAGATTAAATAGGGACTTGGTAGCCATAAAAACCTGGGCTGACAGATTTGGTGTAGCAGTAAACCCTACGAAGTGACAGGCGATTATCATTGGCAGTTCTCGTAGCATTAGGAAGGTGGATGGTACAATATTGCCACCAGTACTCTTTAATGGTACGATAGTTCCTTTTAGCACTGACGTGAAGGACTTAGGCTTGCACCTTGATAATACCCTGAACTGGCGTACTCAAGTTGCTCGGGTAAGCCAGAAGGTTACCGGAACGTTGCGGGCTCTGTACCGATTGAAAAATCTATTACCATCGAGTACGAAGACAATGCTTGTGCAGTCCTTAATTTTCCCCATCCTCGTTTATGGTGATGTGTGCTACTATGACCTGAATGCAGATCTCCTCGACAAACTTGACCGTCTCCTCAATAATTGCATTCGATTCGTTTTCAATCTGCGTAAATATGACCATGTCTCTGCACATCGGTCGCTTCTAAAGTGGTTGCCCATACGTCAGCGCAGAGAGCAAAGGGCGCTGACCACCTTGTTTTCATTTCTTGACTCTACCTCTTCCCCTGGTTATCTAGCCCCCCACTTTCAGTACATTTGCGCCAACCACAATAGAAATCTTCGTTCATCACACAATCGTCTTCTTCAATGTCCCACTCACCGCACAGACTTCATTTACTCTTCCTTCTTCGTTCAGTCTATCTCTCTGTGGAATGCACTCCCCCAAGAAATCAGGATGGCAACCAACCGATTAGCCTTTAAAGTTAAAGTTCGTGAGCACATTCGCAGGAAGCTGGCAGTATCATCATAACGGTATAGTTTTCTAATTGTTTGTCTTATTTGTTTTAGTATATTCATTAATTTATGTTTAGTTATTTGTGTTTATATTTATTTATAATTAGGTATATATATGTATTATATATATAGTTTAGATATCTTTATATTTAAATATTTATTCCTAAATGTTTTTTTATAAATTGCACCTACCAATGTTTGTCTCTGCATCACCCAAACCTCTGTACATGCTTGTGCGAAAGTATTAAATAAATTAATTAATTAATTAAATAAGGTGAAAAATCCAACCTAGGCAAAAATCGCGAAAAGTCTTCACATCGTCAATCTACATTTATACGAAATCGTTTTATTTTAATAATCTAAAAATAGTGTATTTAATTTGAATATGGCATTTTTTTATATTTTCGTCCCTAGACACTTTTGATGTGTGTAGTTGCATTATCGTTTCCACATATTTTCATCCTTATGTTTGCTTGAAAGTGCAAACTTAATACAGAAAGTTTCTCCTACCATACCATTTTCCGACTTCGGATTTCACGTAAAATTTATAAAAGATTTCAAAACATACTCCAGTAGTTCTATTCTGTAACCTTCTCAACGTGTTAACGTATCGTACGAATCTACATGCTGATACCTTCTGTTGAAATGAAATCAGCGCCTCAGGAGAATAATTAAAATATATTTTTAACGTATATTCTCCCCGTCCAATGTGAACTATTTCATAACTAAGTTCACAAAAACCTCACGCCTTTCTCTCCCGACCTCGTGTGTTCCACAGGGTATAAGAAAAAAGGCTATTTCCATTAAATTCCTACTTTATCATTTTCCACTCCAAAAGCAATTTACTAGAAATTCCTTTGCACCAGAAGTGCAATCAAAATCTCTTTAACTTTATTTTTACTCTAATTTTATTTTTACGAAAACCTAGTGGGGTGTATCGAGAATTTTTTGTAGATTAAATCAACGGGCCCTGGGTTGCAGTCAATTTTGTCATGATATTATGTTCTGACAAACAAAGTGCAAGGTATGACCTCCAAGTTGAATATTTTTCGGATATAAAATTTTTTGAAGCAGGGTTTTTTGTTGCTTTTATTTTAACAGCAAGTTTTTATTTTGTTATAACGATTGGGCATTGAAATAAAAATTCAGAGCAGGTGTTATAGGTAAATAGAGCTATAAAATATTTATTTTATGTGTTTTCGAGGATTCGTTTATACTAATAAAACGAAATAATCATTTGCTAACAATCTTGACAAGGGGTAGATTTACTTACTGTCACAAAATCTTGAACCCAGTTGCCCCCCTACTTTTAGCGAAGTGATAAATTAAAGCTTAGCATGTCGTGACATCTGCTACGGCGGCCATTTTTTTTTTTGTAGAGTCGAGTTGCCTGCCAGACATTAAGAATTGGATTATGTTCGGTCTTTGCTGACCAGACACTATTTGATTACGATTCAATGTTTTATTATCTTTTATTGTGTGCTTTTTTTCTTGATAGAGTGCCACGGAGAACTAGTCAAAAATATTGTAAACTGTGGTGGCATCTACACCGCCACATGCTAACAACGTACCATACTGACGTCACGCAAAATCCTGCATCGCGCAAGCAGAGTTTACCGCGCAACTAGCATATATGTATACAACGTCCCGACATCAATCGTCAGGCAGTTCCCCAACAGACACGACACCCCTATTCCTCATGACTCTTGATAACGTAGGCCTATTTTTATGTTTTGCAATGTGTGACTACTTTAGCACTATTCGCATACCACGCAACAAAACTCTTTTTTCACATTTTCCATACTTTTCAATTGTTCTGACACCCGCGTGGTACATCTGTTTGGGGCTCATGTCATCAGTCTGACTATTGAATTTGACATTCAAGATTGGCTCATGCTGCCCGTTATTAACTCTTTACAATATACATACTATTTGATATTGTCTCATGAACCATTCGGGCCATCGCTTGGGCAACGACACAGACTTGCAAAATTCATACTATCTCGATCTCCCTAAACAAAACCTTTTATTATTAAAGAAAGTCAAAAAGAACAATCAAAGCGTACGGTAAGTAATTAGCTGAGTAAACAAGTACGTTCGCACGTCACGACAGCACTCTCACTAAACAGTGACACGCTTGTTCTAAATGAAGTGTCAAGTAATTTTAACACATCGCAGTTTTAGACTAAAGCCTGATAAAATAAATGGGTGCGCTACTATTGCGAGATCAGAAGGTTCACTATTTGCTGTCCGTCCTTTCGTCCGTCTGTCTGTTAGCGGGCTGTAACTTATGAACCGTAGTATGTAGACAGTTGACATTTTAACAGAGTGTGTATACAGTCTGTATACAACGAGGCCTTTTGGCTACTGTGTATGTGTATAATTTATGTCAACTTTTTGTAATTTGCGTTTTGTTTGTGCAGAATAAAAAAAAATCGTTCTTTCTTTGTTTCTTACTAATTGGTAATTGATTACCCGGAGTATTTTTTTTCCGAGCAATCATGCATGTTCTGTCATCTGCGAGAAGAACCGGCCAAATGTCATACGCAGCTTTTCTGCGATTCTGGACATAACATTTTAGCTATCTAGTTGTAAGTAGGCTATATTTTTATAAAGTGTCAAGTCTATGGAAGAAGCGGAAACAGTTCCCAGCATGAACACAGCCTCCTTTACGTGAAATTGGGCAATAATCAACCACGAGGGCTTAGTGCGGGTTGGTACATATTGCATGTCTTCAAATTTCTTCATGCCAGTTTCCCCACGATATTTTCCTGCACCGTTTTGAGAGTAGTGAGGATGATATAAATTATGTAAACAAAATATGTTAAGTTCCTGCCTAGGTTCGAACCCAAGACCTACGAAATGTAAGTCGGGGCAGTTACTACTGGGCCACCACTGCTCACAATACTGGAAACAATTTGCTCGCTCCTAATGCGGAGAGCTCACCCCGAGCAGAGCTTATTTAGGCAGCTATTCAAGCCGAATGCTTGTCTATGTTTGGGGAGATAAATACGTACATAAGTATCGGTCAGCGCAATTGAATTTGTTACCGAGTTGTGTAAAACGTACCTTTTGCATATTGTAAATTTAATTAAAATTTTGCGCTTTTTTCTGAAATCTACCAATTTCATTGCAGTATCGGGTTAACCTTGACCATAGGACCATTTACCATTACCATTTACGTTCTGAGAAGTATGATCCTACGAAGCACGTAGGCGTGTCGACGAGACGGAGCCCCGCATCGCGGCGCTCCTACTTCTGAATGGTTTAAAAAAAGAAAAAAAAATCACGAAGGCGATGGTGGGGTCTTTGTTTGCTCGATTCGCTCGCTCACCTTACCTTCGAACTCGTCTCGATCTCACTTCGCTCGCTCTTACTGCTAAGTTCCAAAAGGATCCCTTCAACAAAAACACCAAGCCGCTTTTAGCCTAATATTTAGTGTCCTTTACGATAGATTCGATTTTCACAATTATTTTCGAAAAATTTACAAAGTCCAACCAGCTTGTCCCCCATTTTAAATCACAAATAAATGTTTTAACAAAACAGAATGACTGAATATTTAAAGTCTGCATAGGAACTTGGTAAAGCTCCTGGTTGTGCTTTACATTTTAAATATGCGTAAAGATTTTTTGATGATGCTTCGTTGTGCTAGAACTTTTTACTGACGGTCGTTAATGTTTTATGGAAACTAGACTGAATAACAAAAAGTGGTATTGCATTTGCTATATGGCTGGATGACTGTAAAACTGTGCCTGAAGACATACAAATTGTGGTGGTTGATATACCTTTTGTTTTTTTTCGTTCACACTTTTTATCTAAAGTAAATAGTAAAACCTGTAAAATATGGTTGATACAAAATATAGTTCTGACAAATAGCTGCCTGATTTACATTCAAAATAACAATTTTATTTTTTCTTGGGGAAAATAGTTAACAAACAAACAGAACGCTACTGCCGAAAAATTCATAAAATCCTAGACAGTTAAAGCGTAAAACAATAAAGCACAAACCATTCAGAGCGAAGTAAACCGCCTTTGCTACAGATGTCTGTAAATTCACTCCAACTGAGTTTTTTTCTCGTGGATTAATATTACTTTAAAGCGACAGCAGCGTGGCTTGTTTTGTAGAATGGATAAGAGGTGGCACACTTCCCAAGTTGTTTGATACTGAGCGTTTAAAGGTGCTTTGAAGAAATTTACACAGTAATTTGGTTTTAAACTGCGGTTTAAAGTTTTGTTCTTAAGTAACAAGCCGTGTACCCGATGGGGTTTTCCATCGGCTGCTTCTCTAGAGCCGTATGAGATGAATTTCCAAAAATCCGATCATACAACTGTTTTTTGCTTTGTCGACGTTCGAGCGGACGTATAAATATCGCGGCAGGATTTTATCGCGCACTGAATTTTCAACTTTCGTTGTTGAACCGAGCATTGAGAATCCAACAGAATGCAGCGCGTCGAAAAAACACATTGTTGGATTTTTTACTCACGGATACCGCAGTGCGTTGAAGACCCAGTGCTCGAAAAAATTTCGCGGTGATATTTTTTTCGTCCGAGCGAACGTCGAGTTACTGTCTACGTGCAAACTTTCACGTTCTAAATAAATAATAATAATAATAATAAGTTGTTTATTTCTCCTCACAGTTACAAACTTATTCTAGGTTTCAGATATTATTTGGGTTTTTTTCCCTTTTTATTAGCAATGTGAGGAGCTGGTGTCTGAGTTAGGCGTTAAATGCCTGTATTACAAATCACCAGGTCCCCACCCCACGGAAGAACAGAAAGTTTTACTTAAAAAAATACAAAACAAAACAAAAAATAAAAAAATGATAGGTATCTTACGTTATAGTTATGGAGACTAAAACTTAACTTATTAAAATTTTGGGGGTAGAAGTTAAAAAGAAACAAACAAAAATTTAAAAAGTTAACCGGCGCCTGTATCTGTGTGTATGTGTGTGTCTATGAGAGTGTATAATGTCAGTGTGTAGTGTTGCGTGTCAGGTGTGGTGTGCCGCCGTGTACGTGAGAGGGTTTTGGTGCAAGTTATAAACTTATATCGTACTAATTTAATTTGAATGAAGTAGACTTTCTGTAGAATGATAATCAAATTTTTTTAACCAGCCCGTAACCAAGGACTTACATTTGGTTTTTGGCAAGGGATATAGCGTTAAGGCTCGATTTACCTTATTGTATAATTTTGAACCCTGGTAGCAAAAAAACCGATGTGCAAACTTAGTTTTGAATGACGATGAAGAACAGACTGTATGTTTGCGACGCTTGTTTCTGATTCTTTCTGGTTCAAAAGTAGTTAGGGCATGTTGTTTCATAACCGTTTTTAGGACGAAGAGCTGCCTCACAGTAAGTACCTCCCATTTCGAGTAGAGATCAGTAGTTGGGTGATAAAAAGGTAGGAACAAACTAACCTTTAGGAGTGCTCTTTGTGCTCTCTCAACTTTTAGGAGATGAGTTTTACATGTTCCACCCCATGTGGTGATACAGTATTCAAGCTGAGACTGGCAGAGAGCAAAGTAAACCGACTTTATAATAGATTTAGTTGCAGTGTTTCTTAAGGCTTTAAATATTACTATAAGTCTACGCACTCTCGCTGATAGAAGATTGATATGATCATGAAATTTAAGATTTCTGTCAATAATTACTCCTAAGTACTTTGTATTTTCAGTATTTTTAAGTTTGGGACACTGACAAACTGTGTCATTTGCATTTGGGCACGAATGGGAGACAATACTCAAAGAGGGATCTGGTTTGTCATTAGTTTGTATGGAAAACGTGATGTAGGTTGTTTTTTCTACATTTAATGTAAGTAAATTGTTATTTAACCAACTGATCACAGCGTTCATTCCAATCTGAGCTTTGACAAAAACTTCATGCCAGGAGTTACCACTGAAAAGTAAAGCCGTATCATCAGCAAATGCAACAATTTTCGAGTCAGGAAACATTAACTGGCATAAATCATTTATATAGACCAGGAAAAGCGTCGGTCCAAGAATACTGCCCTGTGGCACTCCAAATGTCACTGGGACCTCTTCACTAGTTATGTTACCGATTTTAACACATTGTGTTCTGTCGGTTAGGTAATCTTTAAACAGTTTTAATTGAAGATCCCGGATACCCAGACTTTCGAGTTTTGTTAACAGAATAGGGACAGAGACTGTATCGAAGGCCTTTGCTAAATCTAGGAATATTCCAATGGTTTTCGCCTTTGAATCTACGTTGTTAACTATATAATTGGTCAGCTCTGACACAGCGTCGGCGGTGGATCTCTTGGCTCTGAAACCAAATTGTGCTTGTGAGAGAAGATTTTTATTTTCCAAGTAGTTAACAAGTCTTTTGTTAATGATGCGTTCCAAAATTTTTGATAGGGTAGGGAGTATTGAAATTGGCCTGTAATTACAGACACAGTCTCTGTCACCACTCTTATGTATCGGGTGAACTCTTGACTTCTTATAAATCTTCGGAAATATACCGGTTGTGAGCGATAAATTACAGACGTATGTTATAGGTATTGTTAGAACATCTATATTTGATTTTAAGATGTCACTAGATATCAAATCAAGGCCCACCGAACAATCACTCTTTAACCCTGTTATTAAAGTCCTCACCTCATCTTCATCCGTAGGGAGCATACAAAAAGAATGGCTACACGAGTTAATGGTGATAGGTCCCGTTTATAGATTATTTTTAGTGATTTTTTCAGCTAGCGTTTTACCAACATTTGCAAAGTATTGATTAATGTTGTTTGCCGAATTTTGGGGGTCATTGGTGCTAATAAGCTCAATCGGGCTGTCTTTAGGTTTAGTTGAGTATGTAATCTCTTTAACTATTTTCCAAATTTTCTTAGTATTTTTCCCTGCGTCTTGGAATTGTTGCTTCTCATATTCTCTTTTAAGCTTTTTTAATAAAGACGAACAAAAGTTTCGGTACCGTTTGTATGTAGTTTTATATGTCACATTCTCTGGGTGTTTCTGTACTTTTTTATATAGATTATCGCGGTTTCTAATGCACTTCAGAATACCTGGGGTTATCCATGGTTTTAGAATTTTTTTCTTGTTTGACCTTTTGACTTCTCTAGTGTTGTTTTTGATAGCCCTATATAGGATATTGTGAAAAAACATAGCAGCATCGTTGGCGTTTTTAATTGTGTATAAAGGACTAAAGTCAACACTTTTAAGTTCAGCATTTAGAGGGCTGTGATCTACGTAATTTATTATTTTGGCCGGTTTATGTTTAGGAAGACTAGCTATGTACAAAGCAACACTATTATGGTCTGTAAGTGTTGTTTGGAGTATAAGACAACGAGCCGTTAGTTTTGTCTTTAGAAACGTGTGATCCAAACATGTTTTATTGTGCGTAGGAGATGTGTATGCAGGCATCATACCGTGGAATGCCATCATATCTAAATATGCAGAAAGATTGCTGTCAGCACTGTGCTCAGCAATGTTAATATTAATGTCCCCCAATAATATGACATTTTGCATGAAAGAATATTTTGATATTACCCGATTAAGAGATTGTAAAAAGTTATCTATATTTCTGTACCCGGGTGGCCTATAAATGGCCAAGGCTACTGTATCATTATTTAGGGTAATAACAAGACAGTTTGCGTCCTCAATTTCAGGTTCTTCAACTGAGATAAACAAACCGTTCTTGTAGTAAACAACAACACCTTCATTCTGCGTTAGGTTGTTAGTGGTGGCGAAACTGTCATATCCATCCAGGGGGGGTAAAAACACAGTTGATGACAACCAGCACTCTGTCAAAACAATGCAATCCCAATCCACCGCAGTTCTGGCTATTATCGGTAATAATCCAGGTAGGTTACATTTAACACTCCGAATGTTTTGTTGAAAAATTTTAAGACATTTTTTGGAGTTTGGTAACAGACCCGAGCAGTCCTCCGCATCACAAATGACAGAATCAGCAACATTAAAAGAGTCTATTTCACTTTGTAAATGCGTTAACTCGTTGAATTTCGCCTAGGTAATAATTTAGCAAGAACATATTCGTGGGTTAATTTGGCCATAGTATGATGTGCTGACATATTTTTATCTAAAATTATATTAATACATATGAATTCAAATCTCGATAAATGTTTGGGAAAAATATTAAAAATTGTTTTAGGTACTACATAATATTTTAGAGATTGTGTGACACTTTGGAAGCGTGGGTGTGTTATGTGAGTATATTTTGATAGATAATAGTGTAGAGTAATATAAATCAGTTGTATTTTGAGAGTTTTTGTTTTATTGTGCATGCGGTGTACGTGAACAGTGCAGTGGTAGGCGCTTATTAAATAAATTATGTAAAAAATAATGCATGCAGTTGGAGTGTATACAAGCCGTTCAGAGAGGAAGACTAGTCAAATATTTTTTTCCATGTTTAGAAGATCTTCTTCGCAGTGAACGCGTAGACGGGGTTGACCTTCCTTATGTTTCAGAAACACCTTTCCAAACGAAGTCCAGCAGTACTCGTAATGATGTTTTTTAGCAAATAATCTGGTTACGTAGTGTAAACGTCTGGTTGAAGCAGTCAGAGATTCAGCCACGTATACTGGCTTTTCTGGTCCAACCATATTCAGATTTTTTGTACTCAAACGTTTTTCACGATTTGCCCTGTTATATGACCCCGTAGCCTTTATAAACTGTTCTCTCTTTATGGTTGATGTGAAGTTCACTATTATAGGGCCTATGGGTTTGTCTTTTAGCTGTAGACGGGATACATCTCGGATATCGGAGTCTAGGATTGGAACATTTATAACATTTCCAATCTTTTTTGCGATTTCAACTAGTTGTTCTTTGTTCTCAGATACAGTTACTGGGACATTTCTTACCTCGATCATGGTAGACCGTGCGTTTTTTTTCAAAATGTTCAATTTTTGCATCCAATGTCTTTATATGGTTCTTTAATGAACAGTTTTCCTGTTGAAGAATTTTCAAGTCACTAAGAACTTCATCGTATTTCTCTGACAGCAACGTCATTGATTTATTTATTTCAGCGTTTTGGTTTGTCAGATTCTTCAGCGATAATTCCAAGGTAGAAAATTCTGCGCTTTGCAGTTTTTTTATTTCGTCCATTTTGGTCAATAAGTCGGACAGTGATATATCTGCGGTGCTTGACGGATCATTTAATCGGCGTTTGGTTCTCTTTGTGATGTTCAAATCTAATTGCTGCTGACTTTCAGGAGTGTAGAGCGCAGGATCCGATCCAAATTGAGTGGGAGAGATAAGCTTAGAATTACCTTTCTCTAAATAAAAAATTACAAACTTGTATACACACTTTCGTTCCCTACTCAGAATTGATTCTATAATTTACGGACCGTTTTAAGATAAAATGAACCCTAATTGTATTTTTACCAAATAATAAAGCGAATAACTCATAGCTTCGCATAGTAGACATTCCCTTGTGGAAGTAGCTATCACAGGTAAAATAAGCTTACGAATCTCTTTAGATGATGAGTTTGGAAAAAAAAATGCTACCATTGATAATCAAAACGATTCGTTTTTGTTTATAGGAACCGGGCATTAAGTAGTTCACTTTTCATAAATATTTCGGTCGGCACAGATCGCTTTGTGCTATAAGAACGCCCATTATACACTAGTTTTAATAAACAGGAATGTTTGTCCCTTTTGCTTTATGTGGTAAATACAGTGTTTGGTAATTAATTAATTAAAAGTGAACTACAAATACAAATTCCTATCTGCAACTCTTTTCAAGCTAAAGACTAAATAAAACCTTAAAGACGCTTAGTAATTTAATATTTTCTTAAACTGGTAACGACTTTTAAAAATTGTTGCGATTACCGAACTTTTTTTAATGCTTTGCAAAACGTTTTGGAGGCGAATGAGAGGAAAATTAACTTCGTTGAGTTTTGTCTGAGTGATTTATGCTTTTGGAGCACTGGGGTGGCGGAGGGAATGACCACTGTGCGACGGTATGATGCTATCATTAAATCAAAGGTTTTTGGCCCGCTGTAGGGTAAAAGTCAAACTTATCTCTGAAAGAATATGACGAGCGGAAGTCTTTGTGTTCACGTTGAGACTTGATGTGTATTAATGAGTACTGATTTAGATTAATATGTTTTTTTGCAGTGTTTTCTTTAATTGAAATTAAATATTTATTTGAATAAATACTCGTAGTTATAACTAATTGTGCTTTGTGAAAAGAAAAGTAAACAAATGATGAAGAAAATACACTATTTTTTTAAGTGATATCCATAATATTAATACTAATTAATATTATGGATATCACTTAAAAAAATAGTGTAAAAATTGTAAAAATAGTGGAACAAATAAATAGGCTTAAGAAAAAAGGTGGCTCGTTTAAATGTATGTAGTTTATACGTATATGTTGGCGTCACCGTTAGCGGTAGGTGCAGCGGGCCGAGTTACGCTGTGCAAAGCGGGACGTACGCCTCCCCACTCTCCCCACTTCTCAAGCAACTTAATGTAAGCTAGTGCGCAGCGAAGAGGGGGATCATTCTTGTGGCAGGCTCGGCCCGGTGCGCCTGCTGTAGCGCCTAGAGCTATTATAGCGATCTATTTAATTAATTAACAAGCGGTTGGAATAAATAAGATAGTTACTGCTATATTTCATACTTTCATTTAATATGTCGGACCTCTGCCTTCAGGTTATTTCATGGTGATTATTTTATAAGAAATTGTGAGTGAAATAAAGTGATTGTGCTGTAACTAGTATCTCTATTTTCTTCGCCCGACAATCCACGCCTACTTACAAAGCGCAAGTGTAATATCGCTGATGAGGGCCTATCCCGATATATATATAATAAACTTCGGCCAAGTCACACAACATTTACTATAATAATAAAGAAATCGCAGTAAGGAACCTTAGACTTGGCACGACTTTGTCTAGATTTCATTGCCCTTATCACTTTTGAAAAATTAGCTGAGAATGTTTTTAGTTAGTAAAGTATATTACAATGTTATAGATTTTTTTAATGAAAAGGACTTTTCTATTCCGACTTCCAATATATAGATAAGAATAACAATTTGAATTCTGTATCAATTTTGAATTATTCTAGTTGACTCCATAATAATGAATATCCTGGGAATAATTTAATCTATGTTGACTATAATATACCTATAAAATCTTGACATAAATTATTATTTATTTGTTTTGTAATTTGTAATGAAATTTAAAATGATTAAGAAAAATGCAATTTAATGTAATCTTCTATACCTACAAAATTTGTACGCCGTTATTGGTAAAACATTTACGCACACAACATACTATTACCTCAATACCTTGCATGTCTGATTAGTCAGTTTATGAAAACGCATGTTTGACAAATAAATGATCTTATCTTATCTTACCTTATCTTATCTTACTTTTTAGAGATAAACAAGCAGCTCCATCGAGACTTGGCTAGTTCTTTACAGAATGTTTTTGGTGGGATATGATTGACGTGTAGAAGTGTTTGTACAAACCTACTTACAGAAATAAAATCATTTATCATTTATACTGCCGATATAATAAAGCCGAAGAATTTGTTTATTTGAACTCGCTAATCTCTATCTAAGTACCAATCAGATTTGAAAAATTATTACTGCTTTAAATAGCCCAATTCTCAGGATGCTTTGGACAATTTTTTATTACGCTACGACTCTTAGAAAGCGAGGCAGAAGAAGTAAGAAAGAACGCTAAGCGAAAACTAAATGATAGCGCGGGCAGGATATGCGATGCGACGGGGAGGGTCGGGGGAACAAGAAATTACACGCGGACGAAGTCGCGGGCAGAAGCTACACAGTAATACATAAAATACAAATTGTTTTCTTAGAAAATGTTCTTAGCTCTTTTGACTCTGAAACTTTATCATTTCCGACTTCACGAAGGATTTAAAAATAGATTCCAAAACCTACTGATACCTATACCCGTTGAAATTAAATAAGCGCCTCACGAGTAAAGTTAAAATTTAAATCCATCGTATATTCTCCCTGTCTATTGTGAACTCTTTCAATTCACAAAAAGCTCACGCCTTTCTATCCCGTCCTCGTGTGTTCCACAGAGTATAAGAAAAAAAGCAATTTTGCCATTAATTAAATTCCTAATTTATCATTTTCCACTCTAAAAGCATTTTTCCAATAATTCCTTTGTCCCAGAAGTGATATCAAAATCTCTAAACCGGTACGCTCAGTGTAAGAGCATCCTTGTTATATTTTTAGAAAATCCCAGTGGATTGAAACGAGTAGCTATTTTTGAAGATTAATTCAATGGGTCCTGGGTTGCGCTTAATTTTATCATGATATTATGTTCTGACACGCAATGTACTGCAAAGTATGGTCGCAACCATGTTGAATATTTTTCGGAGATATTATTTTTTGAAGCAGGTTTTTATGTTGCTTTTATTTTTAGAGCATGCTCGTATTTTGTTATCCGGAGTTGGTATTGAAATTCAATGCCCACTCAATTCAACAAAATATAAAAAACTAAAACTAAAAACAAAATAATATTTCAGAGCAGGTGTTGTAGGTAGAGATATATATTTCCCATGTTGTGTTTTCGAGGATTCTTTTATGCTTCTAAAACGAAATCATCATTTGCTAACAATCTTATCAAGAATTAGATTTACTTACTATCAACAACTCACCATTGTCCGAAACAGCAAACACATAAACTATCTCCTAGAAGAAAATATATTTCATAGCGTAATTTGAAAAACTCACAAAATCTTGAACTCCCTAAGCAGAGTGAGTGATAAATTAAAGCTTAGCATGGCCGTGACATCTGCTGCTGCCGCCATATTTTTATTTAGCCTAGGTAGTACGCTCTCGTCGCGTCATCTGCCAGACATTAAGACTAGGTTCTTAGTTCGTTAGGTAGGCTATTATGTTCGGTCTTTGCTGACCAGACACTATTTCATTAAGATAAACGTTTTGTTTTGAGCAATGGTGGCCCAGTGGTAACGGCCGCGACTTACGAGTTGTAGGTCGTAGGTTCGAACCCAGACAGGCGCATTACTTTGTATACATTATTTAATCACCACTGCTCTCAAAACGGTGAAGGAAAACATCGTGAGGAAACATTCTTAGAACCAAAAATTCGAAGACATGTGACATCTACCAATCCGCACTGGGCCCGCGTGGTGGATTATCACTCACTGCCTCTCACAGAGAGGAGGCCTGTGTCCCAGCAGTGGGCACATAATAGGCTGATTATGCTAAATGTTTTGTTATCTTTTTTGTGTGCTTTTTCTTGACAGAGTACCGCCAGGGATCTAGTGGAAAATATTAAAAACGTAGGCCTATTTTATTTGTTTTGCAATGTGAGACTACTTAATCACTATTCGCGTACTACGTAAAAGAACTCTTTTTTAACATTTCCCATACTTTTCACTGTAGATTTATTCTGTAGAAACCACAAAGTTAGCTTGTAGTGATCTGTCAATTGTGTCAATCCTTAGCATCAGGAGAAAAAACAGTAGTGCTATTCTGTAACCATCTCACCGTAAAAACTTTGGTGAAGTTAGCTGTCAGTGCCACTGGTGCAAGGATTGACAAAGACGGGTTGACATTGGCAGCTCACTCGACGCACTCTTCACTGTGAGATTTTTGCAGAATGGACATGCCGCTTACTTTAAACTCACTTCCCTTAAGTTTTCACGGTGAGATTTTTACTGAATAGATCGACTTTTCTGTCTCGAATGATTGTAAAAACAACGTGTTATATCTCTTTGGGGCCCATGTTAACGGTCCGTCCACCTGTTGGTCAATGACATTCAAGATTTGCTCATGCTACCCGTTATTCGCCCTTTGTAATCTACATTACAATTGGAAATCGTCCAATGAACAATGCAGCCTATCGCATGGTCAACGACACAGAGTTGCAAAACACTTTCTCAATCTCCCTAAACAAAACCTTTTATCATTGAAGAAAGTAATAAAGAACGAATCAGAGCGGGTAAGAAATTATCAGTGTATGTGCGTACTGTTGCGTTCACACGTCACGACAAGCACTTTTCTAGTTAACACAGACACGTGTTAACAGTGACACGCTTGAGACTCGCTCTTAATGAAGTGTCGAGTAATTTCTAGTAATTTCACAGATTCAGGCAAAAGCCGTGTAAAATAAATGGGTGTGCTACTATGGGGAGAACAGAATGTTCACTCTCGTTTAAGTTCCGGGGACCTTAAAAGGAAAAGCAGAACCCTTTTCAGATAGCTTTATGTCCGTCTGTCAGAGAGGTTTGTCTTAGATCTATGCAACGTAGGATTTTGGATGTTGACGTAGTGTTAGGTCTCGATGACGCTCACACTGACCGCCAGTCCGATCGAAAGACCTATGACAACTGATATCTATACTGAGACTATAATTTTCATGTACCTAGTTTCAAATCCATGGAAAAGTGGAAACAATTCATTGCATAAGCATAGCAAAATCTGCCTATAACATTCACACTGCTGGAAACAGGTCTCCTCTGTGTGAAAATGGGCTATCACGATATATATTGATTGTCAGACATTACTTTCACCGTTTTGAGGGCAGTGAGGGTGAAATAAATTACACAAAGTAAGTAAAGTGCATGCCTGGGTTCAAACCTACGACCTACAAAACGTAAGTTGGGGCAGTTAGTATTGAGCTATCACTGCTAACAATACTGAAAAAAATGCGCTCGCTTCTAATGCGGAGCTTCCTCACCCAAGCGAAGCATATTTAAGCAGCTGTTCAGGCCGAATACTTATCTATGTTTTACGAGAAATCAAAATCAAGTGTCGGTCAGCGCAATTCAATTAGCTACATTGGTGTGTAAAACGTACCTTTTGCCAAGTTTTGCCCTCTTTGCATTCAATAATAAATGTTTTAACAGCCCAGAATGACTGAATATTTAAAGTCTATCTAGACTTGGTCAAGCTCCATGTGAGGTCGTTCTTGCATTTTTCTTTCTCTATAGTTTACAGTGAAAGAACGTACGTACATTTTGCTTTTGACATACTAACGTTTTAACGTAACGGCAGAAAAGTCACCAGATGGACGGCACAGATCGCTTGGAATTCAGTGTTCAATAAATGAATATAAAAAGAAGGAAGTATCGTAAGGCAAAGAGCTTCACGAACGCTTTTTCCGGGCCCTCAATAGATCTGATGTAGACTTTTTGGCGTCTGTATCCTGGCTACGTTTCGGTTACCTCTTTGGAGAAATCGAAGGTTTTGTCTGTGCGATTATGGATGAAGATTATTCATGACAAATAATAATCGGAAATACATTGTCAAGGACGGTACGGCTAACGGAAAGGACTTGCACGTACACAATCTTGTGGCTAGGATTATCCATCAGCAACTTGCTTTGCAGTACAACCTTGTGGAATCGGAAGTGCTGACAGTACGACAGGTATGTGACCGACCCTTTTTTTTTTGGTGGGATATAATCAGATGACTTCTCCCGCTCGCCCTCCTGCTCCGGTGGAGCAGGAGGGCGTGTCAGACTTTTACTGACTAAAATCCACCCGTTCCTTCAGTTGCTTGTGCCAGGGCCACGGTTTCTCTTTCGAATTTCCTGCGACCCTGAGGCGTCGGTCCTATCAGACCCCATCATTTAGTGCTGACATCTCAGCCCCGGCCCGGGATCTGCACGACCCAGTTTTCGACAATGGTCACGCCGCCATAAACTGGGATCGATATTTCATCACTGACAGATCTATTGTAGCAGATAAGTCTGATATTGTGGTGATAGATCGAGGAGAGCGCCGTGCAATGATTTTTGATATCGGTGTCCCTCATGACGAGAATCTCGTGAAAGCTGATAAAAAAAATCAAAAATTTTGACTTTGCACACGAGGTTATCGACATGTAGAACGTCGACTCTGCATTGTACCAATAATCGTTATAGTAAATGGCCTAATAGCGGAGAGCCTCGACCACCAACTCAGGAGACTCACGCGGCTGGGTCAAGGGCTTGATTCAGAAAGCAGTACTCCTGGACACGGCACGCATAGTGAGTAGGTTCCTCTCTCTAGAGCCCTGACCACCGGCAGCTTGGACTCTGTTCTTGATGCCGATGGGCCACTATTTTATATATTTATAAATGTTTCTGCCTGTCTGTACTGCCTCGTTGGTCTAGTGGTTGCAATCGCTACTGCTGAGCATGAGGTCCTGGGTTCGATTCCCAGGTCGGGCAACGTGTTATTGGGTTTATCTATCTGGAATTTCTCAGTAGCAGCCCGAAGTCTGCATTTGTGCCCGGTAGATGGCAATAGGCTCGCCCCCTATTACATGGGACTTAAACATAACTGGCGAAATGTGGGTGTACTATAGGTACACCTCTACCCAACCCTTCGGGGAACAAGGCGTGATGTTATGTTATGTTATGTGTGTTATAAATATTTTTGTCAAAACTATTTAAAAATGTATTTTAAATGCAAGAAAATTTATAAACGGAAAAATAAATAAAAATTAACCAAGATAAAAAATCCTATCAGTATATTTTTCAAGCTCAAACGAAATAAAACCCTAAAGACACATAATAACTTATGTAGAGGAGTATTTACTCAGGGTGTGTGATGGGTCTATTTCAATGATTTGAAATGCGCGTTTAGCAGTAAAAAGGTATATTGATTCGCAAAACACAGTAACAAGGGCACAAACAGGTAAACATAAAAACAATCGACGTTTTCACGAGCGGATCGCGATCGTGGCGTACGGGCTCGCGATGTATCGTCCACTGTCCGTTGGCGGGGGTGAGAGGTCGCGGGCGGGGGTGTCGTCTCCCGCCGCAACGCTTAAGGCTAGTTCATACACAAATGTTAAGGCCATGTTACACTTACTATTTCTTTAAACTGGTCACGATTTTTAAAAATTCTTGCGATTATGGAACTTTAACTAATGCATTGACTTTTTCGGAGGCAAATGAGAGGAAAATTAACTTCGTTGAGTTTTGTCTGAGTGATTTTGGAGCACTGGGGGGGCGGAGAGAAGGACCACTGTGCGACGGTATAGTGCTATACTTGTCCCACTGTGGGTTAAAAGTGAAACTTATTACCGAAAGTATTACGAGCGGATGACTTTGTGTTCACGTTGGGACTTGATGTGTAGTAGAATAACATGTTTTTGCGTTGTTTTCGTTTATTGAAATGATTGTTGTGCGGGTGGCATGTGTATTACATTACATAACATCACGCCTGTAATCCCAGAAGGGTTAGGCAGAGGTGTACCTATAGTACACCCACATTTCGCCAGTTATGTTGGAGTCCCATGTAATTGGGGGCGAGCCAATTGCCATCAACCGGGCACAAATCCAGACTCTGAGCATTTTCTGCATAAAATAAAAAAATGTAATTATGACTAAATGATCATTATAAAAGCTATCAGTTTTTGTTCTAGTATTTTTATCTGTAAATGCACCCACAAAATCGAAGCTTTGTTAAAAGAAAAAAATCTAATCTTAATGAAAATACACTATTTTTAACAAGTTAGGCAAGGTGACTTGAACACGATTATCAAAATTGCAAATGGAAGAGTTATGCCCACAACAAAATGGAATAAGCCTTAACATATACAAAGAACAACTCTTTAACACAATATTTTATTCACCTTCACAAATAGGTACTTACTTATTCAAAAAGTACTTAAACCTCTAAGCTAAATGTATGTGCAAATGTGTTATATCTAAAGGTACTAATAATAAAGCTGAAGAGTTTGTTTGTTTGATTGAACGCACTAAACTCTGGAACTAACAGTCGTTTTTTTTTTTTGCATTAAATAAATAAATATATCGCAGAACCAACACACAGGTACAATTATTAGATTCGCTATGGATTATTATTAATTTAGAATACCGCCATCTATTATTGTTTATCGAAAACATGAAGCAGTATGCTTGGGTGAGGCCGATACAGGGCTTTGAGCTGTTAGTTGGCATTGTTTGACATTAGACGTATTTGACTTTACCGGCGACTGACGAGAGACGGCAATTTTTGGTTAGACGTGAAGGCGAGAGGTCGTGCTGCCAGCCTGTTTCGAACTTACCGCGTTTCCGTATCTTAATCCATTTCCATCGGCTTGACTATTTGAGATTTTGTTAATTTTTTACGGGAGTGAATAACTAGACGTTTGTCATCAGTGTTGAGATTTTTATTTCGTACCTGCACCATGTCGAACTCGGACTCCGAAAACGAGATACCCCAAATGGGTGATTTACCCTCGTTATCAGAAGTGGGATGCAATCCAAATGCCCCACATGATGTAAGTGACAGTGTCAGTCAGGAAAAGTGTAAAGCCAATGCGCGTGCGTTTGAAGGTGACACAGAAATGGAAAAATTGCGTTTATCTTGTACCAGCAAAACAAAACTTTATGGTGATCGTGCAAGCAATGAAAATACCTTTTGCGAGTGTGGATGTTCGCCTACCGGATTTTGACCCTGAAAAGCGGAATGTCGACCCCCGTGCTTGGCTGGCAACAGCGGACATGTGTGTTTTCGATCCGAATAGTCAAGGTGCAACGTTGATGATTGCCTTGAGCCGCGCACTCAAGGGAGAAACTTCGTCATGGCTGTCGTCCATGTCCATATGGGATGAGAGGGAGCGATTTTAAGGAGCTGTTTATAGCCAGGTATGATTGTCCAGAGCATCTTTCCTAATCAATTTGCATGGAAATAAACCTAAGGAAAATCAGTGTTTGGCCGCGTATGCAGCTACCCTCATGACAACCATGATGTCGAAATGGAATGGCCTCACAACAGAGCAGATTGCCATTGCGACGGTGCTAGCTCATATCGCGATGAACGATACGCGAGTCCAGCGATTGTCCTTCACAACGGACATCAAAGTCAAAAACGGGAACTGAAAGCTGTTTCGTTTCTGAAGAGGGGCGCCCCTCTGAAGAGGGACGCCTGGTGGTGATGGACGTAAAGGTCCTGACGTGAAGAGGAACCGCCCCAATTGTCCGTACGCCGGACCCAAATGTTTCAACTGTGGGAAAATAGGAAACAGATCGATGCTATGTCGTCTGAAAAGAGACTCGAAGACACACGAACAGCAATTGAGATCTATGGCGTCTAGCAGTGGCAAGAGTGACCCGGCAACAGGGAAAGCCGACTGGATCACTTGTTTCAATTTTCGTGATCAAGGACATTATGCATCCAACTGCCCTAACAGGCACACCAAAGAAGCAAGCAGCAGCGCGGCGGTTGATCCTGTCAGGGAAAAGCGAGTTGATGTGTGTCTTGTGGACGCACCTGCTGGATTCTTACGGCATTCTAGTGAGCAATTTGATTTTTATTATGACTTTGGTGCTGAATGTTCGCTTGATTAAAGAATCTATCCTGTAAATTCAGTGGTAAACAACTTTATGAGAATGTCATATTGACTGGTATCGGACAGACTTCTGTAAGGTCAACTGTACACATTTTGACTACTGTTGAGATAGATGGAATTAGTTTTTAAATTCTTTTTCACGGTTTACTCGACTATTTCTTGCGACATGAAATCATGATTGGACACGAAGTTTTATCAACTGGTTTAGTAGTTCATATGACATCAGCTAAGATACGATTTGAGAAAATACAGATAGTTCAGACATGTGATGTGATTGTTGACTGTAAATTTGTTTTGACTTTACCAAAGCTAAACTAAAACCGTTAATATCGGAGACATTGTACTGCTCTAGAACGAAGAAAGAAACCAAATAAAGCTCGATCCTAAATGCAAGGGACCTTTCAAAGTTATACAGGTACTAGAAGGAGACCGGTAAGTTCTTAGAGCTCTCAATTCAAATCGGACATGCAAGTATGCGCACGACCGTCTTCGAAAAATGCCCGACAGTGACAATTTTGACGACAAAGATTCTAACGCTGACTCTGACCCTGACTTTTGAAAGACTGACGTGACGAGACTCTCGTCTGATGATGAAGATGTTAGACCTTAAGTGAGGGATTAAAGATGCAAATGTAGTATGCAAGTGACTCAGATTGCATGCATCCCGATGCTGTTCGTGGATGCAAGCCTAAGTGTTTACTGAAGGTTGGTGACCAAAGTCCAGCAGGGCGATGTAGGTAATCGTCATAAATGCCTTTATTTATACTTTATTTATACCGGATGGAGGTACCATAGTTGCCGGATGGAGGCAATCTGATGTGTTATGTGAGTCGAAGTGGGTACCGGATGGAGGTGGATGGAATGTGTTGTCCGTTACGCGGTTGAGTCTACCGAACAGAGCTTTGCATACTAGATTTGTCGCTCGCAGGGGTTTTCATGATTTGGTTCGAAAATTGATGATTATTGAAGAGTGGTGATTTATATGCTAAGATCTTCTTTATAAGACTTGGTGAGAATGTGAATCAAAATAAAATTGTGTTGTTTGTATTGTGCGATTTTATTCCCTGACGTCTTGGTCAGGAAGGCCGAGAAAGCAACGTTTTACTTTCCATAAATTCTTGTTTCAGATGCCTCACGTTTGAAATTGTCAAGATGTGGACGTGTGAAATTGTCAAAATGGCCGTGTCGCAGAACCAACACAGAGGCACAATTATTAGAATCGCTATGGATTATTATTAATTTAGAATACCGCCATCCCCTATCGTTTATCGGAAACGTCAAGCACTATGCTTGGGTGAGGTCGATACAGGGCTTGGAGCTGTCAGTTGGCATTGTTTGACATTAGACGCATTTGACTTGACCGGCGACGGACGAGAGACGGCAATTTTTAGTTAGACGGGAAGGCGAGAGGTCGTGCTGCCAGCCTGTATCTAACTTACCGCGTTTCCGTATCTTAATCCATCGGCTTGATTATTTGAGATTTTGTTATTTTTTTAACGGGAGTGAATAACTAGACGTTTGTCATCAGTGTTGAGACTGTTATTTCGTACCTGCACCATGTCGAACTCGGAATCGTATCACCCATTTGGGGTATTACCCCAAATGGGTGATTTAACCTCGTTAAATAAATACGTAAATTATTTATTTACACAAAATACAAGTGTAACATACAATTTGAAACTAACAACCAAATCTTATGGAATGCTAACCTGTATGCCCATGCCTATGCATGTGCATGCATGGCATATGTAGGCTATTCTTGGGGTTGGCTATTTAACTTTACGCTAGTAGGACTCTTAGAAGCCGAGTAAAAAGAAAAAAATAAGAAAACGGAGGAATAGCCGGTAGGCTATGCGTTGCGACGGGGTGGATCGAGGGGACAAGAAATTACGCGGACGAAATCGCGGGAAGAAGCTAGTAAGCTATATGCGTACAAACTTTAAGCACCTACTTTACCTACCCTTGTTTTGAACTTCAGCAAAAATATTCATAAAATAAGATAGGGTGAGTTCAGACCGAACGCCCGCAAGACGTAGGTACGTTAACTTGTCTGTTAGAGGAGACATTCTGAAACGAACCATATTCTCCAGCACGTTGGCGTAGCACCGGCTTTGAAAATTTACTGAAACATTATAGCCGATATTTTATCAAGAAGCATTTTCATTTTATGTCAAAAATAATGCTGTGTCAAACATGTGTTTTCATGTGAGAATCCAATGCCAAAATGTGCTAGGATCTACTTATAGTAGTAATAAACACGGTGAACTAAACAGGCAGAACGATTTGCCTTCAAAAGTATTATCGAATTAATGAGTAAAAAAAATATGCAACTCGAAAGCGTGAGAAACAATAGTAATCCACTGGACGTAACACAGGACTGACGTACATTGCCGGACATAGGCCTCTCGCAAGCATCCAACGGCTTTCACAAGGTTCTTCAATATTCAGAGCAAAATAAGCTTTGTTTTTCAGAATTATAAGTCTGCCAGTTTTTAATCGATTACCAAAACATTTCGCTGCTGGAAATCAAGCTCTAAAATTTCAGCGTATATAGTAATTTATTAAGAGAAGCAGGAATTAATCGAATTATACAGGCTCTTCGCCACTGACGAGCTTCAATGTATTCGCATTCTAAAATGCAGTGTCAAATACGGAATGCTGAATGAATTAGAAGCCAGTTTCAAAACGTGTTATGAAATTCTTGATAGATATTAACTACTCAAACTATTAGTTACTTATTAAGAAAAGCTTTAATTAATCGAATTATAGAAACTCTTCGCCACTGGCGAGTTTCAATGTACATTGTATTGTGTATGTATATTCGAGCAGACATCAGTCTGATTACCTAGATATCAAAACAGCTAAAGATCAATTCTCGTACATGAAAAACATTCAAATTCAAGTCGCAATCTCAACTCAGCGACAATCAATGTCAAAAACAAATATGTATGTTAATTGGTTGCATTTTTGATGGATTGAGACTCAGATTAGAATGCAAACGTTCATAAAAATATGGAATCGCCCTCTGGAATCGATGGGCCCAGAGTTCCAAGTAAGGAGTGGCGTCAGACAAGGTGACCCAACGTCCTTCAAGCTACGAGTATTTAAGGCACTCCTTGACAATATATTTCGCAAACTAGAATGGTATCATATGGGTCTTAACAAAGATGGAAAAAAGTTAAACCACCTTAGATTCGCGGATGCCATAGTTCTGTTTGAGGAAAACCCAAAGAATTTGTAAGTCATGATCCAAGCCATACGTGAAGAAAGTACTAAAGTGGGGTTAACAATGAACACTACAAAAAAGCTACTAACCGACTAAAACCGTTGCTAGCTTTGGAAAAAAGTAATTTTTCCTATGTTTGAAATGTTTTAGTGAAACACGCCTTATTACTAAAATAGAGATATTATCTAATAAATAAGAAGTTAGTCAAAATCTATCATCGTCTAACTTCTATAATGTCGATTATCATTTTATTCTCCTTACGGCCTGACCATATTTAAATATTGTAGGTACTCTTTACTTATAATTTTATTCTACGGGTTTTTACTGTGCTAGTAATGACGATTATACTTTAATATCGTCTTATTCTCGTAAATATTGTAAAACTTTTTTTCTGTTACGGACTTTGAATTTAGTTTCCTAATGAAACTATAATATGTTGATCCACATAAGTTTTATTCAAGTCAAGTATTTCAAAATTCACTTTGTAATAAACGTCTTCCAAATCGTTGTTTGACAAAAAAATAGGTTTCTCACACACTCTCACTCCTCAAAAACAAAAACATAAAAAACCAGTACTTGAATTCTTCAAAAATTTAAATAAGCCGTGTCAGCTAAGTGATGACCAGTCCCTACTGTCGGACCCGTACACGAACGTATGGCGTATGGATCAGCATATGATCAGCACCATTTAGCCTATTTTGAAGGAAACTTAATGATCCAACAAACATGCCGACACCAGCGAGACATTTGATTCAGCATGACATACTCTCAGTCTCACATTCAAGTCGTACCCAGTAAATGGTAGCTTTATCAAAATCAATAGTCCATTATTCGAACTACACTGAGAATCAGTCGAATTTACATAAGACAGTAAGTACTTCACCACTTTTTAGTGCTTTTTCTGGGAAGAAGAAGTGGCGCAACAAACTCCCCAGCAGCAAAGCTTTCTGTTTAATTAGAATACCTTGATTTAAGTAATTAACATTACGAAATACAAAACATTTAATTAAATTAATTGCCATAATTTCATAAAAAAAATATATTCAAGTACTACACTTATTAGGTATATAGTGCTCACGTACTTATATACAATACTAAGAGATTAATTTATTCACAATGCAAAGATATCTTTTATTATCTTCAGCAGCTCCAATAATATTTACGAAAGCTTATCAATTAGTTTCAGAAACAGAAGTAGTAGTAGACAAACAGAACCCCATGCAAAATTAGTCTACTTTAGCCCGTCTGAAACCTGGTTGAACTTATTGATCTCTATTGCTAGCGTTATAAATGTGTGTTTTAACTCTTTTTTTTTAAGATGTCGAATATTCCTTACGTACAGTCTGTGATCAACAAAACCTTACCTCTCCCTTGATGAATCATGAATTAAGACCTTAGTGCACTCGCAATTGATCACCTTTTCATTGTAAACGATCGGCCGTCAGCCGCCGCCGCCGCGCTGCTGGTGTGAAAAACCGAAAGAAAATACCTTTCCTTATAACTTGGGAAACCATTGTTGAATGTATATGCTGTTGGTGTTCTTTAATAATTAAATAAATACCAGTTCCATGATTTATTTTAATTTCGTGATTGTGCTACAATGAATTATAAGTGTTACAATATAAGGTGTTAATGCTTAAGTGTATTGCATCGAAAGTAATAACTAATTTCAAGAACAATCTTAAAATAAAGTTAATTTGTTCTACTGGTTCATGTTTCGAGTATAGATCGGGGATTGTGCAGTCTGACCTTTGATTCAATGTGTGCAGCCCGTCTTTAACAAACATTCCAAAATAAGGTACTTAGGAGTATTGTTATCTCGCGCTGGTATATAAGAAATGACGACCTCCATCGTGACCTTAAAATGGAGCCCGTCACCAACATAATCTGTTTCAAAAGTTTGCTGAGGCCCAGGAACACCGACTCTATTGCAATATGTTGTTAATATTAAAATCACCACAAATAACTTCAGATCTGATACTGGCTGCAAGTTCTGCTAGGACATCTTTCATTATTGACACAGATTTTTTTCTTCTAGATGCGTACACTATATCATGTCTATCTAGATCAACACAGGACAGTTTGACGCAAATTTTTCCGAAGGTTCGATGACAATATGTCTTTACTGTTCGAAACCTTAAAAGTCGTTTTACTAACACATCTGTATACGAAGCTACTGTTTGGTTTTGAACGAGAATAAAATGATAACCGTATTAAAAAATATCTAGTTGAATATTTTTCACAAAAACATAATTCTATGACTGTTTGTCATACTAACAAGTAGGAAAACATTTAGATAATATTATATTAACACTTTATTCTCGTAATTAAAAGCCGGTGTTCAATCTTTGAATACTATTGTAAATTTCGTAACTTCGTATAATAACTGTATAAAAATTACGAAAAAATTGAGCTGATACCTGCTGGCTGCAACCATCCACAGATCCCAAAAATGACATAACACAAACACTAATATAATGGCAGTTATCATTTTGTTATCCGGGGACGGCGATACTCTAACTTGAATAAATGTACAAACCAAAGACAATTCAGAATAAAGTGACATTTTAAATAAATAAACATTAAGTGTTCTAGTGCAAAATAAATTACATCACAAATCCGAGTGCAAATTATTAAGCTAAAGCACTCGCGACTCAAGCTATTGAAATCGTGTTTCAAACTACGGAACCCGCGCACCGTTCAATCTGCTGACTGCACACGTACAGTATGTATAAACCTTTGATCCGACCATTCCAGAGGTATTTAAACAGCGTGCAGCGCCTAAACTTTCTCAAGTAATTTCGGAGCGCGTCGTTCATAATGCGTTGTGTAATATTAAGGTCAGTAGAAAAGCAATGTGCTTTTAGTTTTAGACAATCTTATTCAGATCATAACATAACTTCACACTTGTTCTTTCCTAAGGATTAGGCAGAAACCATTTTTTTTACACACATATTTTCACATAAACTATATTTAACTTTATAAGCCCAAAACTGTCAGTCAGGGAATTTCTAGTACTTGGAATCTTCTGCACTTAATCCCGACGATGATATTCATAAATTTTCATGCTAGTAATTAAATAGTATGTACAGTTTCTACGTCTGTTCTGCTGACGGTACCAAATGTCTCGCTATATCTTAGATTTTGTTTGAGTTTTAGTAGTACTGACAAGTTCAGTGGATGCATGCTGTTTGTACTTATCACCAACTTATAATAGCTGTTTGACTATTTAAACTTTATGCACAAGTAAGACATACTGTGTAAAGGCGGATTTAATGTCAGCGGCATTTTCTACCTTTTAACCTTGGGGTGATGCAGAGACAGCTCGGAAATGATGCTAAAATACAAGAAGTAATACTGATACAAGGGTACATACATAAAACCGCAATAAACTTCGTTAGGAGTATAGTGCAAAGCGGATTTTAAACGTTTTAAATCATTTTGTTTTAAACCGTTGTTTGTTTTAAAACGCTATAAAAGCACACATAGCGGTTTAATATTTTTTATTTTTTTTATGCACTCAGGCTTCAAGTTAAGTGATCATACCGCACCTACTCTCAGATTAAGGACATACTAATGGCCATTAAAATAAAATATTTATATAAATTATTATTCAGTGTTACACTTTTGATAGTTACAATTCATAATCAATATTTTAGGGCACTATAAAGCGATATTTCTTAAAGTAAAAAGTATTGATAGATTATCAAAATGCGAAATATTTGAAATTACCAAGTTTCAGAATGAACCCTACGAGTATTAAGGGTCCTCTTGTTGTGCGGTGTGTAGTGCGTCTAGACGGGCAATGGCTGGCCGCGGGCCGGTGCGAGTGCTTGAACTGCTAGGTTTTGTTAATATTTTAAAATAACAACGAAATTGTTAAATGTTCTTCTCACAATAAGCCTTATATTTTTTATATTACTTTCACATGGTTTCATGGTGGAATATCTTCAATATCTTCAAGGTACACGTTTTAAATAGCGATTTAGTGTCATCTTCATGTTTTTTTTTCATCGCGACAATTATTATCATTCACGGTTCTGTCTTCACACAGCGCTTAACCGCATGTCTTAATACTTTTTTTGCGCCTAATTCAAAGTTACAACTGCAACCTTAGCCTTAAGCTATTAGCTAGCTATTTGCGACATTGCCTGCTTTTATAATGCACCCTCTTCCATAAAATTAAGATACTCCAAAAACACTTAATACTGTTCCGATATTACACTGACTTCGACTGAAGTTAAAGGAACATTGGCTTACACATATTTTTGAGATACCTTTTGTCAAAAAGAATTCTCCCAAAAAAATCTCTACTCTAACGTATACTTTACAATCCACATCAACAAATATCACCAATAGAACCATTCCAAACCGTTCCTCACCTAATGCACACAAACTATTAGGCTCCTAACAGACCTTTTAAAAACAAAACATGAAGAACAATAATCATAACAACAAGCAAAGGCATTAGGCTAAAAGCCTCGGACACGACTTCAGGCTACGTTTACAGTTCCAGCCAATAAGTCAGAAGATGGCGGAGCTAAAATCTACAGTATTGGAGTAATAACGTGATCACCGCTAAGTTTTTGTTCGGTATATGGCTGAGCTGAATAGCGAGCATGTGTTCCAACAAGAACACTGATTGATTTGCTTAGCTGATATGTCAACAGTTCTATTCCTTGAGCCTTTGAGTTATTCATGACTTCTACAATTTCAAATTTCAAATTCATTTATATGCCAGGATGTAAGTTTACATGGATTTGTATGATCTTAAAACTATAATGGTCCCTTTACATTCTACCCAAACATGTAAATGTACGTACGAACGTATGTAAATCTTTTATTTTAAGAATTAAATACAAAATGGAGAATCAACAACAAATAAGTGCTTAATGATTTAGGATCAAATTTATTAATTAGTGTTAAAATTGTACCTATGTCAGTTCAAGAGATAAAGTTTGATGATGTCAGATTGAGAATTGAATAAATAATTGTAAATTGCAATTGATGATAACATGTCATAAATATTATAATGTCAAAGTGTCGACATAGAACTTTTAAAAATTAATCAGTTATTCTAATGTATATACTAATATTTCACATTTCAGTTTAGCATTTTTCTTTTTACCATTACGTTATCCTTTTTTTAAACATGGTCAAAGGTAAATCTTTAAAGGCGTTCGGTAATTTTTTAAATTATATACCTTTATGGCATTTATGTACGAGTTCCTTCTATACAGTTCGAGCCTGCATTGCGTTAAGCAGAGCTCATGTTTAAATTTATTTTTATTTCAAGTTCACATTTTGTTTGGTTACATCTTTGTGTTTAATAAAATATTTTATTTTACAAATAGGCATAATTCTCGAATTTACAATATGGACATACACGGTAAAGGCATAATAATTTTACTTTTTAAACAAGGGCTTACAGTTGTCCGTATACCAGGCTCCACAGATTGCACGCATTCATTTTATTTGTAATCTAAACGCTTTTATAATATCCACAAAAGTACCCCACAATAAGAGACCTGCGAGTACGGACGAAACGTATCCGATATGCACATAGAGCCGCTTATGCTGATACCGTGACTCGATATTTTTAGTGCATAGACA
This sequence comes from Dasypolia templi, assembly GCA_963555695.1. Lineage (NCBI taxonomy): Eukaryota > Metazoa > Arthropoda > Insecta > Lepidoptera > Noctuidae > Dasypolia > Dasypolia templi. The sequence continues at coordinate 4,130,424 of OY743145.1, forward strand.
TATCTGTCGAATCTATCACAACCGAAATAGACGTGTGGTCGCAATTCTGATCCAACGTTATCCCTAGAAGTTGCGGGTTATTCTACAGAGAAAACCGTGGCCCTGGCACAGGCAACTGAAGGAACACGGGTGGGTTTTAGTCAGTAAAAGTCTGACACGCCCTCCCGCTCCACCCAGAGCGGGAGAAGTAGTACTTGCAATTTGTTCGATTATAGTATCTTTATATTTGGTATTTAATGTCAACGGCTTTCTTTTATGCGTTTGGAATTTGATATTTTTAGTTTAATGCATAATAATTCGTAAGTTGTTAGAATGTAACCAGTGTATTATATTGTTAATTGCGTTGTTTGTTTCTGAGTCATATGTGTCTGCTTTATCATTTTTCACAATAAGGGTTGTGTCATCAGCAAAGATTGTGTTATGGCAAGTGATATTTGGGAGATCATTAATGTATATGAGGAATAAGAAAGGTCCCACTACACCGCCCTGTGGAACTCCTAGATTATTGAGCTTATCGTCACTTCTAATAATCGTCTTCTTGTTGTTATGGATTTTAGAACTTTATACATATTTTTACTTGTCATTTAGGTAGTCTCTTACCCAGTCGTTCGCTTTGCCTCGTATGCCATATTTGTCTAGTTTGTGTAAGAGTAACTTATGGTCCACAAAATCAGAACGCCAACGGCGTTCAGTTTTATTTATGTTTTGTTGAAATATTCTAAAATTGTATGCCGGCGATTATGGGCGAAAACAATTGCTTCTGAAGGCAATACTGTATCAGAATGTCGATTCTGTAAAAATGTCACTACTGCTTCGCAGAAGGGGGTGACGGCTTCTTATTCAATCTCTCTCCGTACCATGGCCTGGAACAGAGCCGGACGCGAGAGACCGCCGATCGCCTCCACGAGGACACGGCGGTGCTCAGCTCAAGCTGGGCAGACCTCCAGCGTATGCTTCACCGTATCCTCCGGGCGGTCTCCACAGTGGTGACACCCGGGCGCTTCCTCCCGCCTTATGCGAAACAGGAACCTCCAGAAACAGCCGTGTCTGGTGAGAACCTGTGTCAGGCGAAAGGTGAAATCGCCTTCTCCAACCACTCCTCGAAAATGGGACTTATCGCCGCTATTGTGGCGTGCCAAAATTATGATTAATGCCTGGATGTATATTTTTACCTGACTGAAAGTTGAATTGACCTACCACTGTTTGTCCCTGCATCACCCTAAGGTTGATTAGAAAATGCCTAAGGCATCAAGTCCAGCTCTGTACGTGTGCGTAATGTATTCAATAAATAACAACAATAACAATGCTGAGAAAGCACAACTATTTCGAAGAATAGTTGTACCTTCTAATTTTGCCTTGATAAGGAACAATAATGTTTTGAAAACATAAAAAAAATTGTCATATTAATTTGAGTCGATTTGATATTATATAAGTTTGAAAGTTCATCATTTGACATACATTAAATAAATAGTACCATTTATTGTACGGGTAATGATATTTTAAATTAAAAATGAGCAATATTTTGAGTATTGTTTTCAAGTTTTTATTTAGCATACTTTGATTAAAATATCTGCTCTGTAAAACGCTAAAATGTTATTTTTTTAAAGCGTTTTAGCATTCTGACTAATTCTATACTTTATTTGGGTTAGTATCATTTTCTCCTATGTATATAATTAGATTATTTTCTTCCAGCTTTTGACTAGTTTTAAGAACACATAATTTGTGTAAGAAATTTTGCAGGAAACGGTCCTTTCCATCTTATATTGACTCAAAATTAACGTCCCGACTTCCTGCAGAACCTACCTAAGGGATATTCCCGTATTTTTAAACTCACTTCAGTGTCAATCCGTCAAAAAAACACCTTTCAATCATTTATATTTTTTGATTAATATAAGATTTCGACCAGAATTAGAACGTTTTTAAATACGAGAATTGAAAATCTGATACTTCGTACATCAAATATTAAAATTGTAACATGCTTATTTACCCCTGAGTTTTCTGGTTCCTGGATTCATATACTCGATACTCGCTCGTAAAAGTCGTGACCTCGCAGAGTTCATCGCGCCCGCGCCTCTGCCCCGCCGAGTCTGTCGTTCATAGAGTAGGCCGTATAGGTTTTATGCAACATATCTCAAGCAGTTTTAAATTATGATAATTACGTAAAATAAAAAAACATTTAGATAAAAAATATTTTTCGTTTCTATAGCTTCTGTTCGACCTATAGATGTCCCTCTTCAAATATTTCGTGTATGAATAGATACACCTTATATAGTCACAAACACCTCGATTGTGTTGTATATGTAATTTTTGATGTTATATTGTTGATTGTTTTTAAGAATCTGTTTAGTTTTGTTTATGATATTCCTGTGCGAGTCACAATAAATACTTTTTCTTTCTTTCTTTTCCCAACTATGTAATACAGTCGACATCCAGTCTAACCAATTGCAGTTGATTACTAGTTTGGAGCGACTACAAAATATCCGTTGAAAGTGAGTTACTCATTCTCAATTGCGCCACCTACTTGCATAGAGGAGGAACTACAAAACACCCCTACCAAAAACAACAAAACATGTTCTTTACACACAAGCCCAGATGACGTCATTTATCCTGTTATCCTCGTGAAAAACAGAAATGCGTCTCTAAACGCATTTGTACACGACGCAGATAACGCCACTAATGGAAAACGCGCACATCTAGCGACTTTCCGGAGGCGTGACGTAATTGCATGACAAGAGCTTCAAGTAAATTGATCTCGTATATCTTGAAGGCTCCGGTTTTCCTTTTCAACTTTGACAAAGTTTACATAACTTTGTGGTATATTCATTTTATTAATGTTTATGTTAAGCTGGTGCTAAAAGATGTAGTATAATTTTAAGACTAGAGATGCAAATGCATTCCACCAGTTTTTATGACAAATATTTTACAGTTCAAGCAATATGGCTATGAAAAACCTTGCCTGTGTCCATAAGACGTCCTCAATCACTGTCCACTTTCAAAATTCTGGTTAGAGAACCTCCTCCTTCCTCTCTCTCAAAGTAGGTGTGTTCAAGTGCCATGTTAATGAAACAGGTAACAGGCAGCGAGTCTGTTGCCATCAACTGGGCAGAAATCCGAATCCGGGCTTCCACAGAGAAATTCCTGATAGAAAAATCCAATAACACTGCCCGACCCAGGACCTCGTGCTTAGCAGTAGCGCTTAATACAGTCCGCGAGGCCTAAGCTGAATTTTGCATTTGTGAAACATCATCATTACATATAGTTTTGTCACTCGGTTCCAAAAATAACGGGTCAGTCACATAAGTTCGAATATCTACAAAACTGTAAGATTTAGATCAATGAAATAAAAAACAGAATAAAGACTATTAAGTTGCGCTTCTTATTACATACTTTTTATACTGGCTGATAAATGAAACTTTTTTACAAAAAAACTAAATTTGAAAAATGAAATTTTTTGAAAACAAATATTTTGCTTTATGTCATTATGGTTTCTTTCCATTTCTATGCTTACACAAAAAAAAAATTGTGAACGACTTCCACGTGCATAATCAGTATTCTGTGAGGTGGAGCATGGCAGTCACGTTAGATGAATGTTCCAGAATTCTGACTTTCTTGGAACTTGGGCAGAACCAGCGTGAAACAGCAAGAAACATTGGTGTATCTTTGTCGACTGTTCAGCGGGTACTCTAGTGGTATCGAGAGACCGGATCGCACCTTCGGAGACCAGGAAATGGCAGGCCATGATGCACAACGGCCAGGGATGACAGATACCTGGTGGCTACAATGCTCCGAAATCGTTTTCAAACTGCAGTTGGTCTAAAAAAACACTTTACTCGCTTTGGTGGTAGCAATTTAAGCGCACAAACAGTGAGGAGACGTCTTGCTGAGGCAAACTTGAAACCATTAAGGCCCGCAAATGGCCCCAAACTGGAAAGGCAACATCAAATTGTAAGACAGAGATACGTGCGCCAGCACCAACAGCGTACACTGGACGATTGGTATAGGTTAATGTTCACGTACGAATCGAAATTCATGCTTTACAAGCATGATGGTCGGCATGTACAGAAGACCAGGGGAACGCTTCCATCAAGATACACGGCGTAGGCTAAGTAATTGTTTGGGCTGGAATTACTGCCGAGGCCCGCATCGAGCTCGTGCTTATTCAAAATGGCACTCTTAATGCAGAGAGGTACGTGGAGGAGATCCTGAATGAGCATGTGGGACCTTTCATGGCGAGGACCGGGATGGTATATATATGCATGATAATGCGCGTCCCCATACCGCCGGAATTGTAAATGAATACCTTGGAGAGGTCGGTATCGAACTGATGCAGTGGCCAGCGCGAAGCCCTGATTTAAACCCCATAGAGCATGCATGGGACGAGCTTGTGCGTTGCGTAAAACGTCGTAACTCCCCACCAATCACGCTACCCGAGCTCAGACAAGCACTGGTGGAGGTATGGGAAGCCATTCCTCAGAACCGGCTCCGAAATTTGGTGTTCAGCATGCCGAATCGCCTGGAAGCTGCAAGAAGAGCTCGGGGAGGCAATACGAAGTATTAAAATTATGCATGTGATGAAAAAAAGCAAAAAAAAACAATCTTACAAAAAATTTAAGTTTCAGAAAAAAATGTCTTACTTTAGTTTTTTTTTATTTTGAGAATAAGAACCAAGGTATACATAAGTTTCAATTTTAATTTTAATTTCATTAAATGCCCAGTCGAACAGTATTCGTTTTATTATGGTAGCATACGTAGTTCGGGAGATATTCGGACTTTTGTGACTGACCCGTTATTTTTGGGACCGAGTATAAATGTTTTATGTATGTATGTGTATATGTTAATCATACACCAGTGACTACCTGCAGTATTGTCTCTCCTTCTCCAATTAATCCATCAAAAGGTTGTCTGTATAAGATCGCTTTTAGCGATAAAACAGCCCATTGTGTCGGGTGACACAATGTAAAATTTATAAATGTAAAATTGTTACATTTTATATCTGTAATTTTTAAGGTGTACTTTAATAAAGAGTATTTAATCTATTTAACTCGATTTTGACGTATTAATGAAAGGCACCGATTCATTTTAATTTTCTGATCTGGGCCCGATTCATTATGGGCCATAGCTGTTAATGTCAAGAAAACCGAGAAAAAGGATCTTGACAGACATACGAAAGACAAAGTGGTCCTATAAGGATTCCGTTTTTTTCTTTTTGAGGTACGGAACCCTAAAAAGACGAAATTTACATATTTCATCTGTTTAATAAAGCATACAACTTTGAAAGAAACTTTTCGGATTTCAATTTTATGATTACATTCATAATTTACATGCTCTAAAAGAATTACTTCTGTTCAAATACAAGAAAATGACGTAAATTACCGTAGTACCGTAACTAAAAACAAATAAAACCAGTTAAGTTACACCAAAACTAAGTTTAAGCTCTGTGTAGTCAGTCGCTAAACAACCAAACAAGCTTTCCAACTTTCACACCCATGAACCCCACACCCAGCAGCGATCGTTAAATTTTATTTAACTTTGAAACTTGTTAGAAGACGTGTAAAACCACCCGAGCATTAAACAATAAACAGTAGCATTTATTTCTACTGTTATTTTCCATTTTCCTGGCTACTAACGACCGAGTACATTTTGCGAAAGTTTCCAACTTATAGTACTCAAACGGTGCCAAAAGGACCTTATTACTAAGGTTCCTTGTCCGACAGACGGACGTGCTCCATTGTCCGTCCGTTGATCTGTCACATGGCTATATCTTTTGAACCAAAAATGGTAGACACTTGAAATTTTCACAGACTGGGTACTACTATGGCCGCTATACCAACAAATAATAAAAATGAAATAAAGTTAAGAATAAGAGAAACGTGTTTTTAGATTTTTTTTATATGGCCTCCGTCTATGAGTCGAGCTCGCACTAGGCCGCTTTTTTTAAAAGAGCGTCATGAGCATGCAATTTTAAAACTAGAACGTTTTGTTTTGAAACCTCTGCGGAGATTTATTTACTTGTTGTTGTGGTTTGTTACAATGTTGTTTAAACTTAATTTCGGTGCGGTTTTATTTAACTGGCTATTGTCATGCCCATTTACCTACGCTAACATCAGATGACACCTAAGTTGATGCCTAAATAAAAGTTGAATTAGGTTGATTTGGGGCGCTCGCTGTTGTATTATCACCACTTGGCTCAGCGCCAAAAGTTGAAAAACCGCGAGCGTGCTTTTGTTTAGGCATTAATTTAGGTGTAGCTTAGTGTAAGTCAAAACGGGCATTAATGTAATTACAAAGCACGAGCACAGCATAGTTAGCCTATAATGTTTCCACTGCTGGAACATAGGCCTCGTCTCGGTGAGAGGAAGTGGGGTGATTGCAGCTGAATTTGAACTTTACGAACCCAAATTGTGCAATGAAATTCCGCAGGCTGAAAACACTCAGTGTGATTGCATGAAGCGTGACCAACTCTATGCAATCGCACCGAGAAACACATATATTTTATTCATTTCAATGGTGAAATGTGGTAAAACAACTGGTAGTTTTGCAAGTCTGAATAAAATAAATACGTCATGGCATATTGTCATTGTCCTATTATAAATCCTCTAGAGGGAACAGCAAAAGCTTTTATGTTTTCTTTCCTAGTGCCCATTTGTATATTTTTACCGTTGCTCCCAATTATTTCAGTCACTGTAAGAAAATTGACAACAAAAATAATTTAACAACTCAAAAACAAAATAAAACAGTAGATATGTAGGAAGGTAGGTGCGGGGAAAAATTTAAACATTGTTGGAGTGAATTCCCTTGTAAATATTTCTTTTTCACATCCTTTCTGTTACAATGATTCGTTCTCGTAAAACACTGCTTCTGGTTGAGTAATTTAAAATTTTATTCTTATCCATTTTGGTGAAGTATTTATTTGATATTCAAAGGTATAATATATTGTTTCATTTGGAAATCAATTCTGTAAGAATAATAGTGCAGTGCGTAGTTACCACTGCTAGGCGTCTAACCGTTTACATTATGAATTATGCCTTTTCATTATTGTTGCAATACATTCCAAAAGTCTCTTCTCATACAGAGAAGGGTTGGCGATTCCAGACCGCGCTCGAAACGTTAAAAGCTGAAGTCAAAATCGAGTAATTAAATTGCGAATACATTCTGTAACCAAAACAGAAACAAAACACATCCCGCCTCGTTATCATCAAATTATTCCCCCATTTGAGTAAGACCTTGCCCACAAGGTTTCTACTTAACCTTCGCGGAAACGGCATCAAAACATACCCTCCATAAGTCCGTCACATACAGACTAAAGACAGCTAACCCCATAAACTGCGGAAGGCGGAAAAACGAACATAATATGTTGTCACATAAAATTCCCGGGACAGAACTATTAGACCCTCATTTTAGTAATGGTGAATTCTCCCGCGCTCGCTAAAGGTGGCCAGAGGATTAGGGTTGGCAAAAACAGAATTTTCATAGTAAATTATAACATGACATAACATCACGCCTGTATTCCCAGAAAGGTTAGGCAGAGGTGTACCATAGTAAACCAACATTTCGCCAGTTATGTTTAAGTACCATGTAACAGGGGGAAGGTAAAAGGAATTTCATATAAGTACGTTGATATAAAGAGACATCCAAACAAAACCACTGAAATATAGGTTTTTTTTATATCATTGGAAGCATTAATGGAATTTTAAATTCATTATATTTTTTTAGGCAGAACAAAATGGCAATCGCTTATTAAAATATTAAAAACGATTATCGCCGATCAGATTTTATAAAACTTAAAAGTACTATTAAGTTCTTTATTTTTATATGATTAGTTGGAATGATGGACCTTCCAATTAAAATAAGAACGTTCTATGCACAAATACCGGAAACAACACAATATTTATCAAATTTAACGAGTCTCATTCATCCTTGGAACATATCTTACCGGGAACCTGTCTTCACCAGCCCTAGCGGCCCCAACGTATCACGTCCTCGTCATCCGTCGCGTCACGGCTAATGTCCCAATTTATTTTAATTCCACTGTAATTTACTTTGTGTTTGCTTATGAACTGTGCTTAACAGCTAATTTCGTCATCATTTACTGACGGTTGGAGGCGAAGGAAAGCTGGGAGGCAGTTCTCTGAACAATGGGTCAGTATTTTACAGGCCGGCCGGGCAGGCTTTTGCAAATTAACCACAGCCCTACAGGTTCTTGTTATTGATTAGCTAGAAGGCCCTTCAGAATTACAAAAACGGTCATCACTTACCATAATCCACTTTCAATAGGTAAGTAACTAATGTCTTCTTGAGATATAAAGTACACAATGCTATACACAGTCGAACAAGATATTTGGAATACGGATAACTAACTACTTAAAAATTGAAAGAAATTAAATTCAGTTGCGCTGGTTTATATGACGCAACCAACAAGCTGGTGTCCGTAGTAAATTCTCAACCATAGATCACATGCATGTTCTAAGACAAATTCTACAAAAATATAAAGAATACAACAAAACCTATTGTTTAAATTTAGTTGATGTCAATAAAGCCTTCGATTCCTTAGAACATGAATATATCTGGAAAGCAAGGAATACAGAGAAAATGCATGCGACAACTCAAGCACATAATTTACATTTTAGAAGCATTGTACAAGTCAGACTGGAAACAACGGGCGAAGAGTTCCATAAAGGGAGTGGTGTCTGGCAAGGGGAAGCTATCTCACCGACGCTATTCTAAGCAGTTCTCGAGATGATATTTAGGAAACTTGAATGTAGTGAAAATGGATTCAACAAAAACTGAAACCGTCTACGCTTTGCAGACGATCTAATTCTATATTCTGAGTGCCCAAAAATGTAAGAGCAATAGCTACAGCAATTATCGGATCAAAGTGCGAAAGCAGGGCTGTCAATGAACACGACAAATACCAAAATTATTACCAATTTTTACCAACCCGTATCACAGTTAATACAAGCAATAGAGTAGAAGATTACATTTATTTAGTAGAGTTAATATCTACAACTGATATTATGCATAACGAAATTGACAGTTGGCTAGCTAACACTTGGAACAGAGACATGCCAAAAGAGATAAGGTAAATTTACAAAACGTATATTCTGCCATGCTTGACATATGGTAGCATAAACGCATTCAATCACATAACAATTAAGTAAGAAAATAAAAGTCTGCCAAAACAGTATTGAAAGAATTGTACTTGGAGGTAAGGGAAGAGAAAAAGTAAGATTAAAATAAATAAAAAGTAAATCCACGTTTGCACAACAAGTATGTGAAACACAAAAATAGCGATGGACAGAACCGGACATATATTAAGAGGGGGAAAAGAGAAATTTACCAAATTAATAACAGAGTGGTACCCAAGGGATGGAAAAAGGAGCAAGGGACGACAAGTGAATCGTTGGGAAGACGACGTTAAAAGAGTAGCTGGTCCAAAGTGTATTCAGAGGGCTAGAGACAGAGAGAGAAATGGAAACCTTTAGAGAAGGGCTTTGTCGAAAGACAAGCGGCTTAAAAACAGTGCACTGAACGCCGACGAATGAGAAAAAAATATATGTAGTAGAACCAGCAATTACGACTTATTTAATTTTATTAATTAAATTTGACCCATTCAAATAAAAAAAAACGTAATTTTTTTATTTTTTATGGACGAACGTTACGTTTTTGATATAACTCCGAATGTAATTGACCTTTCTATCGGCTTCAGCACCCTCGAAAACCATGAAAAACGACACCCATGAAGGAAAAATAGATTTTTACAGCCGCCATCTTGGATTTTCCTGTTGACCTCACTTTAGTCTTCAGCACCTCTGAAAACCATGAAAAAGAAATCTCTCTCTCCGTGTGTCTTTCTAATAAAATAACATTATTACAATCAAAGATGGCGCATAATTAGTTTTCTTTACGTGACGATTTCTACACTTTAAACACACTACTAACAAGTTGGAGGAAAATAAACGAGTAGTGAGGGAGCACTCTCCTAAGCACGCCATAAAGCTTATAATTTTTAAATTTTTATTTTGCTTTATTTCTGTCATAGGCCTTATCCAAGTCAACGAAAGCACAGTAAACTTTCTTGTGCTTTGCCAGATGTTTTTCGGCTATGCATCTTAAGGAGAAGACAGCATTCCTTCTCTAAATCCTGCCGACACATCCCATATTTTCTCAATCGTATCTCTTACCTTAGATTTTCCTGTTGACCTCACTATTGGCTTCAGCACACTCGAAAACATGAAAAGTGTAAATTCCTCTCTATGTGACTCTTTCAAATAAAAATTCGCGTTTTTTATTTTCATTATTACAATCTATGATGGCGCATAATAATTTTTCGTTACGTGACGATTTCTACACTTTAAACACACTGATTACAAGTTGGGGGAAAATAAACGAGGAGTGAGGGAGCACTCTCTAAGTACGCCATAAAGCTTAAAAAGTTATTATGCACACAATAAAAATTAAAATTGAGAGTGTATTGGAGATATCGATGTCTTGCCTGCATATACCAAATACCTTGTTATATTGTATTTCTATATCTAACTCTACATTTTATAAGAGATATTATAAAAATATATACATATAAAACCAAGGTTAGACATGTTAGACATTTTGTACGGATTAGAATGTTCGGCCTCAAAAGGGATGAATGAAAGGTAATTGCATGCAGCTAAGATGAGAATGCTAAGAGGGATGTGTGGAGTTATGGATATGGATAGAATAAGAAATTAGTACAAAAGAGGAAATTTGAATGTGGCACAGGTAATTGAAAAGTTGTGTAGAAATCGGTAGTCATCGTATGGGCATGTGATACGGAGGAATAAGGGAAATATCGTGAGGAATGTTTTGTGTATGAATGTTGCTGGCTATAAGAGTAGGGCAAGAACAAAGAAACGATGGATGGACTGTGTGAAAGATGATATGGCTAGAAAGGGGGTGCCTACGTAGATCACGGCTGATATAGAAGTGTGGAAGAAAAGGCATGATGCGCCGACCGCAAACAAATTGAGATCAGGGCAAGAGAATGATGAGATAATTATTATAAATTAGAGTCGCTTTTCGTGTTTATCTGTTTCCGCGTTGATCTTCTAGACTTCGCAACTTATTTACGGGAACTTACATATACAGGGTGTTTCGTAAGTTGACGGGTGATAGGTCGGGTCATAATAGTTAATAAAAATATACTTTAAATAAAAGTTAAAATTTCAAGCAACAGGAGTTAATTTTTTTTTACATATCTTGATTTATTTCTGTCATAGGCCTTCTCCAAGTCAACAAAAGCACAGTAGACTTTCTTGTGCTTTGCCGAATGTTTTTTGGCTATGCAACAGGATATCTGATCCATACATACAGCCCATTCCCTCTCTAAACATATAGACATTACATATTTACTCAACTTTCACTCTTATCACTTTATTTATTAAAACTTTGCCAACATGTTCCCGCGGAACGCCAATGTCCTGAGCTCCCTCTCCACATCATCATCGTCTTTAAGGTCATCGACAAGTATATGACCCAGATATTTAAACTTGGTTACCTGCTTTAATTTAGTGCCGTTCAAACTAATTGACAGGATGGTATCTTGGCACTTGCCGGCTGCCCAGAAGACCATGAACTCGGTTTTCCTTATATTATATATGAGACCATGTGATGCGGCGTATTCTTCACAAACATTGAGCATCTCCTTGATTGACTTCGCAGTCAATCCGAGCAGCACCATTTCGTCCGCGTAACTGATGTTGTTTACACAAACACCCCCCATTACATGCATGCCACTGAGCTCGAATATGAGGTCATTCACATACAGGTTAAACAGCTTTGGAGAAGACAACCCCCCATGTCTCACTTCACACTCCAACCTGTATGACTCTGAGATGCAGTTTGACCACCTAACACAATTAGTCTGATTTGAGTACCAGTATTGAAATATTTTCAATACTTCCCTGTCCTCCATCTTTCTCCAAAGCACTTCATACGAAACGAGATCGACGGCTTTGGAGAGATCCAAAAAACAGGCGTCAACCGGAGTCTTTCGTTCAGTGTAGTATTTGACAGTGTTCTTAAGCGCCAGAATCGCGATTTCGGAAAGAAAAGAAAGAAAGAAAGAAAAATATTTTATTTGGGACACGCAAAGGGAATACAAATAGTAAAAGAAATAAAATTAAGGAAAAAAAATAAACAAAAAATGATAAGTAAATAAACGGCAACAAAAGTAGATATACTATACATATACCGTATTCGTGTACAATTTAATAAATATGTATACGCTTATACCCACGCCTGACGCTCCATTATCACTTGTCTGTGGTATAGACTATTCAAATAAAGAATATATAGTCTATGTCAAACGATGAGAAGCGGGCGCAGCCGCGTACTCAAGCGTCAGGCTGTCAATGTGTTTTTCTTAAAAAACATAAACATTATGCATTAAATTTTAAAAAGAAAATAAATTAATGCTCATAAAACAATGAGTGAATAATAGTTTTGGCAAAAAAGTGTTGCGGATAAATTATAAAGTATTGTGGTGTGTATGATTGACTGGGATGTGTTGTGTTGTGCCAATCGGATGATAACTATTCAATCACCGAGCAAAACAAAGCGAACGAAGCACATCTTATTACTAGGAACATAATACTACTATGGCCACCAATAAAAACTGCGTGCAGTCCCAGGGTGAGTTCAGAAAGTAGATTCCTTTTGCACGCGTAAAAAGTGTTGTTAATATTTAGTACTTAAAGTTCTTACTGTTTTTATAGCACGAAAAGGAGGTGGCAAGTCGATCCACCCGCGAGAGGCAGCGAATTTAAAGCATCCACGGAATGCAGCAGTTTTGTGCGCTGAGGCCAACAGGAGCTTGCCCACCTCGTCAAGCAGCACAATGGGTCGGTAAGCACACGGAGAGTCCGCAGGGCGCCCCGGCTTCTTAATGAGGACCAGTTTCCCGTCTTCCAACGAAGTGGGAACTGGAACTGGCGGAGCCCCATAAGTCGTGTCCGAGAGCCTCCAAGGCCAGAACCCAGGCTTTTCCAGGTAAGCCGTCGGGTCCTGGGGCGGCTATTTTGGCACTAAGCCTATGTATCGCCACTCTCAGGTCTACCTCGGTCACCTCCGAAGCATCGTCGTCGCCGGTGTGGTCCGCATATGGCACCGCAGTAGGCGGAGTCATAAGCGGGAAAGGGTGCTCCCCTCGCGAAGGGAACAAAGTGCTCGCCACGTCCTCCACGAGCTGGGGCCGGAGACTCTGCGTCAGGGGGGCAGCCCATGGGCGGTGTTTATCCCGCACCATTTTGTAGGGGCGTGGGTCCCTATTCAGAGTCTCCAGTGACTCCTCGCGGGCCAGTGCCCTGGCCCGCAGGATCTCCGCTTGGAGGGCGGTCTTCGCCGCTCTGTACAGCTCCGCCTGAATGGCTTCCGTTACCGGAGGGCGGATACGTAGCCTACGGCGCCTGGTGTACTGGTGTCGCGCAGCCACGCACGCCTCGCGCAAAGCAGTCAGCTCCGGCGACCACCAGCACACCTGGCGCCAAGCACGTGCAGGCTGGACCCGGGGCATTGACACGTCACATATTTCGGACATGGCCTCCCAGGACCCACCCCGCCTCGCCGTTGATGTCAGCAGGCCTGTCCGGTGGTGACACCCATGCCTGCACGATCGAGGCTTCCAGGAGGAGCTCCCGGTCCAGCTGCTTCAGCGCCCACCGCGGACGACTCGGGGCCTGCCGCGCTCGTGGTCTGGGCGGAGATGTCGAACTGGATGTACCGGTGGTCGGAATGGGTCTCCACCCCCTCCATGCCGCACCAGTCAATGACGTGCGGCGACAGAGTGGGGCTGGCGAACGAAATGTCCACCACTGATTCACCCCGCATCCGCACACACGTTGGGACAGAACCCCGGTTTAGGACGACCAGGCCTGTTTCCAGTGCCCAGTCCTCCACCATCCTGCCCCGCGTGTCCGTGTACCGGGAACCCCAAGTCACGTTCTTGGTATTGAATTCCCCGAGGACGAGCACGTGGAGGGAACTGAACCCGACGACGACGACTGTCAACTCCGCCAGGGAGTTGTGGGACTCGGCGAGAGTTCGGTTCGGGGGGAAGTATACACCCACAACGACTATATCCCCGAACCGTGCTGCCACCACAACCCCTTCTCCTCTTGACGGCCTCGAGGGACAGGGTACCGGCGGCAGCCGATGAAATAAGGACCACTGAGCCGCTCAGGTCCACTCCACCCAGTCATCCCTGGGCGGGACAAAGTACGGCCCAGTGACCACGGCAATGTTAATAGACCACTGCGCCATGCTCTCGAGCAACAGATCCTGAGCAGAGGTGCAGTGGTTGATATTCGCCTGGAGGAGGCGTGATGGGGCCATTACTGACATTCCATTTCAGCCCCTTCCTGAGCCCCCTGTGAAGGCCCTGCCACGACAGTTGTGGCGGCGTCGACGGTGATGGAGGCGGCAGCTGCGGTGGCAGTGGCAGTGGATGCGGCCTTGACGGCGGTGGGCTTGCCCCTGCCCCTGGCTTTGGCTGGTGGAGCGCAGGCCTTGCAGCCAACCCGGTGATCGGCCGGCTTGCCAACTGCCGCACATACGAAGCAGTGCGGCGCGGCATTGCACGAGCTGGCCTTGTGACCGGGCTGACCACAACGGAAGCAGTGACTGCTGTGGTCTACCTCCGAGGTGCATTGCACCCCCACGTGGTTGCCCACCTGGCAGCGGAAACACCTCAGAGGTCGGGGCTCCAGCAACTTCACCTGCGCCGAAACCAAGCCCACCAGAAGCCTTCGGCCCTTCTCGTCAATTTTTTGGGCCGCCGTCACGGGGCAGCTCACCGTAATGGATTGCATCCCCGAGTCATCCCCAAGTCAGGACGAATTGTGCCTTTTTTTTTTTTTTTTTTTGTTCCCGGGGTGGAAAATCCTCATGGATGTCCTCCGCCCTGGGGCGGGCGGAGGGGTCTGTCAGACTCTTACTGACTAAAAACCACCCCGGTGTTCCTTCTCACACCTACGCCGGGGTCGCGGGAACACATTATTCTTCCACAACCCCGGTTGGTGCCGGCCCGCTTGCGCGGGCCCCGTCTCGGGCGGGGGGAGTGAGGTGTACTCCCCCCGCAACGTCTGTGGTCGGCGCGCGAGGAACACTACGCGCGCCACCTTCTCGGGTCCTGATGTTGGGGGGCGACGGATGTCCCCGAATCCGTCGTCCCTGGACCCATTTAGGGGGGCCGGAAGAGGGCGTTGTCCGCCCTCCTCCGACGCCCGGTGCGTCTGCTGCGGGCCGGGTCGAGAGTCGAGATCTCTCTCTCCCTTTCCGCAGCCTCCTTCTGCGAGATGACCGTTTCGCAAAAGGAGACCACTGCGTCCCAGGACTCTGCGCCGCCGACCATCGCGTTCACGACGGCCGGCAGCGACAGGTCGTTGCCTATTTCGGTGATGAGGGCACGGCGCGGCTCCTCCCAAGCGGCACACTCTGCCAGCGTGTGCCACGCCGTGTCCTCCCGGCAGTCGACGCAGTGGTGACACCGGGCGTCCGGCTCCCTGTTTATGCGACACAGGTACTTCCCGAAGCAACCATGCCCCGAGAGCACCTGCGTCGCCCGAAACGTCAGGGAGCCGTGCCTTCTCCCGAGGGACGAATTGTGCCTGCCCTGACATGCTGGGCAGAGCACCCCCCAGTCCTAACAACGGCAGCCACGACCTCTTCCTCCGTCACGGAGTCGTCATGGCCTAGGATACGCATGTCAGCGCACTTGGTGGGTCTGGATACTCGGACCTCGTCCGCATTCAGGGACGCCCTTAGCTTTTCACCCAGAGCGTCTGCGGTCGGGCCGCTGGCCGCAACGGGGACCTCCAGCATCCGGGCCCCTGTCTCAGTGACCCTTATCCGGAGGCCTCCTCGCCTTGCCGAGCACCTCGCGATAGGTCATGCCCTTTTTTTTCCGATTCCGGCTGTTGTGTGATAACTACAGTTGCGGATTTCGGGGCACAGAGCCCAGCCGCGACGCTTCGCTCCTTGCGCCTTCCTTCTGGCCGCTTTTGCTGCCTTACCCACCATCCTCTTCTCCCCGACTATTTGCCATTCGGCGTCGGTCGGAGGAGATTTTAAAGGCGGTTTAGAAGGCGGGGGCGGCCATCCCACCCTTCCTGGCCTGGGGCGACGCAGGTTTCGCCAGGGGCGGGACCGCCTAGGCCCCACTTTGGGTCTGCCCCGAGGACCCTGGTTTAGCCGCGTTGGCGGCATACGACGCTGCCTTTCACTAGCCCGAGGCCGAATGGCTCGCCGCCAGCGGAGGGCGCAGGACAATGGCCTCCACAGCGGAAAACCGACTCTGAAAGGCAGCCAGCTTATGCCGCACTAGGGTCAAAACCCGGTCCTCGGCAGACACGGGCTGGCCTTGCCCATGCTGCGCCCTTCCTGTCTGCGCCTCCCGGTGGCCAACTCCTTGAATTTTTGCCTGGTCTGCTCGGAGCTCCACATTCTCTTTTCGGAGACGCTCCGTGGCGGCTGTCAAGCGGGCGACCTCCGCCCGCATATCGGACATGCCGTCCGGCGGAGGCCCGAAATGAATGGCCTCCGCTGCCTCTATAATGGAGGCCGTGGCTGCAGATATGGCCTTGCCGGCAACCACGACCTCCACAAACCTGGCTGCTTGCTCAGGCTTTGAGCCGCCAGCGGCATCCGGTCCACCACCTGACGATTCCGACAGGGCTACCCTACGGCCGTCCACTTCAGTGTGGCTCCCCTCCGTGGCAAGCCTCTAGGCTCGCTGGGCTGGCTCGGCCGGACTGGCCTCCCTGTCCACCTGGGTGGTGATGGTAAGCCTACGCTGATAAGTTGCTACGAAGCCGATGGACTGGCTCTAGCCGAAGGACTGGCTCTCGCCGAAGGACTGGCTATCGCCGAAGGACTGGCACTCACCGAACGACTGGCACTCGCTGAAGGACTGGCACTCGCCGAAGGACTGGCACTCGCCGAAGGACTGGCGCTTTCTAAATAGAATGGCTAGTCGATGGACAGACTGGCTAAAAATTCAATCGATTGACTGACTGACTTATCAGAGATCCCATGTATAACGTGACTTAAAACTTGAACCTGTTAATCGTTGAGACTTGACCTGGTGATTTTGTTTGTAAGCCCTAGTAAGACTGTTGAATTTGTAATGATTTTAAGTTTTACGATCTTAATTTTGTTAGTTTTAAGATTATATGGCAGGATAGCCGAGCTACCTTAGTGATAAGGTATTGGCAGGATAGCCGAGCTACCTTAGTTATTAGGTATTGGCAGGATAGCCAAGCTACTGTAGTCATTAGGTATTGGCAGGATAGCCAAGCTACCTTAGTTATTAGGTATTGCCAGGATAGCCAAGCTACCTTACTGATTAGGTATTGGCAGGATAGCCGAGCTATTTTACTCTCTGAGCATATTTTGTCCTCAGGTGCTACACCCGAGGACGGGTGCTAGTCAGGGATGGCCGTGTCGTGGATGGATGGCGCCACAGTACAGCGGACAGCGCCATCAAAAAATTTGATTCATAAACGAATGATCATGTGATCGGTAACGCAAGCGAGCCCTACCGCTTGGACACGATCGTCGGTGTAGGGGATGCAGCGAGAACTGGCGGAGAGACAGTCAACAGAATACGGTCGAGTTTGGAAAGTCTTTTCAAACGCTCAGTACCAACGGACGTGTCTGTTTCCGTTGCACGTGTTTATTTCGTTATCTTTTCGTTCGCGTACCCACTACAGTGCCCACACTAAAATGTGTCGGATCGTGAAGAAGACCCGATGATTCGCATCTCGGCCACCCCTGATCCGACATTTATATAAGTTTTAAAATAAGCACACTTCTCAGTAACAAAAGCGGCCTGTTGAGACCGCTCCCCTCAACATGGCCGCGCGCTAGCGGCAGTGAACGAGAGGTGCGGGGACGGCGGGGAGACAACCGGTCTACGGCCGAGCGCGGGCCCCCGCGCAAACCAGTCAGCTGCTGCACGCCTCCACGCACGGCTGCGCTTACGCTTTTTTTAACATCGAATTTACATATCTTGTTTGCATTTTTAAACCAACCGTTGTAATTTCAATTTCATTTCCTATCTCATTATACTTACATGTTATACAGTCCACTACAGTTTTCATTTTGCTCCACTACGATCTATCGTCGCGATCATTGGTCCTTCTACCGCTACGTTTGAATCAAACAAAGAAAAAACGGAAAAATTTCAAATTCAAAAAATCAACGGTTCGTCGGTTGGGGAACAAAGGATTCATCTTCGGGTTACAAGTTCGCAACAGGTCTTCATTATCTACGGGTCATCGTCTGCATATTTGGTCATCGTGAACGTCGATCCGGCAATAGCCGTCGTCATCAAGTTCAAACCAACGGGCGCCTATAGAAAAGATCGTCGTAACTTCAAGCCGAGAAGACTTGAAGACGGAAACATCCCAGGATCCACTCATCGGAGCCACAGTGGTCAGCTCATCATCAGAGGTTGACAGCATAAAACCGTGAGAACGTTCCAATTCCTTTGTTCCAACATTTTGCCTAGTCATCTTGCCTATCCAGATTCATTTTCAATTATTCCAACTTATTTAATAGTTACAAATCAATAAGTATTTCCTTAATCCATAATCTTCAGCCTATCAACTTATTTAAACAGTATCTTTAGTTCTAAACAGTACCAAGTTTTAAGTCATTTCCAATAGTGAATTTAACATTATATTCATTCGAGTCAATCACAATTTCAGTATTTATGACGTTTTTACTCTAAATCGCATTAATTACAAATTGCAATCAATACATTTTTCATTATTTCATTTAATAATTGAATTTTTATTGTTTTTGTGTGAAGAAAACATTGCATCATTCGCTTACTACTCAGCAGATTCGATAGTAAACGCCTAACGTCTTTATAATAGCAATCTGGTTTCTTACTGCTTATAGCTCCGGTACCCATTTCACAACTTATTGCTAATCTTATATTATCAGTGATTATTTTCCCTTAGCATTAATTATATTCTTTTTTCTGTTTCTTACTGCAACTGCTTAATTTTCATTGTCATGGCTGACATGAAAAGCTTTATTAAGTAGCGAGCTTCAATTAAAGCCAAGCTTACGCAATTTGCTACCTACTTAAATATTACAAAGTCTTGCGAAAAGTTAAGTGAAGTACAAGTCATGGAAATCGAATATCGTCTTAATAAATTTGAAACTTTATATGAGAAATATGATGCCATACAGGATGAATTGGAAGCGATGGTGGATGACCCCAGCGAACAATATGCAGAACGCGAAGAGTCTGAGAAGCTGTACTACGGTTTGGTGGCTTCTGCACGCCAGCTGATCAGCGGCGCAAGAAGGCTTCTTGAGGGGGACTCCGCAACCGAGGTGGAATCTTGTATTACTAGTACACACAAACACAATTCAATTCGATTACCCAAAATTGACTTACCAAAATTTTCAGGCAGCTATCATGATTGGCTGGAATTTAGAGATACTTTTGTGTCTATAGTACATAACAACACATCTTTGGATAAAATCAATAAATTACACTATCTGCGTGCTTCCTTAAAAGGTAGTGCTTCTCTTGTTGTTGATAACCTTGACTTCAGGTCAGAAAACTACGACGCTGCCTGGAAGTTACTTTGTGAGAGGTATGACAACAAAAGATTGCTTGTCAACAATCATGTGCAAGCACTCTTTAACGTCCAGCCTATTATATAGAGAGTCAAGTTAGTCACTACGTTACATAATTGACACAACGAATAAAAATCCTTAGAGCCTTGGCAACCCTTGGTCAACCAGTTCAAAACGCCTTCGTCGATGTTCTTGTCATTTATATAATGACCATGTAAACTCGACCACGTTACAAATCGGCAGTGGGAAGAGCATAGAAACACTTTTACGGATCCTCCTACATTATCTGCGTTCACTAACTTCATCAGTAGCAGGGCTGACTTACTGGAGACACTTGAGGAGTCTAAACCCATAGCAGCAGCTAAGAGTGAAAACGCCGCGCCTGCGGCAAAAACTAAGAGCGGCAACGTGCCAACTGAGAAAACATTAAAACCTTTGTCATGTCCTATGTGTCATCAAAATCATTTTATTTTTGCATGTGAGCAGTTTAAAGGTCTCTCAGTACAAGCTCGCATTAAAAAGGCTCAGGGTTCAAATGTGTGCATGAACTGTCTTCGTCCAGGTCATGATGTTTCCAAATGCAAATTGGGCCATTGTAAATATTGTCGTCAAAAACACAACACTCTGTTACACATCGATAGTGACAATGTTCTTCCTAATGCACACAACACTGCATTATCAGCTAGTCAATCGTTTACATCTCGAGTAATTTTACTTTCCACAGCGCTCGTGAGGGTAACCGACGCTGACGGTAACCACCATACAGCACGAGTCTTGCTGGACAGTGGAAGCACAACAAATTTCATCTCGGAGGACTTTGTTCGTAAGCTACATGTTCCTACCTACATTACCAAGTCCAAGGTAACAGGTATAAATTATAAAACTTCTAGTTGTACTCAGGGATGCTTAGTGTCGTTAAAATCAATTGATGACAGTGAGTACGAACTGAACATTGACTGCCTCGTATTGCCAAAAGTATCAGCATCTGTTCCTAATACTTATGTTGATACAAGCAATATACGTATACCTTCGAATGTGCGTCTTGCCGACCCCACTTATTATGTTCCGTCTTCAATCGACGTCCTTGTTGGTGCGGAAGTCTTTTGGGGTATCATAGGCACTGGCCGCATTTCGTTAGGAACCCATATGCCCACTTTGCTTGAGTCAAAATTAGGTTGGCTCATTTCGGGTGCATATCATCAGTCTGATTCCTCTTTACATGTTTGTATGCATACTAATAACTTACAAGTAGATTTAGATCGGTTCTGGGAGTTAGATTCTGTGTCATCTATACATAAACATTCGGGTGAAGAGAGATCCTGTGAACAACATTTTATAGATACCACATATCGTAGTTCTGATGGGCGATTTGTGGTGAGTATTCCTTTTAAAGAGTCACTGGACGTGCTTGGTGATTCATACATGATGGCTAAGCAGCGATTTCTATCTCTTGAACGTCGTTTGGGTAGAGATCCTCGCCTTAAAAGCCTATATGTAGACTTCATCAATGAGTACATAGAGTTGGGACACATGTCTGAATCTACTGGGCGCCCACTCGACTCAACATGTCCTAATTATTTACCACATCATGGTGGTCTGAAGGAGTCAAGAACTACCATCAAATTAAGGGTAGTTTTTGACGCATCCGCCAGAACTGCATCAGGTAAGTCTTTTAACGACATACAGATGGTTGGTCCCCCAATCCAAGATGATTTGTTGTCAATATTACTTCGATTCCGTCAGCATAAATATGTCTATGTGTGTGTAAATAAATTTAATAATATCAACCTGGTGCATCAAAATATTCAAGGGTTTATAAACAAAGATTTAGAAGTAGATTTATTCCTGAATTGTAACAATATATTCTTTGTGTGACAGAACATTGGCTTAAAGGCCACCAGTTTATATTCAATTTTAGTAATCACCAGGTTGGTAGTTCGTTCAGCAGAGTAAATGCTATACATGGTGGCTCATTAATATTAGTAAATAACCAGATACAATTTAAAGACCGTAAGGATATTGTGTGCCTCTCTGTTGAGCGAACAATTGAGATAGCCTGTATCGAATTGGAGCAGTTCATTATATTAAGTGTGTACAGACCGCCTTCAGGATTGTATGATTGTTTTGAAAAGGTTATGGATGAAGTGTTGAACAAAATCTGTAATTCTAATAAGTCTATTATCACTTGTGGTGATTTTAATGTTAATTTGTTAGAAAATTCTGGGTTAAGTACTAGAATTATAAGTTTGTTTCAGTCATACAATCTTGCTAACCAATTTTTGGAGCCCACTAGAATAACTCCCACTAGTGCCACATGCCTAGATACTGTTTATACAGATGTTATACCAACCCACAAGGAAATTATTAATTTAATAGACTCAGATCATTGCGGACAGTTGGTCACTATTTCAAATATTAACAAAAAAACAAAAAAAAAAAGATATCACTGTTAATCCAAAAACTAATAATCGTTTGGAAACATTTAAAACGAAACTTCTAAGTAATTTACCACTTTTTTCAACTAATGATGACTCTAATCAACAATATAATGCTTTTTTCAAAATGTATTGTACACAATTTGATAATACTTTCATTCCGAAGACATTTTCGGTTAATAGTAATGCTTCCTTCAGTGACTGGGCTACCATTGGTCTATATAAAAGTAGAAAACGACTTTATGAGTTGTATGATGAACGGAGTTGTATTAACACTGCTGAATTTAATTTATATGTTAGGAATTATTCAAAATTATTTAAAAAAGTTTGTTGTATGGCCAAGTCACGTTACTTAAGTTCAAAAATTAAAAATAGTAGTGTAACAAAACATATTATACAACACATCAGCGCCACCTGTTACGGTAGAAAGCCACTACACAGTGCCGCTATTCTACACTAGATGGCGTTGTGCACATACGTCACGTTTCTAAATCGCGGTGTTATGACTCTCCGTGTCTTAATGACGTCCGCTCGAATATTAAATATTTGTGTCTGAACCAGTGGTGCATCCTCGGATTACGTCCTACTTGGAATAGTCACAAGGGACTCCGCTGCTAAGGCTTAAAGAAATACGACTTCTTGTCTCTTTTTGGGTTAGAGGACCCAAAATACTACCTTCATCCCTTCGGGAAAAGGCAAGTGTATCGCGTCCTATATAAGTTTTATTGTACAACCTTAACGTCATAATAAATTCCTTGTCCTACACCTCTGGAGTTCTAATTATTCCGGCAACGGTGATGACATCCTTTACAAACTGGCGCCCAACGTGGAGCCCGACAAGAATCAACAGAAGTACGTCACGCGCTCAGGCCGAATCACGACGACGACTGTGAAGACCTCACCTAAAGGGATGTCAGTCAACCTGTCCGACGAGCAGTTCCAAGCACTACTGGAGAAGATCTCACCGTCAAGGCAAGCATCTTTTACGACGTGTACCGCCCAATATGACGGGACCAAGACCTCTGAAGTGCTAGATGTGTTCCTGGTATCGTCGGTTTATTGAAAACTTTTCGGCGATAACTCAACCACTTACTAAACTTACGAAGAAAACGGCAGATTGGGTATGGAATACGGAACAAGAAGTTGCATATAACACTCTGAAACAACGACTTACAACTGCGCCTGTCCTAAAGCAAGCCGATGGAACCAAGCCCTACATCCTGAAGACTGATGCTAGTGGCTTTGCACTCGGAGCAGTTCTCGTCCAGGGGGAGAGAGACGAAGAGCACCCTGTGGAACGCAGAAACAGAGATTTGAAAACCCAACTGGCGATACTAGTGCAAGGAGTGGAACACAACCGCTGGATAGAGCTGCTTCCTGTCATACGGTTCGCCATGAATAGCACTAACTGTTCCACGACGGGACAAACCCCTGCATACCTAACCTTTGGTAGAGAATTGAGATCGCCAAGGGATAATGAGGTTGATTTTAGGAATATACTGATTTCGGAAAACATCATCCCTGAAATAACCCCAAAACTGAAGTCGCTGGCAGAGAACTTACTGAAAGCGAGGGAAATCCAAGAAATGAAAGAAGAAGCTCGCAAAGAATATGTTGACCAACAGAGACGCACCCATCCTCAATACCGACCAGGAGATCTCGTCCTTGTCAACATACACCCGATTAGCAAATCAACTCAGGGAGTAACAGCTAAATTTGCGCCCCGAAGAGATGGCCCCTATATGATAGTGCAGCAGCACGGTCCTGCATCCTTTAAAGTAGCTTCACCGAATACTCCTGAGAATCCAATCGGCCTATATCACACGTCTGCCCTAACTCCATACAGAGGTGAAAATTCCACCAGTGTTCCTGAGCCGGTACAACCGCTTAGAAGAAGAGGAAGACCTGCGAAGAAGTTGGCTACCCAGACCACGCTTCCTGCCGGTACAAGAGGACGTGGACGTCCTAGGAAACAATAACGACCCATTATCCAGTCCTTCACGCCGAGCCGTCTGTGAGGACTGAGGGGGAGATTGTAACAAAACATATTATACAACACATCAGCGCCACCTGTTACGGTAGAAAGCCACTACACAGTGCCGCTATTCTACACTAGATGGCGTTGTGCACATACGTCACGTTTCTTAATCGCGGTGTTATGACTCTCCGTGTCTTAATGACCTCCGCTCGAATATTAAATATTTGTGTGTCTGAACCAGTGGTGCATCCTTGGATTACGTCCTACTTGGAATAGTCACAAGGGACTCCGCTGCTAAGGCTTAAAGAAACGCGACTTCTTGTCTCTTTTTGGGTTAGAGGACCCAAAATACTACTTTCATCCCTTCGGGAAAAGGCTAGTGTATCGCGTCCTATATATAAGTTTTATTGTACAACCTTAACGTCATAATAAATTCCTTGTCCTACACCTCTGGAGTTCTAATTATTCCGGCAACGGTGACGACATCCTTTACAGTAGTAATGTAATTAAAACGACATGGAATATCATTAATAGCGAAACGGGAAGGTCATGCAACCGAAGTAGTGACTTGAGCCTTGATATTGATGGCAACATAATTAAATCAGATTCTCAAGTCGCCGCGGCCTTTGAAAATTTCTTTGCAGAGATTCCCGTATCGACTACTAAATCTCTGAACTCATCGCCCACTACTGCAGAGTCTTTGCTTAAAGAAAACGTTCCAGTTTGTGATTCTGAATTTAATTTCCAATATGTCACCTGTAGAGATATAATTAAAACCTTTCACACATTAGTTAAAAAGACCGCAGATCTATGGGGTAATTCTGTGGACGTTGCTAAGTCAATTATAGATATTGTAGCACCTACTTTGGCTGTTATTTTTAATAATTGTATTGACCGTGGTGAGTTTCCTGATCTTATGAAAAACAGTAAAATAATACCATTGTTTAAATCGGGTAGTACATCTGACCCTACTAATTATAGACCTATTTCAGTGCTACCTACCTTTAGTAAAATTTTTGAAAAACTTATTTTAAATCAAATGCAAAGATTTTTTAATAAACACAAATTACTGCATAACAAACAGTTTGGTTTTACAAAGGGTCGTTCGACTACTGATGCCGGAGTTGAACTTTTAGGACATGTTTATAATGCATGGGAGGAGAAGATCGATGCTTTGGGCATCTTTTGCGATCTGTCCAAGGCATTTGATTGTGTTCTTCATGAAACATTAATCAGGAAACTGCACCACTACGGAATACGGACAGCCTCTCTGGATCTTCTTACTTCTTACTTAAGTGATAGAATTCAAAGAGTAGATGTTAACGGAAAAAGATCACCTGGATCTGTAGTTAGAATGGGGGTCCCCCAGGGCTCAATTCTTGGCCCATTTTTGTTTCTTATTTATATTAATGACTTGCTATACCTCATAAAGGATAATCATGGTATAGTGTTGTTTGCAGACGACACTTCACTTTTAGCACTCGCCGAAGGACTGGCGCTTTCTAAATAGAATGGCTAGTCGATGGACAGACTGGCTAAAAATTCAATCGATTGACTGACTGACTTATCAGAGATCCCATGTATAACGTGACTTAAAACTTGAACCTGTTAATCGTTGAGACTTGACCTGGTGATTTTGTTTGTAAGCCCTAGTAAGACTGTTGAATTTGTAATGATTTTAAGTTTTACGATCTTAATTTTGTTAGTTTTAAGATTATATGGCAGGATAGCCGAGCTACCTTAGTGATAAGGTATTGGCAGGATAGCCGAGCTACCTTAGTTATTAGGTATTGGCAGGATAGCCAAGCTACTGTAGTCATTAGGTATTGGCAGGATAGCCAAGCTACCTTAGTTATTAGGTATTGCCAGGATAGCCAAGCTACCTTACTGATTAGGTATTGGCAGGATAGCCGAGCTATTTTACTCTCTGAGCATATTTTGTCCTCAGGTGCTACACCCGAGGACGGGTGCTAGTCAGGGATGGCCGTGTCGTGGATGGATGGCGCCACAGTACAGCGGACAGCGCCATCAAAAAATTTGATTCATAAACGAATGATCATGTGATCGGTAACGCAAGCGAGCCCTACCGCTTGGACACGATCGTCGGTGTAGGGGATGCAGCGAGAACTGGCGGAGAGACAGTCAACAGAATACGATCGAGTTTGGAAAGTCTTTTCAAACGCTCAGTACCAACGGACGTGTCTGTTTCCGTTGCACGTGTTTATTTCGTTATCTTTTCGTTCGCGTACCCACTACAGTGCCCACACTAAAATGTGTCGGATCGTGAAGAAGACCCGATGATTCGCATCTCGGCCACCCCTGATCCGACATTTATATAAGTTTTAAAATAAGCACACTTCTCAGTAACAAAAGCGGCCTGTTGAGACCGCTCCCCTCAACATGGCCGCGCGCTAGCGGCAGTGAACGAGAGGTGCGGGGACGGCGGGGAGACAACCGGTCTACGGCCGAGCGCGGGCCCCCGCGCAAACCAGTCAGCTGCTGCACGCCTCCACGCACGGCTGCGCTTACGCTTTTTTTAACATCGAATTTACATATCTTGTTTGCATTTTTAAACCAACCGTTGTAATTTCAATTTCATTTCCTATCTCATTATACTTACATGTTATACAGTCCACTACAGTTTTCATTTTGCTCCACTACGATCTATCGTCGCGATCATTGGTCCTTCTACCGCTACGTTTGAATCAAACAAAGAAAAAACGGAAAAATTTCAAATTCAAAAAATCAACGGTTCGTCGGTTGGGGAACAAAGGATTCATCTTCGGGTTACAAGTTCGCAACAGGTCTTCATTATCTACGGGTCATCGTCTGCATATTTGGTCATCGTGAACGTCGATCCGGCAATAGCCGTCGTCATCAAGTTCAAACCAACGGGCGCCTATAGAAAAGATCGTCGTAACTTCAAGCCGAGAAGACTTGAAGACGGAAACATCCCAGGATCCACTCATCGGAGCCACAGTGGTCAGCTCATCATCAGAGGTTGACAGCATAAAACCGTGAGAACGTTCCAATTCCTTTGTTCCAACATTTTGCCTAGTCATCTTGCCTATCCAGATTCATTTTCAATTATTCCAACTTATTTAATAGTTACAAATCAATAAGTATTTCCTTAATCCATAATCTTCAGCCTATCAACTTATTTAAACAGTATCTTTAGTTCTAAACAGTACCAAGTTTTAAGTCATTTCCAATAGTGAATTTAACATTATATTCATTCGAGTCAATCACAATTTCAGTATTTATGACGTTTTTACTCTAAATCGCATTAATTACAAATTGCAATCAATACATTTTTCATTATTTCATTTAATAATTGAATTTTTATTGTTTTTGTGTGAAGAAAACATTGCATCATTCGCTTACTACTCAGCAGATTCGATAGTAAACGCCTAACGTCTTTATAATAGCAATCTGGTTTCTTACTGCTTATAGCTCCGGTACCCATTTCACAACTTATTGCTAATCTTATATTATCAGTGATTATTTTCCCTTAGCATTAATTATATTCTTTTTTCTGTTTCTTACTGCAACTGCTTAATTTTCATTGTCATGGCTGACATGAAAAGCTTTATTAAGTAGCGAGCTTCAATTAAAGCCAAGCTTACGCAATTTGCTACCTACTTAAATATTACAAAGTCTTGCGAAAAGTTAAGTGAAGTACAAGTCATGGAAATCGAATATCGTCTTAATAAATTTGAAACTTTATATGAGAAATATGATGCCATACAGGATGAATTGGAAGCGATGGTGGATGACCCCAGCGAACAATATGCAGAACGCGAAGAGTCTGAGAAGCTGTACTACGGTTTGGTGGCTTCTGCACGCCAGCTGATCAGCGGCGCAAGAAGGCTTCTTGAGGGGGACTCCGCAACCGAGGTGGAATCTTGTATTACTAGTACACACAAACACAATTCAATTCGATTACCCAAAATTGACTTACCAAAATTTTCAGGCAGCTATCATGATTGGCTGGAATTTAGAGATACTTTTGTGTCTATAGTACATAACAACACATCTTTGGATAAAATCAATAAATTACACTATCTGCGTGCTTCCTTAAAAGGTAGTGCTTCTCTTGTTGTTGATAACCTTGACTTCAGGTCAGAAAACTACGACGCTGCCTGGAAGTTACTTTGTGAGAGGTATGACAACAAAAGATTGCTTGTCAACAATCATGTGCAAGCACTCTTTAACGTCCAGCCTATTATATAGAGAGTCAAGTTAGTCACTACGTTACATAATTGACACAACGAATAAAAATCCTTAGAGCCTTGGCAACCCTTGGTCAACCAGTTCAAAACGCCTTCGTCGATGTTCTTGTCATTTATATAATGACCATGTAAACTCGACCACGTTACAAATCGGCAGTGGGAAGAGCATAGAAACACTTTTACGGATCCTCCTACATTATCTGCGTTCACTAACTTCATCAGTAGCAGGGCTGACTTACTGGAGACACTTGAGGAGTCTAAACCCATAGCAGCAGCTAAGAGTGAAAACGCCGCGCCTGCGGCAAAAACTAAGAGCGGCAACGTGCCAACTGAGAAAACATTAAAACCTTTGTCATGTCCTATGTGTCATCAAAATCATTTTATTTTTGCATGTGAGCAGTTTAAAGGTCTCTCAGTACAAGCTCGCATTAAAAAGGCTCAGGGTTCAAATGTGTGCATGAACTGTCTTCGTCCAGGTCATGATGTTTCCAAATGCAAATTGGGCCATTGTAAATATTGTCGTCAAAAACACAACACTCTGTTACACATCGATAGTGACAATGTTCTTCCTAATGCACACAACACTGCATTATCAGCTAGTCAATCGTTTACATCTCGAGTAATTTTACTTTCCACAGCGCTCGTGAGGGTAACCGACGCTGACGGTAACCACCATACAGCACGAGTCTTGCTGGACAGTGGAAGCACAACAAATTTCATCTCGGAGGACTTTGTTCGTAAGCTACATGTTCCTACCTACATTACCAAGTCCAAGGTAACAGGTATAAATTATAAAACTTCTAGTTGTACTCAGGGATGCTTAGTGTCGTTAAAATCAATTGATGACAGTGAGTACGAACTGAACATTGACTGCCTCGTATTGCCAAAAGTATCAGCATCTGTTCCTAATACTTATGTTGATACAAGCAATATACGTATACCTTCGAATGTGCGTCTTGCCGACCCCACTTATTATGTTCCGTCTTCAATCGACGTCCTTGTTGGTGCGGAAGTCTTTTGGGGTATCATAGGCACTGGCCGCATTTCGTTAGGAACCCATATGCCCACTTTGCTTGAGTCAAAATTAGGTTGGCTCATTTCGGGTGCATATCATCAGTCTGATTCCTCTTTACATGTTTGTATGCATACTAATAACTTACAAGTAGATTTAGATCGGTTCTGGGAGTTAGATTCTGTGTCATCTATACATAAACATTCGGGTGAAGAGAGATCCTGTGAACAACATTTTATAGATACCACATATCGTAGTTCTGATGGGCGATTTGTGGTGAGTATTCCTTTTAAAGAGTCACTGGACGTGCTTGGTGATTCATACATGATGGCTAAGCAGCGATTTCTATCTCTTGAACGTCGTTTGGGTAGAGATCCTCGCCTTAAAAGCCTATATGTAGACTTCATCAATGAGTACATAGAGTTGGGACACATGTCTGAATCTACTGGGCGCCCACTCGACTCAACATGTCCTAATTATTTACCACATCATGGTGGTCTGAAGGAGTCAAGAACTACCATCAAATTAAGGGTAGTTTTTGACGCATCCGCCAGAACTGCATCAGGTAAGTCTTTTAACGACATACAGATGGTTGGTCCCCCAATCCAAGATGATTTGTTGTCAATATTACTTCGATTCCGTCAGCATAAATATGTCTATGTGTGTGTAAATAAATTTAATAATATCAACCTGGTGCATCAAAATATTCAAGGGTTTATAAACAAAGATTTAGAAGTAGATTTATTCCTGAATTGTAACAATATATTCTTTGTGTGACAGAACATTGGCTTAAAGGCCACCAGTTTATATTCAATTTTAGTAATCACCAGGTTGGTAGTTCGTTCAGCAGAGTAAATGCTATACATGGTGGCTCATTAATATTAGTAAATAACCAGATACAATTTAAAGACCGTAAGGATATTGTGTGCCTCTCTGTTGAGCGAACAATTGAGATAGCCTGTATCGAATTGGAGCAGTTCATTATATTAAGTGTGTACAGACCGCCTTCAGGATTGTATGATTGTTTTGAAAAGGTTATGGATGAAGTGTTGAACAAAATCTGTAATTCTAATAAGTCTATTATCACTTGTGGTGATTTTAATGTTAATTTGTTAGAAAATTCTGGGTTAAGTACTAGAATTATAAGTTTGTTTCAGTCATACAATCTTGCTAACCAATTTTTGGAGCCCACTAGAATAACTCCCACTAGTGCCACATGCCTAGATACTGTTTATACAGATGTTATACCAACCCACAAGGAAATTATTAATTTAATAGACTCAGATCATTGCGGACAGTTGGTCACTATTTCAAATATTAACAAAAAAACAAAAAAAAAAAGATATCACTGTTAATCCAAAAACTAATAATCGTTTGGAAACATTTAAAACGAAACTTCTAAGTAATTTACCACTTTTTTCAACTAATGATGACTCTAATCAACAATATAATGCTTTTTTCAAAATGTATTGTACACAATTTGATAATACTTTCATTCCGAAGACATTTTCGGTTAATAGTAATGCTTCCTTCAGTGACTGGGCTACCATTGGTATACATAAAAGTAGAAAACGACTTTATGAGTTGTATGATGAACGGAGTTGTATTAACACTGCTGAATTTAATTTATATGTTAGGAATTATTCAAAATTATTTAAAAAAGTTTGTTGTATGGCCAAGTCACGTTACTTAAGTTCAAAAATTAAAAATAGTAGTGTAACAAAACATATTATACAACACATCAGCGCCACCTGTTACGGTAGAAAGCCACTACACAGTGCCGCTATTCTACACTAGATGGCGTTGTGCACATACGTCACGTTTCTAAATCGCGGTGTTATGACTCTCCGTGTCTTAATGACGTCCGCTCGAATATTAAATATTTGTGTCTGAACCAGTGGTGCATCCTCGGATTACGTCCTACTTGGAATAGTCACAAGGGACTCCGCTGCTAAGGCTTAAAGAAATACGACTTCTTGTCTCTTTTTGGGTTAGAGGACCCAAAATACTACCTTCATCCCTTCGGGAAAAGGCAAGTGTATCGCGTCCTATATAAGTTTTATTGTACAACCTTAACGTCATAATAAATTCCTTGTCCTACACCTCTGGAGTTCTAATTATTCCGGCAACGGTGACGACATCCTTTACAAACTGGCGCCCAACGTGGAGCCCGACAAGAATCAACAGAAGTACGTCACGCGCTCAGGCCGAATCACGACGACGACTGTGAAGACCTCACCTAAAGGGATGTCAGTCAACCTGTCCGACGAGCAGTTCCAAGCACTACTGGAGAAGATCTCACCGTCAAGGCAAGCATCTTTTACGACGTGTACCGCCCAATATGACGGGACCAAGACCTCTGAAGTGCTAGATGTGTTCCTGGTATCGTCGGTTTATTGAAAACTTTTCGGCGATAACTCAACCACTTACTAAACTTACGAAGAAAACGGCAGATTGGGTATGGAATACGGAACAAGAAGTTGCATATAACACTCTGAAACAACGACTTACAACTGCGCCTGTCCTAAAGCAAGCCGATGGAACCAAGCCCTACATCCTGAAGACTGATGCTAGTGGCTTTGCACTCGGAGCAGTTCTCGTCCAGGGGGAGAGAGACGAAGAGCACCCTGTGGAACGCAGAAACAGAGATTTGAAAACCCAACTGGCGATACTAGTGCAAGGAGTGGAACACAACCGCTGGATAGAGCTGCTTCCTGTCATACGGTTCGCCATGAATAGCACTAACTGTTCCACGACGGGACAAACCCCTGCATACCTAACCTTTGGTAGAGAATTGAGATCGCCAAGGGATAATGAGGTTGATTTTAGGAATATACTGATTTCGGAAAACATCATCCCTGAAATAACCCCAAAACTGAAGTCGCTGGCAGAGAACTTACTGAAAGCGAGGGAAATCCAAGAAATGAAAGAAGAAGCTCGCAAAGAATATGTTGACCAACAGAGACGCACCCATCCTCAATACCGACCAGGAGATCTCGTCCTTGTCAACATACACCCGATTAGCAAATCAACTCAGGGAGTAACAGCTAAATTTGCGCCCCGAAGAGATGGCCCCTATATGATAGTGCAGCAGCACGGTCCTGCATCCTTTAAAGTAGCTTCACCGAATACTCCTGAGAATCCAATCGGCCTATATCACACGTCTGCCCTAACTCCATACAGAGGTGAAAATTCCACCAGTGTTCCTGAGCCGGTACAACCGCTTAGAAGAAGAGGAAGACCTGCGAAGAAGTTGGCTACCCAGACCACGCTTCCTGCCGGTACAAGAGGACGTGGACGTCCTAGGAAACAATAACGACCCATTATCCAGTCCTTCACGCCGAGCCGTCTGTGAGGACTGAGGGGGAGATTGTAACAAAACATATTATACAACACATCAGCGCCACCTGTTACGGTAGAAAGCCACTACACAGTGCCGCTATTCTACACTAGATGGCGTTGTGCACATACGTCACGTTTCTTAATCGCGGTGTTATGACTCTCCGTGTCTTAATGACCTCCGCTCGAATATTAAATATTTGTGTGTCTGAACCAGTGGTGCATCCTTGGATTACGTCCTACTTGGAATAGTCACAAGGGACTCCGCTGCTAAGGCTTAAAGAAACGCGACTTCTTGTCTCTTTTTGGGTTAGAGGACCCAAAATACTACTTTCATCCCTTCGGGAAAAGGCTAGTGTATCGCGTCCTATATATAAGTTTTATTGTACAACCTTAACGTCATAATAAATTCCTTGTCCTACACCTCTGGAGTTCTAATTATTCCGGCAACGGTGACGACATCCTTTACAGTAGTAATGTAATTAAAACGACATGGAATATCATTAATAGCGAAACGGGAAGGTCATGCAACCGAAGTAGTGACTTGAGCCTTGATATTGATGGCAACATAATTAAATCAGATTCTCAAGTCGCCGCGGCCTTTGAAAATTTCTTTGCAGAGATTCCCGTATCGACTACTAAATCTCTGAACTCATCGCCCACTACTGCAGAGTCTTTGCTTAAAGAAAACGTTCCAGTTTGTGATTCTGATTTTAATTTCCAATATGTCACCTGTAGAGATATAATTAAAACCTTTCACACATTAAATGTTAAAAAAACCGCAGATCTATGGGGTAACTCTGTGGATGTTGCTAAGTCCATTATAAATATTGTAGCACCTACTTTAGCTGTTATTTTTAATAATTGTATTGACCGTGGTGAGTTACCTGATCTTATGAAAAACAGTAAAATAATAAGAAGACCAAGTTATTTCTCGGGTCTCTGAGGTTTGGATTCAGTATAGTATAGTCTAACAAAAAAGTTTAATTCATTAATTTGTTGTAGCGAAAACTGCGGCTTCCAGCAGTTGATTTTACTGAAGGAGATGCGAACGGAAAGGATATCTATATATACGATGAAAGTAAACAGTGACAATCAGAAGATTCATCCAGTGGCAAATAAAGCAGTGCGTAGGACAGAAGATATTTTATTATATTCATTTTAAATTTAAATATCTTTGTATGTAGTGATGCATAGTTTAAATGTGTTATTTGTTAGTTCATAAGATTTTTGTTAGTAAATACTTTTCACTGTATGTACCAGCCTAACAATTGTATGAAATTATTTATTGAAGTTCAAAACTGTATACCTAAGTAATTCATGAAACTATGTAGTAAAGTAGTAAAGTAGGTTAGCAACCTACTTTTGTGTTATTGTGTAAGATACTTACATGTGTCGACGTGTGACGATAATTATATTCTTATCTACCTACATAATTCAGAATAATAATTGGAAATAATATTTGAAATAGTAGGTCTCAATGTAATTTCCAGTCTATTATTTTCTACAATTGATGTCTTCTGAAAATTCTGTCATTATTTTGCCAATGTTAAGTAATAATATATTTATATTACTAAAAACTGAAAGGCAATTAAAAAAATTGCTGACACTAGTTTTTTGACAAATCCTCCTGAAACTGTTCGTATGGTTTTTCTGTAATGATGCGCGGAATGTATTTCTTGCTTGTTTTTATATTTATATATGCAAATAGGTTTAGTAGATAATTTTATTATTACATTCTATAGATTTTTTTATATTTTTTGAATGTGAGAACGTCCTAGACCTTTTAGAGTTCTAAACCATTTTCTATTTTGTTAATAACGTGGTACTTGTTGACCGGCCTACATGGGCCTCCCATAACTATTAACACAAATTTTAAAACATTGTTAAAGTCAATTACTTTTAAAGAGTAACCGTGGAGTTTCTTGTCGGCTCTTCTCCTTAGGAAACGACCAATTGGAACCGTGCACCTAGCTTCTGACGTTGCATATGTGTGCATGTAGGTTTATGTGAAATAAAAATTTTTGATTTGATTTGAATTATCGATTATTTATTTACTTTAAAAATACGGTTTCCTAGAAGACCATATCCGTTACATTCATAGTGGATGTCACGAAATCTGACATTTTTATTAGTATTTGGCACTAAGGTGTCCAAAAATGCTCTGTATTTGGCTATTACGGCTGCGTGTGGCGGTCACCGCTTTTCTAGGACACCTTAGGTCGGAACCAAATTTAGTTTCTGTCAGTAAAATATACACAATAAACTGAATTACAGTTTACGATAGTAAAGTTCTAATTGGATTATTTAGTTCATTAGACCTTTTTTTTAATATACTCCATCTGAATATTTTAATTCCCAACCAAGTATTTGAAAAAAAACGCCATCTAGTGACATTGCAAGTAAAACTATTTACCGTTCATGTGTGTTTAGAGAATAAAGTGAAGACTGCTTAATGTTTCGTGGAACAAATCTTTGTAAGAGACGAGTTAATACGCAAAGAGAATATCTAAAAAAATTAAGTAAATACGTTAGTTCCCGCTTTTAACAAAGTTGTCTCTCAATGATTTATAAGTTAGGCGTAAAAATTGAAAATGTGCTAATTTGCAACTGTGCTGCCATCTAGTGAAAAAGTGGCTGAGAGATGATCTTCGCATTCCCCTTAACTATTATGACTTGACCTATCACCCGATTCCGGCTTGACGTCGACTTCCGGGACACCCTGTATAACAAAGAATTCTTTAAGTAAATCTCACATATAAAAATAGTGCGCAAGACGGGCGGGTCGCTCGTCTACTTAATTCATACATATCTAATCATTCATACATACCAGTTACAAACACTGAATTTGTTACGAGCATCACTAATAAGCACGTCCTTAAGGGTCTTGAGTTTTAACCGACGACATTCATTATATGAAAAATAAACAGACCCAAAAGTGGAATGAAAACGTGAGAAGGAATTATTATCCGTTCACCCTTCTTTCACTTCCACGTCACTGAAATTAAACGCCCGCTTTTCCTCATGGTGTAGGCAGAATTATAAGCAGCAGCAAACCTAAGGCAAGGACCGCTTAGCTTTAATCGGAAAGTTTTCATGTAACATTAGTTTCTTTTGTTTTTCTTAGTGACGGAAGTAGCATTAAACTTGAGGTAATTTGACTCATTTCTACTGCAATAGTTTTCTCTACGTGTCTTTGCATTGTGCCCGTCATTTAGAAACATAATTGAAAAGCCAGGGTAGGTACAATGACTGTGTACGAGTAGTACTATAAATGCATACCTAAAGACGAAACCTTTTACAAATAGCTCCATTGCCAAGTTTCCGTCAAAATACACAGCACACAAAGATAACCACATTCCACTTAGTCGTTCCAAAACATAAGAGATGGTCTCCA
The DNA here is from genome assembly GCA_963555695.1 of Dasypolia templi. NCBI lineage: Eukaryota > Metazoa > Arthropoda > Insecta > Lepidoptera > Noctuidae > Dasypolia > Dasypolia templi. The sequence goes on from OY743145.1 coordinate 4,166,446, forward strand.
TTCTCGCCCTATGTAGCGTATTTTTTCACATCAGCAAATAAAAAATCTATTTCCTTTCTATAAGAATGAAAATCTGCGCCTTTCAAATCTTTACACCAAGTTATTGGCTCTCATATCTTGATCCCAGCTACTTATAGCCAGGCCTCCATATCCGTGGGTCCACCGTATGGACCGCCTCCGACAACCGATATATATTTCACACTAAATAAAACCCAAACGACTTTTTGGGTAGATTCAAACATTACTATTTGGCTTAGGAGAACGGCGATTTTAGAAACGGATTTCTAAAGAAATCCGTTTCTAAAATCGCAGTATTTAAAAATATTTTTATATTAAATACTCAATATAGATGCGAAAGTATAACCAAGACAAAACTGGAGTATTTGCTTATCTAGAAATAAAATAATGTATAAGAAATATTTCAGTCAACAGTCACCTATAACATTGTTTTGAATATTCATCCTTGACATAAATTGACTTTATCAATTCTCTTTGTACCCACTAATAAATTTTGCATTTAGTTAAATGTAGCAGAAATTAGATCTACAATAGTTTCATATGATAACATGCTTTTTGCAGTTGCGGTAAAAGTAAAATAACAATTTACTTGCTCAATCCGCCGCCTTTTTTCTAGCCCATTGCTCGCAAGTAGCCCGCGTGCATGGAAGTGGCAATCCGGCCACTCTCGAGGGACTGACCCAGTCCACGACACGCTAAAGGGCAGAGATTTAAGATCCTTGGCCTTCAAAGCCTCTGTATTAGTCAGGTGGATAAAGCTTAAGGTAAAGTATTTTATTCGGCCTTCTACCTACTCTTGCTTCCATTTTTTTTGTATTTGGTCATCTTGCAAACAGTTTTTTTAAACTATGATCAGATGAGTTGTAGGAAGACACACAATAACCTACTGTTGCATCTTTTGAGTCTTCTGACACAAACTGGTATTGTGAGTTGAGCGGCCAATTGGTTGGAGTCTCTATAGTCTCGATTTGTACTTTTGCGAACAAGAACTTATTTGTTCCTTGACTGTTTTCATGTTCAGGTGTAAGTGAACTTCAGCGTTTCTAATAAACCACGGTGAATTTGATATCTGTTTTAAAATGTTTTTCTGAGTTCTCTGAATCATGTTGATGTTGTAAATGGTACACCACTGACTACCTGCAGTATGGTCTCGCCTTCTCCCTTTAATCCATCCAAAGGTTACCTGTAAAAGATCTCTTTCAGCATTAAGACTGCCCTTTGTGTCACGCAATGTAAAATCTCTACATCTATGTCTGTAATTTATAAGGTGGACATCATAAAGAGTATTCTATCCATCTATCTATATTTGAGCAACACGTAGAGCCTGGGGCTCTGCGTGTGGCTGTAATGCCCGCGAAATGTGGGCGGTTGAATGTCGTAAGTCCAGATGTGTTTTGATATGGTCTTATAGATCAAAATCTTATTGTCTACTAACAACTTGGAATCCAGGTGCCAACTTACTTATATTTAAAAAAAGGTGAAGCAGATCTTAACATATAACAATGAATTTGAGTTGCATCTATGGCAAATTGATACGTTAGAAATCTCGCGTGTCGGTGCCGCGATGCCGTAGTCATCAAAGAACACGTCTTTTTAGATTGGTTTCGGCGTAGCTTAGTGCGTAGCTTAGTGCGTAGCACAGCAATTCTCCTTACAGTGAACTTGATTAGGTTTAGAATCATAAGTGCTCGACTGTCTTCATTGTGGCGAAAATTGCTCAAAGATAAAGGAATATATTCCATATTTAAACCTTATCCTTTCGGTTTATTTGTGGGAGTAACTCTTTAACAAAATTGTCACCGACGAGACAGAAATCCCCCGTTCGCTCGGGCGCTTTTCTGAAGCGGATTTTCAACTCTCCAACTTAAGCCGAGCGTTAAGAATCCAACAGCGGATCCGAAGAGCGTTATAACGCGTGTAATTGGATTTTCAACCCACGGCGCTAAGCCGACAAAAAAAGTCACCTGCAACACCCGTGCTTACGTGGGCTAATATGTAATTAAATTGAAGTTTTAAATAGAGTGTTTTCTTTGATCCGAACTTACTACACTTGGGAGCAAATAAATCGAGCCACTACCTTTTTTCACGTAAAATGGTAAATATTTTTGGGAATATGGAACGTATCAATTCGAACTATATATCGCCTAAAAGTTAAGTTAATAACCTTAACAATGAGGGTAAATTATTGAATAATAACCTTATTGAATGATAAATTATTGGCTCTGCAAGAAAAATGGTAATTTTGATAGAAAATTTAGTAGGGCTAAAACAGTCCATAAAAACAATAAAAAACAAAATTATTGCAAAAAAAAATATTTTAATAACTGGTATTACCCCCCCGTGCCCTGATGCATTCTTGTAGCCTATTAGTCATCGATCTGATCAGAGTTACGATGACATATTGTGGTATGTTCTCCCACTCTTCAAGCACAGCGACTTTAAGCTCGGGAATGGATGAAACAGCGGGAACCCTGGCTCGGACTCTCCGTTTTAGCTCGTCCCATAGGTGTTCGATCGGGTTCAAATCGGGACTTCGTGCTGGCCATACCATTTGTTGAATCCCGATCGCAGACAAGTATTCCGTAACGATCTGCGCGGTATGAGGTCTCGCATTGTCATGCATAAACAAGAAATTTTCTCCGATAAAACCAGCATACGGCATTACGTGGTCTTCAAGAATGTCAGTTATGTATCGGTCAGCTGTTAATCCACGTCTACCACTGCCATCGTTGGCGGGGTCGACGAAGACAAGTTCCGTTTTTCCGTCTAGAGAAATTCCTCCCCACACCATACAAGAACCACCACCAAAACTCACAGTTTCTCGAATGCAACATTGGGCAAATCTTTCACCAGGACGTCTATACACTCGGTTTCTCCCGTCATTGCTAAAAAGACAGATTCTTGACTCGTCAGAAAACAAAACTGACCTCCAGTCTTCTAACGTCCAATTAATGTGTTCTCGAGCAAACTCCAAGCGAGATCGGCGATGAGCTACAGTCAATTTTGGGCCAGTTGCTGGTTTGTGTGATGTTAAATTTCGTTCCTTTAGTCTTCGTCTCACTGTCCACCTACTGATTGCGACACCTCGAACGACACGTAACGCTTGCTGTAGCTGAACAGCATTAAGTCCACGGTCACGCAACGAATTGGTTGCAATAAAGCGGTCGTCACGTTCTGTTGTTGCCCGTGGTCGGCCAGTTCCAGGTCGCCGAACAAAAGCACCAGTCTCCAATACCTGCGGTATACCCGCTGTACCTTTGAACGACTCAAATGAAGTCTGCGTGCCACTTCACGTTGTCCGTGTCCAACCTCAAGTAAAGCTACAACTTGGGCAGCTTCCGTCGGTGTAGTATCCATTTTATCAGGTTATTTTGATTACACAGACACAGATAAAGACAACAATAACAAGTAATATGGGTATGATTAACAAAAACCTCAAATTTAATCTTTTCTTAACAGAGTACAATAAAAATGTCATAAGCAAATTAAATGCGATAATTATATTCTACCCTTTAAACTTTAATTAAAATGAAATTTTGACAACTAACTACCCTCATTGTAAAGGTTATTAAATACCCTTTTAGGCGATATATGTTTCGAATCGATGCGTTCCATAATACCAAAAATAATAACCATAATGCGTGAAAAAGGAAGTGGCTCGATTTATTTGCTCCCAAGTGTAGAATAAAAGAAATGTGAAGAATATTGTGAACCTGTCAATGTGCAAGAAAAGTTATGTGTTTGCTAAGATATAAACCGTTCACAAAAACTGCTTCGAAGCATTTATATAAAAGTTTAACGTTCAATATCCAGTAAAAATACAGGACATTTTACTTACAACCAATTTTAATAAATAACAATATGAACGATTGACAGAGTCACAAATGATACTATCATTTTGGCACTTACAACACTCAAGTTCGATATTTTTGGTTTCCAATGAAACCTAACTATTCAAATAATGCTACCATAACACTATAATAGTAAACTAACCTATTTGTTCTATCCCAGCTCGTTTAGTTTGAAAATAAATTACACTGGTTCCACTCCACTAAATTTCCTTAATTCCAACAAACAATAGTCACGGAGTAGATATGAGAGAATCTCAGCTCCATACAACAAAAGAAAACGCATGCACACATAGACACGCTACACGTACAGCGGGTGCAAGCGCACAGATAACATCTTTTTTTAGAGGGGTTTACTCTTGACTCTAGTCTAGGCCAGAGGTGACAGTGACAAAGTCTACTATGGAGTGAGCCTGGCTCAATGCTGATCCTGCCCCACACCACAACTAATTAATTAACATTTGAAATACTGTTGGAGCTGCTGATTATTGTAAGAATAAATTTACATTGTATAATTCAATCTCCTTTATTATTATATAAATGTATAGCACAGGTGTGAGTACTTTGTACTATGGGGCTACCTTTTACCAGGTAATGTCTTATATTAACTTGAATGTGTCCTGGCGGCTGATAGTGATATCATGCTTACTTTTATGTCTCGCTGACGGTGGGGCGTGTGTTGGATCATTTAGTTCTCTTCAAAATGGTTGAACTGAATGGTGCTGATCCATGCGTCATGTTCGGGAACGGGCGCCGTCAGCTGGGACTGGTTAGTGAAATATTTTTTGGATTGTTTTTATTTATTTTTTGCTGCACTCTGGACGCTTTTAACGTGTATGGTTTTTGTACATCGTTCTCACGTATAGGATCAACATTAATGATGTAACTGATATATTTGTAAGTACAATATTATTTAAAAGAGTGTCCATGGAGTTTCTTGGAATGGGCAACTAGGTCATACTTCTGACTGACCGACTCCTTGACAATTCAAAAGTAAATGTAAATGGATTAATTGAAATAAATGCTTTGAGTTTGAGTTTAAAATTGACCCGCGACTGTTGTTTACGGAATGTTCCTACTGTTGGGACTCAGGCATCCTCTCAGTGAGAGAGGCCGTAAACCACCGCGCGGGCCTAGTGCGGATTGGTAGAAGTCAGATGTCTTCGATTTTTTTGCCTTTTTTCCTTCTTCGTTTTGAAAGCAGTGGTGACGAAGTAATTTAGTAAAGTGGTAAAGCGCCTATCAAGGTTCGAACCTACAACCTTAAACTCAAAGTCGCGGCCGTTACCACTGGTACACCACCGCTGCTCCGTACATACAGTCAACTTCACATCAGTAGTAATACTTGCACACGAAAATCGCCCTTGCGGCTACGAAATAAAGGCTCTGGCATTGTCAAATGGTTACCACTGATTTGCGGACTGTACACGTCCAAAACATATTCAAAATCTTATTCAAAATTTATGTTATTTTCCTTTCAACTTGATGTTTGTGTGAATTAATTTGATTACAGAAATACTGGTACTACTGATAGATAGATAGATAGATAAAACATTTATTCGGTGCACACAAAAGACGCAGCACAACATACAAGAACATAAAATAATGTTAAAAAGTAACAATAATAAATATAAACAACGTGCCAATGTACAGAAAAAAATAAAAAGTGAACAAACCCAAAGAAATAAAGTTCAAATTTGAGGAGAACAGTGCGTTGTGCGTCCCAAGGCTGCACCAAATGGGAGGCCAGCTCAGCATGTGTCAGGCAAATATACCTGACGCTGATATTCTGCTGGATCCCTGCAGTGACATACGGACGTCGAGCAGACCAGATTCATTGGTGTTATAACAAATTGTTTTGTGCAGAGAGATTATGTAAGTACCCGCAACTTAAACTATTGGTATTCTACAGAAGTTTTGCATCGGGAAAGGTTTGTGTTCGTTGATTATGTAAAAGTCATAATTATGTATAGTGTATATTAATGAGTAATCGTATTATAACCAAAATTATAATTAATTACAGTGGCGTTGATGCGAAAATAAATGATATACTCGTATAAAAAATTTGGCTTGACTTAAATATTATTACTGAAAATTATAAAAGAAAATGCTAAAGTTGTAATCTGATCTTTGTTTGGGTTTTAAAGTTATTTTTCCAAAAACACTTATCTGTTTACGTGTTCGAAAATTAATTGCAAAATAAATAAATGTAATGTGTCAGTGCGTTTGTTTTCACTCGTTGTGAACTTCTGTACCTATTTAAGCGGCTTCTTATTTATTGATATTTTATTTTATTTAAACCCAAGATGCCAGGAACACCGGTAATGCATAACTAGTCGAAAAATAAAAAAATCCCGGGACTCTTTGCAATCTTAGGCAGGTAGGTATGCATTCGATTCTGTAGTAAGAAAAAGTTACAACGTTTTTTGCTGCGTGATATTTTGGATACACAAGCGCATTCCATATTAGCCAACATTTTAACATTATCCGAATCGAATATCCGATCTCTAGCTATAAAATCAAAATCAAAATCAAAAGTCATTTATTCAAACTAGGCTGAGAGTCAGCACTTTTCGAACGTCAAAATTACATAAGACAGTCCCCCAAAACGCCCGCCCTTCACCACTTCCTAGTGCTTTAGCTGGGAAGAAGAAGTGGCGCAACAAACTCCCCAGCAGCACAGCTGTCTGTTTAGTTAGAAAACCATAGAATTATATAATTATAAGGTAATCAAAGAATAAAAACCGAATCACAAAAAAAAAACATATTAAATTATCTGCCATATTTAAGCTAGCCACGCCAATATACCCAAAACAGAAACCAATAAAAAAAACAATGAAAAAAACAACATAATTAATACAGAAATAAAAGCCTCCAGGCATAAGGGGCGTGACATCTTACATATGCATTATTGGATTATTTTTAAGTAAACACAAATGATAAACTAGGACCATCGAAGTAAAATAACTTAACAGAACAATTACTTTAACAATATCAAAACCATATACAGCAAGACGACCAGTCACCACAAGCAGCACCCGTTCACGAGCATAACGCAAAGATCAGCCATTGCCCCCCTCGCCATATTTGAGGGAAGGAGGCAACCCGATCCCCGACGCTACCGCAAGCAGCGACATCTACGGGAGCATGACGAACTCGCTGCCGGTTGCTCAGGCAAGAATAATTTAAGATCAATTGTCGAGGTCGCTAGCTAACCACTTATTGCAATACAACTCATTGAAAAACATTGTAATGAGCGGATCATGTCAATAATAAATGAAGGTAACTTAAACTAATTGACTTATACAGTCAAATAAAATTAAAATAAATATACGAACTCGTATACCCTGTCAGTATGTAACCTAATTCTGGAGAAAGAACATAAACATTGTCTTGAGTTAATTACAGCGACCAGCTATTCCTATCGTTTAAGTAGTCGTTAATTGAATAATATGCCTTTGAGCAAAGGTTGGATTTTACTTGAGCTTTAAACGCATTAAAAGGCAAATCTAGCAAAGAAGAGGGTAGCTTGTTATAAAAGGTTATGCCTAGCCCAACAAATGAGTTATGAACCTTATGAAGCCGGTGAAAGGGAGCACGTAGTTTGTTCTTATTTCTAGTATTAACATTGTGAAAATCACTGTTTTTAGTGTATAAGTGTATATTTTGCCTAATGTATAAGATGTTGGCGAAGATGAATTGTGATGCTACCGTAAGAATACCAATATCTTTAAAAAAATCTCTAAGAGAAACTCTGGCTCCTAGTTGATAAATTGCTCGGACAGCTCGTTTTTGAAGGACGAATATATTTTGAATATCAGCAGCTTTGCCCCACAGCAGAATACCGTAGGACATAACGCTGTGGAAATAACTAAAATAGACTAACCGTGCTGTATCAACGTCAGTGTATTGTCTTACTTTCCTGACAGCGTAGGCGGCTGAACTGAGCCTCCCCGCTAGGCTTGATATATGTGGGCCCCACTGAAGTTTGGCATCTACTGTTATGCCCAAAAAAACTGCCGAGTCTACTGTATCAAGCAGCTCTTTATCTAAGACGATGTTGGGTCCTAGATTTCTAACATTCGGTAAGACGAACTTTACACATTTAGTTTTCTTAGCATTGAGAACTAGGTTATTTGACGTAAACCAATCCGTAACCATTGAGAGTGCACTGTTTACGTCGTCAAACTCTTGTCTATTCCTGTCTACTTTAAAAATAAGAGAGGTATCATCTGCAAACAGTACAACGTCACAGATATCATTTAAATAGAATGGTAAGTCATTGATATACACTAAGAACAAGAATGGACCTAGTATTGAGCCTTGAGGAACACCTAACTGAACTGGAAGCCCGGATGATTTCACACCATCGACATCTACACATTGGAACCTATTGTGTAAATAAGATTTTATTACGTTGAGAGCTTCGTTTTGGACACCGTAATGACGTAGTTTACGCAAAAGCGTGTCATGGTGCACGCAATCAAAGGCTTTAGAGAGATCACAGAAAACTCCAATAGCATTTTGCGATTTCTCCCATGCATTAAATATGTGTTTCAGCAGAGCAACACCCGCATCTGTAGTTGAACGTCCTTTTGTAAAGCCATATTGTTCATTATGAAGGAGGCTATTTAAATTAAAATGTCTTAGCAACTGCTTAAGTATTAACTTTTCAAATATTTTGCTAAATGCTGGTAAGATAGAAATAGGCCTGAAACTGCCAATGTTATTTTTATTACCAGATTTAAATAATGGTATGACTTTACTACTCTTCATGAGGTCAGGAAAAGTTCCTATATCAACACATTTATTAAAAGTAACAGCTAGATAGGGGGCTACGATGTCTATTATATTACTTAAAAGTTTAATTGAGATGCCCCAGTAATCACCAGTTTTTTTAGATTTAAGTGTGTTAAAGACGTTAATTACATCATTAGGCGTTACATGTTCGAAGCTAAATATGCGAGTACATTTTGGCACACTACTATTCAAAAGATTCTCAGCTTTAGACGGGGACGAATTTAAGGAGCAAGTCGTAGTTATAGGTATATTGGCAAAAAACTCATTAAAAGCCTCAGCTACGTCAGCTGCCTTATTAACCAATTTGTTATCCACCATAATTTCAAGTTGATTTTCTTGTTTAACTGACTTACCCGTTTCATTGTTAATAATTTTCCAAGTGGTTTTTACTTTATTATTGGAATTTTTAATTGAATCGCTTAAAAATTTTGATTTAGCAAAAACGCAAATCTTTTTAAATAATTTTGAATATTTTTTTACATACTCTAGGAAAGGAGTATCAAACCTGTATTTTTTCAAACCATATAACTCGTATAGTCTCGCTCTACTTTTATAAATACCTGGAGTAGCCCATTGGTTAAAGCCAACGGAGGTGCCATTAATGTTAATGGTTTTTGTCTTGAAAATAGATTGGTATTCTTTTAGCACAACATCAAAAAGGGCTCCGTATATTTCATTAGGATTTTCGTGTTCTACTAACGATGGTGTAATTCTATGAGCTATATTATTTTTAAACTTGTTACAACGACTAGCTGTATATGGCCTGCATTCAAGTTTATGCGGCTTCTTAGGTAATGACATCGGGAACCCAGCTAGTAAACCACAGTGGTCGGACGTTAAGTCACTTAACACTAATTTAGTTTTGGCATCACAATTAGTAAACATATTATCAAGACAAGTTGATGAAGATGCCGTGATCCTAGTTGGTTCAAAAAACAAGTTAATTAAATTATAAGACCTAAACAGATTGAGAAGTCTAATACTTAATGGAGTTACATCTAAAATATTAATATTAAAATCTCCACATAAAATTATACTCTTATTACTTGTTTTTAACCTATTGAAAGAATCCTCCATTACCGATTCAAAACTAATTAAATCACCAGAAGGGGGTCGATAAACGCAAATTATAATGTATCGCTCGAGTTCAACACAAGACAACTCAATAGTGCGCTCAATAGAGAGATTAACTAAATCTAAACGTTGTTTACATTTCAACTTGTTTGAGACAAGAACTAAAGAGCCACCGCGAATGGCACTTTTCCTTGCAAATGCGCTTTGTACCGTGAAATTATCATCATTGATAAACACTACTTCATGTTCCTTCAACCAGTGTTCAGTCAAACATAACACCTGAACATCATAGTTCTCCATAAATAAACTTAACTCTAGCTCTTTGCCGGACAGACCCTGCATATTTTGATGTACAACATTCAACATATGCGGCTCACCCGTTGTCGCACCTAATAGTTTAAACTACAAGGCGTATCAAAAGTAGTATTAGTACCACTACTAACTGTAATCGACTGTAAAGAAAAGAAAGAAAGAAAAATATTTTATTTGGGACACGCACAGGGAATACAAATGGTAAAAAATAAAAAAATAACAAACAATGTATAAACAAACAGAATAAAAACAAAAAACAGTAAAAAGACCTGTGCGAGGCCAAAAAGGCTCCTATCTCAGCATAATGCTGCGATATTTAAAAAAATAAATAACGCAGCGCTGATATTCTGACAAGGCCCGACTGTACACTACATGTACCCTTGTCACTGTGTAAATTGTATGCTAAAAGATTAGCAATTTGTCTCCTACATCTAGGAGATGTCTCCTACATCTATAACCCTGATAGGGTCTAAAGATATAACAGTCTAATTAGATTAGCTATTAAAAACACTTTGATTGGGTGTGTTCGAGTGGACAGATTAAATTAGTTACGTAACTTGGAATCTGAAATAGTAAGTAATTAATGCGGTGAACATCAAACGTGATTGTGCTCTGGTTTGGAATTGTTTTTTTTTTTTTTGAACAAGGTATACAGCTAGTTACTAATAGTCACTCAGTGTGTATTTCTATTGCTTCTATAGCAACAAATAACAAAAGTAAAAATTAAAGGTATACGAAAGTCATACAAAAAACGTGTGTTTTTTTTGGATTGTTTATAGGTTAACCAGGTAATAATTTTACATCGCAGCAGAGGGTAGAATTTTCTTATAGAGAAGGAAAAGCCAATGCATTTTTACGCATCCAAATAAAGTCCTCCCTTCTAAAGTTAAACTTTTTCATTTATAACAACTCTATTAACCAAACTCGAAAAAAAAAAGCACTTCAATAGCACCTGCCAATTGCATCCACCCACACTTGTTCTAATTTGTTTATAGTAGGACTCAGCTGTTAAGAGGTAAACGGCCATCACTCCAAGTCTTACTGTCAAAGTTTCGCGGTGAAATAGCGCTACTCCTCACTGCAGCTGACACTAGCTACCAAACTACCCGCAAGATAAAGTTTTTCCATTACTTTGGCAGGTTTATACCCTCTTGCAGTATGGTCGGATCTGAGCAACAGATGCGCGACTGTTTTATTATTATTTTTAAATAGGGACCCGCTCGGGCGCCCCAGCTCCGCACGGTTTTAACGACTTGATAAACATCGAGATTATTTGTCATATATGTAGTTTAACGTTAATATATATACTAAAATTATAATGAGGTCAACAAAAGCCCATACAACTTTGCCCAAACATGTACCTCGAAGTACACGTGCACCAAATAGTAGTGTTAGAATTTTAGTAAACTCATTACATAAATATACCTGGTGAATATATTAAATGCGTGTCACATTTAAGATAAACGCATTTATTTTGTTAACTACCGCCTTCTTGTTCAAATCATGTAACGGTCAGCGGGCGACGTGTGACTGTGTGTGCCTTTTGGTTTATTTAAGCGACGAAACGGCCGTGCTCAGCGCCCCTGGCTGGAGGCTTTGAGTTCGCTTAAGGCAACCACAGGATAGTCCGGTTAAGTAGTCACGACCTCTCAAGGTCAACTACGAGATGCTCCTGCTCAGTTGTTCCTGCGACGCCGAAGTGGTCTTACCTAATACCACTAAGTCATAGTGTATCACTCCGTGTATAAATATTGCTATTCGTTAGAGCAAGGCCAGGTCTGTTAATTTTATTTTCAATATTTATATATCCGATTGGGTTGTCAATATTCTTAAATTACTTAAATTAACCAGCCATGTAACATACTTAAACCTAAGATGTATTTTCATTTCTGGTGTTACTGATGTCCTTCGGAATAAAGTGTTTCCATTAAATGCTTGTGAGATTATCAAACTTTCATTTCATATCTTACATAACCCAAAGCTAATTTATAGTTCAGTGCTTACAGTAGAGGAAAAATAGAGGATTTCTAGAACAATTGTATTTTTATATTTAAATAATTTGAAACTACTTGATAAATTATTATTTAAGCATATATAATTGCGTTACATTTGGTTGACACTCGGGTTGACATTATTTCGTAAATGTCATTCACATGTCATTCCGTTCATTCCTCCACAACAATGGCTGAAATCTACAGCAGACAGCTGTCAACCTGACAGTTTTTTTTTTAAATAAGTTAGATAGTGGTGCATAAGGTAAAGTGCCAAAATGGTGTGATTTTTATTATTTTCAAAGTTATTTTATTCTCATCCCCAGGTCAATAAGAATAATAAATTCAAATTCAATGTTATTCATTGAAATTTATTGTATTTTATGCCACTTTGTGTAATGTTTGTTGAATGGAATGAATGGCGATATCGTTTGTTTGTTTATAAGTTATTTTATGTTATATTTTCGGAATTCATATTTTTGTGGATCGTGGAAATGCAAGAGACAAACAATGAAATTAACAACTAGAAAGACCCATTTAAGCATATCCTAATATTAATGAGGGTTGATGTATGGAAGCGTAGTTGTTCATATTTTGAAGGAATATACTACAAAAACAATTGCAAAAAATAAAATAAAAATTGCAGAATTTACTGAACAACAGGATGAAAAATATAGATCACTGTTAGAAAAAGTAACTAACATTAAGGAGCAATATAATGAGATAGATAAGTCCTTAAATTTTATATCCGCAAAATATGACGATATAAAACCCCAACTCCACAAACTGGAGTCAGATAACGTCGAAAAAGTTGCCTACATACAGAATCTGGAAGAAAAAAATTAAAATTTGGAAGTCATTAGCAAATCATCTTGCATAGAAATTAGGAATATTGCAGAAAATAAAGGGGAAACCAAGACTAGCCTCTCTCAGATTTTCATTGATACAGGAAAAACTCTGGACGTTATAATCAGCAAGTCAGAAATAAGAGATGTCTTTCGCCTAAAACCCAAAATTCGCACGAACAATACTAACGCAAATACGATAATTATCGAGCATGCAAAAGTCATAAAAACAGAAGATTTTTTGCAAGCCTTTAAAAACTACAATAAAACCCATAAAGACAATAGACTAACCACTACTGATATAAAACTAGAAGGTACATCAAACCTTAAATTCATGTCTGAACACCTGACTTACAAGAAAAAGAGACTATTTTACTTTTCTCGAGTTTACGCTAAATCAAACAATCTTCAGTATTGCTGGACTTCATATGGGAAAATCTACATTCGTAAGCAGAAGGGCCAAAACGCTGTAAGAATTAATACTGAATCAGATGTAATTCAGATAAAAAATGCTTTATGACTGATGGTTATGTCTAATGTCTGATGGTTATGGTAATATTTTGGTTACAGAAGTCCTTCAGACTAACTTTTATCACTACTTTAAATTTTGCATGTTTTTTTTGTTCACTATATCAATATTAATTGTAAGAGTACTGTTTGTCACTAAAACACTTCCTCTTTTTATGCACATCTTATTGCAAAAGTCTCACACAAAACACAGGACTTCTTACACATCAAGCACAATGAAACACCTAAATCACTACAACTACAATATTACCATAAACAAAACAACAACAAAACAAAACTTCACTCAAACAAGTACCTGTTTTTACCTACTCGCACTACTACATTACATAATGTAAACTTCTGTATGCAAACACTAATCACTCCTGTACCCAGTCAAACCTTAAAGTACAGTCTGCCGTCCTAAGCACAATACGTTGCAACATAAATTTAAATATATCTCACTATTTCCTTTTATTAACTTTCTTTTAAAATTCGGAAACATAATTGAAATATGTTCGGATATTGATAGTGCTACCATCTCTAAATCGATTGTTTCTGACATTGAAGACTGTCATAAACATTTACCTCATTCGCAATCCAGTCGTTTAGTTATCCTTACCCAGAATATACGGAGTATAAACTGTAACATGCATAGCTTTCAAATAATGCTAACGCGAATTAATGTTGAATGTGATGTGTTGGTCCTGACTGAATGTTGGATATCAGCCTCATCCATCATTGCCAGTGTGCCAGGATATCGCTCCTCTGCCACCAAAAGCAATCTTAGGCAAAATGATGGAGTGGTTGTCTACATCAAAGCTCAACTTAATTTCACAACTCAGGAGCCTCAATTTACAGATGGTAACTGTTTGGTTATATATATACCGCTCACCCTCTCATAAAAACATTGATGGATTTTGTAATGTATGTAGTAATGTTATTGTGGGTAAATTGAGATTTGTCAATTAGTAAAGCATTGAAGGTAGCTCGATGAATTCAGCCAGTCATTATACTTGTGCCTGTACGTTGCTACGTGTTTTATTAATTCCCGTATCCAGAGTGCTCCCGACCCAAGAATTGTTCAGTGGCGACGAGGATAAACTAATCTGTGTGTGTTAGTGGTGATTTCGCTAACAACAAATAAATAAAAATGTCACTCGGTAGAATTGCAGAGTTCGACATACACAAGGACGATTGGAGGTTATGCGTCGAACGTCTTGAGCAGTACTTTATAGTCAATAGAATAGCAAAGGAGTTACAAGTGCCGACGTTAATTACCGTTATGGGTGCAGCTAGCTACGAGTTTTTGGTGAATTTATGTACTCCGGTGAAACCGAAGTCAAAAACGTTTGAACAGATAACGGTTATTATGGAAAAAAACCTATAACCGAAACCCACTGAGTTGGCTGAATGTTATAAATTTCGTAATCGCAAACAGCTTACCAGTGAAAACGTATCGGACAATGTGACTGTTTAAATGAAAATGTCAAAAACTTGTGAGTTCGGGATTAAAAGCGAGACCATTAGTCAAAGGCTGTTTGCAGAGGCCGAATTGAATTTCATGAATGCATATAATCTGGCCGTAAGCATGGAGGTGGCAGAGAAAGATACAGCAGCGGTAATGGAAAGGTCTGTTTGTGCAACAAGTGAGGCAAAGAGGCCAGTGGATTGATGATGAGTACGCGGTGGAGCGGCGCCGGCGGATCGGGAAGTGGCATGCGAGTTCATGCAACGCAGACGACCGCAGGGCGGCACCGGTCGCGCCGTTCCGGTGGAGCGGGAGCGGCAACAGCGAGAGTGTCGAGCGTGTGGCGGGCCGCATGAGGTGGCCGCTTGCAAGTTCGGCAGCTATGTATCGGGTGCGCAATCAGCCGGGCCATTTGCGACGTATATGTCCGCAACTGGCACGTCATTTGACGAGTGAGTGAGTTTGACGTTTGACGTCTGTATCGGTGTAGCTGTCTGTATTTTTTTTAATAAGAAATAATATAAAACACAAGTCTCAAGTGTAAACATTTAATTTAATTATAAACTTAGTGCAACATAGAGTGACATATACTGGAGTGAACATTAACTGGTACGCATAAGGGACGTAAATCAACAAGACAATAACACAGTGACTTGGCGTAATTAGCTGCTTACCCTCTAATTTAAGACAAGTGATTGCAGCAATAAGGTACTAGCAGTGCCATCTATCTTTCCCGTGGCTATCGATCTAACGACTCGTGTCGTGAATCATCTCTGGCGTGAGATCCTGGAATCACTCAAGTTACGAGCTTGTCTACGTTACCATCATGCCAGGTGTCAAATGTGGAGGTTGCGGTCGTTTCATCTCGACAGTAGAGGGCGCTAAATGTGGTAAATGTCAGACTCATTACCACCGAGTGTGTGTAGGCATTACTATAAAAGCAGTTATTAGCTAGCTGGCGTTGCCCTGAGTGTAAGAACGACCTCGTTAGGGATAACAATCACTCAAGTTACGAGCTTGTCTACGTTACCATCATGCCAGGTGTCAAATGTGGAGGTTGCGGTCGTTTCATCTCGACAGTAGAGGGCGCTAAATGTGGTAAATGTCAGACTCATTACCACCGAGTGTGTGTAGGCATTACTATAAAAGCAGTTATTAGCTAGCTGGCGTTGCCCTGAGTGTAAGAACGACCTCGTTAGGGATAACAGGGCTGAAACTCCAGTCAGAGGCCCTGCGGAAAGTTCTCAAGCTGTGACGCCCGTTGAGCAAGCCTGCATGGAAACCAGTACGCCTAATACCTCGGACATTTGTTCCAAAACTGCACCTATGCATACTGCGTGCCCTTCTAGTGTTGCCACTCCCCCGCCGTACAATGCCTCCTTAGTTGATGTCACGGCCCAGGAAATATCGCTGATCGCCGGCTCCGACATGAAATTATCATGGGGCACTGAGGGCGGTGCGTGTGGAATCCGTCGCCCCTGGACCCATTTAGGGGCCCGGAAGAGGGCGTTGTCCGCCCTCCTCCGACGCCCGGTGCGTCTGCTGCGGGCCGAGTCGAGAGTCGAGATCTCTCTCTCCCTTTCCGCAGCCTCCTTCTGCGAGATGACCGTCTCGCAGAAGGAAACCAATGCGTCCCAGGACTCGACGCTGCCGACCATCGAACTCACTAAGGTCGGCAGGGTCAGGTCACTGCCTACTTCTGAGATGAGGGCACGGCGCGGCTCCTCCCAAGCGGCACACTCAGCCAGCGTGCGGCAGTCGACGCAGTGGTGACACCGGGCGTCCGGCTCTCTGTTTATGCGACGCAGGTACTTCCCGAAGCAACCATGCCCCGAGAGCACCTGCGTCGCCCGAAACGTCAGGGAGCCGTGCCTTCTCCCGAGCCAGCGGTCGAGCACTGGCCAGATCGCCTCGATGGTGCTGAGGCCGACGGTAGGGCGTGAGAGCCTGTCCCGCCATTCCGCCACTAGGACCCCGCGAAGCTGCGACCGACGCTGCTCCACATGGGGCTGTATCGGCCGCTCGCCCCGTGCCCTTGCTTCCTCGCGCCACCGATACAATGATGCGAGCACCTTCGCCTCTAGGTCCCAGGACGGGGATCCGGCCAGCGCACAACCCGCCTCGAAGGAGATCGTGCGATACCCCCGAATGACTCTGACGGCCATTGCCCGCTGCGGCTTGCGCAGGACAGCTATGCTGCCAGCCGTCAGGTCAGATGCCCAGATCGGCGCTCCGTAGAGTGCCATGGATCGCACGATTCCCATATAGAGCCGCCTACAGGCGGCGCTCGGGCCCCCCAGATTGGGAAGCAGCATTACCAGCGCCCCGGCCGCGCCCAACAACTTGGGCGCCAGCCGCCGGAAGTGGGGTCCGAAGTCCCACCGGCTGTCGAGCACCAATCCCAGCTATTTTATGTGGGCTCGACAGCGATCCGGACCCCCCCGACCACAATGTGTGTTCCGGCCGGCGGCGCCCGCCGGGGGCCATGTAACACCATGGCCTCCGACTTGTTGAGGGCCACCTCCAGGCCGAGGCGCCGTACGCGGCTCACCGTCATCGTCAGTGAGACGGCCGCCGTCGCGAGCAACGCTGCCTCTCTGTGTGAACTCCCCCGGGCCGTGACCAGCGTGTCGCCCGCGTAACACTTCAGGTCTGCGCCCGGCGGGAGCTCGCCCCGCAGCACCCAGTCGTACCTGATGTTCCACAGTAGCGGTTCCACGACCGATCCCTGTGGAACACCGCACGACACCTGGCGCTGGTTTCCGCCATCACGTCCCATGTAGGTGACACACCTCCCCGCCAGATAAGCCCCAACGATGCGGCGGAGGTAGAGAGGCACCCGATGATAACGCAGTGCCTCCCGAATACAACTCCAGGGCAGGGTTTTGAAGGCATTGGAGATGTCCAAGGACACCGCCACCAACACCCCGCCCCGGGACACTGTTTCCTCCGCCAGGACTCTCACCCTCGACACAGCGTGGATGGTAGAGCGCCCATGCCGAAAGCCGAACTGGATCTCGTCCAGGTCCGGCCCCTCTCTGCACAAGTGGCCGACGAGGCGGGCTGCGTGTGTGCGCTCGCACAGCTTGCCCACCTCGTCGAGCAGCACTATGGGCCGGTACGCAGACGGCGAGTCGGCAGGGCGCCCCGCCTTCCTGAGCAGGACCAGTCGTCCAATCTTCCACAGACTGGGAAACTGGCCCCGCTCAAGGCACGCTGTGTAGAGTCCTCTCAGTTGGGTCCAGCAGCTCGGGTTGGAGACTCTCCGTAAGTGGGGGCGCCGCGACTCGAAGTTGCCCTCGAACCGCTTTATACGGGCGCCCCCACGGATCCCCGTCCAGAGTCTCAAACATCCTCTCCCGGGATCGCGTCCTCGCCTCGTCGATGGCCAGCCACAGAGTCTGCTTTGCCGCGTCATACCGCGTGGCCTCCTCCTCCTGTACCCGACGACGTCTCCTCCGGTAGCGGGTGTACCGGCGTCTCATCACCACGCATGCGACGAGCAGCTGCGTGATCTCGGCGGACCACCAGTACACCTGGCGCCTTGCACCCTGTGCGTGGGCGCGGGGCATGGACGCGTCGCATATCTGCGTCATTGCCCCGCGGAACAACAGCGCCTCCAGCTCGACGTCGTCGGGTCCGGTCGTTGCCGACCCCCGGAACCAGGCCTGAGCAATGGCTGCCTCCTCGAAAAGAGCTACTTAAACCTAAGTCAATTAGTCCAACCTTCGCTTAATGACATTAGGAAAATTTGTAGAATAAAAAAATTTAAAAAGTAAACACAACATTACTTTACACCTAAATTAATTAATTAGTATGTATTTAATACAGAGTAACACATGACATGTTAGATACGTCTATTGAAAAAGGGAGATATATATGTACGAGGTAGTAAAGTAATCTTATGAGTGCGTTCCACATCTCACAGACATTATCTGTACTGATGCTTCAATCCGTAATGTAGTGGTGAATCATATTAGTGAACTTGGCCATCACTTGTTTATCACATGCGAGACGATATTTAAGAAGGATAAGGCTAAACCTAGATTGGTCGTTTTTCGTCCGCTTACAGATTTATTAGAGGATTATGGTGCAAACATTTAACTCCTTTTTGATCCAGTTGTTTGATCTCCATGCTCCTCTTAAAAGGAAGACATTTAAAACCCGCCCTACTCCATGGATGACTGAGAACATCAAACTGATGTCGGCTTTGAGAGATGAAGCTAGGAGCAGATTTCGTAAGTCATAAGGAATATTATCTGGATCTGAAGCACCAGTCAGTCGCGGCACTAGTTAAAGAGAAAACGCCATACTTCGGCAAAAGCATAAATGACCAAATTAAGGACCCGAAGCGGTTGTTGCGCAATTTAAAATCGGATGTGCTTCCTGACCATAAGCAAAGATTGCTGCCAAGTCACTTCAACAACCCTGATAATATCAACGCGGCATTCTTGGCCGTGCCAGGTAATTCTGGTCATAATAGGACACAATTGTCCTATTTTGGGTCTCACAGGTATGGCCCGGCCACATTCACACTCACAAAAACCAATCCTGAATCTGTCCTGAAGATAATCAAGTCTCGATATGATATCTCTCACCTTGTCAACTACCCTGCAAGCTATTACAGATATCGTTATCCAGTCCATAGCCACGCATACGTTCCCTGAACTCTGGCGGTGCGCTATTGTTCGCCCTATCCCTAAAAACAATAACCCGGTTAATATGAAGGATTTGAGACCAATCAGTATACTACTTTGCCTGTCTACGATCTTGGAACGTGTGGTGTACTCGCAGGTTATCCAATACCTAGAAACTTCCAAAATTCTTCCTGACCTGCAGTCGGGTTTCAGAAAGGGTAGAGGGACTGCAACGGCTCTGGCTGATGTTGTGGGTAGTATCCTTGTGGCACGTGACCGGGGGGAGGTAACAATTCTGGCTTTGCTAGACTTTTCCCGGGCTTTTGACGCAATTAATACAGTGGTATTAATTGCGTCAAAAGCCCGGGAAAAGACTTTGACAGCAGTAGAGTGCTACTGCTGTCAAAGTTAACTTTCTATGGCTTTGACAATGATGCGGTGGAGTGGTTTAAAAGCTACCTAACTAACAGGTCTCAATATGTGGAGATGCATAAGGAGGACGGGTCAACAGTGTCATCCTCTCCCCTCCAAGTGTCAAGGGGCGTCCTTCAGGGGTCGATTCTGGGGCCTTTGCTGTACATTCTGTACAGTGCGGATATCATAAAATATTTTTTTAACTGCAAGTATCATATTGTAATAATAAAAAAAGTATGTATGTGTGTGTTTCTGAGTGTGTGATCTCCTAAAAAAAGGGTATGTTAATATAAGAAATGAAATTTCGGGCGCCGTGGAGAGACACACTATTAATGGTTAGCCAGATAAAATTGGAGAGATTGAACAATTAATCTTAGGATGGGAGCCTGTGGATGTCAATGGTGATTAAAAGTCTCACTACCTTGAACGTTCCAAGTTTATTATCTACTTTTAGCTTATTGAATACAATTATACGAGTACTATTATAAATTTTAGTTAATGTTATTTCATCATTGCACCTTTTCAGTAATTTTAAATTAGCAGCTGAAGGCTGTTTTGGTATGATAAAAAATAAGAAAAAAAGAAACTTGAAGGTGACCCCGAGATCCGGAAGGTGGTACCTCTCAGGTGATCAGCCCCGTGGAAGGCCAGTAAAAAATCCTCCAAATCCAGATTATGATTACATTTAAGGAAAATTAGGAGACCTGACCTTCACGAACAAAGATTGCAAAGTCACTTGTCAAATTTTGACGTCGAAATGTCAGCCGAATGTATCACAGATAAAAAATTACAACTAGAAATCGTTTCGAAATCGACTTTAAATGTCAAAGACATGTAACGGTATAAAAAAACTCGTTACATTACAACCCTCCCCAAAAAAAAAAAAGAAAGCAATTTCTTTTATGCCAAAAAACAACGATCAAGGTAAAAACGAACAGTTTCCCAAAAAAAACAGGAAATATAAACCACAACTAGATACTAGCACAACCGACCCATAATATCAAAAGAACCACAAGAGTACAGCTATGCACCTTCGCCACTGACTAACAAGTTAAATCCAAGAAATATTTTAGAATCAGTTAAGTGCAGCAGTCGCTTAACACTGTAAAACAATACAACAGAACTATACCCAATTGAGTGCGGTTGGGCACCATCACCACCGACTAGCAAGTATAAAATTCTAAAACAAACAAAAAATACCTATATGAATTCGGTTAAGCACTACAGCCGCCGACTAGCAAGTATATGTATAATATAACAGGATAAAAAGAATATTAATTCGAGTACAGTTAAGCGCAAGGGCCGCTGTTTAACTAAATTAATCCAAAAAAAAAAACTATGTGAGTGCAGGTAAGCACCATCGCCACTGACTAGCAAGAACAAATTATAACTGTGAGAAACAGTATAAGAACCTTCACATCTCTACAGATGCAAAGAAAAAAGATGTTGTGATCGGCTCAACTCCACCAATTTTCCGGGCACAAACAAAAAAAAACTTTACCGCAAATAAACGTTTTTTTCTTTCTTCTTTCTTTTCGTTTCATTATACCGTCGAGGCCGAGTTCGAGGAGGAGGACGTAGTGGACAGCGAAGATAGTGACGAGGTAATAGTAATTGAACTTAATGAATTTAAAGTAACGCAGTGTAAACCAATTTTTTTATCATTAGAAGTTCAGGGGAAGGGTATGAAGTTTGAGTCCGTTAAAGGCAGTGCTGTCTCATGTATAAATGAGCACAATATAATGAGTTGTTTAGTAATTTTTTACAATTACAAAAAGCAATATCGTTTTGAGGTATATACAGGAGAAACCACAAAACCACTGGGTTATTAAACCTCTGATCAAATATAAAGAGAGATGTATGCAGTTAGACTTCTACGTGATAAAAAAATGGTAAAACAATGTTACTAGGGAGACAATGGATGGCATCCTTAAAAATACAGCTGCCGATATTGAATTGGGATGATGACTAATATTAAAAATGTTCATAAAAATTAAGTAATTTCAAAGAAGGCTTAGTAAAAATGAGATAATCAAAAAATCAGTTAAATCGGTGTTTTGAAGAAGATACACGCTTTAAAAGGTTTTGGAGGGGATTATTGCCGTCGCTGTCGCACGGTACGGACAATGTACGGCGCTAGTATGAAGTTAGATAGTCCTGACGTCACTTCTACGATAGTGCTGTCCTTGTCTAACAATTATCTTAAAACATTTATAACTTGGCAATTTTTTAAGCATTTACACTTTTTGTAATATATTTTGCGATATTTGGAAAGAAACAGTCTTTTGAAACAAAAACCAAAATTTGTATCGGAAATAATCTAATAAAAAAGATTTACCGAAGGTAGGCGTATTCCTTGATGACGTCATCATAACGGGGCGCACAGTGTCCGAACACGAGTAAATTATGCAAGGTTTTTGACCGATTATAACAGTATGGTTTGCGCGTGAGGAGGGAAAAATGTTCATTATTTGCTAAATCTGTTGTTTACTTAGGGCATGTTATCAGTAAAGATGGTGTACATATACTTGTGCGGATAAGGTCAAGGCGATTATAAACACGCTTGCACCGACGAAAATATCGGAGCTAAGGGCGTTTATAGGCATGGTAATGTATTATGCTAAGTTTATATAGAATGTCAGCCCCAATGGGCTAAAATTGTACAATTTATCGATATTAGAAGTAAAATATGATTGGAGTGAGGAATGTAAGACTGCGTTTGGTCAGGTTTAAGCGTTGCTAGCCAGTAGCGGGGTACTAACACACTACTCGGTCGAGTTGCCACTCGTGCTGACTACCGACGCGAGCAGCGGCAGCGTAGGGTTCGGTGTCGTGCTGTCCCATATCACGCCGAGCGGCGAGCGGCCGATAGCTTATGCCTCACGGTCACTGACTGCAGCTGAGCGATCGCTCAGATTGATCGGGAAGCGCTGGCGATAGTATTCAGAGTCAGGAAGTATCACTAGTATTTGTACGGTCGGAAGTTTGTGCTGAAAACCCACCACAGACCATTAGCCGCGTCCAGACCGGCTGAACGCGGCTCGCGAGTCCCGCTCGCAAGCCAATAGTTCGGCCGGTGTCGACGGCGCTCGGGCTTCCTCGGGCATACGTTGGCTCGGCCGAGCACCGCTCGGCCCCGAGCCATGCGTTGTCGGTTTTTACCGATGCTCAAAGGCGGCTCAGTCTGAGCTGCTCGCCCGGTGTGGACGGACTAACGAAACTCGCGACCCAGTGAATCAAAAATGGATAAAGGAGACAGTATTCGCTTAATACAACTTTACGGAAGCTTCAAAATGTTATAGGATTTGAAAGATCCAGATCATTTAAATAAAAGCAAGCGAGAAGATTGCTGGAGGAAGATCTCTAAGGAAATGAAGTTACCTAAACCCGAGTTGACAAAGAAACTTGACTCATTGACAGGTTCATACCGACGCGAAAAGTCAAAGCAAAGAAAAAGTAATATCACTGGTTCAGGTTAGGATTCTTTTATTTAATTATAGTGAATATTAGATCGTTATACGGAGAGAAACTGAATGCTCAAACCGGCTCACCTTGAGCGCGACTCGCGAGCCGTGCTCAGCCGGTCTGGACGCCGCTACTGACTTATATTTTTGGCAATAAAGTTGGAAAACCAATTATTGCAGCTTCTCATTTACAGAGATAGGCAGTACTGTTGTCCGCATATAATTATAGCATATAATATGTTAGATCAAAAAAAATTGCGCAGACGCGTTGTCACGTCTGCCCGATAAGACAAACTAACATTCAGATTCAGATAGGAAGGACAGTACATATGTACATTTTGTAGAAGAATTTTTACTAATTACGCAAAATGAAGTTAATTTAAGGAGGCTACGCAAAAAGATATTGAGTTATGTAGAATAATGTCATACGTACAGTCTGGCTGGCCAAACGAGTGTTCAGCAATGGTGGAAATACAACCATATTTCAATAGACGTCGTGAATTATATTCGGAATTCGGGTGCCTGATGTGGGGGTATAGAATGTTAATACCCTCAAAATTTAGAAACCTTGTTTTAAGACAGCTACACAGTGGTCATATAGGTATCGTGAAGATGAAAGTGCTAACCCGAAGTTATGTCTGGTGGCCCAATATAGATGCTGATATAGAAGCAATGTGTAAGCAGTGTGAGACGTGCACCGCGGTGGCCGACACACCATCGCGGGCGCCGCGCCGCAGCCTTGATCCTATACCGCGCAAACGTGGACTATGTTGCATATAGATTTCCTAGGGCCATATAAGGGTACAAAAAATCTTGTATTCGTAGATTCTAGTTGAACGTGGATAGAATTTTTTGAAATTAAACACACAAATGCTTTAAGCGTCATTAAGGTTGTAAGAACTACATTTGCTAGATTCGGCCTACCAGAGGAGTTAGTTTCAGATCAAGGGCCTCCGTTCACAAGTGAAGAGTTTAGTTCATTTCTTTAAAAAAATGGCATACGATAAAACTTCTCACCGGCCATATTTGTAAGCGGGCCATTAAAAAGGCATCAAGGACAACATTGATGGGGATACAGCTTTACAAACATTCCTGTTAGCTTACCGTAATTCAGTGCACAGCAATACAGGCGAGACACCTGCAGCAATGCTACAGAGGCGCTCACTTCGTTCTTGACTCGACTTGTTACGAGGGCAATAGTCAGTAGAAAATAGGTTGCGGGAGAAACAGGGTCGGCCGGCAGAGAGCGATGGACTTAAGCCACGAACCTTGTGCAAAGTATACGGTTTGGGCAAGACTGTACGGTGCGACAGACAAGTGGGTGAAAAGAACTGTGAGAGAGGTAGAAGGTACTCGTAGGTATGTGGTGGATAGCAGCGATGGTCGGCTTTTTAAAAGACACATTCATCAAATCAGACGCCGTTCTCGGCTGTCAGATGTTCCTTGTCAAGGAAATGAGGATAAGAATGAACCAGGCGACCGAAGTGAGACCGCCGTTACAAGCGGATGGATTGGCAGATGCAACGAAGTCGAGACATTTAACTAAAGATCAGCTAGGTATTACAAAAGAGGAAGATATGGTAGGCCAAAGTAGTAGTGATCCTCAAGTAAATATTGTGCCTCCATTACCTCCAGCCATTGCTTATATATACATACCTTACTCGAGCTGCCTCTCACAGACTCTTACCAGCTCACACAGAAGTGACCCGTGAAGCTACTGGAACATGCCTTGACCACGTACTGATTAAAACTCTCATTAGTACTCTGGTCTCATCCGGTCTTGACATGCATCAATTTCAAGCAGCCACGCCATTTTGCTACCACCACAGTTACCAAAATTGACATTGAATCTTTAAAATTGGCTATTTCGTCAATAAACCTATATCCCATTTATGCATCTCATGACCCTGATTATTTGCTAAACTACCTTGTAACTAAGATAAAAGAAGCTGTAGAACTGAATACTCATGTAGTAAAACTTTCGAGGCGTAAAAGAAAATATAAAACCTTGGGTCACTCAAGGATTAATTTGCTGTATGATAAACAGAGACATATTACACAGAAAGTCAAACATTTCGCCAGATAATGAGACTTCAAAAAGTACATATGTTCGATACAGAAATTACTACAACACTATTCTAAAAAAATAAGAAAAGAGTATGACATATCCCTTATTGCAGAAGTTAGGACGATGCCAAAACCCTTTGGAAAACTATAAAAACTATCACCAACACAACAAACGAACCCAAAAACCCAGATGAACTTCTCAATTTTCGCTCTACTCCTAAACTATCGGTCAATGACATTGTGGCGGCATCTACACCGCCACATGCGAACAACGCATCACACTGACGTCACATAAATCCTGCATCGCGCAAGCACAATTTACAGCGCAACTAGCATCTATACAACGTCCCGACATCAATCGTCGGGCAGTTGCCAACCAGAGACAACACCCATCTGGGCGGAGAATCCTAACTTTTCCAAAGAGTATGAGTGAACTTTACACCCTGTTCCTCATATATCTATGACAACAATTATTATTTTGCAAGTGTAGGTAAAAACTTGGGAAATGCCTGTATCCAAACGCACCACAACGCGGCCCTTGGGTCTTTGGGTGATATCCCGATTACTACTTAATTTTGGCTCCTGAAATACAGGTACTCTACCTAGCTCTAGAGCCAGTGTCTCATATTTTCTGTAACCTGTTTTTATGGCAATAAAGAATTTATTTATTTATTTATTTACTTCCGGATCCTCCGAGCTCAACTCATTCATAACGATTAACGTGACTGAAGAAGAAATAGAACGTCTTATCGTAGGACTAGAAACAGATTCTTGATATTTTATCTCAGCCTATTGGCTGTGATAAAATCTCAAACAAATTATTGAAGAATAACAAAAATGCTATGGTTCCTCCACTCACATATATCTTTGATGTCTGCCTCGAGAACGGCATTTTTCCCGAGCATCAAAAAAAATCAGTTGCGCGTCCTATATACAAAGGTGGTGATACAAATATCTTGACTAACTATAGATCAATATCAGTCCTAGCTGTATTGTCAAAGATTGATTTGAGTGCTCGTTGTCTCGGTGAAGATATTGACAAATATCACATCATATCCCACGAATGCTTGTCTGGCGTGGGATGCTCGTGCAGATCTTTAGAGCGCGTCAACAACATCAGGTACCTAGGTGTCATAATTGATAGCAACCTTAGTTTCAGGGAACACATTCAGCAATTAAGTGCCCGCGTACGGAAACTAATCTATGTTTTTAGAAATCTCAGACATGCCGCCGTCGCCAAACTACTTAAGGAAGTCTATTTTGCGCTTTGCCAGTCGATAATTACTGCATCTCGTCTTGGGAAGGCACTCCGAAAACCATTCTCAAAAAAATAGAAATAGCTCAACGAGTCACTTTAATAACTTTTACTTTTCGTGATATTCTGTATCCTACAAGGCAGCTATATCAATCACGCAAAGTGCTCACCGTTCGTCAACTTTTTTATATTTAGTATACTCATAAAGCAACACAGTGATCTCATAAACGATCCAAACACTCTACGTAAACAATATGCTGTATGTAAACGTACAAATGTGCCCAAAACATCATATATTAACAGATTCTTCATTTTCAGCTATACGACAAAATCAACAAAATTATTAATATATATCCACTTAATAAGACACAATGTAACAAGAAAATACAGGACTACCTATTAACACTTACTTATGATGAAACAGAAGCGATTTTAAATTTATATTATATATATATTAGGTTTGTCTCTTCAAAACTTGTACAAAAATGGTTGTGCAAATTGGCAAATTGACGTAGGGAGACAATTTTGTTAACAAATAATTTCTGTGACTGTACCTCTAGGTTTGATTTTGCTTTGAGCGGCCAGATCGCTCGGTATTGCAGGTCGACTTTCAACAAAAAAAGTTTTGTCATGTGCACCATAGACTCCTGGGTCATTAATCAAATATCATATCAAATCATTTATTGCTTTGCAAACATGGGTAAATTAAATAGGTGTTGTCATAAAGTTAGTTCTCCATGTTATGCCGTCACATGGGCATGCAAATCATAATCAATAATGCATATAATTTTAATAACTTAGAAATATCATTATAATCCCATTTTCAAATGTCAAATCATTTATATCACAATATATAGGAAATGTCATATTACATGAAATGTCACTGGCTATTAACTATGTCAATGGATACAGTATCGGAACCGAACTTCTTTAATTCCCGTGACACTATACTATAGTACTCATTGTGAGTAATCGTTGTCCCCAACCGTGTACCTACAGTTACCGAACAATACGGAAGTGCCATAAAATTTGTGAATAGCCGACTCCCGCGGGCGCGATCGGAACACTTGCAGCAACGTTATGGGACTCATTACCAAGTTTGAGTCGCAAAGAAGTTGCGTACCGAAGGAACACAATACCTATGTGTAGTGCAAGTTGTACATAATTATATTGTGAGGTAGGCTGAAATAGATAGAGAAAAAGTGTGCAACTTACAATTTCCGTATTATTCACGAGGCTATCTCATATTTTATCGCACATACATACACTCACGCTGTTTCGTATGAACGTAAGCAGAAACTACAGAACTACACAAAATACGAGTACTACATTAAATTAAATTATTATTATTTTATTCTTCTGCATGTATGTGACTCCTCATAAACGACTGTACCAATTTTAATGATTGTGAATGTTGATGTATTTTAGTAAGTTTATGTATAGGTTAATTTTAATTCACAATGGGACCCAATAAGTGGCGCTGCGTGTGAGTTCTAGGAAACAGGACAAAGTCAGTCTGGTCAGCTTTATACATTTTATCAATGAGGTGAATTTTGAGAATTATTTTGGATTGTACAAATTCATAAGAAGTATATGTATTTTAACAGATGTTGTGGTAAAGAGTTACTGTCTGTGCTTATTTAACTTCTTTCCAAACTGCTGAAAGCGAGCGCATGCGAGCTGTATTTTCCAAAGTTGATTAAACTGCAACTTCTGGTGTTTTCTGTATATCTTTTTTACAAAAATATTAGGTATCTCATTTTCCCCGTGAGTGTCATATTCTGTACGAAGTTACCATACCATTACCACGTTTTCTTAGCACTTACCTCCGTTTCTAAAAGATCTTTCTTTTGCAGATGAATCATTTTGTTAATATTCGTCATAGCCAATTTGTTGAAGCTACGGGCTATATGCAATAACTTTTAAGCGGGTGGACCGATTTAAATGAAATACATACAAAAAATTTAAAAATACCTCAAGATACGGGTTCTGACTACTTTTCCAATTCCTAAAAGCTCTTAAAAAGAGGTAAGTATACAAAATGTTTATAATCATTGCCGCTAAATGAACCCCTTGCGGGGAGATTTTACAAAAACGCAACAATTTTTTTTTTTTAATTTCTTATCAAAAGTTCCTAGCTAGATATATTTCATATACCTGACATAAGAAATGCTTATTATTTAAAAATACTTTCATCCCCCAGATCACGCGCTTTTAGGATTATTTTTGAGACAAAAAGTAGCCTGAGCCCCAGGATGCCTTTTTTTTGTGGTTTAGGCGTGAACTGGTGATATACGTACAGATAGACAGACAAACAAACATACGTACAGACAGAGTTACTTTTAAATTTATAATATTAGTATGGAACAATGATTTTTTATTTTTAACCGAAACTTTCGTTTCAAAAACTTCACTTCCTGAGCTACGCTATGAATTGTTTTCTATCCATCCAAACATCTCTATAATGCTTAATACCTAACATTATTTCAATTGGTGCCTTTGCCATTAATCTTTCGTCCCCTTTGCCCCATCACGGGTCATAGCCATGATTTGAATAATAAAGCAGCTGTACATTACTCAGCTTAAACTAAGCGCTGGAACACCAAATATAAGATAACAACATCAATTAGAACGGAGTTGGGCATGCATACAGATGACCTATGGTTTAAAGATACTTAAGGTTTAAGATTGTAACGATAATCATGGATATATGAATGTTAATAAGACAGAAAAACACGATGGATATGAGTTTATATTATTATTAGATAATGCTCCCAGCTCCGGCACACATTAATATACAATTCGACTAATTATATTTGCACCCAATCAAGCATCACCACCTATTTGCATCACCCATGCGATATAAACGAGAACCCTCTGACACCTCCCCCAAAAAATACACATACCAAATCCTTTTGTCATCTCACCTAAAAATTTCCCCCATTCTCACGCTACAAAATTGTTCGAGTCAAACTCAACGCAAAAACCCGAACCGCAATGGCCAGCATAAACCGAGAAAGATTATCGAGCTGCCAGCCTAGCTTGCCAAACTTCGCTGTCGACCCCGATTAATCCGGATAAAACCAGCTCTGAACCAGCCAAAACCGGCTACAGAGTCGAAAAGCCACTCTAATTATCTAATGTGTAGCGTGTAACGAGTTTTGTCTAACTATAAGCGCAGCACTGGACTTAATTTAACTTGTGTTGAATAATTGGCTAGTAATTAAATGCAGCGTCAGGCTCAGCATTTGTTTGAAAAAAACTGAATTCTCCTAAGCAGATCTGGTTATCGTCGAGGCAAAACAAAGAATACGTGACACCACATACATGCAGCTATTTTAAAGTTTTGTGATCGACAGATTTGATGATCACAAAACTTTACATGACTCTGGGACTGTATAATTATACAGTCCCAGAGTCGTGATTTATAAACATAGAAACGTCAAAAAATAAGCCAACGACCACCCTTTGTACCTTATTATATTCAGAAGACCACAAAAGGATTCCTACGGTAGTGACAGCTCATTGAAAGAAATATCCGATTAGTTAATATAAGTACACCTACTTATTAATAAAACCTTGCATTTGTTTCACTGGTTCAATTATTTTCATTGTAGTAGTAGTGCATGTAGATAAAAACTTAGTAATTTATGGGCAAATTTGTTTTTGTTTGATTGACACTTCGGTTTAATTAGACTATGGGTACTTTATGCCCCGATGATAACGAGGAATGCTCATAAGTAATTTATTCAATTAAACGATAGAGTTTGCAATGAACCACGTTGCAAATCTTTAAGTGGACATTGAAGCTGCTCAAACGCACGTCGAAGCAGCAGGCTACGCTGCAGACTTCACTGTCGTAGTAGAACTGCTCCAGCCAATCCCAGCTTTGTTTCAACTTTCTTCTTTAAACAGAAAATTCTTGTTTCAATTTAACAAAATGGTTCATTGAAAGCCTTTCACGGCGGAACCCTCCCTTCTTATAAATCTGAACCTAACAATTAGGAAACCCAAAGCTCAAGATTATGCATCAACATAAGATATATAAGTATAACAGACATTCCCAGTTAGTTACAGTCACCTCATAAACCGGGTTCAAACTACTTAGTTAATATCTCGATATTGAAGTTGGGCTCCGTAAATCAAAGAATAGTAATTCAGCCGTAATGCGGACAAGTTTGGGTTCGATTTCTTATCTCGTAATTTGTAGATGTGAATCCCGATTTAGAAGGACAAAGGGAAGGATATTCTATCAGCGATAATGTTCTTGAGAGAAAGTTTTTGGTTAGTTTGTCATCCTGGGTCGAAGGTTCAAGGGTAGCTAATGCTATCTGTTTGAAACAAAAAAATATGAACCTACGTAATATCTGGCATTGCTAAATCCTTCATAAAAATTAAGATTGTTTATTCAATTTATTAATTGCTTTTAGCTTAGAATAACTTAACGTGTTCAAACTTGAAGTGAATAAGCATTTTTTACTGGTTCCTTGTTCTTAGGCCTACATTTTGTTTCTTAGGACGTACTTTGGCAAAGCATTGTTCCTGTCACAGTCGCACTCCTTTCAAACTACGGTACAGATTGAAACATAATTAATAATAATAAAACATTTATTTCAGGCTACAATGGCCTATAGACATATACCTTACCAACTAACATTTATAAGGTATAAAACAAAATTGTATTAATATAAGTAGCTTAAAACTATGTTAGTAGCACTTCCCTAGCTTGTCCTGTGGTATTTGTCCGCGGAAGCGACGGAACACCACGTCCTGAGGCCAAAAGTCTACTTGCATGACGACAGGCAGCTATAAATTCGGTACGCGCACCACGAACGCCTTGAAGTCGACGTTGCGGTGCGACTCCAGTAACTGCACCCTCAGCGTGTTCCTCGTCTTCTGGCGTACGTACTCTACGATGTCTTCCGCCTTAGTAGAGTAGTGTAGGCGGGAGATGTTCACCGGTATGTTCGGCTTAGCGGCGCGCAAGCTGACTTCGGGCATCTTTGGAGCTTTGCCGCAGCGGTTCTTGTTCGTTCACGATCGGCGCTTCCTCCTTTGCACCGTCACGAAACCTTCATCATCAGCCCTGTTCGACGCCTTTTCTGGCATAGGCTTCATACTTGGAGCGCCTGGGCCACTCGCGGTAAAGCTAGCGAAACCCTTTTGTAGGGGCTTCGCCAGGGCTGCAGATGCTGGCAGCGGGACAGAGTGAGGGGCTCGGGCAGCGCTACGTAGAGGAGCCGCGATGACGAGCGCGGGGCTGCCGGGCACGCGGGCGGGACGCTCTGCAAGCTCAGTAAACGTCGGATGCGCTGGCGAAGAAACTGCTGATGCGGAATTTGACGACGATAAATCGAGTCCGGCTCCGCGACACATGTTTACGTTAGACGCATCGACTGATGACCTAGTTACCGCTACATTGTTACGCAACTCGCTGAATTCTTTGCGCAAATCGGCGACGGTGTTTTGGGATGCATCTAACTTCGCTAGAACATCCGCGAGGCGGGCCTTCAGAAAGACAATGTCCTTCAGAAGGCTCGTTACATCGACGTGGTCGAAGGTGACGGGTGGAAGCTTGTGCAGCTCCTTTGCCACAAACGTCGGCACGTCGTCCGGGTCGGTCTCATTGAACAGCGTGATAATATCCTACAGGCTTCTCTTAGTCCCGTCACGCCGGTGGGACACCATCTGGTCGCGCTTGTTTAGCACACTGAACAACAATAGCTTGGCAGCAGCTATGTCATCCTCGCTGAAGTTCGTTGCGCAGATTTGGACAGCGGACACCTCATCCATCACTTCCAACTTCTGCTGCAGGAACGCCAGCACCTCATTCACCACAAGTTCATTAATCATGGCGAGAAAGTTACGAGCGACAGCTTGCGCCGCGCTAGTCAACACTCAGAATTTACAAACACGTCCGCATCGGAACGCGGCACAAGTAACACTTTGAATTAAGCAAGCCATGCATGTAAGCAGCCATGCATGCACAAGTAACATTAGTAGATTTCGGACTTAGTGTGCTAGGCCACGTCCCCACGGGACGTAATTGAACCGCCGCGGATTTTTTTTTGCGCACGGGATTTTCAACTCTCGGTGTTGAACCGACCATTAAAATCCAATAGAGTGCATTGCGTCGCGTCAATAGTGCGTCGAAAAATCCAACTCTCCGCGCTAAGCAGTGCGTTGAAGATAACTCGGGAAATCCAGTTTCGTTCACTTACACACAAAAAAATTATACACCAATCCAGCCATTATCACTACGAAAACTTTTCTGCTTGATATACTGATCGTAACAGCCTACCGAGAAATATTACACAAAATAATAACGGGCCTCTACAATTTGTAACCTTCGTAATAAACGCTTATTGTAGAGAATTTAACGAGCTTCAGCCAACAATGTAAAAGGTAACAATGTAATGTAATGTAAGTTATCGACTGATCTCTAATAATGATATCGGTATTAAAATTGCGTTCAGGATAACTAATATGCCATTAATTTTAAAATGATTAGGATGGTTTATTTTGATTATGGCCAGATTGCTAATTCTCGTACCTACTTAAAAATCATTCAAATTTATTATTATATTAATGGGCAGCGACAATCAATGTCAAAAACTTTTATATTTTTATTAATTACGTTTATTTTTTCTCAATTAAAATTAAAATGTATGTTCATTGATTGTATTTTTGACAGATTGAGACTGAGATTAAAATGCGAACGTTCATAAAAATACGGGAACATATGAAAAAGTGAATAACTTGCTTATTCGGTGAGCTATGTTGATAATTTTGGTTCTTTGATCGATCACTTCGTTTTGGATTCTACACCTCAGAGAGATTCCAAGCATACCCCGAATATAATTATACAAAAAGGTAGTATAATTATTTTTTATTAGCAACCTAGCTATCATCAAATGCCTAGACGTCGCCTTGCAGTCCATTCTCTTAAACTGTAAATGTATATCATGAGAGAGCACACTACCACTTTTATTATTGTGAATGTTACCTCACAGGCCGCTATCAATGTGTTAAAATCAATTAACTCTTAAACAGTGACTCACCTGTCACATACGGTGTTCCACATAGCAGTACATTGAGCCCGAGTCTCTTCCTTGCATACCTAAATGACCTCTGTGATCTTACCTCACTTGGTGGTTTTTTTTTCTTACGCTGATGATACAGTACTTTGTTTTCGGCTGATACGTGGGAACAAACCTTTAAAGACGCCCAGCGTGGCTTCGATATAGTATGCCACTGGTTGAGCAGCAATATCCTGACACTAAATGCGGATAAACTCAGTATATACAACGTTTTCAATGCTTAACTCAACCGCTTCTCCTCCATCGCTCTGCTCAAGGAATATTAATCCTATTTATTAATATTAACCTCTCATTTAAACCCCACATAAAACTTGTTACAGCTCGACGAAGAAAACTAATATAAAGTATGGATACCACATATTAAATGAAACCATATATTTGTTATAGCCTTTGCTGACGATACACAAAAAATTTAGAAAATCAGTCCAGTAATTAGGTGGATTTTTAACTTTGAGCAGTTTTGAACACTCCGTAGAATTGGATCACTAGGTCAATGATTCAATGAACTTGAATCCTTGAACATTGAAAAGCGACGTTGCCACGAATAGCAAACTATAACGACGCTCTGTTACCTATTCTACTTATTTGCCTAAAATGTAAATTAGGTCGACTTCAACGATAGGCTGGAATTTAATTACTTTTTTTGTGTGCGAAAAGTTTAAATAAATGAAAAGGTGACATAAAGTCATCGACTCGTCGCGCGACACACGGTGTCTTTGTGTCGCCCTAACTTTTACTTATTTATTTGAGTCACGTCGTCGCGTCGCGCCAGTGTGGACGAGCCTTAGTACATTTTAGTTAAGGGGGCTAGTGGTTTAGCAATAACAGCCGCACGGATCGATCGATCAGGTTAAGCTACGCTTGCCGCGTTTGGTCCGTGGATGGACCCCTCCGTGCCTCGGAAAGAACGTTAAGCCGTTTGTCCCAGCTGTCATTCGTGGATCTTTGACAGACGTTATGGTTTGTCAGAAGCCTGAAAGTCTGACAACCAGTCTTACCAAGGTGTATCGTATTACCCAGGAACCGGGCTGTAGAGATCAGATAGGAATCATTGTAGGTTGTATATTAAATTAAATGTTATCGTTGATTATTTGGTACATTAGTACTTGAAATTTCCTAGGTATCAGGCGCTTAGACATAAGTTTGCAATGTACAAATTTTAAAGTAACAGTGTGCCTACTCATTGTTGAAAAGCCTAATAGTAATAAATAAATAAATAAAACCTATCACTGGCGACGCACATTCCCTGTGGGTGTACTCGTACGTCGGCAGGATAGGCTTTTGGCGGCGTTTTCAGACAGACGGCACGAGGCAACGGCGCTCGTGCGCACGCGCTTGCTTCTTAGGGTAGGACACCTGTTATCGACCATAAGTTTACTTTATTGGTAGTAATGATCGATAAACATAAACTAAGCTGTTTCGCTTTAAATGCTTTGTGCATGGTGCTTGAAGGGTTATCGCCCTGTTATGATACTTACGAGTATAAAAACACTATGCCAGCTTTTTTGGTTAAGGGTGTTCTTATTAAATATTATCAAGTAGATTTAGAGATAGTAAATTGTTTTTACATGTTATTGTTTTTACGTCATTATTCATGTGTTAATTTTTCCCGGAAAAATCTTTAATTTACCTGAAATTAGTACCACCGCGTCGTAACACAATAATACAATATTTGATTTAAGGAAATTTAAGCCTTAACACAAAGGAATAAAGCCTTTTCAAATGCACGACCTAATTTGCAATTCACTCATAGTTATCCTATGTGTAAAGCGCGTTTAATAAAATAGTCAATTTAAGGAAACTTAAACCTTATTCCAAAGCAGTACGTCTTATTTAAATGCAAAACCGAATTTGTAGTTCGATCGTAGCTTTCTTACACACATAAACATTGCTTTTTATAACATTTAAGCTTGTCCTGTTAGAAAAAGAAGTTAATTTAAGGCAATTTAGATATTATCTCAAAGAAATAAAGTTTTTTTAATTGCGCGACCAAATTTGTAGATCGTTTTACACATTTGTTTGTTCAGAAAAGCCAAAATATTAGACCATTTGTAGTACTTTTTCTGCAAATGAAAGATTAATGTGAAAGAGCGAGATGTATTAATTTGCCGACTTACACCTTTGACGTTTGACATGCCGAAGCACACGCCGCCACCGTCCGCCTCACATCAAAGGTTTAGTTATTCTCCGGCAGCGACAAGTGTTCCCGAATAAAATTTTTGTTGACGTCACATTCATTTGTTTACGCGCGCGATGGCATTCCAGTACACCAATATTCAGTACACGGAGATGGTGAGGACACTGGCTCGTTGCAACGAGCGAGTTAGCGTGTCGAGAGTTCAACGAACGATATGATACTAGTGAGCGCCAGAACAATGTTAAGTGCAACTCAGCGTCTGAGGGAGTCCGGTACCGTTCGTCCTAACACGACAATAGATAGAGGGTCGGATGTGCGAACTACTCGCTTACAAGCAACAATATTAAACTATTTTGACGAAAACCCAGAGAAGAGTTCAAGAGAAGCAGTGCCATTATTCGACTGCAGCCACATGTACGTGTGGTGAACGTTACACGCTGATGGTGAACTCCCGTATCACCTGCGACGTTGTCAGGAGCTGACGCCGAACGACTACTTGCCACGTCTGGAATTTAGTAGATGGTTTTTAGAGAACTGGCAAGGAAACATCATCTGGACGGACGAGAGCACCTTCACGCGAGTTGGCATTTACAACCAGCATAGCCAGCATTTGTGGAGACATGAGAATCCACATGCATGGCGTGTTGATTCGTTTCAGCACAGGTTCTCCGTGAACGTGTGAGCGGGCATCATAGGTACACGCGTACTCGGCCCTGTTTTTCTGCCGAGGTTAACTGGAGATACCTACCTACAGTTCTTGCGGGAAACATTGCCAGAGTTATTGGAGGACGTCCCGTTCTTCTTTTTAAGAGACGTGTTTTACCAACACGACGGTGCTCCCCCGCATTTCTCATGGAACGTTCGGCAGCATCATGATGCGGAATATGGGCCCCGTTGGATTGGACATGGAGGACCAGTGCAGTGGCCTCCCACATCGGCTGATCTAACACCTTTAGACTTTTATTTGTGGTGTCGAATAAAATGGAGGCAACGAGTGTAGAAGACCACAGACAAAAAATTTAACTCGCCTTTGGTATTGTGAAAAGTGACACTGAAGTACTAAATAAACTAAAATTTAACAAAAGAAAGCGTACAATAAAGTGCATCGAGCAAGGCGGTGGACATTTTGAAAGTTTACTTAAAAGGAGACGAAGAAATAGTGTAGTGTAAATAGTTCAAACCTGTAAGTAATTATTTTTTTATCATATCGCGACAGTTAGGTACGCATCAGAGATAAAGGCTCGCACAAACAGGCACGACGGGACCGTGTGAACGAACCTTAAATGAGTCAACCTCCGGGGCTACCGTGCGGCGACGGGGCGTGGGCGCACGCCGGATGTAACACCCTATCGCAGACGGGCGAAAAGTTGCTCGATTTGAAAATGCTTCCCCTTTACTAAACCTAATAACTTACACCAAAATAATCCAAAGCTTATTTATTAAGGCTCCCACAAACAGGCGCGACGCCACAGCACGACACACAGGCACCGCTCGTCGCGCGACACGCGGTGGCTTTGTGTCGCGCTGCGGCGTCGCGCCAGTATGTACGAGACTTTACGTGTGATCTGTACGTAATGTTCGGTCATTGAACTAACCTACACACATACCTAGTGCGTACTCCTACTCTTGCAGTGCTTACCTACCTAGCCAGCTGGCAGGCATATGAGTGTGCGGTGCGTGCGCTATTAGTGTGGGTACAGATCGAGTAGTGCGCTCAAACGTTTTATGTTTAGTCAGGACAACAATTTTATAAAAATTGCAAGGTGTGGTTTATCTTAATAAAATTACATAAATGTTATTTTAGTCTTATAATTTAATATTCTAATTGGGGTGTATGAGCTCTTGCGTTCATTCTGTTACACGTTGTATAAGTATATATATTATTATTTATGTTGAATTTGACACTGCTTAACTTTTGTGCGTACAAGTGTGTATTTTGAAAAAAATGCCAAGACAACAGCATTTATATAGTGCTTCTGAGTATACAGCCATGGTTTTAATGTATGGCGAATGCCACCAAAATTCAGCGTTAACTGTACGTACTTATCGTGAGCGATACGGCGCAACTCGCGTCTGCCCTACTAGCGTCCGGAAAATTCTAGGAGCTGTCCAAAGGATCAGGCAAAATCGGCGCATAGTGCCCAACACTCATGAAGGAGTTGCTCCGCGTTACGAACCCTCCTGGTTAGAACAACGAGTCTTAGACCATTATAATCGGAACCCAACCTTCAGTCTTAGACAAGCTGGGCGTTTGTGAGTCATAAAACAATACATCGAGTTCTAAAAGGGAACAAACTACGTTCATAT
Organism: Dasypolia templi; assembly: GCA_963555695.1. Classification (NCBI taxonomy): domain Eukaryota; kingdom Metazoa; phylum Arthropoda; class Insecta; order Lepidoptera; family Noctuidae; genus Dasypolia; species Dasypolia templi. Next base: position 4,204,690 of record OY743145.1, read on the forward strand.
AAATAAGCAAAATTGCATTCGCTGCTGTCCTGTATTAAGCCAATTTGAGAGTTTTACTGCCACTGGGTAATAGAAAAAATGTCTCAAGACCAACGTTTCCTTTCAGATGAGTTTTGGACGAATGAAAGCACGTTTACTCGAAACGGCTTATGGAACCGACAAACCATGCCTCACTGGAGCCATACGAATCCCCTTGTGTTCAGGGAACCAGCTCATCAATACCGCTTTTCGTGAATGGTTGGGCAGGCATTCACGGAGATCTAATAATCAGCCCTGTTTATATCAACAGAAACATGAATGTACAAAAGTTTCTAGATCTCCTTAACGGCCCAATTACAGATTTTTTTGAAGAATTGTCTGTGGAAGCACACAGGCGGGTATGGTTCCAGTTACATGGGGCTCCTCCACAATCCGTACTCCTCGCGAGATAGCGGCTTAACAACATATTCGGCGAACAATGGATTGGGCGTAATGGCCCCCTAGGGTGGCCAGCTAGGTCGCCCGGCCTCACTCCTCCGACTTATATACATGGGGCTTTATTAAAAAATAAGTGTATTCGCGAAGCTCCGAAACCAAAGATGAATTGCGCGATCAAATTGTCGCCGCCTTTGACAAATTAAAAGCCATGGCTCTGGATCCTGAACGAAATTCCGAAAAGACTTTCTAAAATTTAGGTTTTCATTAAATAAATTATAAATAATTTTATTTCTGTAAGTAGGTTTGTACAAACACTATTACAGGTCAATCATTAACAACACGTTAATCAAATATTTTAAAAACAAGATGAGATCGGGTTTCCTATCTCACTACTCTGAGAAAAAAGGTCGAAACAAACTCGGAGGTCACAGTCTCTTTTAAAGTCCAGATATAATCTTGTTCAGATCATGTGAAGACCATGTAGACACAGAATGAGTGGACCTGTCCATTCAGTGCACGCATTTGTCAGTAATCATGCAGCTCAACACAGAACATAAGGAGCGAAAACGAATCGACGAACATTACCAAAGAAAGGACATTTGGGTAGGCCGCATAAATTACTCAAACTGCCAGACTATGATTAAAACTAACTAAAAAGAAAAAACAACAAATTCACATTGTCTTCACATTTACAATAATTAAAATATTATAATACTCTACAAAGCAAATTGTCATGTCATTGTATATATAAAGTCCATCAATACCAGTGTTTTTAAAAATCCGAAAATAATCTTGGTCAGATCATTCGAGGACCATGAAGACTGGTGTCTGAAATGGTATTTTGAAAGAACCACATAAAGTTGAGTGGACCTGTACAGTCAGTGTACGCATTTGTCAATCATCGTGCAGCTCAACTCAGAACTCAGGAGTTCAAAGATTCGTTGAACGATACAAAAGAAAGGACTAGGTACGATTTCCCACCCAAAAAAAAAAAATAAGGTACTAGATTAGGCCGCATAAAGTACTCAAACTGCCAGACCATCAATATAAATAACTGAAGGAAAAAAGAAAAACACAATGACCTACATAGTCGTCACGTTCACAAAAATATTCTATATACAGTAAATATACATGTTTATACTAGAAAGTACAGATATAGAAAGAAAAAAATAATTGTAAGCAAAATATACATCAACATTATCTGTGTAAATTTATTGGAGCAGCTCAATCCCAAGCCTTTTTGTCCTCAATATATGTCTTGACAGTATACTCGTAATAGGCTTTCTGACATAGTTTCCACTTTACAAAAGATTTGAATTTATTAAGGCTTAGTTCATGAATATGGCTGGGTAGTTTATTTAAAAAAAGTTTACATTGACATTTAAACGAGCCACCATTTTTCTTGAGCCTGGTAGTAGGAACAACAAATTTGTGTTTGTTCATAGTATTTATTTTAAATTATGGATATCACTATTGTTTTTAAACAGATTATTATTTTATGTGCATTAAAATAAAACATAAAAATTCTGAGAAGGCACATTCATTATATTAATCTCTTTAAATTTGTCTCTGAGGGTGTCTGGGACTTAATTTATAAATTGAACGAATGAATTGCCCTTTTTGTAAAACAAAAATTGTCCGAAAATCGGTGGCATTTCCCCACATCAATATACCTTACGACATCACACAAAATAACTAAAGTATATTAAACGGGCTGTCTCTAAATCAGTTAAATAACGAATTTTACTAACGGCGTATGCTGCAGAGCTAAGCTATTCTGACAATTAATCTATATGAGGGCCCCATTCAAGCTTGGCATCCAAAGTTATGCTTAAGAATTCTTTGTTGTTGGGGTTTCAACTCTTCACCTTTTATAAGAACACTATTTTCTACTTGTCTAACATGAGGTATCGTAAACTTAATACATAACTTTTTTGCTCGTTAAGAAGTAGGTTATTAATATTAAAATAGTTAACAACTTTAGCGTGGGCGCTATTTACATTGTCAGTAACCAGCTGTCTGCAAACAACTATATCATGGTTATCCTTTATGAGGTAAGACAAGTCTTTAATATAAATAAGAAATAAAATTGGGCCAAGAGTTGAGCCCTGGGGGACCCCTTTCTTACTACAGATCCAGGTGATCTTTTGTCGTTAACATCAACTCTCTGAATACCATCACTTGAGTAAGAAGTAAGAAGATCCAGAGAGGCGTTCCGGATTCCGTAGTGGTGAAGTTTCCTGATCAAAGTTTCATGAAGAACACAATCGAATGCCTTAGACAAATCACAATTAATTTTGGGACACTACCCTTGACATTTGGCAAAGAAAATCTTATGCACTTATTTTTATTTCCATTTAGTATTTAATTATTGGCAGTGAACCAATTTTGGACCAGCAGTAGGGCGTTATTTACGTCATCTAAATTTGAAGGACGTCTAAAAGTTAAGGACGTATCGTCAGCAAATTAACACCTTTTATGGTTGCTTTATTAATAAATGGAGTAGGTCATTAGGTACACTACAAAGAGACTAAACTAAAAGCTACACTAAAAAAACTACACTAAAACGAGGAAAGGACCTAATATCGAGCCTTTTGGAACACCCATTTTTACTTTAAAACCAAGTGAAACGACAACATATATTTGAACTTGCTGTTGTCTATCACTTAAATAAGATTTCACTAAATTGAGCCCAAATTTTCCAAGTCCGTAATGCTCAAGATTCAAAAGCAAGGTTTCGAGATCGACGCAATCAAATGCCTTAGAGAGGTCACAAAAGATTCCTATGGCGTCTTGGGCCTCTTCCCACGCGTTAAAAATATGATTTAATAAGGTAACACCGGCATCGGTCGTACAAGGCCCTTGGTGAAACCATAGTGTTGCTCGTGAAGGATTTTATCAGTATTGAAATGATTGAGCATTTGATTAAGCATAATCTTATCAAACTCCTTGCTGAAAACCGGCAACACGGACACGGGTCTATAACTATTATTGTCTTAAATGTCTCCGGATTTGAAAAGTGGGTATTGTCTTACAGTATTTCATTAGATCCGGGAAGACTCCGTGATCCACACACAAATCAAATATAAAGGCTAAGCAAAATTAAATTAAATTAAATAAGGCGCTATAGTCACAATTATGGAGGGACAGACTTTAACAGACATTCCCCAAAGATCTTCGGTAAATTTGATCTTGATTTACTTAAAAGATTTTATTATTGTTAAAGGGTTATTATGTTTAAAATTAAAATCAATCGGGCAGGCTGAAACATTCACCCTTATTAAGTTAAAAGTGATCGAGGGCGAAGAATTGAAGGTTTCAGTGGTTTTTAGTGGGACACTGGTAAAGAAATTTACTATTTCCTGAGCAACTTCTTTGCTATCGCAAATGACATCACATGACGTCTCCAGTGTGTAATCAGAATTGTGCTTTTGGTTCCGGTTAATTTCATTATTGATAATTTTCCAAACCGTCTTTATTTTATGGTCTGCTGATTTTACCTTGTTGCTAATGTATAAGGCTTTAGCTGCCTTACAGGTGTTCTTATTTTTTTTTGATTAAGTAGCTACATACTTAGTCAAAGTTTCCGTGTTAATATAAGGCTTTAAGGCCATACAGCTCGAAAAGTCTTTCCCTATTTTTCCTATGTCCTTTAGTTGCCCAGTCACTAAATAAAAACTTAAGGCTGACACTTTTAGTGTTATTCTTAAAATAATTATTGAACTCGGTATGAACTACCGAAAAGAATTCTCCATACAAAATGTTAACATTATTCATTGTAAGGTCCTGATTACTTAACTTACAAATTAAAGTGCTACAAAATTTATTTATATAAGCAAATTTTATTGGTCTGGATTGTATCTGCACTTTTTGTATCGCTATGTTGCACTCAAAAGTTACGCTTTGACCGCCGCTGTGATCAGAAGGGAGATATTTAACGATAGCTTTATCCAAATAGTCGCAGCAACTAAATACATTATCAATACATGAAGCAGTACTTGTGGTTGTTCGGGCTGGTTCTACATACACATTTGACAAATTGAATGATTTAAACAAATTTAAAATACTACTTTGATTTGAAAAATTCTCTAAATTGTTAATGTTAAAGTCACCACAGATAATAACTGATCTATTACAAGGTGCAAGTTTAGCCAAAACAACTTCCACTACTGACTCAAATTTAAAGTAGTTTTGATAATTTGGGGGTCTGTAAATGCACATTAAAACATGGTTATCTAGCTCAACACAACACAGTTCAACGCTATTTTCAACCGATAGTTCAACTATGTCTTTACGAGCTTTTGATTTTATACAACTTTTAGTTAGGATTGGTGAACCACCAGTATTGATTTTCGGTTAAAACAACTAGCCACATTATAATTCTCGTAATTAATTAACATTTCAGAATATTTTAACCAATGCTCACTTTTGCAAATAATGTCAAACATTGTTTTTTTCTAAAAACAATTCATTTTCCAATCGTTTGGAGTTAAAACCTTGAACATTTTGATGAAATAATTTCAAGTATTTCTGCTTAGTCCCTTTTCTACTGTTAACTATTGTAGTGCTAGAAAGTACCTTTTTGTTTTGTGTTACTCTTTCTTTTTTGTTTCTAAATTATTTATTTACTTATTAAAATTACAATATACAAAATAAGACTAAAATATAAATATAATGTACGAATGTATACAAAAAAAAAAGGGGAAAAGAGCTCATAGGGAATCAAAAAATACGTCCACATCTCTGTCAACAGGACAAGTGCCCAAAAGCCTGTCAGCATTGCCACGTTGGATGGCAATGCTTTTTCTTTGGGCAAAAAATTGGGCAGCCCTCTGGTCACGAGAAGTGTCGACCAACCGTTTGGCGATGTCCCGAAATAACTGATGAGCACTCTGACCTCAAGGACCTAGTGTTTCAACCCCAATTTTTTTCGGCGTTTTAAAGGGTTGTAACACCGAAGCACCTTAGTTGGTGATAATAAACCGTTACTGACAGAAAGGAATAAACAAGAACGAGTAAGTTTCGAAATAGTTTATCCTGCATATTACGCAATTTCCGTGATTATTTAATTATAAAACAGTGAGGTTTAGTTTCAATCTTCTTTTCTTACAGAAAATGAATTCTTAAGCTATAACCTCAATATGTTACCTAAATTCACTAAAATACTTAACGTAAACACACTGCCCTATGCCAAACCCCAGACATAACCACTTATTACAATCACTTGTTTTGGAAATTCATGATCGAAATTTAACGTTTATGGTGAAATAAATCTAATTGGCAATTTTTTTTTACATTTCACCTGACAAAATAAAACAAATTGCTTCTAAGTTCTTTGACATAGTATTGCACAAGATGTGCACAATACTATGTATGATGTAGTTATGATATTTATTGTTTGTTTATTGTTTATTAAAACGGTAACACCAATTACATTTATTAACATAGAGATTGAAACAGGTACACTTAGGTAACAAAAATATTTCCAATACTAACATATACTAGAAGACAATCTAGCATACGTACCCTCACAAAACATCAGACATACACGCATGCTCGTAATTCTGCTCCATTCATCCAAAAACAGATCACATTCAGGATTTGTGGTTAGGAGGTCGTCAAGCATACTTAAGGTACGTCGGGGTCGCGGGCACAAATGATTCTTCCGCAACCCCGACTGGTGCCGGCCTTTTTTTTTTTTTTTGTTCCCGGGGTGGAAAATCCTCATGGATGTCCTCCGCCCGCCCCAGGGCTGTCAGACTCTTACTGACTAAAAACCACCCCGGTGTTCCATCTCACACCTACGCCGGGGTCGCGGGAACACATAATTCTTCCGCATCCCCGGATGGTGCCGGCCCGCTTGCGCGGGCCCCGTCTCGGGCGGGGGGAGTGAGGTGTACTCCCCCCGCAACGTCTGTGAGTGGCGCGCGCGGAACACTACGCGCGCCGCCTTCTCGGGTCCTGATGTTGGGGGGCGACGGATGTCCCCGAATCCGTCGCCCCTGGACCCATTTAGGGGGGGATCACTGTTTCGCAGAAGGAAACCACCGTGTCCCAGGACTCGACGCCGCCGACCATCGCACTCACAACGGCCGGCAGCGACAGGTCACTGCCTACTTCTGAGATGAGGGCACGGCGCGGCTCCTCCCAAGCGGCACACTCTGCCAGCGTAAGCCACGCCGTGTCCTCCCGGCAGTCGACGCAGTGGTGACACCGAGCGTCCGGCTCCCTGTTTATGCGACACAGGTACTTCCAGAAGCAACAATGCCCCGAGAGCACCTGTGTTGGGGTGTAATGCCCAACAGTGAAAATGTTATGTACTTGTTAGGTTTGTTATGTTATGTTATGTTATGTAAATGAGTAGACTAACGATTCCCTTGATGGATTTATTGCTACTGAATATAATTACACAATTATGTCACTTAAATACTATGTTAGAGAAATGCACACCTAAACAATATCGATGTGCATTATTGAGTATGACGTACGAACTCCCACAAAGGTCAATGTACAGCGTAGCTCGTACATATTGCCCACTCACAAAAGCTAACTGGAAACAATAAAAAATGAAAGTGTTATGTTAAATATAAAAATGTAAATGAATTGTAAACCAGAATAATCTAATCCGAGCCTTATACAATTAAATCACAACGCGCAATAGGCGACGTTGCTTTGTTGAGTGTTCGTGCACTCGATAAGTGCACTACGCTGCTGTCGTCTGTGACGTCAACTACAGCTGCGGTGTCCATGATGCTTGCAGTCGACCTCCTTCTGGGCTCTGGATGGGGAACAGGTGGTGCCTCAGTTTTCTCTTGACTCGTGCAATGTTTGCGAAGTCGGTGGTAAGCATATATTGCGCTAGCCGTCGCTGCTACTGTTGCCAATACGTATATGACTACGTATTGGTGGATATCGTGGTATGTTGCCCGATCAGATATGATGTCTTCTGTGGTCGCGGCTTTCATCTGTTCTATTTTTTTTCCCATTTCTTGCAGTAATGAGCTTTGATCCATTACCGTCTCATTCTCGGGTTCGTGTTTCAAAACCGGTACCGTCAGGTTGATGATCCGATTAATTGGAGGTATTTCCAGCGTGAGTTCTTCAACATTGGCATGCATTATGTCCATCATTGGGAATGTACCGTGAACGTGTCACTATTGATAGTGCAGTCGCTACCAAGTGTCATTACCCCTGCATTGTTAAGTAGTGCAGTTGAAACTTGATTCCCGCATATGACGCGTATTTTGCAAGCGTCACAGCAAAAGTATAAATAGCTGTTTATGTTGTTAAGTTCCAACCACTTGTTTTGACAATTCTCATGTTTTGTTTTGCAGTCAGACGAGTCTTGTCTCTTCTTGCAAAGGCTCTCGTCAGACTGCATGTTGTAAATTGGTGACCTCATGGGGCACAACATAGTCGTGCTGTCGTAATGAATGCATTGATGTAGGTCGGTTCCAGTCATCGGTAGATATGAGTTCTTCTGTATGTTAATAGCTAATAGTTCCGCTATCGGCAGTAGGGTGACCATGTCGAAGCCATTCTTTCTTGGGATAGGAATGACGTGATAAACTTCGTAGTTTTCTCTACTGATTAACGGCACCCGTATCTCAATGATTAGATAGCTCTCTGTCATTTTTGCCTTCACTTGTAGAAGGTGATATAGGCGGAAGAAATCCTCTTGGATGCTGGTGATGGGAAGTGCCACATCCTTTGAGAGCTGACCGGATATGACATTCAATTCGTCCCGAAGTTGTTCTGGCGCAATGAGGTGTAAGTTCATCTTGCCGTTGTAAATGTTGGTTACGGTATCCAACAGAATCTCTTGAACGTTTCTTAGATGCTCTATAAAGCTGTTTGCAGAGATAGCAGACATCAGAAACTCGATTGATAGTTCTTGAGATTCAATTTCTTGATGAATTTTATTCGTTAGCTTGTCTAGGCTTAACAGATGTTGATTGAATAATTTGTATTGTTTTGCAATTGTTTCTTCCGATCTTCTTAGTACGTTGTATTCGGCTTCTATTATAGTTGTCTGATTTTTAGACAATAGGGCCAGATGTTTCTCATTTTGCTTAATGAGTTCTATATCCCGTTGATATTGTTCGGCGAATTGGTCATCCAGTACTCCGAACAGGGAACGTGAGATTGACCCGACACCGTTGATAAGGCCGCGTTGGCTTCTCATATTCACCCGACCTTGCGGATTCAGCAACATACGGTTATAGTGTTCGAGTTCAGCGAACGCATGATGTAATTGTAATGAGATGACGTCACATTGAGTTTTCTGTTTTAGTTTTGAACATATGGTTTCGAGATGATCGTTAAAGTTGGTGAAAACAGCTGTTCCATGCCAGTAGGGTGTGACGTCGTAGTAAACCACTATCTTCCACTCGTCGCGAATCAATTTCATGTTGGTGGCTTTATCAAAATATAGGCCTTGTTGCAATTCGATAAAGTTTGTTGTGTTTGTTGTCGCGCTTGCTGGACTCAGTAGGTACAGCAGGGTCATTACTAATCCGATCAAGTTGATTTTGCTTGTCTTGGCAGTTTGTTGACGTTTTGTTGCGATCTCGTTTTTAATAGGTTGTATGTGTCCCTTTTCGTTGTTTCGTGGATCAGAGTTTTGTTCGCTGTCAATTGGTAAAATGGATAGCTTTGTTATGGGTCTCTTTATGGAGCCGTTTCTTGTTTTTAGGGTGACGACACGAACATATCCGTCGTTCCCCGGGTGAAGATCTGTTACTCTGCCCATCAACCATTTTCCAGCGGGGCGCTGGTCATCATGTACAACAACCAAGTCACCAATCTTCACATTGTTCTGAGGCTTCTGCCACTTTGTTCTTGCTAACAGTTGGCACAAGTACTCGTTTTTCCACTTCTTCCAGATTTCTGTGTATATTTTTCTAGTTAGCTCCCATCTTGTTCGGGCGTCTTCTCTTGTTTGGATTACGGTCAAACCTGACCTCCCTGTTAGAAAGTGTGCTGGCGTCAGACAGTCTAGGTCTTCCACATTTTCACTCAGCGCGCACAGGGGCCTGGAGTTTAGACAAGCTTCTAGTTTTGTTAAGATTGTGGTGTACTCCTCGAATGTTAACTTCTGCTCACCCACCACTCGTTTTAAATGGTGTTTCAAGCTTCTTACGGCTCGTTCCCACAATCCACCTGCCGAAGGCCATGCGGGAGCGTTGAAATGCCACTGTATGAACATCTCGGCGACTTCCTTCTGTAGTTGTTCGTTCCTGTAGGTGTTCTCTATTTCCCCGTATTGTTCCATGAGCAGTCGATTAGCGCCGACAAAGTTCGTGCCATTATCGCTGTACATATTGCGGGGAGCGCCTCTCCTTGCTGCCATTCTGTTAAGGGCTGCCAGAAATGCCGAGCTTGTAAGATCAGAGACCAATTCGATGTGCACTGCCTTTGTTACCATGCAAACAAAGATGGCTATGTAACCCTTGGTGGTTTTAGCCCCTCTTTCTTTATTCATTTTAACATCGACGAATCCCGTGTAGTCCACTCCTGAATGGTAGAATGGCGGGGCAGGGTTTATTCTTGCGGTCGGCAGTTCGCCCATGATTTGTTGTTGTTTTGTTGGACTGTTTTTTCGGCACGTTACGCATTTTCTGAGTTGCATTTTAGTGACTCGCACGCCACCGATGATCCAGTATTTTTGGCGAAGGTGCGACAAGGTGAGTCGCGGTCCACCGTGAAACGTCATTTGGTGAGCTTGATCGATGAGCAAATGCGTTAGGTGGCTGTCGTGAGGGATGATCATTGGATTCTTCATCTCTTCAGTTAATGGGGCGTTGTTCAATCTTCCCCCGACTCTTAGCAAGCCTTCTTGATCAATGTAAGGGTTGAGAGGCAATAACTTACTATTTGATGCCACCCTGCCGAGTTTATGTAAATGACTTATGTCCGTTTCAAATACCTTTTTTTGTGTTTGTTTCACAATTGCCTTAGTTGCACTATTCAGTTCTTGCAACGTAAGGTAACTCGGTAAATTGCGATGTTTCGAGTCCAATGTTCGAAATGTTAAGTTCAATGCTCTGTGTATCCATGCGACTATTCGAATGACATGGTTAATAGAGCTATGTTTTTGCAATAATTGTTCGATAATGTTGATGGTTTCTGTCTTGGTTTGGACGGCATTGACTTGTTTCATTGCCGTTGTTTTTACCTCTTGATCTGACTTATAGACCTGTTTCTCTAAAGTCCTCATTTCAACTGATGATAGCCAAGTAGGACCTTGCCACCATAGTTTGTTTCCTTTCAATTGACCAGCGTACTGGCCTCGGCTCGCGGCGTCAGCGGGATTTTCATTTGACTTGACGTAATCCCAACACGAGCGCGGTATTACAGTGTTGATTTTTTGAAATCGATTCTCTACATATGTTTTCCATCGTGATGGGTCACCTTGTATCCAACCCAGGACCACCATAGAATCAGTCCAGCCATAGACTCGAATGTTATGTTGATGTAAGGATTTCTTAACCTTTTGCATTAATTTGCATAATAGGTGCGCTCCATTTAATTCTAGTTTAGGCAATGTTGCTGTTTTTCTGTGTGGTACAATTTTAGATTTAGCAGCGACAAGAATCACATCTGTTGATGGGCGAACTCGTGCGTAAATAACACACGCATAGGCATCCAGGGAGGCGTCACTGAAGCCATGTAGTTCTATAGCTTGTCTTCCGTCGCATCTGAGCCATCTTGGTACTTCACACAAGTTTATCGCCCTTATGTCCGCTTGTATTTTGCACCATTCTTTGTGTATGTTGTCGGGAACTTCGTCGTCCCATTGTAATTTGACCTCCCAAATTTTTTGGAACAGTAACTTTAATTTTGTTGATAAGGGAGCCAGCCAGCCAAGTGGGTCAAACAATTTTGATATTTCAGCTAATAAGCTGCGTTTTGTATGTTTCTTGCTGACGCTTGAAATCGAACATTGGAATGTAAATTTGTCCTCTGTCGAATTCCAGCATAGGCCCAATGTTTTTGATGTTTGATCCGTTTTGAAGTTGAAGACAGTGGTTTCATTGTTATGTTGGGTTGTTGCATTTTCCAAGACTGCCGGTTCGTTTGACGACCATTTTCTAAGATTGAACCCTCCACTCATGAGTAATTGTTTTAGGTCCGAAATTAGCTTCTGTCCTTGTTCAATGGTATGCGATCCGTGAACGAGATCATCGACGTAAAATGACTCCTCCACTACCTTTGAAGCTTCCGGGAAATTTTGCCCCTCGTCCTCCGCTAGTCTTCGTAGTGTCATTATGGCCAGAAACGGCGCTGCTTTGGTGCCATAAGTAACTGTGGCGAGCTGATATGAAAGTAACGGTTGTTCCGGTGATTCGCGCCAGACAATCTGTTGTAGGCTTTGGTCACAGTGGGCCACAAAAATTTGCCTGTACATCTTTTCAATATCAGCTGTGTATGCATACTTGTACTGCCTCCACTGTATTAATATTGCTTGTAAATCTTGCTGTAGGTTTGGGCTCTTGTACATGAGATCGTTTAAGCTCCAACCGGTAGTTGTTTTTGCGGAGGCATTAAACACAACCCTGTACTTTGTTGTTGTTGACTCGGCGCGTTCAACGCCGTGGTGTGGCAAGTAGCAGTCGAGTGTCTTGTTACATGTTGATTGTTGCATATGACCTAAGTCAATGTACTCTGCTATAAATTCTTTATACGCTTTTGATAAGTGTTGTTGTTTTCCAAATCTTCGTTCTAAAGTTTTGAATTGGGCAATCGCTATCTGTTTGGACGAGCCCAGCTTGCATTCCCAGTCGTTTATCATTGGAAGTCGAACTTCGTATCGTCCGTTTTCCAAACGTTGTGTGGAGTTGTTGTAGTACTCAACACATTTCTGACCTTCCACTGAGAAGTCGCCTTGGTCTTTGATATCTTCGGAATCCCAAAACTGTCTCATATCCTCCAGGTTGTTCAATACCACGTTGCATTGTAATTTTGTAGAATTGACGTGTCCGCATAGTAGCCAGCCTAAGTATGTTTGCTGTGCGATGGGCCGTGTGACGTCATCGCCTTTGATCATTCCTCCTAGCATGATCTGGGAGTAAATGTCTGCTCCAAATAGCAGATCTACTGGTCGGCTGGTGTTGAATTCCGGATCCGCCAAGTTGATGTTTTGTATTTGAGGCCATGACGGTTTTGTAAAGGTTTTGTTTGGTAGATTCTTGATTAAGTTTCTCATTATGTATACTGATTTTCTGAACTTGAAGTCGCTGCAGACAGAGCTGCATGAAATTGTTATCATGCCCTTTCAATTGCTCTCCTTCTCTCCAACTCCAAAGACAACTCCTTTACACTTCTGGCGTTTGATCCCAAGAAGTTGAGCTGCTCGTTCTGTTATCAGTGATATTTGAGACCCTTGATCTACTAGAGCTCGCATGTTGTACTGAGTTCCATCAGCTCCCTCAACCTTAACTATGGCGGTCGCTAATAGGATCTCCGAAGCTTCTTCATCATTTTGAGAGACATGAGATGATGAATCCGTTTGGTATTGTTCATTGTTTTTTGATGCAGCCTCGTGCAATAACGTATTGTGCTTAGCTTTGCACTTGCGACATCGGTTGTTTGAAGTACATTTTTTGCCTTTGTGGCTGTACAGGCAATTAATGCAGACTTGCAATTTGTTAATTGTGTTAAGTTTTACATCATTCGACATTTCTAAAAACTTGGCACAAAAAAAGAGGCCATGCTCGTCGTTGCAGAGTGGACAAGTAAACGTTGACGCATGGAACGATTTCGTAACCTTGTTGTTACTAGCCGCCTGATTCTTGTTGTTATGATAGCTGTATTTCTTGTTATGGGATGCTTCTTGATTCTGGTTTGTTGCAGAACTTGACTTCTGATAGTTGTCTTGTTTACGCTGCGACGATTCCATTGAAGTAAACTTCGCCTCTAGGTAGTTTAAGAAATCCTTTAGCACCGGTAATTCTCGCGAGTTCTTCAGTGATTCAATGTAATCTGAGTATGTCTCAGCGTCCAGTTTTTGTGTCAAAATGTGCACTAATAGAGGATCCCAGGTTCTGACATCCACTTCTAAGTTCTTGATAGCGTGCAAACATTCTATTGTGACGTCATGTATTTTCTTGATTGGTGCTAATGACTGTTGTTGCATAGTAGGTAGATTGAAGAGCATGTTGATATGTGATGTAAATATCAGTTTTTTGTTGTTGTAGCGATTGTTGAGAATGTCCCAACACACTAGATAGCTGTCCGAGCTTATTTGTAAGTGCTGTATCAGTCTTTCAGCTTCTCCTTGGACCTTGCTTTTCAAAAATTGCATCTTCTGCGCATTTGACAAAGATGTATTGTTATGGATGGCTTCCGTGAAAAGGTCTTTGAAGGGTATCCACTGATTAAACTTTCCGTGAAATGCTGGTATCTCCAACTTTGGTGTTGTTCTTTCTCTATAAGCTCCGGACCATATCTTGGTGTTTAATGCTTTCTTAAGATCAATATATTGTTTTTCGAATCTTGTAAAGCGCTCTTCATATATTGCGTTTTTGTCCCCGTTGAGTTCGCACTCGATTTTCCAATGGAGACTGTCAATAGCAGACCAACGCGCTTGTAACGATTGCAACGCATCCTGGAATTCCCATTTTTCTGTGATAAATTCCACTTGAATGTTGGCGACAGCTCTCATACAAGCCTTGAAGTTCGCCGATTGTTTGCGTAATAGGTCGTCCAGTTTACTGTTGGAACCCGTGTCCCTCTTGTTAGGGCTTTGTTGTTGCCGAGGAGGCGATTGATCCCTCTTGTTGGTCTCAATCGTGTTACTGGTTTGTTCTTCCTCCTTGCTGTCTGTTTGCTCTTGTAATTTCTTGTTCGATGCACCTGTTTCATCTTGTTCAGAGGCACTTTCGAACGGTGTTGGTTGCACCGCCGATCCCCCTGCGGACCGTTTATGCGTCGACAGTTGCTGATGTTGTTGGAGAATTAACTCCTTGACCTCGTTATAACACTTCAATGCTGTGTTATATAGATCGCTTGTAAAGTAAGGATGACTCGCACTTACTTCTGTAGACAGACGGTCATGGTTGAACTGGAATTCACTCCATAAGTTTTCCAGCATTTGCATACGCCGTTTGAAGTAGTCCACGTTCTTCCTGTCCCAGCCATCCTTCTTGATGTTGATGCCGACTTGCTTGATGTTTTCGTAAAGTTCGCGCTGATTCTCGTAAGTGTTAGCTGATGACGTCATTTTGCCAAACTTTCCGACGAATTGACGAACCTTTGCTTTGAGAAGTAGGCTGTTGCTCCACACTCCTGGGTCTTGGTATTGTGCAACTTTTCTCTTCTACGATATGCGCCTTCTCAATTGGATACTGGGGCGACTCGCTTGTGAGAGACCAGTCCAACCGATTCGCGACCGTAAAAGATATAAATCACACAACACTAAATTGCTCGAAGGACCAAATGTTGGGGTGTAATGCCCAACAGTGAAAATGTTATGTACTTGTTAGGTTTGTTATGTTATGTTATGTTATGTAAATGAGTAGACTAACGATTCCCTTGATGGATTTATTGCTACTGAATATAATTACACAATTATGTCACTTAAATACTATGTTAGAGAAATGCACACCTAAACAATATCGATGTGCATTATTGAGTATGACGTACGAACTCCCACAAAGGTCAATGTACAGCGTAGCTCGTACAACCTGCGTCGTCCGAAACGGCAGTGAGCCGTGCCTCCTCCAGCCACTGGGGGGGAGGCTGTAGAAAGCCTCGTCTAACCTCTAACGAGTTAAGGGGCCGACGAAAAACGCACGTAATAGGAATTCGAGGCCAGTACAAAATTCGTTCGGAATATTGCTATCTCTGTCTGACAAAAGTAGGGAGCGAGGGACACGGTGCGCAGCCGTGTGTGTGTGTCTGTGTGAGTAGATAGATGGCTATTATTAGCTGAACTGTACTTACTGTACCTACCATTCATTCATAACGACTCGGTAGATCATGAGCATACCGAATTACTGATAGATAGATTTCTATCTATCAGTAATTCGGTATGCTCATGATTTGGTTTGTTTTTGTTGACGACTTTTTTTTCTTTCTTGATTTTCTCTAAAGGCCTAGATGTCGAAATATTCCTATATGTTGAGACCCCGGCATTGTAAAGAAATTTCCAAAAAACGCATTACTAGTCTGTAGATTTACAAACGGGAATCGTTTGTAAATCTACAGACTGTATGCTGTTGGTGTTCTTAAATAAATTATATAAAGTACTGCTTATGGTACTTATACGTCGTCATCGCGCGCGGTCTTAGGTGGAACCGGCCGACGTTGTACGTCGAGTAAATACAAACTATTGGGATATTGGGGCCGATTCTCTTGTCACAAACGCCTCTAAGCTAGACAAAAAATCACAAAAATTTGGTTTAATCCTGTCAAATGACGATTCCATTCTGAAATTGAGTAAAGTGACACAAATTAACTATATTTTTAGTTTGACAGTAGATGGCACTGAGTTAGTGTTAAGGTTTAGTGAAAATGGCAATTTTGCTATTCTGAATTTTACGTTTTTCACCACAACATTTAATTATCTAACTAAATCTGAACAAGAATCTGACTATTTTTAATCGCGATTAAAAATATGTGGAATAAAATTAGTTGGCGTGAATTAAAATTCACACCAACACTTCGACTTCAGACGTGCAAAAACGGTACTTTTTCTTTTTTTTCTTTTTTTGCTTATATCTCGAAAACGGTATGTCATATCACAAAAATTATGAAATTTTCGACCCCCTTTAAAATACCCAAACCTCTAAAGCTCTAAATGTAGATATTTTTATTTTATATTATCCATACAAAAGTAAAAATTCAATATAAAACACGTCGAGGCTGCCTCTGGCTGTCACCGGCACTTTCGCACTGATCGCGAACTTTTTTAATTTTACTGGCTACTTGGTGTCAATTACTTTATGGAACCAAAGAAGTATCAACGATGAATGGTATACTACCAAATAACACTTTGCCCGACCTGAAATGAATCGAACCAAGGACTTAAACTTGGCAGTAGCTATGTGAACATCAGACCAACGAGTCAGTGATCATAGTCTATTATTGATATAAGCAAACAAGAAGAAGCTACTACATCTGCCGTAATTCCATAATCACATTTGCAGCAATGACGGGAATAGCGATTATCTTAATGCTTTCCTCGAAACACACGCCATATTGACTTTAAGTTGCTAAATACCAAAAGCTTTAACGGTAACATGATGAGCTTTCCTTGATCTTGTTTTGTAGCGTTATTTTCAGCAAGGTTTCGCATGATTCATTAAATTACAAATTAAATTGGGCTATTTATAAATACATCAGGCTTATTATCAATCACGGGGTAGAAATGATATAAGGTGGTTTATAAAAGCAAATTTTTTGTGATGATTATAAAAGAAAAGGCGACTGAAATAATTACAACAATTGTATTGATTTGAACCGCATAAACGGAAGACAAAATATTCATCTGCCAATGGAATACTGCTTGAAGCCATTGTATGATCTTGTTTTACATTATGGAACACAAATAAAGATACAGTATGCTTATGAGCTGTGCAAAATTCAGGCTGAAAAAAGTCAATTTAAGTAGTATTTAGCTTAAATCAAAAATCGAATCCAAAACCTCACGAAGACGATTAAGCCTTTTAGCAAAGTTATCTTTAGTAGGTACAAGTTTCAGCAGCAGTGCTGAAAGGCTCTTCTGGCAATCGCCCATTTCAAAATGATCGGGAACCATTTTAATAAGTTATTGGAACTGTTTGTGGCTTTTAGAAGCGCTCCGGTACTTAGTCGTGCATATTATAACGCCTAAATCATTTTATCACAAATATCAGTAAAGGGGCTAATTGTAAATATAGCTCTCAAAAACTGTATGTGGTCTAGAGCTACTTCAAAATACCTGGAATCAACAAAGTTAAGAGTTTCGCAACGCGATAATCCATAATGTGGATACCCACAATACTCAATACTGAATCATTTACTTGCATTCCACAATGTGTTCTTAGATGGTAACTAAAAATTATGTATGTGATCATTATGGACCCTGTCGGGCACAGCAAAAATAGTTGGAGAAAGGAAGATTTGCAAAATTTTGCGAATCTCTTTAATAATATCGTTTTGACTCTTTTTTAAACATGCATAATTAGCTGTATCAATCATATTTACAATATAAAAAATATATGTATTTTCTGTTACATGTTACTTAACACTTATGGCCAAAATAAAATAAATGACTAGTTATTAAAAGAATTTAGTTTAAAAATAAACAGCAAAATAAGAACAAAATAAATCAAATGAAACAATATAAAATCAAGTTAAATCAAATCAAGTCAAATTAATCATAAACAAAATAAATCAAAATGAATGAAACAAGTTTTACCGATAACCTGGGAGGGCGCGGGTATCCGCTGGATGCGATACGCCCAGTACCGGTCGATGAAGCGATGCTTGGAGGAAGCCTATGCTGATGATTATCACTGTTCTATTTGGCAAGCTTGACGATTGTGGGGATGTTAGCATTCATACTTTGCAGTAGTTTACGAAGGGATCCATGTTTAACAGCGAAGGTTTTACCACCAAGGTGTATACAGATTTATAACAAGATTCCTAACCAAATTAAAGAACTTCGAATGGTCCGCTTCAGAAGGGCTTTACACAGGTGGCTAATTGAGAATTCCTTCTATACTGTAAAAGTGTACAAACACACTTTGAATGTGTGTAAGCGCAGGAGCACTAGGTACCGTCCCAGACAATGATAAAGTCGGAAGTGTGTGTGCTTCTGTGTGTTATGTGCTGACGCTATTTGTCTTCAGGCACACGTTCACAGCGTGTTTTTACAATTGATTACCAGAACTAAAGTGATTTTGATTTACAAATTTATGTTTAAAAATATTCCATACATCTTTGATTCACTACGGAAATTGTACGGATTCACAACATTCTAAGTATCCAAATTCTTCAACTCTTTCAAGTCCTATCCGTCAAAGTTCAACAAATCAAAACACAGACATTACATACAGGTTATCCGCAACTTTCATACGTTTTTACTTTGAACCTCGAGGGATTTGCGCTCGGCTGCATAAGCCTGTAACTTTCAGCGAAATCCTTTCAGTAGAAGGGAAACAAAACAAAAGATGTTTTACCTTTTGTGTCGGCTTCGGTAATAATCATGTGGTGGGTAGGGTTATGAAGGAAAATGTACTTTGTGTGGCGGCTTTTCAAAATCAAGGGGAAAACTTTCTGATTTTCAGTTTTTCAAAGTAGCTAATGGGGTAAATCGTCGATTAACACGTCAGCTTTTTTCCTACAATTATGAACAAAATATTATATTTATTTATTTACAAAGGGACAACAAACAGCAGTGTATTAATAGGTTTTTTTTGTAATTTGTTTGTTTCCCTTTTTTTTTAGGTTAAAAAAGAGATATTAATTAAAACATAACAACATATATATAACTAAATTAAATTACTAAATAACTAACTACCTGTACAAATTAATATAAAACACTCAGGCGTCGAAGTACTCGTCCGCATCGCTGTCATCTGGAAACGTGCCCAGAAGACTGGCAGCATTGCCACGCTGAATGGCAATGCTAATTCTTTGGCCAAAGAACAATCCAGCCCTCTGGTCACGTGAAGTGTCGGCTAGTCGGTGAGAAATTTGTCTAAAAAGGAGACGCGCACTCGGGCCCCATGACCCGAGCGTTTCGACCCCAAACGGCTCAAAACTGTAGTTACCCATAAGGTTACAGTATTTGCGCCGCTTGAGGGTCTCAGCAGCCGCAGCAGCAGCGCCAGCACAGGAACTAGGAACATGAGATGGAGCAAGGGTCCAGAGGCCTAGGCACCCAGGCCTTTTTGTTTTGGTTGTGATTATATTTGTTTATAATGTTTTTATTTTTTGCTTTTGTTTTTCGCGATAGTGATATAATTTATAAAACTATATTATATTAAGTGATTAATATTTATAGTAGATATAATTATTAAATAGATAATTATATTTTATGTGCCGTTGAAGTTCTTGAGTTGGCTCAAAATTTTCGTGACATATTTGGTGTATGCGTCCAAGACTTCCTCTTTTCGCGTTAGCATCCCGATGTCATATGCCGAGATACCGAATCTCTCAGAGATTGCCTCATATTGCATGCGATCCATGGTGAATCTGGGGCAATCCCTGAGGAAATGGTCGAGGCTCTGTACGGTGTTGTCGTGGTAGGGACAGTTGTCATCAGCAGTTATTTTGAAGCGATAGAGATATTGTTTGTGGATGCCGTGGCCTGTCAAAATTTGGGTAATGTAGAAGTTCGGTCCAGATGTTTTTCGGAATTTGTGTATTTCTAATAGTGTTGGGAATATGGTTTTGGTGTGTTGGCCCTGCCCACTTGATGTGTACCTGGCTTGCCAATTGGCTAAGTTGGTTTGTCTTAGCTCGCGTTTGACATAATGACATCTGGAATGCGCTGTAGTCCGGAGCTTTATGAAGCCGACTGGCCATTTTCGCGGCACCATCCACAGCTTCGTTGCCTGCAACTCCACTGTGGCCTTTCACCCATTTAATAGCAATGTGTGATGGTGAGTCCGTGCGTGTGTTTGTGTGATTGTGGATGGTTTTATGTAAATTTGTGACCAGTGGATGTGTGTTACTCCGGTCTGCGATTGCCTGTATAGCCGACTGGGAGACAGTAAAGATGGTGGTGTTCAGTTGTGCCTTTGAATAAGCCCATTTGCAGGCTTCCAGGCTTCCAGGATGGCCAACAGTTCAGCCTGGAAGACTGTGCAGGTGTCGTGAAGCTAAAATTTTTTAGTTACGGTTGTTCCTCTCGGACCGAAACAAACGAAGGTTGCTCCGACGGCACTATCGTCCTGTTTCCTGCCGTCGCTGTAGATGTTGTGTTCCGTTTGAGGTGGCGATTGGGTCACCTCGCCTTCAGTTTCTACATGTCCGGGTGCCGGTGACTGATTTTGATATCCTTATTGCTGGATGGAGGATTTCACGTACGGGTGTGGGGCGTTCAGGAGAGATGTCCGCTGGTAACAGGTGACTAGTGCCTGTGAGGCGGATCTTCTCGAAATGGTGTACTTCATGGATCTTGAGATCGAGGGGCATGAGTTCTGCGAGTGCCAGAACGGCAGTAGTAGAGACGGTCCGGAAGGCTCGGCTAGCCTTAAGTGCGAATCCCCGCTGAAGGCTTGCAACTTGTTTTTTAACGCTCTTCCTGCTTCCTATGTGCCCCCATTTACCAGCAGCGTACGTGTTAGTTGGTTCTATTACATGCAAATAGATCGTGCGGGCGTTTTCCGGGTTTTCTCCCCAAGTACACCTAGTGTAAATTCTTAATTTGTTGAATATGCGAGTGGCTTTCCCCAGCACATATTTTAGGTGGCTGTTAAACCGCAGTTTTTCATGTAGAATGACGCCGAGCAGTTTAATTTCTGGCACAAATACTAAGTCGGTGCCGTCCGTTTGAAGCTGCGCGGTTTTCGCTTTGGGCGTGAAGGCGATGACTTGAGTTTTCGCCGGACCAAAGGTCAGTTTCACGCGTTTGCCCCATTCGCTGATGTTAGCGAGAATGCTGTTGGTTAGTTGCTCCACTGTTTCAGGTGTATCCGCCGTTACTACCAGCAGGACGTCATCTGCGAAGGCTTGCATATGGCAGCCCGATGGCAGTTGCATGTCAAGGAGCTCGTCCAGTATTAGGTTCCATAATACCGGACCACACGCGGATCCTTGAATACACCCCTTCTGTGTTCTATGTTAGAGGGTTTGGTTTTCGCACTTAGTCCTTCTTGTGGACCATTGCGCGAGGGCCATGGGGGCCGTCGGTGGTTAATATTCCAACCAGCCCGCCTCCCTCCAGAAGCCAATCAAAGCTTCTGGTCTATCGAGAACACCTGTGAAAGATCCGGGTGTCCCGAGGGTTTCTGTTCCTATCTGGGTAACGCCTGTGCACTCAAAGAGCACATGCGCAACGGTTTCGTCCGACTCCATGCAAGCTCTGCACAGGGGACTATCCCCGCTACAAGCGGTTAGATACCGTAACACGTTCTAGAGCATTGTGACATTCTAGTGTTAGACTCGTGGTAATATTTTCTTTCCCTAATGATTTGAGGACTAAGGCGCTGTCGGAGAGTATACGTATATGGGTGTCCGTAACTCTCTTGGCTTCTATGGCATACACCGCTTGTATGATGCCCACACACTCCGCCTGATAGACGGTGTTGAACATTCCCAGCGGATTTGATATGGTTTAATTTATTTTTATTTTATTTATTCGGGAAAACAAACAATTACACATTAAGAATTACAAAAAGATAGTTTACAGCAATATTACAAATGTGAAATCAACCACGTTCTCCACATGAGACAATTTGGTAGATTTTAAGACGCAGAAGCGTTGTTAAAAATAAAAATTAGGAATATCAACAGTACATTATTCATGAAGCTGTTAATAATAGGTGTAGCAAAAGTGGAACAATAGTGTCAACAGGTACAACCAGGCTGTTCTGTCCTGCACGTAGTTTTTGATTAGGCCCTAGATGTTTTGCGGCGTTTCAATATGTTTCAGGCGATGGAAAAGGGCAGGCCACCAAGCGTTATCAAACGCCGCCCTTATGTCTAGTGATATTGCTATGGCAAGTTTGTGATTCTGTTTGGCGTGGAGTACATGGTTTAGAGCTGCACTGATGGCTTGGGTGGTAATCTTTTGCTGCCGAAAGCCGAATTGTTGAGGGTTTAGTTTTTTTCCTACCTCAGCGTAGTAGGCTACCCTTTTGATGAACAGTTTTTCCAGCAATTATAGGTTAGATGTTAATAGAAATGACAAACACACTACTCACAAAGTTATCCACATATTAAACAAACAGATCTACTAGTTATTAGTAAGAACAATGTAAAAATAAACGGAATAAAAGTAAAAATTACTTAATTATTACGGTTCTGATCACTTAAAATATTAACAATTTCTTTTCTAAATACAGCCTTGCTGAGAAACATGATATCGGTTGAGCCAAACTGCCCATTGTAGGTGTCAACTAATCGATGCAACGGTGAGCGTACGCCTGAATTAGTTCTACAGAAAGTAGTTGCAAACAAGTGTCTAGAGCGAACTTCCCGAACATGTACGGTACTAGGGATCAGGTAGCACAAATTGTTCACTAGATCAGCACAGTCGAATTAATAGTAAAAAAAGTAAAAGTAAAATAGTTCATCCGCCCCGACAATAGTGTCGCTTTCGACAGTCCCGATAAGGCTGAATGTCTTGCCGACAGCCTAGAGTCCCAATGTTCTCCCAGCTCCCAACCAGTAGACCAAGCTCACCTGAACAAGGTCGACGCTGAAGTCGAACGAAGAGCCTCCCTCCCTCCCGTCGAAGACTCTGATGATCCTCTGCCTCCCGTCACTACAGACGAAGTGCACGACATCATTAAAGGGCTCCACGCTCGTAAGGCCCCCGGTTCGGATGGTATTACCAATAAGGTATACAAACTCCTTCCTGCCCCGCTAATAATGCTTATGACCGCCATCTTCAATGGCGCCTTGAGCAACAACATCTTCCCACAAGCATGGAAAGAAGCCACCGTCATCGGTATCCCAAAGCCAGGCAAGCCAAAGTCTGAGCCCTCCAGCTACCGCCCTATTAGTTTACTCAATGTTCTCGGCAAAATCTACGAGAGGCTTATTTATAAGCGTCTCAAAGACTACGCCGAAGCAAAGAGCCTCATTCCCAAAGAGCAGTTTGGTTTCCGTAGCCAACACTCGGGCACCCAACAGGTCCACTGTATAGTAGAGCACTTATGCGCTGGTCTGCAGCGTAACGCGACGACGGGTGTGCTATTCTTCGACATAGCGAAAGCATTCGACAAAGTCTGGCACAACGGCTTGATATGCAAGCTCTACCAACTAGGAGTGCCAGATCGTCTCGTGCTCATCTTACGAGACTTTTTGTCGAACCGGACCTTTCGCTATCGGGTCGAGGGAGCACTCTCGTCCCCTCATCCTATTCGCGCCGGTGTCCCTCAGGGTTCTGTACTATCTCCTCTCGCCTTCACGCTGTTCACTAGCGATATCCCAAAAAGTAAAAAGGCTCAGTTGGCTCTCTTCGCCGACGACACTGCCGTTTACTATACCGGTCACTGTCCGAACGCTATAGCTCGTACACTCCAAACCTCCGCAAACGTCTTAGGCGCTTGGTTCCGGAGCTGGAGAATTGAGGTCAACCCCGATAAGAGTCAGGCGGTTCTCTTCTCGAGACGTCGTCGACTCCCTCCCCCACTTCCCAGCCCGATCACTATGTACGGCAAGCCAATCCCTTGGGAGAAGCAAGCCAAATACCTAGGCGTGATCCTCAATGAGAACCTTACCTTTGAGGCTCATATTAAGGCGGTTCGCGCGCGCGCCTCCTTCGCTCTTAGCAGGCTGCAATTCGTACTGACAGCCCGTAGTAAACTGTCCCTCAAATGCAAGCTCCGCATCTATACCGCAGTCATCCGTCCCATCATGACCTATGCCTGCGTTGTATTTGCGCACGCTCACCCACGTCATCTCCATAAGATGCAGACCCTCCAAAACCGTTTCCTCAGAAGGATCACGGGTGCCCCCTTCTATGTCCGTAATATCGATCTTCACGTCGACCTCAAAATGCCAACCATAAAACAGTTTATAAAACGCTTATCAAAGCGTTTCTTCGACTGCGGCATCAAACATTCTAACATTTTATCTACGTTTTTCACATGTTTGTGTGCAATGTTTTATGTAAACTTCGCCATTTTCAAACTAAATCCCTGTACGGATCCACTATCTGTAATGCTGGGCTCGGGTCATCAGGGAATAACAAATAATGTTTTTTGAAATAACATCAAGTTAACCGCGATGAGAATCGAACCCACGCCACGGCTCGCCATAATCGATTCTACCCGAGCACGGTAACGACTAAGCTAGCATGCCATAAGTTAGTTGAAATTATGAACTACTATCGATTACAGACAACGTGAGTGTGTGTGTGTCTAAGATATAGAAACAAATTATAGAAAAAGTTCGTAAATGCAACCGCGTCAATCTATTGCTTTGTGACATTGTAGGACTTATGACCGCTACTGTACTAAGTGGTACTAAGGTGTGTCACAAAATAGAGAAATGCAGTAAATCAACATGAAGTAATTAGTTTAAGTTTACATTGTTTTATTTTTATAGTAAGTCTTTTTTTAACGTTATACTTTTATTAGATACGTATTGTATAAACTTAAACCTAATTACTATTAATTAAGTGTAAGTAATTTAATAGGAAATAATTATAAGACAGTAAACTTATTTGTTTTTGCGCTAATGGATACTTGCATGAAAAGGCAGTTGCGTAAAAAAAGTTGCGAAAATGAGATTTCTTAATAACATCACTCCAGTATTCTTTCAAAGGGTTGGGCAGAGGTCTATTGTACCCACAATTTGCCAATAATGTTCAACCTACCGATATACTTGAAGTAAACAGTTCAATTTGGCGTCTAACGCGATCTGCATATTTTTAATTTTTTTGCTCCACCATCTATTTATTTATATTCTTATTTATTTATACACAGTATAACATAGAGACGACATTATGTCATATTTGAGTAAGACCTGTTTTTTTTCTTAAGTAATTTTTTTGTGTGTTTTTTTCATGGTTTTCGAGGTCGCTGATAACAAAATAGGGGTCAAGATGAAATCCAAGACGGCGACTGCCAAAATTATTAAATTTTCCGTCTTGGGTGTTTTTTTCATGATTTTCGAGGATGCCAAAGCCAAAAGTGAGGTCAATTAAAATCCAAGATGTCTTCGATAACTTTTAAATTATTGAACATGTGTTTCGATTTCATGGTTTCCGAGGGTGCTAAAGCCGAAAGTGAGAATAAAATGAATATCCGAGATGGCGGCTAGATAATGGGTAGTTTTTTGAGTTACCATAAGCTAACTATAAGACCTACTATATCACCAAAAATCACACAAATAAATACTTTCACTTTGACTGGACTGTGAAAATTATCTAGTTTTTTATCTTGGGTGTCGTCGCTGCGTTATTTTTTTTGAACTCCTCATTATTTGAGTCAGTCTCATTGTTTTCGAGGATGCCACTGATTTTTTTTTTTTTGTGTTGCTATTTTGCTTTACTTAATTTTAACTACTGCGTAAAACGAACTGTTTTACAACTTTATTAAAAGCCATTTTTACTAAATACTCAGGTATTTTCATATATTACATTATGTCGACAGCGACTATCACATTTTTGCGACTTTTATTATGGTATAAGTTTTATTGTTCAAAGCCTAATATAACTCAAATGAAATAATAATTAATCGATAATTTAGACTTGTTTTTGCGATTTAATTGTATGTAGAAAAGTGCAAGTTATCGTATGCCGTACGACCGAAATATCTAGATAGAAGTGTGAAATGTTTTTTTTAAAATTTAAATCCGTGATATCTACGAATAAAATACAATACTAAACGACGTTTATCCGGGTAACCCCGCCTTAAGGCCTTTCACTAGAACACGATATTTTCATTTCATTTCATTTCATTTATTTATTTATTTCAGGTATACACCCATAAAGAATTTGCACAAGATTACAAAATGTTACACGATTACCAAAATTACAAATAACACATTAATGATCATTTATATATGATTACAATACAATTAATACCAATATTACATTAAATTAAAAAAAAAAAAAAAGATAAGAATAACTTTAGCTGGAATATTAATTGCCATATACGAAGAAACAGTTTACCTCGTATATGGCCCTCACTATTCCATTGTCAGATTTATGTATGCGGTTCATAAAATATAAAATAATCTTAAATATTTTTCGTCCGGTAACACTTCACATCCGCTATAAGCCGCCATCTTGGATTTAATGTGACGTCATCTATGCTATAACTCGCGGAACAACATGACGCTTCCGACGATACCTGGTTTGTCAAAATACAACGGGTACTTTAGAAGATACATACATTCATAGCCTGTTAAAATGATAACCCTCATTTCGCTTGGCCGTAGTCGGGTAAAAATACCAGCTTGAGGTTCGGAATTGTAGAAAGTTTAGGCAGATACAAACTACATTATAATTAGCTCATGACTGGTGGTGACAAGATCCGAAGTCAGATATATTTTGGCCGTGGAATAAAATGAACGTCCGACAGTTCTGTATGGAAAAGCTGTCAAAAATCAAAATTTATTTTCCGGATAAATCTTATTCTAGGTAAAAAAGTTTGGTGAAATTTGCCCTAAGTAAATTACGGACTGAATGGCCAGAGTCCGGACATACTCTACTTCTTCTTTTGCAGCACGAGTTAGTAAATTAACAAATTAAGCTATAATCCCACTCCTACTACGAGATCTAGTAATTAGTTTTTTTTTATACGTCATAAATAGTAAACAGCAATAAAAAAAAACACTATTATTAAAACATCGATCAAAGTTACTCGCACTTGGACGCTTTTTTGAAGTCTGTTCAAAAGGGAGCGGTATGTAAGACGTATGCCAGTAGACAGGCCCAGTGCAGATTGGTGGATGTGTCATGTCTTCTAATATTAATTTGTATAGGTTTCCTCACGATGCTAATGCCCAAATGCAGCAATGCAAGGATTGTTCTGGACGTACTTAGTATCGTCATTAAAGAGGGTTCTTTACTCTTCAGATTTACATTCCCATAGTAACATAATAATATGTTTATTCTTAAACCCGGCTCTGATATATATTTCTCCATAAACGCAAAACAGTAAATTCGTAAAAAAAAAATCTATCTTACATCAGAATGGGGCCTATTTTTCTTCCGATCGCTGGACAACGCGGCACATATTTCCTAATAGCGGCTGTCAGCTCTACGAATATAGATCGGCTTTAGAATGTGATATTGCGTACCGAGTGTGTTTTATAACTGGCTAGGTTCGTGATGGCCGTTTAATAGAAATATACACACCGGGAAGGTTGCTAGTGCAGTCAGTAATAACAGTCGAAAGAAAAAAAGCAAGCAAAAACGTTTATTTATGGTAAAACTAAAAATAACAAGTCGGGGGAAAATATGCGTGTCATCCACGCAAAGCGCAAAGTGCTACTGCTGAGTGTAAGGACTTGGGTACAATTCCTAGGTCGCGTGTGATATTGGGTGTTTCTATCTGGCACGTCTAGGTAGCAGCCTTTTTTTAAATGGGAAATCATCAAATGACTTCTCCTGCTCTGGGTGGAGCGGGAGGGCGTGTCAGACTTTTACTGACTAAAACCCACCCGTGTTCCTTAAGCTGCCTGTGCCAGAGTCACTGTATCTCTTTCGATCAACCCGCGATCCTAGCAGGCACCTATATTAATTCTGTTTCAGCAAGGAAACTTATTTATTTATTTAACCATTTATGTACACACTTAAAAACAGACAAGAAGAAAAAAGAAAACAGAAAAGTACGTACAAAGGTAATGCTTATTTCTAAAGAAATCTCTTCCAGCATACCTGCAATAGGAGAGTATATGATAGATGTAGACAACGTGTGTAAGAGTAAAATAGAAAACAAAATACATAAAAACGAAACAATTCACTAATTTAAAAATAAACATACAATGTTAAAATATACTTACATACATACATACTTCTAAAATAGATATCACTAAATATATAAAAACATAAAGTGATAAAAATAAATATATATTCATATACTATACAAATGCAACTATGACACAGTGGAAAGATAGTGCTCTTTCACTCTCCTCTTAAACACAGCTACAGTTTGACAGTTCCTAATATCAGGTGGAAGTGAATTCCACAACCGAACTGCGTGCACAGAGCAAGAATAGAAGTAGAAGTCGGTTGAGTGTGGAGGGGATTTTAGGAGATATCTTCAGTTAGAATCACAGATCTCTACAGTTAGAGTTCTAATCTTCAGTTAGATCAGTAGTTATTATGGAGTGAGGGCTACAATTTGTATTTAATCATTCATTATAAATATAGGTGGTTAGTTTCTTTTACCTGGGTACATTAATTTTCTTTCTGTAACTGGATAATACGACTATTAGCCTGAATTAATTCATCTTCTAGGTCCTTATCTTTGCTTAAAACCTCAACATACACATCACTACAGTCGTTGAAACCATCCGTGACCACCTTCAGTTGATCGCGTTCATCAACAACATTCAAATATTGCTGATGTAGGTCTACTAAACTATAAAAATTGAAGCCTTAAACGGGAGCTCCGTTTGGCTTGAGTTTTGTCAACTATCTGCTTGATTTCCTCCTCACTTTTATCATTCTCCTGTAACAATTGTTGACATTATAGTTGATGCTTCAAGTTTTTGGAGTGCCGTTCTCAATTTAAGTTCCATATCCTGCAGTAGCCTTACGGGTTATCAGAGGCATGTTTTCAGGATTTGTTACTGAAATTAGAATAAAGAAACGGTAAGAACAAGTAGGGCAAAGAAATAAAATAAACTTGGAAATTAAAAGGGAAAATGGGAGAAGTTAGAGTAGTTCAGTGGAGAAATGTGGTTTGCCACCGAATTGGCTTTAAGAGCTATTGACAAAGTTATATTATCAAATTGAATTTAAAACTTTGATCCTTTTATTGCCTTAGGATTTTACTTTTCCATATGTGAGTAAGCTGCCTAGATTTTTAAGTTACAATATTGCAAAAATAATGATCATGAGCCTTTAATTGTTGTATATCATAATAAAGATCGGTTTGAGAATAACAGAATATTCGCTAAGTTTCGTTTCCAACGATGTTAACAATGCGATTTAGACCCAATGCAGGGCTTAACAGCGAACTATCTACGGTAAGACCTAATGAGGATGTGTAGCAGAATTACAGTGACGATTGTGTGCTATTAAAAAGTAAAAGTAAATCCGCCTTTTCAATCCCCAGTTGGAATGCCAGCTGCTCGGAACTAATCGACCCCGTCAATCACTGTTGACATCTTTTTGAGGCGCGTGTGGAAACCGATGCGCCGTTGACCCGGGCCTGGTCCTTACCGGACGGCGAGCTACCCATTGTTCGCCATCTGCAAGCCCGCGCCTACGGTGGCCGGGAATCTGCTCTCTGGCATCTCTAGTAGCAGCCCGTAGTCTGGATTTTTGGCTGGTTGATAGCAATAGGCTCGCCCCATATAAAATGGACTTAAACATAACTGACAAAACGTGGGTGTGCTATTGGTACTATTTAAAGGTATAATATTTACCACTTACTTACTTACTTACACTTATATTTGTCACTTTTACATACCTAATTAGGCCGAATACAGTGCTTCACAGTTCGTCGGTGCTTACGTCAGTCGCGTTCGATATGTATATAGAATTTCATTAAACGTTACAGTGCTGCACTGAACATACGCACGTGCACGATGCTACGCACTGCGTACAAGGACCGCCGGCGTCGAAAGCGCGTGTGTACCGTACGTGCGTCGGTCGTCCGACGCGCTATGAAAATAATGAGCGCGTTCAGTGATGCAATCATCTTAATTGATACAAAATAATTCGTTGAACATTACATACATACATTACATTGGTTTTCAGCATTTCATGTAATAGATAAGAGTTACCAGTTCGAATACCTAGTTTTATTCTTGAGTTTTTTTTTATAAATTTGATATTTTAAAAACATTAGTGTTATTCAAGTTTTGTTTTTGTCCGTACGTACGTGCACTGGGAAGTGACTCTAGTTTAGATAGGTGCAAAAGGTAGTACACTTTATGAGGTAGACGCAAGCATGAATATAAACCACTTTTAATATTGGATCAACCCGAAGTCTCCTGGTGAACCAGAGCTTTTTTAGAGTTCCGTGCCCAAAGGGTGCCAACGAACCTTTTTGCTTAGGCTTTATAGTCCGTCCGTCCGTCCATCCACCTGTCTGTCTGTTAGCTGTATCTCATAAAACATAACAGGTAGATGGTTAAAATTCTCACAGTGTATATTTCTTTTGCCACTATAACAAAGAAATAAAAAAACTAACGGATTTGAAAAAAAAACTAGTTTATTTTTTAATATGTACTGTTACATATTGTATGGTGGTACGGAACCCTTCGTGTGCGAGTCGAATCGCACTTGGCCGATTTTTCTATAAAAACTACGGGATGAAAAAAAAAACTGAGACTAAGAGTGAGTTTTTTTCATACCTAGCTCTTTAAGAAGTCGAAGTCTCTCACAAGTCCTATTGCAAAATAAGCCTAAATGATGAGTAATGCAATAAAACTGCAAATAGCCAGGGGAATAAATTGCTTAGCAAATTACATCCTACGTCAATTTGTCCATCGCTATTTCACACAACGTTCTGTCAAAGGACACAATCATATTTCATACAAACAGTTGTGATTTGAATTTAAGTTGGTAGTCAGTTTCAGATCTTTTTTGGAATAAGAGGCAATATTTCAGAAAATTGTTTATTAATTTATACCTGGCTGATCTTGTGGTCTTACAATAGCTGTTGAGCATATTTATACCTCGTTGATCTTATGGTCTAAAGCTACTGTTGAGCATAAGGTTATGAGTTCTGAGTTTGATTCCCGGGTCGGGCAAAGTTTTACTGGGTTTTTCCATCTATAATTTTCTCAGCAGAAGCTTAAAAAGCATTTGAGCCCGGTTGATGCCAATAGGCTCGGATGGACACACACACATGGCACGTAGGACTGAAAAATATTTGTCCAAATGTGGGTGTAGTATAGGTACTCTTCTGCCTAACCCTTGGAGAATACAGAAATATAGTACTCTCAGATTACTCTTTACTTTTCATCACGGTACTTAATCTGTTGTTTCATTCCTTCCGCTGTTATAACATAAGATAACGCCTGTAATCCCAGATTGGTTAGGCAGAGGTGTACCTATAGTACACCCACATTTCGCCTGCTATGCTTAAGTCCCATGTAATAGGGGGCGAGCCTATTGCCATCAACCGGGCACAAAACCAGACTCTGGGCTGCTACTGAGAAATTCTAGATAGAAAAACCCAATAACACTTTGCCCGACCTGGGAATCGAACCCAGGACCTCATGCTCAGCAGTAGCTCTTGCGGCCACTAGGCCAACGAGGCAGTCCGCTGTTATACGAGTGTGAAAAATACAGTTTTCACTTTGTTTTTGTTAATAGAATAATAGTAATGTAATAATAGTAACAGCTTTAATAATTGAGTGAACTAGCATAGTGCATACTGGAATAACTCTGCGAGTTGGCTTGACCTCTCATACGCCTTCAAAAGGCACGAAGCCCCGAGATATAATAAAATGAAAATAAAAAATATAGTTGCATAAAGCATTGTATACAATAGTAGTAAATATGTATCTCGAACTCAAAACATTTATTTCAAATAAACCAATTACAGGCACTTTTGAAATGTCTAGGTCGGTCGGTTATAAAAATGAAGCTAGTTGCCCATTCCAAAGCGTAGTAGGTACCTATGGAGAAGAACGGGCAAGAAACTCCACGGACACTCTTTTAAATCAAGTTATGGTTACATTATATTGTTTACATAATTCATGTTGAAATTATGCATGTGAGCACGATGCAGGACGTTAAAAGCGTCCGTATAATAAAGATGCAAATAATTCGAAAATAAAGTTTAATTGTTAAATAATTAAATTAATAACACATGTTTGTTGTAACTTAGGTTCGTAAATAAAGGATGTAAAAAGAAGCTTAACGAAGCCGAGAGTCACTTATACTCTCCGATATTAACATTTTTTGTACTGGATGAACCATACCTGCAGGCTTATTGCGAACATATTTTCTTGAGCCCTAAATGTAGGAAATTCCACGCGCAATCGCTTGCCGTATTTGAAATGCGTAACAAACATTTAAAATCTTCTGGTATAATATCTTACTAATATTTAATGTCACAGTTTCAACTTTACTTACTTATTTTAATGAAAACAAGTTTTTAAATGTTATAACCCCCATCACTGTTCGTTGCATGCTCCCTATGAAGAAAGTCTTTTTTTTTTGCATGATGTACAGAATGCATTTCGAACACATTTTATAATTTCGCTATTATTTTTTAAATATAAACAAAATCTAGCAGTTCAAGCGCTCGCAACGGCCGGTCAGCCGCACTACAACCACAAGACACACCGCACTACAAGAGGGCCTTAAACCTGTATCAAATAAGGATGAAAAATGCATGAATATTATTACATAGGCTTTTTAAATTTTTATTTATAATTTTGTTATGTAATAAGGTGCAATAAGGTACGCATTACCGTGTGGATCAAAACTCCCTTTTGATAACAAAGAATACAAAGAACAAAAAATAAAACACCTGGTTCATAAATACAGGCCAATTAATAATATAGTGACCGCCTGTTTACAACCAAAAACTTCACAATCTTCGCTGATCAAACGATTTTACAACAATTCTTCTATTCATTTGCCAGCAGTTTCCAGATAAAGCAAGAAATCTGATGACACCGCATTATGTAAGTAAACAGGACAAACAAATTACAGCATATATATCCAAGTCGGATCAAATATTTGAAAGCAGCCACACTCCCGAGAGAACTGGGAATCTCTTACACTGAAAGCTGAAACAGCCACGAATCTCCATGCAAATCTGTATACAGGGTAGATGCATATGTACACAGGACGTTTGGTAGAACGATGTCAATGCTTGTAGGGATGTGTGAGGGGGTCAAGTAGACTAGATAAACATACGATATACCCCTTTTTTCAAGAGATAAAACAATTTTGCATGCTGGTATAATGCGTGCTATAGAATTTTGCTGATATTGCAATACTTGCTTATGTTGGTAAGTCATAAGTGCCAGCATAATGTTAGCCCAATATTTGTACAAGCAGTTTGCAATTAAAGTTTTGTCTATATGAATTCTGGCTTAAAAAATTGGGATAAGTTTTGAAATTGGTTTCTTAGGTACTCTTTTTTATCCTGCTAGATGAGGGTACAGAGTTAGCTTGGCACTTCTAAACTCCCTGTATATTGATGATGTTTTCTTATATACTGTGGTGAGGTGTCAAAAATGATCGATTTACATTTTCTGTGTAGGTATCAAACATTGCAGCCAAATGCAATGGACAGTTATGATATCGTTATTAAAGTAACTTATCTTTTTATATGCACGCACAAACAGGTGAACATTTTTTTTTTTAAATAAAGGTTCGTTGTCCCCTAAAAGTTCACACCACGTCATGACTAACATAGTTTCAGTATACTGTAATTGGTATTAATTTTTAAAATGAGTTAAAGAAAACTAAATACACGCTTTTATCAACCAAACTTTAAAATAATTAAGTTGACTCGTATTCTTCATTTAAATCCGATGATTAAATCAAGAAGCGCGGAGCGCTTTTTTAAATTATGTAATTAAAATAACACAACTGAAAACCCCCGCATTTTGATTATGAATCACTTTTACACGTCAATCATATTTAAAAAACTAGATGAGGTCGGCTTTTCCTATCTGACTACTCTGAGACTAAAATTCGAAAAAAACTCAGTGGTCACAGTCTCTTTTAAAGTCCAAACATAATCTTGGCAGATCATGTGAAGACCATGTAGATTGGTGTCTGAATAGGTCCTTTGAGGAAAGAACTACACAGAACGAGTGGACCTATCCAGTCAGTGCACGCATTTGTCAGTAATCATGCAGCTCTACTCAGAACTTAAGGAGCTCAACGATTCGCGAATATAACCAAAGAACGGACAATTGGGTAGGCCGCATAAATTACACAAACGGCTAGACCTTGATTAAAACTAACTGAAATAAAAGACATTACAGGATTTTTTTTTAAACAACGAAAACCACATTGTCTTCGCATTCACAACATTGGATAAAAAGACGTCAAGATCGAATACACGTCAATTTGATTATTTCACGCTTAATTTTTGAGAATTGAAAAACCTGATTGCTAAAAATAAAAAAGAATATACCAACTCGTAAATTGGAACGATAATATCCATAGGGAAAAAGATATCCATTTACGTAAACGTTCTAAACGACCGAAAGCGACGCTAAACTTTATTTTATTTTCTTTTGTAAACGAAAATGTTCAGATAAACAAGCTTTTTCGCAAATTAGCTTGAAACTAATTTGAGTCAAAAGGCAACAGAGCATAATCCAAGTTTGTTGGTAATAACATAAGAGCGTTTTGAGAAAACATAATTGGATTTTAACTTACACCCTTAGATGCGTGACTCCTGGCGCTCGTCTCCACTGTCGTAACATTTTTGAATACGTTTTTTTTGGCATGATTTCCATGAGAACTTTCTTCGTTTTATGAGCTAAATGGCGTTAACGCTATTTCAATCACAAAGATGATGAGTGAATTTAAGAGTAGGTAAACTAAATGAGTGATAACTAAACATTCATCGAGTTTTTTCATAAATTATTTATATAAACACCTCAACGAAACATGTGGAAATTGTTACGCGTTTGCTCTGCAGTAGAACAGTACAAACTGTACCTACAATATTGCAAAGATAAATTGTTTGAAGACATGGGCTTTTCGGTATATTTCAACTAGTCTGTATTGATCTAACGAAGTCAAGTTATTGCCACAAACATAAAGATTTTTTTTTGACGAGCCCACAGTCACTCCAATGTAAACATTACTTGTTACAAACTGTGTATTTTCATTTGACTTACAATAACTTCAATATTCGCTACTTGGAGCAAGAAATTACAAAAGTAAATAATTGAATGTGAAAATCTTGAAACAGATCAAGTTATTGACGTTCAATTATTTACTTTTGGGTCCGCATTACAGAACGTTCTTCCAGTGCAGTTTGATTGTCAATCACTCGATTAAGTGTTTAAGAATGAGTAGAATCAGAACATGAACATCGTTCTTATTCCAGAACGGTAATCAATCCATACACTACACTACCTATGGTGACACTTAAAATCTCGTTCTCTGTATGTCTTGTGCCGGTACTCGGAGTCATTACTTGTAAATTAATCATTTACTTTAATCGACAGGTATACGAGTATATTTGAACCCTGTCAGTAAAATGTGTTTACAATTTTTTTACGTACCAACTTTGTTCAAATATTCTTAATATCTTTGCAGTACCTAAGTTATTATGCATAAATACATATATATAATACTGTTATTCAGCTGCATTTGGTAATACTGGAAGCCGACCCACATAGGTTATGAAGAAAATATAAATTATTATTCATATGAGAGCTCTATTTGAATTGTGTTCCATGCATTGTACATTATGCTCTTCGGGAGTGGAACTGGCGCTATGCTATTGGTACCGGCGGGAACATAGATTATAATTATACCCATGAGATTTTCTAAATCCATCTTTGTGGATTCATCCGACTACATCTGAGAAAAGAAAATTCAAGGAATCT
The DNA here is from genome assembly GCA_963555695.1 of Dasypolia templi. NCBI lineage: Eukaryota > Metazoa > Arthropoda > Insecta > Lepidoptera > Noctuidae > Dasypolia > Dasypolia templi. The sequence continues at coordinate 4,240,444 of OY743145.1, forward strand.
TTTATATTCCTTGAATTTTATAACTTGCCAATACACGATTTACAATTTCACCATAGGTTACATTTGGTAAGATTTCCTTCGGTTTTTACGTGACTTTTTTGCAGAAAATTTAAACAATGGACACGCGAACCCTTCGCGCGTTACTAACGAGATATGGAGGCTTAATTACTTCCGCGCACATGTGACTCGTATTAACAATATTTTATTTAAAATGGCGCTTGCACGAACAGCCTGATTCGTACGCGCTGTTCAAAATCTGATGATCTGAATACAGACAAGTCGGATTACGGACGATAGTTTAACGTGAAAACGTCCTATCAAAACATTGATGAAATGATTGCATACCTTATGAATAAAATTGAATCATTTTTATTAATTTTTAATCTTACATTTAATAACTACGCAAAATTATTTTTTCCATTTTAATTATAAAGAAGACAAAACTTTTTATTTATCATCAATTATATGAATCACCCAATTTTTTTTGTCAATTGTAACAAAACCCATTATTACTGCACTCGCCGACCGCTGCTACTTTTTATTAATAATAAAGACAAAAACACTTGAAATTATACTAATTACCAGATTTAAAAGTGAAAACTACATTAACTTTTCACTTCACTTTATAAACAGATAATAATATAATAAAATGTTTATTCATCCAAAAGTAATATACAGATTAGACATAAGGTGGTAGGTCATATACAGAAATTATTTGACAAAATCTATTTAAACAAAAATTATAAACCCTGTCTCTTAAACTAGGAGACCTGTATATTAAGAGACAGTGTTGGCCAAACAGTTCAATACGTAGTCTTTGAAAGAATGAGCGCGTATTGATCTACCAATAAAAGTATATATTGACATTAACAATATTTAAATTTTAATGTGAAGCTGAGTTTGCAGTTTAATGGGTTCTGAGTAGTTAGTAAGGTGGATAGGCGTGTGTGTGTGTGTGAGTGTGTGTGTGTGTGTTGTGTGTGTTTTGATGCATGCGTGCGTGTAGATAGGGAAAGTGATTATGTGGCTATAATAATAATAATAATGCGTGAATGTTTGTTAAGTGTGAAGGGACATTTTAAGTGATGTATGCTAGTAAGGATTCTGTTTTAATATAGTCCTGCTGCATGAGCCAATCCGTAGTCTTTGATTTAACCTTATATTTATTTAAGTCAATTATTTCTAGTTCCTTCTGTATTTTTTTATATATATGAATACTCAGGACATAGTATTGATGTCTGGCGAACGATGTGCTGTGTCGTACACCTGGGGGAACATATGTTCGCTTCCTAGGGTCAGAAGGTAGTAAGCAGCCATGTATTTTGAGAACAGAATGAAGAACAAAGAGCTGTCGAACTGTTAATACTTTGCAGTCAGTGTAAAGTTGCGTTGTTGGGTATCTATATGGTTTTCTTGTCATAACTTTAAGTACAGCCCTCTGTGCCCTCTCCGCTCTCAGAAAACAAGTCTTCGCTGCTCCACCTCATGTAGTTTTGCAATATCCAATGATCGATTGGCATAATGCGAAGTACACTATCTTGAGAGTGTCAAACCCAACTGATTCACGAAGAGATTTGAGGATGTGAATAAGACGAAGTGTTCGATTCGATAGTGTATCAATGTTTTTCTCCCATCTTAACCCATCGTCAAAATGCACACATAGGTATTTCACACTATCAGTTCTCACGATGGTAGGGCATGAACTGATTCTGACATGAGTGGGCTGTTATCGCGATGGTATTTGTGGGTTTGGTGTTCCGGCGGATTGCAAAGGGTATATAATAAGTTTTATTAAGATTAAGTGTCAGCAAGTTTAGAGTTTAGGTCCAGCCAGTTCATTATTGCAGACAGTGCTAATTCCGCCTTTGCATTCACATCATCCCAAGTACGCCCTTGGACTAGAATCGCTGTGTCATCGGCATAAGCATAAATCTTAGTTGATGGGATTGACATACTACAAAGGACGTTTATGTAGATTAAGAATAGTGTGGGACCCAGTATGCTTCCCTGGGGTATACCGTAAGACACAATCTCTTCATCGCTATAACTAGAATCTATCTTTGAAGATCTCCAGTGCTATGCCTCGTACACCCAAATACTCTATCTTAGAAATAAGGATGGGAATAGAAACTGTGTCGAAGGCTTTCGGCAGGTCTAGAAATATTCCTAGGCACTTTAATCGGTTGTCTAGTGTTTTAGCAATAGATTGCGTTAAGTCCAGAACAGCGTCTTCAGTGGAGACTTCTGAGCGGAAACCGTACTGATTATCTGCCACAGCTTTATACTTATTAAGAAAACTTCTTAGATTTTTGCAACGAATCCTCTCAAGAATCTTTGAAAGCTATGACAGCACTGATATAGGTCTGTAATTATCGACACAGTATATGTTATCGGCGGTACCAAGATGTGCCGACATGTCTTAAGGAGCGACGCTGATATTCCATCCCAGCCCACGTCACAGTCATTACGTAACTGCATTATAATAGATTATACGTCACATTCATCGACTTTTTGTATTACGAGTGAATTGGCCGGTGACTTCAATGTGTGACTTCAAGGCGTGGGTTGTCACGGTTTAGTCGCTTTTTATTTGGGTCATTTAGTATTTATGCTGCCATGTTTTTACCTATATTACTGAAGAAGGAACAGACATTGTTTAGGGAAGACTGAGGATTGTCACATATTTTCAGCAGTACAACGGGGCTAGAGCATATTTTACCAGTATTAGTTATTTCCTTAATTGTTTTCCATAGTGCTTTCGGATTATTCTTTGACTTTTCTATTTCACGCTTCTCATATGTTCTCTTCAATTTCCGCAGTAGCGTATTACAAACGTTTCGATATCGCGTGTAACTTACGTGTAGTATTAGATTTCCTGGTGACTTTTTTGATTTTTTATGTAGTTTATCTCGATGCTTAATACATTTTAGGAGGCCTGGGGTTCTCCACGGTTTAATGGTTCTTTGTTTTCTAGGTACGTTAATTTGTTTAGTATGTTTAGATATTATTGATGATAGTAATGTAATTAGTTTATTCATAGATATATTGGCGTCTTCAATTTTGTAAATATCCGTAAAATCACAGTTATCTATTTCATCCTTAATGACGTCAAGATTACCCCGAGATGTAGTATAACTCTTGTTTCGTGTCGGGTTTGTATTTGAAATTATAAGAACAATTGGTTTGTGGTCTGTTATGTGTGATTGTAGCACTAGGGTGGTGGCACTTAATTGTGTTTTTAACAAGATGCGATCAAGGCAATTTTGCATTCTAGTGGGTAAAAGGTGGGATGATAGCAGTCCAAGGACGCGTTTAGTAGAAGATAATCTAGTGCCCGGTCATTCCTACAGCCCAGCTTGCTATCAATATTCATGTCACCCACAGTTGTAATATTGGTGGAGATAGGTAGTTCAGAATAAATATAATTCAGACTAGTCAAAAAGCTTTCGAACAGATCTTTGGTGCTGTTCGATGGAGAGCGATATACCGCTAGTACCGTGAGCTTTTTTCAATTTGACATACTAGACAATTCGCATAACTTAAGTTTGGTTCCCAGACCGTGACGTTTAACCCAATTTTAGTGTAGGTTATTACCCCATCATTTTGATTTGTTATGTTTTTTGTGGAGTGCGGCTGGTATCCATTTAATACTGGAAGGTTATTCACCTTACTCAGCCAGCACTCAGTCAAAATAATAATGTCAAAGTCAAGGTTAATTAAGCATAACAATGCTTGAAGACTATCGAAATTTTTATTAACACTACGTATATTTATGTGCAATAATTTTGTGCTACTGTCAGATGAATTTATGTAATTAATGCATTCGTGCGGGTCACAAGAGAAAGAGTTTCCGAGATCATGGTTGTCAAGGTCATGATTGATACTATTTACATTAGCCATTTGAAATTATAACTAGCACCGAAAGAGGAGGTAGTGGTTTTGATTGGATTGGTAATTGGTATTCGAGAAAAACATCCCTTTTCTGTAAATATAGTGTAGTGGTGAAAGTAAGTGTGTTTGTGTGTGTTTTTATACATTTTTTGTGTGTGAATTGTGTGTTTTACTGTATAGAAAATATTTTTTTGCGTATAATATAAAAAGATGTGAAGCTTAGATACAAAATTCACAAGGTTTATGAAATGAAATATAAGTAAAAAGAAAAATCTAAGTGACGATTGGGGGATTAGTTTAAGTAGTCACATATTCTTCGCGACGATATCTTGAAGACATTTCTCCGAGTTTATAAGCAACTGTTTGTCGCCCGTTTGCTTGCGAAGGAGGATGTTTCCATTGCTTACCCAGCAAAACGTATAGCTGTTTTCTTCGCGAATTCTCTCGCCAGGTAGAATAGCCTCTTAGAGCTCGGAGGCAACTGTTCCGCCACAAAAACCACCTGCCACTTTCCTGATAAGCCGATCAATTCAGTGTTTTATTAATTTTCCTTCGATTTCTTGCTGTTATAGAAACGGATTGCGGACAATATGTTTAGTTTTGTACGCACTGTAGCGAATTCAGTAATGATTGGACGCGTGGTAGGGGCCGCTATGCCCGTCGTGGATTTCCCAGGCAGGCGATAGATGTCACGGAGTTCGGCTTCGGGTATAGGCACTCCAACTAGTTTACCTATGTTGCAGACTGTTTTTATAAGGGCGGTTGTACTGTCACTATCTATTTCTGGGATGTTTCTTATTTCGATCCCCAACGACCGTGACTTGTACTGGAGATCAGTAATCTTCTTCTCAAGGTTTTCTATATAGCCTCGTTGTTCTTGACGCTCTTTCTTGAGCTCCTCTACCTCTTTCTTTAAGTCTTCGTATTTAAGGTTCATGAAGGTCATTGCTCGCTCAATCTCTGCATTCGTTTTAGATATTTCAGCATTTGATTCCTGAATTTTTATGTTTTGGGCCTTAATCTCACTTATGTCAGTAACTAATTTTGACATTAACGCATAGATGTAAGTTGTGTGCTGCCGCTGTCTTTCTTCGCCTCGGACGCATAGGCAATCGAATGAAAGCGAGATAGCTGCGGCGCAAGCCGAACGCTCAAGTGAAATATTGCTTAAGATTACTGAACAGGGTATGTTTACACTTTCATCACGTAATTTTTGGAACAGACCGTAGTAGCTTATTCTAAACAAACAAACAATTTTAGCTCCACCTTTATGACCTTTTTAAAAAACCACCTCTTTCTAGTTAACCGCTGAGGCGCCCAAGATAAAATGCCGAACAGACAAGTGTCTGTCTACACCACGACAGCCTAATATCAGCGTCATTATGTCACTTGAGAAAGTTCAAGGCTCAAGGGGCTAGGGTGCTAGGGAGCTAAGGGGCTAAATATAGACGCTCAGGAAGGGGAAGGTAAAGGGCTTGTTGTAGCTGAACAGACAGTTTTGTGGAATAATGAGGTAAGTTTGAGGACTTTTTGTTTACGTTAGTTATTCACGGTTGATTTTTGGAAAGATTTCTCTTCGTTCGGTAGAGTTGAAATGCTTCTGAGTTGAAATCATTCTCAATATTTTTGTCTAAACGCAGAATAAATAAATAATTGAATTCTTCAGCAGTTTTTATATCAACTTATGAATGAGCGTATTACCTCTGTACGCTCATTCATAAGTGAAGAACAGCGTGTAAAGTTCACTCATACTCTATCGAAAAGGAACGATCCTCCCACCAGACGGGTGTTGTGTCTAGTGGGCAACTGCCCCACTATTGATATAAGTTGATCGATGTTCTAAATATGCGAGTTGCGCGGTAAACTCTGCTTGCGCGATGCAGGATTTTTGCGTGACGTCAGTGTGGTGCGTAGTTCGCATGTGGCGGTATAGATGTCACCACAAGGGGTCAGGCCGAAAGCTCAGTGAAGTAGAATTAAGTTTCAGCCATTTTAATAAGGTAATATGGTAATACTAGATAGTCTCAATCCACATCATCATCATTTCAGTCCGGAATTACCCGCTGGGTATAGGCCTCCCCTTTTTTCTGCGATACTTCCCTGTTCCGTGCATCCCTCATCCATTTTGTTACCCGCAACTTTAAATCTCTTTCTCAACGTTGAAACTCTCAATCCTACAAGATATCAACCATAAAACCCAATTTAAAAAGTTTCACATTTACGTAATCAATTTAAATATATATTTATTTAGGAACTCCAACAAAAGATAGGTATACACAATACAAGACATAAATAGAGGGCAATATCAAGTATGTACTTGTACTCCTTCACTTATAGGAGACCACAGCATGCACAATATAGTTAACAACTAAGCTACTTCAACTCAGCCTATCGCAGTCCACTGCTGGACATCGACCTCTCCCAGACTGCGCCACAACACCTTGTCCTCCGCCTCCCGTATCCAGTCTCTCCCAGCCACCTTCATAAGGTCGTCGGTCCTTCCAGCTGGGGGGCGTCCCAGACTAAGCTTGCCGATACTCGGTTTCCACTCCAGAAGTCGACCGTCTACAAACATGGCCAACCAACTGCCACTTCAGTTTGCTTACTCTGCACGCTATGTCGGGAACTGCAGTTTTTTTCCGTAAAACTTCATTCCTGGATTTTATCCTTCAAAGAAACAATTAAGCTGGCATAGCCTTAATATCAATGAAAGGTAAAATTTGGGAAAGAATAGGACTTTAAAGAAAATCAAAGAATATAATTATAACATTAAGAGCTACTTAAATTAAATTAAATCTAACAATTCTTATATTTAGACACAGACTCGCTGATGTCTAAATTCGTATATCTAGCTATGATATGTATATTACCTATAAAGTTTTGGCACACCGGCTTAATGATCGGGGTTAGTGTTTGAGCCAGGAATGTTAAATAAAATTTATGTGTTATGCCTGGGAATCCGAGTTGGAATTTTAATCATACAAAACATCCCTTATTCATATTATGTCCTGTACTGTTAATTTTTATATTTGTTTTTCATTCTAATTTTTATATATTGTAATTAACTAAATCTGAATTAACTTTTCAATATTAAGCACTTTTTGCATGGAACATCATTCCCTTCCGTATCTGGAGAAGGGCGTTGTTAGTTGCGCTACAGTTTATACTTTTGCAGCTTTCATCGTTTTACTTTTTGTTTTTTTCTGTGTTATTGTTCCGTAATAAACTTTTTATACTTTAATCCCTAGTGATCTCAAAAGTTCACTGCAATATATCGTTCCACTCAATATTTTGTGTAGGATGATGCAGTCCAGTTTCTTCCTACGACTTGCTAGTATACATGATAGTGTCTTAACCTATCAGTATAGCTAGTGAGTGTATCAATCATGCATAGGTACTTCCCTGCCTATACCCCAACGCGGAATAGGCGTATAATATTCATCTGTCAAAATCTACATAAATTCCAAGTGACATGTATGTATACGGAGAAATTAAATGAAATCAATGATCGATTTAATTTTTATGTATCGAATGTAATTTTCGTTGAGATTTTCTTAGAATTTCGACATACAAAGAGTGGCCGGGACAAGTCGATACAAACATGACGTCATGTCGACCGTCGTCGGGCCAACGTCAATTAATTGCTGTGTCATGTTACGAAAGATAATAATAAATATTTTTAAATTAAATGTGTTCTGAGTTCATAAACGTCTTAGAAGACACAGCGATCGCTAAAACAAGGAAAAACACACTAGGAAAAGTTCACGCCTCCGCTGAAGTTGTTAACTATCCACTGCTTTTCCACCATCGATAGAGGAGACACATCGGAGATACAGACGCGGAATGTAAGGAAAGGCTTCTAAACCCAATCTGCTGGACGAGGACGGCTTTACTTTGGTTGGGGGCTGGAAAGGTCGAACCACAACAAACGCGGTGCTACGCCTGCAAGCGAGGACTTTTGAGCTGCAGTGAGGAGTTGTGTGTAAATTATATAGGGACGCATGACTAAACCCAAGTGTGGTGTGATAATATTTTTTTTGTGGTTTAAACATGGTTTTAAACTTAATCTTTGTATGCTAGTCTGTGACGTATTTATGTTAAAGAGTCCTTTTGCCACCTGCATTATGAAATACCTTGTACTATTGTGTTACAACAGAACCAAACATGATGCAGAATTTTAAAAGCATTTCAAACAATAAAAATGTCAAAAATGTTTTATTTTCGAAATGAAACTTATAACACTTAAATAAACTCACGCCTTCTTCCCATGGAGGTAGGCAGAAACCACTGAACGCCACCTGCTACGATCCTTACATACTTCTTTTGCCTCGTTTAGGTTTATACATCTGGTCATGCACGCACACCGGTTGCGAGTGCTACGCATCTGACTTTTCTGAAGAACATCACCAAAATGTCCTCTTATGGCGTTCCCTCCCGGTTCCTTCAACGTTTCCACTCACATCTGCCTTGTAAATACCTTTTGTTAGCCTCCTTTCATTTCAGTTGTAGCTATATACTAAGTGAGACTGCACCCGTACTTATTAATTATGAGCAATTTGCTTCATCATGGGAACAATACAATAACAATTAACAGCAGCTAGGGCAAGATAGTTGACTAAAATATAATGTGATGTTCTTCCTGTTCCTGATTGTGGGTATTCCACGAGAAGAAAATATCGATTGATGGAATATTTTCATCAAGGGCGTGGTATCGCACTGAGTGACGCCTTCCCATAACAGAGCATCCACAACCAATATTCACTATTGGGTAGCACAGGACTCTGCTATGTACTTTCTTCCGAGAAACCAAAGGCTGCTGCAAAACACTTACTGTGTTGTGTTATTGTTACTCTGTCGTGAGAAGATCAAGACACAGAGTGACAGACATATACACTTGGGAGCAAATAAATCGAGCCACTACCTTTTTTCACGTAAAATGGTAAATATTTTTGGGAATATGGAACGTATCAATTCGAACTATATATCGCCTAAAAGTGAAGTTAATAACCTTTACAATGAGGGTAGTTAGTTGTCAAAATTTCATTTTAATTAAAGTTTAAAGGGTAGAATAAAATTATCGCATTTAATTTGCTTATGACATTTTTATTGTGCTCTGTTAAGAAAAGATTAAATTTGAGGTTTTTGTTAATCATACCCATATTACTTGTTATTGTTGTCTTTATCTGTGTCTGTGTAATCAAAATAACCTGATAAAATGGATACTACACCGACGGAAGCTGCCCAAGTTGTAGCTTTACTTGAGGTTGGACACGGACAACGTGAAGTGGCACGCAGACTTCATTTGAGTCGTTCAAAGGTACAGCGGGTATACCGCAGGTATCTGGAGACTGGTGCTTTTGTTCGGCGACCTGGAACTGGCCGACCACGGGCAACAACAGAACGTGACGACCGCTTTATTGCAACCAATTCGTTGCGCGACCGTGGACTTAATGCTGTTCAGCTACAGCAAGCGTTACGTGACGTTCGAGGTGTCGCAATCAGTAGGTGGACAGTGAGACGAAGACTAAAGGAACGAAATTTAACATCACACAAACCAGCAACTGGCCCAAAATTGACTGTAGCTCATCGCCGATCTCGCTTGGAGTTTGCTCGAGAACACATTAATTGGACGTTAGAAGACTGGAGGTCAGTTTTGTTTTCTGACGAGTCAAGAATCTGTCTTTTTAGCAATGACGGGAGAAACCGAGTGTATAGACGTCCTGGTGAAAGATTTGCCCAATGTTGCATTCGAGAAACTGTGAGTTTTGGTGGTGGTTCTTGTATGGTGTGGGGAGGAATTTCTCTAGACGGAAAAACGGAACTTGTCTTCGTCGACCCCGCCAACGATGGCAGTGGTAGACGTGGATTAACAGCTGACCGATACATAACTGACATTCTTGAAGACCACGTAATGCCGTATGCTGGTTTTGTCGGAGAAAATTTCTTGTTTATGCATGACAATGCGAGACCTCATACCGCGCAGATCGTTACGGAATACTTGTCTGCGATCGGGATTCAACAAATGGTATGGCCAGCACGAAGTCCCGATTTGAACCCGATCGAACACCTATGGGACGAGCTAAAACGGAGAGTCCGAGCCAGGGTTCCCGCTGTTTCATCCATTCCCGAGCTAAAAGTCGCTGTGCTTGAAGAGTGGGAGAACATACCACAATATGTCATCGTAACTCTGATCAGATCGATGACAAATAGGCTACAAGAATGCATCAGGGCACGGGGGGGTAATACCAGTTTTTAAGTTTTTTTTTTTTATTGTTTTTATGGACTGTTTTAGCCCTACTAAATTTTCTATCAAAATTACCATTTTTCTTGCAGAGCCAATAATTTATCATTCAATAATTTACCCTCATTGTTAAGGTTATTAACTTAACTTTTAGGCGATATATAGTTCGAATTGATACGTTCCATATTCCCAAAAATATTTACCATTTTACGTGAAAAAAGGTAGTGGCTCGATTTATTTGCTCCCAAGTGTACATGGACAGACAACACAGCGGGAGCGCGCGCAGTTCAGAAACGTCAAAATAACTAGGATATTCAGATATATACACTCTTGAATATATTGTCGGCATTATGACGCACGGTAGCTCGAAAAACGGTGACTGTGATAATCGTGAAATCTTTGACTTTTATAGGCTTTTTACCTTAGCCTTACGGTTCTGGCAGTTGTGGTGGTTAATATTTAAATCCTATTTTAGCCCGGTAGTCTGCCTACGTCCATTAGTGATTAGTTACTGTAATCATTATAGACGTTGTGACAGGACTCCGACGTCCCCCTACTATCACCAAACTAGCCGAAATTACGCCGGTGGGATGTTGGGTGAGGTCGAAAATGGTATTAAGTTGAGTGTGTTCCATTGGTGGGAGCTTCGACCTCTGGGCCCGACGGCAGCCCGTTAACCACAGGAATCCGACCACTCGCTCCCCGACTCAATCGATTCGGGTTGTCATGCGATGACAACAAATGCTACGCTGACCAAACGCTGGTCCTGGTACAGGGGAGGTCGCACCAGGAGGCAGCCGAACAAGCGACACTCGGGGTTGCGACAATCGTCTAGAGAATCCGGCAGTTGGGACTCGAAGTGGCCCTGCACTAGTCCGAGGCCATGTATTTTCATGGTCCTCGGAACGCGCCACTGTCGGGTTCCCAGATAACGGCGGGAGGGGTTCACATCGGCGTCGAGTAGACGATGAAGTACCTGGGACTCGTCCTCGACAGCCGGTGGAACTTCGTGGAGCATTTCCGACGTTTGGCTCCCAGACTGGAGCGGGCTGGGGCTGCCTTGAGGCGGCTCCTACCCAATCTAGGGGGTCCAAACGCCTCCTGCCGAAGGCTCTACGTGGGAGTCGTGCGGTCCATGGCCCTTTACGGAGCACCGGTGTGGGCGCGTTCTTTGAGGCGCCGACCGGCCCGCCGGTTGAACACGTTCCAAAGGGTCATGGCCGTCCGGCTGGTCCGGGGATACCGCACGGTCTCCTGCGAGGCGGTGAGCCTCCTTGCCGGATTGCCGCCATGGGATCTGGAGGCAAAAGCCCTCGCGCACGTATGGGAGTGGCGCGAGGAGGCAAACCGCCGGGGTGTAACTCCGCTGACGCGAGAAATCACGGTACAGCGGACAGAGCTCCGGCGGGATCTCATAGCGACATGAAGGGTGCGATTGTCGCAACCCAGTGCTGGGCACGCCACAATAGCGGTGGTAAGTCCCCTCTTTGAGGAGTGGTTGGAGGCGCCACGGCGTCCTCACCTTCCGCCTGACACAGGTCCTCACCGGACACGGTTGTTTCGGGAGGTTCCTGTTTCGCATAAGGCGGGAGGAAACGCCCGGGTGTCACCATTGTGTGGATCGCCCGGAGGACACGGTGGAGCATACGGTGGAGGTATACCCAGCTTGGGCGGAGCACCGCAGTGTCCTCGCGGAGGCGATCTCTCGCGTCCAGCCCTGGTCCAGGCCATGGTACGGAGCGAGAGGGAATGGAAAGCCGTCACCTCCTTCTGCGAAGCAGTAATGCTCGCGAAGGAGTAGTGAAGAAGTGAGAAGGAGTAGAGCTCGCCGTCCGGTAAAGACCAGGCCCGGGTCGACGGCGCTTCGTGTTCCACGCGCGCCTCAAAGAGATGTCAGCACAAAGTGACGGGGTCCGATAGGGCCGACGCCTCAGGGTCGCGGGTAATTCTAAAGAGAAAACCGTGGCCCTGGCACAGGCAACTGAAGGAACACGGGTGGGTTTTAGTCAGTAAAAGTCTGACACGCCCTCCCGCTCCACCCAGAGCCGGAGAAGTCATATGATGAGTTCCCACCCAAAAAAAAAAGGCGTACAACAGATATAGTGCTTGTCATATGCGTGTATCCAAACGCAAACGCAGTTGTGTTGATTTGCAAATTCTGTCGAAATAAAAACGGACAAAATCAATTACCACACATATTTTTATTGGCATTTTTGTTGCCATTCTAAAGAAATGTAATTGTTGCGATTTATTTCAGTAAATTTAAAAAGTAAATGTCATATATTAATAATTACTGTACATTTATGTATTCTGAATGGCTTCTGAGGGCAGAATCCGGCCATTTCATTTGTGTTGTGACGAGACTGCTACCGCTTGAATTTTAGCGAGGAAATTTGTTTTCGCGAGGATTAATAATCTTTTCCGACTTTGTGGAGTAATGAAGCCGGAACACGTCGATTAAGTTGCGTCCTTGAAACGGTAGGACGTACGACCCACTGAGAGCATTCTGAGAGCCGGTGATTCAGTCCGGTCTTTACGACAATCGCGTTTCCCCTTCTCCATCTTGACAAGCCTTGATCTTATTTCGGTAGTCATCAGTTTACTTAAAACAGTCATCCTGCGGACGATTGTTAAATATATATATATATTGTTTGATAAAATAATACTGTTGGTAACCAATGTATAGAAACACTAAAATATGACTTTAATTCACGTGACGTGACAAAAATCGTTGACATTGACAAATCAACATCAGATATATGCATCCCGTTGTAGCAAAGAGAACTTATTTAAATCTATACTAAATAATCAAGCCGAATATTTAGGTAGTTTTTTTGTTTGTTTGTTTGAAAGAGTCTAATCAAATGTCTGAAACTAAAAGTCGTATTTGAAAAAAATCTACATCTTCCAAATGCCTGCGCTGCAAAAGGCTGTCGTTACAGAGAAGTATGACCAAAACTTAAGATTTTGTGGTGTGATAATATATTTTTGTGGCTTATGTTTGGATGTATAGTGAATGTATTAATGAGTCTGTGGGGTATTTATATAAAAGTTTCTTGTTGCTAGAAATAAATGATATTCCTACTCACCTGTTATTATAGTATCACCAACATGATGCAGTGTTACAAAGGATTTACTTTTTATATATATTTTATGTTTATCAGTGTTAACCTCACATAACTATCTAATACATTATAGCAATCACTAGTTTACACGAATAGTCCGAGAGCTAAGGGATCGCCGGATCTATTTAACTCCTAAAGTCTTCATGCGTTTCGACAGATGTACGTGAGGCATATTTACCACAATTAATTTGAATTCGTGTTGTGACGAGTCTCCTAACGCGACCTCTAGGACAAAATTAGTTTTCGCAAGGATTTCCTAACAATCCTTTGGAACACACATATGTACTGCAGCATTGTTTGAACATCCGGTTTTTGAAGTACCGCACTGTTTACAACAACCACACTTCTTCTTTTTCTTCTACCATAACAACCACAAACTACAATAACATCAAGGCTTATCAAGAAGGAGACTTCTTGATAAGCCTTGATGTTATGAGCTGTACTGTACTAACTGAAGATATTTCTATCTATTAGTAATTAGGTATGTTCATGATTTGCGTTGATTTTGTTGACGACTTTGAGGAATCGTTTGTTAATCTACAGACTAGTAATGCGTTTTTTGGAAATTTCTTTAAAATGCCGGTATCTCAACATGATTATAAGAATATTTCGACATCTAGGCCTTGTAGAGAAAATCAAGAAAAGTATCTAGGTATACGCTGTTGGTGTGATGGTATGCTTGAATAAATTATATAAGGTACTACTTATGGTACTTATACATCGTCATCGCGCGTGGTCTTAGGCACCGTCCTAATAGAACGCGATTGCGCGATCAACGCGCGAGTAAGCGATGCGACCATCGCGTGTACGTGCGATGGCAAAAACTGGTGTCCTAATTGATCATCGCGCGAATTGACGACGCAACGAAAAAAAATGGCGGCCAGCCGACTGAGCCGGCAAGGCGAGAGGGGCGCGGGCGCGGTGTCCCGCTGCGCCGACGCGATTCGCGCGAATTTCATTAGGACACCTATTCGAATTCATTATGTTTGATCGCGCGTTCCTACGAGCTAAGTTCGCACGAATAGATTTACAAACATTTTGATCGCGCGACAGCGTCGTGCGATTGTCAGTTAGGACACCTATTCGAGTTCAATATGTTTGATCGCTCGTTCGTACTAGTAAAATTCGCGCGAACCTGCGATGATCGCGCATTCGCGTTCTATTAGGACGACGCCTTAGGGGGAACCGGCCGACGTTGTACGTCGAGTAGGTAAATACAAATTATAGGGATATATATAATTTATAACATTGGTCTCCTCTTTAAAAAAACTAAGGCTTCTTCTGTGTTATTTATGTACTTATTACTTTTACTAAACTAAAAATTGTTACTAAATGTATAAATAATGAATAAGTCAAATAATTAAAGTATCAAATAAAAAATATTCCACTAATTAATACCTGTTTACGTGATACGAGTACATCAATAACACCGTCCCAAGCTAAAAACAATAAAAATAAAGGATTTTGAATTAATATATCGGGATAGGCCCTCATCAGCGATATTACACTTGCACTTTGTAAGTAGGCGTGGATTGTCGGGCGAATAAAATAGAGATACTAGTTACAGCACAATCACTTTATTTCACTCACAATTTCTTATAAAATAATCACTATGAAATAACCTGAAGGCAGAGGTCCGACATATTACATGAAAGTATGAAATATAGCAGTAACCAACTTATTTATTCCAACAGCTTGTTAATTAATTAAATAGATCGCTATAATAGCTCAAGGCGCTACAGCAGGCGCACCGGGCCGAGCCTGCCACAAGAATGATCCCCCTCTTCGCTGCGCACTAGCTTACATTAAGTTGCTTGAGAAGTGGGGAGAGTGGGGAGGCGAACGTCCCGCTTTGCACAGCGTAACTCGGCCCGCTGTACCTACCGCTAACGGTAACGCCGACACGGCCATACTGACGTGCGGACGTCCTCGTACGCGTAGACTCATCAAGCATTGTCTAAAAAGACATAACGTTATTATTAATGTTCGTTCATCCTGACTAGCAATCTCGATGAGCAAAAAAATCCAGGTCATCTCTACTGACTTTGCAACCAACTCTGGACCGCTCAATATTGAGCCATCAGGACTTATACTAGTGCCGCGAGAAATCACGGTACAGCGGACAGAGCTCCGGCGGGATCTCATGGCGACATGGAGGGTGCGATTGTCGCAACCCAGTGCTGGGCATGCCACAATAGCGGCGGTAAGTCCCCTCTTTGAGGAGTGGTTGGAGAGGCGCCACGGCGTCCTCACCTTCCGCCTGACACAGGTCCTCACCGGACACGGTTGTTTCGGGAGGTTCCTGTTTCGCATAAGGCGGGAGGAAACGCCCGGGTGTCACCATTGTGTGGATCGCCCGGAGGACACGGTGGAGCATACGGTGGAGGTATGCCCAGCTTGGGCGGAGCACCGCAGTGTCCTCGCGGAGGCGATTGGCGGCGGCGATCTCTCGCGTCCGGCCCTGGTCCAGGCCATGGTACGGAGCGAGAGGGAATGGCAAGCCGTCACCTCCTTCTGCGAAGCAGTAATGCTCGCGAAGGAGGAGGCGGAGCGGGTGAGGGAGAGAGCATTGCGCCCTCACGCCCCCACTAGCCGCCGCAGGAGACGCCCTGGGCGTCGGGAGTCGCCTGCAGATTCCCGGCCACCGTAGGCGCGGGCTTGCGGATGGCGAGCAATGGGTAGCTCGCTGTCCGGTAAGGACCAGGCCCGGGTCGACGGCGCGTTGTGTTCCACGCGCGCCTCAAAGAGATGTCAGCACAAAGTGACGGGGTCCGATAGGGCCGACGCCTCAGGGTCGCGGGTTATTCCACAGAGAAAACCGTGGCCCTGGCACAGGCAACTGAAGGAACACGGGTGGGTTTTAGTCAGTAAAAGTCTGACACGCCCTCCCGCTCCACCCAGAGCGGGAGAAGTCATTTGATGATTTCCCACCCAAAAAAAAAAAAAAAAAAAAAAAAAAAAAAAAAAGGACTTATACTAGTAATCTGGACCGGTTCAGCCCTGCAGAGTTTACTACTAATTCGGGACCGCTCGTTATTGAGCCTTCAGAACTTTAGCAATCTGGTCCGGTTTACCCCTTCAGAGTTATAATCTTCTGGCCCGGTCCAGTGACCCTTCAGAATTATAACCGCCTGGTCCGGTCAAATGACCCTTCAGAATTATAACCTCCTGGTCCGGTCTTACGACCCTACAGTGTTATAATCTCCTGGTCCGGTTATAACAAACCCTTCAGGATTGTTACTGCTAGGTCCGGTCATGAATGACCCTACAAGATCACTCCAGTTTATCCAGTTTTTTTTTTGTCTCTTTTTTTTTGTCTCTTTTGTCTCTTTTTTGTCTCTTTTTTGTCTCCTTTTTAGTCACCTATTTAGTCTCTTTTTTTGTCTCTTTTTTTTGGTCTCTTTTTTAGTCTCTTTTTTAGTCTTTTTTTTTGTCTCTTGTTAGTCCGGACTAAAATGGTCCTAGTAGATAAATGATAATCAAATGTATTAAAGTACTTGTCTCAACAATCCACACATTCTATGTTCATTGGTAGTTTCGCTACCACCAAAGTCATTTACTTTAGAGCCTATAACAGAAACAAACTATTTTAATCTTAAGAATAGACTTGACTTAGACACTCCACCGAATGCGTAGAATGCCTGTGCTATGCCGAACGAGTCTCATGTCATACAGCCAGCAAAATGTCACTTCAAGGTGCATAAGCGTTCTGTGTAGTGTTGGGTAACTCAGCACATGTGCTAGCACAGTTGTAGCTACTCACTTAGTTAAAAAGAGTCACTCACTCATTTCATTTTGATGTGCTAGCACACACCACACTCCACAGATTAGCACACAGAACATTTGTATCATATTGTGAGTTTTGAACGAATCGTAATCATTCTCCCTTTCTCTTTCCCTCATCATCACTCGTGCAAGTTGTATGACGCGCTTAACCGATTAATCACTGCCTCACCAGCTCATCGCGTGTGCCAGCCAAGCCAACTCTATTGAGTATGTGTGCCGTGTCGTGTTGTCGTCACTATATACCACACATCACACTCGCGACTCGCGCGTCGACTCGGAGCGTCACACGACTCACTGACACACTCACAGCACGTACGTGCTCCCACGCTACCGCAGCCTCGCCTCATTCGTGGTAGCACAGTGTGCTAGCACACTTTGTGAAAAGAGTGCCTCGTACGATCCTCATTTTAAAAGACTGTGCTACCCAACTCTAGTTCTGTGTTGTGTCAGAGTGTCATGTCATTGAATGTGTCGTAACAGACAATTATTTCATGTTCATAACACTCTAAACTAACAAACGCCATCTATTAAAACTAAATAACACTAATTTAAGTATTGAAGCGCCGTCACGGCCAGACGGACATTCGCACGTCCTTGTGCGTCTCCATCCCCTTAAAGTCACCGCGGGCCCATTTTTCTGTAAAACGAATAAAACTGGTAGATACATTACTTTGTACTCTCGTCCATCAGTGACATACATTACAACGTTTTATAACCCACAAAATCAACCTTTAGGAGCTGAGCCGGACAACTTAAATAGGCGTCCCTTCAGCCAGTTATCTCTCCAGATAACATGGACCAGGCAACCAATCAGCGTCTCTCCGATCACTCACTAGTACCACACATATCTCCATTGATCTCACAGCCTCGCAGACTAGACGATCACTTTATAATATGACCCAGAACATCGGCCTGCATAAGCCAGTTCTTTAGACTACCCAATAACACACACCATAGGACGTCAACCCGCATGAGTCGGTCCCTTACTTTCGACGCCCACTCCACTCGTCAATCGCGGACTGCCGCCACCTCGGCCTCCTTCAAGCTACCAGTCAAGGTGGTAGCTAAATGCACCAAGCCCTCACTTCCCCCAGGCATTGCATGAAAATGCTTACGACCATATTTGCATTCTCTATTAGACACACAACAAAGGGAAGTCTGTACTCCCTGCGAAGCCCAATCGAACCCCCCCTGTCACATTCAATGAAGTAGGAATCACCACTGTAGAACGGTCTCATTTTTCCCACTGTGACGCAGCAACTCTCCCAATATTCTCGGATGCTATCTTACGAATTTCACCCAAATCTAACCGAAACCCAGACTCAGAATATGAAGCCACACTTAAAAACCGCGCCCGAGTCCCGAACACAAGTTCTGTTTGTGTGTACCCTAGACCTTGCACCATCCGTCGCTAGCTGCACTTCGAGAAACTCGCCGCGCCAGGTACCACCAGATTCACTTTCGATTATAACAAGTAAGCACCTCAATGTCCTCATGACTCTCTCTACCTGAACACCTGCCCTGCCAGAACCGTTAGCAACAAGGTGCAACTCTACACCATGTTCACCATAAAATTGCTCTGTCTGCGCCAATACAATACCCACCCCGACCCGAAATGATCCGCGAAGTCGCACCGAAAAGATAGAGCCTCCTTTAGTGCTTCACCTGCACCTGCTGCATCCAACTAAAAAGTGCACTCGAGAAGGACGCATTTAGTGAAAGAGTCAACAATGACAAGAATACTCCCTACCATCGATTCCTCTACACAACTTCTCCGCGATGTCTAAATGTACAGTATAACATTGTGCAGAAACCCTAAGCATAGGATGGAGTCCCCGTACCCGTTGACCCCCCAAACAATCCCTTGAGGCCCAGCACACAAGTGTGAAGTTCAATCAGTGCGTTCCAGCCAAATCATTATAGTCAGAACCGGTTCTGATGTAAGTATTTCGATCACTTTCTTGTAAATATCTTGTCTGTCCATTTGATAGGCCCTTTTAATTTGATTCCAGATTCTTAACGTAAAACACGTGAAATATGGGGCAACCCGCCAAAAACTAATCTAAAGGACCTACAGATCGCTCAAAATAAAATTATTAAACTATTATTTCACTATGATTACCTTACACCTACAGTTAAAATTTACAGGGAAACGAAACTCATGAATTTTAAACAGCTTCCTGCATATTGTACCAGAATACTTAAAAATTCTAAGTAAGTTCATTCACACAAAAATACATCAGGTACACAATCGCAGCAATAGTAGGAAGGATCACATTTTACTACCGCGAGTGCGGACAGTCAATGGCGAGAGAACAATTATTTTTGCAGGAGTGCAACAATAATTGTTTGGTATTTTCAAAATTCAATTTAAAAAATCACTTTCTAAATGATCAAACACATCCATTAAACAGACTTGCCCTACTACTGTATTGCTTTATTGTGGCACCGGGATCGCGTTCCTTATCTACGGAAATTATTTCTTTTGCGGGTGGATCGAAAAGTTTTAAGTTGTGTTAGTTAATAATGTTATTTGCGTACGAAAAGAAATGGTATTACAACTTAGATGATTTAATATAAATTAAAACAATAGCTGCTAAGTTTGTGTGTCCAAGTTATATTTTAAGTTTAAAAACGTTCTCAAGTAAGTGAAATCTTTGTAATTTATTATCGAGAAATAAATTTATTTAACCATAAACACCATACCACCAATAAAGTATCAATTATCCTTTCGCACTGAACTAATGCGAGTTTATCTTCACCATGTAGGTCAGTGTTGATGTTGTGGTATATGATAATGAAATTCTTCAGTAACGTTAACTTTCTTACCCCAAACAGAATGTAATTTTGCCAATATCCGTACGTACATGGATACCACTATCTAATAGATCCCTACCTATAATAACTGGTTCTGTAAATGAGTTAACAGGTTGTAACATGTTAACTCAATTACACCTTTTTGTTTCATGTTGTAACATGAAACAAAAAGGACACTGACGTGTTGAATTTCACCACGGCTCAGTATTCTGCGATTCATATTTAACGTTTTCTTTGCCTATACCTGTAAGGTAAACTAAATCACAGCGTATAGTGCCCTGGAATTTTTGACAAAGCTAAAAGCTACAAACGAACTACCAGATTATCTATTAAAAAGAAAAGGAACGAGCTCACCGGATGATGTGGTTGTCCATACACGTAGCAGGTGAGATGGTTCGTATCACGACTCTTCGGTGCTGGTGCACGATTCGAATTCTTCACTTCGGTCAAAGGTTCGTACTGCCACTTGCTTCAATCACTTGATTTTTGGACTGTTGTGCTTCAACGATGGAATGTGCCATTGAAGCGATTGTCATTATCAGGATCAAACCGTATCAGTCGCGCAGTTGCGGTGAAATTTGACTTTTGCGGTTCAGTGGTTGCGGAAGTCGTGATGGCAAAACTCCATAATTTGAATAGATTAGACGTTGGCCCACACTTTACTGTCATCATTATTTTCTTCAGGTTTTTGCCCTTCGAATCCCAATTCTGATATCGGGATAGCCCTCATCAGCGATATTACACTTGCACTTTGTAAGTAGGCGTGGATTGTCGGGCGAAGAAAATAGAGATACTAGTTACTGCACAATCACTTCATTTCACTCACAATTTCTTATAAAATAATCACTATGAAATAACCTGAAGGCAGAGGTCCGACATATTACATGAAAGTATGAAATATAGCAGTAACCAACTTATTTATTCCAACAGCTTGTAAATTAATTAAATAGATCGCTATAATAGCTCAAGGCGCTACAACAGGCGCACCGGGCCGAGCCTGCCACAAGAATGATCCCCCTCTTCGCTGCGCACTAGCTTACATTAAGTTGCTTGAGAAGTGGGGAGAGTGGGGAGGCGAACGTCCCGCTTTGCACAGCGTAACTCGGCCCGCTGTACCTACCGCTAACGGTGACGCCGACAAATATTTATTATGTTATGTTCTTCTTAAATATTGCTATTACCGTTGTTATTGTTGATCATCTATAAAAAAAAACCTAAAATAATAAAGTCGGACAAACGTTTCAGTACCAATAAAGGTCCAGTGTCCTTGAGATAATTTTTTCGCGCACTGGATCTTCAACGCACTGCTTAGCGCCGAGAGTTGAAAATCCAACAGTGTGCACCACTCTGTTGTAATTCTCAATGCTCGGTTCAACACCGAGAGTTGAAAATGCAGTACGTGATAAAATCCCGCCTCGAGATATTTGCGTCTGTGCGAACATGGTCTAAAGAAACGCAATAAACAAAGCTCCATACGTAGGTAGATAGGTAGGTAAATACTAATTTATACTAAATATACTTAGGTACCTAGTAGTGTGAAACTTAAACCAAGAAATTTTACAGTAATATAGCTTATACATCAGAATAACACATAGACTATAATTTATAAAGATTGTGTGATTTGTCTATACTTATATTATAAAGAGGAAAGATTTGATTGTTCGTTCGTATTGAATAGGCTACGAAACTACTGGACCAATTTGAAAAATTGTTTTACCAGTAGAAGCCGAAATTATGTCTGATGAACATAGGCTACTTTCTTTTTTCGAAATCCACGCCGTCGAAGTCGCGGGCGAAGTGCTAGTACATAATATAATGATAAGTATAAATTAAGTCGGAAAAAATCCAGCCCTCTAAGAGCTATCAATGGTTAGGTTACTCGATACCAAATATAAGGCCAATCTGAATCCGTGTTCACAGCATTTATAAGTCAATGGTGTCAAAAATATTACAATACAATTATGCAAATAAATACGCACGCCCAAGACAATAAAGTAATCGTCTAACACTGACAACAAACACGGAAAAATACGGCGCGCGGCGGGCAAAACGTTGTGGTAAATCGGTTATGTGTGTGCTTGTCCGAGCGATACACATCTACTACCCTTAGCAGTACGACCACGCACACATTGACATTTGCTTGACGCGATAGCACTACTAGCCATTGAAAAATTGTGATAAATTTTGATGTGTTCCGTAATACCAAAACTAATGAATTAAAACTTAATCTTTTTTATTTTTTTCCACTTTTTGCAACAAGATAATATACGCTATGTTTCTAATACAACAACATTACAGATATTGTTGTTTATAGTGCAGAAAAAACGATAAGAAAACATGTCATTTACGCTGTAAAAAAGTGCGAAATCCAATTAGCTTAAACTTCATTTTAGATAAGTATTTTGCAAAAAAAAAATATGTAGGAACCTAGATAAATACTGTCTTCATCCGAATATAAGTATAATGTGGTGAAAATATGCTTAAATTGCAAATGTTTTCGGTATTACGTTTGTATGGACAATTCAGACGTCGCCCTGCTCTTAGAACCACAACGAAATAAAAAAATACCAAAGAAAGGACATTTGGGTAGGCCGCATTAATTGCTCAAACTGGCGGACCATGATCAAAAACGAACAAAAAAAAACACCTTGTCTTCCCATTCGCAATGATTAAAATGGCATTATTACTTTACATTGTCAAAATCCGGAAATAATCTCATTAAGTTTACTAATAATATTATAAGCAGGCTGTTTAGATTTAATTACTTAATTATTTATGTAGATAACCGACGTAAATGTAATGAAAAATGATGACTTAAATTTGACGTGACAAATATTGTTGTCATTGCTGCTCAAAACATGTTTTTGACTTAAAAAGCTTTTTTTTTAGGTTCACTCCCCATTACATGGGACTTAAGCACAACTGGCAAAATGTGGGTTTACTATAGGTACACCTCTGCCTAACCCTTCTGAGATTACAGGCGTGATGTTATGCTTTGTTCAAAGCATTTTTCAAGATGGAAAAGTGCACTAACGATTGAGTTAAAAAAGTAGCATCGTTATGAAGAATGGATTATTTCGTGCGACGCATACTGGCAACATTTTAGTCCGTAGACTCTCGATTTACGTTCGACTTGTAGTGAGAATACAAGAATCACCATTTTATAAGCGACATAAAGAGACGAGCGACAATGACTCATGCGAAACCAACGAGTGTAAACGTGAGAATTGCCTTTAGCCGTGAAGAGACACTAGGTATACAGACAGCAGACATAGTTACTTTCGCATTTATGATATATAAGTATACCTAGATTACTTGAATTATTATTAAATCGGTATCATAGCGAGCATGATGTATGCCCAAACCGTATAAAGAATGCCTGGAGTCTGAAAGTTTGACCCCGATATCTGTAAAAAATAAGCCCTAATTCCTTGCTTTATAATTAGACTGCCTTAAGACTGACCTGCACCCTAATCTCGTAACACACCACAATCACAATATGAATGATTTTGAGATCCATTGCTTCATACTTTCGAAAGTTTATCTGCTCAACGACGTAAATAACGCAATGAATGTTGTTGAACTGTCAAAACGAAAGTTGTCAAAAAGTCAGTTCAACAATTGATACTGATAATGTGTTGCGCATTAACCCCGTCGTTCATTTAAACTTTTCGAACACAAAAAGGTAAAAAGGCGGGCTTAATGCCTTATTCTCTACCAGCCAACCAAGGGTGGTGAAGAGATTAGATGGCAGGTACTTTAATTGAAACGAATAAAAAAAAAATGTGTAGAGTTATAAATAAAATTTATATTATGTTCTTAACTAGGTTACAAAGCGTTAGCGCTAGGTTAGAAATTCGGAACAACTTTCAACACAACAAATACGTTGTTATTTGTACAGTTCCATCAATATCTAACAAAAAGCAACAATACCAAACAAGCAGCGTTTGCAACATAGCGTTAATACCATTCGCCATGTTTCTGCTCCGAAATTGGAATATTTTCTGCATCCAATATCGTTGGCAAGATTATGTGATTGTATGCAGGAAATGGAATTTATTATTCATTGTTTGTTCACGGCTCGTTTATTTGTGTTCTAGGAAATACAAACAAGGATTGCGAATGTGTTTCAAGCTTATTAAAGAAACGAGTAGGTAGTATTATGCATTGTGCGTATGTGTACCCTTTCACATTTAATCCGGCTGCCTTCAAAGCAAAAGTGAACCTCATCCAACACTTTTCATCAGGCGTGATCGAGTTCTTAAGTGGCCATCTTGGCGATAAAAAAAAAAAATACAGTGGCACAGCCGTCCCGCGGGTATTTTAGTGAATACGATCCCTCCCTAAATAGAGAATATAATAAATTAAATCGAAATTGAAGTGACGTATCCGACAAGTAAGACCTTGTACAGATTGACTGTGAAGGAAAAATTGTTCGCTGAAAATCAAAGAAAGGCCCATTTGATAAGGTTAATCAGACCAAATGCGACCAAGACCTGTTAGTTGTGTAGAGCGGGTTCGTAAATACAGGGAACGCATAAAATAGTCACGGCTCACCATGCAGGGGGGAAACAAAGGACTGGACTTCGAAACTGCCTTCTACATCGTACCGAGATAAAGAATCTCAAGTCACTCCGATAGACGATGATATTACAGAGAAACCTAACGTGTCACAGAACTTTGGACCGAGTAATACACAATCCGTTTTGCTGTATGCAATAGAGTTGTGGATTACTTTTAGCGCATAGAATTCCAGCATGGAGGTAGCCCACATACACACATACCGCTTTGGCTTCATTCTGACCCACGCGAACCAGTATGTGAGAATATGCCATCGACAGTAGGTACGTCTGGTTCATATGCTGTTTTCGGTGTCCAGAAAGAAGTTATCGGGTGATGAACACTGTAAGCATCAGGCACATAGGCATACGTTTACTTCACCCGACTGCCCCCTCCACCCGACTGCCCGCTCGACAACACGTATTTTTTCTATGCTCTCATACTTAAATCCATTACCTGTGTCAAAAGTTTAAATCATAACCCAAAACCTATACCGTTGTGTGGCTAAGTGTACAAACCTCATAGTGTGCAAATTGATTTTTAATTCCACCCAGTGATCTCCAAATAAACGTAGTTTTCCAGTAACAATCAGTGCAGTTAAACAATTATTCATCGGCCGAGCGCATGAATCATCGTACTTTCGAACAATCAGTTTGTCGCGGCGACGTGACAAGGTCAGTGTGCGGCCTTGGCTCACTTTTTTAGTTACGAGTGCGTGTTAAAAAAAAAAAAAAAAACTTACCGACATTGTAGACTGCACCGTCACGTACGTACTGAACACTGCAGTTTCGAAAAACGAATGTTGTTTCTTTTTTTTTTTTTTTTTTTTTGTGTATGGCATCTCGTAGTTGACCTTGAGAGGTCGTGACTACTTAACCGGACTATCCTGTGGCTGCCTTAAGCGGACTCAAAGCCTCCAGCCAGGGGCGTAAAACTACTTATATTATTAAGCGAACGCTCGCTAAGGGCACCCCCTGTGGGGTACGGACCTCGGCTTAGGGCGTCGCTGACGGGAGGACAGCAAGATGGGACAGGCTGGATCAAGTTTTGATTATTATTAATCGGGGAATTTAAAGCTACAGGCTCAGCTACGGCGCGGGCTGGCACTTCGTCGAGCAAGGGTCGGGGGGGACAATTACGTCGGGATCTTCGCGAGGAACCTCGGCGGCGAGGTCGGAATGTCGGTCTGTGTTTGTGCACTGTACTGGTGGCCCTACTGCTCTCCTGAATGAGAGTTATGTGGTCATCGGGATCGGTGAGGACATGCTTGGGACGGCGGACATGACTAATGGAGGAGGGAATATAACTAGCGGCTTTCACAACCAGAGGGTTGCGGTGATTCGCGGCGGTCTCGAAGAAACGCTTTGAAATGCGTTTCATGAACTGACGGATAGTGGGAATCCTGAGGTCTACATGGATGATTTCGTTGCGAACGTACCAGGGGGAGCCTGTTATCCTACGGAGGAACTTGTTCTGGAGGGTCTGCATTCTATGGAAGCGAACGGGCTTGGCGTGTGCGAAGACTGCACTGGCATAGGTCATGATCGGGCGGATGCACGCTGTGTGGATACGCATTTTGCACTTCAGTGACAATTTGCTACGTGCATTGAGGACAAAGTGAAGTCTACCTAGAGCGAAGGCGGCGCGCGAACGAGCCGCCTTAATGTGCTCTGAAAAAGAGAGGTGTTCGTCTAGTACGACACCCAGGTATTTGGCTCGCTTCTCCCAAGGGATCGGCTTGCCGAACATGGTGATCGGTCGAGGGGGGCAGGGGGTATGACGCGGCTTCGAGAATAGAACCGCTTGACTTTTGTCGGGATTTACTTCGATTCTCCATTTCCTAAACCAGGCGCCAAGCTTGTTCACTTGGGTTTGGAGAATGCGAGCTATCGAATTTTCATCACGGCCGGTGTAGTAGATGGCCGTGTCGTCTGCGAACAGGGCCAATTGCGCCTTGCTGCACTTGGGCATATCGCTGGTGAATAGCGTGAATGCTAGGGGAGAGATCACAGAGCCCTGAGGGACTCCTGCGCGAATAGGGTGGGGGGAGGATAGCGCTCCTTCGATGCGATAACGGAAGGTGCGATTCGACAAAAAGTCCCGTAAGATGAGCACGAGACGATCTGGCACACCGAGTTGGTACAGCTTATATAATAAGCCGTTGTGCCAGACTTTGTCGAACGCTTTCGCTATGTCGAAGAAAACAGCACCGGTCATCAAACCTCGTTGGAAACCGAAGTTGATGTGTTCGACTATACGGTGGACCTGTTGTACGCACGAGTGTTGGGTTCTAAAACCAAACTGTTCGTTGGGGATGAGGCCCTTTGTCTCGGCGTAGTCTCTGAGGCGCTTATAAATAAGCCTCTCATAGATTTTGCCGAGGACATTGAGCAGACTGATGGGGCGGTAACTACTAGGCTCTGACTTTGGCTTGCCGAGCTTCGGGATACCGATGACGGTGGCTTCTTTGAATGCCTGTGGGAAGATGTTGTTGCTCAGAGCACCATTGAAGATGGTGGTCAGTAGCATTATCAGGTGGGCAGGGAAAAGTTGGAATACCCTATTGGTGATTCCATCTGAGCCGGGGGCTTTACGAGCCTTAAGACCTTTGATGAGGTCGTGCACTTCGTCGGGCGTGACTGGGGGCAGTGGATACTCTGGGTCTTCGACGGGAGGGAGGGAGGCTCTATGTTCGACTTCAGCGTCGACCTCAGTGAGGTGAGCTTGGTCTACTGGTTGAGAGCTAGGCGAGCATTGGACTTCTAGCGTGTCGGCTAGAAGCTCAGCCTTGTCGACATCATCGAAGGCGATGGTCTTGTCGGGACGGATCAGGGGGGGCATGGAGACTATTTCTCCGGATCTGAGCTTCCTCTGGAGTTGCCAGAAGGCTAGGTGGGTGGGCTCTAGTTCGCTCAACATCTTGTCCCAGCCGGCGGTACGCAGCTCCTCTATGCGTGTTCTTACAGTACGCTGTAAGTAACGCATATGGGCTTTGTTCGCGTCGCAGGGGAAGTTGCTGTAGGCACGGACAGCCGCGTTCTTCTCATTCAACAGTTCGCGTACATCGTCCGGCAACTTCCAGCGACGGTCGTCCGTTGCTGGAATTTCCCTTGAACAATCGTTCAGGACTGATTGTACGTGAGCTGTGAATGAGTCGATCGCGGCCGTCGTGTCAGCGATAGACTCAAAATGATCGGGGATTGGGTCCAAGTGGGGGGACGTGGTGGATTTTAAGCGATCGCTTACTCTCCTCCAGTCCGTTACCACTTTGTTGGGAAGGGGTTGGGTGGAATCGGGCAGACCTATGCGGGGGACCAGTTTCATGACTACTGGACGGTGATCGGAAGCGAGCTCTTGTACCACTTCTATAGAGTCCAACCGTAGGTTGACGTTCTGTAGGCTAAACAGAACAGAAAGATCTTCAGTAAGGAGTTGGAAGTTCTCCGAAGTATTAATGGGGGGGAGGTAGGCCGAAACTATGGTGATCGGTTGATGACCTGTCATGCCAAGCCGACAGCAAGACACTTCTAATCGTGAGAGTGTGGGAGGGTCTATGGGAATGCAGTATAGCTCCTTTTTGTAATAGATAAGGGTACCGCCCTTATGGCAACGCGTCCTGTCATTGCGAACTGTACGATAGTTTGCAATTGACGGATTTCGGTAACTCGGTTTTAGGAACGTTTCCTGAACAAGGAGGATGTCGATGTGATGGTCGCGGAGGAACTCGCTGATTTCAGCGCGTTGTCGCAGGATGCCATTGGCATTGAAATAACCTAACTTTAGGGATCGGGGTTTGGTTCGCGCGAGGATTCCTTTATCCATGATTAGGGTTGGGTTGGTTGTTGAAGGACATCAGGGCTTGCGTAATGTCCGGGTACACATTGTATATATTTTGGATCATATAAATGTTGCCGGCATTTCTGGCGGCAACAATTTCGCTGGCCATTTTCCTGGCGCGAGGGGTAAGGAAGGCCGTGAACGTGCTCGAGATCACGTTGAAGGCGTCCATTGGATTCTGGCCGACCATACGGGTGGCTGCGGGTGGAGCTGAAGCGGCAGGAGCGGCTTTGTTTAGAGGCACAGGAATGCCTGGGGGCGCGTTGACGCGGATGCGGGGGTCCATAAGTGGAGGGATGGCCGCAGGAACGGGTCTAGGTGCTAAGGCTGGAAAAGCCTGCTGATGGTGGAGGTAGTTCCAGGGCGAGGGCCTCTGAGGACTGAGTCGCTCCTGGTGTTGAGTGGTAGGCCACGCGTGGGCGTAGCGGGGGCTTTCCCTTTGCTGGCGGGCGTCTGCACGCTTCGTCAGCTTGGGAGATGATGTTTTAGGGGCCTTGGGGCACCCACGATAATTGGCCGGGTGGCCTGAGTCGCCGCATAGCACACAGCTAGGCGGCTCTGTGCACAAGGTGCGGTCCTTAGGTCGGGTGCACTCAGCAGTGCCGTGATCGCCCAGGCACTTGACGCACCTGGGTTTCGCGTGGCAGTGCATCTGCGAATGCCCGTAGAGTTGGCAGCGGTGACACTGCCCTATGACACCGGTCTTAAAAGGCTTCTCGATCTGCAAGCCGGTGAGGTTGCAGACGGAACGGACGTTAAAGATAGGGTGGTGACCCTCAGTAGGAGGGCAGACGACGAGGACCATATCGAATGGTACCCTGCCTCGGGCGCGGTGCATGCGGTGGACTTCCGCAACGGGGACGTTTTGCGACAGAAGGTCGGCTTTTATCTCTTCCGCGGGTATCTCCTTCGGGATCCTACGGATCACGACGCGGACTTGACGGTCTTCGGGGAGGGCGTAGGTGTGGAAGGACACACCTCTAAGACGGAGAGTCTTTGTGAGCTCTCTGTAATCGTTTGACGTCGGGACGGTTACCTTAATACCCTGTTGGGTAGATTTCGCGCTGGTGTAGCCTATACGCAGGTCGGTGCACCATTTGGACACGTCTGTCCACTTCCCCTTGTCCTGGATGTACACAGGGGGAGGGGGGGCGATTTTCTTTGCCGCAGAAGGCTGGGCAGCGGGCTTGGCAGCACTGTGGCTGAGGGAAGAGGTTGAGGCCGAGGCGGCCTGAGAGGGGGCGGTGGCGGTGGCGGATGGAGCCACGGGAGCGGAGGTGGCTTCTATAGCCGGCTTCTTCGTCCTTGTGTCAGGACTCGGTTTGAGGCTCCTTTTTTTGGAGCCGACCGTCTTAAAGACGCCTTCGTCGGAAGAGGGGGAGGAGCTCTGGTCGTCGCTCGAGATTACGTACGGCGAGGTCGGGCGAGGGGAAGGCTCGCTGGTGTCCATGTGGACAGCCGGCGGCGAGCAACCTGAAAGTTGCGACGGAGAGGTTTCGAGGGCATCGCTAAACGTGGCGATGTCCGAGCTGTCGGTGCCTACTAGGTCAGAGGGACCGGGGACGGACTGCTGCAGTGCAGCGAATTTAACGCCATACTTGGCGAGGAAGTCGGGATCCTTAAATAGGACCTCCTTGAAGAACGCCACTATAAGGGCGTCCTCCATGGTCGGAGTGGGGGGAAGGCCTAAGGGAGGGAATGGTGGAAATTAAGTTTCCACTTAGAGCCTATTAACCCTATACCTAACTCCCCGGGTGGATTGGCCCGGGGATGAGTTCCCTCCCTGTCGGGTGCAGACAGGGAGGTGTGTACCTAATGGTGAGCCCTAAGCTTGTATACCCGTCGCCAGTCTTATTGTGCGAACGGGGCCCTGACCAGTCTAGCGCGAAGGGTGTAGACACACCCTAAAGACACTAGGTGAGTAGCTGGAAAGCAAAACTGTCACCAGAGCCGACTAGGAGATCCCCCAAGGCCGGTTATCTGGGACCCGTCCAACTAACTGCCTCGCCCTGAAGGGGTTCGGCGGGTGCGAATTGGGTCAACACCCCACTCGGCTTCGTTGACACCGTAAGGTTTCAACCGAGGACCACGAAACTGTGGTTTTACCCAGAAGGGGCCTAGTGAAGCTACTCACAAAACGTCTGATAGAGAAACGAGATTTGCCTTGAAAAAGGCACTTTTTAATTGATTAAAAATAAAATCAATTGCTTGATTTTATTTTAATCGGAGTAGTCGGGGCGACTACGATGACGTCACGTGGTTGCGACGAGTAGGAACAGGAAACACAACACTGGAGCGGGAGAGCGCACAAACACGTCCGTCCGCGGCGAGAGTCGAGCGTCGAGTGAGTGTTGTTTCTTTTTGTTTGTTTGTTTGGCATCTCGCAGGTCAACCTATGCGGTTGTCGTCTGCTTAAGCGGACTTGCCTGTGGATTCCCTAATAAATTAAGGCCTCCAGCCAGGACTTAAACTTATATACTAACTAAAACTAAGCGACAACGCTAAGGGCACCCCCTGTGGGGTACGAACCTCGGCTTAGGGCGTCGCTGGAAGAGGGCAGCAAATGACTAGCTGGATCAGGATTGATATTATTTATGGACGAATTTAAAGCTACAGGCTCAGCGGCGCGGGCTGGCTCGAGCAAGGGTCGGGAGGGGGTGTGTTGTTTCTAATAAGTGTGAGCAATTTATATAAAAATTGTGTTAAAAAAAAAAAGTGTTCATAAGGTTGAAAATAATACACGTAGTTTCTTTGTGGATATTTCTTCTACTATCCAAAAATGGTTAGATGAAATTTAACCCTTGCGATGACACCTACGGTTGCATTGTTTACGTTGCATTCCTAATAATACATTAAGTCTAATATGAATGTATGTTTGTTCTATTATGCTCATTTACTGATACACTTACCCAATGATAGAAAACACGAATCAAATTTTTATTGTTAGACTAATGAAGTCGGGGTATGTGGGTTATCATACGGACTTATTTTCTAATCTAAGCAATGTTATAGAGCAACTAATATTAATACAGAATTTCTGATTCTTGTTCGTTGTAAAAGTATTTTAATAATTAGATACTTCATTACTAACTTAGTTTTTGCTTTCGTGACTCATTCTGTTTTACACCATACTTATTGTATAAAGCATAAATCAAATGAGTCTGTAATAAAGTAACAAAATCGAGAGGCAACATCGGGTTATTTGATTAATATATCAATTTAGTTTATCATCGCAATATTTTTACATGTGCTTGCGTTTACCATATTTGTGCATGCATCATTGATGCATGCGCATTAGGAAAAAGTATTTAAATCATCGATAGAAGTTCTGGAGCACTATTGCACCCTCATCTTTCGACGAAGATCATCGCAAGGTTTTTAACTTCGAGGAATCATCGGATTTATCTACAAAAAAAATGTAAGTGTGTTTTTTTTTCTTCTGTTTTATTAATAATACCTGTATATAGGTATACAGGTATAGAAGGAATAAGGGTAGGTAGAAGCGTGCTTTTGTATGAAATAGATCACGGTTGTCACACATTGTTTTTTTTTAATATATCGATCTCTGAGCTCATCGTATTGATATTATTTATCTTATTATCTATCAATAAGTTATGCAAGCTTAATACATTATGATTTATCAAATATTTTTATAATTTCAGGTCTAAGACATCCCAGCCCGCTGACGACCTTTTCCTATCAGAGGACGAGTCTCCAAGCGTAGGGGTCCCTGACACGGTTCCTGAGACCGCTTCAGTTGAGGCATCTAAGAAAAAGCGAAGCAAGATGTCAGCAGCGGCTCCATCCACACCCAAACCGTCTAAGAAACCACGAATAAACCCCATAAAGTTGTCGAACCTACCTACAGCTGCTGATTTATTTGGGAGCGATGGCAGCGAAGATGACGAGCAACCTAGCACTTCATCGGCATCAAGGGGAGGTAAAAAAACACCCATATATTCCTATATTAGCAGTAGGATTGCGAACGGTTATAGCAGACAAGCACACACTGCTAAAACTGGTTCACACTATGTGGAAGTAAAGGTGTATAAGTGTAACGATATTGATAAAGTATTACCAGTTAATAGATGGCAGCATTCTGTAATAACAATGAAAAATCAAACCGATGTAGACACTGAGGCATGGGCGCACTTGACTAAATTTATTAGCGCCACACGCAAGGAATTTAGAGAAATTCCGAAAACTTTTATTAGTACTCATTATTTTTAAATGAAATTGTTTAAAATAAAATATAACAATAAATGTAATCAATGTAATCTTATGTTTAATCAATAGAAATAACAGTAAGCTTAAATCATTTACTCTACTCTTATAGATTTTAGGATTGTTAATAAAATGTTAACAATGTCGTTTCCTGTTTTGTTTTTTCAGTTGAACCATCGAATATTACATCAACCAATGAAATTTTAATGAAATGTGATAAATGCTACATTGAAATACCGAAACATAAATTTAATTATCATATGAGAACTAACTTACACAAATCAAACTGTTTATTGAGAACTGAATTTGATCATATTAAAATAATAGCGACTGCTTTTAAAAACAGAATTGTTACATATCGCTTAAGTCCCGCTCAGGAAATAGATTATCTGACACCTGAAGCGTTCTTGAACGACTCTCAAAGTGATATTAGAAAACTCATTGAAATATCGTTAGAAAAACATAATTGTATTAAAATCAATTTCGAATTATTTGCTTACTTCTTATTAACAAAGACAAATGAACAGTTACTGAAATCTTTTAACACAAAATTGAAAGTAATTTATAAAAACTCTGATCTAAATGATTTTTACAAGAATACTTTAGAAGTGTTTAAGAGGAAACTAAGCGAGTTTGAACAGCGGGACTCTGGCTGGTCCTTTTTTACACTAAGCCATTTAGAAATTAATATACATAAATACAATCCGATGAGAGGAGGTACCTTTATAGAATTACCACCAGTAATCAAAAATAAAAAATGCTGTTTAAATATTCACAATAATGATGATCAATGTTTTTTGTGGAGCATTGTTGCTGCGTTACACCCTGTTAAATATAATCAATGTAGAATTTCTTCCTACCCACACTATTCAACAGTTCTGAATACACAGGGTATGTCATTTCCGCCGTCAATAAATGATATAAAATTATTTGAGAAATACAATCCTAGTATTAGTATTAATATTTATGGTTTAGATAGTAAATGCACTATAACTGGACCTCTATACTTAACAAATGCTAAGAAAAAATATCACATTAACTTACTTTACATTGAGCGTTACGATAAAGGGCATTATTGTCTGATTAAAGATCTTGTGCGACTAGCTCGACATCAAATAAGTCATCATAAGGGTAAAATACACTTTTGTGATTCATGTTTGCAATTTTTCTCGAGTGAATTGTAATATAGTACCCATCATTGTTGTAATATACTCACAATACTACCTGAAAAAAATTGCATGATACAATTCAAAAATTATGAGCGCCAACAAAAAATTAATTTTATTATATATGCCGACTTTGAAAGTATGTTACAAAACTATTCTGAACAAAATACTGAGAATCATAATACCCAAAAATTTTAATTACATGTTCCAACATGTTTTGCATATTATATATGTTGCTCATACGATCCAAGTTTAAACAAATACGTTACTTATAGAGAGAGGTCCTGATTGCGTTGAAACATTTATAAGCTGGTTGGTTAAAGATGTAACTTGGATAAATACTATATTAACCAAAGTTCAACCTATGAAACCATTAACGAATGAACAAAAATCTAATTTTAAAAAGGCTACCGAATGTTATATATGTAAAGAATTATTATTTGGAGATAAAGTTCGAGATCATGATCATGTTACATCCGAATACAGAGGTGCAGCACATTCCTTGTGTAATTTGAGATACAAAATATGTTCATTTGTACCAATTATTTTTCATAATTTAGCAGGTTATGACAGTCATTTATTCATTAAAGAATTAGCAAAATATAAAGGTCATATTAAGATAATACCAAAGTCTAAAGAAAAATACATATCTATAACTAAATTAATTCAACTAAGAAATACAGCACGCCCTATTCAAATGAAGTTTATTGATTCATATCAGTTCTTAAGTTCAAGTCTAGATGAATTAAGTAAAAGCTTGGATGTTAAAGATTTTATCAATCTATCAAGTACATTTACCGATAAGATGAACTTACATTTATTGAGACATAAAGGTGTTTATCCATATGACTATATGGATTCATGGTCAAAGTCAAGTCAAACGATTGCTTCCCAAGGAATGTTTTTATAATTCAATTAAATTAGAGCATATTTCCGATGATGATTACAGACATGCACAAGCTGTATGGCAAGCATTTAATATACACTCACTGGGGGAGTACACAGATTTGTACTTAAAATGTGATGTGTTATTACTATGCGACATTTTTGAAAATTTTAGAAATACGAGCTTACAACATTACTCTCTTGATCCAGCGCATTATATATCTGCTCCTAGCTTAAGCTGGGATGCCATGTTATTATATACTGGCGTCCGACTTGAGTTAATAAGTGATTTGGAAATATATCAATTGTTAGAGAAGGGTATACGTGGGGGTTTAGCCCAATGTTCTGTTCGACATGCTAAGGCTAACAATAAGTATGTTCCACATTTTGATGACACAAAACCATCTAGTTACATAATTTATCTAGACTGCAATAACTTATATGGTTATGCAATGACAAGAAAATTGCCAATATCAGAATTTATTTTCTTAGGCCAGAGCGATCTGTTGAATTTCGATGTAATGAAAGTTCCGAATGATGGTGATTATGGATATATTTTAGAAGTAGACTTAGAGTACCCAGATTATCTGCATAACGTCCATAAGGATTTACCTTTCGCATGTGAAAAGTTCACTCCCCCAAACGGAAAATCTGTGAAATTAATAGCTAATTTATATGATAAATACAAGTATGTCATTCATTTCGTTAATTTAAAAGAATGTTTACATCATGGTCTAATTTTAAAGAACATTCATCGTATACTTAAATTTAGACAAGAATCATTTCTTCGAAAGTACATTGATTTAAATACTTGTCTACGACAGGCTTCTAAGTCACCCTTTGAGAGAGACTTTTTAAACTTCTAAATAATTCCGTATTCGGTAAAACTATAGAAAATAAACGAAAGCAAGTAGACGTGAAATTAATCACAAAATAGAAAGATTCAAGTAATAAAACAAACAAATGCATTGGTGCGGAAAAAATTATTTCAAAACCTAATTTGAAGAGTATATCAATATTTTCAGAAAATTTTGTAGCTGCCCAATTGAGTCCTGAAAAACTAATATTAGATAAACCAATTTACATTGTATTCTCAGTGCTTGAATTTGCTAAACAACATTTATATAATTTCCATTATACTTATATTAAAAACAAATAAGGCGACGACGTAAATCTCTGTTACACGGATACCGATAGTCTTTTGTACTTGATAAATACAGATGACTTTTACAAAGATCTAAAGTACGATATTACACGTTTTGATATGAGTAATTTTGAAGAAGATAATCCATTTGGAATACCGAAAATAAATGCCAGTATTCCAGGATTATTTAAAGATGAACTTGGCGGATCAATTATTACCGAGTTCGTTGGTTTAAGAGCAAAACTATATTGTCTAAAAAGCGTAAAAACTATAATAAAAAAAGCGAAGGGTGTCACCAAACCCATAACCAAACGTCTTAAAATGCTAGATTACTATGAAACATTAATTGAAAATAAAGTTATCAAACATAAAATGAACATGATTAAATCTATTAAACATCTCTTATATTCACAACAAGTTAATAAAGTAGTTTTGAATAGTAACGACGATAAAAGACAAATACTTGCTAATCAGATTGAAACACTACCTTGGGGGCATTGTGATACACTATTCTAATACTAAGATTTGTTCATAATAATTGATTTACTTCTGTATAATGTTCATTTTATTTATAAGTTTTTAGTGAGAGTTTATTTCAATTTTTTTTGTATTAAAATGTTTCTTTCTATGTATAATTTGTTGTTAACCTTATGAAATACCATAAGTAATTTTATTTTAATTTTTTGTAAGAAAATTTATATTAAGAGGTTATATAATATAATAATATTGTTATTTAATAAATATATTTGAGAAATTCAATTAAGTAGTTGTTTTAATTATATCCCTTGACAGTATCTCATCATCTCATTGTTAAATTATATACTTTTATTAAAACATAAATAGTATGTTGTAATTATTTAGACAATTACTCATAATTCAGGGACACCCTGGTATGCATTATAAATACAAGTACATTTGATTTTTCTAGCAGATACAACCATGAAGTGGGTCAAGCAACCAGTATCCTTAGAAGTTAAAAATATTGATGTAAAGGAAAATAACCCCCCACGCTAAGCATAGTATACTTCTTCCGAATAATATAAGATGTATATTATGTGGTCCTTCAAATTGTGGAAAAACTAACGTTATGATTAGTTTGTTACTCCATGAAAACGGTTTAAAGTTTAAAAATGTTTCCTTGTATTCCAAGACTAGCTTTCAACCAAAATATAGATTTCTTAAACTGATCCTAGAAAGAGTTCCTGAAGTAAAACTTTTTATATTTAATTTTGACGATGATGTCATTCATCCTAACGATGCATTACAAAATTCTGTTATTATTTTTGATGATGTGGTTTGTGAAAAACAAATTAATATACGAAATTATTTCACAATGGGTAGACATAGAGATATAGATTGTTTTTATTTATCTCAAACGTATTCAAAAATACCAAAGCAGTTATTACGCGACAATGTTAACTTTTTGATAATTTTCAAGCAAGATGAAGTTAACCTAAAACATATTTACGATGAACATGTTAGTTCTGATATGGACTGATCGAAATTCAAAGATCTGTGTTCTAAGATCTAAGATTGGTTGCACCCCTACGATTTTTTGATTATTAATAAGGATTGTGAATTAAACAAAGGCAGATATAGACAATCTTTTGACACTTTTATATATTTTGAGTGATAATTATATAAATTAAGAATGCGAAATAAAAATAAACATTTGCATGTAAATACTGCTAAGTATAAGTCGTATAATGGATCACAAAATTACAGATCAATTAATAAAGTCTGCGGATGCTATAAAGAATAAAATAAAACAAATGAAAGTTGAGGAGTTTAATACCAACACTAATCTGAAGTATTTTTTTAAGCCTCTCGCAGACCCTCTTAATGCGATAATAGCTGACAAACAAACTGATCAAACTCGAAAGACTAATATAGATTCAAAAATATTTTCGCAAGATCAATCTTATGATATATACAAACACGAATCTCCTAATGAATCAAACTCTGTAGATAAATTTTATTCAGAAGACGAAGAAGGTGACATATCTGAATTGGAAAATGATAATAATGTCTCGTTGAAAAAAGAAGATATCTATGAAATTTACGATGATATTAATATACCATTTGGAGTACGTAGTGAGAATAATAAGCATATGAACGGAAATAAAACAGTAAATTTTTCTACCACTCATGAGAACTCTGGTAAAGTATACAATATTTGCATAGCCAATAAACAGTATAAAATAACACCAGGTCTTAAAGAATTATTGCTGCGCAAAAAGCCTGACTTAACGGCAGTCAATTTAAAAGATAAACTAGTTTACAAGGAAATACTCCTCACAACTAGTGCTCATAAAAGAGACTTTGACTCTGCAGGTCAAATTAAAGGAGATAAAGGATTAAAATATTCTCAAGTAATCAAACCATTATTTTTGGAGTTTAGTAAGCACTTACCAGAATCTACAGAAGTTAAATCTAAGCAAAAACAAGGTGCTGGTCTACCATATCTTAAAAAATATAAAAAGAATACTGAACTTGTTTATTGGGATGATCCTAATGAATTAGTAGACAGGCTTAAACTTTTGATCGCATCTAAAACTGCAGGTAATACCAATGTTGATAATGAAATCTGAACAATTATTGAAGAATTAAAAGAAGGTGGTATTATAAAAGAATAAAAGGACTCATCAGGCGAATTGTTATTTAGTGTATTTTTGTAATTCAGAAGTGACTGTTTAAGAATGAGCAATGTGAAAAGAGATATTATAGACGAAATTCATAGAAGCGCCAGAATAAATTTTCCTCGAAGACATGTAATATTAAAAGATATTGATGATCTTTGGCAAGCAGATTTAATGGATATGCAAAATATCTCCAAATTTAACACCAACTACAAATATATTTTAGTGGTTCTCGATGGATTTTCTAAGTATGCTTGGGGTATTCAACTTAAACAAAAAAATAAAGAATCTGTATCTAAGGCTTTCAATGCGATATTGAGTTGTGAAAAACGCATCCCTAGAAACTTGCAAACAGACCGAGGAACAGAATTTTATAACAAAAGTTTTCAAAAAATTATAAACAAGAATGCCATCAATCACTACAGTACTTATTCAACCAAAAAGGCCTCAATTGTAGAACGATTAATAAGAACGATAAAAAGTAAGCTTTACAAGGAATTTAGTTTAAAAGGGAATTACAAATGGATGGACGGAACGCTTGCAAAAATTATTAATAGATATAATCAAACAATACATACAACAATTGGTTTACCACCAGCTCAAGTAAATCATAGCAATAAAACTAAACTACTAAATACATATTATTTCAATCAACAACAAATAAAAACAAAACGTCGTAAGCTAAAGATAGGTGATTCTGTTCGAATAAGTAAACATAAAGGTTGTTTTGAAAAAGGCTATACTCCTAATTGGTCAACTGAGATATTCAAGATCATTAATGTTAAAAATACAATTCCTTTTTCCAGAAAAGTTTTCGTAAAATGATCAGAAAATAGCTGGATTGATGATACAAATGTTATATGAGGGCTTTTTGAATATAATGTCATGATCTACGATGCAGGTTCTATTCTGTTTGCATACATGAAGGGAGAAGGACTAGTGAATAATTTAATTAATAATTTACCATTTGAGCTCCATTTACCTGGGTATAATTATTGTGGTCCTGGAACTAAATTACAGGAAAGATTGGCTCATGGTGACAAAGGTGTAAATAAGTTAGATGAATACTGTAAACATCACGATATCGCGTATAATAATTCTAAAAGTTTGAAAGATCGTCATAAAGCAGATATAATTTTACTAAAGATGGCAAAGAAGCGCTCTTTGTCTTCAGATGCGAGCGCAGGAGAAAAACTTGCTGCTAATTTGGTTAACAACGCAATGATTTCAAAAGTGAGTTCAGGAAATGGTCTCAATAAAAAATTTAAAAATATAGTATCCTATACAAAAAAATGCATAAAAAAATTAAAGCCAAAGTGTAAGAAAAAAATGATACAATTGGCTTACGCAGCTGCTAAGGAGTTAACTCGTGATTCATCTGCGAAGCTCCCACGTATCATACCCATTCCGAAGTCCGGCGGTGTTTTACCTTTAATTCCTATATTTGCTGGCTTATCTGCTGCTGGAAGTATAGCAAGCGGAATTGCTGGTATCGTCAAAACTATAAACGAATATAAGGTTGCAAAAAAGCGTCTGGAAGAAATGGAACGATATAATAAGAAAGTGGAAGGTGTATGTATTGGAAACGGATTGCGCTTAAACCGTTACAAGAATGGGTTTGGATTATATGTAAATTAAAAAAAAAAAACTAAATCGCAGGCTACCTAATCGTGCTCTTACTAATATAGATATCATACATTTTACAGAAAACATTCCATATTTTCGTGGAGTGTATATGAGAGATACCTTACCAAAATCTCCGTTTTCCCGAGAGTGTGGAATCATTAATTTAGATCATTCGAAAAATTCTGGTACACACTGGGTAGCCTATGTAATTTTAAATAAATATGTTGAATACTTCGATAGTTACGGAAACTTAAAACCGCTTAAGGAATTTATTCGCTATGTGGGTTCTGACGACATCCATTATAATTATAATAATTTTCAAAATAATAACTTATTTAATTGTGGACATTTATGCATACAATTTCTTAAAAAGTTTTGGAATAAACACTGTTTTTAAATCGTTAGATACTTTAAAAAAAGATGTCTTACAAATGAGACAACACTTTAACATTGTCTGTTACAAGAGTCGAATGTCAATTTGATTATAACACAAAAAATGATAGTTTAGTTAGATGTATATAAAACCAAGCGACAAAGTGAATAACTTTACTCGTTCTCGTATCGTTAGAAGACGCAGACATATACGAAGTATAAAAAAAATCACTAAAGAGAATAAATTATTTCTTCAAGCTTTGGGATTTAAATTATGAGTATTCTTAAGATACATGATTCACCGCAATTCGATAACTCTATAGTGGGTTACGAATATCATACTTATAACCCATACAGCAACAGTTTTAAAGAAAATGATGAAATACGAATACCTATAAATCAGCAAGACATGTACATACTACCTTCAGCCAGCTACATTTACGTTGAAGGTCGAGCCACTGTGTCTTCTAAAGATGCATCTGGAAAACTTACACGAAAGAATGTTAATTTCACTAATAATCCCGTATCATTTCTATTTCAAGACATTCGATATGAAATTAATGGTGTTGAGATAGATCGAATAAAAAATGCAGGAATTACTACAACTCTAAAATCATATGTGTCTATGAGTGAGGGAGAAAGCAAAGCTGCTGGTGTTTGGGGTTGGAATTTAAATGGGTTTAAAGATAATGATGGTAGTTTTAGCACTCTTATACCTCTAAATAAAGTTTTGGGATTTGCGGAAGATTATGCAAAAATTATCATTAATTGTAAACATGAACTAATTCTTAACAGAAGTAGTTCCATTCTTAATAGTGTTACTCTTGATAATAATGACACGATTGAAGTAAATATAGAGAGATTGCAATGGCATGTCCCTCATATAAAAGTTTCAGATCGGGAAAGATTAACTATACTGAAGTATTTAGAAAAAGATCGCCCTATTCAAATATCTTTTCGAAACTGGGACTTGTATGAATACCCTTTATTACCTAAAACTATAAAACATTCTTGGGTTGTTAAAACTGCTTCACAACTAGAGAAACCGAGGTATGTGATCTTTGGGTTACAGACAAATAGAAAAAACATGAAGAATAATTACTTTGCGACTGTTGGTGGACTCTTGGCGGCTAAAATAGAACACTCTGTCCTATATAAATATCTCTCGGATAGTCGTCCACGCCTTGAGATCCCGGATTCTCCTATACCGCCCGCACCACAATCAATCCTCCTTCAAAGCGTGGATAATGCTAAGCTGGAAAATATCATACTTAGCCTTAAAGAAAATTGTGCTGTTGGATTTGATGGTATATCCCCCTAAATCGTGAAGGCGACTCGTCATACTCTTATTCCAATCCTTGTTTTCATCTTCAATCAGTGTTTATCAACAGGAACTTTTCCGGATATTTTTAAAACGGCAGTTGTCCACCCTATCTATAAGTCTGGAGACAAGAACGATGTCGCTAATTACAGACCCATCTCAGTGTTGAGTACCCTTTCAAAGATATTCGAAAAAATTATAAACCATAGACTCACCAAGTACCTTACTAAATTTAACCTTCTTTCTAAAAATCAGTATGGCTTCAGGACTGGAAAATCTACCGAAGATGCTGTGCTGGAACTTACAGATACGATTATTGGCCATTGGGAGAATAAATATAAACCTCTTGCTATCTTTTTAGACCTATCCAAGGCCTTCGACACTGTCTCAATTCCCATACTTCTCTCGAAGCTGGAGCATCTTGGTATTCGGGGGGTGGCCCACGATCTCTTTCGGAGTTATCTTACAGGTCGTAAACAAATAGTTAAAATTGAAAACTTCCTCAGCAACCAGGAGACGATTACTTTTGGTGTCCCACAGGGCAGTGTCCTGGGCCCCCCACTTTTTCTCATATACGTGAATGAGCTGTGTCAGTTATCCTTACCCAACTGCAAAATTATAGCTTATGCTGATGACACAGCTCTAATTGTCCATGGCCGGGACTGGCCTGAGACCCGCCTCAACTCGGAGTTTGCTTTGAACACCGTCATGACCACAAATCTTCTCACACTTAATGTTAATAAGACCAAATTTATCACATTCTCTGC
Source organism: Dasypolia templi (assembly GCA_963555695.1). Lineage (NCBI taxonomy): Eukaryota > Metazoa > Arthropoda > Insecta > Lepidoptera > Noctuidae > Dasypolia > Dasypolia templi. The sequence continues at coordinate 4,282,845 of OY743145.1, forward strand.
TATGAAGTCAAGTCAGCCCCCTACACCGATTGAAATTCGTGCGCACACCTGTCCAAACTTACATACAAACTGTGACTGTCAGCAATTAGAAAAGACGCCTATTATCGAATACCTTGGAGTCATTCTTGATAGCAACTTGAAATGGAAGCAACATATTGCTTCAACTGTAGCTCGTGTGAGAAAACTTATATATATATTTAAAAAACTCAGAGGCGCAGCCGATTTCAGCTGTTTATTAACCGTCTACTTTGCGCTCGCGCAGTCTGTTCTAGGGTACTGCCTAACGGTCTGGGGTGGTGCCGGTAAAACGGTTATGCTACGGGTCGAACGAGCGCAGAGAGCTGTTCTGAAGGTGCTGGCAAGGAAACCGATTCGATATTCGACATCCTCTCTATATACCCTCTGCCAGGTGCTCACTGTCAGACAATTATTTATACTCCAAACTATTATTCGCAAACATAGCCAACTTACCTTTGATCCTAAATGCTGTTCTACACGACGCTCAAATCGGGTCTGTAACACTGAGTCTCGTAGAACAGTAGCTGCAAGTCGTCATTACAGACACATAAGTTCCAAAGTCTACAACACGTTAAACAAAAGATTACACATTTATCCATTAACCAAGAGCAAATGCAAGACGAAACTTAGCTCCTGGTTAAAAACACAAAATTATGATGAAACGGAGAAACTCGTGGAAGTGTAACATACTCATCACTCCCTCATTGCCCTCAACAAAACCACACACACCCACATGCCACAAACGCCGCAAACACCACTCGCACACACCATTAACACTCACCCACACACCCGCTCATCCTACACTCACCTCATTAACTGAACGTCTAAATACATCCCTTATTCATAATACGTCCTGTACTGTTCATTTTTATCTTTGTTTTTTTTTTTTTTTTACTCTTATTTCATTTTAATTAACTAAAACTGAATTACCTTTATTATGCACTTTTTGCATGGAACATCATTCCATTCCGTATCTGGAGAAGGGCATTGTTAGCTGCGCTACAGTTTATGCTTTTGCAGCTATCATCGTTTTCATTTTTTTTTTTTTTTTGTACTGTGTGTTATTGTTCCGAAATAAACTTTTTATATTTTTTTATATTTTATACTTGCCAGAAGCGCGGCGAAACTAGTTGCCGCTTCGGGATACCATATTGGCTTATGGATTATATTTGCGTCTTAATACCGATGCTCAGAACAGATGTGAGGCGTAAGATCTTGTTGCTTGCGGCCGCTAAATTAAAGTTTAGGAAGACTTTGGTTTAGTAGAAGGTGGAAGAAATACTTGTTGTCGATGAACTTTAATTAATTTTTCAATAATGGGTATTGTATACTATTGTACAATCTATAAGCTACCATCTACATTAAATTTACTAAAATATTTTCAAAAACGTAATTAATAGGATTGCGTTATTTCGTCCAATCACATCACAGCACACTGTTGTCGTATTGATTACACGAGGTGGCGCCTGTATGCCTGTCGCTGCGTGTTAGTGCCGAAGCCGTAAATACAGGTGCCTCGTAGTTCGCACTTCCAATTATCAAAAGGAAACACTCGACGCTCGACACTCGCGGCGGACGGTTGTGTGTGTTCGTTTTCGTTAAGATTATGTGACGCTCTCGTAGTTGCCCCGACTACACCGATTTCAGATCAAGCAATTGATTCTGTACAATCAAAAAGTGCCTTTTTCTAGGCAATTGTATTATTTCTTTAACGCGCGGTTTGTGTGAATAGCTTCATTACCCCTTCTGGGTAAAAACCACAGTTTCCAATAATAGATTTGTTCGCCTCAGCCACAGCTCACGTAGCTTACAATTACGTATCCCGAGACCTGAGAGACCGACAAGCACTATTTCAGGACGCATTCAGTGTCCCATGGAACTATCCACTCGCATGGGTGTGCCCACCTCCGTTCTTAATCCCAAAAGTCCTAACACACCTCAATAAATCAACGGGAATATTTTTAATAGTAGTACCTCGATGGGAGAAGGTATTTTGGCGCGCATACCTCAAAATCCGAGCGCTAGCACCACCTCTAACTTTGAAAAACTTACAGACGCACCTGGTCGACACATGGACGGGACTTCCACCACCACAAGTGGACAAAATCATCCTCGAAGTCTGAAAATGTGGGGGTGGTCCGAAGCGATAAAAACATGGACCACTGAACAACGGTTATTGCTAAAGAATTCCTGGCGTAAGACTACCTTGAAAACATACGACGTGGCTTGGAAACGTTGGACTTCCTGGTCTTTATCTAAAAACGTTGACACGAATAAGGGTTATTCGTGTCAACGTTTTTAGATAAAGACCAGGAAGTCCAACGCAGCAGGTACACAAATAGCCCAATTTTTATCTGATTTGCATCTAATTCATAAATTATCATATAATACAATTCTTTTACATAAATCTGTCGTTTCCACTTTGTGTAATGTTGAAAGATCAAGTCAATTAAGTTCACATGTCAATGGAAATCGGCTAATACTCGTACATTCCAGAACTTCTACAGAAGAGAAGTCTTAAGAAGTGTTGATTCAAATCTAAATGTTACACAATTGTTTAATCCGATTAATTATCTCTGAATATTACCTGTAATTTGTTATTGTATTTTTTTGTAATTTTATCACCAACAGATAAATTGTACCTTTTCATATGACTGTGTAATAAATGTACTTTCTGATGACATAAATTGTTTTTAAATCTAAGATTTACTATCACATTGGCGGTATCATAACAGTGGCGACACCAGGCGATAACAAACAGATCTCAATATAAAGCATCCAGTGACGGTCATGTAATTTAATAGAAGCGTTTTAGCTGAAATAAAACGCATATTAAAATACTTACCTCACTGGAAGCTTTATCTTTACTTCTGCCTGGTTATATTGATCCAATGAACAAAAAGTAGCGTGTTACATTTTATGAAACTAAAATGGCAAGCAACTACCAGGTGGCGCCACTGAGTTGGTTAAACAAGTACAAAAACTGGTAAGAAATCGACGGAAACGGATATGCTCTCTCAATATAAAGCTTCCAGTGAGGTAAGTATTTTAATATAGTTTTATTTCAGGTAAAACGCTTCTATTAAAGCGTTTTCTTTCTCTTCGCCATATTTCGAATAAAATACTTAAAAAACGCTCGCAGGCGGCATTTCATACAGGTGTGAACAAAAAGTGTAAAAAAAATCTTCAAAGTCTTCAACTCCGTTGCAACATTTTTTTGCCCACCTAACATTTCAACGTTATCCTCAAACTCTTTCATGTGAATTTTAAATTCCGGGATTCCAGGCGCAAATTTCTTCCGGGAGCCGTGAGATTTAATTTTCCATTCCTGAAATCCGATATTATTTCGAATTGTCGCTTATAGAAAAAAAATTGTTGTTATAGGACGTCCAAGTAACGTCCAATTGATTGTTAAGTCTGCCTGTAAAAATCTCACCGTGAAGACTTGCGTGGAGTGAGCTGTCAGTGGTAAAATGGTTACAGAATAGCACTATAGGTCAGGGATAGAAGACACAGTTCTGAGTGGTGTTGATATTAGTTTCAATATTATGCATAAAAACGTTGGTTTGAACCATACGTGACGTACAGTAAGCGTTCAAAAGTGCATAGGCACGTTAAGAGTCGTATTGCTGTGAATTTGCGGTACGACTGTATGTGTTTAAACGGCATACACGGACATATCGTCGCATACTTACATCGCACTGCACGAAACAAAAATATAATTCCGTCGCTTTTGTTAGACACGCATCATGCGCGTGACCTGGCCAGTTTATGGCATTACAAAATTAGAGTTAATAAGAGCTGGTAGCAGTAGGCGCCAATCGTTGGGCTGAGAAGCCGCCGGCATAGGTTCTGATCTCACAAGATGCTGCGCAGTTTTATTTTTATTGGCTCGTTGGTCTAGTGGTCGCTATCGCTACTGCTGAGCATGAGATCCTGGGTTCGATTCCCAGGTCGGGCAACGTGTTATTAGGTTTTTCTATCTGGAATTTCTCAGTAGCAGCCTGGAGTCTGGATTTGTGCCCGGTTGATGGCAATAGGCTCACCCCCTATTACATGGGACCTAAACATAACTGGCGAAATGTGGGTGTACTATAGGTACACCTTCGGGGAAACAAGGCGTGATAATGTTGTTGTAATAAAAATGTAAAAAAAAATGCTGCTTTTTAATTTTTGTTTTTATTGCAATAAAGGGTTTAGAATAAAAACATATTTATTTGTTATAATATTTTACATAAAGATAACCGCTACGATTATTTATAACAACTTCTTCAGCCAAATAGGATGTGCAATACTATATCAAGAAACTTAGAAGCTATTTGTTTTATTTTAACATGTAAGATGTTAAAAAAAATTGATAAGTAGATTTATTTCACCATTAACGTTAAGCTTCGATCATGAATTTCTTAATATGTGATTTTAATAAGTGGCTGTGCAGGGCGGCTTGTTTACAATAAGTGTTTCACATTTTATTTTGCTATAGTGAATATAGGTTACATATTGACGAAAGCGTAAGTATTCATTTTCTTTAATCAAATAAGATTGAAACTAAACCTCAATTTTTTATAATTAAAAATATACTATAAATTATTCCGGAACTTAAACTTTCTTGTTTATTACGTTATTGTTTGTTGGGCTTCGGGGATGCAACCTTTTTAGCGTAGAGTACACAATGAACAGTTTTTAATGATGCTTTTAATTAGTTCCGCAAAATGTCCGGTTGGTACGACACCATTTGTTACATATTCATTCACCATATGAGGGCTTATGTAAATAAGCCTTCCACTTCATAAATATGCGCTCCGACTAGCAAGGATTCCCTCTTCCTCACAACGCTTAACCCAAAGACTCACAGTATTTCTTTAGAACAAAGAAAATTTGAAAGACATCTCTAAGCAAAATACTATGTACTATAATAATTAAGAAAAATATATTTTAAATAACATTATGTTTATAACACTTAACTAATCATTCACGAATTTAATCAAATTTAGTAAAAGAAAAATAACACTCGCACTTAATTAGGTGTATATATCTTTGTGTTATCACATGATTTACAGGTAAATAGTCATAACGAATTGCATCTACCTTACAGAAATCGAAATATATACAGGTCTACCTACAAACTTTTATTATTTATGTAAACAAGATGAACGATACAGGTATCATATTATTATCGATCCACTTCAAGTAATTTCATTAAAACACACATACATACATATTATTATAATACACTATAAATACATATTATTTGATAATAACATCAAGTTTACTAAGCAGGCGCAGGTGAGATTCGAATTCAGGGCTCGTCATAATCCCTACTACTCAAGCACGGTAAAGTCTAAGCCACCATGCCTTAAGTTTAGTGAGTTGAAATTATGAACTACTATCAATTACAGACAAAGTGAGTGTGTGTGCGTGTCTATAGTATAGAAACAAATTATATAAGAAGGTCGTAAGTGCAACCGAAGCGTCAATCTATTGCTTTGTGAGATTGCTTATGGACTTATGAGCGATACTGTACATGTGTTTGGTTTAATTTCAAAGTACATTTACATATCTTCTACCGTTGTATATGTTGTAATATTATTGCTGCAAATATTACCATAGTACGCGGTGTTAGCGACGCAATTCACAAAAATGTAAAAGGGAGTGCGCGGGGTCGGAGCGGGGAAGTACCGAACCGCCATTTTGATTTGCGATGAGGCAGTGCCATTACTAACGCGACCGACAGCGCGCGCTTCCTTAGATAAAAGTTTTGTTGTCCAACCCTACAGTTTTTAAATATACCTTTTTCTCAATTAGTGTTGTTTTTACCTCGATCCACACCATTAACAGTGGTCTTCGAGCCAGATCGCGAATGTTTAATCTCCGCCGCCGAAGAGAAACATGGTAAACACCCGCAGTACCACTAGCAAACTGAGAGCGAAGGAGGAGTTGGAGGCAAAGCTACAATCGGCAACTGGAGCACAGGAAATGCTACTGCCTACACCAGTAAAAAAGAAGGATGATAAGCTTAATGTAAAAAGTTCTTGTGCCGCGAGTGTTGTGAAGTTGGAACGAACTGGAAAACTAAATCCGCCTTCACATACATCACGTCAGTCAGTCAAGTCCAAGAAACTGTCATCATCACCATCGATACAAGTACAGAAAAAAAGACTGGAACTAAAAGCAGCCCAGGCGAAGGCGCGCATTGAAATGGAACTCATTGATAGAAAATTAGCGGTGGACCTAGCAGAACTCGAAGAAGAATACAGTCCACCATCAGAAACACCGGAACAAAATAACGGCGCGGGTGATATTGAAAAGTGGTTGGAGCGTAGTCAACAAGAACTACAGCAGTTTGACAGTGATAAAGACCCACCGAAACCGCACGCGAACCCGGCCGACACAGAAGGAACAGTTCAACAGCTTGCGAACGCAATCAATGAACTAGTCTCGTCCTCCGCCACCCAGCAAAATACAAAACTAATAAGTCGTCTCAGTACACCGAAAGAGCTCCCTAGTTTCAGCGTCGACCCAAAAGAGTGGCTCCATTTTGAGCAAGCTTACATTGAATCTACAGAAATCTGTAATTTCACCGATCGAGAAAACCTTTGGCGGTTACGTAAGTGTCTACGCGGTGCCGCTCAAGAAGCTGTAGCCGGCTTGCTTATCAGTGGTGCTTCATCTGCAGACGTAATTTCCACTCTGAAACTGCAATTCGGAAACGTTGACGTCATTCTTTCCCGCATCGTGTCAGACATAAAGAAGATGAACAACCTGTCTACGGATTATCATCGAGCCCCGAGTACCCTTTTCTGTCAAAGTGAAGAACTACGTCGCAGCTGTACGAGCCCTAGGCCGCCATGAATATCTACAAGGCATGGAAGTAGCTAATATTATCTTATTCAAGCTACCTACCCGTTTATCACTGCTGAATCACCAAAACCTAGACTAGATGTGCTGTCAAATTTCTTCACCGAAGAAACTGTGAAAATATCAACCTGTAGTACTATTTTATTACAACCTAAAACAGACAATTTCAAGCGTAAACAATGTGTGAACAATATACAAACTGTTCTAGTGCAAGACGGACAAAGTGAAGAAAAGTGTCGTTATTTATTTATTTAGGCAACCAACAGCGTTTCGTACAGCAAGTTACAGAGTTTGTGTATTACAACATAGTATGGCCAATTATAGGTTTCCCTGTTTATCCAGGTTATGTATAAAACATGCGAACGGACTACAGACAAAAAAAAAAGTTTAAACACAATAGGTAAAATTTTAGATGTCTAACTTGTACTTGTTAATTTTTAGAGTTAAAAAAAAGTTTTATTAATAAGAGAGAGAAAAAAAGAAGGTTGAACATAAAGAGATTAGTTGCTTCATTTGCCTTCGATGATGGTTTTAATTATTTGTTTTTTGAATGATGGTTTATAACAGTTAAATATATCCACTTGAAAGAAGTATGTGTTATAAATTCGAGCAATACGGGTCAATACACAATTTTTAGCGTAATTTGTCGAGTGCCGCGGCACGTGTAACATTGTCGTGTGACGGGTGCGCCGTAGGGGAGTGTTAAAAGTTACTTGTGCGACCAACTCCGGGCAATCGAGTCGTCCATTGAGTATGTCAAATAACAAACACATATCCATAACTATGCGCCTTTCATCGAGTGTTAGCAGACCATGTGTTCGACAACTCTTCTCATAGGTCATCGGAGGTTTACGGAGGCGATAGTTAAGGTGGTTGATAAATTTCCTTTGAACCCGTTCTAGTTGGTTCTTATAAATAATGTAATGACCAGAAAGGGACCAGATTGGGCACGCATATTCTAAGACGCTGCGCACATATGAAAAGTACACCGATTTAATAGCCTCGATGCTTCTAAATACCTTACATGACCTAATAACAAAGCCTAAGTTCTTGTAAGCTTTTGTGCTAACAAGGTCTATGTGATCTGAGAATGTTAATTTGTCGTCAAACATAACTCCCAAATCCCGAACTATTTTGACTCTATTAATTAAAATTCCATTGAAGTTGTATGAGTAAACAACAGGTTTTTTTTTACGTGTATAACTAATACATTGACACTTTTTAACGTTTACCGATATCTTGTTTTTTATGTAATAATTTTGTAAATTATTAAGGTCCTCTTGAAGAGCCTTACAGTCATCGAGTGATCTTATTTTATAAAATATTTTTTTTGTCATCAGCGTACATTAAGTGCTCAGAGTATTTAAAAGAATCGGTGATATCAAATAAATATGCGTTGTAAAAGAGAGGCCCCAAATGGGAACCCTGCGGAACACCGCTAGGGATTTCAATAAAATTAGAACGGTATCCTCCTATTACTACAGCTTGTGATCTTTTAAATAAATATGATTTGACCCATCGTAAAAGATCTCCGCGTATACCCAATCTGTATAACTTGTTGAGCAGGATGACATGATCGACTCGGTCAAATGCTTTTCAAAATCCGTGTAGATCACGTCAACCTGCCCGCCGCCATCTGTATTCTGAAGGACAAAATTTGAAAAACTAGCCAAATTCGATACAGTCGAGCGTTTTTTCAAGAATCCGTGCTGTCTGTAGGAAATGCCCCTGAGTATGTATGGATAGACAGCATTGTAAACTAGTTTTTCAAATACTTTGCCTATTGTATTGAGTATCGAAATTCCCCTATAATTTCCTATAATTATTCGCGAACCCTTTTTATGTAATGGAACAATAAATGCTTTCTTCCATAAATTTGGGAAAGTGCCTTCTTTTAAAGAGAGATTAAAAATAAAACTAATTGGAAAAGCTAGAGACTCTGCGCAATACTTCCAAAATACCGGAGGCACTCCGTCGCAACCAGGACCCTTTTCGACGCTTAAAGCATTCAATGACTTCTCCACGGTTAACGACGTAAATTGTAAATTTGATATAATGTCAGTACATTGATCTTTTTCGTCCTCGTCCAATGATCCAACAAGGCCATAGTCAGAAGGTTTACCAAAAACGTCGTGGAAAAAGTCATTGAAAGCCTCACAAATTTCCTGTCCTTCCGAATATGTTACGTTGTTGTGTGACAATATTTTAGGATAACTCGAACCTCCACGCATAGTCTTTATATAGGTCCAAAACTTTTTTGGATCATTTTTCAGACTGCGTTCCGTTTTCTGCAAGTGTTTATTATAACAAATCTCCTGGACATGCCGCTGTCTCTCCCGTAACAGTGCGAATTCGTCGTAATCGAGCAAATTTCCAAAACGTTTCCAACGCGAATGTGCCTTACTTTTTTCTTTTATTATTTTTATCAGTGAGCCACTATACCAGACTGGATATTTACGGACGCCTGACCGTCGGTTAATCGGCACATACCTATCAATTCCTATTTGGATCGTTTCGTAGAAGGTGCGAACAGCTTCATTTGTAGAAGTAATGTCTAAAACTGAGTGCCAGTCAATTTCAGCAAAGTTATTATTTAACATACTGAAATCGGCTTTGCGGTAATTATGTCTAGGCGTAGACAACTCACGAAGAGGGGAAACTGCAATGTCTGATAATTCTATAGTCAATACTGGATGTGTTAGGTCAGTCTTCGTAAGAGGTGATAGACACTGGTTAACTTTTAAAGGCAGGTTGGAGAAAGTTAAATCAAGAGTATGCCCTTTATGGTTAGGCAACAAATTGTATTGTGTAACTCCTAAAAAGGACAATTCATTTATTAAGCGCGCGGCCGCGTTCTGCACTTCGACGGCTCCCTGTTTCAAAAAAGTTGGGCGACTTGAATTCCATTTTATACAAGGAAGATTAAAGTCGCCCACAAGTACGTAATTACGTGATTTTGCACAGTGAGTAAATACATTAGCGACGCCTTGTAAAACGTAGTCGATATCTGCGGGTATCCGATGAGCATTTGGCGGTACGTAGACAACACTCACGTAAAGGTCAGCTGTGGCCGACAGCGCGCGAGCCGGTATTTTTATGGTCAGCAGTTCCGTAGCAATTGTATTTTGTTCGTGTTCGATGCACCAAGCACCCAGCTCGTGTAGTGAGAGAATCATCACACCGCCACCTGAGGACTTGCCTGTCGCAGCTAGATCGCGATCTTTACGGAACACGTCATACCTATCGTCACACAATTCCCTATCAAAAATGCCGTTATTTAACCAGGTTTCAGTTATAATAATTAAATCATAACAATTACTTAAGACGTTTTGTTGGAATTGAGTGGTTTTAGTCCTTAGACCACGACAATTCTGGTAGTATATGTTTAAGTTACGGGGCTGCATTATAGCGAGTTAATATTACTGACAGTATATCTCGAAACCCGCCAACATAACGGACAATGAGACACAAAGTGTACCAGCAACTTGCGGGTAAGTGATTGATACATAATAATTTTTGGCAACGAAATGACTCCCGGAGAGGGGTTGTTGCACACAACCCCTCCCCGACAAAATACAAAAGAAATAGTATTCTTAATTTGAATATGATTACGACAAACATTGGTTTCAATTAATAAACAAATGTCTATTTTAACACAATGAGGGTAAGTCGATAAAGAGCTATACAAATACTTTGGACAACTAACATGTAAAATACATGCGCCACGTGAGGGTGTGACCCGAGATATTGTGAATGTATCAACATTGATTATTTTGTATACAAGGCAAGACTCATGGAGTTGTAGGTTGCTCAACTTGATATCCCCATAAATATCCGTATTATTGTCACTAAGACACAACACGGGCCCACACACAATGCAACCCTGTAATTTTTTTTTAACTATCTTGTTTTTACATTTAACATTAAAATAATATCTTAATAAGACAATTATGATCAGAATTATATTACCGAAGAAACCAAACCCATGCATAACCAAATTATGTGAATATGATGCATACCTCAAGTATCTCACCCTAATCAAGCGCGTTTCCTTCACACGATCGCTAGTGACCGCGCATTGCTCAAACAAAACACAGAACACAGTCATCACAGACTCGGCAAAGATAAATATCAAACAACCATCTCCGATTTGTTCAACAATAACCAAACAACATTGCAAAAAAACATAATCAAAAACACAACCAAAAATTAAAACATTAATAACAATGAAAACACTTTGCCGAATAACTAGACGATTTTTTTCAGATCTTCCTCGTCCATTATAAAGATAGCTGGCATAGAAACTGCTTTCCTCACGTGGATCTTGCAGTTTTTTGTCCACGTAAACTGATATTCCTTAATTTTGGCGATCTCTTTAGTTTTTTTTAGAAGGCTTTTATTAAATATCGTTAAGTGCTCGTTAAAATACACTGGAACAGCATTGCCCTGGACATCCAGATCTTTGGTTGACAGGCGGCGTTTACGTGCTTGAGAAATTATGTTGTCCTTGAGCTGGCGGGTGCGTAATTTCGCAACTATGTTTCTTGGCCTGCCTTGAATCTTAGACTTTGAAGTCACTCTATTTACATGAAGAATATCTTCTTTAGTTATTTCTATTTCAGTATGTTTACCAATCTTCAAAATGATTTCATTAAGTTCTTCCTCCTTATGCTCAGGTATGCCAACGATCTCAATATTCAATTGCCTTTCCCGCTGCTCATTTGCGTTAACGTCAGATCTTAGTTTCCTGTTCTGGGCCTTTATCTCCGCAAGTTCGGTTTTAAGAAGATTTAGATCCTTTATTTCTTTTGTGTGAAGTTCGAGTTTCTTCTTTATGTCTTCGTATTCGTTGCTGTGGAATTGCATCGAATTTTTTAGTGAAACAAGTTCCTCTTCTACCTTAGTTTCTCTAGTTTCTAAATTTTGTACGGTTTTTTAAATTTCTGTATATTCTTTTCTGATACCGGTTATTTCTAACTTTAACTCCTGGGTGCTTACGTTCAGATTGTTAAGTGTGGCATTAATTTGTGATATATCCTGTCTCAAATCCATTTTCCAATCGTTCAGTGTTTTAGTTATTTTATTCGTGAAATCATCAAATGCCTGGTGCAACTCATCATCATGTCCACGCTTGCGACGAGCAACACTCTTTCTTGCTTCCTCAGCCGATTTGTCCATAGAGAGATCTGGGACGGAACTCGCACGTTTGTTTGGGGATTCCGCCATCTCGACTATCTATCTATTCACAGCTCTGTTGCCAATGCGATAAGACAGGAATTCACTACGACTTATAAAACTGCACGACGTTTAACTTTAGATTTCCGGTAATAAAGTGTAATATTCAATGAAGTAAAAAATTAAAACTTTTATATTTCTTGCGAAAAAATGGTGGAAGCCTCCGTTCGCACCGCCTCGAGCGCGTAGTTCGTTATTGTCGTACTGCTAGTCACAAATTAACAGAGTGCAAAAAGTTTAAAAAATCACTACGAAAAGACAGATGGCTGCACGTAAAGCGTAACGGTATTTGTTATAAGTGTTTACTAGAGCATCATCGTAGGGACACGTGCACCGCGCCCAGCTGCGACGTAAACAATTGTGGACAATCTCATCATCGCTTATTACATTATGTGCCACGTCAAGACAACAGTGAATCCGTGCCAGCGATACAACCCGAAGTTCCACCCGATGCCGAAGTTCCATCCGAAACAATAACAAATATTAATGTCAGCTGTTCCGTAATGTTGAAAATAGTACCTATAAACATTCACGGACCGAAAGGAAGTGTGAGCACGACTGCTCTGCTAGACGACGGCTCGACTGTGTCGTTGGTTAGCGCTTCGCTGGCGGAGAAAGTGGGGCTGCGTGGCAGCCGAGAACGTCTTCTTGTGTGTGGCGCGTGGAACGTCACCGAACTTGTGTGCAACGCACAGCGTGCCAAAGTGTCTTTGTGTGGGGTTGATAACAAGATGTTTACAATCGATGCGCGAATTGTTGAAGAACTAAACCTACCACAAAGTTTGCCTACGGTAAATAGTAAAAACTACACGCACTTAAGTGACGTCAGCCATCATTTATGCACAAAAGCACAACTCCAACCACATGTCTTAATTGGACAAGATAACTGTCACCTTCTCTTACCGTTGGAAATGAGGGTGGGTAGACCCGATGAGCCCTGTGCCACCCGGACTCCCCTGGGTTGGTGCCTACATGGAAGGGTGCCTAATGTTTACTTACCTGATTCTGCTGTACGTCACTCCTCATTGTTTGTCACTAGTGACGTCACAGAAACTGAATGTATGCTGCGAGAGATCCAAGAGGAGGTACGAAGGTCGTTCTCAATCGAGTCCATGGGCGTGTCTGGCAGGCCAAGACAAAACTCGGAAGACTTACGAGCTATAGAAAGTTTAGAACAAAGTTCTGTGCTCATCAATGTTCAATGGCATGTTGGCTTACCTTGGCGAGACGAGAAATGTGTGATGCCGGACTCGTACCCGACAGCTCTGTGTAGACTGAAAGGAGTTGAACTAAAACTAAAAAGAAGCAAAGAATATGCGAAAAGATACGAAGAACGCATACAACATCTATTTGATAACGACTACGCAAAATTATGTAACAACTTAAATGTGACACCGCCAAGAACTTGGTACTTGCCTCATTTTGGAGTAGATAATCCCAACAAAAAGAAACTGCGATTAGTGTTTGACGTGGCAGCTAAAACAAATGGGTTATCACTGAACGATCACTTATTAAAAGGCCCTGACCTACTAAGGTCGTTATTCGGCATTATGTTGCGATTTAGGGAAAATCGAGTAGCCGTGTCTGGAGATATTAAAGATATGTTCCTCAGAGTAAAAATTCGAACAGAAGACCAGGACGCCTTCCGATTTCTATATAGAAAAGAACCAGAAGGATCTGTAAACACCTACGTTATGACGTGTTTAATTTTTGGTGCTAATTGCTCGCCCTTTATGGCCCAATTTGTCCATCAATGTCCATCAATGCCCGCTGCGGCTTCTGCTATATATAAAAGTCACTATATGGATGATTATATAGACAGCCTACCTAACGAAGAAACCGCGATAAAAATGATTCATGAAGTCATGTCCATTCACCAGAAAGGCGGGTTCGAGATGCGGAATTGGACGAGTAATAGTAAACAAGTACTTGCGAGCCTACCTAAAGATTTACTAGGCGATGCAGCCGTCAAATTCAAAATCGGTCATCAGTATGAAGGCGAACGCACGCTTGGATTGATTTGGCATCCAAGTGAAGATACTTTGAGATTTGACGTATCTTTCAAGCGAATACCCGAATGTATTATAAATGGGACACAAAAGCCTACCAAGAGGGAAATGTTACGTGTGGTAATGTCCATTTTTGACGTATACGGTATTCTAGCACCGTACACCATAAACGGAAAAATCATTTTACAAGAAACTTGGAAATTAAATATTAGTTGGGATGATTATATACCCGATACAGTGTTTGAGAAATGGTCCAAATGGATTTGTTTATTGAATTCATTACAAGATGTTAGCTTGCCAAGACACTATCCGGCTGCTACCACAGGAGTGAGCGAGAAGGAAAATAAGATGCCCCCGCCATCTATTTCAAGCGCCACGGCTACAAATGCTACGAATAATACTACGAACGTAGCAGACGCGACATCGGCTACGAGTGCTACGACGCACAGCTGTTGCAATCTAAACGATCGAAAGGTGGATACTCAACATAGTTATAGCAACCTGCAGTTACGTGTATTTTGTGATGCGTCTAGCAAGGCATACTGCGCCGTCGCGTACCGGAAATGGAATGACAACCAGAATAATACACGCGTAGCATTCATCGCGAGTAAATGCCGGGTTGTAGGAAACAAACCAATAACAATCCCACGCTTGGAACTTCAAGCTGCTGTCCTAGCGTCTAGACTAGCAGACTCAGTTGCTAGAGAACATACTATGAAGCCTGTACAACGAATATTCTGGAGCGACTCGACAACAGTGCTACACTGGATAAGAAATGACGCTCGCGACTATAAAGTATACGTAGCAAACCGTTTAGGCGAAATTGATGAGTTAACGCAAACGAATGAATGGCGATACGTGCCTACAAAACAAAACGTTGCTGATATTGCTACAAGAGAAAACTACATCAGTCCCGTACTGCAAGATGAATGGATGTACGGACCTACGTTCTTACATTGCAAAGAAGACGAATGGCCGCGTGACGTCATATCTGAAGAAAGAAAAGAAACACTATTGGAGTGTATTAATTTAATAAGAATAGATGCACCAGAAATAAACTTACCTTTACCTGATGTTACTCGGTTTAGTTCCTGGCTTCGCTTACGGGGATCGGCATCTTTGGTACTCAAGTTTATAAATAAATGCAAGAAGCTAACTTGTGAGTTCGACGACACTATGAAGAATGCTGAAATATTATTACTGAAAAGATCACAAGCTGAATCGTTTAGCAAGGAGTTAACTGAAATAAAAAACAACAGATTTGTATCAAAAAGAAGTAACCTACTTACCTTGTCTCCTTACCTGGACGAACATGGAGTCATGCACGTCGGTGGCCGCATCGGTGCTGCTGCTGGCATTCAACCTGAAACAAAAAACCCTGTAATATTGGATGGAAGAAGTTACGTTGCGAGATTGATCGTTAAGTATTATCATCACTACTACGCACACGGAAATCAAGAAACAGTAGTTAATGAAATCAAACAAAGGTATTGGATCACCAGACTTAGACCTACCGTTAAACATGTAACATCTAAATGCTTAACTTGCAGAATAAGAAAATCCAAACCAGAAGTACCAAGAATGGGAGACTTATCCGGTGCTCGAATGGCCCATCATGAACGGCCCTTCACCTACTGCGGTGTGGGTTTATTTGGTCCCATGGAAGTCACTGTAGGACGGCGCCGCGAGAAAAGATACGGCGTCTTATTCACGTGCTTGACAGTACGAGCAATACACCTGGAAGTAGTCATAAACCTTACAACCGACTCCTTTATCATGGCGTTGCGAAGGATGGCAGCAAGACGGGGATGGCCACAATATTTGTATTCCGATAACGGAACAAATTTATAAGGAGCAGCTACAGAGCTGAGGAAGGCTATAAAAGAAATAGACGAAGAAGTGCTCAAAGATGAGGCCTTAAATCGCGGAACCAAATGGACTTTTATACCGCCCGCGAGTCCCCACTGGGGTGGGGCGTGGGAAAGGCTCATCAGAAGCGTGAAGACCAGCCTGAAAATAATTTTAAAAGAACGCGCTCCCAGAGATGAAACTCTATACACTCTGCTAACAGAAATAGATAATATGGTAAACAGCCGGCCGTTGACTCACGTATCTGTGAACCCAAATGTTCCTGAAACGTTGACCCCTAATCATTTCTTGCTGGGATCGTCGTCTGGCTTACCTCACATCGGAAAATTTGATGATTCGGACGTTTATCTGCGAAAACAATGGCGAATTTCACAAAGATTAGCTGACATGTTCTGGCGCAGATGGGTCAAGGAAGTATTGCCAGACTTGCTACCCCGCAAGAAATGGCAAGAAAAACATAAAAATTTACAAGTGGGTGACTTCGTACTTATAGTGGATCCTGACAGTCCCCGCAACTCTTGGCCCAAGGGAATAATTCAGGAAGTGATCCCTGGAAGAGACGACCGAGTCAGAATGATTCGAATTAAGACCAAATCAGGAATGTTGACTAGATCGGTCACGCGCGTCGCTCGAATACCAGTTGATGGTGAGTGCTGCTGAGGCAGCACTGGGGTGGAGCATGTTAGCGACGCAATTCACAAAAATGTAAAAGGGAGTGCGCGGGGTCGGAGCGGGGAATTACCGAACCGCCATTTTGATTTGCGATGAGGCAGTGCCATTACTAACGCGACCGACAGCGCGCGCTTCCTTAGATAAAAGTTTTGTTGTCCAACCCTACAGTTTTTAAATATACCTTTTGCTCAATTAGTGTTGTTTTTACCTCGATCCACACAATTAACACGCGGTATATTGCAATAGTATCGCGTCCTGTACCCTAATTGCGTAAGACACAATCAAACGGAATCTGAATAGTTTTGAAACAGATTGCTAATACATTGCTTCATAATTTCGATAAAAATCTGCTCAACAATGTAAATAACGGAATGAATGTTGTTGAACTGTCAAGATACAACAGATTAGTAGTAATCGTTTACGAAAATGTGTTACGCAATTAGGCTGCTGGACTCATGTCCGGTTTTAAAATAAATATAACATTTTGGCATTTAATAGGAATAGGTGACAGACAGTCACACTAGGGATTGAACCTATTGACAGCTCACTTCACCTTAGTTTTGATTTTTATAGAATAAATCGGAAGATCCTCAGAATTTGAAATACATTGAAAACCTAAACAAAATTTCAAATAACGCAGTTCATTAGCGTGTAAGACAAAGTACTTTCAATTCTGTTAATCAATGTAACTCATCCAAATTTTCACATTCCACCATATACACACACTGCGTCAGACGAAGCTACCTACACAATTTGAATCAATCAATGCTCCGTAAAATCGAGTGATTGCTTCTCTTGTAACCAAATTTCTTTCAAATAAGAATGTGAATATTGTTAAAAGGGTGCGTAGATTTTATCTACATCGAATTTCATCGTAGCAATCACGTGTTACATAAGCTTCTTCTTGTTAAAAGAGTTCGCTTCCGGAATCTCAGTAGGTAGATTTCTTAAGAGGACTTTCAGTAGAAGTGAATATTTGGGAATACTGAAGTTGCAGTATTCTTAATTTTCCATTATTAGAAAACGTTAACAGGTAAACATTTTCATAACTTTCAGAATTTTGTTTGCTTTGCATTAAAATTATTAGAAAAAAAAACAGACAAATTAAGGATTTTTTTTTACACAGTATGATAATTCATTGGTGAGATCAACAATCTTATACGGAAGTCTTAATTGTAACCCTAAATATATTCCAAACTTTCTCATCCCACTTCTTTAGCACGCACCATATTATGTTATTGCCCATTACAACAACGCATGAGCCTAATCGCGGAGACGATCGTGTTTTGCATGGAAACAAAGCGCTTGCCGAAAATAGAACAATTTGTGCACACATTCGATCCCGTACGGAGGAGATATGTATCAAGGATGTTTTAATAAGTAGATACCATTTCGTCACAAAAAAAAAACATCCGACCACCAAAAAAAGCATTACAAAGTGAAAACTAACTTCAAATTCGGAATCGGTCGGTCTTTGGTTTTGTAATTTCGATTTTTACCACCGACTTCCGAAATTAAAGTTTTTAATTTTCACTTTTTAGTTGTGATGCCTACCCCACACAAATTCTACCTATATATTTACATTCACGTGCTAAGTAAATAACAGTGACAGGATGTTATTATATCAACATCAACATACACTAAGTGGAAAAAACTTATTATTGAAGCTAACTCGAAAACCACTTGCGGCGGCATCAACGCTTTACACTGACGCCACGCAAAATCCTGCATCGCGCAACTAGCATATAATATATACAACGTCCCGACATCAATCGTCGGGCAGTTGCCCACCAGATACAACACCCATCTGGTCAGAGGATCCTCCCTTTTTCCAAGAGTATGAGTGATCTTAACACCCTGTTCCTCAAATCTCTATGTACTTGTCAGAACTTGACCAAATTTTTATGAGACCATTCCATAAGTATACCCTCAAACATAAGAAGAATTGTTCAAATCAGTTTATAAATGACTTAATAAGCAAAGATCTAGAGTCTATCTCTAGTGAAACTTAGATGCATTTTATTTTCTAAAAACGATAAATGTTCTTCTGTTGCCACTACTCAAGCAAAAATATACTTTCATGCACCCACAAAACTTTATTTGACACAATAACCCCATTTCATTAGTTCCCCATTCATTTCAAACGTGGAAGTAACACTCAAAGGTGTATGTTTGCTCTTAACCCTCTAAAAGCCACTGTAAACATTTATAAGTGATTTTCCAGATATAAAGCGAACGAAGAACATAAATTCCGAGAAAACGTACCTTTCAGCTCGAGAACACACTAACACGTATTATTTCGAGACATTCAAGCTTCAGGCTATCGAAAAGAGAAAAGAATTTCAAGTGCATTTCTGGAAGCACTTGAAATTCTTGGTTAAATGTTCACAAAGTTTGTCCAAAAAAGGTTTTTCTCTAGTTTAAATTGTGTAGTTTGCAGTGTAATGTGGACGAAAGTGCGACCACACATCCACAACAGTGGACCTTATAACACAGAAGCATAACGTTGAGTGCAATTAGAAACTTTTAGAATGAGTTTGAGATTACCACGAAAATAATACGGTATGGGTTCGAAATTTGTCAGTAGGAGGACAAATATGTAGTTCACTAAAGCATATCGTTATTAAACCGCGTTAGAGTTTTTGTTTAGAAATGACAAACATATTTTTTTCAGTACCGTGAAATATTATATACATTGCCCCCAAGAGAAACTTTGCCCGAAGAAAAATTTATAAACATATCTTTGATGTGCAAAAATATCTTAATATTATGGCAATATTGATTGACTTTGGTGGACAATACTGACTATAGTGTTTGTTGCTGCCTTCGCTTAGTAACTTATTAAAACTCGTCGAGTGAGGGCAAATTTTAGGTCAAATTTGAAAGTAAATTCTGCGAGATGGTAAAAACACAGGTTCGTTTTCTTTATAACAGGCCATAGTTTTTTTTTTCTAAATTATATTAATGTTAGTTTCATGGCTCGAGGTCTTTTAAAACTAAAGTTATGATGATGGGCAAAGTTATCTAGTTTCTGTTCCGGCTTAGGGTTGGCACATTACGAAACCTTGTATTTTTTCCGTATTTTTTTATTTCTGGTTTCTGCTGATCTTATTAAATTTTAAACATACATATTTATTTAACTAATAAAATTTGTACTTTTTTATCACTCTTTTACCGGTCAGCCCCCGTAGGCATTATTGGCTGCCTCCGAAACACAGGATCGCGGGTTTAAATCCCGCCCCGCGCAAACATTCATCTCATCACATTTGTGTTTGTCTTGTGTCTGGATGTTGTTTATCTATAAAAGTATCTATATATGTATTTATATCAGCTGTCTGGTACCCACAGCACAGGCTTTGCTTAGTTTGGGGTCAGATGGCCGTGTGTGAGATGTTCCCACATGTTTGAGTATTTATTTAATTGGATTATTAATTCTACTTTTTTTTAGAGTGGCATGGTTTGTTTCAGAAAAAATAACATAAATCTCGAATTCGACTCGAGAGGAAATCAAGATGAATAATTGGTTCCAGGGTGTATAAAAACTACACTGAAGAAATGTTAAAACTTGCATGGGATTCCGTAGAATCAGGCCACATTTCTTCACGAGATGCACAACGGCAACTTGGTATCCCAAGACGCAAAATATTAAATCAAATAAAAACAAACATTTGAAGTCAGTGGGTCATCCTACTGTTTTACCAACTGTAGAAGTGAACCAAATTGGAAGAGTTTTACAAGCTTCTAGTGATTTTGGCTCTCCGCTTACTAAAGTGGATCTAAAATAAGAGTAATAAACTCCTACTTTTCACAAGTTTTACTTTTTACAAGTCGATAATTTAATTACCTACAACATACCAGTTACTTGACTTGATCTCTTTTAGTAGTAGGTAGGTACCTAATTATCTAATTTACAAATAAGTGTTAATTGTAATATCACATTTTATTAAATACTAATACGCGTGTTCTTCGTTTTTCTTTTTATTTATCTAAACACATGTTCTTTGAAGCAAGTAAAAAATAATCATATTTTTACCATGTGTTTTTAAAAGGAGAAATGTGAATTGTATGAAAAAGGGAAAAAATGACAGGGTAACATTGCCCAGTCATTTTAGTAAGAAACTTTTCATAGTTTCGTTTACATTCCAAAGGAAACGCCGTCTTTACCAAAATACTTCTACTGGTTTTTATGTCATCTGCATAGGAGTCTATATTTGCGTCAATAATCAATGTGGGCAAAGTTGGCAAAAAATCCAGATAACTTTGCTACTTTGACAAATATTGAATTAAATGTTGTAAAATAACAAATTTTGCAATACTAACACATGCACATGATCTTACAGTTGAAGCTGATGCAGGAAAATACTTACTTCTCCATAGAAAAATCCTAATAAAATTGTAATTATTCGAAAAAAGTGGGCAAAGTTGGCATGTTTCACCTATTCAGAGACAACAGACCTAAAAGTTTGTGGGCCTAGATTTTATTGTTTGATCTTCAAAAAGAGACAATGATAATTGATTTATTCGTCATTGAAAGCGACGAATGCTTCCCCTAGT
Source organism: Dasypolia templi (assembly GCA_963555695.1). Taxonomy (NCBI): domain Eukaryota; kingdom Metazoa; phylum Arthropoda; class Insecta; order Lepidoptera; family Noctuidae; genus Dasypolia; species Dasypolia templi. The sequence continues at coordinate 4,304,060 of OY743145.1, forward strand.
GTTAACACACCAAATTAATATATATACCTCTCCAACTCTTAGCAAAGGAAACGAGACCCCTATTCAAAAAGTTGAGTGACAAAAACTCCTTATTTAACGTCCTTTAATAACCGGCAGTACAATGAGAAAAGTTTTGAGAACCAAACAAAAATGTACGAAATGAAGTAAGGCCGCTCCACAGTAGCCCATGGCTAAGCTACGCTACTAAACTAAGCTTCGTATGTAAGAAAATGTGGGCGGGACCGTCCATATTGTGCTATAGTAATTTTATTCTAGGGGCATGTCACATATTATTAATGTATATAAAATATTGTAAAACATTTTAAAAGAGTAACGCTAAAATTTCTTGCGCATTCTTCTCCAAACGAAACTACATTTTGGAAGGGGCGAGTACAATCAATTCTATTTTAATGTAAATGTCGACGTTCAAAAATGCCTTTTATATACCTATTTGAAATAAATGCTTTCACTTTGACTTTGATACTGTGACACCCGGCCACGCTACTCACGGGTGCGTGACAAACAAACAAATGAACACATTTATTTATTTATTATGGCACTCCAACGACTAATTCACAAAACCATTAATAGAGAGCTTATCTTATTATAACTAACATGCTGCAGCGAACTTGTCACTTAAAGGTGTGCACAGCACTTACATAGTTACTTTTTGAAACACATTGGTGCGATTGGTAATCACTCACACAAATGCCAAGCTCAGCTTAGTTAGCTTAATCTCTTCGTGTACGTATTGTGTAGCAGTGGACTGTCGACTTTACATAAAAAAGAAATGCAGGAAGGAACCAAGGTTTTCACTAAATCAACTGTAACATTTTGTTCATATTTTATGAAAGAGGAAATTTTCCGATGAAACCCTATTACTAAAGCTCCGCTGTCCGTCCGTCTGTCTGTCAGCAGGTTGTATCTCATGAACCGTAACAGGTAGATAGTAAAAAACACAGAGTGTTAATATATTCATATTTTTATCATGATTATGTAGTGTTCAATATTGTACTGACCCCTTCGTGTGCCAGTCCGGCCGCACTTGGCCAGTTTTCTAGAATCATACTACTTCACGTGGGCTGAGTGTAAATATCGTAACTCCAAGATTATTCGTCATTCATAAGGTTTTAATTTTATTAAAACCTTCGTTGCTTGGTTGGTTGGTTGTTGGAGTGTCCGTGGAGTTTCTTGCCCGTTCTTCTCCATATGCACCTACTACGCTTTGGAATGGGCAACTAGCTTCATTTTTCTGACCGACCGACCTTGACAATTCAAAAGTGCCTGTAAGTGGTTTATTTCAAATAAATGCTTTGAGTTCAGTTCATGATTCTGGACTCCCCTGCGTTGAATTTTGGTTGATTATTAAATAAAGAATAAACTGTTCCATAAATTTTGACCAAGTAGGTATTGCACTTTTATATGAAACTGCAGATTTTTGTTTGGAACACCGAAGAAATTTCTATGCTATGGTATTAAGCACACACCTTGCTTAAAGATAAACTTAATCACATTAATCCCAATAAAAGTAAGGTTTTCTCCTAGATACCATAAAACCGGTATAATAAACGTAGGGTACCTTAAATTGTGATTGACATATTGCTGGCTATAACCGTGTTTACGAATGAGCTTCACTATTGCACTCAGTAGAATAAGTTAATAACCACGTTATGGAATGTAAACGCGATCAAACGTTCATTGAATGCTTGAGGGTTTAGATTCCCGAAGCTGTGTGCAAATCGCTGTCACGATCTGAATAATAATTTATGAAATCATTTTTTTGGTAGCAGGCACTATTGTCACTGGTCTTCATAGAAATTTTTATAATTAAATGTTTGTATAATTAAACGACATAACAGAAGCAGTCGAACATTTGAATAGCTGTGTTCAACAAGCTGCTTGGTTTGCTACTCCAGTTGCCACAGATTCACACCATAAACACGATTGCCCTATATCTGTTCGGGAACTACTAGCTGAAAAACGAAGAGTTCGCAAAAAGTGACAAATGACAGGCTATCCTACTGATAAAAAACATCTGAACTATTAACAGGCAAAACTAAAAGCTCAGCTACAAGATAATGAAGACCAAAATATACAAACAACTTCAAAATACCTAGACGCTACAGCAGAAACAAATTACTCTTAATGGAAAGCCACAAAAAAACTCAAACGTCCTATAACTAACCAACCTCGTCTCCGTAAGAGTAACTCAGAATGGGCTTCTAGTGATGCGGACAAAGCTGACACATTCGCTGAGCATCTTAAACAGGTCTTCATACCAAATACAGACATGGGCTCTTCTAAAATGCAGGAAGTCACCAAATTATTAGACCAAACCCACCAACTTGATCCTCCAATATCAAAATTCACGAAGGAAGAAGTAAAAACAGCGATTAAGGCGTTAGATCCAAGTAAAGCTCCTGGATACGACCTGATAACAGGCAAAATTCTAAGAGAGCTACCAAAGGAAGGAATTCTATTTCTCACTTTCCTGTACAACGCTATTCTACGAAGAGCTGCGGTCCCACTGCAATGGAAAGTAGCTCAAGTTATAGTGGCTGCCAAGCCGGGTAAGAATCCTCTTGAGACGCAATCATATAGACCTATTAGCCTGCTGCCTATACCCTCGAAAATCATGGAGATACTTATCCTGCGTAGATTGTCTCCGATTATATCCTCAAAAAAGCTGTTACCTGATCATCAGTTTGGCTTTCGCCGGTGTTTCCGGCGAAAGCCCAAAAGTACCATAGAACAAGTACACAGATTAGTGGAACATATCAACAAAGCTCTTGAGTCTAAAAAGTACAGTGCTGCAGCCTTTTTAGATATATCACAGGCATTTGATCGTGTGTGGCATGACGGACTACTGTTCAAAATAAAACGGGATCAGCCTACCAACTTCTACAACCTTTTAAAGTCATACCTAAGCGACAGACACTTTTTTGTTAAACAAGGAGAAGAGTTAACTTCCTTATATACTATCCAAGCTGGAGTTCCGCAGGGTAGCGAAATGGGTCCAACGCTGTACCTGCTTTTCACAGCTGACCACCCAACGACGGAAGGAGTAGTCACTGCAACATTTGCTGATGATACAGCAATTATTTCAGTGGACGCTTCACCAAAAGTTGCAGCACAAAAGCTTCAACACAGTCTCGATTATTTATCCTAATAGCTCAAAGACTGGCGAATCAAAGCTAACGAAAGTAAATCCGTCCAGGTGACATTCACTAATAGGACAGGAACATGTCCCCCTGTCACTCTAAACGGTATATTTCTCTCTCAAAAGGATTACGCCAAGTATCTTGGTATATACCTGGATAGACGCCTAACTTGGAAGAAGCAATTACTCACAAAGCGATTGGCTATGGGCCAACAGCTACGCACAATGTACTGGCTACTTGATAAAAAATCTCAACTCTCACTCCAAAACACAATGCTAATATATATATAAATGCATAATAAAGTCTATGTGGACGTACGGCCTACAACTATGGGGATCAGCGGCAAAATCAAATATTGACATAATACAGAGGTTCCAGTCAAAAATATTAAGAATGATAACGAACGCACCTTGGTATGTCTCAAATAAGAGACTCCATCACGACCTTTGCATCAAAACTGTTTTAGGAGAAATCTCAGAGAGGACAAAAGCGTACAAAGAGCGTATCAAGAACCATCCAAACGTGATAGCAGTAAACCTCATGGACACACAAACAGTCGCTAGACGACTAAAAGACCTTATCTAAGAGAATGCAAGAATAAACGGAGCAGTCACTGGACAGCTTCCCTACGAACCCGTTAAGATATCAAACATATTGCTGAATATCTGCAAGAATGATAGATTGCAATAAAAATATATATAAAAATAAAAATAAATGTTTAAGTAAAAAATTTGTAAGAGTTTGCCTTTTTTCTTGCATGGTTCTTTTGTCAAAACTTTTTTTAAATTTATTTATTTTAAATGTGGCAAGCGGGTTTCGTATTAGGTTAGGAAATGAAAACCATACTCACTTTACACATTTATTAGGTGTGAAACACGAGACACAGAAATCAGGGAAGTAGGTTATGAGGTCTCTAAGCCCTTGTTCACTGGCCACTATTTGTAGAAAGAAAGGAACGTTACTGCCCTGGGCTTGGCTACGCCGCAGCACGTGGTCCAGCGTGAGGTCACAGGGCAGGCAGCAGGGTAGAGGAGCGACCCCAGAGGTCACCAGGCGTGGGCAGCACCACGCAGGGATGAACGACCGTGTGTAGCCACGTGGTCCGCTCAGGCAAGGGCCTCAACACGTGGCGGACGTGGGGTCTCGGGCACCCACAAGCCACGTGGATGGCAGGTTTAGGCGGCGGTAGCGGCCGCGTGGGTAGTCCGCGTGACGGGCGTCTCTCCAGCGGTAGGGCGAAGGCAACAATGACGTCTGTCAGCGGTAAGCAGGACGTGTTTCCCAAGACTGAAACCCCATTTTTCTCGGGGTACATGTAAACTTACTACAAGGCCTGCTTGATGTGAAAGAAAGAACACGTTAGGCTTTTTTTTTTTTTTTTTTATGTTTGGCATCTCGCAGGTCAACCTATGCGGTTGTCGTCTGCTTAAGCGGACTTGCCTGTGGATTCCCTAATAAATTAAGGCCTCCAGCCAGGACTTAAACTTATATACTAACTAAAACTAAGCGACAACGCTAAGGGCACCCCCTGTGGGGTACGAACCTCGGCTTAGGGCGTCGCTGGAAGAGGGCAGCAAATGACTAGCTGGATCAGGATTGGTATTAATTAGGGACGAATTTAAAGCTACAGGCTCAGCGGCGCGGGCTGGCTCGAGCAAGGGTCGGGAGGGGCGTCGATTTGGGCGTCGCGGCGGGCCTCGGCGGCGAGGGCGGTAGGACGGCGATCGGGTTTTGGGCTTCTGTAGCGTGCTAGTGGCCTTACTACTCTCCTGGAGGAGGGTAGTGGCGTCGTCGGGGTCGATTAAAGTATGCCTTGGTCGGCGAATACTGCTAATGCGAGAGGGAGTGTAGCGGGCGGCCGCTGTAATCAGGGGGTTAGAATGTTTAATGCCGCAGTCGAAGAAACGCTTTGATAAGCGTTTCATGAACTGTTTTATGGTTGGCACTTTGAGGTCGACGTGAAGATCTATATTACGGACATAGAAGGGGGCACCCGTGACCCTTCTGAGGAAACGGTTTTGGAGGGTCTGCATCTTATGGAGATGACGTGGGTGAGCGTGCGCAAATACAACGCAGGCATAGGTCATGATGGGACGGATGACTGCGGTATAGATGCGGAGCTTGCATTTGAGGGACAGTTTGCTACGGGCTGTCAGTACGAATTGGAGCCTGCTAAGAGCGAAGGAGGCGCGCGCGCGAACCGCCTTAATATGAGCCTTAAAGGTAAGGTTCTCATCGAGGATCACGCCTAGGTATTTGGCTTGCTTCTCCCAAGGGATTGGCTTGCCGTACATAGTGATCGGGCTGGGAAGTGGGGGAGGGAGTCGACGACGTCTCGAGAAGAGAACCGCCTGACTCTTATCGGGGTTGACCTCGATTCTCCATTTCCGGAACCAAGCGCCTAAGACGTTTGCGGAGGTTTGGAGAGTACGAGCTATAGCATTGGGACAATGACCGGTATAGTAAACGGCAGTGTCGTCGGCGAAGAGAGCCAACTGAGCCTTTTTACTCTGTGGGATATCGCTGGTGAACAGCGTGAAAACTAGAGGAGATATGACGGAACCCTGAGGGACACCGGCGCGAATAGGGTGAGGGGACGAGAGTGCACCCTCGATGCGATAGCGGAAGGTGCGATTCGACAAAAAGTCTCGTAACATGAGTACGAGACGATCTGGCACTCCTAGTTGGTAAAGCTTGTGTAACAAGCCGTTGTGCCAGACTTTGTCGAAGGCTTTCGCTATGTCGAAGAATAGCACACCCGTCGTCGCGTTACGCTGCATACCGGCGCACAAGTGCTCTACGATACGGTGGACCTGGTGGATACTCGAGTGTTGTGGACGGAAACCAAACTGCTCGTTGGGAATGAGGCTCTTTGCTTCGGCGTAGTCTTTGAGACGCTTATAAATAAGCCTCTCGTAGATTTTGCCGAGAACGTTGAGTAAGCTAATGGGACGGTAGCTGGAGGGCTCAGACTTTGGCTTGCCTGGCTTTGGGATACCGATGACTGTTGCTTCTTTCCACGCTTGTGGGAAGATGTTGTTGCTCATGGCGCCATTGAAGATGGCGGTCATGAGCATTATTAGAGGGGCAGGTAGGAGTTTGTATACCTTGTTGGTAATACCGTCCGAACCGGGGGCTTTACGAGCTTGGAGCCCTTTTACGATGTCGTGCACTTCATCTGGAGTGACGGGAGGCAGAGGATCATCAGGGTCTTCAACGGGTGGAAGGGAGGCTCTCCGTTCGACTTCAGCGTCGACCTTGTTCAGGTGAGCTTGGTCTACTGGTTGAGAGCTGGGAGAACACTGGGACTCTAGGCTGTCAGCAAGGCATTCGGCCTTGTCGGTGCTGTCGAACGCGACGCTCTTGTCGGGGCGGATGAGGGGAGGCATAGAGACCTCCTCGGAGGAGCGCAATTTCCTCTGAAGGTGCCAGAAGGCTTGGTGAGTGGGCTCGAGTTCACTCAGCATCTTGTTCCAACCCTCTGAGCGTACCTCCCCTATGCGTTTCTTTACAGCACGCTGTAAATGGCGCATGTGGGCTTTGTTCGCGTCACAAGGGAAGGAGTCGTAGGCACGGATGGCCGCGTTCTTCTCGGTTATCAGGTCACGTACGTCAGTAGGTAGTTTCCAGCGATGGTCTTCCATCACCGGAACTTCCCGTGAACAATCCGTCAATACGGATTGTATGTGCTCTGTAAACGAGTCGATTGCGGCCGTCGTGTCGGCGACTGACACTAAGTGATCGGGGATGGTGTCTAAGTGAGGCGACGTGGTGGATTTCAGTCTTTCGCTTACTTTCCTCCAGTCGGTTATCGTCTGGGTCTGAGGGGGGCGGTTGGGGTCGATCGGGCCCGAGTAGGGTGCAAGATGCATGACTACAGGGCGGTGGTCAGAGTTAAGCTCGTGGAACGTCTCAATCGATTGCAAACGGAGGTTCACATTCTTGAGCAGCGCTACATCGAGAACATCGGGAAGGTGATTAGGATTACCTGGGAAGTGAGTCGGGCTCATTGGAGCGATGACGTCAAAGTTAAGGGATTCGCCTAACTTGGAAATGATCCGACCTCTGGTAGAAGTCGTGCTACTATTCCACGCTGGGTGTTTGGCATTAAGATCCCCCGCCAATATGACGGAGTCACTCATACCGAAGAGGGCGGTGAAGTCCTTTTGGAGAGAGATGGGATCCTCCGGACCATTGTCTGGTGGAATATAAGCAGAGATGATGGTGATCGGTTGATGACCAGTCATGCCGAGCCGACAGATAGAGGTCTCCAGATGGGAGAAGAGAGAAGGTGGGTCGATAGGGATGCAATACAAAGATTTCCTAAAGTATATTAGTGTGCCACCCCTGTGGCATCGAGACCTGTCGTTGCGAACTAGTTTATAGTTGGCAATATTCGGGTTTCGGTGATGCGGTTTTAAAAAGGTTTCCTGTATGAGGAGGATGTCAAGCTGATGGTCGCGGAGGAAAGCGGCGATCTCATCGCGTTGACCTGAAACGCCATTTGCGTTGAAGAAGCCTAATTTAAGGGATCGGGGTTTGTTACTGTTTACTCTCGTATTATCCATTGAGAATTAATATTTGAGTGAGTGTAGAACTTGCGCGATCTCGGGATACGCGCTGAGGATTTCCATAAGGCGGAGTGCGTTGCCGTTTGCAGCAACGATTTCTTCCGCCATTTTGTCCGCGGCGGTGGTGAAGAGAGCCGCGTATGTACTAAGTATAATTTGGGCGCTGTTTCGGCCCTGGGTTCCCTGAGGTTTCGCTGGAAAGGCCGTAGGGGCCGCGGGGGCTACCAAAGGCGCTGGGATGGCGGAAGCCATCAGCGCTGGAAGTTGAGCGGGTTGCGCTGGTTGCGCGGGAATAGAGGGCACCGAAGCTGCGGGAGCCTTCAGGTGATTAAGGTTAGCCCAGGGAGACGGCCTCTGCGGACTGAGCCGCTCCGGCATCAGCGCGGAAGGAGGCTTTCCCCAGGGGCTTTCCCTGTGCTGGCGGTCGCTCGCGCGTTTCGCGAGTTTGGAAGAGGAGGACTTCGGGGCCTTAGGACAGCCCCGGTAATTTGCCGGGTGTCCCGATTGGCCGCAGAGTACACAGCTGGGAGGCTCTAAACATAGTTCCCTATCTTTTGGGCGGGTACAGTCGGCGGTGCCATGCTCTCCTAGACACTTGACGCATCTAGGGGTGGCATAGCAGTTGGACTGCGAGTGACCATATAATTGGCAGCGATGACACTGTCCAATTAATTGAGCTCTGTAAGGCTTCTCTATTGAGATGCCTGAGAGCGAACACACCGACTTAACTTTAAAAATCGGGTGGTGACCGTCTGTGGGGTCACAGATGACCAGGACCATGTCGTAGACTAGGCCCTGTCTCGCTTTATGTAAGCGATGGACGGCGGAAACTGGGATTCCTTGAGCGATGAGGTCGCTCTTAATCTCCTCGGTGGAGATTTCTTGTGGAACGCGCCTTATTACGACGCGAGTAGGGGTTTCCTCCGGAAGGGAGTAAGTGTGAAAGGAGTAGTTCCTTTCACGTAGGGCGCGGGAGAGGTCCCTAAAGTCCGCAGACGTGGGGACCGTAACTTTGATCCCCTGGAGGGTGGATCGGGCGTTAGTATAGTTGATCTTGCGATCAACACACATTTTAGATATTTCAGTCCATTTGGACTTTTCCTGGACGTATATCGGGGGAGGGGGCTTCTGCTTCCTCGCGGTAGGAGCGGGTGGGCAAGCCATAGGGCTGGCGGGGCGACTGGCCCGCGGACTAGGGGCGGTTGTGGAGCTGGACGATAAGTCGTCCTGTTTTTTCTGGGCCTTGGTGACCGGGCCAGCGGGGGCGGAGGATTTAGCCGCCTTTCTCTTGCCTCCTTTGACCACGACTTGGAAGTCGTCATCGCTGGAGGAGGAGGTGCGGGCTTCTTCCTCGGAGAGTGGGACTGACGTGTCCATACTCTCTGGGCGAGTCGAGTCAGTTTCGGTGCGCAGCTGCGTCGGGTTTATTGTCTCCGAGACAATGGCGGCCGGAACAATGGCGGGCGCGACAAAGGGAGCCGGATTAGCGGCCGACTTATTTACTGACGGGGCAGTAGCGGGCGAGACAATAGGGGCCGGATTAGCGGCCTGAGTATTATCTGTCGAGACAAAGGCGGGTGAGACAATGGGGGCCGAATTTTCGGCCGGAACATTGTCTGCCGGAACAAAAGGCGGAATGCCTTGTTCGCATGCAGGTGGCGATAGCGGGCTTTCGAGGGCGTCGCTGAAGTTCGCGAGTGCGCCCTGGGACGGAGTGGGGGTGGAGCGATGACATAGCTTGTCGCCATATCTCGCTAGGAAATCGGGGTCCTTAAAAAGGACCTCTCTGAAGAACGCCAAAATATAGGCGTCCTCCATGGTCGGAGGGGAAGCTAGATTAGGGAGGGAATGGTGGAAAATTATTCCCACGTAGACTAAAACCCTATACCTATCTCCCCGGGTGGATGGGCCCGGGGATGTGTGACCCTCTCTGTCGGGTGTAGACAGAGAGGTGAGTACCTATTGGTGAGCCCTAAGCTTGTAACCCGTCGCCAATCTTAATGTGCGAACGGGGCCCTGACCAGTCTAGCGCGAAGGGTGTAGACACACCCTAAAGACACTAGGTGAGTAGCTGGAAAGCAAAACTGTCACCAGAGCCGACTAGGAGATCCCCCAAGGCCGGATATCTGGGACCCGTCCAACTAACTGCCTCGCCCTGAAGGGGTTCGGCGGGTGTGAATTGGGTCAACACCCCACTCGGCTTCGTTGACACCGTAAGGTTTCAACCGAGGACCACGAAACTGTGGTTTTACCCAGAAGGGGCCTAGTGAAGCTACTCACGAATGACTGATAATGAAACAGGGATGCCTTGAAAAAGGCAGTTTTTTGAGTTATTAAAATCAAATCAATTTCTTGATTTGATTTTAAATCGGAGTAGTCGGGGCGACTACGATGACGTCACGTGGCAGCGACGAATAATAACACGAAACACAACACTGGAGCGGGAGAGCGCACAAACACGTCCGTCCGCGGCGAGGGTCGAGCGTCGAGTGTGAACACGTTAGGCGTCCAGCGGGGGATATTTATAGCAGCAACCCACACTGATGGATGTCACTCTCGTAAACCGTAACTAGAGATGTGCGTTTTAGTTGTTTTTTAGGAAATCAACTAAAACGCTACATAAAAAAGATACAGAACGAATGTTGCAAGTTAATTAGAATCGAATAAACTGTTTTCTAAGCATTTTCCTAATTTGACCGAAGTTTTTCCAACAACATACTTAAGAATTTAAGATCTTAAAACGAAGTTGTGTGCCAAACAAAAATATTTTTGATTATCTTTACTTCTTTAGTGGTATCTAAAATGATTACCCAGTCAGCTAGTTGGTAGCTGAATGATCAGAGTACGCCTAAACTCATATCAAAAAGAGAAAAGATTTGATTTTTTGTATGTTTTTTTACATAAGGGATGAATTAAAAAAATCTAGCTTTCCCCACAACCTTATTACCCTCACTGAGTGCGCATTTCAACAATGAAACTCAACTCAATCTGCCCTTCTAAACAGCGTTAAAGAGCTGTCAGTGTGAATGTTCTTTAACAATTTTGACACTGGCACGCGGTCGGCTCCTGGACGCGGTCGGCTCCTGGACGCGGTCGGCTCCTGGACGCGGTCGGCTCCTGGATGCAGTCGGCTCCTGGACGCGGTTTAGATGTGCTAAACACCACGGATTCATTGGTCAAATTTTCACTTTAAATAATCACATACATACAATATTTGTATTTATTAATATTTTTTGGAATTAATTTATTTCCCAATGAAACTTCAGTCTATCCCGTTCAGTACAAAGCCGTTAAAATGTGCACATAAGTAAACTAAAACTCATGAAATATCAATTACAGTGTATCGAAGGCACGATTGCAGTCGCAGCATAAATATATGTATTCGACAGAGGATAATATTAAACACGGTCTGAATAGGAATTTACTAGCGAAGCTATTATTTGTATTGAAATATTGAAATCGGCACGTACTGTAACTGTTACTGGTTTGAATATACTGGGCTTTATTGTTAAGTGCATTTAGGGGGTGTGATTTGTTTCATCATTAATGGAAAAGAGCTTCTTTTGTGTTGCTCCTATAATTTATTACAAAATACCCGATGTCGTAAGAAGCATGCCATTGAAAAAAAGTGTTTTAATAAATTATTAGTTGAGAAATGTTACTATATCCTAGATGATTCTTAAAATGAAAAAATACTGTAACTAATACTAATCCAATGTATTGCATGCATGTATTTTCCTTTGATTTTTTTTTGTGTTCTATGGTGGATTTTGTTTGTGTTTAGTTTATATAATCTTCACTGATATTTGTATGTCATCAATCAATCGGGAAACCGTATATCGTTAACATAACGAATTAAAGCGCGTTCGACTAACTTAACGATGTGGAAAGAAGTGGTCGCCCTTTGACGGCTGTTACGGAAGAAAACTTATTAAAGTAATAAAATTTAATGCAATGTAGTAGGCGAGTTACGTATCAAGAGATTTAGCACGTACTGCAGGTTGGATCGGGAAGCCTTCACGAAATTCTACATGTGCATCTTCGCGTGGGGAGGATAGTTTCGCGTTGGGTGCCGCACAACCTCACCACTGCTCAAAGCAGCAGGCTCGGGTGGAATGATACCGTGATATGATAAACAAATTTGAAGCAGGCTCGTCTCAGTTTACGACATAATTACAGGTGGTGGGTCTTGGATTTATCATTACGATCCAGAAACGAAGCGCCAGTCGACGGTTTGGGTATTTCAAAACGAATCAACGCATACCAAAGTGAAGCGATCTAGAAGCAGGGGGAGGATTTTGATCACGAGCTTTTTCAATTTTACTAGCTACTGAATTGTATACTAACAATTGCTTGACAGAATTTTTCTCCGTTGTGAGCAACAAGCGACCAAACACATGGTTCCGCGGGCTACTGCTCCACCACGACAACGCACCTTCGCAAGCCGCGCTCAAAACAAAGGACTTCCTGGTCTGCATGCCGTTCAAACTCCTGGCCCTGACCTGAGAAAAAATCTGCTCGATGGGATACGATTTTCGTCGCCGGAAGATGCGCTGTCAGCGTTCGAGCAGGCTGTAAACAAGGTATCTACGGCGGACTGGAAAAAGTGTTACGAAAACTGGTTCAGACGCCTGAAACTTAGCATACTTTGAAAAAAAATAAAAAAAAATATTTACGTACATGAAGAACATTTATTTTCATTTTCATATATACACTAACATTATAAGGTAAAATTTGATGTTTAGGTACATAAAAGAATTCTTTCGGTAATTCCAATAGTGGAGGTAATCTCTGGAATTACCGGAAAAAATCGTGTTGCATTTGATAGCCCAATTTTAGGTGATATGTTGTTTAACATCAAGCTAGGACCCTTAGGAGCCGAGCCAAAATAATAAAAGTCAGAAAGAACGCTAAACGAAAACGAAGTGATAGCGCGGGCAGGCGATGCGATGCGACGGGGTGGGGGGGGACAAGAAATTTCATGCGGACAAAGTCGCGGGCAGAAGTTAGTAATGTAAGCTCAGTCGAAAGAATCTTTGGGAAGTAGTCACAACTTTTTCTAGTTATTTAGTCACATTATTGAACAAAACGGTAAACTGAAATTTAAATCCAAATTAGGTTACAATTGCACAGGCGTTCCACAGGGCAGTATTTTAGGTCCCCCACTTTTTATGCCATATGTCAATGACCTGAAGGGATGTGAGGAACAGGGTGTAAAGTTCAATCATACTCTTGGAAAAGTGACGGGTGTTGTGTCTGGTGGGCAACTGCCCGACGATTGATGTCGGAAAGTTGTATACAATGCTAGCTGCGCGGTAAACTCTGATTGCGCGATGTAGGATTTGTGTGACGTCAGTGTGATGCGTTGTTCGCATGTGGCGGTGTAGATGCCGCCACAGACCTGACAGAAGTAACTGATCATCCCTGCATACTCATTGCAGACGATGTGTCCGTAACTATCCCGAAAACTACAGAAAACTATGATGAGGAAATAAATAGTACCATAAACAAAGTAATGACCTGAATGGAAAAGAATAACCCTATACCTAACATATTACCAAATATACAGCTTTGTAACAAAAACTGGAATAAAATGGATTTAAACAAAACTTATAAAGATAAACAAATATAACAATCAGATAGTATGACTTTTCTTGTGATATTTCTATATGAGAGGTGTTCCTGGATTGGTCATGTTGATATGATATGTGGAAAACTCAGTAAGATTGCTTAAGTTCTATGGCGTATATCTAACCTAATAAGTAGACAAGCAGCACTACAGGCTTATCATGCATATTATGTTGGATCAATACTGTATACCATAGCCTACCATAGTATACCGTATACTAGTATGGCGAAACTCGGTGCATCACGGAAGAGTTTTCGTCGCACAAAAGAGGTGTATAGGTGCGATTTGTAATGTAGACCCACTTACATCCTGTAAACCATGTTCAAAAAACTTAGAATTTTTACATTAACAGGCATTTATATTGAGGGAATATGTAAATTTACCAAATCTCACCCTGATATGTTTGAAAAACTGGAAGATAAATGTAAGTTCAAAACTAGATATCCATTAGGTTGTCTAGATTTGAACTTACATTTCAATCTATTAAGATTAAGTATGCCTGGAACGAGAACGGAGCTATACAGGCGAAGTTGCTATGCTATGTGTTTTCAGATATATAACAAGATTTCTAAACAAATTAAAGAACTCGCAATGGTCCGCTTCAGAAGGGCTTTACACAGGTGGCTAATTCAGAATCCCTTTTAACTATAAAATAATTACTTCAGTTTAAATCTAAATTACCTAATTGTACCTGTACCAATAATTTGCATGTCATTATGTTATGATTGAATATGTTAATCTACTATTATACTACCATTGTAAGAACTTTTGTAACCATACTTATCTGCAAATAAGGCGATTAGCACACTGCCACGCATCACGCTGCATGTTGCGTTGAATGAACGCTGAATGAACGCGCGTGGATGCATTTTCTGTGTTTTGGACTGTGCGTGTTTTCTATACAAACGGAGATACTAACAAGCAACGTTAAAACTGCGTGGTGCGTGGCAGTGTGTTAATCGCCTAAATCTTTAGACTTCAAGAAGTAAGAATTTAATACAACCATTAACTAGCTACACAACACAGAGTTAAAAAACTAAGAAAAAAAACAATAAGTTAAATTACGTATTTTCGTTCTGACGTTGAACGACATGCAGTTATTAACACAAAACTACTTGTCTCACAAGTGCGAGGTCGACTCGAACCCGCTCCGACTAGTTCCGAACGTCTCGGTTTATTACTTTACGAAGGAGAGGGGTGTCCGTCTTACCCCGGGGACCAGCAATGCCCCATTTTAACACTTGGCCCAGCAATGCCCCGTCTTACCCCGGGGGCCAGCAATGCCCCTTCTTACCCCGGGGGCCAGCAATGCCCCTTCTTACCCCAGAGGCCAGCAATGCCCCTACTTACCTTCGTTGAGTACAACGCGCAATTTTTTAGTAACGCTCTGGAACACTCGCGTAGTAATCGCTCTTAGTTCACGTAATCTACAATTTTGCAAGGTAACGTTAGTACAAAGGTGCCTACATGTATGAAAAAGTTGTGAAGAGCAAAACAATTATTTAGTTCGAACTTTCGTTACTAAATGATATTTTCAATGCACTTGCTCGAAAATTCGCTTAACTGGACAATTAATAGGATCCAAACTAGGATCTCAGCGGAATTGCGGGCACGTTTTCAGGTACGAGTCTCACAATACACAAACATCGAAATCCGGAATAATTATTAGGTGTATACACGAAGTAAATACTCAGGGTGTAAGACATACAAATATTTGTCCCTTACAGGTTAAACTAGCGATGCTTACCACAGAAGTTAATGAACGCGAAATCCACTTGAGACATATTATATACAGAATAAATTTACACACAAACAAAACAAACAAAACTAATGATACTAACAGGTAATTAGGAAGTAAATCATCATCATATGTCTAATTAATTTTCCAGGTTGTCAATTAAGTGCTGCTGAAAAACAAGACAGTGCTGACCGAATAACAGAGACAAAAGAAACGTTCTTATTATAAGGTGTGTCTATTCATACACGAAATATTTGAAGAGGTGCATCTATAGGTCGAACTTGGGCTATAGAAATGAAAAAGAGTTTTTTATCTAAGCATCTAATTTAAAAAAAATAATAATTTAATATTACTTAAACACACATAAAAATACTGGCTCTTTCATATTTTGTAACATCCATTACGCTAGTATCTACGAAAATACTACGTAGAAACTACTATCATTGAAGCGGGCGAGGTCATGGCGGCGCCCTTAGATGTCGCGTGGCTTTTATGAATGATCAAAAGAGACCGGACTCGCACCGCCGTCGCGCCGCCGGCGTCGGCTTCAGTTGCCTCATCGAGTTACGAAGTCTACCTAAGTTGGTTTATTGTGAACATCATCACGCCTGAATTCCCCGTAGAGATAGGCAGAGGTGTATTGTCGAATGTTCATTACAGTTCACCAGTGATATGTTAAACAGAGAGACGGCACGCGCCCCGCGGCAAGGCACCGCGCCCGCGCCTCTCCCCGCCGCCGCGTCTTTGATTCATAGAGCAGGCCGGTTTTATGCAAAACATCTCAAGCAGTTTTAAATTATGATAATTACGTAAAATAAAAAAAACATTTACATAAAAAATTCTTTTTCGTTTCTATATCTTCTAAACGACCTATAGAGGTCCCTCTTAAATATTTCGTGTATGAATAGATACACCTTATATAAAGAATATAGAATAGACTAATTGTATATAAAAGAGGAACTAGTACAAGTCAAACTAATTAGTTTATAATTTTATGTGCATGATAATAGCGTGTTTTTTAATTTATTTATTAATTAAAACTTTATGCACAAGTAAAAAATACTGTTCAAAGGCGGACTGTTTTTTTCCGTTTTAGTCTAGTATATTATTCATATAGTTAAAAAGTCTAAACAAAACGGTTTACTAGGAGGAGCCACTATCATCGCTTGACTCATCTTTGACATCATCAGACCCTCGTTACCATCCGCAATCTATTAGACTCGTCAAAACGAATCACATGAGCCCAAACTCGAACGGTTTACTAGTAGCTACTGAAGATATTCACTCTCCACCTTCTGGCTCCTTCACTTCTCTTTTATTTTTATAATTTATCTGCTTAGGGCCAAATCCATCTTAAGGTGCAGATTGAACAGTTTCCAGCCTTGTGCCTCCAAACAGTTACGCGTTCTTAAATCCTTTAAAAATCGAACACCATATATCAAAACCGCTGTTCTCTAACAAATCAACTACTATCCGGTTTCAGGCTGTCGTAACTGGTTTTTACTGGTCGTGTCTGGTTATATGCAGGACATAGTAATTACGTTCTGTATATAATTAATTTTGCCGAACGGTACTAACTTTGGCTGCGGGATCATTAGCGTTGGCGGTAGTGTGTCGAACACACAGAAATAGGTACTTGCTTGATAAATAACAATCATCTGCCTAGCCTTTGCCCAACTTTGTTGGGGTCAGCTTCCAGCTTAATCGGATGCGGCTGAAAATCAGTATTTTACAGACAGCGACTGCGTATCTGACCACCTCAACCAAGTTAATGGGTAACACAATACCCTTTCGTAAGACTGGTTGTCAGACTTTGGCTTCTTGACTAACCGTAACGACTGTCAAAGATTTAAAAATTACTTGCGGGACCAAGAGTTTAACGTGCTTTCTGAGAACCACCATGTAATGTATATTTAGTGGATCCCACCGATATGTATTCGGTTCGTGGATCACCCCACCCCATCTACGGACCGAACTCGTCGAATATTGACATTTATTATTTAGTCACGAGCAATTAGTTCCTGAATATAGCACCTAAAAATCCTGCACTTACCTTCGATGTTTTCACTTTCAGCAGTTAACAACAGCCACCATTTTCAATTTCACCCACTTTTATTTACCCTTTGCGGCGAAACCAGAACCATATCTTGGTATGTGACCTCATAAATTCCATGGCAACATGTTCGTAAGATTTCCAAGTCATTTGGCAAGGTATATTGATGCTCTAGACTGTGTTTCGAACCGTTAAGTTATCGATAGACGACGGTACAAACCGAGGTTTGTCGTACTATTTTCTTGTTTGTAGTATGTTTAACTTGTAAGGAGGTTTTATAATAAAGGGTGTCTGGAGTCACTTGTTTTCCCCGTATTTTTTTTTTGTACTGGTACATAATAATTATTTTAACTACACTCTTATACACCTTCATACCATACCTGGGAACCTTCTGGTTGCGGAGAAATTGAAGGTCAAAATTCTAACTTTTACTGATGTTTTTTTTTTTTACAAAAACAAGTTTTTAAAGTTACGTGGAACACTCAGAAAGTTTTGCGAAAATAAAAATTATTAAATCTTTTCAAAGTCTTCTCCACTAGCTATACAAAGTTTCATGCATCTGAACCAGTTTACGAAAAAATTTTTCCAGTCCGCCGTACTCGCCACCGCCACCTCGTTTACAGTCTGCTCGAACGCTGATAGCGCATCTTCCGGCGACGAAAATTGTTTCCCTTTGAGTAGTTTTTTTTTTTCGGTAACAAAAAGAAGTCACACAGGGCTAGGCCAGGGTTGTGAGGAGTTTGACTAGCGTGCTGTCCAGGAAGTCCCTCGTTTTGAGCGCGGTGTGCGAAGGCGCGTTGTCGGGGTGGAGCAGTAGCCCGCGGAGCCATGTGTTTGGTGGCTTGTTGCTCTTAACGGAGGAAACTTCTACCGAGAATTTGGGAGTATACCATTCAGCGTTGATGATTCTTTGGTTCCGTAAAGGAATTGACACCAAGTAGCCAGTCAAATTTAAAAAGCTCGACATCAAAATCTTCCCCCCGCTTCTAGATCGCTTCACTTTGGTAGGTGTTGATTCGTTTTGAAACAGCCAAAGCGTCGAGTTGCGCTCCGTTTCTGGATCGTATTGATAAACCTAAGATTCATCTCCTATAATGGTGTCGTAAACACGCCGAGACGAGCCTGCTTCAAACGTGTTTATCCACGGCACCATTCCACCCGGGCCGGCTTATGAGCATCGGTGAGGTTTAGCGGCACCCAGCGTGAAACTATCCTCCTCACGCGATGATGCAAGTGTAGAATTTCGTGAAGGCTTCCCGATGCAACCTGCAGTATGTGCTGAATCTCTTGATACGTAACTCGCCTATTGCCTTGGATTAAAATGTTCACTGCTAGCACGTTTTCATTCGAAAGAGCCGTCAAAGGTCATCCCCCAAAGTTAGTTAGACTGAATTTAAATTAGCTCGCAAACAATGTGGAGTGAAATTTTGAAATTGGAACGTGCCTATTTTAAGTTACAAATAATCATATTTTTTAAATATAACTGGCCAGTCTCTCGTATATATAAATCTTTTTTCGCAATACTTACTGAGTGGCCTGGTATAATGATCGAAAAACTTCAGTTCAAAATTATAAGCCATGTCTCATATTTAAAAGCGGGTTCTACCAATATTTAGTAGTACTTTATCCGATTTTGTAGGCCCGATCCCAGAATTTGTAGTAAAACATTATGTAGGTACATTCTATTGTTAGAAATTAAATAAATAAAATAACAATTTTACAAACAAGCACGAGTTTAACTCTTTATATTTTTTGTTGATATTTTGCTTAGTTGAGTTTATAAATTCGTTTTATCATAATTATGATGAATTCTAAACCTATTTCAGGGGAACAGCATTTCAAAAGTACAATCTTTACGCTTTGGAGTTTTTTTGTTCAACAGTGCGGCGTCTTTAATAACAATATTAATATAAACTAATTGTGAGTGGAAACGCCGGAGGGGACGCCCTAGGAGGACATAGTGACCTTATTGGTGATGTTCTGGTGCGTAGTACTCGCAACCGGCGCGCGTGTATGACCAGGTGTTTGAACGTAAACGAGGCAAAAGGAGTATACTTAAAGGGTAAGGATCGTAGCGTTCTGTGGATTCAGCCTACCCTTATGAGAAGAAGGCGTGAGTGCATAAAACTAAACTTCCGCGTCGTAACGCTGCCGCTCCACACCTTAACTTTGTCCGTTTACGAGCGGGCGTCCGATGCACGCCCCGCTCGCCTTGTCGGTGGCAAGTCACGCACACATATCTGTGCGTGTAGTAGTGTACGCACGTACGGTGTTAGTATAAAGTTTTCATTCGGCTCGATTTTTTATTCATGTGCCTACGAGGACCTATCCTTATAAACACTGCAAACATTAACGATAACATTATCTACTTCCGTCATTATTAACCCAGATAGGTACACAGTAGCATCCAAAACTTTAATATTGAAGAAGACCCATAAAACTGTTTGCAAAAAATACACCTATTGAGAACGCCAATAATTACAATTTACGGCTTCATTCTTGCCCATTTCTTGGAACCTGTATAGCGTGTTTGCCTAATTTGTGGACCGATTTAAATGTTTTGTAAGAAGAATATTATTTAGAAGAGAGATTGCTGCCTTCATGTCTTGGATTTAAGAACGTTTTTTACATAAAGTTGATGATGAGTCAGGTAATAATTATTTTATAACAATTCAATAACTCGCACTTCGTACTCGGTTCTCTCAACATAGTTCGGTGATATCTGATATCCTGAGTAGCAAACCTTTTCGCTGACGAACGGCCATAATGTTGCATTTATTGGAAGGAACCACTTTCACAAGATCATAAAGTGATTTCAAATTGTCAATCCTGAACCAGAAATACCGGAAAATTATTGATCGTTTTGCAATTTTAGGGTCGGGGCCATAAACTCAAGTATTCAGGTTCAAATATTAGCCCGAAGCCAAAACTCCTCCTTTCAAACAGAATAAACGATAAAGTAAACCCGGGAATACTTTACAACAAGCGTTGGGCATTCACAAATGATTTAGGGTGCAAGTTTTTAAACCCAGGCAATAGGCAACCCGTGAACAATACTTTACTTAGAAGTTTGGCTCTTAGCCTCCGCGAATTTCATTTGTGCGTTAATTAGACGCTCTAAACAACTCTTAATTCAAAGGCACTGTTTGTAGAACTTTTTTTTTTTTTTTTTGTATTCTGTACTGCAATGGGCAAAATGGGTATTTTTCACTAACATTTATCTGAAAATTTAGTTGTCAATAATCATTCCAAACAGCAGAAAAGTATTAAAGCATCATAAAAAAGCGATAACTGTGTAATATCTTGTTTAATCAACTAATCGGTCTGTGTGTCCATTGTTGGACGTACGCCCGTCCTAAATTGCACTGCTGTACTAGTTAGCCAGCCATTGTAAGTATTTTAGTTTCACGCGTCATGCACAAATCAATTTAAATATCAGAGAAATCACATGCAATGATTACCAGCAGTCAATTCGCTCACTAGGTTTTTAGACATCACCATTTCATTTACTCTACACCCAATCTTCTAAATAGAGTCCATTGATCCACTTGACCTCATTAAAACCCTAAACTACTAACAAAGACGAGCTAAGGCGACATAAAACTGTATACTCCTCAATATATATTTTTTTTTTATGTATGGCATCTCGTAGTTGACCTTGAGAGGTCGTGACTACTTAACCGGACCATCCTGTGGCTGCCTTAAGCGGACTCAAAGCCTCCAGCCAGGGGCGTAAAACTACTTACATTACTAAGCGAACGCTCACTAAGGGCACCCCCTGTGGGGTACGGACCTCGGCTTAGGGCGTCGCTGACGGGAGGACAGCAAGATGGGACAGGCGGGATCTGGATTATATTATTATTATCAGGGGAATTTTAAGCTACAGGCTCAGCTACGGCGCGGGCTGGCACTTCGTCGAGCAAGGATCGGGGGGGACAGTTACGTCGGGATCTTCGCGAGGAACCTCGGCGGCGAGGTCGGAATGTCGGTCTGTGTTTGTGCACTGTACTGGTGGCCCTACTGCTCTCCTGAATGAGAGTTATGTGGTCATCGGGATCGGTGAGGACATGCTTGGGACGGCGGACATGACTAATGGAGGAGGGAATATAGCTAGCGGCCTTGACAACCAGAGGGTTGCGGAATATAAAACAAAGACTAACTCAATGCTTACCTATGATCATGAAAGCCATCGTGAACAAAATTCAATTTATTTGCAGACCACAGAGTACATTAGGGGCCCAGAGTATTGGTATAAGTAGTTGCAACGTCTGGTAGTTGGATCGCTGGAGAGTTCCATACAGCAAATACGGCAAAATTAAAGTAGTTATAGCTCGGTAGCAAGACCTCGGGGCAGGGTTAAATATAGATAGATAGATAGAATACTCTCTATTATGTATACCTTATAAATTAAAAATTTACAAGTAGAAATACATGGGGTGACACAATGGGCGGTCTTAGCTAGAAGTCGTCTCAGGGACTTACGAGATGCAAAAAATTTGCGACTTACTTTCTGTTACTGGGGACCCCAAGAAAGATGTTTGTCGATTGAAAACCCAAGGTTCTTAACCTTTTCGCTGACTGGAATAGAAGTTTCATTAAATTGAACTTGAGGAAGCTGTGACCAATTTATCTTGGGGGTCATCCTTGAGCTGCTAACAACAATGACCTGAGTCTTCGATGGATTAACCTGCAACCCATGTGCCTCACTCCACTCGCAAATTTAACCCAAACCCTTGTTTATGAAATTAATTGTCACCATCTAGCTTGTTTAAATATTTGTAAATCATATAAGTACATTAACGTGGTGTGAAGAAAGATGATTTTGGAAATAGAGTTTATAAAAATTGCCAAGAGTAAAATAAATAAACGCCACCCTTATACACCGGCAGTAGTATAACACCAAAAAGAACAAGACTCGCTTATGAATTCACGTTGCAGGTAACTAGGAAACCAGTCAATTACCGTTGGAAATATGTTTAGTGAGCGAAGCATGCCAAGCAGGATAATTATCAAAATTAACAGTATTAACGCTTTACTAAAATCCAGTAAGCAAGGAACCGTCAATTTACCTGCTTCCATGCCTAACCGTATGTTATCAGTGAAGTTAACTAAGGCTGTAGCGGTGCTGTGACCAGGACGAACACCGGATTGGAAAGGATTCAGCTAATTATACCTACAAAGAGAAGCACTAAGCTGATTGTGGACAAAGCGCTCAATGACTTTGGAGAAGAAAGGACGATATTTGGAAAACGAAGTAGGATAACATTTTAGGTGAAGAAATTATTTTAGCTTCTTTTCACATCGATGAAAACTCCACAGAATATAGAGTAGTTTAGGATATAGCATAGGATAGGACAGATTTCGTCGAGGACAGGCAATATAATTATACTCATTTTTTTTTATTTAAACAACAATACCAACTGCGTTAGATGTGATTGAAACTACGCTCTTCCCAACATCACAATCAGAGCACTGACAAAAAAATTTGGGCATGGTCCGGAGTTAAATGGTTTGAAGTTTATTGTAGCTGCCTTCCTGGTCCCATTACAGAAGGACGAAGAAGAGAAGTGTTGATTCAGTAGATCAATATTTAAGTTTTTTGGAAATGATTCTTGGCGCGATTTCCAAACTCTCATGTTTTTTTTAAACAACCAGACTTTAGCTGGATCTCCGTTTTCAACTGAGGTGTGGATATGGCGGCGTTGTTCATCTCTACCCGACTTATTGCAGCGATTACGAGCATTCACAAGGATCTCTCCGTTCGCCGGCGAGGGCCGTCACTTAAATTTAGTTTTAGTAACAGCCTTTCTGTGATTCTTCTAATATCGTCAGTAAGCCATTTTTACAGCACGACTGGGAGCATGAACATCATACAGCTGCACAATATTGTCTGTCAGCAGGTGATGACTTTATCGTCAATCGACTCGGCACTGACTAAAGGAGTCCAGTCAATGCTGTTATCATTTATTCGGTGATTTTCTACATTCATATCACTAAAGTGGCGCTGAAGGAAAAATTTTGGGTTTTACCTAAGCTGGCGAATTTTGTAGGAGAGAATAATTAGGTCATGGTAAGAAAACATGTCAACTGAGCATTGACCATGCTTGCTGGCAAGTTGAGGAAAGGAAACAATGAGAAGGTCTAAAAGTTAGGGATTGCAGTTTGGAAAATGGTGTGTGGCATTTTAAGGAAGAATTGATTAGTCAGAGGACTGAACTATTGATCGAAGAGAAGAAGAGCGGGAATCGATTTTCAGTAAACAAGAATTGAAGTCGCCGATGATGATTGAATGACTGTAAGAGGGTGTAAGGTTTTCAGGATTTTTTCAAAAGCGAAATTTAAGGCAAGGTTTAAACACAACTTTGTTTCTCATAAAGAATTACATCCATAACTCACTTACTGAGAAACAATATCTAAAACTAAGATTACAATTAGAGCGCATAGATATACGTTTATAAAATAACAAAACAAAATAGCAAAGAAAACATGAAAATGTGGGGAAACAGATAACATTAACTCGATCGTAAGTTAACCAAGCACAACATGGATGTATGAATTTGACTTTTACTAGATGTGGCATTGATGGAATATTCTGTTTTTAGCAAGTTTATTGATGGATTATTTTATTTTTAGTTTAATGTTCTATTAATACATTTTGGGTACAGTACATGCATGGTATAAAACATTTTAAGTATTGGATTTTATTGTTTTTTGTTAAATTTGAGGAATCACTAATGTAGATATTTAATTTAGAGTTATGTAGTCAATCTATATAATGTTTGTGTATATGTTTTTTTTTCCCCTATTTATTCACTCCTTTTTATGTTTTAATTGTGTGAGTTTTTGTTGCTTTTTGAACCGGGCATAACTTTGTTCTTCTTTCATTAATGATGGTAATTTATTATAAATTTTAACACCCTCACACTCCAATTTTTTTCTTCCATAGTTCTAGGAGGGTGGGTCACTAAGTAACTAGCACGTCTAAAGTTATTCTTTCGTGTTTGGTGTTTTGTTACAAATCTTATATTGGAATGGATTTTCTTATTTAATATTTTACGTATTAGAAACCATGTGTGGTATATGTACGTTTGTTTTTATTCATTATTTTTGTTTCCTCGTATATTTTTTCAGTTGGTGTCCCAAAATTTAATTCGTTGAATACACGTGATGAAGGGCTATAATATTATAGTTCTAGAAGGACTTTCCCGCGATTCAGGCTTACTTCTATTAAGACACGCGCGCGATCATTTCTTACTAGTTGAAAACCCGTCAAGGAATAGGAAGTTGAAGGGAGACATGGCTTCAGCCAAGACTGAGACAAGTATGACATGGACGTTCTTACAGTCTAGGTTTGCAGTATAGTAACAGGAATATAAGGGGAAGTGCCAGGATAGCCCGCGAAATTCAAAGAACAATGTCAGATGGCCATAGCAACTTTGGCTCGATATTAATTTGTCACGGACAGTGAAAATTCTTACGTTTTTTTGTGCAGTTTAATGTAAAAAGCTTTTCTGTGATTTCCACTTTTACACTGAACTTTTATAAATGAAGTTATTGAGACATTTTAAATTGGAGGTTATGTATTTTTACAGAGAGTAAATTAAATGCCGTTTTATACGAAACAAATTTATACCACAATTAATACAACGTAGTTGATAAGACATTGTCACAAAATATTTTGTATGGATAAAACACAGTAAGACTATAACGCAAACGCAGAGGAATTCGAGAATGAAACAAACGTACACATAGAAAAACACCGACAACAACAAAGATGTTTGACATCTTGCCATCGTCAACTCACTGTCAGTTTAAGCGCCTGATTTAGACACAACTGCAGAAGACGTATCCTAACAGGGTTGCCATTACATGGCGATTAATTTATCGACCACTGATCAGGAAAATCGATTTCTTGAATTTGGTCTTTAAATTCTTAAAAAAATACTACACGTATCTATAATAAACACGGTGAACGTATTATTAAGGTAAAACAATAATAATAAAAGACAATTGTAAAGTGGTGAATAAAAAGTAAAGAGTAACTTTAATTATAGAGAATAAACGATTACAGTGGC
The DNA here is from genome assembly GCA_963555695.1 of Dasypolia templi. Lineage (NCBI taxonomy): Eukaryota > Metazoa > Arthropoda > Insecta > Lepidoptera > Noctuidae > Dasypolia > Dasypolia templi. Next base: position 4,329,287 of record OY743145.1, read on the forward strand.
AGAACAGGAACTACCTGACACTTTTTTTATATAAAAAAGAAAACCTGTCATTCAATAACATTAATAATAAATTGATTACTTATTAAAATAATTTTCTTTTCGAAAAGTTCTCGAAAAGAAATAAATATTGTTTAATAATTTGGAATTTTATATCTAAATTATTGTAAGCAAAATCTTTGTGCCCGTTTGAATTTAGTTTTAAAAGTTGTGTAGGCCGAAACCTGACATTGTCCTTTCCTATGTATTCTGCAATTTGCCGGTCAGTGGCAGTTTGTGTGTTGAACAAAATATGATGCGCGACCATATCAAGTATGTATTTACAGAATTATAAAAATTCAAAAGTATGAATAAAGTAAGTTAATGTGTGTGGGTGTGTGTGTTAGTTTATGTTCATATAATCCCATTGAATTACTATTTCATGAAATGGCCATTCTATGGGATTAAATGAACTTCGAGGGTTCTGACAATGATCTGCAAATTACAAAAAAGTGAGAAAAATTAAAATTAGCGAGTAGCCCTGGCCCCATAAGGATGGGTGACAGCACCGACGCCGCCAGATGGCGCATGGCTGGACTTAATACCGCTCGCGCATCTCTAGGTACTTTGTGCCGCCAAAGGCGCACATCGTCGTCGCCTGTCAATAATAATTGTGATGGATGCCTAGAACATCGCTCATTTTCTCGTCAGACATAATCATCAGATTCGGACTTCAGAACAGAACTTATTAAGCCAAAATTACAACAAAAAAAATATTGAACCAGTACAGTACATTAGCCTTGTCAGGAAGTCTAAGAATTACAAAGTGTGTATAACGGGGCTAATGAGCGAAAATAATAAGAGCTTAACTCAAGTGAGCGGATGAAACAAAAGACTTTACAATTAATTTAACAAATAAATGGCCCGATTCGAATTTACTGGGACCGAAACTAAGAAAGCACGTAGCAGTACCACCGGAATAATGGCGAAACATTAAATATGTTTTATGTATTTTTTCACCCACAAAAAGAAAAGAATAAATTCCATTTTGGCTTTCAAAGCAAAACGCAATTCTAGCCTCTTAAACTGAAATCAAATATTTTTTACCCAATAACCCCTCTTTCGTTGGAGTTGAAAAGGGAAACTCTGAGAGCCCAAATAATGCGAACGTTAAAACAAAAAGAAAGTGGGTATATTGATACAAAACTGTTGACAGGGCCTCCACATGTTTCAGTCAACAGTAATAAGGCTGATAGGCGTAAACAAGGAACTAGGGGCGGGCAACGCCGGGGTGTTCCCGGGATCCCGGGAAACGACTCGACAAATAAATTGTATAATGAAGTTCGTTTCGCCGACGAATAGGGTAAAAAAGGATTATTAAGTGGGTTATTCACGCGTTAGAGGGTTACAATCAATTAGTATGTGACGAATTGTGAAATGTCAGTTGCTTTTAGAGGGTTCTTTTCGCCGTTATATTTTTGTGTAGTCGTAAACAATTGTACAACGCGCGATGATACAAAAACATAACAGCGACATTAGTAAGGATTTCCTAGGAACACTAAGAAAAACATGCTTAAAAAAACAGAATTTATAGCCTCACTAATCACTAATCACTAATAAAAATAAAAAAAGGCAACAGTCAATAAAAAAAAACTGTAAAAAGTAAAAATTGCATTTTAATAAAAGAAAACAAGTAAGTCAAATATAAACTTGAAAATATACATTTTATTTCATTAAAACGTTAAACGCCTGTTCCTAGTCTTGAATGAGATCCTCAGCATCTTCCAAGCCAATAGAAAGTCTAACGAGGGAATCCGTGAATACAAGCGCGGCTCGCTGTTCCGCCGGAACCGATGCATGCGTCGTTATCGATCTAGAAATAATAATAACGTCTCTTCTATTTTGGACTTTAAAAAGGACGGCAACCCTTTTGAGCTATTACTTTTTACTCCTATTGTTAGCGCCGCGAGCTTTTTGGAAAACCTTTAAACGCTAACATGCGGGTGCGGGATAGAACTGTCTAATCAGCTCTAAAAGCCTGGAGCGGTGATACAAAGAGATGATATGAGAATCGGCAGTTTTGTGGACTGTAATAAACTTAATGTGGCAGCATACATTGAATTTGAAGGAGGCTATTATGGTATGGAGAAACAGGAATAAGAGAAGGACACAGGATGCAGCGCCTTACCTTTCTAGAAGCCTGAAGTTACCTTCCAGGTGCTAGGGCCTTGCATATCCTTGATGTGTTGTTTAGCCACGCTGCAAGCCAGCCTAGTTTCACAGATAAACCGGATTTATCACGTAATCCAGATATATTAGCCGTAAAAGCTCTGAAGAAATGCTTTCGCGGCAATGGATTAGACGAGAACATGATTCTTTTTTTTTATGGCGTCCGTTACGGTCAATCTTCTAGCCTTGTATTGCTGTCTCGCTCTGTCCTATGGTAGACGCTGCAAGAATGAATGGAAAGGAAGGGACTGATGAGAAACGTAACTACTACCGCCACATTCTAGAAACAAAACACTTCATGTATATAGATTTGGATATTAGCGCTGTATACGGCGGTAACACCTATCATTATTATTTTAATTTTAAGTATGGTATTAAACCAATCTAGGTTTAAAGATTTAATAAACAAAAATTCAAACTAGCTGTTTCCCGCAACTACCCCTGCTATCCAGGGAGAAAATTGTCTTATATCCTTACCCAGGTCATGGTCTATCTGTGTGCCAAGTGTCATCCAAATTGGTTTAGCTGTTTTAGCGTGAAAGCGTAACAAACAAACAAACGAACCGCTTCCAAAATGACGTTATAATTATTGACACAGCGCAAACTTAGTGTTATTTTTGAAGGAATTGTTTTCTTTTTGTAGTCAACAATAACTTAGGGTTTGGTCACAATCCTAAATAATACTTCTGTTCTGTTTTCACCTCCATGGAAACAAATCTTGTTTTACTCTTATCAAGATAATATGCATATAGCGGCAATATTTTGCCAGAACATTATCATATCTCGCGTCAAAACGAGAAAATATGCGTAAGACAAGTCAATAACACAGTTCGGTATGAGAGAATGCGACGACAAAATGTTGTCAGGTTGTGCATATTAGTCTGATCGCCATACAAAGAGGGTGATTTTCTTACAATTAAAGTATTAATCACGGTACTTCCGCCAAACTTTCGAATCCGCCCAAACTCTCAGCCAAAACGAATACTTCCAGTGAACGTAAGAGTTTTCTCGACTCTTTCAGTTCACCGGTATGTTTGAAACTGAACACGCCCGAATGACATTACGTTTCATTTTTGGCTATAGCATGTTGCTTATGAGATGGGAGTGAAACATAGAAACTAGTTCAAAAAGTACTGATTCTCAGCCTAATTTGAAAAAATGACTTTTGATTGATTGATTGGATGAAAATGGAAAGGAGACGTCCTTTGCATTTCTTATCATAAATTTGTTTTTATTTGTTTGTTAGTACTGGAACACAGACACAAGCCTCCTCTGTGTAAAAACGAGGGGGCCGTAATCCACCACGCGGCCCTTAAGGCTTTCTGTATGGAAATAATTAGTAGATATTATTATTTCTAGATCGATAATGACGCATGCATCGGTTCCCACGGAACAGCGAGCCGCGCTTGGTATCACGGATTCCCTCGTAAGTCTTTTTATTGGCTTGGAAGATGCTGAGGATCTCATTCAAGACTTGGAACAGGCGTTTACATTAACGTTTTAATGAAATAAAATGTATATTTCTGGATATGACACTTGAACACGTCATTATTATTTATACCAAAACTATCAAGTTTATATTTGACTTTGTTTTCTTTTACTAAAATGCATTTTTTTTTTTTTGCTGGTGCCCTTTTATTTTAATTTTTTATTAGTGAGGCTATAAATTCTATGTGTTTTTTTCTAATTGAGTACAAAACCATAATTAAATTTACCACAAACAAAACTAAAATGTAAAAATAATCATCCTGAAACTGCATACTAGAACTCAAAGTTTACGATTAAATTGTTATACTATAAAACATTGCCAATAGTGACCTATGCATGTAGGGATGATGAATGGACATTAAAATTTACTAAAATAATATAATTTTCTTACCAAAAAAGCATTTAAACTTACCTTTAAATTCCCGATTTCAATATTCTTATCTAAACTTTGCAACGTGGAGTGTTGCAAAGCTCCTCCTGGGAGTTGAATGACAATACCAAAGTGGCCGCCTCCGATAACAACACCTATTTATATTGTATTGTACTACACCATCTTGCACTTTTATCGATCTCACATTGAACTCACAATTGTCTCTCACTCTGAAATTGATAACAAATACTCATTTAAAAATACCTTACATCAAAATGGAAAAAAACGAACACATTAAGTATCACATTGTTTTAACCAGTATTTGGTGAAATTCAATTACTTTCAGATTAAACAATAACAAGTCATCTCTATTCAAATAACCTTTACTTTCTAAAATTGTTTTTCAATTATTGATTTTAGTTTATCTACTTTAATAGGACAAAAACATAAACTGAACGGTTAATGTCATGATCTAGCGGTTATCAACAAATACCTATGTATTGAGAATATATTTTCAGATGTACACCTTGAAGGGCAGACGGTGACGCAATCTTTTTGTGTTCACTGTGCTGTTGTCGGCCGGTGCGCGTGCGCTCATATGGTGCGTCCCGCGGGCCGCGCCGCGCCGGGACTCGCTTGCCGCGGATGCATAGTGATGTTCCCAAAATATTGTGTTGAGAGAATTCTGGAAAATATTATATGTAGATATGGCAAGATTATTTTAACAAAATTTTAAATAAACATATAATTAATAAGTGAACAAATAAACAGTCTGATAAAAAAAAAACAGAATCGAATTCCCGGATTTCTTAAGAAAACTTTTGCTTTTCTTTTTACAGCAGCAAAAAATATATGTCAGAGTCAATTAGAAATAACTCTCTTCTATACATATGCCGAAGAATACAAATAATCTAATCTCTTTACCACCCTTGGTTGACTGGCAGAGAATTCCTAAGGCAATAAGTCCGCCTTTGAACCTTTTGGTTTTCAAAAACTTTAAATAAATAAATAAATAAGCAAACAATATTCCTCACAGCGAGTTGCAGAAAAAACCCTCGTAAAAACAAACTGTAACCAACGCTGCACCGTAATGGCACAGCCAATGTACTAGAAAACTGTTATTGCAACCTTTAAATACGTTCTGTTGCACATCCAAACATTTGTAATGTTTTTTTTTTTAATGGTATCTCGCAATTGAACCTAGGAGATGGTCGGCTGCTCAACCGGGCTTGCCTGGGGTGAATCAACAAATGAAGTTCTGCAGCCAACCCGCATAACACGACCACCATATAAACAATAGAAAGGGTTAGTCGAAGGATGAATAGACAAATTGACAAATAGAATAGACAAAATGACTATGTAGAAATCTGTCTACAAACCGTCATTCTGTCGACAAAAGCTGTTTGCACGGTGGTCATCTACGCGTGCGGGCCCAGTTTGTTATGGTCTCACCAGCAGTTTTTATGAAACTATACCTTTTCGTTTTTTCCCCAAATTGAGCAGAACTGGAACACTCAATGTTACTTCGTTCACCCTGTGCTGGGGATAGGACTGTTGGTTAGTTGCTCTTTCTTCCAAAAACACAACAGTTTTTAACAAACTACTAACCTTAACTATTTAAAGAAATTTGTTTTACTTATTGAGATTTTTGTTTTAATTATATTATTTATTAATCTTAAAATCTCCCTTACAACTATTATTAACCCAATGCAACATTGTGGTAATTTTCAAATGTATACTAACTTATTATTTATAATTTAATTATAGTATTAAAAATAAATTAAAAACTAAAATATAAAAAAATAGGTACACAATACCTTATAATACAGAATACTCAACCCAGTAATATAGTACCCGCCCCTAATCTGTATTAATCTATATTACAATAAAGCATATAATATATACCTTGCGAATTCAATTAAATGACACGTGGACACACTTTTTTTTTCGATATATTTTACAAGTATAAGTATTGCTATAATTTTATCAACATGAAGTGCTTATTTTTACTTTTATGTAGTATTTTAAATATTGTCTGTGTAGGATTTATTATAAAAATCAGTAAATAACATACATTGTTGTTGCGCTATAAAAATTCCGCAGCCACCGTTGCTGAAAACTCGGAATCGACATATTTTACACGTCACTAGCGGTTTCAGTAGGAGGTCAATAATGTCATTGTCAATGTTGACCGCCATAATAAGAATATCCTCCACTATTATTATTATTAAAAAACTCTAAGTATCAGTTAAAAACGCAGCACAAACATAACAAACATCCATCGACTGTTTAAATTTTTAAACGAGTCACTGGCGACTGTGACTCCGTCGGTTTAGTGGTTGCAAGTGCCACTGCTAAGCATGTTAGTGTGTGTTATTGGGTTTTTCCATCAAGAATTTCGCAGTAGCAGCCCGGAGTCTGGATTTGTGTCCGGTTTATGGCAATAGGCTCGCCCCTTATTACATAGAACTTAAATATTACCACAGAATACATAGTATTAACACTGCACTGTGGATGCATTAAAATAGAGTAGGTACACCTCGGCTCCTTCGGGAATTACAAGCGTGATGTTATAATGTATGTATGTAATAAAAAAATGCTCTGAAAAGATTTTCCGAAATAGCCATTTTCGGTACAATGAATATTTATAAATAATTTCGGGTGTTTTCCCGGAATTCTCCAACCCTATTCTGAACGTAATCAGGTAAGAGTACCAAAATGAGAAGCGAAAAAGCTTGTATTTTGAGCCTAATGAACACAATCGTCCCGGAGAGAGACAAGCCTTTCGAATTCCTTGCGAATTACGACTATGGTTTCTGTTACCCTACAGTGACAGCTTCCCAAACGAATTTTTACCCTTTCTTGTCAGTTTTAGAGATGACTTTTGGTAAACCGATGTTTGGCAGATAAGACTGTTTTAAAGAAGGAGTTCTCAACATTTCTTTTAGTAGTATAAGCGATCACTTTAGTAGTTAATTGAATGTGATAATAAAAACAGCTCTTTGCTTTCATAATGCTGTGTCATGGGTGACGACTTATCCACGGAGGCTCGTTGACTGCCCCTAAGTGAATTGATTATTGTGGGATTTTCTAAAAGGTCAGATAGAAACTATGCTGAAAGACTTTTTACGTGAAAATTGCGCTTACAACTCGTTGTTTGAGGATCATATATACAGCGTTTATGGTCTGCCTTTTGTTTTTTTTTCTTGTTAGCTTAATAAAGAGGAAAACTTTGATTGTTTGTTTGTATTGAATAGGCTCCGATACTACTGGACCGTTTTGAAAAAAGTGTTTTACCATTAGAAGCCGAAATTATGTCGGATGAACAGAGGTAACATTTTTTTCGAAATCCACGAGGAGGAAGTTGCGGGCGAAGTGCTAGTCGACAAATAAAAGCAATTACTCGTTCGACTTCGATTTGTAGAAACTACACATCAATTACGAATTGTTCCAACTCTCACAGCTCTCTCAATTCGCGCATGACTAACTGGTGCATGCATGCATGATTAGCAAAGATTTTATTACGATATGTTTGTTTTTTTTACACGCGGTATGAGCTATACTATTCGTATGCTTGCATGAGTGAGCGCTGAACTACAGATAAATAGTAACTACGAACTACTGTCTTGGGTGTATTTAAAGTTGGGTTATAACATTAGAAACATGATTTCGTGAAAAAAAGGTCAGGTAAGTTGGAATTTTGACCTTCAATATCTCCAAAACCTGAGGGTTTCTAGGTATAGACAGGTATATTTTTTTACAATTTATTTAATTCGGGAAAACAAACAGTTACACAAACATCTGAATAAACAGGTAGTGAGCAAAACAAAGATATTACATATGTGTAGCTCATGATGTTATCCACATCCTAAATACTACATAATTGTTAAGGAACTATTTGCACACGGGTGAAACTTACAAGGAAAATTTAAAGAATAATCTTAAATGTAAAGAAAAGAAAACTCAAAACATTATTGTTTAAACAAATAAAGAATGGAAAAATCAAAACAACAAAAAATCTGAGTCACTAATTAATTTTATCAACGAGGTTCTAAACTTATTAGTAATGTAACAAATCCAAATTTGAGTACACAGTGTTGAATTTTTTTGCTATATGACGAAGTGGCGAAGGAGGAGAGAGGCGGGGAGTACAAGTGACTCTCAGCTTCATTAAGTGTCTTTTTACACTCGTTATAATTAAATAGGTAGAAGTAACACGGCTAGTCCCGGGTAAAGTTTACATTACTTTCGAATGCTCTCGATGAGGAAGCGCCCTCAGACAAACTGATACGATTAGGTATCATGTCGATGTCATCGCTCGACCGTTATCTAGTTGCATAAACACAAACTAATCAGAATAAACTAAGCCATAATAAGCTCTGATAAGTTACTTGAACAGAACTTTTAACGAAACGTAATTCAGCATATTTGCGATGCTGAGCCTGAAATACTCGCATTCTTTTGTTTTCTTGCAATTGTCTTGCGCAGGGGCAAATACGCGACTTTTTACTTCAGCTATGAGCCTCATTGTATTGAGCCGAACGTTTTAAGTATTTTCATCCCATTTGTACAATGTGTGATGTATAGGATTGAAATGTTTTGACTGAATGCAATCTATAGCATGTTTGGTAAGCAAAACAGTGAATAGATCTCAGCTTTTCTTTCGTAAAAGTCACAGTTGGATTGCATAGAATTTCCAAAAAAAATGTTGATTCGCTTTTGATTTGTTTTGATTTTTAAGTATTTAAAAAATAAATCGCCTTCTGATGGTAGAAACAATCTTAACAAATTAGGCTTCTGCAGACATTCCAAACAAATAGAACATCACGTTAAAATTTAAGCATCTTAGCATTAATTATGTGTAAAATAAACATTTCCTTCCCTTTATGATGTTGACTATACTGCTCTCCGTAAGTAATTCTACCTAAACTTAATTAAATAAAACATGACTGCCTTCTTGGTCTAGTGGTAGCAAGAGCTTCTCTTGAGCCATGAGGTCCTGTGTTAGATTCCCGGATCAGGCACAGTGTTATTACGTTTTTTCATGTCGAATTTCTCAATAGCAACCCGGAGTCTGGATTTTGGTTACGATATGTACACCTCTGCCTAATCCTTCGGGAATCACAGGCGTGATTTTCTGATTTTATGTTAAACGAAACATTAAGAGTGAGAGAATGAGTGTAGAAACAGACACGTCTCTGGTTTCGTCAACACCCGGACATCAAACGATTTTACACACGCATTCCACCAGCTGTTGAGAAAACCCTTGCATTAAAAATTCACCATGGGCACGTAGAACATACAGTTCCTTTTCAATTGTTCAGTGTCGAGATAGTTGACAGAACGCTCGTTCAGTTACTTTCAGCTACTTGAGAACGCTACCGGGAAGACTCACGTTCGGTGTACTGTGTGAAGTTTAGTTACTGCGACCAATTCGGCTTGTACGTGGTTGGTCACAGTTCTATTACCCAACCCATTCGGTTGGGGTGCCCTATGTAATGAATGTAATAGATGGCAATTGATTTCAATTCTTCACGGATTCCAAGAAAACATCACACTATAATTTACCGCGTCTTATTAATGAGTTCTCTTATCGCGAACACAGCAAAAACTTGAAACATTTTTAACGGTGGTAGCCCTATCAAATCAAATCAGTTTATTTGCCCTAAGTATTGGTACAATTTCGGTGTTAACATAAATTATCATACAGATCCGTCCGAACACTAAGTCATAATAATGTGTAAACATTTAGTTCTGTAGTTAAAGTTAAATTAAAGTTGGATTGCGTACCAACGTTCTTGTATTATTAGATAAATTATTTTAATACTGTTATGTCAGAGGGTAATATAACAATGACAGTTTTTTTCTTCTTCTTTTAACCAGTTATTAAAAAAGTCGCTTATCGAGTAGAAATTGTTTTCCCTTAACCATACTTTATGAAACCTTGTAAAGGAGAAACCCAAACTCCATAGAAACTTGGGCCTGGCGTTACAGGGCTGGAATTTGGCCATAAATTAGACCATTTAGGAAAGCTTCACGAGCCGAATTTTCACGTCTTCGAGCAATGGCCAAATTGGTAAAATCAGACAATGTTTACATTTTAGGTTATTTTATTATTTGACTTATTTAAATAAAAAAATATATTTTTGAGGATTTGAGGCCTACCTTCCTAAATCTGGAACGCTTATGTGATTTGCAGCAGCGCCTGCAGCCTATTTCAATGACGTTTCAGGTACATAAGAGTTCTTAGGGGGTGACTTCACATTTATCTGATTGATCTTACCGAAATCCTCAGCTGAAAACTATATGTTTATTAGACAAGGCTTACTAACATCTCTACTGGATTGCATTTGTTAATATTGTATCTACTAGCGGATTTGATGCGATCTCAGTAAAAGTAATCTGAGATTGCAATAATAGTATTATATATAGTATTAGCTAGTTGGATTTTAATACTTTATAATGCTGTCCTAGGAATTATGGGTTAAACTATTACATTTCTGTGCCTATTACTTTTTAGAAACACATCATGAGCTTAGTTACTGCGACCAATTCGGCTCGCGCATGGTTGGCCATAGTTCAAACCCGATTGAACCCCTGGCTTAATATCAAGTTAGCAAGTAACAAAACACAAAATCAAATTTCAAAAAACAATAAAACAAAACAAAATATCATATTTTATCAATAATTTTAAAGCGTAGGTTCAACCTAAACACAGTACAAAATGGCTATTCATAACACTTGCTAAACCAAATACTTGTCAACCGCAAACCGAATCCTTTAATCAATTTAATTGAATTATATTTTAATCAACACGACCATCACTCTTAATTACTAAGACCAATGTTATTGAATATAATTTTCATCTGTTATTTTATTTGGAACTAGCTTCTGCCCGCGACATCGTTCGCGAAGTCATAAGACACTACAATTTAAGATACATTTTTTTTTTCTAATGGCATCTCGCAGGTCAACCTATGAGGTAGTCGTCTGCTTAAGTGGACTTGCCTGTGGTTGCCCTAATAAATTAAGGCCTCCAGCCAGGACTTAAACTTAAATACTAACTAAAAACTAAACGACTACACGCTAAGGGCACCCCCTGTGGGGTACGAACCTCGAGAAGAGGGCAGCAAGAGACTAGCTGGATCAGGATTGGAGTGATTTTAGGACGAATTTAAAGCTACAGGCTCAGCGGCGCGGGCTGGCTCGAGCAAGGGTCGGGAGGGGCGTGGATTTGGGCACCGCGGCGGGCCTCGGCGGCGAGGACGATAGGACGGCGATCGGGTTTTGCGCTTGTGTAAAGTGCTGGTGGCCTTACTGCTCTCCTGAAGGAGGGTAGTGGCGTCGTCTGGGGCGATTAGGGTATGCCTTGGTCGGCGAATACTGCTTATGCGGGAGGGAGTATAGCGGGCGGCCGCTGAAATCAGGGGATTTGGGTGTTTTATGCCACACTCAAAGAAACGCTTCGATAAGCGTTTCATGAACTGGTTTATGGTAGGCATTTTACGGTCAACGTGGAGATTTATATTACGGACATAGAAGGGGGCACCCGTGACCTTTCTGAGGAAACGGTTCTGGAGGGTCTGCATCTTATGGAGATGACGTGGGTGAGCGTGCGCAAATACAACGCAGGAATAGGTCATGATGCGCAGCTTGCATTTAAGTGACAGTTTACTACGGGCTGTCAGTACAAAGTGGAGCCTGCTAAGAGCGAAGGAGTTGCGCGTGCGAACCGCCTTAATATGAGCCTTAAACTTAAGGTTTTGATCGAGGATCACGCCTAGGTATTTGGCTTGCTTCTCCCAAGGGATTGGCTTGCCGTACATAGTGATCGGGCTGGTTAAGATACTAAAATAACAGCCACATTTTTATACAAATCCCCCTCATTACTATACTACGTTTGTTTAGTTTTGGTCTCAGCAGTCAAAATATACAAAAATTCTTATTTTATGTCATGCATCTCCTTAAAGGTATAGCGGGGTCATACAAAAGGTTTAATCTGTAACTATCTGCTTAATTCGTTCCCTATTTAGCCCAGTGATGTAATGGAATAATTCGACTGTTCTTTAAACATAATCCTATTATATTTTTAATATTTTGTATCTTCTCTGCACAGTCATATTCATACCTATACATCATATATATACCCTGTCCTGTTCCTGTCATATATATATGTCGGCGTCACCGCTAGCGGTAGGTGCGGCGGGCCGAGTTACGCTGTGCAAAGCGGGACGTTCGCCCGCGTAAAATGATTTGACTGGAACGCACTGATTGAACTTCACACTTGTGTGCTGGGCCTCAAGGGATTGTTCGGGGCTCAACGGGTACGGGGACTCCATCCTATGCTTAGGGTTTATACTGTACATTTAGACATCGCGGAGAAGGAAGGAAGGATGGAGGAATCGATGGTGGGAGTATTCTTGTCATTGTTGACTCTTTCACTAAATGCGTCCTATTCGAGTGCAGTTCTTAGTTGGATGCAGCAGGTGCAGATGAAGCACTAAAGGAGGCTCTGTCTTTTCGGTGCGACTTCGCGGATCATTTCGGATCGGGTGGGTATTGTATTGGCGCATACAGAGCAATTTTATGGTGTACATGGTGTAGAGTTGCACCTTGTTGCTAACGGTTCTGGCAGGGCAGGTGTTCGGGTAGAGAGTCATGAGGACATTGAGGTGCTTACTTGTTATAATCGAAAGTGAATCTGGTGGGAACTGGCGCGGCGAGCTTCTCGAAGTGCAGCTAGCGACGGATGGTGCAAGGTCTAGGGTACACAGAAACAGAACTTGTGTTTGGGACTCGTTCGAACGGTTACATTTGGGTGATATTCGTAAGATAGCATCCGAGAATATTGGGAGAGTTGCTGCGTGACAGTGGGAAAAATGAGACCGTTCTACAGTGGTGATTCCTACTTCATTGAATGTGACAGGGGGGGGTTCGATTGGGCTTCGCAGGGAGTACAGACTTCCCTTTGTTGTGTGTCTAATAGAGAATGCAAATATGGTCGTAAGCATTTTCGTGCAATGCCCGGAGGAAGTGAAGGCTTGGTGCATTTAGCTACCACCTTGACTGGTAGCTTGAAGGAGGCCGAGGTGGCGGCAGTCCGCGATTGACGAGTGGAGTGGGCGTCGTCGGGTGGTTTTAGTGATGCTTTGTCTATTTGTAGTTCACGTACGTTATCCGCCAGCTCTGGCAACCTCTTGGCCTCGGAGAGTGAAGAAACGTAATTAAACGTAACATTGGTACTAATCTGTGAGATAAAGTAAGGGACCGACTCATGCGGGTTGACGTCCTATGGTGTGTGTTATTGGGTAGTCTAAAGAACTGGCTTATGCAGGCCGATGTTCTGGGTCATATTATAAAGTGATCGTCTAGTCTGAGAGGCTATGAGATCAATGGAGATATGTGTGGTACTAGTGAGTGATCGCAGAGACGCTGATTGGTTGCCTGGTCCATGTTATCTGGAGAGATAACTGGCTGAAGGGACGCCTATTTAAGTTGTCCGGCTCAGCTCTTAAAGGTTGATTTTGTGGGTTATAAAACGTTGTAATGTATGTCACTGATGGACGAGCGTACAAAGTAATGTATCTACCAGTTTTATTCTTTATACAGAAAAATGGGCCCGCGGTGACTTTAAGGGGATGGAGACGCAGAAGGACGTGCGAATGTCAGTCTGGCCGTGACAACGCTTCAATACTTAAATTAGTGTTATTTAGTTTTCATAGCTGTCGTTTGTTGGTTTAGAGTGTTATGAACATGAATTATGTGTCTACTACGACACATTCAATGACATGACACTCTGACACAACACAGAACACATAAGCACCTTGAAGTGACATTTTGCTGGCTGTATGACATGAGACTCGGTCGGCATCGCACAGGCGTGCTACGCATTCGGTGGAGTGTCTAAGTCAAGTCTATTCTTAAGATTAAAATAGTTTGTTACTGTTATAGGCTCCAAAGTAAATGACTTAGGTGGTAGTGAAACTACCAATGAACATAGCATGTGTGGATTGTTGCGACAAGTACTTTAATACATTTGATTATATAATCTACAGGGACCATTTTAGTCCAGACTATCAAGAGACACAAAAAAAGAGACTAAAAAGAGAAAAAAAAGAGACAAAAAGAGACCACAAAAGAGCAAAAAAAGAGAGAACCAAAAAATGTATAATCTGGAGTGATCTAGAAGGGTCATTCATGACCGGACCAAGCAGTAACAATCCTGAAGGGTTTGTTATAACCGGACCAGGAGAATATAACTCTGTAGGGTCGTAAGACCGGACCAGGAGGTTATAATTCTGAAGGGTCAGTTGACCGGTCCAGGCGGTTATAATTCTGAAGGGTCGCTAGACCGGGCCAGAAGATTATAACTTTGAAGGGGTAAGCCGGACCAGATTGCTAAAGTTTTCAGAACTTTAGCAATCTGGTCCGGCTCAATAACGAGCGGTCCAGAATTAGTAGTAAACTCTGCAGGGCTGAACCGGACCAGATAACTAGTATAAATCCTGAAGGCTCAATATTGAGGGGTCCAGAGTTGGTTGCACAGTCAGTAGGGATAACCTGGATTTTTTGCTCATCGAGATTGCTAGTCAGGATGAACGAACATTAATAATAACGTTATGTCTTTTTAGACAATGCTTGATGAGTCTACGCGTACGAGGACGTCCGCACGTCAGTATGGCCGTGTTGGCGTCACCGCTAGCGGTAGGTGCGGCGGGCCGAGTTACGCTGTGCAAAGCGGGACGTTCGCCCGCCGCTTCTCCCCACTTCTCAAGCAACTTAATGTAAGCTACTGCGCAGCGAAGAGGGGGATCATTCTTGTGGCGGGCTCGGCCCGGTGCGCCTGCTGTAGCGTCTAGAGCTATTATAGCTATCTATATAATTTATTAACAAGCTGTTGGAATAAAAGAGTTGGTTACTGCTATATTTCATACTTTCATTTAATATGTCGGACCTCTGCCTTCCGGTTATTTCATGGTGATTATTTAATAAGAAATTGTGAGTGAAATAAAGTGATTGTGCTGTAACTAGTATCTCTATTTTCTTCGCCCGACAATCCACGCCTACTTACAAAGTGCAAGTGTAATATCGCTGATGAGGGCCTATCCCGATATATACTACAAAAACCAAAAACATAACACTACTATAAAATGCACCAATCAACTGTACAACACACTCACGTACATTCAAAACATTCAAATGTCTCAAAGTTTATAAATTTTAGGAAAAAGTTTTTATTATTCGATACAATAGGGTGTGAGAAGGCAATATCAAACGTATTTCTTATTTTCTCCCGGGTTATTTTAGGGAATCATAATGAGCAGTTCTGTAACGCCCTAAAGCTAAAATTGAGACTTAACGTAAAATCAGTAAGAGCACGAAATAAAATATGAACAACGTAAATGATAACGAATCCTTTAGTTGTGCCCCCCGATAAATGCCATCAGATTTTAGAAAATCCCAATAATACAACGAATGTGCTGCATCTAAATATTTTTAGTTTTGGTAAGAATTTTAATAGCATCCTTGTGTTATTATCTGCCTTAAAAATCAAGTGTGATGTGATAATTTTCTCGGAATGTTGGCTGAAAAAACAATCCAATATTTCATTTATGCAGGGATAATTGGCCTATTCGTCTACAAACAGCGTAAATAAAAACGACTAAATATTAACATTAGATCAAGTGATAATGATTCAAACTTTAACGAAAACATGAATTTGACTGCACCACACGGACTCTTACTTGCCTATACTCTCCCTACCAGAGAAAAATATTGCCTTGATCATGTCATGATTTAAAGTGTTGAAATCGTTATATGTATCATTTATTCTGGACTGTCACATTACTGACCATGTCCCAGCACTCGTTTGTTTTAAAGAAGTAGCAAAACAACAAACGTCCAAAGTTATCTCGAAAGTAGATCTACTTGGAGTTGTTGCTGAGATTGCAAAAACCGATTTCAGTTCCATTTTGTCTTCTAGCAATCCAAATTGGGCTACTGAATTTCTTATTAATACAATCGTTTCTATTATACATAAAAATACCGTCACCAGTTGCACCAGTTGCATTCCTGCTAGGATGAGACTAATCAAGCCCTGGATCACTCCAGTACTTCTAAGATGCATTAGGAATAGGGACACCATGCATAGAGAACATAAAAATACACCTGACAATTATCCTTTAAAACTAACCTACATACGATATCGCAACTTTTGCAATAAGCTTTTAAATAGGCTAAAAAATAATCACGAAAAAGTGAATTGGTGAAGGCTAAAAATAATCCTAAAAATACCTGGAACATTATAAACACCATAATTAATAAAAAAATATCTAGATCATCCGCTATGGAGCTATTGTCTTTGAAAAACTTAGACTGCAAATGTTCATTAATCATGGTCAATAATTATTTTGCTAATATTGGCAAAGAACTTGCAGATAAGCATACAAATTTCGGTACGTTACATGGGTCATATGTCAGGGACGACGCTCAGGTGAACTCAATTGTTCTTCTCCCTCCGCATCACGAGGAAGTTGATAATATTATAATAAGTCTTAGTTCCGATTCTGCCCCAGGATGGGATGGAATCGATTCACAGCTTTTAAAAATGAGCAGACAGACTCTTGTGCCCCTCGTTGCTCACATATGTGGTCTGTGTATCTCTGAGGGTGTATTCCCGAAAATAATAAATAGAGCGGTTGTCCACATTCACAAGGGAGGAGTCAGAGGCAGTGTTAACAACTACAGACCAATTTCAGTCCTTCATGGCATGTTCGATGGTTCTTGAGAGGGTCCTCATCAATCGTCTTGTGTCTTTCCTGGAAAATCACAATTTTCTCTCGAGCAATCAATTTGGCTTTCGTAGGGGTCATGTGAAGACGCTTACTCTGCCCTTATTGACGAAGTAGTTAAGACTCTTGATAAATAGTCTAAGTGCCTGGGAATATTCTTAGACTTATCTAAGGCATTTGACTCCGTCTCTGTCCCCATACTACTAAAAAATTAGAGAAAATTGGAGTTAGAAGCTCTGCACTTTCTATCTTTGCAAGCTATCTGTCTGAGCGCTCGCAGTGTGTTTAAGTCACCACATATGTACCACAAGGTTCCATCTTGGCCCTACACTTTTCTTGGTATATGTAAACAATCTATGTTATTTGCATAATGCATAATCAGCCTATAACGTTCCCACTGCTGGGACACAGGCCTCCTCTCTATAAGAGGTAGTGAGCCGTAATCCACCACGCGAGCTCAGTGCGGGTTGGTAGATGTCACATGTCTCCGAATTTTTGGTTCTAGGACATGCCGGTTTCCTCACGATGTTTTCCTTCACCGTTTTGAGAGCAGTGGTGATTAAATTATTTACACAAAGTAAAGCGCCTGCTTGGGTTCGAACTCACGACCTAGAACTCGTAAGTCGGGACCGTTACCACTGGGCCACCACTGCTCCTATGTTATTTAGTACTCCCAAATTGTGCCATTTACTCATATGCGGATGATACGGCCCTTTTGGTACATGCTGAAAATTGGAACGAAGCCCGAGAGAGAGAAGAATCCGTTTTAGGCATTGTTATGTCTTGGCTATCAGCGAATAGTCTAACTTTCATAATCATCATCATCATCATCAGCCTATTTTAGTCCACTGCTGGACATAGGCCTCCCCTAATGAGCGCCATAGTGCCCTGTCTTCAGCTTGACGCATTTAAACAGTCTAACTTTAAATGTGGAAAAAACCAACTTTATCACTTTCTCCCTTAAATCTACTTCGCAACCTGACATAACAGTATCAGTTAAAGCTAATAAAAATTGTATTGTTTTCCCACACCAATGCTCCTGCCTTTCTCTCAAGAAAAACCAGTGTGAAATACCTTGGCGTACTAATAGACAACCTCATATCCTGGAATACTCAGATTCGGGCATAGTCTGACAAGGTTAGAAAACTAATAACCTTTTTTTGAAAGCCTGCGGTACAGTGCTGACGCTAAGGTACTCGTATCTCCTTACGTATGGTTTATTTCTCACTTTGCCAGTCAATATTAACATATGGCATAACAGTCTGGGGTGGTGCTTCAAAGACAAGTATGATACAGCTGGAGAGGGCGCAGAGAGCTGTTCTCAAGGTCATGACCTTCAAACACTATCGTTATAGTACGGCTCTATTGTACAAAGAATGAGGCAGCTCTTTGTGCTTAAATGTACGTTGTGTAGACATGCTTATTTACAGTTAGATCTCAATCGCTTGACAAGACAAAATGTAGGACCACGGACGTATGTCCCATAGAGAGGCACAGGACAAAACTTGCCCAACGTCATTTCAGAATCCTTGGTAGTCGTTAATTCAACGCTGTAAACAAACAATGTAACATCTACACGTTCAATGAATTTGACTGTAAAGGTAAGGTCCGTAAATGGATAATGACCCTCAGCTATGACGAGGTTGAAAACTTCTCGACACATAGATTTCACCCAAACAGTCCGACATATCCTCGTATACACCCACATACCTACACAACACAACACAACACACATAATCTCACAACAACACGCAAACAACACACTATACAAATGTTTTTTTTAAAATTAGGTTGTTAATTGTTTGTGTATAAAATCTTTATTTTCTGTGTATACCTTCACTGTAAACTTCCGAAAGTCTGTATATTTGTCTGACTGGTGTTAACTTTTTTTGGGTGGAGCGGGAGGGCGTGTCAGACTATTACTGACTAAAACCCACCCGTGTTCCTTCAATTGCCTGCGCCAGTGCCACGGTTACTCTATCGAATTACCCGCGACCCTGAGGCGTCGGCCCTATCGGACCCCGTCATTTCGTGCTGACATCTCTTTGGCCTGGTCCCTACCGGACAGCGAGCTACCCATTGCTCGCCGTCCGCAAGCCCGCGCCTACGGTGGCCGGGAATCTGCAGGTTACTCCCGACGCCCAGGGCGTCTCCTGCGGCGACTAGGAGCTTGAGGGCGCAAGGCTCTCTCCCTGACGCGCTCCGCCTCCTCCTTCGCAAGCATTACTGCTTCGCAGAAGGAGGTGACAGCTTTCCATTCCCTCTCGCTCCGTACCATGGCCTGGACCAGGGCCGGATGCGAGAGATCGCCGCCGCCGATCGCCTCCGCGAGGACACTGCGGTGCTCCGCCCAAGCTGGGCAGACCTCCACCGTATGCTCCACCGTGTCCTCCGGGCGATCCACACAATGGTGACACTCGGGCTTTTCCTCCCGCCTTATGCGAAACAGGAACCTCCCGAAACAACCGTGTCCGGTGAGGACCTGTGTCAGGCGGAAGGTGAGGACGCCGTGGCGCCTCTCCAACCACTCCTCAAAGAGGGGACTTACCGCCGCTATTGTGGCGTGCCCAGCACTGGGTTGCGACAATCGCACCCTCCATGTCGCCATGAGATCCCGCCGGAGCTCTGTCCGCTGTACCGTGATTTCTCGCGGCAGCGGAGTTACACCCCGGCGTTTTGCCTCCACTCCCATACGTGTGCGAGGGCTTTTGCCTCCAAACTTGAGAGCTCTGTCACCCATAACACAAGTATAATCTTAGCTTGGGTGTCAGAGGTTTATAACTCTGTATGAATCTACAATTTAAATGACAAATTCATCCTGTTATACCAAGTGGTACATGAAAACTGCAAAACTGGAAATAAATATTTATTATTATTATCATAATTCGTTTGTCGCATAAAACAAAAGAGTTACCTACTGGCAAGAACACACCCTTTTTTATCCGCTTGTCTTCAGTATTTTTGAACAGACCTAGTAAATGATGTACTTACTCGTAACAGTGACATAATTAAACAATACATTATTAAACATATTCTAACAGTTTGCGGTTGCATCATCACGGCTTGAATTTAGATCACTCCAATACTTTATCACACCACTCCACACCACACTGTGGCTGTGGAGTGGTGTACTATTGTATTACACGGGCACTAATATGTATCCACATATCAACTTTCAAAATTGATTTTCTCCTACTCCTTTAATTTTATATTCTTAAGAACTCAGTACTTTGGAACCTATACTATTATGAAAAAGGTCTTCTCTCAGTTACAATCGCTATTCCACGAGAAAATCCTTTTTCAATTTTGCTAATAATATATAAGTGCACGTGACGGCGCAGGCACACTCTCAAAGGGTCACCGAAATGATCAATTGCAAATGATTTACGTCATTCTTCTTTCATTTGCGCACGCCTCATTTGATTTCTAACCTGTGAGCTGTGCTGAGAAAAGTCGCGCCACTCATAAACAATCAGATAAGGCATTTCTTGCAATAACTCTTGCGAATTAAACTTAGGAAAAAGGAAAATATCTAGACGTTGTTATGAAGCATATCGGTTTTCCCATAAACATTTGCAACGTTCTCTCTTTAACACAAGATGATCCCATTACAACGACATAAGCAACAACACAAAATCGTGTTCGGGTTGGATTTTGATTGGTCACCAATCAAACCTTTTGTCATTTTGCTGTCAATCTCTACGAAATTTCAAGGAATATACATATTTCAAATCGCTTTAATTGCCTTTTGTAGACGATCGCTTTAAATGATAAATGATAAATGATTTTATTTCTGTAAATAGGTTTGTACAAACACTTTTACACGTCAATCATATTTTAAAAACTAGGTGAGATCGGCATTTCCTATCTGACTACTCTGAGAAGAAACGCCGAAACAAACTCAGAGGTCACAGTCTCTTTTAAAGTCCAGACATAATCTTGGTCAGGTCATGTGAAGACCATGTGGATTGATATCTGAAATGGTCTTTCGAGGAAAGAACCACACAGAATGAGTGGACCTGTCCAGTCAGTGCACG
Source organism: Dasypolia templi (assembly GCA_963555695.1). Classification (NCBI taxonomy): domain Eukaryota; kingdom Metazoa; phylum Arthropoda; class Insecta; order Lepidoptera; family Noctuidae; genus Dasypolia; species Dasypolia templi. Next base: position 4,350,178 of record OY743145.1, read on the forward strand.
CATTTGTCAGTTGTCATGCAGCTCAATACAGAACTAAAGGAGCTAAACGATTCGACGAACATTACCAAAGAAAGGACATTTGGGTAGGCCGCATAAATTACTCAAACTGCCAGACCATGATTAAAACTAATAATTAAAAAAAAATGCATTAAAAAAAAAAACAAATCCACAATGTCTTCACATTCACAATAATTAAAATAGTATAATCCTTTACAAAGTAAATGGCATTGCATATATAAAGTGCATCAATGTCAAAGTGTAAATAAAATATTAAAATAATCTTGGTCATATCATATGAGGACTATGTAGACTGGTGTCTGAAATGGTCTTTTGAAGAAAGAACCACACGGATTTGAGTGGACCTGTCCAGTCAGTGCACGCATTTGTCAATCATCGTGCAGCTCAACTCAGAACTAAGGAGCTCAACGACTCGACGAACAATACAAAAGAAAGGACACTTGGGGAGGCCGCGTAAAGTACTCAAACAGCCAGACCATCATCACTAAAAGAAGAGAAAAAAAAAAAAACGCAAAGACCCACACAGTCCGCACATTCACAAAAATCAAAACAATATTATACTTTACACAGTAAATATTGTCACATGTCATTGTTTAGATAGAAGGTAAAAGAAAAAGAAAAAAAAGGAAAAATAGCAAATTACACATCAATTATGTCTGTGTAAACTTATTGGAGCAGCTCAATCCCAAGCCTTCTTGTCCTCAATATAGTCCTTGACAGTATAGTAGGCTTTCTGGCATAATTTCCGCTTTATAAAAGTTTTAAATTTATTAAGGCTTAGTTCTTGAATGTGGCTAGGAAGTTTATTATAAAAACGTATACATTGACATTTAAACGAGCCACCTATTTTCTTGAGCCTGGTAGTGGGAACAACAAATTTGTGTTTATTCCTAGTATTTTTGTCATGGATATCACTGTATTTTTTAAACAGATTAATATTTTTATGTGCATATAAAAGATTTTCATAAATGTACTGAGAAGGCACAGTCATTATATTAATCTCTTTAAATTTGTCTCTGAGGGAGTGTCTGGGACTAAATTTATAAATTGAACGAATTGCCCTCTTTTGTAAAACAAAAACTGTTTGAATGTCGGCGGCATTTCCCCACAAAAGAATACCGTACGACATCACACTATGAAAATAACTAAAGTAAACTAAACGCGCTGTCTCTAAATCAGTTAAATTACGAATTTTTCTAACGGCGTATGCTGCAGAGCTTAGTTTTTTTGACAATTTATCTATATGGGGGCCCCATTGAAGCTTGGCATCCAAAGTTATGCCTAAGAACACTGTGGAGTTTTCGGGTTTCAACTCTTCACCCTTTAAAAGAACACTAGTTTCTACTTGTCTAACATGAGGTATCGTAAACTTAATACATTTAGTTTTTTTCTCGTTTGCGCATCAACATGTATGAATCACGTTAACATTGACAATTGCTAATATTCCTTCCGTGTACCACTTGTTGTACGTGAAGCGTGTCTATGATTGCGAGCTTTTGCACTCGTTGTACGAAACAGACATTCTGTCCTATTGGCCCAAAGCTCTTCAATATTTCACCGCATGGGAAACAAATATGCCACATACGAAACGTGCCATTTCCCCGAATCGATAACAAACCCACCTTTTTTTCAGATGTACAATAGGGATTTAAAACGATGCTTCTTTCGGCTTTATTGTATTTTGTGTGCAAAATGGAGATACGGTGAAAATGTATGTTACTTTATAGACTTTTAGGATGCCGGGAACAAATGGTCAGATTGACACCAGTATTAGCATGAACTACAAAATGGTTTTCATACATTGAATTTCCAGGTTGTATTAATAAACAGAGACTGAAGAAACTGTTCCCACATTTCTCTTTTTTTTTTGTTAAGTTATTTGCATCGTAAGGTGAAAATCGAACCGTTTCCAGCCTTATGTCGCCAAAGAGTAACGCGAACTTCACGCCTCTAAAATTCGAACGCCAAATATCAAACCTTCTGCACTCTAATAAATAAATCAATTACTGTTCCGTTTCAGGCGGTCATAACCGGTTTTAACTGGTCATGTCCGGTTATACAATGGGCCGATTAATTACGTAGGTATGTGATTCATTTTGGCGAACGCTACTAACTTTGGCTGCGGAACCATTACCGTTTGCGCTAGTGTGTCGAACACACAAATAGGTAATTACTTGATAAATAACTATCATCTGCCTCGCCTTTTCCAAACTATTTTGGGGTCGGCTTCACGTCTAAACGGATGCAGGTAATTACCAGTTTTTTTACATGGCGCGACTACCTATCTGACCATCCACAATAAATTAACGGCCGAACCCAAAACCGTATCTATATCCAATTTTGGCGTATTGGAGAAAGAAAAACCTATCAATCTCTGATTTTAACGTCCCAATAAAGCCGAAGTATACGACCCTATAAAGTGTTGACAGCTATTTGTTTGACAGGGACGGATAGAGTTGTAATGTGTATTACCAGAAACGATCTGTCTTATGATAGTAGTTGGTACGACTGGTTTTCAGCTTTTCGGTTTCTGACTACCTGGAACGTTTGTCAAAGACCTACAAACTAGAGCTGGGACCATCGATTTAACGTTTTCTGAGACACGGATTGATGTTCACCCATTTGCAAAGCCTGGCTTAACTTTCTATCAACGCTAGCTACTTTTAATAACAATAGTAAATCAATATCAACCTGTATATTTCGTGCAGGACAAAGGCCTCTTTGCATTCAGAGAGGGAACGAGCATTGATTGGATACGGTTCATCTTTCTTTCTACGAGAACCTTTTGTCGAGGCCGTGGGATAGATAACTCCAGGTCGATCTTTTAATAATAGCCTATATAGGAACAATGTCATTGTTAACTATTCTAGGGTTAAGGATTGTTGAAAATTGGACTTAAGTGAATCCGCAGCTGTAACCCACAAAATTCAAGTTTTCTTTGGTTTTTTGCAAATTCCAGCGCTGGTTTATGTCGTATTTTGATGTTGAAATGAAAATGCTGAATGATCAAATGACGTATTACCGAATAATAATCATCAAATCCATATCAATCGTAAAACTTTAGAAATTTGTTCTTTGTGTTTATTTGTTCTTATGTGGAACATATTTCCAAAGTTAAGGAGTTGAGTCGGCTTATTACATGGAAATTAACTGTCAGGGTTGCGGGTTGTCTGCAAAGTTCGCGGGTTGTCTGCCAAGTTCGCAGGTTGTTTGTTAGAGATACTGAGGCCCTGGCACAGGTAACTGAAAGAACACGAGTGGGTTTTAGTAATTAAAATCAAAATATTTTATTTCACATAAACCTATACGGGTACTTATGAAACGTCAGAACCTGTTCCCGTTGCACGGTTCCAATTAGTCACACAGTCCTATGGAGAAGATCCGGCAAGAAACTCCACGGTTGCTCTTAAAAAATTACTGTCTCTTTAAAAAATTCTAAAAGTCTGACACGCCCTGACAGAGCGGGAGAAGTCATTTAATGATTTACCGCCTGAAAAAAAAGTGAAAATTATAGATTTACATCTGTCTATGCAATTTTAACAAACTTTAGAGTGGCCGATGACGACGTGCGCCCGGAATAGGAAGAGAATATTACGAATATACTATGACTCCACGTTCCCATTAAATTCCCATATACTTTATAGACAGCGCTTACATACTAGATAGCGCTCAGTTACTGTTTCCTCAAAAAAATATAAAACTCAGTAAAATATTCCTCATTTTCTTATTAACGTAATTCTAACAACGCGAACAACTAGTGACAGTGTTATCTCAACATAACTACTGGAAATATCAAAGTTAAAAGTGTTATAAACTGGAGTGTTAATTGAAGCGAAACTGGGACTGTGTTGTGTTTTAGTGCATCAAAAACATTACGAACTATAAACAAATTACTGTAAGCAAACTATCAGTTTATGTGATTAAAAAAATATAAAATAAAAACTTACCAAAAATATGACTACTATTAAAAATGTTCTTTAAAATAATGTAATTTCAAAGAAGGCATGGCAAGGGGTACTATGCGTGTACAGTACAATGATGCCTACCGCATCTTAATGAAATTTCCGCGGTACCGTCGAGTATGTTCGCTGAAGCGAGGGTGCCAGACTTTCATGCCATTATTCGATCGCGCATAGCATCGTTTTCCAGCATTTTACGACACTCGAGCTCAATCAGCTGTTGAAGGTCGTTAGTGAGGATTGGAGCAGTCCGATCCACAGGTATTGGCTCGAAGTTCATCGGGGTGCCAACCGACGGTAAAGATTTTATAATTTTATGATATTTTTATTGTGTAATTTATTAATGGTAACAATTTAATTAATTTTAATTTTAATGTATTTTTATATTTGAATGTTTATATTTTAATGATTGGATTGAATGTTAATGTTTTATAAATTTAGATGATCAAATGAATTGTATGTTCTTGTAATTTGTATATTGGGACTTGGTGCCTTGGTAAATAAATAAATAAATAATAATAAGTAATAGTAAAAATAAGGTAATAAAATAAATCTGTTAAATCGATGTAAAAATGAACACGCTTTTAAAGTTTTTGAAGGGGATTATTCCTGTCCTTGTCGCGCGGTACGGACAATGTACGGCGGTAGTATGAAGTTACGTAGTCCTGACGTCACGTCTACGATAGTGCTGTCCTAGTCTAACATTTACTTTAAAACGTTTATAACTTGGCAGTTTTTTAAGCTTTTACACTTTTTGTAATACTATTTGCACTATTTGGAAATAAACATTTTTTTGAGATAAAAATAAATTGTCATCATCCCCATTCAAATCCATATCCATAACGAACTTTCTAAACCCGACCCAATGAAGAATATCAATTTCGACCCCTAGAATTAGCGTAGAATAGCCGATTGAATCTTGCGCCGACTTTTACGCAGTGCACTGTGAGCTCGCGTCTCACTGAGCACTAATTGTTCTTTTTGTGCATATAATAATTTTTGTTGTGGCTACTTTTTGTGGTTGAACAGTATTTTAGGGTAAGAGACTCGATTGTGCATACCTCAGATCTAAGTGCAGATTGTTAGCGTCATCTAAAACAATTAAGCGGAACTGGCTTAATGACCTGCGGCCTGCCATCTACATTATAATTGGTGTACTTACATAACAACTTATCGACCTGCGATCTGTCACTTCTATCAATTTTTTTTTTTTTTTTTCGGTGCTGTCAACTTTCTCCGTAAGATGGCATCAGATTGTGCTGGTTGTAAACAACTTTTGGAAGATAGCATATTCCTAGCTTGTACTAATTGGAAGTGTTCGTATGATTTGGAGTGCGCTAATGTTCTCCAAAATCAATTCATACATATGACTGCCAAACAAAAATCAAGCTGGGTTTGTCACGAATGTCGATGTAAAAGACCAAAGGCTATAAACGATGCCACACCAGCGAGCCCAATCTTATCCCAGCGCTCAGATGCAGATGTTGATAATTCTGCTAATGTAACTATTGGGCGGAATAAAACTACCTTACCAACTACTCAGTCTAGCACTCCTTGCCCAAGTGCACACGTCTCAAAGGTAAACGAATGCACTCTTGAAACTGTTCTGATCGAGCTGCGTGTGTTCCGCGAAGAAAGTGTAGCGAGGTACCATATTCAAGAAACCTCTATAAATAAGGTGGCTGAAGATATCAAAGAAATAAGATGTTGTATGGACAATCTTCGTAGTAAATATATAATCCTTCGGACGGACGTTGACAAACTGTTGGAGACCACAGATGTCGCTTCTAGCTCACAAGCCACACTACAACTGCAGTGTGATGAAAATACGAAGCGCATAACTGAACTAGATATGAAGGATTTTGGCTGTGAAATGATGCTCCAGAAACAACGTATTGATGTCATAGAAAATAAAATAATTAGTAATGAAAAATCTTCACACACAAATGAAGATACATAATAATAATCACCACGTATCCTTAGATGCACCTGATCCCATAGCATCGTCTCTGCAGATGCCGAACCCTCGGTCACCACCATCATCTTCATACATGACACAACCACAGACAAGCAGCGAGCCTCCCCCCGCGAACACCTACAGCACAAGAATATTTACGACGGGTAAATCTCAATTGCGCCCTCGCCGATCTGTCATACGCGCTACCAGTGCCGCCGATACTGATTTAAAAACCCTGGAGACTGTCAAGTACATTCATGCTTGGAATTTCCATCCAGACGTATCTGTGGAGAGCATTCGTTCTTACCTACATAAAGCCTGATCCTGAACACTCCAGACATAACTGTTTTATATTGGGAGTCCTATTGCACCTGTTTGACTTCTATATGTCACCCAACAATTGGCCAAAATATACGTCACTCCAAGAATGGTTTACCTACCGGAATGCGAAGAAGAAGACCGAACCCAATGAATCCAGTGAATCATTTTTTCGTGAGAAAAATTAAAAAGCTGGAAATGATTTTCTACCAGAATGTCCGAGGATCGAATAATCGAATCAGATCGAAATCAAGGCGTTCGGAAACGAAGAACTTATTGAACACCTTCCTAAGTAATTTATTAGCCTTAACAGAAACTAGGCTCGATGACAGCGTGTTTGACTCTGAGGCGTTCCCGCGAGAATACCCCGTGCTGCGGTGTGACCGTGTGGGGCGCGGCGGCGGGGGCGTGCTGCTGGCCGCGCGCGCGCCATACTCACTCACGCGTTTGGACTATAAGCCTGAACAGTGCGACGAAATAGTATATGCAATAGTTACCAAAGGTCGATAACGCTTTGCTTGCTGTGTTGTTTACTTAGCACCGAATGTACCTCATGTTAGATATTATTCTATTTTTAATTGTTTAAGAAGGATTATGTATGACATCAACAAACTACCTCTGGTTGTATTAGGGGATTTTAACCTTTATTCCGCTAGTATAACCATGCGTGATTACTTTGATTTGTTTCTTTCTGAATGTAATTTAACACAGGAAAACATAATTTTAAATGATCTTGGCAGAATGTTGGACTTGATTTTGGTTAACTCATGTGTGGCGGGAATCTCAGTGTCAGTATGTTCCGGCATTGCCTCGCCTGAAATACACCATAAGTCGTTAGACATCTCTATCAATATTCACACGCAGTACTCAAGCTTGAACATATATAATATCTACTACGCTGATGACCTACTGAGAAAAAATCTTTAGAGCGTAACTTCCGTAAGGCAGACTTTTTAGTATTATACTCTGAACTGGCTGGTGTAGACTGGGAGCCCGTGTATTCATGCGATGATGTTAACATGGCTGTTAAAACCTTTTATGAGTTAATTAACAATATTGTCTGTAAAATTGTTCCTTCAAAAAAAACGTAGAACATTACGACTGAATTCCCCCAAATGGTTTACATCTGTAACTATTGAACTGAATAACCTCAAAAACTATTACCACAAGCTCTACGAACAGAACGATAATAACCAGCTCTTCCCAGTACGATAATAACCAGTTCTTCATTCTTTTCCTATTATAGGCGCTTAGTAAAGAGAAGTACGGATGTAGATTTTGCTACTTACACCAATCGTATTCAGTCAAATATCAAATGTGACCCCAAAACCTTCTGGGCCTATGTGAAAAGTAATGGTGACATGTAGCCAACGCAAGTGGCAGATGCGTTTTCAAAATATTTTAGTAGCGTATTCCTGTCAAACTTACCATCATTAGATCTCGAGCATGCTATCGCTACTGCGAATGCAATTCCTATTAACGTGTCCCACCTTGTTAATATTGATTACGTTCACGAATCTGAAGTTCGTGGCACTATGGCTCGGCTTTCTCCAAAATTTACTCAAGGTCCAGATGGAATACAACAGTACTTGGTTAAGGACGGCTGCGAAATTTTCAAATTGCCCTTGCAATATATCTTCAACCTGTCCATTTCGACGAACATATATCCAACGGATTGGAAAACATCTAAATTACTCCCGGTACATAAAAGCGGTCCAAAAAGTGACATTAAAAACTACAGGCCAATAGCTGTTTTGTCCATATTCGGCAAAGTATTCGAATCGGTGCTTTATAAAAAAATATTTAATAAACTGCAACAGTGGTTCGCTGACGAACAGCACGGATTCCTTCTAAATCGCTCAACCACGTCTAATCTACTTAACATTACGACACTCTAAACCAAAAATATTAATGACAAAAACCAGATTGATGTATCCTTTTTTTTTGTTTTTGTTCCCGGGGTGGAAAATCCTCATGGATGTCCTCCGCCCTGGGGCGGGCGGAGGGGTCTGTCAGACTCTTACTGACTAAAAACCACCCCGGTGTTCCATCTCACACCTACGCCGGGGTCGCAGGAACACATAATTCATCCGCATCCCCGGCTGGTGCCGGCCCGCTTGCGCGGGCCCCGTCTCGGGCGGAAGGAGTGAGGTGTGCTCCCTCCGCAACGTCTGTGAGCGGCGCGCGCGGAACACTACGCACGCCACCTTCTCGGGTCCTGATGTTGGGGGGCGACGGATGTCCCCGAATCCGTCGCCCCTGGACCCATTTAGGGGGGCCAGAAGAGGGCGTTGTCCGCCCTCCTCCGACGCCCGGTGCGTCTGCTGCGGGCCGGGTCGAGAGTCGAGATCTCTCTCTCCCTTTCCGCAGCCTCCTTCCGCGAGATGACCGTGTCGCAGAAGGAAACCACCGCGTCCCAGGACTCGACGCTGCCGACCATCGAACTCACTACGGTCGGCAGCGACAGGTCACTGCCTACTTCTGAGATGAGGGCACGGCGTGGCTCCTCCCAAGCGGCACACTCTGCCAGTGTGTGCCACGCCGTGTCCTCCCGGCAGTCGACGAAGTGGTGACACCGGGCGTCCGGCTCCCTGTTTATGCGACACAGGTACATCCCGAAGCAACCATGCCCCGAGAGCACCTGCGTCGCCCGAAACTTTAGGGAGCCGTGCCAGCGGTCGAGCACTGGCCGGATCGCCTCGATGGTGCTGAGGCCGGCGGTAGGGCGTGACAGCCTCACCCGCCATTCCGCCACCAGGACCTCGCGGAGCTGCAACCGACGCTGCTCGATAAGTTGCTGCATCGGTCACCCCGCTCCCGCGCTGCCTCACGCCACCGGTACAGTGACGCGAGCACCTTCGCCTCCAGGTCCCAGGGCGGTGATCCGGCCATTGCACAACCCGCCCCGAAGGAGATCGTGCGATACCCCCGAATGACTCTGACGGCCATCGCCCGCTGTGGCTTGCGCAGGACAGCTATGCTGCCGGCCGTCAGGTCAGACGCCCAGATCGGCGCTCCGTAGAGCGCCATAGATCGCACGATCCCCATATAGAGCCGCCTACAGGCGGCGCTCGGGCCCCCCAGATTGGGAAGCAGCGTTGCCAGCGCCCCGGCCGCGTACAACAACTTGGGCGCCAGCCGCCGGAAGTGGGTTCCGAAGTCCCACCGGCTGTCGAGCACCAATCCCAGATATTTCATGGTGGGCTCGACAGCGATCTGGACCCCCCCGACCACAATGTGTGATCCGGCCGGCGGCGCCCGCCGGGGGCAATGAAACACCATGGCCTCCGACTTGTTGAGGGCCACCTCCAGGCCGAGGCGCCGTATGCGGCTCACCGTCAGTGAGACCGCCGCCGTCGCGAACAACGCTGCTTCCCTGTGCGAACTCCCCCGGGCCGTGATCAGCGTGTCGTCCGCGTAACACGTCAGGTCCGCGTCCGGTGGGAGCTCGCCCCTCAGCACCCAGTCGTACCCGATGTTCCACAGGAGCGGTCCCACGACCGATCCCTGTGGAACACCGCAAGATCGATGTATCCTATTTTGACTTCCAAAAAGCTTTTAACCGGGTTGAAAACGACATACTTCTAAGTTTATGGCCGGTTTCTCTGTATCATCGCTAAAATTGCTTGCGGTCATGCAGATAGTTCATCTGCATGACCGCAAGCAATTTGTAACATACAAGAATCCCAAATCGCAGCGCTACTCGGTCACTTCTGGCATAGGACCGGGCATTAACCTCGGGCCCCTTCTTTTTTTAATTGTAGTTAACGATCTTCCCACATGTGTATAACACTCCACAGTCTTAATGTATGCTGATGATGTCAAAGTTGCTCTTCCGGTGGCTAACTCTAGCGATACGGCCACACTTCAACTCGACATCGACAACATTTACAATTGGTGAACAACCTCAACCTAAACATAAGTAAATGCGTGGTCATGCCCTACAAAAAAGCTACACAACCTATACACAACATCTACACTATGAACAATGAGCCCCTGAAACGTGTTTTAACCGTTCGCGATCTGGGTGCTCACTTTGGTCCACACATTTAACCAGCACATAATTCAGACCTGCAACAAATCCCGAAAAAACCTAGGCTTGGTCTTACGTCAGGCAAAATTTTCTCTAATCGTCAAGCCATAACCATACTGTATAACTCGTTCAGCCGCAGCTTTCTGGAGACCAACAGTGCTATCTGGAACCCCCATAAAAAAGTTTATACGCTGATCATCGAAAAGGTACAGAAATCTTTTGTCCGCTACCTCTACTTAAAACTTTATGGTTATTACGCGTACATGTACCCAACTCCATTTGTGCTGAGTATGGTGGGCTACCAAAGTTTGGAAGTAAGAAGAAATCTTAGTCTGGTAAAGTATTTTATCCGCCTAATTCGTGGTACCCACTTTAGTTCCTCGTATTATCAGCACATCTCCTTTAACATCCCACCACACATTAGACACGCACTTCACCCTCGCCAACGTCATCTATTCTCAATACCTCAAACTATAACCATGACCCTTACATAGTCCATTGTACCTGGCCCTCACCCATTTTAGCAACATTTTGCTGTATGACGAGTGCTTAGATGTCTTTGTGATTCCTGAACTGAGATTCCTGAACACTGCTACTCGATACCTTGAGTCCATTGCCACTCCCAGTGCAATCTCCTTGGAGTAAATAATTAAATTGTATATTGTTTTATAATAAATTTGTTTCAATTTTATTCAATTAATATTGGCTCATTTTATCCAATCTTGTGTAATGTTATCTAATTTAAATTAATTTAAATACGTACTTTTATCTAATTTTATCATATTATTTTTTTCTTTTCTAATTTTGTTTAATGCAATCTAATTCTATGTCATTTAACCTAGTTTTGTGTTTGTATGTGTAATTACTAGTACTGACCAATAACTTGTATGTGTGGTGCTTACTGTTAATATAAGTTGGTTATATTTTTTTTTTAAACCAATAGAACTCACAGTCACATGAGCGGAGCCGCAGGTACAGCTAGAATGAAAATAACTTTCTGTGAACTATGCCAATTAGATCATTCTATTCACAGGACCAATTCTCCGCACTCAAACAATAACTCCACAAAGTTAATATTCGGTCTCATTAAAAGCAAGATTTGAACGCCGTAAATTTTAATTACGCCATAAAATTTAATATGTGAGAAACCTCAAATACTTGGTAAAGTTCTACAGCCCTTATTCCTTTTATTTGGGAAATTCTTTCATCATAATATAACTCGAAGTTCGACGCTGTAACTTTGACAATAACGGTCTCCGTTCAGGACGGGTTTTTTTATGAAGCCACAGGGTTGAAATTGTGTGCGGTTGAGAATTGGCGAGAAAAGCGGTTACAGCAAACTGAGGTAAATTTATTAAAAATCTTGTTGGCATCAGTAGCTAAGTTTTCTTACTGCAAGGAGCGACAGAGTTATGGAGGCATGAAGAACAGAGTGTAAAGTTCAGTCATACTCCATAGAAATGGGAGGACCCGACGGGTGTTGGGTCTGGTGGGCAACTGGTTGATTGCGATGGTCGGCAGCGTCGAGTCCTGGGACGCGGTGGTTTCCTTCTGCGAAACAGTGATCTCGCAGAAGGAGACTGCGGAAAGGGACCACTCTCCCGATTCGCAGCAGGCGCACTGGGAATAAAGACTAACGGTCAATTCAAGATAGAACAAAAAGGCACAAATTTTCGTTTTTGATTTCGGAAACGAAAATTTTTGCCTTTTTTTCTATCTTGAATTAAAGGACAAACATAACGTTGTTCATACATTATGTACAAATAAACGATTTACTGATATTTCCCTGTACCTGAGCAAAGTTCCAAAAATATTGTATTGTTAATTATAAAAATCCAAGTCGTGTGCCCCTGGGATTTCTTATCAGCAAAAATGGCGAAATTATAAACAAACTTCAAATTTCCTTCCTTAGTTCTCGCTTCCGTAATAAAATGACCTCTTGTACAAACCCATCGGTTTATGCTGCGCGTTGTCTGCCAGTGAATTAAATAGTACATCAAAGGCATGAAACATCCAAGAGAACTCCCAGACTTAGAGGAGTTTCTCAGTGCCTAAAAGCTGAATATATCGCTTCACTGGCTCACGACAACAACAAACGCTGTCGCGCAGAAACCGCCCGTATAATTACAGTACTCTTCGGAACCCGCTTTTCTTTGGGTACATTCCGAATTAGACCGTAATCGCTCACAGCGCGCACACCAATTGTTTGCGTTCCGATTTAGATATCACGATTATGACAGCTGAGAGCTGTCAACAATTCGGAACACTCGTGAACGCGCTCGTAGTACTTGCTCAACGTCAAAACTTATAACATGACCACAAACATGGCACAAGAAATACCAATTGGATATTTTTATGAATATAGAAGTTAAACTCATCGACACTCTCTCTTGTACCTATTGTTCTGATTTGAGAATGAGGTCGCCCGTAAGGCTCATCAGCTATATTCACAACTATCATTTTTGACAGCGCTCACGGTTATATTAATTTAGGGCATGGTCGGCGTTATTGCAATATGGCGCGTGCCATAACGCCATCTATGACGATTCAAGGGACATCGTTATCGCGCTCACGCTAATTCGGAACGGGTGTAAGCCCGCTCAAATTGATAACAGCGCAAATCGGAATTCAGCCTTTGTCTGTTTCTCGCCATTTCTCGTGACTGACAAATGACATTAGTGACAGCAGCTACCCGGCTTGTGGTACCCACTATTTTAATGAGTGATGTCAAAAACCGCAAAAATAATAGTTGAAAAGCGATCAAAAGGCTATTAATTGAACTTTCGAAATACGATCAGTAGGACCTAAGTTAGTTGTTAGATCGAAATAACAGACTTCAGTCCTTTATAATAACTTCTCAAATGTCTTCAGAACTTTAGTTTTTCAAAGCCTGGCTGGGAAAACTTAAAACTTACAAAAAAAAGCTTCAAAGATACAAGATCTTTGAAGCTTTTTTTAATTTTATGTAATACTTCAAATAGCATAATAATATGCTAGAACAGGTTAGAATACCATATTATAATTAGTAAAATAATGTTTTGTTTAGTTATTAGTATGTTTTTCAGAATTTATACTAAATGTCACTACACAGTGAGGGCTGAAAACGATACCATTAAAAAAACCGGACAAGTGCGGTTAAACTCCCGTGGAGAGGGTTCTGTACGATGAATATGCTACCCATCAAAAACATTTCATGTAGAATAAGTTACCAAGACTTAGATATTTCGATATCCGATCTGATAACTTTTTAACAATTAAAGCGTTATGTTGGTCATGGCAATTTAATCTACATAAAATGTTTTTGGCGGATGACATAGACACAAATAAATCACTAGTCCTAGTGCAGCTGTTTTCTTTTTGGCTCGTCTTAGCTCTATGCTATCGTGCTCCAGATTCCAAGCACAAAATTTACATTGTAATTGAAACACGTTCTCCCATTAATTTATTCTAACTTCCAACTGCAAATGTAAGTTTTTACGCAAATTATTGAAAAATCTACCATGTTATTTTAACACCATACACTTCTTATAAGTTTTCCTGAAATACAGATTTAAGGAAAACTAAGAGCTGAGAACTAATTTCTGTATTTTTTATTATATTTTGGCTCAGAAGTTTCGGAGATAAGGGTTAAATAACTTCAGAACTGTTTTAATTTGAAATTATACAAAACATATTTTTGGGACCGTCACAACAAGCCCATTCATTCTGTTTGTCACACGGTAGTTACAGTTTGAAAAACACATGTTTTTTTTAATTTTCTAGGTTTCCCCCAAAGGTGAACCCCAAATTCAAATTTTATTTGTTTACACAGGTCACAGAAATTCATAATTATGTCTACACAAGGTTACATATCAAGCTATACATTTCCAGTATAAGCTGACCTCTCATTGTACAGAAATCCCCGATTCAATATACAATGCGAGATCAGCTTAGATTGGGAATGTATAGCTTGTTATGTAACCGGTTGTACCAAATTACAACTAAATCAGTCTAGTAGGTTCGGAGGAAATTGGCTGTGACAGAAGGACCGACAGACAGACACACGAGTGATCCTATAAGGGTTTCGTTTTTACCTACCACTAAACAGTGTTCAATTTACAACAGCCTAACTACAAAGGTCTAATTCAACAAACGCTACGGTGACAACTATGCTATCAGCTACGGTACAATAATCACACGAGACCCGACTTACACTTGGTCGCTCCTGATGATTCGATCGATCTAATCTCGGCTCACTCACAAAAGAAAGTCTACGGCTGGCAACATACGAATCGTTGTTGTAACCAACTTCAAAATAGAAGGAGATTATTGTTTTGGACGCGTTTTTTTTCACAAATATTTGACCCTAAAGTTTTATACGCATAACTTTCGAGTGTTAGCTTTGATACGAAACTCCAAAAGACAGAAAGATTTTGATATGGCCACGTTACCGGGAAGAATACTGGAACTATACATGATACCGCTGGCAAATAAAAACAGTACCACAGACGAAACGGAAACACAGAAATGTACAGTAAAATATAAATAAGTGATTTTGCATTACATTATAAAATCGTATCAAATCATATATTGTTAATTTTAAGGTTTGTTTTTATTTCAGTATCAACTTTAAAAAGGGAATTGGAACATTGTTACTGTTAGTTCATTTAAATTAAATGATTGTTCCGAAACTAAATTTACACATTTAAAGTATTCACAAAGTGGTATTTACTACAAATCAAATGATATTGTTGTTGTTGACTAAATTCACTATAAATTTTATTGTAAAACAAATACCAACGGAAGTCGTTGCTGTGTGACGTTGACAGTTGTTTTTAATTTTAAACGTAAAAATAATCGCTCTAGTCGCAGAGCGCGGATGATTAAATTGTATTTTTGAACTGTGTGCATCTCCTTGTAAATAAAAGTTAAATTGTGCGAATCATTATTTATTGTGCGTCATAAAAGTGTTAAAAATGTGTGATTGTTATCTAAGTGTTAAAAATGTGTGAGGGAGCCACATAGATTTTTTGGGCAGCAATCCACAAATAAATATTTAAACAACTTACCTAACCTAACAAACCTTCCTAACGCAGATAATAGTTGAGCAAAAGAGGGAAAAAGAACTCAAAAGTAACTTAAAGAATACAGATGATTAAGTAAAAAAAAAAACTTGAATTCGATCGAATATGAGACATGGCTCCTCAGTCCATTCGGACACAATCTCTTGATGATAACCGTTCAAAACTAAAAAGGAGAATCATTAACTCATACAATAGTCCCTGAATCACTTGTTTGTTCGCTAATATATACGACAAAAATCTTTTGCATACGGGGTGGGAAAGTACTTACGATAAAATTTTAAAATAATTTTGGCTTGAACACATGACAAAACGGGTACGTAGTTTTGCGTAAACTGTTTACAATGCAAAAAAATTGCTGAGAGTCTTCAGGGGTAAAGTAAACGGAACTGCACCCAATTCATTTAACAAGCATACCATTCCATAGGATACATGTAGATCTTATGAGTAATCTTAAAACTTAAATCTAAATCTTAAGACAACAAAAAAATTTTAAGGTTAGCTATTGATGCATTTACTAAAAGGATATTTCCCTTTAGAACTCCTGCTAGGTAAAAGATGCTCTCCCCCTGCAATCGAAAAAATATTAACAAAGAGGAAATCCGTTTAGACACTGAGCACAGAATGGCCAAAACATCAGAAAAAAGACGATTTTTAAACGCGCCCTAACTAAAACCCTTTTAGGACTCGGGGCTAGCTGGATCGCTCCAACGCGAATGTATGCGTACATCCGCGATGGGGGGGACCTAGTTTTGCCAGGCACTTCTTCTCTTGCAACCGAGCGGGTGGGCAGGTTGTGGATATCCCAGCTCCGGCTGCGGGACCGACTAGAGCGGTCGATCCAAACTCAAACTCAAATCATTTATTTCAATTGAACCATTTACAGGCACTTTTGAATTGTCAAGGAGTCGGTCAGTAAGAAATATGAAGCTAGTTGCCCATTCCAAAGCGCAGTAGGTACCTATGGAGAAGAACGGGCAGGAAACTCCATGGACACATCCACTCCATGGACATTTTAAATAATAATGTTGTAACAAATATATTAGTTACATCGATTAATGTTGATAGTGAGAACGATGTACAAAAACCGTACACGTTAAAAGCGTCCAGAGTGCATCAAAACATAATTAAAAAATAAACCAAAAAAATCATTATTAAAATAAGCCAGCTAAGTAGGTCAGCTAAGAGATGACCAGTCGCAACTGACGGCGCCCGTTTACGAACATGAGGCGTGGATCAGCACCATTCAGCTCAACCATTTTGAAGGGAGCTAAATGATCCGACACACGCGTCACTGTCAGCGAGACATTTGAGTGAACAAGACATACTATCAGCCGCCAGGGCACATTCAAGTCAATCTATGACATTACCCGGTAAATGGTAGCTCTATAGTACAAAGTACTCACATCTGTGCAATGCATCTATATAATAAAAAGTAGATTGAGTTTAAAAAATGCAAATATCTTCTTACAATCTTCAGCAGCTTCAACAGTATTTCAAATGTCAATTAATTAGTTGTGGTGTGGAGCAGGACCAGCATTAAGCCAGGCATTTTTATCAGTTATGTTATCCCCTAAACTATAATTATAATATGCCTGCCTGCATAGTGTGCGTTTGACAAATGATTTGAATTTCGTCTCATTCAGTTGAAGTATGTGAGGAGATATTTTATTATAACATTTTAGACAATACCCCATAAAAGATGAGTCTACTTTAGCCAGTCTGAAACCTGGTTAAACTAATAGGTCCCGATTTCTAGTACTATAATTATGTCTTTCACCTCTTTTACTGTAAAGATGTAATTTTTTTCTTACGTACATGATGTTTTCATAGAAGCATTGACAAGGTACCGTCATGATGTTAATATCCTTAGACAATTCCCTTAGAGAATCGCGCCTGCGGAGATTATATATGGCTCTGATAGCTTTTTTCTGCAGAATAAAAATAGACTCGATGTGTGCAGCCCGTCCCCAAAGCAAAATACCGTAAGACATGAAACTATGAAAAAAACTAAAATAGACCAGCCTCGCGGTATCTACATCAGTAAATTGACGGATTTTTCTGACAGCGTCAGCTGCTAAACTTAGCCGTCCTGCAAGAGATGTTAAACGAGGACCCCATTGTAGCCTTGAGTCGAGCGTGATCCCCAAGAAAACTGTTTTATCGACGAATTCTAGCTTCTCTTGATTCAATACTATCTCACAATCACTACTCTTGACGTTTGGTAAAGAAAATCTTATGCACTTAGTTTTATTTCCATTTAGTACTTAATTATTAGCATTGAACCAATTTTGAACCAGCAGTAGGGCGTTATTTACGTCGTCAAAATTTGAAGCACGTCTATCTACCTTAAAAATTAAGGAAGTATCATCAGCAAATAACACCGCGTCGGCCTGCGGGCCTGTACCCATGATACCCATCCTCTTCAACCAGATACGCAGGTGGCTGCAGGAGTCCACCCATACACAAGCTGAAAGTTGGTGGACCTCGGCAACAGGCTGCAGACAGTCCAAGGAAACTTTGCCATCCTTAGATGGCAGGCTGACCAGACGTTTGTTGCGCCTGGACAGAAATGGCCTGCGCCTGGTGAAGGTGCACACAATAGGCATAACGGACAGTCCCCTGTGCAGAGCTTGTATGGAGTCGGACGAGAACGTTACGCATGTGCTCTTTGAGTGCACAGGCGTTACCCAGATTAGCACAGAAACCCTCAGGACACCAAGATCATACACAGATGTTCTCAACAGACCAAAAGCTTTGATCGGCTTCTGGAGGGAGGTGGGCTGGTTGGAATAATTATCCACCGACGGCCGCCATGGCCCACGTAAAATGGTCTACATGAAGGACTAAGTGCGGAAACCAAACCCTCTAACATAGATAGAACATAGAACCCTTTCAGGAAAGAGCTCTTGTTAAGACGCTCAGTGGTTGCGTATCAAACTAGGACCAACAACTGGGCGTATCAAACTAGGAGATTTCAAACCTACTCGTAATCCTAATTTTACTGAATGAATAGACCGTGATAGCAAGACTAAAAAATATAATGAAGATGAGAAACTGTTTATTAATTTTTTTACGATTGAAAAGTTACGTTTCTGGCTAAAATTAAATGAAAGGTTTAATTTTGAATTGGATGGTAGAATAAAGAAACTCTCAGTCAAGCCACGATCTGCGACCTCTGAGTTTGATTTTGAGTTGGCAAAATAGTTGTTATCAAAGGCCTTGGTCATGGCTATGATTTCAGATAGTTGGTTTAATAAAATTCAGTCAATCCAAGTCAAAGACGAGCCTCTGAATCTTTATGATCAAGCCACGATCTGCGACCTCTGAGTTTTACAGTTTCACCAGACTAAGCAATGCTGCCTCTGAGTCTGGTGTAAAAGTTTTTGCATTTTTTTTACTTTTTGTCTTTTTCAGAGTTTCGCTGGCCCTAGCAAGGTCCGCTCGTCAATATGGCCGTGATAGCGCTGGCAAATAATAACAGTATCACAGACTAAAACAAACGAACGACTGATGACGTAACGAAAACACAAAAATGTACAGTAAAATATAATTAAGTGATTTTGCATTAAATTATAAAATCGTATCAAATCAAATATTGTTAATTTGAAGGTTTGTTTTTTATTTCAGTACCAACTATAAAAAGGGAATTGGAACATTTTTACTGTTAGTTCATTTAAATTAAATTATTCTTACCTAACTAAATTTACAAATTTAATGTATTCAAAACGTGTTAGTAATAACAAATCAAATGGTGTTGTTATTGTTGTTGTAATATTTTTTACTAAATTCAATGTAAATTTTATTGTAAAACAAATACCAATGGAAGTCGTTGCTGTGTGACGTTGATAGTTGTTTTTAAACGTATTAATAGGCTCGCTCTAGTCGCAGAGCGCGGAGAAATAAATTGTATTTTTGAACTGTGTGCATCTCCTTGTGAAATTAAGTTGTGTAAATCATTGTTTGTAGTGTGTGATAAGTGTTAAAATATGTCTGATTGTTATCATTTGATATCTCCGAGCCCTCCCGCTATTACATGCATACTTAAAAATATGTTGTACCAAATGGTGTCCCGCCGGCGTGACGGGACTAAGAGAAGCCTGCAAGACATAATCACGCTGTTCAAGAAGACCGACCGTGACGACGTGCCAACGTTTGTGGCGAAGGAGCTGCACAAGCTTCCTCCCGTCACCTTCGACCACGTCGATGTAACGAGTCTTCTGAAGGACATTGTCTTTCTGAAGGCCCGCCTCGCGGATGTGCTATCGACTTTAGATGCATCCCAAAACACCGTCGTCGATTTGCGTAAAGAAGTTGGCGAGTTGCACAACAGTGTGACGGAAATTAGGTCATCAGCCGATGCGTCTAATTTAAATACGTTTCGCGGAGCCGGCCTCGAAATATCGTCGTCAAAGTCCGCGTCAGCAGTTTCATCGCCTGCGCATACGTCGATTGCTGAGCTTGCAATGCACCCCGCCCGCGCGTCCTGCAGTCCCGCGCGCGTCATCGCGGCTCCACCGAGCAGCGCCGCCCGAGCCCCTCGTCCAGTCCCGCTGCCACTGTCTGCAGCCCCGCTGAAACCCCTTCGAAAGTATTACGCTAGCGTCACCGCGAGTGCCACTGGCGCTCCAAACACAAAGCCTATGCCAGAAAAGGCACCGAAAAGAGGTAATAATGATGAGGGTTTTGTGACGGTGCGAAAGAGGAAGCACCGATCGCAAAATAACAAGAACTGCTACGGCAAAGCACCTACGGGTCCCGAAGTAGGCCTGCGTGCCGCAAAGCCGAACACTCCGGTGTACATCTCCCGCCTGCACTACACTACTAAGGCGGAGGACATCATTGAGTACGTGCGCCAGAAGATAAGGTACATGCCGAGGGTGCAGTTACTGGAGTCGAGCCGCAACGTCAATTTTAAGGCGTTCGTGGTGCGCGTACCGAATTGTTACCTGACCCTTGTCATGGTAGAAGGCTTTTGGCCGCAGGATGTGGTGTTCCGTCGCTTCCGCGGACAAGTACCACAAGACAGCACAAAGTCTACCTAGTGCCAAGTGAAGTGCTACTAACATAGTCTGAAGTATTTTTCATTAACACAAGTTCTGTGTCGCCTGAAAATAAATGGATTATTATCATTTAATAGTAGTTAGGTAGGCACAATATTTCGCCTTGTCGAACTTATTGTACCTACATAATAAGTAAATTACATGGTCTCCTATAATTGGAAGCTCAGAAAAGTACTTGTCCCTGTTCTTGTAAACATGCACGCAATTTTGTAGCCTCTGTTGCAGATCCAATTAATAAATAAAACGAAATGCCGATCGATGGTAAACGCATCCTTTGAGAACGGCTGGATCGACTTGGCTTATATGTTTAAAGCGTTCGTTAAATCCGAATTAGGTTTTTATTCACTTCTTTTTTTATATATAATTAAATAAACTTTCCGGAGCCGGAGAATGTGAGCATTGGTTCCGGAAAGTCAAACTTCATTTAGAGAAATGAAGTTGCATTTTCTACGTTGGTAGAGTGGTTCAAAAAACAATATCAACAAACCCAGGACCTAAGGATTTCTGCTAATCTGTTTCGCAAACTTTTTCATACAAACAAATAACAGATTTTGACGGAAATACAACTTTGACACTATTGATTTACGTTCCCCTAGGAAAGTGACGGAATAGAAAAAGTTGGCGTTTTCTTTGATACAGCTAATGGTATGCCAAACATTGATGGATGGTTGTGTAACAGTGGCAATAAGGGGAAATCATTTTGGGAAAGTTGGGAAGAAATGCAATTATCGAAGAAATCATGGGTTATGAAATAATCGCGATATAAATGTTCTTTTCCGTTATCGAAAGCGCGTAAGCGCTTCTAAAATAATGTTTCTTAATTGTTATTAAATATTAAACTGTTGCATAATGAGGGGTATTAATCACGAGTTTATTACTATCATATTGTAATAAAAACCGCCTATGGTATACATACAGTGTTTTAATACATTGTTATAAGCAGTTTCAAACACTAGGTAGTTCATCCACTCTTATTCATTGAGATTGAACCTACTAAATAAAAGATAATTGTCCTCACATTCACTGATTTCACTGTTATCTTCAATGTGAAATTAAAATTATACAATTCACTAAGTGAATTTCACATTGATTCATTTTTTTTGTTTTGACATTGATTCTTTTGGTTTAACTCACACATTATTACTTGTAAAAAAACATTTTAAAAGAGTAACGGTGGAGTTTCTTGCCCATTCTTCTCCATACGAAACTTTTGGTAGGGGCAACTATAATTCATATTTTTTTTTGTTTATACATGTTGACGTTCAAAAGTGCCTATTTGAAATATTATAAATTATTTGACTTTCACTATATGTCATGGTGATGGTAATCACTGAAAACGAAAACTCGTTCAGTAATAGAACGCTGCGCTATTGCTGAGTAAGTACCTAATACTTTTTTTATAAACACTCAGGTCAATTACTAACATTAAGACCATTTGTTAGCATCTTCCTAAAATCACTCACAAAACAATAATGTTGTTTTATTTGAAATTCTATGGATAAGTGTCTGTTGGGGCTTCAATGATCTTCAATGAAACTCCCGTATGGAGGGTATGGTAATTTAATTGGTTCTTGAAAACTGTATTTTACATAAAAAGATGTGGTGCGTACAAGGTCGCGACGAAGGTGAAACTTTTAGAAAAAAAGTATACCTTGTGACGGTATAAATTTAATAAGACGTCATAACGTCGCCTGGCCCTTTAAAATAGCAAAACACGACACACAAACACTGAACGTCGACACAATTAACGTAGGCGTTAACATCCTCCCCCGTTGAAGCCCAGAGGTTTCAACATTTAGATAACTCATCTTCGGTTGGTAAGGGGCAGACATGAACCAGAGGGCGCCGTATAATTCCTCTAACAGTATTGATGTCGGCTACTCCTGAAACCCCATCGTGTCCTGGGAACAGCCTTGTAATGCGTCCAAGCCTCCAACATAGGGGTGGGAAGCCCTCCTCTTGGAGAAGGACCATGTCTCCAATGTTGACTGCGTCGGTGTTGGTCTTCCATTTACACCGAAGTTGCAACTCAGCGACATACTCGCATTGCCAGCGCCGCCAAAAATGTTGGTATACAATATGTAACAAAAACCCTGTCCGATCCAAAAAAGGCGTTTTCCTGGTTTAACACACGTACCAGAAAAAATAGTTAAAAAAACGTAACTTATAAAAACCAAAATATTTGATTTTTTTATTTTTAGTTACCATGCAAAATGTAACACTAAATATGGTAAATTTTCATAAGTTGACAACACTCCACCGGCCGGCGAAATCTTTTATTTTTTGCCTATTTTTATTTCAAAGGACACCGCCGTGCACTAGCCGCGCTGTAGGTACTCTTAACGAGTCCTAAACCCTTTGATGTAGCCGACTGGTTGCCTACTGGCTCTAATTGTTTGTCGCCAGTCTCACATGGAGATAGCTTGCGATCGGATGTCCGTACGTATCACGTGCCGCTATCCTATCGCGAACAATGTCGTATGCCAATCAGGAATTTTTGAATATGTTAATTTTTATTTGTGTGTGAGTGTGATTCGGAAATCGAAGAGCTCGGATTGTGGAAGCTTTCGACTCACTCAAATCGTACACAAGTGCGCTGCGAAGAGTACGTGCAAATTGAATATAAAGGTTGTAACGTAACGTTTAGCCGACTGGCTAAACGTGGTTACAAGTTATTATAATTTTTAGATTATAAAATACAAAATTACGTAGAAAAATATATTAAGGAATATGAATCGATTAGTGGTAGCATAGGACGATACTCTTGCCGGCAGTCTAACGCGAGGGAGCTCACGGTCGTGCAGCAGCTCGAGGCGTCGGCCGCTCCTCCGGTCCGCAGTCTGTCGAGTTGAAGCTCGCAGTAGCCTCTCCGTGCTCACAGTCGCGAAGCAGCTCACGGTTGAATCAGCTCGCGTCGGCCGCTCCTCCGTCCCGCAGTCCGTAGTAAGGGAGCTTGCGTCGGTTCTGGTTCGTCAAGGAGGAACCCGCGAGAGGCTCGATCTTAGAAATAAAAATTAAAGTATGAGTGAGTACGTCAGGACCTCTCGTTCCTGTGAATTAGCGGCGGCGTCACACGCCACGTTATTTGATGTCAGGATTTCTGGTCCCAGTGTATTGGCGGCGGCGTCACATGCCACGTTATTTGACGTGAGGACCTTGTATTTCTCAAAGACGTCTCGAACTGGCAGACTCAGGTGGGAGGGACGGAGGTGATCGGGAGAGCTCGAACACCTTCACACACACAATATAAAATTAAATTCACTGATTTTAGCTAATATTTCTTTTAATTCACCGAAACTATAAATAATCAGAACTCAGAGATAAAATTATTTATATTTAAGCAACAAAGAATGGTCAGAGTAAAACGATAGGAGGAAAAATAAGGAACCGGGTAAAAACTAACGGTTGCCTTTTATAGACTCTGGCCGATCGTTCTAGAAGTGACTTTTTAAATCAAATACTTCTTAATTAATTATCGGCCACGAACAATAAAGATGGCTTACAGTGAGAACCTGGCTTAACACTATTTTACGATACCTTTATAATAAAATAGACGACCTCTTAGCTCTATACCATAGAAAAAGAAAAACTGACAGATGACAATGTTACATACAAAATGTCACAACATTTAATAAAAGGAAAATAATAAGAGATCACATGAAATGATATAAAAGGATGTGGAAAAATAGACAGACGTATCTAAAGGTTTGCTTTTCAGCAGTACAATAATTATCAGCTAAAGAAATGTAAGTAAAATGAGTTTCATACAATTTTCATAAAAACTTTGGTACTTATTGAATCATAGAAAGAATTACTGTGCACAACAGCTCCTCAGGTGTTAAATAGATAAATAGATTATAAGATGTGATTTTGTTGTAACAAAATACCACAAGGTGTCGATAATAAGATGTGTACTAATTTTCGAGATAGACATATGGAACACAATCTCAGAGGTATGCAACAAGTAAATATTTTAATAAACTGATACCTACAGTCGGTACATTGCCAAAAGCACATCACATAAACTCAATAATAATTGTTTCTTGATAAACAGAAGGTCAGAAATCGGGGTAACTATGCGTGTATGCCTACAATAAAATATCAGCTGATACCTACGCGTAGGCAAAACGTAGGTTTCTTTAGTCCTAAGTTTGTTTGGCGGCATGCGACAAAGCACCGCCACGAAATTTTAGGTGAACCCAGTCGAGCGATCAGTGTTGCTTTTGGTATGATTTTTTTAATTTTTTTAATGAATTATTTTTATTGGGGAAAATAATTATGTCGTATCCATTAAATGATTACGTATTTGTGTACGCAGTACGATACCAAATAATACCCTTCAGGATCGGACAGGGTTTTCGTTACATGCTGTATATGCTCCAGCCTGGCATAGCGCTGCAAGTTGGTTGAGCGGCAATCTTCCAAAGCTGGTTCAGGCACCGCGGTAAGAGCCCGACCAATGAGAAAATGCCCAGGAGTAAAGCAATGGAAATCGTCAGGAGAGGCGGATAAGGGGCAGATAGGTCGACTATTTAAAGCAATGAGAGTTTGGAGTTCTTCAAAACTTAAATGAGCATTACCAAATACTTGCCTAACATGAAATTTTGTTGAACGGATACCGGCCCTAAAAATACCGCCAAAATGAGGAGCGTAAGTTGGTGAAAAGTTAAACTGAATGTTTTCCATAACATAACATCACGCCTTGTTTCCCCGCAGGGTTGGTCAGTGGTGTACCTGTACATCCACATTTCGCCAGTTATGTTTAACTCCCATGTAATTAGGGGGCGAGCCTATTGCCATCAACCGGGCACAAATGTGTTCCGAACATGCAAAATCAGATATATCGTTTTGGTAAATCTTAAAAAATCATTAATTTATTTAGCTCCTGCAACAAAGTTTATTTTATTTTATTTATTTGGGACATAAAACAGTTACATGTTACAATTTTAGTAAATAACAAGCTAGAGTAAAAGAAGTAAACATATAACCCACACCAATGTCCGCGGAATAATCTATTTTGGAGAAATAAAAGAGAGCCACACCTCTACTGGGGGCGATTTAGGTTAGGAAGAATTCATAATTATTGTGCAAGCAATTGAATAGCCATTCTTTTAAATTTGGTTCGGGAAAGTGAAAATATATCAAGATCGAAAAAGTGTGTGTTATATATTTCTAGGAGGCGGCGGAGGGGCGCTCTTACGCTTGCATTGGTTCTACACTTTACAGTGTGGAACAGCCGGGGCACGCGCGCCTCCCGCCGTAATACAGTTCTGGGTACAATATAACAAAGTTTGTTGTTAATATCAGAGCAGTCAAAGTTGTTGTTACATATGCCATGCAGCATCACAGCCATAAGTAGGGTACGCCTGGACTCCAAGCCTAGGAGTTTGTATTGTTTTAGAAGTTGTGCGTATGGTAGTTTGGAACGGTAGCATTTATAGTGAATGGAGCGTAAACATTTTTTTTGGACCATTTCAAGCCTTTGCTTATATTTATCATAATATATATAGGACACCATATTGGGGCTGCGTATTCCAATTGGGAGCGTATTAAGGTTACGTACAAGACTATAAATGTGTGCGGTCGTTTAAAATCAAATTAGGATCGCATAACGAAACCGTACGTTCTGTACGCTTTGTTAATAATATTATCAAGGTGAAGGTTGAAATGTAATTTTGAGTCAAGTGTAACTCCTAAATCACGAATATGGTCAACCTTTTTAAGAGTAGTGCCTTGTAAAGTGTAACGGTATTTAATTAGATTTTTATTTTTTGTGAATGATATAACATTGCACTTAGGTAAGCTAAGGTGAAGTTTGTTAAGAGAACAGTAGTTGGAAAGTCTGTGGAGGTCTTCCTGAAGCAGCAAGCAGTCTTGTATGTTTTTGCACGACTTATATATTTTAATATCGTCGGCATACAATAAGAAATGGGAGTTAATAAAGCAGCGTTTAATGTCGTTCACGAACAAAATGAAGAGCAAAGGGCCCAAGATGGAGCCCTGGGGGACCCCAGAAGTAACAAAAACGGATTCCGATTCAAAGCCGTTGATAGCCACTTTTTGGGTTCTGTTGTAAATATAGGACATGAACCACCGCAATAAATTACCCCGAATGCCATTATAAGCGATCTTGTCCAGAAGCAGCTTGTGGTCCACCTTATCGAATGCTTTTTGAAAGTCGGTGTACACAGCGTCAACTTGGGTATGGTTGTCCATGTTTTCGAATAAATGGTTTGTAAATAACATAAGGTTAGTAGTAGTAGAGCGGCGTTTTACGAATCTATGTTGTTCGGGTATTATAAGGTGGTGCAAATGAGAGTATAACTTGCCGTGCACAAGTCTCTCAAAGAGCTTCGACAAGGCGGGCAACAAGGAGATGGGACGGTAATTCTGTATGTTGTTTATGTCGCCATTTTTGTGTATGGGTGAGATGTATGCGCGCTTCCATATATCAGGAAATGTACCTTCGCGTAGGCAGTTATTAAATACTATATGAAGCGTGTTCAGTGGGATCATTAGAATTTATGTTGTCAAGGTACATGCTAGCTGGGATATTAGCTCGCCCCTTCCGCTTGGAGACGTATGTCCAGAAGTGCTTAACGTTCAAAGGAATGCTGTCTTCGACTGACTTTATATACATCAGAAAGCACTTGCTAGACTCCGATCCGAACCGTTTACGGTACAGTGAAAATATTTCGTAATCAGGTATATTCCCATATTTTTTCCATTTTTGCCATGATTTCTCTTTATTTAAAAAAATGCGAATAAGGGCAGGGCTGAACCACGACGGAAACTGTGAATTCCTAGGACGAGTAAAACGAACATGTGTTTTTATTGTGCTGTAGATAGTATCATAAAAGGCATTGACAGATTGTTCGGCGGGAAGATTACTAAGTAGGTTGTGCCAGTCTATTTTGTTTAGTTCGCTGTCAATTGTTTCGTAATTTGTTTTATAAAAGTTGTGTTTCATGGTTGAATGGCGTCTCAAGGGAGTAATTTTAGTATTTAATGGTGATGAAACACAGAAAGTAGGGTGATGGGTATCGAGTGGAAGCAGTGGCACGCACGTCATAGGTTGACAGCCTAAATTTGACAAAAACAGGTCCAGTATGCGGTTCAGGTTATTTCTTAATGTATTAAATTGAAGGGCGTTTGTGAGAGACATGAAGTTGCATAAATAATGACTTGTTGGGGTAGTTGGTTGAGGAATAACGTAATTGTGATCGCCACCGTACGCGTTGCACCAGTCAAGGCCGGGCAGGTTATAGTCGCCTACCACAAAGAATGATTCAGTAATCGTGTCGTTAATGACGCCCGCTAACAAATCAAAATGCGCGGTGTATAGTTCGTCCCGTGAGCTAGGCGGTAAGTACGCCGCACTTATATATGTCGTTTATTAGAAAGCGACGCGAGCAACTGCACCATTACGTGCTCGATATCTCTGCTGACGGGACAAATCAATACGATCGAAGGGCGCAGTGAGCGTAGAACGGCAATAAGTACACCCCCACCCTCACGCTTACCTGTGGCACAACGGTCGCGATCGCATCTAAAGACAATGTAGCGGTCGTCAATAAATTCACTGTCTGAAATGTTAGATGTTAGCCAGGTCTCGGTTAATATGATGACGTCATACGAAAAAGACAAAATATTCATGAATAGTGTATGCAGTTTTGTACGCAACCCGCGGCAATTTTCGATAATAGAAAGATAGATTATATTTATCCATTTTTAAACAATAAGTTTATACTCAAGTTAGGCCGAGCATAGGAGCCACCAGTGGGGTAAATTCCTACGAGAACGCGGGTAAACCATAGGGAACAACCTGTAAAATATGGGCAATAATATGACATACAATTAACGCATACTTGGAGTCCAGCTATAGGTAAACAACTAACAAAAACTTGCGTTATTATGTGAGATAGTAGTAAACAAGAGGCGTAATTGACTTCATTATTAATAAGGTAGACCCAGAAAATAGTGTGTTGTAACGATAAATTATAAGTACTTGTTTTGTACCTAAAGACTGTCTGTAATGCTGCATAGGCGAAAGTATATTGGTTACATATTACAATAGTTGTTGTACAAGAGTTTTGAATTGTATTGAAATACGCACTTACACCACACTCAAGTGAAAGTGTACATTCTAAACTACAAATAATACAATAATAAATGAATTAAAAAACAATTCTGAGCGCGCAGTTTGTCGTGCGAAAAGTTAGGATTCTGAGGGTAACTTGGAAACAAATGCAAATATGTGTACAGAGTACTGAACTTAACAGAGCGCATGGACTAATAACGTTACCTGGAGAAAACCATAGAATATTAAATATTCGGTAGAAGTTTAGAGAAATATTCTTAATTCCCGGGTTTAGAATATGGTTTGATTTTCGATAAATCATGTTCGGATCTAATGGAGAATGCGGACTCTGGAACATCTGCCCGAACAAGAACAACTCCGTGCTTGATCCATACGAAACGATATCCGTGCCGCTTGGCAGCTTCTCTGGCTTGACGAAACAAAGTTTTGGTCTTAAATGTGAGATGCTCATTGATGTATACTTTGTTCGATGTTCCGTTAATATGTAACTCTTCGGACGTGATGCGCTTCTTCAGCCGTGCTGCTGCTAAGAAATTATCTCGCAGTACTTGGTTTGTGAGTTTTACTATGATGTTTTTGGTCCGATTTGTATTAGCATTCATTTGCGGAACCCGTTGAATTGTGACAATATCACGAGGTGATAGCGGCTGTTTGATGACAATCGAGATAGACTCAATAATAGCCATAAGGTTCTCGCCGCGTTTCTCTGGCAGATTGCTGATTTCAATGTTGCAACTACAAGATATTTGTTCCATAGCTTCTAGTTTTGCTTCGAGCACAGAAATGCGTTGGTCACTGGCCAAAGGTGAGGAAAGTTTCTCTTCAAGCAAGGTAACGCGTGAGGCAACGTCCTTCGATTTCTTCTCAAGGTCGTCATATTTGTCGCTCATGAACTGAATGGAGGACTTCACGCATTCGAATTCGGAGAGGAGTACAGTGAATTTCTAGTCTTGTTTTGTAAACCAGCTGTCGAGCATGCCTTTTATGTCCCTTTGCAGCTTGATGAAGTCGTCGCGATAGGTCTCACGCGGGTTTGCATCACTGATGATCGATATACCTTTTCGGAATGTTATATAGGGTGGTGGGGATTCTTTTTCAATAAGTGACCCATCGACACTCATATCACCAGACCTAGGTGGATAGTCGGTATCTCTTGTACACTCGAAAGTGGTATTTATATTTTCCATGATTTTTTAGTTTAGGTGTAGTCTCTGCCAGCAACACTAATCTGCGTCGAGCGAAGTGAATCACATACAATGTCGCGAGTCGGTCAACTGTCGATAGGTTCACTATTGATAGAACACACACGAACGGTTACGCACACATAGAAGTGACAAAAAATGCTTGCAGCTAGAGTAACGACTGGACAACCGGTATGCCCCGAGGCGCGCAGTGGAATGAGATGAAAGTTGCGTCCATTTTCGCAGAACACCTCCGCTGGCCTGCCTCGTCGTGTTACAAACCTTCAGAATATCATGACGAAAGCGTCCTTAGACAAATCGCTCACGGCTTCGAGGTGAGAAGTTTTATATCGAAGGCATATGAAAAAGCAAAGTTAGCACTTGACTAGCGAAGCACCGCGTCCCTTTCGGTTTACTATTAGGAATGTGCCAGCGAAATCAATTCCCACTGTTCGAAATGGAAAATTTGGCGTGACACTTTGAGGTGAGGGCAAATATCCCATTATTGGCGCAATAGATCTTGCCCTGTTATGAAAAACAGACTAGAGCGGTTATGAAAAATGCGTCCAGCTAAATTTCTGCCGTTAATCGGCCAAGCGTATTACCTAACAACGGCCAACATAATTGTGGACCAGCATGCAATCCGTGTATATGTTCGTACTCAAAAATCAATTTGGTAAATTGATGCTTTGCATTTTGGAGAACAGGGTGTTTTTTACTATAATTATAATCAGATGTGCCTAGTCGGCCACCAACTCGGATGACCTTGTCGTCACTTAAAAATGGAGTCAATGATAAAACATTTGATTTAGAACTTATAGTCTAATTTTTGCATAGCAAATTATATTCACCGAAGAATATTCTTGCTGTACGAGACGACACAAATAAAGAAAGGTATTATTTTAATTCATCAACAGTCAGGTTGCCGAGAATTTTTATCTTGATTCGGTTTTAGATTACTTACTTATTAATAAATCTTCGCACGTAAGCGAAGGATCGTTTTATTTTAGTTAATTAAGAAAAGTTTTTAAAGTTAATTATAGGTTCATTTTTATAACCAACATGAGTGGTCATTTGTATTAATTTTATTAGGTTTTAAAATGGGCTAATTAATTTCAGGCTCCATGAGAAACTGAGGGCCTGACCACCACAACCGGGTAGTGCCGAGCTTATCTGGACTGATTCCTCTAGATATGAGGTATGCAGGATTCACAGATATGGGCAAATAACGCCACGAGGATGCATCTGTTAGCTCACAGATCTCCGAAATCCTATTCGCTACAAACGTTTTCAAATTTTATAAAACTGTTGTGGATCCTGGCTACCATTACTGACGATTCGCGACAGTGTACTTGATGCTGAACTTCATATCGCGGTTACTCCCTGACAGCCTTGCATAACCTTGTTGCCAGTAGGGCAGCGCACAATTTTAAACGAGCGATAGTAGTACTTTTAATAGAAGCTACTTTGGGCTTATAGCAAATCAAATTGACTGTGACTTCGTTCGCAGCGTTAACCGAACGTAAATAAATGCAAGCTCCGTATGCATGTTGAGTTGAGTCACTGAATGAATGTAATTATACCGATGCGGGTTCTTTACAGAGAACACGCCGTGGAACTTCTAGAGCTAACAGAGACGGTAAAGACTGCATAAAATTGTTCCAGTCTCTTTGGGCTTCATGTGGGACTGGAGAGTCCCAAGTTAAATTATGCAGCCACAGTAATTGTGATAACAACGTATCGTCTCTTTTTAAGTGGCATTTTTATGCCACTTAAAAAGAGACGATAGAAAAGATCTTTTAGTTAAATTATTGTAAGAGGAAAGTGAGCATTTGATAGGGAAATGTAACTGATCGGTTGATGGGTTCTAGTTGATTCACTTACTAAAAGATCATGATCAGTTCGAGTATTAGAATCCAACGATGAAGGTAAATTAGTCTTAAACTTACGAAGATTAAAGCATCCTCTCTTTAATTCTTCAGTTACAGATTTGTGAATATAACGTAGGGTATCCTCACTTTCAGAACCGGTGATGAGATCGTCGACAAAGAAATCATGTTGAATTATGTCCCTCTCCATAGGATCAAAAGATTCTTCACCTATCTGCCATAGACACCGAGTGCTCAAGTAGCTGGAACTTGCCATTTCGTAAGTCACAGTACCTAGCTGGAGCGATTGGATGGACAAAGACTCGTCCTCTCTCCAAAAATAAAATGAAGATTGCGATCCTCCTCATGGACACGGATTTGACGGTACATTCTCTCGATGTCAACCATGAGCAGGACCTTATGTTGTCGAGCTCTTATTAAGATGGAGAACACTGAGTCCTGCATATTAGGTCATGAGGATGTCATTGACAGACTGACTTGATGAAGGAAGAGCTGAACCATCGAATACGACTCTAATTTTCGTGGACTCACTACTATCTTTGAAGAAAACGTGATGACAGAGGAAGTATGATGTAGAAGGTATAGGTACAGCGGACTCTGAAAGGCGACCTAAGTTTGCGTACTCACGCACGTTGTGAAATCGCTTTTCTAAATTTAACTAGCGTTTTTTAGCTCGTGAATAAGATTCACCAAGAAAATCAGCAGGGCTAACATGACAAGCGCGTGAACGCTCGATATCTCGATTTCTCGATTTTGACGTCATCCTTACACCTAACATGACCGCCAAGCTCGAGTAAACTCGAAAAAGGCACTTTGACACTTCTGTATCTCGCGACGAGAAACCGATGTAGCAAGTTATTAAAAACAAATCATTTTTATCACTGCAACATCGGTCGATTTTACGCATGGAATAAGTATGTTCTGTATTGATTTAACGTCCACCTCTTTTAATTTTTGTTTAGTTCCATAAAACCGACTTTTTTACTGTTTTTCTTTGGCATGCTAAAATTAAAATATACAATTAGTGGCACTTATTATACTCACTAGATAATCCACCACAATTGATACATCGGCCGAAGGTCACTATTCGACAAAGCGAAGGATATTATAACAATCACCATAAAACACATGATATTGCTTTTACTCACCAACTTTGCGGACTTAACTGGCGATTCTCGTAATTACGTTGCGTAGGCAGGTACAGCCATAACTCCCTAGATTTCGATAATTACCATAATGACAAACTAGACTGATTATTACTGCACTTGATGCTCATCTACGTAATAGTGCTTCCCTGCGCCAAACTTTCTCTCGCGGCCGCCGAAAGGAACTTCATTCCAATGTGTATAGTAGGCTGTTTAAAACTAAGTATTTTTATTCAATTCAATCAAATCAATTATGTCAATTCAGTATTTCAATTAACTTTTTTCATGTTGTCTAATAGAACTAGAACGAAAATAAGTATTATTATGAATTTGCCACGTTATTTTGGATATTCTTTATTTATTTTTTTTGTATCATAATTTTGTCTACTCTTCTCGTCGTCAAGTTCGAGGACGACAAAATTAGAGAAAATCACGAATTTCAAAAGTTTTCAAGGTTTTCAAAAAAACATCAAGTTTGACAGAACAAGTCAAGTATTTTGTATGGCAGTGCTGTCAGAAAACGAGTAAAGTGACGGTATAGACGCGACGAGAAAATACGAGAGTGAGTAATTGTCGCGTCTGGCATGTTAGCCCTGCAGGTGTATCCTTTAAGGGTAGACTAACTGAGAATCCACCGGTTCCTAAACGAAGGTGGAATAAATGGTTTATTTAGGTTGAGGAACATTTTCTAAGTCTCAGAATTTTGTTAGATCTTGATGTATTTTGTTAACAGACGACAAATAAGAAACAATTGAATGGTTAGAATTTATTTTATTACCAGTTGCTGTTATGTTATTGTTTTTGGGTAAATTAAAATACATATGACCAGAAACCAACCAACCGAAATGAGAAATTCTCAAAACATGTGAATTAAGACCGAGAGAGAGTTGATCGCGGCCAATAATGTTCGCAAAATATCGGCACTGATGACAACATCAACAGGTGCTGGTTAGTGGAAGTGTGGGTCCGTTAAAAATTTATCACTCGAACTATTAAGTTTCTTAACGTCAATGGGTATTCTAGGTATGTTACCGGTCAACACTGGCAACACCAGAAAAGAAGAAGTGACGGTGAAATTCTTCATCAAACATTTCAACTGAACCACGCAAGTTTCTGTAGCCTGAGTGGTGGTTTTATTACCTATGCCAATTATATTGACATGCATAGTGGTATTCAGTAATGAATGATGACTGACTACCGCAATCCAAAAGAGCACGAACTTTCTGTGTGTGATTGGTGGTAGGATTAGCTACTTCAATATAAGCAGTAGACAATGTTTTGATTAGAAGATTAACTTTACACTGGAAACATTTTCGTACCAGATTGTTTGCCTATTGCACATGCGACATGGATGCATGCGACAGTTGCGAGCAGAGTGGCCATACCTTAAGTAGTCGTGACAAAACTTCAATCTGCTTACTTCACTGATACGGTCCTCCACACTCTTAGCCAGAAAGGTGGGACAATCATAAAGGCGATGATTACCATTACAAACGCCGCACGATATATTAACAGAAATATTATTGTCTTCACTATTACAAATGTATGAATGATGAGGTTTTATTTTATTGTTAGAATCTATAAGTCTTGACTTAGTCTGAGTATTAGGTTTAGAATGTGACTACTATTTACTGACTCAAGTACATCCGCGCGATCAAGAAGAAACTTGGAAGAGAGAAAAAATAAGAAACAAAATAAAACTAAGAATGACAAATTAGGTATATTAGTATCCAACGTGCCCCGGTACTCTTCCCACTTGGTTCTGGTGTGGCTATCAAGCTTGAGACTCATTATGTGAATGAGTAAAATATCCCAGTCACGTGAACCAAGACCGAGACTTGTTAAAGCACGCAAGTTTTTATTAACATGATCCACGAGGAATCGTAATGTGTTATCAGACTCGCTTGTGATTGGTTTTATATGTATTAATGAATTTATATGATGAGTTATTAATTGTCGTGCATTGTCATATCTGTCACATAATAATTTCCAAGCATACGCATAATTTGCGCTGGATAAGTACCGCTAAGTTTCCAATAATGCGCGCTGCATCGCCAGTCAAGTATGAAATATAATAATGGAATTTATGCGAAACTCAAGCCTAAGAAAACAAGACCCGTCGAACTCAGCAACTTCAATTTGAGGTAATTTAAAACCAATATCAAGATGATCATGATTACATGGACCTGCAGTTATCTGACTTGAATTTAAATCCTTGTAATCACTTTCATGATGACGATTCGAGTTATGTACGATGCCCAGTTCGGGTTCAAAGCAGGAGTCTCAACCGAGAGCGCTATTCTGAGTCTGAAGAGAACTGTCATGTACTACACAGCGAGAAAGACGCCGGTATACGCGTGTTTCCTCGACTTGTCAAAAGCATTTGATCTGGTGGCATATGACGTGCTGTGGGACAAGTTGAGGGGCGCGGGTGTGTCGGCGGAGTACACCTCCAGTCTCAAATATTGGTACTCTAATCAAAAAAACCGGGTGAGGTGGGGGGGTACTCTGTCGGACGAGTACGGGCTAGAATGCGGAGTAAGACAGGGGGGGTTGAGCTCGCCTCTTCTTTTTAACCTATATATCAACCGGCTTATCGAGCGACTGAGCGGTACACATGTCGGCTGCCACATTGATGGAACCTGTGTCAACAAAATAAGCTATGCAGACGATATGGTGCTTCTCAGTCCATCGATAGGTGGGTTGAAAAAGTTGTTATTGACCTGCGAGGCCTATGCGGAGGAGCATGGGCTAATATACAACTCGAAGAAAAGTGAACTTCTTGTATTTAAAGCACCTAAGCAGCAGCCGCGCAGTGTTCCACCCATATGTCTAAACGGCATAACACTTAAGGTTGTCGATAGTTTTAGGTACCTTGGCCACATTGTCACGAGTGACCTAAGAGATGACGCAGATATAGAGAGGGAGCGCAGGGCGTTGTCTGCGAGGAGCAATATGCTTGCCCGCAGGTTCGCTCGTTGTACTACAGACGTCAAAGTTACCCTTTTTAAGGCGTTCTGTCGATCATTTTACACGAGTGGCCTGTGGGTGTCATACACGCGCCGAGCATACAACGTCCTGCGTGTTCAATTTAATAATGATTTTAGGATGCTGTTGGGACTGCCATGGCGTTGTAGCGCTTCTGGAATGTTCGCAGAGGCTCGCACAGATGGTTTTCATGCCATCATGCGAAAGAAAGCGGCCTCGTTACTACAGCGCCTGCATGGTAGTGACAACAGCATTCTGAAAATTATCGCGTCCAGAGCGGACTGTCCCTTTCAGGGGCACTGGGTGGCCACAGTAGTAGGCCTTAATAAATAGTTAATTTTGTAAAAACTAACAATACTAACCTAGTACCCTAAGCACTATTGTCACTAACATCAATATACTAACAAAATATGGACTTAAGGTCTGAAATAAAGTTTTATTTAATTTAATTTAATTTGTAAAATTCTTTGAGCAATTGCAATGTTGGATATAAATAGTTGTTCTATAGTATCACGTTCATCAATCTCATTACATAAATTGTCAGACTTTAATACTTCTATCTGATTTTGCAAGCCATTAAAACGGCTGTAGATAGATTCAAATTTGCTTAGTCTTAATGTTAACTCGGCCAACTCAATCTGAGCAAGCGCTTCTTTAGAGGTAACATTTGATAAAAAGTTTCTAAATTTAGTGATTTGCCATTTTATGAAACTGCGTTTCACTAAAAGATCCTGTAATTATTGAGAATTGTTTGTGCTAGATTCACCACCATAATCTGTTCCCACTGTTAACTCAAACCAATATTGTAAATGTTAAATCGGATTGAATAAACAAATTGATTCCATGTAGGGTTGATTATGGAAATATACTCACACAAACTGGGTGATGATAATGTACTGAACTAAATACTTAGCTCATGCTCCACGCCTAACGTCACCCGGTGACACGGCAGGCGGCCCGAAGTTGCGTTGCACGAAGAGGTCGGCCTGGAATGTCCGGCGATGTGGGTGAAATATGTGCTTATAGTAAAAGCTCTACTGCCTATTAGGAAACACGGATTAAAAAACTATGATATTATCATATGCCTCTCTTATATTCGTATTGACATTTAACATTTGGTGTATTGAGGTAATTATTTTATTTGGTGTATTGAGGTAATTATTTTAAGACTACAATGACTGCAGACACCAATGCACTCATAGAAGCTATTTTAAATAGTTTTTGGATAGATTTATTAAGGGTAAGGGTTTAAAAGGTAAGGGTAAGTAGGTAACAGGGAATTCACAAGGAAAAATTGGCACTTAGCTGCATTGGTCGAGGCTGCGGTACGATGCTGAATGCTGATCGCTAACCGGCAGTGGCTGCAATGGCAGGTACACCTCCAGGAAATCCAGGTATGATGCTTGAATTTGATGAAAAGTAACTGCGGCGCAATGGCTACACCGGCAGTGCGTGGTCGCAATGATCGAACTAGATTTTCGCCAAAATTGCAGGTCCTGTCACGGTCGGAGTTTCATTGAAGATCATTGAAGCCCCAACATCTGTTGGGGCTTCAATGATTGCTTCAATGATCTTCAATGAAACTCTCGTATCGAGATATGGTTATGTAATTGGTTATAAAACTGTATTTTACATAAAAGTATGTGGAGCGTGCAAGTTCGCGAGGAAGGTGAAAATTTACGGTTTAAGTAAAATAAAAATCATCACGGCGCGCCTGGCCCTTTCAAATAGCAAAACAGGACACACGAACACTGAATGTCTACACAATTAACGTAGACGTAAACAGTGTCTTATCCTGTAGATTCGATCTGGAAAGGCGTATGCTATTGGGCCGGGTGCGAAAACGTGCTTAGGTATTAGAAAATGCAGTATAACTATAAGTGTTTGTAATTAATTATTACCCAAATAGCAAGAATTGAATATCAGAACGGATACTTGTTATTTAGTGTGTTTGAAGGTTCTGATGAGTAGGTATGGTTTTTAGGGAAAGTGTTTTATGAAGTAAAGCACGGAAAGACAAGGCAAGTCATTTATTTAAATAAGGCTTGTCAGTAATTAATCAGAAAGCTAGTCGTCTGTTCGCGAAACTAGGTTTTCATGGAGAAGAAGGATAAGTAACTCCATGGAAACAAAATTCAAATTTTCTATCAACACATTTCTCACATTGCCATTAATTATCGTTAAAAACAGTTAATTCTATCTCTTATACAATGATCCAAGAGGACTCAGAAGCCTAAACTGATCTTTGCATTTGTGTGAGTGATTACTAATCGCACCAATGTGATCGCGCGATAACTTCTTCGATTCGGTTCTGGGTTTTAAAAAAACTGGTATTTATTGAGTATTGTAGGTACAAATTAGCCTTTTTCGATGTCATGTTCAAAGAAACCACCAGATTCATTGTAGAATCAAATACGTAAAAATAATATGAACTAGGTAGGTTATTATCTTGCTCTGTTTCCCTGCAGTGAAACCATAAACATTACGGGCTTATAATGGTATATCTAATTTGTAACTTCATTACTTTGTCTGCTTTCAAACGAAATATTATCTTATCACAATAATTATAACATCCTCTTTTTTATCTACACACAATATTCAAAGAATTGCCAGCAACAAAATGAATAATTCCCCATACTGTGACCATGATAAATAGACATGGCAACACAGGCAGGAATGACTGATGACATGTGCAAGTATTCTGTTCCACGATGTTACTAATATCCAGAGACTGCCTTCATTTGTCACCGTCGCGTCGTAGGAAATCGTCTTATAATATTTTGTTTGTTCGGATAATTATTTCATGTATGTTTCTGATGTTGGCCATACCACTGCAACAATTTTTAACTAATGTATCACTTTTGAAGCAATTGCTGATATAGCTCATAGAACTGGTACAAATTCTGCATATGTTAGTTATTGGCTGTTGCCCGTGACTTCGTCTGCGATCCAGGATGACAAGTAGCCTATGTTCTTACCCAGTACCCTAATTGCGTAATACACAATCAATCGGAATCTGAATCGTTTTGAAACAGATTGCTAATCCATTGCTTCATTAGTTCTATAAAAAAATCTGCTCAACAATGTAAATAACGCAATGGATGTGTTTGAACTGTCAAGATCAAACAGATTAGTCGTAATCGTTTACGAAAAAGTGTTACGCAATTAGGCTGCTGGTAATGGTTTAATAGTGTGCCAAATTTCATCGAAATTCGGTCAGCCGTTTTAGCGTGAAAGCGTAACAAATAAACAACCCTACTTTCACATTTATAATATTAGTTATGATAATTGTATTATTTCCAAGATAACATTTAGGTACATACATTAAAACCAACATTGCTGGATCGGCTAACGAATGAATTAACTATTTACTTTTGGTTCATTTTGTGTTCAGATGTTTCACTTCGCGTTAAATTAAAGGCAAAAATGAACGAAAAGTGATTTGTCTGTTATCGGGTTTAGGTAAAGCTTGGATGACGTGTGTAATCCGGGTAATCACTATAATTGTAATTAGGTATAGTGCCGAACATGAGCCACAAAAACTACGATAAATACATAAACACCTGCTACTACGATTTTTCTGGAAACGGCCGTGTGTTTCCAGAAAATAGTAGTACTGTACCGTAGGAAAATAGTAGTACGCAGTTTTATTTTCCAAAACTTTCCTTGCCCATGCAACCACCCAAACTCGAAAAGGAAACAGGAGAAAATTCCTTGAAAAAATCCACGTCTTTATAGACATTAATTACGATACCACAGAAACAAGGAAATCAGACTTACACGTGTTTAAAATATAAAAGTTCTTAAGTAATTTTTTAAATTAATATTAATGTTACCACAAGAAAACAACTTAAACTTTTCAAAACAATCATACAATCCTGTACAACACACTTAATATAATGATCGGCCCTATTATGAACTCTTATTTCCAGGCAGTTTACGGCGTAAACAGAACTGCCTTGCAATTTCGTATTATGAACTCGTCAAACAAGCCAGTCAGCGATCACGTGACACCCTGGCCGACTTCTGGCCGAATATTGCCTGGCAATACCGTATTACGAACGTTCGTTTGACATTTCGTTCCGTATTAGAACTGTCAAAAAGTAACCTCACTATCCATTCAGTTTACGCTGCTTCAGAGGAGCTTTTATTGAATTGTTTAGGGTTTATTTGGAAATTATTGGAGTGTTTTCTATAAAACATAAGAAAATATAATCATGTGTGACGAAAATGAACTGTTTGAGTTCCTGGAAAGTGATTCTTCTCAGCAAACTTGTGAATGAACTAATAAAAGGAGACGACTTCGTGACCAATCTAATGCGTTCGACATGGATGATGTGCAGTTCACGACTTGGGACTGAATCTTTGTGAGCAGCTGAGGCCTCACATGTCATGAGACGTGTGATCGTACGCAAGGCTAAGAATAGTAAAATACACTTTCCACTAAATAAATAAGAGGATAATAAACGTATTATTGAAATCCTAACAACGGCCTTTCCTTTTGGTGTTCACCTTTAACCCATAAGGGGCTTACGAAATCCACGGATTTATCCGTGAAGACTAAGGTAGTTGTTTTTATTAAGTATGAACTTTACGTAAAGTTTTAACTAAACATTATTCTCATTTTAGGTTTTGGTTGCATTATCATAGTATGCTACTGGCTCCTACCAACGCCCCACTGGTGATATAGGCTCTCATTCAATGTCCCAGCCAACATTTTCTATAGTAGATGCAAATCACTGAGATTTCTTCAGCCTTCTTGGAAGTAGTATAAAAACTCCAACAATCTTTCCAGCTGAACATGTTAGGTAACGCGCCGACGCACAGTGGGTCGAAACTATGATTTTAGTGACTTAGGGCTCAACTTTGCTTTTTTACTTTTTTCCTCATGTGGATGGATAGAGCTCATTAACCTCAACAATAATTGTTCTGATGTATTTTTTCCTAAACTTTATACTTTGGGTAGAAAAATGTGTTTTGTTATTTTTTTGTATGGAGCGGATCAAATAACCTTAAATTCCTGCTAAGTAGCGTGTGATCCCGCGTTGAAACTTTATTTTTCATATACCTTGTCTAGTCTATTATCATTTGATGCTATTAACGTGTGCATAAAGTTGCAACTCTGCCAAATAAATGGATCGAAAAAAATGAAAAAATATATAGAATAAAAAGCTACATTTTTTACTTTCGTAAGTTCTTTTAAGTTAAATTTGATATGGAATAGTAAGTAAAAGCACGTAATAATACACATAGTTACTTAACAACTAACAACAATACATTTAAAAGGTCCCTAATTAGCTTAAATTTACTAATATATGTAGTATTAGTAAATTTAAAGCTAATCACACTAATCATAATACATTTAAAAGGTCCCTAATTAGCTTAAATTTACTAATATATGTAGTATTAGTAAATTTAAAGCTAATCACACTAATCATAATACATTTAAAAGGTCCCTAATTAGCTTAAATTTACTAATATATGTAGTAGTAGTAAATTTAATCTAATTAGGGATCTATGAATTTCAATTTCTTTGTTTTAATGACTTTAACATGTATATGAAATGTTATTTTAAGTTAGATTTAATACTGAATAGTGAGTAAAGATAGGTACATAATAATACAAATTAGTAAAGGTAAACTAACATTACTACAACTAACACAAGCAAACTAAAAACTAACTATAAACAACATCAAACATTACTATTTCCTTTCAATTATGAGTTTGACATTTATAAACTAATAAAAAAAACAAGAAACTTACAAACTACCAAAAAATCTTATTCACTATCGCTATGACTATCTTGTAAATTATCTACATCAATAAAATCTATATCGGATTCTGTGGGAAAAATCAGCAGAAGCTCTTTGACTTTTGGAGAGAGAACCATTATATTTTGTTTCACCATTCGAGGTCTTAGACTTGTGATCTTTGGATCAGAAGACAAAAGAAGATTGTGTATAATATCCTCATTTGTCGCCGTTCTACTTACCTTTCTAGAATGACTCTCTCTATATTTCCGGAAATCTTTATTACGAGCTTCCGCTGCCTCTTCCGACAGTTTACCTATAGGTATGGCACCAAAGTGCTTAATTATATCACTCCCATGTACTAACAATTTATGTATACTGGAAGGCATATAATACCAGGGATATAAGTGAACGTACAATTGTGCAGTATCTCTACAAAATTCGGAAAACTTAGAAAGATCCACGCTCTCTCCAGATGCAACCGTCTGAAGAATCACATGAAACCTTTCTATTAAATCTTTATCTATTCCTGTTATGCGAGCTGTTGTTTCTGCATCCCTAAAAAATCTTCTGGCAGTATTGCCATCATTGGTTGTGCCTACTCCTTGCTTGACTACGTCAATAAGTAAACCGCATTCTTTCTTAAACGCTTGCTGTATAGCGCTCTTTCTGAGTGACATTTTTTCTTTGTCATCGCCCCTGCAACTCCATTTTTTGAAGTCCAAACGATAAGCTGCAAACAAAAAGAAATATCACTTAAATAAAAATCTCACAAGTAACTATATAACGTGAAAAAAATTATGAACTAATAAAATTATATTTACCGATATGAAGTAAGCACTCCATGCTTCTTATCCAGGCATGTAAAGATGACATTCCATACTGGAACACTTCTTCGTTGTTCTCTTTTTGAGCAAGTGACTCTAAATTGTTCATCTCTGACGGTTTTGCTTTGCAGATATCACAGACAGCTGAAGATGTGTCTGACAAATATGACGATATTTTGCCGTCTATCATCGTCAAGTGCAATTGATGCTTAACTTCAACTTGATTGAACTTGATTGGCTGAAGTGTTTCTATTTCTTCGGTTATGCTAGCTTTTAAAGTTACCACTGTTGACTGCGTTTCTTTGGTAAATTTGAACATTATCGGACGGCAATAGAAAGTTGATGAGGGTCGATCGTTTTCCCAAACAATTGTTCCATCACATTGTTGAAGCCTTATAGGAACTAGACTGGCCATGAAGATAGTTGAGTCATCAAACTCTGCTTCAGTCTTTTGTTTATAATTACTTTGACCTGAGGCTCCATCAAAACCCCATTTGCTTATTAGCAGTAACTCAGTTGGCGAATCCAAATCTAAATTAATCACTTCTAAAAGCCTAGATACCGTCAAGTTGAGTAAAGCTTGCAGTTTAATAGCAGCTCCTTCTTCAGTTATAATTATGTCTTCTTTCCCTGGATAACATTTTGCCTTCGCTTGTTTTATTTTATAATAAGAAGGGTATAAATCAGACCTATTTTCACTTGCTGCTTCTCTTAGGCTTATATA
This sequence comes from Dasypolia templi, assembly GCA_963555695.1. Classification (NCBI taxonomy): domain Eukaryota; kingdom Metazoa; phylum Arthropoda; class Insecta; order Lepidoptera; family Noctuidae; genus Dasypolia; species Dasypolia templi. The sequence continues at coordinate 4,393,191 of OY743145.1, forward strand.
CTGCCACTTACTTAATTTAAGTGAAACTAATAAAGACAGTGCCTTATCGGGTGAATATGTACTACTTTTCGGTTTACTTGTACTTAAACACTCTTTAACTTTTTCTAGATCTTCGGGGTGATTTAGTAAATGGTTCATAATTTTTCCTACATCCTCATTTCCGGTGTTTCTTAAACTAGCAATTGTAGTAGCTTTAAGTTCATCCGGGGATAACGAAAGCGATTGGTTAATTTGATCAACGCGTCGTCGTTTTTGCCTGGAGCCCAATTCCTCGAAATGTAGATGTCGAAGCTTCTGTGCTTCTTCTGATTACAAATCTCGAGCCTTTCCTGTTCAGTGTTCACAGCTTCAGGTATCATTCCTTCGGGCCAGTTTATTGCACGTTCCAACCAATCACCATTTTTTCTTACAAACTGTGCTAACGTGCGACTACTTCGTTCCCATCTTGCACTTATATTTGAACAAAAGCGCGTACAGAATTTTTGGAGCTCAACACTGTTCTCTTCGGTCACGTTTATTTTATGTTGTAGGAATTGAAAGAATTTTTGACTATCCGACAGTGACTTGACCTGCTCTCTTAAAATCATAAATAAATCTAAATTGTTAACTAAATTATCCATTATAACGAAAAAGGGACGATCAGAATCACGAGATGTTAGTAGTAGTACGAATAAACGAACACTAGTTAGTATATAATAAATTATGGTCATTTTATACTTCCAGAATCCAGTGACAAACAATGTTTACTAATTTTTCTACTACCCTCATTAACTAATTATCCTAATTAATATTACAGTAATGACTAAAAGTGAAAAACATTGTTATTTTATAAGGTAAAAGGTTAAGCTAATTACAGTAATTAAACACACAAATAGAAATTAATTGATTTCATATCCACATTTTTAAATAAAGGTCCCTAATTAGCTTAAATTTACTAATATATGTAGTATTAGTAAATTTAAGCTAATTAGGGACCTTTTAAATGTATTGTTGTTAGTTGCTAAGTAATTATGTGTATTATTACGTGCTTTTACTTACTATTCCATATCAAATTTAACTTAAAATAACTTACGAAAGTAAAAAATGAAGCTTTTTATTCTATGTATTTTTTCATTTTTTTCGATCCATTTATTTGGCAGAGTTGCAACTTTATGCATTTGTTTATAGCATCAAATGATAATAGACCAGACAAGGTATATGAAAAATAAAGTTTCAACGCGGGATCACACGCTACTTAGCAGGAATTTAAGTTTATTTGAGCCGCTCCATACAAAAAAATAACAAAACACATTTTTCTACCCAAAGTATAAAGTTTAGGAAATAATACATCAGAACAATTATTATTGAGGTTAATGAGCTCTACCCATCCGCATAAAAAAAAAAGTGAAAAAGCAAAGTTGAGCCCTAAGTCACTAAAATCATAGTTTCGACCCACTGTGCGACGAGGCGAGGGCGAGAACGCTCATCCACTATTAAAATTAAACTTACATTGTATTAATATTATATCATGTTAAAAACATGAATATTAGTTGAAATACTCAATAACACTTTCGCCATCTTTTTGTTTATCCTCGTACTCCGTAAATCTTAGAATGGATCCTTACATTAAACAAACAATACGATAGTGTTATTTCATATTGTTATTGTTACTATGTAATGTTTGTCAAACAATACTTTCATTGAAGTTGTCGAATTCCCCGCTGACCTTCAAGTGGAATACGTTCGGAAACCTCGCGTTACAATTTGTAAACAGGAAATATTATATAATTATAATAATCTAGATTAGCACAATATAAATTGCGTTCATATTTTCACCTATTATACTAGACTATAATAGTTTAATATATGGTATTTTTTATTTCTATCATAAAATACGTGATTTAAACAAAACCGTAACTTCCCTATAAATATATTATTGGGTTTCTGAACGTTACGTCAGAGAATTACAAGCCAGCCATAGACAGACTACCCAGCGTGAAGTCGCTCAGAACTAGGAATGTCATAATACGAAATTTAACCAGCCCGTGAAATGAATTGCCTGGAACTTGCCTGGTTTTTTAAAAGTTCGTAATAGGCCCGCAGTACCCTAATTGCGTAATACACAATCAATCGGAATCAGAATCGTTCTGAAACAGAATGCTAATCCATTGCTTCATAAGTTCGATAAAAATTGTTAATTTTAGGTATTATTATCAACATATCAAAAACTAAATATATACACTTGGGAGCAAATAAATCGAGCCACTTCCTTTTTCACGCATTATGGTTATTATTTTTGGTATTATGGAACGCATCGATTCGAAACATATATCGCCTAAAAGGGTATTTAATAACCTTTACAATGAGGGTAGTTAGTTGTCAAAATTTCATTTTAATTAAAGTTTAAAGGGTAGAATAAAATTATCGCATTTAAATTGCTTATGACATTTTTATTGTACTCTGTTAAGAAAAGATTAAATTTGAGGTTTTTGTTAATCATACCCATATTACTTGTTATTGTTGTCTTTATCTGTGTCTGTGTAATCAAAATAACCTGATAAAATGGATACTACACCGACGGAAGCTGCCCAAGTTGTAGCTTTACTTGAGGTTGGACACGGACAACGTGAAGTGGCACGCAGACTTCATTTGAGTCGTTCAAAGGTACAGCGGGTATACCGCAGGTATCTGGAGACTGGTGCTTTTGTTCGGCGACCTGGAACTGGCCGACCACGGGCAACAACAGAACGTGACGACCGCTTTATTGCAACCAATTCGTTGCGCGACCGTGGACTTAATGCTGTTCAGCTACAGCAAGCGTTACGTGACGTTCGAGGTGTCGCAATCAGTAGGTGGACAGTGAGACGAAGACTAAAGGAACGAAATTTAACATCACACAAACCAGCAACTGGCCCAAAATTGACTGTAGCTCATCGCCGATCTCGCTTGGAGTTTGCTCGAGAACACATTAATTGGACGTTAGAAGACTGGAGGTCAGTTTTGTTTTCTGACGAGTCAAGAATCTGTCTTTTTAGCAATGACGGGAGAAACCGAGTGTATAGACGTCCTGGTGAATGATTTGCCCAATGTTGCATTCGAGAAACTGTGAGTTTTGGTGGTGGTTCTTGTATGGTGTGGGGAGGAATTTCTCTAGACGGAAAAACGGAACTTGTCTTCGTCGACCCCGCCAACGATGGCAGTGGTAGACGTGGATTAACAGCTGACCGATACATAACTGACATTCTTGAAGACCACGTAATGCCGTATGCTGGTTTTGTCGGAGAAAATTTCTTGTTTATGCATGACAATGCGAGACCTCATACCGCGCAGATCGTTACGGAATACTTGTCTGCGATCGGGATTCAACAAATGGTATGGCCAGCACGAAGTCCCGATTTGAACCCGATCGAACACCTATGGGACGAGCTAAAACGGAGAGTCCGAGCCAGGGTTCCCGCTGTTTCATCCATTCCCGAGCTTAAAGTCGCTGTGCTTGAAGAGTGGGAGAACATACCACAATATGTCATCGTAACTCTGATCAGATCGATGACTAATAGGCTACAAGAATGCATCAGGGCACGGGGGGGTAATACCAGTTATTAAGAATATTTTTTTTGCAATAATTTTGTTTTTTATTGTTTTTATGGACTGTTTTAGCCCTACTAAATTTTCTATCAAAATTACCATTTTTCTTGCAGAGCCAATAATTTATCTTTCAATAAGGTTATTATTCAATAATTTACCCTCATTGTTAGGGTTATTAACTTAACTTTTAGGCGATATATAGTTCGAATTTATACGTTCCATATTCCCAAAAATATTTACCATTTTACGTGAAAAAAGGTAGTGGCTCGTGGTAATAATATACACTTGGGAGCAAATAAATTTTGCTCCCAAGTGTATATTATTTGAAAATAACATCAAGCTTAATCCGCAACAGGTGATATTCGAACTCAAGGATTGCCATAATAACCCAAGCACGGTAACGACTAAGCTAGCAAGCCATAATATGTTAGATTAGTTGAAAGTATGAACTAGTATCAATTACAGACCAAGTGAGTGTGTGTGCGTGTCTATGGTATAGAAACAACTTATAGAAGAAGGTCGTTAGTGAAACCGAAGCTTCAATCTATAGCTTTGTTAGATTTCTTATGTACTTATGAGCGCTACTGTACATGCCCAAATTAATAGGTTGGGGAAAAAGTTTCTTCGCATTTTTAAGAAAATTCAAAACATTTTTTTAACACAGTTTATTTAAATTTAACTAAAGTATGTAGGTACCATTTTGTGCGATAACTTTTTGCCATCTTGTAGATAGGGACATTATCCCATTGCTATAGAACATTTTGGGACTTCTGATCAAAATACCGCGACAAGTGGTTTTGGCAGTCCTCTCGTGATGTTAACCTGACACTGCCTAAAGAATTCTGAAGAGACCGAAACAGGTTGAAATCTGAAGGTGCAAGGTCAGGACTATACGGCGGATGCATTAACACCTCCCAGCCAAAATCTCTTAATTTTGCCGAGTAGCTAAAGATGTCATGATGAAAAACCAAACCCCTTCTGTTGATTAATTCCGGCCGCTTTCTCTCAACTTCTTACTTTAATCTCATCTGTTGTTCGCAGTAGAGTTCAGAATCGATGGTCCTGCCTGGTGGTAATAGTTCATAGTGAATAATGCCCTTCCAATCCCACCACACAGCATCACCTTGTTGGGAGTTAACCCGGGTTTCGCCTTGCTCCACTTTTTCAAAAATGGCATCCATTTTATCCGTAATAGGGCGACCAGAGCGACGTGCATCTTTGACATCAAAATTTCGGGATTGAAAACGAAATTTAAACCAAATTTGTGCTACCCTCACAGACACTGCAATAGGTCCATAAACATCGCAATTTTTTTCGCGGCTTGCGTTGCATTTTAAAATGTATCTCTCTGAATTTCTTTATTAGATTCACTCATCTTGACAGTACGAAAAAAAATAAAAACACACATTTTCCTAATTTGAATTTGGAATTATGTTCTTTAAAATTTAAACTTTCAATGATACCAAAACCAGCCAGATACAAATAGTATAGCCAAAGAGATTTTATTACAAGTTCATACATACTATAATGCGAAAAGACTTTTCCCCCAACCTAAATATACCACCTTATTATATTATATAAATACCACTAATATTATAATTTCTTTCTCCACCCTCACATCACTTTACTCCTATGTCGGTACTCCCTAACAACTGCAGTCTCGCATGCTCGATTACTTTGACAGAACAAATGTACCCGATCGGATCTACTTGACTGCACAGTGCACACAACACGGTCGTTTTGTGTACAAATTGAACTTCATTCACTCAGTGTCCCGAACGCTAGCCTTCCTGGTAGCGTTCTCAAAAGCTGAAACTAACTGAACGAGCGTTCTGTCAACTATCTCGACACTGAACAATTGAAAAGGAACTTTAGTTCTACGTGTCCATATGGTGCGTTTTTGCTGCAAGGGTTTCCTCAACAGCTGGTGGAATGGGTGTGTAAAATCGTTAGATGTTCGGGTGTTGACGAAAACGGAGAAGTGCCTTTTTCTTCATTTGGTTGAAATACATTTTCTGCATTTTCGTATTCGTGCATTTTAAAGTAACTTCATAAAATCACGCCTGTAATTCCCGAAAAGTTAGGCAGAGGTGTACTTACGCCAATTACGTCTAAGTCCCATGTAATAGCGAGCCTATTTCTATCAACCGGGCACAAATCGTAAACATTGCCATGCCCTTTAGGCCTAGAGGCTTTTATTTATGTATTAAGTTTTATTTACATTTTTTTTTTGGTTTTGTCGTGGTTAGCTGACGTATGGCAATAAATTTTATTTAATGTTTTGGGAATTACTTACAGTTATATAAAATCTAGTTATTATAACCGAACAGACAGCTGTGCTGCTGGGGAGTTTGTTGCGCCACTTCTTCTTCCCAGCTAAAGCACTAGGAAGTGGTGAAAGGCGGGCGTTTTGGGGGACTGTCTTATGTAATTTTGACGTTCGAAAAGTGCTGATTCTCAGCCTAATTTAAATAAATGACTTTTGATTTTGATTGTGTAAATTATTTCATCACAACTGCTTTCAAAACGGTGGAGGAAAACATCGTGAGGAAACCGGCAAGACTTAGAACCAAAAAAATCGAAGACATCCTCATGCTCAACAGTAGCTCTTACTACCATTACACCAACAGGGCAATCATGTTTTATTTAATAAAGTTTAAGTAAGATTACTTACGGAGAACAGTACTGTCAACATCATGAAGGAAAATGTTAATTTTTACATAATGAATGCTAAGATTCTATTTGTTTGGAATGTCTGCAGAAATCCAAACTAATTGAGATTTTGTCTGGCATCATAGAAAAAGAAAAAAAAGTGTTTCATCGTCACATACTCGTGTTACATCGGCACTGGTTGTGCGTACAAAAAAGACGACTTAGTTCGAATACTTACAAAAACAAAACAATTTTTACGAAAGAAAAGCTAAGCTCTATTCACTGTTTTGCTTAAAAACATGCTATATTGCATTCGGTGAAAGCATTTCAACTCTATACACTCCGCATTGTACAAAAGGGATGAAAATACTTAAATCGTTCTGCTCAATACAATGTGGCTTATAGCTGAAGTAAAAAGTCGCGTAATTGCCCCTGCGCAAGACAATTGCTAGAAAACAAAAGAATGCGAGTATTTCAGGCTCAACATTACAAATGTGTGGAAAAACGTCTCGTAAAAAGTTCAACTAGTTCAACTATCAGAGTTTATTTTGGCTCAGTTTATTCTGATAAGTTTCAGTTTATGCAATTAGATAACGGTCCAGCGATGATATCGACATGATCCCTAATCGTATCACTTTGTCTGAGGGCGCTTCCTCATCGAGAGCATTCGAAAGTAATGTAAACTTTACCCGAGACTAGCCGTGTTACATCTACCTATTTAATTATAACGAACGCAACAATACACTTAATGAAGCTGAGAGTCTCTTGTACTCCCCGCCTCTTCGTCGTATAGCAAAAAATTCAACACTGTGTTCGCGCTGTTCCAACAATTTCGATTTGATTACATTGTCTGCTACTAAGTTTATAAGCTCTTTGATGAAATTAATTAGTGACTCAGATTTTCTGTTCTTTTGATTTTTTTCTTTCTTCATTTGTTTAAAAATAATGTTTGGTTTTTAATTTGTTTTCTTTTTGGAATTTCTTTAAGTTTGAAATTTTAAGTTTCACTCGTGTGCAAATGGTTCCTTAACAATTATATATTATCTATGATGTGGATAACGTCGTGAGCTACACATATTTAATATCTTTTTTTTATCACAACCTGTTTATTCAGATGCTTGTGTTACTGTTTGTTTTCCCGATTTTTTTTTTGTACTGGACTATACCTGGGAACCCCCTGGTTTCAGAGATATTGAAGCTCAAAATTCCAACTTTTTCAGACGTAAGCAAGTTTTTAATGTTATGACACAACTATACAGCATGTAACAAAAACCCTGTCCGATCCTGAAGGGTATTATTTGGTATCGTACTGCGTACACAAATACGTAATAATTTAATGGATACGAGATAATTATTTTTTCCCAATGAAAATAATTAATTTAAAAAATTAAAAATAGTCATACCAAAGGCAACACTGATCGCTCGACAGGGTTCACCTACAGTTTCGTGTCAAAGAAGCCGCCTGAGCGCGGCGGTGCTTTGTCGCATGCCGCCAAACAAACTTAGGACTAAAGAAACCTACGTTTTGCCTACGCGTAGGTATCAGCTGATATTTTATTGTAGTCATAGACGCATAGTGACCCCGATGTCTGACCTTCTGTTTATCAAGAAACAATTATTCTTGAGTTAATGTGATGTGCTTTTGGCAATGTAGGTACCGACTGTAGGTATCAGTTTATTGTAACATTTACTTGTTGCATTCCTCTGCGATTGTGTTCCATATGTCTATCTCGAACATTAGTACACATCTTATTATCGACACCTTTTTATTCAATTTGCACGTACTCTTCGCAGCGCACTTGTGTACGATTTGAGTGCGTCGAAAGCTTCCACAATCCGAGCTCTTACTTCGATTTCCGAATCACACTCACACACATATAAAAAATAACATATTCAAATAGTCCTGAGACGACATTGTTCGCGATACGATAGCGGCACGTAGTACGCACAGACATCCGATCGCAAGCTATCTCCACGTGAGACTGGCGACAAACAAGTACAGCCAGTAGGCAACCAGTCGGCTACATCAAAGGGTCTAGGACTCGTTATGAGTACCTACAGCGCGGCTAGTGTACGGCGGTGTCCTTTGAAATAAAATAAGCAAAAAATAAAAGATTTCGCCGGCCGGTGGAGTGTTTGTCAACTTATGAAAATTTACCATATTTAGTGTTACATTTCGTATGGTAACTAAAAATAAAAAAACAATAAATTTTGGTTTTTATGAGTTACATATTTTTTTGTATTTTTTCTAGTACGTATGTTAAACCAGGAATACGCCTTTTTTGGATCGGACAGGGTTTTTGTTACATATTGTATATACATCCAAAACACCTGTGCCTAGGGTATGAATATCGGAAATTCCGAATCTCGTTAAAACCGGAAACTCGGTTACATTTTTCCATTACTTCAATTCCGATTTGGAATACTCCAATATGAAACATCAGAATTAGAAAAAAAAATGTGTTATTTATCTGCTTCATGGTAAATATTTATCTGTAGCTCACTCACGCAAGCATACAAATAGTATAGCATGTGTACCACTATCTAGCAAACCCGTACCGTAACAAAATCATTGCCAATCATGCATGCATGCGCCTGTTATTTGTGTTCAACCGCTCAGCGATGTCTCGACAAATATCTTATAACAGAAATGATGGAGAAGAAAATGCAAGAAACTATATGGACACTCTTTCAAATAATATTGTTCCAAATATATTAGTTACATCTTTAATGTTGATCTTCTATATGAGAACGTACGTGTACAAATCCGTACACGTTAAAAGCTTCCAGAGTGCAGCAAAATTAACAAATAAGCACAATATTTTTTTCGAAATTAGCAAATCACATCAAAAATAATGGTCGTTTCCCAGCAATTTTTTTGTGCAACTTAAATTTATGTACAGAATGCGTAGTTGACGGCTTTGTGGTAGGTTTATTTTTAAACCCTGTATGTATCAAATGACTTCTCCCGCTCTGGGTGGAGCTGGAGGGCGTGTCAGACTTTTACTGACTAAAACCCACCCGTGTTCCTTCAGTTGCCAGTGCCAGGGCCACGGTATCTCTATCGAACATCCCGCGACCCTGAGGCATCGGCCCTATCGGACCCCGTCACTTTGTGCTGCCATCTCGTTGAGGCGCGCGTGGAACACGACGCGCCAACGACCCTGGCCTTAACGGACGGCGAGCTACCCATTGCTCGCCATCCGCAAGCCCGCGCCTACTCGCAAAGCCCTAGTCGTTACAATGGAATTTTGGATTGTTACATTACAGGCGAATGCCCCCGGTGAGGAAGCGCCTTAGGGTGACACTGGGTGCTACGCGCTGACCTCTCTAGTGGCGTCGAGAGGATCCGGCAGTTGGGACCCGAAGTGGCCCTGCACAAGTCCGAGTCCATGCGTTTTCATGGTCCTCGGAACGCTCCACAGTCGGGTTCCCAGATAACGGCAGGAGGGATTCACATCGGCGTCGAGTCGACGATGAAGTACCTGGGACTTGTCCTCGACAGCCGGTGGAACTTCGTGGAGCATGCCCGCCGTTTGACTCCCAGACTGGAGCGGGCTGGGGCTGCCTTGAAGCGGCTCCTGCCTAATCTAGGGGGCCCAAACGCCTCCTGCCGGCTCTACGTGGGGTTCGTGCAGTCCATGGATCTTTACGGGGCACCGGTGTGGGCGCGTTCTTTGAGGCGCCGACTGGTTGAACGCGTCCCAAAGGGTCATGGCCATTCGGCTGGTCCGGGGATACCGCACGGTCTCGTGCGAGGCGGCGAGCTTCCTTGCCGGATTGTTGCCATGGGATCTGGAGGTGAAAAGCCCTCGCGCACGCATGGGAGTGGGTCGGGTAAAACTCCGCGGCCACGAGAAATCACAGTACAGCGGACAGAGCTCCGGCGGGATCATGGACATGGAGGGTGAGATTGTCGCAACCCAGTGCTGGGTACGACTCAATAGCGGCGATAAGTCCCCTCTTTGAGGAGTGGTTGGAGTGGGTTTCGCATAAGGCTGGAGGAAACGCCCGGGTGTCACCATTGTGTGGATCGCCCGGAGGACACGGTGGAGCATTCGGTGGAGGTCTGATCAGCTTGGGCGGAGCACCACAGTATCCTCTCGGAGGCGATCGGTGGGGGCGATCTCTCGCTCCCAGCCCTAGTTCAGGCCATGGTACGGAGCGAGACGGAATGGAAAGCTGTCACCTCATTCTGCGAAGGAGTAATGCTCGCGAAGGAGGAGGAGCGCATAAGGGAGAGAGCCTTGCGCCCTCCCTAGTCACCGCAGGAGACGCCCTGAGCATCGGGAGTCACCTGCAGATTCCCGGCCACCGTAGGCGTGGGCTTGCGAACGGCGAGCAATGGGTAGCTCGCCGTCTGGTAAGGACCAGGCCTGGGTCGACGGCGCGTCGTGTTCCACGCGCACCACGTAGAGATGTCAGCACATGATGACGGGGTCCGACGGAGGACGCCACAGGGTCGCAGGAAATTCGAAAGAGAAACCGCGGCCCTGGCATAAGCAAGTGAAGGAACACGGGTGGGTTTTAGTCAGTAAAAGTCTGACACGCCGTCATTTGATGATTTCCCACCCCTAAAATAAAAGGTTGACTGACATGTTTGAGGCGATAAATAAAAAAAGGTTTGAAAAAAAAAACGATTTGAGTTCTGAGTTTTCACTGTTCTGTCAGGGATCACAGACTGGAAATTCCACAAACAACGAGTTTGTAGACGCAATTTTCCCGTACAAAAGTTTCTGACCATTTAAAAAAAAACATGATAAGAATTGATTAATTCCATAGCAGTCGACCTGTTATCTTGGACACTTTAAGAGGTATCATCTGTCTAGATCGACGTAAAATTGCAGACTGTTTATTCTTGTTCAAATTCCTTAATAACAATGTGATAACCCTGAGTTATTGTCAAAAGTTTATTTTAATGTGCCAAGTAATGCACTTCGTTTCCGTTTTAACCCACCCATACGTGTACCTCATACATCTTCGAATTAAAGGCAGAACAGTTACATTGTGCGCGCAGGCAGAAATTTTAATGAGATATGCAAGGAATTTGATTTCTATCCATTCACAATCAGTGTGAACTCGGCAAGATGTGTGTTAGTGTGAATTTTTCATTTAGCGATAGGTTATATTGTTTTGTTTTTGTTTTTATTATTTATTATTTTCTCTTCTAATTTCAGTCATAAAATTGTAAACCTAGTATCTACACAATCTGTTTTTTTTTAATATCCCATAACTCTATGGTTATATTCTGTAGGTAAAAATAGTACTAAAACTACTAGAATAAGTGGTCCAAAAATGCATAGTTTCGGAGATATCATCAATCATAATTAAATTAGGTCAAAAATTGTCACCGGTATGACGAACCTTTACTTTTGCGAGGTTGCCAATTTTGTTTTCTTACCGTACAAAATAGACTCTCGATGTGTTGAGGTATTTCAGTTATCTTGATGAATACAGAAATTAATTTTTATTCAAACCAATCATTCAAATTTAAAGCTAAGAAAATGCGACGTTGTCATATTTCACGTAAGGGTGTTTTACATATTAATAATCGTGACTTTGTCGAATTATTTTGGCTAAATAAGCCGAAGGTTAAAAAATTTGGATGCATGCTGGTAAGAGTATCAATCAAATCATGTAAGATTGTGTAGCATCGAATATGCCAGATCGCAAACTTACTTCACATTGTAACAATTTGACACTGTGAAGGAAAAGGTATGAGAAAATCAGAGCAGTTATTCAAAGTCATCAGCCAACAGAGGTAAGACCATCAAATCCGCTTCTAAAGCCTGCTACTCCTCTAGCTACCTCAAGCGACGTACCGCAACCTTTTGGTCAATCTTTGAAGTCTCAGAGATCAAGCAGCAAGACAGATGAGATGGTGAGGAAACAGATGAGCAATTCAAGGCCTTTGAACATGTGGCGTCATGTTAATAAGCCCACACTAACGTTGTATTTTTGTATTCACAGAGTTTCTACCTACCCTTTTGGTGTTTGTTGGCATGAAGGCGTGCGCGCCATTGCGTACTAGCCTGCCGCGAAATCCGGTCGGCCGCTTCTGCACCCTGCGCCGCCTCCGCCCCCTGCACCCGCTGGAGACGCAGTCGGCCGCGACCGCCGACCAGTCAGCTAGGAGCCCTCTCCGCGAACCCACGCTACTTTGGTTCGCCACCGAGCTATCTTTTGTTCGCGTAATAACTTAATTCAATTGTTTTTATATCGCCTAATCTCCTAGCATCTCAGTGACCCTTCTGGTATTAAAATCATTTCTATGTTTACTAGTTTTGAACTTCACTTATAACCGTCTCACTGTCTAATTCCCAATACTGAGTGTCAATCTTAGCCCAGCAAGACCTTACCGTATTCAACAAACGATCGAATTCCCATATCTCTGCTACAGCATCCATTTTGATAGGTACTTGAAACAGTATGACCCGTCAGAGATGACCCGTCTCAAAACACACAAGAATATCAAAAGACAACCGTGACATACGGCACAAAAGCAGCTCCTTTTCTTGCAATGATGACATTGAGACAGTTAGCGACTGATGAACGGGATAAATTCCCAGAAGCCGCCAAGGTCGTCGAAGAATCGTTCTATATGGACGATCTTGTCCATTGAGCCTGCTCCCTATCAACAGCACAACAGTTGCAGCAAGATTTGATAATTCTACTGAAATTAGGTTGCTTCAACTTAAGAAATTGGACATCAAACGATAGTCGTCTGCTGCAAATTGAAGATCAAGACTATAATAAACAAATTAACAATGAATCCTCACAAATCAAGCAAGCAAACACTGCGGGTTCGGGTGATTCTAACTCAGATAAGCAGTTTAAAACGAAGAAACGAGTGCCTTCGTTACAATATAGCGTCAGTGTTTACAGCAATCATGTTATTAGTATCACAACAACTTACTTATAATATATATATCCCTGTATTACTTACAATTGTATAATATTCAGTTCTTCTAACCGAACAGACAGCTGTGCTGCTGGGGACTTTGTTGCGCCACTTCTTCTTCCCAGCTAAAGCACTAGGAAGTGGTGAAGGGCGGGCGTTTTGGGGGACTGTCTTATGAAATTTTGACGTTCGAAAGGTGCTGATTCTCAGCCTAATTTGAATGAATGACTTTTGTTTTTTTTTTTTTTTTACCATATTTAGTGTTAAATTTCGCATGGTGCATAAAAAAAAATCAATAACTTTTGGTTTTTATGAGTTTCATTTTTTTACTATTTTTTCTAGTACGTATGTTAAACCAGGAATACGCCATTATTGGATCGGACAGGGTTTTTGTTACATGCTGTATATGTTACAGATACAATAATGTTACAGTATCAAAGTGTTACTTTTTATATGTGTTAATAAGTGTTAATATGTGTAACAGAAATTGCTTTACACATTGAAAAGCACATTTATAAGTATCACATTTTTATCATTACCTGCTTAAAATGAAACTTTTGGTGAAGTGAGCGTGGAGTGAGCTGTCAGTGCCACTGATGCTAGGGATTGACCAAGACGGGATGACACTGACAGCTCACTCCACGCAAGCCCTCACGGTGAGATTTTTACAGAATCGACGTGCTGCTCGGGTTCTTAACAAATTAACTGCAATCCTCTCTCTCTCTGTTTCTATGAATCAGCAACTTTACTTAGTTCTATTTCATCCTGATAAGTATAAATATATTAGTTGAAATTATAAAAAAAAAATTGATAAAATTTCCTTTCGATCATCAAAATATTCCTCCACACCACAATCAACCCTCTAAAAGACTGGCTATTTCACATTTTAAACGGTCCATTAAAACATACTCGTATGCAAACACTTTGCCGACCAGTAAGGATAGACCAGTTGACAGCAAGCTTTTAACAAATGGCTTCACATTTCACGATACAATAAATATAGCTGTAACCGATGGACACACCCCTATTTATGCACCATTGATGTCAATAGTTTTACGATGGATACACAACTTTTCAAGGTAGATCGTTGAGTTCTCACTGGGTTAGTTTTGGAAAGAGATAAAGCCGCGTTTTCATTGAATATTGTTGGGGAACAGTGGCGCAATATTTGTTTATGATGAGTACTAAACATTAGCATGTTGCCAGCAACACTGTTCCATGGAATGTGGCCAGCAACATGTCACTGCAATATTCAGGTACATTGTCTTCAAATATAATTAATTTACTAAATTTATAATTAGTATACAGTTAAAAGTATGTGTCGGCTTCACCATTGTAAACAGTAGGTGTAACGGGCCGAGTTACGCTGTGCAAAGCGGGACGTTCGCCTCCCCACTCTCCCCACTTCTCAAGCAGCTTAATGTAAGCTGGTGCGCAGCGAGGAGGGAGATCAGCAAGTCCGTCTAAGCAGACGACAACCTCATAGGTTGACCTGCAAGATGCCATTTATAAAAAAAAAAAAAAAGGAGGGAGATCATTCTTGTGGCAGGCTCGGCCCGGTGCACCTGCTGTAGCGCCTAGAGCTATTATAGCGATCTATTTAATTAATTAACAAGCTGTTGGAATAAAAAAGTTGGTTACTGCTATATTTTATACTTTCATTTAATATGTCGGACCTATGCCTTCAGGTTATTTCATGGTAATTATTTTATAAGAAATTGTGAGTGAAATAAAGTGATTGTGCTATAACTAATATATCTATTTTCTTCGCCCGACAATCCACGCCTACTTACAAAGTGCAAGTGTAATATCGTTGATGAGGGCCTATCCCGATATATGCAAAATATGGTAAAACTCAAAAGTATACAAAAGATTGTTAAACTTAATAAAAGAGTAACTATGGAGTTTCTTGCCCATTCTTCTCCATACGGAACTACCTTTTGGAAGGGGCGACTAGAATCAATTCTATTTTCTTGTCAATTTTCGTATGCAAAAGTGGCTCTTAATGGCCTAATTGATAAATGATTTTATTTCTGTAAGTAGATTTTTAAAAACACTTTTACACGTCAAACATATTTTAAAACTAGATGATATCGGCGTTTCCTATCTGACTACTCTGAGAAGAAAGGCCGAAACAAACTCAGAGGTCACAGTCTCTTTTAAAGTCCAGACATAATCTTGGTCAGGTCATGTGAAGACCATGTAGATTGATGTCTGAAATGGTCTTTTGAGACATCTATTGAAATAAATTATTTGACTTTTACTTTGAAACAGTACAGTTTTTAAGTTTAAGTTTTTTTCCTAATAAATTTCCCGGTTTTTAACCTGGCATGTATGGCATCAATAGATTGTCGATCAATATGGATTCCTCCAATTGAAAGCAGGGCTTCCAATATTGGAGGTAAGCTGCAGAATCGAGAAAACAACACGTGCCTCAAGTTTATTATAAGTGTGTTTTTTCCACGATCTATGCTAGTCAAAAATAATATCATAATCTAACAAAATAACAGGTTTGTAACTATATGGAGACAATATTGTTAGCCCACTGACAAACTATAGGAATCTCATGCTATTGTAGCAAAATAAACCAACTCAGAGACTTATTCATTATTTTTCTATGTGTCTTACCCTCCAATTTGTTTGGAGAAAAAACGCAAACTTTATATATTACATGAATGTCCATTGAAAAAAAATACGCTGTGATAACTAACAGTGAAAGAGCATAACAATTTCTGAACAACCACACGAAACTATTCTAAGTTATACGAGAGAACCGTGAAAATACAATAAAAATTCCACTACATTTAACATAGTTCCGAATCCTTTCTAAAGTTCAGAATCAGATAAATAAACAAAATCAAGAACACAAGAACGTTTCAAAGCTGCAAAGAAACTATAACTCGCAATTTCTTACGAATGTTTCACTAAACAAAATCGCAGTCTCTTTGTTTGGTGACATCTTAAACGTTTACTCGACTGCGAAGGAAAATGGAATACAGAGATGTCATTTTTATTTCCTAAAAGAAAACTATTTTCACATTTTACTTTGTTCTTATTAGGGTTCCGTAGCCAAATGGCAAAAAACGGAACCCTTATGGATTCGTCATGTCTGTCTGTCTGTCTGTCCGTCCGTATGTCACAGCTACTTTTATCCGAAACTATAAGAACTATACTGTTGAAACTTGGTAAGTAGATCTATTCTGTGAACCGCATTAAGATTTTCACACAATAATAAAAAATTAAAAAATAATTTTGGGTGTTCCCCATACTTAGAACTGAAACTCATTTTTTTATCAAACCTGTGGCGGCATCTACACCGCCACATGCGAACAACGCATCACACTGACGTCACACAAATCCTGTATCGCGCAATCAAAGTTCACCGCGCAGCTAGCATATATACAACTTCCCGACAACAATCATCGGGCAATTGCCCACCAGATACGACATCCATCTGGTCGGAGGATCCTCCCTTTTCCGAGAGTATGAGTGAACTTTACACCCTGTTCCTCATATCTCTTCAAAACCATACGTGTGGGGTACCTATGGATAGGTCTTCAAAAATGATATTGAGGTTTCTAATATCATTTTTTTCTAAACTGAATAGTTTGCGCGAGGGACACTTCCAAAGTGGTAAAATGTGTGTGTCCCCCCCTGCAACTTCTAAAATAAGAGAATGATAAGACTAAAAATAATATATGTTGTACATTATCATCGAAACTTCCACCGAAAATTGGTTTGAACGAGATCTACTCAGTATTTTTTTTATACGTCATAAATCGTACACCGCAATTAAAAAAAATACACTATTATTAAAACATCGATTAAAGTGACAACGAACTACAAGAAATTTTATATTATGTTACTTGCTGCTACGGAACCCTTCATGGGCGAGTCCGACTCGCACTTGGCCCCTTTTTTTCTTTGTAAGCTACCAACTTTATATGTTGAAGATTAGAAAGAATGGAGTCATTTTTAATCCATTTTACTCATACATTTGTGGCACTTGTCAAATTTTTCCAATAGCAGATTTTCTATCATAAATTCCTTTTTCAACAAGCAACAAATTCCACCAGGTGATTGCGCAACACTATCAGTAGGAATGCCTTTCATTTTGACAGTTCAACAACATCCATTGCGTTATTTACGTTGTTGAGCAGACAATTTTTTCGAACAAAGAAAGCAATGGATTAGCAATATCCTTCGAAATGATTCAGATTCCGTTTGATAGGGTGTTACGCAATTAGAGACCGGTGTCTATATGTTGTAAATCAATATCTTTTTTAACTCAATAAACAGGTAGATACAGTCCACCGCACGTCAGTGGTAACACATTTACATTGGGCTGGCCTAGTGTAGTACGGAGTTTCAATTGAATGCGAGGCCAGACTCATATTCGGCCTACTGTACCTACTGTTAAATGCATTTAAACTGAAAAGCTACTATCTGTTTAATATAACCAAATAACAGTAGATATAGTTATAGTTACCCCTTCAGTAGCCAGTAAAACAGTTTTCCTAGATAGTTACTTACTCACGCTTCATTGCCTCACTTTGCTCTGTAATTCAAAGATAATAGATGTTCTCGTACATTTCCGAGTCGGAGAAGATGACTTCAAGATTGCATCAGCTATACCTACCTTAGTAACGTAGGGGTTGGGAAGGCAACGCAGAGTACGTGCCCCAGAAGACATCTCGTCTTCTGGCGCACGTACTCTGCGCCTCTCACGCCGAGGGTGCAGTTACTGGAGTCGCACCGCAACGTCAACTTCAAGGCGTTCGTGGTGCGCGTACCGAATTTATATCTGCCCGTCGTCATGGAAGAAGACTTTTGGCCTCAGGACGTGGTGTTCCGTTGCTTCCGCCGACAAGTACCACAGGACAGCACAAGAATGAGCTAGGGAAGTGCTACTAACATAGTTTTAAGCTACATACACTTGGGAGCAAATAAATCGAGCCACTTCCTTTTTCATGCATTATGGTTATTATTTTTGGTATTATGGAACGCATCGATTCGAAACATATATCGCCTAAAAGGGTATTTAATAACCTTTACAATGAGGGTAGTTAGTTGTCAAAATTTCATTTTAATTAAAGTTTAAAGGGTAGAATAAAATTATCGCATTTAATTTGCTTATGACATTTTTATTGTACTCTGTTAAGAAAAGATTAAATTTGAGATTTTTGTTAATCATACCCATATTACTTGTTATTGTTGTCTTTATCTGTGTCTGTGTAATCAAAATAACCTGATAAAATGGATACTACACCGACGGAAGCTGCCCAAGTTGTAGCTTTACTTGAGGTTGGACACGGACAACGTGAAGTGGCACGCAGAGTTCATTTGAGTCGTTCAAAGGTACAGCGGGTATACCGCAGGTATCTGGAGACTGGTGCTTTTGTTCGGCGACCTGGAACTGGCCGACCACGGGCAACAACAGAACGTGACGACCGCTTTATTGCAACCAATTCGTTGCGCGACCGTGGACTTAATGCTGTTCAGCTACAGCAAGCGTTACGTGACGTTCGAGGTGTCGCAATCAGTAGGTGGACAGTGAGACGAAGACTAAAGGAACGAAATTTAACATCACACAAACCAGCAACTGGCCCAAAATTGACTGTAGCTCATCGCCGATCTCGCTTGGAGTTTGCTCGAGAACACATTAATTGGACGTTAGAAGACTGGAGGTCAGTTTTGTTTTCTGACGAGTCAAGAATCTGTCTTTTTAGCAATGACGGGAGAAACCGAGTGTATAGACGTCCTGGTGAAAGATTTGCCCAATGTTGCATTCGAGAAACTGTGAGTTTTGGTGGTGGTTCTTGTATGGTGTGGGGAGGAATTTCTCTAGACGGAAAAACGGAACTTGTCTTCGTCGACCCCGCCAACGATGGCAGTGGTAGACGTGGATTAACAGCTGATCGATACATAACTGACATTCTTGAAGACCACGTAATGCCGTATGCTGGTTTTGTCGGAGAAAATTTCTTGTTTATGCATGACAATGCGAGACCTCATACCGCGCAGATCGTTACGGAATACTTGTCTGCGATCGGGATTCAACAAATGGTATGGCCAGCACGAAGTCCCGATTTGAACCCGATCGAACACCTATGGGACGAGCTAAAACGGAGAGTCCGAGCCAGGGTTCCCGCTGTTTCATCCATTCCCGAGCTTAAAGTCGCTGTGCTTGAAGAGTGGGAGAACATACCACAATATGTCATCGTAACTCTGATCAGATCGATGACTAATAGGCTACAAGAATGCATCAGGGCACGGGGGGGTAATACCAGTTATTAAGAATATTTTTTTTGCAATAATTTTGTTTTTTATTGTTTTTATGGACTGTTTTAGCCCTACTAAATTTTCTATCAAAATTACCATTTTTCTTGCAGAGCCAATAATTTATCATTCAATGAGGTTATTATTCAATAATTTACCCTCATTGTTAAGGTTATTAACTTAACTTTTAGGCGATATATAGTTCGAATTGATACGTTCCATATTCCCAAAAATATTTACCATTTTACGTGAAAAAAGGTAGTGGCTCGATTTATTTGCTCCCAAGTGTATATTAATATAATTTTGTTTAATACTTTATTTAAGTTAGTTGGGAAGGTATATGTCTATGGGCCAGTGTAGCCTGAAATAAATGGTTTATTATTATTTTTACACAGGTGACTATAGCCGCACAGTCGAAATGGCAATCGACCGGCAGACCGGCTTGTGGAGCGATTTGGTAAGCAACCAGCTGCAATTATTATGAAATGTTGTAGTGCTACAACATTAAAAATCAAATCTCATGTAGGACCGATCAGTAACAAAAGTCGTGAAAAGATAAAACAGTTTCGTTTTTACAACCTTGACTTTTGACAAAAAGATTCATAAAAAAACTCTGATAAGTATATTTTGAGCGTATTAGCTATTAAAATAAATAAATAAAATAAAATAAGTCTCTATTGCTGTTACTTTTTAACTCATTTGACAAAACAATTATTTTTAAAGTTAAAAATAGAGGCAAGAAAACTAATTAACTTTCAACTAAATAATATTCTCGGCATTCGGTTGGTCTCCCCTGTTAACAACTTATTAGCTATAAGGCTTGATGAAATGCCTACGAAATACTGGAAACCAATGTACCGAATCAGCTCTCATAAATATATACTTGTTTATTTATTTTTTTAATAAAAAAAACCATTTATATTTTTTATAGTACAAACATAACACACAAACCATCTCGGGTTTAACAGCGGTATGGCCAGACACGGCTACTCGGCAATACAGATGTATCTTTTTAAAACCTTCGAACAGTTCTTCGCATTTATTACACTGCATATTTCCATGAGTAAATCATTCAGATACGATGGTGGAATGCATTCCCACATCCGAGCTCCATAAGCATTATTCGATTTAGGTTCGATAAATGTGGGTAAGTACGAGTAGGTCAAAAAACGCAACGACTTTGGTCTTGCGTATTTACGCATGTTACTTATATTATGGCAATTCTCACTGATAACACGTAAACGTAGCTTTTCAAAGACATTTACAATTTGGCAGTGTTTGAAAAACCTTGAATTCCAAGATAATGCCACGTGGCATTATCGTGGAATTCATGTTTTATTCTAGTGGGTACAATCGTTTTAAAATTCGTAACTGTAACTTAGAAATATCCTCGACGTAAGTCTTGTATGTACGCCCGTAGCTACTTAGGCTGTAATCAATTACGGAGTCAGCCAGTGCCGAATACAACGTTCTAAGTGTTCTATAGGGTAGTTTATACTTAAGTATCGATAACTTTGCTAATATTGACCTAAGGTTATTACATACATGATCAATGTGCGGCCGCCAGTGGAAATTACTATCTATTATGATACCAAGATACATACGTTGGGTCACCAAATGGGATTTCTGGCAACTACACGCTGTGACCGGTCGGTGTGAAGACACAGATGCTCATGGGCAACGAGAAAAAGCACACAAGACGCCGTCAGGTAAGGCGAGTGTATATGCAGTAGTTTGATTTTTTTCGCATTCATTACACGGCCAACGTCACGAGCCTACTTTCATAAGAGGTTGAAGTTACTCTGCATCAGTCTCTGTGCCTCTCGTATGTCTTTGTGTGCAGCACAAAGCATTGGTACACGCACCCTTCCGTGAAAATGTTACACATGTCGTTCAGGAACAGAAATTATTCAGTCGGCCTAGGATCGAATCTGGTACTGTGCCTGTATCGGTTGGAATCAGGGTTGGCATGAATAAATCATTTAATTTAACGATTTAAATCAAATGACTTTTTCAATAAAAATCTATGATTTAGTCAACAATGTTTAATTTCACTTTCTTTCAAAGCAATCAACATAAAAAAAACAGATTTAGAAATTATAATTAAGTAACAAACTAGGGTCGTTTAAATCCGAGAAATCAATATCATTATTATAATGTTTGAATAAAAAAATAGTTTTCCAGCCTTTTCAATTCCCAGTCGGTAGCAAATTAAGAAAATTTGCTCTGTACAATTCCAAAGGTGGAAAACACTCTTTCCACAGCAGCTGAAGAAGCTATTGCCCCAAACAACTGTTTCACCACTGGAAAATAATAGACTGTTCCTCTTCGATAAATATATCTTTGTGTAACCATCCACCCTTCTTGTGGTGTAATTTTTTTGCTATTTCTTCTGCGAACATCACACTTCTGAATGGTTTTGATTTTGACTTAAGCTCTACTATCAATGGGAGCAAAACTTAACCATCGTAGTTATTTCGTGCTTCTTCCAACGCACTTTCTTCTTCTTCATCTGTCAGTGTGAATTCTGTTTGCATTCACATGTCAGACAAAAGGGATATCCCCGCGGTGTGTCCGTGCAATCCCTTGAGGGCCTTTATGATACCCTGACACCATGTATAACTAGCTTTATTAACAAACTTTTTGTACAATACAACATCGTTTTTCTCTAAATTTTTCCTTTTATTTTTCCCTTTGTTTAGTTTGCATACAATGTTGATTTTTCACAACGTTAGATACAGACGGTGACAAGCGTTCCGATGAATTTGAATACATCAGGTCTAATCGCGACCTTAACTTGTGTCCAAACACCAATTTCGCAGGGGACAAACCAGTAGCAGAGTGAACTGAATTACGATAATCCATAAGAAACATAATACTAGACTTTATTCCCTTTTTAATAACGTTAACTAAACTTTCGGCCTGGCTGTAACTAGGTGGGTGATAGACAGGTGAAGTCATATGTGAATTCCCGTTAGCCGCCCAAAATTGTTCAAATTCCCGGGAACAAAAAGCTGAGAGATGTTTACTTGTATATTATCACTTACTATCGTTTTCGGAACTCCGAACCTTGACATAAAATCACAAAGCTTCTCAATTACCGCGGTCGAAGAAGTTGCCGTGTTCATGTTATAAACTTCTACCCATTTGGTATGTGCATCAACCGCTACCAAATATACGCATCCTTAAATCGGACCCAGGAAGTCTATGTGTATTCTGTAGAAAGGACAAGATGGGAATTCCCAGTGAGCCGGCGGCGCGCGTGGCGGTGAGGGGCGCAACTGAATACACACATCGCATGAACCTATCATTGTTTCTATAGCCTGGTTAATTCCCGGGAACCAAAATCTTGATCGCGCTTCGACTTTAATAGAGTAATAGAAAATAACTTCGGGTATTGCAGTTGCAAATCTGTACTTCCATAAAAATTTACCGGTATTAACTGTAGGCGAAACAGTGATAAGAAATCTCGACCAAGAATGGGCGGCCCGCCGTCGTGGACCACATACAAGTACATAATATTCGTTTGTTCCGCGTAGCGTATCGGTAGACGCAACGTACCTACGCACACAATTTTTCCGCCGTTATACGATAAGAGATGATTACTTGTACTTGATAATGGCACCTTTTTTAAATAACGTTTCTAAAACCCTTCCGTAACTACGGTTACCGCGGACCCGCTATCAATTTCGAATTTGAATGGCACGTTATCAATCCAAACAGTTTCTACCATGGGTTCTCCCCTGAATGAACGGATATAATACAGCTTAACTCCATCATCATCCTCACCCTTGTCACCGCCATCCACCTGTACGTAATTCACTTTTGGACACATTTTACGCAAGTGGCCTTTTACGTGACACTTTTTACAAACATAATTTGCGAATCTACAGTCCGCCGATTTATTATTCGTATAACCACGTACACTACACTTCACGTTCACTACACTACTACCACTTTTTCCTTTATCCGCTATCTTGAAGAGCTGCTGGTCTGCCACCGACGCCTGTGCCAGCGCTACCGCACTGGCCGCGGCGGCAGCTCGCAAATATCGGAGGTTTTCTGCCATCTCCACGACAGGTCTTTCGAGTACAGCTTCTCCTTCTCTCATCCTGGCTGCATCCCCATAATGAAATTGTCGCGGAGTGCCTCCTCCATGTTGAGAAAGGCGCATTTTTCTGTCAGCCCTCGTAATCTCGCTGTCCATTGAGAATGAGATTCCCCTGCTTGTTGAGATGCCGCGTAGAAGTTGTGACGCTCGCCAAATCCATTTACTGTAGAGGATACAATATCCTCATTGGCCTTCTGTAATCTCCTAGATAAATTACAATTACTGATATTAGATGTAACACCTCAAATAGGTGTGTTACACTGAAAGAACAATGCCCACTTCCCATACATTTCAAAACCCGATAATAAAAGTTTATGTATAGTTATAAGGTATAGTAGAAACATTACCTGTAAGATTAGAAAATAATGTCATATGGTCATTCTCACAATTGAAACGCTACGAAGTCCAAAAATATTAATGTTACTTTTTAGGAACGAATTATTTAACACTCGAAGTTTAGTCTAAAATAGTAATACTTACTTAATAATACATATCTATGTTCTAAAACGTCTTTTACTTTGTGAATTCCTTAAAACCAGCTGCCCTTATGTCACTGCTTAGACTCTTGATGATTGTCAATTTATATTGAGTGTCGAGCATTAAATGTCAAACGTCAAAAAATACGTTTCAATCGTCCTAAATCAATTACATATTGCATGATTCATTAATTTAATTATTCATTTATTTTTAATTTAGTATTATACATTGACTAAAAAAGAAATACTTACTGAGTAAATAAAACGTGAAATAATGTATGAAACTCAGAAACAGAGTTGAATAAAGTCAAGTAGCAGTGTGTAAAATGGAACGTTGTAAAAATGATGGTTGAGATGCGTTCAAAACATGCTAATATGTTTACCCTTGAAGTAGAATAAGCTTAACAAAAAACAAAATGTAAAAAAATCCTGCGTTTCTTTTAACATTGTGATAAGCGTAATTAATATAAAAAATTAGCTGTTTTTTAAGATTTTTTTCATTTCTATACATAGTCAGGTGAAAAATGGGCATTCCTCTTTGCATGTATTGTTAACATTTTTTATGAATTCAGAAGCAAACTTATTACATAAAATGTTTGGCAATAGTTTAAAATGATTCATAATTTTAACATCTATACATAGATTTATTGATTTTCCCACATAAGTTGTTAATGGTTTCCCATAACTTTTTGTATTTAAAAAATTATATTTAATAATGTATATTTGTTTTATTTCTGTATTAATTGTATGTATTTAAGCCAGATGTCTATTAGTTGATCTCTTTTTAAACTCATTTTTTCTATTTGCTAAGCATTTGTCTTTGCCCAAATTTAATTTTTACACTGTACTCGTACTTACAGTTTTCATATACATAGGAAAAATTATCTTATATAAAACATAAAATATCTATGGTTGTCGTAATCCAAGGCCAAACTCCAGTTAATATTACTCAATTCACTGTGCAACTTACTGTTATCTAATTTGGTTATTGGTTGAGTCGACATTTATTGCAGATTGTACAAACATACCAAACCTTTTCCGTGTGGGAATCAAACCAACCAACAACCCGTGAAACGGAAAGCAAATCACTCCTAAAGCTTGTGCCAAGCTCTAACGATGTATGTAATTCAATTTCGACACACACATAATGACAATGTTCCAAAAAAGCATGAAAAAACGTGAAACAAATTGATATACTCGACTCGTATCACCAATTTTAAAGGAGAATGCCAAAGTTTCCCATAAGACTCGGCCAGAACCGACAAAGATGAACTATATGTCAAAAAAAGGAAAATAATTATAGAATTACATGGTATAATTAGTTTTCTATTAGAAGAACACCAAAAAAAGTTAAAGATCTGTAAAGTTGACCACTTAATACATCTGATTTTAGCAATGAATAATACAGGTTCGGGTACCGTTTTAAAAGCCAAATACGACTACGTATTTAGTAGAAAATCGGAGTCCTGAAACACAGCAATAAACAATAAAAAACTCAAAAAAACACGGAAACTCTTCGTCGCTGGTGATATCACGCGGGAGAAGTAAATACAACTTTTTGACAGTGACAGATTCAAGTTAAAGTTTAACATCTGGTGCTGCCAGCATTATAGGAATAAACTATGCGAAACGGTATCGATAATCGAATTGAATCTTTTTTAATTATTACTTTATTGTAAAATATATATTTAAAAATGTAACTAAATGCTATTTATTGATATAATAATATGTTTAGTGACATAAGTAAGTAATTAATTCACTTACATAGTCCTATATTGATATTTTCGCAATCGATTTGCAAGAGCAGTTTCGTATCGATATAAATATTTTGGTATTGGCAACATTTCTAATTGAAATGGTAGATTATGAAATGTGTTGATATATTGAATAACTATTTAAAATGAGTTTTCAACGGTGGGCTTCTACAGATTTTATTTATATTGTATAATTCTTACTGTTTTTTATTATCAATTATCATTATTATAGAAAGTCTGTCGGACGCTACCCATGTTTCGAGCCTAATCTTGGCATTGTCCTTTACTAAATAACCAAGAAAAAATCTGTTTCGTTTTAAGCCCGCTGTTTTCAACAACTTCAAATTGAAAGAGTAGAGTACAATTAAAGTAAAACCAATATTACTTAAAACTGTAAATATGGGTAGGAATCAACGACTGTTCTATTTAATCCGTAAGTACCAAGCATTCACTCTAAAATCAATTAGTGTCCTCGTAAAAGTACACTAAGTACCTTATAAAAACAACCCATCGTCTTTAAGTTTAAACTGTTATCTATAAGTATCGGCAGACATCCAATATGACTGCGTTTTTCTTCGCACTCTGAATAAAATGCTGAAGTCTTTGCGGGGCTCAGATGGAAGGACTAGTGTGACCATGTTCGACTGGGGATATTGCTGGTATATCTATATTCATGAATGGTTGTCTAATTATTATTATTTTAAGTCTATACTTACAAATATTATAGATTAAAGTCGCTCTTCGTATTTGTTTGTGACCGCTTTTAAACTGTGCATTATATTATGCACCATCGTTTAGAGACTTAATTTTAATATTAATCTATAGATGAAATATCTCTGTTTTGTCACCAGTCAAAAATAAATGAGCATCGTAAAACGGATGCGCTTCAAGATGTACTGTGTGTATATTCTCTTTTATATTTACTTTATTAAATAAGTCAATTAATCGTTAGGAAACTTGGAAAGCGGTCTGAAACCAACAACACACAGGGAACATGCATGTTGAAAAATGCTCGCATATCATTCTTTGTACGAGTGAATATCATCTGCTTTACATCAAGACCATAGTTACAGGCCAAAATCATTTGTGGTGTGTTAATTACAAACATTAACACAAAACAAATAATTTCAACAGAACAAAAACCACCGGAAAATCGAGTTCCTTTTTTCAAGTTATGATCGACTGACTTCATAAATAATTGAACAACAAACGTAATTAATTTCGCCTTACCTAGCCATCAAACAATATTACTGTTAATAAATTAAATGTTTGTTAGTATGAGTAAATTTAGCAGTGGTGGCCATGTGTTAACGGCCGCGACTTACGAGATGTAGGTTTGAACAAAACAGACGCTTTACTTTGTGTAAATTATTTCATCACCACTGCTCTCAAAACGGTTAAGGAAAACATCTTGAGGAAAACGGTATGTCCTAAAACCAAATATTCGAAGACATGTGACATCTACCAACCCGCACTGGGCCAGCGTGGTGGTTTACGGCCCACTCCCTCTCACCGAGAGGAGGCCTGTGTCCCATCAGTGGGAACAGTATAGACTGATATTTGTATGTGTGAATGTGTAAATCAATATTTTCTGTGAATTATTCAGTAAACAATGCAGATTCAAAGTAAGTAAATATTCTAACTAGTTCCACGAAATAGTTTCATTTATTCATTTCATTTCATGATTTATTGTTTTGTCAATGAACATACCGCTTGGAGGTATGTTTTTGTAACTTGAATATAATACATATTTTGATTATGTCAAAACTAAGATGAGGCTAAAATATGTTGTGCTTGAGTAAGTAATTGTCCTTTTAAATCGCACAAAAACTACCAATTCACATAATCATGTAGAGACACTTTTACACTACTGAAATACCTGAAGCAACAATTAATACTGTTGACGTAAAGGTAACGCTCTTTAAAGCATTCTGTGCCTCCTTGTACACATGCAGCTTGTGGGAGAAATATTCGCAAGCGTCGTATGGAGCCGTTCGTGTCCCATTCAATAACGCGTAAAGAAAACTGATGGGGTTGCCATGGCGTTGCAGGGCGTGTAGATTGTTTTTACACCATAATGCGCAAGCGCGCAGCTTCGTTGGTGGTTCGAGTCATGGCGTTGGCCATGCCCAACAGGATTCATAAAATGATACTGACGGACTGTCCATATATGGTTCACTGCTGTCAGTTACATTTGTCACCGTATCGTGTTTTTTACTAACGCTAAGTTTAATTTAAGGACAATGTTACTTACCCTAAAAGAGTCTTCGCTCGAAATAAAGAATTTGAATTTGAATAATATTCTATTCTGAAATGAGGAAAATGCCGTACGTCATTTTTTTTGTATGAATATGTATAAGAGAAACGATGGAAGGACTGTGTGAAAGATGAATGGCTAGACACTGCAAATAAATTTGTATAAGGGCAAAAGACTAATAATCTATTCTAAAGTACAGTTTTATCATAACCATAATTTTAAAATACCAGGCCACTCAGAAAGTATAGCGAAAAAAATGTTTATGGAAGAGAGACCGACCAGTTATTATTTGTCAGTATAAATAGGTATATTCCAATTTCAAAAAATTCCCTCCACATTGTTTGCGAGCTAATTAAAAGCTACTAGTGCATCTTCGCGTGAGGAGGATAGTTTCACGCTGGGTGCCGCACAACTTCACCGATGCACAGAAGCAGGCCAGGGTGGAATGGTGTCATGATATGACAAACAAATTTGAAGCAGGCTCGTCTCGGCGTGTTTACAACATCATTACAGGGGTATTGAATTTATCAACACGATCCAGAAACGAAGCGCCATTCGACGGTTTGGGTGTTTCAAAACGAATCAACGCCTACTAAAGTGAAGCTATCTAGAAGCGGGGGGCAGATTTTGATCTCGAGATTTTTCAATTTGACTAGCTACTTGGTGTCAATTCCTTTACGGAACCAAAGAGGCATCAACGCTGAATGGTATACTACCATACGCTTGGCAGAAGTTTTCGTGTTATCGTTCGAGCAGGCTGTAAACGAGGTGTCTACGGCGGACTGGAAAAAGTCGTTCGAAAACTGGTTAAGACGCATGACACTCTGTATAGAGGCTAGTGGAGAGTACTTTGAAATGATTTAATAAAAAAATACCTATACCGATTACATTGCTCCGCACTTTACTATCTGCTTCAAATGATCCCATGTCGCATTTTACGAAGATTTGTCCGACCTAAAAACTGGCCGTCACCAAGTCCACTCGACTCGAAGGCTACATTTTCGCAGCTTCAATAAAAAAGGATTCCGGACTGTCCTATTCAATGCTGACTAATGGCCTCCGCACGGCACTCGCCCGGTCTCAATTTACTTTCACACCATTGCTGCACTTTATTTTCACTGAACACTTAAAATAGTGGTTGCAGAAGTCGAAGTCCTCACAAGAGATGGTGACAAGTTCGTCCCTCCTTTCGTTTCGGATAGTGTGGTATCCCAGTCAAACGCTTGACCTGTGGGACAGCACTAGTTCAATCATTCCTATTTCAATAAAGTAATAAGCTCGGACAGCTATCTAGACGGCTGGGACAGGAAGAACATTTGGTCCTTCGAGCAATTAAGTGTTGTGTGATTTATATCTTTTACGGTCGCGAATCGGTTGAACTGGTCTCTCACAAGCGAGTCGCCCCAGTAATCAATTGAGAAGGCGCATTTCGAAGAAGAGAAAGGTTGCACAATACCAAGAACCAGGAGTGTGGAGCAACAGCCTACTTCTCAAAGCAAAGGTTCGTCAATTCGTCGGAAAGTTTGGCAACATGACGTCATCAGCAAACACTGACGAGAATCAGCACGAACTTTACGAAAACATCAAGCAAGTCGGCATCAACACCAAGAAGGATGACTGGAACAGGAAGAACTTGTACTACTTCAAACGGCGTATGGAAATGCTGGAAAAGTTATGGTGTGAATTGCAGTTCAACCATGACCGTCTGTCTACAGAAGTAAGTGCGAGTCATCCTTACTTTAAAAGCGATCTATATAAAACAGCATTGAAGTGTTATAAAGAGGTCAAGGAGTTAATTCTCCAACAAAATCAGCAACTGTCGACGCATTAACGGTCCGCAGGGGGATCGGCGGTGCAACCAACACCGTTTGAAAGTGCCTCTGAACAAGATGAAGAAGGTACATCGAACAAGAAATTACAAGAGCAACCAGACAGCGAGGAGGAAGAAAAAACCAGTAACACGATTGAGACCAACAAGAGGTATCAATCGCCTCCTCGGCAACAACAAAGCCCTAACAAGTGGGACACGGGTTCCAACAGTAAACTGGACGACCTATTACGCAAACAATCGGCGAACTTCTAGGCCTTTATGAGAGCTGTCGCCAACATTCAAGTGGAATTTATCACGAAAAAATGGGAATTCCAGGATGCGTTGCAAACGTTACAAGCGCGTTGGTCTGCTATTGACAGTCTCCATTGGGAAATCGAGTGCGAACCCAACGGACAAAAACGCAGTATATGTGAAGAGCGCTGTATAAGATTCGAAAACCAATATATCGATCTGAAGAAAGTATTAAACACCAAGATGTGGTCCGGAGCTAATAGAGAAAGAACTACACCAAAGTTGGAGATACCAGTATTTCACGGAAAGTTTAATCAGTGGATGCCATTCAAATACCTTTTTACGGAAGCCATCCATAACAATACATCTTTGTCAAATGCGCAGAACATACAACTTTTTAAAAGCAAGGTCCAAGGAGAAGCTGAAAGATTGATACAACACTTACAAATAAGCTCGGACAGCTATCTAGTGTGTTGGGACATTCTCAACAATCGCTACAACAACAAAAATCTTATATTTACATCACATATTTATTTATTTATTTAATACTTTCGCACAAGCATGTACAGAGGCGGACTTAATGCCTTAGGCATTTTCTACCAGTCAACCTTTGGGTGATGCAGAGACAAACATTGGTAGGTGCAATTTATAAAAAAAACATTTAGGAATAAATATTTAAATATAAAGATACCTAAACTATATAAATAATACATATATATACCTAAACATATATATACATAAATAAATATAAACACAAATAACTAAACATAAATAAATGAATATACTAAAAACAAATAAGACAAACAATTAGAAAACTATACCGTTATGATGATACTGCCAGCTTCCTGCGAATGTGCTCACGAACTTTAACTTTAAAGGCTAATCAGTTGGTTGCCATCCTGATTTCTTGGGGGAGTGCATTCCACAGAGAGATAGACTGAACGAAGAAGGAAGAGTGAATGAAGTCTGTGCGGTGAGTGGGACATTGAAGAAGACGATTGTGTGATGAACGAAGATTTCTATTGTGGTTGGCGCAAATGTACTGAAAGTGTACCGTAGCCCCCGCTAGATAACCAGGGGAAGAGGTAGAGTCAAGAAATGAAAACAAGGTGGTCAGCGCCTTTTGCTCTCTGCGCTGACGTATGGGCAACCACTTTAGAAGCGACCGATGTGCAGAGACATGGTCATATTTACGCAGATTGAAAACGAATCGAATGCAATTATTGAGGAGACGGTCAAGTTTGTCGAGGAGATCTGCATTCAGGTCATAATAGCACACATCACCATAATCGAGGATGGGGAAAATTAAGGACTGCACAAGCATTGTCTTCGTACTCGATGGTAATAGATTTCACAATA
This sequence comes from Dasypolia templi, assembly GCA_963555695.1. Taxonomy (NCBI): domain Eukaryota; kingdom Metazoa; phylum Arthropoda; class Insecta; order Lepidoptera; family Noctuidae; genus Dasypolia; species Dasypolia templi. The sequence continues at coordinate 4,424,606 of OY743145.1, forward strand.
GAATGTTTGCATGCTATCAAGAACTTAGAAGTGGATGTCAGAACCTGGGATCCTCTATTAGTGCACATTTTGACACAAAGACATACTCAGATTAAATTGAATCACTGAAGTACTCGCGAGAATAACCGGTGTTAAAGGATTTCTTAAACTACATAGAGGCGAAGTTTACTTCAATGGAATCGTCGCAGCGTAAACAAGACAACTATCAGAAGTCAAGTTCTGGAACAAACCAGAATCAAGAAGCATCCCATAACAAGAAATACAGCTATCATAACAACAAGAATCAAGCGGCTAGTAACAACAAGGTTACGAAATCGTTCCATGCGTCAACGTTTATTTGTCCACTCTGCAACGACGAGCATGGCCTCTATTTTTGTACCAAGTTTTTAGAAATGTCGAATGACGTAAAACTTAGCACAATTAAAAAATTGCAAGTCTGCATTAATTGCCTGTACAGCTATAAAGGCAAAAAAATTACGTCAAACAACCGATGTCGCAAGTGCAAAGCTAAGCACAATACGTCATTGCACGAGGCTGCATCAAAAAACAACGAACAAAACCAAACGGATTCATCATCTCATGTCTCTCAAAATGATGAAAAAGTTTCGGAGATCCTATCAGCGACCGCAATAGTTTAGGTTGAGGGAGCTGATGGAACTCAGTACAACATGCGAGCTCTGGTAGATCAAGGGTCTCAAATATCACTGATAACAGAACGAGCAGCTCAACTTCTTGGGATCAAACGCCAGAAGTGTAAAGGAGTTGTCTTTGGAGTTGGAGAGAAGGAGAGCAATTGCAAGGGCATGATAACAATTTCATGCAGCTCATGTTCAGAAAATCACTATACATAATAAAAAACTTTATCAAGAATCTACCGAACAAAACCTTTAGAAAACCGTCATGGCCTCAAATACAAAATATCAACTTGGCGGATCCGGGATTCAAAACCAGCAGACCAGTAGATCTGCTATTTGGAGCAGACATTTACTCCCAGATCATGCTAGGAGGAATGATTAAAGGCGATGACGTCACACAGCCCATCGCACAGCAAACATTCTTGGGCTGGCTACTATGCGGACACGTCAATTCTACAAAATTACAATGCAACGTGGTATTGAACAATCTGAAGGATATGAGACAGTTTTGGGATTACGAAGATATCAAAGACCAAGGCAACTTCTCAGTGGAAGGTCAGAAATGCGTTGAGTACTACAACAACTCCACACAACGTTTGGAAAATGAACGATACGAAGTTCGAATTTCAATGATAAACGACTGGGAATGCAAGCTGGGCTCTTCCAAACAGATGGCTATTACCCAATTCAAAACTTTAGAACGAAGATTCGGAAAACAACAACACTTAGCGAAAGCCTATAAAGAATTTATAGCAGAGTACATTGACTAAGGTCATATGCAACAATCAACATGGAACAAGACACTCGACAGCTACTTGCCGCACCACGGCGTTGAACGCGCCGAGTCAACAACAACCAAGTACAGTGTTGTGTTTAATGCCTCCGCAAAAACAACTACCGGTTGGAGCTTAAACGATCTCATGTACAGGGGTCCAAACCTACAGCAAGATTTACAAGCAATATTAATACAGTGGAGGCAGTACAAGTATGCTTACACAGGTGATATTGAAAAGATGTACAGGCAAATTTTTGTGGCCCACTGTGACCAAAGCCTACAACAGATTGTCTGGCGCGAATCACCGAAACAACCGTTACTTTCATATCAGCTCGCCACAGTTACTTATGGCACCAAAGCAGCGCCGTTTCTGGCCACAATGATACTACGAATACTGGCGGAGGACGAGCGTCAAAATTTCCCGAAAGCTTCAAAGGTAGTGGAGGAGTCATTTTACGTCGATGATCTCGTTCACGGATCGCATACCATTGAACAAGGAAGGAATTGGCTTTCGGACCTAAAACAATTACTCATGAGTAAAGGGTTCAATCTTAGAAAATGGTCATCAAACGAACCGGCAGTCTTGGAAAATGCAACAACCCAACATAACAATGAAAACACTGTCTTCAACTTCAAATTGGATCAAACATCAAAACCATTGGGCCTATGCTGGAATTCGACAGAGGACAAATTTACATTCCAATGTTCGATTTCAAGCGTCAACAAGAAACATAAAAAACGCTTAATAGCTAAAATATCAAAAAAAATTGACCCACTTGGCTGGCTGGCCCCTTATCAACAAAATTAGAGTTACTATTCCAAAAAATGTGGGAGGTCAAATTACAATGGGACGCGAAGTTCCCGACAACATACACAAAGAATGGTGCGAAATACAATCGGACATAAGGGCGATAAACTTGTGTGAAGTACCAAGATGGCTCAGATGTGACGGAAGACAAGCTATAGAACTACATGGCTTCAGTGACGCCTCCCTGGATGCCTATCCGTGTGTTATTTACGCACGAGTTCGCCCATCAACAGACGTTACACTTGTCGCTGCTAAATCTAATATTGTACCACACAGAAAACAGCAACATTGCCTAAAAGGTTAAGAAATCCTTACATCAACATGACATTCGAGTCTATGGCTGGACTGATTCTATGGTGGTCCTGGGTTGGATACAAAGTGACCCATCACGATGGAAAACATATGTAGAGAATCGAGTTAAAAAAATCAACACTGTAATACCGCGCTCGTGTTGAGATTACGTCAAGTCAAATGAAACCCCGCTGACGCCGCGAGCCGAGGCCAGTACGCTGGTCAATTGAAAGGAAACAAACTATGGTAGCAAGTTCCCACTTGGCTATTATCCGTTGAAATGAGGACTCTAGTGAAACAGGTCTATAAGTCAGACCTCTTGGTCTGACTTATAGACCTGTTTCACTAGAGTCCTCATTAGAGTCCTCATGAGTAAAAACAACGGCAATGAAACAAGTCAATGCCGTCCAAACCAAGACAGAAACCATCATCATTATCGAACAATTATTGCAAAAACATGTTTTTCAACAGCTCTATTAATATTTTTTTACATACTCTAGGAAAGGAGTATCAAACCTGTATTTTTTCAAACCATATAACTCGTCTATACGAGACTGTAGTAGCCCATTGGTTGAAGCCAACGGAAGTGCCATTAATGTTAATGGTTTTGTTCTTGAAAATAGACCGGTATTCTTTTTGCACAACATCAAAAAGGGCTCCGTAAATTTCATTAGGTTTCTCATGTTCTACTAACGATAGTGTAATTCTTTTAAGCTCAGTGTTCTTGTTATTGATTAACTGTATTTCCACCTCGCTGCCATCCCTTTCTTGTAGCAGCTGATTGCACTGGTTTTTGCTAGATTCCAATTCTTTCAACGTAGCCCTCAGTTTTTCCTCTAAGGATGTTCCTCTACGGGTTAACATATTGACGGGCCAACCCTAGAGACACCCTGGAATGAGAGAAAAAAAAGCTAAGTGTTTGAAAGAAATAAGAGAGAGGGATGAGATGTGGGTAGTAAGTACTAGGATGAAGGGCCTACCTGAAGTTCAAAAATAAAATTGAACAAAAACAAAGGAATAAATGTAAAGAAAAGTGTGAAATCTCAATTGTGGGATAAAATTTAATTACTCACAGACAAGTCTTAATTGAGATAGTAAAAGTCAACAATAAAAGGGAAAAACAACAAAATTAAGTTTGCAAAAAGGTTGAGGGTACTACTATTGCAAAGTTATTGTAAATCCAGCATATAACATTAAATTTCATTAAATGATTCTAATTCAACAAATAAACAGAATATAATACAGTGATTTCTATATTATCACTAACGTATTATATGTGATTTTTCTAAGTTTTTATCTTAAGACAAGAACGTAAAATCCACCGCAATAATGAGAATTAAAGGGTTAATTACGACGAAATACACTGGGACGACCAGTAAAAAGGGTGCAATAGGGACTAATAATATTTATTATAATTAGGCCTAAATTAAAAGAAATACTCCCCGGGTTTGGTGATGATGTCAAATCCGTCCGTTGAGATGACAGCTGGAACTAGTTATTTGATTTATCAATTGATCTTGCATCGAAATAGCTCACAAACACAGATCCTTATTATTTATAACTAAGTCTATAGAAGTTAAGCACATTTATAGATAATACGCGAAAAACATTAATTTTACAATTTAATTCTAACACTAAAATAATTGACAACCGGCTGCCAGTATTGCCAGTACAAAAAAAAGGCAACTGTTAGTAAGAACAAAGTGGACTACGCTGACACCTCAGAACAACGTGAAGATTGGTGACTTGGTTGTTGTCATGATGACCAGCGGCCCGCTGGAAAATGGTTGCTGGGCAGAGTAACAGATCTTCACCCGGGGAACGACGGATATGTTCGTGTCGTCAACCTAAAAACAAGAAACGGCTTCATAAAGAAACCCATAACAAAGATATCTATTTTACCAATAGACAGCGAAAAAACCTCTGATCCACGAAACAACGAAAACGGACACATACAACCAATTAAAAACGAGGCCGCAACAAAACGTCAACAAACTGCCAAGACAAACAAAATCAACTTGATCGGATTAGTATTGACCCTGCTGTACCTACTGACAAACACAACAAACTTTATCGAATTGCAACAAGGCCTATATTTTGATAAAGCCACCAACATGAAATTAATTCGCGACGAGTGGAAAATAGTGGTTTACTACGACGTCACACCCTACTGGCATGAAACAGCAGTTTTCACCAACTTCAACGATCATCTCGAAACCATATGTTCAAAACTAAAACAGAAAACTCAATGTGACGTCATCTCATTACAATTACATCATGCGTTCGCTGAACTCGAACACTATAACCGTATTTGCTGTTATAGTGTATTACCGTCGTTGCTGAATCCGCAAGGTCGGGTGAATATGAGAAGCAAACGCGGCCTTATCAACGGTGTCGGGTCAATCGCACGTTCCCTGTTCGGAGTATTGGATGACCAATTCGCCGAACAATATCAACGGGAAACAAAATGAGAAACATCTGGCCATATTGTCTAAAAATCAGACAACCATAATAGAAGCCGAATACAACGTACTAAGAAGATCGGAAGAAACAATAGCAAAACAATACAAATTATTCAATCAACATCTGTTAAGCCTAGACAAGCTAACGAACAAAATTCATAAAGAAATTGAATCTCAAGAACTATCAATCGATTTTCTGATGTCTGCTATCTCTGCAAACAGCTTTATAGAGCATCTAAGAAACGTTCAAGAGATTCTGTTGGATACCGTAACCAACATTTACAACGGCAAGATGAACTTACACCTCATTGCGCCAGAACAACTTCGGGACGAATTGAATGTCATATCCGGTCAGCTCTCAAAGGATGTGGCACTTCCCATCACCAGCATTCAAGAGGATTTCTTCCGCCTATATCGCCTTCTACAAGTGAAGGCGAAAATGACAGAGAGCTATCTAATCATTGAGATACGGATGCCGTTAATCAGTAGAGAAAACTACGAAGTTTATCACGTCATTCCTGTCCCAAGAAAGAATGGCTTCGACATGGTCACCCTACTGCCGATAGCGGAACTATTAGCCATTAACATACAGAAGAACTCATACCTACCGATGACTGGAACCGACCTACATCAATGCATGCATTACGACAGCACGACCATGTGCCCCATGAGGTCACCAATTTACTACATGCAGAGCCTTTGCAAGAAGATACAAGACTCGTCTGACTGCAAAACAAAACATGAGAGTTGTCAAAACAAATGGTTGGAACTTAACAACATAACAGCTGTTTATACTCGTACTTTTGCTGTGACGCTTGCAAAAACGCGTCGTATGCGGGAATCAAGTTTCAACTGCACTACTTAACAACGCAGGGGTAATGACACTTGGTAGCGACAGCACTATCAATAGTGACACGTTCACGGTACATTCCCAAAGGCAACTGATGGACATAATGCATGCCCAGGTTGAAGAACTCACGCTGGAAATCCCTCCAACTAATCGGATCATCAACCTAACGGTACCGGTTTTGAAACACGAACCCGAGAATGAGACGGTAATGGATCAAAGCTGCTAAGATCTGGGAAAACAAATAGAACAGATGAAGGCCGCGACCGCAGAAGACATCATATCTGATCTGGCAACATACCACGATATCCACCAATACGTTGTCATATACGTATTGGCAACAGTAGCAGCAACGGCAGGCGCAAAATATGTGAAGAGATATGAGGAACAGGGTGTAAAGTTCACTCATACTCTTCGGAAAAGGGAGGATCCTCCGACCAGATGGATGTCGTATCTGGTGGGCAACTGCCCGATGATTGTTGTCGGCAAGTTGTATATATGCTATCTGCGCGGTAAACTCTGCTTGCGCGATGCAGGATTGATGCGTTTGTTCGCATGTGGCGGTGTAGATGCCGCCACATCACTCCCCTCCGAAGACCGGAGGTTGATAGTGGACTAAGTCTTGTATCTTGCAATGCTTGCCATGCTTACCACCGACTTCGCAAATATTGCACGAGTCAAGAGAAAACTGAGGCACCACCTGTTCCCCATCCAGCGCCCAGAAAGAGGTCGACTGCAAGCATCATGGACACCGCAGTTGTGGTTGACGTCACAGAAGACAGCAGCGTAGTGCACTTATCGAGTGCACGTACACTCAACAAAGCAACGTCGCCTATTGCGCATTGTAATTTAATTGTATAAGGCTCGGATTAGATTATTCTGGTTTACAATTCATTAACATTTTAATATTTAACATAACACTTTCATGTTTTATTGTTTCCAGTTACCTTTTGTGAGTGGGCAATATGTACAAGCTACGCTGTAAATTGACCTTTGTGGCAAAAATTAAATTGATGGAACAGACCTTCCACCTGACCTTCCTCCCGCGCCCTTGCACCCGCTGCGTCCCCCGCTCGTACCGCCGCGCCGCCGCGTTTCGCGGTGCCGCCTGGGCCGAAGGAGGCCAAAAGTGTGCCGGCTCCGCACACTGCCACAACCGGCCCCCGCCTCTCGCTGGCGGGACCGGCGCTGGCTGAGCGTGAGCGGCCAGTTCAAATCACACCACAGGCGCCCGATTGTCGGCGCCCCCGCGTCGCTCCGCCTACGACTCGCCGGCCGTGCTGTCGGCATGCTCATCACGAGCTGGGTCGAGCATGTCACTGGCATCAGCGGGCTCGGCTGTGTCCGATCGCGAAGACGTGTCAAATGATACGACCGAGCGATCCGAGCGACAGCCCACCGTGGGAGGAACCGACGTGGTGGACGTCACCAACACCGACTGTGGGGTTCGGGTTCGAGTTTGATCTTGAACCCGAACCCCAACGACGCAGAAGAAGCTGAGGTGAGATGGAGGAGAGCAAGCGACACTGCCCCGACTCGCCGCAGCCAACGCGCGAGAGCGTGCCGCAAGGTCCGGGCGCGCCCGCGTCGCCTACATTTGCCGACGCGGCGCGCCGCTCGCCGCCCGCATTGACACCGACACCATCGAAGGCCACAGGGGTAAGTAACCAAAATCCGCCACCCCCGGCGCCATACAGGGCGCACAAGGACGACTGGGTGCGTATTCCACGCCGTCCTGAAGAAAACCCCATACTTCCGGGCTATCTACGACACCACCGTGTTCATGTACTATCTACGACATTTTCACATGACCAAGGGGTATTGGGGCGATTTTGGTGTGCAGAAGCCAGTGGCTACCCCCGCCTGCATTGTTTTCGTCCACCAATAGCGCTTCAGCGCAAATTATAAAAAAAAAGAGACAATCTTCATCAATGGTCAAACTAAAACAATTAACGTTTAAAAAAACGGTCACCCAATCAATCATTGGTCAAACAGAAAAAGGGCGGGATAACCTACGATTTCAATGTGCAGCCGAAAATGTTTTGAAAAGGGTCATGCGTGGCTGTCCTCGATAGTAAATGCGGGGTGTCAAGATAGAAGCTTGGCGAGGCAATCGTGGGCCCGTCCAGTGCCACCGGTGCCAGAAGTTCAGGCACAGCTCACACCAGTGCCACCGCCCGCTCGCTTGTGTACGATGCGGGGACGAACACGGGGCACGCGACTGCCCGCGCCCGCGGGAGGAGTCGGCCACCTGCATCAACTGCGGTGGCCTGCACCCCGCGTGCTACATAAAGTGCCCCGTATTCCAGGCGGAGATAAGGAATAAGCGTGGGGGGACCACCGCCATCACCGCCAATACACGCCGGACTCAAGCGGCCACAGAGAGGCCGCAAGTGCAAGTGGAAGAAACAGAGGCTCAATGCAGGCTACCGCTAGCGCCGGCATAGCGCCGCGGACGGCCAAGGAACTACCAAGACAAGAGTTTTCCCCAAAGAAACAAAACAGCCACTAAAAAACAAGAGTTCACAACTTGCGCCATCAAATTGTTGATGAACCTTATTAAGGCCATCAGGCAGGGGCAAGACGTAGAGACGGTCATCCTGGATGGCCTAGCCACATTACTGACTGTGTATCATGGCTAGGCCGCTCAGGGTGATTCATTGGAACGCCCGCGGCCTACATGATAAGGTCGCCCCCCTCCACCACCTCCTTCGGGAACAGGAGATCGACGTGGCGCTCATAAGCGAGACGCACCTGGGAGGGTCTTCCTAGGCACACCTTGAGGTCTCCTCGACAGAGTTGTATGTCGAGTAGTTGGACTTAGAAAATGGGTGTTAGTCTCAGTCTTAATGAAGACTGCTCGCTGAGAGATTCAGTGTTGCAGTGCACACTAAGATCACTTCTGGTGCTGCTTGAAACAAAAGTTCAACCCCGCACTTATTATAATCATCGTCATCTGCGTAGAAAAATAGACTACCTAGTCTTTCCAAATCAACTGCCATTTAGCTGTCTCATCAGGCCAATCTAATAAAATAATTCCACCCAGCCTAAGGCCGACGCACTGTCAGATATTACAAGGACAATAATTTGGGACATGGACCTTCTGCTTTCTTTCTCTTAAGTGTCTCAGCACAGTGCATCCCGTGATTTGTGGCTCATGGGATGTCTACGGTAGTTTATTGTCCTTACGGTCCACTGCTGCATGCATCTTCCTGCTTCCGAAGCGCGCTGAATTTTAAGTGGTTTCTCAGTTCGTTTGTTTATTTTTTGCTTGTGGAGGATATTGGCTCTTTTAATCTTACGTGAACACTTAAGAAGTTTGCTAAAGTTTACCTTATAAGACCTGAGTCACCACGGTTATCAATGTTATAAAGAATTAATGTATAAATTTCAAATATCTTAATTAAATAAATAACACAGTCCAAACTGGCAAGAGGACTCACGTATTCGCGAAAGATGGAAGAAGTAGAACAGCGCTAGAAAAAAAACGCAAGGGCAACTCGCTAATGTCGGCCTCCTTAATATCGGCTGTTCAGCATTCGGTTCGTGTAAGGAACATTGAGAAATGTAACATTTTATATTATTTATAACTTATCCGGCAGCCTAGTTTGCGGAGATACTACATTGAACCCCTAATTAATCACAGGCATACACCGGGTATATAAAAATAAATCTCGAGTCATATAAGGACATACGAGCACGAGGACTAAATATTAAGAATCATTACTCTACGGCAGCATTCATAGCACACAGGTGTTTCATCCGAACCCCTACCAAAGCGAACAAAAGAACACAAATGACAAAAATTTCCCGCCGTAGAACAAGATGGCGCTTGGCCACCAGCCAGCAGCCAGCGACGTTTAACTAAAGGACTTACACTTCAATATTTAAGCCCCGTAACTTATGGGCGTACGTGTCTTCGGGTGATAGGATGGTTTTCCGTGATTGTGTCCTGTGTCTTCTCTTTAAAGGATATTCTGGAAGAAATGAGGGCAAAATTTAAGCTTGCTCAGTTTAGAAAATATTTCTGCGGAAGCGCAGCTAGTGACAATCCAGACCCCTTCCTGATTTCGCCCAATGAGACATAATATGCAATTGTGTGAGTACAGATTGTATTCTATGGCCCTTCTATTAAGCCGTTATATTGTTTGACGTTTCCACTAAATAACAATGACACTTCGATAATTAACTTTTTTTTTTATCACTTTGCAAAAGTTGCGACAGCAATTAACAAAAAGCTTTGATACCATTGTATGAACTGTGCCAAGTATTGGTTGATATGCTACTTATAATTCTGCTATTTTATTTTAAGTTATTCAGTCATAATAAACAACTACAACATATATACAATAGCTAAGCAACTTTAAGGAGTAATGTTGCAGTCCACTACATTATCCGCAAATAAATCTTAATCAAAGATCAGTGGTTGGCACTAGACGAACATTACCAAAATAACATACATTTAACAATTAAGTAATTTTCTATAAAACTAGCTATAGTTACAAAACCAAAATAGATAAAAAACAATTTAATTTACTTAAATTATGCAATTAATAAAATAAAAAAAACAAATATTACAATTAAGATATGATGATAGATTTTTACAATATTATATTTAAATTAATTTTTCGAGCATTCAAATATATCAATATCAATGAAATTTGAATTATAGGATTCCAACATTCTATGGCAGCGTAAGCCAATGTTGGCTTACGCTGCCATAGAATATTGGATGTTGATATTGCCATAGAATGTTGGAATCGAGTTGGAGTGCGATAAGAATTAAGCGCGAACAGAGTACGAACACGAGAACCTGACGACGCACACGAACTGTTCGAGGGACAGATTAACACAGCTAACTCGTCAAATCAATGGCATCAAGATGACTGTGAACAATATCATGAAGCACGTTAGCCTTCAGGTATTTGCGCCGGTTCTCCAAGATGATAGCTTATACCTATCAAGAAGTTGGGAGTATGACAGATTTCAATCAAAACTTAGAGTAAAAAAAGAAAAAGATATCAAATTTTGTTAATTTCTAACTAAATTACGTAGCTTGCTTCTTTTTGTACATATTCCCAAATTTAAACATATCGAAATGTTGGATTATTTACATTTCAATAGCACTAATTACGTAGGCTACTGCCGGAGGACTCAAAAAAAACCGAATTTATTACAAACTAATTTATTTTAATAAAGAAATTACAATTAATATTAATACATAAAAGAGCTAATTGACTCGATCGATGGTGGATACGAAGTGCGCGGGCTCGGTCACGTAGAAGGTGTCTTTGGGCCTCGTGCTCTGTGTCAGCAGTTTTCCTTTGTAGCAACTGGGTCGACGATGACGACGATGACGCACGTGTTGCGCCTCGTGCCTTTGTGTCAGCGCTTTCCTAAATAGTGATGCGCGTAACACCTCCCCCCTCAGATCGACGACTATTTCAGATTTTGAGATGAAATATCGTCGGGAGTTTAGATTGATCTTGGGATGCTGGCTGATTTTGTCGGCTTTCAGATGTTTCAGGCTCGGCGTACAGGGCTTCATCTGGAGTTGTCATCTGCTTCTTCTTCTGTGCCCTGCGGCTGAGGGTTCGGTATAGTAGAATTGCTCCCAGTATGAATGAAGCAAGTAGTGTACCATAAAACGGGATTGTCGTATGGTAAATAGTTGAGGCTGGTTCAATGTGGATTGGCTTCCGTGAGTCTATTCTGTCTTGAATATCGTGCAGCTTCTTTAAGTTAATAGCATTGATTTGAAGAGGTGGCATGGTTGATCCTTCGATATCATCTGGCACGTTGCTTATCTTCATGGGTTGTCCTCTGACGTGGTCGTCAATGTTGACGATGGTAAATTCGTCTGTTCGCAGCTTGCAATTGTGGGGAATAGTGGCTAGGAAGCTTCCGGCCAGGGTTATGGATTCTTCTTGTTCGCAGATCAACTGGGCTTGTGTTGGGGTCGGGAACACGACGGCGTAGCGGCGGTCGTCTAACTTTTCCATTGCGGGCTTCGTCAGGCTAATAGTAATCGTTTTACATGTTTTGTGCGGTGTTTGACCTCCAATGATATCACAAATGCAGTCAGGATGGGTTCTCATTTGGTGGTTGAACTTTTCTTCGCAGAGATACTCTGAAGCTACCTTCGGGCATTCTGCCTCTATGTACGCATGAATGTTTCCAGTGATTGCTAGGAATGGGTAGGACGGGATGATGGCTTGCTTATTTTTATTTGGTACAATAGCTAGCTTATACAACTGGAATTTTAGTGGAGAAATTATGGGAAATTTAAATGCAAAAACTATTTGACTGCCACGATAATAAGCAAAGGGTTTAATGATGTCATAATATTCTCTAATTTCTAATTCCAGTAATTGGTCTTTATTATAAAGCGCACTAAGTTTGCGTATCATGTCGCTTAGTATTTCCGTACTTAACATGGAGTGATGAGTATGCAGTTGACCGGAAAAGGCTATCGCGTTCTCTAACCTACTTAATTCGCTTAATAAGCTGTCTACATTATTGCTAATTATTTGTAGTATTTGCGAAAACTTTGCAAACTTTATGAGATTGTGTTGTTTATACTTATCGGCGTCAAGTAGAATATGCAGACTGGCATTTAATTGTACTTGATTCTCTATTAGTTTAGTAATGATTTTTGTATGCTCGCTCATCAAATCTTTGCTTAGGCTTATATGATGATTTTGCTCAATGGCTATCTGTTGCTGATTATCATTGAGGGCTCTAAGGGCGTTATCATATTTAATAGCATCTGTATGATCCAGATTTCCTGTAATGCTCTTAATTACGGATCCGAGACTATCTACTAAACCTCTCTTGAATCGATTCGGCTTTAGGCTTTGTAGGTGAGATGAGGCTTTATTTAATTTCGTGTTCAAACTATCTATTTGAAGCTCGTATAAAGTGCTAGTGTAATTGTCTAGTCTGGTTGCGGCTTTAGTAATTTGAATTCGTATCTCGTTAATGTTTTTGTCTATGTCTGTTAGTTCTATGTTCTGAAGGAATGTATGGTAATGAGTGATGAGTTTCATGGGCCCTAGTTTGAAGGGCAATAGTCCAGGTCCGTTCTCAAGTCGTTCTAGATTAATCTCCTGCGCCCATGTTAGGCTAAACGTCAGCAGCAGGGGTATCCTGTAACAATTTCGCAGTTTTAGGGACACGCTTTAATCTAGATTTAGCTATAGGTCCCTTTTTCTTGGAAGTGTAAATGTGGATGGGTAAATTGGCCAGGACTGTGTCCTGATTGTATCTGGGTGCGAGTTTAGATCTACTTGCAGAGGGATTGCTAATGAATATTTGTTGGTCGGGCTCATAATCGACCTCATCCTCACGGGTTTTATTACGACTCTCTATGAGCGCCGTTCGATTAGCGAGAGACGTCTCATTGATTAGTTGGTATACTTTTTGCATGCGTTCCCTATGTGTTTCGGTATATTGTTGTAGTAAGTGTCCGGTCAGATCTATGTCAATCGGGTCTCGTGGGTCGGTGTGCCCTAATATAAGGTCGTATGGTTTACATCGTGTGAAGGAATGGATCGAACTATTGTACGCTATGATAGCATATGGCATCAGATGTACGACTGGCTCATCTTTGTATTTTAGTTTCAAAATACGAAGATGTTCCAAAATAGTAGAGTGGAAGCGTTCTATATTACCGTTCGCGTTTGGTGAATATGCCAGTGTTTGATGATGGATTATTTTATGCACTTTGCAGAACTCGGAGAACATCTGGTTGGTAAATTCAGTCCCCTGATCTGTTATAATGGTTAGTGGTAGGCCATGATGCGTGCTGAAGGTTAGTAAAGCTTGTATAATACTAACTGCAGTCCCATCTCGAAGTAGGTAAGCTTGACCATACTTTGAGAAGGCGTCTATGAATGTTACGTATTTTTCATTCTGTGCTGAGAAGCTATCCATATGTACTATTTCAAACGGTCTGGTGGCGGGGGGTGCTATATTAAACTTTTGTTTTATGGGGCTCCTATCGTACTTTGCTTGCCCACATACTGTACAGTCATTTATGAATTTGGTTATGTGCTCTCGCATCTTAGGCCAATAATATTTAATAGATAAAGCTAGGAAGCACTCGTTAATGCCACGGTGGTTAGTCTTGCCTTCGTGGTAGTGACGAATATTTTCCTGTTGTCTAAGGTATTCTTTTACGTTTTCGATTTCCTTTTTTGCCAATACCAATTTCATAGATGAACTTTTAAAATATTTTTGTAGCAAAGGAATTATGTTGTACATTGCAAGGGGTGGATTTATCAAAAGGGCAGTTTTGATCTTAGGGTTGACGTATTCCTTAATGGCGTTAACCAAATCCTCTTCTAATTTCGATTCAGATAGTTGAACGGATGTTCGAGTATGGGTATCAAATGGCTTAGTTGCCGTAGGTCGTTTTTTAAAGTCACCTACAACGGTCAGGCACAGCTGTCGGTGAAATTTGTTTAGTGGTTCGTCGGTGATGGGTATTTCGAGTATAGGGTTTTCTTCAGAGGTATGGGCTGTCAGGGTGTTAGAGTTGCCTAGGGATGGTGGTCTGTCAGTTGCGTTTGCAACCATCGAACTAACCTCCTCGTTATAGATCTCAACGCGAGAGAGGGCATCGGCATTGGTATTATGTTTGCCCTTTTTGTAGATGACGGTAAAATCATATTCACTTAATTTTAACCGCCACCTGGTTAGCCGTGAATTTGGTTCCTTAAGGCTCATAACCCACTGCAATGGTTTGTGGTCTGTTACTATTTTGAACTTGCGTCCAAAAAGGTAAGGCCGAAAGTATTTTGTAGCCCATACAATTGCTAATAATTCTTTCTCTATTGTGCTGTAATTAACTTCACTTTCATTAAGTGTTCGTGAAGCGAAAGCTACGGGTTTGTCTGAGCCAATAGATCCTTGTGAGAGTACCGCGCCGATTGCGAAGTTGGAAGCGTCTGTGGTTAAGATGAATTCTTTGTCAAAGTCAGGATATTTAAGTATAGGGTCGTTGGTCAGTAGAGTCTTACACTTCTCGAAACAATTAATATAATTTGAATCTAAAGTTACTTTCCTTCCTTTCTTTAAGCATTGTGTCAGGGGTTTGGTTATACGGGAAAAGTCTGGAATGAACTTTCGGTAGTAGCCGAGGAGTCCGAGAAACTGTTTAATTTCTTTAGGTGTTTTAGGTATAGGATAATTTTGAATAGCTGTGATTTTATTTGGGTTAGGCTTTATTCCTTCGGTACTGATGACATGACCTAGGTACGCGGTCTCGAGTTTTAAGAATTCTGACTTATCTAACTGGATTTTGAAGTTAGATTCCCTTAACCTTTGCAACACCTTCTCTAAGTTGTTCATGTGTTCCTGGAGAGAGGTGCTGAATACGATTATGTCGTCGAGATACACGAGACATATAACATTTTGGAGTCCTTTGAGTACGTTATCCATTACTCGTTGGAATGTGGAAGGGGAGTTCTTAAGTCCCATGGGCATTCTCAAAAATTCGAAGTGCCCGTGTTCAACATTAAAAGCGGTCTTTGGAATGTCACTGGGATTCATCTCCACTTGGTAAAATCCTGATGCTAAATCAAGAGTGCTGAAATATTGGCACTTGCCTAGTTTGTCCAGGACGTCGGTAATATTCGGGATAGGGTATTTGTCATCAATCGTTTTTTCATTTAGCTTCCGGAAGTCAATAACTAGTCGCCATTTCTGTTTTCCAGAGGCGTCAACTTTCTTTGGGACGACCCAAATCGGTGAGCTCCACGCAGATTCGGACGGCCTAATGATTCCCTGATCTAACATTTTCTCTATTTGATCACTTACTTCCTGACGGTGTATAAATGGGTACCTGTAACTTTTAGTGTAGGTCGGAATTTCATCTGTAGTTTTAATACTGTGCTTCACTTTGTTGGTAAAGGTTAGTGGCTCGCCTTCAATGTAAAAGACGTCGGCGTACTTTGAACATAGTGCCAATAAGTTCGCCTTTTCCTCCTCGTTTAAATGATCGGTGCGTATCCGAGATGTAACATCTTTAGCGCGAGTTGACATTTGTTCAGTGCCTTCAATGTTGAATATCGTTGCCTGAGTGGCCTGATCCAGTGAAAGTATTATATCGTTTGTGGTTGGGTTAGTTACTTCAACTATACCGCGGCTATTAGAAACAGTGGTCAAACATTCGGAAATAATGCAATTGCAAATTATCTGTTCCCTTACCAAAACCTCACCATCCGGTGCATTAACAGGTAACCGTATTAACTTAGAACTTTTTGCGGGTACGATTTCCTCGTAGAGATTTAAATTTCGAGAATTATAAATTTGTATAGGATTAATTGCAAACTTAGTTGTCAATGTAAGATCTTTTAAATCCAATTTAGCCTCCCATTTGGTAAGTAAATCCATTCCTATCAGACCATCAAAATGATCGTGGAATCTGTATATGAATAATTTAATTGGTTCTACGTCACCAAATTCGGGAAAGCAGGGTAGGTTGATAGAGTAATCACTCCTGCTTGTGGCATGAACGTTAGTAACCTCAAATGGATCATAGTTAAGAGGTATGTGCGGGAAATAATTCTGGACTGCTTCTGGACTGATAAATGATTGGTTTGCACCAGTATCTATTAGAAAGGTAAGTGTAGGGTTATGGATACGAACATACGGTAATTGCCTTTGGGTTTGCAGATTTAATTCTATCCTAAGCTGTTTGACTTCGGATCTTTCTGAAAATCCTGACTAGTCGAGGGTTGCTGTTGGTCCACAGTATCTGACTTGTCCCTGTCGTTAGTCCCGTCAGTCTGTTGCGGTGTGCCGTGATCGTAAGTACAGTCGTTGAAATAAAAATCATCATTGTAGTAGTCGCCATAGCTGTATGGGTCAAAGTAAGAGTAGTCAGCTAAGTCGGGGTAATAATAGTCCTGCCCATAATTTGAACACTCGTTTATATTAACATCGCGGGTTTTAATATAGTTGGAAGGTGGTGGATTGCCCTGTTGTGCCCAATTCCACCTGTTAGTGGCGGGCAAAGGCCTAGATACAAAGTGGCTAACGCCACTCATCGGCCTGGGGCCGTTATTCGGCGGATAAGGATTCCTTGGGGGCATTCTGAATCCAGAATCACCCTGATTGTTATTATGCAGCGGTGTGCCAAATATTTGTTGCGTACGGGTCGGGCCACGTTGTTGCATGTTAGATGGATTAAACGGCATTCTAAATTGGTTCTGAGACGGCAAAGGCCGTAACATAAATTGTGATCCCTGCGGTCGGAACGGACCGGGCATGTTAAAAGGATTAGGTCTAAATGGAACAAGCATATTATTTGTGTGGACTGGCATTTTATGATTCGTTTCGTTTTGTTGGTTAGGTGGCATTCGGACCGAAGATTTTTTATCTGGCAAATTGTCATTTCTGCTCTGCAAATACATGGTATTAGTCTCCTCGTGCACAAACTCTAGAGCCTTCTCAATAGTATCTGGTCTCATACACCTAATACGCGCACCTAAAGGATCTTTCAAACCGCGGAGATAGGCCTGCAAAGTCAGTTTACGATATAAGTCGCGTTTGGCCGAAATGGTTGATTCCAAGGTATCATGCAATGAAACATATGTCATGACGGTGCTGAAAAGATTCTGGCAGCGCTCGTAAAATTCCTGCGGCGTGCCGTATCCTTGTGTAAGTAAAGCCAAATCGTTGTAGAGAGCGGTCTCATCCCGCTGGTCGGCAAAGTTATTAATAAGAGCACTACGTATGCCTACCCAATCATTGGGTATACCGTTAGCATTAATCAGACGGGCGGCAGGCCCTGTAACTTTATTTAATATGCCATTTAACAGCGCTAATTGATTTATATTCGGCTGCCCCTCTTGAATGAACTGAAGTGCTAACTGGTCACACAATTTGACGAACCTGGTAAGTACATTTGGGTTCCCATCAAAATCGGGAACTAAGCGGAGGGCTTTAAATATATTATCTAAATCGGCCATCTCGGGTTCGATTTCGGGATTAATATTACGTCTAGAATCTACACTACTATTCCTACTACTAACTAACCTATGTGTACTCAATCTACGTGGATGGAAAATGTTGGACAGGGTATATAGATCTTACAGACGAAAAGGAAATAAGCAACCACTAGGAAAATTCAGCGGACTTACATGAACATTCTGGTCTTCGTTGAGCGGTATCGATATCTGGATCTCCGGCGTAGTCTCGTTGTTCAGGATCTCCCGGTGCGACGTTGAAAGTCTATCGTAGTAGCGAACGCGGTGCGATATACCGATAATCGCAAGAACGACCCGGGAATCCTACCGACTGCGCCAATTACGTAGGCTACTGCCGGAGGACTCAAAAAAAACCGAATTTATTACAAACTAATTTATTTTAATAAAGAAATTACAATTAATATTAATACATAAAAGAGCTAATTGACTCGATCGATGGTGGATACGAAGTGCGCGGGCTCGGTCACGTAGAAGGTGTCTTTGGGCCTCGTGCTCTGTGTCAGCAGTTTTCCTTTGTAGCAACTGGGTCGACGATGACGACGATGACGCACGTGTTGCGCCTCGTGCCTTTGTGTCAGCGCTTTCCTAAATAGTGATGCGCGTAACACACTGCATAAGAAAGAAACGCCGATAAAACATAAACAAATTAAACATAAACATTTTATACCTTCATGCAGTGCCGGTCAACGCACCTAGCGATGTGCAAATTGGGGAGCCAGTGAAAGTGTTAATATATGACTAAATTTATAGACCCGACAGAACCTAGCTATGTGTCGGTGAGAGGAAAATATTAAAGTGAATAGACACATAAATTGTTGTTTGACATTTCTTATTCTAAACTATATTATTATTGTCGCAAGTTGATACTAATTTTATACCTATATCAATCCAAATAATACATTGTCTAACCCAAACTGAATTATGAGTCCGAAATAACATAACATACATAACATCACGGCTGTAATCCCAGAAGGGTCAGGCAGAGGTGTACCTATAGTACACCCACATTTTGCCAGTTATGTTTTAAGTCCCATGTAATAGGAGGCGAGCCTATTGCCATCAACCAGGCACAAATCCAGACTCCGGGCTGCTACTGAGAAATTCTAGATAGAAAAACCCAATATCACTATGCCTGACCTGGGAATCGAACCCAGGACCTCATACGAAATAACTTCTTGCCAATAATAATTATTCATAAAGAGCTCACGCTTCTCACAAACAGTTGAGGATAGCACGCGCCTAGTGTGAGTGTCACACTTCTAGTTCTATACAGAATTATATTAATACGAACACGACTAACCCAATAACCTAAGACATATCGCTACTGATGATAGACAGTACAATTCTATCTGTCCCTGTTGTTAGTGGCAGAAACATAAATAAAATTTTATTTGTAAGATATTATGAAAATCACATCGTTATACAAAAATTAAGTACACGTTCTTTTGATAGCCAACGGATTATTCAACCACCTCTACAAGAGAGAAATTCCATATTCTAAACAACGTTGCTAGTAAAAAACCACCTTTTATTGTAGCCGGCATTCATTTCATTCATCATTAATTTCAGCCGAAAGACGTCCACTGCTGGAAGTAGGCCTCCCCCAAGCATAGCCACTTTGAACGGTTTTCGCTTCCCGCATCCAGCGGATTCCTGAGGCCTTCACAAGGTCATTGGTTCACCTTGTGGGAGGCCTTCCAACGCTACGTCTTCCGGTACCTGCCACTCCAGAACCTTTCTGCCCCATCGGCCATCCGTTCTGCGAGCAATGTGCCCTGCCCACTGCCACTTAAGTATGGCAATTCTTCGGGCTATGTCGGTTACTTTGATTCCCCTGCGGAAGAGATCCGCATTTCTGATTCGATCACGTAGGGAAACTCCAAACATAGCCCTCTCCATTGCTCTTTGGGTGACTTTTAGCTTTCTGATAAGGCCCATTGTGAGCGACCACGATTTAGTGCCATAGGTCATCACTGGCAACACGCACTGGTCAAAGACTTTCGTCTTGAGACACTGCGGTATGTGGGCGAGAAGATATTGCGTAGCTTCCCGAACGCTACCCAGCCGAGTCGGATTCGACGACTGACCTCTTTCTCGAAGTTGGACCTACCTGACTGGACAATTTGTTGTTTGACTTCGAGTGTAGCGTCCCCGATCCTCGTGAGAGTGGGTGTTACATGGGCATTTGGCATGACCTTTATTTTATCAATGTTCATTTTAAGCCCTACTGTTTCGGAAGCTCTACTGAGGTCATCGAGCATTGCACTGAGGTCCTCCATGGTCTCAGCCATGACTAGTATGTCGTCAGCAAACCGAAGGTGAGTGATGTACTCGCCATTGATGTTGATGCCAACCCTTTTCCAGTCCAGAACCTTGAAGACATCCTCCAGTGCAGCGGTGAACAGTTTCAGAGAGATAACGTCTCCCTGTCTCACACTGCACTGCAGACGGATAGGTTTTGAGGTCTGGTCCTGGAGTCGGACTGACATAGAAGTCGGACTAACATGTTGGCATAATAAATACAAAATTAAACTTAAAATCTATGTTCGGACACGAACATACTGGGGTCGCCTCTGGCCTTATGAACAAACCAGTTGAAACAAAAAATTACACAAGCCTAAACTTAATTATAAATTAAACGTTGGTGCCGATTGTCTTGTACATCGAACTAAACTATCACTAAAATTCCTTCCTTTTGGCTATTCGAATCTTAAAGCTATTCTGCAAAAAAAAAACGCTAAATTCAAAAGAATTTTGCCACAACTAAAATCGAATTTGACAATCGCGACTCCACGTTGTTTCTTTTTTTTTTTTTTGCTTCGCTACGTGGTACTTGTTTGCTATACCGCGTGAATTATTTTAGAGCCGGAGGCGCACAGAGGGGGCAACCTCGAAGTGTTTTAAATGGAATTTTTCACTTATGGTATGGAAAATATGAAAAATTGTTACCTACACGTTGAGTTTTAGGGATATACGGATTTTATAAAAGGGGTTGAAATTTTCAATTTTTTTGCGATAGCAGAGAAAATTCTATATTCTAAACAAGGTTGCCAGTATAAAGACAACTTATAATGTAGCCGGAATATTAAAGACAAAATTAAACTTAAAATCTATGTTCGGATACGAACACTTGTCAAAAAAACAGCTGTCAACACGTTTTAAGGTCACATACTTTGGCTTTATTGGCACGTTAAACCAAAGATTTACAGAATTTTCTTTCTCCAGTACGGTACGCCAAAATTGGAGATTGAAACGTTATTGGGTTCGGCCGTAAAATACGCTTCGTGCATCCTATTGGTCAAAACGACGAAAAATTTTTAATAAATTATTAGCTGGATTGTTTTTAATTATGTTTTGATGCACTCTGGACGCTTTTAACGTGTACGGTTTTTTGTACATCGTTCTCACTTATAGTGAACAACATTAATCGATGTAACTAAGATATATGTAAAAACATTATTATTTAAAAGAGTGTCCATGGAGTTTCTTGCCCGTTCTTCTCCATAGGTACCTACTACGCTTTGGAATGGGCAACTAGCTTCATATTTCTGACTGACCGACTCCTTGACAATTCAAAAGTGCCTGTAAATGGTTTAATTGAAATAAATGATTTGAGTTTGAGTTTGAGTTTTGCATGCAACGGGCTACCGAATCGTGAGCCGTGCGATGCGATTATCGCCCAAAGGGAGCATGCGGAGGTTTGGCCGATAGTATACATGGCGTAACAGGCAAGTTGCTGGGAATAGCCTGAGGTGGTTGAACCAAGTTTCCCGTCGATCTGTAGTTATGGTTTCGACGGGCAGTGTTTAGAGTAATTTGTAGAATGGGTTGTTATTGAAGCTTACTTAAGGATGTCCACTATGACGAGTGTTAGTTGAAAGATACTCTTACTACTTATTCACTAGCAACAATCATCATAATAAAAAGAACATTCGTATACGATTATGGTAAATTTGTTACGGAACTACACAATACACACAATTTCTTGCGTTTCAAATAAAAACAAAGAAACTTATCCGCGATATAGCGGAAAATAAGCATCCACGGAACAAGAAGACATTTCCGTCCAACATTGTGAGTTGAAATTCAATTTCAACTCACAGTGTTGGAACATGAAGAGTAAAAATGTACTACAATGTGTTTAACAAAAAATTCCTAAACTTTCCATTTCCCCGACTGCTCCCTAAATAATAGAACAACCAATATTAATAACAATACAACATGAACAAGAACAAATCCAAACCCTTGTTTCAAAGCTAAAATATCCGTCTATTTCCTTTAGTACTTCGCTGTATTTAATATTTTTAACGAGAAGGCCGTTTTTTTTTCGCTCAGACAAAAGTGAAATTAACGAAATGCTGGAGCTTTTTTTAAAATAATAAAACAGAGGAGGAGGTGTCGAAGAAAGCGTTGAGAATTTTATGTTAATTGTCGAGAGATCGAGAATTATTTTTAGGGTTAACTTGGTATAGGTGAATAACCCTTTGACGGCGGTTTTTAAAATATTTGGTATATACGCTGACTTTTTTTATTTGTTTGTACAGTAGCTTCGTGAAAATCATCACAAAACCATGCCTTTACTTCCCTTTAACTATTGATTTTGCTTTGCAACCAACAATTTTTGCAATGTTGATGCTTGTCTAGGAATTTACTTCGAACTACAAACTCCTTTAAAGACATTTTGTCTCTATTTTGTGACAATTAACTGAACAAAGTGCAACAGAACTACCATCAAAAGATTCAGTCTATCTGGAAAATCCAATTCGAACATCAGCAAGCATGAAGGCTTTCCAATAGCACATACATTCAAAGCAAAAACAATTAAGCAAAGGAAACTTTGCTAACAAAAAGATTCCAAAGTTCTCACAGGCGGAGAACCAACAATGCAAAAACAATCCCGCTGGGCAGACATCTAGTAATAAAACTTTCCAAAGAACATGAAACAATTAATCCAGACGAATGATCTAAAATATAAAATTACAAAGAGCAACCCTTTTGAATTCACTCTCCTAGAAATTTACAATTTAAGGTTTTAAAATCTTGAATATTTATAGGATCACATGAAGAGCACCTTATGAATGAACACAATTAAGTTATCTTCAATTGTCCTCTGTAACAACAGACTTCCAAGTAAATCGCCTCAATACAAAATTATCCAAAATTAATTTACCTACTCGACTTTAAGTCAGTTTCATCAATTATGTTTGTTACGAACAGAGGTACACACGATTTTTTCCCACTACTGAGTTAATAACGTTTTTCTAAAGATACGTATACATACATAAACACACGCCATCCATATGTCGACAAGATGGTAACATTACTATAATTAGACAATAGGTTAATTTTGAGCGAGCAAGATCTTTTGAATTCACATCAGCAATTTGTCTTGTTGACATCAATTTCACAATGTCTTTTAATTTCTCCGGTTATCTAATGGCGGCCATATCACTAAAATCATCTCGATAATAATGTCGCATTTCTACCATACTTGAGCAAAGTGCCACAATCTCGTTGCAAACTCGCTAAATCGTTCGGATTTAAACCAGGACAGAAACCGCTTCCCAACTTGAACCACGTACATTGTACAACTACCGGAATTCGTTTGTTACAATCTGCCGGAATTCCATAACTGAATCCGATTTCAAAGCCCGTACGTTATAAACGGATTTTGGAGCCGTGTTGAAGATTTTTGTTTGTATCGTGTTTGACGTTGTTGTGGAATTTAAATGACGTTGGTTGTTAGTGGGGTAGTAATTGTGCTTGACGCAGTTAAATGATAATGCTGGTGTTTGCTCAGTGTATTGGTTGTTATCTTAGGGCAAATTTTCAATGACGGAGCATACAAACAAAAAGTTCTTTTGATTGCACTGGTTCACTAGGACTTTTTGTGAGTATATTCCGTAACTCTCAAAACTTATATTCCACAGAATTTACCTGTCCAGTGAAAACATAAACTATCTAATAAGCAGAATGTAGCACCATATGTGAACTCATCATACCTTCAGATGCGTCCATTAATTATAATAATCCAACTTTCAGAATGAGTGAATGAAATGCCGGTGCGTTTCTTTCATTCCTTCTGGAGTCTGCTCAAACAAGATTTGATTAATCGAATGAACCCTAAGATTTGCTCTAGTCCCTGAAGCCTCATGTTTCGTGGTGCTGCATAGACCACTGCATATCAAGGAGTAGACCGGGGGGCGCCCTAATAGTAGATAGGTGCATATCAAAATCCTACTTTCAGAGCGATGAAATTAAATACACCTTTTCTAAATCATTTACATACCTTTGTTGAATTCGATGCTCGGGTCAGGATGAGGGCTGCTGACTCCTCTTCCCATTCAGTTTCAGGTGCGCGAAATCATCGCGGTCGATGTCATTCACAAACATGCCGTTAGCGGCAACTTCAGGTCGCCATCTTGCCTCATGCCGAAAGATGGAGCAGGCGGTAACAAACTTTTTAGTGTGCACGTTTTTCTGTGGCATTAAGCTAATTTTAATTTCTTTCTTTCAAGCCGTGTTGGCACCTTGTTTCAAGCAATAATTCGCGAAACTAGTAAGCAGTACCACCAATTCTGACTGTCTCCTTAAAATAAGGAAGTTAAAGAGGGTACACAATAAATCAGGTTTATTGCTCAAAGTTAGTGAAGCATTACCAGAAGTTTGGGACCTCTGTGTAAAAAATATTTTATGTTTGCTCCAAGAGATACAAGCTGTGATAAAAAGTTTTAATGGGGATGGCAAATTAAAGCTAATCTCAGATGGCGCTGCGTGCGGCTGTTCCAAATGGCGTCAGTATGACAATTCTTGAATCGTGTAAACAAACCAAAAAAACGAACATTGTTGGCGATTAGTGTAGTTTATTTGATAACATGGACGCGAAAATGTATTCTACTTGAAGCTTGCTTGAAGTTAATGCCGAGTTAAAGAGAAGCTACTACACAATTGACGAATTCCTCAATGATAAATCTCTGCACTGATTGATAAACTATTTTAATACATACTGACACTTTTGTTATGTTCCTATTCTGACACTTTTAAATTTGTTTCTTTTAAATTTGACATTCTTCATTATTTTTTGACATTACTGTAAAAATTTTACTATTGTTATTAGTCTGTTTTTTTTTAAATTTTAATGATTTGACATTCATATTTATTCGACATCTATAGAATCTTTGTTTTTATTTTGAAATTGAATAATATTTGCATGGTCTTGAGACGGTAGAATATGGAGGACTTTACTTTAAGAAAACATCAATGTACGAATTACCCATGTTTGCAAAAAATAAATGATTTGATTTGATTTGAGGGCGTCTTTTAAAGGAAGAAAAGCTGATTAAGTGGAAAGGTCGGACTCTTGAAAAAAAACTTTTTTGGAGCTGTTTGCCTAGACCTAGTTCAACTTAGACCTTTGAAATCAATACGCTTACAATGTTTGAACGAATAATTTTATAATTAAATAACTTGTTAGTCGTTATCATGCTTATTTGTTATAGATTTTTAAATTTTATATTGTTGGTGAATACTGTCATGTATTGTATGTATATAAGTTAAAATTATTGAATCAAACTAATTCAGGATAATATTTACAACAGCTTAACTGATGCATAACTTTACATAAGTAGTTGTTCTTTTTACTTTTGGATTTAAAGAGAGATGAATAATTGGTTATATTTTTCCAGGTAAGAGCTGTATGACAAATACTTTAACTTTAGTATACCACAACTCTCTCCAAATCCAACAGAACCCTCTATCATACTTCCACCATTAGAGATGTACCATGACATAAATAATAACTTTGTTTTACCTCCGCTTGAAAGACAATGTATTAGATTATTTTTTATCGGTGTTATTTTATGTGATGGTAGGTAGTTCCTATTTTACTAATACGAAATATTTCTGTCATTTTGAAGATTCAACAAAAAACAGATGCATCAGCCCCCGTACGGGCCCATCTGGTGAGATCGTTCCATATATCACAGGCACTTGCCTTCGATCCCGTATCAGGCTGTTTTAGCTTGTTAATTTGAAGCTGCATTCAACATATTTTACCAGTGGTATAGTGTTTCAAAATCGTTTCACATTAAAAATTGCAATCATTTAGAGACCAAATCCAAACAGAGTGTTTGTTATTTTTGTGAGTGCACATTCTTTTAGATATTTCGTGTATGCAGTGGGCGACTCAGGTAGTGGACCCTTGGGCGCCAGATGGTGTCGGGATATATTAAACAATGAAAACTTCAACTAATGTGCGTGTTAACTGTGTATTTTGTTATGAATCGAAATTAACATGAAAATTGTTATCAAAATGGGGTGCTCACAAGGCGCAAGAGTGCACACGCATGCTGAGCGCGTGCGTTGTTGTCAGGTGTCTATGGCTCAACCACTGCAAATTCGTGGAATTGAAATGCGAGGCGGGCGTTTCGCAAGCCCTGTATCCTTATCCGGCGACAACATTTGCCATTAGAACGATATCTGAGGACACGAAATACTTCAAAAGGGAATCAATTTTTGGATGTGCACGGCAAAAGAGGCAAGAAATTTACAAAGACCGGAAACGGCTAGTAGAAAGTAAAAATTGAAACAGTTATCACAGCAAAACAAGGACATGGATGATGGAAAAAACCGAGAAAAGATTCACCAAGGTAGCTCGACCTGAATCAACTCGGCTGCGACGTCAATAAAAGATCCCATAGATCCCATAGATCCCATAGATCCAATGCTTATTTAAGGGTGCATTACTCGATTGGATCTTCTCCTTCCTATCCTAAGGGCACGTCTCCCTACCATTAAAGCGCCCCCCGGTCTATTCCTTGATATGCAATGGTCATTGTAGCACCATGAAGCATGAGGCTTCAGGGGCTAGTGCAAATCTTGGGGTTCATTCGATTTCATTCATTCATTAATTCAAATACAATGTTATATATTTTTTAAGGTTTTTATTTCATCATTGTTCCCTTCAACCAAGGCACCTGCCATCTAAACTCTTCACCACCCTTATTTGACTGGTAGAGAGTGTCTAACTAAGGTATTAAGTCTGCCTTTTACCTCTTTAGGTTCGAAAAGTTTAAATCAATAACAATGTTTTTCTTATAAGTTGTATCGCAATGTATGGCTAGCGACCTCAACTTTTGATCATATTATTCTTGCCTGAGTAACCGGCAGCAAGTTCGTCACGCTCCCTTAGATGTCACCGCTTGCGGTAGCGTCGGAGTTTGGGTTGCCTCCTTCTCTCCAATATGGCGAGTGGGGTAATGGCTGATCTTTGCGTTATGCTCGTGAACGGGTGCTGCTTGTGTTGACTGGTCGTCTTGCTGACCTTTATTTATTTATTTTACTTCGATTGTCTTAGTTTACCATTTGTGTGTACATAATCCAGCATTGCATATTATTTAAGCTGTCACGCCCTTCATACCTGGAGACTTTTATTGATGTATTATTTGTTATAATTTAAAAAAAATAGTTGAGTTTATTGCCATTGTATTTGTTGGTATATTGGCGTGGCTGGCTGACGGCTAATAATTTAATTGGATGTTCTGCGTCTCGTAAAGTTTATTAGCTTCCATACCTACTATTGTTTAGAACAGAACAGACAGCTGTGAGACTGGAGAGTTTGTTGCGCCGTTTTTCCCACCTAAAGCTAGTGCTTTAGGTGGGAAAAACGGCGCAACAAACTATACCGTAATCCACCACTAGCCTTACCCACTAGCCACTTCCTAGTGGAAGTGGCTAGTGGGTAAGGCTAGTGGTGGATTGTGGTAGTGGTGATGTGGTAGGAAGTAGGGGATAGACTGATGTAATTCTGTCGTTCGAAAAGTGCTGATTGTCAGCCTAATTTGAATACGACTTTTGATTTTGGTTCGCAAAAAGAGGGGCACGCAATGAAAGGTTTTCAGGTGCGCAGTGGGATAAAAATGGGATTTATTCAAGGTTCAATATCAAACAAGCCTTCATTTATTTATTAACTTATTCATGTTCACATTTTTAAGTACGTAAAAAAATAGATTCCGTTGTTGAAAGTGTTGAAACCAACACAGAAACCAAAGTTGAAACTTGCAACGAATCTTTTCAAACTTTTTCTTATCAGAGTTAGAAAATGACCTGATGGCGCAGTTTGTTTTTTTATTATTTTTAAAACGGTAATCTGGCATAGTGTTTATTACATTACATTATAAGCTAAATTGTTAATCTAGCCTTTATTACGTGTC
The DNA here is from genome assembly GCA_963555695.1 of Dasypolia templi. Taxonomy (NCBI): domain Eukaryota; kingdom Metazoa; phylum Arthropoda; class Insecta; order Lepidoptera; family Noctuidae; genus Dasypolia; species Dasypolia templi. The sequence continues at coordinate 4,452,631 of OY743145.1, forward strand.
AGATTTGGACACATCATGTAATAATCAGACTATTTACATTTTCTTTTTTTGCAACCAAACAGATTGCAATACACAATCCCTCGCTTTTCTTGTAAAATTATAGGGGCTCAAATATGAAATTGCCCTTTTCACCTACTAGCCCCTTTGAATTAAAATTAAACCTGCATGGTGTAAGATTTTACACTGAAACTTTTGACGTGATAACGACTAATAAATTGATGAACGCCACCGGCTGCATGCACGAAAAAGTGTAACGTTGCGAAGTAGATCGTAGTAAGAAGTATTTTATCTTTTATTATTAAATAAGTAGCAGTTATGATATTATTGATGATAGATAAAAAGTTTGATTACAAGTTTTCTCTTCTTTATAATTAAATGGAAAAAATAATTTTGCATAGTTATTCATGTAAGATTCAAAATTAATAAAAATTATTATATTTGATTCATAAAAGTATATTTCGTCAATGTTTTGTTTTGACGTTGTCACGTTAAACTATCGTCCGTAAACAGACAACCATTTTTTTTTCAAACGATAACTATAACATTCTAAAGGACCTTGGTTGGTGGCCATCTGTGAAGAGTATGCGTTAGTTCACGGATTGGTTTACAACGTCACTAAAAGTGAAGTCATGGTCTATGGTGTCAGCGGTCGATGTTCTGATACCATACCTCCGGTCAAGTTGAACGGAATACCGCTGGTAAGGATATATAAGGTGAAATACTTGGGGCATCTTTTGACTGCTGACCTCAAAGACTTTGATGATATTGAATGAGAATGAAGGGCGCTGTGGGTCAGAGCTAATATGATCGCTCGCAGGTTTGCACGTTGTTCTAAAGAAGTGAAGAAAACCTTGTTTCGTGCATATTGCACCTCATTTTACACATGCAGCCTGTGGGTAGATTACACTCAAAGATCGTACAGCGCCCTTCGCATTCAATATAACAATGCGTTCCGGGTGTTGATGGGGCTGTTCCGCTTCTGTAGCGTATCAGGGATGTTTGCTGAAGCTCGTGTTGATTGCTTCTACGCTACGATGCGAAAAAGATGCGCATCCCTGGTGCGCCGGGTGCGGGCCAGCCCCAACATTGTACTTCGTTGTATCGCGAGCAGACTTGACTTTCAATTGTTTTTTAAACCCCTAATACTTTAAGCTCCTTGCATAGTCTCCGCAATATTTTGAACATGAACATCGTCGAACAACTCACCTTACGTGCTCTCTTACAGATCACAGATAAAACGAAAGATTGGAACAACATTCGTGCCGATTGTCACAAGATAGCTTTGTATTCCTTATGAAAGAACAGAAAAGAATAAACCTATGCCTCCAGGATTACCTGTAGCTAGTAGTAGTAGGTATATACGCAAAACTTTAATACCAGATTAGATACTGGCAGAGGGAAAACGATGTTACACTATTCTACGGTATATGGGCTACTGCTACGCGCCTTGCTACAGCTCGACGCTCGACTTCGATTTTGTGACAGCATTTTGATTTCGTTCTTCTTCTCTCATGAAACATGACAACAGTTTATGCCATAGTTGACATATTAGTCAGTCATCATGGCGACAGTATGACTTGGCTTAATTTTATTTTAGCCACTCGTGTAGGCTATTTTTATATGTCCCAACTTTTGTTTGAAAATATGTCATACCCCATATCTACTATTTATTCTTATTGTAAACACAGAAATCGAAAACGTGATATAATCCCATAATTTAAAATGTACCTAAAGTAAATCAACAAACATTATTAAACACATTCAATGGTATCGCTTTCGGGACGATTCCGCTGACGGAAACGGATATCTAAAAAAGATACGTAGCATCCTGAATTGCGTCATTCACTTCGATTAACAGTCCATAGAGATAAAAATCTTTGTCGGATTAGCAAAATGATGCTTTTTTTTTTAAACGACTCCGTTTCGGAATACAATCTTAATACGCATTTTAGGAAAAAAGTTAATGCCTATTCAGTAAAGGAACGTAAGTTAAGTCCAATAATAGATTCTAGAAGCCTTGAATGTTGTGATTGGTTTAACAACAAAATACCAAACAAAGAGTGAAAGAAAACTATCTTTCAACTTTGTCATATTTGCCTTTGTATTTTTTTATTTAAATTACTTTACATTTATTTATATTATTGTGATATGTTTTTAGAATTATGTATGTATGTAAGTATATTTTCATATTGTATGTTTAATAAAGTTGTGTGTAAAAAGAGATCAACTATTAACATCTGGCTTAAAGATCAAAGCAATCTGGCAAATGGGCTATTATACAATAAATACAGAAATCAGGCAAATAAGCATATTAAGAATAATTATTTTCTAATACAAAAAGGTATGGAAAACCATTAACAACTAATGTGGGAAAGTCAATAAATCTATAGATGACATTATTATGAAACATTTAAAACTATTGCCAAACATTGCATGTAATAAGTTTGCTTCTGAATTCAGAGACAAAGTTAACAATACATGCAAATTTCAGTGTAACACACCTATTTCAGATGTTAAGTCTTATATCAAAAATTGTAACTTATCTATGAGATTACAGAAGGCCAATGAGGATATTGTATCCTCTATAATAAAACACTTAAATAAGAATATGTGCTCAGGTTTCGACGGTATCCGAGTCAAAGACTTAAAATACATTTATATGAAAATAACCCCAGTTATAATGCGACGAAAAAATTAATAAGATATTAACACATGCATTGCCACGTCCTTGTACCCTGATCAACTCAAGGTTGGAATAGTAAGACCTACACATAAAAACGGCTCGTACACAGATGTTAACAACTACAGGCCTATAACTATTTAATCATGTATTGACAAGATAATTGAGAGGTATCTCGGACTTGAAATTAACAATTTTTTTAAATTAAGGCTTTAAAAAAAAAAAAATACCTCACAACTATTATCTAAGTTTAGTGATGAGGTCAACAGGTACCTGAACAATCGTGAACACGTACTAGTTGTCCTCATTGACTTAAGCAAAGCTTTCGATTGTTTAGAATATTAGACACTATGAAATAAATTACAGCAGAATGGTATACGGGGTCCATTCTTGGAATCGTTTAAAAACTACCACAGTAATCACTTTACGTCGGTGAATATCTCAGGTTCACTAAGTAGCATGATTCCAACCGATAAAGGCACAGTACTAGCTTCGATTCTTGGGCGACTGAATACTTACTGTAAGTGAAAGACATTTTCACGGAACGACACAAAGCCATACGGGAGGCATAGAGACTGATGCAGAGTAACTTCGACCTCTTATGCAAGCGGACTCACGACATTGGCCTTGTTATTAATGCGAAAAAAACCAAACTACTGCATATACACTCGCCTTACCTGACGGCTTCTTGTGTGCCTTTTGTCGTTGCCCATGAGCATCTGTGTCTTCACCGACCGGTCACAGCGTGTAGTTGCCAGAAATTAGAGTTGGTGACCCAACTTATGTATCTTGGTATCATAAAAGATAGTAATTTCCACTGGCGGCTGCACTTTGATCATGTATGTAATAATCTTAGGTCAATATTAACAAAGTTATCGATGTTTATTTATTTATTTAGGACCTCCAACAAAGGATACACATATACAATATAAATCACAATAATAACAAGGTTCTTTCATGTATACTTAAGTATAAACTACCCTACAGAACACTTACAACATTGTATTTGGCACTGGCGGATTCCGTAATTGATTGCAGCCTAAGCAGCTACGGGCTTACATACAAGACTTACGTCGAGGACATTTATAAGTTACAGTTACGAATTTTAAAACGATTGTACCCACTAGAATAAAACATGAATTCCAAGGTAATGCCATGGGGTTATTTAAACACTGCCAAATTGTAAATGTTAGCTTTTGGTTTTAATCTAACGTAAATGTTATTGATAGGGTGCAGATTATTTTGTAAATGTTTTATTTAATTATTTGAGTCTTTCTGCAACTGACTTCCGTTGCTAAAAATACTGTCTCCGATTAGTAAACGGAAGTCAATTGCAAACCAGATTAAAGTAATATTTAATATTTCCGGAAGTGGCTCATCACGCCACCTATTTGCCGTTTTTTTTTATGTAGAAAAGTATAAAAGCACGTGTCGGTGCGTTTTTAAGATAGTTCCGTGTAGAATAAAGGGCACTAACGTTACTCTGCTCGTTTTATTCTCCCATTTCGCTCTGGTTTCTTATATCAGAAGTGGGATATTACCTAAAAGTGCAAGTAAAATAGGAATTAACAAGTTTTTAATACAAGGCAATATTCTTTTTTTTTTGTTTTCTATCATCGCTTGGTGAGCGTTAAAACAGACATTTTTATAAACAGTACTTTGTGCTTCTGTGTTGATCTCTATTATGCCCAAACGCATTCGTGGTATGAGTAGTGACTCTTCATCAAGTGAAACAAGTGAATATTCGTATAAAGAGCGACATTCAAAACGACGAAGGGATAAAAAACATTCAAATTCTAACAGTCGTAAACGTACCCACAAAAGAAAAACAAAATCCAGAAGATCACACCGAACGAGGGAAAGCAACAGAAGTCCGAATGGAAGAACCTGGAAGGATGGCAGGTCATGTGAAACTCCAATAGGGCAACCAGCAGGCGAGGTTGCTTCTGTAGCGGTAGAAGATTGCGGTATTGTTCCTGAGCCGGGACCTGTGGAAGAAATTACGAGCTATTCTGCGGAGTCTGGACGACAGGCAGTGCCGGGATCTTCAGCAGTTCCAGATAGAGGTTTGGAAAGTAACCTGCTTAATTTAAATTTACCAATCAAATTGCATGATTTAGTGAGCTTTATTTCTTCTTGTGTGAAACCTGATCATTCGGCAAATTCTTCATTAAAATGTGATAAAAATATAATACCTGAATTTGACCCGTCCGTTAAAAATCAAAGAATAGATACCTGGTTATCTAAAGTCGACGAATGTGCTCTTATCTATGGTTGGTCTGATCAACAAACGACCCATTTTGCTTTGCCACGATTAGCAGGTCATGCCAAAAAATGGTATGAAGGGCTTAAAACTATAAAATATACGTGGTCCGAATGGCAGCATAATTTAAAACGTGCGTTCCCGTCAGACACTAATTATGGTGCTTTGTTATTTGAAATGTTAGAAAAGAAATATAAACTAGGTGATTCGCTCGATGATTACTATTACGATAAAATGATTTTGTTGAATGCATGCGATATATTAGGCAAGAAAGCAGTAGATTGTATCATTTACGGTCTTGAGGACCGCACTATTAGAGCAGGAGCATCTTCAGCTCGTTTTGCTCAACCTGAAGATTTATTAAAATACCTTAAAGACATGTGCCGTGATCAAAGTGAGTTATTTCCTAAAAATAAATCTAAAACCCTTTTTCCGAATAATTCTACCATAATTTGTCATATTTGTAGTAAGAGTGGTCATCGTGCAAGCCAATGCAGGCAAGCAAATAATACTCCCTCCGTATGCTTTAGTTGTAAACAAACTGGCCATAGAGTTTCACAATGTCCAAAACCCATTATCAAATGCGACACTTGTAAAAAATATGGGCATAAAACTGAAGACTGTTATTCAAACAAAAATAAAGAACGAAATAATAACCAAGATAAACGGGTTTTAATGACCACTACTACTGATCTAGACAGTTCACAAAATAAATATTATAAAAATGCGTCTATTAACAATAATTCTATTCAAGTTCAATGTTTTATAGACTTCGGAAGCCAATGCACACTTATTAGAGATACATTAGCATATCAGTATAATTTAATCATTAGTGAAAGCTCATTACCTATCATTAAAGGGGTAGGAGAGACCCACATCGTACCTATAGGTAAAGCTGAAATATTGTTGGCTATAGATGGAGTTGAGGCTGTGATCACTATTTATGTTGTTGCCTCTAACCAGCTACATGTACCCTTACTTGTTGGACAAAATTTCACCGAATTACCAAATATTTTAGTTATAAAGACTAATAATAGTCTAGAGATTTTAAAACGTGATAATGTTTGTAATGAAATCTTACCTGGAATTGAGCATGAAAATAATAGCATTATCAAACTTTACGTTTTTAAGGATTATACGCTTACTAACACTAATTTTATTAAATGTTATACCTCTACAGTGGAGGACTCCACGGTATTCGTCTTAAGTAGCTATCGCAATTATAATAATTGTCAATATTGGATTAAAGAAGGGGTTTACAAGATAGTGGGGAACTGTTGTGATATTCCTATAATTATTCTAAATGACTCAACGTTACATTTAAAAAAGGATATGTTACTGGTTAGAGTATATAAAATCGGTTTTGATAATAATATCAAGGAATTAAATTGTTTTAGATTACAATCAGATTATAGTCCCATTGAAGCTAACGAGGTTAAGATTAATTCAGAATTAGCAAAAGAAAAAGTTGATATAGTACAGGGTTTAATATCAAAATATAGAACAAGTTTTGCTCAAAATCTCTCTGAATTGGGTTGCACTAATCTCAGTGAAATGGAAATTAAATTAACTGACGGAACTCCTGTTGTTTATAGGCCATATAGATTAAGTTTTAAAGAACGAGAGATAGTACATGAAATGGTTAGGGAACTATTAGTACATGACATTATAGAGGAGTCTTCATCATGTTACGCTAGTCCGATCATACTCGTATCAAAGAAAACTGGGGGACATCGCTTGTGTGTAGATTACAGAACGTTGAATGGACGAACGGTTAAGGACCACTTTCCACTCCCATTGATAGAAGACCAGTTAGACCAATTAAGTGGCTGCAAGTTCTTTACAACTCTTGATTTAATGAGTGGGTATTATCAAGTTCCTATAAAAAAAGAGAGCAGGCACGTTACGGCTTTTGTTACGCCTGATGGTCTGTATCAATTTAAGAGAATGCCATTTGGTTTGGCCAATGCGCCCTCTGTATTCCAGAGGACCATGAACCAAGCCCTTCGGTTAAATTCTGCTGGGGGGTCTACTGGAATTGCATCGGATAAGCCAGCTATTGCTTATATGGATGACCTCATAATACCCTCGAAAAACTTTGAAGAAGGCATTGAAAAATTAGAGAAAACTTTTAAACTGCTAAATGAAGCTAAATTAACTTTAAATATACAGAAATGTTATTTCTTTCAAACTTCTATTGATTATTTGGGGTACGAAATTACGACCGAAGGAGTAAAACCGGGTAGAATTAAAATTGATGCTGTAAGGAACTTTCCCACACCACGAAATGTACACGAAGTCAGACAATTTATTGGCTTGGCTAGTTACTTCCGTAAATTCATAGAAATTTTTTCAATAATAGCAAGGCCATTATCTGATCTTACAAGAAAGAACTGTCCGTGGAGGTGGGAAAACGAACAAGTGGTTGCTTTTCAGTCTCTTAAAGATAAATTAATAGAACGCCCATTGTTAACTTTGTATAATCCAAATTATATCACGGAATTACATACTGAAGCGAGTAAGATTGGACTGGCAGGCATACTCTTACAGAAGGAAAACAGTCACGCTCTTTTCAGGCCAGTTGCCTACTTTAGTCGAAAAACTACTATTGATGAGCAAAAGTTTCACGCATATGATTTAGAAACGTTAGCAGTAATTAGTTCTCTTCAGCGTTTTCGTGTATATTTACTCGGATTAAAATTCACAATAGTCACGGATTGTAATGCCCTAAGGTCAACTTTTTCTAAACGTGACATTCTACCACGAATTGCTAGATGGTGGCTGGCATTGCAAGAGTATGACTGCAACATCATGTATCGCCCTAATCACAGTATGACTCACGTAGACGCGTTGAGTAGAAACCCACAAGAAAGTTGCGATACAAATAATGAAGTAGATTCGTTAAGAGTGTTAAATATTACACAAGACGATTGGTTACTCAGTGTCCAACTAACAGATCCTAAAATATGTTTTATTAAAGATGTATTAAATGATCCAAAGTACGAAGATATTATTGATATAAAACAAAATTTTGTTATCCAACGTAACCGGCTGTTTAGAAAAGTTAATGATGAATTGAAGTGGGTAGTTCCAAAGGGGGGCAGATGGCAAATATGTAAGCAAAATCATGACGACATCGGTCATTTTTCAGTTGATAAAACTTTATCTAAAATTAAAAAAGATTTTTGGTTCCCAAAGATGAAAAGGTTTATTATAAAATATGTGAAGTCTTGTTTACATTGTGCATACGGTAAAATGCCAGCGGGGAAAAAAGAAGGCTTTTTACATCCGATATTGAAAAACGATATTCCATTTGAAACAGTTCATATCGATCATCTGGGCCCCTTCGTAAAAAGTTCAAGGGGTAATGCTTATTTACTTGTAATTGTTGACGGGTATACTAAGTTCTGTATTTTAAAACCATTGCGCAATTTAAGGTCAAGTTTAACTGTTAGAGCATTGGATGATGTTTTTACAACATTTGGCTATCCGAAACGTTTGATCTCTGATCAAGGCACCTCATTTACCTCTGATGAGTTCCGAAAGTTCTGCGAGAAAAACCACGTTAAGCACGTCTTGAACGCTGTCGCTTCACCTCGAGCCAATGGCCAGGTGGAGCGGTACAATCGGACCGTGTTAGGCGCGTTAACTTCATATACCGATAAATTAGTAGAGACTAAATGGGATTTTGAGCTGGGTAATATTCAGTGGGGGTTAAATAATACCCTAAATAAAGGAATCGGGAAAACCCCATCAGAAGCGCTGTTTGGTCGGAATTTAATCCATAGTAGTGAGAATATTATGAATGAAATATTTGTAGACACAAGACAGTTAGATAGGGACATTAATGAAATAAGAACCGAAGTTACCGAACACATATCGACAGACCAAAGTAGACAGAAAGATAGATTTGATAAGTCACGTAAAGAAGCTAAGATTTATGCAATAGGGGATTTGGTAAAAATTCAAAAACAGATAGGTCATAATGAAGGCCAAAGTAAAAAGCTATTACCTATATACTCGGGTCCCTACAGAATTTCAAAAGTTTTAGACAATGATAGGTATGAAGTCTCAAGCATACCAGGGTCTAACATTGGCAAAAAGCAGTATTGTAATATTTGGGCTGTGGACCAGATACAGCCATGGATTGGCATACATATTAATGAAATAAGTTCAGGATCTGATTCTGAAAAAGAATGATCAGGTTGTTAATGTAGATAAATGAAAGCCATTGTTGTTATATCTTTAAGTTAGTCGTTTATTTATTTTTTTGTTTATGATTTTCATTTCGATATATGGTTGATCTAAAAGAATTAAAAAAAAAAGAAAAAAAGAAATTGAATAACATTTGATAAAGTTAATCTAAGAATTTTATGATTAACTTAGTGCTTGAAAGTAACAAAGTAAATGGGAATGACATATGTTTTTTAGAAGCTAGTCTGCGTTAGAATTATTAGAGCTAAATGCAATAGTTTACACGAAACTTAAAAGTACTTAACAGAAAAATTGATGATTGTGAGATGGAAGTTGTGGAGTGGCTGGCTTGATAAATAAGTGCCTCTCCCACCTAAATCATAGGCCATTCATTGGAAGTCGTACAGTGGCTGGCAAGTGAGAGTGCTTGGCCAGTGAAGCTTGCGGTGCAATGTTTGGCAAGTGCAGAATGTGATGTCATTCATTGGAAGTCGTACAGTGGCTGGCAAGTGAGAGTGCTTGGCCAGTGAAGCTTGCGGTGCAATGTTTGGCATATGCAGAATGTGATGTTGAGATAGTATGGATCGCTCATTGGAAGCCGTACGGTGGCTGACAAGTGATTGCTTGATCAGTGATGCTTACGGTGCGATGAGTGACTCATGTAAATTAAAATTGAGAAGTATGAATGACTTCATAAAAATGAGAAATTTACAAAATGTGATTATGTGATATTATTACCTTTTAAGCGGTTCTTGTGTTGACCGATAAGTTTGTAGTAAATTGGCATTTATTAAATATTTTATAGTTTTTAAGAATATCATTAGCTGATATTTTGTTAAATAATGTAATAATTAACGCTAAATCGCCTCTATGAAATTGATCGATATTGTTTAATTAATAGTTTGAGGACAAACTTAATGTCAGGAAGGCCGAATGTTAGCTTTTGGTTTTAATCTAACGTAAATGTAAATGTTATTGATAGGGTGCAGATTATTTTGTAAATGTTTTATTTAATTATTTGAGTCTTTCTGCAACTGACTTCCGTTGCTAAAAATACTGTCTCCGATTAGTAAACGGAAGTCAATTGCAAACCAGATTAAAGTAATATTTATTATTTCCGGAAGTGGCTCATCACGCCACCTATTTGCCGTTTTTTTTGATGTAGAAAAGTATACAAGCACGTGTCGGTGCGTTTTTAAGATAGTTCCGTGTAGAATAAAGGGCACTAACGTTACACTGCTCGTTTTATTCTCCCATTTCGCTCTGGTTTCTTATATAAATGTCTTTGACAAGGTAAATTTAGGTACAAGGTATTTTGTTTTCCTTTCTACTCTCTTACAAACATTGTCTACATCTCATTTATATAAAATATGCTTGAAGAGATTTCTTTGAACATTTTTATTATTATTATTACAGTGGAATCCGTTTATAATGACATCGAAGGGAATTAACAAATATGTCATATTAAGCGGACGTCATAAAAAGCATTTTGTAGAAAATAAACAATCTTCTGTTTTTGTTAGTAAGCATGTATTTATTTTAATAGAGAGAAACAAAATAGCACGTAGTACATTATGTAAATGTATTTTTTCAATTTTTACATTTGAAATCAGTGCTTGTTTGTTTTATTTTGTTCCATATATTGTAATAGCAGTCTCTAATACTATTGTGTAAAGAAGACATCGCCATCGTCAAATTATAATTTTAAATATGTATTGCTATATTTCATATTTCATAAATCACTAACAATCAATGCGTGATCTTCAACTTTCAGTTATCCACTGAGACTAAAAACAAAAACATGCACGTGCCGAACGACGTCGGGTATCACGTGACTCTCCCGAACACTGCCGAAGGTGTTAAGAGTCATGTTGGTCACTATAACCGGACACAATTTATTAAAAATGTTAGCGAGGGCTCTAATCTAACAGGCACGAGGGCCTTTGTGCTCAATGCAATAATTTACTATTTATAGCCAAGTGCTCCTAACCCCTGGAACGTAAAAAGTCAGGAGAAGTCCGCGTGAGTGTACCCAGCATTATACCGCTATATTGTCTCTGTCCGGCTACCTATCCTGCTCTAACTTGTATCAGAGTGCACGTAATAGAGTAGGCTAGCCATACAAAACGCAAGCTAAACATTTTGTGACAGTTTTGACACGGAATGTTTCAAATATGACGGCCACGGTGACGCGTCCATTTCGTTTCAAAACTCGGATTTTCAACACCCAAATTAATAACCATGAAGCTATTAATACACCTTTCAAGGATTAAACAGCGTGGACGGGTAAGTAATCAACCGTTTTTAATAGCAGCATTGTGTAATGTTTAGAGATTTAGGACTGAACTTGTTAATTCAACAAAAACAGTTAGGAATTTCGCGCGTCATGGCTGTACTTTTCGACTAGCTATGAGTAGAAAATACACTATTGACTGCAAAATGTCTGTCTAAACATGATTTAGATGCGTTACTACGTATGTATTAGCCATTTAAATAGTGAAATACAATGTAGTTTTGCGAAATTATTTAAATGTAAAAAGGTAAACATTGAAAAAAAAGATGCGGACTGAATCAGACCGGTTACGGTCAGGCATTCGGTGTTTATGTCACGTGACCGACGCCATGTTTGTACTAATTGTTATTTTTTGTTATTTTTAATGTTTTTATGTATTTAAGTTTCTTTTTCTTAAACTGTTGTAAGCTAGTTAGTTAATTTGTTTCTAAACTGTTGTATTAATAATTTATTTAAGCATATGCATGATAACCAAACGTTCTTGATTAATTGTACGCTTTAACTCGCAAAACGTGTAGCTCCTTTTTATTTTATTCCCATCCACAATGCTAATACATTGTACTTACTCATGTTTTGACAAAATAAAAATAATAATAAATCATTTACTTAAGGCTACACTGGCCCATAGACCTTACCAACTAACGTATATAAAGTATAAAACAATATTTTATTAATATAAGTAGCTTAGAACTATGTTAGTAGCACTTCCCTAGCTTGTTCTTGTGCTGTCCTGTGGGACTTGTCCGCGGAAGTGACGGAACACCACTTCCTGAGGCCAAAAGTCTTCTTCCATGACGACGGGCAGATATAAATTCAGTAAGCGCACCACGAACGCCTTGAAGTTGACGTTGCGGTGCGACTCCAGTAACTGCATCCTCGGCGTGTACCTCGTCTGGCGCACGTACTCTTCGATGTCTTCCGCCTTAGTAGTATAGAGTTGTGTTCGGCTTTGCGGCGCGCAAGGTGACTTCGGGCATCTTTGGAGCTTTGCCACAGCAGTTCTTGTTCGTTCGCGATCGGCGCTTCCTCCTTTGCACGTCACGAAACCTTCATCATCAGCAAAATAAAAACATCTATAGATCTATCTATCCACTTGGAGTAACTGCCTATCTGAAAATATAATAGCAAAATTATTAAGAAAACAGCCGGATAACCGTAGGTAAAAAACGTGCCAATGTAATCGCTCCCAGGGGTGTCGTAAGAAATGGATAAAGGCCGTAGGATCAAGCTATAAATTAATAACTTACCAAGTCTTACCAAGTTTTTTAACAAAGAATACCCCGGCAGGTCATATGAGGAACATTTATTTGAATAATATATGGATAAAGTAATCTTATTTGCACACTAGGTTATAAAAGAGACCCAAAACAATAGCTATTTGTTATGCACGGCTGCAAAGTAGTATTTAGTGTGTGCCTGAACCTGAGCAAGCGAAGGATTCTAGGATTTAACCACGTGCGAAGGCAGTGGTTGAAATGTGGAATCCTGAGCGCAGCGAGCAACTTTTCAGCTCACTACAGCGAGGAAAATGCTAGGTGGGAAAAAAATTGCTTAAGCCAATATTATAATTATTTATTTAAAAAAAAAAAGTAAGTTTACTACAATTGGTAATATTGAAAGTTATTTTTTATGCAGATGTCGTGCTGGCCAGTGCGATTATTCTGAAAATAAGGTTTCAGTGGACTGGCGATATAGAAAATTATAGAATAGAAAGATACCAAGTGCACAAAAAAACTTTCTACTCTAGCGGATAAAATGCACTTTTGCTCTCAGATTTCGAATTATAACAGAATCTTTCCGAGATTGTGAGGTAAAAAATAAAAACTAGTGCTTGAATCATACTTTTTGAAATCAGTAGGTAATCTCTGGTATACAACGTGTAATGCCTGGTACAAACTGTTGAAACGTGACATTGAATTTAACACCTCAACTCGGCGAAGTTGTTTCAACCTGGCAAAATAATTGAACATGACGTATGGATCGGCACCATTCAGCTCAACCATTTTGAAGGGAACTTAATGATCCAACACATACGCCACCAACAACGAGATATTTGAGTGAGCGTGACATACTCTCAGCCGCCAGGGCACATTCAAGTCAATGACAGACGAGCCCAGTATAGGGTAGCTTTATAGTAGGTACATAGTGCTCACACGTGTGCTTTGCAATTATACAATATTAAAAGATTGAATTTAAACAGTGCAAGGATAGGTTTTACAATCTTCAGCAGCTCCAATAATATTTCCGAATGCTAATCAATTGTTTATGCGTCCTTGTGGAGCAGAAACAGCGATGAGCCAAGCATTTTTGTCAAAGATGTATTCCCTCAACTTATAATATGCTTGGCTGCATAGTGTGCGTTTGGTACAAGTTTTAAACTTCGTTTCATTCAGTTGGAGTATGTGGGGAGGTATATTTCATGGTTTTCAAACATACATGATTTTAGGTATTTTCAACATTTCATTTTCAGTATTTTTGGGGGGGGGGAGTTTCAAGCATTGCGACACGAGAATTATATATATAAGAGGATTATAATTAGTGCAACACCTGCAAAAGTAAGCTGACTTTGGAACATAAATCCTCCTTGGATCAGATAGCTAAACTTAGTTTAAACTTAAGCAGATTAAGTAATTAACAAAAACCAGCAGACTCCAAGTTAGTGGTAACTTAAACGTAACCTAATCCTCAGTCGTAACCTTATGTTAATTCAGACATGAACTTAATTCGGGTACTCGAGCCATCTAAGTTAAAATTAAGTAAGTTTTCAATTTATATTGTTTGTGTCCTAGATCTGGTAACTTATCTAAGTTATAACTTTTCTTTTATATTTGTATGCTTTTGTTTTCTTACAGAGTACCAAAATTGGAAGCCAATCACATCCAGCTAAATCCATGTGAACGTTTTGAGTTTGCTAGTATTTTTTTTCTTTATATACTAGTACATTTATATATGTATTAGAGTCAGATTGTAATAAAGTAGATTGTGAATGTGAGGAGTAAAATTGTTTCAGAAATCAGCAAATTACTTTTCTTGTATTTTATCATAGACAATATAATACTTTAACCAGGACACTACATTACTAATTTTTATGGGTAATAGGGGAAACATGAACAAAGGAGAATTGCTCCAATATTATAGAACATTGTCTAATCTTAGTTTAAGAAAAATAGTGTTGTTTACATTCCCCTATAGTAACAGTTTGCCACAGGAGGAAAATAACGTAAGATTTGAAATCAATATGACATTACATAATTTGACATTTAATAATAATCTATTTCAATTAATTGATACTAACAATTATGTTGGTAACAACTTGTATTTGACAAAAGATAGGTATAATATTATTATGTACTATCTTTCAAACTATCATAAAAGACAGATAGCTGTGTCGCTATCATATTTTTTTTCTATTACAGCCAAGAATTTGGATAAACAACTTGCTTCTTTTGAGCAATGCAATGACATGTTAGACTATTCTGCCAATAATTTGGAACCATTTATTGACATTGACTTTCATTTAAATTAGAAATAAGGACAATAGAGGCAACCTCTTGCAAAAATGTAAGGAAAGCAAATGGTAAACCAAATGTGTGTGTAAATAAATTTAATAATATCAACCTGGTGCATCAAAATATTCAAGGGTTTTTAAACAAAGATTTAGAAGTAGATTTATTCCTGAATTGTAACAATATAGATATTCTTTGTGTGACAGAACATTGGCTTAAAGGCCACCAGTTTATATTCAATTTTAGTAATCACCAGGTTGGTAGTTCGTTCAGCAGAGTAAATGCTATACATGGTGGCTCATTAATATTAGTAAATACCGAGATCAAATTTAAACACCGTAAAGATATTGTGTTATTATTGGAGCAGTGGTGGCCCAGTGGTAACGGTCCCGACTTACGAGTTGTAGGTCGTGAGTTCGAACCCAAGCAGGCGCTTTACTTTGTGTAAATAATTTAATCACCACTGCTCTCAAAACGGTGAAGGAAAACATCGTGAGGAAACCGGCATGTCCTAGAACCAAAAATTCGAAGACATGTGACATCTATCAACCCGCACTGAGCCCGCGTGGTGGATTACGGCTCACTACCTCTCATAGAGAGGAGGCCTGTGTCCCAGCATTGGGAACGTTATAGGCTGATTATGCTATAAGGATATTGTGTGCCTCTCTGTTGAGCGAACAATTGAGATAGCCTGTATCGAATTGGAGCAGTTCATTATATTAAGTGTGTACAGACCACCCGCAGGATTGTATGATTGTTTTGAAAAGGTTATGGATGAAGTGTTGAACAAAATCTGTAATTCTAATAAGTCTATTATCACTTGTGGTGATTTCAATGTTAATTTGTTAGAAAATTCTGGGTTAAGTACCTACTAGAATTAAAAGTTTGTTTCAGTCATACAATCTTGCTAACCAATTTTTGGAGCCCACTAGAATAACTCCCACTAGTGCCACATGCCTAGATAATGTTTATACAGATGTTATACCAACCCACAAGGAAATTATTAATTTAATAGACTCAGATCATTGCGGACAGTTGGTCACTTTTTCAAATATTAACAAAAAAACTAAAAAAAAAGATATCACTGTTAATGCAAAAACTAATAATCGTTTGGAAACATTAAAAACTAAACTTCTAAGTAATTTACCACTTTTTTCAACGAATGATGACTCTAATCAACAATATAATGTTTTTTTGAAAATGTATTGTACACAATTTGATAATACTTTCATTCCAAAGACATTTTCGGTTAATAGTAATGCTTCCTTCAGTGGCTGGGCTATCATTGGTATACATAAAAGTAGAAAACGACTTTATGAGTTGTATGATGAACGGACTTGTATAAACACTGCTGAATTTAATTTATCTGTTAGGAATTATTCAAAATTATTTAAAAAAGTTTGTTGTATGGCCAAGTCACGTTACTTGAGTTCAAAAATTAAAAATAGTAGTAATGTAATTAAAACGACATGGAATATCATTAATAGCGAAACGGGAAGGTCATGCAACCGAAGTAGTGACTTCAGCCTTGATATTGATGGCAACATAATTAAATCAGATTCTCAAGTCGCCGCGGCCTTTGAAAATTTCTTTGCAGAGATTCCCGTATCGACTACTAAATCTCTGAACTCATCGCCCACTACTGCAGAGTCTTTGCTTAAAGAAAACGTTCCAGTTTGTGATTCTGAATTTAATCTCCAATATGTCACCTGTAGAGATATAATTAAAACCTTTCAGACATTAAATGTTAAAAAGACCGCAGATCTATGGGGTAATTCTGTGGACGTTGCTAAGTCAATTATAGATATTGTAGCACCTACTTTAGCTGTTATTTTTAATAATTGTATTGACCGTGGTGAGTTCCCTGATCTTATGAAAAACAGTAAAATAATACCATTGTTTAAATCGGGTAGTACATCTGACCCTACTAATTATAGACCTATTTCAGTGCTACCTACCTCTAGTAAAATTTTTGAAAAACTTATTTTAGATCAAATGCAAAGATTTTTTAATAAACACAAATTACTGCATAACAAACAGTTTGGTTTTACAAAGGGTCGTTCGACTACTGATTTGTTAGTAGTTGAACTTTTAGGACATGTTTATAATGCATGGGAGGACAAGTGCGATGCTTTGGGCATCTTTTGCGATCTGTCCAAGGCATTTGATTGTGTTCTTCATGAAACATTAATCAGGAAACTGCACCACTACGGAATATGGAACGCCTCTCTGGATCTTCTTACTTCTTACTTAAGTGATAGGATTCAAAGAGTAGATGTTAACGGAAAAAGATCACCTGGATCTGTAGTTAGAATGGGGGTCCCCCAGGGCTCAATTCTTGGCCCATTTTTGTTTCGTATTTATATTAATGACTTGCCATACCTCATAAAGGATAATCATGATATAGTGTTGTTTGCAGACGACACTTCACTTTTATTTAAACTGAAACGTCAGCAGCTGGTTACTGACAATGTAAATTGCGCCCTCGCTAAGGTAGTTAACTGGTTTAATGTTAATAACCTACTTCTTAACGAGAAAAAAACTAAATGTATTAAGTTTACGATACCTCATGTTCGACAAGTAGAAACTAGTGTTCTTTTAAAGGGTGAAGAGTTGAAACCCGAAAACTCCACGGTATTCTTAGGCATAACTTTGGATGCCAAGCTTCAATGAGGCCCCCATACAGATAAATTGTAAAAAAAATTAAGCTCTGCTGCATACGCCGTAAGAAAAATTCGTAATTTAACTGATTTAGAGACAGCGCGATTAGTTTACTTTAGTTATTTTCATAGTGTGATGTCGTACGGTATTCTTTTGTGGGGAAATGCCGCCGACATTCAAACAGTTTTTGTTTTACAAAAAAAGGCAATTCGTTCAATTTATAAATTAAGTCCCAGACACTCCCTCAGAGACAAATTTAAAGAGATTAATATAATGACTGTGCCTTCTCAGTACATTTATGAAAATCTTTTATATGCACATAAAAATATTAATCTGTTTAAAAAATACAGTGATATCCATAACAAAAATACTAGGAATAAACACAAATTTGGTGTTCCCACTACCAGGCTCAAGAAAATAGGTGGCTCGTTTAAATGTCAATGTGTACGTTTTTATATTAAACTTCCTAGCCACATTCAAGAACTAAGCCTTAATAAATTTAAAACTTTTATAAAGCGGAAATTATGCCAGAAAGCCTATTATACTGTCAAGGACTATATTGAGGACAAGAAGGCTTGGGATTGAGCTGCTCCAATAAGTTTACACAGACATAATTGATGTGTAATTTGCTATTTTTACTTTTTTTTTCTTTTAATGTTTTTTTTCTATTTACTTACCTTTTTATCTCAACAATGACATGTATATATTTACTGTATAAAGTATAATATTGTTTTAATTTTTGTGAACGTTAGGACTATGTGGGTCATTGTTTTTTTTTTTTTCTTCTTTTAATGATGATGGTCTGGCTGTTTGAGTACTTTACGCGGCCTCCCCAAATGTCCTTTCTTTTGTATTGTTCGTCGGATCGTTGAGCTCCTTAGTTCTGAGTTGAGCTGCACGATGATTGACAAATGCGTGCACTGACTGGACAGGTCCACTCAAATCCGTGTGGTTCTTCCCTCAGAAGATCATTTCAGACACCAGTCTACATAGTCCTCATATGATATGACCAAGATTATTTTCATATTTTATTTACACTTTGACATTGATGCACTTTATATATGCAATGACATTTACTTTGTAAAGGATTATACTATTTTAATTATTGTGAATGTGAAGACATTGTGGATTTGTTGTTTTTTTTAGTTTTAATCATGGTCTGGCAGTTTGAGTAATTTATGCGGCCTACCCAAATGTCCTTTCTTTGGTAATGTTCGTCGAATCGTTTAGCTCCTTTAGTTCTGTGTTGAGCTGCATGACAACTGACAAATGCGTGCACTGACTGGACAGGTCCACTCATTCTGTGTGGTTCTTTCCTCAAAAGACCATTTCAGATATCAATCCACATGGTCTTCACATGACCTGACCAAGATTATGTCTGGACTTTAAAAGAGACTGTGACCTCTGAGTTTGTTTCGGCGTTTCTTCTCAGAGTAGTCAGATAGGAAATGCCGATCTCACATAGTTTTAAAAATATGATTGACGTTTAAAAGTGTTTGTACAAACCTATTTACAGAAATAAAATCATTTATCATTTATTATTATTCAAAATTTTACATGCTACTAAAAGCTAGCTTATCATATTCATAATTAGTAAGATATCTTCACTAACTTTCTGTCTGCTTTATCAAAAATCTATGCATCCAATGATAAACTTATCCTGATCGGCAACCTTTCTTCAGAACGAATGCAAATTACGAACACATCTTTAATTACAAGGCAAACAGGTCTTCGTTCATGCTACACCCATGTTCATGAAACTGCAAATATGAAGGGCAGTGATTTAGTTTTTTAATAAAAAAACAGTCGGATGTCGTGAGACACCCAGCTGGCACGAATTTTCTTTCGGTTACTAAAGTGTCGTGACGATCATAATGTAATCATTTTTGTCTATCTCTCTTTCGCCAAGAGTGCAGAGTACAGGTGCTTTACTTTGTGTAAATATATTTCATCATCAATGCTCTCAAAACGGTGAAGGACGAAGAACGTGAGGAAACCGATATGCCCTAGAATCAAAAAAATCGAGTACATGTGATATCTACCAACTCGCACTGGGCCGCGGGGTGGTTACAGCCCACTCCTTCTCACCAAGAGGAGGCCTGTGTCCCAGCAGTGCGAACATTGTAGGCCGATGATAAGTAATGAGGTGAGCTCGATTAGAGCGATACAGACCGAATGGCTTACAAACCATTCGTACACATTTTATTGAAGCATCGCCACTTCGACCGGTTCTGTGCTTTCCGCATCCAGCGGATTAATGATAAATGATTTTTATTTCTGTAAGTGTGTTTGTACAAACACTTTTACACGCCAAACATTTTTTTTTAAACTAGATGAGGTCGGCATTTCCTATCCGACTACTCTGATAAGAAAAGCCGAAACAAACTCAGAGGTCACAGTCTCTTTTAAAGTCCAGACATAATCTTGGTCAGATCATGTTAAGACCATGTGGATTGATGTCTGAAATGGTCTTTTGAGGAAAGAACCACACAGATTGAGTGTGCCTGTCCAGTCAGTGCACGCATTTGTCAGTAGGTAATCGTACAGCTCAACTCAAAACATAAGGAGCTCAACGATTCGACGAACAATACCAAGGAAAGGACATTGGGTAGGCCGCATAATTACTCAAACCGCCAGACCAAGATTACGATTAAAACTAACTGAGATAATAAAATAAGAAAACAAAAAAAAAACCACATAGTCTTAACATTCACAATAATAACAATAAAATAATACCTAGGTAAGTATTCATGTCATTGTTTACTTTACAGATCATATGAGGACCATGTAGGTAGGTGTCTGAAATGGTCTTTTGAGGAAAGAACCATACAGATTTGAGTGGGCCTGTCCAGCAAGTGCACGCATTTGTGATTTATCGTGCAGCTCAACTCAAAACGTAAGGAGCTCAACGATTCGACGAACAATACCAAAGAAAGGACATTTGGGTAGGCCGCTTTAAGTACTCAAACTGCCAGATATAAAAAAATTTACCCACTAAGTCCTCACACGACTTTAAAATAATAATAATATTATGTAAAGTAAATATTCATGTCATTGTGTATTTAATAATCATGAAATGTCAAAGTGTATATAACATAAAACAAAGGTTAGGTACAAAACAAAAAAAAAACAGTATGCAAAAATTGGAGCAGGTCAGTCCCAAGCCTTTTTGTCCTCAATATAGTCTTTGACTGTATAAAAAGCTTTCTGGCACAACTTACGTTTAATAAATGATTTGAATTTATTAAGGCTTAGTTCTTGAATGTGGCTTGGAAGTTTATTATAAAAGCGTATACATTGACATCTGAACCTATTTTCTTGAGCCTTGTTGTAGGTACAACAAATTTGTATTTGTTCCTAATATTTATATTATGGATATCACTGTATTTTTTTAACAATTTTTTGTTTTTGTGGGCATATAAAAGATTTTCATAAAAATACTGAGAAGGCACAGTCATTACATTAATTTCCTTAAATTTCTCTCTGAGTGATTCATCCGGTCTTCACAAGGTCATCGGTCAATAATGACAGTTTATGATTAGAATTGATCTCTCGGCTAGTTTAGCTAAACATTAACTTAGGTGGTAGAAAAGGGTGTCGAAAGAGATGTACACACAACAATTGGAACCGGTGAGACGGCGATTTACATAAACAAGAAAACAAGGGAGTTGGATAATAGGTGTCGAGTGAGGTGTTATGATAATCATCACGCCTGTATTCTCGAAGGACAAGGCAGAGAAATACCTATAGTTTACCCAAATTATGCCAGTTATGTGTAAGTCCCATATAACAGGGGGCGATCCTATTGCCATCAACACAATCCAGACACCAGACTGCTTTAACAGAATTTAGGTATTACTTAAAATGTACACACGAATAGGCGTACAATATGTTCATTTTTTTTTTCGTATTGTACGCCAAGTGCGTGTCGGACCACGCACAGTGAAAGTAATGTATATAAAGGCTTTATTTATGGTTTTTGTTGAAAATACGTGCGATAGGAGTGTAAATAAATAAAACAATTAAGTTTTGATTTTTACTAATCTTACTTATGCCAAAATTCTGCCGTTTATCGCTTTCTAATGATTGTTAATTTCATAACGGTTACCTATGCTGCCATCTCTGATTTCTTTTCAACAGTAATTATATTGTTTTCGATTTGAGACCCCATAATAAAAAATAATAAAATATACTACCCCATAATAAAAATATACTACTGCCGTGAATTTCTTCACTCAACTAAAAATTTGCTGGGGGGGACTACAGATTCCTGAATCGAAAAATGGTTTTAGATTCAGGGATCCACCCGTAATATTTTTGAACGACCTTTCCAAAGACACCCCACACTATGAAGTAGACGAGAAAAAAAAGTCATCCTCAGATTTGTTAGCGTGACTAATATGTCTCAGAGCTAAGCTGCGGACAGACGGTCGGACGGATGGACATGACGAAACTATAAGGGTTCCTTGTTAACTACGGAACCCCAAAAAGACATCCTTTATCTTTTTATAACCAGCCACGCTAGTTTCTAGTATAAATTAATACAAATTAAAACTTTTCAGGGCAACGCGGACGTTTTGACAGAATATAGATCAGCTGATATACGTATGATGATTACTACAAAACGTAGGCATTACGTGTTTACTGATGCACTATTGTTGCCTGTATTTGTAACCACAGCCGCGGCTAATAACTCGTGCTAATCTGATTTATAGTGCTAACGCAATCAGATATTTGCAATCACAGTAAATTAGAGCACATAACTAGTATTAAGGTTATAATCAAAGGTCGAATTGCTTAAAACCTTACCATATAGACTCATATTGATGTTTATGTTATTTTACCTTTAGAATGATAACAAAATTTTATTGGCATTGAGCTAATAAGATTTTAATTAATAAATCTATGTAATGTAAACTCTTCTCTTCATATGGATAGAATATCTATGGTCTTGCTGTTAAAAAACTAGCATTTTTTGCAACATACAAGTTGAGAACAGCGGCATCTAGTGAAATGATGTTGAACTTAAGTAAAAACATGTATGTTGAAAACGAGTTGTACTAACTAAAACTAAAGTACCTGCTTTAGTTAAAAATTGCAGCGAAAAATTACAGAGGGCGCCACATTTTCAACCTAAGATAAAAATAAATACGAATGTGGAGGATGTATTTTAATTCTGTAGTAATTTTCCTTGACATTTTTTCTATTGCAGGTTTTTTGGTGCGTGGCCATAACTGGAACTAATGTCGCCATCTTGTTTGTCAATCCTCCTTGCGTCGTATTCCTCAATGCTGAGGGTCGTGCCCTTCAGTATCACCTTCTCTCGGCATCGATCACGAATAAAAGAACTTTCTTTATTAGTGATCGATGTCTCTCGGATGATCTTTCTCCATCTGTTTCTGTCTCTGGCTGTGTGAAGGGCGCTGTGGACTGTGGTGTCAAGGGCGGTGCGGGTCTGGTCAGACCATCGTATTGTTTGTGCACCAACCACACTACAGTTCGAATCATTTAGCAAATGAAAACAGTTTTTGTTAGCTCCCAAACAAACCATACATTTTCGAAAGCAAATCTGGGGAACAGCCAAACATTGCAATAATATGTCATTATAACGAGCTTACTCTCGTCGCAGCTAACACATTGGAGCAATATATCAGGTTATCATAATTAGGGCTAATGTCACTAATTAATGGTAGAACATCAAGCATTATGCGTTAAACACTCGTGTAACAGTGTTAGCAAACGTAAATAGGTGTTAACACTAACGATGATTAGTGTCTGTTTGCTTTATGTTTAATCTAGCTTCTGCTCGCGGCTTCTACCGCTTGTAAGTCGGAAATTATACCACGGGTACGTACTATCACGATAAAAAGTATCCCATATCCTAAGGTGCATGGACCCATGGGCCAATTTTCATACAAATTGAAAAGGTAAGAAATCGACATCTTACTTCCGCATTTATTAAATTAGTACCCATAGAAGTATAGATTACTAGCCGTTGCCCGCGACTTCGTCTACGATCTAGAATGAAAAGTAGGCTATGTCCTTACCTAAGTCATGGTCTATCTGTGTGCCAAATTTCATTCAAATCTTTTTTCGTTTTGGCGTGAAAGCAAAATAAACAGACTTACTTTCGCATTTATTTAATGAAAAAGTTAAGATTTGAAATAGATTTAACAGTAGTAAGTAATCTGTAAATGCCATAGACATATACCTTACTACATAAAGTTTAAAACATAATTTTGGATAATAAATAAAGCTTAAAATTATGTCAGTAGCACTATGGGTATGGGAACATGTGTCTGCTTTACAGCACTAGTCTACTTATGTAAGTACTAGATATTTTCTAAAATGAAGAAAACATTAAACTTTTTCTATAGCAAGGATCAGCAGTCGAACAAAATCAAAATCAAAATCAAAATATTTTATTTCACATAGACCTACATGGGCACTTATGAAACGTCAGATTCTAGGTGCACGGTTCCAATTGGTCGTTTCCCATGGAGAAGAGCCGGCAAGAAACTCCATGGTTACTCTTTTAAAAATATGTCTTTTACAATGTTTTCCAATTACAGTGTTAACAGGTATGGGAGGACAGTGTAGGCCTGTCAACAAGTACCATATGTTAAACAAATAGACAATTGTCTATAAATTTATAATCCACAGGGCCTACGACGTTCTCACATTTACAAAATATAAAATAATCTAATAAAGTAAAATCAAAAACTAATTAAAAATTGTGTAACAGTACAGGGTGGCAGGAACATGGAGCATGGATTCAGCAGATGATTCCAGACGTAGAAAATTTCTCCGGTTATTAAAAAAAAACTGCTAATTTATGTAAATCTGTAATCAATTACGCGGTGAAAATGTGTGGAGCAACTTTTTTTTAACAACCGACCAAAAATTGTTACGCAGTGGGATTCAGAATGATGTACTGAATCCTTGATAAAAAGTTGCGCGGTTGCGAATTTAACTAGTACTTACATGACGAGTGCTGTAAAGCAAACCCATATTACCACATACTAACTAACTATTATTAAATCTATTTCATGTCCTAACTTTTTAATATAATAAATGCGAAATTAAATTTGTTTGTTTTGCTTTCACGACAAAACGGCTGAACAGCAGCCTACTTGCGTAACGCATTTTCATAAACGATTGCGACAAATCTGTTGTACTTTGTCAGTTCAACAACATTCATTGATTTATTTACATTGTTGAGCAGATTTTTTTATCGAACTTATGAAGCAATGGATTAGCAATCTGTTTCACAACGATTCAGATTCCGATTGATTGTGTATTACGTAATTAGGGTACTGGTTGGATGAAATTGCCACCCTGTATAGCATGACTGTGTCCAAATCTGCTTTACGTAAGCTGTCCTTAGTTAGGTACCTTTTTCATTGGGTATGTACGATAGTTATTTAATGCTACAAGTGCGGAAATCATCCTACGCACAAAGTGTTCGTCTTATTGTACCTTTTATATGAATTATGATCTGTACTTAACTAATTTGTAAAACTCTTTTCAAATAATACAATTTTTTTGTGTCGGGCTGACGACGGAGTAAAAACTAAAAATAAACCTGAAAAGTAAAAAGCACTAGTGTGCAAAAGTAGCACTTTCCGCACTAGGAAAACGTTCTTTCCGAGCACATGCATTGTAAAATTGTTTATTCCATTGGGAATACCGGACTGTTTGCCAATTAACCCATGAACCATGATTACATTGGTTAGAACTTAAATCCATCATCGTATCATCTGCCTAACTTTTTCGTCGGTCTCTAATCAAAATCAAGTATTAAAAGTGTACCTAAAATATTAAAATTACTTATGAAACTATATAAATATTTAAATAATATGTATTTTCATTTTATGACATCATCACAACGACTATCCGTTGCAGTGTCAAAACGGTGAGCTGAAAAATAAAAAAATACTATATCGAGATAGGTACTTACCTAATTTTTGGATTAGGTATTTGGCTTATCAGCTCTCAGAATTGAATAAAACTGAACAAAGACTATTTCTTGGATAAATACTCACAGTATTTATCCCCCCGTTTTGCTTAAGCATTTTTCCATAATTAATTAATAACTTAAGTTAACCTGTTTGCGGACCCAATGAGATAGGAGTAGTATACAGGGTGTCCAGTAAATAGCACGACACACTGCGGGGGGTGATAGCTTGGGTCAATACCTACCAAAACAACACAATATTATTCAGCAAAATCTGACGGATATACAGTTTTACAAAAATTTCCGAAATATCGAAAATCTCTACCTTGAAACAGATTTTTAAGCATCTTGTAATGAAAAAATCCTTTTCTAAACTTGTTTATAAAACTAAATATTCTTTACTGATTTACAAGTCATTTTTCTATCAAAAACTAGAATGTTTTCAAGAAATTGTATTTTTTGTTTAAATTTTCACAGAACGAAACACGAACGGAAATTTTTGTAAATCCGTAAGTTTTTTCTGAACATGTATTGTGTTATTTTGTTAGGTATTGACCCAAGCTATCACCCCCTGCAGTGTGTCGTGCTATTTACTGGACACCCTGTATATTTTGCTATGTATGGAAAACGTATGGTGGCTGGTCTTAAGCATGCTCTGATTTCAAATCAGAGCTGCTGCAGCAAATGGCAACATTGGGTACCTACTTTATGCTATCCGAGTCTTCATAATTATGTATTTTCAGGCATATCTCTAAGCCCTCGTTAGCACGGACGTAAAAATGTCGCGGCGGGATTTTATCGCACACTGAATTTTGAACTCTCAGCTAAGCGCCGAGAGTTGAATATCCAATAGTGTGTTTTTTCGACGCGCTGGGATGTACTCTCATAGATTTTCAACGCTCGGCTTGGCTCGCTCGGTTTCAACACAGATAGTTGAAAATCCAGTGCACGATAAAAGTCCGCCGTTTATTTTTACGTCCGTGCTAACGTGGGCTAAGAAGAGTTTTATCCTAGTTCCAAATATTTCAGCTTTACATTAATATTTCGGCTTGCAGTTACACTAGAGACGGCTCTAGCAACATATCGGATTAACAAAATGACGATCAACTATCCCATAAGTAGGTATATCTGCCTTTCTAAAGTGACGTTACACAACCATGTCTATCAACATAGAACGAACACAACGCTGACCTATAACCTCTTCTAAGTCTATAAACAAAGGCAAAATAGTTTATCATTTAAAACTAAACAAAAAAGAAACAGTCGTTTATTTCAATTAGACCATTAACAGGTTGTTTAGAATGACAAAAACAAGAGAATCGAAGAATTGAAGCTAGTTTCCTGTTCCAAAAAGTATTTTCAATTATTTTTCTAAATTAAGGACTTGAAATTATGGTCTCAAAGTACATGTCTTTCACATTATCCTTTGTTAAGTAAATATATTCTATTCCCAAAATCCAGGATTCACAACAAAGAATATTGGTTCATTTCAAAGCATGTCTGTTACAAAAATAGACTAATGAATAAAATCAATTGAAGAGAAAGCATAGTTCAGTAACGCGATTAGTTTATCCATCTGCGTGCTAAGCGTAAAGATAATGGCGTCATTAGTAATTCTGTTATAGCACTCATTAGTATTATATAGACGTTGCAATTTATGTCTTGATATCTTATAACATAAACAACAAGCCACTATAACACAAAGACCAACTTGTTATCACTTTATTCAGTAACGGAAAAAAACAAGAATTAGGTTCATAAACTTTATTAAAAAAACATTTTCTAATACCTAACAGGAACGAATTCTATCTCGTCTTTCAGATCTACAGCATAAGTAGTAGCTTCCACTGTGTTCCTGTCGGGAATTTCATTGGTTTTCAGCTCGTTGGTTTTGTCAAACTCTCCTCTTTCCAATCCAACGTCAGCGTTAGCGTCTTGAACTCCTTCATTAGCGTCTCTATCAATCTCCTCGCGACTTCCTGCAAAGTACGGCCGCACAGTCATATCAAACTGTGACTGTTGTTCCGTTGTGGTCATAGTAGGCTTCGTCGTGGTCATAGTAGGCTCCGTCGGCTTCACTACCGCTCCATCCTTCAACGGGAAGGTAATCTTCAACACTCCTTTCTCGAAAATCCAGTTTCCAGTCACGTTCACTGTGTCAGGCAGAGTCCTCACATCCAAGTAATTCCTCTCACTGCCTTCGGTGTACTTGTGGTTGGCTTGTATCATCAGCAATCCTTCGCGGGCCTTCACGATGATGTCTTTCTCGTCGAACTCTGGCAGGGAAATCGTTATCTTGTACTCGGTACCTTCGATTCCTTCTTGGGACACGCTGGTGGGGAAGCGGCGGGTGAAGTCAGCAAGCATGTCGTCTAGTTCCTTCAGTTCTTTCGACAGGTCGGACCAGAATCTTCCGGTGTCGAAGACATTTTCGTCGACGTAAGGATGACTTCTCATGTGGTAGTTAGAGAAGAATGGCTGGGATCTCTGAGGAGGCCCGAACGAAAATTCGAACTGTGGGGCGGCGCACGTCCCGGCGATGAGTCCGCACAGTATTAAGGCGATCATTTTGTCTCAATGTTTGTGAATCACTGGTGCGTGATACTGGCCACTGCGTCTTATATGCCCGGACGTTCGGGTCATAGTTTATCATCCTTATCGTCACTTTCTGGACTGTGCAAACAATTATGTCTGCTGAATAAGAGGTCGTGGTTTCTTAGAAACACAATTGCTTTGTCTAATCATTTATGACTGTATGTTGTATGTCTTAATGTATACCTACTATCGCTTGATTGGTTTCTCGCTTTAGTCGGTATTGATACTGTATTAGGTTACGTCCCCACAGTTGGTAAAATTAATGTAATATTATTACGCAGTAATTTTTAGTTAAGACCTACATCTATAATACTTTCGAGACTGTTCGGTTCATATCGGTTTTGGAACTTCCTAAAATTGTGTCATCCTAACTCTAGCACCTTACACCGACTCACCCTGAAGTATCAGGAAATGTGAATTGTTTACATAACATAATATTTGTATATAATATAATAGAAACTGGATTATATTCTATTGAACTGTTTCAGAGATATCAAAAGTAAGTATGTATAACAAAAACTTTTCATATAACAGAAACACTTTTAAATGAATTAAACTATAAGTAGCTAACAAAAATAGTGTACACCCCGCCTTAAACTCAATCGTAAACCAAAACAAAATGAATTGTATGTAAATAATTAATTAAAAGACATCTACTTCCCTCAATGAATCATATAATGTATATTTTACAGTGTAATCATTAAATAATGACACATTTTGTTTACTAGAATATTGTAGCAACTAATAATAACCTTTGTGTCTACTATACTAATTTCCATCAAGTTCTAGACATTTCTTTCCTTGGATTTGATAATAGTAAGTAGGTACAGTAGAAAATATGAAAGCTACTTCCTCGATACAGTGCCTACTTCAGAATAGATATACCACTACAACAGTTTGATGGATTACAGTAGTGCTATTCTGTAACCATCTCACCGTGAAAACATAGGTGAAGTGAGCGTGGAGTGAGCTGTCAGTGCCACTTATGCTATGGATTGCGTAAGTAACTACAAGTCATCTATGTTAAACATTACAACCGGCGTGCCTCAAGGATCAATTTTAGGCCCTTTATTATACATATTATTCACTAATGACCTAATCAATTTCATATATAAACGGTTACCGGGCATACAACTTGTAGTTTTTGCGGATGACACAAATGCTGTTGTTGCAGCTAACGATATCCAAGACCTTACTGTGAAGGTGAATGCAGCTCTAGAGGCCTTTCATTCTTGGTTTAATGCGAATATGCTGATGATAAATACAACTAAAACCAACATTATGTTATTCAAAACAACTGCCCGTAATAAAGACACTATGGCCATTGAACTTGACAAAGTTAAAATAGAGCTTGTCAGGGAAGTCAAGTTTTTAGGAATTTTTATTGATGATTTGTTAAATAGGAAGATGGAGTTAGCAGCATTGGATTCATCTATATCTTCTGCTTGCTATGCCTTAAGAACTCTTAGGGATGAAGTGAGCATAAAACATTTAAAAATGGTATACTATGCGCTGGTTGAGTCCAAACTGAGGTACAGCATACAGTTTTGGGGAAACAGCTACCAGTACAACTGGCATAGGGCATTCATTCTCCAAAAACGAGCGCTCCGAACCATGGTCCGCATTTCTCAACGAGACACCTGTCGACCATATTTTAAAGAACTTGTATTCTCACAGTACCTAGCCTTTACGTAGTAGTACTGTTGAACAGCTTTAAAAAATATCTTTATGACTACGAAACAGATGATGACAGGCTGGTAAGGGAAAAAACGCGTAGAAAAGACTTTGGGAACAAAATCACCCCGGCTTTTGGAATAGTTAAGCATAGTCCACAGTATCAGTCAGTTAAATATTTAATACGTTACCGCTAGAGTTAAAAAGCATATTGTACACGGGCTCATTCAAGGCAAGGCTCAAGGCATTCCTATTGGAAAGATGTCTCTACTCATTAGATGATCTGTAATTCTAAATGTTTTTTTTTTTTTTTTTCAAACTGATATGTATTATTTGTTTATGGTGTTTTTTTGTGTTCCGTGCTCATGACATCTTTAAATTATTATTATTGTTTTTCGTTTGGATTTCTACTATTTTTGACTTAATGACTTATTGTTTTGTGTTTGCATGGTATTTTAATCTAAATAATATTTTATAATTTTAATTGAATTGCTTTTATTGTATTTGTTATTGTTTCATGCTGTTTATATTCGAACGCAATGTGAATTGTTACTGAATAAATTGAATTGAATTGAATTGAATTGAATTGACCAACCGGGATGACACTGACGGCTCACTCCACGCAAGTCTTCACGGTGAGATTTTTACAGAATCGACATGCTGTGCTACCAGTGACCACTGCATCGTAGACAAGTTACATTTTAAATAAAAGAAATGCAGTAAGTAGTACGACATAGTGCGGGGGGTTATAGCTTGGGTCAATACCTACCAAAACAACATAATGTATGTTACGCAAAATGTTACGGATTTACAGTATTGTAGCCGAAATTTCGAAAAATCTGTACCTTTTCCTGTCCTGAAACAGATTTTTAAGCATCTCGTAATGAAAAATTCCTTTTCTAGTATTTTTTGTTACATCAAATTATGTGTGAATAGTTACACTACTCACGGATAAGTATTTTTCCTATCAAAAACAAGATTGTTTTCAAGAAACTAACAAAACAACTTTACCTTGCCTATGGACTTTTTTTGTCT
The DNA here is from genome assembly GCA_963555695.1 of Dasypolia templi. Classification (NCBI taxonomy): domain Eukaryota; kingdom Metazoa; phylum Arthropoda; class Insecta; order Lepidoptera; family Noctuidae; genus Dasypolia; species Dasypolia templi. The sequence goes on from OY743145.1 coordinate 4,483,489, forward strand.
AAAATTTTTATTTTTATTTTTTATGATTGTTTGGTTAAATTTTCGCAGAACGATTTTCATATCGCCGAACTTTAAGATAAAGTGGTGAAGAAATAATGTATACGACAATTTGGTGCGCGCGCTCGTGTTAGTCGCACGCCTTATCTTAGTGATGGGAATACGCTCGATAAAAACTTGTCGAAATGGATCGTTTTTTGACGCGCTCCAATTCTGTCGGCAAACGCCCTCTCGAAGGTCCCATTAACACGAATGAATGGAAAATACCCAGGAGAGCTGCGCGTCAAGCTGAACAAGGCCCACCTGAGCCAATCAAGATTGCCAACAGTTTCACCCCTCTGCCGGGCAACCAATCATCTGCGGCTAACTCCAGTACAAGACTTCGTGATGCTGTCACCAAAAAGGCCAGCCGCTTTCCTCCCATCGTCTTGGAGATACAAACCACCTGAACACATGAGTACATTAGAAGTACAATCATGTTATTTTCAAAACACTTTCACCTGCAGTACAGACGAAATAATAGAGTAGCTGTTATTTGCCACACGTCTGAAAGCCATCAAGCCATCAAAGAAGGTCTACGTACCAAGGAGATTGCTTTTCACACCTTCTCGCGAAAGGATGAGAAGATGTACAAAACAGTTATCTTCGGTCTTCCTGACTATGTCGAGGATGTACTTCCAGCTGAAATCTCGTCGCTTGGTTTCGAGAACGTGATTGTCCGCAAAATGAAAGTACCTGCTGAAAAGACTTCCTACTGCCCGCCTTTTCTGGTTCAATTGCCACCTGGCGCAGATTTTGTCAAATTTCGACAGATCAGGCTCTTATGTAACACCGTAGTCCAAATTCGCAAATACCGAAGCAACAATCGCTACGGAACACAGTGTTATAGATGTCAAAGTTTTGGCCACTCGTCCACCAATTGCAACTTAGCGCCCCGTTGTGTGAAGTGTACTGATCCTCACTCGACTGAAGAATGCCCCAAGAAGACCCGGGACCTGCCAGCCAAGTGCTGTAACTGTGGCGGAAATCACCCTGCTAACTTCCGTCAATGCAAAGAGCGTGAAAATTATTTAAAGATTCTGCGGGAACGTCAGGATCAACTCAAAGCCGTCAGGACTAAGAATCCACCATCGAAGACAAACGTAGTCGATGAGCGACCCTGGAACTTTGTTGCTGCTGCCAACGCACAAAAAGCCACTGTTACAGAAAATGTACAACATCAGGCGACAGCTGACATGCTAGCCATATTAATGACGATAAAATCCATCAAAAGCCAATTTCTAGGATGCACTAGTATGATGGATAAAGTTATTTTAATTTTAACTCATCTTGGTAAATATGTGTAGTACACATAACATACGCATACTCTACTGGAATGCCGACGACATTCGGTCTAAAATCAACGAACTGCTGCACTTGGTAAGCGAGCTTTCTATTGATATTGTAGCATTGTCGGAGACCAGAATATCCCCCCACATTAATTTACACACCCCTGGCTTTACCTGTTACCGACGCGATAAGAAACCTGATGGACTCGGCCAAGGAGTCGCAATTTTAGTTAAATCGGACATAAAACATACCCCTCTAAATATGCCTATAACTCAAAATCTAGAATGTGTGGGATTACAAATAACTTTATCAAATCAGGTATTTGCCTTTATCTCAGCCTATCAATCCCCGCACCTATCTCTATTACCTTCAGACTTAGACGCAATTATTAATATTCGACCTAAGACGCTTATCATGGGTGATCTTAACACTAAACATTCCTACTGGCACTGCTCTCGCTCCAACATCCACGGCGAGGTACTATTCGACCACATGGTCAACAACGAATATGAAATTCATGCACCTTGTAGTTCCACTCTAGTCCACTACCATAGCACGCATTTACCATCTACTCCTGATATTATCCTTGCCAACTCTGTCTACCACCTTTCAGAGCCTCAGGTTATCACCAGACTTTCTTCCAACCACCTGCCTGTCTGCTTTACCGTAGCTGGTAAAGTCAACAGAGAAACGCGCATTATCTTCAACTACAAAAAGGCGGACTGGAAAGGTTATAGATGTCAATTGAACGAGTCTTTAACTTTAAACACAACAACGTTCAACTCACCCGAGACAATTGACCTTGCTGTTGAACACCTTACCCAATCAATTTTGAATGCAAGAGATAAAGCCGTTCCTAAATTACCCAGTGATGGTGGCCAAAAACTACCTCGACGGATCAGGTCACAAATAAAAATTAAAAACCGTTATCGTAGACTAGCACTTGAAGAATTTAATCCACACAACCGACGTCAGCTATTCTCCCAAGTCAACAACATGCAAAAATGCATCAAGTATAAGATCCAAGCCCTAAACGACAATATCTGGAACAATAAATTAGCAAAAGTAAGCAACCCTGCTTCAGACTTATGGAGAGTGGTCAAGTCAATAAGCCATCAGCCTGTTTCAATACCCCCCCCCCCTAACTACATCGAACAATACTTCCACCTCCTCAGAACTTGAACAATGTGAGGTACTAGCCAATACCTTCCTGGAAAACATAAATCTAACCAAACACTGGACCAGTGATCCAACCATCGAAGAGGCAGTCAAAGATTCCATTAAGTTGCTGGAATGTTATCAGATGGATGAATACCCATCACTTGTTAGGCCGATTGAGATCCGAAAACTCATAGGAAAACTGAAATCAAACAAAGCTCCTGGTTTTGACGGCCTGGGAATTGGTTTACTAAAGAATCTTCCTCAGAAAGCTATTGTTTTTTTGACGAAAGTCTTTAATGGATGCTTACGCCTTGCATACTTCCCAACGACATTTAAACACGCTAAAATCATAGCTATTAAGAAACCAGGAAAAGATCAGTCTATACCATCTAGCTATCGACCAATCAGTTTATTACCAAGCATAGGAAAGCTCTTAGAATCCATCATCTTATCCCGCGTCTCAAATACAACTGCGCATATTTTGATCCCTGAACAGTTTGGATTTCGAAGCTCACACTCAACCACGCAGCAGTTAGCCAGAGTGGCTGAACACATAGCCCATGGGCTAAACCGCGGTCTTTCCACAGGCATGGTTTTACTAGACATTGAAAAAGCTTTTGATTCTGTCTGGCATGATGGACTACTACACAAGTTAATCAAATATGAAGTACCTCTATGTCTAGTAAAACTCATTCAAAATTACTTACTTGATCGATCCTTCTCTGTTTATGTGGGCAAAGAGCATTCTGCCCCTAAACCTATCCCAGCCGGTGTGCCCCAGGGTTCGCTTGTGGGGCCTTACCTTTTTTACTCTACCTGAATGATATGCCGAAACAAACTCACACACAACTTGCCATCTATGCTGATGACACAGCTACTTTCACGACAGACAAAGACATAGTTACTGGACGGCTACAATTTTCGCTGGAACTACTCAGCCTATTTTTCAAGACCTGGAAGCTGAAACTAAACTCTAAAAAAACCGAAGGAATTATGTTCACTGGAAAACGCACACTACCATCCAGATTCGTTCAAATTGATAATTTTCAGATAACGTGGCGTGAGTCGGTTAAATATTTAGGCATAATTATTGACAAGACCCTTAACTGGAACAAAACCACTGAACTAACTATAAGGAAGGGTGCAAAAGCCTTAAATTCATTAACACCCATTTTAAATCGCAAATCCATTCTTAGTCCTTCAACAAAATTGCTTATCTATTCCACTTTAGTAAGACCATGCTTAACTTACGCAGCACCTGTCTGGTCCAGTCTGGCAGAAAGCAAATATAACAAACTCCAAACGATTCAAAATAAAGCATTAAAATTATCCTATAACACACCATTTCGCACAAACCTCAAAACATTACACAAGCGTATAAAGTATCCATTTTTAAAAGATTTCGTATTCAAACTTTCACACAAATTTTACTTGCATAAAAACCCATCACACTCTAATACACTAATATCAGCAATTGGTAAAAGTAGACTAAGTACAGTGTCTTACGCTCGCACATACAATCGATACCGACTGCCCCATCACTACTTCCTCCGTGACGTATCATGACGATAGCTCGCTTGCTAGCCGACGCCGCTTGACCGGCCGTGCATGTAAGATTTTTGCGCGGACTACCCGCTACTTATCCCATGTTATTATAATTTATTTTTAATGCGTACATTTTGTACCTTAATTAAACATTTTATATTATGTGGGTCCATACTAAGACTTGCACATATCTAGTAGATAATATGATGTACATATAATATATGTTAACACATGTCAACGCAAAATATAATAATAACATGTTTAAATGTTTGTAAAGGCGAAATGTAGCCTATGTAACAATATTATTCACGATTTGTGTACAAATAGAATAAGATCATTTGTAAACTCATTTGTAACAACCTTTGTAGTAATAAAGACCTTGTAAATCAATCAATCAATCAATTTGGTGCAACAAACTTAAAAACCAGTTGGACCTATGTCTTATTTCGTTCTTTTTAGAGCGTGATTTCTCAGTAGTCGGTATTTAGTTGTTTAACTACTATTTTAGATCTATATCAATTGTTAACACTTTTAACAGAACACTGGGCAGAATTACTAAAATAGACGTCCTATTTTGGTAATTCTGCCCAGTGTCCTGTTTTTATTTGTAGCGGACATTAGATACAATTGGGTATATAAAACAAAATAATATGTGGTACTAACTTATGGTGTTATATGAAACTACAAGTCAGAAATTATCCCATGGAAACGTGCTGCCGGCAAAGAGTAGCCTATTTTCTTCCCTAGGATGCCATCTCTCTTCTTGTCAAATCGTTCAGTGGTTTATGCGTGAAATGTTAACATACAGACAGAGTTACTTTCAAATTATATTATTACTAGCTGTTGCCTGCAATTTCGTCTGCTATCCAGGATAAAAGTAGCCTATACATATATGTCCTTTTCCAGGTGTTCCGTTCAGATGTTATCGCGTGCAAGCGTAACAAACAAACTTTTTTCGCATTTATAATATTAGTTAATAAAGTATGGACTCTTAAGCAGTCTTAGGTTCTCATCTCTTTATTTAATAATTAAACGATCAACTATTGTTGCAGTAACTTTTTAAAGTTGATACTTTAAATAGTTTTTATACAAAAAAAAAATTAAATGTAATCTTTTCAGTAAAAGAGGTGAAAGACACAATTATAGGACTAGAAATAGAGAAATTTCAGACTGGCTAAAGTAGACTCAGACTTCATGGGGTACTGTAATAAAATACCTCCCCAGATATTCCAACTGAATGAAAAGAAATTTATATTTTGTAAATATCCACAATATGCAGCCAAGCATATTATAAGTTGGTGGATTACATCGTTGACAAAAATGCACGATTCAACGCTGGTCCTGCTGCACAAGGGCGTATAAACTAATTGATTTTAAGCACTTGAATGTATCGCCAGTCAACTTGGCATCGCTGCAGAGATCGCTTCAATTGACAATGGGTTTCATTTTGACATTTCAACAACATCCATTGCGTTATTTACGTTTTTGAGCAGTCACATTTTTTGAACATATGAAGCAATGGATTAGCAATATCCTCCAAAACGATTCCGATTGTGCTTGATTGTGTGTTACGCAATTAGGATGCATGTCTTGATAGAGTCAAACGCCTTCTCATAGTCCACAAACGCAAGACACAGGGGCCGATTACTCTCTTCGGCCTTCTGTATAATCTGCCGCACCATGTGGATGACCCGGCCTGCTCCGGTGGCTGAAACTCGTCGAGTTTTCACGCTAGACGATTCGTAACGACTCTTTAAAACAACTCATATACGTGGCTTAGGAGCGAAAGGGGTCTGTAATTCTTTAAAAGGGTCTTATCACCCTTTTTAAAGAAGAGAACGACAACGCTCCTTCGCCACGCTTCTGAAGTTCTCCCAGAGAACCGGACAGAGTTAAAGAGCTCCCGAAGCTCTTTCAGTACAAGGCTTCCTACCTCTTTCAAGAGCTCGGTCGTAATCCCGTTCTCACCAAGGGCTTTTCCATTTTTAAGCTGTTTAAGAGCCGCCTCGATGTCATTTTGCCTGATTTCTGGCAGGTTCTCCGTGAAATGGCCTGTTAAAGTGGCTCTGGAATACTCATTTTCAGGAACAGATAGAGATGCATGCGATGCGTACAATTGGCCGTAGAAGTTTTCGACTCCCGAAAGGATCCCACTTGATTTGGTCAACTTCGTCTGGACAACACTTTGGACATTCGATTTTGCTCAATCGTTTCCTCTATAGAGCGTCGGATGTCACGTCGTACCAATTTCCTAAAATTCTTGTTGAGTGGCCTCATGAGGACGTTGTAGTGGGCCTTAGTGGTTGAATACAAGGCCTTTGAAATGTCCTCTCCTTCGTCATCCGAGTCTGCCAAGTTCGGGGCCTGAAACCTGATCAACCTTGAGGCTATACATCTCGGTTAGCTTTATTATGAGGGACGCGACCCTGTTCGAGATACTGGAGACTTCCACAACGTTGTCACAAAGGTATTTAATTACCAGGAACCCGACTCTGCCTTATGTCTCCCTCCCAAAATACAAACAGTGACCCGATTCAAGAGAATAAGTCTTGAATCGGGTCACCGTTTGTATTATAGTAGAGTTATTGGGGGAGGACCTTAATTGGTCGAAGACCATGTTTTTATCTTCGGACTTCACTCAACCAAGAACGTGCCACCTTATTGTTCCTCTTCTTCTAACTGCACTAGATGTTCGTCGAGCCGTAACGTGCGTTCATTATACGTCGCCAAAGTCTGTTGGGTTTGGCGGCCATTCGTAACCCGGGGATTCTTCGCACCCCTACCTTGCCGTAACCGTGATCGCCGCCATAATCAGGAATAGCAAGGCGGCCGGGAACTGGAGGCCGTGGTTGGTTTCGAACTGCCATTGGAGGTTTTGCCCATAATCGCTACGCACGAAAATATATTGGTGTTATTGAAACATTTGTTCAGGTCGCAAGGTTAACAATAATTTGGTATTACCCGGAATAATAGCCGCCTAACTGATAACTTAGGGGAAAAACCTAGGTGGCACCTCCGATCCATTCCTTGCATATCAGCATCGACCCGACCCTCAATCACAAAACTTAATAAATAAGTAGGTAAAGTCAGGGACCTACATAACCCGAACCTTCCCCTCTTTTTTTTTTAGAGGGGTCAGGTAATGGCTGACCGTAATTAGGAATTTATTTTGATATCACTAAAGATATCTTCATGAAATGAATGCGTGTCGAAGAAAATGAATTATTGTAGAGTTCTTCCCTTTTTCGAAAAACAAATCATTCCTTTCATTGTATTTTTAACCAACTGCGGCAAAGCCACCGTCAATGTATAACTTCCGTATGTGAGTATGTAGGTAAGTATTTTTGAATATGCATCTATTATTTAATATAAATCAATTTATATCTTGATTTCTCTCTGAAATATTTCCTTGTTTCGTACTTTTTAGCTCACTCTTATTTTTCCGTAGTCGGGTTACAGTTTTTAAAACTTTTTGTTTTTCGGTCTAGGCAATGTCTTTTTTTATGTCATACCGATTCCGGTCCGTTTTAGTTTCATACGGCTTCATCCGGCTTCTAGACGAATGTTTGTTGTTCATTCTGATGAACACCTAGTTTACTTGTAATTGTGTAACGTAATATTTATTTATGCCATAATCATAACATGGAGCCTGCACCCTTTTTTTTGTTTTTGGGTGGGAAATCATCAAATTACTTCTCCCGCTCTATGTGTCAGACTTTTACTGACTAAAACCCACCCGTGTTCCTACAGTTGCCTTTTTTTTTATTTTTTTCCCGGGGTGGAAAATTCTCATGGATGTCCTCCGCCCTGGGAAGGGCGGAGGGGTCTGTCAGACTCTTACTGACTAAAAACCACCCCGGTGTTCCATCTCACACCTACGCCGGGGTCGCGGGAACACATAATTCTTCCGCATCCCGGCTGGTGCCGGCCCGCTTGCGCGGGCCCCGTCTCGGGTGGGGGGAGTGAGGTGTACTCCCCCCGCAACGTCTGTGAGCGGCGCGCGCGGAACACTCCATATGGCGCTGCATCGGCCGCTCGCCCCGCGCCATCGCTTCCTCGCGCCACCGATAAAGTGAAGCGAGCACCTTCGCATCTAGGTCCCATGGCGGGGATCCGGCCAGTGCACAAGCCGCCTCGTAGGAGATCGTGCGATACCCCCTTATGGCTCTGACGGCCATTGCTCTCTGCGGCTTTCGCAGCACAGAGATGCTGGCGGCCGTCAGATCAGCCGCCCAGATCGGGGCCCCGTAAAGGGCCATCGATCGCACGATCCCCACGTAGAGCCTCCTACAAGCGGCGCTCGGGCCCCCCAGATTGGGAAGCAGCGTTAAAGCGCCCCAGCCACGCCCAACAACTTGGGCGCCAGCCGTCGGAAGTGGGGTCCGAAGTCCTACCGGCTGTCGAGCACCAATCCCAGATATTTCATGGTGGGCTCGACAGCGATCCGGACCCCCCCGACCACAATGTGTGACCCGGCCGGCGGCGCCCGCCGGGGGCCATTAAACACCATGGCCTCCGACTTGTTGAGGGCCACCTCCAGGCCGAGGCGCCGTATGCGGCTCACCGTCAGTGAGACCGCCGCCGTCGCGAGCAACGCTGCCTCCCTGTGCGAACTCCCCCGGGCCGTGACCAGCGTGTCGTCCGCGTAACACGTCAGGTCCGCGCCCGGCGGGAGCTCGCCCCTCAGCACCCAGTCGTACCCGATGTTCCACAGGAGCGGTCCCACGACCGACCACCCTGTGGAACACCGCACGACACTTGGCGCTGGTTTCTGCTCCTTCAGTTGCCTGTGCCAGGGCCACGGTTTTCTTTTTAGAATTACCCGCAACCGTGAGGCGTCGGCCCTATCGGACCCCGTCACTTTGTGCTGACATCTCTTTGAGGCGCGCGTGGAACACGACGCACCGTCGACCCAGGCCTGGTCCCTACCGGACGGCAAGCTACCCATTGCTCGCCGTCCGCAAGCCCGCACCTACGGTGGCCGGGAATCTGCAGGCCACTCCCGACGCCCAGGGCGTCTCCTGCGGCGGCTAGTGGGGGCGTGAGGGCGCAAGACTCTCTCCCTCACGCGCTCCGCCTCCTCCTTCGCGAGCATTACTGCTTCGCAGAAGGAGGTGACGGCTTTCCATTCCCTCTCGCTCCGTACCATGGCCTGGACCAGGGCCGGACGCCAGACATCGCCGCCGCCGATCGCCTCTGCGAGGACACTGCGGTGCTCCGCCCAAGCTGGGCAGACCTCCACCGTATGCTCCACCGTGTCCTCCGGGCGATCCACACAATGGTGACACCCGGGCGTTGCCTCCCGCCTTATGCGAAACAGGAACCTCCCGAAACAACCGTGTCCGGTGAGGACCTGTGTCAGTCGGAAGGTGAGGACACCGTGGCGCCTCTCCAACCACTCCTCAAAGAGGGGAGGGCTTACCGCCGCTATTGTGGTGTGCCCAGCACTGGGTTGCGACAATCGCACCCTCCATGTGGCGACATGTGGCCCAGTTGCGACAATCTGAGATCCCGCCCGAGCACTGTCCGCTGTACCGTGATTTCTCGCGGCAGCGGAGTAACACCCCGGCGTTTTGCCTCCTCGCGCCACTCCCATCCGTGCGCGAGGGCTTTTGCCTCCAGATCCCATGGCGGATGGAGCCTGCACCCTAATTGCGTTACACACAATTAATCTTAATCTGAATCATTTTGAAAGATATTGCTAATCTATTGCTTCATATAATCGAAAAAATTGCCTGCTCAACAACGTAAATAACGCAATGAATATTGTTGAACTGTCAAAACGAAGGCGATTTTCACTGATAATATGTTACGCGATTACCCCGCTGTTTTACTTATTTGTCGGACTCATGTCCTCAGTCCCTAAATTAGACTTCGCTATCTTAGAAAAAAGGCGGACCTTGCAGAAGTCTTGTTATTAGGGGAACTTTTTAAACTAAATTTTGCTAGTGTCAGAATGGCTGGTTTCATATGGCGAGCGGCTCCGAATGTACCTACATATAATCAAGAATTACTTTACAATGGCTTTTATTTATTAGGCTCCATCCGCCATCTCATCTCCCGTGGCTCCATCCGCCACTGCCCTCTCCCAGGCCGCCTCGGCCTCAACCTCTTCTTCCCTCAGCCGCAGTGCTGCCAAGCCCTCTGCCCAGCCCTCTGCGGCAAAAAAGATCGCCCTCCTCCCCCTGTGTTCACCCAGGACAAGGGGAAATGGACAGATGTGTCCAAATGATGCACCGATTTAAGAATCGGCTACACCAGTGCCAAGTCTACCCAATAGGGTATTAAGGTAAGGGCCCCTACGTCTAACGACTACAGGGAACTAACCAAAACCTTACGTCTAAGAGGTGTGTCCTTCCACACCTATGCCCTCCCCGAAGACCGTCAAGTTAGGGTTATGATCCGTAGGATCCCTAAGGAAATCCCCGCGGACGAAATTAAAGCAGACCTTCGGTCGCAGAACGTCCCCGTCACCGAACTGCACCGGATGCACCGCGCCAGAGGCAGAGTGCAATTTGACATGGTTCTCGTCGTATGTCCTCCTACTGAGGGTCACCACCCCATATTCAATGTCCGAACCATCTGCAACCTCATCGGTTTGCAGATCGAAAAACCTTTCAAGATCGGTGTCATAGGGCAGTGTCACCGCTGCCAGCTATACGGGCATTCGCAGATGCACTGCTATGCAGACTGCTCCCGTCCCAAAGACCGCACAGAGCCGCCAAGCTGTGTGCTGTGCGGTGAGTCAGGCCATCCGGCCAACTATCGTGGGTGCCCCAAGGCTCCCAAGACGAAGCGCGCAGACGCCTGACAGCAAAGGGAAAGCCCCCGCTACGCCCACGCGTGGCCAACGTCACAATACCAGGAGCGACTCAGTCCTCAGAGGCCCTCGCCCTGGAACTACCTTCACCACCAGCAGCCTTTTCCAGCATTAGCTCCCAGACCCGTTCCTGCGGCCATCCCTCCACTAATGAACCCCCGCATCCGCGTCAACGCGCCCCCAGGCATTCCTGTGCCCGTCAACAAAGCCGCTCTCGCCGCTTCAGCTCCACCCGCAGCCTCCCGTGTGGTCGGCCTGAACCCTATGGACGCCTTCAACGTGATCTCGAGCACGTTCACGGCCTTCCTTACCCCTCGCGCCAGGAAAATGGCCAGCTAAATTGTTGCCGCCAGAAATGCCGGCAACCTTTTCATGATAAAGAGTATCTACAATGCGTACCCGGATATTACGCAAGCCCTGATGTCCTTTACCAACCAACCTAACCCCAATAATGGATAAAGGAATCCTCGCGAGAACTAAACCCCGAACCCTAAAGCTAGGTTATTTCAATGCCAATGGCATCCTGCGACAACGCGCTGAAATCAGTGAATTCCTCCGCGACCACCAAATCGACATCCTCCTTGTTCAGGAAACCTTCCTTAAGCCCAGCTACCGGAATCCGTCAATCGCAAACTATCGTACAGTTCGCAATGACAGGACGCGTTGCCATAAGGGCGGTACCCTTTTCTATTACAAAAAGGAGCATTACTGCATTCCCATTGACCCTCCCTCACTTTCACGATTGGAAGTGTCTTGCTGTCGGTCGGCTTGGCATGACAGGTCATCAACCGATCACCATAGTATCGGCCTACCTCCCCCCCATTAATACTTCGGAGAATTTCCAACTCCTTACTGAAAATCTCTCTGTCCTATTTAGCCTGAGTGACTCCCTTATCATAGCGGGTGATCTCAACGCAAAACATCCCTCCTGGAATAGCACCAGGACCTCTTCCAGAGGGGGACACTTGTTCAACCTCTCCTCCTCTCAGAACTTCGATGTCATCGCGCCGATGACTCCCACTCACTTTCCACCGGATCCCAATCACACCGCCGATGTGCTCGACGTGGCGCTTCTACAGAACATCAACCTACGGTTGGACTTAGACTAGTTTTACAAGAGCTCGCTTCTGATCACCGTCCAGTGGTAATGAAACTGGTCCCCCGCATAGGTCTGCCTGACTCCACCCAACCCCCACCCACCAAAGTGGTAACGGACTGGAGGAAAGTAAGCGATCGCTTAAAATCCACCACGTCCCCCCACTTGGACCCAATCCCCGATCATTTTGACTCTATCGCTGACACGACGGCCGCGATCGACTAGCTCACATACAATCAGTCGATGTCTGAGTGAACTAGAGCCCACCCACCTAGCCTTCTGGCAACTCCAGAGGAAACTCAGATCCGGAGAAATAGTCTCCATGCCCCCCCTGATCCGCCCCGACAAGACCATCGCCTTCGATGATGTCGACAAGGCTGAGCTTATAGCCGACAGTCTAGAAGCCCAATGCTCGCCTAGCTCTCAACCAGTAGACCAAGCTCACCTCTCTGAGGTCGACGCCGAAATTGAACATAGAGCCTCCCTCCCTCCCGTCAAAGACCCAGAGTATCCACTGCCCCCCGTCACGCCAGATGAAGTGCACGACCTCATCAAAGGTCTTAAGGCTCGTAAAGCCCCCGGCTCAGATGGAAACACCAAAAGGGTATTCCAACTTTTCCATGCCCACCTGATAATGCTACTGACCACCATCTTCAATGGGGCTCTGAGCAATAACATCTTCCCACAGGCATTTAAAGAAGCCACCGTCACCGGTATCCCGAAGCTCGGCAAGCCAAAGTCGGAGCCTACGAGTTACCGCCCCATCAGTTTGCTCAATGTCCTCGGCAAAATCGATGAGAGGCTTATTTATAAGCGTCTCAGAGACTACGCCGAGACAAAAGGCCTCATCCCCAACGATCAGTTTGGTTTTAGAACCCAACACTCGTGCGTACAACAGGTCAACCGTATCGTCGAACACATCAACTTCGGTTTCCAACGAGGTTTGATGACGGGTACTGTTTTCTTCGACATAGCGAAAGCGTTCGACAAAGTCTGGCACAACGGCTTATTATATAAGCTGTACCAACTCGGTGTGCCAGATCGTCTCGTGCTCATCTTACGGGACTTTTTGTCGAACCGCACGTTATCGCATCGAAGGAGTGCTATCCACCCCCCATCCCATTCGCGCAGGAGTCCCTCAGGGCTTTGTGATTTCTCCTCTCGCATTCACGCTATTCACCAGCGATATGCCCAAGTGTAGTAAGGCGCAGTTGGCTCTGTCCGCAGACGACACGGCCATTTACTACACCGGCCGTGATCCAGACTCGACATCTCGCATTCTCCAAACCCAAGTCAACAAGCTTGACGCTTGGTTTAGAAAGTGGAGAATCGAATTCAATCCCGAAAAGAGTCAAGCGGTTCTCTTCTCGAAACCGCATCATAGCCCCTGCCCCCCTCGACAGATCACCATGTTCGGCAAGCCGATCAATTGGGAGAAGCGAGCCAAATATCTAGGTGTGGTACTCGACGAACACCTCTCTTTTTCAGAGCACATTAAGGCGGCTCGTCCTTTTTGCTTGACATGAATAATTTCAAATATCCTCCCAGGGTATATAATTATGTTCTGTGACTGTAGTTTCCAATGTTGCCGCAAATAGCGCGTAAAAAATAAAATTTTCGGTAAAGGCGGCCAATCTCAATGGAGACTAGCCACTAGATACGCAAGCAGAAGATAGGAATATAGTTAATAGTGCACAATGTGTGTCTACATGACACAGGTGCACTCTGCCCCCGCACTGTCATAGTCCGACGCTGTTGGGACTGCAATCCGTCACGGTTGTAGAGAGATCAGACGCAGAAGATTGACGGCCCTGCTCTCGGACCTGTAGTCACACTGCTAACTTCCTAAGGTTGCCATCAGACGGACTGACTAAGATTTGACGTCGAAATGAAAGCACAGACATTACTTCTCTCTTATTATTATTATGGCGCCTAAACCACTTTGTAATTAAAAATATTATTCTTTGTAGGTAACACAGTATACTTCATTTTCGTTTTTTTTTTTCTCTTCTCCTTAGTGTCCTAGAGTGATGTTCCATAGCCTTCCTCAAGAATTGAGCTATCAAATACAAAAATATTTTTTTTAAACCAACTGTTAGTTTCAGATATTACAAACATACAAACAAACGTTTCCTCTACAGTCCTAACGAATTTTATAACTGCCGCTCCTTGACTAACTGTATGCGGTTAGCGATGGACAGCGTGCGTCGAAACCACGTCAACACTACACGACTATAGCCCACTGCGTAAGTTTTATGATATTACTAAGGGCATACTGTTAGAGAAAGATAATTTAAAGGTTTAAGATATTTATTACACATGAGCCATCTTACGCTGAACCCTCTTGACAGAATTTTCCTCCAACATTCTTTCTTTTCACCACAGACAAATACAAATAGGTTGGATATAAATACCTACCTAACACCCCACCTCGATTAATAGTGTCTTATTGAAAATCAAACACTCTTAATCGCTTCTAAAAAAAAAATCTAATCAAACATTCTACAGTTTCAATAACATAAAATTAAAACAATGGTGACTCTTTTTATCCAAAAAAAATATCATGGTCACCCTACAAAATAAGATTACAAGATGGTATATTTCTAACATATGTATCTACTTTCATAATATTATACCTAACACCCTCATACATGGTACTTGCCTACCCATGCAAAATAACAAAAGTTGTCTATTAACGCTGTTGTAACCTATTCTTTTGTAAAAATATTTAACCACTCACACATTTGTCTGAATCTATCAACTGATAAAGTCTTTGTAAAAATTTCAGCTAAATTTTCAACAGTATTTACGTATTCAATTACTAGCTCCTTTTTAAATATTAAATCTTTTATATGATGATGATTTTATATCAATATGTTTCGTTCTCTTACTGTTTTCAAAAGTTTTCGTCATATCAATAGCACCTTTATTGTCCACGTAGAGAACACAATGAACATCTTTGTTTTTGTTGAAATTCTTGCATAATCCCTTTATATTTATCAAATCGCACGCACTAGTGGCTCCAGCGACATACTCAGCCTCTGCTGTCGACAAAGCTACACAGTTCTGCTTCCTCGAGAACCATGCTACCACATGACCATTTAACAAAGTAACAGATCCACTGATACTCTTTCTGTCAATTTGATTTCCTCCCCAATCTGCATCAGAGTAGGTTTCAATTATTATTCTTGTTATTTTTGACATATGTTAATCCCCTTAGCTTTGTTTCTTTCAAATAACGTAGAACTCGTTTTGCTTGTGTCCACAGATTTAAAGTAGGTTTATCTAAGAATTGACTCAGAAATGTTGTACTAAAGGCAATATCAGGTCTTAATACCGTCGCTAAATACATTAAACCTCCAATCAACTGTCTGTAAGGTACCTACATCAACACACTTACTTTCAGAATCTGCTTGAAAACCTTTCGTCATTGGACTCTTCGTTCCATTTGCTTCAGTCATATTAAATTTTTCCAACATTTTATCTATTTGTTTTTCCTGGGTTATCTTTAGAATATCTCCATTTCTCTGTATTTCCATTCCTAGAAACTTATTAACTTCACCAAAATCTTTTGCATGAAACTCTTTCTTTAACTCTTCTTTTACGTAATTTATCTCTTTTTTACATCCTGTTACCAAAATATCGTCTACGAATACAATAATCCAACATTTATCATTAAAATACATGCAAAAATCATAATTTGATCTTGTTAATCCTATTTTTAAAATAAATTCATTTAATCTATCATTCCAACATTTAGGACTCTCTTTCAATCCGTATAAGCTTCTATTCAGTTTTAGAACTTTATCCTTTTGCTCACATTTTACTCCTTTTGGTATCTTTATGTATACATCTGATTCTAGGATTCCATTTAGGAATGCTGTTGGGATGTCCATTTGATGGATTTCAAGATCATTTTGCACTGCATGTGATAAGAAAGTGCGGACAGTGCTCATTCTTGCGACAGGGGAATAATTAACCGTAAAACCATAATCTCTTTGTAGAAAGCCCCTTGCAACCAGTCTCGCCTTTATTTTAGGTTATTATCTTTCTTGACAAAAATCCATTTAGTGTCAATTGCTTCTTTTCCATTTGGTAAATCAGTGATCGTCCATGTTTTCATATTTTCTAAAGCGCACAATTCTTTAACGATTGCTTCATTCCAGCCCATTTTGATAGCTTCATTGTAGCTTTTAGGAACATCTTCCATATTTGAACTATATGCGTAATGTGTCTCATATTCTTGTAGTTCTTTTGGTTTAACAATTCGTCTTCCACTTCTTGTATATTTTTCCTGTGGTAACTTTTCTTGTATTACCTCTTTCACTTGTTCAGTTGCATCATCAAATTCATCATCATCATCACTGTCCTGATAATTTTTAGTCACAGTAGGATGTTGTATAACTTTAATCTCACCTTTACCTGTTCCTTCTTTTAGTCCTGATGTACTTGGTTTGCTTTCTTTTTCATCTAATTCTCTGTATATTACTGACCTTTCATTGTCTCTTTCTACTTCTCTTATTTCATCATATCTCACATTCGTTTCATCAAAATGTACATCTCTCGAGATTTTAATTTCATTACTTTCTGGATCCCACAATCTATATCCATTTGTACTATATCCAATAAATCTCATTGCTTTTGCTCTTTCTTCAAATTTTGACTTTCTTGGTAATAAAATCATCAATGCTTTCGATCCAAATATTTTCATATTATTTATATAATTTTTACCATAATACATTTCTGCCGGTGTCTTAAATTGTATAGCTGCTGATGGACATCTATTTATTTGATAAATGGCACACTTAACTGCCTCTCCCCATAATTCTTTCGGAAGGTTGGATTCCAACATTAATGCTCTGGCTTTATTATATACAGTCCTGTT
Organism: Dasypolia templi; assembly: GCA_963555695.1. Lineage (NCBI taxonomy): Eukaryota > Metazoa > Arthropoda > Insecta > Lepidoptera > Noctuidae > Dasypolia > Dasypolia templi. Next base: position 4,500,322 of record OY743145.1, read on the forward strand.
CATTCTTTCAGAAACTCCATTCATTTGTGGACTGTATGGGTTTGTGTACTCCATTTTTATCCCATTATTTATCGCAAATTCATTTATTATTCTATTCTTAAATTCGCCACCATTATCGCATCTTATCCTTTTTACTTTATTTTCGTTCTGTCTTTCTATATATCTCACATAATCAATTAAGTTTTGTGTTGCTTCATGTTTATACTTCAACAGATATATAACTCCAAAATGTGTATAATCATCCACAATTACCTGGTAATATCTTTCTTCATTTATGCTGGGTATATTTACTGGACCTGCTATATCAGTGTGTAAAAGTTCACATACTATTTCTGATCTTGGCATTACTACTGGATAGAACGGTAATCTCGTTGACTTCGCTCTCATGCACACATCGCATCTTTTATTTATTTATTTAACCATTTATGTACACACATATAAAGACAAGAAAAATAAAGATAACAGAAAAGTACGTACAAAGGTAATGCTTATTTCTAAAGAAATCTCTTCCAGAATACCTGCAGTAGGAGAGTATATGAGAGATGTAGACAACGTGTGTAAGAGTAAAAGGGAAAACAAAATACATAAAACGAAACAATTCACTAATTTAAAAATAAAAATACTAAATCAAAATATACTTACATAGATACTTCTAAAATAAATAACACTAAATACATATAAATATAAAGTGATAAAAATAAAAACATACACATATATTAAACAAATGCAACTATGACACAGTGGAAAGATAGTGTTCTTTCACTCTCCTCTTAAACACCACAACAGTTTGACAGTTCCTTATGTCAGGTGGAAGTGAATTCCACAACCGAACCGTGTGTACAGAGAAAGAATAGGAGTAGAAGTCAGTAGAGTGGGGAGGGGTTTTTAGGAGATTTTTAAGGTGCGACCTGCAAAGCGCATCAAAAGGACGGGCGAAGGAGAAGCGTTCCCGCAGATAGGATGGCGTTAAAGGGTTGTGGAGTAAGTTAAATAGCAGACACAATATCCGAGAGTTCCTGCGAAGTCGAATAGGGAGCCACTTGAGTATCTTGCGAAAGTTAGAAACGTGGTCATACTTTTTAAGGTTAAAAACAAAACGAATGCAGATATTTTGCAAACGCTCAAGCTTATTTAAAAGCTCCTCGGTGGCATCCAAATAACAGGCATCAGCGTAGTCTATGATGGGCTGTATGAGAGTTCATTATTTGGTAAATTTAAAGTGCTTAACCCATTTCTATTCAAATGTCCCAGTCTTTGATGCCATAGATTTGTGTCATTTGTAGTTGTATAACATTCGTTCTCTGTTTTTATTTTCAATTGCAGTTTATACAGTTTTCCATATTTTGCTCCATACACACTTGTGTTAATTTGTATAATTTTTACTACATTTCCTCGAAATATGACACTACTATTCTTCTCAACTAGTTTACTTACTGACATTAAGTTTTGCGTTAGATTAGGCACAATTAAGGCTTCAATATTTATGCATCTTCCTTTTTCTTCTGTTTTTAACATTCCTCTCTCATTTGCTTCTAAATGCTCGCCATTAGCAACTTTAATTTTTACTGGCTGTGTCAATATTTTAATTTCTGTCATATATTCTTTGTATTTATCTTGTATCATGTTATCCGAAGCTCCTGAGTCTATTATAAACTCTATTACGTTTGACTCTATGTACTCATTTGTTATGTTTATTGTTTCATCGTATGCCGTAAACATAAGTTGTGAAATATTTGCTTGTCCACCTCTACCTCTATGCCTCTATCATCTCTTTTGCCTCTTCCAAAAGCATTTCCTCTCAAGTATCTACCTCTTTGGTCTCTTCTGCATTTATATGCTTTGTGCCCTTTTTGCTTACATTTATAGCATACTATATTTTCCGTAGAAAAACTTGTCTCGGTACTTGTATCGTGATTTCTATTTTCAGTATCACTTTTCATTTTCAGCTCAGCGTCTAACAATCTTGCTTTCACAAAATCAATAGTTATTTCCTTTTCGGTTGACATCGTGTTAGGTCGTATATGTTTTAATGAATGTTGTCTATAAATGTTAGTCTATTGATGTGTCCGGAAGTCATGCACTCATGAAATTATTAGTTTTAAATGTTTATAACGACTTTTTCATTTATGTGTTAAAGTAGTCTTTTACTATTAATTTATTAGGAATTGATTACTTTATCAAAGTATTTTAGTGGATTTTATTTATTTTTGTTGATCATCAATTTGATTAAAGCTTCTCGCACTATGAATGGTTGGCTGCTCCGCCATTATGGGCAACCGTTGAGGAACACATAGACTAATTTGTTAATTTAACATGGTAGAATACTGGGCGAAAACGCTAATGTAAATCATAATAAAAAGTCATAAGTTTGTTACGTTACGTATTTTATTCCTGGCCAAAAGGTCAGAAGCGGGATATCCAAGAAAATTTCACATTTTCTTGTCACGTCCACGGCTCGGACAAACGTAAGTAACGCACAAAATTTAGTTTTTAAAATTATTTTATTATTTGGATTTCGGTAAATACCTAGTCAGGTATTTTATTGGTTTTATTTTCCTTACTTTTCAAAATTATAGTTGAAATAGTTTGTTCAGTTATAATTAATTTTGTTCAAGAGATTTGACAATACATAATACTTTTTTTTTTACATTAGAAAATACAAAGGAAATGTATTTTATTCACGATTAATGGTAATATGCAAACAAAATAAAGAAAAATTTAAAAATATAAATTGAGATATGTGGGTCTACCACACGTCTACTCCAATCACTTCGAGAATGAAAGGCGTCATGTTATATGATTGCATATGTATAATAAGCACATGATAGATACTAAGCCCATATTTTAAAGTTTCAGACATCGCTGAGATGCATGGATACAAAGGAAATGCCCGAGGTAAAGGACCTTATAAAGAGGGAACCCGAGGTAAGGGCCCTGTTGGAAACGAAACCCGAGGTAAAGGGTTAAGGAATTCTGGTAATGTGACCAGTCGAGGGGAAGGACTGGCACATGCACAGGAAGGAGAACCCGAGGTAACGGGTCAAAAACTAATAATAGACGATGTGGACTTGGAAAGGAATGTACACTGCTCGAGGCAAGAGCATGAACATACAAATTCGGATGGAAACCAAAGCGTTATATTGGGGACAAAGGATCAGACGGAAAATGAAGACTGGAATGAAAATAGAAAAACACGCAGAACGGAGGCTATTAAACAATCATCTCGTATAAGGAGGAAGCGCTATTACTCTACGTCTTCGGAATCGGCAGGTGAATTCCCATCGCCAAAAAGAACAAGGAGATCAAATGAAAACGAATCCAATAGTCGGATAATGGACAAATTCTTAGCTATTTTAGAAAATTTTAAGGGTTCTGACAAAACTAAGATATCTTTTAATACGAATGTCATACCGGAGTTCGACCCTTTGTCTAAAGAACAAACCATATTGATTTGGTTGACCAAAATCGAGGAGTGTGCCGAAATTTACGGCTGGGAAGAAAAATAAATTATTCATTATTCTCTGCCTAAGCTCATCGGTGTAGCAAAGACATGGTATCAGGGTCTAACTTCGATATCACATACGTGGTCTGAATGGAAAAGGAAACTGATTGAATCTTTCCCGTGTAGGGAAGATTACGCAGAGCTTTTAACAGAAATGCTAGGTAAAAAGGCAAAATATGGAGAATCGCTGGAGCTTTATTATTATGCGAAGGTTAACCTATTAAATAGATGTAAAATATATGGGAGACAAGCAGTAGATTGTCTTCTTTATGGAATAGACGACCGTGCGGTGAAGGTTGGTGCTCAGGCAGCTCAGTTCAACGAACCAGAACAGGTACTAAAATATTTTAGGACCGTTAAAAGTAGTCCGAGTAGAGAGACGCAAGACTCTACACGGAAACCATATGATGGACGATTTGGAAACAACTCAAGTCGACCGGGCCTATCTAAACAAGGTACGAATATTAATTCTAATATTAAATGTTTTAATTGCAACGAAGTTGGTCACCCCAGCTTTAAGTGTGAAAAAGCTCTTGTGAAATGTACGAATTGTGACCGGCTAGGCCATCAGACCAATAACTGTCTGAGGAATAAGAGGACAACAAACGAATCGGATAAAAACAAAACACTAGGTAATGACCAGACGCAAAGGCAAGTTTCAGAGAGGGACTACAACGGCTAGAAGAGGTACTACAGTTGCTCAAAAAAAAGGTGGATTAACTTTAAAACTCAGTAAATGTCATTTCTTTATGAACTCCATAGATTTTCTGGGTTTCGATGTGAGCGCGAGTGGTATCAGACCAGGGAATAGAAAAACTGATGCTGTCTCTAATTTCCCAACACCTAAAAATCAGCACGATGTACGGCAGTTTCTTGGACTTTCTGTTTTTTTTAGACATTTTATCAAAGGATATGCTGTAATTACCGCACCTTTGACAGATCTTCTAAAGAAAAACACTGGGTGGACTTGGAGTGACGAACAAGAAGCGGCATTTACTAAAGTAAAAAAGTTGCTCACAAACCGTCCGATACTTGCTTTATATAACCCGAAAGCCGAGACAGAATTGCATACAGACGCCTGTAAGGATGGTTTAGCAGGTATATTACTTCAACGAAACGCGAATGGTACACTCCAACAATATCGTACTTCAGCCGTAAAACAAATGTTGACGAACGTAAGATGCATTCTTATGAACTAGAAAAGCTGGCGGTGATCTCATCATTAAATCGTTTCAGAGTTTATCTGTTAGGCATACCATTTAGAATCTTTACTGATTGTAATGCGCTTAGGTCAACGTTAGTAAAACGGGACCTGATACCTCGAATCGCACTCTGGTGGGTTGCACTTCAGGAGTACGACTGCATTATAGAATATCGTCCCGGAGCCCGAATGACGCACGCAGATGCACTCAGCAGGAACCCAGTGGATAACCCGGTTAGTGAAAACCATATTTTAGACATCTTACCAATACAGCAATCTGACCAAAACAGGATTACAACGGTGCAATCAGCTGATGATGAAGTTAAGAACATTAAAGAAATTCTTTTGGACCCGTATGCTGAGGAGGCCATTGATGTGCATAAAAATTATAAACTAAAGAATGATAGAGTTTTTCGCATTGTTGGCGAAGACTTCAAATGGGTTGTACCACGGGGCGTGCGCTGGCAAATCCTCAAGATGAATCATGACGATGTTGGTCATTGCGGGTTCGAGCAGACATTACATAGAATTAAGGAACATTACTGGTTAAGGAAAATGCGCCGGTTTGTAAAAAAATACGTTTCGTCTTGTCTGGAATGCGCTCACCACAAAGCTCCTGGTAGTAAAAGGGAAGGTGAATTACACCCTATCGAGAAGATCAGTATACCCTTTCATACCATTCACGCAGATCGCCTAGGACCATTCGTAAAGAACAAGGCAGGAAATTGTTATCTACTCGTAATTGTGGATGGTTTTACAAAATACGTTAGTATAAATCCAGTTAGAAATACCAAAGCTGTAACTTCAGTACGGGTGATGAGGCAATTTGTAAGTTACTTTGGAGTTCCAGCACGTCTAATTACTGACAAAGGCACGAGCTTTACCAGCAAAATGTTTCAAGACTTTGTTGAAACCTATGGTATAAAGCACGTACTAAATGCCGTTGCTACGCCCAGGGCGAATGGGCAGGTGGAGAGGTTCAACAGGACCATTTTAGATGCTTTATCAACCTCTAGTCATGGTGGAGATGATAAGTCATGGAATGATCACATTTACGACATACAGGTAGGTATTAACACTACAAAACATAAAACGACTCAAAAGAGTCCGTCGGAATTGTTATTCGGATTTAATGTGACTAACAGATCTGAAGGTAAGTTAAACGAAATTATCAAAGAAACTCTAAATAGGACTTCTGTGGAAGAATTGGATGTATTAAGACAAAACGTAAGCGAAAAGATAAAGCATCAACAGGTAAGAGACGCTGTTAATTATAATAAACACAGGAAACATGCCACAGAGTATAAAGAGGGTGACTTGGTAAGAGTGGAGAGACAGGTGCCGCATGATGGTAAGTCACAGAAACTTACTGTTAAATATCAAGGTCCCTATCGCGTAATAAAAGTTCTACCTAATGATAGGTTCTTGGTTGAGGACACACCTCTGACACATAAACGTGGGAGAAAATACGAAAATATTGTAGCAATCGAAAAAATTCAACCCTGGATGAATTTCAGTAGAGACTTAGATTCCGATTCATCTGTAAATGATTACGACAGTGATAAGGAACATGTGTGTCCAAAACCAGGAATAGGTAACCGAAATAAGTAATCATAGCAGTAATTTATCATAACTTGTTTATTTAATTTTGAATGTTTTAATTATTGAATATAAGGTTCTATAATTAAGGAACAAGTTATACTGATTGTAAAAGCGATGGGACTCGCTTGAAACAGGATGGCCGAGCTGTTAGGTCGTATATGTTTTAATGAATGTTGTCTATAAATGTTAGTCTATTGATGTGTCCGGAAGTCATGCACTCATGAAATTATTAGTTTTAAATGTTTATAACGACTTTTTCATTTATGTGTTAAAGTAGTCTTTTACTATTAATTTATTAGGAATTGATTACTTTATCAAAGTATTTTAGTGGATTTTATTTATTTTTGTTGATCATCAATTTGATTAAAGCTTCTCGCACTATGAATGGTTGGCTGCTCCGCCATTATGGGCAACCGTTGAGGAACACATAGACTAATTTGTTAATTTAACATGGTAGAATACTGGGCGAAAACGCTAATGTAAATCATAATAAAAAGTCATAAGTTTGTTACGTTACGTATTTTATTCCTGGCCAAAAATCGTTTCTAGTGATGTTATAACATTTTCATAATTTTCTGGCAGTGTTAATAATAAGTGACACACTTTATCAGACTCAGACATGCTTTCTCCAATTTTTATTTCAGTTATTATATTATCAAATCTTAGATAGTGGTCCTGAAGTTTTGTATCTATTTGACATTTCAAATTTAGCAATCTTCTCTTTAGTTGCAATTTATTGAAAACAGATTTTCTTTCAAAAATAGCTTCTAAACATTTCATCATGTCTAATGACTTTGGACACTATTTTATATATGATATGTACTTATCTGATACACATTGTATGATTAATGACCTTGCTTTAATATCCATTTCCTTAGTTGGTTTCTCAATTTTTATCGCTTCTACGACTCCTTTTTCCTCCAACAGTAAATTTATTCGAAATTTCCATGTTTGAAAATTTACTCCCTCTTTCAAAACTGGCATTGCTTCATATTTTCTCGCATCCATTTTTATTTTTATATTGTTAATCTGACAGTAAAAAATTTTCTTCTTATTTTATTATTTTCCATTTTTCTTCTGTAAATCATCACAAAAATGCGGCCCATAACCTTTTATGATATTACTAAGGGCATACTGTTAGAGAAAGATAATTTAGAGGTTTAAGATATTTATTACACATGAGCCATCTTACGCTGAACCCTCTTGACACAATTTTCCTCCAACATTCTTTCTTTTCACCACAGACAAATACAAATAGGTTGGATATAAATACCTACCTAACAGTAAGAAGCCACGACTGTTTGCAGTTAACATTGGTTTCACATGACTGCAGCCGACCGCGAAGTTGATATACTAATAAAAGTAATCTGTGGTTGATATCAAGACTGAACGAAGTCGAACGTACTTACAACTGCATGCCGTTGAATATATCGACTGCGCCCGGTTGCTGCGATGCAGTCCGTCTGATGGCAGCCTAACTTCGGAATCGAACTGCTACTGAAAAAATCGTAATGGGACACTCGGCCAAATCAGAGGGATTCGTTAGAAATCTGCATTCGCGCTTGTGAATCTTGTCCAGTCCAGGGTATTTTAACGCCATCTATAGCTTACTTGGCGAACTAAATTAATTAATTTCCTGCTAAATGCGTTCTGACGTGATTACTCTAGACTTTAAGAGATGGCTCTTATCTCAAATGGAGCTTGTTCTTACAGTTCTATTCGACTTAGGTATTTTTCAAAATTAGAAAGATTACTCGATTTGATTTACGGTGCGACATTTGCAAAATATATATACATACGAATACCTACTAGCAAATATTAGTTTTGATGCTTTGCTTGCCCATAACCTAGGTCAGGCTCAGGCAGGCAAGGACCGTAGCTACTTTTCTAGCGTTTCTAGCAAAAATTTACGATGTAATTTTAAAGACCTTAAACTCGGAGAATTATCTATTCTGTGATAAAGCGTCGTGTTATATGTTGAAGTGGTGTAGATTATATTTCGTACCTACAGTTTAAATAGGGCAAATAAAACAATCTATGAGCGTTAATGACTAGAACGTCATTTATTTAAATAGAGCATCACTTAGATACAAAAATAATCGCAGATTCTCAACAATCACAACACAAAATTTGCAGAACACGGAATGATTCTTAAGATAAACACACTTTATACAACATATAATCTTCTATTCCTGTTGCTCCTTGTTGCCTTCTAGCTTTTTCACGGGCCCAGTGTGAACGATTGGCACCACCCTCTCATTAGATACCTTTGGTTTAGGTTTCAAAGGTGCGGTAATTGACAAAACACCATCGGAAGACAATTTTGACATCACTGAGTCTGCATCAATACCTCCAGGTAACGCATACCGCCTGCTGAAGCTTCGAGAAATAAATCCATGTTCATCCTGCCTTTCTTCATGCTTAGCTTCAACCACTAAGAAACCATCAACTGTTTTGACTGATATTTCTTCGGGTGCGAAGTGCTGAACGTCTAAATTCACCTGGAATTTGTCTTTGTCTTCTCTGATCGTGGAACCGGTGTCTTGTGCTGCGGCTTGAAGGTTCCTCCAGGGTCTGTAGTAGTCCCTACTGGTATGGGGAACTGCGATGATGGTAAGTTGGTCTTGTGGAGTTAATCCCAAGCCGAAATGCTGGTCACGCAGAAGACGAGGGAACTGCCTGGGACGCTCGTTGTCGATGAAGAATGGATACAAAGACATTTTCACTAGTTTTGTATTCTTCACTGGTTGAAAAGTAAACTTCACTAATTGATAATTCTCTTGCAAATCGCTTGGTACTTCTTGGTGGCTCTTTAATTAAAACACTCCGATACTTTCTGTGACTCGCTTCAATGTTGTTTTCTGAATGAATGCCGATCAATGGCCGGCTTCATATTTATATTGACAACAGCGCCATCTAGTAGCAAATAGAATTTTCTGGAATGTGAGTCTAGAAAGTACGCGATGACTCGCACATGCGTTATTGTTGCAGATGTTTTAAACATTTTGTGGCCGGCTGCAGTTTATAATCCTAAAATCACTGTTTCTTTTATTGCCTTTAAATGATTTCGGCTAATTCATATTTATTCAGTATTTTATTTTATTTAGGAAAACAAACCATCGTAGTACATATAGATATGTAAATGTACATGTAGATAAGAAAAATAATGTACAGTTTGGAGAAAGAATTATCAACGAATCCGTTTTATTCCTACACTGTTAATCGGTGAAAATTAATTTTAATTTACCAAAGCATGAATGTTTTTACAGATGAGCCGTTGCATGCCGAATGTTTTTTATCCCTGACATTGAAGCGCCGCCTGGTGTCGAGTAGCAGACAACCGAATTCTAGAAGTTTACATCCCAATGAAGCTTTTCTCGAAATAGATTTCTTATAAAACTACCTTAGTTTTACAAAACAAGAGATTTATTTATTTAAGAGTTATTCATTTAACCTGTCCAGGTAAGTAGGTAGATACTAATTTAAATCACTTTGTGTAGTAGGTAGGTGGGTTGTATGCTTAAACAGAAGGGTACCTACCATGTCCTTTTTATTATCAAACAGGTAACGTTTTTTCATACTTTTGTACATTATGCAGAAGAAATGTTGCAAAATTGTGCTGCACATGCTGAGATAACGCTTATCTTCAAAACAATCAATTCTCTGAATTTATTTGAGTCATTTTGTCTCAGTAAACAGTTTATCTCACTACTTGAAAAACAAAAATGTTAGGCTTGTAGAGGTACAATATTGCAACAGGCAGTTTGCTTTATGCAGGCTATGTAGAATGTGGACGACAAAACAAAGAGTGCAAAATGTGTAAAATTCAACGTACACTTATCCTTGGTATTCCATATCCCGTTCATCAGTTTTATTTTAAAGCAATTCTAAATGAACACAAAATGAAGAGCAGATTTATACTTTTGAAAAGCACCCTCAAATACTTGCTATGAAGAAGTTTTAACAAGGGTACAACAATAATATCGACAAAAAAGTCAGCTGTTCACACAAACAAAGACATTTGCAACACACACACACACACTTTGGTGGAATGGGTATTGATTCGTCTCTGAAACAGCTGTTTTTGTAAAAACAAGTTTGAGTGTGATGCTCTCTGCGGTCTTGTGGGGTTCATCTTTGGTTCGAAAATTTCAACTTGTTAGTTATGACTCACATGATTAATGGTACCTTTATGAATGATTACATTATTCTTTTGTTGCCGTATGTCTTCAAGAACAATGCAAAGTTTTATTAAATTAACTTCATAAAGTAAATTAACTAACAAATAATTAAAATAAAATAACCTAACCTGTCTAAAACTAATAGCAAACTAAAATATGGCGTCGAGAAATTCCACCGCATCGCTGTCGACTGGTAATGTCTCCAAGAGACTGGCGGCATTGCCACACGTTGTATGGCAATGCTTAGGCTCTGGCCAAGATAAAAGCCAGCCCTTGGGTCACGCTCACGGGACGTGTCAAACAGGCTTTTGGAGATTTCGTTGAACAAACCCTCGGACCCCACGGCCCGAGGGTTTCAACCCCAAACGGCACCAAAATAATTGCCGCTAAGGTTACCAGGTACTTAGTTATTTCATTGATTTCGCACAAAGTATTCAACATTGTTTTTATCATAATCTTCAGAAACAAATCGAACAAGTTTCTGTAGTAGGTTGGTACTTCAGTAAACAGCACTTATAGCTATCGCTCCAATTATCTAGAACTTACTGTCACTGTAGACATAGATAATACACTATATAATATAAGACTGCCTCGTTGGTCTAGTGGTCGCAATCGCTACTGCTGAGCATGAGGTCCTGGGTTCGATCCCCAGGTCGGGCAACGCGTGTTATTGGGATTTTCTATCTGGAATTTCCCAGTAACAGCCCGAAGTCTGGATTTGTGCCCGGTAGATGGCAATAGGCTCGCCCCCTATTACATGGGACTTAAACATAACTGGCGAAATGTGGGTGTACTATAGGTACACCTCTGCCCAACCCTTCGGGGAAACAAGGCGTGATGTTATGTTATGTTATGTATAATATAAGAACTGTAGATATGTTCGCCTAAACAAGCGTTACCAAACAAAACACTTTATTACCAAAACAAATATGCATGTTAAAGTAAACAATATTATTTTAACAAATCATTTTTAGTTCTTAGGTTTATACCATGACGTGTGCTATACTTTGTGTAAATTATTTCATCACCACTACTATCAAAACCGGCATGTCCTACAACCAAAAATGTGAAGACATGTGATATTATTATCTACCAACCCGCACTAGGCTCTTAAGCCCATCACAGACGTAGCTATAATATATATTAATATATCGAGATATATATTATAGTATAGCAAACTACCACACACGAGAACTATAATATAATATATATTTTGCCCTTGCCTCGCCTTTGCAAGCGCACGGTTTTAAAGGCCAAAATATACCGAGATATATATTTCGACATATTTTGGTGACGTCATAGAAATATATATTATAGCTGCGTGTGCGGTCAATCGAAATTGTTTATAGAAAATATGTCGTAATATGCCTTGCTATGATTCATATTAATATATATTATAGCTACGTCTGTGACGGGCTTTATGGTGGCTCTCACAAGAAAGGAGACCTGTGTCCCAGCAGTTTGTCAGATTATGCTATGACTTCAGATAAGGGCTTTTAAAAATCGAAGCAGGTAGTGCACAATCGATAGTATGTATAAGTAACTATAACTTGTTATTAGCAATTTTACTCCAGATAATAATCTGGAGTAAAATCTACCTTTTTCAGTAACATTACCGAGTAGTTTATAATGATGCAGCGATCAAGGCATAATACATATTATATCAAACAAGTAATTAAAACAAGAATTTCACATCTCATAAACATATTTTCCAGTATACATGAGCGAGCTTGACGCCAACAAGGGAGGATTGATCAGCACTAAGTCGAGAACGTAGTATTAGATTATCTGTGGTCAAGATGAGAGGATTGAAAAGGTAAATAATTATATGTGTGGGGAGTTGGCATCAGTGGCAATCGGCAAATAACTATAAATAAAGTTTTCTATTTGGGCGTCGATGCGCCATCCAAAATAGTCATAGCAACTATAACTAAGGCGATGAAATACATAATTAAAACAACACTAATCGATCTCTCGCATACAACAACATATAAAGAAACTGTTATTTATGTGTTTAAATGTTGGTTTAACTGCTTATCTAGCACGAAATTTGTGAAGTTCGCCTTACCTAATGTTAGAAATCTAGGACCCAACATACTCTTAGATAAAGAGTTGCTTGAAACTGTAGACTCGGCGGTTTTTTTGGGCCTATCAGTAGATGCCAAACTTCAGTGGGGCCCACATATATCAAGTCTAGCGGGGAGGCTCAGTTCAGCCGCCTACGCCGTCAGGAAAGTAAGACAATACACTGACGTTGATACAGCTCGGATGGTCTATTTTAGTTATTTCCACAGCGTTATGTCCTACGGTACTCTGCTGTGGGGCAAAGCCGCTGATATTCAAAATATATTCGTCCTTCAAAAACGAGCTGTCCGAGCAATTTATCAGCTAGGAGCCAGAGTTTCTCTTAGAGATTTTTTTATAGATATTGGTATTCTCACGGTGGCATCTCAATTCATCTTCGCCAACATCTTATATGATAGGCAAAATATACACTTATACGCTAAAAACACTGATTTTCACAATGTTAACACCAGAGAATAAACTACGTACTCCCTTTCACCGGCTTCATTAGGTTCATAACTCATTTGTTGGGCTTGGTATAACCTTTTATAACAAGTTGCCCTCTTCTTTACTAGATTTACCTTTTAATGCGTTTAAGCCTCAAGTTAAATCCAACCTTTGTTCAAAGGCATATTATTCCATTAACGACTACTTAGGGCTGATTTTTCAATCCTCAGTTATGTCGTCGAATAGCTATATATAGTATAAAATTATCTGGCTGTTTATCAGGCGAATAAATATTTGCAATTTTTCAATCGTTTATGAACTAGAGAATAGCTGTCTGTGGTCTATGCTAGTGAACTTCACACTGTCTATGTGCAAGCGAGATGCACAGATACGGTATTCAACGTGTTAGACGAGAATAGCAACAAAACGTGTAAATCTCCAATTGTTACATAAAAAATGCCGCCAGATGTATAGAATCGCAGAGTGGGTAGTAGTTTTTACATTGGTGGCACACACAACTATTCCTGGAACTATACAAAAAATGAAGATGTATGTTTTGTTAATTTCATTATTGATAAAGATGGGGTGGGTGCCTAGTAATATTTTTAACAAAGATTACTTATCTTTCTGTTTCCTGTTTTTTCTCAATCAATGAAAGTCTTAAGAATCTTTAAAGCAAAATCTTCTCCAAAATTCAATGTCATCCCATGTGTTGAATTTATCAGGCCATTCTCGTAAAACTCGGTTTTTCTCTCTCAGGTGGGTTTAAATAATTAACTATCTCATGTTCTTCTTCGATTGCTAAGTCGTAAATTGTTTTAAACATATCAGTCTTAGGGCCGATTTTTCAATCCTCAGTTAACTCGTCGAATAACTATCAAGAGTATAAAATTATCGGGCTGTTTGTTGAGCGAATAAATATTTTCAATTTTTCAATCGTTTATTAACTAGAGAATAACTATCTATGGTCTACGCTAGCGAACTTCACACTGTAAATGTGCAAGCGAGATGCACAGATACAGTATTCAACGTGTTAGACGAGAATTAAGTTAACTACTATCTGACCATTGAAAAACTGGGAATCTAGTTATCTATGGAATAAAGGCTATCTGGTTGTTTATCTGAGGATTGTTAAATCGGCCCGAAACGATAAGAGCAGTTGGTCGCTGTGATTAACTCAAGACAATGATCATGTTCTTTCTCCAGAATCAGCTTACCTACTGACAGAGTATAATTATGAGTTCATATATGAGTTCATATATCTGTTTTATTATTATTTAATAAGGCAATTATTTTGTTATCTTCATTTAATATTGACATGATCTACTCATCACAATGTTTACTAATGACTGTATTGCAATATGTGGTTAGCTAGCGACCTCGAAAATTGATAATATTATTCTTGCCTGAGCAACCGGCAGCAAGTTCGTCATGCTCCCTTAGATGTCACTGCTTGCGGTAGCGTCGGGGGTTGGGTTTCCTCCTTCCCTCAAATATGGCGAGGGGGGTAATGGCTGATATTTGCGTTATGTTCGTGAACGGGTGTTGCTTGTGGTGACTGGTCGTCTTGCTGTCTATGGTTTTATTATTGTCATAGTAATTGTTTTATACGTCAGATAGCCACTATCTGACGTATGGCAATTAATTTAATTTAATATTTTGGTAATTACTTACAATTGTATAAAATCCAGTTTTTCTAACCGACCAGACAGCTGTGCTGCTGGGGAGTTTGTTGCGCCACTTCTTCTTCCCAGCTAAAGCACTAGGAAGTGGTGACGGGCGGGCGTTTTGGGGGACTGTCTTATGTAATTTTGACGTTCGAAAAGTGCTGATTCTCAGCCTAATTTGAATAAATGACTTTTGATTTCGATTTTGATTTTAACACTTACGCATCTCCTATTACTAAATTACATACAGGGGCGGATCCAGGATTTATTTTTGGGGGGTCACATCGGCCAGAGGGATTGAATGGATTTTCTTTTGATCGTACATATTGAAATTGGAGTTACGTTGTCACGGTATGTAGAAAATGCAAGAGCGAGCGAAGCGAGCTCAAAAAGTTTTTGCAGTCCACCTCGTAGGAATAGGCTAGGTTTTCTTTCGACTGTTCATACTGAAATAATAAATAGGACTTTGTCTACGTATGCAGAAAAGTTTGAAAATTAAGAGAATGTTGACAAGAGCGAGCGATGCTAGCTCGAAAATTAAAGGTACAGGTTTGGTTTTTTCCAGCACTTTCGACAGTTCATGCTCAAATAAGAGTTTCGTAGTCGAATAATTATGCTGAACATTTGGAGGTATAAGAGAATGTAAGAGCGAGTTAGACAATTTTATTCTATGTCTTGCGTACGTAGGGGCCTCCAACTCCAAACTGATTTTTACTGAACATATTTTTACCTTGTTTACCAGCTTAATCATTTCAGCACCCAACCTAGGATTGTTTTGGTTCGTTTTCTCTTTTTACTATTCATAGAAAAGATAAATATTTTTTATGAGCTGAGGGAAGCTGCATAAACTTTGAAGGTGCTAGGCCCTTCGAACAGCGAAGTAAGTATATGGAAGTATCTTTTTAGTCCGACTACGAACTGGCTACGACTCTGCCTTGAGAGCCGCAGATAGTTAACCAGTTCGAAAAAATACTGATGATCTCATACGACTTGAATATTTAAGAAGCCACTAAGACGTCGAAGTCGATTTCTTACTACAGAAACCTTATGATTTTACTTAGAAAACCTACATCTGATTGGTTGGTGTTATAACTGTAGGGCGTTCAAGTGCGAGGATAAATTGTTGCTTCATTTAAAAGCTTAAGAGCTCCAAGGGATCGTGGACTTACGTCTTTCATATTAATTTTAACTTGATACCTCCACGCGTTCCCGAGAAAAAGGGTCTTGACAGACAGACAAACGGACAACGAAGTGATTCTATAAGGCTTCCGTTTTTTCCTCTCGAGGTACAGAACCTTAAAAACAATATTTATTGGCACTAAAATTTTATAAAAAGTATCGTCGCATTGTTCCGTCGGGGGACAGCTAGTGAAAATCCAAATATACATTCATTATTGCCTCGGGCCTCAGCTGTTTGAAGTTTGTTCTACTGAAGACACCGGTGTCTAGTACACAAAGCTTTTCATATGACCTCAAACATAAAAGCGAGTAGACCGTGAATCATGTTGCGCAGGTTCTCGTTGCTCCACGAGTCTGACTCCGTCGTTAAACAACACGTACTTTCGACGTGCTGGGTCGGTTTGCTCTTGCATCCCGGTTTGTTGGCGTTTCACATGTGGTTCTTCCCCATATCGATGTTCTTGTACAGAAGCACAATCAAATCTCTGGTTGTTAGCTTGTCAACATCTGAATGAACGTTTCATTAATAATTATATTAATATACTTATTCCTAACGAGAAATTCTACGAAATGAAAAGATTTTATTATAATATTTTAAGCCAAGTCATTTCGTCAGTCAACTGTACAAACGGTCCCTCTATTTTAACTGTTGACCGACGGACTAACAGTCAAGCATCGTCCATCTTCCGTCCATGAAGCTAGGTACTAATTTATCCTCATTTATCTTTGCTACTCCATCGTCAGAACCTGATCACAATCCATATATAACCTATGAATTGAGAACATTCCAATGAGCTCAAACACGATACTTCGGCTATATGGTGATGAGGGACTTGGGTATCCTGCATATTCCAGATGATACTGCAGCATCAGTTCAAGGTGTATGTGCTTCCAATATCATTCAAGTAAGTAATAGAATACCAAATTTCGATGTAGTCAAAGTTGTGGAAGATGCTCACATCCCTTCATAAACATAAAACATATCATCCCGCCTGTAATCCCCGAAGGGAAAGGCAGAGTTATGCCTAGTTCACCCACATTTCGCCAGTTAGGTATGCTTAAGTCCAATGTAAGTGTCCCAGGGGACGAGTGTTGGAATACGACAAAATATATCCGTCCCACTTGAGTCTTTCACTTTCATACATATTTACATTGTGCATAACTTTAATATAATTAAGACGCTAGTGTTCCATCTGGACCAAGCGAGAACGTACACAAACCTCTCCTGCCGAATTAACAGAATAAATTAATTAGTGGAAATTATATTTATGTCTTTCATTGGTTCTCAAAACCCCAACAGCGAGCCTATTGCCATCAACCGGGCACAAATCCAGACTCCGGGCTACTACTGAGAAACTCTAGATAGAAAAACCCAAAACCGCTTTGTTCGATCTGGGAATCTAACCCACTAGACCAACGAGGCAGTCATATCCTTTTATCAACTAGAAAAGAGCTCACAATCTTCAAACGGCTGAACAGATTTTCTTGAATCATAGCTCTGGATAAAGTCATCTTTCGAACAAAAAAAAAAACAAAATAGGTTTAGCCGTTATGGAGCTACTATGCCTCAGACAGACATCAAACTTATAAAACCCCTCTTTTTGAGTCCGGGCTTAAAACAAAACTAGTAGGGATAATGTTAAAGGGAGTTGGCGAACTGTAGCATTCGTCAATCAGTTCTTTAAATAAAGCTTTGTATTTTAATGTGTGGGCGCTGGCATCGATACATCACCCAAATATATCAACCATAAAATAGGGCGCTGAAATACTGAATGCAACAATGTCGATCACTCCCACCCAATGCTCGAACTACATGCGAACTGTCTAGGCGTTTAAAATGATATGCATTAATATGTTACTTTAACACTGGAATTATTAAGTTTTCTGTGCACTTCCATGCATCTCCCGTTAACGCTGTGAATTTGTCATTCGCCGCTGCGCCGAGAGTTGAAAATCCAACAGTGTCTATTTTTTACGTGCTGGTATGCGCTCTGGATGCGCACTGTTGGATTTGCAATGCACGGCTTAACACCGAGAGTTGAAAATCCAGTGCGCGATAAAACCCTACCCTTGCTAACAAAAAAAATGCAAATTCCCAAAAAGAACACATTTCTTTCAAAATGTTGCATTGCAGCTATGTTTAAGATGCGTCTAGATCAGTACGACACCTTATAGATTAAACGAACTGCTTGTTTCTCTCCACTGTGTTTCGTAATTTATAATTCCAAAGTCAAAATAGTAGGAAGTTATTTTAATGGATTATGAGTTATTTAGTCACATACCTACCTACATTTGGTTGAATAGTGTAATAGCTTGAACACTGCAGGGTTGCAATTTTGCGAATCCAAATAACTTTCAGAAATAAAATTAAATCCAAGTAATACCTATGCAAACTTTTTGCTAACGAATGTCTGCAACGACTGGCCAGATAGACGACAGCCATATTGTGCGCATAACGATTATCTATGATGTGCATTGCGTATTTAGATTGACTAGACGGACACGTCACAAAAAGCTGACTGGCATTTCTTTTTCGCCTTAAAAATAATCTGAAAATATGTCGATGTTCCCATTTCTTCTCGATATGGACCGCCCCAGGCGCTTATTGGACCAACATTTTGCATTGGCACTAACACCAGATGATATTTTGACGATGGTAGCTCCGCATTCTCAAACGAATGAGTACTATCGGCCCTGGAGGCAACTGTCAACCCCGCTGCGAGACTCTGGTTCAATAATAAAATCCGATAAGGCGAAGTTCCAGATTAATTTGGACGTGCAGCACTTTGCACCGGAAGACATTTCGGTGAGAGCTGCTGATGGATTCGTAGTTGTCGAAGCTCGTCACGACGAAAAGAAAGATGAACATGGATGGGTGTCTCGTCAGTTTACGAGACGATACGCCTTGCCTGAAGGCTGCAGCATCAACGCTGTGCAGTCTCATCTGTCATCGGACGGAGTTCTAACCGTCACCGCGCCTCTCCAGCGTTTTCAAACTTCGAATGAACGACTGGTACCAATCATTCAGACGGGACCAGTGAAGACTCAGCCTGATAGGTCAAAGTATGAAGAATTAGGAGATGGAGAATCTCCGTTAAAGGAGGAAAACGGACAGTGAATGCAGTTGCAGCAGTTGCGATGGGCGCAATGCCAATCCCAGAATAGTTCTTTCGTTTGTTCATGACCCTCAGTGGAAAACAAATTATAGGTGTGACTCGTCATCGTTTGCGTAATAGTGCACTTAGATTATTTTTATTGCATTCCAATATTAATTTCGGCTATTTTGTGTACGAAAATAGTAAATACAACTATTTTGTGAAAGATTTTTCTTTTAATTACCTGAAGATAAACATTATATAGGTAGTTGGGAAAAGGCTAACGTAGATGATGTGATGTCATAAACACAAAAATGTAATTCTATGGTATTGGAATACAAAACTGTTGTTTCGTTTCAGGTAGATTGTTTTTTTAAATACCTACAATAGGCACTTCATTATAAGCCAGTCACGACACAATGAGTACAAGTCACATATTTGTTACCGTGAAAGATTGATTTGTGCTTTGAAAATGTGAAAATGATACGACGAATATTCTGAAACATTGAATTAAAATGTTATCCAGATTCATGTTGGGCAGTCAATCAAATGAACCAAAATCAAGTATATTTATAATTAGGTATATGTAAAATTAATTTACTATATAAATTTGCATTTTATGATAAGAATTACAATAAAACAAAAAGGGATATCGTTACAAATAAGTTTATTAAAAATTATAATTAAAAATATGAACAGTTATAGCACAGATACAAATCAGTCTTACAAGGAAAATAGTACACGATTATTTACATTATTTACAGATTTATTTTGCTTCTTCCGCAATTGGTTCTGGAACCCCTGGCTGCTTCTTGACTGGTCCTGTTTGTTTGATTGGCACTATCTTCTCTCCGGTCGAAGGCATGGCCAGGACTTTAGGTGCTGTGACGGTCAAGACACCGTCGGATGACAATTTTGACTCCACAGTGTCAGGTAAGCATCCTTGTGGGAGAGCATACCGCCTAAGAAACTGTCTGGAAATAAATCCATGCTCATCCTGCTTCTCTTCATGCTTTCCCTCAACGATCACTTGTCCGTTCACCACTTTCACGTTTATTTCTTCGGGTGCGAAATGCTGGACATCCACATTTACCTGGAACTTTTCGTCGTCCGATGTGATTTTGCCGACGCTGTTCAGCGCAAGCTGGTTCATTGCTGATGAGAGCTGGTCTATTGGCTTCATAAAATTCTCCAATGAATGGACGGCGTTCTCCCAAGGCTTGAGGAACGAATTCCCGAAGAAATCACGATGCATCAGTTGATTTAATGGTGAGTAGCCGAAGAAATTCTCAGGTCTGTAGAAATCTCTCTCCATTAAGCGGAACGGCTTTTCAAGATCGTAGAAGTAAGGAATCACCGACATTTTCGTACTCTTTGCTTGTTTGTTCGTTTTTGTTTTGAACAGTTCACTTTCTTCGATAACAACTGCCGGGTTCCCCGTCCGTTCCCCGTATTTATATTCGGGCGACGACAACGCCACCTGTTATCGGTGGGGCGCGTTACTTTCGAGAAAGTGCTCCAAAGCGAACGCTGTAGAATATGCTAGGTGCATCTCGTCGGTGGTTGTTTCTAGAAAATGACAGTTATAGGCCAAACGCGAACGATAGCGTTGTATAGAACAACAATAGCGCCATCTTGTATCGAGTAGTAAAACTAGATGAGTCAATAACACAAGAGTGTGCGTTTGTGTTATTATTTGATACATAGATGAGGTAAAAATCCAAATACTAAAAAATTGGATATACGGGCGGGTTGAGGGTGATGTTATTTTTGGTATTTATGTTACGCACAGCACTAGTCGACGTCAACGCCTCTAGCGGATGAACAGAGAGGGCGTTCGGGAGCGAATGGCTCCGCGGTTAAAGAGACTTACGTTTGGTGTTCAATTGAGTTGATTATAAATAGTCATAATAATACAGTTCCATCTTATACAGTTGTTTTAATTGAATCCAAGATACACAACAGAAAATGGCGACGAGGAAGTGGAGTGTCGGTGAAAAAAAATAAAAATAAGAACTCATAAGAAACCGCGTGGTCAGATATAACCTTTTTAGTGCGTACTGAGTT
This sequence comes from Dasypolia templi, assembly GCA_963555695.1. Lineage (NCBI taxonomy): Eukaryota > Metazoa > Arthropoda > Insecta > Lepidoptera > Noctuidae > Dasypolia > Dasypolia templi. The sequence continues at coordinate 4,521,327 of OY743145.1, forward strand.
TTCCAAGTGTTCCCATACTTATTCCTTGCTATCCAAGGGCTCCCTATCCTGTGATGATAGCCCGCTTCACAATTTCCTATTTCTTACCGAATACTAAAAATGGAGCAATTGTCACAAGTACTAGCACAAATGATGGAAACCATGCGTGGCATGCAAGTACAGCAAGCAAATCTACAACAAGCGTTACAAAACCAAGGTACAAATAAAATAAGTGGCATTACATTACATCCTTATGATGAAATAAATGAGTCATTTTCAAGTTATTTACAAAGATTACAAAACTACATTACATTAAAAGGTGTGAGGGATTCCCCAACAAAACTACAGATTTTTCTAAATTGCATTGGGCCTAAGTACTATCAAGTTTTGAAAAACATCACGGCACCTGAAACACCTGAATCTAAATCATTTGAAGAACTGGTAAAAGAGTTAAGCAATCATATTTCACCTGAGCCCGGGGAAGTAGCACAGCAACACAAGTTCTGCCTCAGATCGCAACAGGAATGCGAAAGCATTGCCAATTATGTGGCTGCACTGAAAGAAATTGGGGGAAAATGTAATTTTACCTGTAACAATTGTAAGAGTTCAACTTTGGAGACGCACCTTAGAGTACAGTTCATTAGAGGTCTGCGCAATACGGAAATTAAAGAAAGGTTATTACAAGAATCACCAAAAACCAAATTCGAGGATATTATGAAAATCGCTATGGCGATAGAAACTTCAAAATCTGAAACTAAAGAAATGGGACAAGAAATACAAATAAATAAAATATCGGTAAATAAATACAAGAAAAATACTAAAACTGCAAATACAAATAAGGAAATGAAAATAAATTGTTTTAGATGTGGAAAAGATAACCACAAAGCAAGTCAGTGTCGGCTAAAACACAAATTATATTGCAAGAAATGCAAAATAAGAGGACATTTACAGTCAGTATGCTTCAAAGATCAGAAACAGCTACAGCTGGAAGAAGAATATTCAGAATCTGAAAATGATGAAGAAATATATGAAATACATAAAATACCAATGGAGAATAGCACAGATAAATTTAATATTACACTACAATTAAATGGGAAGTCACTTACCTTAGAATTAGATACAGGAGCTGCAGTTACTACATGTTCTACAGAATATTTCAAAAATAACTTCAGTAACCTGAAACTAAGAAAGACATTAGTTAAATTGAGAACTTACACTGGTGAAAACATACAACCCATTGGAACTGCTGAACTAAATATTAAATACAAAAATAAACAAATACAAGGAAGAATTTTTGTAATTGATAGAAAAGTTGACCCAGTGGTTGGAAGGGAATGGATAAGAAATCTAAATCTACAATTTGATATAAATTCCATTAATAGAGAAGAAAATGATATTAAAGAAAAAGAATTCAAAGAAAAATTACAGAAATTACTTGAAGAATATAAAGAATTATTTTCAGAAGAGATTGGAAAAATAAATGATTATCAAGCTACATTCAAATTAAAAGAGGGAGCAGTACCCATATTCTTGAAACCACGTCCAGTGCCATTTGCACTCAGAACCCAGGTGGAAAATGAGATAGACAGATTGGAAGCTGCTGGAATATTAGAGAAAGTCACATATTCACAGTGGGGTACACCCATAGTCCCTGTAATAAAACCAAATGGAAAGGTACGTCTATGTGCTGACTATAGAGCAACATTGAATAAAAATCTGGAGAATGATAACTACCCAATACCAAGAATTGAAGAAATATTTCAAAAACTAAGTGGTGGAAAATACTTTTGCACACTAGACATAAATCAAGCATATTTACATTTGATGACAAATGAAGATACTGCAGAGATGCAAACCATAAGTACATGCAAGGGGACCTACAGGGTAAAAAGATTGATGTTTGGAGTGAAGATTGCACCAAATGTTTGGCAAAGATATATGGACCAAACCCTACAGGGAATGGAGGGTACAGCGTGTTTCTTTGATGACATTGCCGTACAAGGCAAAACATATATACAATTATTACAAAGAATTAGAATCATATTTCAGAAATTACAACAATGTGGATTACGCCTAAATAAGAAGAAATGTCAATTTTTCCAAAAATCGATAAATTACCTGGGACACACAATAAATGAAAAAGGATTACATCCTACAGATGATAAAGTAATGGACATAAAGAACAGCCCATGTCCAACAGATGTATCATCTCTTCGCACTTTTCTTGGGATGATTAATTATTATCAACAATTCCTACCCAACCTGGCATCAAAGCTTAATCCTCTCTACAAGCTATTACAGAAAGATACAAAATTCATATGGTCAAAAGAATGTCAGAACTCATTTCAAGAGTTGAAAGACGAAATCTGTGGTGAGAAAGTACTTATACCATTTCATGAAAACTTACCTGTTACTTTAGCTACAGATGCATCACCTATCGGATTTGGAGCTGTGTTGTCACACATTATGCCAGACAAAACGGAAAGACCAATAGCATTTGCATCAAGATCCCTATCAAGAGCTGAAAAAGGCTATAGCCAACTAGATAAGGAAGCAGCAGCACTAATATGGGGACTAAAGAAATTCTTTCAATACTGTTATAGAAGAAAAATTACACTAATTATTGACAACCAACCATTGGCAAGAATACTACATCCAGAAAAAGCTACACCAGCTACTACAGCTATAAGGCTGGTACACTATGCAAATTTTCTTGCAGGTTTTAACTATGAAATAAAGCTACGCAAGACTTCTGAACATTCAAATGCAGACTACTTTTCAAGATTACAAAATTCATCTAATACTAGTCAAGTAAAAATTACAGATGATGATGCATTCTACTTAAATCAAATAGCTGAAATGCCAATAACATTACAAGAAGTCAAAGAAGCCACTAGTAAAGACACAGAATTACAAAAATTATACATAGACATCCAATCAGGAAAAGAAAATTCAAATAGACTTCATGAATTTTCCTTACAGGATAACTGCATATTTTATGGCATAAGAATAGTAATACCTAAGAAACTACAATCTAAGATCTTAGAAGAACTTCACACAGCTCATACTGGAATTGTTAAAATGAAAGCACTAGCAAGAAGCTATGTGTGGTGGAAAAATATTGATGCAGACATTGAACAGATGGTAAAGAAATGCAAAGAGTGTTGTTTAATGCAGAAGAATCCTACAAAAGTACCAGTACACATCTGGGAATACCCAAAAGAACCATGGAGTCGCATTCACATTGACTATGCGGGACCATTCATGAACCAATACTTCCTGATTGTTGTGGATGCTTATACAAAGTGGTTAGAAGTCATACCCACTACATCTACAACAGCTACAGCTACTATTAACATATTGAAAAAAGTATATACAACATTTGGCTTGCCAATCACACAAGTCTCTGACAATGGAAAACAATTCAGATCAGAGGAAATGAAAAGATTTCTAAAAGAAAACGGAATCGAAGCTAAATTTACGGCACCTTTTCATCCAGCGACGAATGGCCAAGCAGAGAGATATGTGCAAACTTTTAAAAATAAAATAAAAGCTATGGGAAGTGAAGAAGGATCTCTACAAGACAAATTACAGAAATTCCTGATGGTGTACAGGAAAACACCCAATAGTACAACGGGGTTGAGTCCAGCGGAGATGATGTTCAAAAGACTGTACAGAACAAGGATTGATTTAGTAAAAAGACCAAAAGCAAAAGAGTACAAGAATGAAGAAATTAAAGAAAATAAAGAATTCAAAACGGGAGACAGAGTACAGGTAAGAATGTATGACGGAAATAAATGGAAATTCGGGAATATAAGAAGCAGAACAGGCAAACTACATTATGAGGTAGAGGTAGATGGCAGGATTCACCAAAGACATGTGGATCAAATCTTAAAGACATCATGTTTGAGAAAAAACCTGGACACGACCTACATGTACAATTCAAAGCAACCAGAAGTTATATCTACCCAAAGTGATCCCAACTTAGAGTCAGCTGTGCAGCCTAGCCCTGGAAAGATGAAAGAGATATCACATGCACAGGAGGCAAGAAAGTCGCAAATGCCTGAAACAATAGAAATTCCTACAGAAGTTCAACTGGAACCGCAACCAACAGAACCTGTGAGTACATTACCTTTAGAAGTTGCAACTGCACACACAGAGATGGCACCACGCAGCAGCAAGAGAGTCAGGAGACCGCCAAATCGCCTGAACCTGTAACAACGTATCTATAACGAGGGAGAGATTGTTACGCACAGCACTAGTCGACGTCAACGCCTCTAGCGGATGAACAGAGAGGGCGTTCGGGAGCGAATGGCTCCGCGGTTAAAGAGACTTACGTTTGGTGTTCAATTGAGTTGATTATAAATAGTCATAATAATACAGTTCCATCTTATACAGTTGTTTTAATTGAATCCAAGATACACAACAATTTATAACCGACTAAAGAAACGAGGAGGTTCTCAGGTCGACGTGTATCATTACATTTTTTTAAACAAGTAATAACATTAGGTACCTATCGCCTGTACCTATTCCCAGATGGTTAGGCAGAGGTATACCTATAGTACCTACGCCCACATATCGCCAGTAAGTTAGAGTCCCATGTAATTAGTAATGAACTTACTGTTAAAATACTGTGAACAAAAACCTTATAAACTTAGTCCGTGAGGCCTAAGCTGAGCTTTGCATTTGTGTGATTGCTTCGCACCAATGTCATGGCGCGAGGGACGCACGGCGCCTCAGGCCGATTGTATAAGCCGGTTTAATCGCGCTCTAGGCCGACGTTACACCTACACTATCTGTGTGCACTCTACTATGGGCACTATCTATGGGCTAAGTTTGTACTGGAAATGTATAGCTTGATATGTAGCAGTGTGTACCTTATAGAAGTTAAAGCCCGTCACAGACGTAGCTATAATATACTAATATGAATGATATATATTTATATGAATTATAGCAAGACATATCACGACATATTTTCTATATAAATTTTTGAGTGACCGTACATGCAGCTATAATATATATTTCTATGACGTCACAAAAATATGTCGAAATATATTTCTCGGTATATTTTGGCCTCTTGATATATATTTTGGTATTTTAATATAAATTTTTAGGATACGGGGTGTTCCATTTGTTCACCGAACGCCTCCCCGACGACTTTGTCTATTGTTTGTATATCGGCTGTATGCGAGCCCGCATTTGTTCGTGGAAGAAGCGTACGCTTTATTTAAGGAATTTTACAAATTAAATTCGCAACGAGTTCTCTTTTTTATAACATGCGACTCTACCCAGATGGATCTATTTTTCGTTCCTGACAAGGCAATATGCAAATCAAATTCAGCATTGGAATCATTATCTGAGGAGATTTCAATTAGATCTAAAAGTAGTGCTTGTCGAACTCATTTAGGTACCTAGATTGATTAAAGTGTTATTTCAAAATGTGAACATACTGTACAGAAAATAAGCTTTAAAACCGTGCGCTTGAAAGGACTACCCCAGACCGAGTGAGGGGAAAATATATGGTATAGCTCCCGTGTGTGGTGGCTTGCTATACTATAATATATATCTCGATATATTCATATATATTATAGCTACGTCTGTGACGGGCTCAAAAGCTAAAATAGGCAAATAGGGACCTACTACCGCTTCTATCACCCATTGTAATTTCTATTATTTATTCCCCCGTTATGTTGTTTGAATATTGATTTGCCGCTGACGATGTGACGTCACTCAAGGGGTAGAGAGTAAATAAAAACAAATATCGCACACCAGGCCTCCTTCCTTCGAGTGCTTATTGGTACCTAACTGTATAAGCAGGTCTGAACTTTTGTATGGGGCACAGGCCTCCTGCCTTCTAAAAATAATGGGCTGAAGTTTACCACGCGGGCCCAGTGCGTGTTAGTAGCTGGTTATCAATGTGTGAATTTTTCTATGGGATATTAGTCTTATGCACGTGTGATTTTTTCTAAGGGACACACGCCTCTTTCCTTCGAAAGGAAGTGGGCTGTCAACCACGCGGGCCCAGTGCGGGTTAGAAGCTGGTTATCAATGTGTGAATTTTTCTATGGGATACAGGCCTCCTTCCTTCGAGAGGAAGTGGGCTGTCAACCATGCGGGCCCAGTGCGGGTTAGCAGCTGGTTATCAATGTGTGAATTTTTCTATGGGACACACGCCTCCTTCCTTCGAGAGGAAGTGGGGCTGTTGTCAACCACGCGGGCCCAGTGCGGGTTGGTAGCTGGTAGAATTTTTCTATGCATGAATTATGACATCCCCGTTATTGGTGTGATAACAAATATAATCTTTGAAACATGTTTAAGAAACGACCTTTTCTATGTAACTTGTTGTTTCACCACGTTTTTTTTTTGTTGGTACTTACGAAAGGTGGTAGTACTAAGTCACTATTCATACTCATAGAAAAGTACAATACACAATAGCTATGGTGCGTTTTCAAAGTACTATTATAACAATTATGAATATGTCAATATGATTTAATTGTATTGTACGAGTAGGAATAATATCCATTATATGAATTAAAACAGTCGTTGACTTTGCCGGCTACTGATAAACTGTATACAGGATGTTGCAACATCGTTTGAAAAAAAAAAGTCTAGTACATTTTGCTTAGTTCATATTTTCAATTCGATTCAATGAAAAGTTTGGAAATTACATGGTGTACCTACCTACCTACTCTTGAGTCCTGTGACTCCTACTACGGTTACGGTAAGAGATATTCTTGTACCGTTTTGCATTTGTAATTAATGGTCTGAACAAACTACTGTTTCTAAATAAAAATTGTATAGGTACGGCATGACACGATGACAGATTACTAGCTCGCTGTGTGGCGGTCGGTACCTACTAGGAACGATTAATGCATGCGTATGTCGCACACAATAGGGATGATGCCATTTTTTATTTTTAGCTCAATAATATATTTATTCCCAAATAGTGGAAAAAAATATTATAAAAAGAGTATATCCTTAAAAAAAATACCAAGTTATAAACGTTTTATAATAAGTGTTAGACAAGGACAGCACTATCATAGAAGTGACGTTGCGCGGTCGCGACAATGTAACTTCATACTAGCGTCATACATTGTCCGTACCGCGCGACCAGCACCCTAATTGCGTAACACATTTTCGTAAACGATTACGACTAATCTGTTTGATTTTGACGGTTCAAGAACTTTCATCGCGTTCTATAAATTGTTGAGCAGAATTTTTATCGAACTTAAGAAGCAATGGATTAGCAATCTGTTTCAAAACGATTCAGATTCCGATTGATTGTGTATTACGCAATTAGGGTGCAGGACGGGAATAATCCCCTCCAAAAACTTTTAACGTGTAGCTTCTTCATATTTACATCGATTTAACCGTTTTATTTTGATTATCTCTTTTTTAGTATGCTTTCTAAGAAATTTCATATTTTTTTCGAATGTTTTAAAAATAAATCATCATCCCTAATAAATGTCCATTGTTGTGCAGTGCCCTGCAACCTAGCAATTCGGAGCAGCCTGTAACTCATCTGTTTATTATTAGTGCAATGTCAAAGCGCTATCTATGAGCATTGCGCTGGACAATTGTGCGCCTCCGACCGGGCTGGTGTGATAACGAAATAATGACTCCTATGTATCTGCACTGTTTTATTAGCCTCGTTTTATTTCATGGGTAAGTACTTATGTTTTTTTTATTATTAATTTTCGGAGTAGGTATGTTTTTGTTTTTTTTTAGTACCTTAGTTTTTTTTTTGATTTTATTTTATTTTAACTTTTCCGCACGTAAATATAGGTACATGTACTTGAAATTATTACCTACTATAATTGTGATCTCTAGTTAATTTCAAATTAGGTAACGTTTGATAACTCTCGCCAAAGTTTTCACCCTATTGTCTTTATCTTCTTTTTTTCTTATATATTTAAAAAAACTATCGCTGTTCGGCAGTCTCTTTAGAGAGACTTCTTAACTATAAAAATAAAATTAATAAAACTACTAGAGCTTAAAACTACTTATCCAATTAAGTTGTTTTTTTTTAGTTAATATGTTGAAATATTTTGATGATATAGGGATGGTTTAAAAAAAGAGGTATTGCAACGCACGCCGCAGCATTAACTTGTTAGGCTATAATAATTCTGCATTAAGTTTAGCCTGAGGATGAACCAATAAATGCATTAACTAACAAGAGAGACTCACCTCCAGCGAAATTGAGATTAAATTGTTTACAAAACATTCAGTCAATAACTGTTCTGGAGATAAATATTTCGTTTCAACGAATTTTATAACTACCAAAAACGGATAAGAAATTGAAATTACTTTCATGTTAATTAATGTATTCATCATCATCATTACCATCTTCCCATGTTTTTTCGGGCCTGACCTTAACTACGTACTGGGTGTGACGAAGCACTCCGTGCGAGTTCGAAACTGAATAGTTGCCCTTCCAATAACGTACCTATCTATCACAAATTTTAAGTATGCGTCCCTGTATCATGTTGACGGCTATTTGTTTGGTTGACAGCTATTTGTTTGACAGTGACAGATAGAATTAGGTTTTGTCATCCATAAATAACGATCTTTCACTCAAATAGGTTATTGGATTCGGCCGTAAATCAAAGAGCGAGGAAAACCGTAACTATGATTAAAATCATAGTCATTAAGTAATCCAAAGAGTTTTAAATGTACTCTTTGGATTCAAAGAGAAAACTTGGAGGAGCATCGCGAAATAATTCATACATAAATGAAAATATATTTATTTGTGTAAATTGGTTCCTTAATTTTACCAATGTTGATTATATTAAATACTTAGGTCTCAGATTTGATAAAAATCTTAATTTTAAAATCATTAAATTAATCTCTCAAACAGAATAAGAAAACTCATGTATGTATTTAAACAAATTCTAAAAATGATTTATTATTCCTTGTGTCAATCGGTTATAACCTATTGTATTCCTTGTTGGGGAGGTGCCGCTAAAACGCATAATTTGATTGCTGAAAGAGCTTAAAGTAACTAACTTTCAATGGGGCTCATTGAAAGTTAGTAACTTTAAGCCCAGTTTTTTTTCCACCACGGAGCTGTAAAGGGATTGTGAGGTTCTAACTGTACGTAAACTGTTTGTACTTGCCCAAATGATGAGGCAGCATTCCAGTGTCCACTAAGTGTCCTGACTGACAAAGAGATTACGAGGAGAAGACGTTTCGATCTTTTAAAATCTATACCCTTCAGAACATCTTTTGCTCAAAAATTCCAAAAACTCAAATTCAAACTCAAAGCATTTATTTCAATTAAATCAATTACAGGCACTTTTGAATTGTCAAGGGGTCGGTCAGTCAGAAATATGAAGCTAGTTGCGCATTTCAAAGCGAAGTAGGTACCTGGTGTGGTATTTTGTTACACCAAAAACACATCTTATTATCTATTTATGTATTTAACACCTGAGGAGCTGTTATGCACAGCAATTCTTTCTATGATTCAGTAGGTACTAAAGTGTTTATGAAAATTGTATGACACTCATTTAACTTACATTTGTTTATCTGATATTGTTGTACTGCTGAAAAGCAAACCTTTAGCTACCTCTGTCTACTTTCCACATCCATTCATCTCATTTCATGTGATCTCATACTATTTTCCTTTTATTGAATGTTGTGACATTTTGTATCTAACATTATCATCTGTCAGTTTTTCATTTTCTATGTTATAGAGCTAAGAGGTCGTCTATTTTATTGTAAAGGTATCGTAAAACTAGTGTTAAGCCAGGTTCTCACTGTAAGCCATCTTTATTGTTCCTGGCCGATAACCAATTAAGAAGTATTTGGATTGAAAACTAAAAAAGTCACTTCTAGAACGATCGGCCAGGGGCTATATAAGACAACCGTTACTTTTCACCAGATTCTTTTTGATTCCGTCTTTTGACTCGTTCTTTTGACTCGCCCTTCTGGCTCGCTCTGTTGGCTTCTTTCTTTTCGTACTTTTTCTTACTCTATGTTTTTCTAAAAGCTATTTAAATATAAACCTTCCTAAAAGTTATTCTCAGTGAATTTATTACAAACATCTTGTGTTTGTAAATGTGTTCGACTCACTCGATCACCTCCGACCCTCCCACTTGCGTCTACGAGAGGAGTTCGAGACGGTTTGCAGAGAACTAAAAAACGTGGCGTGAGACTACGCTGCCTGAAGAAACAACAATCGACACGAGCTCCCACGCAACGGGATGCGGGCTGATGGAGAGGCTGCTGCGAGCTCCCACTCGACGGACTGCGGGACGGAGGAGCGGCCGACGCGAGCTTATTCAACCGTGAGCTGCTTCGCGACTATGAGCACGGAGAGGCTGCTGCGAGCTTCAACTCGACAGACTGCGGGCCGGAGGAGCGGCCGACGCCTCGAGCTGCTGCACGACCGTGAGCTCCCTCGTGTTAGACTGCGGGCAAGAGGATCGTCCTATGCTACTACTAATCGATTCCTATTCCTTAATATCTTTTTCTATGTAATTTTAAAAAAATATATAATAACTTGTAACCACGTTTAGCCAGTCGGCTAAACGTTACGTTACACTAGGGAGAAGAACGGGCAACAAACTCCATGAACACTCTTTCAAATAATATTGTTACAGAATTTTTTTACATCAGTCTTGTTGAAATTATACATGTGAAAACGATGTACAAAAACGTGCACGTTAAAGGCGTTCGTAATGAAAAACATACAAAACAATACAAAAAATCTGAAATTAAAATTTAAAAAAGCTGTGGCAGCCAAGAGACCACCACTGACGAGACCAGTCCCCACTGACGGCGCCCGTTCACGAAAATGACGTATAGATCAGCACCATTCAGCTCAACTATTTTGAAGGGAACTTAATGATCCAACACACACGCCACGACAGCGAGACATTTGAGTGAGCGTGACATACTCTCAGCCGCCAGGGCACATTCAAGTCAATGACAGACGTGCCCAGTATAGGATAGCTTTATAGTAGGTACATAGTGCTCACACGTTTTCTTTGCAATTATATAATATTAAAATATTGAATTTATACAGTGCAAAGATAGTTTTTTATAGTTCAAAGATAGTTTTTACAATCTTCAAAATGTTCCTAGGCCCTAGACTATTCAACATTGTAAATAAACATATGCAATTTTTTTCCATGTCAAAAAGAGATGGCAAAAGTCAGAGCATTTATTTCAAATAGGTAATAAAAGGCACTTTTGAACGTCAACATTGTCATTTAAATAGATTCTATGCGCGACTTCCAAAAGGTAGTTTCGTATGGAGAAGAAGGGGCAAGAAACTCCACCGTTACTCTTTTTAAAAATGTTTAACAATATTTTGTGTAAATTAGTTATAATTTTATATGTGAAGACGATGCACCCAGAATAAAAATACTATGCTTACCATAAATAGGTAAAAATAATTTAAAATAAGCAAATACAGATAAATCAATCACGTGAGGTACATGGTGCTCACATATTGCGAAAGTAGTAAGTATTGCAAGCAGAATGTGATTACTTGGCTTCTACCCCTAAACTATGATGACACTGAAAAGCAGTTAAGCGTACCTGCATAATTTCTATAAATGATAAATGATTTTATTTTCTGCAAATAGGTTTGTACAAACACTTTTACACGTCAATCATATTTTAAAAACTAGGTGAGATCGGCATTTCCTATCTGACTACTCTGAGAAGAAACGCCGAAACAAACTCAGAGACAGACTCTCTTTTAAAGTCCAGACATAATCTTGGTCAGGTCATGTGAAGACCATGTGGATTGATATCTGAAATGGTCGTTTGAGGAAAGAACACACAGAATGAGTGGACCTGTCCAGTCAGTGCACGCATTTGTCAGTTGTCATGCAGCTCAACACACAACTAAAGGAGCTAAACGATTCGACGAACATTACCAAAGAAAGGATATTTGGGTAGGCCGCATAAATTACTCAAACTGCCAGACCATGATTAAAACTAATAAATAAAAAAATGCATTAAAAACAAATCCACAATGTCTTCACATTCACAATAATTAAAATAATATAATTCTTAACTAAGTAAATGTCATTGCATATATAAAGTGCATCAATGTCAAAGTATAAATTAAATATGAAAATAATCTTGGTCATATCATATGAGGACTATGTAGACTGGTGTCTGAAATGGTCTTTTGAGGAAAGAACCACACGGATTTGAGTGGACCTGTCCAGTCAGTGCACGCAATTGTCAATCATCGTGCAGCTCAACTCAGAACTATACAATTAAAGACAAAGATATAGCTAAATAGTAACTAATATGAATAGGATTAAATCGTTTATTAATTGTTATTTTTATTCAAATTTAAATTCTAAGAATAAATAAATGATAATAATTGTTCATGTAAGAATAAATAATTCATAGTACCTACGCTATTGTACTTAATATTTATTTATTTGAGGATTACCAACGACATATACATTACAATCTGTTACAACTAAATCTTGTATGATACACTTTAGCGAGTACACATTAGCGAGTAGGTACTTACACATGGTCTGAATACATTTTAAATTAAAAATACATTTAAAAAAGAAAAAAAAATGACTTAACTACATGTTAAAAAAATGCCATCAATACAATAAAATACAATAAATAAATAGAATTGTACCTGAATTAATTAACTTTAATAAAAAAGAAATGGAAAATAATAGTTTACAATTGAATTAAAAATTTAATTAAATTCGAACTATAAAAATTAAAAGGAAAGATAAAGAGTAAAATTCCACATCCTAATTCCATAGCCTATCACACACACACACACCCCAACACACACACCCACATATACGCTCACACGCACCTACACTACCCAGCTCACACCGTTTACCTGTTCTTTTTTTTCTTTTTTGTTTCTTTGCTCATAACTCATAGATTTTAGACACTAGATTATTAAATTTACAAATACATACAATAAATATTTTATGACCATCAGTGATAGTGACAACGAGAGTGGGCGCTGATACCTATAATTACAAAATATTAAGTTAACTTAGCTTAGGTATTGGCTGCAACTCTAACATACAACTTTACTCACCTCAGGCCTATTTTCGATTGTAAACCATATATTTGACTTTAAGGTGCAAATGAACTTATTTTTTACCAATTATATAAAAATATGTTTTCAAACACGTAGCTAAATTCTGCGAGGTAATTGCGTAACGCACACTCAGTAGGAAATGTAGGAATGGCTTCCATTTTGACAGTTCAACAACATTCATTGCGTTATTTCCGTCGTGGAGCAGACAAATTTTTCGAACATAAATGAAGCAATCAATTAGCATTATCTTTCAAATTTAACGCAATAAGGGTGCTGGGCAGAATTAATTTAGATTGCCATCGACATGATATGAAGAAAAATATGATTTAAAACTAGATGAGATCTTGAACTAAACCAGGCAAAAGGAGTATGTAAGGATCGTAGCGGTGGCGTTCTGTAGTTTCTGCCTAACCCCCATGGGAAGAAGGCGTGAGTTGTGAGATTGGTATTTTCTATCCGACTCATTAATCATCATTAAAATTAGCATTACAAATTACTCATGAATAACAAAAAACACCACCTCACACCCTTCTCATAGATTTGTTTCTTTTCAGTGTGAGTTCAAGCGATCTCCACAATGTATTGGATTCGCAAGTGTGCTTCAATGCTGGTTTCGCGTTCGGAGTGTCAACAGCTTCGTACCAAATTGAAGGGGCTTGGAATGTGTCAGGTAGTGGCATTGAAATAAAAAAAATAGATTGATTGAATAAGAGCTTACACCAGACACAACATTTTATTAATAAACGCGGAGTAAAAAAGCTCAAACTGCCATAGTTTTAAACCTCGCAAAAAAAAATATGTAAAGATGTTACTGGTGACGTGACACACCGTGTTTATTATTAAGAGCAGACAGTGATTATATGACAGTAGTAGCCACAGAGCCAGTTTACAGTAGCATTAGGCCCTGACTGGTGGCTTTCACTAATGAAACTGATCGCGATCAGCACATAAACTAGGTTTAAGGGCTGTCGGTGTCAATATTTTCTATGGAATATTGACACTGACCGCACTTGAACGATTTTTAGATGTGCTGATCGAATTCAGTTTCATTGGTGAAGCCGGCACTTATAGGTGGGTGTGCCTGTTGATCAGGCGCACCCGCCTCTTAGCTTGGTTACTGACTTATGGCCGAACCCAATAACGTATCTATCTCCAATTTGGGAGTACTGGAGATAAAAAAAACTTATCAATCTGGTTTTAACTTCCCAATAAAGAGCCAAAGTATGCGGCCTTAGAACGTGTAGACAGCTAACGGGGGGCACGGCAATGCCCCCGCCAAGTCGAGCGCGAAGCAAACACTGCCGTACCATCCTTAACTGGAACCATTTCGCCGCATTTTCAGGCCCCTATTTGAGAACCTCTGGATAAGACCAGAACGCAGAAATGTTCGTCATCCTGTAAGCTATAATCACATACTTCAAATCCAAAATTTCAATTCTGTAGGTCATTTAGGTCCGAAGTTAAGCGAAAGCAAAGTTTCGCATTTATGACACTCACTCACTCACACATGATCATCAGAATAGAACTAGTACTTCCCATCAACTCAGACAGCTGAAATTTGGTACAGAGTTAGGGTTTAATGGCCACATAAAGGGAAAACTATAAAAACTAGGCTAATCGAAGATCTGGAGTACCTGGTGACCCTGATTAGAAAACACAAGAGCCCAACCAAACTATTAGAGATCGACATACCGCCTTTGCAAAAAAAATATTCAACTTGGAGGGCCGCTTCATTTGATGTGAAGAGATATGAGGAACAGAGTGTAAAGTTCACTCATACTCTTTGAAAAGGGAGGATCCTCCGACCAGATAGATGTCGTATCTGGTGGGCAACTCCCGATGCTTGTTGTCGGGAAGTTGTATACGTGCTAGCTGCGCGGTGAACTCTGATTGCGCGATGCAGGATTTGTGTGACGTCAGTTTGATGCGCTGTTCGCATGTGGCGGTGTAGATGCCGCCACAGATGTCAAAAATCGAAGGTCTGAAGTATCTGATGAAGAACCCTCAGCTGGTCTCAGCTGTATTAGAGATATGATATCCGCTGAGTGGTGTCGGCCATCTTGCGCGAATCGAGGTATATGTGTAGGTACTTCTGGGTGGTCCCGCGCGATAATGTCGCGTGTGATTAAAATAACAATAACTCGGTAAGTTATTAATGCAGGGGGCATTAATAACTTACGAGTTATTGTTATTTTAATCATCTAAATAATCTACTATTGGTACATAAAAAAATCGACTGTCATTGCAAAAACTCAGCGTAGTGGGACACATCTTCTAATTTAATCTAGCCTATAGCGTCCCACTGCTGGGCGAATGCCTCCCCTTCTGCTTTGCCCACGTTTCTACAAAAAGAAGTGAAATCCCACCAAAAACATTCTGTAAAAAACTAGCCAAGTCTCGATGGAGCTGCTTCTTTATCTCTAAAAAGTAATGAAATCTAGACAAAGTCGTGCCAAGTCTAAGGTTTCTGACTGCGATTTCTTTATTATAGTTAATGTTGTGTGGCTTGGCCGTTGAAGGGTACACAAGGGTACAAAACCAGGTGCTCCATGACACCATTGCACCAATCTGTCGCCAGAACCGCTACCCATTGACGATGGAAAATCAATCGTTGATTCAATAACCAGTCAATTGTAGGCTTGATAAAGCTGCGTATTTCAATAATACTTATGTAAAGGCGAGCCTGAAACAAACAGTATAAAAAAATATTTCCAGTACAGACGGACTTCTAATCATGGAATGTTCAACGGGACAAATAGAATTGTACAGTCTATCATCAGTAGCGATCTTTCTTCGGTTAATGGGTTTAGGGGGGGGGGGGGGGGGGGGGGGGGGCAACGGATTGGATAGGTTTTCTTTTGATCATACATACTGTTATATCAGTCACGGTATGTAGAAAAGTTTGGATAAAAAAAACAAGGTGTCACATTCATCTAAAATCATCAGTTTACGACCTTCACCATCCGTCGAAATTATGACCTTCATTTTCCAGGAAAAGGCGAGAGCATTTGGGACAGGTACACCCACGCGTACCCTGACCGGATATTCGATCACCAGAACGGAGACATTGCTGATGGATCCTACTACAAGGTGAAGGAAGATGTTAGGTTGATGACGCAGCTAGGACTCAGCTTCTACCGATTCTCCATGATTCTTCTCCACAATCAAGTCAACCGTTCACTGCTACGAAAGATGTGCTCGGAAGGGTTAGCCACGATAGCTGCGCGTTGCTTTTGATTGCGAGCCACATAATCGTGCGAAGCGTGGTTGTAGGTGCATACAAAGGATAGCTCAGTATACGTGCGTAGCCGTAGCCTACTGTACAGATAAACTTTGCTTTTATTCTCCCCAGCTATGTAAACGAGGATGGCATCAGATACTACAAGGAGTTGCTGGACGAGCTGCAACGCAACCGTATCACGCCCGTCGTGACAATGTACCACTGGGACCTGCCGCAATGTCTGCAGGACCTCGGCGGATGGACAAACCCGATTATGGCTGATTACTTCGTCGATTACGCCAGAGTAAGGAACCTCAGTTTTTGCAACAACCATGCTATCAAGATTGTAACTTAGTCCAAGGTTTTTAGACTCAAACACATAAATGCGATAATGCTTCGTCTTCACCCCACTTTCGCCGAATATCCATCCTTCCCTTTCTATCTAAAGTGCTCGAGGCCAGTGACACAATTCTCCCAATTTATTCACCGCAACTCCCTCATTCCATTTCAATCCGGTTTCAGGCCCGCGCACAGTACCGTATCAGCCTTCCTTAAAGTGACTGATCGTCAGTCACTCAGATCGTCAGGCGGGGCATGGAAGACAGTAAAGTTACAATATTATTGTTAATTAATTGACTTCTCCAATGCTTTTAATACCGTCAGTCACGAAGTCCTTTTATCTAACCTTATGGTCCCTCGGGAGGCTCGGGAGGCTTTTTCTTGACTCTTCGTCGACTTGGTGTGATCTTCCAGCTGGCGTCCCTCAAGGTGGTGTGTTATCTCCCCTTTTATTCTCCATTTTTATAATATGCTAATAAACCACTGAACTTCGGGTTGCGTATCATCTTTATGCTGACGATTTGCAGCTTTACTACCAGGCACAACATATCCGATGCTATTGAGGAGCTAAACCGGGATTTCGGAGTAGTTAAAAACCGGTTTGATCGATTTGGGGTGGGGGAACCCTACCAAGTGTCAGGCTATCATTACTGCACCACCTATAATGTTTGATAACTCCGTCATCCCGTTTAGCTCCGATGTTAAGGATCTTGGATTGCATGTCGTCACATGTCTTGACTGGCTATAGCAGGTCACGACTGTATGTAAAAAAGTCACCGGAACGTCCTAGCGGTCGTTCTATCGGTTGAAAAACCTCCTCCCATCACACATAAAGGCTATGCCTGTACAGTCCCTAATCTTTCCCATAATAGACTATGGTGATGTGTGTTACTATGACTTGAATGCAGATCTCCTCAATAATGACAGCCTTCTAAGTAACTGCATTCGATTTGTTTTCAATCTACGTAAGTATGATCATGTGTCTGCGCACCGATTGCTTTTAAAATGATTACCCATACGTCAGCGTAGAGTTGAGAGCTCTGTCTATGTTGTATTCTATACTCGACCTACTTACCTCTCCTTCTTACCTTGCTCTGCTCATAGTAAAAATCTTCGTTCTACCAACCATAGTCTTCTATGATGTCCTTCCCACCGCTCTTGTTTTATTCACTCTTCTTTCTTTGTCCAGGCGGTCTTTTTTTGGAATGCGCTCCCTCTGAACATCAGTATGGCAACCAGTCCGTTATCTTTCAAAGCGAAGGGTCGTGAACATATTCGTGAGAAGTTTGTAAAATCATCTCATCGCTGACTTGCTGGATTCGTTATCTCCTCTACCTGTCGTTATTTTTCCTGCCAAATTTTAATCCGTTTATATGTATGTATATAAGTATCTATGTATTATTATTTTATTATTTTTCGAGTTATCTATCCCTTTTGTTGCACCTGCCATGTTTTGTCTCTGCATCACCCTATGGCTGAGTGGTAGAAAATGCCTCAGGCATTAAGCCCGCCGTTGTCCAGTATTTTTTTACTTGTGCATAAAGTTTTAATAAATTAATAAATAAATGGGGCTTGGCAAAAACCGTTTTTAAAAACCCCCATTAAGTAGGCACTAATAAGGTATAAATCTTCTGAAGTACCTGCATCCCTAATAATGTTTTAAATTAGAAAGTATCTCAGTCTGTATGTTACCTTTTCCCGGCTAAAGCACTGAACGGATTTTCTATTTTTTTTGTTCTTTAGCTAGGAGATAGAAAATTGCCGACATCCACGCGGACAGTTCCGCGGGTAGTTGCTAATAAGTTATAGTTTTAATCCTAGCATGCTGTTAAATCTAAATATAGAAAAAGTTTGTAGGCCTAGAGACCTACTGTAGTTATAGTGAAACCTTCTGATACCTTTCCTGCATATCATATCTGTAAAACCCGTCTAGCATGCGACCGACGATACAGGCATTTCCAACTACACAAAAACCTAACCTTACACCGCAGGTTCTCCTCAACAATTTCGGAGACCAAGTCAAGATCTGGATCACATTCAACGAGCCAGTTTCATTTTGCCAAGGCGGCTACGGCGGTAACGACGCTCCGGGAGGCAGGTCCAGTGGCTTCGAGGACTATTTGTGTGGCCACAACGTGCTCCGCGCTCACGGCAGGGTCTACCGCATGTTCGAAAAGGAATTCCGAAAGAAAATTGGAGGTAACTCCTAAAATCGCGCATGTTTTTGCATAACGGGTAGGTGTCATTTCGCCAGTAGTTTTTATGCCCCATGTGACTTGAGGTGCGCCTATTACTATCAACCGGGCATTACAGACTTTCATCGAAGGGTTTCTACACCCTTTCCTGAAGGGAAAACCCATTATTATTAAGCTTTGTCTGACTCACTGGGACGAATCAAGGACTCCATGATCAGCCCCGCAATTACAACCACAAAAACAACGGGACCGTCTAACATCGAATATAGGAGGAGTATCAGGTGTAAAAAAAACTTTACGAAACCCAGAAACACTTGTATTTCTCGTCATTGTAATCATTGTTTTAACTGGACCATGCTTGGGTAACGGAGATATTAAGAGGCAAAACGCCAACTTTACCTAAGTGGTATAACACAACTTTAAATACCCCACGACCCCGACCCTTGCATGCACCCATAAGCACAATGTTTTGCGTACGTTACGTGGGCACTAGCACGATTTTTCACACCAAAAATAAAAATCGTTTTCAAGCAATTTTTTTGTGCAATGTTACTTATTTTGATGAATAGAATGCGTAATTGGCCTTTTTACAGCCTGTGTATGGCTAGTTTGATTGGTGATGATACCAGTATGGGGACCAACACAGTTCTTTTTAACCATCCTTTACGTGTTCCAGGTCATATGGGCATCACGATAGCGTTCAGTTGGTTCGAGCCAGCTACGACGTCTGCAGAGGATCAGAAAGCCGCTGAAACGGCCAGGCAATTCAATGTGAGACTGATTTTAGTTCCTATTCCATGGCACTTGGTCTCTTTGCTGCACCTGGCATTGATTTTTACAAGATTTTACTTATGTGGGTATCCACTTTATTGGTAAAAGTTAAACCAGTGCCATTTTGTAATTCCTGGAGATTAAACCAACATTAAAGAACACGTACTTTATAACACGCTTTATATTTCAGGTTAGGCAGAGGTACCTTTAAATAGTACAACAATAACAGTAGCTAAATAATATAATACCTTATATAATAATATTTTCTATATTAATGCAATCTTCATAAATATATATATATATACACATAAACTCACGCCTTCTTCCCATGGGGGTAGGCAGAAACTACAGAACGCCACCGCTACGATCCTTACATACTCCTTTTGCCTTGTTAACGTTCATGCATCTGGGTCATACACGCGCGCCGGTTGCTAGTACTTCGCATCTGGCTTTTCTGAAGAACATCACCAACAAGGTCACTATAATACCTCACATCTGCCTTGTAAATAGCTTTTGTTGTCGCTATTCTTTCATCCACTCAACCTGGCGTAACTTTTTTAACCGATTTCAAAAGTTATTGAGTGGTCCCTTATAAATTTGGTCAAACTCTGATGACTGGTTTTCGAGTAAGCTTCAATAATTCTTATTTTTTCCACTTTGTGTATGTTGATGATGTTATAATAACTTCCTGTCACTCTATTTTGTTAGTAAGTGAAGGTATTTGAATTTGCATGGGCCACAACCACAACCACAACCAAAACCACCACAACACCACAACCACAACTAAAAAGTGAAGAAAAAAAACCCGCACCGTTACCCTCTCACAACATTCCTCAGTCTATCATTCATATTCACACCAGATATGTTTCGCATGAAAATTCCAATATTCACTTCCATACAAAAGCGTAGGCACCAGCACAAATTTGTGAACAGCCAAGGGAGCATTTTTGAATATCGACTGGTTGGTCATAACCGTATGTAAAGCACAGTTCACTTTATTCCTGCATTTACTTTCCTTTCCACATCTTCATCAACCTTTCCATCCCCTGAAAACGGACTCCCCAAATATACAAACTGACTTACTTGTTCCACACTCCTACAATTATCCGATCCTTTTTCTATATTTTTTTTTTTCAGACGTTGTAGTGTCACAGTTAAAAAGATAAAAGCGTAGAAAAGAAAACATTTTTTCCACATCAAGCCAATTTCATCGAACGGGCCCATCCTCATGTTTCCAGTTCGGCTGGTTCGCGAATCCAATGTTCTCAAAAGTCGGCGACTACCCTCCTGTAATGCGAAGCGTCATTGATGCCAACTCGAAGCGGCAAGGCTTCCCTCGTTCAAGACTTCCCTACTTTACTCCTCAAGAAGTGAAGATGATGAGAGGAGCCTACGACTTCCTAGGATTGAACCATTATACCACGTATCTTGTTCAGCAAGGATCCAGGAAGATTAGGAGCCAGCCGTCATACGAAGATGATGTCAACGTTAAAATTCATCAGAAGGAAGATTGGCCTAAAACTAATTCGACGTGGTTGAAGGTAAGGTTTAGAATAGGCAAGGTGGACCGACAATTTCAAGGTGGCCGGTGGAAGAGAGTGGCTAAAGATTGCTCAGTGGGCAGTTGGAGAGGCCTTTGTCCAACTGCCCACTGTTTATTTCAGATCAGCAGGGCTAATATGACAAGCGCGAGAACGCGATCTCGATTTGTCGAAATTTATCTATTATTTTGTCATCCTAATGCCTTTTATGCTGCCTCGAGTAAACTCGAAAAAGGAACTTTGGGAATTCTGTATATCGCGATGAGATACCGATGCACGATGTAGCAAGATATTAAAAACAAATGATTTTTATCACTGCAACATCAGCCCATTTTACGCATAGAATTAGTATGTGCTGTATTGATTTTACGTCCACCTCTTTTAATTATGCTGTGTTTCTTTGGCATGCTAAAATTAAAATATGAAATTAGTGGCACTTAGGTATTATACTCACTAGGTAATCACCATAATTGATAAATCGGCCGAAGGTCAAAATTCAACAAAGCGAAGGTTGATATAGTAACAATCACCATAAAATCCATGATATTGCTGTTACTCACCAACTTTGGAGAAGTGAACTGGCGATTTTCGTAATTATGTTGCGTTTTGTATGATATTGATATACAGCCATAACTAACTAACATAACTCCCTGATTTCGGTAATCACCATAATTGGCAAAGAGACTGGTTATTACTGCACGTGATGCTCACCTACGTAACAGTGCTCCCCAGCGCCACACTTTCTCTCGCGGCCGCCGAAGGAACTTCATTCCAATGTACAATAGGTAGTATAAAACTAAGTATTTTCGTTATTATTATGTTAAAGTAATGACAAAAATAAGTACTTATAATTATGAATTTGCCATGTTATTTTGGATATTTGAAAAAAAAAGAATTGTCTCTTACTTTCTATAATTTCAAAAATTTCGTCAAAATTGAGGATTGGGGTACTTCCATCGATAAGTAAAACCACCCAGGATAGTGTTGGTACTGCCGCGCACGCGAGCGAGAAGGGAGGCAGTGCACACTCTTCCTAACGATAGCCGCAAAGCCATCCACCCGCGCCTCAGCAAACATTAGGGATGTTTAACGCACTGCAACGCCATGGCAGCCCCAGCAGTAACCTGATTACATTATTATATTGGACACGCAGGTCTACTAAAGGCGACCTAAAATGATGATGAAATGTGGGAGAAGTTGTCGAGATGTTGTGCCAGCGACTTTGTTGGTAGATTTTGTATTTCATCGTTTTTAAATTAAAATCGTGGATGGAAAGCAAGCTATGTCCTTCCTCAGGTCCTAAGCTATCTCTCTTTGATTTCATAACGATCGGTTCAGTGGTTTAAACGTGAAACGACAACAGACAGGAAGTTACTTTTGAACTTATAATATTGGTATTTAAGGATAATGGATCGTACCTTCTTGACTAGCGGTCGCACCCAATAACGTATCTATCTCCAGTTCTGGCGAACTGAAGATAGAAAAACCTATCAATCTCTGGTTTTAACGTCCCAATCAAGCCAAATTATGCGATCCTATAGCGCGTTGACAGCTATTTGATTGACAGCGATAGAAAGAATTGTACTGTCTGTCAGTAGCGATCTGTCTTAGGTTATTGGGTTTGGCCGTAAGTTCTCCTAGTTATCATAACTTCATCATGGTTGTACACTTTGTTACCACAAGTAAAGCGCGTGTCGCTTTGAGACATAAAAATACTGTACAAAGAAAGCCCTAACTTCTCGCAGGTAGTGCCCTGGGGCTTCAGAAAAGCCCTGAACTACGTGAGACTAACCTACAACAATCCGAAGACCCTGGTGACTGAGAACGGCGTGTCCTTCGAGCCGGGTCTACGCGACACGAAGAGAGTCAACTACATTGACGCGTATCTGCGTGCTTTGCATACAGCTGTCTACAAGGACGGCTGTTTGGTCATAGGGTATACCTACTGGAGTTTGATGGACAACTTTGAATGGACCAGAGGATTTTCGTAAGTCTATCATTCTATAAATTTAAATAGGGTTCATTTTCATTGATTCTACATGAGTTTGCTTGTCTTGGCTCTGGCACTCACGCTGATGTGTTGTTTTTTAATCATAATTATTGAGGAAAACATTTAATATAAATCGGAACAAAAAAACTACAGAATATTAACACTTAGCTATTATGTAGGTATATGCATTGCTAAAATATAATGTATCGAATAGTTTTGTGTAAATTTAGATGATGTGTAAAAGTAGCAGTATCGACTTTTACCGCTGACCGTCACTACAGATTCTGTAGTCATTTGTGCTTTTCGATAATAGGAATGAGACATGTTTTTTTATTATTAACTCAAAAAAAAATGTTAAAAAAAAATGCCAAGTTATAAACGTTTTAAAATAACTGCTAGACAAAGACAACACTATCGTAGAAGTGACGTCACGACTATGTAACTTCATATTAGCGCCATACATTGTTCGTAGCGCGCGACAAGGACGAGAATAATCGCGTCCAAAATCTTCTAAGGCGTCTTGTTTCCATCGATATTACTTACAGGTATTATCGATTATCTCAATTTACTATGCCTTCTTTGAAATTACTTTATTTCTTCGAAAATTCCTAATATTAGTTATCATCTCTATTACATGTCGTGAACATCTAGAATCAAATTCTCTCCAATATTATAAAAACCGGCTAAGTGCTAGTAGGACTCGCACAGAATGGGTTCCGTACCACAATGCAAAACGCCGTAAAAAACGTTTATTATTAGGAGACCCACTTATTTTTTTTTGTTGTTATAGCGGCAATAGAAATACACACGCTATGAAAATTTCAACTGTCTACTTAATAGGGTTAAGGAGGCTTGGTAATAGGGTCCCGTTGGCACCCTTTGTGTCCGGAACCCTACAAATTACGAATAACGATTAGATTACAAAATGTCTACCAAAGTATTTCTCAGAATTTAATATATTTTTATTACAGCGAGCGTTTCGGCCTTTACGAGGTGGACTACAAGTCGCCGAACCTGACCAGGACACCTCGCCTGTCTGCTAGATACTTCACCAACGTGGCCAGGACTGGATGCTTGCCCAATAACTTCGCAGACTTCACTTACAGTACTGATTAGTGCTATAGGAAACCTTAATTGCGTAACTCACAATCAATCTCAATATGAATAATTTTGAAGGACAATGCTAATCCATTGCTTCATATGTTCGAAAAATTTGTCTGCTCCACAACGTAAATAACGCAATGAATGTTGTTGAACTGTCAAAATGGAAGCCATTACTACTGATAGTGTGTTACGTAATTACCCCGAGGCGCTACATTCGGCTGTTTCATTTAGAAGACAAAAAAACTATTATTCTTGCTTTTTGGTGTGAAAAGAGATTTTTTAACTGACTGATACAGAAATTAATTTGGGAAAGAAATGAATCTGTGTAATGAATGTAATACGTAGGAATAATATGATTGTACCTATGCATTTAAATGAAATACATACCAACCGTGAAATGTACCTAGGACCATAATTCACGTTTCCATAGCCTACATAAGCCTTAAAAAATATTAAAAATAAAATAATAACATGTTTTCAAAATGTATTCATTTATTTCTCCTTATCCATACTGGAACAACTTAAAATTATTAATATGTTTACATGATTGAACCATGAATATTCAGCTAAAGTTTACTTACTAATAAATATTACGCTATATACAAATATGTTTGTATTTACTATTAATAAGTAATAGTTACATAAAGTTTAACTTGTAAATTCGGATTTTATTGAACATGGCGAGTTGAAGCAATCTCGTTGGAACGTTTTTTTGCTCTAAAAATATCTTTGTTTATCTAAAAGCAATAACATCGACGTTCAATTGTGGATTTTTTCTCGAACTTTTAAATAATATGTAAGTACGCACCAATGCGATCGCGCGAGGGACGCACAGCGCCTCATGCCTACTGTCCGATTGCCAAACAAAGGACGCGTCGCTATGTGCACTCACACTAATGCAAAGCTCAGCTTAGGCCTCGCGGACTGTACTTACTTTTCTATTATTTAAAAAAAACAAGAGTGAATTCTAATATTTTGCACTGCGTGGTAATATCCATTATAATATCATGATGAACTTTATCTGTGAACAATTCATTTAGTGTTCATAAAGTTACACAAATAGCCTCTTATTTGATATATTTTTGGCTATAGCTTCACAATTATTAAATAAACCTATTTAATAGTAACGCTTTTTAGTGTTTTCCAGTTAGTTTGTTGAAAAAGGCAGTTTTATTTTGATCAGAATACAAAACAAAACTGATCTTATTTTAGTCTGATAAACGATTTTAGTTCTTATCTAAGCTTTATAGCTCAGTGTTCGTTCATTAAATTGCGTAATAAATCGAGTGCAATTAAATAAGAATGCATCAAAAACAAAGCAAATACAGGGTGGCGCGGACATCGACGCGCAACGCGTTACCATGGATTCAGTACATGATTTAGGACTCTGTATAATAAAGGCATAAGGCACACTATTCGTTCACAAATATGTGTCTCTTTTTCGAGTGCTACTAAAGCCCTAAAATTGACAAAAATACTTGATATCAACAAATCTAAGCTACATCTAAGATACTACGCACGAGGTGGTTGTGTTCTAACTATAATAAATACTGTGGCACAGTGTGCGCCGGCTCTTATTATTAACTAGTTGGAACTTTAAACGAAGTTGGCGTGACGAAAAGCAAAAAGTTTGTCTTAATATCTCTCTTATATCTTAATATTATCCAAAATAAAGGCTTTCATAATTCGAGTTAAGTCTTATAAAGGAGCTTTTTTTAAATATTATATAAAATAACTTGCACTCCAGGACTTTTTGGTCAATATCAATAAATTTTAACAAGGAAAACACGAATTTTCCAAATTGTTTAATTGGCAATTTGGGCCATAAATTGCTACTTACTCAACTTTATTGTTATAGCACCAAAAACTTTTTGCATTGACAACCTCTTTGCTCCACTACCAACCTAACCACGCCAACGGTTACACGATCTATTTACAAAAGTGTGTTGTGTACCAACATTCAGGCTTGCGGCATCTTGCACTGGCTGCAGTCCTCCATGCCGTCGTTGAACTCTTCAATCTGAAGCGTCATCTCAAAGAAGTTGTATTTGTCGTGTACTAATCTGGTTGCCTCTTGCAGAACTTTCTGGGGACTTACTCCGGTACCTGTGGAAGTGATGGGGATTACAGCTTTATCAAGCTAATGCTATATTAAAATATTGTCCACCATGTTATGAGTTTGCCAGGTTCCAATTAATTAATTTAAGAGTGTGCCGATTTCGCCATTTTAGGCCTTTTTGTGAGTTTTGACAACGGCGACTGTTGGTCAGCACAATTTTTTTACCCTACTGTGGCGGTACCTAACCTAACCGTTTTTTCAATGCCCTAATTAGTTACATCTATGACCAGTAGTGAAGTTGTGAAATCTTATGTCATTTAATTAGTTCAGCCAATCAAATCACAGCAGAATACATTAAATAGGTTTTTTTATGGAAGATTTAGATAACGATTTACGATTCCACTTTTGTATCATATTGATATTCATTTATTCATTAAGCATAATCAGCCTACAGCGTTCCCACTGCTGGGATACAGGCCTCCTCTCTGTGAGAGGGAGTGAGCTGTGCGGATTAGTAGATGTCACATGTCTTCGAATTTTAGTTTCTAGGAGGACATGCCGGTTCTCTTTACCGTTTTGAGATCAAGGATGATGAAATTAAAACACTAAGTAAAGTCTCGAACTCTCAACCTTGGGTCACAATCTTTTAAGTCGGAGGTTGGAGCGGTTACCGCTGGGTCATCACTGATTTTCCTTAAAAATTAAAATTCAGCCTGTAATCACCTACTACTGGTTATAAGCTTCTTTCCCATAAATTAGGTACATCATGACAAATATCAAATGACAGTGGCTAATCTCTTTAATAAGACATAAGAAATTCAAGATAAGCTCATACCCAATACTGATTATTACTTTATTATTTCCCTTTTTCTTTGCTAATGATATTAAAACACTATACGAATACCTACAATTCTAATTTCAACTCTTCATTAGTGGCTTTTGTGAACAGCATATTAATTCAGATTTGTTACAGTTGAAATGGCAATCATGTCATTTGGTTTAAATTGGTTTTTTTATTTTTTCTTTCTTACATTTTTCAAACTTTGTAAACGCGAGAACGTTGTAGGTCTTGCATGTGGTATTTGTTGGCAGGCCTACACTGTCCTCTCATACCTATTGACACTGTAATTTGAAAACATTGTAAAAGATAATATTTTTAAAAGAGTAACCGTGGAGTTTTTTTGCCAGCTTTTCTCCTTAGGAATCGACCAATTGGAACCGTGCACCTAGATTCTGACGTTTCATAAGTGCCCATGTAGGTTTATGTGAAATAAAATATTTTTGATTTGATTTGATTGAATAACAGCATTTTTCTGTTTCGAAAAGATTATGCTGTTGAAAACACAGGTTCAGCACTGCAAGTAAATAAAGTAACCAGCGTTACTTACGTATAGCCAGATGCGCGGCCAGCGCCGTCTTGTCCAGCGACAGCGCCCACATGCGCAGGTTGTGCACGCGCAGCACGCCGGGGAGGGACAGGAACGTGTTGGCGACGTCCTGCCGCACGACATGGTGCTTATAGCGTGTTTATTCACATGGTTACCACAAGTAAAGCGCCAGTAGCTTTGTGATATAAAATAACCTCAATAACCTTCATTTTCATCATTAAAATTCAGCCTGTAATCACCTATTACTGGTTATAAGCTTATTTCCCATAAATTAGGTACATCATTACAAATATCAAATGACAGTGGCTAATCTCTTTAATAAGACATAAGAAATTAACAAGATAAGCTCATACCCAATACTGATACATGAAAAGAAGCAGCACAATAATCTATTTGTTTGATTGTAAGTTTGTATGTAGGGCGTAACTACCGGTCGGATTTGAAACAAATCTTTTTGCATCCTTGAGGAATGTTAACATCACGATACAACTCTTAGGAGCCTACCAAAAAGAAAAAAAGTCTGAAAGAACGGTAAGCAAAACCGTAGTGATGCGATGCAACGTGGGGGAACTAGAAATTTCACGCGGACAAAGTCGCGCGCAGAAGCTAGAACACAATAAGTTTCAAATTGCTACCTCTTTGGTCTAGTTGTCGCAAACGCTAACGCTGTGCATGAGATCCTGGGTTCGATACCCGGGTCGGGCTAAGTGTTATTGGGTTTTTCCATATGGAATTTCTCAGTATCAACATGTGGTCTAAATTTGTGCCCGGTTGATGGCATTGGGCCCGTCCCCTTAAGATTACTGGCGAAATGTCAGCTCCTCCGGAAATACAGCCGTTATGGATGTTTCAAATGCCCCAATTTTATTTCCTAACATTTATTAGAAAACTTAATAGTACTGCTGTCAAGGTGTATTGTTAACTTGGCTAGAATAAAAATTATTGATATTTTCTATATATAGACTCAAATGGAAAAGTTCTCCAGCTTAATACTAACTGTGCTTTTTAGACATGAAATCAAGACAGGATATGAAAAAAATTGGTAGGAAATAATAAAGTTACCTGGAAGTCAACGCCTCTGGGCGAGCCCTCCATCAGCACCAGTATGGTGTCCTTGATGATGTTGAAGGTAGTGATCAGTACCAGCACGGAGAACAGGAATGTGCAGATCGGGTCTACGAGGCTCCAACTCGGCTGTGGAAAGAAAACAATAATATGACGTTATAGGCTTGTTTAAGGTGTAGGAACGCTGACACATCATCTGATATTCATTTGATACGAGCAGAGATGGGCGACGACAGTTCCCTCGTAACCACCGCCCGCTATAGACCGCTTTACATCCATCTGTATAAGTACACTATTGTAATACGTTTGTGAGTAAAAGAAGAAACAACATTTTTGGATCACGTGTCGAATTAAAATGTACGCAAAATACGCGCTTTGAAGAAGAGTTGCGGACACGAGCTTGCATTACCTATCAGCACAAAGTAAATAACAATAGCATTTCGAAGCATTGTAGGAAGTATCCGAGCACGTGTATGAATGCTGCCCTGACTTTATCCATATCATCCATACTAATATTATAAATTCGAAAGTAACTCTGTCTGTATGTTACCTTTTCACACCTAAACCACTGAACGGATTTTGATAAAATTTGTCAAGGAGATAGATGACATCATAGGGAAGGACATAGACATAGGTTCCAGTGGGGTCATTTCCAAAGTCCAAGCGGGCGAACCCGCGGGTAGAAGCTAGTTAGTTATAAGTGACGTAACTGCCTCGTTGGTCTAGTGGTCGCAATCGCTACTGCTGAGCATGAGGTCCTGGGTTCGATTCCCAGGTCGGGCAAAGTGATATTGGGTTTTTCTATCTGGAATTTCTCAGTAGCACCCCGGAGTCTGGATTTGGGCCCGGTTGATGGCAATAGGCTCGCCCCCTATTCCATGGGACTTAAACATAAATGGCGAAATGTGGAAGTACAGGTATACCTCTGCCTAACCCTTCGAGGAAACAAGGCGTGATGTTATGATGAAGTGACGTAATTATGTCGTGTTGTGTCTCACCTTAAAGTAAATAACAATGGCCGCTATAAGCACTCCGAAGCTCTGCAGAAAGTCTCCGAGCACGTGTATGTATGCTGCCCGGACGTTGATGTTCTCTTCATGATTTTCGTGGGATTGGGATGTTGAGCTTTCTGCGTCTGAGTCGCTGCGTTCCTTCTGGAAGTGGAACATGTCGTGAGTGATAATTTTTTTTAAGAAAGAAAGAAAAATGCGCCAAAAGGCCCTCAGTTCAACATAATGTCACATGACAACAGAAGTTCTATCACCTGCCGCTGATGTTGAGAAGTGTGTGGTCGTTTTAATTCATTAAGAGAATAAATATAACATATGAAACACCTCATAAAAATCACACATACACATATGTGTTTTGGGACTAGCATGCTTCACTTTTGATTATATACTTGCTTACTTACTAAAAAGCCACGTGCAAATTGGAAGCGAAAAGAGCCCAATTCGTCTGCTTCATTTATATGGAATCTAATCTTAAGTAACCACACGATAAAAGGCCACGGCGATGCACGAAACGCTTTGCCATTTTAACTTATAACCTGTGTTTCGCTTTTCGTGCTACCTGTTGTTCATAGGACCTCAAAATAAGATATCTATGAACCTAAAACGCATGCAATAACCCTCCTCTTGAAACCCTCACCTTGTTGTTGAGCACAGGGTTATTGCCTCCGTGTGAGTGTCCATGGCCGCCGCCGTGACTGTGTCCGTGCTGGTGCAGCGTCAGGCCCATGCTGGAACACAGACAATACCATGTTAATTATATTCTAATCACAACTCTCGATTCAATGGAGGAAGAGGAACTTTCCGCCTTGTTCAGCATACCCAAAAATGGAAGAGGGCCGATGGCCGCTGAAGCAGACTCCTTAAACAGTAAACACAGATATTTCTTGTTGTTTTCGTTTTTTTATGTTTTGATTGCTAGTTTATTTATTATTATAAAAATATATATTAGGTATGTTGAAACTGTTTGTAGTCCTCGTCACTTGTCCCTAAAGGTTCATTACAAAACCAGCGTCACACATCTGTCTGGCATGAATGCTGAAATGAACCTTTTTTGTGCAGCCGTGAGGCTCACACTATTGTTGTTGTTATTTTGACTTTTTATTTTGTTATTTGTATTTTGTGATTCATGAACTGCGGAATAAACATTATTCTTTATTTCTTTCTAAAATACGATTCCGTACCGAATCGAACAATAATCCATGTTATACAAAAGAGTCCTCTATAGGTTACTCCCAAATCAAAACCCCGAATACTTTGTCAATTTAACTCAAATAGGCGACCCCCTTTCTTTCTTTCGAAAGCTATTTGCTGTCGGGGGCACAAATGGCACGTTTTCAATTACTTAGGGTGGAGTTCACCAATGAAACTGAACGCGTTCAGCACAATAGTACATATACAGTCAATATTCCATAGAAATAATGGCACTGACACCTCTTAAACGTAGTCTATGTGCTGATTGTGTTCAGTTTCATTGGTGAAATCCATCCTTAGTTATTGAAAACGTGACATTTTCTTTTCTTCCACCTACGATAGTTTGTGAATACCTATGCTTTTGAAGATGACATTGAAAGATAATGAAATCAGAGATTCTAGGTGTTAGTCTGCCTGAGGACTTAACATCATAGTTTTTAACAACTCACACAAGGTTAACAGCGACGCCCACAGCGGAGGTGATGAGCATGACGATGGCGTTGATCTCGAACTCCTGGTAGATAACCCGCTGCACCGCCATGTACACTAGTATGCCTGTCACCACCCAGATCAGTAGCACGGACGTCAGGGCGCCTATGACTTCCGCACGGTACCAGCCGAACGGCATCCTGGAAGAAACAAATTAAATGTTTCAATTATGGCAGGATATTCCAGAAATTAGAATTAACACGGCATGATCAGCCTATAACCTTACCACTGCTGGGATACAGGCCTCTTCTCTGTGAGAGACAGAGAGCCGTAATTCACCACGCGGGCCCAGTGCGGTTTGGCGGATATCACATGTCTTAGAACTTTTGGTTATAGGATATACCGGTTTCCTCATGATGTTTTCCTTCACCGTTTTGAGAGCAGTGGTGATGAAATTTTTTACACTAAGTAAAGCGCCTGCCTTGGTTCGAACCCACTCGTAAGTTGGGGCTGTTACCACTGGGCCACTGCTCAATTAACACAACCAACAACTATTATATGGAGTGTTTTGAATAGCAAGCGTCAGATTGTAGCAGTCATAAGCAACAAACGCATGCTCACTAGCCGGTTCAAGAAAACTCCAGTTAATAAATGCCAAAGGGCTCGTTGCATTCTCTACGCGTCCAACGGATTCGTTCTCATCTTTGAAGACCACATAACGCTTCGTTCTGATGAGTAGCACGTCTAAACCTTTCAACACTTAGAATTTTAGCTAATTATAAAAAATCCAATTATGACGGCATGGTGCATTATTGGTTGATCAAAATACACTAGATTTACCAAACTAAGACTCGACTTACCGTCTTGTAGCAGGCCTGCTTGACACCCATAGTGAAAACAGCGATATCATAAAACTAGCGAAGTCTGTGAGGAGGTGGGCAGCATCCGTGGCTATCGCTAAACTGTTGGATAAGTAACCACCTGCAAAGTGAAAGGTACATGTTATAAAGATATATTACTGGAGGACGGAGGATAAGGTCGATAGGGGAGTCGAGGATAGTCAACTATAAAGACAGA
Organism: Dasypolia templi; assembly: GCA_963555695.1. NCBI lineage: Eukaryota > Metazoa > Arthropoda > Insecta > Lepidoptera > Noctuidae > Dasypolia > Dasypolia templi. Next base: position 4,553,733 of record OY743145.1, read on the forward strand.
CGCCAATCATTAATGCTGTGTCCACTTTGAATGGTATTACTTGGTGAAATTAAAATTAGATTGGTAAATTTGTTTCCAAAAGCAACTATAATTATGTTTCGTTTGTTCCCTATTTTGTAACTACATATTACGTTGGATCTGGTAAGCATATTTGGGAAGAGGCCAGGTAGCAGTACCCCGAGTCGTATTTAAAAGCGATCGATGCGCGAAAACGCCTTGTCATACGCCCACCCGTTCATCATGTCGAATCTGTAAAAATCTGACCGTGAAGACTTGCGTGGAGTGAGCTGTCAGTGTCATCCCGGCTCGGTCAATACCTAGCATCGGTGGCACTGCCAGCGCACTCCTCGCTCACTTCGCCCAAGTTTTCACGGTGAGATGGTTACACAATAGCACTACAGGTCACCGAACAAAAAGTGACTTATGCACGCGACGATCGCGTATTCGTGCGGCGATCGCTTTTAAATGTTCCTTAATTCGTAGCTGACTTAAAAATTGGTGAAGTTATTGTAATCGATGCGTTATATACCTAATTCAAATTATTTTATATTAAAGCCATGACCGACATCGTACTATTAGTATTCCATACAACTTAACAATTACATATGGACCTTTGATATTGTAATCATGTTTCATGTAAACAATAAGAAAATTGGACACGCGCCATTGTCTATAACCCACATTCAGATTACACGACCACTTTTTGAAATTCTTCTAACGTAGGTAAGTAACTACCTACAGACAATTATGCAAGCCATTGTTTTCGATAACGTATTTTTATTGCAATATATTGACGTAAGTTTTGGTGCTATGTGACGTAAGTACGTGTGCTGCATGTGCTGTGGCAAAATAAACATAAACCACGTAATAAACGATCACCCCGAAAGTCATTTTTTTTTAAATATAATTCAGTCGACCGCACATCGGCGGTAACACACTTAGCATAATCTTAGCCTATAATATTGCCTAAATTGTAGCCACTGCTAGGTCTGTGGGACACAGGCGTTCCTCTCTTCGAGACGGAGCGGGCTATAGTCTACCACGCGGGCCCAGTGCGGGGCGCTAGATGTCACATCACATGTCTTAAAAATTTGGTTTTAGGGCATGCCCGCGCCCGCGTGTTGTGAAATTATTTGCACAAAGTAAAGCGCCTGCCTGGGTTCGTACAACTCTGGGCCGTTAACACGAATATTCATTCTACGCTAGTCTATGACTTGACTAGCGTAGAATGGAGAGTCAATAGATTAAGAGGCCATTTTACACTGGTTTTGTATATACTTACAACCATACAGCCAGCACAATTTATATCAAAAAGGTTCTTACTCACCTACAATTTCACCTATCATAAATACAACACACAGTATGCTGGCTATGATCAACTTTCTTCGCGCCCGTTTGTCGATTTCTTCGTTCCTCGATCTGTGGCAATGTCCTGAAACAAATTGTTGATTGAATGTAACAAAATTAGGATGTCACCTAATTAATCTTTGTTCATGTTTAAAAAAACAAATCTCTCTTCGTCTGGGATCCAGGATGAATATTTGTCTATGTCCTTACCTAACATAGACATCCTGTATCCCATACGAAGTCTGGGATCCAGGATGTCTGGAGTCGTAGATAAATCGAAAAACGCAAAGTCTCATCGAAGTTCCCATCAAAGGCAGCGTAACAACAGCCGGAGATATTGGAGATATAGTGAGGAAGCTACTAGGAAATTTAAGAAAAGTTTAACATCAGAGATCAAGATTATAGATTTAGTTGATATTAGAAATTGTTTAGGAATGAGAGTAGTAGGATTATTACAATAGATGAAAAAAGTTCTGAATGTAATACACTTATAGAATCCTAAATAAATTAAACGAAATGTGAAACGTGATAGGAGGCTATCATCCCTAGCAATTTATTGGTTGTCTTATGTACATCGCAGTACTAACCCAACCTGTACTGCTATTCTGTAACCATCACACCGTGAAAACTGAGCTGATGTGAAGTGAGCGTGGAGTGAGCTGTCAGTGACACTGATGGTTTCGATTGACCAAGACGGGATGACACTGACAGCAAACTCGACGCTAACACGACAGCGAAGTCTTCACGGTGAGATTTTTTCAGAATCGACATGCTGATATAGTTTTCTCTGTTTTCTTGAGTCAGTTTAATAACTGCTACAATGTCGAACACTGGGCTTATAAAAAAAACTAAAGTATCTATGGCAAAGCAAACCGTTTTTGAGGTAATTAATAGTCATTTAAAAGCACATGAAGATGCAGACTGGGCCGGTAACGTCAATGACCGCAGATCTTATACTGGATACTTCTTCAGGCCGTCAAATTGTGCTATCTCATGGGATACTAAGAAGTAGTTTACTATGGCTCTATCCAGCACATAATGAATACATGGACTCAGGTTGTTGTAAATTGGCTGAAAACCTACATCTTAAGTTTGAAATTGCTTACGAATGTTATCGAATAACAATTTTTAGTTTACATAAACTATTCAATGATAAGCAATCTGCCAATAAGTTTTCTGCAAAACCTGTACCGTCATATATACATGCGATATAACATATTTCAGTAGAGAGAAAGTTGCTAGTGAAATTGTCAAAAAAACAATATTTACATACTGCAGAAATGCCGCAATTTGTTAATTAGTGTATGCGGTCTTGCGGAGGGTACTTTGGACCACATATTTTTCTCCTGCTCCTTGAACACCAAATCCTTCGATCTCTATCGAAAAATTTCCAAATGCAACATTCCTCTCCCAACTAACTTCCGTTCTCTTTTATTCCACTTCTCTCCTAAAATTATTAACATTTTAACACCTTTTTTAAACGAAAATGATATTAAATTGTATGTCTTTGTGCTGTTTGTCACCCTACTTATAAGATAGTAATTTAGAATAATATTTGTTATACTAACCCCTGTCCTCGTCTTTCAGCGACTAACATCGGTACCTAGTAGTACCGTCGACTTTGCACTTTGTCTACCACAAAGTGCAAAGTCGACGGCGCGCCTATACGCTGCCGTCTCAACGTGACGCTGGCAGAATAGTCGACTCATTATGCGACTCAATTGCCATTAACGGGAAGAAAAAATAATAATAATCTGCTAACATTTATGTCCTCTGCGGGCCCGTGTAAAGGCAGGTTTTTAACTATGTTTGGTTTATTTAATGTGAAGTGAAAAATATTATTCATTTGGACCATAATTATACTTATTTTGATACGTGGGAGTGTTGATTGAATGTTACAAAATGAGGTTGTAACGGAATGTAAAAATAGTCTTTAACTGAATTCTGCTGCTTTATTAAAACAATCAACATTATTACAACTAACACTTATCAAACGAGAGATTAGAATAGTAAACATAACACTGTTCAAACACATGTAGGTAACGTCAGTTATTGTTGTAGAAATAATGAACATTACCGAGATATAATAAACTATTAGAAATAGAGGAAAGTGGTAAAACAAAAGGAGTAACGAGCTTGATTTTGAGTAAAGGTAAACTGCTTGTGATGATAACAACTTATTGAAATATAGTAAGAAAAATGATGGGATTATAGAAGACAAAATAGAGAGCAAGAAAAAACGAACGATGCAGTTTTCAATAAGTCACTCTGCACAAATAAAAAACCATTAGAAACATTATTAAAGTATCTAGAAATGTTTTTGGTTAACCACAAATCCCATAGCGGGGATGTCACAACAAGGTAAACAAGTTTGGTAAAGAAAACTCATGGGTGGCTCAAACAAGCCAGACGTTAAGTAAACTGATATCAGAGAGAAGTAATCTGACCTTTGAAGATTTACAAGACCAAGTGAAGTGGAGGTGACAAGAATATAGGGGACAGACTCGAAAGGAAGAAACCGCATCGAAGGAAAGATAGTAAAATCAAAGAAAAGCAATTACGATTTAAGTATACAGAGTGGCAGGAACATCGATGCGCAACCTGTTACCATGGATACTTGTTTTATATTGACCTGTAGGTATTGCACTGCACTTTTCCAACTTTTTTTGATAAACGATATAACTTCTACACTAGGGGTCTAGAATCGTGTGTTGGATTCCTGGTCTCAGTTTGCGGGTGGATCGCCCTGCCACCCGAATAAGTACCCGCTAGAGTGGAACACATTCCGTATAAGTGTTACCTAACACCCACGGTATTACCGAACAAAAATTTTTTTACTGATTTTGTTACACGTTTATCTTAAATCGTACAATATATTTCTCACCATGAAATTGCTTTGTAACAGTCGACATTTATCTCACTATATTTATACTTGGTTGACGGTAGATTTAAGAAACTGCAGCTTAAAGTAATCAGGCTTTTCTTAATTCGTAGTTAGCCAAACACTCGATTATAGCATAGATTCATCGCAGGCTATGATTGTATGTAGCTTATCTATCAGATTGATCACTCCCTCTGCAGTTTTAACTGCTTCATCAATCAACTCTACGATATCTGCCTTACAGTTAAAGGTCCAAATTTCATCAACCCCAGTGCCATACTCACTTTCAACCTCTGATATGCTCCCATTGTTTCCGTCTCCGTTGTCTCCATCGGTACTGGTTTCTATGACTGCACAGCAGCCTGTAGATGGGTTACCGTGCACACAGAAGATGACCCGACGACCCCGCGCAGGGCTGTCTGTGCCGTATGATACTTTGCCCTCTTTGAACCTAGAAAGGAAGGAGAATACTTTGATTAAATTGAGACACATCGAAAATGGGAATTATAATAGTATCCATAAAATGTTCAGCCTTAAATTGAACTGAGCCATAATGATTTTAAAAACATAGTCTGATAAATAATTGCCATCAAAGAAATCTATAAAAGAGTTTTAAGAAGCTGGATTTTGCTATATCATACGTACATGAACAAATTGTTCTTGCAATTGACAATGAAGATGACTTCCTAAAAACAATCCGGACAGTCATGCTAAAATATGTTGTCGTACCATATATTATTAAGATGGAAGATCATGGCGTTTTTATAAAGATTGTTTGATAGTTGGTTGTTAATTAAATTCTTGGTTGCAATAGTCCAAACCACATTGATTTATATATCCCACACCTATACATAATGATATAGCTTATAATTTTAGACTGAATTAGATCAATGAAATAGGACGTGGGACTTGAGGTCAATTGTTCGAAGGTGAAGAGCATTTAATTGAAAAACCCGGGAACTAGACAGCTGTAAGGAAAAACGGACTTTAGTTGGTTCCGCTTCATGCTTGTTTGCATTGTCGATATTTGTGCTTTGACCCGTAAACCATTTTGAAACAATTGCCGCTTTGGATCAATTTGTCACCCTATATAAGTATATACCTATCTATTATAATACCGTTTTTTTGAGATTGGATTATTGTGTCAGATTCAGCATGTAAGTCATTTCAATTAGTGAATCCCAACGATTATCTTCAGTCTAGTAAACAAGTTTCAGTTTTGGAGCCATTTCCAATTTTGAGATGAAACTGTTCCCTAATTGTATAGTAATACACAATCAATCGGAATCTGAATCGTTTTGAAACAGATTGCTAATCCATTGCTTCATAAGTTCGATAAAAAATCTGCTCAACAATGTAAATAACGCAATGAATGTTGTTGAACTGTCAAAATAAAACAGATTAGTCGTAATCGTTTACGAAAATGTGCTACGCAATTAGGCTGTTGGATTTCTTTTGACCGCCTTTGCAAAGTGGATAATGGTTTGACGAAGGTAGAACATAGTCCATACCGAAGCCAAACCAATGAAGAAGATATCAAAAACGATAAATCGATCGCAATGATTGAGACTCGCAGTGAAGAAATCTGGCGAATTTATCGCCACAATTCTGAGTTAAATAACGAATAAAAACTGATGTCGATTCCCACTAGACCAAACAGACGGTCGAACGTAATGATAACGTCAACAAACATCACAGACAGACCAAATTATCATAGTTATACGGTAGGTAAATAGGTGTAGAGTGTAAACAAATCTATTATCTCATTTCTGCAACCATAACAGACTCTGTTTATTTTCGCTGGGAAAATCCATTTCAATATTGTCAGAAGACCAATGAATCCTACACTTTTACCATTAGTAGGTAGGTATTAACGGTAAAAGTGTAGGATCCTATTGACTATTTGAAAATTACATCTTCAGGTGTCTATACGCCTAAAACAGCTATACATCCACCGAACGAAGCTATTTCACGACCGAAAGTTACAGCATCGATGTATTCCAGGGAACATAAAATAATTGGTAATGCATTCCATACTTTTTAACATGCATTTCATATAGTTCACTGGAATGTAAATAATTTCTAGTCTACGTTTACATGCAATGAAATATTCTTGTTAACGTTTTGCTTATCAATTTTGAGTACAAACAATGTAGAATCAGTGGTTCCTGACAAACAAGTGCATTTTCCTTTTTGTGCAGCTCGCCAATTACCGCATAAGAACGCGTTCGCTATCATTGCTGGTTATCAAGTCACCAGGCAAACTGTTGTTATGTTCGTTACTGTAAATACCTATTGTGATGGCTGTGGTATGAAAATTTTGGTTTTCTCGATATCTTTGTGGTTTGGTTTTTTATCAAACGGAAACGTTATCACATTTTCCTGTTTTGTACCACCATGATTATTTTGTGCCTTGACCTAGTACGTTGTTCTTACTTCAAAACTTTAAAGTTCTTTAACATTTAACACTGCAATTAAGGGGACTTCAGGAGCTAAACACAAGTTGTATAATGCCTTAAAATAAATTATATGCTCCACAGCAGTAAACAACCTCAGAAAAATATATGATATGCTTCATGATGTATGCTAGTTACTAGTCAGATAGTGTGTTGATAATACTTACAACTAATTTGAAAACACGAAGATACTTTCTATCAATAGAAATTAAAGAAACCTTGAAGATATAATATAGACAACGAATACTATACGGATTTTGGTCGCCAGAAACTTTGGAGTATACCCCACTATGACGTTTAGACAAGACAGCAGCTCTCATTATAACTTTAGCATGTGTTATTTCCATTGAAACAAGAATAAGTGCCTTCCAATATTTCATAACTTAATTTTTTTTCAATCTAGGTTACTAGAGCAAACACGGTTTGTCTTTGTATAAATTATATAAGCGCCTTACACATATTCCTATCTAACTGTATATCTGTAGATAATTAGTATTAATTGTCAATGTAAAGCGATGTATTTACATGCAAAACATGTGTTATCGTGGCTAATATACACGATATAATATTATAAACACCTAGCATTTCGCCCGCGACTTCGTCCGCGTGGATTTCGAAAAAGAAAAAAAAATAGCCTATGTTCATCAGACATAATTTCGGCTTCTAATGTTAAAACTATTTTCAAATCGGTCCAGTAGTTTCGGAGCTTATTCAATACAATGAAACAGTCAAATCATTCCTCTTTATAATATGAGTTTTAAACCTTATCGTTAGCTCGTAGTATCGTCTTTAAAGTTCATTTGTGTGAAGTCTGGCGATGCCTGCTTAATATTTTATAAGACTTTTTAATGAACATAACGTCAAGCCTGTATTCACTGTACGTATAGAACACCCAAATTTCGACAGTTATGTTTAAGCCATAATAAGGGGCGAGCACAAATCCAAACTCCGGACTACCAGAAATTTCTGATGGAAAACCCCAATAACACTTTGCCCGACCTAGGGATCGAACCAGAGACCATGAGGTAGCACTTGCTGCCACTAGAGCAACCTAGCATTCAGGACTTTCTACGATTCGCTTTAAGAACATATAAATATTAAAGAAGTTGTTCCATTCAAGTTGGCAACTGAAGCAGTAGCATCTACTCCATTATTAATTAACATTGACGATACCAAAATCGCAAACTTCATAGGAAAATACACAGACGCAAAGAAAACTAGTATAATAAAGATCATTCATTTAAATAATGGATTTAGCCATGTGACAGGGAAAAATATGGGCAGTCTTTGCCATAATGAATTGCCTGTGCAAAAGGAACAACGTTGAAGAAACAAACAATCAGAATTTCGTGTAGAAACTCACAGTACTTACTTAAATGATACGGTTCATGATACTCTTACGAAGTCATGACCCATATCCGACAGTATTTACGACTTTCGTTGATAAGAAGATAACCACGTTTTCTGATTGTTGTCCACGTTATTATTTCAAGACACGTACGTGGGCGTGGACTAATCTTCCCGATTAGGTCAAAAGCGGGTATGAGGGTAAAACCGCGACAAGGCAGTTTATTTTTTCATACATGTTTCAAATAAATGTGTCCGTTTGCCCGCCGCAGTTCAATGGCGTTGGTGCACGCACGGTCGACGAAAATAAATAAGAAATGTTTTTATAATCAATTGATGTTATACAAATATAATGGATAAGATTCAACAAGTATTTCATTATAGTAGTAGCAAACCATAATTAGGCATTAAAGTATTAATGAATAAAAGTTAAGTTTTAAATGCGCCATGTTTTTTTTTGTTTTGACTCTCTAAAGTGCGTTTGGGGCAAAACCGTACTACGTAGTACATTTATTATTTATTTATTTGAAATATACGCAAAGGAGCCATACATGGATGGTCTTAATTGCGTTCATGAACGCTGCATCTACGGGTTGGAATCCCGAAGAATTTGATGACTTACCCCGAAAAAACAAAACTTTTAGGTAATGATTATTTTTCGTTATTTTAGAATTTTATTGAGAGTATCTTATTTATACATATTCTTTTAATCTTGTGTTTTTATTAAATGTTTCGCTTTAGCTTCACAATTTTACCTCACGTTTCCATAATGTAGTAGCACATATGGTAGCATTTTTTGCTGGATACAAAAACGAGGTTTTCCTCGGTTTTCTGTCAATTTCAGATGCAAGGCAGCATCTTCTTAGACTTCTTGCTGAAACAAGGGGCTGTCACCAGCTACTTAATTTACTTTAGATAACTTCCCCTGCAACTGCCTACATAGTAACATCCGCTCGGGTCCATCGAAGTTAAGCTATGCTTGCTGGGGTCGGCGCGTGATGGGTCCCATCCATTACATATCGAGACCCCTCTTTCCCACGGAAAGCACGTTAAGAGCCGCTGGTCCTGACTGTCATTCGTAGACCTTTGAGCCCGCAAGTCTGACAACCAGTCCAGATAGAAAAGCCCTGTGGAAAAACCCAATAACACGTTGCCCGACCTGGGAATCGAAACCATGACCTCATGCTCAGCAGTAGCGATGGCGACCACTAGACCAACGAGGCAACCCATTTCAAACGATACTTAATTATGGTCAGCAAAGCAATCGAACAAACACCCTACCGAATTCCCTCCACATATACATCAACAATCTAAATACAATTTAAAAATAAGCTACTACCTGCTCGATTCGTGGTTTTTCACATTTTTATCAATTACTTATCGTAATCGGTGCTAATGTTAGTTATCGTTAGATTAGTTACTTCTTTTTAAGGGCAGTCGGGTTAACGACCCATTAATATAGTGTCACTTGCGACCTTGTTCGGGGCAAAACGGGAAACGTTTCGTTCACGTGATTTAGATAACGCAAAGTTGTAGTACGGATGTTTGTCATGATTGGAACGTGTATTCAAAAAAAAAAAAAAACTAATGGCTGGCAGACCAACAGCCAAACGGGTGGATAATATTCAGAAGATCACGGGTAACTTGGCTGAGACAGGCACAGACCAGGGAAGCATGGCACAAAAGGGAGGAGGCCTATACCTAGGGTTGCCATATTTTTTATTTCAAATATTGTATTTTCGAAGCCATTGCCTGTAAATAAATACAAAATTGTAGGCATTTATTTTTATTAACAGCATGTTTATTTTTAATAGTATTTAGGTGTTTAATATGGTAGGATATACTGTTGGGTATGTGTAGGGTTGGCAACCCTACCCATACCCAACAGTGTGCAGAACAAGCTTGTAAAAAATTGATAATGACAAATAGCTGCACGGTTATTTTGTTACGATGACAGAAACAGCTTTTTATTAAAAAACTGTCATTTATGCATCAGTTAGTAAATTACACGTGGAGTGATATTTTGGGGACACTCGGCGCTTGACAGACAGCTGACAGGTGGAACTCTTTCCATTATTAATCAAACCAATGATAATGGTGAAAATTTAACACTGTAATTTGGCAGAACGCTATGCCGCTTCTATGAACCAGCTTTTAGACATTGACAAGAAAAACGATCATAATATATTTAGAAACTCAACGACAGGATAAGTTGCAATCTAACAAAAATTTAATCCGTAGGTATTATCTAAATATATATTGTAGGAAACGCATAAATAGTGTCTCTTGCGCTTCGTGGGAGTCGTGGGAGCGTGTATTGTGCACCTTTGTAACAAACATGTGAGGAACGCGGCACACGTGGCCACTGATTGTACCATTTCACAGACAATGGACGTAAGTGCTGTTATCCTATTAATGGAGTTATTACTTTTGTAGCATTTCTGAGTAATGAGACTTTTTTTTGTAAACTAGATGAATGTTCCTGGTGGCCGGCGCTATTATGGCTTTAAGATTGGTACTAAAACATTCAAAATCAAAATATTTTATTTCACATAAACCTACATGGGCACTTATGAAACGTCAGATTCTAGGTGCACGGTTCCAATTGGTCGATTCCTATGGAGAAGAGCCGGCAAGAAACTCCATGGTTACTCTTTTAAAAATATGTTTCTTTTACAATGTTTTCAAATTACAGTGTTAATAGGTATGGGAGGACAGTTTAGGCCTGCCAACAAGTACCATTTGTTTAACAAATAGACAATGGTCTATAAATTTACAATCTACAAGGAATTCAACGTTCTCACATTTACAAAATATAAAATTATATAATAAACTAAAGTAAATTAAAAAAAAAACTAATTTACAAAAACATTAACAGAGATGTCAATTTGCTATCTAAACTCAGGTCATGGGATATCATGACTAGGTTCATGATTGCCATAGTAGGTACTTGTCATTTGGCTTAATTACCTCAACTATGATACTTAATTACCTTGCAGCAGTCGTACATGTCCGGCGAGGTAATTGCGAAACTTTCATTTTGACAGATCAACAACATTCATTGCGTTATTTACGTTATTGAGCAGACAAATTTTTCGAACTTATGAAGCAATGTATTAGCAATATCCTTCAAATTGATGATGAATGATTCACCGGAATTGCTTAAAACACTAACATGATTGTATGAATAAACAGAATAGAAAAAAGCGGTAGACCGAATCCCGTCTTGGTCAATCGCTAGCATCAGTGGCACTGACAGCTAACTCCACGCTCACTTCTAAGTTTTCACGGTGAGATGGTTACAGAATAGAGCTAAAGAATCCATGGTAACAAATTGTGTGATGATGTCCCTCGTTGTGTGTCGGGTTCTACCAGAGCCAAGGCTGTTTCACAGTATTTCGACTGACTAGTCTAAAGTAGAGATGCTAAAAAACTTCGTGCACAGCTATCAATTCACACAATAACATGCAAATATCACGTATTTGTAAAGACGTTGTTAAAGAGATATGACGTCAGCAGGCTGCAAGATATCATAATATACCAATTTCCACGTACTGTAACCCGTATTCCAATGAATGGCCATTGTAATCTCCACAAGGCCGCCAGCCATTGGTTACAAGTGGATTACAAAAATTATATCAGTACATCTTTGTACTAAGACAGTTACTATGGCTTTTTGACAGTTCTTTTTTGTTTTCTGTCTTTAAAACCAAGTCCAAGCATATAACTTTGCCACCACATGACGCTGGCAGAATATTCGAGTCGACATTCGGCTCAGCAGCCAACGAAGAATAAAAAAATTGTCCGTACTTACGTACATTATAGTTACGTTTGATGGTCGTGACCAAGTAAAACATCATAAGGAAATAAAATCAGTTAAATAATACTTATCCTAACAGATAAGAACAAAGAGTTATCAAAAATATAGTCAAAACTAAGCCTACAATAAGGTCGCGTGTTAGTCTTCACCTAATTATAATATTTATATTACTGGTTGAGATAACTTAATTCTCTTATGAATACAATTACTCACTTACATGAGAACAATAAAAACTAAACATAACTCAATATTGTTGGGCGTATAACAAAAACTAGAAATTTCAAGATTTCATCAGTCATTATTTTGTGGTTAAATAAAAACAACTATCAATATTAGTTTGTTCTACATTAACAACGTTTTCGACAGTAATTGAATGCAGTTACTCGTCTAATTTCTTGACAATCCAAAATCAAATCTTTGCCGAAATTGATTCGGCAACCATGAAGGAGCTAACAACCATGTGCCTACAATTATTTCAGAGGTAACATTTAGATATTTGTGCAGTGTAAATACGATTCTTATCTAATAGGTAAATACATTAAATACAGGGGTTGAAAAGTAAACTAGGCGAGGTCAGAAATACTGTACCAACAAGTACTAGCAAACTCACAGTATGATACTTTCAATAGTGAGAATAATAAAAACAAAAAAAACTTGGTTATGAATATTGATCGTACCGATTCAAAGAATGCAGTCGAGTTTATTTTATTTCTATGAAAACTGTGTATAAATCCACAGTAATAAATGAATCTGTACAAAACCTGTCACAAATTGACTAAATGTCCCAAAAAGTGAGCAACGCAAAAATATGTTATGGCTGGGTTGAGTAAACTGCGCACGTGTTTGCATTAACTAAGTCATATTCTCAGATTCCAAGCTAAGAGCAATTATATTTCATGTAACAATCACAACAATTGTATCACCCCACATAATTATTAACCTAAAAGCAAAACTTACTGTAGCAAAGGTTTCGTGTCAGTCATTTTGCTCCAAAAAATATCACTTCACAGCACTTTATCCACAATTCCAAATAATATACTAACAAGAATCAGTGAAACGTCAAGCTGTCATATTAGTAGTGTTACCGGGTGAGTACTAATTTAAATCTAATAGCTATTAAAGCTATCACCTCGTTATCTCGAGCATCGAGTGAGCCGCTCCCTGCACAAATTGTAGATAGTGCAACTAAACTACCGACTGATAATAAACCTAATATTACGGCGGGAAACGTATGTAAATATTGTCATATTTCAACATATTTTAGGAAAGGAGGGTAGAGTTACAATAATAACAAATAAGTACGAATGTACTTGGATTTTATATGGCATCAATTCGATATTGTCGCAAAATAGTTGACTAAGCAGATTCAGGTTACGTTGTTATTACATTTATATGTATATTTTGAGTTTACTTAGTGCCGATTTCACCTATGTTACTGAACGCGTTCAGCACATCTAAAACGCGTTCAAACGCTGTCAGTGTCCAAATTGTTTTGGAATATTTACGCCGACAGCTCTTAAACGTTGTTTATGTGCTGATCGCGTTCAGTTTCACTGGTGAAATTCATACTTAGGATGGATTTCAGCAACGCACCAATTGTGGCCGCCTAGAATCAATTAATTTTACTGTAAATTTTGTCGCTCAAAAGTGCCTTTTTTGAGCATATTTGGTATAAATGCTTTGACTTTGACTTTGAATGAAACTGAACGCGATCAGCACTTGTAAACCTAGTTCAAGAGCTGTCAGTGTCAATATTCCATAGGAAATAATGACACTGACGGCTCCTAACGGAGTTTAAGTACTGGTCGCGTTCAATATCATTGGTGAAATCAGACCTTATTAGGTGATACAATGAATAATCATGAGATAGGTAATTTTATAAATTGCATTACACTGCTAAAATTAATTTACTTTTGTATCGGATTTGGATTGTATACGGTGCAACGCGTAACTTTTTTAATGACTTTTGCACGTCTAAACAACTGAACGTACTTCGATAAAATTTGGCAAGAAGGCAAATGCCATCATTCGGAAGGTATATATATATATATATATATATATTATACTTCTTGTCCCAGTAGCACGTTCCCGTGGGTTACCTTATAAAAATAAACTTAGGAAGGTAGGCCAGGAACATTCCTATACCTTCATATAATAAGCAGCAGGCTACAATATCTAATTCGTCAGCCGCATCGACAAAATCCACTACCAATCCGTCTGGAAGAGCCTGTCTAGCACCTATTCTTCTATATGTTTCTTACTTTCTACCAAAAGTTCCCTAGTATTTAACTCCATCGCAGGGGGACCATAAATCGATCACCACCACGGACTTGAGCATACAGAAACATATTTTTAACCTACAATGTTATGTTACATATCTTATCGTTCGAATGCCCGAAATACACAAATAATCGGCGATTCCAATTTATTTACCGACTTTCGGACAGGTTACGAAGGGGAGACGTTTTTACTTATGTTTGTCAATCGCTTGGCGGTTCAGGAAAGAAAAAAACTATCGTTAAAGATAAAAATATATAATGCTTGTCCTCTATATTCAGGGTCGAGGAGGACCATTTTTACATTGCACACTTGGTACAATATCGATTGGTTACTTTGTCTTGCAAACTTCTTAATCATTCAATAGGATTGAGTTTGAGTTACTTCAGCTAGTACTTTCTTACTCTTCAATAGCTAACAGTTATTTTGCTTAGAACGCACATGCTCTCAGTTTACAGCCTGAAATACACTATTTCAGGCTGTAAACTGAGAGCATGTGCGTCCACGTGCATCCACGAGGAAAGTTAAATGCATGACGCATGAGCATCCACGAGGAAAGTTAAATTAACAGCAGAAGCAGAAGTTTGGAGTTGTTGATGATTATATTTATTCCCACACAATGGTGCCGATTCTCTTGTACACCGAACTAAACTAACTAAACTATCACTAAAATTCCTTACTTCTCTTAATTTAAAAATAATTTTGACACAATGCGAGTGCACGTGTTTTTTTTTCTTTTGGTTTCGCAACGTCTTTGTTAGAGCTACCTATATAATAAAAGTACTCTGTGGTTAGAGCCGGAGGCAGCCTGGGGCAGCCTCGACGTGTTTTTTATGGAAGTTTTGACTTTTTGTGTGAAAAATATAAAATTAAAAATTTCTAAATGTAGAGATTTGGTGGTTTCAGGCTTACAATGGGGTCGAAATTTTCATTATTTTTGTGATAGGACACACCGTTTTCGAGATATGAGCAAAAAAAGAAAAATAAAGTTAAAGTACCGTTTTTGCACGTGTGAAGTCGAGGTGTTGGTGTGAATTTTAGTCCACGCCACCTAATTTTATTCCACACCTTTTTAATCGCGATAAAAAATAGTCAGATTCATGTTCAGATTTAGTTATACAATCAAATTTTTTGTTAAAAAACGTAAAATTCAGAATAAAAAAATGCCATTTTCACTAAATTAATAACTCAATGCAATCTTAGTACTGTCAAACTAAAATATAGGTATGTTGTGTCACTATAGCCAATTTCAGAATGGAAAATCGTCATTTGACAGAATTAAACCAAATTTTAGTGATTTTTAGTCTAGTTTAGAGGCATTTGTGACAAGAGAATCGGCACCAATTTTTATCTAAAACGGCGGAATAAATATTTTCGACTAAATACGTACCTCTTTTACACAAACAAAAAAAATCCTCAAGGTTCAGACAGTAGGTAATCGTGTGGAAACGTGAAACATAATCAGCGTATACATAATTAGCGCCTATCACATTTCGCACGTTTATCTAACTAATTGTGTGAAATGTATGCTATTTTAATTGATGAGGCGTGAGCGTGACTATGTTCCAACTCGTCAACATTCATCAATAAAAGAACAGCTTGATAATTAGACATTAGATTAATTAGACATTTGGCAATGAAAAAAATGCTACTTAAACCGCGCTTCATTGAGTCAGCAAAGGTTCTTGACGTAGGAAAGGAGCAGCAACTTGTGTTGAGTGATTTAACATAAACATAATATAACATCAAGCCTGTAATCTCCGAAGGGTAAAGCAGAAGTGAAGGAGAGACACCTACATTTCACCAGTAATGTTTAAATCCCATGTAATAAGGGGCGGGCCTATTACCATCTACCGGGCACAGATCCAGACTCCGGGCTGCTATTGAGAAATTCCTGATGGAATAACCCAATACCACTTCCCGACCTGGGAATCGAACCCAGGACCTCATGCTTAACAGTAGCGCTTGCGATCACTAGACCAACGACAACGAGGCAGCGAGTGTTTTGAAGAATACGTAAATCGAAAATCACCATTTATATGTAAATCTACTAGAAGCACTTTCAACCAACTTGTAGGATCAAAGTAGGTAGGTAATAAGAGATAAAGGCTCGTACAGACTGGCGAGACAAGCGACGCGAATCGCACGAGGCACAAAGGCCTTAAAATCAGAAAATATATCATGTTCTTCAGTATATATGCTAGTTAGATAGTGTGTTGAAAGCATAATACATACAACTAATTTCATACGATATAAGAAAAGCACGAAGACATATAAAAAAAAAAAAATAACGATTAAAAACCATATTACTGCACATGCAATCATTCTGATTGTTTGCAAGATTATTCTACAAGCAACATATTAACATAATATATAAAAAAACATAACGATTTTGTGTAAATAGATAATTGCTTAAATTTTTTGCAATAAATTACCAACGTTGTGTCATCGCGCTTCTCGTTCTTTTCTACGTAGTCTTACAGTGACCGCGCTTTTCAGCCTCTATAGAGTTGTTGTTGAGTGGGTGAATCAATTACAGTCTACCCGTATTTATCTAACCATGGCATGGTAAACTGAATCCTTTAGCAGAATCAAACATCATTTTACTAAATTGCATAAAGGCGTCTATGTTAATATTCACTATCATATTCGTGTTACATAGAATATGAATGTCGTCAATGAAGTACAAAGTACCCATTGCGATAGCCCAAGTATTTAATTAACCTCATACTTATGACATTAGAACTGATAATTTAATTTGTTGACTTCGTTGGACATGGACTACTGCGATACTTTATACTATGTACTTTAAGTGTTGTTAATGTGCTAGCTTGCCGTGAAGAAGTGAGATCAACATAGTACTCAAGAATTAAAACAAATGCTATATTTATTACAATGTGTCGCAGCATCGACTCCGACCCCGATCTTATTGGTCAGAAGCTATTGCACATGGCAAAAATGTCGGGAGAAACGACGTCGTTTCCACAGAACGAGCCAAAGTCGTGGAACACAAAGGGCGCTAGATGGTCTGGTGTTGCAGAATGAAACCCTCCCTATGAGCTGAGGACAGCATAGCATATAAGCATAATCAGACTATAATGATCCTACTGCTGGGACACAGCCGTACTCCCTCTGTGCAAGTAGTGGGCTATATATAACCTACAACGTCTTCGAACTTTTGGTTCTAGGACATGCCGGTTTCCTCACGATGTTTTCGTTCACCGTTTAGAGAGCAGCGGTGATGAAATGAATTATTTACATAAGGTAGAGCGCCTGTCTGAGTTCGAACCCGCTACCTACAAGTCGTAAGTCGGAGCCTTTACCACTGAGCCACGACAGCTCCTGGCAACACACACTAACCTTTAACTGGACTAGCGTAGAATGAAGAGTCAATAGAATATGAGGCTAATTTACATCTGGACCACCTCTGCTTTTCAAGGAAAGCTACAATATAATTTTATGTAGAGGTAGTATTCTTATACAGTTGTGCATTACCGTAAAAGGCTTATCTTAATGCACTGTGGCATTGAGTCGAATCTTACATGACAGAAGTAAATGAAATCTACGACAAATGGCATATAATTGAAGCGGCATATGATGAAATGAGAGAGTATTCCTTAGTGAACTGAACAAAATAAATCATTATGCAATTTGATTTTTACATTGCCGAAAAAGGTCCTCCGCCATTTTGGAATTCCATTTAAGATGAATCCCATTACGTTTTATTTGATATTAGTACAGCGGTTTAGACTGAAGCTGATAATGACAATATTCTACACACCAATGATGTATTCGCGTGAAAATTCTATTTCCACGGTCATTATCACCGTCCAAAATGTACCATTCAACATTATTATAGTTTTTAAAGTAAACAAAACCTATTCGAAACGGTCTTTGTTGTGTCATTTTTAAGAAAGAACAAAAGCAGACGAGCAAGCAGCTGTCTTATGACCTCACCTGAGTACGTGCGTAAAACACGTGAAAATCTGTTTGTCACCGTACATAATCATATATTATATTCAGTTGATTAAATAATTATGTTGTGGTAAATGAAACAAAGACCATTTTCAAGACATTCAGGCAAGGTATAACATAAACGATTACATGGCAGATGATAACTAAACCGAAACTGAGTGTGATTGAGATTCGAATAATTGTATTTTCCAATGCCAATCAACAGAGCTAATTTGAAAACGATTACGGAATTTACACTTTTTCCTATTTAACTACATCATGAATGATATGAGTAGGTAGTCCACAAATCATGAAACATTTCCTAGTACTTTATCTTTGCCTATAAAGTGCAGATATTTACGACAGTCAAGCGTTGCGGTCGGGCCCACCGCTCATGCACTGATACCGGCACAATTCACGCCCCATACACATTTATAATGAGCATGAGCAGTATTACTTACTCCGATGGTAAACTTTCTACTTTTCATAGAAATCGAGAATCATAACTATTTACATCCTCTAGATGAGTTTCCATTTTCCATTAGGAATAAAACAAATTAATTACGTTCATTCTAAGGTATTATATCAACTGAGTGCCGATTTCACCAATGAAACTGAATGCGTTCAGCACATCTAAAAAGCGTTCAAGAGCTTTCAGTGTCAAAATTGATACGAAATATTGACACTGACAGCCCTTGAACTGGGTAAGCAGTGCGTTGAAGATTCAGTGCACGAAAAAGTCCTGCCACGATATTTTTACTTCCGTGCGAACGTGGTCTAAAGGTACGTGCAAAGAGAATCAAGAATGAATCTATTTGTAATAGTTTGTTCGACGTTGGTCCTATGGGAAAGAATATGTATGGATTATTGTCTATGATTTTTATATCTTACTAGCTGTTCGTGGCCGGCGTCGCCCTGGGTGAATTTAATATAAAAAGAGCATCCAAATTTCCGAATAACCCGTTGGATTTTCAACAAAAAAAAATTGTAAGTGATGCGCGGACAAACATTTGTCGCGATTGATTCCTAACTAATATTATAAATGCGAAAGTAAGTTTGTTAGTTCCACCTTTTCACGTCTAAACCACTGAACCGATCATCGTAAAATTTTGCATGATCTACGTTTTCAAACCTGCCAGGGTCGCGAGTTGTTCGAAATAGATACCGTGGCCCCTGGCACAGGCAACTGAAAGAACACGGGTGGGTTTTAGTCAGTAAAAGTTTGATACGACCTGCTCCACCCAGAGCGGGAGAAGTCATTTGATGATTTACCCACCCTAAGAAAAAAGGGATACTTACAGAAAAGGATATAGAGTACTTTTTACGAAAACTACTTTTAATTTATGAGAGACTGGCCAGTTAAGTCTCGTGCACTTATGTGCGACGCCACAGCGCGACACAAATGCATGTCGCGGACGAGCGGTGCCTTTGTGTCGCGCTGTGGCGTCGCGCCTGTTTGTAAGATAAAATAGGTACGTTCCAATTTCAAAATTTCTCTCCACATTGTTTGGAAGCTAATTTAAATTATCGTGTCTCATAAAAAATGGATCTGCACAGGGAACATTTTCGGGCTATGATATTTTACGATTTCAAGTGTCGCCTGAAACCGGACGAATCGTACAATATACTTCAAATGGCATTCATGGATGAAGGCTCTTCTAACGCAACCGTGTATCGTTGGTATAACGAATTCAAGCGCGGTCGATTACTTTGGGGGATGAAGAAAGAAGTGGTCGCCCTTTGACGGCTGTTACGGAAGAGAACATGCTAGCAGTGCACACACATATCTACCAATATTTTATTTAAATATTTACACACACGTTAAAAATGATTTACATCCGTAGTGACGTCCTCGCTGGGTCTAGTTGAAAACCAGCGTCATGCACTTAGTTGTCTGGCATTTATAGGCATTGGCGCAGGCGTGAGGCACACAATACTATTTTCTTCCGTTTTGTTTTGTTATTGTGTGCAAATAAATTTATTTTCTTTCTGTGAAAAAAATAATCCAAAAGAATAGGCGAGTTACGTATCAAGTGATTCAGCACAGACTGCAGGTTGGATCGGGGAGCCTTCACGAAAATCTACATGTGTATATTCGCGTGAGGAGGATAGTTTCACGCTGGTTGCCGCACAACCTCACCGATGCTCAGAAGCAGGCCCGGGTGGAATGGTGCCGTGATATGAAAAAAAATATTGTAGCAGGCTCGTCTCGGCGTGTTTACGACATCATTACAGGTAATGAGTCATGGAATTATCAATACGATCCAGAAACAAAGCGCCAGTTTTTGGGTGTTTCAAAACGAATCAACGCCTACCAAAGTGAAGAGATCTAGAAGCAGGGGGAAGATTTTGATCGCGAGCTTTTCAATTTAGACTGGCTACTTGGTGTCAATTCCATTACGGAACCAAAGAAGCATCAACGCTGAATGGTATACTACCAAATGCTTGGCAGAAGTTTTCTCTATTGTGAGCAGCAAGCGATCAAAGACAGGGCTCCGCGGGCTACTGCTCCACCACAACAACGCGCCTTCGCACACCGCGCTCGTTAGCCTACAAGTACGCTTTTACAGCCCTGACCTAGCACCATGTGACTTTTTTTTATTCCCGAAAATGAAAAATCAGCTCAAAGGGATACTATTTTCGTTGTCAGCGTTCGAGCAGGCTGTTAAGAACGGCGGACTGGAGAAAGTGTTTCGAAAACTGGTTCAGACGCATGAAACTTTGTATAGAGGCTAGTGGAGAATACTTTGAAAAGATTTAATTTAAAAAAAAAATACCTATACAACATTTATTTGTATTTTCGCAAAATTTTCCGAGTACCCCACGTTGTGACGATACCTGTACATTCTTCAGGTGTTAGCGACATAATGGTAATTCGATAATAATGGTGAAAGACGACAATGACCGCCTTTTATCATTTTGATTTAACAGATTGGATTTTTTTAAGGATACGGCTGATAATATTTGTGAGCCGATCTATATACTTTTTAACAGATGGCTGCAGGAAGGTGTCTTCCCGGTGGTGTGGAAGCGAGCAAACATTACCCCAGTGCATAAGGGTGGCTCAAAGCATGACGTCGAACAATATAGACCTATCTCGATTCTGCCGACCTTGTAAAAATCTTTTTGAAAGACTGGTTCACAACGAGATTTACCCTCTTCTACATAATATTATCATTCCTGAACAGTATGGGTTTGTTAAGGGCCGATCTATGACATCTAACCTGTTAATATTTGATAATTACCTTTTCGAAGGTATTGATAGGCGTTTGCAAGTTGATGCGGTCTACACTGATTTCAAAAAAGCCTTTGACAAGGTCGATCATGAAATTCTCCTGAGAATTGTTTGCAATGGAATAAGCGGAAATTTATTGCGTTTGTTTGTATCGTACCTCGAAAACCGGTCACAAAGGGTTGTAGTTAATGGTCATCATTAGGTCTCTGTTAGTATTACTTCCGGAGTTCCACAAGGCTCTTTTCTGGGACCGCTATTATTCATTGTTTATATCAAATATATCAAAAAATTATTTAAAAATTCCATATTCTTGATGTACGCTGATGACTTGAAGGCGTTTCATGCGATACGTACTATGAACGACTGCCAATCATTTCAGGAGGACCTGGACAGACTAACTGCCTACTGTACTGACAATAAGCTGCATCTTAGTGTCCCGAAGTGTAACTATATATACTTTACTAAGAACAATTTCGTCTTCAATTTCAATATCAGCCTTAACTGTATCCCCTTAAATAATGTTTCTATAGTGAAGGATATTGGGGTTCTCCTTGACGGCAAACTGTCCTTGAACTAACATTTCGAAGCCATATTCAATAGTGCTTTTCAAATGTATGGATTTGAGATGAGATCTTCAACAGACTTCAAGCGCACCTCAACCTATCTCTATCTGTATAAGACGCTCGTTCGCTCCCAGTTAGAATCCCTTCTACCAAAAGTACGTAGTTGGAATAGAAAGGGTCCAGCGAAAGTACCTCCGTGCTATGTGCTACAGATGTTGTGGGACTAAGACTCCCAACTTCTTGATACGTACAAGCTTATCACCTTGGAGAACCGGCGCAAATACCTGAAGGCCAACGTGCTTCATGATATTGTTCACAGTCATCTTGATGTCATTGATTTGACGAGTAAGCTGTATTATTCTGTCCCTCGAACGGTTCATGTGCGTCAGGTTCGTGTTCGTACTCTGTTCGCGCTTAATTCTTGTCGCAACTCTGGCTTACGCTGCCCTATTCATAGAAAGTTGGAATCCTATAATTCTTATTTCAATTATATTGACATATATTTGCATGCTCGAAAAATAAATTTAAATCTAATTATAAAGAAATTATCTTTATTGTAATCTTATTACTAATCTTTAATCTTTTATTATGAATTGCATTATTTAAGTAATTGAAATTGTTTTTTATCTGTTTTGGTATTGTTACTATAGCTAGCTTTATAGTAAATTACTTAATTGTTTTAAATATTTGTTAATTTTGGTAATGCTCGTCTAGTGGCAACCACTGATCTTTAAATATGATTTATTTGCGGATAATGTAGTGGACTGCACTCCTTAAAAAGTTTGTTAATTATTGTATTATGTATGTTGTAGTTGTTTATTATCCCTTAATAAAATAAAATAAAAGTGAAAAGTAAAACATCCGCGAATTGAATTTATTTCCAAATTCAAAATTGATAATTTGTAACTTTTTATTTACGTTGTAGATCATTTAAGGTTTTATTTCATACGATATTAAAATTCTCGGTAATATAAAGTTAGTTTAATGCCGTCCACCACGAACACCATTATTAATTTACAAGTTACAGGGATATTCGTCATGGACCCGTATTATTTGACCGCGAGTATACTATGACATCTACATTTAAAAGTTATCATTGTTGGTAAAAGTCGGGATAAACAGCTGCAGCCTTTAGACTTCTATGGATTATATGAGATGTTGTATACGTTGTGTTTTATTATGGTAGTTCTTAAGCTTGTTGTTTCATACAACGCAAAATTTGAAAAAGAAGCGAGAGTGAGAACGCGTGAAACATAGATCGAAAGACGCGCGGAGATTTCGCAAAACTAGATCCATGAAATACATGTTTTTGAAAAAGTATTTACAAGTTTTTTGAGAAAATGATTGACATTTAGCATCTCCATTACATGTGGTAGGTTGCTTTTTTCTCCACTTTGTTAATGAATGAGTTTTATGAAAAGCCAAAGTTCAGGTATCATTTTTAAGAAACCTAGATATAATAAACCACAAGATATGTGTGTGTTCAAAATATCTAGAGGTTTTGTTTATGACGCCATTATCACGTACGGTTGGCCGCTCTTTCAGTGCTACGCAGGAGGAACAAACGATGATTCATACATCAAACCGTAAATTATATCAATATTATCGTTCTCTAACATAACATGAACGACTGATTCGTCAATATTATGAGTTTTTGGAGGTTAATTTACTATAGATTGGCAAACTGAAGAGTGGTGATGAATATTGAGAGGCTTAGGCGTACTTGTAGGCTAACGACTAACTGAGCTTTTCATATACAAAGATTTCAGTTCGGAATTCCAGTTTGCTGAACCTATAAAGCTGAAATAATCGATTTAAGTAGAAATTATGGAGAGAACGTGAAGGGATTATTAGATAAAATTAATAGATGAATGGAGGACCACGTGTTCTTCCTCAGGGTTCTATACTCGGACCATATATAACCATGAAAAGGTACCAACAGCAAATGGTCAAAATCAGTTTATACATGTTTAGCAATCGATATTTCTACAACAACATTGTAAAAAATGACTAGCTTTTTATCAACACTACGTGCGTTATTTAGGTACTTCGGAATGTGGCATTATCACGAGTTGGTGCCTTACCCTCTGTCTTACTGGTCGGCAGATCACCATTCGCAAACTGAGTCAGCGATACTCATAGAATTTATTTTATTGTTTAGAAATTTTTATAACCATTGACGTGTATTACTTGCATTAACACTCACGTCTATCAGCCTAATTTTCAAGAAATGCTTATAATAAGACATTGTGTCATAATATAGTTGTTTTGTGTTTATATTATCTTAGTTTATTATCTGTAGTATCTAATAAATAAGTGATAAGTAAAATTGGCGCGTTATGTATAATATAATAATAAATAAAAAGTTTTTTAATCCCGTTACTAAAACGGCCTCCCCTTCAAAGGCTTAATTTACCAGTTTAATTTACCCTCAGAACAGATAATAATAAAAAAAATGTATAGAGTGATCTTAGAGTTATGGTAAGATGACATTTTTTTTTAATTCCTCGTTCTTTACAGCATGAGTTATTTCAGACTTTGAACACTGTAAACATACGGGTCTCTTTTTCCTTTTATTCATAAAAACTGTTTTGGCCTGTGTAATTGAAGCCGCATTTTCAGGTTCTTCTGCATGAGGTGTTACAGGTGTGCTAAGAATGCGAGTGAGGTGTGCCCTGAGTTTTAAAGAATGTTGTGGATTAAGATGAGTTTTATTAGGGAAAACCTTGTTTGATGGTGGCTTCCCGTTTTATTTTTATTTTGTCTGGTTACATTCGACTTATTTTGGCTGTTTCGTTGGTGTCAAGTATCCAACGGTTAAAAGGCGTTGCTTAGGAACTATTTTAACGCCTAAAACAACAACAAAATCAAACTATAAAACTTACATTAACACTGACTCTACGTCTCACAAACCTTATGTAGTCAATTTATTTTTTTTTTTTTTTTTTTTTTTTTTTTTTTTTTTTTTTTTTTTTTTTTAAACGTTGCCCCACACTAGGAATTACTCCTGTATCGTGGGTGCGTTCACAAACATGAAAACTCACATACACAAGACACCCAGACCCGGAACAACTATTTGTAGGTCATACAAATATTTGTTCCGTGCGGGAATCGAACCTGCGACACGGAGCGCAGCAGCCGATCGCTCAACCACTGCGCCAACCGTGCCGTCGAGATTTACCGGTTAGAAGCGTACTGCGCATACGCTTGCCCCTCTTTTTTTGGGAATGGCATCTCGCAGGTCAGCCTATGAGGTTGTCGTCTGCTTAAGCGGACTTGCCTGTGGTTGCCCTAATAAGTAAATAGTCGCTTAGTTTTTAAAAAAACTTAAAAACTAAGCGACTACACGTAATGGCCCCCCCTGTGGGGTGGACAATGGCACAGACATAGAGGGGCGTATTCGTGAGCGAACGGCGATAAAAGTTGTAATGGTTCTAACTTCTAAGTGTGTGCACGTCTCTCAGACGCACGCCAGTGTTTTAGGGTTACTGGCGTCAAATTATTGATTTATACATAATCCAAACATTGCGCCGCTGCCTGGTGCTCCGGGTGCGGGCCAGCCCCAACATTATACTGCGTTCATGCGTTGTATCGCGAGCAGACTGGACTGCTTGTGTGTGAATCGCTGCTGCAAGCTTTCCACATCGGTGTTGAGCTTGTAGCAGGGGTTCTCATTGATATATGGCAGTGTTAGGTTAAGTGTGTAGGTTAAGATTACTAACATAGCTGTTAAGAAATATTGTTACTAAGATAATATTTGAGTCATGTTACTTGTTGAATAAATATAAATAAATAAATTACATTGACGTGGAAACCTAAACTGAACTGTATTATAACTTATCAACTCAATCAAAAACTAGGTAACTGATTTACATAAATGATTTATATTTAAGGTGTCAATGAAGCTGAGTTATGATTTTAAAATAGGTTTAAGATGGTGATGTAAGTAATAATAATCATCAAAGTAATTTATTGTATGCAAATGTAATTTGTACCTACAGTAATACTTATTTAATTGTTTTAAATTAATCAATTGTGAAATATTGATAATGGCTACCATAATCAATGGTGTCCTTTCTTTGTAATTCCTCAACTGGCCCCACACATTAAAAAAATATTTTTCACCTTAAAATAGATCAACCAAAAAAAAAACGACAATAGGTCTCGCTGCACTTTCTCAAGTGATAAATTGGGTGGGTATACTTGAGGGAAATTGGTCAATGTTCTTTAAATGAGCAATGGCCTTGCAACAATTGGTTTTTTCAGACCAAAAAGGTGGACTTTTATTAAACAAATATCAATACTGCGTTAATTTTGGGATCCATTCATTAAATTGTAATAATGAAGTGCTCAATTATTTTTTCCTGCTTGACTAATTATGAATACAATTGCTTATTTCCATGTGCATAGCTACTTCAAATGGTGCAATAGTTAGGTAGGTAATTGACTAATTTAAACCATAGAGCAGCAGAAAAATGGTTTTTAATCTAACTTTAAATCCTGGTTTATTATCTGCAATAAAACAATTTGACAGATATGAAAAAGAATCAAGCAGTGAAGGCCTACCCAGAGGTCATATAAAGTAGACCTACTTAATCCATCCAACATAAATAGTAATGGTTTATCTTTAAAAGACTACTATTTAAATGTACTGACTACCTCGTTGGTCTAGTGGTTGCAAGAACTACTGCTGAGCATGAGATCCTGGGTTCGATTCCCAGGTCGGGCAAAGTGTGTACTCAGTAGCAGCCTGGAGTCTGGATCTGTGCCCGGTTGTGGCTATAGGCTCGCCCCCTATTACATGGGACTTAAGCATAACTGGTAAAATGTAGGTGTACTATAGGTACCTACACCTCTGCCTCACCCTTCTGGGACTACAGGTGTGATGTTATGTTATGTAATTAAATGTAAGCAATTGATTTGAATTGTCTGATAACACTATTACTTTACATCAATGAAGATTTGAAGGTATAGGTAAGTTTATTGTACAAGTGTGAAGTGCATTATCTATTTGATGAGTTTGAAAGGCTTACTGTGAATGTCAGATAATTTTTATAATACAAATTATAGTACTTAGTATTTGTCTACAAACATGCTCGACAAGGTGAACAGAACCAGGAGTGTTAATGTAAGGTGCATTGGCACTACTTGAAAGCATTATGGAATGGGTGACTTTAAATATAACAAACGTATTCAAATGTAACCACTTTACATTTGAATAGGTTTGTTATATTTAAAGTCACCCATTCCATAATGCTATTTGTTGAATGATAAATTATGAGGTACTTTAAGTACAAATACTTTAAAAATAATGATTTATCAAATCAAATCAAATCAAATCATTTATTTCAGGTATACACCCATATAGAATTTGCACAAGATTACAAAATGTTACAAGATTACCAAAATTACAAGAACACATTAATGATAATTTATATATGATTAAAATACAATTAATACCAATATTACATTACATTAAAAAAAAAAAAAAGATAAGAATAACTTTAGCTGGAATATTAATATAAATTAGTAAAAATATATTTTTTGTGTTTGATTTTCCATAATTATCCAAAACCTAAGTGACATTAAAATAATTATTGATTTGAATTAATTTAGTATGCAAAGATTTGTTTTTATTTTTACAAACATTTCAGTAAAATATTGTTCATGCAAACTTATATTGATTGACAGCTGCAAGTACTAGACTGATAATGTGTAGGTAATAGAAAAATGATAATATTTGATGATTTTAGATAACAGCAATACGTGCAGGATACAACTCCACCGAGATAAAGTTTAACAGAATCCAGTTTATCTCAAGAGCATCATGTTGCACTTTTATCATAATAAAATTATTTGTTTGTTTAATAAAAACTCATAGGTACATAATCTTTATAGGTACTATAATCATAATTTGGCTGTAACAGTTTAACTTGGACATAATGAAATGAAAATATTGTAACAATGTTTTTTAATGTTGTTGTGGTAGTATAAGTAATGATTAATACTCATTCCTAACTATGCATTGTCTACTGATAATAGGTGATTAGTTGATCAAACTTATTTTTACAAGTTCAGTCTGACTTTTTTACAATAAAATGTGAATTAAAAACAAATACTATGTATTAGCTATTTACTAAATCGTAATTTTAATTCACTTTTAAATTAATTTTATTTACCTACTTAGAAATATTATTACTATTATTTTTTACAATACCATTTTAAACAAAATTGTTATGTTTATGAATTTGTAGACAACAACTCAGCTTTCATTAGATTTAAAACTTTCAATAATTATGAAATATACCTGGCCTAGTACTGCATTTAATTAGGAGTACAAATATTAAATTAAGCATCTAAATTACAAGTTTAAGTTCTATGTAAGTTTGTTGGATTATCAATAAGTTAGGTGATCATTCAATATTATAATTCAATGGTACTAGAAATCCCAATTTTTTTTTTTTTTGGTGAAAGTAAACAAACGAATAACGTGAAGAAGTTTCAGCACTTTTGAGAGATGTAAAGGTAAACAAACAACACCTCACGTCAAAATAGTGTCATCTTTAAAATTCAAATTTGTGTCACCAGTATTTTTTGTAAACAATTAACTCACCCGTTCATAGTTGTGTGCTCCGAGACTCTGTTACCGACTAGACAGCCTGGAGTCTCAGACTTCTCTGACACGTAGTGATCCTCAACATCTTCCAATATCGCCGCTCGATCCGCATTCGTTTTGTTCAACTTATCACTTGACAAACTTTTCGATCTATACCTCCCGTTTATTGGCGCCAAATTTTTATCAGTAAACGCACTAAAACTGTTCAACTTCGTATCGTTTGCGTATTTATCGCTGATTATATTAGATGACATTTCGTAGCCGTTTCTAAGCTATGCACGCACGTCAACACTAGCTGTCAATCACAGCTGCGGCGCCACACGACTGACGTTGTGCGAAGTAAACCTAACGTTTTGCCGGACAAAACAATGCTATACACGACCCACTATGGGAGCACATTGCTCTTATTATTCTTAGAACTGCAAGTGGGATATTAAAATCGGTCGATTTATAGCGACAGATCCCCAGTATGAAAAACGTTTTGTTTCAATGTCGGAATCGGAATGTTAGCCGGGGTGAAGGCGAGGTGTATTGTGTGATCCATCGCGCAGTCACTGGAGCTCATCTTGAACAATATGACAATAAGTACTGAATAGGAAGTCTATTTCTTCTTAAAAGAAGTATTAAGGAAGGCAGATAATTGATAATTTTAGAACCACCAAAAAAAAACTGTCTCCGGATGCCTCGTTATCGGAACGTTTTCAGAGGCGGGAATGGGCGGAAACGTAACTATTTTCTGATTTCCGGTTAGTGTTAAAATTAAAATGGAATGTGTATTATAATAATATTGAATGTGTATGATAGCCGTGTTCTCTAATAATTATATCGAGTATCAGATAATTCATCTCTACTGGTGATCAGTCAATAATTTTTAAACACTAAACCACAAACCTCGATAACAATGTTGTAAATGTTTAATGTCTAGACGTTTTTCTGGGTTTTCTAATTTCTGTAATATATGTATGTACTAGTTTGAATATGCTGAGAAAATAAAATCAAACTTACATGCTCCTGTAGGGTTTTTGCGTGAACGTCAATGTGATTGCGAAGTAAGTAAAGGTCTTGTTCAATTTTATTTTAAAATGTGTCTGACAATGATTTTTTACATTACGTCGCTTGTCTGAATTGAAATGCTGTAACACGTTATTCCGAGGCTGGACACTTGACCTCAAATATACGTGCACTGCTTTCAAACACTTTTATATCTATGCTATGATCACCAATTTTCCTAGTATTTTAAAACAAGCACACAAGATTTTTATCGACATACTTTAGGTAGACTCTATAAAATTTATTGAACTACATTATTTACTAAGAAATAAAAACATAATTCCATAATAACGCCTTTTATATGTTTGCTGTTCCACATTTTCATTTACGATGCTTGCTTTTAAAAATAATAACTAAATAGCTATATAAAGTTAATTAAAAATGTGTTCAACAATATCTTAACTGTTTTCAGAACTAGTTCAAATCATTATTTTCTTATCGTCCACGTATGTTTCGTAACTACACGTTTTATCTACGTCACTTAAGCGCATTTTTTAGAACGGCATTTTATTTGTAGCATACTGTGTCAGGTCTTTTTCTAAAAGTATAATTTACATAAGTACGACCCCTCGACCTTCGACCCCTTCCTGTTTAAGAAGAGACCTTTATGATATAGGACAATAATCAGAGGATCTTCCAGTGTAAGTAAGTTGAAGTGGCAGTGGGCTCGCCATGTTTGTCAAAGGACCGATGGATGGTGGAGCAGACGAGTCAAGCGCGTAGTGTGCGACGCCTCGGGGCCTGCTAGATGGACGGGTGGGACAGAACGGATGCGGAGAGGGTGTACTGGCGTAGCCTGAGAGAGTCCTCTGTCCAGCAGTGGTCTGCGATAGGTTGAGTTGATTGATTAAGGATTTTCCCTGTGTAAAACGCCTGAAGGTTCTGCAGGACGAGCATGGCCTACTGTGACATGCCATAGGTCACGCTATTTATCACATTATGGGTGATAAAACGTTATGTCTTAAACGCTAGCACGGTGGCGTGTGATAATTCTCTCGACATGTGACATAACTTCTTGACGTTTAATTGG
Organism: Dasypolia templi; assembly: GCA_963555695.1. NCBI lineage: Eukaryota > Metazoa > Arthropoda > Insecta > Lepidoptera > Noctuidae > Dasypolia > Dasypolia templi. Next base: position 4,584,309 of record OY743145.1, read on the forward strand.
GACTCTTTGTCTTATTTGCTAATACGGGCGCAGCCATTTTGTCACAAAGGTCACACTTTGACAGATGGTTATGAAAAATTTATCACATTCGGTGAAAGGATGTGATAAAAAAATTATGTTAATAAAAATAATGTTTTCCTGCTAATTACTGCACCAAATGGCAGTAACTTATTATAATTATTTTCTTACCAGAATGCAAGAGGCCCAAAGCAGGAAAATCTTCCGGAGAAACATTCAGGACTCCTATAATCCGTTCGAGTTGCCAGACTGGGAGTTCCAACGGATTTTCCGCCTGACAAAGCGTATGGTGGTTGTGGTATGGTGGCTATCAAACAAGAACAACGAAACAACTAAGACGGTTAGAAAAATATTTATATTCTTTGGAAAGACGTGACGTGCGTGTGTCAATGGATGAATTAGATCTCAACTAAATTAAAAAGTTGTTTAACTTTATGAACTGCACTCATACATACATATTATTTTGTTTGGTGGCATATTCAGATATATAGCATATAGCATAGCATAATCAGCCTATCATGTTCCCACTGCTGGGACACAGGCCTCCTCTCTGTGAGAGGGAGTGGGCCGTAATCCACCACGCGGGCCCAGTGCGGGTTGGTAGATGTCACATGTCTTCGAATTTTTGGTTCTAAGACATGCCGGTTTCCTCACGATGTTTTCCTTCACCGTTTTGAGAGCAGTGGTGATGAAATAATTTACACAAAGTAAAGCGCCTGTCTGGGTTCGAACCTACGACCAACAACTCATAAGTCGCAGCCGTTATCGCGGGCTACCACTGCTCTAAAACATTCAGATGGCCATGGACATTTTAACTTTTTTAATTTACTGTGTCACATTAGTCAGCAACAAGAAAGGCATATCACGCCATATTATTATGTCACATGGTTGACCCGTGCTAGCATTTAAGACAAATTGTAAGACATGACATAATTTATCTCATCTTGTCACAAACATCTTGGGTACGCCCATGCTCACCCCGTCGCGCTGTCATTCATTCATTACACACCTGCTAATTAATTAAATGCTGTGGTCATTCCGACACACAACAATCTTTTTTAAGGAGCTTATTATGTAATTTCTGCTCAACTGAGTAGGTACGTAATTAAGCTAATATTCTCGCCCAGTTTGTATTATTAAGAAGAATTTTTGAGTCCATTGACTATTTTTGTCTCTCTCTATTTATTTTCGTCAAACTAAGAAATAAATAAAATCCATCGGGCTAGTAATGTGTACCTAAGTGTTATGTATGTATGGTCATGGTCATGGCGACAATAATTCAGTTTATTTTTAATTAGTACCTACCTCTCTAATTAGTATCCAATTACACTTTGATTTGTTGTGCTCTCGACGTAACGTTAAATCTACTCATTTAACATTAGGTACGTCAGTATACATTAAATAGGCACATAATGTAAAAAGATTTTCATCATGATTTATAGCTGGATCGACGGAGGTAGTATTGGAGAATTTTAACTTATTCAGTTTATTTTTAATTAGTACCTACATCTCTAATTAGTACCCAATTACACTTTGATTTGTTGTGTTCTCGACGTAACGTTAAATCATCATAAAAATATTTTCATCATAATTTATAGCTGGATTGACGGAGGTAGTATTGGCTTGTTTTTGGTAAAATAATAAGATATTTAATGAAATTTTGGCGTTCACTAGGGTAATTAATACAACATAAGTCCCAACGTAATACAAACGTACTTTATTAACTATCGGTTGCGTTGTACCTATGTCACGACAACCTACATACTAATAGAACAGTGACCTGTAACTAATAGAACTGCGACCAACCACGCGTGAGCCGAATTGGTCGCAGTTCTAAGCTATTCCCGACATTTGTGACGGGCGGGCGTTTTGGGGGACTGTCTTATGTAATTTTGACGTTCAAAAAGTGCTGATTCTCAGCCTAATTTGATTATATGACTTTTGATTTTGATTTTGAATTTAGCCGACTAAATGGGTTAGGTAATAGAACTGTGACCCACTGAAGGCGAGCCGAGCGTGCGCTTCATCCAAGTTGGTCGCAGTTACTTGGCTATTTAGTATTATCAGAACCCGAAAATAGGAATGATTAAATACATGCCTTTATTTAAATAAAGCCCGTGAATAGAATTATTTTAATACATTGTTGCCATCGGGGGTGAAATCTGGATGAGGCTGGTACAGGAGCGTGGAAATTGGCACAAGCAAAGGGAGGTCTATGTGCTCAGCAGTGGGTGAAGTTGGGCTGAAGATGATTCTGACGATGAGGTGGGTGGTGTAAGTTAACTTTGAGAAAATATATCAGTGATGATGTCTTTTAAACGATACGTTACGATGACTGTGGAACATCACAATAAATCAATCAGCGTTATACAATACAGAGACAATAATAAGACAATTAATGAGAACATTGGCCATACCAATGCATTAATATTTTGTTTGGAATCATCATGGAAAATAAGAAAGTGATTGTTTCATAGAAACTAATTAGTGACGGGCCAATTAAGGGTTCTGCCAATCTTTGACTAGCCATTGTGCTGGATATACAGGGTGGAAGGGACATCGACGCACAACCGGCATGGACTCAGTATATGATTCTGAACCCCCCGCGTTGAAATTGTCGGTTATCAAAAAAAATTGCTGCTGTTTCATAGAAAAGTGCAATACCTACGCGGTCAAAATTTATGGCAGAGCAATTTTTTTTTTTTAAATGAACGACCAAAAATATCAACGCAGGAGTTCAGAATCATGTACTGAGTCCATGAACCGGTTGTGCGTCGATGTCCCTTCCACCCTGTATTTGCTAGAATTTTCGCATGCACGGAACATCATTAGATATACACCCTTTAACTTATTGTCGTCTCCACCTTGTTTAAACGTATTGATTAGTATTTGAAATCAAAATGGGCATAATTTGGGGATCGTACACTTACATAATTACACTAGAGAAGCAAAACATTTTTTTTTTTCTTAAAGTTGTTGTTTTGTTTCTTTATTTTATTAGCTTTATTTTCTTTTTGTACTCAACGATATTTACTTATCAAATGTTACTCTGTACTAGTTTATATAAATTGGAAATGTATTGGCAGAGAGAGCCCTGGCACCCATAACACAAGTTCAATCTTAGCTTGGGTGCCAGTGGAGATATTCAGTGAATAATGCAATTTTAAAAACAACAGTGTCACTAGTATTAACCTTTTGCTTTAATGTGAATTGTAAAATTGGAAATACATTTATATTACATTATGTTAAAACATTGTAATATTAACGTACAAAGTCAAACTGAATTTTATTATTTTACAATAGTTTCTCAATTACCAATAATCTAGTTATTGTCGTGTTGATGTGCCCCCGTTTCGTAACTGTAATGTTACGGGGTTTATGGCTTAATCACCAACTCGGATTCAAGTCTTTTAAGGTTTTTTTTTTTTGGTAAATCTTTTGTGGGTTAGGACAACCTTGACCGACTTGCCGAGTGTAGGTTTTTGGTCTCATCTGTTGGAGGGATCTTTTTCAAACCATGACAAAAGGGTAGGTTGACAACAGCCCCCGTTAACTCATCATACATAATTATATCATAATCAGCTTATAATATTCCCGCTGTTGGGACACAGGCCTAATCACTTCGAGAGAGACTGTAATCCACCACGATGGCCCAGTGCGTGTTGGTAGATATCACATGTCTTCGAATTACTGCTTTCAGGACATGCCGGTTTCCTTGCGATGTTTTATTCACCGTTTTAAAAGCGGTGGCGATTAAATTATTTACAAAAAGTAAAGCGCCTGCCTGGGCTCGAACCCACGACCTACAACTCGTTTACCACTGGGCTTTCACTACACTACGTAAGTATACTTACAGGGTCACGTCTAAACTCTGCAGACGTGATTGGTATTGATTTAAATAGGTAAATAATAAAACAAAAAAAAAGGATTACATTAGTTTATTCTTTGGAATCAACTATAGTTAACTTTGTTACATCGGGTTAACTAAATCTGTTTTGGTTGTGTCAGCATCGCAGGCAACATGGGTTTCGTCTTTCAATATCTAAACACTATAAAACAAAAATAACAGATTTTCTGAACTCATAACTACTTTAGAAGCTACACTACCAGCGATAATAGACCCCAAAAAAACTGAATTTATAGTAACGGTTAGCGCGTCAACGTCCCTTATATCCTGTATAGCTATATTCTTTGGTCACATAAGAAGTTCATTAACCGGTATTCATTCCAATGGCAATGATTGCTTTAAGACGGTTAGTTGATGCCCGATGAGATAAAGTCGCTTAAATACAACTATACTGGCATTGTTATCTTTATTCCTATAGTTTCAGTTGATTGGTGAACCACAGTTCGTAAAAAACCATGGTCGACACAAGGTGAAGTTTTTAGTGGTTGCCAGTGTTTTTATTCGCAGTGGTGGCTATAAAAGTTAATAGAACGAATTAATTAGCACATTGACACTTTATGGTTCCATTGGAACTTTGTAACAAAACGTACTTACATCTTCTTGAAAAAGTCAGGAAACACAGAACGGTTGGAAAGAAGCATCACACGTTACTATGATGGTTGCTGGTAGATGAAATCACCATAATGTATTATCCTACCTTCTAATACAATTAACAATATTATGTCTAGACTTCTAAAGCATGAATTCTAGACATTACACAAACATTTCTTGATGCCCCAACAACGATCAGAAAAAGGATAAAATGGATAAGAGGGAAGTAGACTGAAGCAGTAGACGTTACGTCTTCATCTTCATAACGATTATTCATAATTTCACTTTTCCAATGTTTATTCTAGGTAATAAGTGCTGTAAACATAATAACTATTAGCCCCTCGATGGCTACTAAGAAATCGCATAAATGGCAGCAGTATCCGTTGATAGCATCACACTGTGAAAATATACAAGTTACGAGTATAGTTTCCGTTTCTTTCGTAACCACTCCACGTAACATCCCATATTTTGTTATACAACTTGGAGGACATCATCTGAAAGCATACAAATAATGTCCAGTAAAAATTAACAAAGCACATAATGTAGGCGCATGTTCCTTACTTATCGACCAACGATATTGATGGAAAAATAAATTGCCACACTACCAATGCATTTCTCTTGTTTAATGCATAATATCCCTACACATTGAACTATATCTACCATGGACGACTTTCTGTGGGCTATAGAAGTCTTTATTCCGTGACCAACTTGGCCAAAATGAATGTCAATGATAGTCACGTAAAGTGCTACTGAAAACCTTTCAGAAAACCGTTAACTTTTCTACACTTGTGTATAAGTTCGATATTACTAGATCTTTCGCTATTGTGACTGTCAGCTGTTTTGGAGTGTCGAGGCCATGGTCAACTGACCGTAACCTTTTCCTTCTTCAAGAACACGTTATGCGCCTTTCATGGTGGTCAATGATTTTGCTGTTACTTACCAATACGTAAATACTTGATTCATTTTCAACTTATCATCTCAGCCTACACGTCCCGCCACGATTTTTCTTGCGGGGTTTTATATTAATCGTCAAATCTTTGCTGGTCCATTTGTTTACTAACTTATTTGCTGTTTTGAAGAAGAAGGTTCATTCATATGTCCGCTTACCGCTACTACACAAACTATGATATTTATAGATATTGGCCATTGTTTCCACTTCGCCCGTCAAACCTCCGCTATCAGTGAAACAGTTCCATCTATTCCTAGGACAATTCCACCGTCATACATTCGTGTCCTTGTTATCAAATCGGGCCCATCACGTTATCGTCACACCTATGACCTCTATATGAAGTGCACGTCCTCACACATCTAGTCCATATTACAGATAGTGCAGAAGAACCACCTCCTGCTACGTGATGGTCATCACACAGAGCGTATGTGCCGTGTAACAATAGTCTCAGATAGCTGGATTGTTAAGGATCCTTCAAACACGAAGGCAACGCTCGTCGCGCTGCATGTGGTGCCTTTGTGTCGCGTGCGATTCGCGTCGTGAGCATGACGATTTTGTAAGAATCTCACCGTGAAGGCTTTCGTGGAGTGAGCTGTCAGTGTCATCCCGTCTTTGTCAATCCCTAGCATTAGTGGCACTGACAGCTCACTCCACGATCACTTCACCTAAGTTTTCACGGTGAGATGGTAACATAATAGCACTACAGATGTACAATCTGAGTTAACCAACGTACCCACTCTAGAATCTACAGAGCTGTTCCTATTATGAAAGTTAACTTTTTTGTAATCAGCTGCTGGACATAACAGCCTTATTTATGACTCAATGTTGAGTAAGGATGTTGACCAAAGAGAGCCAGATTTGTGTGCATTTTTTATTGTTTTTCCTGAATCGTCGACTAATAGATTGATGCTCGTTTTATCAATTTTCCACAGCATTTAAATCGTCTATATATGTCTACTTATATATAAATTATAATCATTTGCCACAAAAAGTTTGTCGGCATCACTTCAAAGCGGCTGCACTTAGCTGGCTAATTATTTTTTTGTTGTATTTATTACTGTCGGGAGGTTTTGGTTTTGTATGAAAGAAAATATTCGAAAAATCGTACGGAAAAGTGAATTTGAGTTAGTAGTAGAGTAGAGTTGAGGTAGTAGATTCTATTTAGGGGGGACCCATCTGAAAACATATTGACAGATTGATTTTTATTTCTTCACAAGACGGTACCGAGACCTTGGTAAGGATATGCTGCTTTTAATCCTGGATCACAAAAGTCCCAGGCAACAGCTAGTATTATATACATATTTCATTCGGTTTCTACATTTGCATGAAATTCTCTCATGATTCAAAGTTGGTCTTCTGATCTTTCCATCATCGCTGTCGTGGCCACCGCACGCCGCTAGAGTAGTCGCATCGTCGCATGCGCAACTAATCATTCGTAACAATTATTGAATAACAGCTTCAAACTTCATCACTATTGGGTGTGTGCAGTCACGAAGCAAATTTGTCGACTTGTTGTTTTTTTCAGTTTATATGAATGGTTTTTCCATTTATACGTAAATATAAAGTGATGGATGTCGTATCTACCTTACTTGCATCTAACTAGTAGGCTGTAGTTCTATGTTATGTTCATGTTATTAATTGTGTGTCGACGTGTCAGTAATTATCTGTTTTCACTTTCATTTGGCATTTGATGGAAGACGCCATTAACTCAGCAGATCTCATTGCACTGCCGGAGATATGCCTTTTTGAAATGGTTAGAGTCTGGTGGGTTTGTATCTCGTCATTTGAGAATTGAGCAACCACATTTTTTATTTTTATCTTCAATTTTCAACTTACAGTCCGACCGTCGCTTGTCGAGAGAATGCGTTCCTGACACCTGTCAATGTGAATATTCTAGTAACGAATAAAGATCAATCAGAAGAAATTCGCAAAACACGTGTTCGTTTGTAAGAAACTGACGGGTTTCAAGAACACATTCAGTCGTCGACCGGACTGTAGGTATTATGTGGCTGTAACCACTGACCTTAGAACTCCTCCTTTAACTATTCCTCTTGATAGCAAAGATAGTACTATGAGAAAAACTTATGCTGCAAGAGTAATGAAAAGTTATCCATTCAACAAGTTATCTTGACTGAAAACTCAGGATATGCTGAAAATACTCAAATTCATCACTCGTACAGTAATTAGAGTCTTCTCCCGTCCTTCTGTGAGGAGAGACTATACAGCTTGTCCCGTAAGTCGACGTCACTAATTGTTAGCCGATGATGGACTTGGTTTGGCTCGTGACGTAGCCACATGTCTCATGGTAAGTGGGTTGTCGTGGAAGTCAGTTACGCAGTCGCTCCATAAAATATCTTCGTATTCAGCACCCGTTCAGACTGGATTTGAGAACAGTGTAGGAAGATTATGATGGTTTGGTCGATACACACAACCCTACTATATTATAATATAAGCTGAGCTCTCATTGTACGGAAATCTTATACAATGCGAGATCAGCATAAACTGGTTATGTATAGCTTGATGTGTAGCCGGGCGTACTGGCACTACCTTACCCATAGCTACGGCGGCAGAATGTTATCATTCCACAGTATTGTTTAATGTTACTCGTGTGGTTGCTATTGTTTCCAGCGGCGCCGAGGCGCAGCGCAGTTTCCCTGAAATATAAGCATGACACCTGGTTTTGTCTCGAAACTGTGTTTATAATACCGAAAGGTACCTACTAATAATACAACGTAAGTGCAAGTGTACGTACGCGGAATTAAGACACAATGAACGAATGTGACGGATGTGTGTGTGTGTGTGTAACGAATGTGGTCAGTTTGTCAGGAGTATCAGAAGAAAGAGCTTAGTGGTTGTGGTTTTTTTGACCACGTATCTTCAACTTTATGATCATTTTTTGCGCAACATTGCTGGTCGCTTTGTTCTTAACCCCTACATGCTGTCTCTTTTAAGATGTTTCAGACTTTATGTACTTAATGCGGTTTGCTCCACTAGTAAAATTTTTAGTCTAATTTGGGTACCTTCTTATAAGGATATCCTAAGTCAAATCATGTACTGGCAATCCCTTTTAACTCATATTAGGCATTGGCTTTATTAGGCAACCTCTGTTTGCTAAAACAATGGAATGCGACAACCATCAGAACACGATTTAAGCCTCCCTTTTGTAACATCCCACCATTTCAAGAACATAAGATAACATGACAACATAATTAATTAATAAATAAGGTATGCAATAAAAGATGCTACCCGGAAGAATGACTAGTAGTCACATACCAACCGCAGATGGCAATTATGGAATCCCTGATGACAATTGTTTCACTTTATAGGCATATGTTGTGTCGAACGTTGATTGTTTAGTAATGAACGAATGCTTATTATTAGGAATGGCTATCATGATTATCATAATGCTGTAAATAGAACACGGCCACATCATAGCTTCCGTCATTGTCATCAATTCAGCAGGAAAATAGAACACGAGTCAGACAGCCCACTGTGAACCATTGAAGGTCTAAGTTAAAGAGCCAGATCTTGGTCATTTACGCAATCCAGCAAGATGATCAGTATCATTCATAGCCTCTTTTCCAAACTTTGGAGAACGACTTTCGCTCATATAAGATGGGGCTGAGGCCTATGTTCAGGGATAGATTCCGATTTGCTGTGTTTTTAAAATGCGGGTAAATTTAACATCGAGCAACTTTCATCTGACCTTCCGAATTCAATTATGTACTTTTTAAGATCTAAAGATATTTAAGGTAGGTAGGTACTCCAGTCATTTGCGCGTTTAAAAAGTATATAGTTCAACATACTCTAACATTTAATTGTATTATGATTTTCGTAGGATCGTCAAATACATTTAGGTCAGCAAGTTCATCTCATGCTACAACGTTTACGTCAAATTCAGATGAGTCAACAAGCTACCTACATTTAAGTCGGGACCACGCTGCAAGAGAAACTACTCGTATTACTAAATAACGCACACAATAATTACAATGTATGCCATAATTAATTGTTATACAATAAGATCTATTTGGCTGTGTTGAAAGGAAAGTATTTGCGCAACATGGGTCAGTGTGCCTTATTTTAATGCCTGGCCTGTGAATAGCGTGTTGATACTGACCCACTGAGCTTGTTGCATTTTATATACCAAGTACAACTTGACCCGTGAAAATTGGAACTAAAATAATAAATGTATTGATCGGACGTTTCGTTTGACAGCTGCCATAGCGAGCAGCGCCGCTCTGCGATGTCAAGTTATAACGGTCGGTACATTTTGTTACGATATGAAATGACGCCTTTTATTTAATTTCGTTTATTTTGTTTCAGTTATAAGTGAGATGGATGAAATATGGAGTTGATTGATGGTAGTCACGCGTCTGTTTGACGTGTGCGGTGTGAGTGATCGATTGTGAGGACTGAAATGGTTATGTGGTGCCAATGGCACAACAGATACCTAGTGCACCAGATTCAAGCAGCAATATCTAGCATCAGTGACATCACTGAGTACTTTATACTATACTACAGGCTTTCTGTTGTACAGTACAACTATTTTCATAATGTCCCTCGGCAATCATCGCATTTCCGAATACAAACGAAGGCTAATTTCCATGTCCGTCAATAATAAGATTTGTCGTTTATAATAATTTTGAATTAAAAAAAAAAACAATTAATTGAGATTTAAAAAAAATATCATCATCCCTATTATAATTTTGCGGGCTACCCTGGCGCTTCCCCCATAATGCTACGGCTACATTGTCGCAATAAAGCGTACTACAGACAGCGATACGTCGCGCGTCGTCGCCTAGCGGAGTGCGTGAGAGCGCGCGAGTAGCACAGAAAGGGTATAGCAATTTACACATGGAAACAACTTATCACTATTATAGTTACACCGTTTAACTTGTCGCTAGGTACAGTAGCGCTCAAAAGCAGGGACCGAATTACCGTTATTTTTTTTATAACGATACCAATTACCGTTATGTTAACGATATTAATAACGAAACCCATGAGTCAGTTAACGTTATCTAACTACCAGTATTAGTACCGGTAAAAGTTACTATTCTTTTACCGGTAATTTTTACGCCTATCTCTTTCTAACAATGACGGCCGAGAGACAAGCATCTTTCGGTGTTAACGTTTAAGGGTCGACTATAGCTTACCATAACCATTGATACGACATTACGCCCATTCTAGTCTATCCACTAGCAACTGCTAACTCTAACACTTAAACGAAGGACATTCATTCGGAGTAGTAATATTTTTGACAGAATTAAAAAGGTAAAGCTGACAAAGAATATATACGACAAAGTACGTTAGAGAGTAAAAAAATCTTTTAAAATCAACGCGAGTTAAACTAACCACCGTCTATGTTTTCTTTGGTGAATAATCACAGATAAAGAACTATGGCGATTTTTGTTTAAGCTACGTTTTAGGATAAAAAAGTGATATGTGAAAAAAATACGATTTAAACTTTATTTGAAAACATTAATTAAAATATTCACTAAAATATATTTTAATTTCTTATTAGCACTAACTAATCAAAAACAGTACTGTTTTTACACTAAAGGATTTATATTTTAAAATTCTAATTGTCTAATTATAATTTTACGCCATGATTATTAGTATGAGTTTTTGAATTCAAAATTGCACCCAAAATCACGGTCCATATTTTTTTAGGAAATGTTGTTTGTTTTGTAGGAAGTATTATTACGTAATTACTACCTGGTAGAACAATAACAATCACAATAAGTCAAAACGTCAAACCTATTTTAAATGACAGCTGCGCGACAGATTATCAAAGGCTAACGGCACGTGAGCTTTCAATGCCCGGAATGTTACCATTTTTATAAATATTGTTTATTTTATTTTGTTGAACACTTATCCAGTTATTATGTGTATGTATATTTATTTTCATCTTAGCGTTTGCTACACTGGTCGACCCCATTCAACGCCCTCGCATAGGGTCGTAGCATTAAGCTGAGCGATGGCCGTTTTGCGTGGATGTGACGCATATTTTCCCCCGATTTGTTCTCTTTGGTGTTTGTGTTCGATCACTGCGTCATGTTTACCGTAAATAAACGTTCTTTTCTTTCTTCTTTTCTTTTCTTTCTTGTTTATTTTTTCAAAGTATTTTTTTAAGGTAAATTTAATCATGGTCTGGCAGTTTGAGTAATATAAGCGGCCTACCCAAATATCCTATCTTTTGTATTGTTCGTCGAATCGTTGAGCTCCTTAGTTCTGAGTTGAGCTGCATAATGATTGACAAATGCGTGCACTGACTGGACAGGTCCACTCATTCTGTGTGGTTATTTCCTCTAAGGACCGTTACAGACACCAATCTAAGGTCTTCACATGATCTGACCAAGATTATGACTGGACTTTAAAAGAGACTGTGACCTCTGAGTTTGTTTCGGCCTTTCTACTCAGAGTAGTCAGATAGGAAACGCCGATCTCATCTAGGTTTTAAAATACGATTGACGTCTACTACCTACAGAAATAAAATAATTGATAATTTATCATTCACATTAAAATAGAAACTTATGTTTTTGGTTTCCCAGTAATCAAAAATTTTTGTTAGTAGAATGAAGTAACGGTTTTATTTTAAAAGTATCTATTTCGTCTATATATTTAATAAATCATCATCATGCTTTTCTAAATATTTATTGTTGATGAAATCTTTTCTAATTGTGCTCGTTTGTTCCCGGACCTGGGTGCCACTGCCAATTCACCAGAGCTTTCTTTTTGTAGCTCTTATTGAGCTACAAAACGTATTATTAGTATTATTCCAGGCCACTCAGAAGTATTGCAAAAAAAGATTTTATGTAAGACAGACTGGCCAGTTATAGTCTATTTCAAAATTTCCCTCCACATTGTTTGCGAGTTAATTTAAAATATCTTGTCTAATTAAAAAAATGGATCTGCGCCGGTAACTTTTTCGCGCTATGATTTTTTACGATTTCAAGTGTTGCCTGAAACAGGAAGAATCGTACGATATACTTCAAATGACATTCATGGATGAAGGCCCTTTTAAGGCAACCGTGTATCGTTGGTATAACGAATTCAAGCGGCTAACTTTGGGGGATGAAGAAAGAAGTGGTCGCCTTTTTACGGCTGTTACGGAACAAAACGTGCTAGCAGTGAACATTTTAATTCAAGACAATAGGCAAGTAACGTATCAAGAGATTCATCACATACGGCAGGTTCGATCGGGAAGCCTTCACGAAATACAACACGTGCGTCTTCGCGTGAGGAGGATAGTTTCACGCTGGTTGCCGCACAACCACACCGATGCTCAGAAGCAGGCCCGGGCGGAATGGTGCCGTGATATGATAAACAAATTTGCAGCAGGCTCGTCTCGGCGTGTTTACGAAATTATAACAGGTCAGCGGTTTGGGTGTTGCGTCAAAGTGAAGCGATCTAGAAGCGCGGGGTAACATTTTGATTGCGAGCTTTTTTAATTTGACTGGCTTCTTGGTGTCAATTCCTTTACGGAACCAAAGAAGCATCAACGCTGAATGCTTGGCAGAAGTTTCCTCTGGTGTGCGCAACAAGCGACCAAACAGAGCTCCGCGGGCTACTGCTCCACCATGAAACACGCCTTCGCACACCGCACTCAAAACGAAGGACTTGCTGGACAGCACGCTATTCAAACTCCTAGGTCACCCTCCTTACAGTCCTGACCTAGCACCGTAGGACTTCGTTTTATTTCCGAAAATAAAAAATCCGCTCAAAGGGATATACAATTTTCATCTCCGGAAGATGCGGTGTCAGCGTTCGAATAGGCTGTAAACGAGGTGTCTACTTCGGACTGCAAAAAGTGGTTCGAAAACTGGTTCAGACGCATGAAACTTTGTAAAGAGGCTAGTGGAGAGTACTTTGAAAAGATTAAAAAAATAAACTTAAAGAACCCCATAGTCCCACGTATTTGTAAGTTTCGTATGTTTTTAGTAAGTTTTGGTAAACTGTTGTGAAGTCGAATCAAGTTATTGTAATTCAATAAACTACAATAACTTGACTTCAATCGTATTAATTCGCTGAACTGTGGGAAGTGTGGAATTAACTCTGGAATCTAGAAATACAGCATAAACAAAACAGTAATTCTGAAACAGTACTTCCTCCCTTTCTGTCATATATTTAGCAACAAGGTAGCTCAGATTAAAGTTAATGTTTTTTAAATTTATTTTTCACAACAACCATTGCAAGTAATAATAATAATAATTTATTAACAAACAAATGTGGGTACATCTCATCTATCCTAAATAAAAAACAATGTACAAAGTTTAGAGTATTTTAAAGATAGAGTAAACGACGATGTCTGTGCTAGTATTAACTGTGTGACAGACACCGGCGCCTTCCTCCTACATGTCCTCCTAAACATCACGTTTAATGTTTTATTGCACAATGTGCAAGTAAATGTTAAATGATTTTATTTCTGTACAAACACATAAACGTAAATACTCATGTTATTGTTTATGTCAAAATATGTAAAGGTATAGGAAAAAAAAAACTGTATATTAGTTGATTCATTGTTTTCTTTGAAAACCTTGAGATATCGGTACACTTTGTTGCACTTATTTCGGCCCATAATAATATTTTTACTAAAGCAGTTGCATTAGGAAAAATATAATTAGTTGAAAATAATAGGCAATAGACGTATCGGCGTACGCGTTGCTTGTGTGCCGTATGATTATGAAATGAAACACGCGGGAGCGCGTGACGTCTCGTATTCGTATATTTCCGATCGTCGCAAGCGTAACAATAACGATAAATGCTAGTGGTTGCCGCTCCGCTTACAATACAAGAACCGAACGCATAGCACGCGGCGTCCGTTTCGGTTTGGCAACGTCGCATCAGATCTTGCTAGATTTTAGCGAAATAACGCTATTAGTAACGCTATTTTGATACCATTAAATCCCATGACTTAACGTTATTTGTAACGTATTTAACGCAACAGAACGAAATGTTTTGGTTATTATACCGGTATTTTTTTAGTAACGGTAAATGTCCCTGCTCAAAAGTCCATAAGCAATCTCACAAAGCTAAGATTGACGCTTCGGTTTCACTTAAGACCTTCTTCTATAAGTTGTTTCTATACTATAGACACGCACACACACTCACTTTTGTCTGTAATTGATAGTAGTTCATAATTTCAACTAACTTAACATATGGCATGCTAGCTTAGTCGTTACCGTGCTTGGGTAGCAGCGCAGCGATTATGGCGAGCCCTGAGTACGAATCTCATCTGCGCCTGCGTGATGTTATTTTCAAATATTATATATTTCAAGTTTTAGATATGTTGTTAATAATACCTAAAATGATCAATTTTTGTTTGTTTTAATGAAATTATTGAAGTGGTTCGATAATCATTCGATACTTGTCTCGTTCATCTTGTTTCCATAAATAACAAACTTTTTGTAGGTAGGCCACAGAAAACTGAGTTAATTATTTCGATTTCTGTGAGGTAGATATTCGTTACGAATATTCACCTAATTGAACGTTGTTGGTTACTGACGAATGTTTAAATCTGTTAATTAGCGGTGTTGTGCAAATATTAAAGCATTGGCAAATATTGTTGCGCTGCGTAAAAGAGGATGTAAATGATGTGATAACACAAATATAATATTGAAACCGGACTAAGTGTGAGTGTTATCATTTAAATATTTCGTATTTTACTAAAGATAAATTGTTATTTGTTTAAATTAGTGAATGACGAGTAAAATGTTATAAATATAATTGTGCTTATAGATGTCTAATAGTATCACATTCTTTGTTCTAGACAAAAACTGTGAGTCTGTGGGTTAAGAGATGTGAGGAAGAAGGAATTCTAGATAGTTGAAGCGCTTATTTATGAAATGTATGCTTATTTAAATAATCCCACACAAGCTGAATGAATATGCAACAAATGGTTTCATACCAACCGGACATTTTGCTGAATTAATTAAAAGCATCATTAAAACTGTTCGCCGTGTACTCCGCGCTAAAAAGGTTGCATCACCGAAGCCCTGCAAACAATAACGTAATAAACAAGAACGTTTAGAGCAGGGCGACGCTCGAATTGTCCATACAAACGTAATACCTAAACCATTTGCAATTTAAGTATATTTCTATCATATTATCTTGTGTTTTCAAAAATACTTACCGAAAATGAAGTTTAAGCTAATTGTATTTCGCACTTTTTTACAGCGTGAATGACATGTTTTCTTATCGTTTTTTTTGTACTATAAACAACAATATCTGTAATGTTGTTGTATTAGAAACATAGCTTATATTTTCAAGTTACGGATAGCCGAAAACAACAGGAAAAAATATTAAGTTTTCATTCATCATTTTTGGTATTACGGAATACATAAAAAAACTTCATAAATGTTCAATAGCTAATAGTGCTATCGCGTCAAGCAAATATCAATGTATGTGTGGTCATACTGCTCACGGTAGTAGGGGTGTATCGCACGGACAAGCACAAACGTTACCGCAACGTTATGTAAAGTAATCGTCTAACACTGACAATAAACAAGAACACCCCGGGTTCTTGTTTATTGTCAGTGTTAGACGATTACTTTATTGTCCTGTGCGTGCGTATTTATTTGCTTTCTAAATTGTATTGTAATATTTCTGACACAATTGACTTATGCTGTGAACTTGGATTTAGATTTGCCTTGTTATTTGGTATCGAGTAAACCAACCATTCTTACGAACTTTAGCTTTGCTTGCGGACTTATTATAAGTCCGTAAGACTAATTATTTACAATATTTTATTTACGATTTGGTTTGGTTGCCGACATGGACTCCGAACGTTGGAATGTATTTAATAGTTAGTATTATTCAATGATATATTATAAGTTACCTACCTACTACGTTCTTAGTTACTAAGTGTTTTGTATAGACACCCCCAAACAATAAGTGCCGATTTCGCCAATGAAATTGAACGCGATCATCACTTTTAAACCTAGTTCAAGAGCTGTCATGGTCAATATTCCAGAACACTTTTGACACACAGCTCTTGAACGTGTTTAAGTTGTGCAGAACGCGTTCAGTTTCATTGGTGAAATTGACACTAACAAGTCGGTTATCGTAAAACTCAAGTTTTACAGGAAAAATGTATTTTTGTTTTTATTGAATATGTATCTTTTCAAGGAGTCGAAGTATTGCGTTCATTGATACATCAAAAAATTCAATTACGATGTCAACATTAATTTATGTTGGGAAACACTTTGCAGTTTAAGAAAATGAAATTGCAAAAATAAAACAAGTAAATTGTTTCAGTAATATACACATAATGCAGTAAGTTTGTTGAAAATGTTGATACGTAACATTACAATACGGACTTATCTAACGTTATTTCTTACTAGCTTCCGCCCGCGGCTTATTTTCGTCCGTGCGAACATGGTCTAAACCATGTTCGCACGGACGAAAACATCTCGCTCCGGGATTTTATCGCGCACTACAGTTTCAACTCTTTGTGTTGAACCGAGCATTGAGAATCTAACAAAGTGCTACCCAGCGCTCGAGATTTTCAACTCTTGGTGCTAAGCAATAACAACCCCGCCGTGATTTGTTACGGCGTAGATAACTATCTCAAGGACAACGAGGGCCTAGAAAAAATAACATTCGTAACATTCGATTAGCGATGACGCTAGTAGAAAAGCCAAAAAATTTATCTGGGTGAAGTAAGCTATCGAAACGTCACGTGATCATAGGTCATATCATATTTCATTGATTATTTATTGTCACTAAATATATAATCAAAGTTCATAGCGTAGGATCTTATTGAAGCGATAGCGGATAAAATAAATGGACAATCGTTTTGAGATTACAACAGTATCAAAATAGTTATACTTGTTGCTTGCTTTAAAATAAGTCAATATCATAAGTAACTGTTGAACGTTTTTTTGCAAGTTTGTTTATGCATAACATGACTTTGAGAGTGAGGGTATAGGCCCTATAGGGAGTGCACCTGTGTCTGCGCACACTCTTGTGCGCTTTACTATATTGTGACCGAAATCGGTAAGGACCAGGAAGACATTATTATTATTATATTTTTGCTGGACGTAACCAGGTACCACCTGATATGTTGCATATTGATGCCTTAATAATCAGTTTGTCTAAATTGAGTAGATATTACCTTTATTATAATGGCTGAATAATATAAATGATATTCATTTTCATTAAATTGGCTGTTGCACATACATAACCATTATGTATCGAGCTCAGTACTAAAACGTTTCGTATTGCGTCGCATTTACTTTGCTTGCTTGCTTTAATGTAATTTTAATTGTATAATAAAACTTCTTGCCGCTATACGCTAATACGGTTGATTATCATCTGATGCACGGTACTACAGATAAAAAGCCAAATCATAATAATCAGAGTGTTTAGTGTGGATCTTTGACACTCCTACTACCATTATTTTATTATTCGTTTAGTCGATAAAGTATGGTCACCTTTATCAAGTTTCGATTAATATTTTTATATAGATAAATCAATAATAACAATGATATTTATGAAGTAAGAACACATCAAAATAAATGTTTATACAAAATCCTTGTTATTTATTTTTATTATCATAGTACAGAATGCTATTATTTATATGTACGCTT
This sequence comes from Dasypolia templi, assembly GCA_963555695.1. Classification (NCBI taxonomy): domain Eukaryota; kingdom Metazoa; phylum Arthropoda; class Insecta; order Lepidoptera; family Noctuidae; genus Dasypolia; species Dasypolia templi. The sequence continues at coordinate 4,602,364 of OY743145.1, forward strand.
ATTTATTTATATGTACCTATGCACAGAATATTTGTCTTTTATTTTGCATAACACTTATTATTTGTCGTGTATTCATTATTGGTTAGAGAGCAGTGGTGGCTCAGTGGTAACGGCCGCGACTTACGAGTTGTAGGTCGTAGGTTCGAACCCAGACAGGCGCTTTACTTTGTGTAATTTATTTCATCACCACTGCTCTCAAAACGGTAAAGGAAAACATCAGAGAGACATAAGAAGCCTTAGTTTTTTAAAGTGAGGACCATAGGAATAAATAATCTTATACCGGCTTATAATTAATAAAGACAATAATAATAAATATCCCTATAATTTATATTTACACGTCGTCGGCCGGTTCCCCACAAAGACCGCGGGCGATGACGATGTTTAGGTGCCATAAGTAATTTATTCAAGAAAACTGACAGCTTATTTAGGAAAGGTATGTATGACATAGCTGCTAGATTTTCTCTACAAGGCCTAGATCTCGAAATATTCTTATATGATGAGATACCGGCATTGTAAAGAAATTTCCAAAAAACGCTTTACTAGTCTGTAGATTTACAAACGATTCTTCCAAGTAGTCAACAAAAATAAAGCAAATCATGAACATAACCAATTACTAATAGATAAAAATATCTTCAGAGTCGTTATGAATGAATGGAAGGTACAGTTAGTGCAGTACAGCACATAATAGCTATCTCTCTACTCAGACAGTCACACACACACACGGCTGCGCACCGCGTCCCTCGCTCCCTTCTTTTGTCAAACAGAGATAGCAATATTCCGAATCCAGCCTCGAATTCCTATTACGTGCGTTGTTCGCCGGCCCCTTAAGTTCCGGAATAGTTTATCCTGTTTACTTAATTATAAAAATTGAGGTTTAGTTTCAATCATGTTTTCACAGAATGAAAATGAAAATGAAAACTTAAGCTATCCTCAATATGTTACCTATATTCACTAAAGCCAAATAAAATGTGAAATACTTAATGTAAACAAACTGCCATACAAAACCACTTAATAAAATCACTTATTTTAAAATTCATGATCGAAGCTTAATTGTTTATGGTGAAATAAATCTACTTATCAGTTTTTTTGAACATCTCACATTTTTAAATAAAACAAATTGCTTCTTAGTTCCTTGACATAGTATTGCACATCCTATTTGGCTGAATAAATTATTATAAATAATCGTAGCGGTTATCTTTATGTTTTACATAACAATATTGTTTTTATTATAACAAATGAAAATGTTTTAATTTTTGTTATCACTTCTAACGCATTTTTTTAATTTTAACTCTATTGCAATAACAACAAAAATAAAAACAGCAATTTTTTTTAATATTATTTCAAACCAAAATAAAAAATTGGCAATAAAACTGCGCTGCCTCTTATGAGATCAGAACCTAAGCTGGCGACTTCTCAGTCCAACGCTTGGCGCCTACTGCTACCAGCTCATATTAGGTTAACTCGAATTTTAGCAATGCCATAAACCGGCCAGGTGACGCGCGTGATGTGTGTCTAACAAAAGCGACGGAAATATATTTTTGTTTCGTGCAGAGCGACGCGAGTACGCGATACGACAGTGTGTGCCATGCAAACTGCGATCTTTGTGGTGTGTGTCGTTGAAACACATACAGTCGTACCGTGAGTTCACAGCAATACGACTCTTAACGCGCCTATGCACTTTTGATCGCTTACGGTACATGGTTATCCATTCTTTATAGATACATTCAACATTTTCTATTACTTGGATCCAAAACAAACACTGCTACAGTATCTTGTATGACTATTCTGCTATATTTGTCGCGTTTAGATTTTAGACATCGTCGAAGCGTATCCAATAAATAATAACAAAACGCTTCCTCTTCCGACTCCGCCATTTTGTGTTTTTGTCGCGGAAGTTCTTCCGGTACTTAGAGGTTGACAATTGATTGAAAAAATATTAGTAAAGTTAAAATGAACGTGTTCCTAGCTTGTTATTAAATTTAATTCAGTGTAGGAACTGGAGTTGAGAACACTTTGTGACAGAAATACAACAAAAACATTTGTGTCTTTAATTGGATATCGATGAATTGCATAATCTAGCATCACACACACTTGATTTCCCAAAGAGATAGGCTAGTTCTGTTTTCCACATTTCGCTAAATGAAAGTCGCAAGTTATAGGAAGAGGACCTATTGTCATTTTATTTTAATTTTCTCCCCATTTTCTCGGAGTATAAAGTGCCTGCATAAAATCTCTTAGCAAAAAATATCAATTCGAACAGGTGTCATTATTTCAAGCAGGCGTATCATCGTTTCCGCATCCATTGTCCTCGTTATTCACAGTTGTTATAAATTTTAACTCTGAATTTACATCAAGGATCGTTGTTCTCGTTGCTAAGGTTGTTGTCATACGTAAAATAATGTTGAAAAGACTGTACGTACTTGTTATCTGTACTGTACTTACTATTTATGCAATACGTATTAGTGATCGCCAAAGTCGCAACTCAATGCACTTTCATATTATGGCATAACCAGGGAATTAGAAAAAATCTCAATTTAAAAAAAGCCTAACATAAGTACATGTAGTTAAAGCAGGCAACAGGAAATTTTGAATTAAGAAAGCGCCTACTGTTTTTGTTATAGCAATGCGCAACAACAGCAACAACTTGACAACCGAAATCGATCGGGAAGTAAAGACAATACGATGTGCACGCCACTGCATCCCACTACTGGACGAAGGAAGGATGGTGGTAGGCTGCAAGGTGTATGTGTGTGCGTGACTTCTGTTCCTATCCGTAATTGTTAGCCCAGGTAGGAAGAGTGTCGGTTCTTCTGACTCACACCATGATCGAACTTGACCCGATTGTCTGACCCTGCCCTTGTCTATAGCAAGAAGGTTGTCCGACTCTATACAGTCCCTTATTAGTCCATGGGCAAAGGCAAACGGGACGCGGCTTGAATATGTACGACAACCTTAAGATGTTGACTGAGGGAATTAAATAGATGGGATTTATTTAAATAGGTAAGTACCTACTGTACGAGTATAGTAATTACTTAGTACGTCGTAGGTGCAGTTAACGTGGTTACAATAGATTGGCAACATTATAATTAGGTCATCGATGGCGTATTGGTTTTTAGAAACCGGAATCCGGAACGAGGTAATCTGGCAGAGAACCAAATTTGTCTACATAGCTCACAGAATAAGCATCCTAAAGTGACATTGGGGCGGCCATATTGGCCGTAAAACTGATAACGGTTGCGGTAGACATGTTCTTGAGGGGAAACCATGAATCGACAAACGTAACACGCCCTCAGGCTAGGTGGAGCAGGGTGGCTGGTAGCAGCTGGAGCTGGAGAGTTGTTGAGAATCGAGCTGACACACGCCAGTGAGCAATTGGAGTGGCTTATGCCCAGTAGTTAAGATAATTGTTTTATCAATGTGTTTGATTTTAGTTTCCATAAAATACTTAGGTAGGTAAATAGCTTTGTATTCCAGTAAAAAAGTATCTGTACTCTACTCTTGGCTAAATCCTTTGTTATGGAATCATTATTTTAGAAGAGAAAGTCGGTAAACCAATCCGTGTTATTATAGTACCTATATTCAGGGTAATCATTCTTATAATTGCTCAAATGACACTACAAAAAGTTTATCCATCTGTCTACTCTAGTCCTCAAACGAAAATAGCATTGAAATCACATACGCCGAAGGTCATCGACCTCTTTGGACAAAAAATGGAGGATGAGGCAGTCGAGCCCGCCGAGGTATCCGGCGGCCGCACGGCGGTGGGCACGGTGCTGTACGCCGCCGAGCGCCTGTGCGAACCCGACTCCGTGTTCTACGCGAGAGGTCAGGACAGTCGGGCTTCAGGGTTCAACCTGGTAAAATGATCTCATTGATGTTTGGTGAGTTGAGAATCTGGTTACTTGCTCATAAGCGCAATATACCTTATACATAACCATGAGTCGAATATTACCTACGTATCTTGAGGAATACTACAAGAGTTCCTACACACATTTATCTAACCGACCAGATTTAGGTACATTAGTTGTAAGCCTTCTACACCTTGCCTATTGAATATCTACATTGATTTGTTGGATTACAACATTGTTTCAACAGAAATAAACAATTTCTTCATTTCAATTATAACCAGAACAAGAGAATTCAATTTTTTTGCAAAACTCATTTATTCGAACCAAAAAAGTATATAAAAGTATTAGAAAGGGTAGGAAAATTCACCCTTACTTTTTCATGTATGAGCGCAGGAGATGAATGCCGATGCACAATGCAGCAGCAAACATGGTTATTTTTATACTACTATACACGTTGATCTGCGACATCCACCTGCCAAGCGAGCCTTCGCTGAGGAACGTCGGCCATTCACACGCGATAACATCATCGAACGTTTGAGCTTGAGGTCGCAAACAGCCCATCAGGTGCAAGTACGCAAAATGTCCGGCTTCCAGCCCAGCAGCCACGTCCCCTTCACCGAAAATATCGAGAGCTCCCCATTCTAAGAACTTAGGACTACCTTTGCTCGTCAACTTTCGCAGAGCAATGTAATCCCCGCAGCGCGGCACAAACACATCAGCTATAAGTGTCTCACTGTAAGTGACAGGATCAGCTGCTTCACTACCAAACAGTTTCACCAGTTGCTCCAAGACAGCTTCTTTACTTTCGTTATTATCGTCTCGCACCATCAGATATCCAATCAACCCCGAGTATTTCTCCAAGCTGCCTGTAGTTGACAGTCTGGGTCTCTCCATCGCCCAGATGATGGGACCACGCATACTAAATATGTCACCACTGTATCCCTGTCTACTCCAAAAGTTTTCCGCGTATTGTATTTGAAATTTTTTTGCGCGACCAGGTTTCATATCTTTAGTTATTTTTTTCGTTTCTTCTGACAGCAGTTTATCCTCTACTTGAATGTTGTGCAGTTGGTCCGGTCTCAGAGCCATAGCTAACAAATTGCAAATGTAAGTAGTTTCGCCTTTGATAGTTTCTAAGATAACATGCTCAGAATATGTGCGAATGACTTTGATGGATATAGCTTTTAATCTGATATCAGCTACGCTTTTTTCAAGTTTGCTCCAGAGGCGTTTTCTACAGTGTCCTAGAAGTTTTTCCCGAAACCTTGTGTTTAAACCACCGAGGTGGTTCTTAGCACTACTCGTTCTATAACATTGATGGAGATAGAACAGTAGTGACACACTGTTTGCTGGAGCCCCACATACTAATCTTACGATAATCCTCATTATTTCCCTCGAAGTAGAGAAGAGGAGATTCTCGCAAATATGTGTCTCCATTGTCGTCTGGTCGTAGTACAACAAGGTTTTTATCTCCTCCTCTAGGTTAATGTTGCTAGTTTGGAACAAATCTGTCATGCTTTTATCTAGGAACGTTTGATATCGATTTAATTCAAATTTCTCGAATAAGTTCAAGTACTCAAAGTCGTGCACGTTGTTTAGAAATTGGACAGTGCTTCCGTTAGGATATTGAAAGAGCTTCTGTAAAGGAATCGTTTCAGAGGACGCTTCTGGTGAGAGTTTAGGATCTGATCCGTCTTGGTATATTGTTGTAATTTCGTAATTTTCTACTCCTTCTGGATAAATGATCGAGTCTGGTAAGTGAACATTAATATCTTTGGCGTATTGGAGAAGGTACAATCGGGCTACGTTATCAAGTAGCTGTCTGGCGGTGTAGTCATCACGATCACGGCGTCGAACATATTCAGAGTCTGAGTCAGAATCATCATGAGCAACTTCCCTGAAGGCCACATTGGTTTTAGAGCGTATTCTGAGTATTGGTGGTGCGCTCAGGTCTAAGAGCACGATGTCCATGGTGTCGCCGAACTTCTTCATCAGTTTGTGCGCGGCCACCATGCCCGGGAGTGTACATCCTAAGACTATGACGTCAGCCTGTATTCTATTCTTGGACATTTTAAAGACTTACGAGTGTACTTACATTAAATATTACAGTATTTTCTTGTAGGATGGGATGACAGTTAGATTGACGTTATTATGAATCTATCTGTGGAATCTATGAAACTATGGTTGGAATTTTATTATGACCTCCGAGGTTTAAACTTTCGATTTAGGTATATGAAAATACGAGCATTGCTTTTACAATGGTCCCTCCGTTTGCTAGCCGATTGAAATGACAGAATCTATAATTCTATTGAGTAAGTTATTGTGATGTCTCTATTATTTTTGTTTATAGATTTTTTTAAACATTCATATAATAGATTTTTAGCTTAAAGTCATCCTCATTGCCCATAAAGATCCGCTAAAACGTTTTGAATATCTGCTGGAGGACAACGCATTGTTTATTTCTATTCGCTCCCTTATGAAAATGCGTCTTTCTAATACTTATTAATTTATTAAGAATATAACCTATTACAGGGACCAGGACCACGGGACTGTAGGCGCATGGCCAAAATCGGAACTTATCAACAATCCAGTCATCTTGTTGTTCAATACAAATATCAACTGCGCCTCCCAGTCAATTTCATGCAAGCGCCAAGATCCTTGCAGCAGTCTTTATTTAAGGCGATTAGTTGCCTCGATGACCTTGCGCATGTGGGCGGAGCTAAACGCACTACTCTCGCGCACATTACTCTCGCGCACATGTAGTGCACCATTTTCGAGATATAAGCCATGACCTCTCGACGCTCGACTCTCGCCGCGGACGGACGTGTTTGTGCGCTCTCCCGCTCCAGTGTTGTGTTTCCTGTTCCTACTCGTCGCAACCACGTGACGTCATCATAGTCGCCCCGACTACTCCGATTAAAATAAAATCAAGCAATTGATTTTATTTTTAATCAATTAAAAAGTGCCTTTTTCAAGGCAAATCTTATTTCTTCATCAGATTTTCGTGTGTAGCTTCACTAGGCCCCTTCTGGGTAAAACCACAGTTTCGTGGTCCTCGGTTGAAACCTTACGGTGTCAACGAAGCCGAGTGGGGTGTTGACCCAATTCGCACCCGCCGAACCCCTTCAGGGCGAGGCAGTTAGTTGGACGGGTCCCAGATAACCGGCCTTGGGGGATCTCCTAGTCGGCTCTGGTGACAGTTTTGCTTTCCAGCTACTCACCTAGTGTCTTTAGGGTGTGTCTACACCCTTCGCGCTAGACTGGTCAGGGCCCCGTTCGCACAATAAGACTGGCGACGGGTATACAAGCTTAGGGCTCACCATTAGGTACACACCTCCCTGTCTGCACCCGACAGGGAGGGAACTCATCCCCGGGCCAATCCACCCGGGGAGTTAGGTATAGGGTTAATAGGCTCTAAGTGGAAACTTAATTTCCACCATTCCCTCCCTTAGGCCTTCCCCCCACTCCGACCATGGAGGATGCCCTTATAGTGGCGTTCTTCAAGGAGGTCCTATTTAAGGACCCCGACTTCCTCGCCAAGTATGGCGCTAAATTCGCTGCACTGCAGCAGTCCGTCCCCGGTCCCTCTGACCTAGGAGGCACCGACGACAGCTCTGATATCGCTACGTTTAGCGATGCCCTCGAGCCCTCTCAGTCGCAACTTCTAAGTTGCTCGCCGCCGGCTGTCCACATGGACACCAGCGAGCCTTCCCCTCGCCCGACCTCGCCGTACGTAATATCGAGCGACGACCAGAACTCCTCCCCCTCTTCCGACGAAGGCGTCTTTAAGACGGTCGGCTCAAAGAAGAGGAGCCTCAAGCCGAGTCCTGACACAAGGAAGAAACCGGCTATCGAAGCCACCTCCGCTCCCGTGGCTCCATCCGCCACCGCCCCCTCTCAGGCCGCCTCGGCCTCAACCTCTTCACTCAGCCACAGTGCTGCCAAGCCCGCTGCCCAGCCTTCTGCGGCAAAGAAAATCGCCCCCCCCTCCCCCTGTGTACATCCAGGACAAGGGGAAGTGGACAGACGTGTCCAAATGGTGCACCGACCTGCGTATAGGCTACACCAGCGCGAAATCTACCCAACAGGGTATTAAGGTAACAGTCCCGACATCTAACGATTATAGAGAGCTCACAAAGACTCTCCGCCTTAGAGGTGTGTCCTTCCACACCTACGCCCTCCCCGAAGACCGTCAAGTCCGCGTCGTGATCCGTAGGATCCCGAAGGAGATACCCGCGGAAGAGATAAAAGCCGACCTTCTGTCGCAAAACGTCCCCGTTGCGGAAGTCCACCGCATGCACCGCGCCCGAGGCAGGGTACCATTCGATATGGTCCTCGTCGTCTGCCCTCCTACTGAGGGTCACCACCCTATCTTTAACGTCCGTTCCGTCTGCAACCTCACCGGCTTGCAGATCGAGAAGCCTTTTAAGACCGGTGTCATAGGGCAGTGTCACCGCTGCCAACTCTACGGGCATTCGCAGATGCACTGCCACGCGAAACCCAGGTGCGTCAAGTGCCTGGGCGATCACGGCACTGCTGACTGCAGTCGTCCAAAGGACCGCACCTTATGCACAGAGCCGCCTAGCTGTGTGCTATGCGGCGACTCTGGCCACCCGGCCAATTATCGTGGGTGCCCCAAGGCCCCTAAAACATCATCTCCCAAGCTGACGAAGCGTGCAGACGCCCGCCAGCAAAGGGAAAGCCCCCGCTACGCCCACGCGTGGCCTACCACTCAACATCAGGAGCGACTCAGTCCTCAGAGGCCCTCGCCCTGGAACTACCTCCACCATCAGCAGGCTTTTCCAGCCTTAGCACCTAGACCCGTTCCTGCGGCCATCCCTCCACTTATGGACCCCCGCATCCGCGTCAACGCGCCCCCAGGCATTCCTGTGCCTCTAAATAAAGCCGCTCCCGCCGCTTCAGCTCCACCCGCAGCCACCCGTATGGTCGGCCAGAATCCAATGGACGCCTTCAACGTGATCTCGAGCACGTTCACGGCCTTCCTTACCCCTCGCGCCAGGAAAATGGCAAGTGAAATTGTTGCCGCCAGAAATGCCGGCAACATTTATATGATCCAAAATATATACAATGCGTACCCGGACATTACGCAAGCCCTGATGTCCTTCAACAACCAACCCAACCCCAATCATGGATAAAGGAATCCTCGCGCGAACCAAACCCCGATCCCTAAAGTTAGGTTATTTCAATGCCAATGGCATCCTGCGACAACGCGCTGAAATCAGCGAGTTCCTCCGCGACCATCACATCGACATCCTCCTTGTTCAGGAAACTTTCCTTAAACCGAGTTACCGAAATCCGTCAATTGCAAACTATCGTACAGTTCGCAATGACAGGACGCGTTGCCATAAGGGCGGTACCCTTATCTATTACAAAAAGGAGCTATACTGCATTCCCATAGACCCTCCCACACTCTCACGATTAGAAGTGTCTTGCTGCCGGCTTGGCATGACAGGTCATCAACCGATCACCATAGTTTCGGCCTACCTCCCCCCCATTAATACTTCGGAGAACTTCCAACTCCTTACTGAAGATCTTTCTGTCCTTTTTAGCCTGAGTGACTCCGTTATCATAGCGGGTGATCTCAACGCAAAACATCCCTCCTGGAATAGCACCAGGACCTCTTCCAGAGGGAGACACTTGTTCAACCTCTCCTCCTCTCAGAATTTCGATGTCATCGCGCCGATGACTCCCACTCATTTTCCCCCCGATCCCAATCACACCGCCGATGTACTCGACGTGGCGCTCCTACAGAACGTCAACCTACGGTTGGACTCTATAGAAGTGATACAAGAGCTCGCTTCCGATCACCGTCCAGTAGTCATGAAACTGGTCCCCCGCATAGGTCTGCCCGATTCCACCCAACCCCTTCCCAACAAAGTGGTAACGGACTGGAGGAGAGTAAGCGATCGCTTAAAATCCACCACGTCCCCCCACTTGGACCCAATCCCCGATCATTTTGAGTCTATCGCTGACACGACGGCCGCGATCGACTCATTCACAGCTCACGTACAATCAGTCCTGAACGATTGTTCAAGGGAAATTCCAGCGACGGATGACCGTCGCTGGAAGTTGCCGGACGATGTACGCGAACTGTTGAATGAAAAGAACGCGGCTGTCCGTGCCTACAGCAACTTCCCCTGCGACGCGAACAAAGCCCATATGCGTTACTTACAGCGTACTGTAAGAACACGCATAGAGGAGCTGCGTACCGCCGGCTGGGACAAGATGTTGAGCGAACTAGAGCCCACCCACCTAGCCTTCTGGCAACTCCAGAGGAAGCTCAGATCCGGAGAAATAGTCTCCATGCCCCCCCTGATCCGTCCCGACAAGACCATCGCCTTCGATGATGTCGACAAGGCTGAGCTTCTAGCCGACACTCTAGAAGTCCAATGCTCGCCTAGCTCTCAACCAGTAGACCAAGCTCACCTCACTGAGGTCGACGCTGAAGTCGAACATAGAGCCTCCCTCCCTCCCGTCGAAGACCCAGAGTATCCACTGCCCCCAGTCACGCCCGACGAAGTGCACGACCTCATCAAAGGTCTTAAGGCTCGTAAAGCCCCCGGTTCAGATGGAATCACCAATAGGGTATTCCAACTTTTCCCTGCCCACCTGATAATGCTACTGACCACCATCTTCAATGGTGCTCTGAGCAACAACATCTTCCCACAGGCATTCAAAGAAGCCACCGTCATCGGTATCCCGAAGCTCGGCAAGCCAAAGTCAGAGCCTAGTAGTTACCGCCCCATCAGTCTGCTCAATGTCCTCGGCAAAATCTATGAGAGGCTTATTTATAAGCGCCTCAGAGACTACGCCGAGACAAAGGGCCTCATCCCCAACGAACAGTTTGGTTTTAGAACCCAACACTCGTGCGTACAACAGGTCCACCGTATAGTCGAACACATCAACTTCGGTTTCCAACGAGGTTTGATGACCGGTGCTGTTTTCTTCGACATAGCGAAAGCGTTCGACAAAGTCTGGCACAACGGCTTATTATATAAGCTGTACCAACTCGGTGTGCCAGATCGTCTCGTGCTCATCTTACGGGACTTTTTGTCGAATCGCACCTTCCGTTATCGCATCGAAGGAGCGCTATCCTCCCCCCACCCTATTCACGCAGGAGTCCCTCAGGGCTCTGTGATCTCTCCTCTAGCTTTCACGCTATTCACCAGCGACATGCCCAAGTGCAGCAAGGCACAGCTGGCTCTGTTCGCAGACGACACGGCCATTTACTACACCGGCCGCGATCCAGACTCGATATCTCGCATTCTCCAAACCCAAGTCAACAAGCTTGGCGCCTGGTTTAGGAAATGGAGAATCGAAGTAAATCCCGACAAAAGTCAAGCGGTTCTATTCTCGAAGCCGCGTCATACCCCCTGCCCCCCTCGACCGATCACCATGTTCGGCAAGCCGATCCCTTGGGAGAAGCGAGCCAAATACCTGGGTGTAGTTCTAGATGAACACCTTTCGTTTTCAGAGCACATTAAGGCGGCTCGTTCGCGCGCCGCCTTCGCTCTAGGTAGACTTCACTTTGTCCTCAATGCTCGTAGCAAATTGTCCCTTAAGTGCAAAATGCGTATCTACACAGCGTGCATCCGCCCGATCATGACATATGCCAGTGCAGTCTTTGCACACGCCAAGCCCGTTCGCTTCAATAGAATGCAGACCCTCCAGAACAAGTTCCTCCGTAGGATAACAGGCTCCCCCTGGTACGTTCGCAACGAGATCCTTCACGTTGACCTAAAGATTCCCACTATCCGCCAGTTCATGAAACGTATTTCAAAGCGTTTCTTCGAGACCGCCGCGAATCACCGCAACCCTCTGGTTGTGAAAGCCGCTAGTTATATACCCTCCTCCATTAGTCAGGTCCGCCGTCCCAAGCATGTCCTCACCGATCCCGATGACCACATAACTCTCATTCAGGAGAGCAGTAGGGCCACCAGTACAGTGCACAAACACAGACCGACATTCCGACCTCGCCGCCGAGGTTCCTCGCGAAGATCCCGACGTAATTGTCCCCCCCGACCCTTGCTCGACGAAGTGCCAGCCCGCGCCGTAGCTGAGCCTGTAGCTTTAAATTCCCCGATTAATAATAATCAACTAAACTTGATCCAGCCTGTCCCATCTTGCTGTCCTCCCGTCAGCGACGCCCTAAGCCGAGGTCCGTACCCCACAGGGGGTGCCCTTAGCGAGCGTTCGCTTAATAATATAAGTATTTTTACGCCCCTGGCTGGAGGCTTTGAGTCCGCTTAAGGCAGCCACAGGATAGTCCGGTTAAGTAGTCACGACCTCTCAAGGTCAACTACGAGATGCCATACAAAAAAAAAAAAAAAAAGAGATATAAGCAAAAGAAAAGAAAAAAAGATGCAGTACCGTCAAACCTGGCAACTTTGCCAATGGTTGTTAAATTTGCCATACACCGACTTACATGGCAAAATAATTTGTTACAAAGAAACCGTATTTTTTTTAACGGGTGTAGCACCTTTAAACCAAATTGTAATATTTTATTGGCAACATTCTATTTTGTATGACAACCCAGCTCCCGTAAAACTGTCGTTTTTGGCGGTTATTTTTTTTCCTGTGCTAACTGTGGATGACTTGGTGCTCCGAAACTTCATTAAAAATAAGTGAGTTAGATGTGTGTAGGCAAGTCAAATTTTAATACCACATTCTTAACGGTATTATTTAGATAAAATCATGAGAATTTACGTCTTTTTATGCAATTTAACCGTAGTAATCACTGTTGGCAAATTTACCATCCCATACAAAGTTTTATTGATGTTTACTTTGCCATGTTTTCTTAGAGGCTAGGGCTGTCACAAAAATATTCTGTTTTGTTTAGCTACTTACCTAGGTACTTCTTGTTTGATTAAAATTGACCTTTATACATTTGGGAGATCGATCGAATGTGCCTTGACGTGGCACGCGATGATGTTATAATCTTTATTATAGAAATATCGAATAAATAAACTATTTGCTTTGGATTTAAGGCAACAGGCTTAGTACCTTTTGATCCCCGTAAAATATTTCGAAAGCTACCAGATTACGAAGAGCAAAACAACTATACAACGATACCGCACCCTCTAGACTATTTGAATTGGGCAGTGAACCTAATACTAAAGGTTAGGTCAATCTCACAATTGCTCTAGACATATTTTTATACTTGTTTATATTGATTGGTAATATTAATTACCACACTATGATGACCTATCTTTATTGTTTGTTTTTATGTTTTCATTTTAAAATACATATTTTTTGAAAATTTTATTCTTTTTACTTTTCGACAACCATGACAGCTATTTCTATTTAGTTTGAAAAAATCGAAACAAGGCGGGTGAATTTGTCACATTGTGGACATTCCCATTGTCACGGCAAATTATTATACAATTTTAGTATATTTTGACTGTAACCAAGCATGTGGCAATGATGACTATGATTTTATATGATAATTCGTTTAATTTTAGCCAACATTTTGTTATGGCAATCTTACGGTTGGTTATGTCACGGTTGACTTTGCCATAAAAGTTATTCGGGCTAAAATATTATTAATGAATGAGAAAACAATAGATATTCGATTTTATTTCAATGATGCATAAACTATTGAGCTGATTGATTGCTTTGTGTAGGTATCCATAAAGAGTTTTTTTTTAAGAAACATCCTTTCAAACTTTTTTAGCCAGCATAAAGTGGCAAAGTTGCCAGGTTTCACGGTACTGTTTTTGCACCTGAAGTCGTGTGATCGCCGCCACCGATCGCCTCCGCGAGGACACGGCGATGCTCCACCCAAGTTGGGCAGGCCTCCACCGTATGCTCCGTGCTCCTCCATGTAGTCCGGGCGATCCACACTATGGTGACACTCGGGCGTTTCCTCCCGCCGTATGCGAAACAGGAACCTCCCGAAACAACCATGTCCGGTGAGGTCCTGTGTCGGGCGGAAAGTGAGGACGCCGTGGCGCCTCTCCAACGCCGCTATTCTGGCGTGCCCAGAACTGGGTTGTGACAATCGCACCCTCCAGTTTGCCATGAGATCCCGCTGGAGCTCTGTCCGCTGTTCCGTTATTTCTCGCGGCATCGGAGTTACACCCCGGCGTTTTGCCTCCTCACGCCACTCCCATACGTGCGCGAGGGTTGTTGCCTCCAGATTCCATGGCGAGCGGTGAGCGTACACCTGTGTCTCGTATCTCGAGCGAACTTCCCGAACATACATTACGGTGCGAGGGATCAGGTAGCACAAACTGTTCACTAGATCAGTCAGTCGAATTCATTACGACTTATATTAAATGGGCTCATCATTTCAAGGGATGCGTCTGGATTTTAGAGGAATAAGGTCGTAAAAGGTTGATTAACTTAAAGGTAGATTAACTTTGGTGGATAGCAAAAATCATAAAATTACCCCTTAATGTTTAATCAATCTCATAACTACTCTTTACAAACGATTATTTCTTTAATTTTTATTTAGATGAAAAGGTAGTAGTAAGTTGTTTAGCACAATTCGCTGAGTTTGTCTTGATAAAATGATTAAATTAATGACTGTTTAAATTTCCTCTCATCGAGAGGAGGTCTGTGTCCCAGCAAGGGGAACATTATGGGCTGATTATGACTATGTTTAAATGCCTACCAAAGTACTTCAGTAATAGGCTTCGGCTTGATCATAGCGCCTTAAGTAGGCTAACATTGGCTGGACAAAACTGTAAAACTACGTTACCACTTGAGCAATATTGAACTACTCGAAGAAGACAAGAGTATCAATTACTAGCTCACCGACTGCCGTTGTCCTGTCCAGAATTCAATAGTCCCAAACTAAAAGGACGTTCAGTTTGAATTGAATTTTAATTACCGGGAACTTTCGCTGTTTGCGGTAGTGCATTCAACGTAACACACGCAAAATGTTATGCTCATGGGTGCATGCAACACAGGGGGTATTTAAAATTGTGTTATAACAAAGAAAACTTGTTTTCGTAGAAAAATAAAACAATAATGTTTGAATTTTGACCTTCAATATCTCCGTAACCAGAAGGTTGCCAGTACAAAAAAATACACAATAACGGGGAGCACAAGTGACTCTCGGCTTCGTTATTTGTCTTATTACACTCGTTATGGATTGGAACAAACAGTATTATCATCAACTGACTTACAAGGCACCGTTACAAACGATTGTTAAACACACATGGTAGTGTAGTAATGACGCCTGTTTGCCGATACCTATCAATCGTTTACCGATGACGTTGTACAAGACTGTCTGTGTTTGCACAGAATGATTATTTGCTATACTTATTATTGTTATTATTGTAGTTGTTCTCTTTATCACATACGCTTAACTGTTCTGAAAAAAACAAAACGCGTTATCACAACATACAACGATTATGAAACGCTCGAGGAAACCAGCGTAATCCATCTTTAATGTTGCCACTCCTTTGACACAATCCAGTTCTCTATGAAAGGGAGCGGGCTGTTATCCACCACGCAGACCCAGTGCGGGTTGATAGATGATTGACACATTTATTCAAATTATTAGTTCTACACCATGCCGGTTAACTCACAATATTTTGAAAACTGCTTTCAAAATATTGTGATGAAATATTTTACAGTGCATGTCTGGGTTCGAACCCTCGAACCTCTAGTCGCGGCTGTTTCCACTGGGCCACAGTAGAAAATTCAGCGCAAGTAATAAACTGCTCTACAAACATCCGTTTGCATTATCTATGTAATTCCTAATTCTATAATCCCACTACATAATATTTACGAATAAGTTATAATAATAGAAAATGTCCTCCAAAAACCACAATGTATTTCTAGTCATTCAAAAATCTCATCCTATATCATTTTATTCCACAACCAAAACTAGCAAACATCGACAGACGTTTACAGAGATTCCCCGGAGATCTTCTGTTGAATTAATTTTAAGATCGTTAAAAGCTTTCTAACAACCTGGGGTTTTGTAAGCTGATACCTAAACTCCAGAAGGCATGGCTTTATATTATTTCTAAGCTAGGCAGAAGGAAGCGCGGGTGGAGAATTTAAAGCTTAAGTAGTTTTAAGGGGAATATTAGCTTTCGAGTATTCAAATTCCTGTGACATCATCACATCTGAGTTTATGGGGCCATGTGCAGTTCCTAGAAACATGGCCTACGCCAGCAAGACAGCTAATTTGGCCTTTACGTCGTTAAAGTGAAGGGAAATAACTTGCTGATAACGACTGACAACTGTTATCACCATTCAATATTTACTTTAAAATGTTATTATTAATTTGGCAGATACTATTTATCTTCACTGTAGGTACTCAGAATGTCATGAACTGGTTATGACAAACGGAATTGTAAGTCTAAATGCTGTTTAGGGATATTTACTGGAATATGTTTATAATTAGCCAATTATATTAGACAATTCTTTGACTGGTCTAAAATAGATTACTTAGAACTGATATCGTGCTGAATGATTAGCGTAAATGGCGACAAGGATATTATGAAACACATAAATCTATGTAACGATATTGTAATTTGCCTAATGAGTTTCTCGTTAGCATAAATAAGGTACCTACAAGATATTATAGTGTTTGCGCCCAGTTGGAGGCCACAAATAAAAATAAAAAATAAAAACAATCAACTGAAAGCAACTCAGTAAAGACCCAATAAAGTAAACATAATAATAATAAAAAGTTTTTATTGTTTCTTATACAATTGTTTTACAGTACCAAATTGAGGCAGCCCCAGTTATGTATCAGGGTACTTGTGATGGGGTTACCTCGCAACGTCCCATGGGTTACTTACTAACTACATTGTTGAGACTTAATAAATCAAAAAACAATTTAAAAAATATTTAGGTTCTATGATGTTACAATTGTTGTAGCATGTTCAGGTATGTGTAGTGTTTGTGTATATGTGTGTGTGTGTAGGTATGGATGGGCGGGTTGTGTGGAAGTGAGTGGGTTTGTGTGTGTTAATGATTGAATAACTGATGTATGTTATGTTTGGGCACAGGTTCTTCATTAGCAAATTCTGGAATATAGGTTCAATTTCATCATACTTTTATGATTTTAATATAGTACCAATTTAGTACATAGTGATAATACATCTGGGGGACAAGTCTGCTAACGAAATTGTGTCAGAATGGCCGATCACTGATCCCGTAATTGCATATTTTTGTTATCTCCTAATCAAAAGTGTCATTACATTTTTCCGATTGCGTGCCACTAGAACTCCATTAAAGATCTCGTACAAAATGATGAGTCGGATGGACCATATTTATTGACAATTCTTTTGACACATTTGACAACTTATGGCACATTCGTTTGGTTGTCATAATGACCAATTATTGATAACTAGCTGCTCCCCGCCGTTTCATCTGCATTAATCTTGATCCCGTGGGAGTACCGGAATAAAAAATACTCTATGTGTTAATCCAATTTCATCCAAATTCGTTCAGTCGTTTTTGCGTGAAAGAGTAACAAACATCCGTCCATACTCACAAACTTTCGCGTTTATAATATTAGTAGGATAGCATACTTGGCCCCTTAAGGTCTTCTGCTATTTTCAATAATTGCTATTTTGTTACCTTCACCATCTGGGCCAGACAGTGTAGGTACATAAGTGACCCTTCTTGACTCTTATCTTTTATAGGTACCTACTACTTAGCATGAAAAATCTGTTAGGTTAGTTATTTTTAAGACTATCTTAATTAAAATATAAACATTGCTGATAAACTCTCGCAAGCCACAGTAATTGCGCAAGAGCATTTGCATAGCCATAAAGTTGTTAAGGCTTGGACATTTCTATTGATTATATTGTTTATATGAATGGAAATGACCAATAAAATAAAATAACTTCATTGCAAAACATTCTGATTGTTCCATGTTTTTCATTGATAAATTGATTATCTAAAGAGTCTAGGAAATATCTGTATGAGTAGCTTTTCTTAACAGTAATCTTAGTCGTCCTGAAAATCAAAATCAAAGTCATTTATTGAAATTAGACTGAAATCCAGCACTTGTTTACATTAGTCCCCAAAACCACTCTCATCACATTCTAGTGCTTTAGCTGGGAAGAAGAAGTGGCGACAAACTCCACAGCAGCACAGCGGTACAGTAATAGTAGGTATGCAAAGTAATTAACATTCTATATAATAGAAACACAAAACATTGTGAAGTTATTTGCGATGTCGACGACGAACTACCAATATCTTCTACCTGTTTTTTAGATTTCAGTAGCGTTTCATGAAATAATAGTAGGAGCAGGGTCGGGTTAGATACTATAATATTAAATTATAGTATCTAACCCGACCCTGCTCCTGATACTGGCTGCTCCTGACTGGACGGCAATTATTATATTTTTTAAATTTTTTTTCAATAAAAATATATAAAATGTACCAAAATAAGAATAAAAATAAATAAACGAGATATTTTTTTTAAAGATGTATTAAAATAAGTATGAAAATAAATAAACGAAACATAATAATACCGTGTCAGGAGGTTCGATTGGCGTTGAAAACAAAAAATACGAAAAAAAGTTCATTTAGAATAGAAACAGAAATGTTTATATTTATTTTATTTTAGGTAAACTTACAGCTAAACAGATAAAGTAACAAATAGTTTTCACAAAATAAAGACAATTACAAGTTTCCACATGTAGAAATCATATGAAACAGAAAATTGATAGCAGAATATTTAAAGCACAAAACAGAAAATTACTATTTACGCTCGAAGAAGCTATGTTAGAATTTTCTTCAATTTAGCAACACTAGAATAAAAAATGGCGACATCAGCTTCCTGGCAGGTTGCGTTGTAGATACGACTCGCTCTCTCCATGTACGAGTCCAGTCTGTGTGAAGTGGCTACCACTGGGGTGTGCAATAAATGAGCTCTACGTAAGGACTCAGACGGAACTCGCAGCCCGATTTTATGCAACAACTCGGTAACACCAGTAGTTCCGTTGGCAATTTTGAAAAGAAACCATGTCGATTCTGTAAAAATCTCACCGCGAGGACAGCGTGGAGTGAGCTGTCAGTGTCATCCCATCTTGGTCAATCCCTAGCATCAGTAGTGCTATTCTGTAACCATCTCACCGTGAAAAGTTAGGTAAAATGAGTGTGGAGTGAGCTGTCACTGCCACGGATGCTAGGGATTGACCAAGACGGGATGACACTGACAGCTCACTCCACGCAAGTCTTCACGGAGAGATTTTTACAGAATCGACATGCTGTGGCACTGACAGCTCACTTCACTTAACTTTTCACGGTGAGATGGTTACAGAATAGCACTACAGAACCAAGGAAGTTTCACAAAATTTCGACTAGTAAATTTAATCTAAAGTAGAGGTGCTAAAAAACTTCGTACACAGCTATCAATGATGTGAGATGGTTTTCACAGTAAGATGAACAATAGGGTTCAAACCTGCCTATCATTTTGCCCTGTGGTGGCATCCACATGCGAACAACGCATCACACTGACGTCACGCAAAATCATGCGTCGCGCAAGCAGAGTTAACCACGCAACTAGCATATATACAACGTCCCGACACCAATCGTTGGGCAGTTGCTCACCAGACACAACACCCGTCCGGTCGGAGGAAGGGTGTTGTGACCTCCCTTTTCCAAAGAGTATGAGTGAACTTTACACCCTTTTCCTCATATCTCTATAGCCCAATTATGTTGCGGTCGGATTCTAGTCTCACGGATGCAACTGACTACCAATATTTTACATGGCGCGACTGCCTATCTGACCTCCACAAACCAGTTATGGTAGTACGATACCCCTTGGTAAGACACGTTGGCTGGTTGTGTTAAAAAACTTCTAGTCACTGTTTTTTACATACGAGGGCGACATTGAAAGTTTTTAGAACTGGTCACTTGTTGACGATATAATAAAAAAGTAAGTTCAAATTTTGAAAATGGTACTCTTGCTAATATTATTGTTTAAGTATTGTATTTGTCGGCGTGACCTTTGTGAACAGACGTGCAGCGGGCCGAGTTACGCTGTGCAAAGTGGCACATTCACCTTCCCACTCTCCCCACTACTCAGGCCACTTTATGTAAGCGAGTGCGCAGCGTTGGCGGGGACCCCCGGTTCGGACGGTATTACCAACAAGGTATACAAACTCCTACCTGCCCCTCTAATAATGCTCATGACCGCCATCTTCAATGGCGCCTTGAGCAACAACATCTTCCCACAAGCGTGGCAAGAAGCAACAGTCATCGGTATCCCAAAGCCAGGCATGCCAAAGTCTGAGCCCTCCAGCTACCGTCCCATTAGCTTACTCAACGTTCTCGGCAAAATCTACGAGAGGCTTATTTATAAGCGTCTCAAAGACTACGCCGAAGCAAAGAGCCTCATTCCCAACGAGCAGTTTGGTTTCCGTCCACAACACTCGAGTATCCACCAGGTCCACCGTATCGTAGAGCACTTGTGCGCCGGTATGCAGCGTAACGCGACGACGGGTGTGCTATTCTCCGACATAGCGAAAGCCTTCGACAAAGTCTGGCACAACGGCTTGATATACAAGCTTTACCAACTAGGAGCCAGATCGTCTCGTGCTCATCTTACGAGACTTTTTGCCGAATCGCACCTTCCGCTATCGCATCGAGGGTGCACTCTCGTCCCCTCACCCTATTCGCACCCGTGTCCCTCAGGGTTCCGTCATATCTCCTCTAGTCTTCACGCTGTTTACCAGCGATATCCCACAGAGTAAAAAGGCTCAGTTGGCTCTCTTCGCCGAAGACACTGTCGTTTACTATACCGGTCTTTGTCCCAATGCTATAGCTCGTACTCTCCAAACCTCCGCAAACGTCTTAGGCGCTTGGTTCCAGAAATGGAGAATCGAGGTCAACCCCGATAAGAGTCAGGCGGTTTCTTCTCGAGACGTCGTCGACTCCCTCCCCCACTTCTCAGCCCGATCACTATGTACGGTAAGCCGATCCCCTGGGAGAAGCAAGCCAAATACCTAGGCGTGATCCTCGATGAAAACCTTACCTTTAAGGCTCATATTAAGGCGGTTCGCGCGCGCGCCTCTCTCGCTCTTAGCAGGCTCCACTTTGTACTGACAGCCCGTAGTAAACTGTCACTTAAATGCAAGCTGCGCATCTACACCGCAGTCATCCGTCCCATCATGACCTATGCCTTCGTTGTATTTGCGCACGCTCACCCACGTCATCTCCATAAGATGCAGACCCTCCAGAACCGTTTCCTCAGAAAGGTCACGGGTGCCCCCTTCTATGTCCGTAATATAAATCTCCACATCGACCTTAAATGCCTACCATAAACCAGTTCATGAAACGCTTATCGAAGCGCTTCTTTGACTGTGGCATTAAACACTCCAACCCCTTGATCTCAGCGGCCGCCCGCTACACTCCCTCCCGCATTAGCAGTATTCGCCGACCAAGGCATACTTTAATCGCCCCCGACGACGCCACTACCCTCCTCCAGGAGAGTAGTAAGGCCACCAGCACACTACATAAGCCCAAAACCCGATCACCGTCCTACCTTCCTCACCGCCGAGGCCCGCCGCGACGCCCAAATTCGCGCCCCTCCCGACCCTTGCTTGAGCCAGCCCAGCGCCGCTGAGCCTGTAGCTTTAAATTCGTCCCTAAATCACTCAATTCCTGATCCAGCTAGTCCCTTGCTGGCCTCTTCCAGCGATGCCCTAAGCCCGAGGTTCGTACCCCACAGGGGGTGCCCTTAGCGTTGTCGCTTAGTTTTTAAGTTAGTACATAAGTTTAAGTCCTGGCTGGAGGCCTTAATTTATTAGGGCAACCACAGGCAAGTCCGTCTAAGCAGACGACAACCTCATAGGTTGACTTGCGAGATGCCATTCCCAAAAAAAAAAAACGTTGGCGGGGATCATTCTTGTGGCAGGCTCGGCCCGGTGCACCTGCTGTAACCTTTCTTCGGTGCACCTAGAGCTATTATAGCGATCCATTTAATTAATTAACAATCTGTTGGAAAAAAAAATTGGTTACTGCTATATTTCATATTTTCATTTAATATGTCGGACCTCTGCCTTCAGGTCATTTCATGGTGATTATTTTATAAAAAATTGTGAGTGAAATAAAGTGATTGTGCTGTAACTAGTGTCTGTATTTTCTTCGCCCGACAATCCACGCCTACTTACAAAGTGCAAGTGTAATATCGCTGATAAGGGCCTATCCCGATATATTCATTTGTCATTTGTTTACGATTTGGTGGCAAAATGAAAATTGTCTGTGTCACGTCAGCATGAATTAAACGCGAGAAAATTTTCGTACAATATGTTTATGACTTTCGATGTAATTTAAGTCAACAAGAAAGTTATGATAGACTTCGATTAGCCTTTCACGATGAAGCCCTATTTCGTGCCACTGTTTACAACTGGTTTATAATGAGTTTAAACGTGGTCGCACTAATCTCACCGATGATCTGCATGAGAGACGGCCTTCTACGGCGACGACTTAAGATAACATCAGTGGTGTGCGGCGTATGATAGATACTGACAAAAGAGTGACTTATCAGCAGATTCGGACAAGATTAGGCATCGGTATGAGTCAAGTGCACACAATCCTTCATGAAAATTTAGCGGTCAGGAAATTTTGTGCTCGGTGGATACCTCATAATTTGACAGAGGTCCAAAAACTCCGTCGTGTTGATTGGTGTCGTGAAATGGTTCAAAGATTTAACGGAGGTGACTCAAATGCTGTGTTCGACATACCTACGGGTGACGAAAGCTGGATTTATTGTTATGATCATGTAACTAAGAGACAGTCTGCTGTCTGGGTGTTTCCTTCCGAGGAGTTGTCAACTAAAGTGAAGAGAGGTCGAAGGGTGGGAAAAAAGATGGTGGCGTCGTTATTCGGAAGGACAGGTCATTACGCAACAATTGTTTTAGAGGATCGAAACACAGTTACTGCGGAGTGGTACACTAACAATTGTTTGCCACTTGTCTTGGAAAAAGTTCGGTCGAAACGACCTTGCAGTAGGATCCTCCTTCACCACGACAACGCCTCGTCGCAGCTCGCCAAGCAAACAGTCGACTACTTGGCGACGTCAGACGTGGAATTACTGGGTCACCCGCCCTATAGCTCCGACCTCGCACCTTGCGATTTTATTTGTTTCTGAAAATAAAAGAAAAACTTCTAGAATTTTACGGTCGCCGAGGAAGCAGTGGCTGCGTTTCAAAATGCCGTCGAAGAGACCCATAAGGACGAGTGGGCAAAAGGCTTTTCTCAGTGGTTCCATCGGATGCAGGGATGTATTGATGTAAATGGACACACTATTTTGAAAAGTTATAATAATACTAATAACATGCTAGTTTGTTCAGTTTTTGATTAAGATAAGATAAGATAAGATTTTTATTTGCGTAACACATGGTATTGGTGTTAAACAATTCTTTCAGATCGAACATGTGATTTGTGATTTGCTCAGAACTTTCAGTGTCACCCTCGTATCAAGGGGTATACGAATTCGTATAGCCCTACTTGCTACCACAGCAAAAAAGTGAAAAAAAGAACATTTTATCAAAAACAACACTTAAGTGGTTTTTAACTTTGACTTCGGGATCATTTCACTTTCTAGTGATTTTTTTGGAAGTTGCTTGTTTGTTTTAGTACAAAACTTCTGTATTTTTCACCGCGCAAGTTTCCTATAAAAATACAAAAAAGTATTTTTTAAATCATTCTACAATTTATACACACCATACCATATAACATATAATGTATTCTTACAGACGAACATTGAACCTTTCCTTTTGAGAAGTCGATTCAAAATATAAAAGCCAGTCAGCAATTTGGTAGAAAGTTTGTCTGTCCATGGGAACGCATGAAGTACAGTCAATCAAAAATTGGTGGCAACACTAGCACTACGAAAATCACCCTTACTACAGCGATATAAAGGCACCGTGAATTTCAAATTAATACCACTTTACTGTTAATTTAAGTATGAGCCACTCTTGGAATGTATTTTAATGCAGTAACTGGTATTAAGCTATGCAAACTTCTCAATTAACAACCCACAAGCAAATAAAGCTATTTAAATCCACCATAGCTACAAGCTAATTAAGCGCCACAGAACATAAAATCCTAAGAGCAATAAAAGATAAAGTTTATCTTAGAACATAAGTCGAGACTCGAGTTCTATACTATATATATTTAGCAAGTTATTTAAGATAAATCAAGCATTTATAGGACTGGTGTTGGTTGTAAATTAGGATAAGCATTAGCGGGTGTGAAGGGATATGAGGAACAGGGTGTAAAGTTCACTCATACTCTTGGAAAAGGGAGGATCCTCCGACCAGAAGGATGTCGTATCTGGTGGGCAACTGCCCGATGATTGTTATCGGGAAGTTGTATGTATGCTATCTGCGCGGTAAACTCTGCTTGCGCGATGCAGGATTGATGCGTTTGTTCGCATGTGGCGGTGTAGATGCCGCCACATCACTCCCCTCCGAAGACCGGAGGTCGATAGTGGACTAAGTCTTGTATCTTGCGATGCTTGCCAATGCCAGTTGGGTTCCAGTGGGTTGGAACCGGGTGTCGCATAGTTCGCGGTGAGTCGGAACTGTCTGCGAAGATGCCCCAGTGAGTCGGGGTGGCTGACTGCTGATGTCGACCAGGAGAGGGATTAAGCACTCTGCTTGTGGACCGGCCGAATGTGCAGTGTGCTGTGCCAAGGTTGCTGATGAGGCTGAAGGTGATGACCAGGTATGCCCTTGCGCTGCATGCTGATGGTCAGGACAACCGTTCAAGCCGTGGTTGCTGGCTGGCTGTGTGACTTGCGGGAGTGATGATGATGACGTCACGCTGAAGTAGTTGCACGAAGGCTGCGCTGACGTTCATACTCGGGGTCACCAGTGAAGGGGTGATGTTCATCGCGTCGGGGTCACCAGTTTTAGGGATATGAGGAACAGGGTGTAAAGTTCACTCATACTCTTGGAAAAGGGAGGATCCTCCGACCAGATGGATGTCGTATCTGGTGGGCAACTGCCCGATGATTGTTATCGGGAAGTTGTATGTATGCTATCTGCGCGGTAAACTCTGCTTGCGCGATGCAGGATTGATGCGTTTGTTCGCATGTGGCGGTGTAGATGCCGCCACAGGTGTAACAGGTACGTTAGTTCAAAGGGTAATGGTACCGATGTCCGAGCGACTCCCAATGCCCCAATCCTTTTTGTAAATGGCTGCTCGCAGGTCAACCTAAGAGGTTGTCATCTTGCTCGCGTCACTGTACCGGTGGCGCGAGGCAGCGCGGGAGCGGGGCGAGCGACCGATGCAGCAACATATCGAGCAGCATCGGT
Source organism: Dasypolia templi (assembly GCA_963555695.1). Taxonomy (NCBI): domain Eukaryota; kingdom Metazoa; phylum Arthropoda; class Insecta; order Lepidoptera; family Noctuidae; genus Dasypolia; species Dasypolia templi. The sequence goes on from OY743145.1 coordinate 4,627,481, forward strand.
TGCAGCTCCGCGAGGTCCTGGTGGCGGAATGGCGGGTGAGGCTTTCACGCCCTACCGCCGGCCTCAGCACCATCGAGGCGATCCGGCCAGTGCTCGACCGCTGGCTCGGGAGACGGCACGGCTCCATGTCGTTTCGGGCGACGCAGGTGCTCTCGGGGCATGGTTGCTTCGGGAAGTACCTGTGTCGCATAAACAGGGAGCCGGACGCCCGGTGTCACCACTGCGTCGACTGCCGGGAGGACACGGCGTGGCACACGCTGGCAGAGTGTGCCGCTTGGGAGGAGCCGCAACGTGCCCTCATCACCGAAGTAGGCAACGACCTGTCGCTGCCGGCCGTCGTGAACGCGATGGTCGGCGGCGCAGAGTCCTGGGACGCAGTGGTCTCCTTTTGCGAAACGGTCATCTCGCAGAAGGAGGCTGCGGAAAGGGAGAGAGAGATCTCGACTCTCGACCCGGCCCGCAGCAGACGCACCGGGCGTCGGAGGAGGGCGGACAACGCCCTCTTCCGGCCCCCCTAAATGGGTCCAGGGGCGACAGATTCGGGGACATCCGTCGCCCCCCAACATCAGGACCCGAGAAGGCGGCGCGCGTAGTGTTCCGCGCGCGCCGCTCACAGACGTTGCGGGGGGAGTACACCTCACTCCCCCCGCCCGAGACGGGGCCCGCGCCAGCGGGCCGGCACCAGCCGGGGTTGTGGAAGAATAATGTGTTCCCGCGACCCCGGCGTAGGTGTGAGATGGAACACCGGGGTGGTTTTTAGTCAGTAAGAGTCTGACAGACCCCTCCGCCCGCCCCAGGGCGGAGGACATCCATGAGGATTTTCCACCACGGGAACAAAAAAAAAAAAGAAAAAAAAAAGGAGGTTGTCATCTGCTTAACCAGACTTTGCCCCCAATCCCTCATCGGAACCCTCGTTATATTCTGTAAAAATCTCACCGTGAACACTTGGATATAATTTAAAATAAGATTAGACATTTAAATAAAACTTTTTACAGTCCGTTCAACCGCATTGACTTCTATTCCGTAGGCATAAGGATGATATTAAACGCAAAAACTGCCATTTGTTATGCCACCAACGCAATGCATGTCAAAATCGGTTGAACGGACTGTTAAAAAGGTTTATTTAAATGCCTAATCTTATTTCAAATGGAGTATAGGTAGAGTGAGCTGCCAATAGGGTCAATCCGCAAGCATGTGGAATAACAGCTTACTTCACCTGAGTTTTCACGGAGAAAACACGAGTGGTTTTGGCCAGTAAGAGTCTGATAAACCTTTTAGCCATCTTTAAGGAAATGGGCAGTCATAAGTGCTTCGACATTAAAAGTTTTATCTTTTTTTTTTTTTTTTTCCGCTTCGCACGGTTTGTGCATTAAAAGTTTTAAGTTATCTCTATTAATCTGGAGGTATGGACAGGGTGGGCAATTTAATGTACACAACTTTTTTGTCGCCATTTTGTTTAGGCGGCAAATATGACAGTTGTTTCATGAAAATTATTTTGTGTAGATGCGGTAAATTTGCTATGGAGCGTTTTACTGCTGAACTGGTTAGGCAGAGGTGTACACCCACATTTCGCCAGTTATGCTTAAGTCCAACAATGTGTTTTAATTATTAAACCATTCTACTCAACCTCATCGAGACATTGAAAATAACGTTTCCGGGTCGATTAATTTCGAGAAACGGTGACATTGATTGGACCCCAAGATCCTCGGATTTAACAGCACCTGACTTTTTTCTGTGGAGCTATCTAAAGGGACGTGTCCATGCTAACAGGCTAATGAACCTTTAACAATTAAAACAAATTATCTGAGACACAGTAACTGAGATAACGCAGGAAATGTGTGAAAATGTCATAGAAAACGCAGTGAAAAGAATTCACATCTGACAGGCTGCTAGAGGTGGACATTTGTCAGACATTATTTTCCATACTTAATTGCCAGCCCTATATTAAAAAAAAAAACCTAATAATTTTATATTTCATAGAATACAATTTTTTTTTGTATTTTTTTTATTTGCCCACCCTGTAGTTCAACTCACAGCTAAACATCACAATATGGGGATTGTTGTTCTTATTTCGACTACAATAACTATTTGTTGTTATTCTCACACGTATTATTAACCTGAAAAATAACATGTATTTATTACTGTCACAGTTGGTACAGCATGTCGATTCTGTAAATATCTCACCGTGAAGACTTGCGAGGAGTGAGCTGTCAGTGTCATCCCGTCTTGGTCAATCTCTAGCATCACTGGCGCTGACAGCTCACTCCACGCCCATTTCACCTAAGTTTTCACGGTGAGATGGTTACAGAATAGCATTACAGGTCTTTTTGGCAATCTGCTACAATCTTAATTACAGTCATATGATGCGCTTATGCATGTTAACTTTACCGTTATTTTATTTCTCTGAAATTTTGCCGACAGTAAACGCAATAGTGCAGGAGAGTCCCTGTGCGGGCTTGTGGTGTGACACATGAATATCACGGACGGTACCTATATGGTCTACGTGGTTCACTTCTTCAAATATAAAAGAGACTGTTGGGTTTGTTTCGGTATTATAGTCCGGTTAAGTAGTCACGACCTCTCAAGGTAAAAAAAGTTTCGGTGTTTCTTCTCAGTGTAGTCGGAAAGGAAACACAGACGTAATCTAGTTTAAAAAAAAGGGGTGTGGCTGTGTCGTGGACACGGCCGTGTCTTTTACGTAAATACGTGAACGTAACGAATAATATTTTCTGAGATGGTCGTGCCGTCACAGTCCTCACGACGTAACAAATTTTTCGATTCTTTAGCTATCGAGTGATGTAATTATACATATTTTAGATATGGATGATATATATGTAGCTGCAACGTCAAATGTATCCTCCGATTACGTTATCATCAAATTTCTTGAATGGCCTTCTACTATGACAGCAAATTTAAAGACGTATTCACTTCATTATACTCTTTCTCTTTACTTTTAAACCTTAACTACGACGAAACCGAAGAATTTCTAAAGAAGTGATCACTCAAACACACGCATACATCACACACCACATAAATCAGCGAAACCCTCACCACACTAACAATATACTCACCACACAAACGTACTGAACACATTTTTTTTGTTTTTTAATTAATTGTATGTACGCTAATTTTATATTAAAAGTTTTTTTGTTCCCTAAATTGTCTCTCATTTAGTTGCTTGCTGTAATGATTATTATGTATATATTTAACACGTGCTATAAGTCGACCATTTATCACGGGGATCGGAACTGTTTCTCCTAAACACAGGTTATTCTGTAACCTGTCTAGGAGATCAGTAGTGGGTGCCGACCCACTAACTAGATAAGTAAGTTTATGCTAGTGCTTTATATAATATACCTTGCTATGTAATCTAGTCCTACTTGAAAAATAAATCTTTACTAATTACTTGTTACTATTTACTTACAGAAATGAAATGATTTATCATTTATGTCCAGAAGGCTCCAACGTCGTCCATTTTATTGGCTTCCAGACAACTGTCTGGAGTGAACACCTGTCAAGTAGAAGTGGAAACGATCCACATGTAAAGGTATCTTTGGATCTGAATCCCCTTGACGGATCCAGCGTGATCCCTCTCCCACCTTGGACTCTCTGGCCTGCACCACTGCTGCTGCTGCTCCCGTTTTTGTAACCTCACTCCCGAGATGTCAAGGTCTATGCCCAGCGTAATGATTAATTGACTGCGACCTCCGGTCATTCACTCCTTGGTAACAGCCTGCATCTAGTAGGTACCAATAGACTGCAATAATTATGTTTTTTTAAATTTAGTAAGTACTAGTTACACGATGAAGGTCACAACACCACTTCGGGTTTAGATTCATCATCATGGTTAATGACTGGGGATCATTTTGTATTACACAACTCATCTACTATCTACTTGTTAGCTAATAAAGATACCAAAGGTTTGCACATCATTTTAAATTGAAAATTATCCATATTAGATTAGCAATCTTCAAGCGTGCAAGCACTTTATTCTCGCTACCGTTAGCGTAGCAACAGTATTATTACATTTCTATTAATCAATCTGTGCACAAATTCCCTTCGTAACATTCAACTCGTTCTCTTTCCCTCCTCATTTAACGTTCTACAGTCAGTATCTCTTTCCAAACAGTTAATAAATATTGAGATCGAGTCAGAAGACATTAGCAAACTAAGTCAAATGTCACAAAAACAAAAAATTCTTCCAGATGCTTGGCAATTAGTTGTCATACGAATTCTGCCGTCACACAACCAATTAATGACTTAATAATGGTGATAAGTGGTATCTCAGGGCATCATAGCAATACTCGCGGTGTCAGATAACATCGCCTTAACTCCCGGCTGTCGTGGGCTAGGAGCCGGCGGCGCTACAACGTGCGCGAGAGCACGTACGCCACCCTCGGTGTGTTTTTGCGTTGTTGTACGTTACGGGAATTTCAGCAGTTGATGGTTGAAGTGTGTGGGGTTTAGTTGGGAGCAGAGGGGCAATTTCTGTATTTTTAAGAACGTGCGCATTCTAATCTCATTCGCCATATGTACTTACTCGTCCAATTTACCGAAATACACTTTGAACTTTTGGTATTGATTGTCGCTTACATAAGATTGTGACTAGATTTTGAACGTTTTTAAATACGGGAATTAGCCTTATGATTTGGCTGTGGAAAAAGCCTTGATGAGCTTCTGCATGAAGTTATGATTGATCATTCATTTATCTCAGGTACTAGTCCCGTAAATGTAACAATTACTTACCACACTCATGAGCGAAAACGTGAGTGATATAAAAGTTTGAAATTGAATTTGATTCATGAAAGTTCACGCCACCAGTTTGCACCATTTCTCCTAAACACAGGTTATTTTGTAACCTATCTAGATCAGTACGGCACCCACTAACTAGATAAGTAAGTTTATGCTTGTGCTTTATATAATATACCTTGCTATGTAATCTAGTCCTACTTGAAAAAATAAATCTTTACTACTTTTAATACATAACATAATATCACGCCTTGTTTCCCCGAAGGGTTGGGCAGAGGTGTACCTATAGTACACCCACATTTCGCCAGTTATGTTTAAGTCCCATGTAATAGGGGGCGAGCCTATTGCCATCTACCGGGCACAAATCCAGACTTCGGGCTGCTACTGAGGAATTCCAGATAGACCATGAGGGTAAATAAAAACGTTAAATATTCGCTTCATTCGTTCTTTCATCATTCACTCACGTCTAAAGAAAATATAGACGCTTTGCCAGGTGCCCGGACCGGACGTCTCAATGCTACCAGAACACCCTAAAAACAAACGCAGACTAATGAGGTTAAGTTTTAACAATACATTCGGTTTGATAAGTTTTCTATTATTTTTAGAACAGTTTGGCCCAGTGTGGTTTTAGAATCTAAACAAAACTACTTATATAAAACACTCGTTTTAGATACTAAGCAAAACATGAGAATATTTAAAAAAAAACTTGCAAACTTGTAAACAAAATATTTCAATCACTTTCAAAAAAAGCAAAACCTAAGAAAATATAACGTAAACCAATAACCTTAAAACTCACTTTCACAAATCAACCTTGCATTTTTCCCGTACCGTAGCAAAACAATGGAAACGTACTTTTATCTCGTTTACAACGCGAAATGAGCGCGTTCCCTTTCCAGCCGGGCCGGACGCCTCGATTAGTCGATGATTCGCAATAAAATTTGCGATCATAACGACGAATGATATAAAAGATACAATTAAAAGATACAATTTGCTTGAGAACTTATAATGATTGTGTGTGTGTCTAAGAAAAGACTTCAACGCGTTTTGTGTTGAAATAGTAAAATAGAGTGTATTTTTATGTTGTTCTTGCAATCAATTGAGTTGTTGCTGTTCTTTTCTGGCTCTGTGGGACGGAAAGAGAAGGATGAAACTACTTTTAGAATAGCAAGTTCATGAATTTGATAGCCAAATGAGGCGTTTAGCATAATTTGATTATTATTTATTTCTGCTGTCATTCGTTATTCTTTGTACGAGTTTAGAAAATATGGTCATACTTCTTCTGTTTAGTTTATAAAGTGTTACATAGTAATACATGACTAGCTCGTTAGTGCAGCTAGATGTGAAAGTTCTCAATAAATGGGTTCTAGGTTCAGTGTGAGGTCGCATTACTGATAATATTACAATGTTTAGTGAAAGGCATATTAAAAGATTGAATTAAAGTAGATAAAACTGGAGCCTTAGTTCACGTAGCAGTTTATGAATAGGGCTTATCTTTTAGTTTTTTGATTATTGAAATTAATGGAATTGTAATGTAGAGGTGCATGATGCGATCTTTAAATTAGATAATATAGACCACAGCATTATGTGTTTCAAATAGCATTCAGCATTTCAAAATGGTACAGTTGGTAATACTAATAAACCTCCTTCTGGGGGGGTCGGGGCAAAGGGCCCATCATAGTTCAATTCCCGCTAGTAATATGGTTGCTATGCCTGCTCCAATGGTCATTGATCCGACATACGCCAGTCCAGGGCAGCTGTTGCGTCAGCTTGTTATGCTGGCTAAATATATGTATATAGCCAGCATATACATGTATATATACATTTTGGTGACTGCAGCTCTTGCACCTTTCTTTAATACGTCACTCAGACTCCATGCTATTGTGGGATGTTTGCACTGACAGACGCAAAAATCTTGGCTGCCTGAAGTTTCAATGCAACAAGTCGTCACTGTTTCAGTTTATAACATAATAGTCTTAAACTAATAACGATCTCCGATAAATATTTATCTCAATACCGAGGAACATTTTTCGACGCCATATTTTAGTTTGTTAAGTATTAGCTGTGTTGGGTTACGTATTGTTATTTTTTTTTGTTGTTTGAATAATAATTTACTATTGTATTTAATATAAAAACAAAAGAACGGTGTGTAAAAGAAATCATTGTCACAATATTTACCTAGCTTTGCCGGATGACACTCGGTAAAAAAAAAAAACAAATGACGTTCTGAGGATTTCACGTAAAATGACGTAGTTATAGCGTATACTTAGGATCTGGGTAATTTTTTATAGAGGTTGTCTTCCTCACAAGACTCACTCTCTGCAAACAGACCCCTCTGTTTGTGTGAGATGGCCACCAGACCTATCCCGACGACGGACTGGCCATTTTTTTTTGTTGCGGTGTGGAAAGTCCTCATGGATGTCCTCCGCCCTGGGGCGGGCGGTGGTTTTTAGTCAGTAAGAGTCTGACAGACCCCTCTGTCAGACTCTTACTGACTAAAAACCACCCCGGTGTTCCATCTCACACCTACGTCGGGGTCGCGGGAACATATGATTCTTCCGCAACCCCGACTGGGGCCGGCCCGCCTCTGCGGGCCTTATCGGGTTGGGGGGGGGGGGGGGGGGGTGAGTGAGGGGTTTGACATTCCCCGGCACCGTCTAAGAGGGGCGCGCGTGCACACTACGCGCCGCCACCTCGGGTCCTTGGACCCATTTAGGGGGGCTGGTAGAAGGCGTTGTCCGCCCTCCGCCTGCGCCCGGTGCGCCTGCTGCGGATCGGAAGAGTGGACGAGATCTCTCTCTCCCTTTCCGCAGCCTCCTTCTGCGAGATAACTGTTTCGCAGAAGGAAACCACCGCGTAACCGCAATAAGTGTTTTTAACACTGTTTTTTTAAACTGTGTTAATAGAAAAACCTTTTTAAATGGTACAGATACAATCATATTACAGTGTCAAAATGTATTCTTTTATATGTGTTGCAGAAATAAGCAGTTTTAATTATAATTGCACGGTGCCGCAACAACGCGTGGCAGACAGGCAGACGATACGCGGCGTTGCTAAAATAGCCTCGATCCAGTCGCGAAATAGGCTATTTTGAACACTCCGCGTTTGCCTGTTACACTTATATTATCACTTTTAAATCGGTAACAGATATATTACTGTTACACTTTTGTAAGTGTTTTGGGTTAACACATTGAAAAGCACCTTTATAAGGGTTACTTATTTGATTCTGTTGTCAATTCAAAATGTAACACTTATAATTCCGTAACCTTTGAAGGAAGGAAGAAGGCGTTTTAAGTCCCTGGAGGCAACTGCAGCCGTCAAATCACGTCGACGCGTCTGAGGCTGCCGTCGACAACATGACGCTCGTGTATTTGGGTAAGGTGCTCAAATACACGAGCGGCACGTTGTCGGTGACCGTAGTTGCAACCTTTGCCGTTGACAAGTGCCGCTCGTGTGTATGCACACTTACTCGGTTAAGCTCGGTGGGCCATGGCATTTGGTACCCACTATGTGTGCATGTTAGGTTTGTCTGGCGCACCCTCTCCGGTCAGCAGCGTCATCAAACTTGGTGACTGACTGTATTAGACATGAGCATACTATATTAGCATGACATCATTCTCTCTAAACCTGACGAGAGAAAATGACTTTACCATTTACCCATTTGATAAGTATGTTTATAAGTGTATTTAATATTCTGAAAATGTCCTATAAAATCGGGGTGTTGTCCACTGAAAATTTGACCAAAGAGAGTTCTTCAAGCATGTCGTTTTCGATGTAACTTTTCTTTTGGTTGCTTGCTTGACTGCAATTTGCTTTAATTTTGATGAGATAGAGATCTCATCTTATCGCAACGCGTTCAGTATAGGAAATCTTTAAAAATAAATGCCAGTATGTCAGATTATTTACAGCCTAGAAATCGTTATTAGCCATTTTGTTATCTTGTACTCGATGACTGGAATGAGATGGTTGGAAGTTATCTTAAGTGCGTTGCATTTTTGCAGTGTTTTCTTATTTTACGCACATAACAATTTTTACTTGTATTTTTTTTTCTATACTGCTCTGATACTGCTCTGATCTATAGATAACTAAAGAAAGACTCGATTCTTAACTGTATGCTAATCTTTGAAATCTACAAACTAAACATCTTCGAAATAGACTACCAACCCTGCATGATCTCATCGAGGCACATATCTACATGAAAACAACCACAGACCAAAAAGGCGCTAAGAACATAAATCTGAAGATTAAATCATACAACATCATTTTGATGAGTCCACCACAACCTACCATATAAGGTTCTCAACCAATCGCAATCCTTTCTCATTTGCAAAACAAATGCTACAGATGCACATCAAATAGAACTGACAGAATAATATCTAAAACACGGAAGAAGGCGGAGACCCATCCATTTCCAAGCCTGGTTAATTTGCAATTCAATCGAAATCATTTTCTTTAATAACAAGGTGACAATTTCACGCCTCTCAGATCGCTTAAACTTATATGGGGTGGAAGGAGAGAGCACCTGTTGTGGGCACAGGGATTATTTTAAAATTGCTGTTTATTTTTGGCTATCTCGCGTCGACTAAATAATAAAATATTTGCGATTATTAATTTCTGCTAGTTTAAAATAAGTAGTAATTAATCATGGATATAATTAGTAACTAGCTTCTGCCAGCAACTTTGTACACGTGGAAGTCGTAAATCACCAGATTATACAAAAATAACAGCCAGATTTTAAAACTTCCGTTCTACGTTTTTAATTTTGGTCCCAGCAAACAAAATATACAGAGGTGCGAGGAGATGAGAGGACTGGTGACGTGGGAGCAGGTGACGTACAGCTGTCCGTGTGAAAAGCAGCTCATCCTGAAGTTGACACCCGCAAATTTTCCATTGCTTGCAAGTTTTTCGTTTTCGTTCCTGCAAATATCACCTGATGGCACAACACTGATACACTGACTGGTGTATTCTAAAAGATTATTCCTGGCTAACGGCTATCACTAAACTAATATAACAGTAGATTGTAAACCCACATGATTTCTCATTAATCGTCACCTAACCATAGATCCCTTTACTTTTTTATTATAGCCAAAGACGTCAGAAGAAGCCTACTTACAACTTATAAGCATAAGCATAGCATAATCAGCTTATAACGTTCCCACTCCTGGGACACAGGCCTCCTCTCTATGAGAGGTAGTGAGCCGTAATCCACCACGCGGGCTCAGTGCGGGTTGTTAGATGTCACGGGTCTTCGAATTTTTGGTTCTAGGACATGCCGGTTTCCTCACGATGTTTTCCTTCACCGATGTTCTACTAGAAGCGCAAAAAAAAATTTTTTTTGCGAATTGAACTACATAGGTTTGCAAAGCAATCGTCGAACGTTTAATAGATATTTATTTTAATTACAACCTTACATATTTGCAATATTCTAACTTATTAGCTCGTCTTTTTACAATTCGCGGTAAAGTATTGAAGAATACGAGCATAATACAATATTGTTCATCCCCCATAGAAAATAGCGTGATATTTAATAGCCTTCAGATTGATCAGACTTATAGGGTAAAAAATCTGTATAGAAACTATCCGGTAGAATAAGCGTGATGCTGGAACATATTTTCAGACAAACAGAGAAACAGACAAACATTCTAAAATCTTTATTTTTGGCATTAGAATCGTTCCCAGACCTCAAAGCCATTTTTTTTTCATAATAATTCAATGTACAGTTTTGACATCGCTACGACTTTATTACAAGTAAGTAATTTTTTTGTGAAACTCGTGACTTCTATACTACTCTTGATTAAAACTAATATTGTAGGCGAGTGTTGGATTATTATATGAACTACGTCTGTCACATGTTTATGTAGGTACCTACAACCATGTTATGACATCTGTTCCCCTCAAAAGATAACATTAAAGAAAAGGAATACAGATTCTTCAACTCCTCGGCATTATGCAGTGCTTGCATTCCAATCGTTACTACACATGTCTATAGTTCATCAAATAGACATGATTTGTTAAAATGCGGCATTAATAAGTTGCTATGCACATGTAATGGTCCCACTGCGAAGCAAATGAAAATTCTCTTCTCATAGAGACAAGAAACATAAAAAGTCGCTGTTTCCATTCGAAGTCCCATTTTCGCACCCAGCTGTCAAAGAGATCTTGTTCTTCTTTTTTAAGAGCCTCTGCGAATAGCTTGGGGTGGCATTCTGCTGTGGACATTTCCATACGTCCTTCGCGATTTGAAATGGTTGAGAATCACTCACTTCATTTTACTTTATAAAAGACCTTTGGATGTCGTTTCTATTGCCACAACTTTGCCAAAGCTGTTATTTTCAAGAAACTTTATCTTGTGTCTAAAATTCGGGACATCCCCGTTATTCAATCGTGATATCTGTCTATTGGAATTCCAGAGCTGGCGTTTCCGGCTGACGTGTTGCTGGACTTTCCGTTGGTCTCCTGGATTAACATTTATTTTGAACCAGCGAACCCTGCTTCAATCGGTATTATTTATTCATCGGAAAGCTAACAGTCTAATATCTAGGTAAATAATGTACAATTAGCGCTTACAGATGCCATTTACAAGCTGCCACAAATTAAAAAAAATATCTACTTCAAGTTTAAAGAAACAATAATACACACAAAAATAAAATATTAGATAATATATTCATAACCAAAAAAAAGCTTTCTAAATATGAAAACAAAACAAATACTTCTATATTTATGTTCATTATGAATGTATTGTATTATACACAAAACTTCCTGAATGAATCTAAATAAAATAAATGTGTTGTGTAACCATAGAAACAGGCTGCGAATTCTGAAAAACTGTAGGGGAAAGAAACTGAAAATAAGATCTCGATGATGTATGGTAGTAGATAGTTTTCTTTGAAATACTTAATATTGACTTTTCCACAGTAAGAGAGACATAAACCGAGAAGAATAATTGTACCTCATTATGTGCGAGAAGCTTAAATAAATAAATAATGTATTAATAAGCAGCTCGTTAACATAAGCTACCAAATGACTGGAAATGTTCCATCCTAAGCAGTTCTGGATTTGTATTTTACTTTCTCTCTGTATAACTAACTATTGTATACTAACTTTAGATAAGTTGTGCAAACCACATCAGAAAGGCCATAAACTTAACGGACCTGCCACCACCAAGATAGTGCTGTTTTGTGGACGTGCCTAATAACACATGCACATGTTGTTCACAGGAATCACCCAAAACCGGTTCACTGTGCCAAGAACTTAGCATTGCAAGACCAGTGTAACATGAAATTAGCCGAATAAGGAATTAAAGATCAACCATTTATGTAATGAATTTTGACATAATAGGTGTTTGGTCTAACGGGAAAAAGGGATTGTTAATACAGGGAGTAGAGCTTCAAAATTATGTTTATTATTATGTATTATTATTTTATAATAACAATTTTCTTAAATAAATTACATTAAACAAGCTATCACTATAATATATAGAATGTACAAATGTATACTAATATTATAAATAGGAAAGATTTGATTATCTGTTTGTATTTAATAGGCTCCGAAACTACTGGAACGATTTGAAAAGTTGTTTTACCATTAGAATATAATAGAAATATGGTTGGTCGGTTTCTATGCTAACATACATACATACACTCACGCCTTTTTTTTTGGGGTTAGGGCAGAAAGTACGATCCTTACATACTCCCTTTGCTTCGTTTTCGCTGGTCTTACACGCACGCCGGTTGCGAGTACTACACATCTTTCGCACGTAAATTTGATAAAAACCAGATGAGGTCGGCGTTTCCTAGCCGACTACTCTGAGAAGAAAAAACGAACCGCTGACGAAACTCAGAGGTCAGTCTCTTATCAATTCCATACAATTACATTGTAATTGCCAGGTCATTTTACAAGGACCATGTAGGTTAATGTCGGAGGTGGTCTCTTGAAGAAAGCACCACACAGGTTTAAGTGGACCTGTCCAGATGGTGCAGGAATGTGTCAGTTATCGTATACTGCCCGATGCAAATTCTACGCGGCCTTGAACACGAGTCGAATAGTTGAAAACTAACTAATTCATGTGACCGCCTGAGTGAGGGATAAGGTACTGCGCAGCGAGCAGTCCACTTCACAACCGCCATAATATTTGAAGATCACTGTAGCTCAACTAAGAATTAACGGAGTTCATTGTAAGTCATTATTTTGAGTGTTTCGAGCCAAGTGCCAAGAAACATTGGTTATAATTCTACGCTAATATACACAGAGCTATGTCGGTATACGTAAGGTGTTTCCTCACGTGATGAGTAATCCATGAAGCGGGTAATTGACATTGCGTTTTACCTTGTAGTTCATGGCTGAGATGACGAATTTTAGAATAGTAGGAAATATTTGCGATTACGTTGGTATTTATCATTATTTGTTACGTTGTTATCATTGTTGATACTGTGTCTGATTATAACTACTGTGCTTTTAGTTTGAAATCCCAAATTATACCAATAAATTTTGATTTAAATTAGTCACGATACCTATGCTGACAATGGTCACTCTCACCCTACGACTTATAGTCCGTTATTCTTCAAGCGAACGCTATCGGGCGCTTATTAAAACCCATCGGCTTTGACAGAAATAACAGCTTATAGTAGTTTATCTATCGACTAGCTGGAATATAAAGGAGTCAGGCAGGCATTTAGCAGAAACCAGCCGATTTGATTATGCAAGCCTTATTAAATGCTAGAGATACGCAAAGGTCACCTTAAAGAAACTAATGGATATCGGAAACAGACAGAACCACGTCATAATTTAGACTTTTCATAAGTTTCTGTCATAAGCCGACGAAACAAAACTCTCCGATCGAACTTTATATTTACCAACTGCTACGAGTATAAACCTTTAGAACGCTCAGTTTTTAGTTGACGCCAATATTATGTTGGTACCTATAGAACACATCTTTCAGAATTAAAAACATACGAACCTAATCTGTCTGTTGAATGTTGACCACAAAAAGCTTGTAGGCTGGCAAATATTAATCTTTCTTAACACGATGTGAGCCATATTATGCTATATTATGTCATTAAATCGTTGTATACAGTATTATTGAATATAGTGACTGCGTCACTGCTACGTCAAACTAGCGTGAAGCAGTAAATCCTGAACAAACACACGCGAAACAGATTTATCTCAATCTCTGATACCTATGCGTCTTCTACCATCATCATTGTATGGTCTAACAACGTCCTCGAGCACGTGTAAGTAACTATTTGTGTGCCTTATCTCGGGAAATACTTCAGGTATGCTGATGTGAGTTTTACTTTAATTAAGATGTTATTGTTTGTTGTTTTTCACAACGTATTATGTTCCAAGGAATTAAAGAATACAGATGTTGAAGTTTGTGTAAAATGGACATTTTCTTTTACAGTTTTTTCGATCCCCTAGAGGTTATCCCTATCCTCGTCCTATACGTCAATCTCGATATTTCCATCAACTTTAACAGAGTCCAAAATCCAAACAGTACTGTGATTTTGTCATCTTTGTTAATGTGCATCTTTTTTTGGGCCTAGTTATTACTCGTCTCTGATGCAGATCAATGTCCCTAACATCTCCGAATGATGTTCCGTCAAGCAATCATCTACTAGAAGCGGTCGTCTACTCATAAGCGCGCGGTTTTCACAAATTAATTTGAAGTGCGTTGTAGTTTTAAGACTAGTTTCGAGTGCATTTTTCAATTGGCTTCTCCACGTCCGCATGACATTTGTTAAGATTATTTAAAGTTTATTTATAAAGCATAAGTAATAACATACAAATATCTTAAGAAGTATGGTCGTGTGATATGTTTTGGCAATATTAAGATTTTATTTATTAATGTTATAAGAAACTATTAGATTAGTACTATTCAATTAAAATATTAAAATTACAATATGATTTTAAGTCGTATTCGTAGTTTGTATGTTGGGAGTCTCTTTTCATCTACACGGTTAAATTTAGGTCGTTCTGGAACCGAAAGCCATGAACTCGATCATCGAACTCGAAACGATTGAGGCCATTATTTTCAACAACAAAAAACATAAAAAAAACACGAAAAATCTAATTTATTGTTTTTTATTGTAAATAATTGTCAATTTTCGATACTGTTCGCTTGTGCTGCCAATTGTCGATTCGTTTTACACACTTACGCATTGATCGCAAGAAAGCGTTACTTCCAGTTCTCATTATTTCACAACAGCTTTCGGTTGCAGAACGACCTAAATTTAACCGTGTATTACCAAAGGTTTTTATTTCCAGATATATAAAAATAAAAAATGCCCAATTGTATTAATTCCAATGCCAAACAATAATAATGCAACTAGGTACCTTAAATTAAGTTAGATCACAATTATATAATGTCCAATTCTAGTCCACATTTTCGAAGTCGTCGCTCCATATTGCCTTCAGTCTGTTTTCATGATATCCCAAACCCGACAAGCATAATATTCAGTCCAACATAAACAATCTCTCCAACACACATAAATAAAATGCCATCCTCTCTTCCAATCCGTTTCTCAGTTTCTTGAAAGTCACGCCGCAACGATGTTTACAGCTGGCTTGTAAATATCGTGAATGTTTTGTCTCCAGTCGTCCGAATGGTCGAAAGAATTCCACTTCGTAAATATAAACTGTTGGTGACTGAATTGATGGAGGTGTACGTGACTGAATTCAGGAGGGCATGTCAGGTTATCTGGGAGTTATTGTGGTATAAATGTGAACGTAAAAGGAACGGAGTTGCCAATTAATTATACAGTATAGCATATCAGTGGGTGTCTTCTAATTAGTATTTATAAATGTTTAATTTACATTTGTCATAATAAAGTGTTTTTATTTGAGAAATCCTAAATAGAGATTTGAGATCATTTGCAATACTAGCAATAATATCTAACGCGATAATGGAAGATTGTTAATTACCTTTTAGTACCTTTATGTCGTATCTCTACTCCTCACTACATTCCGATATGTTCTTAAGGGGGAAGCGCAAGGTTACCCTCGACATTCTAATTTTGTTACGTATTTTTGCAATTTGCAGGTCAGTTTCAAGGTTGTATGTTGAACAAAATATGATTTGCCGCGCTGTAACAAGTATGTATTAGAAATTATAAATTGTTTAAGAAATTACATTCGAATGCGTTGATTCCTGAAAAATTAAAGAAAAAAATTGACTGATTTAAGAATTATAATGCTTTAAATCATCAATAAAACCCTGTGCTTCAGGGTCGCGGGAAATTCGAAAGACATACCGTGGCCCTGGCACAGGCAACTGAAGGAACACGGGTGGGTTATTCAGTAAAAGTCTGACACGCCCTCTCGCTCCACCCAGAGCGTTTTGAAGTCATTTGATGATTTCCCACGCTCAAATAAAAAAGGTGTACGCTTAGTTGACACCTACAACGGGCTGTTTGGCTCAACTGATATTGTGTTTCTCAGCATGGCTATATTTTAATTTAAATTTATATTTCGCGGGCAACCTGGCTCCTCCTCTTAAACCGGAAACCCGTGTTACAATGGCATGATATGCGAGGCAGTACTCCATAACGGAGAATTCTTGGAACATTAATAATACGATGAGCAGACACAAGTACCATGTTTGTAATTAGTCTTTGGTTAAGTCTTCAGTCTAAACTTCAAAAATACATAATTTGGTTGCACTGGAATTTTGATCGCGAACACGAATTATATCGTTCTAAATTTAATGCTAGAGCAGAAACCACAAAAAATTATTGGATAATGTAATCGATATACCTGCATAGAAATACTCGCCCAGGCATAGGTACCTTGGTAGAATTGTTCTCCCCTTTTCCTGCTGTAAGTTGGTCCAATAAAAACGCAACTCTAATATTCCTATAACACTTAGGCGACAAACAGTTTACTACACAATCAAAACAGTTCCCAGACGCTATTCGCAATAGCTGACTTCCCAAGTCCATCACGTCACCATAGCGTCAGATAGTCCCCGTGTCACGTAGACCCGGTACTGATTGACACTCGTTGACTTCGTGACGACAATCGCGAATGATGTTAGGTCAAACAGCGGTTAAGTAATAGGACGAATCGAGGACAAGGACATATTTTGCAGTACTCTCAAGAGCGTCCGGTGTAAGATGCTGTTTGAAGATTGGAGAAAAATCTCGATCGGCTTTTATTCCGATTGACGATATCTTCACTGTGCTGTTCGAGTTCGATTTATTTTTGCTGATAACGTCGTTAACTCATCAGATATTACCATTTCACCAGATGCAAACATACACAGTGTTAGTTAAATTCTTAGCAATATTAGATAGTTGTTTAGAGAACCAGAAACAAAATGAATCTGTAAATTGAAAGAGATGATACTCAATCGCAAAGACTTTTTTAAAAGGTTCCTTCTCTCTGCTTTTCAAAGGACTGCTTAGGACCGCTTAGGACTCTGCCTTTTGAAGTTCTGCAAACAACCGATCCACAAATGACAAAAGATGCATACACATATGTTACTCCTCTTTTTATTGTAATTTGTTGGCCTGAGGTTTCTAATTTGACATTCTTTAGAACTTACAATATAACATCTATCCACGTTTTGTAGCCCGAGCGCTCCCAGATGCTCGAGTGTAGTAATGTGGCTTTATGACAGTCAACAAATTCGACATATAGAGGTTGTCACTGTTATCATACTTTATGATAAACAAGCAACAACAGAGTTATCACTCGTTCGTGACGTCACCGCACATGTTATCATTATTACCACCGTGGTACTAAATAGTGTGGTCAGTCAATATTGTGCTCGCTATGATGATTTTATTATCATCATTATGATGTTCTGACCGATTATAATTGCCGTCTGTCGTGTCGTGTGTAATAATAAGTGGGCGTGGTTCAGTATTTTCTGTATACAGATGACGAAATGAAAAACATTTTATTGTTTGAAGAGCTAAAGGGGTGTGCGTGTTGGATGTTCATTAAGGTTTTCCTTACTGAACATCACCGGGCCCATGTTATGTTGTTAGCGGGGACTTAATTTTTTTTCCATAAATGTTAATGTTAATGTTGTTATTAAGTGTAACAATTTGAATTGATTACAGAATCAAATATGTAACACTTATAAATTTACGCGAACGCCGCGTCTCTCTGTCCGCCGTGCGTTTTTTTTTTCGGTAGTGAGCACCGAGTTCAATAATACTTTAAAGAAAAAAACAAAAACAATTTGCCCCAATTTTTTGTTCAGTGACTGGGCAACTAAAGGTATTAGGAAAAGTAGGGAAAAACTGTTTGAGTTGTAAGGCCTTAAGCCTTATATTAACTCTGAAACGTTTAATAAATACGTTGCTAATTACTCTAAAACTTTTAAAAAGACCTGCAAGGTAGCTAAAGCCTTGTACATTAGCAACAAGATCAAAACAGCCGATAATAAAATAAAGACGGTTTGGAAAATTATCAATGACGAAACCAACAGGAATAAAAGACACAATAATGATTTCACACTTCAGACTTCAAGTGGTCTCGTAAGCACTAACAAAGAAGTTGCTCAAGAATTTGTTAATTTCTTTACCAGTATCCCACTTAAAACGACTGAAACCTTAAACTCCTCGCCCCTGCGTTCTATTGACTTATTAAAAGCAAATACTTCATCTTGCCAGATTGAATTTAAATTCAAGCATATAAACCCCATAATAGTAGTGAAAGCTTTCAAGCAAATCAAGATCAAACTAACAGAAGATCTATGGGGAATGTCTGTTAAAGTTTGTACCTCCATTATTGAGACTATAGCGCCATACCTGGCTTTAATATTTAATTTGTGTGTGGATCAAGGAGTATTCCCGGATCTAATGAAATACAGTAAGGTAATACCACTTTTCAAATCCGGGGACAGTAAAGATACCAATAATTATAGACCCGTATCCGTGTTGCCGGTTTTCAGCAAGGTGTTTGAAAAGGTCATGCTGAATCAAATGTTAAATCACTTCGACACCAATAATATCTTACATGGTCAACAGTATGGTTTCACAAAGGGACGTTGTACGACTGACGCCGGTGTCACCTTATTAAAACACATATTTACAGCGTGGGAAGAGGCTCAAGACGCCATAGGAATCTTTTGTGACCTCTCCAAGGCATTTGATTGCGTCGACCACGAAACCTTGCTCTTAAAACTTGAACATTACGGACTTGGAAAACTTGCGCTTAGTTTAGTAAAATCTTATCTGAATGATAGACAACAGCAAGTCCAAATAAACGGTGTCAATTCACTCGGTCTAAAAGTAAAAATGGGTGTACCACAAGGCTCGATATTGGGTCCTTTCCTCTTTTTAGTTTATATTAATGATCTACCTCATTTGTTTAAAACCCAACCACATATGGTGTTATTTGCTGACGATATTTCGTTAATTTTTAAAATTAATAGGCGTGCATTAAATCTTGACGACGTGAATAACGCCTTACTGCAGATCCAAAATTGGTTCACTGCTAATAATTTGGTATTAAATGGGAAAAAAACTAAGTGCATAAGATTTTCTTTACCAAATGTCAAAAGTACTAATTGGGAGATAGTATTGAATCAAGAGAAACTAGAATTCGTCGATAAAACTGTTTTCCTGGGGATCACGCTCGATTCAAAGCTTCAATGGGGTCCTCATTTAACATCCCTTGCAGGACGGCTAAGTTCAGCAGCATATGCTGTGAGAAAAATCCGTAAATTTACTGATGTAGATACCGCGAGACTGGTCTATTTTAGTTACTTTCATAGTATTATGTCGTACGGTATTTTACTATGGGGACGGGCTGCAGACATCGAGTCCATTTTCATTCTGCAGAAAAGAGCCATCAGAGCCATATATGGCCGCCGCAGGCGCGACTCTCTAAGGGAATTGTTCAAAGATATTAACATCATGACGGTACCTTGTCAATATATCTATGAAAACATCATGTACGTAAGGAAAAATCTACATCTTTTTAGTAAAAGAGGTGAAAGACACAATTATATCACTAGAAATAGGGACCAATTAGTTCAACCAGGTTTCAGGCTGGCTAAAGTAGACTCATCTTTCATGGGGTACTGTTTAAGATGTTACAATAAAATACCTCCCCACATACATCAAGTGAATGAAACCAAATTTAAATCTTGTATAAAACGCACACTATGCAGCCGAGCATATTATAAGTTAGGGGATTACATTGCTGATAAAAATGCTTGGCTAATCGCTGGTCCTGCTCCTCAAGGACGCATCAACTAATTGATTAGCATTTAAAAATACTGTTGGAGCTGCTGAAGATTAAAAACAAGAATCTTTGCATTGTATAAACTCAACTTTTTTAGTACTGTATAATTGCTATATGCCATATGTGAGTACTATGTACATGCTTTAAAGCTACCATTTACAGGGTACGTCTTTCATTGACTTGAATGTGTCCTGGCGGCTGAGAGTATGTCATGCTCACTTTAATGTTTCGCTGATAGTGGCGCGTGTGTTGGATCATTTAGCTCCCTTCAAAATGGTTGAGTTGAATGGTGCTAATCCATGCGTCATGTTCGTGAACGGGCGCCGTCAGTTGAGACTGGTCATCTCTTAGCTGCCACGGCGTATTTTAATTAAATTTTATTTTCGAATTGTTTTCATATAAATAACGGACGCTTTTAACGTTCTGCATCGTTCTCACATGCATAATTTCAACATGAATGATGTAACCAATCTATTGTAAACATAATTTGATTTAAAAGAGTGTCCGTGGAGTTTCTTGCCCGTTCTTCTCCATAGGTACCTACTACGCTTTGGAATGGGCAACTAGCTTCATTTTTCTGACCGACCGACCTTGACAATTCAAAAGTGCCTGTAATTGGTTTATTTGAAATAAATGCTTTGAGTTTGAGTTTGAGTTATAGCGGTACCGTGCAATTATAGTTACACTTTGATACTGTAACATTATTGTATCTGTAACATTTATAAATGTGTTTCACGTTTCATGTTTTGTATTACGGTTACAATTTACGGTTGTGAGGTCTGTTGAATGCAAGTTTATGATAATTTTAATTACCTCTTCTGGGATTGCAGGCGTGATGTGATGTTGTTACTTATCTAAAGTAACTGTCTGTCTGTCTGTAACCGTGGTACGCCTTTACGGCTGAACGGATTTCGATGCAATTTGGTACACAGGTAGACTATGACTTGGGTTAGGACATAATATAGTTCTATTACTTATTACTATTACCGGTACTGCGTCCCCGTGGGACAATTTCCGACCGACACGCGAGGAAAGGCTGGTTCATCTTTATGCTGAAAATGCTTAATTTTCAGCATAAATTTACTACTAAAATTTACTTTCTTATAATAAGCACTTTTACAACGGAGAATTACGGCTGTTGCGGCATTTAACTGTTATATTGTAATGCCAAAGAAGTTCTTTGCTTAACGCCAACAAATTAAGGAAAATAATACTTCAAAATATAATAAAATTCTACAGAGTGTAAATTAACTTTAATTTCGGAAGTCGGTGTCTTTAGTTTTGTATTTTCGGTTTTTGCCACCCGCATCCGAAATTAAAGATACTTTTAATTTTCTCTTTGTGGTGGTGTTAGAGTTTTAAGTTTTAGTTGTGTAGCCTACCCTACGTTTGCAAACCACTACTTGCTATGTAAATAATACTGACAGGAAGTTATTATAACATCATCAATAAACAGTAAGTGGAAAAATATGTATTGATGAAACTCACTGAAAAACTACTCAAGCAAAGTTAATAAAATTTGAAATGGGAAGCATAGCCTAAAAAAAATAAAAAATTAGTAATGAAATCACAATCACAATTGGGATGATAACTAATTTAAAAAATGTTCATAAATGCGAAAATATCTGTTATAACGGTGTAAATAACAGGATAAAAGCTATTAAAGTTTTTGGAGGGATTATTCCTGTCCTTGTCACGTGGTACGGACAATGTACGGGCGGCGCTAACATGAAGTTACATAATCGTGACGTCAGCGTCACTTCTAAGATAGTCACTAAGACTTCTGTCCTTGTCTAACACTTATTTTAAAACGTATATAACTTTACAGTTTTTTTAAGCTATTACACTTTTTGTAATATTATAAGCACATTTTTTTTTTTTTTTGAGATAAGAGTTAAAAAATTGTCATCATCCCCATTGCCGGAGATATCGCGTTACAAGCATACAAAAAAAGAAACAGACAAAATGAGGATTCCTTTTGGAAATCGGTTAAAAAGACCAGAACCACAAAGATCACAAGTCATTTCACTAAAGACACCAAACCTTACCTTCACCTTAATATTTACATCTGACGATACTCTCACAAGCGATACCAAGAAAAAGCACCGTTTATCTCGTTAAAAAGTCTTGAAGATCGTATCGACACATAATACCGACCAGCCCTTTAATTACGATGCCATTTATTTATAAAAAGACATTTTACAAATAATATTTTATTATATTGCACCTTTTGAAGTATATTGTACGCATTTCTTCGATGTCCAACAGAAATGTCAGCCATTTTTCTTTGCAATTAAAGATACGAACGCGGAAGATGGTTGAGATTTCGAAATAACTGATGAAATCTCAAGCCAGACTCCAGTTACAATTCTCTTGGAATCGATCGCTGGCAACTACTAATCATTCTTGTTTCTACCGAGTTCATATTATTCTTGTTGATATCTACAAGCACAAACAATGAACATTTCTAGGCGGATCCTGTAAATTATTTTTGTTTTCTACGAAAAAAGATACCATGACCCATTCGTACACACCCTGGATGTGTTGTGAGATTTGCGACTAAACGCAGTTGCACTTCCACCAAATTCATACCAGTTGGTTTTAATCCATCAATCGAAAATCAAAATCAAATCAAAATCAAATATCCCTCTCAATTACCTTGTAGGTACAAACAATTGGTTTGTAGTAATGTTGCGTTCGCAGTTGTTTATTAATCCCACAATAATAGCATAGTCGTTGCCAACCTAAAAAAATCTTCTTTGACATAATCTTCTCATTATTTGACATTTTATACAAAATTTACATCACATTTTGTTTGCAACTACTTTCTGTCAAAGTCAAAAGCTAATCCCACATTAATAGCATAGTCGTTGCTAACCCATTATTCTTTGACATAATCTTCTCATAATTTGACATTATGTACTAAATATACTTTCCGTTTCCATATTGTTTGCAACTAATTTCTGTCAAAGTCAAAAGTCAAAGCATTCATTTCAAATAGGCACATAAAAGGCGCTTTTGAAAGTCAAAACTTACATTAAAATAGATTTGATTCTAGGCGCCCTTTCCAAAAGGTAGTTTCGTAAGAAGGGGGAAGAAACTCCACCGACTCCTGTAGAACCAACTCAGGCGCACGCTCACCACTGCATCGATTAGTTGACAGTTTCTCAACAAGGCTATATTTAGAATAGAAATTGTTACTATTTTAAGACATCAGAACCGTTAATGTTTACTTTTATTCTGTTTATTTTTATATTGTTCTTACCATGAACTAGTAGATTTGTTTAGTAATCTATGGATAACGTTGTGGGTAGTGTATTTGTATAACACATAACATCACGCCTTGTTTTCCCGAAGGGTTGGGCAGAGGTGTACCTATAGTACACCCACATTTCGCCAGTTTTGTTTAAGTCACTTGTAATAGGGGGCGAGCCTATTGCCATCAAACGTTGCCGTTGTAGACCTTATTGACTGTAGATTTGCAGACCATTATCTATTAGTTATGCATATGGTACTTGTTGACAGGCCTACACTGTCCTCCCATACCGATAAACATTGTAATTTGAAAACATCGTAAAAGACAATTATTTTTAAAAGAGTAACCGTGGAGTTTCTTGCCAACTCTTCTTCATAGCAAACTACCAATTGGAACTGTGCATCTAGCTTCTGACGGTTCTTAAGTGTCAGGATTTTGGCGTACTTTCTCCATTACTTTAGTAGATTATAAATTTGGCAAATATATACGAGTAGATGGCATCCTGGGGGGCTACTTTTAGCACGTTCTCGTGGCAGAATTTCCGACATCCACGTAAGCGACGGCGCGGGCAGAAACTAGTACTCTATAGTAGAGTACGGTTGGCAACCCTAGGTGTATCGTGCAAACAAATGATGGTATGTCAAGACAGATCGTAGCATCACAAGTAAATAAAAGTATTGTTTTGTCATGTCTGAATACTATTTTCATTTTGTAGAATACAGAGATCCAGATAAGCAGAGATGATGACGAATTTTGGTGCTGAAACGCCAGCAGTGTTTTTATCGCTTTGAAATCCCTTACACCTGTATATCTATGAATAACAGCATTAATCTCAATCCGTCGGTTAGTCATAACAATCAAAATAGTCGCCCTCACACTCCGAGGCACCCTAACAGTTGCCAGTTAAGAAATTGTGATCAAATGACGTACTGCGATCCGGGAAGACTCCCATTACAATGATGCAAAACTCTTTACATATCAAAACAGCAGAAAAATACCATGTCCACAATCGAAAATCAATATTAGCACACCAAGAGAGAGTGGGTTTTTGCGCAGCAGGATTAGCGACTTACGATTATACTACGATGGCATAGTTTTGATATTTGCACTGGGTGCACCGACCTCTGTCGATCACGTAGGCACGAGAGAGCGAGAGACGTAAAAGCAAATATACATGTTTTTACAAGTATATATGAATGGAAGGTCGGACGGTGTCGCTAATATTATTAGAACGGTGTTTGTAGGCCATTAACCAGCATACTTAACCTTATTTGTAGACTAGGAGGACTTTAGTTACTTTATATACCTAGTTGAAAACTTTGGGACTACTATTCCGTGATATTAGAGCAATGCTTTTTGATACATTATTTAACGTAAACCAAGGATAGTATGATGAGATTTGACACAACCTCTGAGACAGTTAGATAATAGCAACTACCTTTAATGCTCAGTGAAAAAATAATTATGTCTTCTATGAGTAGTGAAATTAAACGCGATCAGCACTTTCAGATCTAAACTCAGTTCAAGAGCTGTCAGTGTCAATATTCCATAAAAAAAATCACTGACAACTTTTAAACGCGTCTCAAATGTGCTAAAAGCGTTCAGAGAATCAAACCCAGGACCCTATGCTCAGCAGTAGCTCTTGCGACCACTAGACCAACGAGGCAGTAGTGTATTTGTTACCTCTATTATTAAGTTCTAACCTATGTTAATTATTAATACACTGCTGTTTGTTGACCCTAAGTTCCATTAAAAAAAAATCACTGACAGCTTTTAAACACGTCTCAAATGTGCTAAAAGCGTTCAGTTTCATTTGTGAAATTCAAAGAGGAACTGCATGTCGATTCTGTAAAATCTCACCGTGAATATTTAGGTGAAGTGAGCGTGGAGTCAGCTGTTAGTGCCACTGATGCTAGAGATTTACCAAGACGGGATGACACTGACAGCTCACTCCACGCAAGTCTTCACGGTGAGATTTTTACAGAATCGAAATTCTGGACCTAATACACTAGTATATATTTTATTCAATCCTTTGCATGCTTACAGAGTATACAAAGGATTTTATAAAATTTCAGATTCTTTTAGTTCGTTATGCCAAGAAAATTCAACTAAGATGAATACTGGGAATGATTTTTGGGCAAAACAACATAACATCACGCCTATAATCTCAGAAGGGTTAGGCAGAGGTGTACCTATAGTACACCCACATTTCGCCAGCTAATTATGCTTTAGTCCCATGTAATAGGGTGAGAGCCTATTGGGGCAAAATTAGGACCATATTAAACGTTTTTGAGAACATATACGAAGAGTCAATTATTTGACTCTTCGTATATGTTCTCAAAAACGTTTAATATGGTTTCATTCTCTTATTTCAGGTATTCTGAAATTATTTTCAGAATACCTGAAATAAGAGAACAGATCATACGCTTTCAAAAGAAATAACGTCATGAAAAGAGGTCACGCCACAAAAACTATAATAAATAAATACGTTTACCTCCGTTATGCTTATTAGCAAGAATTGTTTGGACAGTGTAAATCTACCCAGAAATCTAACTTCAAAAATCAAGGCTCAATTCTAGGTATTTATGACCAAAGATTGTGACGTGATCGTTTCTAAATTTAGTCATAACTGACACCTTAATCTACAACTCAGTGAGTCACAATTATTTTTAGAACTGTTTATTAATTCCTACTTGCTCATGAATATTGGTCGTAGTTGTTAGTACTATTTTCTCAGAATGGATAAGGGTTGGGATCAATGTGAGCAATAAAATTATGTGTAATTGAACAATGAATAACGGTATGCAGTTTTGTAATGAACTGAAAAGGAAAATAAACAGCAATAAATTTGCAATTTTGTAAATTTACCGAGGGAACACCGGCCGCGGGGCGGGGTAGTTGCGTAACACCTTAGCAGTAGCAATGGCTTTCATTTTGACAGTTCAACAACATTCGTTGCGTTATTTATGTTGTTGAGCAGCGAACATAGATAAAACAATGGATTAACGCAATATCCTTCAAAATGATTCAGAATGTGATTGAAAGTGTGTTACGCCTCAACGCGTGCAGAACATATAAAACGCGTTCAAGAGCTGTCAGTGTAAAAATTGTTATGGAATATTGACACTGACAGCTCTTGAACTAGGTTTAAAAGTGCTGATCGCGTTCAGTTTCATTGGTGAAATCGGCACTAAGTCATTGGTCCCGGCTGTCATTTGTAGATCTTTGACAGGCGATTCGGGTAGTCTGAAAACCCCTTTTACTCAGTGACTGGGGTTATGGAGGTTACAGAGGCAGTGGTTCCATGTAAAATACTGGTATCCAGTAACGTCCAGTTAAACTGGAAGCCGACCTCAACACAATTGTAAAAAGTCTAGGCAGATTATGATGATGATCGGCCGCAGAACATCCGTCCCGCGTTCGGACGGCCCGCGCTGGGTGCGTAAGCGCATCGACAGGGAGCTTCTCGAGGAGGCAGCCATTGCTCAGGCCTGGTTCGGGGGGTCGGCAACGACCGGACCCGACGACGTCGAGCTGGAGGCGCTGTGGTTCCGAGGGGCAATGACGCAGATATGCGACGCGTCCATGACCCGCGCCCACGCACAGGGTGCAAGGCGCCAGGTGTACTGGTTGTCCGCCGAGATCGCGCAGCTGCGCGTCGCATGCGTGGTGGTGAGACGCCGGTACACCCGCTAACGGAGGAGACGTCGTCGGGTACCCGAGGAGGAGGCGGTATGAGGTGTACCGCGCGGCAAAGCAGACTCTGTGGCTGGCCATCGACGAGGCGAGGACGCGATTCCGGGAGAGGATGTTGGAGACTCTGGACGGGGATACGTGGGGGCGCCCGTATAAAGCGGTTCGAGGACAACTTCGAGCCGCGGCGCCCCCACTTACGGAGAGTCTCTAACCCGAGCTGCTGGAAGCGGTGGTAGCAGCCCTCTTCCCGGTGAGAGCGGAGCATGTTCCGCCGCCGATGGCTTTGCCCGCAGCCGCAGAGTCTGCAGAGGAAGAGGAGGAGAACGCCATCAGCGTCCCAGAGGCGACACAGGCAGAGATGAGGGCGGCCGTGAACGTGAGGTCAAGAACGTGGCCGGGGCCCGACGGAATTCACGTACTGGCCCTCGCTCTGAAGAAGTTGGAGCCCCAACTGAGAGGACTCTACACAGCGTGCCTTAAGCGGGGCCAGTTTCCCAGTCTGTGGAAGATTGGACGTCTGGTCCTGCTCAGTAAGGCGGGGCGCCCTGCCGGCTCGCCGTCTGCGTACCGGCCCATAGTGCTGCTCGGCGAGGTGGGCAAGCTGTTCGAGCGCATACTCGCAGCCCGCCTCGTCGGCCACTTGTGCAGAGAGCAGAGACTGCGGTACCACCGCGTGCCTCTCTACCTCCGCCGCATCGTGGGGGCTTACTTAGCCCGGAGGTGTGTCACCTACTTGGGATGTAATGGCGGAAACCTGCGCCAGGTGTCGTGCGGTGTTCCATAGGGATCGGTCGTGGGACCGCTCCTGTGGAACATCGGGTTCGACTGGGTGCTGAGGGGCGAGCTCCCGCCGGGCGCAGACCTGACGTGTTACGTGGACGACACGCTGGTCACGGCCCGGGGAGTTCGCACAGGGTTGCGAACTCGCGTTGCTAGCGACGGCGACGGTCTCACTGACGGTGAGCCGCATACGGCGCCTCGGCCTGGAGGTGGACCTCAACAAGTCGGAGGCCATGGTGTTTCATGGACTCCGGCGGGGGCCGCCGGCCGGATTACACATTGTGGTCGGGGGGGTTCGGATCGCTGTCGAGCCCACCATGAAATATCTGGGATTAGTGCTCGGCAGCCGGTGGGACTTTGGACCCCACTTCCGGCGGCTGGCGCCCAAGTTGTTGGTTGCGCGGCCGGGGCGCTGGTAACGCTGCTTCCCAATCTGGGGTCCGAGCGCCGCCTGTAGGCGGCTCTATATGGGTATCGTGCGATTCATGGCGTCTGTCCGATCTGGGCGTCTGACCTGACGGCCGGCAGCATAGCTGTCCTACGCAAGCCGCAGCGGGGGATGGCCGTCAGAGTCATTCGGGGGTATCGCACGACCTCCTTCGAGGCGGGTTGTGCGCTGGCCGGATACCCGCCCTGGGACCTGGAGGGGGTAGGGCGTGACAGCCTCACCCGCCATTCCGCCACCAGGACCTCGCGGAGCTGCAACCGACTCTGCTCAATATGTTGCTGCATCGGTCTAACGCCCCGCGCCCACACCTCCTCGCGCCACCGGTACAGTGACGCGAGGGCTCTTGCCTCTAGGTCCCATGGCGGAGATCCGGCCAGTGCACAAGCCGCCTCGTAAGATTGTGCGATACCCCCTGATAGCCCTGACGGCCATCGCCCTCGGCGGTTTTCGCCATCAGGTCAGAGGCCCACACTTGGGCCCCGTACAGGGCCATGGATCGCACGACCCCCAGATACAATCTCCTACAAGTGGTGCTCGGGCCCCCCAGATTTGAATGGCGAGTCAATGGCTTAACTAAGTTTTGGGCTTATAAATGGTCAATTCGATACTTTTTTCGTGGCTTCAAGCCTTCAATCAAGTCTTCGTGGGAACAGATGGTTTAGGATACACGATCTTAAGGAAATTGGAGTGGGACACAAATTACCGACTTTACATCCAGCGCAGTGTGTAATTACTTCCGTAATGCCGAATTTTAAGTGCATAATTACCTTACAAGTAATTGCAGTCATGTGCGAGTAGTGTCTAAATAGGGGTTCCGTAAGAGCTTCAAGATAAAGTAAATAACCGTGGAGTTTCTTGCTGGCTTTTCTCTTTAGGTGACGACCTAGCTTCTGACGTTTCATAACTTCCTACGTGCCCATGCACGTTTATGTGTTTTTTTTTATTGCTTAGCTTACATAGGAAGCCGTTTGTCTCGGCTTACATTCTTGGCTGTCACTGGCATCTTTGACAGACATTACGGGTCAGATAGATAGCTAAATAGATATACTAATCTTTACTAAGTACACCTTATAAATACTACAGACCCAGATGTAGAAATTTCACATTGGGTGACACAATGGGCGGTTTTATCGCTAAAAGCGATCTTTTACAGACAACCTTTGGATGGATTAAAGGGAGAAGGAGAGACAATACTGCACGTAGTCAGTGGTGTACCATTTACATATTAACACAAAACATACATTTATCTACACATATAAATATGCAATAATAAACACATATGTAAAGATGTTAAAAGAGAGAGGAAGTGTTTCTTTACCAGAACTTTAAAAGTGGACAATTATTGAGCACGCCTTGTCGATATGGGCAAGGCATTCCATAACCGTTCCGTCAGGAGCCCGAAGGTCTGGACAACCAGTCTTACCAAGGGGTTTCGTGTTACTAGTAACTGGGTTGTGTAGGTACAGATAGGCAAATTATAAATTGATATATGACAAATTCGCCAAATATCCTATCGGCATTCGAATTTTACCTGTTTACAATCATTTATACTCGTAAACATGTTTTGGTTAAATAATATGATTCCTTTACATTTTTATCGTTCTTCTTGTAGGGTGTGGCTATGAATCGACTTCTGAGGTACTCTTGTGACTGTATGTTTGATGTCACGTCAGTTTATTTGTTTATGTGCACGTATCAACATTTAAATGTCTACTGCTTAAGGCGTCTACGTTATGTTCACGTACACACATCAGCCTTTAAACGTCTTCAGTTGTAACAGGCGTCTCAATGACGCTTGGTCACGCTTGGTAGACGTGTTTACAGTTAATTTGTACAGACCTACAAAGAAGCATAGGAGATCGTTTCTATAGGACACGGGCAGGAAAGTTCTCTCGTCGATGATTGGTTGATTACAATTTATTAAGAGCCTGACAACAGCTAAACCGCGGTCACTGTGAGAATGCATGGAAAATAAAGAGCTGGTAATTTGTTGCAAAAAATTAAGCAATAATATTATATTGATTGTTATTTTTTTTTTTTTTTGCATAAAAAAAAATATGGCTTGTAGAAAAATCTAACAAAAAATCTTAATGATTGCATGTATACATATAAGGATGGTTTTAATCGTTAAAAGAAATATTTAGAGGTATCTTCGTGATTTATTTCGATCGAAGTAAGCGCGGAGTGAGCTGCCACTGATGGGATTTACCAAGACGGGATGACACTGACAGCTCACTCCACGCAAGTCTTCACGCTGAGATTTTTACAGAATCGACATGCTGGTGAGTGTGTTACTAATTCTCTTTAGTGAGTGATAACGTATGAATAATAATAGGGTATGTAGACACTTTCATCAGAAACTTCTGGAACAGCGGGGTAATTTCGTGACACATTATGAGTAGTAATCGCTTTTTGTCGTAGGAGTCTCCAAATCAAATAATGCAAACCCAGTATGTTAATTGAAATAAACATTTTTTTTTTTTTGACAGTTCAACAACATTCATTGCGTTATTTATATTGTTCAACAAATTTTTCGAACAAATGAAGCAATGGATTAGCAATTTCCTTCAAAACGATTCAGATTGTAATTAATTGTGTGTTACGCAATTAGGGTGCAGGGTGGTTCCTAGCTAAAATATTCAGAAGAAAGTCCAATACAAGAGTTTCTAATTAACCTATACTCGTAACAGTCAGTAGACATGTAATATGAATCGGTACTAAGAGGACACGCCATCCATAATTACGTACGGAACGCCAAAACTTTGTTTTTAAAAAAGCTCACATGATTTGTAAAAGAAACTGGTTTTGGCACGCGACCATAATTATGTGAGATACTACCTACATTTTTTTACAATTTTTTATGAGTTTCGCGAGTTTACGAGACGTTTATGTCATCGAACTTTGTGTTGTGGGTAATGATCATCTGTTTATTCAATCAATCAATACTCAGCCTATCGCAGTCCACTGCTGGGCATAGTCCTCTCCCAGACTGCGCCACAACACCCTGTCCTCCGCCTCCCACATCCAGTCTGTCCAGCCACCCTTTTTAAGGTTGTCGGTTCATCTAGCTGTGGGGTGCCTATGCTTGACAAAAGGCGGTTTCCACTCCAGGACTCGTCTGCCCCACCGGCCATCAGCCCTTCGACAAACATGGCCAGCGTACTGCCACTTCAGCAAGCTATGTGGGTCACTCCGGTTCTTTTGCGGATCTGTTTATTGCTTGAGACAAAATATTAATAAAATAATGGATTGGTATTACATGAGAACGACTTTAAAGCCGTTCCTATTATGTTGCTCTGATGGCCAATCATTATTTACAATCAATGGATCCTCTTGAACAAAAAACAATTTTGGGCAGATGATGCGAAAAACGTGGTTCTTATAACTGACTTGGTTGGCAAAGTTGACGAAACCCACCTAATGAATAGTGGTTATCGCCCGCCTATTGACAACTTAAATATAAAATAATCGTACTCTTAGAGACAGAATTGGAAAAAAACTGTT
Organism: Dasypolia templi; assembly: GCA_963555695.1. Lineage (NCBI taxonomy): Eukaryota > Metazoa > Arthropoda > Insecta > Lepidoptera > Noctuidae > Dasypolia > Dasypolia templi. Next base: position 4,659,109 of record OY743145.1, read on the forward strand.
GTGTCCTACAATATCGCTCAGCACTGCTTCATGAAAATCCTAATAGTAGATTGTTTGCACAGGGAGCAAAACACTATTTTAAAAGCGAGAGTGTTTCTTTCGTGTATCTCCCGAGGTGGATACTCTACTTTTTATCACCCTCTATGAGTAAAAAAGCAAGTGCAACTTATGAATAATAATAGTAGGTATCGTTTTTTTCATTCTCACTACTTTAAACAAACACACTCATTTTTTACAAAAGTAAGTAAAATCCGCATTTGAGTAAAAAATACGAACGAAGGTAGAATAGAAATACATTGTGGTCGTTTTTATTTAATTTATTATTATTTTATTTTATTTGGCTAGCGCGTTGTGTTCTTTATCATACAGCCTGTTACTTGTTCTTACAATAATGCAATAATATAATATAATTTAATTTAGGTACATACAACACGATGTTGGTGTTGGCACATGCAATGTTCGTAATTTATGTTTTTTGTGATTGGAACTTTTACTAACAACATCCACATTACAAATCACTTTTATTCATTAGGGATTTAAGAGCTATTTTAGTCCCTGTTTATAAAGAATAAACTAGCTCTTTTCTGTCAGAATCACAATAACTCACAGCTGACACATACATACCAACATCGTTTATTATAACAGTAAATTAAGCTAAAAGTTTATTTCCATTGTGGCGTCTTGAATGCCCCACGTGACCGGCTCACATGACCGGCAAGACGACGACGTGACCAACTGACGGACAGAAATAATTGTTTAAATATAGATAGTATTAATAATGGACACCCGTGTGGGCTTGTGACCTGTCCCTTTCAATACTCAATACTCAATATCTTTATTGCTTTACCATAATGTGTACTTAGGTGGTAACTATATAATTTAGATCATTATGGACCCTGAGGGCACAGCAAAAGGGTAGGAGAGGTGAAGCCCTGTTTCAGTTGATAATCAAGTAGTTTTTATGAGAGCAAATCTTTAATAGACCCCCCTCCCTTAATGTCCCTTTATGACGTAAGGTGGTGAAGGGGGTTACAAAGGGGCGTATTTAAAAATTTGGCGCCCCGGACTAATAAGGTTTACTGCCGCGTACTTTAACGAAGCAACGGAAAATTTGTGGTGAGGACATAAAAAAGCGAAATCTATCGAAGCAAGCTCAAAAATGTAAAAAACCCAGCTCGGAATGCTTATGATTTTCTTTTTACCACTTTTGTAACAGATGATATTAAAGTTAATTTGTTTACTTCTGGATAAAACATTGAGAACAACTAAGAGATTTTAAACATTCAGAACAACTAACAACTAAGCGAGCTCGAATTTGTTTGCTATGGGACGGCTGGCAGTACAGAAGTGAGTCAGAGTATAGTGCTTGTATCAAGAAAATAAGGCTGAATGCTAGGAGCGCGGTGCGAGCGACTTCTCGCAATCTGGCGCCCCAGGCCATGGCCCTCTTGGCCATAGGATAAATACGCCACTGGGGTTACAAAAGAGTGGTCAACTAGGGGATTGTAACTCAACCTTTCCGGGATGCTTTACATACCTATATCTACAGCGACCTTAGTCAAGCCGCAATCGCTTTCAAAGCGTTTTGTATTTCTACAACGATTTTCAACAGGATTGACTATTAACGCGTTTGTAGGTCAGGTTTTCGCGACAATGTAGCCCTAGCATAATAGATTGTCCTCAGATCATCATTGCTTGTGCTTAAGTAATCCATTTGTGGATGATTTTTTAGGCTCAGATACCAGTTGTCGCACAAAAATATAAAATGCAAACAAAAAGCAATTGACAGCTATTCTAATTAATTCGATTTCAAAAGCTAGCTTATAAAGCAACAGTTAGCAAGGCTCATTTACTTGATATGAAAACAAGCAATCCTGCTTATTCTTTTTTGAAAAATAATTTTTAATGCCAAGAAGCGAAGAGGTATCGTAACTGGTTAGTGAAGGTCAGGTAGGCAGTCGCTCCATGTAAGATAGATATTTAGCTGCATCCAGCTGAATATCCGGTCAGACTAGAAGCCAACCCCTATTGGCCCCAAACTAGTTGAGAAAAGGCTGGGCAGACGATGGTAATAAAGAAGCCTCCGTCAGACAGTCTCTGGCTGAAAAGACTTTCATAGTAGATTAGAAAGAATAGAGGGCTCAGAATACGCCCTTGTGCAAAAACGGAACCTCTTTCTAAACAACGCAGCAGTATACCCAAATACAATTTTTTATTTTGCATATTTGGGATTTAGACACCTCAGTGTAATTTTTGTTGTTTCCTAATTTAACAAACCGAATGCGATTACTTATTATTATGTAAGGCATGTCCTAGAACCAAAAATTCATTAGACATGTGACATCTATCAACCTGCACTGGGCTGGCGATGGATTACGGCCCACTCCCTCCCAAAAGAGAAGAACCCGTGTCCCAGCAGTGGAAATATTACGTGGGCAGATTATGTTATATTATGTACCTAAGTTGCGCAATACTTTATTGTTCACTATATTTACAACCATTAGATAATTGTTAATATCAAAAACATTTGTTGACATGACGAATCAATATTATCAACTAACTGTGCACGCGACTTCATTTGCGTGCATGTCGAAAAATAATAATGAGTCGCTTAGAGAAGGTGTAGGTTCAACTCCTCCATTAAAAAGTAAGAGTCTCCCGATCTTGCCTGGTGGGAAGCGCTAGCTGGGGTTCTCTACCTCAGTATTTTCGAATGCAGTCACTGCGTCTTCAGGGTTTATAAGTGTCACTTTGATAATTGATAATTAAAAAAAATTAAGACCTGGCGTAATCAATAAATGGACTGCGCGTCTGGCTGAGTGTGCTGAAGCGTTATCATGGTGAAGAAGGATCGCGCTTCAGTCGAAATATTTTAATAATAAACAGGCAAAAAAACTACTTATGAAACTATTTAAATATGTCCTTTGTTGGAAATCCCAAATAAATACATAACCAATATCTCAAAAACTTGTTTTAGTTTAGAAAATGCTTCTTTGTAAACGATGTTAGAACCTCTAACATCTGCTTGCCTCTCGAAAGAACTCCTACGTGCCCGTGTGAAGAGCTACCCATTTACTGCGATCCACCTCTGGAATTGGTTGCCATTTTGGATTTTTCGTTTCCTGTTTTCGGCACTCTGCGCCATAATAAGTAGGTATACTGTTCGTTATTGAGGAGATACAGTGACAATAATGTTTCTTCGCTGTCCATGATCAGTTGACCACCGTAAGGTTCAAGTTATTTATTTCAAAACAAAAATACATTTGTGTCGAAATATTTGCAAAGTACGAAGCAACATAAACAATTTTTTATTAATATTAAAACATGGTAACCTCGTTCCTCACCCATCATCGATGTTAAAACGTATCCAAATTAAAAATACAAACTTTACAAGCAAGACCCTAATAAAATGCTACAATATTTCCACAGCGTTATGTCCTACGGTATTCTGCTGTGGGGCAAAGCTGCTGATATTCAAAATATATTCGTCCTTCAAAAACGAGCTGTCCGAGCAATTTATCAACTAGGAGCCAGAGTTTCTCTTAGAGTTTTTTTAAAGATATTGGTATTCTTACGGTAGCATCACAATTCATCTTCGCCAACATCTTATACATTAGGCAAAATATACACTTATATACACTAGAAACAGTGATTTTCACAATGAAATAAGAACTAGAAACTAGAAATAAGAACAAACTACGTGCTCCCTTTCACCGGCTTCATAAAGTTCATAACTCATTTGTTGGGCTAGGCATAACCTTTTTTATCAAGCTACCCTCTTCTTTGCTAGATTTGCCTTTTAATGCGTTTAAAGCTCAAGTAAAATCCAACCTTTGTTCAAAGGCATATTATTCAATTAACGACTACTTAAACGATAAGAATAGCTGGTCGCTGTAATTAACTCAAGACAATGTTTATGTTCTTTCTCCAGAATCAGCTTACCTACTGACAGGGTATACGAGTTCGTATATTTATTTTAATTTTATTTGACTGTATAAGTCAATTAGTTTTAGTTACCTTCATTTATTATTGACATGATCCGCTCATTACAATGTTTTTCAATGAGTTGTATTGCAATAAGTGGTTAGCTAGCGACCTCGACAATTGATCTTAAATTATTCTTGCCTGAGCAACCGGCAGCGAGTTCGTCATGCTCCCGTAGATGTCACTGCTTGCGGTAGCGTCGGGGATCGGGTTGCCTCCTTCCCTCAAATATGGCGGGGGGGGCAATGGCTGATGCTTTGCTTTGCGTTATACTCGTGAACGGGTGCTGCTTGTGGTGACTGGTCGTCTTGCTGTCTATGGTTTTGATATTGTTAAAGTAATTGTTCTGTTAACTTATTTTACTTCGATGGTCCTAGTTTATCATTTGTGTTTACTTAAAAAATAATCCAATAATGCATATGTAAGATGTCACGCCCCTTATGCCTGGAGGCTTTTATTCGTGTATTAAGTTATGTTGTTTTTTTCATTGATTTTTTTATTGGTTTCTGTTTTGGGTATATTGGCGTGGCTAGCTTAAATATGGCAGATAATTTTAATATGTTTTTTTTTTGTGTTTCGGTTTTTATTCTTTGATTACCTTATAATTATACAATTCAATGGTTTTCTAACTAAACAGACAGCTGTGTTGCTGGGGAGTTTGTTGCGCCACTTCTTCTTCCCAGCTTAAGCACTAGGAAGTGGTGAAGGGCGGGCGTTTTGGTGGACTGTCTTATGTAATTTTGACATTCGAAAAGTGCTGACTCTCAGCCTAGTTTGAATAAATGACTTTTGATTTTGATTTTGATTCCCCATAAACACCAACTGAATGAAACCAAATTTAAATCTTTTATAAAACGCGCACTATGCAGCCGAGCATATTATAAATTGGGGGATTACATAGCTGATAAAAATGATTGGCCAATCGCAGGTTCTTCTCTGCAAGGACGCATCAACTAATTGATTAGCATTTGAAAATGCTGTTGGACTGCAGAAGATTTAAAAAACTATCTTTGCATTGTATAAACTCAATCTTTTAGTACTGTATAATTGCTTAAGCCATATGTCAGTACTATGGACTTCTATAAACCTACCATTTACTGGGTACGAAAGACGTACCCAGTAAATGGTAGGTTTATACGTTCTGCATGGTTCTCACTTGCATAAAAGAAATTCAATTAATCTTTGTTGCAATCGATACATAACGTAATTTAAAGTTCTTCTTGAAAACTTTAAATTTATTTTACTTTATTTTCATGGATTGAAGCGATTGCGTTGAAACAAAAACTAATAATTGCTCCGAGTTATACACAATATTTGAGTTTTAAAGTTATACATATCGGTTTCTTACTTTTTACGTGATACCTATACTAACAAATCTCTCACATACAAACAGATTAACATACAAAAATACAAAAAACGATCAACGATCTGTAGGTTAAACTTCCAAAAAAAAAGTTGCGGTGTAACTTTTTTTTTCAATGTACAGAAACGCCTCGTCTACAGATTTATTATATGTATATAGAATGTAACAATACAACATCGTAATGTTAATTACGCTGTTGGTATTTTTCTTATCGATACTTATAGTAAATCTATTATCGATTCCAAGTAGACCTGACAGCCTTTATAGTTAGCAGGATGGTCACACAAGCACAGAGCGCACTTGGCAGGAGTGTTGCGATCTTTCTTTGGACAGTCTGCAGTTTTATGTCCTTCCCCGCATTTGACGCATCTTTAGGGACGCATGCGTATTGCTGTCAGCGTTGGCATTGGACAATTGTTTTTGCCTCTCGAGGGTCTTCTATTGTGACTCGCTGGTGGTGGATGTGCTCTATATTTTTAACTGCTTTGTTATTCTCATTCGGTTCTAGGTTGACAAAAAATTTAAAAGATGGAGATTTTTCTGGACCATATCTGCCATTGATGATTTCTCCGCGAACTTTGTTTCCAGTAGCTACTATCGCATTGATTATTTCACTGTGAGGTGTAGTATGGTGTAGTTTTTTTATAACTATGCGATATGCCTTCTTTTCTTTTTGCGTGAACGTGTGACCTATCAAGCCTTTGGTCCTTATTGCTGATATCACATCCTTGTAAGTTTCTGGGCAATCCACAAGAACTCGGAGCAAGTTTTTGTTTAATATCCTTATTTTAAAGAGTTTGGAAGCATATACTGATTCTATAAGTTTTGAGAGTTCATTGACATCTTCTACTTCATATAGAACAATAGGGGGAGGTTTATTCGTTTTCAGGTTCGAGATGCCGTAATTTTGATTTTCGTAATGGTCTAAAGGTAGGGATGTAAACCTGTTTGGTACTGCTACGAGAGAGCTTTTTGGTGGAGAATTGCTTGTCCTATTCCGCTTGCTAGTACCTGGCACCCGTTGCCAGGGTAGTGGTGCTTGCTGGTCGGACGAGTTGTCAGTTGCATCAACTAAGTCTCTTGATTTTTGTTCAGGTTGGTTGACTTCAGGTTTTGCCATATCGCTTAATGAGACTGAGCGTGGTCTAATAAATAGAGCTGGATGAAACACTTGTTGGGTGAGGATTTTGTTATTTGTGTTGGTTGTGGTGTTTTGATTGGGTTCATTCATATTTTGTCCCGCGAGTAGGGTCGAATTAGACGGTCTCTTACAGGGTGACCCCCATCCCCATAAGAAGGCGCAACTCAACGATGTTAGCCTGTCACATCGAGGTTGGAGCTAGGAACTGGAGTCCTTCCATTCATCCTCTCGGCGCGGTCCTCACCTTAGGATTAGGGTAATTATTATTGAGATTTACTTACTCGTGATCCAGGCGGTGAAGCCAAGGCCCCCAGCCTCACAAAACATGACCGTAAGGACCGGGTTGTTGTTGTCATTTCTTACCATCAACAAGAACAAGCTTGTTAGGCTTGTTGGTTCCGGTTATTTACTGCAGCCCGAAGCTCGGCGTTGATGCTCATTTAGCACCACCCAGGGGACACGTGTAGGGTGGATCATAAATGGATAGGATGGAATTTCCTACGGACGAGAGCAACTTTGTCCCCCAAACTTTGGGACCGAAGTGGCCCTGCACAAGTCCGAGGCCATGTTTTTTTATGGTAGTCGGGACGCGCCACATTCGGGTTTCCAGATAACGGCGGGAGGGGTTCACATCGGCGTCGAGTCACCGATGAAGTACCTGGGACTCGTACTCGACAGCCGGTGGAACTTCGTGGAGCACTTCCGACATTTGGTTCCTAGACTGACGCGGGCTGGGGCGGCTGGGGAAGCGGCTCCTGCCTAATCTAGGGGGTCCAGACGCCTCCTGCCAGAGGCTCTACGTGGGGATGGTGTGGTCCAGGGCCCTTTACGGGGAACCGGTGTGGGCGCGCTCATTGAGGCGCCGACTGGCCCGCCGGTTGAACGCGTCCCAAAGGGTCATGGCCATCCGGCTGGTCCGGGGATAGAACATGGTCTTCTGCGAGGCGGTGAGCCTCCTTGCCGCCATGGGATTTGGAGGCAAAAGCCCTCGCGCCCGTATGGGAGTGTCGCGAGGAGGCAAAACGCCGGGGTGTAATTCCGCTGCCGCGAGAGATCACGGTACAGCGAATAGAGATCTGGTGGGATCTCATGGCGAAATGGAGGGTGCGATTGTCGCAACCCAGTGCTGGGCACGCCACAATAGCGGCGATAAGTCCCCTGTTTGAGGAGTGGTTGGAGAGGCGACACTTCGTCCTCACCTTCCGCTTGACACAGGTCCTCACCGGACACGGTTGTTTCAGGAGGTTCCTGTTTCGCATAAGGCGGGAGGAAACTCCCGGTTGTCACCATTGTGTGTATCGCCCGGAGGACACGGTGAAGCATACGTTGGAGGTCTGCCCAGATTGGGCGAAGCAACGCAGTGTCCTCGCGGAGGCGATCGTTGGCGGCGATCTCTCGCGTCCGGCCCTGGTCCAGGCCATGGTACGGAGCGATAGGGAATGGAAAGCCATCACCTCCTTCTGCGAAGCAGTAATGCTCGCGAAGGAGGAGGCGGAGCGCGTAAGAGGAGAGCCTTGCGTCCCCACGCCCCCCTAGTCACCGCAGGACACGCCCTGGGCGTCGGGAGTCGCCTGCAGATTCCCGGCCACCGTAGGCGCGGGCTTACAGATGGCGAGCAATGGGTAACTCGCCGGTAAGGACCAGACCCGGGTCGACGGCGCTTCGTGTTCCACGTACGCCTCAAAGAGATGTCAGAACAAAATGACGGGGTCCGATAGGGCTGACGCCTCAGGGTGACGACCCAGGGCGGGTTTTAGTCAGTAAAAGTCTGACACGCCCTCTCGCTCCACCCAGAGCGGGAGAAGTCATTTGATGACTTCCCACCCAAAAATCCAACACCCAACATCACGCCTTGTTTCCTTACTTATATTATATTGAGTACTTACCTGATTAAATAGTTTGTTAACATTCCCATAAATATATTAAGTTTGTATGTGTGGAAGAAGAAGTTAGATACAGAAATATTTATACTGGAAAAGGAACACCCCTTTTTTCATATATGATCAACCAAAGTATAACCAAAAGCAAAGGCAAAGGCTAAGCATAGCTATACTCTACCATTCGACAGGAAAACTACACATTTCAGTAACAAATCTGTCTTGCCCCCAACAGAAAATGGCTGTCAAAAGAATGACTGTTTAATTTAATCTCACAACATTTTGATTTTTGAATTTGTGAACAACCGAGATCTTCTCAATCAAAAGAGTCTTCGAAAATACTCTTTTAATAACATTGATTGATGTTCAATTCGGCACGAAAGCGTATGGAACGGTTGTGCACTGTTCCAAAATTACCCTAGACTGATGAAATTAAGTTAATAATTAATTAATTAATTACGGTAATTAAGTAAGTGTTAAGGACCTTAACAGTAGTATTATCAAAATTAAGATAAAACTATGGTTTCATCAGCCTAGGGTAATTAAGGAACAGTTACATGTGTATAAACATCGTGAATCAAAATCTATATTTCCTAGGCAAGTCTAAGTTATTTAGTAGGTAATTCTTATCAGTTGATCGGTATTGTTTAGAAGTAGTTAAATTTATCTGTATTTAAATTGTCGGTTAACAATTGATTTTCCTCATTGATAATGGCCGACCTTGGGATGATTGTTTTTTTATTTATAAGGAAGCATTTTATATGTATTCCGAGCATATAAAATGCTCTTTCTCAGTACTTGTCGCTGTACTGGTAACAATACATACAAAGTTGTAAGTAAATTTGTATTATTAATCATCAACCTTCTTCCCAACACCTGCATCAATACATGTATTTAACACTAGCTGCGCCTCGCGGTTTCACCCGCATTAGTCTCATTTCTGTAGGAATATCGGGATAAAAAGTATTTTATGTCCTAATCCAAGTCATGGTCTACCCATGCAGCCATGTGCTAAATTATATCCTAATCCGTTCAGCCGGTTTAGCGTGAAAGCGCAACAAACAAACATACAAAAATCTAATCTTTTATCGTAACTAAAATACTATCTTCGCGACGTCGTCTGCGGTCCAGGATGACAAGAAGCCTTTGTTATTACCCAGGTCTATCTGTGTACCAAATTTCATACAAATCCGTTCAGCCGATTTAGCGATTATCTTAGACATACTGTAATGCACACAACATACTCCCCGGAGGGTTGCGCATCGTTAAGAAGTTTAATAGAATCGACACCCACGTTACGTAAAATATTGCACAAAAATCGAACTGTCAATTACTGGTGAAGATCGCAATTAGCGGTGTCGGTGGTTCACACAATCCTCTACACACAGAACCGTTCACAAACGTGGATCATGACGTAAACATTAGTAGGGTGACGTTTTATTTGATTTAAATACTTTCTTTTTTTAAGAAACTGGTGTCTGAATCTCTTGACGAGCCACGGTTGTCGCGAAAAATTAATAAAAACAGTGATATAATAATTACCGCGTTTTGTAGAGCGATAAGGAAATAATGATTAATTTGCTGGGAATTGACATAATACGAGTACTATGCGCAGTTGTGAACCAATTAGTTTTGATAAACGTGCTTTTTTAAGCTTACTATATTTGTGCTTAAAGTACTTGATATTATAATGAAACTGAAACTCAAGAAGACTGAACTTTGAACTAACCTTAGCCCAACAGGCACAGACTTAGTAAGTGTTTAAGCTCTGCCAAAACGAACCAATTCAAACAAAAAATCTGCCATTCTAAGAAGCAATTGTAATGTTTTTGGATAAAGTTTAAATCTTTTAGAAGCATATGTTTTGGATGTCTCTTTGACAGATTTTGAATATACATCTCTTTTAGAATCTAGAATTCGTTTGACGCAATTAACTGAAGTAACGAGAGATCGTGGGTTGGTTAATTTTTGTAGAGCAAGGTCAATAATATGAAGTTGAAGAGAACCGAAGAAAAAGCATGAATACATGATGGACTTATTATGTGGTCCCACTTAATCTCCTTCAACGAATCATAACTAATATGCTTTCTAACTGGCACAGCGTCAATCGTTTACAGATTTTACATAACACTTACAGATTTTACATCTTTGCTATTTGTATATAGTTTGTTTTAGAACAGAGTGTAATGTCACAAATGTTTTAAAAATCGGGTCCGAAGTTTCGATTTTATTTCTTAAAAGCTTTCTTTTTCCATTTTTACTTATCCCCAGGTAATCAATAAATTATTCACTTTAAAAGCTCAGATTATACGTTCACGTCATATTTCCTAATCAGTACCTACTTCCTCAGGACGACACAGTAACATAATTATTATCAAAACCTTTTAAGAGTTAATTGGTTTATCTCTAAACCTACAGTAAACGTTGATAAGTGAACGAACCTATAGCACATGCATTAGTATTATATTTGAAGTTATTTTTATGCCTACGTGCGCAAGAGAGCGTCGCTTAAAGTTTGGAAACACACGGTTCAGTAACGACTACGGTCCAGTTGAAAAACGGTGCTTACGTCAGCAATATTTGTATTTTTCTTCCTTGAAGCGAAAGGTTTAAGCAAGTTTCTAATAACACTGCTTTCGCACATAGCATCCACATACAATTTTTATTTGTAATGCTGTCAATTCGTAGTCCGAAATAAGTAAGTTTCTTACAATGCAGAGTAACCTTCTGTTTATTTTGTGGATCGTCACCAACTGTGCTAATCAAACTTTTCCCCCAACTTGTTATTTTTGGTGTTTGTGTTCGATGAATGATGTTTACCGCAAAATAAACGGTTTTCTTTCTTTCTTTCTCATTTCATTCACGCCACGTGACCTGTGAAATTTTGGTGATTTAATCAAAATTGAGATATTAAACTAAAATGGTTTCTTGGAAACAACAGGTATATCAGTAAAAACCCTCGTCAAGAACGTCATCGGAAACTCCAAAGCCCCTTTTACTTTAGGGACAGGCTGCAGACATCGAGTCTATTTTTATTCTGCAGAAAAGAGCCATCAGCGCCATATATAATCTCCACAGGCGCAATTCTCTACGGGAATTGTTTAAGGATATTAAAATCATGACGGTAACTTGTCAATACATCTATGAAATCATAATGTACGTAAGAAAAATATTACATATTTACAGTAAAAGAGGTGAAAGACATAATTATAGTACTTGAAATCGGGACCTATTAGTTCAACCAGGTTTCAGACTGGCTAAAGTAGACTCATCATTCAAGGGGTACTGTCTAAAATGTTATAATAAAATACCTCCACACATACTTTAACTGAATGAGACGAAATTCAATTCCTTTGTCAAACGCACACTATGCATGCAGGCTATATTATAGGTTAGGGGATTACATAACTGATAAAAATGCCTGGCTTAATGCTGGTCCTGCTCCACACCACAACTAATTAATTGACATTTGAAATACTGTTGAAGCTGCTGAAGATTGTAAGAATATATTTGCATTATATAAACTCAATCTCCTTTTTATTATATAGATGGATTGCACAGATGTGAGTACTTTGTACTATAGAGCTAGCATTTGCCAGGTAATGTCATAGATTGACTTGAATGTGCCCTGGCGGCTGATAGTATGTCATGCTCACTCAAATGTCTCGCTTACGGTGGCGCGTGTGTCGGATCATTTAGCTCCCTTCAAAATGTTTGAGCTGAATGGTGCTGATCCATGCGTCATGTTCGTGAACGGGCGCCGTCAGTTGGGACTGTTCATCTCTTAGCTGCCACGGCTTATTTTAACAATTCATTTTTTGGATTGTTTTTAATTATGTTTTGCTGCACTCTGGACGCTTTTAACGTGTACGGTTTTTGTTCATCGTTCTCACATATAGTTGTAACATTAATCGATGTAACTAATATATTTGTAACAACAATATTATTTAAAAGAGTGTCCATGGAGTTTCTTGTTCGTCAGAAATATGGGCAACTGGCTTCATATTTCTGAATGACCGACTCCTTGACAATTCAAAAGTGCCTGTAAATGGTTTAATTGAAATAAATGATTTGAGTTTGAGTTTGAGCTTGAGTATTTCCGATAGTATCTCTTGTACATTAAAGCTTTATCTACCTATATTTGGTGTTTCCCATAATTTCCGGGGACATGTGACAATGTGATTGTTTCCAATTGAAATTGAAAGTTCATAATGGAAGATTCTATGAGTCCACTTGTAAATCGGATTCAGGCACTATATTATAGTTGTGTGGCATTTATGCTAAACTGGGCTTATTTGGCGCAGCCGTTAGGCACACAATACTGTTATAAATGCTTTTGTTTTGTATATTCCATGTGCCTTTACCTGGTTTTAATAGTTTTTTTTTCTTGTTTTTTTTTCTTTCTAATGTACAGACAAAAAAACACTACATAATTATGAAAAAGAAAAGTCCTGACTCACTCGCTGACTCGTATAACGCTGAAACCTAGAAAGCTTTAATTTTGCACGGAGCCTTTACGATCTACACAAGGGCCAAGACCGGATATTTTTAAATTCCCACGGGTTAGAGAACATGTGGTGGACGAAAAAAAATCATGGTGAACATAGTGGACGAAGTCGCTGGCAAAGTGCTAGTGAACCAATATGAAGACTGTGGTCTTCGTAGTCATATAGAAGTTTCTATTCTAAATAACAGTGAACTCGTAACAGTACTCCCAAGATGTTTACTCTTACATAAATTACCAACATAATGTTACCATGGTCTAAATAGTGAGCAGGTGGATCAGTAAATTGTGTTTGGACGTACATTGACCTATTTTCCACAATTGGCTCCTTGTCGGCTAGGCAAGAGGGCACTCTATTGATTTTGGTTGCATTCTCCGTTTGATTGTTTGATTGTATGCACGATCAATTGATGAAGACATTAGTTACCAAAGAGTCCAAAGGTTATGCCACCTTCTTTGTCCTTAGAATACGTACGTATGTATACCTGAATTGCTGTTCATGAGCTCCTCATATCTGCTTAGGTCATATTATTCACTAATCTTGATTGATGGATTGACAATCACAGTATTTTTGGCATTGGCTAGTAAATAAGGAGACTCAGCTGTCATTGGCATGTAGTTGAACCAACACACATATGTATGATTTGCCTGTTTATCCAAATAGAGTCACAACAATTTAATTTCGACATTAAAGGCTACTACAGGCCACAGCGCGACACAAAGGCACCGCACGTCGCCTTCGTGTCGGGCTGTGGTGTCGCACCAGTGTGCGCGAGACTTTAAACCATAATTTCAAAGAAATGAATCTGGCAATATAAACCCCATAAACCTTGAAGCGATTTTGAGTAATTTTCGGACCACTGCAACAAAACTTTAGCCAAGCGGCAGTCCCTGTCTTACATATATTAGCTTAATCATCAAAGGCACGCCGAGTTCTTCCATTCACAATAAACTCCATTGACCCAAACATAAAACAAAGTTTATTTGATCATAACATGCGCCTGGTTTTCCTTTATTCCCCCAGTAACATGAATCAGACTATTCTAAGAGTAATGAGGAAACACCAAGTTCAACAAAACCAACGTTTCATAAGAAAAGCCCAATCATTTCAAATAATTATATCATCACATTGGCATTCCCTGAATATTTCAAGTTTAGCGTTGTTACTTATTTATTGATGCATCATAACGATATGGCAATACTTTATCCTCTTATGAATAAATGCTAGTAGCACACTACATAATGAGAAGCTCGACGCCCCCGACCCGAGCACCATGATCGGAAGACATTGAATGCTTTCGTTATCGCCGAAAACGGCTAGATGGCTACACCACCCTGCTATGTCTATGTCAGTAACCTCTACACCAAGTTATAAAACGTGTATTATAGATATTGTGTCAACTGTTTTGGTTAATCGTTTACCCCTAAAACAAGTTGCACTACTTAGTTGTAAGTGTAGAAAACCTGTCAAAAACTGAATAAAATAGTTAACAATACAAACCTGATACACCGTCAATATACAATATTTTACAAACCACAAGTATGGCCTTGTATACGAGTTGTAACGCACAGTGAGAAATACAGTCAGATTCAACAAACTGTTGAGCATTAAAAACACACGAAATCAACAAATAGCCCAACTTGGACATCAAATCCCTGAATTACCAATAATGAACCACCACGCTACTACAAATATTTCTGCCATACCACAAACCGTTGCAGTTCTAATGAATTATTCAATGACAAGCCTTTGAGAGGAAACACATGTGACTTTTACCTATATTATTGTTTATACATTGCAAATTCGTGGATGTTTAGCTAATTCTGTTTATAACACATGGTTTTGACAAATTAAAACGGTAAACATTTGTCAGAAATTATCCTTGAAGTCCACCGTTTTAGCTCAGGGGTTTCTGAACCTGCAACAATTAGGTTGCAACCTGCAGCCAACGTGAAATTTCTCATTTCTTATGTTTTCGTTGATGAAGTGAAGAAATGAGTCTGTACTTTATCTGCATTTTAAGCAATTGTCATGATCAATTATTGTTCATTCTCCAAACATTTAAAAAGAAAGTTTTCTGTCCAGTAACAAAAAAAAGATTTATTGTAAGTGAAAATATAAAAAGGTACTCTAGTGGTAGAGGTAGTTTATAAATAAAACAAAGTCAGGTTAGTAACATCTTTAATATATACCTTAAGAACGGCTGGACCGGTTTTTATGGTCATTGATTTGTTTGATTTGTCTCCGCCCCGAATAAGTAGCAGAATTACGATTGAAACATGGGAAAATAGAGATTCTGAGTTCACGGGAGTACCCTGTAGGTTATGATTCCCTTGCGAGTGTCGAAAATTTGCGGCATAAACGGCTGTATCTTTTGATTGCGTTGGCTTAGAAGTTTGATTTTTTCACAGTTCCAAGGAACAGTAGACTTGAATATTTGATATAAATTCCAGCTTGATACCTCCACGTGTTCCTGAGAAAAAGGGTCTTGACAGACAGACAGACGGACGGACGGCCTATTAACGATGGTTAAATATCAAGGGTAAAATCGAACAATGTTTTAGGAACACCTAATTCATATTGACCGCAAAAAGTTTAATAGAAGGGGTTGGAATAAACACGTTAAAGATGCGCACGGGCAGGCTCGGCTTCATTTTCTGAGCTGGGCGGCAGCTGATAAGCCTAGAACGGGATCACTACATGAAAATGTGTTGGCAAGTAAAAAGTTTTTTAAAAGTAAGCTAAAGTGGTGCCAAACAACGCTGATGAATTAAAGATGAATGAAATTGCGAATCATCACGAAGCAAAAAAAATAAATAGTTTCTGGAAAGTGTGCGTCGGTGGCGTAAACGGACCTAAGGCTATTGCCAATTTATTTATGACTTCGTTTAGGACAGAGTCACTACTGGGTCCATCGACGGGTGGGTCGGATGCTAGGAAGGAGTCCGAGGGCACGTCTGCCATGTTCAGAGCTGGGGATGTTGGGTCTGTCCTGAAGGACATGAAGTGGGGTAAATCTCCTGGACATGACAGCTTGAGCGTAGAACATCTACGATATGCAGGTGAGCTCTTACCACGTGTCTTAGCTCTCTTGTTTAACGTATGTATGCGTCACTCGTATCTTCCAGAGAACCTTATGAAACCGATTGTCGTTCCTATAATAAAGAACAAGACTGGGGATACGAGTGACAAGAACAACTACAGGCCTATCTCCTTGGCAACCATTGACGCGAAGGTGTTGGACGGTCTGATTGATAGGCAGTTGGCCCTACATGATGCCCAATTTGGGTTTAGGCCACATTTGTCGACTGAAACATCGTTCCTCTGTCTCAAGCATGAGTACTGTCCAATACTATGCAACAAGGGAGGCACATGACTATGCGTGCTTTTTGGAACTCTCCAAGGCTTTCGACCTAGTTTCCTTTGGAAGAAACTCTCCCAGGACACTGACCTTCCTGAGAGACTGATTGCTGTACTGAAATACTGGTACAACAACCAGTCCAACTATGTTAGAAGGACGGGTGTCATCTCTGATGTACACAGGTTAGAGTGCGGCGTGAGGCAGGGGGGGTTTAGCTCACCCAGGCTCTTCAACCTGTATGTCAACCGGCTGATATGTGAGCTCAGCAACACCCAAGTCGGTTGCTCCATTGACGAACAATGGGTTAGTAATATTAGTTACGCGGATGATATGGTGTTGCTGAGCCCATCGATCAGTGCGTTAAGAAAGCTCCTCCGAATCTGTCAAGACTATGCGGTGACTCATGGTGTTAAATACATCTCAACCAAAAGCGAGCTCTTAGTGTTTAGGGCGCAAATAAAAAAAAATTACATTGTTCCGCCGGTTACCTTGGGCGGAGTTCCACTGAAAAGCGTCACTTGTTTTAAATACCTGAGCACTGGGTCTCCGATAGTCTGTCGGAAGACGCCGATTTGGAGAGGGAACGTAGAGCATTGGCTGTCAGGTGTAACGTGTTGGCCCGCAGGTTCGCAAAGTGTACTCGAGAGGTTAAAATAACACTATCCAGGGCACACTGCCAGTCGCTGTACACGTGCGCCCTGTGGGTCAGTTATACAGAGGGCTCTACGAGTCCAATATAATTACGCGCTCCGGGTATTGTTGGGGTTGCCGCGTTTCTGTAGCGTGTCGGGGATGTTCGCAGACGCACGCGTTTCGGATTTCAGTTCACTGCTGCGTCTGTGAATCGCGTCACTGATGCGTCGGGTGCGCGGCAGTCCCAACAGCCACGTGGCAACTGAAGCCGGCAGGGTGGATAGCCTTATAGACACTGGATGGCGGCAAACAGACCGTCATTCAGATATGTGTTGTGGTTCGTGGATATGTGTGGTGGAATCGTGTTTTAGTTATTAAGTACCAATTATCGCTAGCATATTATGGATCCCTGGTCTGAAAATAAAGATTTATTGATTTATTTATCTATTGCACGACAAAATATGACAAGACTTGTTTATGACAAAAAATATACACTGTGGCGATCGACAAAATATACGTGGTCGATCGTCTGTTGCTTACACATTTAAGCTTTGGTTATGGTATTATTGGACAGCCGTTACTTTGTGAGCGTTCACCGCTTTCTTAGAAAACCCTAGCTCATGGGACTCGAATTTGTTGGATGGCACGTGACGATCGTAATAAATCGAGCATATCCTTGGGCACCATATGTCAGTTAAGGTCTAGTGGAATGTCCCAAACAAAGTTTGCTCGATACACCACGCGATGGAAATTGAAAGTTTTTATGACCATCATAAACCTACACAGTAAAGTTTAACTGCAAAACGAATAGTATTGTAAACCTGAATATTTATACAAGGTTAATTAAATTAAATGCAGTTTCTCATAATGATTTTAGAAAGGATTTTACTACTATATAGGAGGAGTTCTAAGGAGTTTATTGTAAACTCCGTGAGCTAATGGGCCATTAAAGAAGATTAGAAATCAATTAATACTTCAAGTCATAACCATTGGCCTCCCCCAAGCATCGCCACTTCGACCGGTTCTTGTGGTCTTCGCAAGGTTATCGGTCCACCTTGTGGCAGGCCTACCAAGGCTCCGTCTTCCGGAGTTCCGGAACTCCAGCACCTTTCAGCCCCATCGACTATCTGTTCTGTGAGCAAGCACTGAGCAATTACTTCAAGTGGTCGGTAACAATTTTAATAAGGTGCTATTTTTTTGATGAGATATACGATGGAACTAGCGTTACAATAGATGCTTGTTCACTCTTGCTTTGAAGAAGGCTGTGATGGGTCTATACGGGCTATGAACATAGGGCGCTATGACTAGTTTTTTTGAATCCATAGGAAACAAGAAAACAGTGTTAATAATATCTGAAAAAAAAGACATATCGTCTTTAAGGATCTGGCGGACATGCGATCGCTTTTAATACTCGTAACACGATGAGATTAGTTTAGCTGAATAGCAAAAAAAAAACAAAGTTACCCCTTTCCGTAATGTTTAATCAATTTCATAGCTACAAATGAAACGTAGCGATACTTCACTTATTTTTATATAAATGAAACGGTAGTGAGATAGTTTAGCACAATTCGGTGAGTATTTAGACACCGCTTGATAAAATGATTAAAATAATAACTTTGTTCCAAAATGCGCGAGCGCTACCTTGAGGAGTCTTCGGCTTGAGCGCCGTCATAGAGCGCCGGGAATCAAACTTTTATGTAGATTTACGCGACCCCGGGGGTCCGACGCGACATAATTAATAATAGGGTTGAGAGTTGAGAATAATATTTTAATAATATCGGTTTACAAACAGTTAATGCCGGTCCTGCTCCACACTACAACTAATTAATTGACATTCGAATCACTGTTGAAGCTGCTGAAGATAGTAAGAATTTATTTGCATTATATAAACTCAATCTCCTTTTTATTATATAGATGCATTGCACAGATGTGAGTACTTTGTACTATAGAGCTACCATTTACCGGGTAATGTCATAGATTGACTTGAATGTGCCTTGGCGGCTGATAGTATGTCATGCTCACTCAAATGTCTCGCTGACGGTGGCGCGTGTGTCGGATCATTTAGCTCCCTTCAAAATGGTTGAGCTGAATGGTGCTGATCCATGCGTCATGTTCGTGAACGGGTGCCGTCAGTTGGGACTGGTCATCTCTTAGCTGCCACGGCTTATTTTAATAATTAATTAGCTGGATTGTTTTTAATTATGTTTTGATGCACTCTGGACGCTTTTAACGTGTACGGTTTTTTGTACATCGTTCTCACTTATAGTGTCAACATTAATCGATGTAACTAAGATATATGTAAAAACATTATTATTTAAAAGAGTGTCCATGGAGTTTCTTGCCCGTTCTTCTCCATAGGTACCTACTACGCTTTGGAATGGGCAACTAGCTTCATATTTCTGACTGACCGACTCCTTGACAATTCAAAAGTGCCTGTAAATGGTTTAATTGAAATAAATGATTTGATTTGAGTTTGAGTTTGAGTTATTAACTGTTTGTTTATTACAACAGATGAGGCGGTCTTCCCTGACAATCTCTCATACTTTTATAGCTTTATCTCGGACCTATCTAGCTCTGCGTATACAGCGTGTATCAGGAAAGTGTGGTCATATTTATGTGTGTGGTAATAGACCACAAACTTAAGAAATTTATTCATGGGACCAACATCACCAACGTGAAAATATTATCAGCGCATACATACATAATACATAAACTCACGCCTTATTCCCATGGGGGTAGGCAGAAACCACAGAACACCACATGCTACGATCCTTACATACTCCATTTGCCTCGTTAACGTTCATACATCTGGTCATACACGAGCGCCGGTTGCGAGTACTACTCACCTGACCTTTCTGAAGAACATCACCAATAAGGTCACTATATGCTCTCCTAGGGGGTCCTCCCGGTGTTTCCACTCACATCTGCCTTGTAAATACATTTTGTTAGTCTCCTTTCATCAACTTTTGTTAGTCGCATACATTCAATGCGAAAATGAGTGACTTTATTATAGAATGTAATTTGCGCGCTTGGTTGCAGGCAGAATACAATAACTTCCTTATTGAACAATGTATTTTCTGGCAAATAAATATTTTTTATTTGAATATGGGTCGAACATTAATTGAAGCTCAAACTCAAACTCAAACTCAAAGCATTTATTTCAAATAAACCAATTACAGGCACTTTTGAATTGTCAAGGTCGGTCGGTCAGAAAAATGAAGCTAGTTGCCCATTCCAAAGCGTAGTAGGTACCTATGGAGAAGAACGGGCAAGAAACTCCACGGACACTCTTTTAAATCAAATTATGTTTACAATAGATTGGTTACATCATTCATGTTGAAATTATGCATGTGAGAACGATGCAGAACGTTAAAAGCGTCCGTTATTTATATGAAAACAATTCGAAAATAAAATTTAATTAAAATACGCCGTGGCAGCTAAGAGATGACCAGTCTCAACTGACGGCGCCCGTTCACGAACATGACGCATGGATTAGCACCATTCAACTCAACCATTTTGAAGGGAGCTAAATGATCCAACACACGCGCCACCATCAGCGAAACATTAAAGTGAGCATGACATACTCTCAGCCGCCAGGACACATTCAAGTCAATGAAAGACGTACCCTGTAAATGGTAGCTTTAAAGCATGTACATAGTACTCACATATGGCATATAGCAATTATACAGTACTAAAAAAAAAAGTTGAGTTTATACAATGCAAAGATTCTTGTTTTTAATCTTCAGCAGCTCCAACAGTATTTTTAAATGCTAATCAATTAGTTGATGCGTCCTTGAGGAGCAGGACCAGCGATTAGCCAAGCATTTTTATCAGCAATGTAGTCCCCTAACTTATAATATGCTCGGCTGCATAGTGTGCGTTTTATACAAGATTTAAATTTGGTTTCATTCAGTTGATGTATGTGGGGAGGTATTTTATTGTAACATCTTAAACAGTACCCCATGAAAGATGAGTCTACTTTAGCCAGCCTGAAACCTGGTTGAACTAATTGGTCCCTATTTCTAGTGATATAATTGTGTCTTTCACCTCTTTTACTAAAAAGATGTAGATTTTTCCTTACGTACATGATGTTTTCATAGATATATTGACAAGGTACCGTCATGATGTTAATATCTTTGAACAATTCCCTTAGAGAGTCGCGCCTGCGGAGGCCATATATGGCTCTGATGGCTCTTTTCTGCAGAATGAAAATGGACTCGATGTCTGCAGCCCGTCCCCATAGTAAAATACCGTACGACATAATACTATGAAAGTAACTAAAATAGACTAGTCTCGCGGTATCTACATCAGTAAATTGACGGATTTTTCTCACAGCATATGCTGCTGAACTTAGCCGTCCTGCAAGGGATGTTAAATGAGGACCCCATTGAAGCTTTGAATCGAGCGTGATCCCCAGGAAAACAGTTTTATCGACGAATTCTAGTTTCTCTTGATTCAATACTATCTCCCAATTAGTACTTTTGACATTTGGTAAAGAAAATCTTATGCACTTAGTTTTTTTCCCATTTAATTCCAAATTATTAGCAGTGAACCAATTTTGGATCTGCAGTAAGGCGTTATTCACGTCGTCAAGATTTAATGAACGCCTATTAATTTTAAAAATTAACGAAGTATCGTCAGCAAATAACACCATATGTGGTTGGGTTTTAAACAAATGAGGTAGATCATTAATATAAACTAAAAATAGGAAAGGACCCAATATCGAGCCTTGTGGTACACCCATTTTTACTTTTAGACCGAGTGAATTGACACCGTTTATTTGGACTTGCTGTTGTCTATCATTCAAATAAGATTTTACTAAACTGAGCGCAAGTTTTCCAAGTCCGTAATGTTCAAGTTTTAAGAGCAAGGTTTCGTGGTCGACGCAATCAAATGCCTTGGAGAGGTCACAAAAGATTCCTATGGCGTCTTGAGCCTCTTCCCACGCTGTAAATATGTGTTTTAATAAGGTGACACCGGCGTCAGTCGTACAACGTCCCTTTGTGAAACCATACTGTTGACCGTGTAAGATATTATTGGTGTCGAAATGATTTAACATTTGATTCAGCATTACCTTTTCAAACACCTTGCTGAAAACCGGCAACACGGATACGGGTCTATAATTATTGGTATCTTTACTGTCCCCGGATTTGAAAAGTGGTATTACCTTACTGTATTTCATTAGATCCGGGAATACTCCTTGATCCACACACAAATTAAATATTAAAGCCAGGTATGGCGCTATAGTCTCAATAATGGAGGTACAAACTTTAACAGACATTCCCCATAGATCTTCTGTTAGTTTGATCTTGATTTGCTTGAAAGCTTTCACTACTATTATGGGGTTTATATGCATGAATTTAAATTCAATCTGGCAAGATGAAGTATTTGCTTTTAATAAGTCAATAGAACGCAGGGGCGAGGAGTTTAAGGTTTCAGTCGTTTTAAGTGGGATACTGGTAAAGAAATTAACAAATTCTTGAGCAACTTCTTTGTTAGTGCTTACGAGACCACTTGAAGTCTGAAGTGTGAAATCATTATTGTGTCTTTTATTCCTGTTGGTTTCGTCATTGATAATTTTCCAAACCGTCTTTATTTTATTATCGGCTGTTTTGATCTTGTTGCTAATGTACAAGGCTTTAGCTACATTGCAGGTCTTTTTAAAAGTTTTAGAGTAATTAGCAACGTATTTATTAAACGTTTCAGAGTTAATATAAGGCTTAAGGCCATACAACTCAAACAGTTTTTCCCTACTTTTCCTAATACCTTTAGTTGCCCAGTCACTGAACAAAAAATTGGGGCAAATTGTTTTTGTTTTTTTCTTTAAAGTATTATTGAACTCGGTGCTCACTACCGAAAAAAAATCCTCATATAATTCGTTTACGTTGTTTCTAATATGGCCCGGTATACTTAACTTACAAATTAAGTTATTATTAAATCTATTTAGATTGCTGGGCGTTATTTGTCTAGATTGTATCTGAATTTTTTGTAAAGGTGTGTTTGACTTGAAGGCAACGGTTTGACCACTGTGATCAGAAGGGAGATAATTTACAATGGCTTTATGTAAATAGTCGCAGCAACAAAAAATATTATCAATGCATGTAGCAGAATTTGTAGTTATGCGGGTGGGTTCTGAAAACACATTTGACAAATTGAATGATTTAAAGAGACTTAATAATCGACTGCTATTTGAACTATTCTCTAAGATATTAATATTGAAGTCACCACAGATAATTAGCGATTTTTTACCAGTTGCCAGTTTTGCTAGAACATCTTCCATTACTGACTCAAATACGGAGTAGTTTTGATAATTTGGGGGTCTGTAAACGCACACTATAACATGCTTATCTAGCTCAACACAGGACAGTTCAATGCTATGTTCAACCGAAAGATCAACTATATCTTTACGAGTCTTAGATTTAATAGACTTTTTAACTAAGATTAGTGAACCCCCACGCAGCATAGATTTTCGGTTAAAACAACTGCCCACATTATAATTTTCATAATTAATTAGCATTTCATAATCTTTCAACCAATGTTCAGTTAAACAAATAATTTCAAACATGGTATTTTCTAAAAATAGTTCTATTTCTAACTGTTTCGAAGAAAAACCTTGAATATTTTGATGAAATATTGTCAAGGAATTCTCTTTAGTACCTTTTTTGCACTTAACTAATTGCGAGCAAGAAGACACCTTGTTGTTGGTAGGTATAACTGTATTGTTACTGGTATCTTCTGTTGTCTTACTATCTAGTTTAAAGTAACATCCAGAGTGAGCTCCAAGACTCCCATGCCATCACCAGGCAATGAGATCCTACTACTTGTGGGCCCCACATTTGGACAAGAATTTGCCATAGTGACACATGGATCCTCCTTCGTACAATTATTGTAAACAGATATAGCATTAGTGCTACAGTTACTTGAGGTGACCACCTGTACATTAGAATTACTACTAATATTTGCGGTGTTAATAATATAATTAGACTTCGACATACTGTTTATGTCTGAGTTTATAATATTAGCTAATAGCCTCGCTATTTTATGTCTAAACCTAATGGGCAGATACACTGTATTCTTTGTCGATTTTAACTTTTCAACAAAAATGTTGGTGTCAAAAAATATAAGTTTGTCACTGTAGTGACTTACCAAGAACTGAATATGCTTATTAAGCATATGTATATAATTGTTTTTTCCTTTTGATAACCTATCAAAATATGGGAAAGCACACAAAATAATGTTATTACAATTTAGCTTTAAAATCTCAGTAACACTGTCAGTGATATCTTCTTTTCTGACCTGAGAACTATTACCTACAAATACAGTAATGTTAGTTTTTTTATCATATTGGGTTCTTGTAATTGAATTTATTATTTTTTTAAAGGATGCCCCTGGTAAACAATAGTTTTGAGTAGAAATACTCAGGTTGTTACTAACTAATTTCCCTAAACCTCTTCCTATACTATCTGAAAACATAAGTGACTGATAACAATCTTGACTGCAAGAGGAAGCACTACTAGCTACTGCCTGTACCACTTGAGATAACTCATGCGCCATATCAGGTATATCTTGGTTGGGTTCACAGTCCAGAGCACTCACCACTTGGGACGGGACTACCGTTGCCTCAGGTTGGTGGGCATCAATGTTGGATCCCCTTTGACAAGTACACTGAGTGTTGCTAAGAGTCAGCAGGTCAACTCTGTCTACCAACTCGTTTGTAGCAAGGATGTGTTCCTTAATTTGGTGACGAGAGCATACATATTTATTATAAAGGGATTTTAGTGAGTCATCAAGAACTTGAATTTCTGACTGTAAGCGTTGAGTGTCTATTTCATAAATATTTATACTATCTTCTAATTTAATTTGATAGTTCTTTAATTTATTGATAAGAGTCACACGTTCTCTCCTCAATTGAATATTTTTGCAATTATGTTTTTGATGTTTCTTGAATTTATTACATTTTTTAATGATTTTATTCAGCCTTGCATATGTTTTTATTTTATTTTGACTTATTTTATGACTGTAGTTATGTTTCAGTAAAGAATCCTCTGTTAGGTCTATTGTTGCTATGGGATGAGGGTTACAATTAGAGTTTAACAATTCATGAAACAAATGGTCAGTTTCTTTGACCTGAGTACGTTCCTTATCCTTTTGTAATTTTTGAATTTGAACATTTGCATGGATTAATTCATCCTCTAGGTCCCTAACCTTACATAAAGCCTCCTCATACAAATTACTGCAGTTGTTGAAACCATCTGTGACCACCCTTAGTTGATCCCGTTCATCGACAACATTGAGGTATTGATGATGTAAGTCTACTAGCTCCTGTTTTAAGCTTGAGTTCTTGTGAA
The DNA here is from genome assembly GCA_963555695.1 of Dasypolia templi. Taxonomy (NCBI): domain Eukaryota; kingdom Metazoa; phylum Arthropoda; class Insecta; order Lepidoptera; family Noctuidae; genus Dasypolia; species Dasypolia templi. The sequence goes on from OY743145.1 coordinate 4,684,321, forward strand.
CAACTTTTTCGACTTCCTTCTCACTTTCCTCTCTCTCCTCTAACAGCGCTTGGCATTTGTCCTTTGAAGCCTGAAGTTCGTGAAGGGTCGTTCTCAACTTTAGCTCCAACTCCTGAGCAGCAGCCTTACGGGTCATCACAGGCATGGTTTCAGGAATTAGTACTGAAAGTAGAATTAAAGGAACGGTGAGAACGAATAAGGGAAAGATAACCAGATAACCAAGAAGGGAAAGCTAGAAATGAAAGAAAAATGGGAGTAGTTATTGTTGCTTAATAAGTAATGAGATTGGCTGAATCTAATTTAAATGCAACTAATGTGAATAGATCACATACAAAGTTGCAATGATTCTATTGTCTTATGATTTTAGTTTTGCTTATGTGGGTAGGATGCCTAGATAAAAAAATAAAAATATTATTTTTAAATTTTAGCAAAAAAAAAACTAGTTTAGCATACAGATTACAATTGAAATTAAGATAGCCGACGTTATCGTTGTTATGTGCAATATAAAACTAATAGAATTGCTGTTTTAAGATACTAAGTTTTGCTAGATATGTAAACAAAGTGACTTGGACCCAGTGGAGGGTTCCAAATCAAGCAAATATTGTGATTAGCCTCAATAAATATAATAATTATGGTTCAGAGCAATGATTGTGTGCTAGTTATAGAATAAAATTAAACAATACTCCCCGTTTAAATCCGTAGGTCAAACATCAGGTGTTCGTGATAGGTAAAGGTTACCGGTATCGGTTGACAACTAATCACTGTTTTTTACTTTGTAAATTTGCAGGAAAACAATAATCCTGAATATTTATGCAGTTATTTTACATCTAGATATATTATCACACCTTAATTACACTTAAAAATTAATTAAAACTAATTTTAAAATACGGAACAAAATTTTTCGCTTTGTGTGGGTAAGCTTTGTATGGGACAGTTTTTAGAGATTATGTTTTCGCGACTACTTTCGTGACTACTAATCTGAGATGATGGTCGTGATTACATCGCGATTACGATCACAAAAAATGGCGCCACGTCAACTAATTATGTAAGTATTTTCGAATAATATTATATAATAATATCTCTTTGTATTTACTAGTATTTCCATGTGTTAGAAATGTACTAGAATTGGAAAAAATCGTATCAGTCATTAGATCGATCGAAGTCACGGTGATTTGCATTACAATCATAAACAGAGGTGCACGTTGTGTTACACGTTTGAATTGTTTATTAAATATGTACGTCAACCATACATTTTATCAGTAAGTCATTGTACTTGGAGTAATCCATCAAATACGTTAGGTAGGTTAAAGTAGGTAAAATAAGCTAATCCAATATGTAGGATGAGTATCTCAAAATACCCTGATGACCAAAATATAATGATAAAAATCTACTATCAATTCTCGTGTTGTGATTGTATTTACTTAAAATAGAATTGTATAATTTATTGTTTAGGAAATTACATTCGAATGCGTTGATTCCTGGAACTCACACTAGGATTCCCTGTGTGGTGAGATCCAGGCTCCTTCGTTGAACAATCTGGCAATCGAATCGCTTGGCATGAGAATTTAATGAGTCAATGGATGCTGATGTTTTGAATTTTGTTGCAGTAGGCATTCACTTCATAACAGTAGAGTTTCTTGTGAATAGTTTTTCCTTCGAAGATGTTCTTTCGTATTTATCACCACTATACGCCAAGCAGCACCAAGATGCTGCTACATCCCTTCTTTATAGGGTGAATGCCGGTGATATTCCAGACAAGTACAACATTCCAACAATACCTGCTCCTAATCCGACAGTCCAAAATACAAAATACACTTTTATATGTTTTCATTTGGATACTTATACTTACATTTCATTGGCCATATACAGCGTTCATTAGTTAGCCTTATAAATAAGTGCTCTGGTGACCCCAATTGGTAGTCTCAGACCGATTTTGCAAACTTAATGAATCATGGAAACGTGCACGTCCACCCTAGTAAAATCTTGGGTCACTAAAGCCCACTTACACCACAAATCAATAACTACAGGGTCAGATTAAATTAGCTAGATAAACTCCACAGACGTGATGGGTTTCGATAAGTACCCCGATAAATTTAAAAGGTATCTTCTATTACTTGCCATAACCAATAAATAAATAAACTTGTTATGTACTAGCAAAGTTTTGATTGACGAGATTGTTCTGATTATCGTACAACGTAACTTCTGGGGAATTACTTCTACGCTATTTTCAAATTCAGAGAAAATTTACGAATGATCAGATCAGGCTGTAGCACAATGACACCCAAAGTGTTCTATATCACCCCCCGGGGGTCGACGACGACCTACAAGGTCTCCATGTGAGTGAAAAAATAATCGAGGGTCCGTGAGATTTAACGGGGGTCCACGGTAGTGGATCCGCAGGTCGCGGCTACGGCACGAAGTATTCTGGGTATGAAACTAACAGACTGGGTTAGAAATACGACCATCCGTTTGATCACAAAGATAACTGATGTCACTTGGAAAGCTGCGACGCTAAAATGGAATTGGGCTGGACGCACCTGCTGCATTTCAGGACCTTTTAATGGCAAGCGACAATGCGGCAGGCCCAGACGGAGATGGAGGGATGAGCTGGACTCCTTCAACAGGAACTGGACCTCAGCAGCTTTAAACAGAGAGAAAAGGAAAGAGTTGGGAAGTATTTGCCCTTCAGTGGGACATTACTGGCTTTTAACATATCAATATTAATTGAATAACCCACGTACACAGATGATTTGTTGCTTAGTTTTACCTGAAAACGTAACAAACAGACTCGTAGGATTTGCAAACATAATTATTTTCTCAATTTTACGATAATAGTAGCGAATTAGTACCCATACTTAATATTATAATTCAAAAGTAACCCTGTCTTTATGTTACGTTTTCACGCCTAAGCCACTGAAAGGCTACTGAAGCAACTTTTCGTTAAAACTTGGCAAGGAGATAGACTGGGGAAGGACTCAGGCTACTTTTTGTCCCGCTAGCACGTTGACACACGCGGGAAAAGCCACGAGCAGAAGCTGTGTAAGTTACAATACACTTTGAACTTGAAGTATCTTGCCAATACAGGGTGCCGTTACCATGGATTCAGTTCATGAGACGACACGATACGACGTTCAGTTCACGATATCGATTTTGTCGCGTAGGTATTGCACTTTTCTATGATACAGCAGTTTTTAATTGCCGACCAAAAATCCTACTCTAGAGTAGGATATTATGTCGGCAATTAAAAACTAGTCTGGTCTAGAATCATTTCCTTACTTCATATTTGATATCCCTACTGACAAGTATAAGAATGATACATTAATACCAGATATCATCATGCTACCTGCCCGCGCACACGTAGAAGACGTTCTTCTCCATTCTTGACTCAGACATTATCAAAGACATTAAGTATTAATCATTCACTCTTCCTTCTTCGTTCAGTCTATCTCTCTGTGGAATGCACTCCCCCAAGAAATCAGGATGGCAACCAACCGATTATCCTTTAAAGTTAAAGTTCGTGAGCACATTCGCAAGAAGCTGGCAGTTTCATCTTAAAGGTAATGTTTTCTCATTGGTTGTTTTATTTGTTTTAGTATAATTATATATTTATGTATATTTATTTGTGCTAATATTTATATATAATTAGGTATATATGTATATCTATGTCTTAGATTAAATATTTATTCCTTGGTTTTTCATAAATTGCACCTACCACTGCTTGTCTCTGCATCACCCAAAGGTTGACTGGTAGAAAATGCCTATGGCATTAAGTTCGCCGCTGTACAAAATGTGCGTGAAGTATAAATAAATAAATTAAGCTCGTATTTTTTTATTGAATTTTGGCTTTACACGTAGTTAGAAATCATACAATATAAGCTGAAGTCTACCCAAAACCGAAAACATGCCAAGTGGTGTTTTTTTTTTGGGTTGGTTATCATCAAATGACTTCTGCCGCTCTAGGCGGAGCGGAAGGGCGTGACAGACTTTTACTGACTAAAACCTACATGTGTTCCATCAGCTGCCTGTGCCAGGGCTACGGTATCTCTTTCGAACAATTCGCGACCCTGGCAGGCATTGGTCCTAACGGTCGAGACAAAAAAGTTTGGAAACCTCTGGTGTATCATAAATACTGTCTAATAAAGCTGGGACACCATTGACTTAAAGTGTATAAGTAAATCATGACAAGTTGCGACGTTTGCTACAAGCAAGGAGAAAAGGAGAGATGATGATGGTCGATTTTTGTATGTTCATGGAGGATAAGTGATCACCGTCGCCCATCGAGAGGACTCACGATCAGACCAAAGCTGAGCTCTTTTTAACACGCTTTATATTATAAGCTTCACTCTAACTAACTAACAAACAATGTAATTAATTCTTACAAGTCAATTATAACTTACTTCTATTTTTCGTATCGAAAAAAAACTTTGATAAAATTAAAATTTGCTATCTTGGAGGGATCTGATGATGGACCCAGGAGGTGGATAGTAGAACTCCTTAGTAAACCCCTCGAGTCATAACTTCGTTGACTTTAGATTTATTAACTAAATAAAGAATATACAAAAAAAAATGCGTTTAAGGGGGACGCGCCAGGGGCCCGCGATATTTAAATTTTGCTTACGTTTTTTTGCAATTTGCAGGTCAGTGGCCACTAATATTCGTACGGCCTTTATTGCAGGTCGTGCCTGGCATGTGGGAAGCAAAATCGTGTTTAAAAAACAACAGAACAGAAGAAATGTAAATAAGGAAAAAACTCACGAAAACTATTTCTAATTTGCTCAAACTAACTGTTAGAGTTAGCCGGAAATTGAATCGAAACTTTTCTCCGAAGTGTTTTTCTAAGTTAATCGTGCGTCAGTAAATGCAACCGCAATATTTGGGGTCGAAGAAAATCCCAGACCCTCTGTAAGCACGTGACTATATCTTAAGATATGGGAAAGTACGTACCAAACGGATGCAAAAAGACAACCTATGGATGTACAGTCATAGCATAAATACTTACGCATGATTAAAAAGCTATTTTCTTCTATAGTATTGATTTGATGAGAGCAGTGGTGGCCCAGTGGTAACGGCCGTGACTGGCGAGTTGTAGGTCGTTTGAACCCAGACTTTACATTGTGTAAATTATTTAATCATCATTTCTCTCAAAACGGTGAAGGTAAACATAGTGAGGAAGCCGGCATGTCCTAGAACCAGAAATTCGTAGACTTGTGACATCTACCAACCCCCATTAGAATCGGTGGATTGCGGCCCACTCCTTCTCACAGAGAGGAGGCCTGTGCCCCAACAGTGGGAACATTACTGGCTGAATATGTTATGCTTCTGATGGATGTGTACGAATATAGTATTTTCGAAAGCATACTATTGTGAAATAGGTATGTTCTCAAAGTTGAAGTTGTTATTTTACGAATAAACCCTTTTGAGTTTTGCGTAAATGAGGTATTTCTGCTCGTGCCTGTACCGAGTTCAGTTTGACGTCAGGGACTCTATTAACCATGAACTTACTTCTTTAATGGACCATTACGTGCTTTATGTTTTATTTTACTATTTTCAGATGACGATTTTACGTCAACTCTTAAGAATTCATTGTGATACATTTTGTTTAAATTGTGAAAATTGTAAAGGTGTCATGTCATGTTCGGGGATTTTGGAACCCTGTCAACTCCTTGAAAATTTAAAATATAGTCCAAAGTTGTATCTAATCTTGTGGAGGATAGTATGCACTCTGAACATTTATCTCTTACAGTGTTATCCACTAATTCTGAATATGAATCTTAAATAGAATTAAGAGATGATCTTGTTACTACGTTACGTTAAGGCAGTTACTCTATAAAAACCGTCACACGCAAAAAATACGTATAGTAAAGGCCGTTTGTCCACCGCCACGTCAACTGGACGTCAACCAGAACAAAGTATTGATGCATAAATTTACTATGGACGCGTGTCCACCTCACACCGTCACCGGGATTTCACACCCAGTTCGAATAATCTCTTTTGTCGTTGACGTTCCGTTAACGTTGGGCGGTGGTCAAACTGAGGGTTCATGTAATCACATATCCAAAACCGCAGTATGTACGAGATATTAATTGAATGAGGAAAGGAGAAGGCCTGGAATCGGTTTAGCCCTGGTGCAGTAAGTAATGTAGTGTTAAGGTAAATTGAAAGGGGAAGGAGTCCTATGCTCATTATTATTTCTAAATGTGAAACTACTATAAATGAACATTTGCCAAAGGTTTCCATTTATGGAGGAGGCAGGCCGATGGCTAATTTGAAGGCATCTAGTAGTTTTTCGATTAATTACTGTAGTATTTACTTGAGGTTACCAAATGTCCAAACACGCTGTGAAAGTGTGTGTAAGCGCATGCGCTCTCGTTGCCATCCGAGACAATGGTGAAGTCGGAAGTGTGCGTTTGTGTGCGTGTCTTATGTGCTGACGCTACTCGTCTTCACGCACACATTCACAGCGAGTTGGAACACTTGGTTACTACAAGTAAAGACGCGTCGCTTCGTGTGAAAAATAAAAATACTGTATAGATAACAGAATTTTTATCTCACGAAGTGACGATAAATAAAGTTAGGTATAGGTAATAGGTCTTACTATTATAGTAATTTACGGGCCTGTCCTAGCATATTATATGGAGATTCCGTCATCCACACATATTTGGCGAGCTTTTAAGATACACAGGATTTATTTTCATAATTATAATTTATGATTATAGACCGATATTACAATAAAATTCGTACATATAATCCTTATTAATATGACACGATTTTAAGATTTTAAACCAGTCTATGAATTTGAGGCCCACGCCCGTTTGTATGAAAAATCGATTGTCAGCATTAATTAAATTATTAATTTGTCTAGTAATTTACACGTTAATAAATACGTGTGTTAGGTGTATATAAAACTGGCCTGTCTCAGTTAGAAACAGGAAAAAATGTTAAATTGGTCACTTTTTTATTTTAATTCTAGTGAAATCGTATTCAGCAAACTTTTTTTTACTTCTGTTTATTTAGTCTGATATCTACTTCTACAGAGTTTTTTATGTATTATATATTACCATATACTATCCTTTATTAATAGCTACTACTGCTTTAATTTTTAGGTATTTTTTTATGAAACTTAAATTTTTCTTAGATTTATTAAGATGAATATTAGAGTATACATTTTGAACATAAATTTATTTTTGCCCGATATAATCGCAGGGCATAAAAATATTGGGCACGCCACAATAGCGGCGGTAAGTCCCCTCTTTGAGGAGTGGTTGGAGAGGCGCCACGGCGTCCTCACCTTCCGCCTGACACAGGTCCTCACCGGACACGGTTGTTTCGGGAGGTTCCTGTGTCGCATAAGGCGGGAGGAGACGCCCGGGTGTCACCATTGTGTGGATCGCCCGGAGGACACGGTGGAGCATACGGTGGAGGTATGCCCAGCTTGGGCGGAGCACCGCAGTGTCCTCAGGGAGGCGATTGGCGGCGGCGATCTCTCGCGTCCGGCCCTGGTCCAGGCCATGGTACGGAGCGAGAGGGAATGGAAAGCCGTCACCTCCTTCTGCGAAGCAGTAATGCTCGCAAAGGAGGAGGCGGAGCGCGTGAGGGAGAGAGCCTTGCGCCCTCACGCCCCTAGTCGCCGCAGGAGACGCCCTGGGCGTCGGGAATCGCAAGCAGATTCCCGGCCACCGTAGGCGCGGGCTTGCGGACGGCGAGCCATGGGTAGCTCGCCGTCCGGTAAGGACCAGGCCCGGGTCGACGGCGCGTTGTGTTCCACGCGCGCCTCAAAGAGATGTCAGCACAAAATGACGGGGTCCGATAGGGCCGACGCCTCAGGGTCGCGGGTTATTCCACAGAGAAAACCGTGGCCCTGGCACAGGCAACTGAAGGAACACGGTGGGTTTTAGTCAGTAAAAGTCTGACACGCCCTCCCGCTCCACCCAGAGCGGGAGCAGTCATTTGATGATTTCCCACCCAAAAAAAAAAAAAAAAAAAAAAAGGGCATAAAAATATGGGATCCGTTAAGCGTAATTTAACATTGTTTTTCATGTTAAATACCTAGTACTTATTTAATTAAATATAAAATAAAAGAATGTAATGTAATGAAACATGTTTTTTTTACAATTATTTAAATAGAATGTGCAAATTCATAAAAATACACCTCTCAACCATAGCGATCAGAGAACCATAAATAAACTCAAAAAGTTAGGCCTGATTCCAAAGCAACATCAGTTTCGTAAATTAATTTTGGAACAAAAATATGTGCCCAGATAAATGCCCAAGGACAGTTTGTTCTCACTGATTAGGAATTTTCCCAATTTGCGAAAAATGCCAAAGCAAAGGCATTTGCTCATCATTAGTCTCACTATGTCGTTGAAAGGGAAACCTTGGTACTTTCTCATTGATATAAGTATACGTATACTTAGGTCAATCATACTATACTATTATATTATGTGAAGAAGGATTTCATACGTGTTGCACAAAATTCGGTAAATCAGCAACTACCTACATAATCAGTGGTTGACTATATGACTGATTTTAGGTTTGTTCTACAGGTTTTTAAACTATTGTTTTGATACTTTAGTTCGCAGAAGTATCCTAAATTGGGGCTTAAATGTTGAAGACTTTTTGCCTATCAGGGGTTGATCACCAGATAGTTATCAATCATACACTGATACATTTTAACATCCGCAGATTAGGTACCGCCCGGTTTACTTAAATATAACTCGGTCCAGTTGTATTTTAATTATTTATTTGCCTGTCGCCACAGGGGTCTGTCAGACTCTTACTGACTAAAAACCACCCCGGTGTTCCATCTCACACCTACGCCGGGGTCGTGGGAACACATAATTCTTCCGCAACCCCGGCTGGTGCCGGCCCGCTTGCGCGGACCCCGTCTCGGGCGGGGGCAGTGAGGTGTACTCCCCCCGCAACGTCTGTGAGCGGCGCACGCGGAACACTACGGGCGCCGCCTTCTCGGGTCCTGATGTTGGGGGGCGTTGTCCGCCCTCCTCCGACGCCCGGTGCGTCTGCTGCGGGCCGGGTCGAGAGTCGAAATCTCTCTCTCCCTTTCCGCAGCCTCCTTCTGCGAGATGACCGTTTCGCAAAAGGAGATCACTGCGTCCCAGGACTCTGCGCCGCCGACCATCGCGTTCACGACGGCCGGCAGCGACAGGTCGTTGCCAACTTCGGTGATGAGGGCACGGCGCGGCTCCTCCCAAGCGGCACTCTCTGCCAGCGTGTGCCAACAGTCCGCGAGGCCTAAGCTAAGCTTTGCATTTGTGTGACTGATTACCAATCGCACCAATGAGATCGCGCGAGGGACCGCGAGTGACCGCGAGGGACGCACTGCGCTTCAGGCCGATTGGCCGATTGCCAGGCAAAGAACGCGTCGCTATGTGCATTAACACAAATGCAAAGTTCATCTTAGGCCTCGCGGACTGTACTAATATTAGTTATTTCTTCAAACAATACTATGAGGTTTTTACATTCCGGTTCAAAATTATGTCCAGCTTACTTCTTCCCATGGGCCATCGACATGGGCTCTAAAACAAAATAGTGTTGTCACTTTTATATCTCACTATGGGAACCATAAACAATTAGTTTGGTTCGCCACAGTACCAGAAGACATTCAGATTTCCTTTACCACCATAAGTAAACCTTAAAAGAACCACTAATGATTCATTAATGTCACACATCACCAATACGTCACTAATAAACTTACTTTCTTACGTAGACATCCGATCCGATCGTTGTTCGTTTCGACCAACTTATCTCTGCAACAGCCGTTTTTCGAAAAACATTTTGAATGGGACATACGATCGGTTTTTGTTTAACTTCTTGATTTTCGTTTACAACCATCGCCATCAATATTTGCACAGATGAGTTGGTCATACTGTGGGCAAGCGCAGATGTAGCCAGTACTTCCCAAAGTACCCACGGAGATAATGACATCTTCTGAGAACGTGCCCGGTTCTGAATGTTCTGATTAGACTGACGACGATTACGCAGTATTTAAAGGTAAGCAGTAGGTCAAGTTGAAACGACTGCTCAAGTATACTTATTTATGAGCATGGTTTATGTAATTAATGTAAAACTTGTGTGTTTGTGTTTATTTCCTGTTTCTATTAATAACGAGTGTTTGCGGTATGTTTATTTATTATGTGGTGTGGCCAATACAATATTTTTACAGATTTTTACCCGACTATTGCAACAGGAAGGGTTATGATTTTAGCAGTCTATCTTTATTTCGTTTCCAGGATATTTTGTTTAAATCATAGAGACAAATTTAAAAATCTGTTGAGAAATGATAATCTTTTCCTTAATTTTTAATCAACTCATAAAAACTATGTAACGCTGCTTATTAGTAAGACAATGGCAATCTGGAAATGATCAGAACAACGTGACCGAAGAGAGCTCGCGTGCAGGACTTCCATTTGTTTACGTCGTCTTAGTACAAGCGCGGATACAGTAGGGGGGAACATGACCACCGTACAAGCGCGGATACAGTGGCGGGGGGGAACATGACCACTGTACAAGCGCAGATACGGTAGGGGAGAACATGACCACCGTACAAGCGCGGATACAGCGGTGCCCTGAGTAGTGAGTCTAATAAAACTCTAAATTAGACATAAATATTGTTTTTTAGCCTGTATTATTACTATAAATACAATAGATTACTTAGATTAAATATAAGTCGAAGTCATCCTTGAAAAGCGGGGGGGGCATTGTTGAGTTTAGTGAAAACATGTGCCGAAGGTTATTTTTCACGGCTTGGAAAATCCCCCTCCCCCCTTCCCCAGAAAGATATATTTGCCCCCCCCCCCTCTTATATCAATAATTTCATCCAGATCAAAACTCCTTTCATCTTATATTGTTGTTCTAATTTTGGATAATCAAGGACTACATCCACCAATAACATGAAATTCGACAGCTTTTTGAATGTTTAAAACATGACTTTAAAAAACCAGAGTTAACCTCAGAATATCCTTGATGTGACCGAAACCTTCGTGGGCCCCCCGTAGGTGCTGGCTACATAAACAGATAACAAAATCCTCTGTCTTTATCACTCAATCCATTGTCGATATCCTGACATTTTCTTATCAATCTGATTAATTCTTTTAACGTCATGCGATATTGCAGATTTCCCAAGATATTGTTTGGATTTTGCACAGATCGTGTGCGCTCTTAGTATTGATGACGTCTACATTATTTTAAAAGTCGGTACGCAACAAGCGCACCTGCATTAGCGAAACCAAACAAACGGCTGAATAGATTTTCTAATTTTTTAGCTAAGAACTTAGTGCCGATTTCACCAATGTTACTAAACGCGTTCACGAGCTGTCAGTATCAATATTCCATAGAAAATAATGACACTGACAGCTCTTAAACGTAGTTTATGTGCTTATTGCGTTTCGTTGCATTGGTGAAATCCAGTTTCAGGTTCAGCCCTTTGTGAGCTACAATGCCGCAGACGGACACAGATACTCAAGTTAAACTCAACACCGTTCTTTTTCCGCATCATTTATTTCATTGGCAAATGTTGTGGTTTATTCTCATGTATCATTGTACACATTAAACACAAATATAAGTGCCAAGCCATTTGTGATTGAACCGCTTCTTACAATTTCATATTTAGGAGGTTTAAGCCTAAAAACTCTGTACTATTTGGTTTAGAACCAAATCTTTCTTCGTTCTAGTCATCGGAACCTAGTTTTAGTTCATAGTTCTGTTCTGGAATTCACCTTTCGTTATTGAATATAGTGCGAAACGCATAGGAGGGTCTTTATCTACAACCCCGTAGGTTATTATCTGCATAACTTCAAGAAGTGCCAGTCTGTTAGTAAATCTTTCACAGTGTTAAAATGTCAATTCACAACTATAAAGTAACTAACTCGTGGTAAGTAATTCTCTGTTTATTGATGACGATTATTTAGAGGAACTCCATGTAACCACTTTTTGCCTTGAAGGGTTTTGCGATGAAAAACTAGCAGAAAATAAAGAACTCTTCTAATGACTGCATTAAAAGCATGGTAGCAAGAAGCGAACACTAAGTATATCCAGTCCAGCTACCAAGCCTAGTTCCTGGCTACTGATTTGACTATTGAAAGAGTTGCTCTCATTCTAACAATAGAAAAGGAGTTAGTAACTATCCCTTACGGCTGGCATAGTCGACCTCATCTATGTTGGACCACTTTTGACAACAATTTCAGACAAATTGACACGTAGGCGAAAATATCGAACTCGGTCAGTCATATTACATAATATACAATCTAACAGCCGTAAAATAATAAATAATATGAATACTAATATAAAATTAAATAAGGAAAGGAATCATAGGGTATCAAAAAATTCGTCCACATCTCTGTCAACAGTATGTTTTGCTGTGAACTCGCGGTACGACCACCGCGGAGCGGAGTGATTAAACGACACACACCACAAAAATCGCAGTTTTGCACAGCACACACTGACGTAAAGTCCCGTACTTGCATCGCACTGCACGATACAAAAAAATATTTCCGTCGCTTTTGTTGGACACGCATTATGCTCGTGACCTGGCTGGTTTGCGGTACTGCTTAAATTCGAGTTAATCTAATATGAGCTGGTAGCAGTAGGCGCCAAGCCTTGGACTGAGAAGCAGTCGGCTTAGGTTCTGATCTTATAAGATGCACCGCTGTTTTATTGCCTATTTGTTATTTTGGTTTGCAATATTAAGAATATTTTAAAAAAATGCTGCTTTTTTATTATTGCAATTCAAAACTATTCCGAAACTTAAACGTTATTGTTTGCTGGTCTTCGGTGATGCAACCTTTATAGCGTGGAGTACACGTCGAACAGTTTTAATGACGTGTTGAATAATTCAGCAAAATGTCCGGTAGTTTCATATTCATTCACCATGTGAATTATTGTTTAAATAAGCTTTCCACTTCATAAACAAGCGCTCCGACTAGCAAGGATTCCCTCTTCCTCACATCTCTTAACCCACTTTTTGTTTGTTTTAATAAAATTACTTGAAGTGATCAAGTAATTTTATTAAAACAAACAAAAATTTTTAATTTTAGGTTAGGTATAACATATCAAAAACTATAAATAGATATAATTTGAAAATAACATCAAGCTTCGTCCGCAGGACCAGGTAAGATTCGAACTCAGGGCTTGCCATAATCGCTCCTTCCCAAGCAAGGTAACGACTAAGCTAGCATGCCACATATGTTATGTTAGTTGAAATTATGAACTACTATTAGTTACAGACATTTGTGTGTGTGCGTGTATATGGTATAGAAACAACTTATAGAAGAACGTCGTAAGTGAAACCGAAGCGTCAATCTATTGGTTTGTGAGAGCGCTACTGTACATGGACTCGAACATTAATTGTAACATGTGATTTGTAATACCTACATGATTTGCAAGTAAATACATAATTATATTCTATACTAATCTCACATAGACAATAAGGCCTTGTCGGTTTTAAGATGGGCAAGTCACATTCAACCTTAGCCTCTTAGATTGGTAATAACGAGGTTGCCAATAACTAAATGATATAATAATCTATGCGGTGGTCTAACACTACTGTTGTCAACGAATAGAATTACAGTAGGCCAGATAACTTGCGATAAATCGGTACTTTACAGGCCCAAAAACGTCTGGCCTTGGCTTTAAACCAAGGTCCACTCTGCATGTGTCATCTAGGGCAATGGGGCAGTTAGATAGTAGAAAGTGTTATCGAACGTGACTCATTAATAATTGATAACAAGTTGATTACTCTTAAATGTTTATCTACGTGTGGATACTGAGTCACCTGTAGTAGAATAATATTTATAGGTCTGCTCAAACTAACAAAGTGGCTTCTTGGTTTTTCTGTTTCCCAAATACTGTGCACGGTCACAGTACGGTCGAATAGGTGCTTGATTATAAAAAAAAAATTGTTTTGTTTTAGTATTCCTTTACTGACAAAGTATATTAAACTGAATGTTTTAGTTGTTATACAGCTATGCTGTATAGAAAGAAAGAAAGAAAATTCGTTTATGTGCGGTAAACATGACGTAGAGAAAGAATACAAACACAAAAAATAACAAGTAAGGGAAAAATATGCGTCAAATCCACGCAAAACGGCCATCGCTCAGCATGATGCTACGACCTTACGCAAGACTGAGCCCCAGCGCTGGTTTTCAGCGACGACGTGATTTAAATACGCGACGTTATTTTAATATATTTAATATTTATAATATGTAATTCCATGAAGGTGGTGGTACACCTAATGTTTGACTATAGTTTTAACTGCAGTCACTTCTCACTTAAACAAATGTTGCCAACATTATCGTCTTATAATTTCCCCCAACACAGTTGGTATCAGCTGTCAGCCTAAGTCAGATAAGGCTGAAAATCTGAATCAAGACACGAAAGAAAAGTCAAAAATGTACCCATGGGATTGATTGAAGCTACTGAAAAGTTTATGTTAATCCTGTTGAACATCGTGATATGGAAAAACGAAATGCTTTGAATTCGATTGCCACATGTCTAGACCCGTTTTACGTTCCGAGATTTCATATTATTTTGAAAAAGGTCGTGTACCTAACTGTAAAATATCACAATAAATACAACCACATTAACTTACTGTAACAACTCGTCTTACTGTATAGCCGCCAATGTGGCTAACAGCCACTGAAAACGCTGGATTATCGTGTAAAGCACCGGTATTCACGCCAACTACAGTTTATCGAAGGATCTCGTTATTACCTCACTTTTATGTGCTTTCTGAAAGTGTAAACAAATGGCGATCGAAACATCTCCTTTGGTTGACAACTGAAGGACTTATTGATTGTTAATGCTCTTTAATTTAGTTTAGGTTAAATCTTTTTGACGTTATGGCGATGCTTGGGGAAAGCCTTTGTATAGCAAATACAATAATAACACTGGCAAGTATTTCAAAAAATACTGCTCAAAATCGCAATCTTCAGAAACATCCAAACTAATTTGGAATCAGAACTCTAATTTGTATCCAACATTTTTAAATCATCAACCGTACAAGAAAGTAGCAATTTAAGAAAGATGCGACATATAAGCTTTTTGATATCTGTTTACATCCTGAACTCTACAAAAACGAACCGACTATACTTAATGCATCTGCGGCAAACTAATGCGTCATAATGTTATGATGTTTATCACTTTGAGTCCGGAGATTATAAAAATTGAGGATGTCATGTGCTATACGTGTGTCCCGACGTTTGTTATCTAGGTTATCGATGCTACCTGTTCAAAATTATGAATACAACGTGTCGTTTTGCATCCTCGTCAAATTTCAAGAGGCTGTTATGAAAGACATAAATAATCAAATAAAATTACGACACTTGCGGAATAATTAATACATACTTGTTTTTTTAATTATTTAAGATTGACAGTTTTTCAGAATAAACCACTTTCAAAGAACAGAATCGCGCCGCTGCGTATGAGGTAGGCAATGTCGGACTTCTATGTCGCATACAAGGCCAGTTCCAGTGCGGTATCACATGGGCCGCATTTTAACACGCGTGTTCCACACAAGCCGATTTCCGAAATTAGAAACAAAAACTTCTTATTTTATAGTTGATTCGTGTCGAGAATCATTAGCATAGTAACCTCCTTGAATTTGACGAGGATGCAAAACGACACCTTGTATAAAATACTTATATCTTTTACTAGCTTCCGCCCGCGACTTCACCCGCGTGATATTTCTCTCTCGAGATTCTCATACTCGTATGTTTTTCAAGTCTTCGTCAATATTTTTGCCGTCATCGATATTATGCACATAAACAGATGACGATCCTAGTTGAATAACGTTTTATTTGTCCGTTATCAGTAATATCTGCGCAGCAAAAACTCGGTGAACAGACAGCCTAGTCATCACAGTATATTTCCTGAAAACACGCAGCTTTGTTACATTAACAATTTGCCAAGCCCTTAATATTTGCAGACGTTACTTTTCGATAATTAATCACGTAGATAAGATTATCCGAGATATTTCACAGGCTAGAATAGATAGGCAGGTCAAGTTTTCCACGATTTGCGAACACCCTCCTTTTCTTATTTATGTGTACGTTATAGTTGATATGTTTCCTAGGAAATATTAACACTCAGGTTGGTAAAAGGGCCGTCCTTAGTAGATCTTTATCATTAGTAACTACCTGTAGGGTAACTGCTTGCACCTCTGCACGTGACCAGAGGGCTGGTCAATTTTTTGCCCAAACAATCAGAATTGCCATAAAACGTGGAGCGGGAGGGCGTGTCAGACTTTTACTGACTAAAACCGACCCGTGTTCCATCAGTTGCCTGTGCCAGGGCCACGGTAACTCTTTCGAATTACCCGCGACCCTGAGGGCACGTCGGCCCTATCGGACCCCGGATGTCAGCACAATATGACATTGTGCTGACATCTCTTTGAGGCGCGCATGGAACACGACGCGCCGTCGACTTGGGCCTGGTCCCTACCCGGTCACTGCGCGGGCTTGCGGACGGCGATCTACCCATTGCTCGCCGTCCGCAAGCCCGCGCCTACGGTGGTCGGGAATCTGCAGGCGACTCCCGACGCCCAGGGCGTCTCTTGCGGCGACTAGGGGCGTGAGGGCGCAAGGCTATGAAAATATATCTAATGCCTCATGGTAGTAATCTCGTGGGGCTCGTGGCGATCGAAAGTTAAGCTATACTTGCCGCGGTTGGTTCGTGGATGGGTGACCATCCACTACATATCGAGACATCTCCGTACCTCGGAAAGCACGTTAATTCAGCCTGTAATTTGTTTGAATATCTTTGACAGTTGCTACTGGTAGTCATAAGCCCAAAAGTCTGACAAGCAGTCTTTTCAAGGAGTATCTTGTTACCCAGTAACTGGGTTGTGGAGGCCAGCTAGGCAGTCGCTCCATGTGAAATACTGATGTGGCGGCATCTACACCGCTACATGCGAACAACGCATCACACTGACGTCACACAAATCCTGCATCGCGCAATCAGAGTTTACCGCGCAGCTAGCATATATACAACTCCCCGACATCAACCGTCGGGCAGTTGCCCACCAGATACGACATCCATCTGGTCGGAGTATCCTCCCTTTTCCAAGAACATGAGTGAACTTTACATCCAGTTCCTCATATCTCTATACTGGTATTCAGCTGCATCTGGATATAATGGAAGCCAACGCCCACATAGTTGGGGAAAGGCAGGCAGATGATGACGACCTTATCATAGGAAGTAAGCAGCTATCATAGTCATGGAGTAACCCACATTCAGTGGGCGTTTACTGATGCTACGATATGATTTACAAAGGGTAACATTATTATAAATCTATATTATTATACTAATTTTATAAAGGGGTAGCTTGTTTGTTGGTTTGTTAGTTTGTATGTAGGGGGAAATCTCTGGAAGTACCGGTCGGTTTTGAAAAATTCGTTTTGCTTTTGATAGCCCAATTCTTGAGGAATGCTGTAGGCTATGTAACATCACGCTATGACCATTAGGGGCCGAGCAAAAAGAAAAAAAGAAAAAGAACGCTAAGCGAAAACAGAGTGACAGTTTATGAGAATCTCGCTAATGCTTCGCTTGCATACGATCTTCCTCTGACTGTTGTCTTCTTCATGTAATGTATCAAGAGTAGGTAATACATCTCCCTCGACCTCTCTATACATGTCTTTTATACTACCATGTTTAAACTAGACATACGATTACGATGTGCCTCGTAGTCGAGTGGGCCCATGCAGTCAGCAATGGCCCTCTTCATGTCTAGTTCAATTTCTAAGAGTGACAGCTTACGAGCATCAATTAAATTAACAATCAGAGACCAGACTTCTCATAGCCAAAAGAGAGCCCGTGATAGTCAAGATCAGAGTGTTATATGTATTTAAGTAGTTACAACAAAAGGTTGTAACTACTTAAATATAAGTTCATAATATATGTTAATGTTCTTGAGGAATGCGTAACATCAACTATGAACCTTAGGATAAGTATTTCATATTCATAATCTGTGAAATATAGGGTAAGGTTATAAAACAAATAATTTACAACCATTAAAGATAACACTCTATAATCAATATTCTTTTCTGCTAATCTAACAACAGTAATGAATCAATGTTGTCTTATGAAATATATTGAGAAATTATGTGATTCCCTGGACAAGTGGTCACTAACTTCGATATTATGACGTCAAGATTTGATCTCAGGTAAACATGATTACCAACACGCCTAATGTAAAAATCCTTTTAATACTGCACACTGAAATCAATGATGTAGTTGTCGAATTACCGATAAGAAAGTCCTAAAAAGCGATTACGGTTTTGCGTCCCTGGCCGGCTACAAACTTTCGAGGATCAAGATTTGGGGGATCAAAAGTCGACGAACGCCAGAATCTGAAATTGTGGCGGCATCTAAAACCGCCACATGCGAACAAACGCATCACACTGTCGTCAGACAAATCGCGCAAGCAGAGTTTACTGCGCAGATAGCATATATACAACTTCCCGACATCAAACGTTGGACACTTGCCCACCATATACGACATCTGTCTGGTCGGAAGATCCTCCCTTTTCCAAGAGTATGAGTGAACTTTACACCCTGTTCCTCATATATCTTCAAAATAACTGTTCAACTTATAAACTGAATCCAGTACTTCCTCCATGCAGACACCAACAGTCTCTTGTATAAATTAAATATTGACCCAACAAATTACTGGAGAGCATATTTAAACAACAATTAGTAGACGAGCTGTTTGTAAAACATTACCTAATATTATAAATTTAAGAAATAGAAAAAAAATTGAGTCTTTGAACATGGAACAATCGGTTTATTTTCAGACAAAGAGATGTGGATAACAAACCACACTTTTCCTTCGCAACAATGTAAAGACAGTGCGCCACTTACTTTAAAGGACCAAGCACTGATAACGTGTCTACTTTTGTTAATGTTATTTAAGATTAAAAGCTTTAAACTGTCTTGGAAGATGTTAAGTACGTTTCAAATTGACATAAATTCCGAAAACTTATCTTTTACACCCTTCTTTGGTATTGTAGAGACATTTTTAAGCTCTATTTGAGGCATACATACAACTTAGAATATTTGTATAGCAGTTTTAGTTGCCAACCGAAGACACAAAATTTGGTTTGCAACACAAATAAATACTAACCTTATTTGACTTCGACTTTGAAAGTCTGTAATTTCATCGAATCCCTTACGGTAGGTAACTTGTAGGCTAACGCCCAAACCCAATAACCTAAGACAGATCGCTACTGATGATAGACAGTACAATTCTATCTGTCCCCGTAAAACAAATAGCTGTCAACACGTTATAGGGTCGCATATTTTAGATAGCTAGGCTTTTCGATTTTCACTACGCCAAAATTGGAGATACGTTACTGGGCTCGGCTGTCATGCGGTAACAGATCCTTCAACATGAAACAGATCTCCATTTGAATTAGTAAAACGTTACCACTACAGTACACCATTCATCAGATACAAATAGAAATCTTGTAATAGGTACTCGTAAATCACATGCAGCACGGAGATCCAAATAAATAAAACCGGAGAAAACATAAAACCTGTTTGTTTACATTTTTGTGGTCATGTGACACTGTACACGTCATCAGTAACCTGTGGGTGTATATATTACAAAGCATCTTGCGTAGTCGTTGTTAGATCATAAATTTGTTGATAAATATAAATAGGTACAAAAAAAAGAGTTCCGTGACTGACTGTGACAGACAACGTAACGTCACGAAAATTAACTCCTGTTATGGGGTTTTTTAATGGGAAAATCACGGCGAACACCTGGATGAGGCCAGAGAAGCATGGCACAAGAAGGAGGAGGCCTGTACTTAACAGTGTGTGGAACAAGATTGCCAATGATGATGGTGATGATGATGGGAAATTCAAATATAATCTCTACAGCAGACAAGCAATCTCTCGGCCTATTTCACGACAAGTACTCCGTCCAATGTCTTCATCTGTGATGACAATTAAGAATAGCATCATTAATACATTTCAGGAAATTCAGCTGCAACGTACCTACGTGATATTAAAATGAATATTTTGAATTCCATGCGACTTTTTAACCACAATATAATTAAAGTTTTCTAAGTATTTGTCAACCACAATGCACATTCCTCTGTGAATCTGAAGACAGACTTAAAAGGAAAGACCATACAGAATGATTTAAGCTCTATGCTTCTTGAGGTCTTCTTACATTTTCTTCTGTCATATCAACGGTCACGCTATCTTATTCACACACTACTCTTTCATATAATTCCTCACACAATCATATATTACCAACTGATGTTATAATCATGCAACGTCGATCATCTTCAATGATCTTCAGTAAACTGTTAACGAAAAAGTTGACTGTTTTTCAATGGAAATCAGCTTGTAAACATCATCAAATTTTAAGAAAGAGAATGTGTGTTATTTGGCTCTTTGCGAATGCAATATAATGTATTTTTCTGAAAACTTCTATTATCATTATTCAAATCTTCAAAAAAAATAAAGTTTTATTATTAAATTATTATTATTTCATTTTATGCAAATTATTGCTATTTTGGGTAGAGTTAACAGAAAAAGTATTTTTTCGATCGAAAAAGCGAATTTAATAGCTGTTGCCGGGGACTTCGTCTACGATCCAGATGAAAATTAGCCTATGGCCTTACCTAGGTCATGGTCTATCTGTGTGCTAAATTTCATCCAATGCCAAGTTTTAGCGTGAAAGCGTTTTTTTTTTGTGAATTGCATCTCGCAGGTCAACCTATGAGGTTGTCGTCTGCTTAAGCGGACTTGCCTGTGGTTGCCCTAATAAATTAAGGCCTCCAGCCAGGACTTAAAAAGCTTAACAACTAAGCGTCTACATTATATGGGGACCCCTGTGGGGTACTGACCTCGGCTTAGGGCGTCACTGGAAGAGGGCAGCAAGGGATTAGCTGGATCAGGATTGGTGTTATATATGGACGAATTTGGCTCGAGCAAGGGTCGGGGTTGAAAGCGTAACTTAGGTTAGGATATTAAATCAATTTCAAATTAAATTCAGTTTACCGAAATACGTCGTGAACAATTAAAAATAAAAGCCTAAAATAAGCCTAATCCTTTTTTTTATTATTACATTGTACATGAACGCAACCACATACAACGCAATTCTAAGTTAAGTGGTCTTCGTTTCTTGATCGTATGCGACCAGCTGGAAGCCTCGGTCTAGCACGCAGCTGAAGAAGCTAACTTTACCAGCTTTACATATATATGGCTATGTACCCTGAACGAGCAGTCAGTGCTCAATGTCACGTCATTTCAAACACAACTCGCGAGAAATCATTAAAATGATCGTTCTAAGCGTAAAGAATTGCAATCAAATATTCCACAAGTAAGTACCTACTTTCATTCTTAGCAAGGCTATACTTAGATCGATCAACTAAACCAAGTGTTGCAACTGGCAACAATACTCTGTTACTTTTTTAAGATCCTTTAGATCTAGTTTTGACTTCCTACTACTTCAGTTACCGTGACGCACTTTTTGGAAAAAGTAGTCGGGACTACTACGGTGGCGTTAAACCTTACCTTCTTACCATTTGCAACCAGTTTTCATCAAAACTACTCAACCATAATAATATAAGCCAACAGGCAACCAATATAAGCGTCGTTAATCATGCTTTAACTTATACATTTTACACGAGACTTAAACATAACCGCCGACATTATGGATTACCTACTATAGGTACCTAAGTCTTTGGGGAAAAAAGGGCGTATTGATATGTCATTTTCCTTAGCAATTAAGCAGCACGTGAAATTATATATTTTTCTTGGCAAAAGAACTCATTTAATACTTGCAATATCTTCCAATCAATCAACCGTTTCAAACAAGTTTTCCGAAAAATTCTGAAACCCCGAGAGGATATGCAATTAAGTCATTGTGTACTCTTTTCTTAACATTTTGCAAGAAATTCGAAATGTGCCAATTGCCTATTACACAATATTTCTGGATTTGTCGATTCGAAAAAATATTCAAAAGTGTCGATTCGCCCGTTTCGGGCGTGTAAATTCGTGCGAATCGACCATTTGCCAACGAATCCGCGTTATCAGAGGCAGCCGCTGCTTACCTTGCGCCACACGCGCCGTGGTGGGGGAAAATCATCAACTTACGAGTATATACGCGGACGGCGCGCGCGCCGGCCATACGATCAGTGAGCGTAGAGCGTATTTGTTGAAAAAAAATGTGTAACATGTGTACCCGTGATGTGATCGAAGCGGCACCGGTGGCGCCTGCGCCGCCGAAACCGTCGCGTATGTTAGAGAAAATGAAGAAGAAGCACAACATTGTCACCGATCCTAACAATTCGGAGAAACAGATCGAAGTGGAATACCAGCCAGACCTCCTGGCTGTGTCCACCAAGTACTCCAAGGTTGCCTACGACCTGTTCAAGCAGGGCCTAGTCCATGTGCAGGAGACGAAAGCATACGTGTGAGTACCGACTTTCTTTTTTGTTAGGTTATGTTCCTAAAATAAGTAGATTATTTTTTTCGCCAATGCAAGGCGCATTGGCAAAAACATTAATCTACTTATTTAGTGTTTACACTGTGGTGGCAATGCAAAAATTTTGGTCTAGTTCTAATTTGACAGCAGGTGGAAAATTATTACGTGGAGTTTCCGATTGTCGTGAGTTCGTGACTGTCGCGCGATACAATTTTCCGAGTGTGAAAATTTTATCCCATTGCTTCTGATTTACATATTAAATACTGCATTTTGCAGATTTACAAAAATAAATACCATTACAGCATACTAATATTTTTTTAAATTAAACTTTCAACCACAGTCCAGATTTCAGGAATCAATCATGAATGATTCAATAATCAATCTCCCTATCATAAAAACGTGAACATAACACCACGCCTGTAATCCCAGAAGGGTTAGGCAGAGGTGTATATATAAATACACCTCTGCCTAACCTACATTTCGCCAGTTATGTTTAAGTCCAATGTCTCCCTATAAGCCTGAAACACAGACGGATTCTGCTTATTGTAAGTATATTGGATTGAAATGTTTTATAAATATCCCACATTTGTAAGTAAGACTTACAGGCTATACTTTTTATTGAGTCTCTCATGTGACTAGTGTTTTGATAATGTTTCGAAGACATTCCTGGGAGAGCCTATTATAAAAATTGTCAAATAGAGATAGCAAAAATATTCTGTGGAGTGGAGGCAATAATGCAGTAGTGTTGAAGAGGCTTGCATTCAACTTTTGGCTATTCCGATAAATGATGTCATAAGTACGAGTAAAGCAAGATGCATGCCTAAAGTACGTACGAGATCCAATAGATTAAAGATAAAGACTTGGCACCGAACACGACGTTTAAGATTAAGAAGATCACGTCGACCCGAAATCCTTTGTGATAGCATCACGAGTTACTGATAACGTATGAAGCATTGCGCTGAAGGGTAATTTTAAGCGAGGGCATGCCGCGAGTGAATGGGCGGCAAGTTTCACTAACGGGAATATCTAATTTAGATAGTGAACCTAGGGTTACGCGGTTAGGTTAAGTTTGTTGAGTTCAAACTTAACGTAACCGCAAACGGAATGAAGTCTTCAATTTTTATTTATTTTTACTCTAAGCCACATAGGTTATCATATAACTATTTGTCTGGAATAAATAAATAAAATTGGATATTTGTAAAACTACAATACAGAAGAGAACTCGTAAGAAGTCTTAAGATTTCACTTCAAACGTGTGCCCATAATCTAACTGCGTCATTTCATGAAATGCTGTGTCAATCAAAGATATAAAGTATCGGTTTAGAAGACGATAACACATCTAACATCACCTTATTGACAGTTATGATAGATCACCCTGCCTAGATTTCTATCTTTCAAGCTACTTGAGACCCAACTCAATACATTTTCGAACAGGATTAACCCACTACCGTTAAAGATAACTTGAGAACAATGTTCCTATTGCAAATTATTAAAGTTTTAAATTATGCCTTACGATCTAATAACGTCTAACTAACTAACGCAGACGCACTTACCTTGCGATGAAGATAAATCATGTAGGTATACGTTTCGCCAATAAGTGGGAATTGGTAAAGGGAGGCATTCAAGCAGAATTTACATATTCATTTGAGTTTAGATCAGGGCTTGGAGCTAAATAATAACCCCGCACGAGTCCTTCCATCAGGTTAAGCACCGCAAGCCGCGGTTGGTCCTTGGATGGGTGATCATGTTTACATAGCAAGACCCCCTCGTGCCTCTTAAAGCACGTTAAGCTGTTGGTCCTGGCTTTAATTTGTGGTTCTTCTTTGTGGGTCAGAAACCCGCAAGTCCGACGAACCAGTCTTACCAAGGGGTAACTGGGTTGTGGAGGTCAGTTAGGCAGTCGCTCCATTTAAAATACTAGTTGACTGAAGGCCGAGCCCAACATACACATAGTTGGGATAAGGGTAGGCAGATTGATTGATTGATTTGAGTTTAGAAGAAAGTGTTTCACTCCAGTTCATATAACTACTTCCATACGTGAAACGATGGATGGACTCTGTGAAAGATGATATGGCTTACAAGGGAGTGCCTAGGGAAATAACAGCTAAAAGAGAAGTTAAGAAGAAAAGGACATGTTTCGCCTACGAGTATCACAAAGAAATTGGGATCTGGACAGGAGAGAATGATGATGGTGACTTCACACTTATTCAAAGCGGATTTCACGAATTCAGCACATGATTCTGGACCCTGGGTAGCGTGGACATTTTTTGGCGGTTATCAAAAAAAAAACAGCTGTTCAAAATATATGAAACATTTTTTTTTACGAATAATGTGCCTACTGAATCTGTGGTAGTAGGTTGCACGTCAATGTTCCTGCCACCAATGTTACTGAATGCGTTCAGCACATCTTAAACGCGTTCAAGAGCTGTCAGTGTTAATATTCCATATCAAATAATAACACTGACAGCTCTGAAACGCAGTTTATGTGCTGATTGCGATCAGTTTCATTGGTGCAATCCACCATAAGTATTTGTAAACGTGATCTAGCTGCAATATGAACCAGTGGCAAGTAGATATGCGTACTGCGAAATTACACAAAAGCGTAGCGAGCATTTCGTTACCATAAGGACCAAAGTACCAATAGACTCGTGTTTAAATGTTAAGTGATAACGTCATAATGTAATAGAGTACGTAGACTTATTACATAGCAATATGTCAAGTGAAAAGAAAGCGTTGCACAGACTGGACTTTGATCGATAGATACTGATAGTAGGCATTTACACAGTTTAGCTGCGTATATGAGGTCAGTAGACTTCCAAGAATAGAACTTTTAGCGGTTGTTTCAAACTGGTGATAGTTGCTTGTATCAACACAAATAGCCATTTGACAATAACATACAAAATTATTCTCCCAAAATGTTATACGAATTAATTAGTGCTTCAATTTTATCAATATCTTATTGTTTTGTTATTCTTTATTAGTGGTACAAAGAGTGATATGGATGGTTCACTCATTCAAAGTAGGTGTTTGAATGAGTGAGATCATAAACAACGAATTTATTGATAGTTAGGACAAAAGCTACGAGAGAGAAACAAAAGAAAAATAATTTAAAACTTGGAACTAACGAACTTGTACAAAAATCCAGCAATTGTTCCCATTTTTGCTGTATTTTTGAGTGATCTCACTTTCGGTTTTATAAAAAAAAGGGAGACTGCTCATGGAAAGTCTCTCTACGTTTTTATCACTCTAAGAAAACAAATAACGTTTATCAAATTGACTTGATCTAGATATCCAAATGTCTAGCTTAAAGCCGAGGTCAGACTGTGTATTGTCACGGATATTATAGGGCTGTTCCTGAGCCAAAAGGTTTAAGAGATTAAAAAGCCGATTAGATTTTAAAAGAAAAATGGACTCCGTTTTGAGATGGACTGGTATGCATGAATTTTGCATAATTATTTTTAGATAAGATCAGTCTTTTGTAGATTAGGGCCCTTTTTTAAGTGTGGCTATATTGTTAGGGATTAAAAAGACCCATGAAATGTAACATAATTATGGTAATTTTGATAGACCACATTACTACGTTTTTAGATTTATATATAAAATGTTATTCATTCTTAAAACCGTCACTTATTTAAGAGTTACATGGAACTGCCTAATCACTACTTGTTAGTAGTTATGATTATTATTCTTTAATTATTTATTTTTCAACTAGCTTCATATTTCTTACTGAACGACTCCTTGGCAATTCAAGTGTCTGTAAATGATTAATTGAAATAAATAAGGGGTTTTAGGTTCGAATGCGGTCAGCCCTAGTCTCTCTTAAAACCAACAAAGTTATAAAACTAGTACTTTCAACCTTGAAACTATCATTGGTCACGGCACGGGTTGATTAAAAAATGGCAACCAATCGACCATTCTACTTAAATAGCGAAAAGATAGCAGGCACCGCTAATTACTATTGTATTCGGTTGAAACGGTAACGCTTTCATAAATTTATTGAAATAATGTAAATCTGCATAAAATTCCATTTAAAGGAAAGATTACTGTTTAATCAAAATTTTCATTACATAAATATAATTATTTCAGTACTTAGGTTATAACTTCTTAATTCATTATTCATTCTCAGTAATTAGAACTACTTTATAGGGTGGGCCTGTTGGCCAACACATCATCATCATCATCATCAGCTTATATTAGTCCACTGCTGGACATAGGCCTCCCCTAATGAGCGCCATAGCGCCCTGTCTTCAGCTTGACGCATCCATGTTGGCCAACACAATTTTGCTAATTTACACAATTTTAAGACTGGCAACACATTATTCAGTTAATTTCTAGAACCAATTGCAGCTATATAAATGTGCACTGCAAATTTATCACCAAAAGTAATTAAGTAATATTAAAACCACAAAAAAAAGTTATGATGACATGAAAAAAGAAACATATCTCAATTATTATAACGGGCGAAGGACGGACGTTTTGGGGGACTGTCCTATGTAATTTCGACGTTCAAAAAGTGCTGACCCGCAGCTTAGTTTGAATTAGATACTTTTGACTTAGATTTGATTTTGATAATACCGTGACACTTAAGACATAGCTTCTATGTGCCAACATATAGGATATGACTCTTTCTATCCCTTACAACATGTTGGTAATTCTACCAAACAACCTGTATAATTTTCTTGTTTGAAATAAGGCCTTGACTTGTAAAAATTGATTGATATATACTTAATGCTAATCAAGCTATCATTCTGAATATAAACTATAGACCAACTGATATTGATGGGTTGGTAGGTATTGACCTACTCACACAGATAAGTAGGTACTTAGTCAATTACTATGGAATGTAACTGCATGATGCAACTGTTCAGGCTACAATAAATATCCTCATAGCAGCGATAGCCGTTAAATAAAATTAATTGATAGCCGCGCATACAGGGCATATGTATTAGTCTCAATTTAACCTTGTTGTTTATAGGTCATTTATTAAACTTTCTCTATGTGCTGAAGGAGTTATTGAGATTCATGATGGACCATTGAATATGGGCTATATTGTCTAGCCTTTACTGCTTGTATTAACCTTGCTTTAATAATCTATTTTAGACTTACCCACAAAAGGACAGACACAACAGCTTCCACTGTTATTACAAGTTTAAAATGCTTAATGATTATAGACAGATAGAGAGACAAATGTGACAAAATCCTTATCACTGAATAAATTGCGTGAATCATTTATTTGTTTATCACGACCCATTATACATATTATTTCCTCGTCAATCATAAACACAAATACAAAACAAACAATGCAATAATAAACAACCTTTTCGATCTATTTCTGTATCGACTAGACGCTGTCAACTCTACTTATTTCCACAAAACAATTTTAAATAACAGAAGTAACTATTCTATGTTCTACAGTAATAATAATAACATAAACAGGAAAACAAATCACAGTGTTCCGGTTTTTTTAAATGATAACACGGAAGAAAATATTGGACTGTGCCCAGGCAGGACGAACGAGGTCGGCACATATATTCGGCACGGAAATAGTTTAGACGTTACTGGTTAGTAAAAAAATATACTTTTAGATAAAGAATCAGTCAGGTTTCATAAAAGAAGAAGCAAAGGTAAGCTAGTATTATTTTATGGAACCATGCCAAAGATAATAAGTTTGCTTCTGTTTCCAGCATTCTATGAAACAAAACTGGAAACTTAAGATAAATGGGTCGTTGCTTAGTCGTAAAATCATCCACGAGACAATCTTATTCACTACAGGATTTAACAACGAAATCGTAAAAACACAAACTAGAGCATTGGAAAGCCATAATGCAGAGTTTTATGGCGCGCGCCAGTTACAACCCATTTCCTAAGACCTATTAGCAAGTGTCACGAATGAAACTGATCTCATTTACTCGTAACACGTATACGTGGTCTGAAAACGTGTCTCCAGGCACGTAAGACTGCCCACTGCAGTGCTTATGCCCCTCATGATCATGTAATTGCAATCTGCAGAGTTATTGCCACCAAATTGCAGAGAAAAAAAATCTATGAAACGCATTGTTTAGTTGGCAATCTACAATGAATAGTTGCTAGTGCTTTCTGTTCTTACGGTTGTCTCAACTCAACAATAGAACATTCAGGAAGTATTTCAAGATTTCAGGACGAGAAATGAGCCAGTGACTTTATTTCTAGTAACTACGGGAAACGTGACCTATAGAATCCGTTTAAAACAGAACTGTAAAACATATAAAATTACAATATAATTCTGCGATAGTGTGCCCTAGTTTTCCATGAACATAAGCGCTTAATAAACTTTACAACAACATTTGCCTCTGCAATAACTTATTAGTAGGTACCTAATAAAACTAAATATACTTGCTGATTCAACTCTCTTTCAAGATAATTATACCTATAAATGAAATCAATCACCTTTAGTAAGTCAATATTTAATTGGATAGTATTTAGATAATAAGTCTTATCTTCGTGAGTCAAAGCCAAATGTAAAAAACAGGCCAAGTGTGAGTTGGACTCGACCACGAAGGGTTCCCTAACACAAGGCAAAAAACACGTTTATTTTATGGAGACCCCCTTTTCATTATTTGTTGTTAAAGCGACAATACACTCTGTGAAAATTTTCTACTGTTTAGTTCTTTCGCTTCATGAGATAGAGCCCGCTGGCAGTCAGACGGACAGACGGACGGACGGATAACAGTGGCTTAGTAATAGCGTTCTGTTGGCAACCTTTGGGTACAGAACCCTAAAAAAAGTGTTGATTGCAGTATAAAGTAATTACTTTTGTAGTGAATTTAAAACATGACATGTTCACAAAAGCAGTCTCTGGTTATAAATATGTAGGATACAACGGGTGCAGTTGCCCCCCCCCCCCCCTCCTCTGGGGTTTGACCAAACTGAAACACAGTTTTATAACCCGTATTTTAAGTATGTATCTATATAGGTATATATAGGCAAATTTTTAGGTTTTGGGAAAATAGGTGCCAGGCTCACGGCTTGAGAAGTTTCATTTGCCCCCATTGAGCGATAACCTACATTTAAAGGTGGGTTTTATGGTGTTGAAAGGTTTTCTAAACTGGTTAGCGTATTATAATTATTGCTATCAGCAAATGAAAGAAGAAAGAAAGAAATAAAGAAAAATTGTTTATTTTGCACAAACAACAAAACGCACATTATAAAAAATGACTTATTTTTACATAACGTTTTTGACGTAAAGTGGCAATAGTAACACGTTACTGTTACTATTGCCACCACCTTATAACTTATAAGGCTTTTATCACATTTTTTTTTTTTTTAAATAACATTTGTATTACTTAAGAATATTATTTACGCCGCGTGCCCGCGTGCACATGCAAGTGATGTCCTTTAATTTAATTGGTCTTCACTGATATTACTCTTATGTTTAAGTAGTCTATTGTCACTATCAGTTTAAATAAGAAAAACTTGCTAAGGGCATTAAATTCATGAACTAGCCATCCGTCCCTGCTTCGCACGGTTCTATCAACTTGAATAAACATTGAGATTTTTTTGTTACTTATACTAAGATAGAGTAAGGTTTTCTTGTAATAGTTAACAACTACCATTCATTTATAAAAAAGCACTGCCGCATCACATACACTAAACTTGTGCTAGAAATAATCTAATGATTGTATTACACATATGTATAAACATTCCGGAACAAATTCTTTAATTGATGGCGGTGGCGGTGGTTGCGTAGTTTAGAAGAACATTGCGGTCAGACAGACAGACACAAAAAGTGACTTTAATTTATGACATGTTTATGAGAAAGTCTTCTGAATTCTACTTCTACAAGTCAGGATAATCTAGATTTACCTATAATCCTAATCTTATCCATTATATTTGAAAAAGATATTTTCTCCGTTCTGACTCCATCTATGGACAACATTAACCAACTAATAATCCATAGACCAGCGTGAAAGAGACTGTAAATACTATCCCTGTAAATGCGTATGGAAATATGATTTTACTTAGAAGTTAGATATTTTACGAGATAAAATTGCGACAAAAAAGAAGTATTTCGCAATGCGACACACTGCTCAAAAAGAAATCAATCAAACTTATCTTGTGACGACTGTTGTTTACTTAAATTTAGAAAAACTTTGTATGTAGGATGACTTAAAATTCTGAGTCGGCAACCATTACTTACCCACACATAGATTGGATTAAAAGACCAAAGTTTATGTTCATTTTGCGGCTAGGTCGGTCATCTAGGTAACTATGCTTTAAAAACTCCTCGGTATATATAGTTGGACAATTTCCCAGTTCAAATATCTACGGCATGCGCTCAAATGTCAACGCTCAAAGCATTCTGCACCTTTCGCTCATCGTTGCATAAGGAGTGTCAAATGTCTTCCATTCCAAGTTGTACTATATAGTACATACTAATTCCATGCATTCCAATTAACGATGACATAATATAACAATCGATTGAGCCTGTTAATTGAATAGGGTAATACTTACAACCGATTGAAAAGCAATGTCTGTTGTATGATAACGTTATCAATGCAGGTTAGGACGTCTGTAAATACGCAAAAAAAACTATGAATTTCGTAATGTGTTGCTTATGACGTTGTAATAATTTCATAAGTGAAAAATGTAGTCGTAAATTATGGTTGGAAACATGGTTGTCCAATTAGAGCATTTAAAAAGTGTGAAAAGTATTCCATTGGTCAGTGTTAATTTTCTAACAGTAACTGATGCAGCCTTGTTCTACTGACCAAACAAACAGTACACGTAAGCTTAACAGATGCAAAATGAAAGTCTCCTAAGTAAAACTATTGTTCTCTATTGAAAACAAGATAAAGTTATCACGAACACAAAAAGTGACGTGTTATCTCTAGGCACAGAAAGTATTGAGGATACTTGCATGATATTAGGTATGCTCATAGCAATAGGTGCCTTATCGCTTTGATTGACGCTAACAAGATAATAAATAATTAAGCAGATGATGCTATATACCTACATATTAAACAGTTAAAATTCTAATTTGGAAGCAGATTAGATAATTACGTTATGATACTGTTGAAATTTATAGAATTAGTTCTCATCAGTCATCTGGACACAGCCTATTTCAAATTAACATAAGAAAAACATTATTGCTCCATGGGGGTGGGCAGAAACTACAGAACGCCACCTGCTCCGATCCTTACATACTCATTTTGCTTCGTTTCCGTCAAAATCTGACTGAAGGCGTTACTTCATATGTATGAATGTATGTACTATTTCTCCATCATCATTATTTCGCACTTTTGCATCAATCCTCTAAAGTTTTTGCCACACAAATAATTTGGCAAACGGATTATCGTTAAATGGCCATCAGCTATTGTGAAGATCGACCTCAAATTCAAAGCCAAAGGTGAAGGTCAAAGTAGATAATGCTAGACTAGGAAAGATGATTCAATTAGGATGTTAGTTGACCTTTCTTTTCTTTCAACTTATGACCTTTCTTTTTTAGGCTCCCGTAGACCGGCGCGACGGACGCGACGGTGCAACGCGGTTATGGTAGGACAATTTCCATGCAGTGCTCATAGAAGTTGTTTTACTGAAGTCGCGTCGCGCTCTGGCATAGCGCCTGTCTGGCCAGTCTGGCCAGTAGAATCCACCACAATCTCTTGCCTAGTCTATGAAATTTCTCATTCTTAATGGGAAATTAAATGTTGCCTTCGAAATTCAAATTTTCTTACGTTTTTTGTAAGGGACAGGTTGTATGTTGAACAAAATATGATTCGCGACCGTAACAAGTATGTATCCCCAGGATTATAATCATTAAAATCATCAGTGCAACCCTCTTAGTTCTTATAATTAAATAACACCCATGGTGTTATTTAATCAAAGCAGATCATAAATCTCTCATCTCAGAGAGAAAGAAAATACGATGAAGAATAAAGTGTTGAACCTTATCTCATCTACACTGACTGATCTGGACCCCGGACATGTCTGAAGAGCAATGATAGTTTAAATTAAATATCTTATCGTGTTACCTCTTTCTTGACAAAAAACACGTAGAAGGAAAACCACTGCTTTGTCAAACTGACAGTTTCAAGTTTCACTTCCTCTATCAGTACATCTAGTTTCGGCACCAGCTCCTTTTGTTCCTCCTTATGCAATCATTTGTTCTATCTCTTTCCCTCTTAGGTTTATCCCTTAGGTTATAATCGGCTTTCCTTGCCACTCCTATTGACATAGATTTGTTATTGACGCTATCAGCATAAAGTAATAAACCTTAAGAAAACTAAATCCTTGGTAATGGAAATTGAATTGACAACAAAGTGCATTGAGACCATAAAAACTAATCTCCAGTGAATCATAGATAAGGAGTTTGATCGATTAAAGACGCAGGTTTTATCAGTATTGGAGTTCATTGTACTTGGTCACAGTGTTCGACAAAACTCCTTTAAAGTTACGTTCAAAGTTGAATTTTGGCGTTTGACATTGGCATAAAAGGCAGTATTATGAAAATGTTCCTTTGCAACACAAACAAACATTTACAACATAGAACATTAATATTTTACACGATACTTATGCTAGCAATGAACCATTGTCTATAAAAACTCTTCATGTAAAATCCCTTTGACGCAGACAACTATTGTGGCGGCATCTACACCGCCACATGCGAACAAACGAATCAATCCTGCATCGCGCAACCAGAGTTTACCGCGCAGATAGCATATATACAACTTCCCGACAACAATCATCGGGCAGTTGCCCACCAGATACGACATCCATCTGGTCGGAGGATCCTCCCTTTTCCAAGAGTATGAGTGAACTTTACACCCTGTTCCTCATATACCTAAAACTGGTGACCCCGACGTGATCTGCATATCTCTTCACTGGTGACCCCGAGTATGAACGTCAGCGCAGCCTTCGTGCAACTACTTCAGCGTGACGTCATCATCATCACTCCCGCAAGTCACACAGCCAGCCAGCAACCACGGCTTGAACAGTTGTCCTGACCATCAGCATGCAGCGCAAGCGCATACCTGGTCATCACCTTCAGCCTCATCAGCAACCTTGGCACAGCACACTGCACATTCGGCCGGTCCACAAGCAGAGTGCTTAATCCCTCTCCTGGTCGACATCAGCAGTCAGCCACCCCGACTCACTGGGGCATCTTCGCAGACAGTTCCGACTCACCGCGAACTACGCGACACCCGGTTCCTACCCACTGGAACCCAACTGGCATTGGCAAGCATCGCAAGATACAAGACTTAGTCCACTATCGACCTCCGGTCTTCGGAGGGGAGTGATGTGGCGGCATCTACACCGCCACATGCGAACTAACGCATCAACCCTGCATCGCGCAATCAGAGTTTACCGCGCAGATAGCATATATACAACTTCCCGACAACTAATCATCGGGCAGTTGCCCACCAGATACGACATCCATCTGGTCGGAGGATCCTCCCTTTTCTAAAGAGTATGAGTGAACTTTACACCCTGTTCCTCATATCTCTAAACTATCAAGAACCAATAATAAAATTAATGCCTTCATTATCTCAGATAACTTTTATGAACAACTTAAATGTATAGTTTTGAAATGTAATAAAGCTTCATTCACATTACAAAAAAGACGTAGATACTCTTAAAATCTGTGCTTAATAATGCTCTAATAAATCTCAACAACTATAAAACTGCAAATTCTTGCATTGCATTTGGCAAGCATCCCGAAAAGTTCAGTCACACGATGCACAGATGTTTTAATTTTGTCAAAAAGTCAACATTTATGTGTTTCGAAATAAGAATAGAAGTTCTATTTTC
This sequence comes from Dasypolia templi, assembly GCA_963555695.1. Classification (NCBI taxonomy): domain Eukaryota; kingdom Metazoa; phylum Arthropoda; class Insecta; order Lepidoptera; family Noctuidae; genus Dasypolia; species Dasypolia templi. The sequence continues at coordinate 4,718,561 of OY743145.1, forward strand.
AAATCACATTCTTGCTTCAAGCGCATCATGCATGGATGCATTCATTTAAAAGTAAAGATTGCACTTATGTTTCCGCAGCGAGCAAGCAAAAAAATATATATTATAAGTGGGTATAGATACAAGTGTACTTTAAGCCTAATTTGATTACTATAACGTTAAAGCACATTTGCTATTTATAAGTTCACTACACATAATCGTATCTATCACAGATTAGCACGACCTTATCTTATTCCTTACCGTTTAATAACAAAAATAGAAACATGCAACCTAATGAATAATTTCTTGAGAAGTAGATATTCTAGAGTTTCTAACTACCTATATCCTATGATCCCATTTCTGAATTCGAATCTAGGAGTAGAACATTGCATAATTTTGTAACAAAAATGAGTTACAACAACTTAAGCATGTACACTGATTTTTAACGTTTTTCAATCCACACTTATATACCTATACCTAAATCCCAGTATAATTTATTTTAAAATCATAGAACAAATAAGAAGACAGTTCCTTATTAAAGTTCGCCTTCAACATAAATAATAATATTATAGCATTGCTATCATTAATCATTTTAATACACGCTTGTTAAAAAAGCAAAAACTGGCCCCTACTCTCTCGAACAACCTTCGTTGCTTTTCAATTAATTAATACCAAACACGAAGGTTTACTGTAGATAGAGCTTAACTATGAATGACTGAAAAACAAAGCATGAAAATATATCATCATCAGCTTCATTGCATGAAAATGTTGGACAAAAATCGTTTTGTTACTTAATGAACATAATTTACGATATGTTCATTAAGTACATTGAGCAAAATGTCCTGCTCAATTCGAAAAAACAACCGGTTTGAGATTATATTTAGTTAGAAATGCGAAAAGAAACCCTTTGCCGTGATAAGATATAGGCATATCAGAATATTTATTATCTAATTAGATATAGGAGGCAATCAGGTGAAATAAAGATCAAGCAGAATAAATAAATAAACCCTCACTCATTTAGTAATTGCCAATTCGCATCAAAGTACTAGTGTTTATTTCAAATATTTTTGTAATAACCGTGCATGCGAACGTGCAAATGCACAAGTAACATTTTTCCAAGAATTAAATCCGTTGCAATATCGATTGATTTCCGATACCCTAAATACATGCAATTAATTTAACAACTCATAAATACATGTTATCAATGCGCAATCGAGTAGCTAATTGTTTTAAATGTTAATACATCCAGCGACTTGTTTAGTGTGAACGCAGCGATCGACCCTCTCCTGACATTTGGCACCGGAATAAGACTGTGTGGCTGTAAAGTATATTCTGTGTAGAGTTTACATGCAATTGGGCTATGCCTATTTTTAGGAATCAAACAAATCAGCAAAATCCGGTTTTCAAACATCTAATTATGTCGGTTGGCAAGCAGTAGGATTCAAAAGTGCAGATAAAATTACAACAATTTTGTCCAAGTACCTACATACATTGAAACTGGTGCTATCAAGTCATCTATTAGAAACAACGCAAAAAAACTCTTATCAATATTCCGCGTTAGATACAAACGGCTCACCGCATGTATCAACATGTGAGTTTACAATCCCACAATCGTAAGTACGTCGACATAACAAATCGTTAATCAATCTGATACCCACGTTATATGCGAATATCAAGATAAACAAGCGGACAGATAGTTCTATCAATTTATATGTATATTTTTACATCAATCGGTCAAAATCATCGTTATCCGTTTTATCGGACGGCAAGACTCAATAGAGATGAGTCAGTCGGCGAGTGTAAGAGTCAAAAGGCGATCGATTTATGGATAATTAAAGGGCATGATAAGGCTGGAGATGAAAAAGGTGAAGGAACTGCGATAGGTAAAGAATCAGATAGAGATAATATTAAATCTTTTAGAGTAATCATAGTTGTTAACACAGGTAGGCCTCTGACTGTTGACACATACGAACTAACAAACATATATGCGTTTTCCCACGCCATGTTGAGATTAAAATTGAAGTTTTAAGAACTGGATACAAAGCATTAAAGTTATTTCTCAGTAGGTTGTGACCGTCATACTTACTATTATTGATCGAAGGAGAAAACTCAATTACTAAAGCAAAGCTAATCCCAATAATCAGCTTAACTGAAGATGAAAATAAAGAGTTCTTAAGCAACCAAACAAACCAAGAATGATCTTTAATTCAAGGAACAACGATTCATCCAGCAAATGATGAAACAACTTACAGTATCGACAATCAGACTATATCCACGTTCCAACCACGTGAAGTCTCGAAAGTCACATTGCATCGAGTGTGCGAACTCGCCAGTATTTTGCTAATACTACACGATAACCCGATAAGATGGCAAGGTCTTCTGCATCCCTTTTAGAGGTTACACGTGCTACAGACTCGGTGTAGGAGACTGGTTTATTAATAACATTGTCCTTAGGAGTGTTTGCTGAACTTGGTCTTCCTCCTTTAGAAAATTATGTTGATAGTACGTGCCTAAATACCAATGTTCCTTTTCATCATCTTCTTTGATAACCTAAATAATTTCTGCATCCGTGTTATCCTTAACCTTGTTCTATAACTAACTAAGCTGGAATTTCTAAATCAGTTCCTGTTTGTTCGGATAGTCATCGTCGTTTCTAATGTTAACCTCAACCTCAAAGTTAACGGATTTTCATGTTGCGTTCTTTTATTTTCAGAGTCGATACAAACTTTATAAATACTTTGCAACTAACTACAACATCCCTGGCAGCTTGTTAGCCGCACAATTTAAAACGAGGTCGTGTAGTGTAGCTGTGTAGCTAAGATGAATTGTAGAAGATACGACAATTCTCGGCATACACAACCATTATTTTAAGAAACAAATGATATAGAGACAAGGGTACTAAGAGTCGTCTAGAAATTCGTTTGAAATATTTGAGTGATTGTCTGCGTCCTGAAAACCATTTCCCGCCAAATTAAAACAAGTCGATGCAACAAATAAATACAAGTCGATAATATGGCACGAATTCGACAAATGGGTTGCAACATAAAATTTTCCCATAAAAAGACTTTCCACGGGTGGGCGATTCTCCAAAAACTTCGCAGAAAATCCATTCATCCGAAACCATTAAGAATTTGATACTGTACGCAATAAGAAACTTGTATTCATTTATGAATATTATCTAAAAAAAGCAATAATTTACTGCTTGCGCAACTCGTGATTACAGACCGGTTTGTACAGATCAATACGAGCAGTTATTTTTATCAGGAACGCATTTTCTCTGTTGCCATATTAAGACAAGTTCTTCTCCGATATTTTAAGCACTGTATGTGACTAAGTGGCGGCGCCATGACTGCATTTAGACCGTCTTCAGACGAAGTTAGATATTTTGCATTTCATTCTAAGAACGAAACTATTTATGTTTTAATTAAAACTAATTAGACGGTTCTTTAGATCTCTCATGTAGAGAAATCAACTAAACAAGTTGTAAAGAAACTTAAGAAATGCAAAAACATTTAGATATAAAACTGTGATAAAGTAATCTATAACATCGTTTCCACCGTGGAAAATAATAGTTGAAACATTGAGCTTTGTCATTCCATACATAAATTTAAAATAAGGTAATTATAAAGGTTAATTATTTGCTCAGCTCTATAATTTATAGTTTTTTATTGCGATCGGAAACGCATCAAGGTACTTTTTATGTGGCATTTTGTAATGCACTTAATTAAAAACATTGCTCCGGTGTCGTACTAAATGAGTTATTAGCTGTAATTACTAGTTGTAAGCGCTAATGTGCACTCAATTGACTGAAACGCTACTGTTCGAAACGTTCCATTCTATGTAGTTTCCGATAACTGGCTGGTTTATTAAAAATGCTCATAATATGTTATAGATCTTCATGATGCAGTTACTATAAGCGTCTGGAACACGCATGCAACGGCCTAGATCAAAGAGTTTAATCATACCTAATATGGGAGGCCTAGATCTTGTTTATGGATTGGATGTGAATCCGAACGCAATGTATTAAATGGAATTCGAAAATGAAATATCGAATCCTGATGTCGTATTGGCTAAAGTTATGGCATGGCCCACCCGCTATGGTTCGAAATTTATTTGCGATATTAGTCGTTATTGTGTTGCATTAAAAGCTATAATTGTCTGGATAACTATATGCAGTGTGCAATTAAGAATGTCAGCGGCGCCTTGTAAGACAATCCGTGTGAAGCGTAAGTACCAGTTTTCATATAAGGTAGCGTTCTTGGAGAGATCCGTTTACCTTTTTCTTCATACGATATTGACAAGTCACAATTGAAGTGACACATTAATTAATCAACTGCAATGTATTTTGCAAACGTAAAAATTGATTTTAATTAATGTGACTGCAAATACATTTTTGCATAAAGAGTGTCAAGGGAAACACTAAAATATTTTACAAAATAAGCAAATATCAATCTTCTAGAGAGATATTCGTTCCTAATTAATGTTTCAACCCATTGGTTTATATCAGGGTTAACCTCAAGGACTATAATGAGGTGAATCACTACTACCTAACTACTTGACAACTGCGAAAAGTTACGTCATACTTCGTCATTATACTCGCTAACTAAGTATACTGTATGGAGTAAAGTGACTGGAAAAGTAAATAAACGTATCAAAAAGTAATATTTGAACAGCACATACAGAGGTGTGAGGAGATCGCCAAGCAACAGTTGATTGATGTTAATCTTCTTTACTTATTACGTTCGATGATTAAATTCACACATACCATAGTTATTAAAATGAAAAGTCACTGAACTGAGCTATTATTTGTTCTAGAAATAACTACCTATGTACCGTTTACAGTTTCTATCTGAAAAACAAGAGCAGACTTAACGGTTGACTTTTTATTTGAATCCGATTTAAACCATTACAAAAGGTCACTCGATAAAGAGTAACTCCAATTTGCATTTCAATACTCAGAATCAGCTGCAAAAGTTTCACGCAAGTGACCTTTGAAAGTCGTTCACGACTACGCGTTCGAACGAGTTACGATTGTGGCAGATGACGTAGCGTCTGACGTAAACGCTGTGACAAGGTCATGTGACGCAGCACGCGTCACTTGACCCGACATGCTGACAGTTGATTACTCTTATTTAGAATACGTGATTACAGCTTCTTCGTTTAGAGGACAAATGTTATGGTCAATATTGGCTTATTATTTGCGACATAAAGTTGGTACTAACAGCCAGTTTAAGGCGCCCGCAGACAGGCTCGACCCCACAGCGCTACACAAAGTCACCGCTCGTCGCGCGACACGCGGTGTCTTTGTGTCGCGCTGTGGCGTCGCGCCAGTGTGTATGAAACTTTATTCTTGAACCAATGTACTGCGATAAAATCCCGGTGCGAACGTGGGCTTAGTTGATGTTGATGGGATATATCCATTATCCCGCCGTTTGTCTGTGAAGTACGTGACAGCAGTCGACGATAAAATTATAACAGCACATTAAGTACCTACACTGATGACTGCTATTTTAAGTCGTGGTTATTTTTATATGATGCCCATATTCTGCGTCTGCAATGTAAAAATATTGAAATTGTTTGTATCCATTGTTGTTTTTCCCTGCATTTATCGTTTTATATTATTTTTAGATTAGGTATATCATATTTGTGTTGCATTCCGATCGAATCTTTTATAGATAAATCTACATACATATGTTTTTATTTATAACAGAATCATTGTACCTGATTTGTAAACTTGCTTTTGATATATACATATATGCTTATAATAGATATTTTGTCGCAAATCTTCGGCAAATTAAAACAACACACATTCGGTTTCATGTGAGGGTAATTTACGTTGTTTATTCAATAAAGGTAAATTAATACGAAATCAGACTATGTAAGTGTTTGTAAAGACGTGGAAGCCCGGGCTTACGTAAGTACATGGGCGTCATTAAACTAATGATGATTTTCCGATAACAGTAATGTTTTCTAAAGAATATCGTAAAAGATACCAGAAATATTCGGTTACAATAATAATCGGAATTAATGACACACTTTTTCACGAGTATCACACAGTTGACCCAGACAGCTTACTTAGCAACCGCAACTTTTTTATCTTCAATTAGCACCATGTGAGTGAATAACTGCCTCATTCCGTTCATTTAAATTTAGAATGCAAAAAGATGATTGAACCAAAAAGAAACGTACTTTTCGAGCTCCATTCCAAAAACAACTTCTGTTGCCAACAAAATCATAGCGTAGGAAATATTAGTGGAATAATTAGTGCTGGTGATCACGTCCGGCAGAACCAGACTAAAACATAAAAAATGGCGGCACAATCTTGTGGTCAGCTTAGGGCCAGCAATTGATCAACCGGTAACGTTGGACGTTACCACGGATGACTAACTGTCATTAAAGATATTTATTGGGATATTTAATAGGTGCAGGTTTTTAAATTTATCATCATTTATATGCATTTGCTTTGCTTGGCCTTTTGTACTAGGTTATAGCTTGACGACTTAACGGGAAGTTTCTTAAATAAGTGGATGAAAAATTATACTTAGTCCTGGAAATTATTTTCGAACATTTCATTCAGAAGTCGTGCCTATTCCCAATAGTATTTTCGAATGACAAGCAGATACTTTGTTTAATTTAACACGAATCGCCATTCGACCTTTTATACCCTAGTGTTCTTAGAAATAAGGTCTAATTTATTTGGTCCGATTCTTGGAAACCCTATTTGCTAAAAGTTACCTTAAATAAAAGTTCCCTACACTATGCACACAGCATCAAAATATCAGTGCCTACCTTGATTACATTTTATGACTACAGTAAAGACAGGACTTAATAAGAATACAGGCTTTACGCTGAGTAATTACTTAAGTTAAATTGATGAGATGTTTAATACTGAACATAATAACTATACACAAGATTATTTATTTTATTTGATACTAGCTGTTGCCCGCAGGTTCGTCTGCGATCCTGGATGAAAAGTCATGTCCTTACCCAGGTCATGGTCTTACTGTGTGCCTAATTTCATACAAATCCGTTCAGCCGTTTCACCGTGAAATCGTAACAAAACAAATAAACAAACACAAAAAAAAACTTTCTCTTTACAATATTAGTTTAGATTTAGATTCAGCTCATAAGCCTAGGTGCTAGGGCTATAACCAAAGATACAATCCGTGTGAAAACTTCTTTAGTAATATTGCCATGCGATATCGTACGGTCATTAATTTCAATGTGTAAATGGCTATTCTGTCTAATGGCATGTCGTTAGGCGGAAATAAATCTGTGATTGGAAATAAGCGATCAAATATTCATATTCGTCAATGGTATCAAAAAGAAAAAAGGCAAAAAGCGTGACAGACATTTTGAAAGTGAGGTGATACTGAAAGAGCCTCTGTTTTCAGTTTTGCCTGTGGTTTCGCGCGCGTGAATGTCCGAAAGTATCCTTCGGGAACTTGCTACCAGGATATAAATTACCCCTTGTGTTAACGGCGGTTATAAACTTAATGTGCCAAATTTAACTTAAAGTTTTTGCGTGAATGAGTAATAAACATCCGAATATTCGAACTTTCACATCCTACTAATATTATAAACACGAAAGTTTATGAGTATGGATGGATGTTTGTTACTCTTTCACGAAAAAACTACTTAACGGATTTGGATGAAATTTGGCACACAGATATTTTATAACCTGGATTAACACATAGAGATCTTTTTATCCCGATACTCCCACGGGATCAAGATTTATGCGGGTGAAACCGCGGAGAGCAGCTAGTTTCTAATATTTTTGTATAATCAGCTGCCCGCCCACTAACATCTTACAAAAAAAAATACAGCGACTGTCAGTCCAGTAAAAAACTAAAACAAATCGTTGAAAAGATTCATGAAATGTGGTTTTAAATTTATGCCTTCCGGTCCGGTCTGGCCATCGTCCGATTTCGCAAGTTCAAGTTCAAAATTGCATTGCAAATCGATTCCCGCCGAAAAATAAAGAACCTCCATTCAAAATGCCATTTTGTTCACAATGATGGCCGTCGTGAGTTCTTTTTATGTTTTTTTTGGAGTTGTTCCTGCCAGTGTTTTGTATGCAAACTATTGAAACTGACCACCGACTGACCGCAACTTTGTTTGGAATCGATTTCGATACCCAATAAATATCGCCCCAAAACAATTCATTTAAGTATCTGTGACTAGAAAATCGTTTTTTTTGTTGTTAATTTTATGAAGAGACACAGACATGTATGGGTTTATCTATGATAAACTTGAAGTAATAAGATTTAATCCGATACGTTTTCTAAAAAGGTTAGTATTTTTATTGTCTTGTCGTTACAATAACGAAAACTCATTTATCTAAAGAAAACTTATAAGTAATATTTCAGCTCTTTGTGAAATGAATGAATGGATTAGAAGGGAAGGTAGATCATTTATTTGTCATAGTAACTTTTTTTGTTGTCCAAAGTGTTTTAAAACCAAACCGTGACGCCTACAAAATGTAATCTGTAAACAAAGTAAGCAAAGAAAAAAAACGTATATTTGTTAAAAAACTGTGAACTTCAAAAGAAGAATTACCCATTTTAAAAGAAACATAATTATGACGGAAAAATATAATTCTAGTCATTTTATAATATTTTTTTCAAGGTTGGTCCGTGGATGTGTGGCCATCCATTACATAATTAGATTACTCCGTTTCTCGGAAAGCACGATAAGCCGTTGGTCCCCGCTGTTAAGTGTAGATCTTACACAGTCGTTACGGGTAGTCAGCAGCCCGAAGTCTAACAACCAGCCTTACCAAGGGGTATCGTGTTACCCAGTAAAGGTACGATAGGCTGCCGCTCCATGTAAAATACTGGCATTCAGCTGCATCTGCGTAGGTTACACTTACGTAGGATACACTTGCGTAGGTTACACTTACGTAGGTTACACTTGCGTAGGTTACACTTACGTAGGTTACACTGGAAGGTGACGCCAATATAGTTGAGAAATGCTGGGCAAATTATATTTTCCGAATCAAAATTCGAATTTCGATCACGCGCTAAATATAATCCTCACACGTCAAGGAAACCGGACTAACCTTGAAATCATTCAAAATTTGCCGATGACACCAATCAATTGAATTAATGACAAGACAATATATGGTCGAACTAATTAAAAGTACGCACGTGGTTGGAGGCACGTCGGCAACCGTTAATTCCTAATCGATAAGAGATAAATTAGCAATAAAGTCATGCTGATATTTTATTTGTGTTATTTTACAGCGATAAAGTTGAAAGAAAATGATCTTTGCTACGTGATATAAAAAAAAACAAATGCTTGTAAATTTTCGAAAGACACAAAATATTTCAAATTGTTTTGATTTGTGTGTCCTCATTACAGCTAAATAGTTTAATTATATTTGGTAATTGCTTCCGTGGATCGCAGTAAAATATTGAGCATAAGTATTTTAAAAATGTGTAACAGGTCTCAAAGACATTTCAGTTTGTGGTCAAACCACGTGAAAGATCTTGGCAATGAATGTAAGAGTTGCTCCAAAAATAACCTACTGTTATTTAATTTAGGGTATGTTGATTGGGGTTAAATACAGAAACAGAAAAGTAAAAATAGAATTCAGTTTTGACTACGATAACCTTCCTAAGTTATTTAAAAAAAATAACAACGAAATGAACAGTGGTTTAAAAGACAACTTACAAAATAAACACAAGCAGTTGTTGACTTTGTTACGTATGTTTTTGGGTAAAAATAACGCAGCCAGCTCGTGACGTGGCGTATCGCCAAAATCACGCGTTTTCTGCACACGTTTGTCACAAAAATATTTTTGTTTTGCCATCTCAAATAAATATTAGCGTTTATCTTATCTTAAAGGGAACGAATAATAAACAGTAAATATAAATATTTTCCTAGAATATTGGCACGATAAACAGTCAAGTTTGATACTTATTATTCTCACATAAAGACAGAGATACAAATTTTTTCAGACTACCTAATTAAATAGGGAATGTTATGATGGGCTTGGAAAAAACTTGTTTACCAAAATTTCCTTTAATCTGTTACGATTATTTTACTAAAAACAAACCGATATCCGAATCAATAAATTGTATTTGCTCAAAGCAATTCTTTATTTACCTTCTGAAAAAATTCGCACACAGATAATATGGGAACCTATTTTCAGTAACGACGTACATGAAAAATGAAAATCATGGCTCATTTTAAAAAAAACAAGCAAAATTAAATGTGAATAATATAGGTTTTATGGCCCATTTTATGTACCTACTGATACATGTTAAAAGTCATTCGTTCATTTCATGTTTGCAATTACACACTTGACCACTAGTGGCATTTGCAACTATATAAAATAATTTTATAGCCGCAAAACATTAAAAGTATAAAAATAAACTTACAAACACAGAAGAAAGATATAAAATAAAATAATCTTAGTTGCAACTATTTTATAAAAATCCGTTTAAAAAAAACTGCTTTTATTTATGAAGAAAGTAAAAATTATTCATGAATATCAAGGATTCACACACTGAGGAACTGAGGAATAGTGATTTCCTTATATTGCATTATTTTAATCTAGGTTTTAAAATCATAAACATACAAAATACAATACAAAACACTTCGCTCAGAAAAGTCACGTGCTTTTAAATTGAAAATTGCAGAGATATTATTGTACAGATCATAGTGAACGAGCAATCAGCAAGATCACCGGAAACTGCTGTATATAGCATTGCTTTTACAAATACGTAACATGCTTGTATGTACCTGTTATTTCATAAAACATTTTTCATTTACAATAAGTACGAGAGTACTAAACGATGAATAATGCAAAAACAAACATGTTAGCTTAGTTGTGATTATTATCAGTGTCACTTTCACGGCTTTCCGACAACAATGTTTCAACGTCATTTCACACGTTACAACTTCGTCTGGTTCTGGAATCTGTAGCACGTTTAATGTATTTTATATGACTTGCTAACATCTGCGGTTCTCGTGGTTACCCAATAATCATTTATTTGCTTCAACTTAAAAGTCACACGTACTACACTTTTTTATTCGCAAAAAAAACAATTTTCACACGGACCGCGAATTTGGCGCTCATGATTGTTTTATTTTATTGTCGAAAGTGTTAAATAACACAAATAATGTATGATAATTATAATTTTATTATCTTTGCAAGCAGAATACGTTCACACGTCTTTACTGTAGATATTGTAATATTTACTATAACAAAAATCGATGATAAGGTTAAACTATATCAAACAATCTAGCATTAAGAAAAACTAAATTGAACTTAGCACGATTTTTAATTCAAACTTATTGATCAGCCCTTCTTTCCTGCTCTAGATTTAATGCAAAAAGTAACTGGTTGCGGTGTATATTGTAAAAGTAAAACTAAATGAGCCCTGAGGGCAATAAATGACATGTACCTAAAATGTCTAACTAAAGCATGTGTATATATGGTGAATTTAGATCAACTGTCAGTTTCAATTTAATGGTATACTTTAACTTACTAAACGATTTTTAGAAAGGTTAAGAACGTTTCCCAAACTTTTAAAAGAACATTTCAAATAGAATTCAATGCTGATATTATAGACCTAGTTGATCAAAACATGCTGCTAGCAGGCTAAGTAAAAAACATTATTAGTTTTTATTTAAAATTAAAAAAAATATGTGACGTTGTCGATTTTTTTATTCGTAATAAGTAGTGGTTTTTTTTCGGCACGAGTAACAAATTACACGCATTTTTTTAATTCTCCCATCGACCACTTGCACAAATTAAATTGTCATGCTGCCATTATTTTTATTAGGTTCACGTGTCAAAAAGAATTACATTCGATATGTAACGTAGTGTTTCATAAATTTTCACGTGGAACTTTATTTTCCATTGAAAGAATAAGAATACTTTAAATAATATTACGTAGGTACATTTATTTTATCACCATTTATTATCTCGAACTAATTTTAATTCTTAGCTCATCAATTTGTACATTATAAAAAATAAAAAAACACTATTAGTAGGTCGTTCAACAGTATATTATTTTAATGTATTTCTTCTGCAAGACTTGTAGTAGTTTTTATATGCAACCTTCTTACTGAAGAAGGTTGCATATAAAAACTACTACAAGTAGGTCTATATCGGCAGTTGGCAACTACCCTGGTTCTGTTATGAAACACTGAGGTTTCATTAAACGGCTGCTGTACATTTTACACTCATATTTTGGCAAGCATTCTTAGTTTTCATTAAAAAATACTTCTGCTGCACGACAATAATCAAATATTCAATTACCTAATTGAATCACTAGGAATACCTACCTATTTGTGGTGAAAAAAAATATAGTTCATACAATATTCTATATCTCCTTCTCTCTTGTCCACAGAATCGCCACCAAGACCTCGCAGCCTCTTCATGTAGCCCTCGCCGTGGTCGTCCTCCTGGCCTGGCTCAGCCGCCCTGGATCCAGCAGTAACCTCCGTGGATGGAGGGCACTTTACGTCGTTGCCGTCGCCACGCATTTCGGAGCACAAGTCTGGATGACCCTTGTCTCTGGTAGGACATACTTTTGGAACATTCTTTAATAAAAATATCGTAACTCTCTGCATCAATGCCCGAAGAAATCAGACTATGATGTGATGACAAAGTAGTTACGATTGCCAAAAGTTACTTAACTTTTGTAATTATGTTTGGTTTTCTAAAAATATGGCCCTTACTCATTTAAAGCTTACAGAAAAAAGGCGAAGAGTGCCAAGAAATGTGTTTTAATTTAGTCTCTAGGTCGACCAGACCTCAAACGAAGTCTAGATAATTAATGAAAAACAATACAATTTATCCATTACAAAATCGCAAATTTTTCTCACAAATCAAATTAACATTTTTTACTTTCTTTTATTTCAAAATCGGCATCCATAAACTCGTTCGTTCGAATTTCGAAGAACTCTATTACGTTGCCGAGCATGCGCATTACGTACGTGAAGGAACGACGTTCGTTGAGAAACACAAGTTTTTATGAACAAATGTTGTATTTGAAGAAGGCGGAAGACTGTAAAATTGCTCGGAAGAGGTTTTGTTCGTAAACCGAATGGTTTGAATCTGGAGGGTAATGACCTGTTTCACTGGCTGATTCTGTTGGAAAGGGCATTTATGTACGTTAAATAATCCATAGACTCAAACTCAAAGTATTTATTTCAAATAAACCAAATATTGGCACTTTTGAATTTTCAAGGTGTCGAGTAAGAAACATAAAGCTTTACAGTTTACATGAAAAAGTAGAAACAAAAACATAAAATGGCTGATGACGAGTGTTGTAAACTGTCGTTTTCCCAGCGGCCATTCCTCCGTCTTTATACACGTGTCGGCAGAGTTTATTGTTCCATGTTTACCATTGTTTGCGTCCCTTTGTTTCTCAGTATTACTTCACGAATATTTATCAATATCTTTAAGTGATCTGACATCTCTTGAAAAATAATAAGGTACCTATTTATAGCCCTTCTTTGTAAAACGCATACGTAGCTTATTTGTCTGCTATCATATTGTTATGTTTTCCTTACCTAGATTAAATAATCAAATAAGCTGCCACCCAATATATGTATAAGCAACATGCAATTAGAGTGTTTAAATAACAATATTTAAGTTTTTTTTTGTTTTATGTCCCCAAATTATAATCTGTTTATTTTTTTACAAAAAATAACTTCTGATTTCAAGGTGGAAACAAGGACAGAAATAATAAGGTTATTAAACAAATGCAATTAGAATCATTATTGTAACCCTGGTTTCTAATTTAGCAAATTGCAGAGTACGTGTACGCTTGTAATTTATTTAATTATGTACGACAGGTGTAACACTGGCTTGGTTTCAGACAAATATAAGTAAAACGTACTAACAGAAGTTTTCTCATAATTTGTCCACTTAGTATTTCCTGATCCGGTACCAATGGGAACCGCTATAAAATCAACAATACGATCTTTTCACGAAGTATTACAATAAACTGGAGTATACTAATTACTTTTTCTCTAATAACATAGTTTCCAATCAATTATTTCTGAAAATTGCCTAATACGCATCTATTAGCATCTCTTATTAAACTTCTTTCTTCTTTCTCCAATTAAAATTGACACTAGACAAAAAAAAATGCCTGAAAATCTCAACTCTGAAGACTAGCAAGACTACCAAAAATATGTTATGACAGAACGACTGATTGACTGACTGGTCAGAACATTTTTTTGAAAGCTTCGTTTTTTAAATTTTTTATTTACAATGTAATGAACTAACGTACCTAACACAAAGGTCATCGACATCAGAAGGTCTCACCTCGGCGACAATCACATGTCAAAAACTAGTCAAAATGTAGGAAAAATATAGGTATTTTTGACAGATTCAGACTGAGATTAGAATGCGAACGTAAAAATACGAGAATTCCCGCTCTGAAGTTTAAAAACCCAAATCCGGTGGGCGGAGTCACCAGTCAAGTCTTCATGTTTCATTCAAGAACCAAATAATGCTTCTTAGCATTTTAATGAGCCAAATACAGGAATTTTAAATGACCAAACAATGAGAAAATAATTTAAAACCTTCTTGTGTAGATTTAATGTTGAAATTGCACTGATTTTTAGTTTTTGAAATTGGTCTTGGACTCGCGAAACATTCTTTGGAGAATATTACAATAAATAATTAAGTAATTGCGTAATGCTACTCATTGGGGATCGCATGTCTCAAGTCTTAAGGATCCGTAATTTTTACGGATCCTTTCTTTTAATCGTAAATCCTTTCTTATAGAACCGACATAAACCTCTTTTTCGAGATCAAACCAGTTTGTAAATGATTGTTATATTTTGATAACAAAATTCGAGCGGTTTTCAGAACAGAATTCGAAGATATCTTATAAAAGTTTTTATTTTTATAATCATGATAACACGAAAGAAAAAAAACAAGCATATGTCAATAATTACCGTTCCATAGCACTTTGAGTTAAAAAAAACACTGCTACAAAGTGGTTTCAAGGCTTCCTGTTATGAGGAACATATAAAATATAATTTATATTTATGTTTCAGTATTAAAAACATTAACACCAACAAAGTAATGTGATTGAGCAGAAAAAGGTCTTTGTTTATTCGTCGTTTCATCCTGTTTATAATAAGACTAGGGTACGTACTATAATCACTGATTATTGGTTATGCTTAACGGCTGAACCCAATAATGTATCTATCGCCAATTTTGGCGTACTGGAGATAGCAAAACCTATCAATCTCTGGTTTTTACGTCCCAATAAAGCCAAATTATGCGTCCCTATAATATACTGACATTGACAGATACTTATTTGTTTGACAGGGACAGATCTATCATCAATAGCGACTTCACTGAAAACATGATAGATGACAGTCCATAATCTGCTTCTCTTTTTAACGGCATCCCGTATGTTCTCATTTTAATGACATACCTAATTTTTCTTTATCTACTTATTTGAAAAATGAATGAACAAATATAATATAGTAAAAGCTCATTCAAAAAAAAAATCTATAACCAAGTAATAAAAATACCTACTTATTATTTAAATTCGTTGCTTGTTTGATATCATATTCATGTAGTATTTCATAAATATTCATAGGAAGACACACAGGCGATATTTGATCGAATGATTCACCAAATAAATCAAAACAGTTTCAGGTGCACTAAACAGTGCAGCCTGTTTAAAACGAAACAGTCAACATCCTTTGTGGATTGTGGTAGAACAGTTTTGGAGCGCACACCAACCTGTGCACAATGTCGCGGGCCTAGCGCGTTCCGGGTGACACGGCCCATTGAAATGACCTCAGTCTCCTCAGTGATTCGTTCCTGTCTAAGAATTAAGTATTATTAATGGATAATAAACATGGTGGCAGGGACATCTAAAGGCAATCGTTACCGTGGACTCAGTACATGATTCTGAACCCCAGTGTGTTGAAATTATTCGTCGGTTATTCTTTTGACCGCGTAGGTATTGCACTTTTCTAAAAACGACGTGAATCGCGAGCAACACAAATGTACCCCTCGTCGCGCGACATCGGTGCCTTTGTGTCGCTTCACGTTGGAAAGTTGTGAAAATCAGTAATAGCTACAGTTAAAACCACAGCAAAACTAATTTAAGGTTGCTAATAAGCACTTTAAAGTAAAATAAATTACAACATATACCTAACCTTGAAACGATGACCCTTCTCTTACTAAGTCACTTAGTCACAAGTCATAAATCCATCAAGCTTCATCTGCCATTACGGCACAATCACGCACAATGATGAAGTAGGGGATCGTCAACCTCAGTCAGGGTCGCGCATAAAGGTTCAACCACATACAGGCAAATATTTGTGGGGCCGCCAGACATTTGTACAATGTCTAGACGAGCCATTATATAATAGGGACCGTGACACGCGGGATCGGCGTGTAAAGGTACTTAACATTATTGACGTAGATCGAGTAGATGAAGCATTGTTTACGAGTATTTCACACATCGACATCAATCATAATACCTTCTAGATAAGTCACACGTATAGAGAAGACTGGAAGAATTTATAGTTTACGTAGGTTCGCTCTGGTTTTCTATATGGCTTGATAACAGATTTGGAACACGCTTTTCCGCGCCTTACCGCATTAACTGTAATCAAACACACTGCAGTTTCGTTGTTCGTTGTTTTTAAGACCAATGGAACAGTAGTTTTTAAGAGATCCGACTCTACGCTTTCTAAATCTGAACTTTTGAACTATCCCGTATTTTCAGGACATCCCTCAAGTTTCTCAGCATCATAATAACTAACTAAATGTCCCTCTTCTCCCACAGGTATAGTGCTGTACTTCAACCTGCCGCGCCACGAGTTCGGCCGCGTCCAGACAGTGCTGTTCCCCGTATACTACGCGTTCAACGCTATCATCAGTCTGCTGGCCCTCCTCGCCTACTACAGGACGCAGTGCCTCACGCAGTTCGAACATACCTCCTGGGTACAGGTAAGCATCGAAACCGCTTAAGCATTGAAGTTATATTTTGGGGAACTTAGAGAAATAAATTAATAAAATCAGGTGAAAAAAAAAACAGTGGGAAAGTATTGTATTGGTAGAAGGACAGGAGGCTCGTGATGAGATAGTAAGTTAGAGGAAGAATATTACTTAATGCCGTTTAATGTCTAGAGAAAACAGGACCAGAAATTAGAACAAGCATAAACTGCACTTAACGCATTGGCGCCACGTTTTATTTACTATATTATTATATGCTTGAAGTTTACTGCAGACCTGCGACCTTTTGCTTGTGTGTTATGTGATTATGGCAATTCCAAACCAGAATATCAAAGTTCAGAACGGAAAGCAAAGAAACACCTGATTCAGTCAGGTTTACTCTAGAAATATTGTGAGCCCTTAATGACCAATAGGAAGTTAGTGATCCATAGCATGACAAAGTACTTGACAACAATATGATAAACATTTTCAACACAGGTAGAGCAATACACGATAAACGTTCCTCCATTATATACCAGCAGTGCAAACAAAATTAGCACATACTTGACTGAGTTTCAACAAAGTGCTGTAATCACATAACACACAAGCAATAGGTCGCAGGTCTGCAGTAAACTTCAAGTATAAAATAAATATAGTAAATAAAACGTGGCGCCAATGCGTTAAGTGCAGTTTATGCTCGAGTGACTGTCATTGACATTCATTGAAATTATTTTCTGATTATTGAATATTTGCTTACTTGAGAGGTAAAAGTAGTTATCTTGTTAAGAGTAAAAGTGCTTCACTTTTACTTTTACAGTGAACAGAAAGAAATACATAGCACACCTGTGACATTTTCGTGTTGGTTGAGCAGTTTACGGGGTGAATCTGGTCTCATCTGATCATTATATTTTTGCAGAAAAAAAACTATTTTGTGTTAAAGCAACTACCGTTTTACAATGATTTTTGTTTGACCTGCTTTTGTTTGACACTGCTCTCAAAATGGCGAAGGAAAACATCGTGAGGAAACCGGCGTGTCATAGAATCAAAAAATCGAAGACAGTGACATGTACCAACCCGCACTGGGCCCGCGTGGTTGATTATGGCCCACTCCCTCTCAACAAAAAGGAGAGGCCTGTTCCCCAGCGGTGGGAACATTATAGGCTGATCTCATTATTACCTTAACCACATAATCAGCTATCTAGACGTCATATCCGATGATCCTTAAGAGGATTGAAGAAAAATTGATTGACAGATTATAGTAAAATTTATTTCAAAGAAAAGCGAAAAGCAGGCTGATGGCTTCAGCCTGCTTTCAGAAACTGTTACCTTTTCACTTACGAAGCACAAACTTCTACTTAACAGACCAGTGGTCTTCATACTAAACTACGGAATTTATTCCCCATTGACCATTACAATCAAGTTTATATCGAACACAATTAGCTACATACGGAGTATTATTAGTATTCCCTTTTACTCTACAGATAAATCAAATTATTAAATGTTCGAGACACAATATGACCCGCTATCTGGGTCTTCCACGTTCGATCAATTATGAGGATTTATTGGGCTGTAGAATGAATATATAGGCTATTTTAATTAACGGGGTTGAATACTTGTGTAATTTTAGCTCGTTCCAGTGCCTACTAACTGGAAATATTTTACATAAAGGAGTACCGAGTTTAAAAAGCTCTCGGCGAAGCCTTCAATATTGCTTAACCATTAGATTTATTGAAACCATTATCATAGACGTATTTTTTTGCTTTATGCGCAGACAGTTAATGACCCGTCTTATCTGTAATACACTTAATTAACCGAATAACTTTGATTAATGATGATAATGAATTTTAAACAATGGCCAAGGTACGCACGATAATTTACAATCCTGTCCTTCCATGTCTTGTAACTTAAGTGCTTAAAAAAACATTTATTGTTCTCAAATGTCAGGGTGCAGTCATTAAGCAAACATAACATCAAGCATATTTTGAACGTATGCTAACTTCAGAATCATAAGCATGACCTTTGCAAATTAGAAGAAATGATGAGATAGTTCTAATTTGTCAATTTCGATTTACAAACTAATTTAGCCGATTATCGACATAAATTGAATCAAATTAAGATGCAAACAGATAATCAATGCAGTTAGTGTAATGGCGCAAGAGACTTGTTGGCAGAACAAGATAAACACACAATGATTGAAGATTTTTGATGCATGAATTTGTCTGCATTGAAATAAAAATGTGCATAATTGCAATTAAGTGTTTTTAGCCAAAGTATTTTGCAAATAGCATTCAACACATAGGTTACATTTTATATTATAAATGTTAAATGTCTAACATATTAGGCACAAAAATAGATAATTGCATAAACATTGCATACAGACTGTAAAATCCTTGATTCTTTTTATCAAGCCAATAAGTACTTTTTTTTTCGTCCGTACAAATTAATACAAGAGACTGTGTAATCTTAAGTAAATGCAAGGCTATTGAAAGGTCGGATTAACTTGCTTGAACTGATTCTGGATAAAAGACAGATTAAAAGTTAAGCCATTTTTATTATGTCGGAACCGGATGCAAGGAAATAACGGTTACAAAAGAGATTGTTAATCATTTAATTGATAACAATGTATTCTAAAACAGTCGACAGCGACCATTGAATTCCTTATGACTGACACACAATGGCTCGTTCATATCGAAACGTACTTTTCAAAGGAAACATTTCTCCATCCAAAGCGTTTACGTGTAAATTAGCCTTTTGATCAAAGTAACAGTACCTACATGTTTTCTAGGACTTGACAATTAATTCCAAAGATTTTCTCGTTTTTTCTGAACTCTATTTCTACATTCAAACCGTCAACCTAAACCTCCATATTCTGATTGTTCCAGCTAGCGCTGCTGTTAGCCGTATTCAGCATCGAGTCGTTCGTGCGCCTGCGACTCGTGCAACCCATGCTTCACGCCAAGCATGTCAAGACACAGATGGAAGAGGCAGCTGGCGGTGGACAAGAAGTAAGTGCAACTACTATCATTATTTTTGTATGATATTCTCTGTTACCTGATTAAAGTAACTTCGATCTGATGATCCATGTTGATTATATTTCTGGGGTTTTGGACAGTGGGGGGCAAGTAGATGTCCTCTATTTCGATTTCCGCAAGGCGTTCGACAGGGTTGACAATGACGTGCTCTTGATGAAGTTGGAGGCGTTAGGTTTTTCGTCTGAGTTTCTTACCTTCTTTGCGAACTTTCTACGAGACCGCAGGCAGTTTGTGAGGCATGGTTGCTTTGAGTCTGAACCTTATAATACCCGCTCTGGCGTGAGTCAGGGATTTATACTTGGTCCACTGCTTTTACTTATAATGATCAATGATCTTATCAATAAGGTTAGGTTCGCAAAATGCTTGCTTTACGCTGATGACCTAAAACTAGTCGTTCAAATTGATACGGTCGCGGATTGCTTACTCCTACAAGGGGACATTGATGCTATATATGAGTGGAGTATGATCAATAAACTCATTTTTAATGTAACAAAGTGTTACGCCATGACGTACAGTCGAAAGCGTCAACCACTCCACTATAACTACAGATTGGGTAGTGAAGTATTATGTCGTGTCACCAAAACAAAAGACCTGGGCGTGACCTTTGACACTGGTCTGACATTTAGAGATCATGTCTCTACTCTTGCCAAGGAATCTTTTAGGCGTTTGGGTTTTGTTTCGCGAAATGCCCGCGATTTTTGCAACCCAAATGTTATCAAGCTTCTGTACACCACCTTGGTTCGTAGTAAACTTGAGGCTGATGCCTGTATCTGGCATCCCTACACAGTGACTCATACTTTAACGTTGGAAAAGGTACAGAAAACATTCCTAAGATTTTTGTATAAAAATAAGTTTCACTTCTTCCCTTTCATGTACCCGAAACTTACTGTAAACTTACTTACTGTACCAATTACCTCCTAGGAGTTTTGAGCTTCAACTCGTTAGAGGT
The DNA here is from genome assembly GCA_963555695.1 of Dasypolia templi. Classification (NCBI taxonomy): domain Eukaryota; kingdom Metazoa; phylum Arthropoda; class Insecta; order Lepidoptera; family Noctuidae; genus Dasypolia; species Dasypolia templi. The sequence continues at coordinate 4,739,457 of OY743145.1, forward strand.
TAGACGAGGTTTTCTACAGCTCACAGTAGCCTGCAAAACTCTTAGAGGACTCATCGACAGTCCCGAGCTCCACGATCTTTTCTGTCGGCTATTTGTTCCCGACAAATACATCGGACATCGACAAAGCCGTCGACGCCATCTATTTGCGCCGCCGTTATCTAAAACTGTCGCCAGAGCTGAGTCCCCTGTGTGTCGTACCTTAAGGATACTTAACGACCTCCTGACCAAAAATCCTGAATGTGATCTGTTTGCTGATGAATGGAGCAGAATAATGCGTGTATGTCTGATGTTTTGCGAGAGTAAGTATGCAAGGCTGTCCTCTATTATATGTTAGTATTTGAAAAATCATTGTTTTCCAATAATTCAATCTGTATGTTAATTTTTGTAATTGGTGTTACCGTTTTAATTAACAATAAACAAATTAAGTAAATCTCTCAAGGAGTAAAGGGAGCCCTTTAGCAATTAGCAGGACAGTACCTTAACGCCAACAATTAAAGTGCCTAACTACCTAAATACTAGTCTAGCATATTTTATCCCAGTCCCAGGCTTCTACAATGTTTTTTTTGTATTGTTTTCTAAACAGTCTAATATGAGAAAAATAGTGTAACAAAGATCTCCAAGCTTTAGAAACCTTGTATCTTGTATAATACCTACTCTTTTTAAGAAAACAAGAGGTTCTCCGCTAGTCTTGGTTTTAGAAGATTGGATCAGGACAGATCTTTCCTTTGCATCGTTTTAAGGTTGTCGTAAAAAGACAGGATGAATGTATGAATGACAATCATTTTACTACCAAACGACTTGTGAAGGTTAAAAGCTCGTCATTTAATTTTCAAAAAATATTGAACTCCTTTGCATAATACTTTCTAACGAGTACGGAACAAAGTCAGAAACCAAAGTTCAATGATGCAACAACGGCACGAGCTTCACCTGCATATTATTATAACTGTTATAAATTCAAAAGTCATTTAAAAAAAACAATACTGAGAATCGTAAAAAAATGAAAAAAACAATTCACTTGACAACGGTCACCACGCACGTGCTTTCTGCACTGTTGCAGAAATTAGTTCGTAATAAATGATAATATCCTTAAGTTGTGAAAACAAGGAATGTTAATGATTAACTGTGATGCAATAAGACGATTTTGCAATGGTTTTGTATGCTTGGAACTGTCGTTGTACGATTCTAATAATGGCGGTCTGTTAGAAGAAATCATTGTTACTACGCGTGACTTTGAGCATCACAGCCACCACTAGCCCTTAAAGCAAGGTCAAGAACCCTTTCGAGCTCTTCCACAACAGCCATTATCTTATCTAATTAATTATTACCTACGTATTCACATGTAAACACAAAGTGTTTGTTGCATTTGTCATCGATTACTGAAGGGTACAATGCTTCCGAGTAAAAATCCCCAATCGAAACATCCTTTTTGCAAGAATCCTTTACTAACTCATGTGTTTCTTTTGTTACAGGTCGGTCGCCTAATCCTAGGAGAACTCGCACACTGTCCCCGCTATCTTCGTGTCCTGAAGACCTTTAGGACGTACCACTCCAGTATAGCCATGGGCACCATGATAGCCCTAGGCTGCTCATTATACTCGACTATGATCATAGTCGATTCCATGTGCCGTTAATCGATTCATCAAGGAACTATTGGAGAAAGAATTAATCACTAAAAAGTTCCGCTAGCATGCTGTGTAAATTTTAAATTTCCGCTGAGAAATGTCATGAATTTCAGAGTTGTTTTTTTGTATTAAAAATTATTGAAATGTAAACGCCTGTTTTATGTAGTTGGATTTGTACGATTTTTGTAATACAAGGATTTTTTTCTCAATAATAATCAATTGATATGAAAATGTTGTTGTAGTTAGTCAGTAAACTGAAGAATAAGAATCACTTTATAAGTCAAAGCACAAAAGTAATAGCTGTCACGAATGTAATTGTGTGTGTATTTAGATTAGTTTAAATCTAAAACAAAGTTGCATGGTACCACCGATGAAAAGTTAAGGATCCATGTCATATTGCATTACTGTCCTAGTTCCATTCAGGCTGTGAAGTCTGTTTTCACTATTTAAGTACGATTGTACGCTTCTTATATAAAACAGTATTAATTCGCAAATAGTGACTCGACAAGGATTTAGGTGTGTGAGGCGCTGGTCGCACGAATTGTTTCCTAGAGAAACGTTGTGAGAGAATCGTTCCAAATTGTTTAATTAGTTTAAGTGACTGTAGAAGACGCGACTAAACGCAGCGATTATAGTATTAAGATATTAACACAAACCTTTTTCAAGGTTCATAGTTGAAATTGTGACATCGAAATTATAGACAAATTAACACTGACTTGCCAGCTACTAACAGTATAGATTGCAGTACCTAACAAATTAATCTTGCCAAACGTTAGCAGTGTTGTTTCATCGATTAGCAGTGTTGTTCCATCGAATAGCCGTCTGTGGCAGCGAGCCCATCACTACGCTGCTTGATATTATGAAACTCATGTTGTATGCTCTCTAATTTCCTGCAATACTGCCATGTATAGCGCTAAGTGTAGTAATAAGTAGTATAGACTCTCGCCAAGCATTTTGTCGCAAGTAACTTAGCGTAAAAATGCTCCTTAAACGCAGGAAGTTACGAGCACGCAACTCTTACGACTTTTTGGTGTTGAATCCAATTGAAGCAGAGCGCTACGTTCTAAGAATGTTTGAATTGTCTTCAGAACTTGCCATTAGCGACGATGCTCGCTAAGTTTTATCGTTGTGACGACTCGATTGTCTAGTCAGCAACAGACGCAGCGATCGTAAAATCGCCAGTTTACTGTATCGCTCGTTTATTAAACCAGAGCTTAAAAGTATTGCATTTAACCAAGTTAATTGCTATTGAACGTGTTTAAATGATTACTTTTAACCGTCTAGCAGCTTAAGCCCCATTGGCAAAGGGTTTGTTTAGCTAATTTTATGTAACATAATTTTATAATTACTAAGTTTAGTTAGAAGTTAATGTATTTAATCAATTAATGTGAATACGAGTTAGTGATTAAAATGTTTACTTATTATACGTAAATGATCTGAGTGTCTACGTGGGATTATTATTTATTTGAGACGTGAGAACGAAAAAAGTATTAAATTTAAAAATATATGACTATTACGAAAACTTGCCGTGTTATTTATTTGGGCTTATTTACCTGCAGGTAGATAAAGGTTGTAGGTATGTTGGCACCTGCTTCCTACCAACAGGTACCACTCCGTAACCTACTTTTCATTATATGTACCTTAGCTATACCCAGTTAAAACTAACAATCTTGTAAGGGGGCGTTCATAAAATACGTGAGATGTTTAAGGGGGGAGGGGGTCGAGTCAAATCTCATCTATTCTTACGTTGGAGAGAGGGGGGGTCTCGGCAAATATCACGCATTTTATTTTCTGATTGAAGCAAAAAAAAAACTATTTTGGTCTATTTAATCCAGATTGTACATGCTTAAGATTTAATCTTAAGCGTAATCGTAATACGATTAAGATCATTCACTAATTCGTTGGAAAGAAAATAATTTAATTCATACTTCGAGGTTATACATCTACTGACTGTCAAACCACCATATTTGTTTTATACCAAATAGCTCAATTCAATCTGAATTTACGGTACAGTGTAGCCCGTCCTTTGTTTTCGCGCCACTGTCTCGATGAACGAGAGCGTACGAGCTGAGTGGCAGCGACACACGGACAGGTTCCAACCTGCTTTGTTTATTCTTGTAAATGTTTTACTCGTCTCAGTGCATGCTCTTACTAATTTAAAATGAGTTTGTACTAATTTAAAATAACAATCAAACGCGTTTACGTAAGAAACCCACATTTTGAAAAATCTCACTTGAGATTGGGGGATGGGGGAGGGGGTTGTATAAAATCTCACGACATCTCACCAGGGGGGGAGGGAGGGACAGACAATTTAAAAAAAACACCTCACGTAATTTATGGACGCCCCCTAAGATTGTTGATCCGAAATGATAAATGGATACCTACCTTAATACCTCTAGTCAACCCAGAAGGCTTCAGTAAAATTAGGCACTGGGAAATAATAATACTAAAGACCAGCTGCCACTGCCTACACCCTTGCACAGACTGGAGGATACACATAGGTACACGAAATTAAAGTTCTTCCAAACCAAGACCTAAAACGTGGATTCATATTCCGACTACGGGGCTTCCCCAACCTCGGTGCGTTCTGCTCTCAATATGAAGGGCTGAGATATATCCAACGCTTAGGACACAGGTACTCAATCGTGAAATGAGGATACGTACCTGCTCTTATTTTCTAGGCTATTCATAAATAAATGACGTATCACTAACTTCGTAGTATCTCTAACCCATGTCGCAAAAATTAAGTACCAAACAAACAAAAAGGCGAAATATTTCTTTTTTTAAAGTATGAGTATTAAAATCAAGCAGAGATTGAAATGGAACCATTAATAAAACGATCACTAATTTAAGAGGATTCTTAGGATTGTCTTTTATTAGTAGTCTGCTGAATATCGTGAAAATTTTCTTGCCAAACATTGTATATTTGGTTACCTAATGTTTTAAAACCAATTAACATGCATTTTCATCAAACATAAACAGGGTGTCAAGTAAATAGCACGACACACTGCAGCTTAGGTCAATACCTACCAAAACAACACAATATATGTTTAGCAAAATCTTACGAATTTACAGTTTTACAAATATTTCCGAAATATCGAAAAATCTCTACCTTGAAACAGATTTTTAAGCATCTCGTAATGAAACATTCCTCTTCGTGTCCTGTGTCATGTCCGCAGCCACGGCTTCCATTATGGAGGCAGCGGAGGTCCTCCGACGGACGGTATGTCCGAGATGCGGGCTGAGATCGCACGCCTGACTACCGCCATGGAGCTTCTACGAAAGGAGAACGAGGAGCTTCGTGCAGATCTGGCCATGAGCCGAATAGTGGGCCCCAGGGAGGTGCCGCTAGTAATGGCGCAGCATGGGCAGGGCCAGCCCGTGTCTACCGAGGACCGGGTTCTGAACCTGGTGCGGCAGGAGCTGGCTGCCTTTCAGAGTCGGTTTTCCGATCTGGAAGCCACTGTCCTTCGCCCCCCGATAGCGGCGAGACAGCCGGCCTCGGGTCAGCGAAAGGCGGCCTTGTATGCTGCCACCGCGGCCAAACCAGGGCCCTCGGGCAGACGAAAAGTGGAGTCGTAGCGGGCCCGCCCCCCGCGAAAGCGGCGCCGCCCCAAACCAAGAAGCCCCGGCGGCGAGACGGCCGCCCCCGCCTTCAAAATCTCCTCCGGCCGACGCCGAATGGGAAGTAGTCGGGGAGAAGGGGAAAAAGAGTAAGGCAGCAAGGGCGGCCAGGAGGAAAAACAAGCGGCAGCGGCACAAGGAGCGAAGTGTCGCGGCTAGGCTCCGTGCCCCAAAGTCCGCTGCTGTAGTGATCACACTATAGGCAGAAGCGTTAAAGACGGGCACGACCTACCGCGAGGTGCTCGCCAAGGCGAAGGCGGCGGTAAACCTCGGGGAGCTCGGTGTCACCAAAGCCCTCCGGCTAAGGGTCACTGCGCCTGGGGCCTGGATGCTGGAACCAAGCTGAAAGCCAAAAGCTGAAGGAGTGCCTGAATGCGGACGAGGCCCGAGTGTCCAGGCCAACGAAGTGCGCTGACATGTGCATTCTGGGCCTGGACGACTCCGTGATGGAAGAAGAGGTGGTGGCTGCCGTCGTTAGGACTGGTGGGTGCTCTGCCGAGCAGGTTAGAGCAGGCACCATTCGTCCTGGGGTGCAGTTGAAGAGCCTCCTCGTGGCGCATCCTGGGCAACGTCAGCTCCAATCGCCCACCGGTTCTGGTGGACAATTGGCGCTGGCGGCTAATCTCAACAAACGGGGAAAGGCACGGTTCCGTTCCCCGATCATCTTTGATGGTCGTGGAAGGGAACCGGGCTAGGGAAGGGACGGCTAGTCCGTCGTTGGAGTAGGTCGTACGCCCACCCCCCTCTGCTTTCAGAGGGTGAGTTGTGTGGGCGTGGTCTTGTGGGAGGAGAGGAAGAAAACCTCTTAAAAAAATAACCCCAACTCCAAGGTCGAGCGTGCCGAGGGGGTGTATGGCCGGACGGCATCCGGTCCCTAGCGCTGGGGGGGGATCCAGGGGGATCAAAGGGACCGCACCCTTCAAAGGAAAAAACCAAAAATGGAAAATAAGTCAGTTCAAAATATTTTACCCCAGGGCGGTACCGACTGCTTAGCAGTCGGAGAATCCGCCACGCATCCGGTTTCGGATGCGTCATGCCCCTCGTATTCTGGGGGGGCAACAACTGTCTTCTACTTGCCGATGGCAACAAGAGCCGAGGAGGCTCCTAGAACACAATAAAACAAATAGACCAACAAGTGGACAAATTGCCGATCGTGTTGGTCGAGCAGTTGGGTGTGGGTGCAGTGTCAGATTGTGACAAGGCATCTGACAGAATGAGTGTGGTGAGCGTTTCGAGCGTAAGCTCAAAGCGCAAGACCCAGGCGGCCGAAGAAGAGATGGTTGGACCTCCGTCAAAATTTTGGATGGCAGGCCTCTCTTTGAGTGAGGAGAACCTGTCGGCCCCCACGGGGCCAACGGGCAGAAGAAGACGAGGTCGCGCGAAAAGTAGAACGACTTCGACGAGCTTCGACGTCGCGCAACGCTCAGGGTCGCTTTCTCAAGCGCACCGACACGCCGGTTCCTGTGGAGCCCGACTACGAGCCCGTGGTGGAGGACCAAAGCGGGGGCTCCACAACGACTCTGTTGGGAACCAACAGAACGGAGGCAAGTGCTGCGAAGAGGGCCCAGCAAAAAACTGTCGCGGCTGACGAGGTCAGCGAGTTGGCCCGACAGGCCCGAGAGCGGCGCTCTGCTCGGATGGTAGCTGGGGAAAGCCTGACGGGGGTGGCGCTCAGTCGCCAGGTTTTGGACGGTGTGGATGTCGTCCTGAAGGTGGCCACCAAATCTGGCAACCTGAAGGGCACATTCACGCGTGCTCTGAAGGAGGCGGCTGAGGGCATTAAGGAGGCGGTTGAGGTCCTCCTTAGTCGAACAAGTACGGAGGACACGGCGAAGCTTTGGGAGGAGAATGGCCGTCTCCTATCCGAGTTGGAGGACCTCAAGCGGCAGTTCGCCGCCCAGAGGGCAATACCCGCAGCCACTGGCTCCTCTTCGGTTGCGGCTCCGTCGTCGGCTCCATCACCGGTCCCGTCGTCGACACCTGCTCTTGCGGATGCGGAGTTAGAGAAGATCGCGCGCATCTGCATGATGCAGTGTGGACAAATGGTGGGTGCCCGTATGGAGGCCATAGAGGAGAGGCTCCTTCCAGCGGTGAATCTCCGCCCACCGCTCGCTGCGGACAAGCGGAAGGAGGGGCCCAAAAAGCTGGGGCCAATAACCGCGGCGGCTGAGTCGAGCGGGTCCGGGAAGGGGACCCAAAAACCCGCGAAGGGTACGTCCGTGCTCACTTCCAAGGCGACTGCGCCACCAGCGGCCTCGCTCGCGACTCCCACGGAGACATGGGCGACGGTCGTTAAGAAGGGCCGCCGTCGCGGGAAGAAGACGGCGCCACCGGCACCCGCTGGAGCACCGGCACCGAAGAAGGCACAAGGACCGCCTAAGGTCAGAGCCCCCCGCTCCGCGGCTGTAGTGATTACGCTGCACCGCCCGGCTTCAGAATGAGGCCGGCGATTACGGGGGCGCGGCTGCTTGAGGTGTCAGGTGCCTCTAGCGGGGAAAAGGCGTACATCCTGGCCACCAAGCTGAGGGAGGTCCTCAACCCGGAGGACGTCCGGGTGTCCAGGCCCATGAAGACCGCTGAGCTGCGCGTCGATGGCCTGGACGACTCGACGACCCCGGCTAAGGTCGTGGTGGCCGTCGCCCGAGTCGGTGGATGTCTGCCAGGAGACGTGCGGACGGGCGACATACGCGCCGACGCTTCCGGGCTCGGTACGATTTGGGTGCGGTGCCCGGTGGCGGTGGCGAATAAGGTCGCTGACGGTGGGCGTCTGTTGGTGGGGTGGGTTGCAGCGAGGGTGAAGCTGCTGCAGCCCAGGGCCTTGCGGTGCTACCGATGCCTGGACGTGGGGCATGTTAAGGCACGGTGCACCGCCGCAATTGACCGCAGCGAGCAGTGCTATCGCTGCGGCCAGCCTGGCCACAAGGCGCCAAACTGCAGCCTCTGTACAGCTGCCGGGAGGCCCGCTGGGCACACAGCGGGCGGTAAGGCCTGTGGCGCGCCAATAAGAAGAAGAGAGGGTCTGCCAAGGCTGCCGGGGGCTCTTTACTCCCCCCCCCCCTCAGCCTGGCTGCCCTCCGGCCGACTCTCGGCCTAAGAATGGTGCGGAGGGAATGGATTGCGCATAACGGCGCTCTACCATTTCCTCGAGGGCAACATCAACACTGTGACAGAGCTCAGGATCTCTTGCTCCAGAGCATGGCAGAGTGGTCGATTCACGTGGCCGTGGTCGCCGAGCCGTACTGGGTCGCGCCCAGGGATAACTGGGTGGGAGACCTGGACGGTTTGGTGGCCATCATTGGCGGGGCTCTCGTCAGCCCGTCTCGAGGGCACGGCTGGGTAGCCGCCCTCGCAGATGGCGTTGGCGTCGTTGGGGCGTATTTTTCGCCCAACAAGAGTCTCGCCGACTTCGAGAGTTACCTTGTCGAGTTGGGTGCCGTCGTGGGCCGACTTCATCCTCGCCCGGTGCTGTTGCTCGGGGATCTCAACGCCAAGTCTACGGCGTGGGGATCTCTGGCGACCGATGCTAGGCCCGAGCGCCGCCTGTAGTTGGAATGGCGGGACAGGCTTTCACGCCCTACCGCCGGCCTCGTCACCATCGAGGCGGTCCGGCCAATGCTCGACCTCTGGCTCGGGAGGAGGCACGGCTCCCTGTCGTTTCGGGCGACGCAGGTGCTCTCGGGGCATGGTTGCTTCGGGAAGTACCTGTATCGCATAAACAGGGAGCCGGACGCTCGGTGTCACCACTGCGTCGACTGCCGGGAGGACATGGCGTGGCATACGCTGGCAGAGTGTGCCGCTTGGGAGGAGCCGCGCCGTGCCCTCATCTCAGAAGTAGGCAGTGACCTGTCGCTGCCGACCGTAGTGAGTTCGATGGTCGGCAGCGCCGAGTCCTGGGACGCGGTGGTTTCCTTCTGCGAAACAGTCATCTCGCAGAAGGCGGCTGCGGAAAGGGAGAGAGAGATCTCGTCCACTCTCCCGATCCGCAGCAGGCGCACCGGGCGCAGGCGGAGGGCGGACAACGCCCTCTTCCAGCACCCCTAAATGGGTCCAGGGGCGACGGATTCGGGGGCAACCGTCGCCCCCCAATATCAGGACCCGAGAAGGTGGCGCGCGTAGTGTTCCGCGCGCGCCGCTCACAGCCGTTGCGGAGGGAGTACACCTCACTCCCTCCGCCCAAGACGGGGCCCGCGCAAGCGGGCCGGCACCAGCCGGGGATGCGGAAGAATTATGTGTTCCCGCGACCCCGGCGTAGGTGTGAGATGGAACACCGGGGTGGTTTTTAGTCAGTAAGAGTCTGACAGACCCCGCCCTGGGGCGGGCGGAGGACATCCATGAGGATTTTCCACCCCGGGAACAAAAAAAAAAAGGCACCATTCGTCCTGACTTCACGGGGATGCGATCCATTACGGTGAGTTGCCCCGTGACGACGGCCCTTAAAATTGCCGGGGAGGGCCCAAGGCTCCTGGTGGGCTCAGACCTCTGCGGTGCTTCCGCTGCCAGATGGGCAACCACGTTTGAGTGCCATGCACCTCGGAGATGGCAGCGGTCACTGCTTCCGCTGTGGTCAGCCTGGTCACAAGGCCGGCTCGTGCAGTTCGTAACTATATCGCGGCGCCCCCGTAATGGGGCGTTGCGTGCGGTGCCGGGGCTTCACCCCCCGGCCGCAGATGCCATACGCTGGCCCGTAAATACGGGCCCCTCATTTAGTGTACGTCTTGGCAGTAAAATATCTGGCGCGCGCGAGGTACGCACGCCTATGTGTATGAATTCTTATTTGTTTCTGCAGGAGCGCCGCGACGCTTATAACGAAGCGAAGCTTTCTTCACGACATCTCGGCGGTCTGTCACCGCCAGGTGAGACCCCTAGTTACCTAGGGGAGGCCCGGCGGCGACGACCTGCGACAGAGATGTCGACTCGACGCGCTAACAGAGTAGGTGGGTGGTCCCCGCCCGTCCAGATCATAGAGCTGGCCGTTCACTGTCCGGGCTAAGGCCTTCATACGTGTGTGAACGGTATTGTGTCTGTGTGACACCGTTCAGTGTCTACGCGAACTGCGGCCCGCACCGCGCATTCGCGTGTGAGTTAGGGTGCATGTGTAGACGTGGATGTCTGTTTACGATTACGTAACGCACCTATATTAACCTAGCACGCGCTACGCAAACGGGTATGTGTGTTGTGAATGTGTCTTATTGTCACAGATAAGCCGCGTGTAACCTGGTTACGGCTTATCTGGGAGTCAGTCCTGGGTGATGGGGTCGTCATCCGCTACCAGGTCGCGGGTGAGGGGTCTCGCGTCAGGGGCGCATGCCAGGGCGCAATGTCTTTGACGTGCGTCAAATCCGATGCGTCGGCCCGCGCGAACATGCCTTTCGCGAGGCGCTCCACCAACTCATCCAGGCTCTCAATCCCGAGGTCCCTCTGGATGACGTCGTTCCTCACGTTGCGAGGGGCGTCAACAATGGTCGGCAATAGCCCTCTCCCCTGCGGCTGTGTGCTTGTCGCCGATTCATAGGCGCTTTGGATGCAAGCAGTGACATCGTCCGCCGTCTGATCTACGTCCGCGGAGGTAACGATAGGCCGAGTCGGCGTGGCGGTCTCTACTTTCTCTGCGAAGGTTGTCCAATCCGTTTTGCGACCTGGCGCTATGGGCTTCAGTCGGGTCGGCATACCCGATATGACGACGAGTACAGGTTGATGATCCGACTGTAACTCGTCGTCTATGACTTGCTGTGTGGTCTGGCATTGTAGCCCTCGGTGGTCTACGATGTCCAGTACGTCCGGCATGTGCTGTGCAGCGTCTGGGTAGTGGGTCGGCGTTTCTGGGCCGGACACCGTATAGCCGAAGGCTTCCGCGTCCGCGAAGAGCCGCCTCCCCTCGGTATTCGTTGTGGACGAGTTCCACGCTGGGTGTTTGCTGTTGAAATCACCGGCGAGGATAGTGGCGTGCGTCGATGAATAGAGAAGCGCCCGCAGCTCTGTAACGTCTAGGTGAGCCACGGGCGGCTTGTAGCAGCTGTAGATGCTTATGTCCTCGCCGGCTACATGTAGCTGCACACCCAACGCGTAAAAAGTGCTGAGTGTCGTCAAGGGGATTTCCTGATGGACGACTCTTCGTCTCACCAATACTGCCAGACCACGGTATGTTCTGTGAGCCGACCTTTCATTCTTCCTGTAAACGAGGTATCCCGGGAACCTTACCCTATCTTCCCCCCAGGTGCGTCTCGCTTATGAGCGCCACGTCGATGTCTTGTTCACGTAGGAGGTGGCGGAGGGGAGCGACCTTATTTTGCAGGCCGCGGGCGTTCCAATGGATCACCCTGAGAGGCCTAGCCATGGTACAGAGTCAATAGTGTGGCCAGGCCATCCAGGATGACCGTCTCTATGTCCTGCCCCTGCCTGATGGCCTTAATTAGGTCCATCAACAGTTAGATGGCGCAGGTTGTGAACTCTTGCTTTGTTGTGGTTGTTTTGGCGCCGGTAGCGCAGCCACTAGTTTTCTTGGGGAACTCTTTTCTTGGTGGTTCCTTTGCCGTCCGAGGCGCTATGCCGGCGCCAGCGGTAGGTTGTGTTTCCACAACCTGCGCCCTGCTCGTGACAGGGGCGGCCTTAGCGTTCTCCTGGGTCGTTGGTGGGGGGGGGGGGGTTTGGCTTCTTACCTCTCCCTTTCCCCCCGCGTCTCTTCTTCCTCCGCCTCGAGGAGGTGGCTTCTCTGTATGTGGGCCCGTTGGCCGCCGCCATCAGCGTCGTGCCTTGTGCCTCTGTCTGTGTCACTTGCGGCCTCTCTGTGGCCGCTTGTGTCCGGCGTGTGTTGGCCGTGATGGCGGCGGTCCCCGCTCGCTTATTCCGGATCTCCGCCTGGAATACGGGGCACTTTATGTTGCACGCGGGGTGCGGGCCACCGCAGTTGATGCAGGTGGCCGGCTCCTCCCGCGGGCGCGGACAGTCACGTGCCGCGTGTTCGTCCCCGCATCGCACGCAAGCGAGCGGGCGGTGGCACTGGTGAGAGCTGTGCCTGAATTTTTGGTCTCGGCGTCGGTGTTTTGGCGGCTGGTGAGTGGCGCGCCGCGTCAGCGAATGTAGGCGACGCAGGCGAGCCCGGACCCCGCGGCACGCTTTCGCGCGGCGGGTCGGGGCAAAGCAGCTTTCTCTCCTCCAAATCCCCGGAGCTCCTCCTCCTCTGTTTCCGCTGGGCATTAGGCTCGAGGTTAAATTCGCACCCAAAACCCAGCGACTGCGTCGATGAAGGCGACGTCATGTGGGCGTCGGCCCCTCCCACGGTGGGCCGTTGCTCGGATCGCAGCGTCGTGTCAATTGATCCGCGACCGGATACGGCCGAGCCCGCTGATGCCAGCGACATGCTTGACCCAGCTCATGACGAGCATGCCGACAGCACGGCCGGTGAGTCGTAGGCCGAGCCACGTGGGGGCGCCGGTGAGTCGGGCGCCTGTTGTGTGGGTTGTGCTGGCCGCTCGTGCTCAGCCAACGCCGGTCCCTCCAGCGAGAAGCGGGGGCCGGTTGCGGCGGTGCACGGAGCTGGCACAGCTTTGGTTTCAGTCGGTCCGGGCGGCGACGCGAGGCGCGGCGGCGCGGCGGTACGAGCAGTGGACGCGCGTGCGTGTGCGGGTGGCGCGGAGTGCGCGTGCGGCGCGGCGGCGCGCGCGGCGGACACAGCGTGCGCAGCAGGCGCAGGGGCGCGGGCGGGCGCAGGCGCGCGCACGGGCAGTGCATCAGACGACGCGTCGTTGATGTTCGGCATCGACGTCGTCCGGTCCATCGCCGGGTGGGTCTCTTGGGGCTCAGCATCGCGGCCCAGTGAGCTGCGTTTGCCGGGCTTCGGCATCCCGGGGGCGGGTGGGTCCGCGACCGCTGTGGTGAATTAACACCGAGCAGCACGGTGGCTCCCTCTATGTTCGCACCGGTACCGGCTGGAACCTGTGCAAACACAAAGGAAACAGTAGGACTATGAGCGGTCCGCGCGGCACAAGACTAAGTATACTAGGAATAGACTCGTGTAGGCACCACGAAGCCAATCCAAACTTCACCACAAAATAAAGGAAATACTCTGTAGGAGAAGCTTGCGTGTCGACCATAAGCCAATCCTCGTGCAGTGCCGCGCCGCACTGCTTTATATGTACGCAAGCTGGCAAGCCGGCCGATCACCGGGTGGGGAGTAAGGCCTGCGCACCTCCCGCCAATGCGAGGGGCAGGGGCAAGCCCACTGCATGCTCATATAAACGAATTGCCAGAATCAACTGATCAGTACATTCTATTATTCGCAGAGTGGTATCACACTGTATTAACTAAAGAAGCTGCTATAGATCGGGCGATAAAAGTCACCAACAAAGCTCTGCATGATATACATGACTGGTTAGTTCCTCGAGGACTTGAATGCCAAGAACGTGGATTGGGGTTCCCGGTACACGGACACGCGGGGCAGGATGGCGGAGGACTGGGCTTTGGAGACAGGCCTGGTCATCCTAAACCGGGGTTAGGTCTCAACGTGTGTGCGGATGCGGGGTGAATCAGTGGCGGACCGGTCTGCTGACATCAATGACGAGGCGGAGTGGTTCCGGGAGGCCATGTCCGAAATAGGTGACGTGGCAATGCCCCGGGTCCAGCCTGGACGTGCTTGACGCCAGGTGTGCTGGTGGTCCGCGGAGCTGACGGCATTGAGCGAGGCGTGCGTGGCTGCGCGACGCTCACCGGACACGGTTGTTTCGGGAGGTTCCTGATTCGCATAAGGCGCGAAACGCCCGGGTGTCACCATTGTGTGGATCGCCCGGAGGACACGGTGGAGCATACGGTGGAGATCTTCCCAGCTTGGGCGGAGCACCGCAGTTTCCTCGCGGAGGCGATCGGCGGCAGCAATCTCTCGCGTCCGGCCCTGGTCCAGGTCATGGTACGGAGCGAGAGAGAATGGAAAGCCGTCACCTCCTTCTGCGAAGCAGTAATACTCGCGAAGGCGGAGGCGGAGCGCGTGAGGGAGCGAGCCTTGCGCCCTCACGAGTACGGAGTGTGGAGTAGCCTGCAGATTTCCGGCCACCGTAGGCGCGGGCTTGCGGTGTACAGATCTACAAATTATCAAAACTACTATATATATTTGAGTCAGTAATGGAAGATATTTTGGCTAAACTTGCAACTCGTAATAAATCAGTTATTTTCTGTGGAGACTTTAACATTAATATTTTAGAAAATAATTAAAATACCAGTAGATAATTGTATTTGTTTAAATCAGTCTTTCCCAACGTGGGCGATAACGCCCCCTCGTGGGCGCTGCAGGCCTAAAGGGGGGCGGTAAGAGACCCAGAAAAAAAAGGGGGCATTGTGTAGGGCTTTGGGGTCGATTTATAATTTCATCTACCTAGCTAGGAAGACTCTTAGACACCGACTGAGCTCTCGACTCTCGACTACATCTTGTGAACATCAACTAATATTAATTAAGATATAGCTCAAACTCGGTTCGATATAAAGGACCGCGGGCAATCATGTTTTAACAAGTTTTTGTTAAATAATCCGAATTGTACATTCATAAACCAATCGGCTGGTTCTATAATTCTTGTTCTTGCTTGTCGAGTACGATTGGGCGTCGAATGAGACAAACGAGTTTATGCACGTTTGTCTTATCCTGTTGGTGCGTGCTGCAAAGCAATCCTATATAAACGACGTAAATTTTTTTTATTTTCATTTGCGGTTTCGCGCATAATAGATAAGCAGTACTTGATTTCAACACTTACGTATTTCTTAAAACAAAACAATGTCGGAAGTAAAAAAGAAGAGACGGCAATACTCTATTAAATTCGGATTTATTAAATTATTAATAATATATTAAATTCGGATTTATTGAAAATCCCACAAACCCGTCGTCGCCTTTGTGTATTCTATGTCTAAAAACATTTTCGAACGAAGCAATGAAGCCTTCAAGACTGCAAGTTCATTTGAATATATTGCATCCAGATAAGACAGAAAAGAATGTAGCATATTTTCAAGACCTAGAGAAGAAGCATAATACTCAGCCAAGTGTATCAAAACTATTTTCGGCGGCTGCTAAGCAAGATGACGACGGACTTCGAGCTTCGTACAATATCTCTTTGTTAATTGCTCAAAAAGGCAAACCACACAACATCGGAGAAGAGTTAATTTTGCCAGCAATAAAGGAAGTAATAACTACTGTGCTTCATAAACCGGCCGCAGATATTATCCGAAAAATTCCTTTGAGTAATAATTCTGTGCAAAGACGAATTGATGAAATGGCTGAAAACATTGAAGAATCATTGTGCAATCATCTGAGGACTAGTCAATTCTCAATTCAGCTCGATGAGTCCACTTTACCAACTAATGAAGCGTTGTTGCTATCTTACGTGAGGTTTATTAAAGATGAGAAAATACGTGAAGAACTATTGTTTGCCAGAAATTTGGAGACAGATACAAAAGGCGAAACCATATTCAATACATTGGAAAAGTATTGTGAAGAGAAAGAGATTCCTTTGAAAAATATTATATCAGTTGCTACGGATGGCGCTCCGGCTATGACAGGGCGCCATAAAGGCTTCATAGCATACTTAAAGAATAAAATTCCAGATGTCCTTGCTATACATTGCGTTATTCATAGACAACATTTGGTTGCTAGAAACTTAAGTGAACGATTATTTCAATCACTGTAATATGTCATCAAAGCAGTCAATAAAATCCGTAGCAGCTCTTTGAATGATAGATTATTTCATCAGCTTTGTGTTACTAATGACGAAGATTTCAACCGTTTGTTGCTTCATACTGAAGTTCGTTGGCTGTCAAGAGGCAATTGTCTGATTCGATTTTACAACCTGTTTGACTCTATGATAGAGTTCTTGGAAACTAAAGATACAGAACTGCGCAACAAGCTCATAACATCAAAGAATGATATAGCTTACATGACAGACCTGTATAAAATTTTCAACGACATGAACCTCCAACTGCAAGGCGATGAACTAATTTAATTAAAACAAAAAATGTCGTTGCTGCTTTCGCAGCCAAACTGCTTCTGCACAAAAAGAATATGGGCAGACGTGAGTTTCACAATTTTCCGAATTTATCAGTATACTGCAGTAACGACGACTTGTTTGCCTACTGCCAACATTTGGAAAACCTCCACATTGACTTCACCGAACGATACCAGGACATTTTAAACTTGGAAATACCAGACTGGGTGTTGGATCCGTTTTCAAATGTCAACACAGCAATGTCACCTCAGCTGGAAGAAGAACTTATAGAATTGACAACAAACGAAGAAATAAAAATCAAGTTCAAAAATGGATATCAAGAATTTTGGCTACAAAAACCGATCCCGCAATTGTACCCTGGATTGTGGTCAATTGTTCAACGATTTTTGATAGCATTCCCATCGTCATATTTGTGTGAACGTGGATTTAGTGCTGTGGCAACGCTGCTTACTAAAAAGAGAAATCGTTTGCGTGTTACCGACCGTGGCGACTTGCGGCTGCTTTTGAGTAAATTGGAACCTGATATCAACAAACTTATTGAACAGCATCAGATTCAACCTTCACATTAGTTTTTATATAAGAATTGATTATGTTTGTTTTATTTTCAATAAAAGATACTCTGTCCGAATACTATAAATTTGCGTTTCAATAATCAGTTATAAGTACTTAGCGGTTTTTAAGTATGTTTAAAAAGGGGGGCGTTAAAAAATAATTTATTCTTAAAGTGGGCTGTAGACAAAAAAAGGTTGGGAACCCCTGGTTTAAATCATTCAATTTGTCAAATGTGATTTTAGAACCAACCCGATCAACTACAACTACTGTTTCATGTATTGACAATGTATTTTGTTGTTGCGACTATTTTAAATAAAGCTATCGTTAATTATCTCTATTCAGATCACAGCGCTCAAACTGTAACTTTTCAGTACAACAGGGCGATACAAAAAGTGCTGATACAATCCAGATATCTGTTAATTTAAATAAATTTAATAGCACTTTAATTTGTAAGTTAAGTAATCAGGACCTTACAATGAATAATGTTAATATTTTGTATAAAGAATTCTTTTCGGTAGTTCAAACCGAGTTTAAGTTTAAGAAGAACACTAAAAGTATCAGCCCTAAGTTTTTATTTAGTGACTGGGCAACTAAAGAACTTAGGAAAAGTAGGGAAAGACTTTTCGAGCTGTATGGCCTTAAGCCTTATATTAACACGGAAACTTTTTATAAGTATGTTGCTTCTTACTCAAAAAAATTTAAGATCACTTGTAAGGCAGCTAAATCCTTATACATTAGCAATAAGGTCAAATCATCAGACAATTGAATAAAGACGGTTAGGAAAATTATCAATAATTAACCGACAGGAACAAAAAGCATTATTCTGATTACACACTGCGTTATGTGGTCACATATTTTATTATATATCATTCGAGATTGTTATTTTTAATTTTTCTACTTTTTATTGTGTTCTGCGCTCACTTAAATTTAAAGTAAGTTTGTTATCACAATATGCCTTGCAGAGAGGAACGCTGACACCTGAGATACAGGACTAAACCTAGTTCGGGTGTCAGGAGTTTTTCACTAATTTGAGCATGTATTCGTCTATTACTATAAGGATCTAAGTAATTCAACTAACTCTTTGTTAACTCTTTATCTCCTTATGTATTAGGCTTATGGAAAATAAATTATTAAAATTAAAAAAATTGCGATAACAAAGAAGTTGCTCCGGAATTTGTAAATTTCTTTACCAGTACACCAGTACACCAATACACTAAAAACCACTGAAACCTTAAGTTCTTCGCCCTCGCTTGCTTTTGATTTTATAAGGGCGAATGTTTCAGCCTGCCCGATTGAATTTAACTTTATGCATATTAAATGCCGTAATAAAATCTTTTAAGCAAATCAAGATCAAATTGACCGAAGATCTTTGGGGAATGTCTATTAAAGTCTGTACCTCCATAATTGAAACTATAGAACCTTACTTAGCCTTAATATTTAATTTGTGTGTGGATCAAGGAGTCTTCCCGGATCTAATGAAATACAGTAAGGTAATACCACTTTTCAAATCCGGGAACAGTAAAGACACTAATAATTATAGACCCGTGTCCGTGTTGCCGGTTGTCAGGAAGGTTTTTGAAAAGGTAATGCTTAATTAAATGCTCAATCATTTCAATACTAATACAATCCTTCACGAGCAACAGTATGGTTTCACCAAAGGGCGTACGGCGTACAACCGACGCCGGTGTTACCTTAATAAAACATATTTTTAACTCGTGGTAAGAGGCCCAAGACGCCATAGGAATCTTTTGTGACCTCTCCAAGGCGTTTAATTGAGTCGATCACGAAACCCTGCTTTTGAAACTTGAGCTTTACGGACTTGGAAAACTTGCACTCAATTTGGTAAAATCTTATTTAAATGATAGACAACAGCAAGTTCAAATAAATGGTGTCAATTCACTTGGTTTAAAAGTAAAAATGGGTGTTCCACAAGGGTCGATACTGGGTCCTTTCCTCTTTTTAGTGTATATTAATGACCTACTGCATTTATTAATAAATCAACCACAAATGGTGTTATTTGCTAACGACACTTCTTTAATTTTTAAGGTAGATAGACGTGCTTCAAATTTTTACCTATTAGTTCAACCAGGTTTCAGACTGGCTAAATTAGACTCATCTTTCATGGGGTACCGTTTAAAATGTTACAATAAAATACCTCCCCACATACTTCAACTGAATGAGACGAAATACAAATCCTTTGTAAAACGCACACTACGCAAGCAGGCATATTATAAGTTAGGGAATTACATCACTGATAAAAATGTCTGGCTTAATGCTGGTCCTGCTCCACACCACAACTAATTAATTGATGTTTGAAATACTGTTGGAGCTGCTGAAGATTGTAAGAATATATTTGCATTATATAAACTCAATCTCCTTTTAATTATATAGATGCATTTGAGAGGTGTGAGTACTTTGTACTATAGAGCTACCGTTTACCGGGTAATGTCATTAATTGACTTGAATGTGCCCTGGCGGCTGATAGTAGTTACGTCATGCTCACTCAAATGTCTCGCTGACGGTGGCGCGTGTGTTTGATCATTTAGCTCCCTTCAAAATGGTTGAGCTGAATGGTGCTGATCCATGCGTCATGTTCGTGAACGGGCGCCGTCAGTTGGGACTGGTCATCTCATAGCTTCCACGACTTATTTTAATAATTTAGTTTTTTGGATTGTTTTTAATTATGTTTTGCTGCACTCTGGGCGCTTTTAACGTGTACGGTTTTTGTACATCGTTTTCACCTTTAGTGTCAACATTAATGATGTAACTAATATATTTTTAACAACAATATTATATAAAAGAGTGTCCATGGCGTTTCTTGCCCGTTCTTCTCCATAGGTACCTACTACGCTTAATGGAATGGGCAACTAGCTTCACATTTCTGACAGACCGACTCCTTGACAATTCAAAAGTGCCTGTAAATGGTTTAATTGAAATAAATGCTTTGAGTTTGAGTTTAGTTGAGCGCGCTTACACTCAAAAGCGAGTTAGCGTGAGCGCCATAACTATATATATATATATTATATATATAACTCAGGCCGCATTCCGAGTTAGACCATAATCTCTAACAGCGCTCACATCGATAATTAGCGTTCCGATTTAGATATCACGATTATGCCAGCTGACAATTCGCTCACAGTGATATTTCTATAGGGCATGGTCGGCGTTATCGCAAGATGGCGCATGTCATGACGTCACTTATGACGATTCACGGGACATCGTTATCGCGCTCACGCCAACTCGGAACGGTTGTAAGCGCGCTCAAAACGATTAAATCCCAATTCGGAAAGCAGCCTCAAATTAACGATGTAAGCACTGTCAGCGACTATGGTCTAACTCGGAATGCAGGGTTTAGAACGTTCGAATTTGACACATTCTGCTAAAATGCCAATAACAATACGTGGTTTTATTTTATTAGAGTTTAGAAATATTACTGCAATACACGATGAAATCTAAAACTTTTACAGTCAAGATTGTATCGCTGAACATATGCTCTAGTGAACGACGCAATCATGTTGTTTATAGGTAGGCATAACGAAACTGAAAACATGAAGTGCGGCTGTAAATGGAAAATTTACTCAAAAATGATCGCAGATAGATGTAAAACTGTGATAATATTATCAAGCGTGGTGTGTACGTTCGCTGTTGTGATATCGTTGCACAAATTGGTGAATTATGAAGTGAAATTTGCAAAGCCATTTGCGCCCATACCAGATGGTTTGTACGGTACCTATTTAGAACCCATTTCTGAGCAAAATCCAGATCCGCCCTCGCTGAGACGGCTTGATAGGACTCGTGATGCAGAGGCAGTCGTTTCCCTGAACGCTGCTTTGGAAATGAAGAAGGTAGGCAAAGATGAGAAAGCACTCAAATTGTTTCAACATGCATTTGCCTTATCACCGAAACACGCTGACATACTCAACTACTATGGAGAGTTTTTGGAAGACACTAAAAAGGATGTGGTCAGAGCTGACCAGCTGTATACCTTGGCTTTAACTAATTATCCGGAGCACAGTGGTGCCTTAGAAAACAGACAACGCACTGCCAGCATAGTTGAGAACTTAGACAGAGAAATGTTGAGAAAGATTGATGATAAGCGGGACGCACTGTCATCAATTCCAGAAAGTGACTCAGCTTTACGAAGAGCAAAAAAAGAGGCATACTTCCAACACATTTACCACACTGTGGCTATTGAAGGAAACACCATGACATTACAACAGACAAGAAGTGTCTTAGAAACTAGAATAGCGGTATCAGGAAAAAGTATAGATGAGCATAATGAAATCTTAGGGTTAGATGCGGCAATGAAGTATATTAACTCCACATTGTTGTACCGTTTACGGGCCATCACAATTGGTGATATATTAGAGATTCATAAACGAGTATTGGGTCACGTTGATCCCATTGAGGGAGGTCAGTTTCGTAGAACACAAGTTTACGTTGGTGGTCACATTCCACCAGGACCCTCTGAAATACAGAGGCTTATGATTCAGTTTTTAGAATGGTTGAATTCTGAAGATGCATTGGACTTGCATCCTGTTAGGTGAGCAGTTTCTGTTTGTATTTTATTCAGTAATAGCATGATAATCAGTCAACAAATGGAAAGTAAAAGTTTTGAGTCACTGAACATACTCACTTTAATTTTCAAATTTGTATATTTTACATATACTCTAGTTATTAACTTCGTTACTGTTGCTATGTTTGCTGTTATCAGTATAACCATGTTTATGACCTAATTGCATAAGACACTATCAATCAAAATATGTTTTTTTTTTGAGTATGAATGTTTGTAGCAGGTGGCAGTTTCTGCCTACCCCCATGAAAAGCACACGTGAGTTTATGTACATATGTTTAGGGTATTTTATGAGATGAAGATTTATAATACTATAAGGAATAGAATCAGTCATGATTTTGCAGAAATCCATAAGATTCTTTTGCAATTATATTGCTTTACTTAATTTTGTTAACCTTCAATTCATAATAAATTTTTTCTCAGCTATTGTTTTAATTATTATTAAATGTTTTACAATCTAAATCAAACATTTTCAGATACGCAGCCCTGGCCCACTACAAGCTGGTCCACATCCACCCTTTCATAGACGGCAACGGTCGCACCTCCCGGTTGCTCATGAACCTACTACTGATGCAGGCCGGGTATCCACCAGTGATAATCGCTAAGCAGCATCGACATCTGTACTATCAACATTTACAGACTGCCAACGAGGGTGATGTCAGACCTTTTGTAAGGTGAGATTGGATTTTAAATCTAAATATTGTTTTAAAATAGTAGCCGAGTTCGACTTTTCCGCGAGTCGCGCGGAGTAGGATCAAAGTGTTGTTGGATTACAAAATTAGCAATTTTCCGGCAGCTGTCCGCAGTCTGGATTCGAGACTGGTTGATGAAAATAAGCTCGCCCCATATTACATGTGTGGAGTGGTCCCTAACTGTAATATTAGAGAGTTAGTAATAAAGGGAACGTTGCCCAGAACACATGTATACCCCGCACACCTCACATGGGACTTAAACATAACCAGTGAAATGGGTGCTCCTCTGCCCAACCCTACCGGTAATTCAGGCGTGATGTTTATGTGATATCCAGCGATAGTCGCGTTCCTAAGAGTAGCAACTGATCTGCCGAAATTGTCATATAAACTGGTGAAAATTACAGATTTTTATGACGTCCGTTATAAATGTGACGGAAACGCTCTTCTAGAAACCCGTAGCTTAAGTGTGTCGCTACGCCAATGCTTCTGTTTTCAGAGTAAAACCTCCCGTAGATAGGCGCGAAGCTACAGTGCGACCCGACTAGTAGAGTCATTTCCATAAAATCTTCAAGGACATTGTTCTACCAGAATCGCGCCGCACCGTCGTTGCATCGCGTTACATTTTTAACAAACTTATGCATTTGAAAACTTAAACAAATTTTAATCGTTGCGGATAATAAATGCAAATCTGTGAACAATTAAGTACTAGAGTACACGCCCCGAAGAATTCGCTTGAAAATTCATTTTGGATTTGCGATTTTATTTTAGTTTAAATATTGCAACGAGTGAAATCGTAGCGCGTGCTTAGCCTAATTATGCAAAGTTTGAATTTCTATTTTTCAATTTGTCATGACTACAGATATCTTAGCGTAAGTGTGTCGCTACGCCAATGCTTCTGTTTTCAGAGTATAAGCTCCCGTAGATATGCGCGAAGCGACAGCGCGACGCGAATCTAGTAGGAGCATTTTTATAAAAACTTCATGGATTTTGTTCTACCAGAACCACGCCGCACAGTCGCGTCACGCCCATCTGCGGGTGCCTTAATGCTCAAGCACTTATTGTTGGTAACAAACTTCTTTATCCATTTGAATACTTAAAAAAACAGTTGTCTAAAGACATTAACCCACACACAATATTTTAATAGATATGCGTGAAGCAGAATTATACTTAGGTCATAAACTTATACAATGAGCAATCAGGCATCAGCAATAAGCTTAATTCAATTAATAGCAATCCAGAATATGTGACAGACACGTGTAACAAATTGCAAATCGTATTTACTAAGCCAATCTATCATCATCTATGTGCTCAAGCAGACACGTTGGAGGATTAACACGCCGTTTCAAGTCAGATGACTCTATTATATTTATTTAAACATCTATGACTTACTATTTCTTTTCGCGATAACAATAAGTGCATTGTTAGCTGCACTGTTATAATATTATTATAACAGCTGCTTGCGAGTCATAGGCGCATGATTCGATCTAGTTTTAATACGTCAACCTATTCATCAGGATGAAGAAGCATATTCTTTGATTGACGACATTCAAAATATGAGGAATTTCTTGTGTCATGAGTTTACAGACCTACATAAATACTTAACCACTCGACCCTGATCAATAACTGTACGTAGGCCATACAAATATTTGAGCTACGCAAGAATCGAATCTGAACGAGTATCGCAGAAGCTGGTAATAAAATTCAGCCACAAACGAAGGCAAAAATGTATTCTACCAGTGAGGATAACCACTGCTTATTTTCCATTCTGGCAAAATGGGTGTTTCATCATTTTCATTTAAAATAAATAGAAATAAATATATTTTGTATTTTTTTTTGTATTTGTAAATATGTAGTTATAAAAGCTGCAACAAACATTACCTACATTACAATTTCTACCTCTCCATTTCAGATTCATAGCGCAATGTACGGAACGAACGTTAAACCTGTACCTCTGGGCGACGAGCGAGTACTCCCACATGGTGCCCGCCATCGGAGACCCGCACATACTCACAGGGGAAGGATTCGTAGACGAAATGTTTTGATGAAGACCCCACCTTATGGTTGAAGGCGGTAAAAGTGACACATGGGACAATTTCGTACACAATCTTGGCGATCTACCGTCGTCTCTCGTATCGGACCTAAGATAGATGGGCTTAACCCCTAAATTTGGTGAGAAATTAGAACGTGAATATAGCCTTTTTTATGTAAGTAATAAATTACGTCTAGTTCAGAAGTTTGATCAATTTCCGTGTTATTACAAAACGAAATCTAGTATTATATGTAGGCCGAGCTTAACCTTCAAGCCAGTTCTTTTTTATATTGCGAACTTTATGCCTACTGTGGTAAAGTTCATAATTAGCTCGGCCGGACTCAGGCTAGTTAGATCTCGTTTTTTTAATAAAAGCCTTTTTGTAAAAAAATCCTTACTGGTATTCAGGATAGACACTTGTAATATGAACTAAAGCTGCCACATTCACATGACTTCGACTCATTTCACAACCCCTTGTTCCGATAAGTAAAATTAAATTGATCAATTTTCTAGAACTAGATATTACCCAGGGCGGCGGCGGCGGCGACGTAGCTTTAAATTCGCAAAACCTACAAAGTAGCTATGTGTTCACTGCTATTATTTGAGCAGACTATTAAAAGGCTAAGCGCGCACTACGAATTTTAATCGTTGCGGATAATATAAGTAATAGGGATAGGATATATTAAGGATCTTGACCGTACTTCCTGATAGCCGTGGTATTCCACGGCTATCCTCACCACTCCACATAAGAACCTCAGGACGTGGAGGAGTTAGCGACCGTTTCCGGGGCCCATTATTGAGTGTGCAAGTCACCCCCTGCCATTTTATCCTATGAATGTGTATTTTATGAATAAAACATTGGTCAGGCCATAGTCCTTCCATAGTTCTTGGTAACCACTCCATCTTAACATCTCAAACCCATAGTTCAATATGTATTTTTTTCCATATCCTGCAATTTTCCAACACAAACCGGGGGTTGTCCTTGGGTGCACTTGCACAGTGCATACAGAGATAATCGTCGGTTGGTGTCTCATTCCATTTAAAATTGTCTAAGGGGCGGGTTGGCTTCGGCCCCTCGTACGCCTTCCAAAGGACCTGGACCCCAGGGTTTCGAGATATGTCTAAGTAATAGATTCTGCGCACCCGAAGAATTCGCTTGAAAAATATTTTCATGAACGATTTTATTGCACTGTTAAAAAATCGCAACGATTAAAATCGCAGTGCGTGTTTATGCAAAGTTTGAACATCTATTTTGATTTTTTTTAAGACTGCAAGATACCCCTCTCTTGCAGTTTTCAAACCAGTGTTCAAATGTTTGAGGTTATGTCTGGCTGCCTCTGCTTTAGTTGAATTTTTATATTTCATTGAATGTCTTCTTGTTTCCGTTGTGTATTATAATCGATATTTTGTGTAAATATAATCTTGTGATGCATTTCATATTGTAAATAATGTTAATAGGAATGTTTTCTTCCAATTGTTTCAACACGCCTGCTGGCAGGCGGTTACTGTAGCCCTATACACTCACGGAACCATATTGCAGTTTGTACAGTATGAGATTATGTCAATTCTTGTACGGCATGTATCGATCATATTTAAGGGTGTAGGAATCCGCTGGATGTGGGAAACACAGAACCGGACGAAGTGGCGAGGCTGGCCTTTGTACAGCAGTGGGTGTCTTTCGACTGAAATGATAATAACAGACCATCAAACTGAACAACTTTCTCGTTGGGACCAACCGTAATCGCGAAAAAATTATCAACTGTCCCAAACAGAACTTCAACGCCTACTTGACCCAAATGTATTTATGATTAATTTTACACGGTGATGATGTTGGTCCCATGGGAAAAGTTGATCAGTTCCCTAAGTAACGATATCACCAATGAAACTGAATCAGCACTTTTAAATCCACAATTTTGATAGTGACAGCTCTTGAACGCGTTTAACATGTGTTGCACTAAATGCAATAGCTTTTGCGACAATCTTAAGTAACATTCGCGTGTTTTATTAGTGATATTTGAGAGTATTTCTGTCTTACACCAGTTTTTTTGTCGGGGTAGCCGACTGGTTTCGGACTTAACCGTAGCCTATAATCATGAGTTCCTCACGCGATTTGCTTAGAAATTTACATCTAATGAGGCGTTGTAGATAGGAGCCTTATGATAATGTAAATATGTATTTTTATTACAATTATGTTTATTAACAAAATTAACCAAAACCAAAGAGATCAACTTTATATCTATGTGCTATTGAGTTCTTGTGGAAAGGAAGACATTGGTGCCGATTCTCTTGTACACCGAACTAAACTATCACAAAAATTCCTTACTTTTTACTATGAGAATCTTGAAGCTATTCTGCGAAAAAAAATCTCTAAATTTAAAAACAATTTTGACACAACCATAATCGAATTTGACAATCGCGGGTCCACGTGTTTTTTTTTTCTTTTGGTTTCGCAACGTCTTTGTTAGAGCCGGAGGCAGCCTGGGGCAGCCTCGACATGTTTTATAAGGAAGTTTTTACTTTTTGTATGAAAAATATAAAATAAAAATGTCTACATGTAGAGTTTTGGAGGTTTCGGAATTTCCAAGGGGGTCGAAATTTACATTATGTTTGTGATAGGACACACCGTTTTCGAGATATGAGCAAAAAAATTAAAAAAAAGTTAAAGTACCGTTTTTGCACGTCTGAAGTCGAGGTGTTATGTTGGTGTGAATTTTAGTTCACGCCAACTAATTTTATTCCACACCTTTTTAATCGCGATTTAAAATAGTCAGATTCATGTTGAGATTTAGTTAGACAATCAAATTTTTAGGTGAAAAACGTAAAATTCTGAATAGCAAAATTGCTATTTTCACTAAACTATTAACTCAGTGCCATCTTAGTGCTGTCAAACTAAAATATAGTTAAGTTGTGTCACTTTAGTCAATTTCAGAATAGAAAATCGTCATTTGACAGGATTAAACCAAATTTTTGTGATTTTTTGTCTAGTTTAGAGGCATTTGTGACAAGAGAATCGGCACCATTATCAGTTTGTCGCATTTTAATGATGAACGTACATGAAATGATGATTGTAGAGTTGAGATTACATTGGCAGGGACAAGAAACATTGGCGCTTCCAGACAAGTGACGAACAACAGCAAAACTTCGACTAATATAAAACTACAACTAAATACTAACTTCATCGTCAGAAACACTCATATAAATTGTTCAGTTAATCAATTATTGTGTTCTTCGTGATTAGTTCAAAAGTGTAAATAATCCATTCGTTTCTTCCGCTCGCGTATTATAATATTTTCATAATCACATAAATAATTTCAAATCACGCAAAGAAACATGATACATTTACAGAGGACAGCTGGTTTACAAAAAGATTTAAATAAAAACATGTTCGTAACAAAAATAAAATGTTCTTCACATTATGACATCACAAGGATTAAACTGTGATATTTGATAATTTATTTATTATTTCTAATTAGGATTGCACAAAATTTCGGGTGAAGCGGTAGGATTGATAGTAGACTAAATAAGATTGATAGTTTATGTATAGATGTAGAATATTTGTAATGAATTAGAAATTATTTCAACTAAAAGTTGAAACACATGCGTGCTATTTTCGGTGATTCTGAAAAGAAAACTATATTTAATTATTATTGTCCTTTGCCATATTATAAATTGAACATTAACTTAATAAAAATGACGTCGAAATTATGTTACTAAATTGTATTTTCATATTAATTTTCTAATGAATTGTTATTCCACACGAATGTATTATCCTGAACAGAAGTTTTCCTATGGAGTTATATAGCATGCCATTACTGGTAACCTGGTAAATAAAACCCACTTATTTTTAAATCCACATGGAATAAATTTAATTATCGTTTGGTACCTATCAAGCTTTCCCCGGAAAGTTGACCTCTCATTGTACGGAAATCCTGCGAGATCAGCGTATACTGGAAATGTATAGCTTGTGAAGTAGTTGAGTGTTAAGGTATTGTAATGATTTGAATATGTACTTAGACTAGTTTGTGTTGTCTTCCAGTATTTATGTGCGACTATTTATTTGCATTTCCATGATACCAGTACAAACTTGTTCTTAAATATAAATGCCAATTACTTTGAATACTATTTACTTTTGTTTTATTTACCTTTCAAATAGCTATTTATTTTGATAACTAACACTGATGTTTGATGTTGTAAGGTTTGAAATAGGAAAACATTTTAAGAGCGTGCCAGATTTCCTGATGGCACGAGCCCTCACCGCAAGCATTCGTCTGCAATGTAGCAATCCAAGGTTCAACGGTAACGGCTAGGGCTTTGCAAGGTTTCTAAGGACTCTACACCGACAAAACTAGAAGTCTAAAACACATATTTATCAAACATATTTTTTTCTTGGCAAACATATTTACTCATTAAATTCTAAACTAAGACCCGACTAAATCTATGACTTGGCGAAAAAAAAAAGGGGAGTAAACAGATCTTCGCTAGGTTCCCTTTGAAATTGGGCCAAGCTGTGGAGATTATCCCCAGGTCGGCCACCTAGGAACGCTTACAACTTTTTAACCAGTGACCGACAAATATTGATATTTCGACTAATTAGCAAACTTTTTTGTTTTCAAAATTAAAATTCCTTATGGTGGCCATGCCAGTGTCAGCCACACCATCGCAAGTAGACTGCGCAGGCCTTCAACTGCAACAATAGGTTTATAAACATAATTATAAACCTATCCAGCTGCTATTATTTTGTAACATTGATCGTGTAGAGAGCATTCAGAAAAGGTTCATCAAGTATTTGTTTTATCATCAGAAAATGCCCTACTGGTCTGAATTACCTCAACC
Source organism: Dasypolia templi (assembly GCA_963555695.1). Lineage (NCBI taxonomy): Eukaryota > Metazoa > Arthropoda > Insecta > Lepidoptera > Noctuidae > Dasypolia > Dasypolia templi. Next base: position 4,768,358 of record OY743145.1, read on the forward strand.
TCTGTAAGAGGTATCATATAAAACCCCTAATTAATCGGCGAGCAATCTCTGACTGTATACTTATTAGCTGATATTCTAACCAAATTTTATTTTAACGTTCCCGGAAGGTCCAAGCGATGGAACGCACCGTTGCGTGTTCCATTTACCTCTACGAGCTACAGGCAAAATTCATTTATAGTGCGTGCAAGTAGAATCTTTAATATGGAAACGGCATGATTTTGATCTTTTCTTAACAGGTGTACCCACGGAATAGTAAAAAAAGAGCGGAAGTGCCCTTAAACTACCTTAGTACGGGAACCAGTGTCGCCAAACTCACACATGTATAAATTAAAATGTACATTGCAATACACAGATAACGATGATATAATTGGCTAGAAATCATAAATGCAACTTTGGCGAAAATATAATTTATTGTTGTTTAAAATTAAGTCTTATTACAACCCCTGAATGTTGATATTATTTTACATGTCAAAATCAATAAGGACATTTTTCCAACTCACAATAAAATTCTAGCAATCCACAACGAGTTCAACTACTCAACGCTAGAGGGCGCTATAACCAAATTACACAATTTAGCACGCTAATGTCTTTGAAATAGATGTCATATTCACATACAGCTGTCATCTATGTTTCTACTCAGATAAGAGATGTGGACAAGATGTCGATAATTTAATGTCGACATTTGTACAATTTATAATCTTCAAAAATATTTTAAAAAAATAAGTATCTGTAGCCTTTTTTTGACATTTTAAAATTTTCTGCTTCAAAACTTGATTTAGTAGGCATCCAGTTTTGTCTTCCCGTAGCTTCTATATTTCTTCTTGGCAAAAAGATTTTAGGGAAAACTGAAATATTTACTTACTTTATTATTATTAAATACTTATTTTGAGGCCTACGTCCAACCGCGAATGAATGAATTATTGATTTATTTGCCAGAATCAGGGTACGGTACAGGCATACATCCATTTGTCATGAAGTTATGGTTTCACTCAATTCGACTTTGGACCTCTTTTGTTAATTATCATTTTTAAGCCTAATTTGATACTAATTTCGCGTACATTTATTTATTTACAGTAAAGTTAGTTAAACATTTTTTTTTTTGTATAAACGTAATAAATGTTTTTTTTTTCAATAAAAATCAATTGTATTGAAATGTTTCAAAGTTTTATACTTACCGGTGATAGAATACACCTCCATGAGATATTTTTTTTGTCCTGGTATCATTTTTGCACGTAAAAATTGCACAATTGGGCATGTTTGTAATATTTTTCGGTTTGTTCGAGACGTCGTAACAAAGCGAGTAGCAAATCGCGACTGAGCCGATCTTGCGAACCAGCGCATAATTGTGACACACGCGCGATAGCTGTGGCACTTCCACTCTTTTTTACTATTCCGTGGGTGTACCTCTGCCAGAAAGTACCTGAGCCTTGGCTTTTTAAATTAAGATTTGTATTGAATATGAAGTGTGTGAATTTAGTTTAAGCTTGAATTTTACACCGTTTTTTTTTTTCAATTTTTTGGTAGCTGTGTTGTTGTTCACACTCGCTCTTTCCAATTTGTTTTTAGAAATGAAGACTTAATTAGCTGTCAGTCTCACATTAAGTTTTCAACCATCCAATGACTTACAGCTAGTATTTACAATTTTTATTTATTTAAATAAATAACTAAAAAGGTAGAAGGCCCACGACTAGGTCGCGGGTAAAGGTTACATGACAGGCAAATGCTCTAGGTGAGGATAGTTCATCAAAAGGATAGGTTCGATCGGGTTTTAGTTAACCAACAATAAAACATCAAAACAATTTTGATTAATTTATTATAATGTGCGATGTTAAAATAAAGTTTATAATAAAGCATTTAACTAGACAACTAGAGCGGGAATGCGCCGCACCAGCATTCGACACTTGTTCATTTACTCAAACGCTTCTATACAAAAACTAATTCATTCCAACGCGGTTACAATCTCGATAATAATACAATTATTTAAAAAAAACGTATCATAATTATAGTAAGAGAGATTTTGTTCAGTACGATCAAACATCGGCGCAGCAGCCACTCTGATACAGAGGGCCGATTCGTTTTGTTTTAATTATTTATTAATAAGCGCTATCTAATAATGTTGTAAGCTACAGTATACATAGTGGCCTCGGAGAGGAGCCGAGGCGCGGGGCGTGGCACTCGAAGCACTCGCATATTCACACAAGGACTGACGCAAACAATACAGACGACAGTGCCCAAATATCACTTGTAATTTAAAACAAGGAAGCCTTTATCTACAAAAACAATTTTCTAATGTGAGTGTAACTAGCTCCAACTGTTCAGGTTTACCTTGTGTGAATACTCGAATGGTTCCATCTAGCAGTTCATACCACATGTGCAACGATTTACGACAAAAATAAATCAAAATTAACGTTATTTACTTGAAATAAAAGCGAATATTTGTCGTTCCTTCAAAGCCTAAGGGATAAGGAGGTTAAAAGCGTCTAGACCTAGCACCAGATGAGCAGATATTAAACCACAAAACACGTTCGGGTTATTTTTATTTATTATTTCGCAGACATTTGAAATTATGGTTATTAAGTTACAAACGAAAAATTTACGCATATTTATAGAGCGGACAACGTCCTATACTGCATTCTATGGTACATTAAATGTAAGTAACGTTTATCCAACAATAAGTTCATTACAGAATGGAAGATAGGTCAAGTGTCTCGTCTTCAGCTCGAACTGTGAGACGCATCTTTGCGTCACAGGAACACAAACACTAGTTATATGCACATACTATCACAACATAATAAATAAGTCCCATACAAAATAAAAAAACATATATTATTATTGACTTGAAAAACTTACATAGTTATTTAGTCTTTAAGTAGTTTTACTATTTTTATTAATTAACAATACACAAAAATGAGTTTTTTTACGATTTTTAAGAGATGACGATTTTTTAAAATAAATTAAAATATTTATGGTACGATTAAATATCTGTTTATAGAAATTCATCTCACCAGCCCATACATAGTACTGGCAGTCGTCATTATTGAAAAACAAATCTGCATTCCTGCGGTAAATTAGACTAAACATGGCAACACTGCATCATCTCTCTCTCACAGAGAGGAGGCCTGTGTCCCAGCAGTGGGAACATAGGCTGATCATGGCATCACTAAGTTATCGCAATGCAAGCCGTTAAGAAATAATTTCCCGCAGAAAAGCAAGAACATGTGAAAAAGTGACGTTTAAATATGTGGGGAAGAGCTTTGCTCCCGCCCACTTAACTCGAAGTCAAGTCATATTACTGCCCATGCTTAAATACCGATAAGTTACTTTAAATAAGCATTGACATAAGCAGATAGAGATGTTTTCATGTCCTTTCACAATAGTATAGCGAGATACGGCACTAGAACTGACTAACAAACTGGACAATCACCTATTGAGTTATACCATGATCAAGTTTTGAAGGCCTAACGAATTTAAGCACCATAGGTAGGAATTATCAGTTAATATATAAAAACATGAAGAAATACTGATTAAAAATATATATTCGTTAGTGTTTTTCAAAACATAACTTGATAGTTATTAATTTAACACTTTTGTCACGCCAATATTCGAGGTCAGAAAATCAAGATCATAGTTTTGGCTACTCTACTATTATATTGAAAGATAATGAACAGCTGTAAGGATTTTATCAAAGACTTGGTAAATGCCACCGCTAATCAAAACTAGTTGTAGTTTTTATTTTTTCAGTCGATTATGTTTTGGCAATAAAAGTATTGAAAACCTTGACACTAGGTTTTAAACTATAATCTCAAGACATGGAATGTTTTACAGCCTTCGATACAGCCCACACAGATGTCATCTGTGTGGGCTGGGACTTAGGGGAAGCGCCAGATTGCCCACAAAATTCAAATTTTCTTACATATTTTGCTATTTGCAACCGTAACAAGTATGTATTTACAGAGTTGGTATCATTAAAATCATCAATACAACCAAGTTCATTTAAATCCTAAAAATGGTTTTATATGAACTTAGAGGGTTGCATTGATGATTTTAATTATTATAATTCTATAAATACATACTTAATTGCAAAAAAACTTAAGAAAGATTGAATTTCGCGGGCTACCTGGCGCGTCCCTTAAACAACCAACTTTTGCATTTCAAGCCGAACTATAATCAAACATTTAACTGACCTGTAATCAACGAAAAATAATGTGTGCTTCATGTGTGCCCATTTACAGAGATATATAATATATTTCACGTGCAGTTTAATATGTACGTGTCACGGAAATTCTATTATGTATAAAGCGCTATCCCGACTTTGTTAGAGTAACTAGATGCAGCTGAGGACCAGTGGTTTAATATATAACGAGGGCCTATCTGGCTGGGTGACACAATCCCCTTGGTAAGACTGGTTGACCGGTTTCAAATAAGGTATGACCGAAAGAGTTAAAAAAGGCGAGGCTCAAGCCTAGCGGGAGGAACTTCGAATAAAAAGACACATGAATAGTTAATTGATTTTTAGTTTACTTCAATAATACGTAGTTTTGTGAATTAACGTACATTTTCCATCGTAAATACACACACTTGAAGCCCTTGTATTGTCATCAACATAGGAAATCGGGGAATCAATAGTTACGTTTACAACGAGAGAATAACAAGCGATTTTATATGCAACAGATATGTTAATCGATCACATGATACTCAACATTTATACATTTAAAATCGTTAATTTCTTCCTTTTTACTTTATTATTATTAAGAAATTGCTTTTGTCTTGATCCGTTTTAAACTTTTAGTAGAGAAGAGAGAAAATAAAGTCAACTCAAGAAGATTTTTTTTACATGTGTGAAACATTACAACAATTTATTTGTTATATGTGCAAATTAAGGACAAGACAAGAGCAATCTTCCTTCAGTGCGCAAAGTATTTTAAAACGCAGTTTACATACAAAATATCTAGTTTTAAAACAACTATTTCACAACATTCCGAGTACTTCGTTATGCCAAACATATTATTACAAACAATTTTGTCATGAAAACAAATCACAGCAACACAGTACTTATCCGTCAAAACCGTCAAACTTGGCTTATTGGGCAAGTGGCCAAGTTACACTGAAACCATCCTAGAAAGCTAGAAATATAATAGCAATACTTGACTGGACTTGGCTTAGATCAAGCATGGCCAAGTATGTGTGAAGGTGCCAAGTAAAAGATGTAAACACAAGATAGAATTTTGACAGATACATTCATGTTTATAGGCATTGGCGCAACTAGGGCACTGAACAAAACGAACTAGGGCTGCGCCCTTCGACACGTACTTAACAGTTTTACAGGACAAATGTGGCTTTGGTCTAAAAAACGACCCCTAACACCATAAATTGAAGTTAGATTCACGACTCTAGTTTAAAATCAAGGCGAGAAACTTCCAAGCATATGAGTTGAAGCGTTAATTTCTAAAGCTAGCCTCAGATCCTGGCACATTCCCGCTACTGCCATCTAGTCACGCCAATGAGGAACTAATATACAATCACTGGGACCGCCTCACTGTCACGTTTGTACTTCCAAATCTCCCGGTATATAAAAATATCTACAGTCCGACGATAGGCCTTAGCACAAGTTAAATGCATCCAGAATAAGTGACTTAACGTTAATAGGGTAATGTCTCGCACCTTACAATTACATGATTCGATTACGTGTTAGGTATCAATCGACAAACATCTACCGATGTCTAACACGTAGTTTTATATCTTCAGCATGAGCAAAGGAGTGAATTCACTTACTGACAATCGCGTGGACAGTATCAGCTAAGTATTAGGACAACATCTCAAAACAAATGACATATAATGCCAATAAGTGAACTCGGATCTTCATAGACTTTAGTACTGTATAAACTATTACAGAAACTAAAGGTACATCTCTACTATCGATACTCATAATAGCACGTTTTGTCTCAACCGCATCGCACTCGGCAACACGGATTGAAACGGACATGCCGTTTTGGACGTTATTGAGTTAAAAATACACGTCAAACTAGCGCGTCAACGAGTCATGTGGGACAGTTGCCGGCCACACGGCCTTCCTTTGTGCTTCAAACACTACTAATAAACAGTCTCTCGTTTTCAACACGACGGCACATACCTTGGTATTCTAAGCTTTACAATAATATCGAACATAATTGTCACAACTCGCTCAGTTTTCCGAAACGCGGGCAAATCAAAATTGAAGCGATTATACAGTAGGCCAGCTACACACGGTCACCAAACATTGAATTTGTCTCAATACTGATTACTTTATACACTGTCATTTCTGTGTCAGCGGTCGTTGTGACGTGTTCGAGCGCCATGTTGTCGCACACATGGCCACGGTCGCACACTACGCAGCGTCGATACGATGAAGGGAATAAAATTTCGGTTTGTAACAACCGAACACCGAGATTTTTAATTTTTTATCAATGTTTTAAATTGTTACATTACATTCGTATCTTAGTTCCGCCCTCAAAAATCCTATTTTTATACTGACTTACAAAACGATCCATTTTTGTACATTTATAACCGGAGCGTACAAGACTTCTACACCTTAACAAGACATGCGCCTTTATACAATTCATGTTTTATCGTAACTAAGGTGAACATTGATACGACTAGCAGTCAGTCTGTCTTTATTACGTACATATGCTGACGGAAGGTAACAAACCATCAATACAAACTTAAATAAGCAACTGTTGGCAATTTTAAGTGAACAAATCCTACTATAATAAAGGTACCTTTTATTTCCGTCTACCTGTACTTGCTAGCCCGGATAGCCGCTAGGGGTGTGACTTTAGCGTGAATATTTAGCAACATATACAGTCACAGTTATTATTATTATTATCGTCATGGACAAACTTCGTGCAGAATGCAGAAATTGTTACAGCACCATGCAACCAATATTTAGAAAACAAGTACAGTTTGTCAAGTCCTCGATGGACTTGACAAACTATATATTTACTTGTATCGAGTACTGCGAAGTTTGCTTTTGAAATAGTATAAGGTCAGGCCCAAACGTTCGTGCAAGGGATCATGCTTCTTTTTAAGTTTTTGATTACGAATTGAGCTTGAAATACGAAACATAACTTACAGTATTTCACCAACAAAGACGTTAAAAAAGTTCTGAACCAAGCCTCAACACTGTTAAAAGATGACTTTTGAAACAAAAGTCAAGTTCCTTGTTACTTTTCGTCCATTTAAAAGGTAAAGTACGTTATCTAACCATGTTCGTGTGATGTTATATCGACGCTACGTTCTGTGCGGGCGAGGGACACTAATGGTGTCGTGGAGGCTGTATGCGGCGCGAGATGTGCTCTTCCTGCTGCATTTTGGAGCGGAACTCTGCGACCAAGTCGCGCGACTGGGCTAGCACTGCCAGTTGCTCGTTGAGTAGCTCCTCCCACTGGGTCGCGTATGCTGGAAATATAACAGTACAGATTTAACTTAAGCTTTTTTTGATACATAGTGTTATGTTCGATGAATGAAGATTTTAGAACTTAATAAAGCCGTGTTGTTTTGTTGAGTTTAGTATAATTATATTATAAAACAGCGTAAAGCAATTTTTTAACCCGTCGGAATATTTACAAAAAAAAACATAAAATATATAGATTTTGTATTAGATTTATTTTCTTTTTTCTTTAGTAAGCATAAAATTAAACAAATTAGCCCTATGAGCGTCAGCATTGGCAGCGTGATGATCAGCGCGGTGGTTAACAATGAAACTAGCTTCTGTTTTACGGTCTCGTCCACATTATGTCATAAAATTATGCTTTCAAAAGGCATTGAGTGATAGTTGACTAAAAACCCTTTTAATAAAAACTTCAATAAAACGATTGTGCTCAAAAAATTTACTCGTGTCTGTATTCTCAATTTTGTGCCTTGTGCATTACATTGCATTTATTTTTGCCATTGTTCAGAGGATGTCTTGATAATAGTGCATATATTTTACTGCCTCGTTGGTCTAATGGTCGCAAGAGCTACTGCTGAGCATGAGGGCCTGGGTTCGATTCCCAGGTCGGGGAAAGTGGTATTGGGTTTTTATATCTAGAATTTCTCAATAGCAGCCCGGAGTCTGGAATTGTGCCCGGTTGATGGTAACAGGCTCGCCCCCTATTACATGGGACTTTAACACAACTGGCGAAATGTGGGTGTACTATAGGTACACCTCTGCCTAACCCTTCAAGGATTACAGGCGTGATGTTACGTTATATTTTAAATTTTCTATAAGTGCCTTCAGAAACTAGTGGACGGACCCGAAAATTTTAAACAATGCAACGCGACCTCTACCAGTGTTACAGTAACATGACAATAATGCAACGTTGGTTGCAACTCAAACCTAACAGTAGCCGCGGCCGACGCGACACTACGCCGGCGCTCGGCAGGAAGCGAAGCCGCTTGATGCGGACGTGCACGCCTGCAACACGCGCGGGCTCAGGGACAGCGACACACAGGAACGTGCATGCGAGGGGTACTCGCGGACATACATACATGTAACGCAACACTCAGGCATGCATGCCCACACTGACATACAGTCACTGGCAAAAATATCAGGACAAACGGACCGTTTAAAATGATCGAAACTAATAAGTGGTTAAGAGGAAATGCGGACGGAGAGGCTTTTGAAAATTATGTATTTAAAGAAACTATCGCTGTCGCTCTGCGAACGCGCGCTAACTGTGTCCGGCCCCTATCCATGTGTGTGTGCAGGGGACAGGGGAGAGTCATACAGACAAGGTGTTATGGAGCAGTACGTCATGGAATAGCGAAGCGGCTATTCATTCACGCATCCAAATCATAATTAGGTATTTCTATCAAGTACAAGGCCAACTATGCATAACTCTCATCAACCCATTTTATGCAGTCCCAAAGGCTTGCTTTTTCAAATAATTATTAGGGATGATGCATTCTCGAAAAAAATGGAACCATTATTAGAAAAGTTCTACCAACTATGTATGTTACCAGAAATCATTGACGATCGGATACCAAGAAATATACCAATGAGACAAAGAACGTCGTCATAGGTTGAATTGCATTGATGTACCAAGTAGGAGAACTAGAGACTGTATACCTTACTATGTTTATATAATTTACGGTGTTGTATAGACAACTTTTTGTAATAAACATATGACATAAATTTTATTTTGTATCCATTACTTATTATGAAAAGTATTTGTATTGCTCACTAAAGAGCACATACAATTTTTTTTAATGTGTTTATCAATAACTTTTTACAACACTAGTTTATCGATACTATTTTCAACTACTACGCATCACTTTTCCGTCTGTATATGTATAAGGAGACCGTCCCGTGTCCCCCGTCCTCAAATTCGTGCGAAATGGACTACTCACTACACACTACTAAGATCCGACTGAATAGCCCAAGTAAGTCATAATTTGAGGTTTGGCTCTCGCCTACTTCCTCCTCCAATACTGGACTAATTTAAAAGATTTTTCATAAACAGAATAAGAAGGATGATAATACTGTGTCCATATGTTAATTTTTCATTAATAGTTGTAATTTTTTACACGAGGCCTCTGTTGATGGCTAGTGCTTATAAAGCTAATGTATCATCAAAAAGGAAAACATACAAGCAGTTGATATTTATTTAACTGTAAAAACCAGATAGAAAACAGGCGAGAGCGTTTCTATGGAGAAAAGACCACCCGCATAAAAATCTTGTCAGAATGACAAGTCTGTGTCTGTGTGAAACACCCCTTGAGTCATTGCATTAAGTTCAATTTTCTTTCTTTTTATTATCTTTTCGAACGTCCCGACATTTTTGTCGTTGATTATACATGATAAGTAACACCACACATCCATGGCAGACACATGGACAAACATGTAACACGCATACATGCATACAGCGTACAAGCGGTAAATAAGCAAAATACATATCTTCGTTTTTATGCTAAACTAGCGAGATCTAATTGAGATAAAATACACAGGGTCGGCTCGGTTTTTTTTATCTTTCTTAATGTTTGTTAATTCCCTTTCTATAGCTATGAGACAGTTTTACAGTTTTTGATTGACAAAGATAACCTCATATTCCTGCGCCTAAAACCTTTTGGCCTTACCGGGTCTTTGCAATGTTGAGACCCCTTGGGAGATCTAACCAACTCATCGTAGAAGAAGACTGAGTTATCCTTTAGCATAACCTGATCATTGCTGCGTTACAGCAACTTATTGCACGTTACAACACTTTTTAGTCGTTCAGTGGACATGCAACAACTCACCGTCCTGGTCGTAGTCCACGTCGCGTGTGATGCCTAGCAGCTGGTTGCAGCGTTGCAGCGCGTGTTGCAGGTAGTCGGAGATTGCCTTGTGGTTGTCGAGTACTTCCTCTTCCGCGCGCTGCATCTCATCGATCGCTTCGTGGAACGTGTACATTTCAGCAGACATGTCACCCTCCTATGAAATAAGTTGAATTTCGTTACAATAGTTTCATTGGCATGCATTCATTGATTCACTGACAGACAACGCACAGCCTAAGCTAGCTAGGGCAAAGACCGTTGAATTTCGAACAAGAGTTTCTTATAAAACTAAAATTGGAGATAAAGTTTCGGAAGCCTTAATTGTTTTAGTCTAAGGGAGAATTTGGTGAAAATCGACCTTAGACGAAAACAAAAAAAAGAAACTAAACACGATCAGCACATCTAAACCGCTTTCAACAAAACGGTCAGTGGTGCCAATTCTCTTGTTACTAAAAAACACCAAAATTTCGTTTATTCCTGTCAAACGGCGATTTCTCATTCTGAAATTGATTAAAGTGACACAACTTTTAACACGTTTCAGTCTGACAGCACTAAGATGGCACTGAGTTATTAATTTATTGCAAATGACAATTTTGCTATTCAGAATTTAACGTTTTTCACCAAAAATTCTGATTGTCTAACTAAATCTGAACATGAATCCGACTATTTTTAATCGTGATTAAAAGGTGTGGAATAAAAATGTATTGTCGTGAACTAAAATTCACACCAACACCCCGACTTCAGACGTGCCAAAACAGTACTTATGTATCTTTTTTTTGCTTATATCTCGAAAACGGTGTGTTCTGCTCTCAAAAATAATGAGAATTTCGACCCCTTTGGAAACCATTCAAATACCTTAAACTCAACATGTAGGTAATTTATTTATCCATACAAAAAGTAAAATAATAGGTGTAGGTAATTTCTTAAGAAATAAGCAGTACCTTTGTCCTCAAATTGTAATTATGTCGTGTCCCTTTGTATTTTACTGTGTGTACATAAATAATAAAACAAATAAATAAATAAAAACTTCCACATTAAAACACGTCGAGGCTGCCTCCCAAACCCGCCTCTGGCTCTAACACACGGGGGAGGGCAAACACTAACGTGTCTAACGAAGCCAAAAAAAAAAAAAGGGGTCACGCGATTGTCAAATTCAATTTAAGCTGTGTCAAAATTATTTTTAAATTTAGAGTTTTTTTATATATAATAGCTTTAAGATTCTCATAGCCACACAAGTAAGGAATGTTAGTGATAGTTTTGTTAGTTTCGTTCGGTGTAGAAGAGAATCGACACCAGTGTCATATTTTTTGTGGAATATTGACACTGATCGAGCTGTCAGTGTCCATATTCGAGAGTTATAATATATGAACGCGGTTTAGATGTACTGATCGCGATCAGTTTCATTGGTGAAATTGGCACTAAGTAACATAAAAGAAATGATGCGATGACAGCGAATCTGTTTACCTCATTACCGTGGGATTAAGTTAGATTCAATGCAAGAGACTCACATTAAGCGACCTCAACTGCGCTAGATCATGCGCGGGCTCCATGTCGACGTCGGCCAGCGGCGAGTCGGCGCGGCGCTGCGGGTCGGCCGTGCCCAGCTCCTTCACGCGGTCGGCGTAGGATTAGGTTAGATTCAATGCAAGAGACTCACATTAAGCGACCTCAACTGCGCTAGATCATGCGCGGGCTCCATGTCGACGTCGGCCAGCGGCGAGTCGGCGCGGCGCTGCGGGTCGGCCGTGCCCAGCTCCTTCACGCGGTCGGCGTAGGATTAGGTTAGATTCAATGCAAGAGACTCACATTAAGCGACCTCAACTGCGCTAGATCATGCGCGGGCTCCATGTCGACGTCGGCCAGCGGCGAGTCGGCGCGGCGCTGCGGGTCGGCCGTGCCCAGCTCCTTCACGCGGTCGGCGTAGGATTAGGTTAGATTCAATGCAAGAGACTCACATTAAGCGACCTCAACTGCGCTAGATCATGCGCGGGCTCCATGTCGACGTCGGCCAGCGGCGAGTCGGCGCGGCGCTGCGGGTCGGCCGTGCCCAGCTCCTTCACGCGGTCGGCGTAGGATTAGGTTAGATTCAATGCAAGAGACTCACATTAAGCGACCTCAACTGCGCTAGATCATGCGCGGGCTCCATGTCGACGTCGGCCAGCGGCGAGTCGGCGCGGCGCTGCGGGTCGGCCGTGCCCAGCTCCTTCACGCGGTCGGCGTAGGATTAGGTTAGATTCAATGCAAGAGACTCACATTAAGCGACCTCAACTGCGCTAGATCATGCGCGGGCTCCATGTCGACGTCGGCCAGCGGCGAGTCGGCGCGGCGCTGCGGGTCGGCCGTGCCCAGCTCCTTCACGCGGTCGGCGTAGGATTAGGTTAGATTCAATGCAAGAGACTCACATTAAGCGACCTCAACTGCGCTAGATCATGCGCGGGCTCCATGTCGACGTCGGCCAGCGGCGAGTCGGCGCGGCGCTGCGGGTCGGCCGTGCCCAGCTCCTTCACGCGGTCGGCGTAGGATTAGGTTAGATTCAATGCAAGAGACTCACATTAAGCGACCTCAACTGCGCTAGATCATGCGCGGGCTCCATGTCGACGTCGGCCAGCGGCGAGTCGGCGCGGCGCTGCGGGTCGGCCGTGCCCAGCTCCTTCACGCGGTCGGCGTAGGATTAGGTTAGATTCAATGCAAGAGACTCACATTAAGCGACCTCAACTGCGCTAGATCATGCGCGGGCTCCATGTCGACGTCGGCCAGCGGCGAGTCGGCGCGGCGCTGCGGGTCGGCCGTGCCCAGCTCCTTCACGCGGTCGGCGTAGGATTAGGTTAGATTCAATGCAAGAGACTCACATTAAGCGACCTCAACTGCGCTAGATCATGCGCGGGCTCCATGTCGACGTCGGCCAGCGGCGAGTCGGCGCGGCGCTGCGGGTCGGCCGTGCCCAGCTCCTTCACGCGGTCGGCGTAGGATTAGGTTAGATTCAATGCAAGAGACTCACATTAAGCGACCTCAACTGCGCTAGATCATGCGCGGGCTCCATGTCGACGTCGGCCAGCGGCGAGTCGGCGCGGCGCTGCGGGTCGGCCGTGCCCAGCTCCTTCACGCGGTCGGCGTAGGATTAGGTTAGATTCAATGCAAGAGACTCACATTAAGCGACCTCAACTGCGCTAGATCATGCGCGGGCTCCATGTCGACGTCGGCCAGCGGCGAGTCGGCGCGGCGCTGCGGGTCGGCCGTGCCCAGCTCCTTCACGCGGTCGGCGTAGCGCAGCGTGTTGAGCGAGTGCTCGCACGACGACATGGCGGGCGAGATCATGGCGATCATGCACGTGCGGGACTTGTCGCCGATGAAGCTGTCGCGCAGTACTTGGGTGAGCTTGGACACCCGGAATGGTAAGTGGTTCTGACCCTTCATACCGAGCGCCCGGATACATTCTTTTAGTGCGAGCAGGGATTTGTTTATTTCTGCGCTTTCCATGCCTGTGGAAGAGAGATTTTACTCAGCAACTTGAAAAAAATAACGTGATGTTATGAGCATTTTATGAAAAGCTGAAATATATTATGGATGTTTTGTTTCCAATGGCTTTTCCTGTAAAAATATTTAGTTGCTATACCTAAAACAAGACTTCACTTTACGTTGTTTATTATATTGGGCAAATCTTTAAGGTGTACAATAAAGTATATATAAATAAAAATATAATAATAAATACAGATTGATGGAACGTGTTGTTGAACATTAACATTGTGTTACATTTCATAAATTATAATAATCCCTTATAAATAAGAGACGTATGGAATAAGCAGTCATGTGGCGCCTACCCCAAATAAATAGGGACAAAGTTGCGAGAATGATGTCGACATAAGGTCGTGGGGTCGCTATACGTACGCGTCTGCCGGTTGGCGGACGAGGTGTCTGCCCCGCGCTCGTTGCCCGCCAGGTCTATGAGCGAGAATGATGTCGACATAAGGTCGTGGGGTCGCTATACGTACGCGTCTGCCGGTTGGCGGACGAGGTGTCTGCCCCGCGCTCGTTGCCCGCCAGGTCTATGAGCGAGAATGATGTCGACATAAGGTCGTGGGGTCGCTATACGTACGCGTCTGCCGGTTGGCGGACGAGGTGTCTGCCCCGCGCTCGTTGCCCGCCAGGTCTATGAGCGAGAATGATGTCGACATAAGGTCGTGGGGTCGCTATACGTACGCGTCTGCCGGTTGGCGGACGAGGTGTCTGCCCCGCGCTCGTTGCCCGCCAGGTCTATGAGCGAGAATGATGTCGACATAAGGTCGTGGGGTCGCTATACGTACGCGTCTGCCGGTTGGCGGACGAGGTGTCTGCCCCGCGCTCGTTGCCCGCCAGGTCTATGAGCGAGAATGATGTCGACATAAGGTCGTGGGGTCGCTATACGTACGCGTCTGCCGGTTGGCGGACGAGGTGTCTGCCCCGCGCTCGTTGCCCGCCAGGTCTATGAGCGAGAATGATGTCGACATAAGGTCGTGGGGTCGCTATACGTACGCGTCTGCCGGTTGGCGGACGAGGTGTCTGCCCCGCGCTCGTTGCCCGCCAGGTCTATGAGCGAGAATGATGTCGACATAAGGTCGTGGGGTCGCTATACGTACGCGTCTGCCGGTTGGCGGACGAGGTGTCTGCCCCGCGCTCGTTGCCCGCCAGGTCTATGAGCGAGAATGATGTCGACATAAGGTCGTGGGGTCGCTATACGTACGCGTCTGCCGGTTGGCGGACGAGGTGTCTGCCCCGCGCTCGTTGCCCGCCAGGTCTATGAGCGAGAATGATGTCGACATAAGGTCGTGGGGTCGCTATACGTACGCGTCTGCCGGTTGGCGGACGAGGTGTCTGCCCCGCGCTCGTTGCCCGCCAGGTCTATGAGCGAGAATGATGTCGACATAAGGTCGTGGGGTCGCTATACGTACGCGTCTGCCGGTTGGCGGACGAGGTGTCTGCCCCGCGCTCGTTGCCCGCCAGGTCTATGAGCGAGAATGATGTCGACATAAGGTCGTGGGGTCGCTATACGTACGCGTCTGCCGGTTGGCGGACGAGGTGTCTGCCCCGCGCTCGTTGCCCGCCAGGTCTATGAGCGAGAATGATGTCGACATAAGGTCGTGGGGTCGCTATACGTACGCGTCTGCCGGTTGGCGGACGAGGTGTCTGCCCCGCGCTCGTTGCCCGCCAGGTCTATGAGCGAGAATGATGTCAACATAAGGTCGTGGGGTCGCTATACGTACGCGTCTGCCGGTTGGCGGACGAGGTGTCTGCCCCGCGCTCGTTGCCCGCCAGGTCTATGAGCGAGAATGATGTCAACATAAGGTCGTGGGGTCGCTATACGTACGCGTCTGCCGGTTGGCGGACGAGGTGTCTGCCCCGCGCTCGTTGCCCGCCAGGTCTATGAGCGAGAATGATGTCAACATAAGGTCGTGGGGTCGCTATACGTACGCGTCTGCCGGTTGGCGGACGAGGTGTCTGCCCCGCGCTCGTTGCCCGCCAGGTCTATGAGCGAGAATGATGTCAACATAAGGTCGTGGGGTCGCTATACGTACGCGTCTGCCGGTTGGCGGACGAGGTGTCTGCCCCGCGCTCGTTGCCCGCCAGGTCTATGAGCGAGAACTTCCCGTGCACGCGGTGCATGCCGGGCGAGCGCACCACGATCTGGAACACGGCGTGCGAGCGGGACGAGTTCGAGTTCGCCGACGTCTGGAACGTACAAAGTATTATTAAACAAATACCGAGGCAATAAACACATAGGTAGATAGACCAACATGGCAGAAATATAATGCATGACGGATATTAAATATCGTAATAGCAAAATACTGTAAGATTGTAGAAGAGGAGATCGTAATATATATTAAACTGACGCGACGCGTAGCCGAAAACAGCTCATTTTCAACAGGGGGTTGAAGCTAAATTTCGTTTTTTAATCCCACCTAGTAATCTGACATTTCAATTCTTTTTGTGTTTGCTTTTTAGTGTAAGAGTTGAATATTACACCTGTCAAATTACTACCTGGGTATGGAGTCTCAACTCGAACAAATTATAACTTTTCACAATAGATGGTGTTTTACTCAATTGGTCATGTCTTGACAGTTGTCAATATTGTTACTTATTTAAATCAAAGAACTTTTATTTTTATTTTTTACATAGAAACATAAAATAAATCTAATAACACGTTTTTCTGAACCCGTAACTATAAAACTTTACATAAAAAGGATTGCACGAAGGGTTTCAAAAGTAGGTCGACTCCTAGATGGCGTTGTAAAACGCCATCTGTTAAAAACTTGGACGAAGAAAAATTGCCAGCTCAATTGCCAGACTTACAGCCGAACTCAGAAAGGTTCTTTAAATTAGTCCTAATTAGAACTTAACTAATGAGCATTATATCCGTTAATGAACGGTACATTCCAGAGACATAATTTAAGGGTTCATTAGCTAATGACAGTTTTAAGTATACATAGGGCGAAGCATCATCAAATCATCATATCGATTGTAACGAGTTTTTTATACCGTTACATGTCTTTTATCATTATAGTCGATTTCGGAACGATTTCTAGTTGTCATTTTTTATCTGTGATACATTCGGCTGACGTTTCGACGTCAATCTTTGTTCGTGAAGGTGACAGGTCTTCTAATTTTCCCTAAATGGAATCATAATTAATCTTGGACATTTTGGCTTATAAATGCCATAATCCTAAACCAAAGGACCCGTGGAATGGTCCCAGAGTAAATTTCTATCGGATTTTTGGTAAGTTGGGACTCTTTTATAGAGAATATTTCCTTCCACAATGGCGGTTCGTTTATGACCGATCTTATCGTTTTCACAGAATCCCTCGTTCGGCTCCCTACGGTGCTTTTGTTACCATCTATCTTCACGGTACACTGAGGGAGACGCGAGTTTTGTATCCCTGGAATAAGCGGTAAGTTTTTCGTTATTTGATGCGTCCCGCCTGTCCGAATTCGCAATAAAACCACATCTCAGAGTCTCTTTTTGTCCACAGCCTACAATTGTGGGTGCTTATTCTACCTTTACATCTACCGAGGAATTTCTACTGGCCTTCCACGGGGCTGATCACCTGAGAGGTACCACCTTCCGGCTCTCGAGGTCACCTTCAAGTTTTTTTTTCTTCTTATTATTTTTTATCATATCAAAACAGCCTTCAGCTGCTAATTTAAAAATACTGAAAAGGTGCAATGATGAAATAACATTAACTAAAATTTAATCATAATCATTTATTTATTGCATTCCATATTGTAAATTTATAATAGTTTAATTGTATTCCATAAGCTAAAAGTAGACAATAAACTGGGAACGTTCAAGGTAGTGAGTCTTTTAATCACCGTTGACATCCACAGGCTCCCATCCTAAGATTAATTGTTCAATCTCTCCAATTTTATCTGGCTATCCATTAATAGTGTGTCGCTCTACAGCGCCCGAAATTTCATTTCTTTTATCAACATATATTTTTTAAGGAGATCACACACACTCAGAAACACACATATTTTCTATTTTTTTATACTAAAATCCATCCCAACAAGGGATTATGTTTTTAAATATTACTTTTGGCTTCCCAATCAGGGACCTTTTATTTTTTATATTCAATCGTCCTAACTCAATTACATATTGCATGATTCATTCATTTAATTATTCATTTATTTTTAAATAATCTGTATTATACATTGACTAAAAAAGAAATACTTATTGAGTAAATAAAACGTAAAATAATGTATGAAACTCAGAAACAGAGTTGAATAAAGTCAAGTAGCAGTGTTTAAAATGGAACGTTGTAAAAAATGGTGGTTGAGATGCGTTCAAAACATGCTAAAATGTTTACCCTTGAAGTAGAATAAGGATAAAAAAATCCTGCGTTTCTTTTAACATTGTGATAAGCGTAATTAATATAAAATGTAATTAGCTGTTTTTTAAGATTTATTTCATTTCTATACATAGTCAGGTGAAAAATGGCCATTCCTCTTTTAGTTGTTATTTCATCATTGCACCCTTTCAGTAATTTTAAATAAGCAGGCTGTTTTGGTATTATAAAAAATAAGGGAAAAAAAAGAAACTTGAAGGTGACCCCGAGAGCCGGAAGGTATCTCTCAGGTAATCAGCCCCGTGGAAGGCCAGTAAAAATTCCTCGGTTGAAGCAAAGGTGGAATAAGCACCCACAATTGTAGGCTGTGGACAAAAAGGGACTCTGAGATGTGGTTTCACTCCGAGCTCGGACACGCGGGGACGCATCGATCAACGAAAAACTTACCGCTTATTCCAGGAATTTAAAACTCGCGTCTCGCTCGGTGTACCGTGAAGATAGCTGGTATCAAAAAAACCGTAGGGAGGCGAACGAGGGATTCTGCGAAAACGGTAAGATTGGTCACAAACGAACCGCCATTGAGGAAGTAAATTTTCTTTCGCAAAAGAGTCCAACTTACCAAAAATCCGATAGAAATATGATCTGGGACCATTTCACAGGTCCTTTGGTTTAGGATTAGGGCATTTAAGCGCCCAAGATCTCCCAGATTAACTATGATTCCATTTAGGGAAAACTAGGAGACCTGTCACCTTCACGAACAAAGATATCAAAGTGATTTGTCAAATTTTGACGTCGAAATGTCAGCAGTATCACAACACAAAAAATTATAATTTAGAATTCTTTCCGAAATCGACTAGAATTATCAAAAACATGTAACGGTGTAAAAAAAATCGTTACGATTTTTTCTATGGCATCACTTTCAATGTCAAATCAGGGAATAATTTGATGTTTTTGTGATTCATTCACGGGGAGAGAGTTTTGTTGTGTTTTAATTTCATCGTTATTGATTTAAATAATGGTAAGTTGGCAGTTTATATGTTCTTACACTTAGGCGAAAGCACGACATTTGCAAAATACCCTTCACACGCTTTGCCTTCACTAAACGTTTCTATTACTACCTTGGGCCATTTTTACATAACAGAATAAACAAACATATCTTTGTACATCAATCCTCTTACGAAATGTGTAAAAAGCAGTTATCATGCTTTCTATCCAGTTTGGACTACGACGACACTGAATGTCTGCTTACTTCACAATCGTAATGACTCCTCTAACACTTCGTTACTAAACTCAACCTCTTTCCCTTCCGTTCACACACACACACACACCACACCTGCATCACAAAACAGTTAAACACCACAGCTACATCACTAATCACATACACACCACACCTACATCACAAAAAACACACAATTGCTAACACTTCACACACTTAGTATTAAAAGTTACTTACGTTAAAACCATTAAGTCCTAAGCAGTCTCTATTTAAATCTTGTACTCGTTCTGTGGGAGCCTGGGCTGGCGAACCTTAATTAATACAGGTTACCATGTAACCTAGCTAGGACGCCAGATCTATTATTTGTTACTCTTGTGATTTATCCATAGATTGTTTAATTATATTAATTGTAACAGACTGTACCACAATTTTTGAAATAAATAAAAAATATTATTATTATTATTTCAGAGAAAATGTGATAACAATTAAACGACATACCTTGTGTTAAATTCCATTAATATTTCTGTTTCAATTTAGCGAAGTCGCGTATTGTTATTAGCAGCATTATTTCCGATAATTTTTCTATTTGTTGGTTTCCTGAGGTCGGATGCCAGCAACGGTAATTATCAATTTTTACAGATTCAGGTGTAAATCTATGTGGTGCATGAAATTCTTGAATTGAGTATTTGCTAAAGGGATCAGAAGCATCTCGTAAATCCCGCCTCGGTCCTACTTCTCTATATCTTCTGGCATAGTCCACAAATTCAATAAAGTCTACCAAATCAAACATTATTGCTGTTATTATTGCGAAAGCTAAATTACTTGTAAAAATATAACCCCATACGTAAATGTCAAAATCAATCGTTAAAGAGTTAATTAAAGGTTTTGCTGTACTTAACTTTAATTGTCATTAAGTGTCGCTAATGAACCGTTAACTGACTCTGAGGGTGAACCTTTTTTAATTTTTACTAAGGATCCGTTTAAGTAACCATTAGGCGACTCTGAGTGTGGCAGTTAGGGAGGTTTCATTTCTTTGTATGGAATTTGGTATCTGTACGTAGTATTATATTATCTGTGACCTGGGTTTAAAAAAACTAACTTTAGTGGCGCGAATAGTTCGTATAAAATCTGCATTAAATCGGCACGCGAGCGTCTTATTTCAATGACCTCTGGATTTAGATTCGACTTTCCGTAAATACCTCACAAATTCATACACCTCTAATACCTCATACCTTAATCATAACCACGTGAAAATAACTTATTATGAGTGACACTGACATCAGAAGAACGTCTTTGTACACGAGACAAGTTACAGTATTTCGACTTGCCACTACTTGTCCGTACCTGTCCCGAGGTCCTGGCCGCGTTCCCGTGCTGTATGAGCTTCAGCACCTCGTCCACGTTGTCCACGACCTTCTCCGTGAGTCCCACGATCTGCACCTGCTGCTTGCCGTCCTCCAGCACTCGCAGCTTGGCCTTGTCCGCGAGCAGGTCGAACACCTGGCGCAGCGGAGGAATTTAACGTTACATTAGAACAAAGGAAGTAAGACAATGTTGGTTAAACAAGGCCATATAAGAAAGCCAAATTTTGCTTGAATACGTACTTACTAATGTAGACAAAACAAATATATTATTAGATCCAACGAAAAAATTGAAATGTTAATTGAGGATGATGAGAAACTTGAAGATTTTCTTCACAGATTCTCTCTATTATTGAGATAGAACATGTCTAACTAACTATGGTAACATAACATCACGGCTGTATTCCGTTTTTGGTACGCAGAGCCGTGTGTATAGTACAATCACATTACGCCCGTTAAGTTAAAGTACAGAGGAAACAGAGAGCGCGGCGGAAATTACCACGGGGTGGCAGGTCTCTAAGGAGGCCTCCTGCTCTGATCATCGGTGGATCCGGTTTGACATCCAAGTCCGTGTCAGTCCAATACCACCACGACGCAATCCGCGCAGCACGGATCGTGCCACCTACACACGCAGCCTTGAATCCAAGCTGGCGTTATCAAGCGTTCCGTTGTCACTTGCGGATAACAAGTAAGCCATCTTACTAAATCAATGATAGGCAGCTACCAAACTGCTTGCCCAGAGACCACCCCACGTAACACACCAGGCAAACAACCCTGGTGGGGTGCTGATCTGGAGCGCAAGCGTGGCAAGGTAAGGAAAGCTCTGAATAGAGCCATGAACACATGTGCGGATGAGGACTGGGATAAATATTATGCAGCCAAATCCAGCTACAAAAAATGCATCAGATTCAGAAGTACCACGGGATGGCGCAAATTCTGTGGTAGCATTGAATCCTGTCAGCAAGCTAACAGGGTAAGGAAAGTACTGGCGCAACAGAATACACCTGGGCCCGCTACCCTCCGGAAACCCGACAACACACTCTCTTCCTCGCCAGAAGAAACGAGGCGCATCCTTATTGAAACTCACTTCCCTGGATGTATCTTCGCACAAG
Source organism: Dasypolia templi (assembly GCA_963555695.1). Taxonomy (NCBI): domain Eukaryota; kingdom Metazoa; phylum Arthropoda; class Insecta; order Lepidoptera; family Noctuidae; genus Dasypolia; species Dasypolia templi. The sequence goes on from OY743145.1 coordinate 4,790,130, forward strand.
TAATCGACTGGCAAGAGGTAATCCAAACGCCTTCAGACAATGAATGGCGTTACGCCAGCAGGGTGATCACGTTGGAGAAACTCCAATGGGCGATCCAGAGCTTCCATCCTTTTAAGGCAGCTGGTCCTGACGGAGTGTTCCCCGCCTTACTACAGTGGGGTGACACCGGTGTCGCTATAAGACTGGTGCCTTTAATGAGAGCGTGCCTGGCCTTTAGATACGTTCCTAAAGGATGGAGGGAAGTGAAAGTAATATTCATCCCTAAGCCAGGTAAGGGTGACTACACAAACGCCAAATCCTACCGACCAATCAGCCTGACCTCGTTTCTATTAAAGACTCTGGAAAGGCTGTGTGATAGGGAGGTGAGGGACGGCGCTCTGAAAACCATACCGCTACACGGTAACCAACATGCATACAGCTCAGGTAAGTCGACCGAATCCGCTCTTCACCGGGTAGTCAGCCAGATAGAGGAAGCGATTAATCAAAAAGGCACATGCCTGGGCACTTTCATAGACATCGAAGGAGCCTTCGACAAAACCAACATCTCCAGCATCACTAGCGCCCTCACCAGACATGGAGTAGAACAGGTACTAACGGACTGGATTACAAACATGCTTAGCAAACGTGTGGTTCGCCTTGAGGGTGAGCAGCAACTGGCCATGATAGCCAGAGGGTGCCCCCAGGGAGGGGTGCTGTCCCCCCTTCTATGGAATCTGGTGATTAATGACCTCATCACCAAACTCAATGCCAGCCGCTATTACACAATAGGGTATGCAGACGACATCGCAATCCTTGTGTCGGGGAAGGTGACGGGTACGATCTGCAACCTCACCCAGCAAGCACTACGTATCGTAGAAAATTGGTGCAGGGAATATGATCTATCAGTGAACCCCACCAAAACTGAACTTGTCATGTTTACTCAAAAACGAGCACTAGGCCCTTTCCGCCTACCAAAACTGTTCAATACAGAACTTCAGTTGGCCAACGAGGTCAAGTACCTGGGGGTCATTCTAGACAGTAAGTTAAACTGGAGTAGTCATTTGGACAACAAACTAAACAGTGCCTGCATAACCTTCTGGCAGTGCAAGAAAATGATAGCGTCTTAAGACACTAGACCTCTGGGGTAAGAGAGACACACCACACACCGCGCTACTTGAGGGACTCAACAAGGAGTTCCCCATTACGAGAGCCATCAATGATCGGGTACCAAAACAATTTATGTTTGATAAAAAATACAAGATCCAGCTTCACGAGGATTGGAGCTGCGCATCTTTACAGACGGATCCAAAACAGGTAATGGCACAGGTGCTGGAGTCTTCTCGGAGGACCTCAACATACGTATAGCCACACCATTGAGGGTCCATAACACAGTGTTCCAGGCCGAATGCATGGGTATTTCTCTGGCTGCTTCCGCCATCATGGCCAGGGAAGTTAAGGACCACTCGATCCGTATACTCTACAGACAGCATGGCTGTTCTGCAAGCGCTAAACAGCTACACAGTTGATTCTGGGCTAATATACGAGTGTCACCAGCGCCTTAACCAGGTGGGTAGACTCAATAAAACACCATTCAATGGATCAAAGGACACAGCGGTTCGCTAGGCAACGATGCAGCCGACGAACTTGCCAGAAGGGGGTCGAGTGAGACGGCAGTGGGACCTGAACCCATCGTGCCACTCCCCTTCGTATATTTGCGCACTCTGGTAAGGAAACGCACCAGGGAGCAACATCACAAACAATGGTTGGAACAAGGTGAGTGCAGGCAGGCTAGGGAAGCACTCCCTGCAATTGATAGCCGCCTCACGAAACAGGTTCTCCGACTAACTAAACAACAGCTGCGCATAGTTACGGCAGCCTTAACTGGCCACGGGTCATTTAATAAACACCTCTTTGTCATAGGAGTCACAGACAGTCCGCTGTGCAGGGCCTGCATGGAGGAGGACGAGACAGCAGCTCATTTGCTTCTAAACTGCCCTGTGGTCGACACATACAGGGCAAAGCACTTAGGTAACCCAGGTACCATACGCGAGGCTGTCAGTAACATAAAGGCGTTGCTGGCCTTCCTCGAGGAGCTGGGGTGGATCGAATGATCGATTTTCCCACCGTACGCAAAATACGCGCAATGACGTGGAGTTGCGGACACCAGCCCGTATTACCTATTAAGTTAAAGTATTATGTAAAAATAGAGAAACATATATATCTTCCACTGCGCGATATTACGGCATCGTTAAGTTACTTGAGGAATTTGAAAAAGACCAACACGCTGAATCTACGCGGAGCGAAGATTTCAAGTAATGGCAATCAGAATGCTGTATTATCTTTTAGCAGAACTATCCACTACATGTGGTGCCACACACACAGGGTGTAATATCCATCACATAGCCGTCAACCACGCACTCTGTACATCAAATTAAGTAACATCGCACAAAAATATTAGCTGAGAAGCGACTTTTATTTTGCTGTTTGCGGTAATGCGCAATGTAACGCATGCAAAACATCTTGGTTATGGGTGCATGCAACGGTACAGGGGTCGTGGGGGTATTTAAAGTTGTAAATTTGAATCCCTACATCTAGTTATAACATTAAAAACTTGTTTTCATAAAAGAACACAGTCATAGTTGGAATTTTGACGTTCAATATCTCCGTAACCAGAAGGTATGGTCAGAAGGTATGAAATACAAGTTTTACACCCGTTATGGCATAGCTTCAAATCTCGTTAAAACCGTTCAGACTACAAGTAGACGATCAGTAGTGTTTACCTTGCCGGAGTATATTTCGAAGAAGGACGCGGACACGATGAGGTTGAGTGGCTTGTACTTGGGCGACTTGAGGTACGCGAACACATCCCGCGCCGCCATCGCGTAGATACCCTTCTTGCAGTCTTGAGTTTTGCCCTGGAACACAATATGACTATAAAATAAACGTGATCATTTTGTCATTAAAAGAAGCAAAAATCCTTCTTTTTATCGGAAAATATTCCAAACCTCAAAATCAATTTTCCATTTAAAAGTGATAAAAAGAGACTGACGAAATTGAACTTCTAGTCCTCGGTTCAAGGTCTCGTTAAGAATCTTATTGATTGGAAAATGTTTTTACCACGATATTATTCGTTCTCTTATATATATCGCACACAAAGTTACTAGTAGAACTCAATGATTTTAGTTACTTTAGTTTATTATTAATCGTAATATTACCTGGAAGTCGCCACCCATGGTATGCGTCTTGCCGGAGCCGGTCTGTCCGTACGCGAAGCACGTCGCCATGCCGCCATCGAATATCGTCTGCACTAATGGCTTTGCCGTGTATCTGCAAATATGAATAAATCATTTTATATCGTTTTCAGTGCACGATAGCCTGCTCCGTCAAACTTGCATAAGGGTACTAAGCCTTCGTAGGGAAAGCATTCCCTGCTAAAAACATAACATCACTGGCAGTCAGAAGAACAAATCCTCCTTCAAGACCTAGTTAGTGGGATTCATTATAATGTTGAGATTGGCTTACATTCTCCTTATCCATATAGGTCTGTTTTTGTGGAATTAAAATCAACTATTCAACTATTTTTAATCTCATTATTCTTCAATAATATATACATAACTCATAACATCACGCCCGTATTCCCCAAAGGGTTAGGAGAAGGTATAGTATACCCACACTAGTACTAGTAGTAATAGCAGGCGACCCTATTACCATCGTTCGTGCACAACACCAGGCACCGGTCTACTATTGAGAAATTCATGATAGAAAAAACCAATATACTTTGCCCAACCCGAGAAGCGAATCCAGGAACTCATGTTCAGCAGTAGCTCTTGCGACCATTAACAAACGAGGCAATCGATTGACACTTAGTTGAGAATTTAAAAAGAACACTCGACTCGTGTAGTTCACGTGGCATTTTAGCCAAGTCCAAGACTACATTTAATACAGGAAAAAGAAAACCCGTGCGCAAACTTTTACCATGAATTCAGCATAACATAAGATTCTAGTCCCCTAGAAATTATTCGTCGGTTTTAAAAAAGAATTGCTGTTCAATAAATTTTGACCGCGTAGGTGTTGTAATTTTCTATGAAACAGCAGATTTTATTATAACCGACGAAAAATTTCTAATGTTACAGTTTGCTCACTTGTTATACTTTTTTCTGTATACTGTTGTTTTTATTTTTCTATATGTTTCTGGTGTGAGTCCCAATAAATACATTTTGTTTATTTCTAGTTGCACGAAGCTACAATACTAACTTGTAAACAACTTCGTTGGTGCAGGTGTCGTCGAAGGCGTAGTCGAAGCGGAACTTTTGGTTCTCGAGGTACTTCGTGAGGTCCACTTTGTTCTTCGGCTCGTGCACTATCATCTGGTCCTTTGTGGTCACGCTGATTACGTCCACCTGGAATGCAAAGCGAATATACGTTATTAAACTAAGAAAAAGAGTTCATTATCATTTCACTAGAAGAGCATCATTTCATTTGAAGAGCTCATGACTTGGACGTGCAAATTGATAGCTTGTATGGGCGACCAAACTTAAAACTAAATACTGGTATAGAATGAACATCAAGCTAGCACATTCTTAGAAATAAACTGTCCATATTTATTTATAATTTCTGACAATACACAGAAAATATCCTGACTATTGATAACATTTGGCAGGGCTTAAAAGGTTCACTTGAGAGACAGCGCCAGACAGCATCTGTCTGGCTTTACTGCTGTAATGGACCTTTTTGGCACAGCCGTGAGGCACACTATGTTTTGACACAGACCTCCTTCTTCGCATTCTCCTTCTTATTAAGCGGCCTCTTTCTCACGCACACGGTGATCTGATGGTCTTCCACGGGCTCGTTGCCGGTGAGCGGCCGGAACTCGATGCTGTTCTGGTACTCGCGGATCATGGCTAGGAACTCCCAGTTGGGGTTGCCGGGGTCCATGTTCATTAGGGCTTCCTGAAGATCAAAGGTAACATTCGAGTTAGAGGTCTAAAAGTTAGAGGGTAAACATAGTATTGTGGATCAAAGGGGTAAATTAACAAAAACAACTCACGAAATAACATCTATAAAATAAAAAAACCGCAGCTCCGGATTTCATATCCCTAGTTGCAGTACGACAACTTGGGACCGGTCCCATTCCCATTAACACGTAGTGATGTGCAGGCAAAGGGGACCTGCCATTTGCCTGCACATCACTGCATACAAGATATTCTGACATTAGAGCCGTATTAAAAATACGAAGAACTCTTTTTGCATCAGAAGTGCCTTTTTTCACAAAATATAATATTCTATAGCTATAATTTTATATTGCACAAGCCGTAATCAGATGGGATTTCCAATCGGCAAAAATGACAAACTTCCATAAAATTGATTTCCCTATTTTCCATTTATGGATAGAACTCCGAAAAAATCTTATATAGAACTCTTGGCATAATTTTCATGCCTCTATTACACGCAGCGGTTTCGGCTGTGCATCGGTGAAAAAAATTTGAATGAATAGATGTAAGTTCTGTTACCTTCTCCTCTTTAAGCTCGGCCTGCCTCTGCCGCCTCTTCTCGCGGTTCTCCTTAAGCCGCTCTACCTCCTTGACGACGTTGGAGCGTCGCACGGCACCGGACGCCACAGCGTGCGGCACGGACCCAGCGTGCGGCACGGACCCGGCGTGCGGCACGGACACGGCGCTGGCCACGCCCCCCGCCGCGCGCGTCGCACCGCCGCCGCCCGCCACAGCGTGAGCCGTGAACTGCGGGGGTATGTTGTGAGAACGTGGGATTTGCGCTGCATTTGTTTCTTCTTCGGCGAATCAATGCTTCCATTAATATAGGCAAAGGTCTTTTTTCATAGTGCATAGAGCACGACAGGAGATGAGGTGATAGGTTGGATGGTAGAATGTGAAAATTATGGCTACATTGTTTGTATCTTTGGGCTTCCCTTAACCCCAAAGTAGCATAAAGGAAATTCTATAGAAGCTGGTATATTCACTTATTTATTTTTTCGTCGTAGTGGCAGCGCACCATTGAACTGATGGAAACGGCTAAAGGACACTTGAACAAACAAGCAATGTTCATGAATATGATGTACCAAAGTGCCACGTTACCGAGATATTTGGAGGTAAAGATTTCATTTTAACATGTCATTTTTAAAGTTCTGATAATCTTTAAATGAATGATAGTTTTTAAAGTTCTCTACAAATATATTTCATTTTCACAATACGCCACAACAATTTTTTTTTTTTTTAATTTTTTTTCTACTTAGCGGTATTCCTGATTTTTCGATTGAATAAAAACATGCGTGTCAACTTTGAAAAGAAAAAACGAAATAGAAACGGGTAACTATTCCCTTCGCAAAAGCATCCTTTTCCTTTCTTTGTACCTTTTCCCTGCATTATTTCAAAAATAATTATTACATTTCTGTTCAGAAAGCCTTAACGTTAGTAAAGGATACAGGGATTATAGGGATACTATACCCAAAACACAAAACCAAGATGAAGGAAGGATCAAGTATATGTGGAATATAAAGGAAAGGAAAGGACAAAAGGAACCTCTTTAACATTATGCATCCTTCGCTGCGGATGAGGCCCGTAGGGCGACTGCTGCTGCATCGCCTGCGGAACTGACGCAGCGCTCGGCGTACTGCCGGCGCGCGACCGGCCGCCTGACGCGGGCGGCTGGAAGTGATGGACACGTGGGAAGGAGAGGAGTTAGGACAGGTGTGTGTTACTGGATGGTAATGGTATGGGTCTACTCTACATTTAAGACTATCAAAACCCAACAAAATTTTCATTTCACAGATGTATGGGACATCACCAAAAGTAGTAAGCAAGAATATTTCTAATGTTACAGTAAACGCGTAAGTTATACTAGATTCCACAGCCGCAGAAAATAATTTGCCTCCAAGTACCTACGATATTGTGTTCTTTGTTTTTTTTCTACCTCAGAAGGAGAAGCAGGATGGCGAAAGAATAAATAAAGAAGTGGTTACAGTGAGGAAAACGATATCTACTTTCATTGGACCTATTAACGTAAGCGAAAACTACTTGAGTTGTGTATTCTTGTGGTGTAATTCCCTGAGTGCGCAGAGCATTGGCATCGGCTTCAGGCCCTATCACACGTGGGGTGGCACCGCATTTAAGCACCGAAGGGAACTCTCCTGGTTAGTTTGTTACGGGATATGTGGTGTGTCCTATAATACATGAAGCTGTGTCCTCTCACCTGCTGCGTAATCCTAGTGTTGGTAACCGTGACCTGTGGCGGCTGCACAGGCGGCGGCACGTTCTCGGCGCCGCGCCGGCCGGTCGTGTCGCCGCCGTGCCCGTTCGTGTACGCGCCTGCCGCGTTCGACAACCTCATCTGGTTGTTGCGTGTCACCCGGGACGGCGCTGTTGACAATCATATGGAATATGACAAGATTATTGAATATGAACCTGAGGAGGCCTTGACAAGGTAACACACATGCAATGGCAAACGAAGAAAATGCCTTTCATTTTAACAGTGCAGAGCAGGCGAATTTATGGATTTCAATGAGCTGAATCAAAATCTATGCTCCACCTCCTATGCTGCCCTCTCTGTCCCAAAACATGCAGCCAAATTGACACCTGCACTGCCACCGATAACGCCGTGGAAGTGGTACAGTTTTGGGCCAACAAAATATGTATAACCTTCGTGCCATCGACACGAAACAGAAAAAATTATCTCAAAACGATACGCATTGCGATCGATTGCCATTTTATGTGTTTTACGCAAGTCCGCCAAGAAATGTTGTGTAGTTAAAGTAGAGCAAGCGAACTCCGGCTTAAAGGTTTTAAAGTAACCACACGCTAACTACTCACTCAAAATATTCTACCGGAGTGCTGCTAAAGCTTAGCTAAACACGGCTTAGCTTTAAAATCAGGATTTAAAGTAATGTGATTTTAGAATTAACTCAAGAAGAAATGACGTCTCTAGCATAATACATGATTTTAGAATTAACTCAAGAAGAAATGACGTCTCTAGCATAATACATTCTACCTTAACATCTAAGATTTTTTACAAGATTAATACTATTTTGTTCTCAGCACGCATTAAAAAAACAATATTGTGTAAACTACTCCTGGTTGATAATCCTTAAAAGAAAGCCTCGCTATGATTTAAGGCTTGAAATATTGCGTTAATGGTATTTTCGCCCACATTTTCATAAATGGTATGCAGATATTTCGCATACAACACAAATGGCTTGTGATATGCAAAACTATAGAAATGTGTGTAAATCTTTGTCTGTTTTAATGTTAAGTATAAGATTATACGCAAGAAGACCTTGTGTCATAATATTCTACAAGGCTCCGTGCTAAATAAATCAGAAACTGATCCAAAATATATTTCAGATACGCTTGAGCTTTAATATTTATCAACGCTATTAACAGGCGATATCTCAAGCCTTAAATGTAGCTCATAAAAATTTAAGGTCACGCAATTTTCCACTAAAACATCGTAAGCAAAAATACCCGTCATGCAAAGACATTACTTTGTCTATATTCGTCCATACAATGCCTAACATGTCTGTGAATCATCCTGACGTAATACTTAAATCAAGACTAAAACGGAGGAAAAGAAAATGTCCAAAAAAGTGCAAAAAGCGTAATGTTATGAGAACTAGAAACGCAATAGAGGTGCGATATGAACAGGCCCTTACGTGACTTCGTCTTTTGTTCCTCCTCCGACGCCTCTTCAGCGGGCGTTTCAGATTTCTCAAAAGCTTCCATCGGTTCATTGTTTTCAGCCGAATCGGCGACGCGCCTTCGACATCTCAACCACGAACAGCACATTTTTGGCGATATTTTGTTTTGTTTGTTTATCTCATTCGTCTATTACATGATATGTGCTGCTCTGATAGACTGATTGTTCGGAATGAGTTCAGTTTGCGTTGGCGCAAGGCAATCCTGCGCCGCCCGCCATATTAGGATCTCTTTCCGTAGTCAAGGCAATGAACCGTGACGCATGCGCCCGGCACGGCCGCGCGTGAAGGTGAAAACACATATCCACCTTATTGGTAAACGAAATAGTTCACATACTATTTAAATCGACATTAGCATCAAGTGGTCGTAATCGGTGACCCGGTCCGGTATAAAGGGCGCGCACTGTGATCAGAGTCGTTTCATTTGAATGCAGAGTATCGTCCGTTCAAAAACTGAGCCCTGATACGATTTTCAATAAATGTTTTATCTGTTTATGGTGACTGCCACATATATATATAATTATATATATGTGGCAGTCACCATAAACAGTTTTTTTTTCTTTAATGACAATGTTTGAGTACGATAATGTATTGTCTACAACAAACACCGCAAAAGCTTAGATATCTCCACTGGAGATTTTGAACTTATCTCGCAATGGGAAACAAAAAACCGCAAATCTTCAAAGTACCTTTCAAACAAAATATTTCCCACGATTATCCTAATCCTACGCGTCCTATAAAGCAGCCATAACAAAATCGAATTCACTGTTATTACTCAAGAACTAGGCGACCAACCACCTAACATCGCAGAAAAACCTAATCAAGCCGACGGCTTACGTTGTACTGGCATGAAAAACTACTCGATACCGGCGATATCGATTACTTTTATCAATCCATTGGACAATCGTCTAAAATTGGAAAATAATAGGCCCCATTATTGTCCCCACGACTAATGAAACATTTACTGTGTAGTGACGTCATGTGCTTTTGTGTGGCTAATCGATAGTTGTGACTTGTGACAGTTGAGGGCTGTGAACTTGGCAGTGGGGTGTTAGGAAGGGTGGATAAGTTACGTAGTTACGAAAATATTCGGGGTTGAACTTCAAACTTTGTTTGCAACAGCTGTGCATTTTCTTATAGTTGGGCGCCAAAGGGATGGCAAATAAACAGAGCAACGACAGATACGTTTCGAAATAAAATTATGAGCTTTTTAATGAAAGTTGGAATACAAGCTACTGAAGCTAAATGATACCACATGTTTTCTAAATAACATGTCAACTACCCATGATACCAATTAGTTGAAAGTAACGCCTAACTATGAATAGTAGGACACGAGAATTAAATTAAATGGTCTTCAAAACACGAAGCAATTCTTAACTCGTTCGCGTTATCATAAACTTCACATTTTGCATATGAAACAGATTATATACATTTTTCAGAAAATTTACCTATTAAAATGTTGTTATGACCCCGGCCTACAGCCAGGCCACACAGTATACTCTTCAAAAATGTAGCACGCATAATTAAAATTACTTGCAGTTTTTTCTTTGTTTTCATGACTTTTTATACACTGAAACCCACGGAATAGAAAAAACAAGTGGAAGTGCAACACAGCTATCGTACGTGTGTCACAATTATGCGTTGGTTCGCAAAACCGGCTCAGTCGCGATTTGCTACTCGCTGTGTCACGACGTCTCGAGAAAACCGAAAAATATTATAAACATGCCCAATTGTGCAATTTTTACGTGCAAAAAGGATAGCAGGACAAAAAATGTATCTCACGGAGGTGTATCCTATCACCGGTAAGTATAAAACTTTGATATATTTCAATAAATTGTTTTTTGTTGAAAAAATCATATTTATTACTTTGATGCGAACTAAAAACTATCGTGTGTCCATTCCTTAAAGTCCAAATCAACTTGCTTGCTGTGATGAATTTCATCGCATTTATTCTAGAACTTTCGACGCTACTCGTTTAGGGATGGGACACAAATACAGTAAATCCATATTTCGGTATCGATAAAATATGTTTATCTAACTTTATCGCAATTAAATAAATGTACGAGAAATTAGTATCAAATTATGCTTAAAAATTATAGTTATTATATATATCAGCCATAAGTATACACACGTCAGCCGAAAGTGGTCCAAAGTCGAATTGAGTGAAACCATAACTTCATGACATATGTATGTACTTAAATTCTGGTAAATAAATCAATCATTCATTTATTCGCGGCTGGACAAATATTAAAGTTAAAATAAGTATTTAAGTAACAGTAATAAAGTATGTAAATATTTCAGTTTTCCCAAAGATCCTTTTATCAAGGAGAAATGGATAGAAGCTACGGGAAGACAAAACTGGATGCCGACTAAAACAAGTTCCCTATGCTCGGAACATTTTGATGCCGAAAATATTAAACTGTCAAAAAAAGGCTACAGATACTTAAATGATAGCGCAATTCCTATTCATAAAATTTTAATTTTTCAAGTACGTACAATTAATTACATATTATTCGTTATTACTGTAACAAACATACAGCGCCATATAATGTAACTCATCTGAAGCACTACGATGAGCGGCTTCATAAAATAGAAGACGGTAACTACAAACGATATCTGTGGACAAGTGACGCCATCTACAATCGTCGTGTGCGACATTCTGCGCCAGCGCTACCCCGCTAGTTATGTGCACCACAACTACAGATGACCACAAAAAAAAACATTAGTCACTAGCTAGAGGTTCTGAGCCCGGTAGCCACGCAGCCAGCTCTGATCCTTTTTACGAATAGTTTCCTGATTCAATAGCTTAGCAGTCTTCAGAAAACTAGTCGGCTAGGGGAGGTCTGAAGGGCGATAGCCACGTAGTCCCTTTCATCCCTCCACTTAGGGTTGCCACATCATCATCATCATCATCAGCCTATTTTAGTCCACTGCTGGACATAGGCCTCCCCTAATGAGCGCCATAGCGCCCTGTCTTCAGCTTGACGCATCCAGCATCTGCCTGCAGTCTTTCGCAGATCGTCATCCCACCTGGCCGGAGGGCGTCCTACACTACGTTTGCCGAGTCGCGGTCTCCACTCAAGACATCGTTTACCCCAGCGGTTGTCGGTTCTTCGCGAGATATGGCCGGCCCACTGCCACTTCAGCTTGCTAATTCTTAGAGCTATGTCGATAACTTTGGTTCTCTGTCGGATGCATTCGTTGCGAATTCTATCCTTCAGAGAGACTCCGAGCATAGCTCTTTCCATAGCTCGCTGAGCGACTTTGAACTGGTGGACCAGCCCTATCGTGAGTGTCCACGTCTCAGCTCCGTAGGTCATGACGGGTAGGACGCACTGATGAGGGTTGCCACATGATAGATTAATTATTGTAACGTGTAATATAAGTTAAGTTAAAGTTAATTGTAATTTAAGTTGGCAATAAATTATCATCAAGTTCAACGAGGCTTTAATTCCACAACCAGCAACTCTAAATTACTTATTTGATCCTGCCCTTATGTTTAAGTACCGTTTAATTTATTATTTTACAGGGTCAAATTGATTCTGAGTAAAGTGAGTCAGGTCCATCCAGGAAGCGACTCCTGGAAACGCCACCATTGCCTAGCTTCATTTCAGTGACACCAACAAAGAAAGCCCGTAAAGATAAATACTCTGAGTTGACGAACAGTCCCGCGTATTCAACTCCAAGAAAAAGAACATTAGGAAAGATGTTACGATGGACTCAAAGTAAAATAAGGAAACAAAATCTAAAAATAAAAATGTTACAAACTCGGAGTCGTAGATTAAAAAGCAAAATTAAGAATATGGAAGGACTTCTAAAATCATTAGAAGATAAATTTGCAATGAGAAGTGAAGACCTTGTTAGCTTACAAAACACAAATTTAAAGGTTACCTATTATTATTTTGATTTCCCCTACCTACTACTAGATTACCTACTATTATTGTTTAAAATTGACTATAAGCCGAGAAAACAAGTATGAGCACAATTCTGTAAAAGCCCTAGGCAAATAAAACTGCCAGGTGTTACACCACGTTGTTTAGTTACGCCACTACTTTCAACAGTAACTACCCTCTCCATGCACAAACTATTTTTTTCTTCTTGCAGGTTAACGAATTGATTACTCGCATGACTGGAAACAAACTTAAAGTCCGAAAGTATTCACCAGCACTTCGCAGTTTTGCACTAACCTTAAACTATTATTCGCCCCGAGCGTATGACTACGTGCGTAGAACATTTAATACTTGTTTACCTCATCCACGAACTTTAAAAAAGTGGTACTCAAAAGTGGGTGGAGATCCTGGTTTTACAAGTGAATCCTTTACTGCTTTAAAACGTAAAGCAGCTTCAATAAACCATGGAATTATAGCTACATTGGTCATAGACGAAATGAACATTCGTCGCCGTATTGAATGGGATGGGAGTAAGCTACATGGGTATGTAGATATGGGAACAGGTTTAGACGGGGATCACTTATCAGAAGCAAAAGAAGCTTTGGTTTTTTTAGTTACTGCTATAAACCAAAATTTTTAAGTCCCCGTTGCTTATTTTCTTATCGATGGTGTTACCGGCTTACAACGCGCTGAATTAGTTAAAAAATGCTTGGAAATGACTCATGACGCTGGCATAAAAATAGTTGCACTGACATTTGATGGATGTGCAGCAAATATTTCTATGGCTGGACATTTAGGCTGTTCTTTTTTAACAGGTAATATGAAATTTGAGCATCCTGTGACCAAAGATCCTCTTGTTGCTATACTTGACCCGTGCCATATGTTAAAATTATTGAGAAATTCTTTTGAAAATTACAAAACATTTATTGACAAAGACGGTAACGAAATCTTGTGGCAGTATGTAGTAGATTTAAATAGCTTGCAGAAACAGGAAACCTTTCATTTAGCAAATAAAATTAAAGATCGACATATCAACTTTAAAAATGAAAGGATGAAAGTAAAATTGGCTTCGCAACTGTTTAGCCTTAGTGTGGCGGAAGCAATGCAATTTTGCAGAGTAGATTTGGCAATTGAATCATTTAAATATAGTGAGCCTACCGAAAACTTTTTAAAATTAGTAAACAATATTTTTGACATTTTTAACTCCAGAAATTTACATTTTTATGGTTTTAAAAAAGCACTAAATAATAAAAACGCTTCTCAAATTTTTGATTATTTAAACAAAGCTGCAGATTATATAAAGAATTTGAAACTTGAGAATGGCACACTTTTAGTAAACAGTCCACGAAAAGTTGGTTATTTGGGTTTTCTGGGTTGCATAGAAGCGATAAAAGATTTATTTGCCACTTTAATACAGACAAAGATTTTGATTTATCTACCCTCCTATAAATTAAGTCAGGACCACATAGAACATTTTTTTTGTAATATTAGGGCACATGGTGGGTCGAACAACAATCCCACGACCAGGCAGTTCGTATCTGCATATAAAATGTTGGTGCACGTGGAACTGAAAGACACAGACAGAGGAAATTGTTCGGCATTGGAGCAAATCTCAATTTTAAATTGTTCATCTGCAGTAGAAAGAATTAATCTAAGTACAGTGCGACAAGACAGGGGAAATGATGAAAAGGAGGATGACGACTTCGATGAAATTGATCTGGATCTGTCCGATTTTAGCAAGCAAACGATAGCTCACATTGCTGGTTACATTGTCAAAAAACTCATTCAAAAAATTAAGTGTGATATATGCGTTAATTCTCTAGTAACAGAAAAAAATCACTTACTACATAGATTTATAATAGCAAAGGATAAAGGAGGATTGTTATACCCATCAGAGGATGTCATTAAGATATGCCAGACGTCAGAGACATTTTTAAAAGACTGTCACGTATTTAAAAAAGAAGTTCTCGTCTCTAAAATAATGCGACAATTCATTGGAACATCAATATTTCAAAATATCAATTACCATCAGTTAGGAGAATTTCCTACATCTAATCACATTACGGACTTAATGAAAGCCATCACGGAAAAATATGTTGATGTACGCATGCATTATTTGTTAAAAATAAATATAAAACAGTCAAAACGACAATTATTGAACAAATATGTTCTATTTCAAGGACAGTAAAAATAATTTTAATGACTAAATGTAATTTCGTTTAACTATTTTACCTTTTATTCTAATCTGACTTTGGTACATTACTCACCTTATATTATTTTTGAAGATTATAAATTGTACAAACATCGTCATTAAATTATCGACATCTTGTTCACATCTCTATCTGAGTAGAAATATAGATGACAGTTTTATGTGAATATGACATCTATTTCAAAGACGTTAGCGTGCTAAATTGTGTAATTTGGTTACAGCGCCCTCTAGTGTTGAGTAGTTGAACTCATTGTGGATAGCTCGGATTTTTTTGTGAGTTGAAAAAATGTCCTTATTGATTTTGACATGTAAAATAATAACAACATTCAGTAGTTGTATTAAGACTTAATTTTTAATAACAATAAATAAGATTTTCGTCAAAATTGCATTTATGATTTCTAGCCAATTATATCAACGTTATCTGTGTATTGCAAATACATTTTAATTTGTAAATGTGTGAGTTTGGCGACATTGGTTCCCGTACTTGGTAAGTTTAAGGGCACTTCTACTTGTTTTTTCTATTCCGTGCTGAAACCTTTAAGAAACACTGCGAAACTCCCATGCACTCTTGTTTAAGAAAATTTCGTACATCAATATTATGATCTAGGGCACCGATTAGCATAACCTCATAGCATCTTCATCGACCTATTTCCGTCATAAAACTTCCCTCTGCATAATCTTTCACCTTTCCTCAGTCATCGGATATAATCGCTCTTTCCAAATAAATACAATTTCCCTAAATAATGTTATTTGCAAAATCGCCAAAATATCGCAGTCACATCTGTTGATATAACAAAACAGTCGCTTATCAACGGCATGACATCAACTGTCACATGCCCTAACCTGTAGCATATTGTGCCTTTGCCTGAATATGGAGCAGAAATGTAAAAAAAAAACACTGGCGCATAACAACGGTTCTCTTGACAACGCGACGTTGCATTGATCAATTGGGATTCTCTTCTACGTTGCACTATTTGAAGCCAGCTGTTGCCAACGAATTCGCTCGAGTGGATTTTAGGACTGTGTTTCGCGGCCAGTTCGCGAGTTAGCAATGTGACATTTTGAAAAGTATACCAAGATCAGTTATTTTTGGTGACTTTAAACCTCGAAACTCATTAGACTAGACGATCAAACACAACATAGATTTTTATGAACGAAGTGAACCCTCGTTAAACACACAATATTGTGACGAGAAAGACTCGCGATAACGAAATGGGGAACATGAACTCAATAACCCTATGTAAGGTGTATCTCTAACCAAAAGATAGCGATCTTCAACAAACAGGGACTTAATTTTTTGCAGAGAGCAAGTGCACCATTGCGTAACCTAACCTACCTCTAATATTATTTAATCTAGTGTATAATAACGTTAAACATATAAATAAGAGACGATTTAACCTGTGGTTATTAGTTTACGAGCTAGCACGCGTATGTTCTCGGCAGCTGAGCATAAAATTGCTATTAGCACGAACTTTTTACAATTATAGTAATTTTCGCCCAGAAGTGTGTTTGTTTTCATATGGGAGCTCTAATTGATACTGTATTTACAGTTTTGTAAACAGCACCTAATATAGAATGTTAATGCTATTAAACCAAAACATGATACGTTTTAATAGAGAAATAAATCTATGAAAGCGTTAACACAATCGATACAGCTTCCGTGGTACTAAAAGTTTTAAAAGTTTCCGAAACGATTCGAACGTAGGTTGAGGTACAGTTTTGAAGCAAATTAAACATGCAGATCAAGAAGTATGATCGGTAACTAGCAAACATTACACTGCCAATATTAAAATCCTGTTCAGAACCAAACAATCCGTAAAGGCCCTGCAGTACGAGCGCGTGAAATGAAAGATTTTGTATTAATTTTAAAATAATAACGAAAATATAAAATGCAATATCCCTAAAAAACAATAAGCCTTAACTTTTGATATAACTTGGACATGGTTTCATGATGGAATCTCTTCAAGGTACACGTTTTAAAAAGCTACTTAGTGTGATCTTAATCTCTTTCAATCGGGGATATTATTATAATTCACGTTTTTATGAAACTAAGAAAATACTGCACTGCAACCTCACCTTAAATAAACCAAGTTCACACCCTGATACCACTCCTTTCCCTTTAAATAATCGGGATTTCCTAGTCTGCAGCGTTGTTTACGTTATCAAACGAGTTTATCGGCCACGCGTGCTTGATACTACGTTCGATAACCAAAAGCAACGTATGTAATGTTTTTCTGCATGAAACGTGAAGACGACTTATGTAATGCGGAAGAACCGAAGTTGGTACACGTCGTTAGTGGAAACTGCTTTGTAACATGATAGCCTGTCAATGGCCGCAGAGAAATTAAGTTCTTTTAGAAAATAGCCTTCGGATAAAGATGCAAGATGCCATCTATCTTGCCAAATTTTATGGAATTCCGTTCAGTGGTTTAGGTGTGAAAAGGTTAACATACAGTTAATTCGGATTTATAAGAAATAAATATTATTATTTTTGACTGCCTCGTTGGTCTAGTGGCTGATCATGACATGACATGACATGGTCTTGGGTTCGATTCCCAGGTCGGGGAAAGTGGTATTGGGTTTTTATATCTAGAATTTCTCAATAGCAGCCCGGAGTCTGGAATTGTGCCCGGTTGATGGCAATAGGCTCGCCCCCTAATACGTGGCACTTAAGCATAACTGGCGAAATGTGGGTGTACCTTTGCCTAACCCTTCTGGGATAATAGGCGTGATGTCATGTTATGTATTATAAATATTAAGTATGGATGACACCCCGAACAAATGAACTTTCCGAATCACGGTTGTTACATACAACTGAAACTCTGTCAGTGGTCTAACCCCCGCAATTTGATGAGGCCAGGCATAGATGCATACTCATTGGATGTAACTTTCTGCTGACTGGCCCGTATAGACAGTCATATTGTGTTATGCCTATCTTACGCTAAAACCAAATAGATTTAGTTTTCTAGACGTTGCAGAAGGATCACCCGCGCTTTACACTTATCTCTCAGGCGTTAATTAGAACGGTAAGCGGTGCCAAAAAAGCTATTTAGTTCATAGGTTAAATTACCTGCTGATTTCGTTGTAATCGATGTGTGAATTTAATGAGTGCACTAAGTATTGTCCACAGACTACAATTCTAGATCATTATAATTCACTTCACATCCTTCAGCTGGACAAATTGAACAAGGACTCATGGAGGCTTGTTAAATTTAGTAAGCCAAATGTTTTGCCCAAAACGTTTCATAATCATCATCCAGACTGGCCGAAAAGACTTACGAATACGCCAAACGACAGCTTCTAAGAAGGTTTGAAGTGTTCAGAGACGTTAACAAGCCACTTGCAACATAGTAAATACTTGCCAATTACCGTCATGTCAAGCCTCATTAATCAATTCGTCCTAAACTAGTTCTATAAGACAATTTCAATGACCCCGTGACATGAAGACTGGGTGCAACGAATCGCATTAGAGAATGACCGAGCATGCAAAATTTTGATTAACCCAATGATGGATCACACGACCTTCCTGACCGTATCTACTAACAAATTGCTCATTTAGACTTGCAGTAAGTAAAACCCTCACCATTTTAATTTGATCTGAAGTTAAATTAGTTTAAACAGTCCGGTTACATTGGTCTGTGCTTTCTCTCCTTCTGACATACTGATGCAAGCTTCGTTTGTGTAAAATTTTGGGACGCCGCAAGTCCACAAATGGTAAATTTTCCCTTGTCTTAAAAAAATGGTTCGTTTATCAAAGCATAAACTTACTCGCCAAAATTTTCTTAAATCTGGTGATAGCCCAAGACCTCTTCTCAGTCAAATCACGCGTAACAGGGCTAGATTACAATTGTTCAACTTATGCCTTGAAGACATCGGAGCTACAGCTAAAAACTTTGATATCAGTTGAAGCAATGAAACACCAAGTCAAAGACAATGTCTGCGTGTATTAAAAGCCAATACATTTTTAATGTACCCGACATAGCAGGGGTCGCGACACCGTCTCGCGGTTCGTTACCCAGCGCCTACGCAAATGAATCACGGTGCGTTATCCTTTAATTTATAACATCATAAACAAAGTATCTTTTAAAGAACTCATTGCACGTGGGATGGGGAACGAAAAGATTCGGTGATCAATGAACTTTATCGTCTATTGCGTTTGTAGATTCAAGAAGTTTTGATTTGTGCAAGAAGAGAAGTTGTGTAAAACTTTTTGGTTTGTAGCGAGTACTTCTGTTCTTCTTGCTGAAGTTAATACTACTGTTGAAAGGTTTCGCATAGTTTCGATTGTAGTAAAACTACGGCGTGAGAACGAATCTCAAGTTTTCGCAAACCGACTGCCTTTAGAGATTTCAATTTGAGTTTTGGAACTCACACAAAAACTTATACGTAAACGTATGAATGAACTTCGTCTCTTAGCATATGGTAAAAAAGATACAAATTCTAACATTGAAATTTAGAAGTGTTCATTGAGTCCCTAATGAGTTATAGTGAGCAAGGTGGGTGGGCAGTTTTATCTGCACAGAGAAACACAGGGTATTAAAATTCAGAAAGATTAAGAAAATTCCGACTTTGAAGAACGAATCTTCAATATCTCAAAAGGCACAAAGTGTTTTATTGGATCAGTTTAAAAATAAAGTTATTTTAAAATATTGAACCCTATCAGGACGCACGTCAAAAATTTTACCGTGTCATTTAAACAGTTGTCGTCACAACAACACATCGGAAGTAGGTGACTACTCATTTATTAATCAGCTTATTTACTTAAATCGATCGACATGACAAAGGTAAAGTTTATTTATAAAGCTCAGCCTTTATCCCCGAGAAGGTCGTTCAGAAACCAAATTTGGTAATGTCAACAGCTTCAACGATTAACATAACTCCAGTCGCGACTTTCCGAAAAGGGAAACTGTCCGTCTATAGAACCATCAGTATGCGACACTTGCAGTTCGGAATCCAAAATCCCGGGACACCCACCACACTTCACAACAAAATACAACCTTAACACAATACATTGAGGATTGCTAACGCACAAACGTCAAACACCATCACAGACAGACAAGGGGGTTGAACTTACGGCCTACGGTCGCCCGCCGCGCCTGAAGATTCGGCTGAACGCGTCGCTCGTACAACACTGGCATATCAATGAAAAATATAACAAAAAATGTTGAATTTCCAATCCAAGATCAGGTTAACAGCACTATTGTGTGTAATCCATTTGTGTGATTGGTTAAATATGAATTTGGAACACCGGTGCCAGCCAGTGTTGTGGTACACGGCCGGTCGCGCACTGTCCACGCGCCAGTGCTCCGGCCCACACTTATAGCGATGGAACTAACGGAGTCACGTTGACCGCCCCATGTAAAATTCATACAACCCCGAAATAAAGCGGCTTAGTAGCGACACGCCACCACCATGTGTTATTATGAAGATAAACAAAGAAAAATGCTATATACCTCGCTTTAGGAAGCCATTTGTTAGGTCTGAACTTCCTGCGGCGGAAGAAACTGGGGAAATAGCACTTGATAAAGGCAAAGGTCAAGTCCAGAATATCTTTGTATGACAAAGTTACGACGACCTATGCAACAATAACTTCACGTTCTTGGGGGATATCTAGATGCTCACAATCTGTCGTCATGAAAGCTTTCCGCTATAAAAGGGTTCACTTAAGGCTCTAGACGTGCTGCGAATTTCATCAGCAACTGTTTTAGTGCGCGTCTAATTCTAAGACTCCTAATACAAGACCAGACTTTGGTAATAGATGCAAGAAAACAGATTGGAAACAATATTTTAATATTTTCTTTTATTTATGCTTACATAATATTAATCGGGCCGGATGTAAACTTTTCGTAGTGACCAAAAATACTTCATCATTTTC
Organism: Dasypolia templi; assembly: GCA_963555695.1. Lineage (NCBI taxonomy): Eukaryota > Metazoa > Arthropoda > Insecta > Lepidoptera > Noctuidae > Dasypolia > Dasypolia templi. Next base: position 4,810,787 of record OY743145.1, read on the forward strand.
CCAACATTCAATTATTGCTCAGTCTGAACAAAATGGTATTTTCCCACCCTGTGGCGGTTTTGAATACCCTTCGTCCTTTGGAAACTTAGCATACTATTTCTCTAAACCGATTTAGCTGATGAATTTTCCCCATCAGAAGAAACAAATTCGGATGGGGTGGTTGGCATCAAACAGCTTTTGTCAGTTACATTCAGACATAACATGCCACATAAATGACATACTAAGTTTCAACAAACTAGTCGAACAATGACAGCAAACCGTATCTACAAAATCATTAAAAGCCAGTGCAATGCACTTGTCAGTGGCATTCTCATGCGAGGTGGGGGCGATAAATATATTATAACACGTCCACTAATTGTGTGAACCACCACCGGCGCCCGACAGAACTGCATAGGCACAGCACGCCATTGTACGGGCTGACGCTAATTGTGAAATTAATTAACGAAGAATTCTCAGATTTGGATGAATGACGGCTCTATTTTATTTACAACACGACTTTTTTAAATGGTCACGAAAACGTGACGATTTCCAAATTGTCAGAGAAATTGCTACCAGTTAATGGCAAAATAATGCACATCGATAATAGAGCATTTGCATGTAATTTGGCTGTTGAGATTTGCTTCCGAGATCCATCACACGATAGTGCTGTGATTGATGGTGTATCGAATGAATAAAGTCCTGATTTCATTTTTATTTGAAGAAAGTAATGCAATAAGCAATAATTATGAAATTACGCCACGAATATTCAGAATCACGTGTGTCACTTTTGTGCATTGTGCATTACCAAGGCATCAATAAAACGCTAGGACGTTATTATATGAAAGTATTTCTAGATTAGGCTAGATCCAATCAGTCATCTCCTCGACACGTGATGAACTCATGAATTAAACCAACGCCCAAAAATGTTGTATTCCTATAACTCACACAATCATGAAAGGTATGAATACCAAAGTAGCTTTTAATGACAAACTTCAATCAAAGCTGAATGAGAATGATCCAATCTGCATGATTACGAGGCTGATGCACAAAGTCGGCCAACAACGCGTTACAATTACACTAACGACCTTCGCGGGAGCACAATGTCAAGAGCGGTAACGTTTTGACAATGACCCTACTACCTTGGTTCAAGTGTTACTGTTTGAATTAATTAAGCTGTAAGGATAACTACAAGTAAGTAAGAATGTAATAGAAACTGATAGTTCTGGTGCATCAGGATCTACTTAATAACAATCTTAAATTAATTAATTGGCCGACAGACAACGGACAGACTGCACCGTTAGGTCCAGAAGCTTGAAATTTTTCACAATTCACCTCATAGAGCAGTTAAATATGTGATAATGAAAGTTTTTACGGTAGCTCATCATTTGTGCCTATGGGAAATCCCATCAGGCGAACGGCTTGTCTGCTGATAATTTGTCAACTGTTTTTAGATACAGAATACAGCAAGGTGAATCAGAATGTTAAATATGATAAGACTTCTTGAACCAACCTCCTGTACAAAACTTCACAAGGAGTTTTTCATAGTGTAGTTATAGATGTAAGGATATGACCATTTCTCGTTCGAAGGTATTATGGATCTCTCTCCCAAAAAAAAAGAAAGATAAAATCATCAACAATTCAACAAAAATGCAGTTCTCTAGTGGGACAGTCAATAGGGTAATTTCAGGACAAGTTAGCTGCCAAACAAATCTTGCGCAATCGATTGACGCAACCCGGGGGTATGCGAGCTGGCACGCGATTGGGGTGAACATTATTTTTACTTATTAGACGGCCAATGAACTTAATATTTTATGCTCTAGTAATAGGTTTACAGGTGGTGAGTGTAGGTCAGTTCGGACAAGGACGCGCCGAATATGGAATGAAGACTAATGAATATCAAATTTCGAGCGTCATAGGAGCATTACTTATTTCTTGTTCATTCCATTAATAACGAAGACGGGTATCGAATATTCCACTGCAATTGTTATGTTTAAAACACAATGACTCTGAATTCAAAGAATTCATGAGTCATTGTGTTTTCTGGTACTCTAACAAAAAATAGCGACCTGTCTAAAATCTCCTTCGGCTCATCAAAATGCAACAAATAACAAATGCAAGCAGCCTAAGGCCTAGGGGAGACTAAGGATGCTTTTAAAGCTGAGGGGACCCAACTAACCCTCGGGGGGTCACAAAGGACAAGTGAATTTTGAACGAGTCCGGAATACGAAAAATCTCTGGGCGAAATTCGAAGTTAGTCGGGTCTCATTAGAGAAATATATAAATTAACCCTTGTAGACATAACTCAATATTTTTATTTGTTAGACCAAAATGACAGTTGCTACCGACCTTCTCTTTTATGGAGTTTGAGCAAGTCACTGTTAAACTCAACATAAATTCGTACATTCTTCACGCAACGTATGTATTCTACTCTACACATTAGCAGTTGTTCCATCTTAGAACTCAAATGGTATCGCTTAAAGTTATTCGTTCTCACAGTTGTTCCATCTTTGAACTCAGTTCGCAGCTGTAATTTACAGCAAATCATACTGGTAAACAGGCTAACATTTACGAGCAATATTTTTAATACTGACACTAACTTTATTACGTGGTAATGAAGTGGCACGCTGTAAATTCGTTCAACGTTGCACCTACTGCGTGTCTGGTACTAAATAGCTCATACTTCGCTTCCTACTCGGCTATGAAAATATTAAGAGCATGAGCACGATAGGCTTGAAGCTTGAACAGATAAGATTGTATAGATGTATGTAGGCATGAGGAACAGGGTGTAAAGTTAACTCATCCTCTATAGAAAATGGAGGGTCGACCGACCAGACGAGTGTTGTGTCTGGTGGGCAACTGCCCAACGGTTGATGTCGGGATTTTATATAAATGCTAGCTATGCGGTTAACTCTGCTTGCGCGATACAGGATTTGCGTGCCGTCAGTATGATGCGTAGTTCGCATGTGGCGCTGTAGATGCCGCCACATATGCATTACGTCAATGCAGTGGAAGGTATCTGGATTAGCTTTGATAATGAAAATGTAGATATAGATGGAAATACGTCAATAAGTTATCAATGATAAGAGGTAAGTGTAGGATTGCACAAGGGTAGGTACTGACACTTATGTTAATGATACTGACAGTGTCTTAACACTATAAATTATTCCTTAGGAATGGCTACCTCCGGCAGGCCTTGGGTCACCATCACCATACAAAGAAGATCTTTTCACCCACACTTTTCCACCAACCGTTTTTCACCAACTTATACAACTGACTCTAACCAATTTTGAATCAACTTGTACATCATACATGAATGAAAACACACGACTTTCCCATACGATATTAGGACAAAGCAGAAGTATCAGTAAAAATAAACACTTTGTCCTACTAAAGCAAATGCGTATATAACAAAAATAAATCGCCCGCGCCGCAGGTGACACAATTATCAGTTCAATGACACCGCGACTATTAAGAACAAAGAAGATTGGGTAAATATTGATTGAACTGCTGAAATTAACCTAGATTTGGACAAATAAATGATATATAAATGAAACAATGTTGTATCAAAACTTACAAACATTGCCCCTAATGACACCTCCGACACTTTTCCTTATTTATATAACCTTTGCAACATGAAAATAGACGGGGGACACATATTCTCATACGCTGATGATACCTCTATAGTTTTTGCAGACTGGACGTGGGAAAGTGTTGGGAGGTTAGTCGAGAGTGGCCTGTCGGAAATAGCAAATTGGCTAAATCTCAATCTCCTCACATTAAATGCTTCCAAATCTAACTACATTTGTTTTTACTAAATATAACCACACGCAACCATCACTTGATTTCCAATTGAAGATTCACAGCTGTTCGAACCCTCTAGATCTCGGTTGCTCTTGTGTTAAAATAGGCAGGCTACAACATACTAAATACTTGGGTGTAATGATAGACCAGCGGCTGTCATGGCACATGCATACTGAACTGCTCATGAAAAGGGTAAAAGGGCTCTCCGACACGTAGCTACAAGCAATCTTCTTAGGCTGGTTTACGTCTCTCTGGCCCAATCGATCCTAACTTACTGTTTGACATGCTGGGGTGGTACCACAAAGACAAAATTTTTTGCTAGAGAGAGCTCAGCGAACACTCCTTAAGGTTATGCTATTTAAACCCTTCAAATTCCCTACTCAAAACCTTTACCTATCTTCTGACCTTCTGTCTGTAAGAAAGCTTTATATCCTGCACCTTTTTCTTAGAAAACATAAATCCCTACCGTACGTTCCCTTAATGGCCAATAGACGAAGGGAGCACGCAGTCGCTCCAACCGTCATAGTAAGATCTGCCTTTGCTAAAAGACAGTATGTGCGGCAATCATTCCATCTATACAACCTGATTAACAAAGAATTAAGCATATACTCTCTGAATCTGCATGACTGTAAAAAGAGAGTATTAAATTGGCTTAAGACTAAAAGCTATGATGAAATTGAGTCGATGGTATCAACGATTCAATAGATTACTCCGTGTACACCATAAAAATAACATGTGTAAATGTTGAAATTTTACATAGGTTTACACAATGGTGAACTTATCGCTTAAAATCATAATGTACAGACTAACCTTTACTCAATTCCTGACCGAATAATTTCGCGGTGTTTATGGTTAATGGAAGAGGCTGTGACTACTTCCGATCCCAAGACACTGTCGCAGGGTTAACCATAATACCTAAATTAATCAAATACACTTATCAGTGTACACCTTCACTCATCCTCATACACTACACTTCACTTAAACGCGCCTATTTTTCCTTTTTGTTTAAATTTACTTGCATGTTCATACCTAATATACATGTTTTTCAATTTTACATATTCTGGATAATGATAAGTGGAAGAGCGGAGTCTCCTAACACAAGTATTTCCTTGCTTAAAAGGAGTCTCCAAATCAAATAATGCAAACCCAGTATGTTTATTGAAATAAACTTTTTTTTTTTATGGTGTTGAACTCTTCCAAAATACCAGAAAATTACGCCAAGTGGAATTCATATGACTACGTGCGGATAAGAAGTCACTTACATGAAAGTTTACAACTGTCCCGGAATTGGCTCCTGAATTTTTACAAGCTTCTCTTTCCTGAGCCAATCCTTTTAATTTATTTCCTTAGTTGGATTAATTTCTGGGACTACGACCTCGTTTGTTTTTATTAGCTGTAGACTGAATTCCTGCTGTTCTACGACGTGTTGGAACCCTAGTATAAAGCCCACTCGGGGTCTATAAAATTGCAAAGTGCAATACTAGAGCCTGGGCTTAGCTTCGTAACCAATAAATAGTGATAAGCTCGGGACCGTGGCCCATTTAAGGATTTAACAGAGGCAATGTGGCGGGTAAACTTTTCTATATGTATAAGTACACGTACAATATTCAGGGTTCAGAAGCCCTATGGGCATTTGAAGGTGCAGACAGAAACGTTTACTTCAAGAATTGATTCTGGGTGCGGAAGTTTATATTGCCGTTTCGCGCTTGTGTCCTACTTAAAAAAAATCCTTCTTTAAAAAGGAACCCCTGGATCCATAGTTCTATTTCCCAGTAAGTACCTTTAACAAATAGAACCTTTGTGACTATTATTTCGCGTGCCCCACCTGTAACAAATGACTCGCGACCGTTGAACTCGCCAGCCAGACGCAGCGACGCTCATGCACAACAAATCATATGTCAAACTAGCTGTGTCTCACTCTGGCGTGATAAGGATGTGTGTACATCCAACTGCTACATATTATTTATGTTATGGATAGGGATGAAAATGCACAACATCACAGAACAAATTACGCCTCGGAGCACTTCACAATTTTCTGTAAAAGTTTAGAAAAGGCGATCGCCGGTCTAGAGGGGATTTATTTCATCCGTAAGAGTGTAACTCTTTATGATCTTTTGAAAGATTCCGTTTGTTAGACGCCATCTTTAGCCCCAGCGCAGCTGCTCTGACAGAGATAAGCTATCAAAGATCACTCATGTCAACACGTTTACTTCTAAGACAAGTAAAACCGCTTTTCTTTGTCAACAGTTGAAGATCTCTTAGTTCTTAGAATTCCATTTGTTTTGAACCGCCATATTGATGGAACCACGTTCTAAAAAAGTTAGGGACCAAATAAGCACAAATGAGGTAGAGGATAACAAGGTAGTGGTTTCCCGACCAAAGGTTGCTTAAAATCAAAATCATAAATCATTTATTAACTAGGTTAAGCAGCAAGATCTCCTTAGAATTTAGGCATTCTTTGGGTTAACGTAATGCTAAGGACCTAATGAATCACTGCGTGACTTGAACGCTGTTTTGATCTCATAGCAATGCATTACATACCAATATTTGTGGACATTTATTGTAAGGAATGTTTACGAGGACAGTTTTGAGGTAAAAATGTAATGCGAGCAATGCTGAACCCGACCAAAATTGGTCGGGTTCAGTTAACAACCTCAGGAGTCTCAAAACGGAAACGATATAAATCTCCTTCACCTATTCACACACTAAGCGAAAAGTCGACACTTGATCCAAAAATATACCCCAAAACGGTAATCCAAGAACAGTAACAAAGAAATTCACGAACAATACGAATCATCAGCTAAAATGGAACTGAAATATGTTATAAAGTTGAACGAGACACACGTCATGCCAGTTCAAGATCGCTATTAAGATTGAGACGACCGTTAGGGCAACGTCGCCTCATTAGAACGTCTTTACTCCCTTGAAGACATTATTTTTGTTTCATGCCAGTTAGATCACTTTAAAAGGAGGTTAACGCAAGTGTGATGTCATTGTATACGGTTTTGGGGAATCCTTCTTTGGGTGAATTAATTGTTTTCCGTTACTTCAAGGTCAGTAAACCTCGGCTTTGCGAAACAATGCATAAAATATTTCAAAGTATATATCTAATAAACTGACGTCTTCCTTTTCAAGCATTCATCAGCGTTTAATTTAACGGATGATTAAGATGTTTCAATAACTTCCTCATTTAGGACATTTTATTACGTTCTTTGTTCTGATTGGGTTCAATCTTTAGGCAACACGTGGTCTATGTAAGAGATATAAAGGATATATTGCACATATTGCAGTATGATTCACAGATTTCAACACAGTTGTATGACTAAATATAAACAACATTTGTTCGTCATTTTGGTAAATGTGTTGCAAAACCAGTAAACACGGATTTGTTACATTATAAACATTGGTTTAATAAAGACTCAATTTTGAAATAAGAGAGTAATTTGGAAAATATGTTAATAATATATTCATAGATGAAGTCATTTCTGATAGTGCAATGGTATAACGCAGAATTGTGGGAATGCCAGACAAGCCTTACGAGCGAATTTTGTCATTTTTAAGTAAGTTTCATTAAAAGTAAATGAAAGATTTCACAATATTTTCACAATTTTCAAGAAAAATTTAAACACTGTTAACATATCACACATTCTATCACTCATTACGCAGTTCCCTCCCGTAAGTAGGTACATTGACGGTGTTGACTTTATCAAGCAAATAGTTTGGACTCACCTTTTGTCGCCACCGGTATGGATTGCCGCGTCATATCCTAAAACAGAAACAACACATTAATCATCTTCGTACCAAATTGTGTTTACTCGCAAAATAATAATAAAAAGCTGCAGGGCAGGGATAATAAAATAAAAGATACTGTATATTTACAAAGTAATTTGCAGCCCTCAATCCAAAGAGTGTGAAAGATTTGAGAAAATATTCACATTTCAAGACTAATCAGAAAGAAAATTATGTCAACTGTCATCTTCCTGTAAATTAAATATCATCCGGCTAGTATACTTAAGGAATATCAATATAAAATCCCCTCCACAACAGTTACAGCTGTATCACCCAACTAAGATGAGCATTCCAAATTTAAACGAAAACGAGCAGTCCACTCCAATCTCTCGAAGTAAAACAACAGCAGCAATGACTTTTAAGATAGTGTTATAGTTTCCTATACCCGCATCGTCATTACATTTCATTTAACAATACAAAATCAAAGGCAGCTTTCGAAAAAGCCTCTGCAAAAGTATTCGCGGGCATTTCTGTTATCCTGTAATTCGTTTCCATTTGCCCATATTTGTTGTGTGCGACAGAACAGTAATGAAAACATGGAACAAATTGTTTTTGCTTTTCGGTATAAGGGACGTTACGCCCGTCTATGGTGCTGAGTGTGCTGACTTTTAGGAATGTTATTTTTTTTTAAAGTTGTTGGCACACATGAATGCCATGAAAGGCCACGAATCGATAGGAAATTACATCGATTTGTGATGGGAATTCAGATACGCTGGCACAGAAAAAATAATTGCTTTTGGACTAAACTGACATCAATTTAGACACATTTCCTATACTTGCGGTAAAGCACAGCGAACCCATCATCCAAATTTTTGGGTTATATCATCGATTAACAAAACTATTTATCATAATTAATTGCCAAGAAGATTAACTCTACCTAAATCTGCCACGATGTCTTTTATACCTGGGAAAGAATCTACGAAAAATCTAGTGTCTGCAAACTTGGGTTTCCAAGTTTCCCAGGCACCTTAACAGTGTATTTCAAGGTATTCCGCCAAATTAAAACAAAGGTAAGTACTTCACACATTTCTCCATAAGTTTAATAGCTCCACAAACTACCCTTGATTAATGGTAGTCCGTGGCCTACTAACCGACTTTTTACTCAACTCAGTTACAAACCAAAGCAAAGTATTTTGTATTTTTTCAAACTTTGTGATGGTGAATATCGACCAACACCATGCCTGTTACTGAAAGGGATTCTACGGTGTTACGGCAAAAGCAAACATTCATAGTTTGATGCTTTTGTCGCGATTACCCACATGCTAAATATTTGGAGCAACGTTTTATTAAATTATATTATTCAATACAAGGGTTTTCGCAGCTTTTCCACTTTTCTACCGGAATGAACTCAAACTCAAAGCATATAATTTAAATAAACTGACTACAGACACTTTTGAATTGTCAAGGTCGGTCCGTCGGAAAGATGAAGCTAGTTGTCTATTCCAAAGCGGAGTTGGGACTTATGGAGAAGAACGGGCAAGAAACTCCACGGACACTAGGAATGAAGCTCTTACCTTCAAAATAAGTAATGGGTTATGCAATCCAGACGTCTTCCTATAGTTAGTTTCCGAAGGAAAGAGAAGAAAGGGAAGTTATCGCATACTGTAAGAAATTTTTGCATTTATTTTTGAAACTCTATAGGACTTATTCACTATCTAATAAATTCACAATAATGTAAGCATTAATGACTTGAACGTTCTTATTACCAAGAAGGTTCCAACTGCAACAAATCTATATCAGGCGCTATCTAAAAGGACATTTTTATCTTTAATTTCCTTATCGGGAATCTATCGAGGCCTCGGGGCATACCCTAACTGAACCTAGAAATGTAACCAGGCCAACGGTACGATGCTCCGTAGTTCCTTATTCACGGCACCTAACGAGCGCTTCCTTCGCCAAATGCAACATAAACCCACTTTGATGACTCTCTTCCTGTTTATCTGACTGCAACGCAGATTTGTACCTTTATTTGCTCTAATTTATGTGTTTAGACGTCCGACCTAAACCAATAGTTCTATGAATCAAATAAGCTCAGAATAATTAAAACTATTTCTGGCAATTAATAATAGAGTAAATCTCTTTACAGTCCAACTTCAGATTCACGATGTAACAAAATGTCTAAATTAAAAGCAAATATTTGTTGGTATGCCAACAAATGTTCTCAAAACAGTAAAGGAAAACATCGTGAGGAAACCGGCGGCATGTCCAAAATCCAAAAAATCGAATACATGAGACATCTGCCAACCCGCACTGGATTATAGCCCACTCTTTGTCACAGAGAGGAGGCCTGTGTCCCAGCAGTGGGATCAGTGCGAACAGTGGGAGTTAGGCTGACTATGCAACAAATGTTGGATTGGGTCGGATTTAGGAACCGAAAACGGGGGCCTCGTTAACGTACTCGTGTCTATATGCTAAATACAAACCAATAAACCAGAACCGAATAAAAAAGTAACAACATCTTACATGGAGCATTAATAAAGCATAGAACTGTCAATCAAGAATTTCATAGCCGAGTAATAAACACAAAGAAAGACAAGATTTCGGTCGGTTTATAAAAACATACGAATACACAAGAGGATGAGAAAATTTGAATACCCACAGAAATTCTATGAAAGTCAGAATAATATAGCAGTTCCTACATGGGGTGAATTCTTTTCTCCCTTGTAAATTATGTTCTCCCTTGTCAAACCTACTCAACGATTACCTAAACTTCTTCGAATTCTAAAACAGATAACTTAACTTCATTCCGAAAATAAATAAGAAACAATTAGCGGGTAGGGGGAAGCCATTTATCACGGTCGGAAGGCGAGGCAATGAATGGCGCCCAACACGGTACCGCAGTATCGCCAGGACTCTTTATCTCTTCCAGCGGAGTGGATTCCCCGGGCAATTTCCCAGACGACGGTAGACCACTAAATAGTTAAAACACGGATGGAAGTGGGAACAGAATTTCGTTTAATCTTGGAAAATTACGAGCTAGTATCGCTTGAAGAATCAAGCTTGAAGTCACAAAAGTTTTTCACATTTGTGTATTCCTCCTAGATGAAAATATAGCAATGTCTTAGATACTGTCATTTGAATTTAAGAGCACCGTTTGCGGGATAAGTTTATGTTGCTTTACGACTCTTTGGCCAACTTCAATACCGATTTACCATTGGCATAATAATATTGGATTAACACTGAAATCCTTTAATACTACTATAATTAGCTATCTTTTTGAAATATTAAACATTGTGTTAAGATGGAATCCGTGTGTGTCCTGTGGTATTTGCCAGCTTTCTAAATATCTTCTGGTAATAAAATAAGTTAAACCTTTTCAGTATGTGGCGAAAGACTTCGACTCTTCAATACTTATCTTTGTTTTTATGTTGAAAGTAACGTCGGTGTTTTCAGTTAAAATACTATCACTTAAATTGATTCATACCGGAACATACCTTATCTCAATGCAGCAAGCTTCATAATGATAATATAGATAAATAATTTCATAACATTGTATCAACATTTCATTAAACATTTTGTTTGTCTCTTTTGACATTTTACACTGAGTTAAATTTTAATCTGGGATAATATATTGAGCTAATGATCTGTAATAGCTCATACGAGATTCTGTCAGATTGTTTTTTACATGGCTTCGAAATGTTTGTAAGACCATCAAATATAATAGCCACATAAACTGTTAACCACCAATACTATCATAAAACTAGGTATTCAGAGGAGACGAACTAACATTCCCCCATAAAGTACTGTCTGCATTCTTTAGATGCGACATGGTCTATAAACGTTTCATTTGTGACACGAGGACCATGTTTATAGTTACCGTGGTTAGTTTAATCTTCAGAACTGACATCAATGGATTTCGATGGATATCTCAGGGCATTAAACATGTAATGTCTGACGTTCATCTAGCTAGCGACATTGTTTAATATATATATATCTAAACTTCATCGTATATTTTATTAGCAAACTTAAAATCAATTTAGGAAACGTCTTCGTCACTGTAATAATCTGTCAACTATCGATACATTATTCATTTCTTTGAGAAATTACGTTTCATTTGCTGCACTCTTGGATTAAACAAACAATGGTAGGAAATTCATCAAACCACGAAGAAAATCAAGTGGGCTGTCTGTACAAAATCCGTCGTCATTTTATCCGCATTACTCGAGTACTGGGACGCAAGCTGATTACATTTTTTACAAAAACTACAAACAAACAATGAATGTAATGTCTACACGTGTAGTAGCTAAGTGTACAGTTTTACATCCAGGATAGCCTCACAATTTATTCATGGTTACGTACTGCCATAGGAGTCTACATCATAACATCACGCCTTGTTTCCCCGAAGGGTTGGGCAGAGGTGTACCTATAGCACACCCACATTTCGCCAGTTATGTTAAGTCCCATTATAATAGGGGGCGAGCCTTTTGCCATCAACCGGGCACAAATCCAGACTCCGGGCTGCTACTGAAAAATTCTAGATAGAAAAACCCAATAACACGTTGCCCGACCTGGGAATCCAACCCGGGACCTCATGCTCAGCAGTAGCGATTGCGACCACTAGACAAACGAGGAGTCTATAGCAGTCATAATCAGCCTATAACGTTCCCACTGCTGGGACACAGGCCTCCTCTCGGTGAGAGGGAGTGGGCCAGAATCCACCACTTTGGCCCAGTTCGGGTTGGTAGATGTCACATGTTGCCGAATTTTTGGTTCTAAAATATTAACACAAAGTAAAGCGCCTGACTGTGTTCGAACCCACGGCTAACAAGTCTTAAGTCGGGGCCGTTACCACGGGCCCAGCACTGCTCGCCTAGACTATTGCAGTACGTAACCATTAATAAATCTGTACAAATTAAAGAGGTAAATTTCGTTTGAAGTTTGTATGTAGGCGGTAATGTCTGGATTTCCGACCCTGGTTCCAGAGATTACCGCAAAATTCTCTTTCTCTTTGTGCTATAAACATCACGCTATGACCATTCGAAACCGAACAAAATTAAAAGTCCAAAAGAATGCTGAGCAAAGTGATGGTGTGATGCGATGCGATGGGGTGGGTCGGGGGAACAAGAAACACAATCTTGTGTCTTGTGAATCTTGTGTATGCTTAAAGACGTTAATCAGAAATGCTCTTCATTTATTATATGGTTCTACTTCTTGACACCTTTCTGCGGCGTTCGTTTCGGGAATTAGTTATTCGAAAACTTTCTACAAACCCTTGTATCCGCACTTATGCGACATGGAATGCTTACAGGTGTAGAAAACTAACTGAAAACCAGGTGGCGCCGGGGTTGTGACTCCGCTGCCGTACATCAGCGTATTGAATGTCACGGTGAACAACGATCGACACTGACTCTCAGGGCATTAAACATGCCATGCCATTCGATTGACTATTGATTTTTCATTGAACACATTCAGCTTCACATTCGTACTAGTTCTTTACTACCTACGTCATCATTTTATAAAGCGCCTTTATTAATATCCATGTCGCTTTCATTTATTAATGTGACACAAATTGTAGCTGCATGAATTGTACATTAGTAATTTACTAAAGCTGAAATAACAAATCCAATTCCTACATTGATATCTGTGTATCCATTTGGTGTACATCATTAAAAAAAACTATTCTATTCATATAATTATTCGAGCTTGAAATAACTAATCAAGCAAGAAATTTTCCAGGACAGATTTTCCTTAGATGTTAGGAAGATAAGATTATGTATTTATTTTTTTCTAAATACGCAATTAGCGCCATTTACAAGCTTCCAGAAATTCAAAATTATATAATTAGGTATCGAGTATAGACTCGTCATAATTATCCCCACACGTTACAGAAGGCCTAGAGACAAAATGGCATTCGCTTCGGACCGATTCTCTTTCTACAATCGCTATCGCTTCACTATGATACCACGCTATGACCTACGTTCGTTAGATGGGTGTAAAATTTAGAAATCTGCAAACACTCGAAATTTCTAAATAAGTAGCATAAAATTAAAGAAGATTCCTAATTAATATTATTCATGATGTGTTTTCCATCTGCGTCAACCTCGCAAGGAATCCGTAATAAGTGTTAGCTTGGTCATTCATTACGCATTCTCCTTGCAAGGTACGACTTTCTTCAATGTCAGTAGCGATAAGTGGGTGCCTATTAATTTCATTCATTAGATTTAATTCGAAAAGTGCAAGTGGAAGGTTTCTATTATATTTCGCAGTTGTGGTAGTAGATCAGTTTATATGCAAGGTTTTGTTAAAATAACTATTGGGTACCTATAGTTATTTTACATGTAGTTCTTAGTTGTTCAGTGGAGTCTTCCTTTTAAAAGTCATAGCAAATTGAGGAATGAGGAGGCTTCAAATTATACAGTTCACTCTAAATAAAATTGTTCTCATTCATAATCATAACATTTCAACACAAATCCTAAATAAAGATCAAACAAAATAAATATGGTAAAATGAGAAACATTCAAGCCAACCGAATTTAGAATGTTTCGCAAGTCCAAATCATTAAGTTGTTGTAGTAGCTCTCAAGCATAAAACCAAAAAGCTTAAGCTGATTCAATTACACCGAAACAAGCGAATGCAATTGGTCATTATTTACAATATACGTAAGAAAATTTCCGCTAAAGCCGATAAGACAACTCAGAGCGGCGTGGGAAGATGAATCATCAGTTGATGTCATTGACGATGGACAAAATTAGACTTATTGTAAACACCAGATAAATGAGCAATAAACAATTTTTTTTCAACACTTTTTTGAAAACTGGATTTATAGTTATTAGTCCGTGTCGGTCAGCAAGTCTAATGAATGAGTGCAACAAATATACAGTACATTGACATTATACAAACTACATTATAACGATTGGACTGAGTTTTTGTTACGCCAAAGCCGCTGCGTAAACCGTATCGCATTGTCGACCGAGATAAAACAGGCGTGACAAAAGCACAATCAATTACAGTCAAACAAAACACCATAACAAGCCGTTCGTGTGCAAATCATAGATCGTGGAGCAACGTAATCGAAAAAAGAGTGAAAATAAAAAAATAAGGTGATTTCGGAGTGGCGCAGCACTATGTGCGTGCGCGTTGTGCTCCGGCGTGCGAATGATGCGTTTAGTATGTGCGTAAACTGTACCGATCGTGAGTTGCGCACGGGCAGCGTGTGTCCGGAGTCTGCCGCGGCGTCGCCATCGGCGCCCTCTCGCAGGAAGCCGCCGTCGTCCGACGACGAGCCGGACGGGTCCTTCGCGGCCATGTCAAACATACACGTGCCAATGATACATGACAAAACACGGTGCAACAACTTACTGAACGCTCCAGCGCTTCGCCCTCCGCCTGCGTCATTTATTATAAACAAGAGTCACAAACGAGGTGCGTCCCTAATGGACTAGCTTCGAGTTGAAAGTGAAACTGAAATACTTGCACGGCTTGTAGCAAATCGATGCGACCGGTGTCCGGCTTGCGTCAAAGGTAGGTACCATACTAGTAGGAAGGTCATCTATACGTCCATCAATCATCGTGGGACCGAGAGCCGGCCTCTACTTGGCACGCGACCATCAGCCGGTGTTTTCGTAAACATCGATATTATCTAGCTATACATGTCACTTTACTACCGCTGCACCTATATCTAAACGGTGTTCGAGCGTTATCGTGATAACACAGCGGCGTGCTCTAACAAACTGCGTCGCCTTGGCAACGGTGCATCTTACAGAGAAAAAGAAAACATTTCGTCAAGCGATGATCGCTACCGTGCTAGCTGCAAATAGTCACCTGCAAACTGTAGATGTATGGGAACATTTCTACATTTTCTCCAGCGGTTATGCGACAGCCGTGACACCGATGCAATTTTTGCACGCATTGACAGGATTTCGTTTATTTCAACACTGCGTCTAACAAAGGCTTTGCTAAATGAGCGATTTAGAAAAGTTCATAATTAATATTATAATAATTAGATGGGACAGGTGTCGTGGCGTCATGGGCAGAGGGCACATTCGCCTTACGCGGATATGTCAGCACAACTGTGGCGTGGCTATTAGCAACTGTTCTCCAAAACCCAAACAATGAGAGTGATCGCGGCTTGGTACGCGGTTCGGACGCCCTCACTAATCGATAAAACTAACTAAAGCTTTCATTTAGCTTTATCGCTAAAGTTAACAATCGATTAGAGGCGCAAACTGTAGGCGAAAGCAAGCGAATGGCGACTGCAGGCTTTCAGCAAAAATTAGGTCGATTTGACCTTTGTCGTTGCCGTGAGGAAATGCTTTAAGGTCTGGTCACATCGCGATTTCACACGTTGCGTTTCTTTTACGTTTTGTTAAAGCAAGCTTCTACTTTCAACTTACTCTTATTCATACAAAGTTTTCAAGTACAAAGTAACAATTCCGAAGTTCAATTGAACCATTATTCAGATCACAACAAAATTGTATAAGTATTTTCACGATATGGTGAATCTACTGCGGTTGGAAGAATAGTAATCACCTTCACATTTAATTAGGTTATGTTATGTTGCAACTTGAATTCGCCGATCCGTGCCAAGCAATGTGAGCAGACCTTAACAACTAGAATTTATTGCACTGGAAGTTTATAAAAGAGTTAACGGGGCTAAAATAAATTGGACTGTAATGAAAGCAAGGCTGCCACGTTCCTGCATCACCTACGTATAATAATGTACTCATTGCCATAATTATTAATTTCAAAACAGTCATGATGCAATCTGTGTTAATTGCAGATTAGTACACGGCTGGGTTTTGTTATATCACCACCTAAGATGATACTATTAGTAACACATGATGAAATCAAGCATGGGACTAATCTATCACGGTTTGAGTACAAATTAATCGAATGAAAAAAGACGTTTAATTACTAAATGAACAAGGTACTAGGCACGCATCGGTTCTAAAGAGCTGTTTCTTACATTAATTCAAGCATATTCGATGCTAAGATTCTAATCGATCACGTTTGACAAAAAAATTAAACTAAAACGACCAAAATCATATTACTTTGATAAGGCACGTATGAATTACAAAGAGATGTTTTTAAACACTCCAATGCAAGCATTATGAAAATGTTTTCCACTAATCGATCACGCTTGACGAAAAAGGAAACAATAAAACGACCTCTAACATAGACCTACTTCTTATCGAAGTACTAGGCGCGAATAAGTTCTGAAGAGGTGTTTCCCTTACCCTGGCGAGTTTGTTGGGCATCGGCTGTAGGTGTGGTGTGTGGTGCCTGGTGGGTCCGACTGCGAGTTCCGGGTTGAGTGCCATGATGGCGTCAATCTCCACCTCCTTGCCCTTGGTCTCGCCGCGTTCGTACCATTCCACTGTGACTGACCTCGTCTCCAAGTTGACCCCGGAGACGATCGCCGAATGGATCCGGCCTGGAAATGGTAATTTTTTTACAGTTATTGTAAGGTCCTTCTAGACGTAGTAAATTTACAAGGAAGTCGAGATATTTTCTATCACGAATTATTATTCAAAAAATATTTTTTTTTGTTATTTCTTTTTGAGTCAAAAACGGCATTAAGCATTTTGCTTTTAAATAAAAAAAAGGCCCGTACTACAACCAATTTAAAATTTTGTAACATTCTTAACACCTTCAGAGAATTAAAATCACAATATACATAGACAGCATAGTAATGACCTCTTGAAAAGGCTGTACAAACACATGTACGTGTGCAAAGCTATTGGCAAGTTTAAACAGTTGCTGTAATATGTATAAAAACCATGGAAAGATTTTCCTTCGAAAACAACTACTATAAAGTGTGGAAAAAATTGGCAAAAACAAGTTCATCAAAGAAGGTTTAATTCAGGGTGAAATATGGACTCATCAGACCATAAATATGACTGCCAAAACCGTTACGGTAATTGCTAGCGCCACAATTTTGGTGCAAAGTCCGACGATAAATTATGAGGATACCGCTTGGGAAGCTTGTAATCAGTTTGGACATGCAAGAATAGGATGTCTTGCAGTTAAACAACTTCAGTATCTTGTGTTAAATTGAAATATTATAATTTGAGGAAGATAGTTTGAATCTAATTGTGGTTGTTAAAAACAACTTCGGATGAGCAGTTTTCTAGTTGCAAATAATAGTCTTGCAATTCCTTCTCCCGCACCGTCGCCGTCGTCCAACTAACAAATTAATGTTTTATAATAGTTCAGTTAACGTTTTACATTTTCAGTCTTAAATGGGACTGAGCAGGACATATTTGCCGCATGCCGATCAAAATGTGCGCCCAAATAACACAGAACTGGTGCCCTGATACAGTGAGGCGGAGTCGCGGCAGACCACGTAGGCGATGTCGGGACGAGCTGGACAGGTTTCGTGAGAACTGGAAAGAGGACGCGCGGGCTCGCGACAGGTGGAAGGAGTAGAGGGAGGCCTTTGCCCAGGAGTGGGACAGTAAAGAATAGTTAAAAAAACAGTAGTTCCTTAGAAGTCAGCCCAATGACCGCTGAAGGTTATGTACCAGTTAAATAGAAGTACAAATGCCGACTTTACGGTCCAATACTAGTTGTGATAAGACCCTTAAGTGACCGCTTACGTCACATAGCAGTTATAATAGTTTTAAAAAAACTGAAACAATGTAGTAGTGTCAAACAACGATTTAACGACAATCGTTTTGATTCGCAGGTTAAATTGTATGAAATAATATCAGAAAAAAGTAAAATGGAATAAATTTTCATGATTACAAAATATCTATACCGTACCTACATCATTAAAAAAGCGTGATATAATAATAGTTGTGTAAATCGTTCAGGGAACTTTAGTTTTATAACAATCTATATGTATAGTTAAAACAACATATGTCATTCTAACTGATTTTTAAACGAAAACAAAAAGCCAGGGGACACGAAACACTGAGGACAAATTTCGGCGTTGATATTATTTATGAAAAATGGGAATATAAGTAATTTTACTTAAATGACACTGATTAAGTTATTGTTCTGTATAAAATTAACGATGATAAAGTAATTATTTAATTTTAATACATTCATAATAACTGGTTTACAAATAAAGTCGGTATGGGGACAGACCAGGGGAGAGGCTTTTTTACGACTTTTTTAGACTAAGGAAACATTTAGTTTTAAGCAATAAATATGTTAATTAGGAAGTAAGTATACAGAAAAGAATTTTTTGTCCTGACCATCGAAAGTACCTCTTAACTTAGAATGACCCAAGCATATGTTGTTGTGAAATTTTCAGTTGAGAGTAGTGGTGATGAAATAATTTACTAGTAAAGCGTCTGGGTTCGAACCTACGACCTACAACTCGTAAGTCGCAGCCGTTCCCATTGGGCCACCCCTGTACGACGTACACGTACGACTATACGACGTTTTTGCTAGTTGGGCGCATTCCTAATAAATTAATATGTACTTAGAAACGAACTCATAGAATAAGAAATCCCATTGCACAACATATACCAAGGCCACACGATAAGGTAACATTTAAGTCAGTCTAATTAAACACACATTGACATGACGCTGACAGGGGGAAAGGATCGCCTGCGACAAAATGAGGGGAGGGGGTGACTAGACGCATTAAACAAACTGCCTTATGTGGCTGCGCGGTTTTGCAAAAACGCAGGCAACTGTTGTTTTTCTAATATGATTTCCGTCTATGTTTACTGAATAAATATCCGCTTTACAGGCAACCTGCCATGGATGCAGGATCATTTTAAAATATTTAATATTTTCTTTTAAAGTGCCACACAAGAACACAAGATATCGAATTATTCATGTGAAGTATATCCAAGCAAGGAAAGTTATTAATAGCGTGACTGTAAGTCACCGCGGCGGATTTCGGCACACATCATGACTGAACATAAAACTCGCATGAACGTACATATTTTGATGTAAGAACCCTCAAATTTTCACAAGTGAATGTACTTTCTACGCATTTCATCTAGCTATAATTATGTATATATACAATATGGATAAGACAGAAGGCATCGTACGTTTCAGAAAAAAGTTAGTATAGAGTTCTAACAGTTCTCCTAGAAACCTCATAAATTCCTACAAAGATTACGGACAATAATGACAGTGAAGCGTCAAAGCAAACAAAGAGCTAAATATAGAGTCGGGACAAGGTTGCCGACCTTCCACAGTTGTCTGTGGTACCGAGTTCCCGACGCGCCCCTTTATTAGCGTGAGTATAAACAAAAAGAACAAGAATTGGAAAACGTATCACGTAAAACAATAGGGAGTTATAATTTCGTTTTCCGACCTTGTTCAGAATCAAGTAGTCCCTTGTTGGCTTTAGAATGAAGTTGGCTTTTAAGAACCGTTGAAGACTGTGTTAAATTGCAACAGGATCTTGACCGTTTTACTGCCTACTGTCTGACCAATTAACTACATCTAAGTTTATCCAAATGTAAGTATATCTCTTTTACCAAAAAATTTAATAGCGTTCAATTTTCTTACTCTCTTTGAAGCACAGCACTCCTCTGGAAAAAGTTTCCATAATTAAAGATTAAGGTGTACTCTTTGATTCAAAGTAACACTTTGATGCACACGTTGATCACATCACTGCCAAAGGTTTTCAATTATATGGGTTTGTAAGGCGGACCTGCCACCTATTAACGAAGACATCAACATTCTTATCTCAACTTGAATATGCCACTTGTGTTTGGAACCCCATTTACAATAAATATGTATAGTGACCAATTGGAATCAGTGCAACGTAAATATCTTAGCTTTCTTAACTATAAATTGTTTAAGAGGTGGTCATCGTATCACAGTCTTCTAGATGAATTTTCCCTGTCAACTCATAAAGTAAGGAGAGTGTTTCATGATCAATCGTCCCTATACAAGATTTGTCACAATTCATTTGATTGTAATAACCTGATAAACCAAATATATCTTCGTATACCTAGTCGTTCCCAACGTATTCGTGACACTTACACTCATAGTCTATTCACACCCAAGAGTTGCAGAACCAACGCAGGAGAACGAGCTCCTCTACGTCGACTAATGAAAAGTTACAACGATAATTTTGCTGATTTTGACATATTTGCATTGTCACTTGCACAGTTTAAAAATAGTATTTACGAAAAATACTTGTCAAATACCGCATATTTATTACACGTAGTATTTCTTATATTCTCACATCTAGTTTTGTTTTAAATATTATGCAATATTGCGCAATTGTTTGTTATCCTGAAGAAATAAAAATAAATCAAATAAAATGGTCAATTGTGTTTGTGATCATCTCTTGAAGCCCGGAGGGTTGTCATATGTGATATTTTACAGCAGTATGCAAATAAAAACATGTAGCTTATATTTACGCCTGTTTAAAAGGCTACATGATTGCTGAGTTTTGTCTAGCTATTTCTTATCGATCAGATCGTATATGGTAATTTATAGGCACTTTACATCGAGTTATTGCCTTATTCGATTGATGTGAGTCATCGGTTAGAAGGATAAGGTAAGTGGTAGTTGAAGACCTGAGCTAGGCTGCTGCTAAAGCAACCTATTGCGAGTAATTTAATATTAACACACTTATAAGAAGCTTGTATTCAGATATTCACTAAAATGTCTGAGAAACAGGGAGAATCTATGTAGTGGAATATCTTGGGCCAATGGCATGAGACTGTATGTGAATAAAAACAGAAAGAAACAGTTGAAAGTCAAAACAGTTATCTCATAGGTAAACAAGGTATTATTTAATAATAGGCCAACGACCAGAATGATGTAAACGCTGAAATATTATCGGGTCAAGGTTGTCGCCCCGACGACGGCAGACTCATTGAATACGTATTATACGTTTCATTGCATAGAATTGATACAAAAAGAACAGATTATGCTTACATTGTGGTTGCAAACCATTGTGATATGGACGTACGCATCAACTGAGCCAGTAATAAATTATCCGAGCGGAATACCGCAGACGTACGTACACACTACATCTACACAAATAATTCATGCTTTCACATGGGCATTTTATGAGTAGGCAATGTGTGCATATTCGAAATTGAGTCTCCCTGTTAGCGTGGCGGGCGTACACGAGCCTGTGGATATAGCCAATGCATTTCGGCGTCATTATCAGGTTGTGTCACCTCATACTAGACCTGCGCAGGTGGTGGATGCTGGGGCCAACGCTGGGCGACATTTTTATTGTTTTACGGCACACGATGTTTCAGCCATTATAAAGAAAAATGTGATGTGGTAAATCTCCAGGTCATGATGGCCTCAGCATCGAGCACCTGAATTATGCGGGGGGACACTTGCCGCGTGTGCTTGTTTTTTAGCATGTGCGTTAGTCACGGTTACTTACCGGACGACCTAATGTATACAATGGTTGTGCCTATTGTTAAAATAAAACAGGGGGGATGTCTCTGCCATTTCCAATTACAGACCCATTTCTTTGGCAACTGTCATGGCAAAAGTTTTGGACAGTCTGCTTGCTGATAAGCAATTGGCACCTTGAACTACATGATGCCCAGTTCGGTTTTAGGCCTGGGCTGTCAACTGAGAGTGCAATAAGACTCCATTTTTTGCTTGTTTTTTGGATCTGTCAAGGGCATTCGATTTCGTATATTACGATGTTTTGTGGCATAAACTAGAATGTGAAACTACATTACTATCTGAATAGTGTCAATATTTAAGTACTGGTATAGTAATCAAAGCAATAGCGTGAAGTGGGTTGGCTCGCACTCGGACGTGTATCGGCTGGAGTGCGGGGTGAGGCAGGGGGGCTCAGCTCACCCCGGCTCTTAAACCTATACATGAACCTCCTTAGGCTCAGCAGCACCAATGTCGGATGTCCTGTTGACGGTGTGTGCATTAACAATATTAGTTATGCTGACGATGTGGTGTTGCTGAGCCCATCGATCGGTGCTCTGAGACGCCTGATCGTTAAGGCTCCCACAAACAGGCGCAACGCCACAGCGCGACACACAGGCGCCGCGTGTTGCGCGACTAGCGGTGCCTTTGTGTCGCGCGTGGACGACATGGTGCTGCTGAGCGCTTCGGTTTGTGGCATGTCTAAGCTGCTCGGCATTTGTGAGGAATATGCTCTCAGTCATGGCCTGCTCTATAACAGCAAGAAAAGTGAGTGTATGGTTTTTCGGGCCAAGGGTAAATGCCCAGAGAGTATCCCTAGCATCAAGCTTAACAATTTACCTCTAAAGAGGGTTGACACCTTCAAATACCTTGGGCATCTGGTGACCTCTGACCTGAAAGACGATTCAGACATAGAGAGCGGGAACGTAGGGCGTTGTCTGTTAGAGCGAACATGATAGCTCGCAGGTTTGCACGATGCTCGAAGGAGGTGAAAAACATTCTTTTCAGAGCGTATTGCACCTGTTTTTATTCGAGCGCCCTGTGGGCTAACTATACTCAAAAACAGTACAGCGCCCTACGAGTCCAATTCAACAATGCCTACAGGATGTTGTTGGGGCTGCCTCGGTACTGCAGTGCGTCGGGGATGTTCGCTGAATCGCGTATTGACTGCTTCTATGCGACGATGCGGAAACGGTGCAATTCCTTAGTCCTCAGGGTCCGCGCCAGCTCCAACACCATCTTGAAGATGATGGCTGAGAGGTTCGACTGTCACTATATTAACCATTGTTGTATGCTTAATGTAGTGACAATAACAAAACCTAATATGTAAGAATCATAACACAACGTTGTTCATTATCTGTCGCTCCTTTCTAGTCTACAATAATTTGAAATGTTGATTAATAACAGTATAATTAATTAATTTTTAAAGAGTTATTATTTTTAAATAATTGTAATTAATGATTATTTCTAATTTTAGTTTGACTTTGCCAATTTAATTTGTAAGTAATAATGAATTTTGTGTGTTGTGTTTTGTCTTATTTTTATTATTACTATTTTTTAATTTGTTTTTTTCTAATATTTTTATTTTAATAATACTATTAATTATGACCCATTTGTTGGTTGAAATAAACGAATTGAATTGAACTGTACACGAGCCTTTTTATGCGAATATTATAATAATAATAATAAAACGTTTAATTCAGAATAACTTCCATATTTGTTAGTAACAATGTAAGCTTATAAACTAGTGTTAGTTGCCTTCATTCTTAGCTGCGTGAGGCACGCCGATCCTGGGGAAGTCCTACTTAACTGCATGCAGTCGTATCCACCGACCCAAAATCGGAGAGTCCCATCTATCAGCCAACGTTCTAAGAATGGTATGAATCGTGGGCTCAAATAGTATAACGTCACAAAAAGCGATTTAGTGGTTTTTAAAGCAGGTAGTGTGACGTACTCGTGTATTCCACGTGTCGCACTTTGAGGAGAATCACTGCGAAGAGTAAGCCAATTTAATTATCTGTGTCACTGGGTTTCTGAAGATCATAAGGATATTTGTGACATTGAAAGGGTACGTAGGTCGCGTGCTGTCCGTTGTAACATGCTGGCTCGCAGGTTTGCACGATGTACGTAGCCCGTTAAAGTAATGCTTTTCAAAGCTTACTGTCAGACCTTCTACACGTGCAGCTTGTGGGTCAACTTCACTCAGCGGGCATACAGCGACCCACGCGTTCGTTATAATAATGCACTGAGAGTACTGCTGAGGCTGCCGTGGCGTTTGTGGTGCGTCGGGGATGTTTGCGGATAATAATATTAATAGTTTTGCCGCGTTATTAGGAATCGATGTGCATCCCTGATGACGCGTGTTCGCGGCAGCACCAATAGTATTCTTATTCTATTCGGGATTCCCCGTTGTTGCGGTCGTGGATGCTTCACGCTGAATTTTAATTGTATTTTGTTAAGTTGTGTCTGTAACGTACTAACAGTATACGGAAGTTAATTTAAATACTTACAAACCGTATGGACTCCTGTCTGAAATAAAAGTTTTCTATTCTATTATAAAACGTTTTTTTCTTGTGTCGATTGTGTTTGTGACTCTGCACTGCAACTGGATATTTTCATGTGCAATCCATTAATGGGTAAGACCTGGATGATAGACGCTCAGAACAGGAAAGCATGTTTCGAAAAGGAAGCATAATAACAGTGGCAGTAGGTGTAAAGAAGCTCGAATGACAGCAAATTGAAGTCTTGCAGGATGGGATTCATACTCTGCTCTGGGGTTATACAAATATGTATAGGTGTCGTTATGAAGAACTAAAATATTTTAGGGCTTTCAAGGTGATATTCAAATTGTTTCAATTAATTATCAATGAAAAATACCCAAAACATTTTGAATTAAATAGCAATTCATTACTACGCAAACCCATAACTAGTTATGTAAATTAGGAAAATAAACAAAAAGCACGTGCTAGAGACGTGACAAACATGTTCTGTGCTTGTCAAAACGAACTGATATTATGTAGACAAACATAATGTTATTGCTGACCATGTTTTAAGAAATAGAAATGCAAAAATTTTATCTTCAAAATTAAAATATCTGCGAAAATACTCATCTAGTCACTTTTATCGTCTGTCAGTCTTCAAGAGAAAGATGCCTAAAGCAACATCAAAACCTCATCCTACACCTACAAATAAGTCCAACTCCAGATACAAAAAAAAACATTATTCATTAACTTCCCCATTTCGCAGTACGTACTTACGTAGCTTCAGATACTGAACACACTACCGTCACCATGGTTACGCTCGGCGGACCCAACGAAAGTGGAACGAAACGCCGAAATAGAGCAAGCAAAAACACCGTTATTGGAAATATGCTTTGCGATACGTCTACTGGTCACGTTTGTGAACGAACGTTAGAATTTGACTACATTAGACTTATTGTTCAGCAAATCCAATTATGGTTCAAACAGAAGCTATATGAGCTTTGATACTGTACTTTTTATCTTTGTATTGCTGTTCATTTTTTGGTAAAAATAGTAACGAATCCCTGAAATGGTTAAATAAGCTGTTGCAATGCAACTAAAACAAGGCGATATTAAACTCGTACCGCCTTCATTCAACATTCCCTTGAGATGCTGCCGCTTTGAGGTCTCATATTATGTTAGGACCTATTAAACGCGTGTGGCACGCTGTGGCGTTTACAGTACAATAAAATTAAAATAAACTTTTCTATCAAATATTCTCATCACCAAAGCGTGCAAAAATGTTCGAATTCGCAACCAATTCACAATTTAGCCGCTTTCTTGTTACAACTACAAATCCTGTTCATTGTTGGTGTTCGTATTTTTCCATAACGTGATAACCGAAGTTATCAAGGAAGTCAGAAGTTCGAACAACGCCCGATTTCACTCTCACCTGATAATTTCATTTGTTGCGTTAAATCAATCAATATTTTATTAGCGTGGCGTGATTTGTGCGATGTCCAATCTGATATACAGCTTGATTTATTATTAAACGCTGATTAGTCTTGTAACGAATAAGGATGACTTTTGCAATTTCATTAATTAAACGTAAAATATTGCGATTGGTCAATCATCTGTGTATTTTGGCCCTGATTTGTGCTTTGGTACGAATCGGCACTGTTAATGTCTCGATGCTATCATTTATCAAGTGAGGGGTTCATGGACGGCTCAGATCACCGGCACTTTGTTTGCGGCGTCTCTCCACAAACAATGGCTCATGTCCCATCTTGTGCCGCGTGTCGTCACCTGCACACGTGAGGACCTAATAATGGGTCTGGAATAATGCGTCAGCGAACGGTATTCGCGTTGCTGAATTTTAGGCCAAACAAATAAATAAAACTTTTTTGCCATCGACACGCGAAGAAGAAGACAGCATTTTGTAGTAGAAAAAAACATTCACTAATCAATCTGCAGCGTTTGAAAGGTTACTGGCAAAATAGTGGTGACTCTTCCAACCAAGTTGGAAGTTTACTTGTATACTGTATTGTATTTATTGTATGTATTTTGAAACTTCACATCTACTATCAGAGATGGCACTAGCTATCACAATTAGTAATAGAACTATACAAGCTTGCCACTGTCATTCCGAATTGCCGCAGTCATGTTTCAGATACCGTTACGACATGATTAATTATAATCATAGTCACGCTTTGAATGGATATTGTCACGACACCTCGAATCGTTCTAATAAAAATAATACACAAGATCCATCCACCAACCCGCATTGCAGCGAAGTGGATTATGGCCCATTTACTTTCGTAAAGAGGAGGCCGTCCCAACAGTGGGTTAGGTATAGGCTGATTATGCTAATATAAGGTACTAAACAAAACATCAGGGATATAGACATTACTTCACCAACATTCTAATAACTAAATTAAGTGGGTGTCATTATGCAAACATTAGCCAACAGCAACACCTTCTTTCATGCACAAATGGGTTAGGTTGCAAGACGGCTAACAATTTTGGGGTGCCTTGCGAAAACGGCTAACAATTTTGGGGTGCCTTGCGAAAATTGGCCTCGAGAATGAAGCTCAAAATTACTGGATTGTGTCTTGTGCACGAGAATATAAGGAAAACACTTGTTAACTTCAATGGAATATGATCAAATTATTGTGTAGCAGCATACAAGGAAAGGAAAGCCAGTATTTGTTGGAAACGGAGAAGATCTAAGAACACTCAATAGCTAAAGGCAATACTAATAATAATCGTGAGAAGTTTGTAAAATCATCACAGCGCTGATTTGTTGGATTCGTTTTCTCCTCTTTTATCGTTATTTCTCCTGACAAAATTTAATATGTTTATATGTACGTATGTATGTATTAGTACTTTATTATTTTCCGAGTTATCTATCCCTTATAATGCACCTATCATGTTTTGTCTCTGCATTACCCCAAGCACAGATTATATAATATAAGGTTGACTGGTAGAAAATGCCTCAGGCATTTAGTCCGCCTTTGTACAGTATTTTTTTACTGGTGCATAAAGTTTTAATAAATAAATACTGCTACATCATTCTTTGGAGTACCCAAAGGCGTTTTAAAAACTTTTTATAAGTGGATGACATTCTGAGAATAGAGTAAACCAAAGAAGATAATCAGCCATTAAAAAATAAAAACAATTCGTTTTGAGTCACGTATCAAAAAAAAAACAGTAGTCGATTGAAACCTAGTGTGCCAAAACGAAAAAGAACCAAGTCAAATAAAACAGAGCAAGTTTTTTTCTGAAGCCTAATTGGCTTAATCTTAAACGATGGTAATAAATTAATAAAAATAAGAAGAAAAACAACTGAAAAAACTAGCTCATCAGTGAACTGCGAAAGTGCGAACATCCGGATATCAGAGACTTTCATAACGGCGCAGGCGACGTGCCATCGCGATGCAATGACAGGACATCGGTACGAGAAAAAACTTAAGAATGGCTGTCTATAAATCAGAACGTTTAAATGATATCGATGTTATTAATGACGATGAATTTCGAGATAAACGTGTATCGCGTCTTTTATTCTACATTGAGCAGGAAACTAGACGCCTACTTTACAGGCGCTGGTAACTACTGGGAATACTGATACGGCTTTTCATATCTGTCTGTATGAAAAAAAAACTATTCTCCAAAATAAATTTTGGGGATATGAAGGAGAGAGAAGAGAAGAGTAGAGAATCACAGTATTGACTAGCTAACAAGACTTTTCTAAATGAAAAAATATATTTGTATTTCGAATCCATCTATTCATCTTTTTTATCATGTCTAATAGCTTATGAGAATGTTGTTGTATTACAAAACAGGATATTGACAGACTGCAAAAAAACTAAACAATAGCTGTTAACTTGTAAAAACCTAAAGACACTAATTAGAACCGTTACCAGTTTCGAGTAAAACTAGCCATATCTTTAATTAAGGAAGTGGTTGTATGCGTGCATCCTCTTCACTTAGCAAAAGGGAATCTGGCAGAGGGCCAGGAAAATGCTTGGGAACGAACACTAGCAATTTCATCGTTTTCCTGGGCCAGACTACTATTAGTAGAGCGGAGAATATTCGTGATGTCGCCAAAATTCACTTTCATTTCGTGCATGGATATATCATCATAAGACGAAAAAAATTGTAGCCCCTGAAATTAAGTACAAACATCGTACAGCAGCTTTTGGCAACAGGACTAAAGCAGTACACCATTTTTATATCTATGCAGTACACGCTTACACAGCGTTCATGGATAAGAAACGTACCTACGTAATTTTATGGATAGCTATAATAATTGAAGTATCTAAAGCGATAAGACATCGCATGAATATCTATGTGATCTTTATAAAATCGAAGAGCCTGATATAATACGGTACCTGATATAATACAATTTTCACTTCCTACAGCATAAATAAATGCACGTAAATATATCTACATAATAATTGGTCCCAGAATTAATGTACGGGAACGGAGTAAACTTGCTAATTAATACGTAATCAATTTAATAGTCAAGTGGTGGAGGGCGTGTAGTTTACATCAGACCCAATTGAAGTGTGGCTGTTACATGATTACTAGGTCAAGGGCGACTGGTTTATGTTGATGGATGGCATCTGGACGTGCCGATATTAATAATGGATTTTGCTTTCTCTGCAAGTCCAACAGCTTATTCCAACGAATTGTATAATGTAGTGTTCGTTGCTACTTTGGTAGAAGACTAGACACATTTATGCTCGGAACTGATGATGCACGGAAATAAAAAAAAGGAAAGCTAGTCAATCGATAACCAAAAGTCAACTGACAAGAATTCGTAAAGATTACAAATTATGTTTCCGAATGGTCATTCAAACCAGCTTTTAATTTACCAAAAGAAGTTTGGACAGCACATGACCTATAAATAAACAAATATGGAGTGCCAAACTCATTCGAACACGTAAATCAGAAGCCAAAGGAATTGCAAAAACTTGATATTATGACTACAATCGCATGAGGCGGTCGGTGCACGCAACACGTCGCTAAATGAAAGCATTCTATTTGGAGATGACAGTAATTAATACAGCGCCATTGTTCCTTCTACACCTGTCGCAGAAACTCTTGAACGAGAAATCGTTAAAGCTGTACCGTGTTAAGAAAAATAAGCACTGCAGTTGCTGGGGTTGACATTATAGAAATTCTGATATCTTGTAAGAATATGAGTCACGCGAGGATCCGCGTCATAGCGATAATTCGTGTTTGTTTAGGTAAGAATAAAAATATTCCATAATGAAGTAAATAGATAATTAGGACATACATTTAAAATCGATGATCTGACTCATCGGTTGACTTCAGCATTAGTTGGTTCCAGCTTTGAAGAATTCACACTATAATCCGTATCCGTAATTAATGAATACAGTAAGAATGATATATCGCATAAGGAAGAATCAGATAAGCTACAATAAAAGTTAAGTGATCATCCCACAATGTAATTCATTCATCAAAACCTGTTACTTTTATAGTTGTAATTTAGGTAACAAGGAATTAATAGAAAATATAATTAGAATAATAGAGGAGCAGTGGGAAAACATTACAAACTGTATCACATGACGTAGGTAATATTATCATGCTAATTAATAGGTCAATAGGTACATGATAAGTAAGAATTGATTTTGTAAGGTTGAAATGTAGATATAGACTGGAAACCGCCATTGTAGAGTTAACATTGAGGCCGGGTCGTCACGTTCATTAAAATATAACCTTTTTTTGGTAGTCTTTGAGGCCGGTGGGTTACATAGTAACATTACGCACTGAATACTAAAGTGTCTTTAACGGTAGTCGATGATCAGCGATCGATCCTAAAATAAATCCTAGGAAACACCAGCTGAACCATGGAATACGTGGCGTAGTGCCAAAAGCACCCCACCGACCACATTATTGTAAACTTTATTTTGTTCGTTTGTATGAGGAAATGAGAGATCATTATACGCTGGTCACATGGCCAGTGACGATAGCGTATGGCATCAGGCCGCGTGTCATTGACCCGCACCCTAATTGCGTAACACATTTTCGTAAACGATTACGACTAATCTGTTTGATTTTGACGGTTCAAGAACATTCATTGCGTTCTATATATTGTTGAGCAGAATTTTTATCGAACTTAGGAAGCAATGGATTAGCAATCTGTTTCAAAACGATTCAGATTCCGATTGATTGTGTATTACGCAATTAGGGTGCCGTTAACACATCGCTTAGCTAATTATAAATTGGGTGGGTTTCCTTATGTGAGCATATTTCGTTTTAGTTTCTGGTTTTCTGCTTAGCCCACTCCGAATTATTAACATGCTCGTTAAATCCGCGCCAGGATTAGATTTTATGGAAAGTAAAACAACAAGCCGATTTGATGTAACATGTTATGAATTTGCTTTCAAGTGGAAGATATAATGTAGAAGAATAATCAGACACGTGAGCAACAGAATGATGTTACATTTATTATGAAAAGTAATTAAATTCTTAATACTCAAATGCGCAGAATAAATGCTTTTGCAAAAACAATGTGGCATTTGATAAGACACTTCGGCAATGTAAAATTTGGCAATCTCCAAGTAATTTCTAAAGAATCGAGTCCAATATTAAAGAGCAAAATCAGCGCGTGGAAAATATGGTTATCGCGTTCGCTGTACTAAAACTGTGACTCATCAATCATCATAAACACAGAAGCGAGTCACATATATTCAATATGTTTAAGTTCTGGTGTTTGAATCTATGAACAGTGAATAATCTCAGAATCAGATCTATGCCGAATGGGGAGTCTTATGAAGTAAGGTTTATGAAAGAACGTATTGACCTAGGGTGACGTAATTGAAGTAATTGAAAATTACAGAAACGGCACAATCAAGCTTGATGTTAAATATAACTCAATTTAAACATAAACTGCCAGTATCAAACTCACAAAGCAGCACGATGTAACATTCTAACCTATAATTACATGACGGGTAAAAGTAGAAAAGAAACCAGCTTGCGGTACTTATTCCCACGGTCAAGATTGCAACAAGGGAGAGAAGGCGAACTGCAATTACTAGAGAAGCGTGAATGCAATCATTCATATGTATAATTTTTATTAGATTGCGTTTCAATGAACAATCGTGGCGTCTTTACTTTGAAGGCTAAGAAATTTCTTCGTGTAATGAAACATTAGTCGGCAGTAGTGACTCAAGTGTTGAGTTTTGAAGCTTTTACTAATTATTTACTCTTCTTTGAGAGGGTCGAATGATTTCACTTTTACTTTTATGAACATGTCATGCCGAAGCATGAATTAAACAAACATTAAACGAGTCCCGCGACACTTTTAAATCTAAACTAGATGTCGAAGAATCTAAAAAAAACTCTGATCTCGTCTTATTTTCAAACATACGTTCTAACCAATCATTTGCCTGCAAACCTACAAATATTTCGCTAACGAGATCTAACAAGCTAAACAAACGAGGTATTAGCGTCAAACTAGCGATGAACCGACTACACAGGTCAAAGATCTTGGCGACAGTACGCGAAGCTACTCCTTAAAAGGGCCCTAACAGCTCCCAGTCCTAGGGTCTGTAGCGACTTTCGCCGCAAAACTTCCGCATCAACATTTTTGGAGCATTGGAAATTAGCATTGTGACAAAACTTGACATACTGGAGTATTATGGGACTATTCTTTATCGACGAAGGACATTATTATGCTATACTGCGTCTGAAGATAATTCGATAAAATTGAATCAGAATCTAGATGGTTCAGGAACGGTTTCATCATAAGAATTAAAACGAGGTCAAAGTTGAAGCTTCTGTAAAGCTCCACTTTAGATGGAAGATTAACAATTAGAGTGATTTTGGTTTGTGTTACTGAAAGACAGAATTGGGGCAGCGAAACCTAATACAAGGAAATGAGTTCACGAAAATGAAGAATATCGTAATCAGGGCCGTTTCATTGCCAAAACTGGAACATGAATGGCCTTCCATTAAGTATAAGGATAGAAGTTGATAAGATACTCATGAGGATTTGACTTTGTTGTTTTAGCTTCATGTATGTGATGTTACTGGCATCTGTTACCTAAATGTGATGCTGCATGTTAATTTTTTCCTTATTCGTCTTTTTTCCGCAAAATAAACGCACAGCAGAAAAACCATGAATGTTGCAGTTTAAGAATTCCAGAACAAATAATTTATCAGTGCCTGCGCTGAAAACGGTTAGTTTATTGTCATTAAAACTATTTAAAATGTCCGAGTTTGTATTAAAACAACATTGCTTTGTTTTAGAAGCTATGTTTAGTTTGTTTAGCTGGTTTGTTTTATCAGCAATGGCGGCAAGCCAATACCGTTACTCTTGTGTAAACATAACTATATCGAGGCAAATACATTCGGAACACCTAATCGAACACTTTCCGGTGTTTAGCAAAACAACGAGTATCAAAAAAGTGCTTCTAAACTTGATAGAGCGACCATTACTTGTCTTAATACCTATAGAATCGAGTTTCGTCAAGTTGGTGATTGCCCCAGCAGAACATCCCCTAGCAAAGTATATTCTTGTTTAACGTAATTAGTAAGGAGTATTTATCTTGTAATTACGAGAATAAAAGTATGTAACAAGATTCGGTTACTCAAACAAAGGCAGATTATTTGTGTAACCAAATATTTTAAGTAGTATAGATTTGTTCAAAGTAGGTTTTGTGCAAAGCAAATTCAGACTAGAGAAGACAACTAAAATGATTCAGACTTGGACAATGGTACCTGCAGCATGAACGAGATACATACTTTAAATAAAATATGTGAGAGTCTAAAACAGCTTTGGGTGCTCGAATTAATTTAAAAGGATCGTCGCAATACATTCTTTGAAAGTCGCCAGTCTGCACTTGAGTATGTTTAACACTGAAGTAAAAGTACAATCACGGCTAGCGGTAATGAGTTCAGTGGTAATTTCGCGAGTCGACCGTGGCCCACATAATGGAAGACGATGTTTTTAATACATCATTATTTACAGACAAACGTTCGCTCTGCTATAAACTTTCACTCTAAAGTGAACAATATAAACTTTGGATGCTTCATTAAACGCCTCGTTTTGACGCTGTGTTTCTTCTTTTATTAAACAGTAGTTAGTGAGGAGCCGAGTATTTTTGGCGGCTGGTTTTTTTTGTTGGTTCAGGTCCCAGAAAACTAAACATATTCTACAGGTCAGGCTTTAAGTGGAAGTTGAACTACAGCTCGAAGAAAAAAGGAATAAAAAATACCCGCGTTAACGTCAGGCGTCATCCACCATAAATCGTGAGATCGAAGATAAAAATCACTAAACGACCTACCAATACAAGTACGAACGATAATCCATAAACAAACATCAGATAAACGAGTCTTGACAAATGCATACAACGGGTCTAATATAATATGCAATCTTATATCTTTCCAAGGCAAGTAACTAAAACTTCCTT
Source organism: Dasypolia templi (assembly GCA_963555695.1). Taxonomy (NCBI): domain Eukaryota; kingdom Metazoa; phylum Arthropoda; class Insecta; order Lepidoptera; family Noctuidae; genus Dasypolia; species Dasypolia templi. Next base: position 4,844,535 of record OY743145.1, read on the forward strand.
AAATCAAATAGAAATATGTAAATACGCAGACGTAAGCTTCCCATAAACTGGTACTTAGTCTAAGACTATAGCCGTTCTGTAGGTTCCCTGACGAATGCCAGGGGGTTCAAAGACCTCGTGGCCAGTCCGATTGCAATATGAGCCGAGGGTGGGTGGAACTGGGAAGACCCGTGTAACATTGGATTAAATTATACGCAATAATGGAACAGCTCAATTTTCATATTAAGCAAATTGTAAATAGGACTAGGTATACGTACTACAGTTTATTTATGTACGGCGTAAATTATAGTAGTAGTGTAGGTTTAGCAACCATTGTAAACGGTTTAAATGTATGCCTGAGGTAATTCAGTCGTAGAAATAGATTAACCCTAGTAAACTTCCAAAGAAGATTACTCAAAGATTTTTTTCTAAAATAAAGATAAGAAAGGAAACAAGAAAAATACAACAATTTTCTGCAAACGTAGATTGTTTCGTGCAATATGGAGAAAAAGGGAAAACCTCAAGAAAGGTGAAATGGTACTAATGAGGATGTCAAAGTTGCGTGTTGAGGTACACGACACAAATATGGCCGGCAGAGATGCTCGGTTACAATTATTGTTACATAAATATTGGTTAATGTTGGGTGCGTCAACACTCAACTATTTTTAGGGTGATCACTACCTGAAAATTGTAAAATTCAATGGATTCTCATAAAATAATTATTTAAACAAATTAAAAAATCGGATCTATCGGTGGCAGAACTACCTACTCCTTTAACTTACTTAAGCCCAGCTGTGGACTTGTAGCAGTATTTAGATAAAAAACTATACCGTGAGAAATTGAACATACAATTTATTAAACTTATTAATACTTCGAATGACACCTCAAAAGCTTTGTGGTTACCGAAACGAAATGTAGAAACTACAAAAGGTTTCAAACCGATCTTTATAATTTTGACAGGAATCTAAAAGTATGTATGCACTACTTCCTCATGAAGATAATGCAATTAGAAGCCTGTTTACTCTTCAATTAGCATGAGCAATCAGTAAGATAAACGTTACAAAACACTTACCGCTTTGATTCCTTAGCTTTATCACTTCATTAGTAATTAATCATGCCTACCTACACATTACATAGACGTTTGCAGTTGATCATGCAAGTAGATCTAACAAAACCCAAGACATTGTTTATTATTTCTTACGTGAACATTTATTAGCACTTATTAACATTTTTGTATTTTTTATTATATAGTCCTAAAGAACATCAGATACAATCTGGACCAGGTGTCCAGATTGTATACCTCCTAGCTTTCATAAGAAGAGACAATTTGCGTGCCTCTTCACTTAATTTTCAACAAGAGTATTAGCGCAGGTTTATTTCCCACAATCTGGAAGAGAGCTAACATAATTCCAGTTTATAAGAACGGTTCCAGGCAGAAGGTTGAGAATTATCGGCCAATCTCAATACTATGTGCAATTGCTAAACTCTTTGAAAAACTTATCCACCTCAAGCTTTACCCATTCATTCAACAAAATTTAATAGCAGAACAACATGGTTTCGTTAAACGAAAATCGACCATTACGAATTTAACGATTTTTACTAACTTTTTATTTAATAACATGGATAAACAGACACAGGTAGATGCAATTTACACAGACTTTAAAAAGGCGTTTGATAGGGTGGACCATGAAATATTATTGAATAAAATAGCTTTCAACGGGATTAGAGGTAATTTACTGCGCTGGTTCCATTCCTTTAAAAACAACCGTATTTAAACAGTAGTAACCCATGGATATCACGATAACTCTGATACATTTATTGCCACCTCTGGCATACCACAGGGATCAATTCTTGGGCCCTTGTTATTTATTATCTATATTAATGATATTGGTCACTGTTTTCATAATAGTAATTTCTTATTATAAGCTGATGACCTAAAAAATTTTAAACCTATTAAGACTTGACGATTGTGCCATGCTCCAAGAGGATTTGAATAGATTGACTGAATATTGCGATAATAATAAACTTGCATTAAATCTATCTAAATGTAAATACTTAAACTTTAAGAAAAAGAAAAAAGTGATACGATTTAATTATAGTCTATGTTATGAAAATATTACAAATGAAACTCAAAAATGTGACTTAGGAATACTTTTGGATTGTAAACTACATTTAGCCCTACACACTGATAAGATTATCTCAAAAGCATACCTTGCCATGAGCATGAACAGCCTTGTCATGAGAGCTTCTACTGGTTTTAAACGCCCGGCCACGTACTTGCAACTATTAAAGTCCTTGGTTCGTCCGCAGCTAGAATACGGTTGTATAATATGGGACCCCTACTATGATAAATATGTTAATGCGATTGAAAGCGTTCAACGTAAATAGTATATATTTACGTTATGAGTTATGCAGTATAAATGTCATCTCATATGCGTGTCTTACGAGGAGTCAATAAAAAAGTTTAAATTGCTCACTTTGCAATCAAGACGTCTGTTACTTCAAACCATAATGCTTCACGGATTGGTTCATAATAAGTTTAACTGTGTCGAACTAGTTAATGATATTTCTTATGTTGTGCCAAGAACTGTTATAAGACGAGAGGTGCGTGCTTACCCGCTTTTTGCAACGACTACTAGCCGAACAAATGCTGGTGAGCGAGCTCCACTCCGTCGACTGGTAAAAATTTATAATAACGACTTTTGTCATGTGGATATCTTCCTTCTGTCTCAAAGCAATTTGAAGAAAAACATTATTGATTCTTTATGCGACGGTAAAAAAAAATGTTTGTAAGCTTAAATGATAAATGATTTTTATTTCTGTAAGTGGGTTTGTACAAACACTTTTACACGTCAAACATTTTTTTTAAACTAGATGAGGTCGGCGTTTCCTATCTGACTACTCTGAGAAGAAAAGCCGAAACAAACTCTATATGATAGTATTTATGTGTAATTGTACTTACCTAAATAGTTAAAAATGTACACAAGTAATCTGTGGAAACGTTGTGGATTGTACATTTACCTATATGTTATAACATATTTTAGTGTAACACAAATTGTACAATTGTTAGTTTTCCCAAATAAATAAAATAAAAACATAGATGCAACGGAAACCTGTCGCAAATCAATCGTACATATTTTAGTTATTATTTGACAGAGCTCGTTATAAGGTTACGTTACAAACTAAGAAGGTAGAGAAGATCCAGATGAGGATCAAACAATACACGATAGCAAGATTACAAGCACACCTTACATCTGTACTGTTAAAGTCATTATTGATCCGTTGCGAATAAGATGGTGCTATCCTGCTATCCTAACTAGATATTTTAGTACTTACGCAAAATACGCGCATTGTCGTGGAGTTGCGGACACCAGCCCGTTTTACCTATTACCTACATATTTTAAAAGCAAAAGTAAGTTTGTTTGTTTGTTACCTTTTCACACCACTGAACCGGTCATCATGAAATTTTGCATTTACGTGGTCAGGGGTACAGAGAAGGAGAGTTAACTTTTCATCCAGAAAAAAAGTACTGTTCCTGAGGAAGAAAACAATAAGTTTCGACGGTCACGCTTGCTTTAGGACGCTAGATGGCGCTACGCGTCTTTCGAATCATGATTAAATTGTATTTTTGACGTTGTAACCTGTACTTTTATCCCGGTAGTTGTTAGATGTTTTCGTTGAATAATTTCCAACCTCCAAGCGAGCGAAGCCGCAGACAAAAGCTAGTTGGTCATAAATAGATCCCTCTCCGTCTCACAGTGAAGCGATGATGGTTCAAGCAAGTCATAGTATTCGTATCCGCAATTATTATTTGGTCACTGATTTTGCATTAAATGCACCTTCTGTAAGTAGATACCCTTGTTACTTGAAGAGTGACTTGGTGAGTCACGATCCGGCGCAAACCGGCTAGACGGCCGGCGCCCGCGCGCAAGCCCACTCTGACTGCACAGATTGTTGATGTTGTAGAGCAGCTAATAAATCTATGTAAAGACTTTACATAAACACGTGACTTTTATAGGTTAATTTACTTTAGAGTTAATGATGGATCTTGATAAGAATGCTTGGATACTAAAATCTGTTCTATTTGAAGTGTTTCCAAAGTGAAGCTGGTTATAATTTATCTGACGCTATAATCAGGTTAGCCTGTAACCGTTACATAACTTACCTATATTGCTTACAAACATTCATTTAATATTATTTATTGTTAAAAAAAAAGGTCAAAACAACTTTTATTAAAATATCGAAGGTCTTCAAACAACTTATTGCTTTTAAAGGCTCGTGCACACTGGCGCAACGCCATAGCGCGACACATAGGCACCGCGTGTCGCGCGACGAGCGGCGCCTTTGTGTCGCGCTGTGGCGTCGCGCCTGTTTGTGGGAGCCTTAATTCTCAAAAATTATAATGAATGACAGAACGCTACACTCGTACTAGTGTAACTAGAGTTCATTCAACAAAATTTAGCATAAATTAATTTTAGCTGTAGAAGCAAAATGATGACCACATTCCAAACATTATTTATTCTAATGTGTTTCTTCTCATTAATCTCGGTCAAGACACTAAGTAAAAAAATAAAGTTTAAATTCAATTTGCTTTCAATTTTATTATCTAATATTACTTAGATGCAACTTAGTTTAATTTTGATCAAAGTGTAGGTGTAGATGTAGTCTCATTTGAAAGGTACGCTATGTAACACACAACACAGCAATCCTTATTCAATTCTTACATAATATCTACTCTAGAATCTACATGGTCATCAATCTGATTACAGCCTGACGTAACATGGAATTAGAGACATCAACCATAAATAATCATAACTCCAAAACAATGTGATTTCTTATACAATTCCCACATCAGCAAAAAAGTGGCAACTTTACATCAAACTCATAAATAACTTATATTTTTATGACTAAGAATCAAAATTACCAAGCAATCACTTAGAACTTATTTCGTTCAAATTATCCAACTTGAGTTGAGAAGTTCTTCAAGGGAAAATTGTGCTTGCCTCTGAAGGTCGCATGCAAATGGTAGCTGGCTCAACAGTCCATAAATCATAAGAGCATCATATACTTGGTCATTTTGATAAAACGAGCGCGTTGGTTGAAAGATATTCGAATAAAAATACTTCCTACAGCATTTTTATTCGAATATGCGTTATAATTAGGTTATTGTTTCCAAATGTTTAGGATACTGCGAAGAAATGGCTCAGCTGTTTATTTCCCACGCAGGTGTCGAGACAAACAGTAAACACTGCAAACAGTTCCTTGTTATGTCTTGTGGGCACAATGGGACAAGCTGTCACAGTATCCTCCCTTGGTGAATGTAGAAACAGTTGACTCAATTTAAAGTAGTCAGAAATCCATCAATTAATCAATAGCTACGTAGAAATGTTGCCAACAGTAGCCAACGATCCGTTATGTAGTTTATACAAGAACTTCCGACTAAACCTCTATTACTAATTCTAGTCACATCGAGTAACAGTAGGAATAAAAAGAGCCATGTTGATACACGAACAGTGTATCAAGATCTGCAATTACAGACTAGGTAAATAGTGAATAAACGTATAATTTTTCTGCTGACCATGACACAGAATATTAAGCACATTCATTTAGAGCAAACATTTATGATATACATGTAGAGACAGCAACAAAGTTTGAAACTTTGGACTAGATAAGGCAAATGTGGGTAATAAAACTTGAATTATTGACAAGGTCGGAATGTCAGTAGCATCGTAGAGGATCAGACATCGGACCCTTTAGAAAAGCAATAAAACAAATAGTCCAACATATCAGACGGCTTAAATCCCACGTCATACAGTAGACAGGCAAATGGAATTGAAACTAGTGACACTCGTTATGGGGAAAATATATATGAATATTGTTTATTAATACTTCGACAAGGTATGGTGATAGTAGAAAGAAGCAAAATATAAAATTGAACACAGAATACAGCCTGCGCCTTGAAACTTTTTTTCAGTAGCCATGAACAAATCGTGGATAACGAAAACAGAATACATTCGAAGAAAAACTACAAATACGGATAGTACCAAAATAATGAGCTAAAACATATAAATTAAATGGTTTACTGCCATTTAATTTATATGTTTTGTTTTGTCATTGTGGCCAATAATATGTTAATTAGGCAATCACTCCAATTTAGTCGGAGAAACCATATTTATCTGAATAAGCCGAAACAAATCGTTCGTAACATGGTGAAATTTAAAGATCCTTTCGAAACCGCTTAGTTCGTACATTCCAATAGTTCAATAACATTATGTCCACTTTCTTGGCACATAGGTGTTAATAACATAAAAGGTATAGGTATCTATTACTCGATACAGAAGAAATTCGGCCGATATCTAAAATATAAAGAATTCCATCCCATATTATACAAATTAACCATCACGAATTCACGAATGACGTTTTTGGGTCGGCAACGTTTTACTAAAGCCACAAAGTTTATTTAAATTCAATAAAGTTACATCAACCGCACCAAGTTGCTGATGTTTCTCTCCATTTTGTCCTGACGCGGTAGGTACACAAAATCCTGCTTTAGAAGCAATAACCGAAGCCATTGGGTTGGACCGAATAAAAAAGGGCGGTTTGAGAAAGTTTACTTTTCCGAGGATATAATAAAATTGTGCAAATACTCGAAAAGTTGTAACTATAAGGTCGGTTGCTTTCAATCACTACTCATACAATTTCATAATGGGAAACAATGTAGATTCTAAAGGTTACTTAAAGAAAAAGAAGAGTTGAAATAAGATTATTTCGGGGCGGTTCTGAACAAAAAACAATACTGCTGAATATTGGTTTTTGTTCAGAACCGCGCCAAAATTCAACCACAGTGTACAAGTACAAATATGAAACAAATATCTGAAGCGGAATTGAAAGCGGTTTAAATTAAACGTCAACCGCGAGTTATGGGCATCAAGTCCTGCAATCGAGAGGCCGCACGATGACATCAGTAGACGGAACCACTTCGCGACCCACACGCCGCCCACGACGCGAGAGCCTTGCGAAACTCTGGCTCAGATGGCCGACTGCCTCGAGAGATGGCGTGAGCTTTAAGTAATACAAAAGAAGTAGCCTAGGAACTAGAAACTGTATGGGCTGAATTTAAAATAAGTGTGCTAGATAATTCCGCGGTTGATGAAAGCCTAGTAAATATATAGCCTAAAGACAAACTAATAAACTTTGGCGAAATCTGTGTGACTGCTAACTTCAATATCATTATAGTCTGTAAAATAGAAACCCAAATCAATATACAACATCATCAATCCAGATCAGATAACTGATTCCTAATTGTGATTAATTTCAGTGTCCAACAAAAGCACAAACTGTGCAGTTAGAAAGGAAACCGATGTCAATTGACTGAGAATTGCAATAAACGTTTATCAATAAACTGATAAATCCAAAGCCATTTAATGAACTTTATTCAGTTAAAATTATTGCGCAGATAATCGTGAGATATATATATTGTTGGAAAATCCAAAACCAACGCAAACGTTTGTAAAGAGATTTTATAACATAAATAGTCATGAAACATCTCACCGAAATGTGACAAAAGTAGAACACGCGAAGTCGTAGAACAAGAATGTATTGAGACAAATAAATCTTGCTAACAAGAAGACACGAAAAACGATGATTCAACGCCAATAAATAGGACGACACAACTCCACAAGATGATAATTGTTCCTGCAAACGACGTTAGCCAATTGAGGATAACGACTTGTGTCGATGAACTGACGTCTAGATACGTCACACATGTGTTAGGAACGAATACTTCATATTAAGATCATGATTGAAACAAGCGTATTCTACCAAATCTAGACCAGGGAATTTATAAATAAGAATGAGTAATAATGTCATTTTAACATTAAGAGATTCAAAACGATCAAATTACAATGATTCCCCCCAGTAAAGTCAAGAACATGGGCATATACACATGACACAAGTCATGCAAATTCCTTAATTAAGCTACAAAAAGATCAAAGAAAATAAATATTAGTACATAACAAAGTTGAATTTATTATTCAAACGCATGAGTTCATCGGCAAATATTTGAATAAGAGGACTGCCATTTAAGATAAAGGCAGTCAGCATTTCAAATAACTGAATGCCATTCATACATCGTCATACTAAACGATCGGTCTTCTCGACCTTGTAGGTCAGTTACCGATCATACCGTACATATGTATACAATTCTATATTTATTATGACCTGTCCTATTATAATGAAAAAATACACGAGAATACATTTTCAGAAAGAAACTGGTTCATCTTACCAAATCTCCAGAGTATTGCGAAAATTGACGGAAAAAATCGTTGCACCACATAAAATTATCGAAAATTCGGGACCATATTACAGCAATGCCAGCAAAGTACTGCTCTCCGATGACCATAAAATAACCGACGTACATCTTAAAACGTGGGTGGTGAAGGCTAGTCACAAAGACGTAAAACATAGTCAAGTATATCAAGTCACCCAAAACAGTACCCTAATTGCGTAATACACAATCAATCTGAATCTGAATCGTTTTGAAACAGATTGCTATTCCATTGATTCATGTGTTGGAAAAATAAATCTGCTCAACAATGTAAATTACGCAATGAATATTGTTGAACTGTCAAAATCAAACAGATTGGTCGTAATCGTTTACGAAAATGTGTTACGCAATTAGGCTGCTGGAAAATGTTTAGAAGCTGAAATTGGGACAGATAATTGGTAATATTTTCTCCAGAAAACAAATATTATTGCCAATAAAACTCCTTACGATACTCAAATAGAAACAAGATATCGAATAACAGACGCTATAGTTGGAAGAAAGCAGATCGCAGACAGCAGATCTAATAAATACCGAGTTATTACCACAAACCGCTCTACGTGTTAGATTTTTTTTAATCAATATAACTAGTATCAGGATAATGTTTGAGAGAAAGTTGAAAGAGTCAATGTAGTCTTTCTATTGCACACGAGCGTCTAGGCTTCATTTTTTGTGTCACTTTAGCCAAGCGCTGCTAAGAGTCAAAGACTTTGTCGTAGTAATTCAAATCATGATACACATGGGCGCGCCACTGTCTGCCAAAAACTAAAACTAGTTTTTAATATAATAATTATGATCCTGCTATAAAAAAAACAATAACATGGTTGATAAACTGGTTTAAATAAACGTAATTGTAAAACCAGTTCATCATTATTTCATTACACACTAGCTTTAAGTTGGTTTCCTATTGACCTGAAATGGACTCGCCCTAAATTGCCCACCCCCAATTACTTATTGATTACAGGAAAAAGTATTTGATGGGCTACTTTCTAAAAGAGCTTCGGATTTGTTTGACAATCTCGTTATTTTTACTATCTGTCATTGACATCGTTTTCTTAATTAAAGTCTGCTAATTGTCTCTTACGCTTTCATGACAAATTAAGATCTTCCGAGATAGATTCTACCTCGTTTTCAGTGGTCTAAAAACAGCCAACGTTTAGTCTCGTTGTTTTTTTTTTTCGCTACCTATACCAATACAATAAAGCAGTTTTTTTTTTGTTTGTTTGTACAAGCGTATCTCTCTCTCTCGAGCTTAGCTAACTACCAGTCAGAATAGCCCAATCCTTGAGGAAAGTTATAGGCTATTTAACATCACCCTACGACCATTGAACACGATGCGATACGACGGGGTGGGAAAACTTCACGAGGAAGAAGTCGTGGGCAGAAGCTAGTTTATCGTAACTTGGACGTCTCTAAGCCACTAGGTGTAAGACTACCGCTTATTAAACCAATCCGTTAATAGTAACTACGCCAACACGAGTTACTGATGACATCAGTACAATCGAAAGTGGGTTTTTATCTCTACTTGAATCAGTGGTTGCAATTAACGGAATGAAAAGCAAATATTACTCCATTACCAGCTGGAAACCCAGTGCTTGTTCAATGAATGATCATAATTGCTGTTATAAGTTCAGTCTGTCTGTAGAGATAAATCGACCAAGCGTTAACTTTTTGTTGACTTTTTCATCAACGATAACAAACTATGTGTCTCTATTTTAAGATCAAGACGAAACAATGACCCACGATAAATTACGGTTGTTATTCTAGAATCTTGTAATTAGAGAGATGATTAACGAATAGAAAAGTCTTTTACCAATGAGGTCAACATCATTAGCGGAACTTCGCTGAGTTACGTCCAGTTCGTGAATTACCGTGTGAAATCAATTCGTTTGGTTCGCTTCGGGCAGCTCATTGGACCGCAGGACAAATATCACCCACGTATTGGTGCAACACACATGTTAAGTTACTGGACAAACTAGTTCAGATGAACACAATAATAGTTGCAATCAACTTCATTCATAAAGCTTTCAAAGATAACTCTAACTACCAGATAACTAGGTATGGCCATCTCAGATTAGGTACCAAATATGGGAAGAAAAGAGATAAAGCCGTAGTCCACACTTTTTGGGGACACCTACGTATTCCAGTAAAGCAGAAAAAGCAATCATATGCCTATGCGAAGTCAGTCGGAAAATCGTAGTATGGCATTAGCACACCCTGATATTTCGCCGATGAGCATCATCTTCATTCTTGACACAATAATTTGATAATACGGTGACCAAATACGTTCGTTATCATAGAATTTATTCGATCTTTAGTCTTTACCAAAGTTCAATATCAATAAAATTCAAGATACTAAGCACGATCAACGGAGCTAGTACAGGTAGAATCATACGTAGACTAGGCTACAAATTACAAAAATTCTCGTATTCGAAGAAATATTTGACATTCACTATCACATTTTATTGGAAACGGCACGCTTGTTGATAGGCGCAAGAATTATTCTCCTAATCCCTCACAAACAGTGAAGTAATATTAAACGCACTCACAACAGTCAACAACAAGTCACCAAGTATTAAATATGATTCGAGAATAGATTGAGTTGCGTCGGCGTATAGCATTATAACAACAGTACTAGATTCTTAAGACACCCACGTATAAAACACAGCGAATATATTCTTTTAGTGAATAGTTTATAATGAGTTATTCAACTTGATTATAAGCCGTGTTCATGCGCAAGACCGAAGCCGGGAAGCACTTCATAATTTAACATGCAGATGAAGAAAGGAGATTTACAAAAACTGGAAACGGCTAGTGGCGCGACCTCAAGTGAAAACAGCAACATTTATCATAGCAGAGCAAAAGAGCCGAGAAAGCAGTTGAATCCCGCCAAAAGATTCACCGGTGAAGCTCGACCTGAATCAACCCGGCTGCGAGGTTGTTAAATGATGCCCTCCCATATATAAACATCACCCGTGTCTCTCCACTAGTCCAATGCTTACTCTAGGGTGCATACTCGGTAGGCACACAATCCTTCCTATCCTAAGAGCGTCTTCCCTACCATTACAGCGCCCCCCTGTCTACTTCCTGATATGCAATACAATGCAATGGTCTTCGTAGCACTATGATGCATGAGGCTTTAGGGGCTAATGTTGGGGTTCATTCGATTAATCGAGTCTGGTCAAACCACGCTGGGGTCGGTTCATTTCATTTAAACATTCATTTTTGCAGATGAAGAAAGAAGGAACTTTGTAATCATGCCACCTTCGTTCCTGGCAGAAAGGAAATAAGCGAAAGTTTATAAAACTGATGGTGGAAGACTCCCAGACAAGCAGAGTTGCACCTGAACAATGGCCAAGATCGAAACAAACGGCTAAATCGATGTAAATATGAAGAAGATACACGCTTTAAAAGTTATTTGTGACGTTACTTCTACGATAGTGCTGTCCTTGTCTTACGCTATTTTAAAACGGTTAAAACTTAGCAATTTTTTAAGCTTTTAATTTTTTTGTAATATTATATACATATATGCACTTGTCACAAATTGTCATCATCCCTATTGAGATTTATAATGTCAATGTCAATGATTAAAGTATAAAAACGTTGTACTGTTACGTCGGGTTTCTCGTTTCGTATGTCGGTCAACCGACGAGCGAGGGAAGCCGTTGTATCGTGACTCACTACTTGTTCGCAACGTTGCCACGCGTACCATTCGGGGACCTTGATGCGTTATTTTGTTGCCGATAAATGATAATCAAAATTTAACATGACGTATTTAACATTTAAAGATGAAAGCTTTGATGGTGTTTTTGGCAGTGTCACATCAACTCAGAGTACTCAGATTCTGGTTTTAATAGTTGACATAATCAAAACCTGTATAAAAAAAGGCTGTTAAAGTACAGGTCAGTGCTACTCAATTTGAAATTCATGTACAGCCTACCGTTTCAAAGAAACGCTCTTTACGAAGAACGTTTAAACTGAGAATTGACAAGTCTCCTTGCTCTTAGTAATTAACACAGACGATTGCTTTCTCTGACGAGATTGAAATCCTTAACAAAGAGGAATAATAATTAAGTTTAACTAGGTTTTCTCGAGGCCTTTATGTTTTTGTTGCATGTATGTTTTTAATTAATGGGCCAAAGCAAGCTGCTTACAAATTAAAAATATCAGAAGCTCATTTGGCTAATAAGGAAACGAATTGGAAGCTTTACGCGATTTTTTAGCTTTATGGACTGGATTTGAAACAAAATACTTGATTATTCAACTCTACGAAACCTTTAATTCGGAGCTTAATTTAATAAATAATATTATAATAATCCCAAAATGCCAAAAATAAAAACTCACAAACAGAATCAGATAATAATTAATTCGTGGAGGACAGAGGCCCTCAGATCGATGGCGCATGGCGCAGCCTTGGACAGGCTCGTGGGCGACCAGGAAATGGCCTGTGCGAAAGCATATACTGAACATTTTCTGTGATGAATTGTTACTGTATGATTGTTTACAACAATATTAATTATATTATACGTCTACATTTCTTGCTGAAAATTTCGTAATAGAATAAAGGCTTTCCAATAAATATTGGAATGCAAAAGATTGTTGTAAGATTAATTGGTATCTCAATCGAAGTTCTGAAGAACGATTGCGTCATAAAGATATCTGTAGACCGATTATACGTATAAGTACTTCTTTTATCAGTATTCTGTCACAGTATCCCGCAGATATTGCCAGCAATTGCATACCAACTGAGATTCCACGATCGATGTTGTAAATTCATCCTGAAAAGTGCAAAACTCACTACCAGAAATTCGTTCAAAACGCTATTTGGACTAGTTAGTCGTAACCTTGCCTATTTATTGCCATGTGTGGCACACGGGCAATATTGATGGCTTCCTGTGGTGCAGTATGCTGGCCACATTGAACTCGACAGTATTGCTAATTTTACGTGATATAACTTTGTAAGCACCCATTTTGATTTGCTAAGCCGGAAAATCGGCAAATGCAGTGTAGGAACCTCTATGCCTAGGAGGGAAAGCGTTTTTCGAAAGTAAGCAGTTCAATAAAAGTGGATGGTTACTCTGTTAAGGCCATACCTCAATAACAATAAAGACACTTAAATAATTCTGTGTGTCAGACACAAATTAATCCAATAAATCGTTTCTAAACTCAACCGAAATAGAAGACAAGAAGTGGCGGTTGGCGCTTACACCCACATTTAGGATTGGTCATTGAACAACAACATTTATTTAACCTACAATATTCAAGTAAGATTTTTTTAAGTGTTTGGACTCCCGTTTCGGATGAACCGTGGCAGATTGATAGATGGGTTTGCTAAAAGTGTTTTAGTAAGGTATTACCAGGAAAATCAATTATTTTCGATATTTATTTCCATAGTCGCAATCCGACTCGACCGGTACCCTAATTGCGTAATACACAATCAATCGGAATCTTAATCGTTTTGAAACAGATTGCTAATCCATTGCTTTATAAGTTCGATAAAAAATCTGCTCAACAATATAAATAACGCAATGAATGTCGTTGAACTATCAAAATCAAACAGATTAGTCATAACCGTTCACGAAAATGTGTTACGCCGCAAATAGGCTACGGGACGAATAAATAATTTTTCAAAGATTTCATTTCATAGTAAGTATTCGAAACCAAATAGGTATCAGCTATTTATAAACTGAACTCGTAATAAGCAATTAATGGCAACACAATCGTCCCGCGCTGTCGTTGCGGTTGGCGCGTGTGCTGGTCGTGCCGTATATGGATGGAGCTGGCGGTACGCAACAAGGCCGAACAGTCGCCGCCTCAACGCCATCATTGTATTTAAAATTATTTTAAATTCTTCAGCCAGCCATGGTTTTTAAGTTCTGATGAATTCAGAAGGAATTTGGGATTAAAATGCGGAAAAAGATTTATGACTGGATGATGTTGGTGCCAAGGTTTTTGGCACCAGGCATGAGTTTTCAATTCAGGATGGTTCTCAGTTTTTTTTTTACAATAAATAATGCACAATATTATTTTGACTGTTGTGGTCAAGAGGGCAAACATGACTTATATTCTTATCTATCTATCATATAAACAATCACATCAAAAGTAAAAAAAACGTATAAATTAAGTACAAGGTATGAATACTTATTTATTGCACCATTGCAATCTGCATCGAGATTATATTAATAGAATGGTTAGTGTTTTACTAGAACATAATAATATTGTAATGTCGATATTTCAATAATATTTTTTTGTAAACTATTTCCTTGTTGTGCTTGATGAGCAAGCAAGTAGGTACCAAGTTCAGTTCCATTGGAAAATAAGATGAATACCTATATGAAGAAAAAGCAGCTTAAAGCCAAGCCTATAGCACCTTTGTCAGATGCCTAATCTGATGGATGTGTTGTCGCAGATATTATTTTCTCCATATTTAAATATTTTTGTTATACCTGTCAAGCAAGAAACTGCAATTAAAAGGAGAGTTACTGAATTGTTATCCAACTAAGGTGGTAAAAAGGCTGAACAGGAACCACCTTCTATAAGTGTGAGGCCCAGCACTGGCTACTCCATCACAATGCCATTTGACATGGAACAAATTCATTTATGTTACGCAACCATTTAAAAAAAGTACATACGAGTTTAATGTGGCTGCTTCATCTATCTATAATTTTCCTTCTTTTTTCATTGCGTGATAATCAATGCTCATGCCTTTTATGTATCTATAGAACCCTTTGCCCCGCGGTGGGACAAATTGGTTTGTTGTGAACTACATAGCCTTGGACATGTTTTCAAGTCTGTCCTGTCTTAAAGTAGAAGAAAAGTTTTATTCTTCCTTCCACCTTACCCAGTTTTTGTGTAATTTGTTGTTATGAATAATAGTAGTCAGGGTTAGAGTCAAAATTAATAAAGATTATTAAACAAGTTGCTACATGAATGACTGAGAACAAAGTGATAAGGTTAATTGCACTGCATTATTATTTTTAATTTTGATTTAATCTAGAGGTTTTAAAAGATAACATTATAGTTTTAGTATTCACTATGTTACACTGTTATGGAGAGCAGTGGTGGCCCAGTGGTAACGGCCGCGACTTACGAGTTGTAGGTCGTAGGTTCGCACCCAGCCAGGCGCTTTACTTTGTGTAAATTATTTCATCACCACTGCTCTCAAAACGGTGAAGGAAAACATCGTGAGGAAACCGGCATGTCTTAGAACCAAAAATTCGAGGACATGTGACATCTACCAACCCGCACTGGGCCCTCGTGGTGGATTACGGCTCACTCCCTCTCACAGAGAGGAGGCCTGTGTCCCAGCAGTGGGAACATATAGGCTGATTATGCTATGCTTATGCTATGTTACACTAGTTAACAGACTTCCTTAAAAAGAGTTAACAATTTTACACAATGTTTTAAATATTTGATAACAGGACTAGGTCGCAGAGACATGGATGTCATTTTACATTTTCTATGATGTTATGAGTAGCAAGTGATGATGATTCATGTTTTTCTTCTTTTATCTCTTAATAGAACTAACAACTGAGAAAGTCTTATTGAAAAACAAACAAGTTTTAAAAAAATTGGTTAAGAACAATCCCAAACAATTCGTTTTCACTTTAATTAGTAATATTGTGGCAGGTAATTGGCTAGCGGATAAACCAAATAGTCTTAGTGCCAATGCGTTCAGGGAAAAGCAGCTCTCAAGTCCATCAAATGAATCATTAGATACCCTCAAGTTATCGACAGCAGCCTAATGCACCGCCGACTAATGCAACTTCAACAACGAATTAAATGAAAATTAAAACCAATTGTAGATATTCTAAGTACGTTAGCACTTACCATCTGTTCTTTTTATGTTGATGTTAATTCCGGACTGAATCTTCACTGTACCGTCATCCATTTTCGCACAAATTTAGGCACCACATACACTAAATAACATTATTTCTCAAAGAACCTTTGTTCAATAATAGTCTAACACATTGAGAAATTACACATGAGAACCGGTGAGAATTACAAAATAAATTTCTACACCCAGATTGACAGTTATATCGAGCTAGCTACACACTTCAGACTGGAACGTTTGAAATTTGTTTCACTACAAGAGTCAAATCAATCACTTTATAGTATTCGTTAATAAAAGAACGCGATTGATTTGAAAATTGTAAATGTATAAAATAAGTAAAAACTGAAAAAACCAGAAATGTTCAAATTATTTCGGTTATAAACGCGAAATTCTAAAATTATCAGATTGTGAGTTTGCCAATGCGTCGAAACGAAAATGTTTCATTGCCAGCTGTAAAAAATAAGGCTCAACAGTTTTGGTTTTCAGAATAAATGAAAAAACCTAAACTTCATGAATTTGTTTATATCGACGCATTTTTTAGTTATTTCAGGCAATTCATACTTAAATAACTTGGTAAATGGTCATATAAGCAAACAAACAATTATTCAACAATACTGACTACTTGATGACATCACTATCTAGAAACATAGACAACATAATTTGGCTGCCTCTCAACTCAACTCTCAGTCAGCATCATAAAAGTACTCTGTGGTCAGCATCAGCTGTCTGAGCTGTCTGTCAAGTCAATCAATTTGTCAATTTAATTCAACGCTGTTCCTCCTTAGTTTATTTTATTCAATTATATATCGCATCTAATACATTTTTAACTACAGTTTATTATTTATAGAATGGAGAGTGAGCACAAATTGTCTCATAAAGCCAAAAAGCGAATAAAGGAAGTTAAAAGGAAAGCAAGACCCGGTAAGTGAACGGTACCCTTCATGGTAATTGGCACACTTTCGGTGAGCAACAGTTTCAGTTAAAATATTTCTATTTCTGAGGATTCTTAACTTCAATGAGTTAACTCGATAGCCCGTTGAAGCTGTCAGTAGCAAAAGCCGACAAATTCTGGAATTCTAGAATGATCTTCGTTAGCGTGGCATTCGGATATCACGATGGCTTTCGAGTTTGTAGCCTTGACGCTAATGAATTGCTAACTTACGATTTAGTGGATAAAATATACAGAACCGGTAGATTGTCTTTATATTAAACTGAACGAAATAAGTCAGAGAATTGGAAGAAACAGGTCTATGCAAGTATCAATAACTTCTGTAGAACTTACTCTTGTGTTATTTAATTTATTCATCAATAATGGAAGACTACACATACATGCATAAACTCACGCCTTCTTCCCATGGGGTAAGCAGAAACCACAGAATGCCACCTGCTATGATCCTTACATACTCTTTTTGCCTCATTTACGTTCATACATCTGGTGGTCATACACAAGAGCCGGTTGCGAGTACTACACACCTGACCTTTCTGAAGAACATCATCAATAAGGTCACTATATGTCTTCCTAGGGCGTCCCCTTACGGCGTTTCCACTCACATCTGCCATGTAAAAACCTTTTGTTATTCTCCTTTCATTCATCCGCTCAACATGACCAAACCATCTAAGCTTACTCTTTTAATTTTTTGTCATTATGTTTTCTTTTAAACCACACCATTGCCTTATCACAATATTCCTCAGCTAATCAAAGATTACATCAATTGTTACATTGATTAATATTAGATTTACAAGAACTGATAAATTATTAATCATGCATGCATGCAACTTTTTTCCTTACTCTTCCCAAGGTTTTTTTTTTGATAATCAATTAAGTTTTAGTTGAGCGGGCTTAAATAGTTATTTCAAACCCACTCCCAAATAAAGCAATGAAGAAATCATTACCTACTTAGTTAAGTAGGTAATGATTTCTTCATTGCTTCATAGCTTGGTAAAGTTTTTCCTGTCATGTCTTAGCATTTTATATAAAGCATGAACATTAAATATTTTAATCATTTTGAAATACGTTTTTTAACTAATGATAAAATTGTCTAAAGAAGAGATCAGGCAGTGGTACACATTTGTTGAAATAAAAGTTATAAGATAACTCAACATAATAAAAACTATAATCATACTCACTTTTTGTTACAGAATTAGCAGACAAGCATCAATGGACAGCCTTGAAATATGTTACAAACTTTGACGAATTTCTCAAATGTAATGACAATGTTGACAGAATAAATGAAAATGAAGTAACACCTGATGAATTTATAGAGAAATATGAAAAAATATACAAACCTGTAGTTATAACTAATGTACAGACTAATTGGAAGGCTAATCATAAATGGACTTTAGAGAGACTTGCCAAAAAGTATAGGAACCAAAAATTTAAATGTGGTGAAGACAATGAGGGTTACAGTGTTAAGATGAAAATGAAGTATTATGTAGAATACATGAGGACAACGACTGATGACAGTCCGCTTTATATTTTTGATAGCAGTTTTGGTGAGCATGTGAGGAGAAAGAAAATTTTGGAAGACTATGAAGCCCCTTTGTATTTCAGGGATGATTTGTTCAAGTTTTGCGGTGAGGAAAGGAGACCACCTTACCGCTGGTTTGTGATGGGACCACAGCGTTCTGGGACTGGTATCCACATAGATCCTCTAGGGACAAGTGCTTGGAATGCTTTGGTTTTTGGTCATAAAAGATGGTGCTTATTCCCAACCCAGACTCCTAGAGAACTGATCAAGGTGACTGGAGCAATGGGAGGGAAACAAAGAGATGAAGCTGTCACATGGTTCAAACTAATTTATCCTAAGACTCAATTAGAAACATGGCCCAAAGAATTTAAACCAGTATGTATTAATATTTTTCATCAAAGGTCTATTCTGTTTTTGCATTGCATAGATGGCATCCCATTAACAATGAATACAGAATCCAACATTGTGTTGTTTTCAAACTTTAGTTTTAATCAAATCATTATCACTGGAATCATTATTTAGTTAAAAATGATGTAAACATTTTCTTACAGGTGGAGATTCTGCAGAAACCAGGTGAAACCGTGTTTGTGCCGGGAGGCTGGTGGCATGTCGTTCTCAATTTGGACTACACGGTGGCTGTCACTCAAAACTTCTGCAGCCGCACGAACTTCCCGGTCGTCTGGCACAAAACCGTGCGCGGCCGCCCAAAACTCTCCAAAAAGTGGATCAAAGTATTGGAGACCAAAGAACCTGATCTGTACAAGATTGCTAGTGACATGGACTTGAGCCAAGGCACTGGTGTAGCTTCGGACAGCTCATCTAATAGTAGTTCTTCCAGTAGCGATAGTGATAGCAGTTCTTCCGACAGCTCTGAAGAAGATAGTGGGCAGGAAAGTATTACTGCCCACAAGAAAAAAAGAAGAAGAAAAATGTAAAGAGGACCAAAGCGCCTTATAACTTGCATAGGTAATCATGAATACCAAGTTTCATAAAGAGGTAATATCAAATAGACATCTATATCATAAGTGTAAGCCTGTTTTGTATTACTAGACATAATAAAATAACTAATGAATTTTTTTTGTTGTTTTCATAGTGAACAGTATATTTCTTTTGTTAACTGACAACACAATGATTTATTAATAAATAAATTAAGTATTATCATATATTTCAACAGTTTTTTCTATTACGAGCTTTCGCCCGCGTGGATGTCGGAAAATATCCTGTGTTAAATTGTTTTTTTTTTTTTGAATGTATATGGCATGGCTACGAGGCCTTTATGCCAAATGTTAAATTGTTAATCCAGGCAGTGTTGCCACCTCCGATTTTTTTTTTTACCCTATCGCTCGTATTACCCTAAATTAGGCACATTTTTTTTGTTTTTACCCTATTTGTATTTTTTATAAAAACAGTTCAGTTTACATTTATATGCAATTTATTAATATAATAAAAGTTCGGCTTTTATTATATTAATAAATTGCATTTATATGTAGTTGTTAGTTGCTGTTACACCGTTTCCAAACATTCTTGGCATGCATGCAGAGTCTGGGCTTCTATGTCATCTGCAGTCATTTTTTTTTCTTGAAATCGTACATTTCATTCGAAAACTTTTGTCTATTGCTAGCGGAAGAATATAGAGAACGGTACATTACATCGTCACAACAAGTTAGGGACAATCGGAAACATGTATTCAATAAATCACTTTTACCCTGAAAAATAAGGTGTAGACATTGAATCCGTTATAGTAGGCTTGTTGAAAAAATCTCGATACATCTGAATCGAAATTTCTGATTCAATGTATCGATATTTTTAGCCGATATATTCTGAACCGATATATCGATGCAAAATATTCAAAATTGAAAACAAAGACATTTAGAGTCACAATAATCACTTACAGAGAAAATACAATAATAAGTACTTAAACAAAAATAAAACGATTAGCGTTTTTAGTAGGGTAGATGTTAACAATGTTAGTGGAGATTGTATATTTATGTATTATGTTAATAATAACAGAATATTTTAGCAGAAATTCAAAGCCACATGACAGCGGAGCATGGGAAGAGCAGAATTTTTCTTCTTTTACTACCGGACAAATACGGGTTTGCCTAAAATACCTTCGTTTTATAAGATTCTCTATTAATATAATGTGCATTTTATAAAAATTAATATTACCTCTTATTGAACCAGACTGAACTACATAAATTATTATTGCAAAACCGAAATTTCTAAAGATTTGCCCCATAAATCGATATTTTTTTCTCAATATATCGAGGTCGATATTAATATTTTATTAAATATCGATATTTTATTTCACTTCCGACATCCCCAGGTTATAAACTATTGGTGTGCGTGCCAAACATCCAAATCTGTTCAGACGTTTAGACGTGTTGAGTCACACGCATACAAACTTAAATTAAAATAAAACACTTCAAATTTTATTATTTTTGAGTTTATCACGTTCAGACAGACAGACAGACACTTTTTTTTTTTTTTTTGTATGGCATCTCGTAGTTGACCTTGAGAGGTCGTGACTACTTAACCGGACTATCCTGTATACTTAAGCGGACTCAAAGCCTCCAGCCAGGGGCGTAAAACTACTTACATTACTAAGCGAACGCTCGCTAAGGGCACCCCCTGTGGGGTACGGACCTCGGCTTAGGGCGTCGCTGACGGGAGGACAGCAAGATGGGACAGGCTGGATCAGATTTTGTTGATTATTATTATTCGGGGAATTTAAAGCTACAGGCTCAGCTACGGCGCGGGCTGGCACTTCATCGAGCAAGGGTCGGGGGGGACAATTACGTCGGGATCTTCGCGAGGAACCTCGGCGGCGAGGTCGGAAAGTCGGTCTGTGTTTGTGCACTGTACTGGTGGCCCTACTGCTCTCCTGAATGAGAGTTATGTGGTCATCGGGACCGGTGAGGACATGCTTAGAACGGCGGACATGACTAATGGAGGACAGACAGACACGGCGGGGGGACTTTAATATGTAGTGATAGTGACGAAAACGGAACAAATAAAATCCAGTTGCTCAACATTAAAATATGTGAGTGCACACAGTCCTCCCTAGAAGTGCATGTAGTTTAGCTCTCTCTCTCTAAATCTCTCTATGAGTATACGTAGAATTCAGATATATTTCTACGAGTGAACCTCTCTACGTGTACGTAGCTCGTTCCCTACGAGAGTACGCATCTGACTCTGTGTACATGAAATAGGTACTCTACGAGTGCGTGTAAATTCAGTTCGCGAGTCACGAGTGGTTAAAAAAATAAATGTCTGCTCGCTGTCGTATAAATAAACCTGAATACGTTACAATGTTCCTTCCTTTATTAATTAAATAAAAGTCAGAAGACCCCAAAATAAAAATAAAACTGAACTTTCTTGGTCCAAGACTACTAAAGATTTTAGTTTTCAATATACCATTATAAATGGAGGTAGTATGTACTTGTACGTATGCATTGACACTATTTAGTATTTTTTTTTTTTTTTGTAAATGTCATCTCGTAGTTGGACTTGTTGGAGGTCGTGACTACTTAACCGGACTATCCTGTGGCTGCCTTAAGCGGACTCAAAGCCTCCAGCCAGGGGCGTAAAACTACTTACATTACTAAGCGAACTCTCGCTAAGGGCACCCCCTGTGGGGTACGGACCTCGGCTTAGGGCGTCGCTGACGGGAGGACAGCAAGATGGGACAGGCTGGATCAGATTTTGTTGATTATTATTATTCGAGGAATTTAAAGCTACAGGCTCAGCTACGGCGCGGGCTGGCACTTCATCGAGCAAGGGTCGGGGGGGACAATTACGTCGGGATCTTCGCGAGGAACCTCGGCGGCGAGGTAAAGTCGGTCTGTGTTTGTGCACTGTACTGGTGGCCCTACTGCTCTCCTGAATGAGAGTTATGTGGTCATCGGGACCGGTGAGGACATGCTTAGAACGGCGGACATGACTAATGGAGGACAGACAGACACGGCGGGGGGACTTTAATATGTAGTGATAGTGACGAAAACGGAACAAATAAAATCCAGTTGCTTAACATTAAAATATGTTAGTGCACACAGTCCTCCCTAGAAGTGCATGTAGTTTAGCTCTCTCTCTCTAAATCTCTCTATGAGTATACGTAGAATTCAGATATATTTCTACGAGTGAACCTCTCTACGTGTACGTAGCTCGTTCCCTACGAGAGTACGCATCTGACTCTGTGTACATGAAATAGGTACTCTACGAGTGCGTGTAAATTCAGTTCGCGAGTCACGAGTGGTTAAAAAAATAAATGTCTGCTCGCTGTCGTATAAATAAACCTGAATACATTACAATGTTCCTTCCTTTATTAATTAAATAAAAGTCAGAAGACCCCAAAATAAAAATAAAACTGAACTTTCTTGGTCCAAGACTACTAAAGATTTTAGTTTTCAATATACCATTATAAATGGAGGTAGTATGTACTTGTACGTATGCATTGACACTATTTAGTATTTTTTTTTTTTTTTGTAAATGTCATCTCGTAGTTGGACTTGTTGGAGGTCGTGACTACTTAACCGGACTATCCTGTGGCTGCCTTAAGCGGATTCAAAGCCTCCAGCCAGGGGCGTAAAACTACTTACATTACTAAGCGAACGCTCGCTAAGGGCACCCCCTGTGGGGTACGGACCTCGGCTTAGGGCGTCGCTGACGGGAGGACAGCAAGATTTGACAGGCTGGATCTGGATTATATTATTATTATCATCTGGGGAATTTAAAGCTACAGGCTCAGCTACGGCGCGGGCTGGCACTTCGTCGAGCAAGGGTCGGGGGGGAGTTTTTATTATGTAGTCTATGAACATATTACTTATTTATAATACTCTTTGCTATGAACTGTCTATGAAATTTACTAAAATCGATAGTTTCGCGCATCACTAAAAACGTCACGATCCGCGACCGACTGGCACTCAGCATTTTTAGTCTATAGGTGAGCAGCCATTTGTTATCCTTGCCAAAGTCTCTGTGTAACGTCTGATCAAAATGCTGAAATCAACTTCTGGCGCACTGGTCAATGTCTTGAGAAGGACCCTGGTGCCGGCGGCAAGGGTCAGCGCTGTGCCCCTGCGGCGGTCGCACGCGGTCGTCGAATCCGATGAGGAATTTGATAGCAAGTTAGTCCCTTGTCGGAACTTTTGACGTTATGTAACTGAAAATTGTGGTAATCTTGTCGGTGATTTACAGCTTTCAGCATGTTTGAGTGATGTCCTATTGTATGCGTCGATTGGTGTTATTTACAGTACCTAAAATAGTTAATCCCCGACAGATTTTCATATTGGGTGTGATGTGAAATGGTTATGAGTAATTTTGATAACCTCTATTCAATTATTGTTTTCCTTGTTTTTTTATGCAAGTGTTGCGTATATTATCTTTGCTTAAGACTTTGGGTATTTACCTGATGAGATAGAAAATAAAGTCTGAATATAGATTTTTGCTAACTGGGCCACATCACCGCCATTCTATAGTGATCCTTTCAATTAATATTGTTCACCTGTGTAATTATTTTGGTAATATCAGTTGATTTGAATAATCATTGTTGTAGTCCACGACAGATTATGTAGTGATAACATTATCTTAGTATGATTTGATATATTTTTTTTACTTAGGGGTAGGTATTCTTTTCGCATTCTGTACAACAAAACTTGTAACAAAAAAATGTTATGACATAATCTGTTTTGTGTTAAATCAGAACAATAAAATGACTATTTATTTATTTGACAATCACATTTTTATATGTTATCAGGACAAATCTTCAAGTTATCTGCTAATATTTAAATATTTCTAACTGGAAAGTGAAATCAACCAAGACATTGTTTAAGAAAATTCATTAGACAAGTTACAACATCCAAATTACCTACGAAAAACCCTCCTTCTTTTGCTCCTAAATGTAAAGGGAATGGGAACTATCCAACTCTTTGCTAATAACCAGCTTACTAGCGTGTTGGTCATAAGATCAAATTTTTACTTTGACTATTCATGTTGTCATGGGGAGTCCATCAGCTTTTGTGCTGATGCACTAAGAAGTATTCAATTTCAAAGTATTACTACTACTAGTACTTCTAAAATCTTAAGGATACTCTAGAACTAACAAAAGGATTGTTTCCCAAAGTTTAAATGTACCTTTTGGTTTCCTTTAGATGCAGACTCCAATAAAGAATATCCTATTTATCATAAGATTCCTTATTATTTTAAAGACAATAACCTTTCTTTATTTTGTTTTTAGATATGAGAGCTTCTTCAACAGGAAAGATATTGACGGATGGGAAATCCGCAAGGGCATGAATGACCTGTGCGGTATGGACCTTGTCCCCGACCCAAGGATCATCAAGGCAGCTTTGCATGCATGCAGGAGAGTCAATGACTATGCGCTCGCTGTCAGGTTCATTGAGGCCTGCAAAGACAAGTGCGGCAATAAAGTCAATGAAATCTACCCCTATATCATCCAGGAAATTAAACCCACATTATCTGAACTTGGCATTGAGACACCAGAGGAGCTTGGCTACGACAAACCAGAACTAGCTTTAGAGAGTGTTTATGACATTTAAGGTCACTGTTAAATATCAAATTAAGCTGTAGAAAATTTGTATAATAGTTTTGTTGTCGAGTTTTTATTTTACTTTTAATTGTGGGAAGCTGCGTCTTCAATTAAAATATTCTTGGGCCATCATTCGAAAGACCGACATGCTTATCTAATGTGTAAACATTAGAAGAAAACGTTATGATATAATAATGATCCTTGTTTCATTTTTCTGTCAACTGTTGTCCCTTTTATACAATTCCCTGTCTGTTCCAATTACATGTACTTATTAGTAGTATCAATAAAAAATATTATAGCACTACATTACTTTCTTTTCGTAAGTGCATAGTATTGTATGAAAATAAAGTAGATGAGTTATTTTTATAATTCGACAAAAAAACAATTTGGTTTACTAGCAGGCCTATCTATTTATGTACAAGAAAGGCGCGTAATCACAGTCAATGGTACCTATAGTTAGATTACGCCTTCTTAATGGTTAAATATTTATAAACATCGCTTGGTTCAATATCAATTGCAGTGAAAGAACAATCACATCGCCACTCCGGCAGACAGATGTCTCTTATGATGTTAACGCATTCCTACATGTCCTGGCTTTCATTATTCTAGTCCAGCGAATCCAATCCAGCGCTGGATAGCAACCGCTGTATAGGTATTGGTTATCCACCCGGCAACCGGAATAATCTAAACCGGCACTGGCATGCACTGAATCCAGTCAAGCAACTGGACTGACGGTCTACATTCAGAATCTCGTAAATGGTCAATCCAGCGTCACTCCTACCTATTGCTGTATTTTCCAGAATTCATCTTTTACGAGAAATTCAACAGGTTTTAAATTATCGAAATAGTGTCTAGTTGTAGACGGTTTCCGGTCCAGTCCGGCGCTGCGCTGGATTGTCCCTGGAATAATCTTAGATCGCTTTCAATATCAGTTGGTTGCCGAGTGAGGTCTAGGGAATGCTGGCGTGATGAGTTGGTAGTCACCTTTTATGACCTTATCTCCCGATAAGGTCAGAAAAGGCAGCACCCAGGGAAGAATGGAAGACTACAGGGGAGATCTTTGCCTACCAATGTGATAACACATGTATATATATTTTTTTAGCTATTTGCTAATTTTGGCATTCCAAAAAACCCTACGTAAAAAACCGGACCGTGGTATAATTAAACGCAAAAAATCAAGTAGGGATTAGTTTGCCAGCTTTCATATCCTCGTCTACGGCACTGAGAAATTAATCAGGAAAATCCTAGCCTCATATCAATCATAATTTAATCAGTGTGAAACTGATTAATTATGATTCACTGAGGCTATGAATGTCTGGAGACTTGCTTGCCCAAATTCAGATCCACCTGATAATCCATCTTCCCCGATACGGTGGGATGAGACGCTCTGCAGAGTAGTACAAAACAATTTACTTGACACGTCTGCTGCTACTGCGGAGCGTGCGCGCCTGCTGGCTTTGGGTAAGTGGAAGTCGGGTCTTTGGCTTCACTCACTACCGCGTCGAACGAAGGCACTTTGTTCGACGACACTACTTGCCGCCTCGCTGCTTCCCTGCGACTAGGAGCACCTTGATGTTCTCATCGCTGTCACTGTGGCGAAGTTGTCATCAACCTCGGACCCCACATCCTGTCTTGCAGCCGAATTTTTAATCCAAAAAATCTAACTTGAACAAAGTTCTGGCAACTGTGATGGGCGGTACTGTGTAGGTGGTGCACGGGCAAGTAAGTAGAAACCATAGAAGAAACACTTGAACCCTTGAACAACAAAAACTGTCCGGCGAGATTCCAATATCGCACTTTGATTTCACTTTCTTAAGCGTCTTTTTCAATTATGACATTATTTGTCTTAATTGTTTGTAAAACTTGTTCACATTGGCTTGTAAGTACGGCTATTAACATGGTATTTTCGTATGTAACGATTACTAAGAAAAAGTAGACTACCACCCTTGTTATGCTTCGAAAGACGAAGTCAAATTGTAAGTTTGTAACCATCGCGGTTGATAGTAGCATGGGTCCAGTATCTAAGCATATCGAAAAAATAACAAGAAAATGTACGTAAATACTTTAATGATTGCAATATTCACACAGTCATACCATTATTTACAATCACAAATTGTACTTAACAACAAAATTGTGCTATTTCATGCTATCATAGAGGACAAAACATAAACGTTCTTTGGTAAATTAAACAAAAATAATATATTAATAAAATCAAACAAATCTAGTAAATTGTTTTCGCTCGTGTCTTAAAAGTATTTTATTCCGCACATCGTATTAGTTCCTTTGTACTTTTCTATGACCTCTACCTTACTTATTAGTCCCGACTATAAATCTTAACATTTAACTTGAATTGCATTGGAAAGCCTCAAGGGCGGATCCAGGGGGCAAGGGTCCATGGCCAAGTCGGTTCAAGTAAAACAAAGAACGCCATACTGAAAATCATTGGGACTCTTGGTTACACGAAATCGACTACGTCATATTAGCCTCATAACTTAAAGTCGATAGAAAACCTAACCTATACCTATGAGGCGGGATGCTTAAATTTTCTGAGCTCGCTCTTGTATTTTTTTTTAATTCTCCGACTTTTCTTCATACCGTGATAACGTTACTCCTATAATCCGTCTAGCACCCCCAGGAATAAATCCTGGATCCGCTCTTGGAAAGCTTATCATGTAATAGGCATATTGAAAAGAAATCCCGATGTTGAATTTTGGACAATATTGACTATGAAACATGACCTAAAAAAATGCTAATACACTGTCAAACTCATTTTAAGCCCTAGTATGGCGAGTTTTTAACGCTACGATAATTTCTAGCGCACTAAATTTTCAACGCAATGCTTTTAGCGCCGAAATTGAAAATCCAACAGTACGCTTTTTTGACGCGATCTGTTGAAAATCCAGTGGGTGATAAAAAGTCGTCGTGTTGAAAATCTCTTGGGCCGATTCGTCTAAGACTGGTATTGTATTTGTCCGTGCGCTTAGGCGGCTAGGCCTGCTGTGGGGTTGTACGAAACTGTTCGGAATTAATTATCGCTGGTCCGCACCGATACGCCCAAACGCACAGTATGACTCTTAGCCCAAGTTTTAACTGCTTCGATTGGCTGCCTGAGTGAGGCGAGTTTGACTGTCATATAGCAAAATTTTGTGTTTACAATCCCACGTTCCCACGGACGTAATAAAACCGCGGCGGGAATCTTTTCGCGCACTCGATCTTTAACGCACTATTTGGCGTGAAGAGTTGAAAATCCAACAGTGTTTTTTCGACGCGTTGTTCACGCGACGTGATGCACTCTATTGGATTCTCCATGCTCAGTTCAACACCGAGAGTTGAAAATCCAGTACGCGAAAAAATCCCACTGCGAATTTATTATGTCTGTGGCTAGATTCGCAGACATCACAAAACTGAAATAAGTCTTTACATTTCTAATATTTTAAACACCGAAATATACTAAGGTCATCATCTAGTTAGTAACAGTGACCCTGCGCAGGAATGAATTTACATTACAGAGGACAAGTTTAATTACATTTATTTTTACAAAACTTACATTTAGAAAAGTTTCGGCAAAGTTCTTAAATATATTTCATTCGGACTAGAATAGGTTTCCTTTGACTTGGTTTAGACTAGAATAAATAAATAGGTTGGTGTAACAAACATAAGATAAATTAAACATAAACAACAAATGTACACAACAAACTCGCATCAATAAAATTACAGGAATGTATATGATTATTACGCGTACGTATATTTATATGAAACTCCTCGCACGTGCGCCTTGTATACTTCTACCGCACAAGAAATTATCTATACAAAATAAACGCGGCTGGTATATATTGCACAAATCTCTTTTCCACCTAACATAGATTTGCATAAAATAAATTAGTCTTATTTTTCATATCAATAAATAAATAAGTTACATACATCGAAATAATTTAAATAATTTAAATCCCATTTCATGGCAAATTTTTAAGCCTATTAATGGTAAATTTATTTCTAGAATTCAAAGTCACTCCGAAATCACTGGACATCATTGATATTCGTTAACATGGTGGTCCGGGTTCCGGCCGGTCCGCACACTTTAACGTCCGATTTGCAGCGCAGTGAATGTTACACGCGGTAGTTGCGCCAAAGGCGACTTTAGTTAATTTATTTTTTGTTTGACTTCACTGACGGTAACACTAGACTAGAGTCAATATTTCTAGAATAACAATAACAGCTGAGAGTACGCCTCGCCTTCCGAGTAGTGTGGTGCATTTACTGCGCGAGTCGCCACCTTTGGTGCGTATTAATTATTAACTTTTGGAATAATTATAATACGCATTTGGATCTGCGTGTGAAGTCAAATACTTGGAATAATCGCATTGGTTAGGTGGTGGGGTGTGTTGTCGGGGTTATGCTTCGTCGCTCATCAGTTCGGGGCAGTCCGGGTCTCCGTCAGGTGGCGGGCTGGTCGCCACCAGAGTTATTAGCTAGGAATCTGTGACGACCGCATCACGTTCGGCTTTAACCTGCTGGTACAACAACAAAATAATAAGCTACAGAATAAGGTCGCTTTAATACTTCAGATAATTAGTTATCAGTAATGATAACGTGAATGATTTTATATGGACAGTACTAAAGTATTTGAGTAACGAATAGCAAAAGCATGGCCTGGAAGTGATAATAAATTACGATTATTTACTAGATAAATATAGATTAGCCAGAAAGAATACATAATTGAGAAACTGCGATAAGTTGGTTCTTAATGAAACAAAAAATAAATGTCACAAGGGGTGTCTCAAAACTGATAACTGTCATAGTAGATTAAGTCTTCTCGTCGCCTAGACAAAACACACAAAAGCTTGACCGCTACAAGCTTCTTGGGCGTCCGAGCCTACGGCGCACGTATTAAGTGAGGATTGCATCCTGTCACCTTAAGGCGCTATGCATAGCCAAAACAGGCTTCGAAAAACTGTTTTTTAGCCAAATATATAAATTTTGAAGCAGCGAAAAAAATATGTGTTAATATTGATCATATTTATGGGTGGACCATTGTGTTCAAAACACGTTTTCGGTAAATTTACTCGATAGAAAAAAATCACGAAATAACCATTAAAATGGAAATTCTAGCAATTGTAACTGTATTATTTATAAACAAATCTTGATTAAATTAATAACAGTGGTGTAATATATATTAATATGGGGAACTGTCGTTTTTATTTATCGATTGAAATATTATATTTGTAGGGATTAATATATTTAATGTTATAAAACTCGAACGAGTTGAACGAAATATCGCGCCATCGCGGCGTCTATTTGCTTCTCTTTCATTTCTACGCGAAGCGACAGTAACCGCTGAGGCGTGCTGCATGACGGACTTGTGCCATTTTGTTCCGCTCGCCGCTCAATCTCAGAACTAGTTGACGTTTGTTTTTGAAAACTATTGATATTTTATTTTTGATTAGTTTTAGTTCTTTTTGTTTTGTTGTTTGTTGGTGTAAATTTTGTTCGATTACGGTTTTAGTCATAAGTTGTGTAAATAAACAATCAGTAAACATTATAAAATGGGCAACAAAAAAAATAAAAGAAGGGCAATAAAGAGATCATATTCGATAAAACAAAAACACATGATGGAAGTTGTAAAGTAAGTACCTACCTTTTGTGCACACATAGATTAGATATAGATGCGTAATTTCGTGGCTTCAGTCCATGGCTCGATTGGTCTAGCGGTTTCGTGCAACAACGTATACCGCATTAGTAACTAACCTTGGGTTCAAACCCCACTTTCCTCATTGAAATAATTCATTTTTTTATTATTATGTTACTTTTTGTCGATCTTTTTGTTTGAAATAATTTTACAGTAAAGATATTTTTTTTTTCGTCGATGTTCTTATTTTTGGAACAATTATATTGTAATTTTATTGTTTTTTCTATACAGTAAAAAGAAAAGGTTGGCGAGCAATCCGTCGTCGGCGGATGAATCGTCGGATAAAACTTATCATGAGTAAGCTTATACATGGTATAACAGAATATTCTAGTAACTAGTAATGCGAAAGGATATCATTGAACTCATCATTATAAACCTCTTTTATTAGGGCTTCAACCCTGAAATCGCGACAAATTTACCATAGTTTCTTGGTTGGCGCCACAGTAAAAGTATGTATAATGATGATTGCAATGATCCCTATTGGTATTTCTACACTGTTATGTAAGTAATTTGTAAATTATCATTTTTAGGTATGTATAACACATGGGTTGAAACAAACCTGTCAGCACGAAATCGCCTATTTTCATGGTCTATCCTTTTCTATCGCTCATGATTGTCATTTCCTAGAGCAATAAAGATAGACTGCGTGCGGCGGAATCTATCTTCTAAGAATATTTGGTAAATGCCAAACGCAAATTACTCAAAATGCACATTATTGAACTTCCTCATTTTGTCAAAAAAATCACATGATATGAAAATAATCATGTATTTCAATAGCAAAACTAATTTGTTTCAATTTTAGATTAGAAAAGGATTCTGCGCTCGAAAACCCTGGGACATCACTTTCAATTGCAACTCCAGGAGCCAATCCAAATTCAGATTATGATGAGTAAGTATATTCAATTGCAGAAGACAGGCGAAGGTCGTCACAAAATGGGAGCCCACAGAAAGCCGATGACTGCGCGGTCGACTTCCAAAGAGGTGGTTCGACAAACTTCGCGACTTCCAACCCAATTGTTATAAATAAATAATAGTTGTTATTTATACAGGGTGTAAGGGACAGCCCTCCGAAAACTAACAGGGTGCATTCAGCTCTTTATTTTGAATCAAATTCCACTGGTCAGGTTATTTTTTTTTTTTGTCCTATATATCAATGTTAAATTACATTTTCTGTACGCAACAATCCAATTATGTAAATAAACAGCTGAAATGCAAAAATCTGCGGTGGATGTTATATAAATATAAATCTGCGATCAAGCATTGGCCTCGTGGCGGGGAGGGTGGCCGAAGGCTTGCACTGCGACTCACCACGTGCGTTTTGCCACAGCCATGAAACATTCATGCGTGTAAGGTAATAAAACAAATCGGGTTTATTGAATTTCCATAAAGTTCCTGAAAGAATTTCATGTACCGGTCATCTTAGTGTGATATACTGAATTCACCTTATCGGTCTGCGGAGGGCTGTCACTTTGGGTGTCAGCTCTGTATATTATACAGGGTGGAAGGGACATTGACGCACAACCTGATACCATGGACTCAGTGCATGATTCTGAATTTGCTCTGCCATACATTTTGATCGCGTAGGTATTGCACTTTTCAAATTTTATCAAAAAAAAATCAACACGGGGATTCAGAATCATGTACTGAGTCCATGGTAACCGGTTGTGCGTCGATATCCCTTCCACCACAGGGACACTAACCCTATCGAACCGTAGGTTCCCAGCTAAGGTATAGATAACTGTCCACCCGTCTGTTTGCCCAACCACTAGTGTTTTCTTTTTTATTTAGATAAAAAAGAGACGTCGTTTTTATTTCAGAGAAATCCCTGACAATGTGCTCGTTGAACAGTCACAGTCGAGCGAATCTCAAGATGATAATATATACCCACCAGTTCATGGTCGAAGAATCGTTGACATAATGCATTTTATCCAGCAGCTGCAAACTATATCTGGCCATAGTTCTTTGTTCAATTGCAATTTCTCACAAATGTCACTCATAGGTGAAAAAAGGATTGGCTTGATTTCCAGATTCAAGTTTAGATGCAATATGTGTAAAGATGACTTTACCGTCACAAGCGAAGATTTATCAAGTACACATAATGTCAACGCTAACGTGGGTGCCGTTACAGGAATAACTTCTGCTGGTATCGGTTTTTCGCAATTTGAAGAAATTACAGCATGTATGGACGTACCCATTTTTACAAAAGCGACTTATGCTCAAGTTCAGAACTTAGTTTATGAAAAATGGGAGTCAACATCTGTCGAATCCATGGCAGCAGCAGCTATGCGTGAGCGTGATGCAGCGATAGCTGAAGGAGCATTGAGCAAGGATGGCATACCTCTAATAGACGTATTTGCCGACGCCTGTTGGTCATCGCGATCCTACGGAAATAATTATAAGGCATTGTCCGGCGCTGCAGCAATCGTAGGTCGCCGATATGGTGAAGTGTTGTTTATAGGCATTAAAAACAAATACTGCCTTGTATGTGCTCGTGCAGAGAAAAAACAAATAGCTGCACCGGAACACGTTTGCTTCAAAAACTACACGGGGTCATCTAGCGGAATGGAGTCCGAAATAATTTGTCAAGGATTTGAAACATCTGTATCGATGTACAATGTTATTTATGGCAGGTTAATTGCAGACGGCGACTCGGCTACATACGCAAAAGTCTTGGCGCGTAGGTAATCCTTACCACAATCATACCGTTCAGAAAGTTGAATGCCGAAACCATTTGCTGCGCAATATGTGCAATAAGTTGAGGGCTGTAGCCAAAGACACAAAATATGCCTTGGTACACAGAAAAATGCTGACTGAATCCAAAATTCTGAGTATCCGAAAGGTTGTTATTGCATCTATAAAAGAGTACAAGCTAGAAAAAGGCAAAACGGAAGCAGTAGCAGGTTTTAGGAACGAAATACAAAATTCTATTCTACATGCTTTCGGTAATCATGAAAATTGTAAAAACTATTACTGTTCCAAAGAAAAAACACAACAGAGTAATATGGAAATAAAAAACACAACATTTTGGTTTAGGATGCAGACAATACTTCAATCATTACTTTCAAAATCAAGAAGCCTGCTTGAAGATGTGGATACCAATGCAGTAGAGCGTTTTAACAGTGTGATTGCAAAGGTTGTGGGGGGAAAGAGAATTAATTTCTCTCTTCGTCGGGGTTACCGCGCGCGTTGCAATGCTGCAGTCGTTTCTTTTAATAACTCCCATCCGAGGCATCTACTTCACAAAAAAATGTTAGGGAAAAGTCCCAAAAGCATCCTGAAAAAGTTTGAAGAACGAAGACTGATGAAAAGAAAATTAAACAAAGAAAAACCTCATAAAAAAAATCGGATGCTAAAGAAAGACAATGCTGTTCAACATGATTATGGGTCTCGGAGTACTACTCCAGATTTGACACCGGATGAGTTAAATGCCACTAAAGAATCATTCCTTCAAAATCTAAGACAACTAACTTTTGACAAAGAAAAAATACAAGAAATTTTTAAAAAAGATGACGATTTCTGGGAAAAAAAGATGAAGGAAAAGCTGGTGTCGTTTTTCATAGACTGGCTTTTGCCTGAAATAGTCGATTCTCGGCGAGCACGTGGTATGCCACTGCGAGAAAAAGAATCGTCATTAGTAGTTGATGCGACTACTAATGACGATTGTGACGACAACAAAGAAAATGTCCCTTGTTGTAGTAGAAGACTAAATTTTGAAGAATTGTGACTGGTTAATTTTTGGATAAATAATAAGAGTAAATTAAAAGAATTAGCCTTTTTATATTTTATTTATTATTCCTGTTCGTTCACCTGTAATGGCGAGGTGGATGGATATATATGAATACATATCCATCCACCTCGTGCGTATGTCCACCCTTTCATTCGTCTCTTCACGCATCCGTCTGTCCAAACTTTGTCAAAAACAAAAACTGCTATTTTATACAAAAAGGTTAGACTCGGTGATTTTTAATTCACTGTTTACCTTTTAGGTCGTGAAAGTACTCAAGATTATAAGCAATTTTCGCTATGAGACCAACTCTAAAATATCGAAAAAAACACTAGTAGTTTCATACAATGATGCAATATTTACCCGATGAAAGTGTATGAAACAGATGTTTTTTTTTGCACTTACGTAGTTGGTCCCTTAGTAAACATTGTTTATAATCATGAATAATTTCACGTCCTGAAAAGTCAACAGTGAATTAAAAATCACCGTGTATACTATCGGGAAAAAATGTAGTAATCAGCTGTTTTTTTTTTAGATTTTAGGGCTGGCACTTTAGTAAAAGTTGTTACTACTACACTCTTTTGTAAAACACTGTATACTATTTTTCTCAAAAATCAACCATTTAGCTTGGTGTACGTTTTTATTTAATTTTTATAATTTTACTCTTGCTTCTGAATAACTTTATGTACGAGTATCTATAGAAATAAAAATGTTTATTTTTTATTTTATTATTCACAACTTTGTCAATTTGCCATTTAGAGAAAAGGCCATTTCTAGAATTTACCATTCTGTACCTAAGCCATTTTATTTATGAATTATTTATTATTCGTCTGATGAATCTGTTACATAATTTCTCAATAACCTTTCCTAGAAAAAACAATGATTGATTAAATATTTTAAGAATGAAAATAAAAATATGAACATATTTTAAAAATTACAACACGAAATTACTGTAGGTAGACATAATATTTAAAAATTAGAAAACTAAAGAATAAAAAAAAAGGTTACTATTGAGATCCGAACCTAGTGATCGCAACGGATGAAAGGTGCGAAGACGGACAGCGGCGCGCTAGGCCACTCGTGCTGATAACTTTTGTCGCGAAATTACGCTTCTATAGAATAATGGCCGCCGCGCGTTGGGGAAATTCGCGCGGTGCACCCCGCAGTAGGCGGGACTACACGTCCTCTTCTCATCTGCTTCACCCCCTCAAATACATAAAAGTCGTCTATTCACCGCGCCTTAATGGCGTAACATACTATAAATCACAATTTGAATCCTTTTTAAGGATATTGCTGATCCATTGCTTGATAAATATTCGAAAAAATTGTCTGCTACAACATAAATATCGCAATGAATGTTGTTGAACTGTCAAAATGAAAGCCATTCCTACTGTTATAGGTCTGATTTCACCAATGAAATTGAACGCGATCAGTACATAAACTCCGTTTAAGTTTTTAAGCTGGCAGTGTCATTATTTTCTATGGAATATTGACACTGACAGCTCTTGAACGCGTTTTAGCTGTGCTGAACGCGTTCAGTAACATTGGTGAAATCGGCACTTGCTCAATTACCCCGCTGGTTTATTAATTTAAAATTGAAACGTATGGAAGGCAATGGTGCCGATGTCGACAACTATACCAAGAGAGAAAATGTGCGAATAAAAACATATCCATACAATTACTATAAAAATAAAGACTTGCGTTGCGATGCGACGGTTAAGTGACCCTTTAATAGTGTCAATACCTAGCATCAGCATTTCGATTCTGTTAAAATCTCACCGTGAAGACTTGCGTGGAGTGAGCTGTCAGTGCCATCCCGTCTTGGGCAATCTCTAGCATCAGTGGCACTGACAGCTCAATCCACGCTCACTTCACCTAAGGTTTTTATGGTGAGATGGTTATAAAATAGCACTACTGATGGAATGATAGTTTACCTACTTGAAGCTCACAAAGTTTCACTCACATAAGTTTTCACGGTGAGATGTGTGTACCAACAATTTGTATACCCGAAAGATTCTTTAGCATAACCCCGTGCAAGTGTTGGGATGAAGAAGCATTTACAAGCACGCTGTACAGACCTGCGCCTCGCCGCCGCCCTGCAGCATGACCTGCGCCACGCCGCTAGAGCACAAGGTGTGTGGGTGTGTGTGTGGTACTGACCATGGCCTTGCTGAGCACGGTGGCGTCCTTGAGACTTAGCACCTGCAGCACCTGCGCCTCGCCGCCGCCCTGCAGCATGACCTGCGCCACGCCGCTAGAGCACAAGGTGTGTGGGTGTGTGTGTGGTACTGACCATGGCCTTGCTGAGCACGGTGGCGTCCTTGAGACTTAGCACCTGCAGCACCTGCGCCTCGCCGCCGCCCTGCAGCATGACCTGCGCCACGCCGCCGCCCATCGAGATGGTCTCCAGCCCCTCGCCATTCTGCTCCACCTGATGTTGAAACTTTAGCATACATTACACAGCACTTTGTATTAATTGATTGATTCTAACACACCATAGTTATGTAGGTTTGGTTTATTCTGGTGGCATGTATGGTTTACGCCGGTGACACGTTTGGGCCGGCGCAGAGTTAGTGTCAAGACAGTAACTGCGTAAGGCGGAAGCGCTAGTTGCCTGTAAAATTCAACTTTTCATGTTTTCTGCAATTTGCAGGTCGTTTTTTTTTAATTATCAACGCTGGTACGCTGGTGGTTGTACAAATCTACATAGAACCATGTAAGTACTCAATTCATGGTAAGAGTTTGCGCGTTGATGTCCCTTACCTTGTTTTCCCCAAAAGTTTAGGCAGAGCGGCACACTGTCTCAACCTTTGGAAAAAATAGGCGTGACGTTACGTAGTTTATTTATTTTCGACTTTATTCCAACTGATACAATGTTGGTATTTGCTTGGGATTCAAAAGGTGCTGCCGAAATAGGCTGATCAGCGTCGGTCCCTGCGGACTAACTAATGATAAACCATGAACATAAAATAGTAACTCTCCTTTTCTCGGGTAAAATAAATGTAGACAAAATCCTAGTAACTGTTGTCGCCCCCATTAGAATTAAAAAAAATCTAGCCCGTTCTCAAAGCTTATCTACCATTCAAATTAACTAATAGAAAAAGAGAAGAACGTTAAACAGGGCCAATTTTTGTGACGGGTCAGTTAGCGTAAGCAGGTACCTTAATCGTTGTAGCTACGGGAAAACGTTCTTTGGACTATACTTAAGTTTTTTTTAATAGGCGATTTTCACAAAAACTTTTTTGATGCCATTTGATCCTGTTTCTTAGACGGATCAAAAACCTCTGGACCAACTGAGGTTTGAGTACCGTAAAACGGGGTGAATCGGAACGAAACTTTAAAAGGGATTTTAATATTATAATGATAATGGTTGTTGCCGAAAATGTCTCGATCTGTTGACTGTATTATAATTAACGATTAACACCTTAAGCGCCATGTGTATCTTTTTGTCACACAGTGTCTGGAACACTGTGTATTCAAAAGTATACACATCTTTCTACTTAGTAAACGCGCTGTGTATCCTTTAGGAACGCGTTTTCTATACATTTATTACGCAAAAATGAAAGCCCTGGCCTGTCGCATTTTCAGATATAAATGGTCTGGGGATCGGTTATTTTTCAAAAAAATTATAGACTTTTTAATTTTAGGTTGCTATTTCTAGGATAGGGAGTAAGTAATCAATAAAACCATTTATATTTTTTTGTGTTTTTATTTTATAATCTATCTTTATTATGGCACTGGAAAAGGCTAAACAGTAAAAAAGTAATTATAATTGAACTTGAAATAAAAAATTAGTGACAATCATTGAAACAATTTTTACAAAAGGTCACTTCACAAACAGAACATTTGGTTACTACTTGGGAAGCTTTTCGTAATTTTCCGTCGATGGTTTTTCCTTGTCGCCCGTATTTCTTGTAACATTCAGAGCAACGACCTTTCTTTTTAACTCCATCCTTCATATTTGGGACCAGGTAATGTTTACCACTGACCGAGCTAGGTGTAGCAGTCACTGATGTGTGACTGGATCTTTCAAGCATACCTGTAATGACTTGTTCGCGAAACTCTGTGATTGTTAGTTTCTTTTTATGGGTATATTGGTTATACAAGAAATGGGCGTTCACCAAGCTGGTGCCCCATATAATTTCAAACATCAGTTTCCGATACCATTTGGTGCATCTACGTAAAGCTGACCCATAAGTCGCCATCTGGTCACTCACATCTATTGATGATTTGCCTAGATTATAATCTTCAATACATGCAGGTTTTCTTATGCTTTCACCCCTTCTGTTTCTTTTGGTGACCGTTTTTAGACCAGATTGCTTTGTGGAAAGTATAAGCACATCTCGCTTGTCACGCCATTTCAAAGCTACGATTCCTTCACTTGATTGTTGAGCTGCTATTTCGCCTCTTTTTAGTTTCGTGTTGGTAACTTCCTTAGGCAAATATTTTCTGTTACTTCTCAATGTCCCTACTAAATGTGTCTTTCTTTTACGCATTCGCAGTGCAAGTGGAACACTTGTGTAATAGTTGTCTGTGTACATGGTCCTACCCTCGTTGAAAAGACCGTCTGCCAAAGATAGTACTACCTTTTCTGAGACTTCTGTGTCAGGTTCCTTCGATTTACCACAATAAACAATCAGATTCCACGTATATCCTTTCTCAGTACACAATTTGAACACTTTTATTCCATATTTGGCTCTTTTGTTTGGAATATATTGGCGGAAAATAAGTCTGCCGCGCCAAGCGACCAACGACTCATCGACACAAATTTTTTTCCCTGGTGTGTAGACATTTTGATAGTTTTTTATAAACATGTTGAGTACGTCTTTTATTTTACACAGTCTGTCATCAATATCAGCAGTTTGGTTGTTGGCAAAATGAACAAATTTCAGAATCAGCTCGAATCTATTCCGAGGCATAACAGTACGAGCTAGGGGTACACCATAGAGTTTGTGGTTTCTCCAGTAATCTTTGATGCTTGGTAATTTCACCAAACCCATCCATCCAACAAGAGCCAAAAATTTCAACATGTCGTCTCTGGTTACTGGAGTCCATAGATGGTTTCTTGATCCAGCAGAAGAATCAGAAGATAAGAGACACTGTGTTGCGTATAAGTTGGTTTGTTCTGTGATATAGTCCAGAATATTTGGGGTCAAAAACAAGTCATAGTAGTCTATTGGATTCGCATTGGCTAAAATTCCGACATAAATATCCTTCATACCGGAACTTGGTGCAGTATAATCTATGGCAGGAGGATCATCATGACTTGGCATTTCCCATTGTATATTGGACAATTTTTCTTTCACCCACTCTTGTTCCAAAATTTGAGCATCAGTAGTACCAGAAGTACTAGGCACGTTTGGTGGCTGCAGTTCTAAATCGACTGGAGCTGTCCGTAATGATCTACGCCGTTCTATTTCAGGCAATGGAGGTATATCACTATCCGAAAACGTTGACAAACGCCTTGAAAACCTAGGGGGTTCCAAATCTGACTGTCATTGTCGTCACTTGTACTTGTGTCACTAAAGTCCTCGTCAGGCATAAAATTGGGGTCCTGAACGGAATCATCACTTGAATACTCCATAGTCAATCACTTATTTGAACTTTTCAACACATACACTGTAACAATAGATAAAAAATATAAGAAAAAACATGAATCAGAATTCATGTCGTTTCTTATATTTTCTTCCAAAACGCGTTCTTGAGTCCTGAAACAAAAAAAAAATACGTTTACGTGATTTTTACCTGTGTATCTTTTCGGATACACATGGCCTGGGAGGTATGAATTTCAAATGAACTATTTCACAGGCCACGTGTATCCAAATGTCACACGGATGAAAATCCAGGAAAAACAAGGGAAAAAGGGGGGAGGTGAAAAACAAAATATGATTATTATGTAGTTTTAAACACGTCCGAAGAAAAAAAAAAAATTAGTATTTTTTTAAAAAACGGCCGCTTGGGGTCTGGCGCTGAGGGTGTTAAGTGCCCCTGTTGGCAACAAACTATATTATTTCAATGTTAAAATCCTTTTTAAAGTTTCGTTTCGATTCACCCCTGCATCCCTATTCACCCCGTTTTACCTAGTAAAAGTCAGAATTGGCGATAAACTTCCCATACATATCGCAAGATCCCTCGAGTTTTCAGATCCTTAAAAGAAAGAGAACAACCGAATTTAAAAATGTTTTATGAATATTGCGCATTTTCTTTTAGACTGTAGTTTTTATTTCAAAATCTGTGAATTTTTATTTCAGAATCCGTTCAACGATTACGTTTTTCCGTAGCCATAACGATTAAAGTAACTGTATACACACTGGCAGACCATAAACATGTAAAACAACATTTATAAGCGTTACGGTTTTACATAGGTCTGTAGGGCTCAATTTACATTGCCGCGGAACGGAAGTGTATGTAGTTTGGGTAAATGCTTTTATTTCTGCAAGTAGGTTTGCTCGAACACGTCAATCATATTTTAAAAAGCAGTAATTTTTGAATTACCGTTTTATTTTGCAACACTGATGTAAATTGATCCTAATGAGACGTCCATCGTGTTACAGTTCGCGAGGTCTAAGCTGAAATTTGCACTTGTGTGGGTGCACCTAGCGACGCGTCGTTTGCTTGGCAATCGGCTTGAGGCGCTGAGCGTCCTTCCCGTGATTACATTGGTGCGATTGGTAATCACTCACACAAATGCAAAGCTCAGCTTAGGCCTCGCGGACTGTACGAGTAAATCAAGCAGCAACTCAAATAAAAACTCGATATACACACCTGTCATGCAGACACACAGTGATCAAGCCTCGCTCGAGCAAATAAAACAACACGATACATTCACGTATTTATTACGACGGCACTCGCACACGTAAATAAAAATTAAATCATTTCTACTCTGATGCAACACTGATTATAAAACTAAACGCCAAAATTCGCAGAGACAGTCGCGGTCAGAAAACGTGGGAGAGCGAGACGAAATGAGAACAGTTATAGTTTTTTGTTTAATCCCGCACTTGATATTTATCATCCTCTCAAATTTCGGACCGCAATTTCCGTGAGTTTTGACGTTTAGTATAGTTTTTAATACTGGATCAAATAAATTATGACATTATGGGTGTTGCATTAGAGTACACTATAACAACACTACAACACAAAACTTAACGAGCTTCAACTGAAAATAAAATAAAATGTACAAGGCGTGCCTCAGAATTAGAAAAGTATCTAAATATACATACTGTATTATAAAATGTCACCCTATACAATACCTTACGCAAGGCAAAAGTTAATGTAAACATAAGTATTCTGAGGCACACAACAAAATAAAATATTGACTGAAAGTAAAGTGTAATTTCAATTTGTAAAGTTCTAAAGTAATTGCGTTTTCTTTGGCACGCTATTATTATGGCAGTTAAATGGCAAATGCAATAAATACATATTTAATAAGGCTACATGAAATATCTTCAGTCATAATAATATGATACGGTCCAACATTTTAACGTGATACATAATTTGTTTTAGATTAAAGCATATCCTATGTATCTATATAAATATTATTCCATATACTATGAAACTATATTTATTGATGATGAAAATATTCCCATCTAATATAGACCGTTTTGTTGTTTTTGCTAGCATAACACACTAGCTTACCTAGCTCAACTTTACACTGAGGCAGAAATCTATAAACGTTACTTAGCTAATGTTATGACTTAGACCCGTTCGAGTATTCCCGTCTCTATCATGTACTCTTAGTTTCACAGTTGTGCGACAAATTATTGATCG
The DNA here is from genome assembly GCA_963555695.1 of Dasypolia templi. Taxonomy (NCBI): domain Eukaryota; kingdom Metazoa; phylum Arthropoda; class Insecta; order Lepidoptera; family Noctuidae; genus Dasypolia; species Dasypolia templi. The sequence continues at coordinate 4,886,866 of OY743145.1, forward strand.
TTCAACGATAACGTTTTTCCGTAGCCATAACGATTAAAGTAACTGTATACGCACTGGCAGGCCATAATCATGCAAAACAACATTTATAAGCGTTACGGTTTTACATAGGTCTGTAGGGCTCAATTTACATTGCCGCGGAACGGAAGTTTATGTAGTTTGGTAAATGATTTTATTTCTGCAAGTAGGTTTGCTCGAACACGTCAATCATATTTTAAAAAGCAGTCCTTTTTGATTTACCGTTTTATTTTGCAACACTGATGTAAGTTACTTAGCTAATGTTTTGACTTAGACCCGTTCGAGTATTCCCGTCTCTATCATGTACTCTTAGTTTCACAGTTGTGCGACAGTGAATTGCAACAGGAATAACGCTTGGCCTAAATACATACAAAGTAACGTCTATAGAGTTCAGTCTGAGTGGTCATTTTACAAATCTCATACACACACACACATGTTGCAAATTCTTGACATATTTACAACGTCAGCATAAATCATAGACAACGAAAATAATGTGTAATAAAACAAGCACTATGTGCAAAGAAAAAACATGTGACTAAATTAATACTAGGCCTGGTTTCGCAGTTGGTAAATACGCTTTTTAATTCACTTGGGTTTATGCAATTCTTATATTAGCACTTCATAATTAGGCTGGCCTCCCATTGGATGGGAGTACTAATACACATCTGCCTGCCCTGACGGGGTATACAGTGGTGACATTTTGTTATGAACTATGAACGTATCAATAAATAAAGAACGACTACTTAGGTACTTACTTGGAATTCTTTGAAAGCGTATTTACAGACTTCCAATAAGGCAATAAATAAATACACAATTACACGAAAACCATGCATACTTGGCAGTAGCTAGCTCACTAACATTACACTTTGGTAACAAATCTGAAACAAATAATTTCACTACTTGTCAATTTAAATAATAAGAATCGCCGTTTTAAAATAAACAAGATCTAGGCCTCGCAAATAATACTTAATAAAATATTGGCATAAAGAAACAAGCAATTATCTAGAGTCCATCATAATTTATCAGAAATTTGACAAAATACTTTATCGAATATTCAAAAAATCTTTTTGTACTTGTCAATAAAGCCCATAATACACATGCCTGTAACTTGTGCAAAGGTATGCAAGTAGCTTGCTTGTCAGAGATTGTTATGGCGTGCAAGCTACTTGCATACTTTAGAACAAGTTACAGGCATGTGTATTATGGGCCCAACAGTCTGGCACTGGGAGAACTAAAGGCCACATAATTTACAGTACATTGATACTGAAAAGACCTACCTTTAGTCAACTTTTTCTAAAAGCATTCCCTTAGGAAATAATTAAACTAAATTATAAACAATAAAAGCTTTTCAAGCATTCCGAGATCCACAAACATTCTTGTTTATCCTCTATGTACAAAAAATATCACAAGTCACAAGGACATTTTATTTGCATTATTTAACAACGAAACTCAAATGGCACGAGTTCTCGAACTAGGTTCCGATATTTCTATATATATTATTTATATTTTATACTCATATATTATTTCTTTGGGTGAATATTAAATTTTGGCAGCATGTAGTGGACGAATTTTTTGGAGTTCATATCTCTAAAATTAATAATTTATAAAATTATTTTTTCCTTTGCTTTGCATCTTTTTACATCTTAATTTTATTAATAGTTATGTTAATACTATCGTCAGGTTAAAGTAATTTATCTTAATATGTCTATTTATCTTTAGACTAAGAATTCATTATTGATGCCTTACAATCAAGTTCCTTGGAGCTAATTTTCAGAGGAACTGAAGTTTTCTGCCTTCTTCTATGTGTAATTGTAAATGTGGAACTAAATTAATATTTGGTTGTTCTACAAGATATCAAAAAAATACAGGAAAAAGTAGGATAACATGCTTGCTCATTGTTAATAACATGCTTTTAGGAATAGGATCATATTCCACGCAAGTTATTGCTATCAACGCGCCCAGAAATACATAATAGAAATGTCAACATATTTAACTGCACGTCTTCATACTGTGCTAGAAACAAGGACAGTGAAGAGCTTAGGTACCGAAAACTTAATAAGTTAGTTTTGGAGCGATGAAGACCAATAAAAAGTTGTTATTGATTGTACAAGGCTACAAAGTTACCTTGGCGCGTTGCCAAAATGGGAACTAACGTCGTTATCTTGTTTTGACAATAAAATTTCTGACAATTTTTTACAAATGTTAAACAAAAACAGCAACAACAGGAGGGGGCTCCTCATTGTCATTCAAGCGCCAAAATATCCTTGTAGTCCTCGTAAGTAAAATATTTTAGCGTAGCAAGCAAATGTAGGCGGTAAACGAAAATTAAAAACGTGTCTATTGGCGCTAGGACGTGTCACAAGGACTAGGCTAGCATGTTAAGCTAGGCGGAGACATGACGCGCACATGACCGCAGGAGCGGCCCAAGCTCGATCCTATCGACCACGATAGGATCGAGCTTGGGCCGCTCCTGCACTAATGCAATTGTACGCGATCACTTCTAAACCGCGTTCAAGAGCTGTGAGTGTCAATAAATCACAACAATTTTGACACTGAGCTGTCGCCCTTGAACGAGGTTTAAAATAATGTTCTATGCGCGTGTAGTTCAATTGGTGAAATTCGCCCAAAGTAAATTATTTTAGCGTAGCATGCAAATGTATGCAGTGAACGCAAATAAAAATTCTAGGTAGCTAGGTAATTCTAGTACTTGTGACATGCACAAGTACTAGGCTAGCATGAGTGGCTAGGCGGTGACATCGTCCCGCTCGAAGGGTTCCCGCTTGGGCCGCACCTGCACCAGCGGCGCCATGCACACGCTGCCGTCCTGCGTCTGCATGGACGAGATCATCGACTGGTACACGGACGCGCTCACTGGGACTGTGATCACTCCCGAGACTGACACCGGGTAGGCTGGAATGTTACAACATAATATACTAAATAAATAAGTTCACATATTTTATATTACCCTAGTTAAACAGGGAAATCTATTATTAGCTATTAAATACTGTAATACAAATATTCTGCAACATATTAAATGCCTCACTGTTAATTACCTAAAGAAACTAAACTAACGTCATCATCATTTCAGCCGAAAGATGTCCACTGCTAGACACAGGCTTCTCCCAAGCACCGCCAATTCGACCGGTTCTGTACTTCCAACATGCATCGGATTCCTGCGGCCTTTTCAAGGTCATCGGTCCACCTTGTGGGAGGCCTCCCAACGCTACTTCTTTAATCGTCGAATTCGACTCGGCTGGGGACAGCCGAGAGTTGGACCTACCTAACTGGACAGTTTGTCCTAGGTAAACATACTCGTCCACAACTTCGAGTGTAGCGTCGCTGATCTTCATGAGAGTGGGTGTTTCATAGGCATTTCACATAACCTTCATCTTGTCCATGTTCATTTTAAGACCTACTCTTTCGGAAGCTCTACTGAGGTCCTCGGGCATTGAACTGAGGTTCTCCATAGTCTTAGCCATGACTACAATATCGTCGGCGGTGACTGATGTACACGCCATTGATGTTGATGCCAACCCCTTTCCAGTCCAGAACCTTGAAGACATCCTCCAGTGCAGCGGTGAACAGTTACGGAGAGATAACGTCTCCCTGTCTTACACCTCGCTGCAGAAGGATAGGTTTTGAAGTCTGGTTTTGCACTCGGACTGACATAGTGGTGTTTTCGTACAGACACTTCATCACCTCGATAAAGTAAATAAAAATAAGTAAGTAACATCCACAATACAATAGTAGTGGTTAACCAAGCAAGAAAATGCGTCTTGGTTGATTAACCACTGCTTTTGTATTGTTTTGTAAGAATTGCCAAAGTAAAGTGGCAACAAATGGCCGATGGGGCCGAAAGGTTCGTTCGTTGGAAGGCCTTCCGCAAGGTGGACCGATGATCTTGTAAAGCCCGCAGGAACCAGTTGGATACAAGAAGCACAGAACCGGTCGATGTGGAGAAGGTTGAGGGAGGCCTACGTCCAGCAGAGGCTGAAGGGATGAACGATGATGATCATCAATTGTAAACAAGGATGAATATAGAACGCGTACTGTGTCCGTCCTCGCCGGTGAGTATGATTTGCCCGTCGTGATTGAGCGTGGCCTCGGCCACGGCGTTGAGGTCCACGGACACCGCGCCGTCGCCGTCCAGCGCAGACAGGTGCGCGCCGCCCTCGCCGCTGTGGATCTGGATGGGAAACAATGAAGATGTATCGACTGGCTTAAAAACGTTATCTCAGGGCGAAAGCGCAAGGGTAGCCCAGGAAAAACAAGATGTCTTACGTTATTTGATGTTGATCAAAATAATCAATGATGATTGGCGACCGTCACAATTATTATTACAGGAAATAATGACATTAGAAAACTATGGGGTTAAAAACTGAAAGCTCGCACATAGGTGGCAGCACTGTGGTGCGTCTACAAACCGCCATTGTTTTGTTCATGTTTCTTTTGTGTCGATCACAAATTTAACGAAAACTAGATATGTGAAAATGTATGGGACTTGTAGTGCAGCACTATTAAAAGACGAGACAAGAAAAAGGGCCGCAACTAACAGTGCCAGTAAAGCAACTTTGGTGAAAAAGTAAACAAAATATGAACATTTTTAAATTGTAGGTTATTTTGTGTTTGTGAAGTTTTCGTTCATTTTTTGTTGAAGACTGGAGGCGGGCTACAGAAAGACCAGAAGGCCAATTTTCGTCCTTAAAAATACAAAACTCGTTCAAATTCAAGCCGTGTTCAAAAGTACCTTTTTATGGGCCTATTTGAAATAAATGCTTTGACTTTACCGCAATCTCATCTCAGCGACAATCAATATCAAAAACTTTTCAAAAATGTACTCGATTGTATTTTTGACAGATTAAGACTCGAGATTTGAATGCCAATGTTCTTAGAAATACGCCCCATGCGCGGTCCCGCTGTCTAGCTAATGTTGTCACCACGTGCTATTTTCGCCCAGTTAGTGGCGATACCATATATATGAATGCATATTACCATGGTACGTACCACCTGCGCAGTCACGGAGGCTAGCTAATATTATCACCACGAGCTAGCCTCGCCCAATTAGTGGCGATACCATATAAAAATGCACATTACCATATTTACCATGGTACGTCCACCTACGCAGTCCCACTTTCTAACTAATATCGTCACCACGAGCTATTCTCGCCCAGTTAGTGGCGATACCATATAAGAATGCATATTACCATGGTACGTACCACCTGCGCAGTGGTGCCGTCTGGCAGCGTGATGATGGGGTTGTTGGGGTCCACCTGGATCAGAGACACGCTGCCGTCGGGGTTCGTGATGGTCTGAAGCATTGCTGGCGCGTACTGTGACATCTGTATGGTGTAGTAGATAGTATTTTTAGTGATAAACTCATTGAATGTAAAAAGATACAAAAGACCACTTCCTAGCTTAGTTTTAAGAAAGTGGACTTATGTAGGTGCTACATTTTTGAGTAGAAATAAACGTTTCATAAATGTATGTGCGTTTTTTATGCAACATCATAAATTAGTGCTTGTAGTTAACAAGTTTTTGTGCATTTTTTAGGAAGTCAATTCAAAAATATTGCTTGTATTACAGTACTGTTTGAATGCATTGTTTTAACATATCACTTGGTATTAGTTATTGCTTTAGTTAGTTGACATTACTTTGTATACTATATGAAGACATTTAAAAACTTTATCCATTGAATTTTATGGACAATAAAACTGTTTTCCTCTACAAGGTCTACTTTTATCATCTCCAATCCACAGGACTGGTTGAAACAACTGGATTTGTAAATGATACAATTTGTCATTGCCAAGTGACTTCTTGAAATGTACTTAATAAAAATCCGAAATTCATTCAATCACTGAGAGACAACACATTGCCTAAGCCGCTGCGTCTAAAACCATATAATTTTGCATAAGAGTTCCTTCCTTAGATAACGAAAGTGAGCACTAAAGGAATTTTGAAAATTCATCCCCTAAAAGAGCCAGGGGATAAGGTTTGTATGAAAGTTCGTAATTTTTGCCGATGGGAGACCCCATCCGGCACATGGCTTCTCATAAATTCGTACATCCACATCAGCGAGCGTCATCTGGTCGATGCAGACTTGCTGTGACGTCAGCACCGCCTGCTGCTGCTGGTTGCTGCGGCCGGAGCCCGAGGAGGAGCCCGACGACGTGTTGGTACTCGCGTTCGGCATGCAAGCCGATATCTATATTGCGGAGGATAGCCGGGACGCGTTGGGAAGACGAAATGTATACGGAGTTAACAAACGTTGGAAGTGTCGACGAGATTTTCATAACAATTACATTGGTTACAGTAAGTTTTTGTTTTGTAGGTTATAGAAGAGAATATGTTGCATATTTAAAATTTTACGATGTCATCAAAAGTTGCATGTTTACAAGTTTCCATCAAAGTAACATGTCGTTAAAGCCAAACAAGTTTTTGTTTTATAGGTTATAGTAGGGAGAATTTTAAAATAAAAGGGTTTACCATATCCAGGCAGCATTCCATGTGAGAAGCATTAATAAACAGTAAATATAATTTAGATACAATTCAACAATGCTAAAGCTGAAAAAGAGCAATTATTCCTGTGGTCTGTCTACAGTCCATTTGTCCTCCATTTCACAATTTTCTACTTCGTACATGCAAATAAATAGTTGTATCTTGAAATCTAAACCCTATCTTCTACTTGAAAAATTAAGAAGCTTTTAGTTATTCTTAATTTTACCTAATTCCAACTTAGGTAAAATTAAGAATAACTTAACGTTTTCAAAATGAAACGTTGCTATAATCAATCTCGCCCCAATTACACATTGCAAGTTTCTTGCCTGTGGCATACAATAAAATTGAAGCAACAAATGACTTGAAGTTTAGATGGTGCAATTCTTATTATTGGAACAAGTTATGATATGCTGCAGGCAATAGGGATGATGAATAATATTAAAAATGTTCGAAAACAAATATGTAATTTGAAAGAAGGCATACAAAAAATAAGATAATCGTAAAAATCTGTTAAATCGATGTAAACATGAAGAAGTTACACGCTTTAAAAGTTTTTGGAGGGGATTACTCCCGCCGTACGGACAATGTATGGCGCTAGTATGAAGTTATATAGTCGTGACGTCACGTCTACGATAGTGTTGTCCTAATTTAAAACGTTTTTAACTTTGTATTTTTTTAAAGTTTTTACACTTTTTATAACATTATTTGCTCTTTAAGATAATAAAAAAACGTCACCCTATTAAATAGCACCGTACAATGCTTTAATTCTGACACGCGTTACCCACGACCTCATGTAATCTAAAAGGATGTCTATTTATTGATTACATGAGCAAATAATATTTGTGCTCCATAAAAAATTTAATGTTCGGTAGTAACACATGGAATTAAAATGGCATGAGGTCACAATCCACTAATAAGTTTGTCACAATTATTAGCGTGGGCGTAACTTATTGTTTCACGACCTGAATTTAGCAGTGACGCACTTTGTGCCTTCAGGGAGCAATTACACAGGTTTTGTCCCCGTAACAACAACTGTTTTAATGTGCTAAGTAACTTACAACTAATGACAGTTTTCAGTATGTAATTTTGTTTTCAAAAAAGAAACAGGTCTTAATCCCAGCTTAGTTTGACATAATATTTTAAGGAAGTTGTCTAATGAAGTTATTTATGTAGTAAATAGCCCATAGCCTTTAATTTTCTAGTATCGGACGAACACGATGTCGTCATTTCAGATTTGCAAGGCGGTCATGTTAGGGGAAAACGACAAAGCAATCGACAACGACAACTTTTGTCATCTCGCGCGACAATTTTCTCGCGCATGTCATGTTAGCCCTGCTGGTGATGTGAATTGTACAATCCATTTGCCGCACACGATAATTATAATCCATGTATGATTGTAGCGATATCGATTTATTGTATTGTTTGTATGTTTATTGCTTTTAGGGGTAATACATATAGGATTAAAATTGGCTTAAAATAGTTACTGATTACACCTTTTCGAACAACAAAATTTGTATTCAGTAGTAGCGATGTTAAATCAGATGGTTGTTATGCATGCAGGTGTTATTTAATAGGGTTTGTTTTCGACACACATTTCCTAGGTTATTATACAAAATAGCGTAAACCTTTTAAGTACCATTTGTGGCCTGGTAGGCTACGATAATGTCACTTACAGGCTGTGTAGGAGGTCCCTTCTCATCTTCCTCAGTGAATGCGGGCAGCAGATCCTCTCGGCCGTGGTACTTGTAGCAGTTGATCACGATCTGACGCAGCGCGTGCGTCCATGACATCTGTAAACATTACCCAACAAATTAAAAAGAATTTTACTTATCATTTAAACGACGATGGTTCTTCCTAGGGAAATCATAACCCAGAGAGGCTAATATGCGTAACCAGTCGTTATCTTGTTTCGACATAATTTGTCTCTGGTAGGGTAGGACTTTTATTCTACATCTGTGCGTTGGCAGAATAAGTGGAAAAACTTTAGCATTTTCCTACTCACTTGGAATACATACTGCGAAAAGGTGGGGTTTGATGTGTCAGCGGCCTTTCTGGATCTTGAAGTTTAAAAATATTAACCTGCTGCAAACATGAATGAAAAAAGTTCTGTGTGATAAATTTTAACGTTCTATGGCAAAAAAATTGGCAAAACGAAATCCCTAAAAAAAAGAAAATTTTACAAATAAGATAGTGTTAGTATTAATGCGAGTGTTACCTTTACCTTTTGCTTCTCGTCCTCGGTGCGCGCGTCCATGCGTACGTTGGCCCACGGCAGGTCCTTTGGCCACCAGGGAGGCCGCGTGGACTCGCGGCCCCAGCCCGGCTTGCCGCGCACTGCCAATACACACTATGTTTGAAATGTTACGTAATTCATTGCTTAGGAATCATAATAATTATGTTTCGTTATACTGGGTTTTTAAGGGATTGACAGCCTGAACGTCGTGCCGGACCGTCGTCTTTAAGCCCTCTGTGGTGACTTGGTTAGGATGTGTTCGAGTGGTGAGAGTTTAACGGTGTTTCATTTGTTTTTTGTGTCAGTGCCTTTGTGTCGCATATAAAAATAATTTAAAACGGTTCATAAGTGATCGCGAAGCGTCTGAGGACCCCGAGCCCCCGAACGGGCCCATCTGGTGAGATCGTTCCGAATATTGCAGGCATTTGCCTTCAATGCCGTAAGCTATGTGGCTGTTTTGGTTTGTTAATTTGAAGTTGCATTCAACATCATTTACAACAGTGACACAATGATTTTGTCAAATAAAGGTGTTCCAAAATCGTCTTTACTTTCAGAAGTGCAAACATTTAGTGACCAAATCAAAACAGTGTTTCTTTTTTGTTATTTAACAAAATGGACGGCTCACAAGGCGCAAGAGTGCCGAGCGCGTGCGCTGTTGTCAGGTGTATTTAGCCGAACCACTGCAAATTCGTTGAATCCGAGTCGGGCTATTTGCAAGCTCTTCGAAAGGGGATCAATTTTTGGATGGACAGGGCAAAAGATCAAGAACACTTCTAATGAGATTTACAAAAACCGGAAACGATTAGTAGCGAGACCTCAGACGAAGATATTGAAAACAGCAACATTTTACAGCAGAGAGAAAAGAGCCTAGAAAGCAATTGAACCCCGTCGGTGCATTTCCTTTCATTTCGTCATACTGGGTTGGGTTCTAACGACTTTTTGGCCTCAATTTGTCTTAACATTTTTCTGGGTTTGTTGCAATCTAAGCACAATGTTTTAGATAATGGATTATGAAAATGTTGATATGCAATGAAAGTGTAACTCACCCATAGAATACTTGAGCATGAGCGGTATGAAGGCCCGGAGCTGCGCCTGCGTCATCTTCTCGACGGGCGTGGGGATGCCGTCGATGATGAGTGGCGGCAGCTCGAACAGCGACGGGTCGTCCTGCGGCGGGGCCGGCGCCTGCGGGCCGCCGCCCAGCCCGAACTGACTCGTTATATACTTCATACCCATACGACACAGACTACCACTACACACTCAATACACGAGCGCGCGACAATTGTGTGTTATTCGGATTAGAATAAGGTTTAAGTTACAGTGAAGAACTACAACTTCGATCTCCACTATCATCAATGACCTGGAGAACTCAAGTCTGACAAAGAATAACGAGAAGAGCCGGCCGAAAATTAATTTCATTACTGCTATTGCTTGCCAAAGAAAAGTATGCGCTTCGGGAATCATCGACTATCTTTGGAAATATGATCTAATATTCTGTTTCAACCATGGAAGTTCATGCCTATTTTGTGTTATTATATTAACAACTCTCTTTAGCTTAGCTAGACAAGTAACAATCTTAGATCGGTGTGTGACCCCACAAAAAAAAACTGCATACAAACGCGCCATGATTGTGATAGACTTTGTGGTAATGCACCTACCATTACCACAAAGTGCGGTAGTACACAACTTCGAAGCATTGCCTCTGTTGCGCGACGTTCGTGCTAATTCGGAAACACGAAGATTACCGAAGCGTATACCTTTTTTGGTTTCCCTGTACCTATGAATGACGAGCGCTCGTGAAATGCAGCAGCTATTTTGCTGTGCGACATACACGTTCACCTTTTGGATCTTGTTGTTCAAACTTACTCAATGTATAACAACTTGGTATTAAGTCTCGTAAACCACCAGTAGGTATGGTGATGAAGCTAATCTTTAAAGATGAGAAACACTCTGTGGATTGACTTGGTACAAATTCTTTGCACGCGGCGTAAGCTCAAGCCGGCGCCGTTTGTAAGACGACATAAAACTTAAAAGTCAACGTGTATGTGTTAGCCTCATTTAGATCACCGTGTCATTATTGATTACTTGACGAATAGATATTTTGTGAACGAAAAAAGTTTAAGGCTACATTCGCAACAGCGTTTGGCCGGATCGCTTTCCTCCACAGTTCACGGTAAACAGTTAGTTTTTTTTAAGAGCAGTCTACCTGGTGGATGTTAGATATATCTTCGTTTTTTCTAGCTCTTAATAGCTTATATGATAACGAGGCGCTAAAGAGTATATTAGTTTTGACTTGGCGATGTTCTAAATGAGCTATAGGAGGAAAGACAACATTCATAGCAAGGTTTAGAATAAAAGAAATAAACATTTAAATAAAAGCTTTAGTGAGTTTTCAATAACTTTTATTTTAATTTTCAGTTATTAGAGGTGTTTTTTTTATTAATGGAGTTGTTGTGCTATAGAAGTCTTACACATTTAAAATGTTTAACTCCAAGTTAGACAAATTTCAGTAACTGCAGGGCTAACATGACAGGCGCAAGAACGCTCTCTACCTCGATTTGTCTACGAATCTGACGTTATTAGAATGCCTAACATGACCGTTTAGATCGAGTAAACTCGAAAAAAGCACTTTGACATTTCTATAGCTCGCGGCGAGATACCGATGTTTTTTTTTTTTTTTATGTATGGCCTCTCTCGCAGGTCAACCTATAAGGTTGTCGTCTGCTTAAGCGGACTTGCCTGTGGTGCCCTAATAAATTAAGGCCTCCAGCCAGGACTTAAACTTAAATACTAACTAAAACTAAGCGACAACGCTAAGGGCACCCCCTGTGGGGTACGGACCTCGGCTTAGGGCGTCGCTGGAAGAGGGCAGCAAGAGACTAGCTGGATCAGGATTTATTAGATTTTGGGACGAATTTATAGCTACGGGCTGGCTCGAGCAAGGGTCGGGAGGGGCGAGATACCGATGTAGCTAGCAAGTTATTATATACAAATATTTTTTATCATTGCAACATCGGTCGATTTTACGCATGGAATTAGTGTGTACTATATTTTTACTTAAGTTTCTTGTAACAGTATAACAAAAAAAAAATTGTGGCTTTAGTAATTATGTTGCGAAAGTGTGATATTGTAATACACACACAATTTCCTAGATTTCGATAATCACCATAATAAGCAAAGAGACTGGTTATTACTGCACGTGATGTGATGCTCATCTATCTATGTAATAGTGGTTCCCTCCGCCAGTTTTTCTCGCGATTTTTAATATTTTTTTTATTGTATCATAATTTTGTCTACTCTTCTCGTCGTCAAAATCGAGGACGACTAAATTAGAGATAATCGGTGATTTTATCATGTTGAATTGTCAAAATGCGAGATAACGTAGGTGCCATGTTGGAGTTTAACGAGAAAACATCAAGTTTGACAGAATGAATCGAATATTTTGTACGTATGGCAGCGCTGTCAGTAAACTAGTAAATTGACGATATAGACGAGACAACGCGATAGTGAGTTATTGTCGCGTCTGTCATGTTAGCCCTGCTGGTGATAAAATCTCGACTCACTGAAGCCAAAAACGATCATGTTATAGGTAAGTTTAGCTAGAATGTTATGTGCCTATACAATTTAATACCCACTTACGGCCGAACCCAATAACCTACGAGGGCGGGTCAATAAGTCCGTGACTTTTTGAAATTCCCGCCTCTTAATTGAAATGGCAACACTGCTCTTGTCAACAGGCAACTGTCAGTTGGCTCCTGTCAAAATTTGAACAAGCTGCGTCATATAGTTTGTGTTTGACAGCGCGCGCAGACTACCGCGCGCTTTGAGAAAAAAATGAAAAAAAACCATCACTCAAACCAAGGCTAAGCTTGATAAATATTATGGGGATTCTGCACCACCCATTTCCATGGTAAAGAAGTTGTTTACTGAATTTCGATGTGGCCGTACAAGCACGGAAGATGCCGAACGTTCTGGACGCCCAGTTGAGGTCTCTACATCCGAAAAAAATCACGATATGGTTTTAGCCGATCGGAGATTGAAAGTGAGAGAGATTGTGGAAGTCATAGGCATCTCACATGGCTCAGTGGTTTCAATTTTGAATGATCACTTGGGTATGAGGAAGCTTTCCGCAAGATGGGTGCCGCGTTTGCTCACAATCGACTACAAGCGCAACCTTGTGACAACTTCGCAGGAATGTTTGGCGTTGTTCAACCGCAATATGGACGAGTTTTTGCGCCGTTTCGTAACCGTAGACGAAACGTGGATCCACCACAACACACCGGAGACCAAAGAGCAGTCAAAACACTGGTTTTCTCGGGGTGAATCGGCGCCAAAGAAGGCAAAGGTGGGTTTGTCAGCCAATAAAGTCATGGCGACCGTTTTTTGGGATGCAAGCGGTATAATCTACATTCAAAAGGGAAAAACAATCACTGGCGATTATTATACCAACTTATTGGGTCGATTCAATGAGGACTTGAAAAAAAAACGACCACATTTGGCCAAGATAAAAGTTCTTTTGCACCAGGACAATGCAAGGGTGCACACATGAGCAGTTTCCATGGCAAAAATCCATGAATCGGGCTACGAATTGCTCCCTCATCCGCCCTATTCTCTAGATGTAGCCCCGGGTGACTCTTTCTTGTTCTCAAACTTGAAGAAATGGCTCGGCGGAAAGAGATTTGACTCCAACGACGAAATCATCTCACAAACAAATGCCTATTTTGATGACCTCAACAAATCATATTTTTCGGAAAGGATAAAAAAATGGAGAAACGTTGGACTAAGTGTATAGAACTCAAAGGAGACTATGTTGAAAAATAAAATAACTTTTTATCTAAAACCTGTGTTTCATTCAAAAAGTCACGAACTTACTGACCCGCCCTCGTATCATACGTCAAACAAATAGCTTTCAACATTGTTATAGGGACGTTTACTTTGGCTTTATTGGGACGTAAAAAGAAGAGATTGATAAGTTTTTCTATCTCCAGTACGCCGTAATTTGGTGATAGATACGTTATTGGTTTCAGCCGTTACTAAACATATTCGTTTAGAAAGACATTCGTTTAAGGGCTTATACGAGGGTGACACCCTCGTATAAGCCCTTAAACGAATGTCTTTTTCTTCTTTCATTGTTTATTCTACTGATACTTATAATTCGCTAAATAAGCTTTTAAGAGAAAAAAAATATGTTCAGGGATCTGACGATGTTGATTAAACAGAGGTTTCCAAGTTTTATTTTTTTTATTTTTATACTTTAGGTGTATGCAATGCAATGGTTTTGACTTTAGAACGCGCCTGAAGCCAAACTAAAAAGATTTGAGAACCGACTATGTTGTTTTACTGAATTGGCATGCTCTTGACCACCATCATTTTTAAAGCTAGGCCTTTTTTTTTAGTTCCTGCCGCTGCAAGAGAAGACGAACAAGTGTCCCCAACAACATCAAAACCCGTCACGTATATTGAAACCGACTTACCTGCTGGGCGAGAGCGTTCTCCAACTCTTCCATGATCATGCAGCGTAGATTACGCACCACATCTTCTAGTGGCTTGGCGCCGAACACACGGTAGGACGTGTTCGGTTTGCCGGGCGTTGCTACTAGAACTACGGCCTGTTGACCGACGCGTGTTGCGAACTCTTCTATGGTTTGCTGTGTGTGGGAAGATTTTTTTGTGTCGTAAATAGCCTTTGATTGTTCAAATACTATAGCTACCGTAGTGCCTACTATTTATTAAAGGAGTGGATAACACCAGCATGTAACATGACCACAATAGAAACGGGTTTAGTAGACGGACGAATAGAAAAATTACGGATAGAATAGACAAAATGATGTCTCCAATCTGTCATTTTGTTTATTCTCCCATCAACAAAACCCGTTTCTGTGGTGGTCATGATCTGGCAGTATTGCTGTACTTGTACTTTAGTTTGACGGGTAAAATTACAAGTATAAGAGAAAGTCTAAGCTGTTGGACAATAATTGTAACTTACCCTGAGTTTCCTAAGTAATCTATTCTGATGTCTCTTCCTGACGGAGGGGTTTGTCTCGAACGAGTGCGGCCGCTTGCGTTTCTTTGAGGACGCTATAGCGGCAGCAGCGGCCATGCCGACCGGACCTGTTGGTTGACGGCATTTGTACATCTTGGAAAACACGTTGCAAGCCCAGTGAAAAATATGGACCAAATAAAGTCGTATTTTATCAAAGACTGCAATCAGTGCTGTTTATTATGTTGGTCACGTTGTGTCGCACTACGATCGACCCTCGAATCAGAAAAAAAACGCCAAAACGTTTGAGCAAAACTTAAACACGCTATAAATTGTCTGATTCATCAAGGGCGACCGACTTAGGTAACTTCTTCAGTATGGCTTTCCTCACGTGGATTTTATCGACTAGTCTCTGATTCAACCTCAGTCCATTCCACAGCCCACGACAAGGTCGTGTATCATACTCGATTCTCAATCAAGAATACCACATAATGCCTTGAGGCCATGAATACCAAGGCACCCTTTGCAACTAAATGTAGATTTTTGTCGAAAGTAGCCAATTGGCACCGTGCACCTAGCTTCTGACGTTTCATAAGTGCCTCCCTAAAGGTTTATGTGATGCTCAAACGTAACGCTAAATACGTGTCATGCCAAGCGACACTAGCGCAGCAATTATGCAGCGTCAATGCGACATAAACCTACACCCTAATTGCGTAACACACTATTAATTACAATCCGAATGATTTTTAAGGATATTGTCAACCCATTGCTTCATATGTTCGAAAAATATGTCTGTTAGACAACCTAAACAACGCAATGAATGTTTTTGAACTGTCAAAATGTATGCCATTCCAAGTGTATTACAAAATTATCACGCTGGTCTACATTCGAAAGCATTCTTGCTACATTTGATCAATATTCAGTCTGTCATAGACTAACTTCAACAATTTTATCGCTCGAGAAAAGTACAATAAAGAGTTCTCGCAAGCAGTGTAAACAATCAGCGATCAACTATTAATATTATTTTGTTCCCTTTTTTACTGCCACGAACCTGTATCTATTGTACTATCTTGCGCGAAATTGTTTATAACTTGTCGCTACTGCCTCGGCGGTGGGATTGGTGCCAAAGCCAGGGGACAGTAGGCAAAACACGCTAAGAAGTAGGCATGATACCACAAACAAAACTCACCAGCGGCAGCCAACTGTTTGGTAACTTCATCGCTCATGGCGTTCTTGATGAGATCGGCGCTGTCATCGTAGTTGGAGCCGGCCGGCGAAGACGCGCAGTCGTCGTCGTCGTCCGAGGCCCCGCTGAGCCCGCATCCGTCTACTTGTGACATGTCCTGCGAATTATATGCACGGTTAGCAACCAGGAGCAAGTGGTTAACCAAAAAAGTCAAAATCAAAAGTCATTTATTCAATTTAGGCTGAGAGCACTTTCTGAACATTTACATATGACAGTCTCCCAAAACGCCCGCCCTTCACGGCGAAACCAACTCCAGCAGTACTTTTTGCAGTATTTTGATTATTTGTCGATTTGTCGAATAAGAAACTTTAACAAAAAAACAAGCCTACAGTAGGAATTTCTCGTGTATAGTTGGTTTGTTTATTACAAACTTATTAATGCACTAATTTTAATAACAAGGTTACTCCGATCTAATAGAAAACAAAAACATTCATATCGTATGGGATCAAACCGCGACATCTAGGCACAGCAGCCAATCTCCCAACCATGGCGCTAATCGTGCCGTCAACTTTTCGAGTATAAACTTTATTATTAAGTTATTGTATTTCCGGATGTATTCAAGGAAGCTTCACAACATATTATGAGTTGCTGTTAAAATATAACCGGGAGTGTACAAACTGGTTCACAAATTGGTGGAAATTACATTCCGTGAACTCGTGCCGTACCTATACATACTACGTTTGTTGAACTCCAGCATCCAGACTCTTACGTTAGTCTGTCTGTGGGAAGTCTCGGCCTCCCGGGATTTGAAACAACACTAAAGTAGGTTATTGTAGATAGTTTGCTCTGAATAATCTAAATGGTTGTTGAGTAGACGAAGGTAGTATGGACATGTCGGGATTATGGAAACGAAGAAGTGTAGTTACAGTTATTATTTAAGAGCTCAACTGTCGCTAATGAGACACAATTACTTTTCTATTGTTATCGAACTTAATAAGTTCATCATTTTATGAGGGAAAACTAGTTTTCTTCAGGTCCTTTGTTCGACTTTCTGCTCCAGTCATAATCAATACGTCGTACGTGCGTACGACTATAGCGCAGTATTATAATTCCGGGATTACTTTTTCATACAATTTTACATTCTTTGTGAAATCACGATAAGTTCTTCGCAACTAGCAACTTTTTTAAAAGAGTTTGTGAGACTTGAAGCCATATTTGAATCCGATTTGAGAAGTAGATAGTCCGCGAGTAGTTGCGTCAGTGTAATCTTTGCTATCGATTTACTTCTACTATACCATACGCTTATGACGAGGTAACAGACTTCCAAGGACGCTCTACAAGACGCGTCCAATTGGTTTTGCCTTGAATCAAGGCTGGTTTACACCCGCTGACGGTTTTCTTTCCAAGCAAAGACAAAACATTTATTGCAAACTAAGTGTACACTGTTGGTAATACTTTAGTACTTGTGACTTAGCATCCTTTTACAAGCATTACAATGATTGTTTGCCTGTCCTTATCATCCTCAATTACCATGCAAGTAAAGGATGGTAACCAGCACCGAAAAAAAAACAGCTTTACTTGATCCAAAATGAACGTTTAATGTTATCCTCGTGGTAGTCGTGGTAGCTATTTGAGTCTCAGGCAAATGATTTGACTGCCAAAAACTAAATTATTAGGCAGAAAAGTTGACATCGCTACTATCTTACCTCCCCTTCCATATCCATGGATTCAGTGCTGACGGCTGAATTCATGACGTAGTCTGGGTCGTCTTCGTCCTGCCTGCCCAGATGCCGAACCATTGGATTGCGCACTTGCCGCGGCGTGCTACTGCGACACTGTCGGTGCTCTTCAACTGATGAGCTTTATGACCTGAGTGACAATGTTTTTTTTTATGTTATTTGACTGATAATAAAGCCTGAGTTACGACTTGACCGGCACCCAAACCGTTACGCGACCTGGGAATCGAATTCTGGACTAGGTTCATGTTCATGATCAAAAAGAGAGTGGCACCTACTTTAAAATATCAGGAACTAGCTGTTGCTCGCGATTTCGTCTGCGATCAGGATGAAAAGTACCCTATCTGTGTGCCTAATTTCATTCAAACCCGTTCAGCCGTTTTGGCGTAAAATCGTAAGAATATGAATTATGATATATGAAGTCCACTTGAATCTGCTTGTCTTTGCTAAGTTGAAACAATATATGTTGCAGTCTTGTATATTCCTGTTATTATTTCCTCATTAGGTATTGTCATATTAAGCCTATCAACTTTCATCACAAAAAGTGGGTAATGTCTGTGAGGCAGCAGCCTTCCAACCTTTAATGATGTTGGCTTATTTGTGCAAGCCTACAGATTTTGATTTCAAACAAGAATCAAATAGCAGATTTCAGTTTTACGATTGTTTTTTCATTGTTTTATTTTACTGTTGCTGCCATAAGATAAGAGATTGCTGATGCACTCATATTTCAGTGAAATGTTCCAGTTTTAAACTTTTGTCTATGCAGGAGATATGTAGATATGTATTATTTTCATTTGTATTGAGGCTCTCAGGATTTAAGAAAAGTAATGTCTTTCTAAGAAATAAGTAAAATGTGTAAACAAATAGTAATGATTAAGTTTAGAACAACTGTTCTTCTCAAAGAGTGGTATTTAAATTCAATGGGCATCCCCATTTTATTATTTTTATCTTATAGGAATGTTTTTTCCAAATTGTGCAAACAGAGTAAAACAAAAAGAGTAAAAGCTTAAAAAACTACAAAGTTATAAATGTTTTAAAATAAGTTTTGGACTAGGACAGCACTATCGTAGAAGTGACGTCACAACTACGTAACTTCATACTAGCGCCGTACATTATCCGTACCGCGCGACAAGGACAGGAGTAATCCCCTCCAAAATAGCGGTGGGTAACTCCGGAGGTACTGATCCAAAGGAGCCGGTACCGAACGCGGATACGTAAACCTTATTTATTCCTCACAATCCTTACCGGCACCGCGGTACCAAATGATTCCGGAGCGCGCGTTCACTATTCACTCTCGTTCACTCGCTCAAGTCACTCGGAAGTACTCGGAACACGTCGTATCGCTCTAACTAACCAACTGTTCAATTCAAAATGTGCCAAATGATCCAGTGAACCAAATGAATAAAATGTTCTGCGAAACCGGGGAACCAAAATGAGCGAGTGAGTGCCGGTGCCAAAGGAATAAATAAGGTGAACCGGTACCGGACCCGGAGTCGGAATAAGTGAATCAATTCACTTGCCGGAATAAAGATTACCCACCGCTACTCCAAAAACTTTTAAAGAGTGTATCTTCTTCATATTTACATCGATTTAACAGATTTTTTCGATTATCCCATTTTTACTATGCCGTCTTTGAATTTAATTTTTTTTACAAACATATTTAATAGTAGTCATGATCCCAATTGTATAAAAGTCTTGCCATTCTCTACACAGATCATACTAAAGGGCACTTTGTAAGTTGTCTGTATCCTGTAAGCTGCCTGTAACAAGATCAATACTTGGCTTGTTTTTTATTTTCAATTGTTTACATGCCTTTTGTATTGTACATAATTTTTGGATTGGATTGGTAAATAATTTTGTTGCTTCCATTTTATAATGAAAACAGACATGTAAATTAAGATTTGAAATTATTTTAGATTATAGCAGACCCAGATGAACACTGTCTCCATTTGCTTAGCTGTTTCTATTTCATTATAGCTATGAATAATTAAACTTATATGTTATGTGATGTTTTAATCTCTTCTCTGGCAGTAACTATGCTTGCCACTATGACTACTCATTAAATTTTCACACTATTATCAACGCTAACATAACTTGCCCCCCCCCCCCTGCTCTGGAAAATCAATAGAGGTCAATGGCTTCCCTCTTGACACAAATCTCCTTCCCCAGTTTTGGGTAGCCCAAATAAGCCTAAAATCTGGCCTCAGTTTTTATAAGTCAACCCTGACCTTAACTCAGGCCTAAATGTCTGTCTGGACTTTATTAATGTATTATTTGTAATGCATTATATGTATTCATTATTATAATTATTACTATTCTTATCATGGTATTGATTTTGGATCTAACATTTTCCTAAAACTGGAAATTATAAATATCCTACATGGTCAACCTGTATTCATTTTGGACATGCAGTCAAGGAAAATGTCGCCTTTGCTTTTCTTAGAAAGTTTTCAGTATGGAGTCTTATGAAGTCAGAAAAAAGATCTTATTGGAAATTATTATGCTTACTTATCAGAATTATGTCAAATAAGTTAGAAAAACTGCTTTTTTTCAAAGCGGAATCATCGTTTGGCGACCCCGAATGTACTCAAATAGCAAAGCCGAGTACAAATGTTGAACTATTCTATTGTGTAGGCACCTAGCTGAGAAAAATCAATAATCGAGCTTCCCACAACCAATGAATTTCTAACTAGACGAACTTAGTCCCGGACAGACAAGAACACAGGTCCAATGCATCAATTTATGTTTTCAGGAATCCATCTTCATTCACAGGTGCATAATTTTAACTGCAATTTAAAATTTTCAGCCTTTTACGCGCGAATAAATGCAGCCGCATACACCAATGACTCATTTTGTTTGATGTTTTGTTTATACGGTGCATGGTGCCCCGCGACGGGTCAGTTCCGAAGACGCATGACATGACGCAAGCTCTTTGCGGCGGCGTAAAGGATAAGCCAAAATGAATGGCCACCATGAAGGGGAGCCGCGCGTTCGAGCAGGCTCAGACAGAATGGTGAAACTACGGCTGCGTACGCACCTGCGTGATTTGAAGCACATTTTGCAATCCAATTAGAAGTCTTGCGAACTTGCTGTGATGTAACCCGTCCAAAACAACACTTTTTAAGACATTTGCACTCGGCCAGACACTGAATTCACAAAATTTACGGAGTGCACGAGAGTCCCCGAAAAATTCGAGTCCTCCATTAGTATCGATCGGTAAGCGCGGTATGTGGACCGTATAAACTTCGTATCTAGGGGTCGCCATTTTGTACGAGTCTGCGCGGTGTAGTTTTCGCATGGAAAGGGAAATCGCCCCTCAGCCTGAGGGGGGAAAGGATTCGTAGCTTTGTAAGTAAATAAAAGCTTATTTTGTGAAATATACTCACCAATTTTGGCAGCCAAATATTGCTATTTATTTATTCTGACGTCTTAAGTTGTATGCTGTTCAGGAAAAAATCCTAGTTTATTTTAGAAATTGATCATTTCACGTCATACTGTAGTGCCATCTAGTGAGTTTTTCAGTAACTATATTTGACGTTTCACTAATCACTTTTGTAAACAAGTTTTGTGAATTCGCGTGTTGATTTTGTTTGTTATTTTCATAATAATTGAAGATTGCGTAACATATTTCGGTACATTTATAAAATAAATAAGGTGAGTAGTTATATTTCTTACGATAAATGTGTTATTTTAATGTTTGAGGTTACTTGACAATCCTTTCCATGACTGATGAATATGAAACTATAAAATAGTATTGGACACAAAACTATGTAACTTAAAGTACATTTAACTATTTAGTACTTCAGCCAATCAGGCAAACAAAGTTTTGGTTTGGCCCTATAGAATATTCCCGTTGTTTACTAAGTATTTTAATTTCCTCTAATCTGTTCATCTACACGGGCAGTGTAAACAAACAATTGAATAATTTACTTTTCTAATAACTTTTTCGTTAGTTTTGTTAGCCTACATACAATCGGCTTCTGACAAGTAGTTTCAGACCAGTGTCTTTTCAGTTTTAAGGTAAGGATGGATCTTTGCTTCTTGAGGCAACATTGCATAGAATCTCATACAAATGATTATTATACAACCCAATGGTTGTTCAAAGATATAGTTTGTCCTCTCTGCTATGGGGGTTAATGGTTCTAAGCTAGGTTGAAATTAATAATCTGCATTCACAATTTAGTTTCCGGATATGTTAACAGAAGAGTACATAATTATTCCTAAAACTCTTTAGGAAGGTGAATCCTCAGCTGTAGCCTGCCAAATTCATAAATTCTTTGGGTTTTTTGCAAATTGCAGCTCTGATTTACGTCGTATGTTGATCAAAATGCGATTCGCAACTGTAGTAATGATTGATATAATTACTTATTTAATAATAATCAACAATTTCATATCAATTGTCAAACTTTGGGAATTCGTTCCACCTAAGAACTTTTCTGAATATTTCGTATGAAAATTCTTAGGTGGCACAAATATCCAAATTTTGATGTTGTATTTGGTGGGCTACAGCTACAGATTCAACTTAATACATAGGTACACATAAAATTTAGTTGCAGTACAGTTGTATGACCTAATAGTACTAATAATTCTAAAATCAACTTTATTTACACTTAAATACAGTTGATACCTATTTCTTTAAGTGGGAATCATGAATCCTAGGTTTAGTTTTCAATAATTCAGGTTATTGTTTCTGGAAGGCCATTGCTTTGTGGTTCTCCTGTAAGGAAATGGTATTAAATAAAATAAAATAAATGTTTATCTCTAATATTTTATATGATTTCATAATACTAAATCTAAATACGTAAACTAGGTGGCGTTGAACTTAACATCTAAATGACTAATTTATCAATACAAAGTATGTATATTTTATTTTTCATAAAATTAAAGAAATCACATCATTATTAAGTAGTTTCGTCAACTGTCTGTTTTTGTTTCATCGTGGCCTTTTGTATTCGCCAGATTCTTCTGATGATCCTGCAAAAAAAGCAAATAATGGTTAAACTTATCATCATTATTTTATAATTGCAGGAAATATTGCAAAAATAGTGATTGTAAAGAGTTGTTTAATACCGTTTAATAAATAAATAATAAATCAAGTAAAATAATATATAAATAAGTTTATTAAAGAAATTTGTACAACTTTTACACAAAATCTTACATAGGGACCACTTTTTAAATAAAAATATATACCTGTGCTAGGAGATACCGCTCTTCAAGACAAATTATGAAATAGTAAAAGAGGTGTTACAATAAACTACAAGTAAAATCTCAAACTAAACTATAATTGAGCAGACTTCAAATCTTCATGTACGAGTACACATACCTGTGGACCTATGGCACCAGCGCCCCCTCCAGCCCGCCTCGCACACGCAAGCGCCCGCCACACAGCGGCCGTGCCGACACGTGTGGGGCCCGGAGCACGACTCGCCCCGACACGTGCAGTCCCCGACCCGGCGCCCCACCTCGCAGTGGTTACCGCCGAGGCCGACCGGGCAGCGGCACTTGTTTACGCCTTTACAACGGCCCCCGTTCAGGCAGGGGATCACGCATTTTGCTGGAAAGATAAAATGTTGCAGTTTGTTTCTCTTTGTGTCTTGACAAAGAGGAAGACTCTGTTTATCAAATGGGGATCTATAAATATAATGCTCTAGGGCCTGGGCCCTAGGGAATGGTTTAGTTTGGTCTTTACAAGTATGGGGTTCAAATCAGACGCTGTGGCAACATTTGGGTCCTTTGAATTACTATTTGAACACAATGCAGTTTGCAACCTCAACAAACACCCACACATTCTTAAGCCAGAAAAGAATACTTACAAAATTCACAGCGCAATCCATAATACCCTTTAGGACATTCGCAGGTGTCCTTCTGTATACACTTGCCGCCATTTAAACATTTTTGTGCACAAATACCTGTAACAAAGAGTCTGTTATCATAACTTTATATTAATCAATTACAGGAGTGAAGCAAGATGCTGCGAACACCCTTGCTGCAACAGATACGCTGCGCACACAGCACAGTGTCTTCAAGTAGCAGGCCATATTGGAAGAAGAATCCTCATGTAAGTAGGCAGATAATATGGATGCATTTACTTGGAAACCTCGATTCTATTTAGCACACCTGCCCTAGCAAGCCTGATTTTAATTTGGTAAAGATGAAACCAGGATCTTTCCATAAGTACTATTGATTTGCAGTGATTAATTACGAATTTCTAAAAACTAGGAATACACAATACGGTAAGATAAAAATCTTTACATAGTTACCTATTATAGATTACAGCTGGAAGTTTTAATGATTACAAGCACAATATTAACACAATCCAACCTCCTTTTCAGCTGGATTCAATCATCCGCGTGGACCATGCTGGCGAGCTGGGCGCGGACCGCATCTACGCTGGCCAGATGGCCGTGCTGGGTCGCACCGCAGAGGGCCCCCTTATCCAACACATGTGGGACCAGGAGAAGAAGCATCGCGCCAAGTTTGAGGAGCTGATCAACGAGTACAGGGTTCGACCGACCGCGCTGACGCCGATATGGAATGTAGCTGGATTTATGTTAGGAGCTGGTTAGTGTTGAAGCCGCTTTTATACATTTTTTATTTATATGGCCGAAGGTTCGATCTTCCAACCGGGAGAAGACGCATCGCGCCAGGTTTAAAGAGCTGAACGACGAGTACAGGGTCCGACCGGCCGTGATGATGCCGATATGGAATTTAGCTGGATTTGTGTTGGGCTCGTTGTGTTGTGTAAGTGTTGAAGGTCCTTTTATGATTTTTATTTATAAGGGCCGAGGGCCGAAGTTAGATCTTCTATTTCATGTGAAACCAAGTGGACAAAGTCTTTCAAAGTCAACGTCAAAGCACCAGAGCCTATCAACACCTGCAGAGGAGCTGCTGATTTAGCAAAACATTTCATAACTGGATGGTAAGCACTACTAAACCACACTAAACGGTCATAGGCTTGCTAGTAGAATATGATCTACCTATCTACATACAAATACGTATTTATTATCTTTCTTAAATTGGCTATTTCTCGTGACTATCAATTACCGCAAACATTTTTGAACCAACTGCCTCTGCGAAATTGTATGCCTTTGCAATTTTTCTTCACACCAGACTTATACCAACCATTTATCAATAACAGGCACAGCTCTCCTAGGCAAAGAAGCGGCGATGGCCTGCACTGTGGCCGTAGAGACCGTCATAGTGGACCACTACAACGACCAGCTCCGAATCCTCATGGAGGACCCTAACATCGACAAGGAAATCCTGGAGACCATTACCAACTTCCGGAATGAGGAGCAGGAACATCACGACACGGGAATAGACCATGGAGCAGAACAGGCACCGTTCTATAAGGCCATGACTGAAGTTATTAAGGCTGGATGCAAAGCTGCTATTGCAATCTCGAAGCAGGTTTAGATTAAAGAGGTTTAATACAAAAGAAGATGGATGAAGCTCCTGTTTATGAAGTGGTGTGTGCTAACTAAATTAAGAAACAAATTTCTTCGAAAATAATGCAAGTGAGTACTAACACTCAATAAGTTTACGTAACTCACAAAAATGTTTTGCAATTTCACGTGATTTTTGTAGACAGGAGTTGTAAAGTCTTAAATACGGTCATGACTTCCGCTAGTTCAACAGAACTTAGTTTGTAATGTCCTCACTATAATATAAGTTACAGTAAGCGACAGTCAGCAAGGAACAATGGTAGCACTTCTGTTTTTAAAATAATAACTAAACATTTTATGAAGTACACAAATTTGACCTTTATGACATTTATGTTAATGCTGAAAAGCAGAGCGAAATTTTTTGCTAGATGTTAAGTAAAATTGACGGTGTTACAGTCACATAGCCGTGACGTGGCACTAGAAAGCAAGTGTCTTGATAGATAGTTTTTAGTTTCGCACAAAGTAGGCCAGTTATCTCTACTGTGTAAATCGGAACAATAACATAATATAACATCACGCCTTGTTTCCCCGAAGGGTTGGGACAGAACAAAAAAAAACTATAAAATAATCGTAATTACAGGAAACATGTGTTTTATGTAGCATTTACGAAAACATCAACTGGAATAGATATAACGAAAAGTATTATTTCATAAGCCATTGTTATAGACTAGCAGCCTAATTGCTTATCACATTTTCGTAAACGATTACGACAAATCTGTTTGATTTTGACAGTTCAACAACATTCATTGCGTTATTTACATTGTTGAGCAGATTTTTTTTCGAACTTATGAAGCAATGGATTAGCAATCTGTTTCAAAACTATTCAGATTCCGATTGATTGTGTATTACGCAATTAGGGCACAGGAAATAGGCTAGGATTTTCGAAAAACTAGACGATTTTTACCCTTCTCTACCATTGTACCTATATTTTTGTTAAATAATAAATTGTGTATTAAATACAGTTATCGTTTTTATACATATCAATTTTACACGTCTATATATAACTGCGCTCGCGGTTTTACCCGCATAAGATCCCGTCGGAATATCAGGATGAAAAGTATCCTGTGTCCTAATCCTGGTGAGGGTCTATCCGTGTGTCAAATTTCATTCAAATCCGTTCAGCCGTTTTAGCGTGAAAGCGTAACAAACAAACATACAAAAAAACATATATTTTCTCTGTGAGTGGAGTTTTCGTGAAAAGTGTCAGGTTGATATTAACAAGCTACAGGTTGTTTGGGATCTAATTTATATTTTATTAGTTTATCTGGTCATGTCTGTGTTTGTAATCAGTCTGGACTATTGCTTTGCACGCACCCGTGATGTGTTGAATGGTTTCGGGGAACTATTGCATCGCCTACATCTGTCTGTCGTTTGAGGAACTCGCATTATGTGTTTCTGGTAATTGCGAGTTTCTATTACTTGGCTCTGAATAGCTATCTCTACATCTAGAACTGTTCTCTAAGACAGAAGGGTTTATCCCTTCTGTCTTAGAGAACAGTTCTCCGCCTTAACCATTCGTTCGTGTCGATGTCTACCATGCAATGGTTTTTGGGTCCATTCTGCGATTTTAGTCTGTCGGTCAGTCTGTTCAAGCTCAAACTCAAGGCATTTATTTCAAATACACCATTTACAGGCACTTTTGAATTGTCAAGGAGTCGGCCAGTCAGAAATATGAAGCTAGTTACCCATGCCAAAGCGTAGTAGGTACCTATTATAAGAAACCAGAGTGAAATGGGAGAATACAACGAGCAGCGTAACGTTAGTGCCCTTTATTCTACACGGAACTGCCTTAAAAACGCACCGACATGTGCTTTTTTTATACTTTTCTACATCAAAAAACGGCAAATGGGTGGCGTGATGAGCCGTGATTAAATATTACTTTAATCTGGTTTGCAATTGACTTCCGTTTACTAATCGGAGACAGTATTTTTTGCAACGGAAGTCAGTTGCAGAAAGACTCAAATAATTAAAATAAAACATTTACAAAATAATCTGCACCCTATCAATAACATTTACATTTACGTTAGATTAAAACCAAAAGCTAACATTCGGCCTTCCTGACATTAAGTTTGTCCTCAAACTATAAATTAAACAATATCAATCAATATCATAGAGGACCTGAACATTAAGCGTTAATTATTACATTATTTAACAAAATATCAGCTAATGATATTCTTAAAAACTATAATATATTTAATAAATGCCAATTTACTACAACATTATCGGTCAACACAAGAACCGCTTAAAAGGTAAGATATTACATAATCACATTTTGTAAATTTCTCATTTTCATTAAGTCATTCATACTTCCACATTATTAATTTACATCTGTCACCCTTCACTCATCGCGCCGTAAGCATCACTGATCAAGCAATCACTTGTCAGCCACCGTACGGCTTCCAATGAGCGACCCATAATATCTCAACATCGCATTCTGCTTATGCCAAACATTGCACCGCAAGCTTCACTAGTCAAGCACTCTCACTTGCAAAGCAAGAATGGCCTATGCTTTAGGTGGGAGAGGCACTTATTTATCAACCCAGCTACTCCACAACTTCCATCTCATAATCATCTATTTTTCTAGTTAGTACTTTAAGTTTCGTAAAAATTATTGGCATTTAAATCTAATAATTCTATCGCAGATTAGCTTGTAACAAAACATATATCATTCCCATTTACTTGTCAGTTTCAAGCATGAACTTAATCATAAAATTCTTAAATTAATTTCATCAACTGTTTTCCTTTACAATTTTTTATTTATTTATTTATACTTCACGCACATTTTGTACAGCGGCGGACTTAATGCCATAGGCATTTTCTACCAGTCCATATCATATATCGAAATGAAAATTAGAAGCAAAAGAATTATAAACGACTCACTTAAAGATATACGAGGGCGGCACTGAAAATTTCGGGAATCAAGGAAGTGACACAACATTACTATTTAAAAATGTATTTATTGCTTTTCGAAGTATTCTCCGCGAAATTTGACACATTTTTCCATACGATGGAACCAATCATTGAAGCAACCATTCCATTCGGAAGTTGGGGTCTCCAAAATGGCCGTTTTGTAGGCGTCCACAGCTTCTTCAGGTGATGAAAATCTCTGTCCACGCAATTTATTCTTTATTTTAGGGAAAGTATAGAAATCATTAGGGCTTAGGTCGGGGCTGTACGGCGGATGGTCTAATAATTCTATGTTTTCTTGCTCTAAAAACTCTTTTGTTCTGTGTGCGGTGTGAGAACTCGCAATTGTCGTGATGGAGGATGATGCGGCGGTTGTAGTTCTCTTTATGGAGTTCAGAAGCGACCTGTGGCAAACAAATGCTAGCATACCATTCTGCATTAACCGTTCTTTGTCCCTCAAGAGGAATAGTCGTAACATGGCCGGTTTTGGAGACAAACGTGGCCACCATTTTTTTTGCAACACTCCGTGGTGAACGTACAATTTTGGTTGGCTTTAACTCATTTTCGAACACCCAAACTCGTGACTGGTTTTTTTGTTTCGGGTTCGTACGCGTATATCCAGGATTCGTCACCTGATACGATGTTTTATACAGCATTTGAGGATCCTGTGTGGAATCTTTCGAGAGCTCTGATGCACCAAGTAACGCGAGCCGCTTTTTGCTCTTCACAGAGCGAATGCGGTATCCATCGGGAAAACAACTTTTTTACACCTAATTGTTCATGCAAGATTATTTGTATTTGACTCATGCCAATGTCTAAAGTTGCCTGAATTTCGCGGTATGTCACATGTCGATCTTCCTCAATCAGCTTACGCACAGCATCAACGTTTTCTTGGGTGACTTCAGTTTTTGGACGACCTTGACGGGGAGCATCACTGAGCTTGACACGTCCACGTTGAAATTCAGCAAACCAGCGATAAATTGTGGTTTTGGATGGGGCTTCATCACCAAATGCAGAAATCATCCGGTCAACACACTGCTTTTGTGTTAAACCACTTCGAAAGTCATAATAAATCATCGCTCTTGAATTTTCTTGAGTCAATTCCATTTTCTCAACGAACAAACAAGTTTGACAAAACCTTGTGACAAGACCGAGAATCTTTTTTTAAATAAATAAATGATATTCGATTTTTAAAACCAAGGAGTTTTCAATTAAAAAGATTTTAATATGACAGGAAAAGTGGAAATATTCCATTCCCGATACTTCTAGTGCAGCCCTCGTAACAACAATGTCTTTCATTTATCACATAGCTAATCAACTTGATCATTCTTTTTCAGAATCAGATCCTCAACTTATTTCATTAATATGTGTGCCAATCCACGGCTGTATTTGATCCACGACCCAATATTACAATACTGCTTTTTGCCAATGTTAGACCCTGGTATGCTTGGGACTTCATAACTACCATTATCTAAAAAAAAAAAAAATTTGTAGGGAATAGCTTTTTACTTTGGCCCTCATGACCTATCTGTTTTTGAATTTTTACCAAATCCCTATTGCATATATCTTAGCTTCTTTACGTGTCTTATCAAATCTATCTTTCTGTCTACATTGGTCTGTCGATATGTGTTCGGTAACTTCGGCTCTAATTTCATTATCTAACTGTCTTGTGTCTAAAAATATTTCATTCATAATACTATGGATTAAATTACGACCAAACAGCGCTGCTGATGGGGTTTTTCCGATACCTTTATTTAGGGTATTATTTAACCCCCTCTGAATATTACCCAGCTCAAAATCATATTTAGTATCTCCTAATTTATCGGTATTTGAAGTTAACGCGCCTAACACGGTCCGATTGTAGCGCTCCACCTGGCCATTGGCTCGAGGTGAGGCGACAGCGTTCTAAACGTGCTAAACGTGGTTTTTCTCGCAGAACTTTCGGAACTCATCAGAGGTAAATGAGGTGTCTTGATCGGAGATCAAACGTTTTGGATAGCCAAATGTTGTAAAAACATCATCCAATGCTCCAGTAGTTAAACTTGACCTTAAACTGCGCAATGGTTTTAAAATATAGAACTTAGTATACCCGTCAACAATTACAAGTAAATAAGCATTAAGCCCTAGAACTTTTTACGAAGGGGCCCAGGTGATCGATATAAACCGTTTCAAAGGAAATAATGTTTTTCATTATCGGATGTAAATAGCCTTTTTTTCGCAGGAATTTTACCGTATGCACAATGTAAACAAGACTTGACATATTTTATAATAAACCTTTTCATCTTTGGGAACCAAAAATCATTTTCAATTTTAGATAAAGTTTCATCACCTGATAAATTACTATATATTATTTTGCTTACATATTTGCCATCTGGCCCCCTTTGGAACTACCCACTTCCATTCATCATTAACTTTTCTAAACAGCCGGTTACGTTGGATAACAAAATTTTGTTTTATATCAATAATATCTTCGTACTTTGGATAATTTAATACGTCTTTAATAAAACATATTTTAGGATCTGTTAGTTGGACACTGAGTAACCAATAGTAGTGTATTATTTAGCACTCTTAACGAATCTACTTCATTATTTGTATCGCAACTTTCTCGTGTGTTTCTACTCAACACGTCTACGAATCATAATGTGATTAGGGCGATACATGATATTGCAGTCATACTCTTGCAAGTCCAGCCACCATCTAGCAATTCGTGGTAAAATGTCACGTTTAGAAAAAGTTGACCTTAAGGCATACAATCCGTGAAAATTGTGAATTTTAATCCAAGTAAATAAATATACACGAAAACGATGAAGAGAAGTAATTACTGCTAACTTTTCTAAATCATATACGTGAAACTTTTCTTTTTTTAACATCAATAGTAGTTTTTCGAATAAAGTAGGCAACTGGCCTGAAAAGAGCGCGACTGTTTTCCTTCTGTAAGAGTATGCCTGCCAGTCCAATCTTACTCGCATCAGTATGTATTTCTGTGATATAATTTGATTATACAGAGTTAGCAAAGGGCGTTCTATTAATTTATCTTTAAGAGACTGAAAAGCAACCGTAACATGATGAAGATACCTCTATCATGTCATGCACTAATAGTTCTCTAACCATTTTTTGTTCTATATCTCGTTCTTTAAAACTCAATCTATACGACCCAATTTCACTGAGATTAGTGCTACCCAATTAAGAGAGATTTTGAGCAAAACTTGTTCTATATTTTGATATTAAACCCTGTACTCTATCAACTTTTTACTTTTGTTAATTCTGAATTAATGTTAACCTCGCTAGCTTCAAAGGGACTATAATCTGATTGTAATCTAAAACAATTTAATTCCTTGATTTTATTATCAAAACCGATTTTATACACTAACCAGTAACACGTCCTTTTCCTTAAATGCAACGTTAAGTCATTTAGAATAATTATAGGAATATCACAACAGTTCCCCACTATCTTGTAAACCCCTTCTTCAATCCAATATTGACAATTCTTATAATTGCGACAGCTACTTATGACGAAAACCGTGGAGTCCTCAACTGTAGAGGTATAACATTTAATTAAATCTATGTTAGTAAACGTATAATCCTTAAAAACGTATAGTTTGATGATGCTATTATTTTCAGGATCAATTCCAGGTAAGATTTCACTACAAAAATTATCACGTTTTAAAACCCCTAGACTATTATTAGTCTTTACAACTAAAATATCTGGTAATTCGTTGTCCAACAAGTAAGGGTACATGTAGCTGGTTAGAAGCAACAACATAAATAGTGATCACAGCCTCAACTCCATCTATAGACAATAATATCTCAGCTTTACCTATAGGTACAATGTGGGTCTCTCCTACCCCTTTAATGACAGGTAAGGAGCTTTCACTAATTATTAAATAATACTGATATGATAACTGGGCTCACGTATCTCCAATAAGTGTGCATTGGATTCCGACGTCTATAAAACATTGAAATTGAATAGAATTATTATTAATAGACGCTTTTGTGAACTGTCTAGATCGGTAGTAGTGGTCATTAAAACCTGTTTATCTTGGTTATTATTTCGTTCTTTATTTTTTTGTTTGATGTTTTTCAAACAGTCTTCAGTTTTTTGTCCATATTTTTTACAAGTGTCGCATTTGATCATGGGTTTTGGACATTGTGGAACTATATGGCCAGTTTGTTTACAACTAAAGCATACAGAGGGAGTATTGTTTGATTGTCTGCATTGGTTTGCACGATGACCACTCTTTACTACAAATATGACAAATTATGGTAGGATTATTCGGAAAAAGGGGTTTAGATTTATTTTTAGGTAATAACTCTCTTTGATCACGGCACATGTCTTTATGGTATTTTAATAAATCTTCAGATTGACCAAAACAGCTGAAGATGCTCCTGCTATAGTGCGGTCCTCAAGACCATAAATGATACAATTTACTGCTTTCTTGCCTAATATATCGCATGCATTCAACAAAATCATTTTATCGTAATAGTATCATCGAGCGAATCACCTATTTTATATTTCTTTTCTAACATTTCAAATAACAAAGCACCATAACTAGTGTCAGAAGGGAACGCACGTTTTAAATTATGCTGCCATTCTGACCACGTATTTTATCGTTTTAAGCCCTTCATACCATTTTTTGGCATGACCTACTTACTACTCGTGGTAAAGCAAAATGGGTCGTTTGTTGATCAGACCAACCATAGATATGAGCACATTCGTTGACTTTAGATAACCAGGTCTCGTTCGTTTCTTTGATTTTTAACGGACGGGTCAAATTCAGGTATTTGAGGTAATTTTTATCACATTTTAATGAAGAATATGACGAATGATCAGGTTTCACACGAGAACAAATAAAGCTCACTAAATCATGCAAATTGATTGTCGAAT
This sequence comes from Dasypolia templi, assembly GCA_963555695.1. Lineage (NCBI taxonomy): Eukaryota > Metazoa > Arthropoda > Insecta > Lepidoptera > Noctuidae > Dasypolia > Dasypolia templi. Next base: position 4,919,748 of record OY743145.1, read on the forward strand.
TAAAAATAAGTGGGTTACTTTCCAAACCTCTATCTGGAACTGCTGAAGATCCTGGCACTGCCTGTCGTCCAGTCTCCACAGAAGAGCTCGTACTTTCTTCCACAGGTCCTGGTCCAGGAACAATACCGCAGTCTTCAACCGCTACAGAAGCAACCTCGCCTGCAGGTTGCCCTATTGGAGTTTCACATGACCCGCTATCCTTCCAGGTTTTTCCCTTCGGACTTCTGCTGCTTTCCCTCGTTCGGTGTGATCTTCTGGATTTTGTGTCCTTTTGTGGGTACGTTTACGACTGTTAGAATTTGAATATTTTTTATCCCTTCGTCGTTTTGAATGTCGCTCTTTATACGAATATTCACTTGTTTCACTTGATGAAGAGTCACTACTCACACCACGAATGCGTTTGGGCAAAATATAGATCACCACAGAAGCACAAAGTACCGTTTATACAAATGTCTGTTTTAACGCTCACAAAGCGATGAAGAAACAAAAAAAAAATGCTTTAGATTAAAAAACTTGTTAATTCCTATTTCACTTGCACTTTTAGGTAATATCCCATTTATGATATAAGAAACCAGAGTGAAATGGGAGAATACAACGAGAAGCGTAACGTTAGTGCCCTTTATTCTACACGGAACTGCCTTAAAAACGCACCGAAATGTGATTTTATACTTTTCTACATCAAAAAACGGCAAATAAGTGGCGTGATGAGCCACTTCCGGAAATATTAAATATTACTTTAATCTGGTATGCAAATGACTCCCGTTTACTAATCGGAGACAGTATTTTTAGCAACGGAAGTCAGTTGCAGAACGACTCAAATAATTAAATAAAACATTTACAAAATAATCTGCACCCTATCAATAACACTTACATTTACGTTACATTAAAACCAAAAGCTAACACTATGCAGAAGAACGGGAAAGAAACTCCATGGACACTCTTTTAAATAATATTGTTGTTACAAATATATTAGTTACATGTTGACACTATAGGTGAGAACGATGTACAAAAACCGTACACGTTAAAAGCGTCCAGAGTGCAGCAAAACATAATTAAAAACAATCCAAAAATAAATTGGTAAAATAAGTGGCAGCTAAGATATGACCAGGCCTAACTGACGGCGCCCATTCACGAACATGATGGATCAGCACCATTCAGCTCAACCATTTTGAAGGGAGCTAAATTTTTAAAATTTTAATTCTTTATTTATACATAAAACTCAGTTTACAGGAACTCTGTGTTCGATAACAACTGCATTCGTAATAATACTGTGTCGCAGTCATTAACGCCCACCTCCAAAAAGTCCGATACAAAGGAAGTCCAAAACAAAAATTAAAATAATAAAAATAAGATAAAAAATAAAAAATAAGAACTTAAAATTAAAACTGAACAATTGTTTAAATGTGCAATTTTATGTGACATTGTGTGTTTATTTGGAAGGATTGTGTAGTATTGTGTGTGGAGAGTATATGTGTAAGGGTGTATGTGTGTGTGTGTGTGTGTGTGTGTGTGGGAGAGACAGACGGTCTCAGTCTATGCAGGGGTGTGTGTTTGCGCATGTTATATATGTTTATAGGGCAAATGGAGGGTGATTTTAAGTTTTTACAAATGTTTCTAGTTTTTCATAGGTAAGTGTATGAAGCTTTATCCGTGATCCCTCGACATTCTCGCAAGGTTAGTGGATATATATTGAGCTGTTCATTTACTCTATTATACAAAGTGGAGCTAAGAAAGTGATACTGCCGTCGAACAACTTGAACTCTGGCAGATTCCACCTGGCAGACTCTGTTAGATCTTCGTTTTTGGGTAACGACAACAGGATCGAAAGGAAGTTCCATGTGTTTACGCTGCACTACAGCAAGAAGAAATGCGTGTCTGACTGTTGGTAATCCGCAAAGAGCGTACAGTTCAGTAGTTGGAAATCGAACAGGTTTGTGAGTCATGACTTTTAACACTGCACTCTGTGCCCTTTCCAGTCGGAGCATTAAGCACTTCCCAGCCCCACCCCAAGCTGCAATACAATATTTTAGGATAGAATGTGCCAAAGCGAAGTATACTGTTCGTAGTATGCCAAAATCAGCAGATGATCGAAGGTTTTTAAAGACGAATATTAATTTTCTGACCCTGGAAACCAGAGCCTCAATTTGCTCCTTCCATGTCAGCGTACTATCCAGTATAACGCCCAAGTATTTAATACTATGGGTGCGTGCAATCTGAGCACTACCGGTGCAATCAGTCGATAATAACCCGCATTTATGCGCCGTCAGAGTATAGTGAGAAGGAGGTTGTGAGGCTCTAGTTGGAGCAAATGTAATGAATTTGGTTTTTTCTACATTTAGGGTTAGCAGGTTTGTATTCAGCCATTTCATTACAACAAGCAGAGTGGATTCTGCATATGAGCGGGTTTCCACCCAATCCCTACCATGAATGAGCATGACGGTATCGTCCGCGTAGGTTATAATTTTAGCGTTAGTTAGAGCCAGATTACATAGGTCATTTATGTAAATAAGAAACAGGGTAGGTCCAAGGACACTACCCTGCGGGACTCCGTATGTTAGAAATTGCTGTTTGCTAAAATGGTTTCCTATCTTTACGGTTTGAGATCGCTCATTCAGGTAACTCCTAAAAATGTCTAGACACACTCCTCTAACACCAATACATTCCAACTTTCCAATACATTTCAACTTTTAAATGATCCAACAAACGCGCCACGAGCGAGACATTTGAGTGAGCATGACATACTATCAGCCGCCAGGGCACATTCAAGTCAATATATACATTACCCGGTAAATGGTAGCTCTATAGTACAAAGTACTCACACCTGTGCAATGCATCTATATAATAAAAAGGAGATTGAGTTTATATAATGCACCATGTACACCATGCAACGAAAACCCTGTTAAATCCTGAAGGGTATTATTTAGTATCGTACTGCGTACACAAATACGTAATCATTTAATGGATACGAGATTATTATTTTTCCAAAATTAAAATAATTCATTTATAAAATTAAAAATAATCATACCAAAAGCAACACTGATCGCTCGACAAAGTTCACCTACAGTTTCGTGTCAAAGAAGCCGCCTGATCGAGGCGGTGCTTTGTCGCATGTCGCCAAACAAACTTAGAACTAAAAAACCTACGTTATGCCTACGCGTAGGTATCAGCTGATATTTTATTGTAGGCATAGACGCATAGTGACCCTGATTTCTGACCTTCTGTTTATCAAGAAACAATTATTATTGAGTTAATGTGATGTGCTTTTGGCAATGTACCGACTGTAGGTATCAGTTTATTAAAACATTTACTTGTTGCATACCCCGGAAATCGTGTTCCACATGTCTACCTCCAACACACATTCGACACCTTTTTATTAAATTTGCACGTACTCTTCGCAGCGCACATGTGTACGATTTGAGTGAGTCGAAAACTTCCACAATCCGAGCTATTACTTCGATTTCCGAATCACACTGACTCACAAATAAAAATCAACACATACAAATATTCCTGATTGGAAAACGACATTGTTCGCGATACCATAGCGGCACGTGATACGTACGGACATCCGATCGAAAGCAATCCCAACGAGAGACTTGCAACAAACAAGTAGCGTGCCAGTAGGCAACCAGTCGGCTACATCAAAGGGTCAATGACTCGTTAAAATAGTGCCTACAGCGCGGCTAGTGCAGGGCGGTGTCCTTTGAAATAAAAATAGGTAAAAATGAAAAGATTTCACCGGCCGGTGGACTGTTGTCAATTTATGAAAATTTTCCATATTCAGTGTTAAATTTCGCATGTTTCATAAAAATAAAAATCAATAACTTTTGGTTTTTCGAGTTTCATTTATTTAACTATTTTTTCTAGTACGTATGTTAAACCAGGAATACGCCTTTAATGGATCGGACAGGGTTTTTGTTACATGCTGTATATTCTTACAATCTTCAGCAGCTCCAACAGTATTTTAAATGTCAATTAATTAGTTGCGGTGTGGAGCAGGACCAGAATTAAGCCGGGCATTTTTATCAGTGATGTAATCCCCTAACTAATAATATGCCTGCCTGTATAGTGTGCGTTTTACAAAGGATTTGAATTTCGCCTCATTCAGTTGAAATATGTGGGGAGGTATTATATTGTAACATTTTAAACAGTACCCCATGAAAGATGAGTCCACTTTAGCCAGTCCGAAACCTGGTTGAACTAATAAGTCCCGATTTCTATTACTATAATTATGTCTTTCACCTCTTTTACTGTAAATATGTAAATCTTTTCTTACGTATAAGATATTTTCATACACATATTGACAATTACCGTCATGATGTTAATATCCTTAAACTAGTTCCCTTAGAGAATCGCGCCTGCAGAGATTATATGGCTCTGATGGCTCTTTTCTGCAGAATAAAAATAGACTCGATGTCTGCAGCCCGTCCCCAAAGTAAAATACCGTAAGACCATATACATACTATGAAATAAACAAGCCTCGCGGTATCTACATCAGTAAATTGACGGACTTTTCTGACAGCTTATGCTGCTGAACTAAGCCGTCCTGCAAGAGATGTTAAATGAGGACCCCATTGTAGCCTTGAGTTGAGCGTGATCCCCAAGAAAACCGTTTTATCAGGGAATTCTAGTTTCTCTTGATTCAATACTATCACTACTCTTGACGTTTGGTAAAGAGAATCTTATGCACTTAGTTTTATTTCCATTTAGTACTAAATTATTAGCAGTGAACCAATTTTGGACCAGCAGTAGGGCGTTATTGACGTCGCCAAAATTTGAAGCACGTCTATCTACCTTAAAAATTAAGGAAGTATCATCAGCAAATAACAGCATTTGTGGTTGATTTATTAATAAATGGAGTAGGTCATTAATATACACTAAAAAGAGGAAATAACCCAATATCGAGCCTTGTGAAACACCCATTTTTACTTTTAAACCAAGTGAATTGACACCATTTATTTGAACTTGCTGTTGTCTATCATTTAAATAAGATTTTACTAAACTGAGCGCAAGTTTTCCAAGTCCGTAATGCTCAAATTTCAAAAGCAGGGTTTCGTGATCGACGCAATCAAAAGCGTTGGAGAGATCACAAAAGATTCTATGGTGTCTTGGGCCTCTTCCCACGCGTTATGTTTTATTAAGGTAACACCGGCGTCGGTCGTACGTCGTGGAGGATTTTATTAGTATTGAAATGATTGAGCATTTGATTAAGCATTACCTATTCAAACACCTTGCTGAAAACCGGCAACACGGACACGGGTCTGTAATTATTAGTGTCTTTACTGTCCCCGGAGTTGAAATGTGGTATTACCTTACTATATTTCATTAGATCCGGGAAGACTCCTTGATCCACACCACTCCTTGATTGTTGTTCATTACTCACTCTGGGGTGTCTTCTCAAACATATTCAAACATACATTTGTAGTTGGAGAATTGACTGACGTAAATTTCGATGCATGGGAAAACATTTTTTCAACTACAAAGTTAAGTTCGTACTTTAGATAAATTCATCCTGAATACGAAACTACACTTGTTTTATCATTAAACGCTATTGCGTAGAGTTGAATTAGTACTTGTAGCATTAAGGTAAAATTGTTATTTGCTTGTTCTGTAGGTTTGTGAAATCTTGTATTCCCTGCCACCTTCGTTTCTTGACAGTGTGAGCCTCTGAACACATGACCTAGGATGGTGCCTTCGGTGTTTAGTAAGAGTGGTATTTATAATCCGTTGCAAATGTTTGAGTTCGGTTCTTGTTCCATATTATGATACCAAAAAGATAGGTAAGAATAGGGATGGTATAAGTGTTTATGGCTTTTATGGTGTTAAAACGCTCATTTGTGTATGAATTGTTTAGTGAGTGTAGCTTTAATTTTCTTATGAAGCAGCTGTTTAGCCTGTATGTAACCTAAATATTTGTAAGTCCCGATTTCGTAAAATGATTGTACTATATATTATTATACTATGGTGTTACCAGTCTGCATATGGTATGAATGTGAAAAAGTTTAGCTCTGATTGAATTAATTTTACATTTGTCAATCCCAAACTCCATAACAATATCATTTGAAAATTGTTCAGTAGCATTAGCTAGTTCATATAAGTCGTCTGGTAGGCAGTCAGTATGTCAGTCCTAAAATCACCATATTCAAACGCAAACTCATAGCATTTATTTCAATTAAACCATTTACGGGAACTTTTGAATTCGCATGTCATGTCTATGGAGAAGAACGGGCAAGAAACTCCAAGGACATCAAGATATTACGAATTTGAAAATGGATTTAAAGCGAGACAGACCCACATCAGGCTGAGTGAGTCTCTTTGGAATATCCCTCGCTGGATCTTAATGTGTTCTGTCTCAACTGTGTGGAAATTGCTGTGGATGTGTTCAAGTGTAATCGCGTCTGCCAGTTGTCTATATATTTCTTAAAAAGTTGATGAGTTGAGGATGTATCTTCTAAAAATTCAAAACTTCAAGTAATCACGATTGAGGTACTGAATCGTATGCTCCTATACTCAGTTTAAATAGAGCATAAATCTTTCTAAGTATCTTGGACATGTTTAAGTATAACTGCATCTACTGTTAACTGTTCTTTACAACCTTGAGTGAACTTCCTGCACCCTTTCTGTTCTTCTGTTAATAAATGTTGTTTTTCAAGGTGTTTGAATGTGATGTGAGTAAAACACGATGTCAATTGCAGACAGGTAATTGGCCTATATTTTGCTGGATTAAATATATTTTTAGGGTCTTTCGGAAGCATGTAAGTCTTGCCTTCTGTAATGTATGACGGAATAATGTTTTTATTTATTTATAAAATCTTTAATGTAATTATAGAGGTGTGGGTGTGTACGTGGGATTTTTTTGTACATTTAGTTGTGTATTTGATCAAAGCCTGGTGTTTTCCAATTGTGTATCTTATTAAAGATATCCTGTAAAGTTGCGAGTGATCCTATACGGGTTCTGTGTTCTACATCAACCTGATAAAAATTGATCAAATTCAAATCGCAATCAATCGCTCCATACAATCGCTTCAAAGTTTGCCTGATAGATTAGTATGGTTTAGACAACTGGCGGAATGAAACCGTTTTCGATGCCAGAGCACATACAATACAGGTTTTCTCGAAAACCAATGTAGAAAGATTCTTTTAAGAACTATTGGGCAGGGCTAGGTTAACAAAAAGAACTTACATGCTTCACTCTTGATACCCAGGCGTATAAATAACATGGTCCAAAGGACTAATCAGTCCTACATTCATATCCCATATATTATTACTAGCCTTCAGGACATTAGCATAAGTGTATAAATGTAGATTAATGTAACAAAATAGTGTGAACCCACCTCCTTCACAGTTCCGTCCCTGGTACCCAGGCGGACAAGAACACAGTCCGGGCGCGGTACAATTCCCTCCGTTCATACACTGCGGGTAACATAGCGCAGTCCTACAGTCTTGTCCCATGTACCCTTCAGGACATTGACATATCTTCTCGTTATTGCACCATCCTTGGTTCGCACATTTTTTGTCACATTCCGGATCTGGACCTGTACGGAAGCTGAGTTATGATGAGGGAACTCGAAAGTTTACAGAATTAAAAAGATAAAGAATTGAGTTCTAATTCAATTTTAAAAGTAGATTCGGAATTAGGCAGATTTGGAAGGGTGCCCTTTTTATACATTGCATTTTTAAGTCTGCACAATTTGCTTTTGTGATTCTTTAGGCCTTCGCCGGTGCCGGAGGACTCTAAACGCTACCACAAACAGGCGCGACGCGACAGTACGGCACAAAGGCACCGCTCGTAGCGCGACTTGCGGTGCCTTTGTGTCGCGCTGTCACGTCGCGGCAGTGTGCATGAGCCTTAAAATGTCGTTGTTGACTCTAAAATGAAAGGTTTAAGTAGGTTTTAAAAGTTAATGAAAGGCAACAGAATTAATGCGTACAATGATTTGAAAATATTAATTTAAATAATATGTATTAGTGAGGAAGCAAGCATATGATACGAACCTAAAAAACGCAATGCCGTGAGCAGAGGCACCGTAATCAGCCGACCGGCGCACTCGGCGGATCCCGGAAAATAATGCATTCGGTTAATACGGCCCGGCGCGTGGCGCAGGCGCAGGCTTTACGCACAGACAAACACACTGAGCTGATATTAGTACTAATGAATGGATTAGCGCTAAACATCACGGAATCTAACTTTGAGCCAGGTTAATGGAAACAGGCACGCCCATAATATTGATTATACAAGTATGTAGTAGGTACACCTCTACCCCTTCGAGGAATAAAAGATATTGTGACGACAATACAATGTTAAGTACGACATTTCTTCTACAGTTATACATGCTGAATTATAGTAATAAAATTGGTGTTTAATTTTTCACCGGATAACTGGCTCAGTTTCACTTGAGAGTAGGACCATTATTCAATTTAAATTATTACCAAACGAAAACAAACCTACTTATCTGTTTCCTCTAAATTATCAGAACTCAAATAAACATCATACAATTGAATACAAAACTAATAAAAATGTCAATCGCAGTATTGTTCTGACCGAACGTATGGGCACAAACACTGAGGTGACTTATGCTTTGCATTGTCCGGTGGAGGTAATGCGTTCGCTCATACCAACTACCCACAAATGTATTATTAGTAGCGTAAGCATAACAATGTGAGCTCGAAATAGATGAAATGCAATGTTTAGTGCTTTGTTTCTGGTACTCAATTTTGCTACACCTCGTTTTTCGAACGCTAAGCATGAGAAATTGAATTAATAAGCTGAGGGACTAAAATAGATCTTTTGCAGTGTTTGGATAAGAGAAGTAATTATAAGTTATTTTTAAAATCAAGTTATAAGCGTTACGCCTGTGTTTTTGGAGTTGTTAATTTTCTGAATGATTTAGCAACGACTTTAGTAGGTAAGTTTTAAACAAACACGTGCTGAATGCAAGACAGCCACAAGAACACAGGCGAGTAAGTGTTAAAAATGCGTTGGCGATACAATACCTGTCCTTTCTAAATACACACCTCTCTGTGCGCATTCCTTCTTTAAGTGTAATCTTAATGGGGTGCCTTTTAGCGGCAGGCCGCGGCCATTTTTTAGCACAAGCCCGATCTCAAATGTGGCCACACCGCTGTTATTGCCGACACATGGCAGAATTATACTGAATTCTGTGGAGCAAACTCGTTATTTATTTTTGGACACAATATTTACCTAATTGAGGACCGGATACTGCTGTTACTAAAAAGGTAAACGATACATTTCCTGGCGGAATTATTTGTGACCGACAAAACTATTAGTATGACTTAATGGTGGAACATTTTGGTTCGACTTGTCGGCCAGTTTCGTGTTGGAGTTTCGGGATGTCATGGTAGTACAGTCGTCAGCGTCAAAAATTAGGGACGAACAGATATTAAAACTATATCTAAATGAAAGGCGCGTTTCAGAATCAACACAACAATTGTAAGCCCGCGTTCGTATGGACGTCAAAATATCACGCACTGGATTTTCAACTCTCGGTGTACAATTGAGCATTGAAAAGCCAACGCACATCCAAGCTCGTCAAAAAAAAAACTCTTGGATTTTCAACTCTCGGCGCAGGCCGATAAATATCCAGTTCGCGAAAAACAACCGCGGCGGGAAAAAATCGCTTGTGCAAACAGGACTTTATTCTACTTGAAATAATGTTTAATTTGAATAGTTGTGCCGTTGTGCCGATCATATTTGACAGTCTGTTCGTCTCTATATTTTTGTTGATGCTGTCTTTTAAACCGAGGAGCAAAACTCGACATTATACTTATATTTTTTAACGTGTCATCTATAAATGTATCAATATTACCTTTAGATGTTTTAGGCACCCGTCCTCTCGTCTTTATCGACAGTACAGGCGGCTTCAGGATAGTCAGGTCTGACGACGTCAGAATATCGAAGTCGTAGTAATACCTCTTCTTCGACTTCCACGTGAAATTTACATAGCCGACTTCTGAAGGTATGACTGGCAGTTTGTTAGAGAAGTTGGGGTCTAACACGTATGGGGATACGTGACCGTTTATTATTGCGAATACTTGCATTGAAATCCCTGGAAATGAGATATTTTAATTGGTTAGTTACACACATCAATAAAATTGTAGGTACGAAAGTTACGTACATATTCATAATCCTACTAATATTATAAACGCGAAAGTTTTTGAGTATGGATGGATGCTTGTTACTATTTCACGCAAAAACTACTGAACGGATTTGGATGAAATTTGGCACACAGATAGTTTATAACCTGGATTAACACATAGAGTACTTTTTATCCCGATACTCCCACGGGATCAAGATTTATGCGGTTGAAACCGCGGGGAGCAGCTAGTAATATTATAAATTCGAAAGTAACTCTTGTCTGTATGTTACCTTTTCACGCCTACACCACTGAACGGATTTTGATAAAATTTGGCAAGGAGATAGATGGCTTCCTGGGGAAGGATATAGACTACTTTTTGTCCCGGTAGCACGTTCCCTTGGGATAATTTCCGACATTCCAGCAGAAGCTAGTTTTATTATAAATGACTATAATTGGACATCAATGTTCACGGACAAAGTCGTTGGTTCTAAACTAGGAGGAAAGTGGCGACCACAAGGCAGTCTGTAAATAAGAATATTATTAATTTCACTAATTGGGAATTTGCTATTGCTAACATGATCTCATTTAACTTAATACGAATGACCCAATTAAGGCACTTTGAGGACACAAATACAGGAAAGTTTGATAAAATAAAATAGGATGCTAAATATTAATTTTACCGCACCTGTTTTGTGACTTCTAAATTGGGTTAGTGCCTACATTCAAAAACATAAAAAATATTCTAATTGTACCGCAACTTTTAACAAATTACTTGCACGGGTGCTTCACGTGAATATGTCACCGGTAAATATGTTATACCCATGTAACAAGGGCGCTCTTTCTCTGCTTTTTTTTGCTACCGACACCAGAAGATGAATAGGAGCGAAATACAAAAACTCTTACCGCTAAACATCCTCACTTGTCGCTCGTCGATCCACAGCGACAGGTCGGAGTGGTGCCGCGCCTCGGGGTCCTTGTAGTCGCGGCGACCGGCGCCGAGCGCCAGCGACATCGCCAGCGCTAGCCCGGCACACAATCGAGCGCCCATCGAAGCCGATCGCCACATGCTGGGAAGGTATTACTGGAATTTTAGGTGTGGTAGAAGTTGGGTGAGCTGACTCGAGGCTGTATTCGAGTTTTAAAGGTGTGCTGATGGAGTTGTGTCTGGAAAGTCAGTGCAAGAAGCTGCCAGAGCTGTGAAGCCTGTTTCCTCACCAGTGATTGTGCAGTGCTGTCGCGTCAGTGTCTTTCAAAACAACTTTTTCAGACTTTCAGACATCGATTGACAATCTTTGTCTGCGAGTCAGTCGTGTTGTGAAATATTAATTGAAGTGTAGTGTCTAAATGCGATTGATACTTCAACCTTAGGCTTCAGCAGTTTTATGTACGATAGTGTAAATATGTGCGTGTCGTGAAATATTAATTGGAAATTCCGCTTGTAATCTGGCAATGCTAATTTATAGTGAATATAAGTTAGCGTTCGTGGGGATTTATCTCTAGAAGTTCTACATATTCTGAAGTAAAAAATACATTAGAGCCGAAACCGCAATAACTGAAACTGTCGTAGGTATTGACTCGCACAAGACACCTTTTCAAAATGTTAACCCTTTACATCGATTTAAATATTACGTTAAAACTTTCAAATCCTGATTTACTCGTAACTTGAATACAATAAAATAAAAGATTAACTCAACAAGTTATCGTATTTCATCATCTCGATTAAAACTCAATAAAAAACGTCGAGTCGTTAAATCTGGATGAGTCCGGTTCCAACGTTAAAACCGAATCGTTCCCGAGTGTCCAATTAACGGTCTGACCGGCTATCACCTAAAATATGTCATAATTCCATTAAAGCGTTCCAACGCGGACCAATAATAAGCGTGTAAGTGGCGTATAATTTGTTTGTCGACAGTCCAAAACCTTTCCTCGTTCAAAGAAAAAAAAAACTAAAGAAAAACAAAATTATCACAGTTAACATAATTGATTGAGACCGTTTGGGACGTGCTCCTACAATGGTACTATCGTGAGAAACGCCCGTCGAAAGTAAAAAAGCTACAACTTCATTAAATATCCCCTGTCAAAAGTAATGTCTACTAGTTTTTTTACTCGCTCCTGGTGTCCAATTATACGTACAAAAGGTGTTAACAAAAAAGAAGACTCCAATAGCTCTAGGAGTAGGGGTGCACAACAATTTTGTCTATGTTATGTTATCATTAGTGGAGTTAAACTTGGGTGAATAGTAAGAAAAAGTTAAGTTTTATGACCGTTTTCTTAAATCTAGTCAGGTCATAACCAAAGGCAACTGTACCCTAATTGCGTAATACACATTCAATCGTAATCTGAATCGTTTTGAAACAGATTGCTAATGCATTGCTTCATAAGTACGAAAAAAATATCTGCTCAACAATGTAAATAACACAATGAATGTTGTAGAACTGTCAAAATCAAACAGATTAGTCGTAATCGTTTACGAAAATGTGTTACGCAATTAGGGTGCTGGTTCGAACATGCCTCTGTAAATTATTGTTAACTATAAAACCGAATACTCCGAATAGCCACTTCTCTGCTACAAGTACAGCTCGCACTCAATCATTAATAGATTACATTCCGGGTAACTATTTAACCTTAGGATATAATCAAGATTTCGAATAGGCACAAAAGATACAGAAAGATAACGGACACGGCTAGTTACTTACAATACTTACCCCGGTGCCGCGGCCGGTCGCATTTAAAGGGTTGCCTATCTCTACGTAACTTTCAGTACACTTGGCATTTGCTGCGTATAAAAATAAACCAAGATGCAATAAACATGTAAAAAATTGGCTAATAACTTGCTTTACTTTCAGACCCCCAAAACGTATATTTAGATAAGTTTCTCAAAAACAAAGTAAAGATCATCATAGATGACCGCTGTAACTTTGTTTTGAGTTTTTAATAGAACAGGGAGATGTTAACCCTACGCTACATGAAATCTCACGACTAAGGGGCAGGTCATTCAGTGAACTATTGTAACTTTTTATCGCCCAATTAAATAGTACAAAGTTAACGATACATTTCTAAGTGTTCTAGAAAAAAATGTTGTTTACATACTTGTTATATTAAATTGAGAATCTTTATCATATGGTCACATAAATGTTTACAAAAAATGTTAATCTAATATTTCGGGCGCCATTTATCTAAATGTGTTGTAAAGAAACTACAATATTCATTTGCGTGATAACCCCAAATTAGCGCGGTCCAGTACCTACCATTGATAAAACATAATAATTTTTATAAGTACTTAATTAAACTTAATTGATTGCCTTGTTATAGTTTGCAGTATAACATGCATGGTCATGGTGCAGGTCAGTTAAATGAAGTTGGTGCATCACCTGGGACAATAATGTTACCTACTTATTCAACGTTATCGAAGTACAGAAATTACTGCACTTTCCTTATTCAGTTAGTACTATCTGTTTACGATTAAAATGGAAATGTTTCATAAAATTAGTTTTAGTACTAAGTTGTAATTAACTAGTATGTAATTATTTTTTTAGGTACAGTTAAACCCAATCTAAAAATCTAGGTACTTTTATTGATCCAAATACCTACTGTTACTGCTCTTTCCCACGGTTAAAAGGAATAACAGTAAACTTAACGACAGAGTTAGCTTTCGCGAACCAAAAGCACTTCAAATATTAGTCTTGTTTGACACTGAGTGCATGTCTGTGCATAAAGAGCACAGATAAACTATGCCAAAAAATAACAGGCATAGTGGGACAGCGTTATTTGAAAATGAAAAATATTGTAAGTGTAGTTTGGTTATTTGGCGAGCTGAGATTATGAGGAAAGATGACCATCATAGAAACAAGTGTTGTCGACGGATGAATAGACAAATGACACATGAATAAAAGAAATCTGTCATTTTGTCTATTCTATCCGTCGACAAAAAATTATCATGCTACGTGTTCAGGAAAATACTTTGTATGTGTAGTAACGTAACATGTTGTTCTTCTTAGCGCGTCGATGGCCATCTAAATGGACTGGGCCCAGAGTCCAGGGCCTTTACATAAAATGTTTTAACTTGTAATGAAGTATACCCTATTGCATTAAAATCCATTTCATATCAAACGTTAACATTTTCTGGGTAATACGTTGCCGCAAGCCGAATAGTAATAGGTACCCCTTAACGGTGTACCAAAGGCAAACTCTTGCAACGGATCGTTATTGTGTTGTGTCTGGAGAGTCAGTGCAAGAAGCTGCCAGAGCTGTGAAGCCTGTTTCCTCACCAGTGATTGTGCAGTGCTGTCGCGTCAGTGTCTTCCAAAACAACTTTTTCAGCGAGTCAGTCAGTAGTGTCTAAAGGTAATTGATACATCAACCATAGGCTTCAGCAGTTTTATTATGTACGATTGTGTAAATAAAAGCGTGTCGTGAAATAATAATTGGAAATTCCGCTTGGAATGTGGCCATGCTAATTTATAGTGACTATAAGTTAGCGGATTTATCTCTATAGCTTCTACATATTCTGAAGTAGGTACACTACATTTTCTGGGTAATACGTTGCCGCAATCCGAATAGTAATAGGTACCTTTTTGCGGTGTACCATGCAGATATACCTAACCTCAAGTGAGATTTTATTAGTGACTCGACTGCCTAACAAATTGTCAGTCATTTAGGTCATTTTAGACTATCATAATAACCAAGAGCGTGTATGTACGCTTGTGAACTGACCACCACTGACCGTTAATGTCAAGAAAATTTAATTTATTGATTACCATAACTACAAGTTACTGTTATTGTTCCTCAACATCTTGTCTCGGCGATGACTATTCTAGTTCATACACTGAAATGCACCTATTTACTGAACCTAAGTCAGTACATTTTTTTTTAAATTACAGTAACAGAATAATTGAGACTTATCAACAAAGTTTAGAAAAAAACACTTATATTTTCAAGTTCATTTTATTTGGAGCTAATTGAATTCATCCTGCGTCCTCAATCTGGTATAAAAATAACGCAAAAAGGGTAATATTTTAGTTCAGACTCTCAGTTTCAGTGAATGAGACGGGTGCATCCTGTGATAAGACGTGCGAATGACCGTGGATGTTCGCGAAACACCCGAATGTAGTATTTTCATTGTGGTTGTTTTTTTGCAGAGTGAAATATAACTTAATTCGGGCTGCATCCCAGTTTTAGTATACCAACAATTGTCCCTTTTACAACTAATCTAGCTTCTGCCCACTTCGCCTGCTTGGATGTCGGAAATTATCCCACGGGAACGTGCTACCGAGACAAAAAGTAGCCTAAGTCCTTCCTCACGATGCCATCTATCTCCTTGCCAAATTTGATCAAAATCCGTTCAGTGGTGTAGGCGTGAAAAGGCAACATACAGACAGAGTTACTTTCGAATTTATAATATTAGTATGGATAGATTCTTTTGTGCATAAATGGCATCTTTAATTTCCATGAGTTTACCTATGAATATATATATAAGTTAAATCAATGTAAAAAAAAAACAATTACAGATAGTCGTTTTTTTTCTATTGTATCACTTTGATATTAAATGGCGGCAACAGATTTTTAGTAATTAGAGATATAATAATGTAGGTACAATACTCATGGGTAAAATTGCTTATGGAAAGTAAAGATGCCACAGTTGAACGTACCTTTTCTTTTTGAACCATTTTGATGTTTTTTTTTAGGTCTGGTTTAGAAAGACAGTGCGGAAAATCAAGCCTATAAAAAAACTGATAACTAAAGAATCATGTGTCTTGTACATTTCTAAACCGAATCCGTACCTTTTCGTGCGAAAAATAAACAAGCACCCGATCTCATTAATAACATGAAGTGGTATATAAAAGAGTGTTGTCCAAAGATAGGGCACCTCTGGCGGGTGCACTTGTTAAGCTAACCAGCGGGCCGCGGGCCAGTCCGGCCAGTCGATACGATACCCGTTCAGGGAACAGGTAACAGTGTAAAAAGTAAAAAAAATAAAGTCCGGCTGTCGGTCCGCAGCCGCCCCCGTCCGGCGGCGGAGTAAGGCAGGCTGTTCATGATCTGAGATTAAGCTTCTTTGAAAACGCATTAAAAAAAACGTAATAATGAGAAAATTGAGTTGCTTTTATAAAATCCATTCCTCATTAGGTTTTTTGTGGTAATTTGTACAGTACATAAATTAGTTAAATCGTGATAATCATCATAAAGTTAGCTATTGAAATTAGTTCTGTAAATATTTGGTGATATCATGTTTGTTTTGTGGGAAAAGAGACATTTCGGGCATTATATATGAGCACATAGTCTAGAGATGTAAATTCAAAAGTCAACGTCCTGTCTTGGATCTAGATCATGCAATTAAGATCTGTAGTAAAAGCTCCACCAATTGGGGGCAATAAATCGTATAAACTACAAACACGATTACAACATCGTTAAGTCCGAATCGAGCTGATGCAAAAAGACGAGGGAATAAATCGTTTATATTTGTCGAGTAAGTGGCAGGACTATTAAAAACGTGTATCCATTTCATTTTAACGATTACAACGTTGTCAGTCATAAAGCCGGTTTTACAATTTATCCTCACAAATTACGCACGACAAGTAGCGAGTGTATAGCCGGCCTTAGCGCGGCTCGTGGTGCACCGGGCATGTGCAGTGTACTCCTAACATATGATCCCATAGTTAGGCCTCTATTAATAACACCCCGTGATGTTTACATTTGCCAGATAGCACTGTTTACTTTTTATGCTTTCTTTAATCTCCCGTTTTTTCAACGCACCTTTTTTAATATTCGGAAGTTTTTAATCCATAGTTATTCAGCGATTAAACTCATCTCAAATTCAATTAAACTAAGTAATTAGAAATACAGTAATCAGTTAACATTGTTGCCTATGTGGGTAATTAATAAAGACGATCGCCACTCGAATTCCGAATCGATTATACAATTAAGCTTTAAGTGGGATCAACGATCTTTTATTTACCGACCTCTGTCATCTTGGATGGATTTCGCTATATGATACAGATTATAAGAACGGTCTTATATTACCTGTAATTAACGGCGTGTTCCTATTAAAATAAAATTGCAGCACGCACGTTCATAATTTTAAAAGTCACTTCACAACTCGCGAACTCGATCGTCTCGTTTGACAACAAATACAAATCGTTCGATGATGTCCCGCCCTGTCGACGGTCGAACACAGACTGCCTACATACTGGCTCTTTACTCAATACACAGCTTTGTTTTGCGCTTCAAAAAGTTCCACCACAAAGGATTTTGGACTTAACTTTTCATAAAATAGAGGTGACGCAGCCAGCCCCATATGGTTCGTCTGATATCTCGTCGATATAATTTACGATCAACATTTTGCATGTTTCCATTGATAGCAAATCATCCGGGAGACGTGGGATGCTTTACAATCAGCTCACATACAATGTTATGGCCGGTCAAATTTAGCATCTGCTGATTAGATTAACGGCTGCTCAAAGTTAATGGCGCTGTTTTACCAATAAATCTTGTCGACTCTGACTGGATTAGCACATGCTACAGCGACATGCGACTCTAAATTATGGATGAAGGGTCCAGGACCAAAAAGTTTCTTCGCGAGTATGAATAGGCGCTTATTCATCATAATTCTTGGCTGGCGTATATTCGTAAGCTCCTTTAAAAGTCAAAAGGTTTTGCATTCATAAAACCACAGGTTGTTTTTGTAAGTATTGTTAGCTCCTTGTGAATGAATGGCGCGTATTACAGAGGTTTATATTTTACCTGCCATTGAGTCCTTGTTTAGTCTGAACGCAGCGTAATTTACGACTAGCGAAATCGGCACACCACAATATGTTAAACATGGTTTCCGACTGCGACGGTAACACGTTCGCACGGACGTAAAAATATCGCGGTAGGTTTTTTTCGCACACTGGATCTTCAACGCAGATTTGATGATTGTATTACGCGATATTTATACTTCCGTGCGAACGATTAAAACATATATTTATAAAAAAACATTGTTGTGAATATCCCAACTTTTTTTTATGATTACTGCCAATTCCGCTTTACCCCATTTGCCTCTGTATATAAAGTGGAAGGGTACAAATAGGTTAATTATATGAAAATACAAAGGTCTTACCTTTGTATTCGATGTGAGTTATCGGCAGGACATAATTGAGTTGATGTACATATTTTTTATTTTTAGTAATGGAGCAAATATAAGAGTATTATTTATCAAATACCCTATTAAAAACGTCCTCAAAGCAGAAGCGGATTACTTTTCGCAAAATCTTCAATGACTTCGTTAGTTAGTGTCGAATGTTTGAATGTTCTGGATGCCTGCTCTGGGATCTCTAAAGGTTCTACATTACGAAACGCCTCTTGGAAAATTTCTTCATATTTAGTTTCTTGTATATCTTTTCGGTGTTATTTCTACACTTTCTTACATTTCATTACTAAAGTTAAGAGCAACAGCCTGAAGTTGCCGTGAAAGCGAAATAGTAACTTTTTCAAAGTAAATATTTTCATGGATGAACTCAGATGTTTTTTTGCTGGGGCTTGAGCCCCTCCTGAGCGAAAACCGAAGTTTTAGTAAGTACCTTCTACTAAGTCTATGATGAGGATAGACTATTTTAATTACCACTAATGTACCTTTTACTTCTATCTACATACATATCTACGTACCTTCTCTTAACATTACGCGCGTTATTCCGCGAAGCGTTTGGTAGAAGTTTACCTCACCCACATTTGGCCAGTTTTGTTTAAGTACCATGTAATAAGGGGGAGACCCTATTGCCATAAACCGGGCAAGGATCCGGACTTCGGGCTGTTACCGAGAAATTATTTACGGAAAACCCCAAAAAATACCTACTTTGCCAAACCTGGGATTCGTAACATCATAATTAATACTATAAATTCGCATAAACCACTGAACAGATTTCGATTACCTAAATAGATGGGATAGATGTCTAGGGGAAGGGCATAGGTTGTACTTTTGGTCCCGCTAGCATGCTCCCGTGGGATAATTTCCTACATCCAGGCGGGCGAACCCGCGGGCAGAACATAATAAACTAAATCAACCTATTTTTTTATAATATTGAAGGAAAAGTAGCAATATCCTATACCTAATACCTCTATTGAAAACGTCCTCAAAAGGTATTTTGGACGTATGTAGGTTAAACCTGCTTTCATCAGTTTTCGTAAGTAAGTAGGTACTATTATTTACATTATATGATGAGGATAAACTACTTAAATCAAGTCTATTGTACCTTTAACCTACTTGTACCCTTCCACTTTATATGCAGAGTATCTCAAACGTAATGGTCCAAAGGCAAATGGGGTATCTGTGGGAGAGGTTTAAAAGTTAAGGTATTCACAACAATGTTTTTTTTCTTAATCAGAGCTTATAAAGTTGCTCTATAGTTTATGAAAGCAAGTAAAGACAAAAAAAAAACTGATGTGTTGCCGAGCCACACTGAACGTAAATGAGTACATGAGCTTGTACCTACACTATCAAGGCATCTTCCAGCCAGAGTTTAACCCGCTACGTCGAAAATTATGTTCACATGCAAGCATTGCAAGACCAACTTTTGTCGACGGAGGAATATACAAAATAACACATTTCTTTTATACATCTGTATTTTTTTCTATCCTTCCGTCGTCTAAACTCGTGTCTATGGTGGTTAGGCTACGCGTGCGGGTCCGTAAATCCATGTGATGGTGTTAACCCTTTCTTGAAAATGATTAAATTAGCAAATTTTTCTAAACTGTTGAGAATATACCAACTTTTAATTTTTAATGATAGGTTGCTGCCTATCCTCCGTTTTACCCCATTTGCCTTAGGACCACTACGTTTGAGACACCCTGTATACTAATAATTGATTTGTTACCAAGGATCCTATGAATGCCATCCAATCTGCTCCAACACTATATCACTATTTGAAATGGACCCCCCGTGGGCATAAGCGGAGACTGCTCGTTCCCACTGTGAAGACTGCTGACTTCATTCCAGGATCCGGAACCTCGGACAATACAAAACGCTGCAGTCGTATAAACACATCCTTCTTAGCCTGCTAAATAGAAACAAAGTTTGGAAGCCCAACCTTTTCATCACTCAAACTCAAAGCATTTATTTCATTTAAACCATTTACAGACTTTTGAATTGTCTAAGAGTCGGTCAGTCAGTAATATGAAGCTAGTTGCAAAGCCCATTCCAAACTGTAGTAGGTTCCTATGGAGAAGAAAGGGCAAGAGACACCATGGACACTTTTAAATAATGCTATTCTTCCACATATAATTAGTGACATCATTAATTTTGATCTTTTAAGTGAGAACGATGTACAAAAACCGTACACGTTAAAAGCGTTCAGATTGCAAAAAAAAAAAAAAAAAACAAACCAAAAATTAAATAAGCCGTGGCAGCGAAGAGATGACCAGTCCCAACTGACGGCGCCGCGGCGCCCGTTCACGAACATGACGCATGGATCAGCACCATTCAGCTCAACCATTTTGAAGGAACTAAATGATCCATCAGCGAGACATTTGAGTGAGCATGATATATTATCAGCGGCCAGGGCACATTCAAGTCAATTAGAAGACATTACCCGGTAAATGGTAGCTCCATTGTGTGTTAATTTGGCAGTGACGTCTTGTCGTTTTGCTGCTAAAAATTATGGATGGACTTTAAGTTTTATACGCTAAGCATTGCTTTCCTCTCCGACTTGGTGACACTGACAGCAGCTGCATTTTCTGTAGAGTACTCACACCTGTGCTATGTATTTATATAATACAAAGGAGATTGAGTTTAAACAATGCAAATATATTCTTACAATCTTCAGCAGCTCCAACAGTATTTCAAATGTTAATTAATTAGTTGTGGTGTGGAGCAGGACCAGGATAGGAGTCCCTATTGGCTCAATGCTGGTCCTGCTCCACAACACAGCTTTGAATTTCGTCTTATTCAGTAACATTTTAAACAGTACCCCATGAAAGATGAGTCTACTTTTGCCAGTCTGAAACGTGGTTGAACTAATAGGTCCCGATTTCTAGTTCTATAATTATGTCTATCACCTATTTTACTATAAAGATGTAAATCTTTTCTTACGTATATGATATTTTCATACACATATTGACAAGTTACCGCCATGATGATAATATCCTTAAACAGTTCCCTTAGAGAATCGCGCCTGCGGAGATTATATGGCTCTGATGGCTCTTTTATGCAGAATAAAAATAGACCCGATGTCTGCAGCCCGTCCCCAAAGTAAAATACCGTAAGACCATTATACATACTATGAAATAAACAAGCCTCGCGGTTTCTACATCAGTAAAGTGGCGGACTTTTCTGACAGCTTATGCTGCTGAACTTAGCCGTTCTGCAAGAGATGTTAAATGAGGACCCCCATTGTAGCCTTGAGTCGAGCGTGATCCCTAGGAAAACAGTTCTATCGACGAATTCTAGTTTCTATTGATTCAAAGAAAATGTTATGCACTTTGTTTTATTACCATTTAATACTAAATTATTAGCAGTGAACCAATTTTAGACCAGCAGTACGGCGTTATTTACGTCGTCACCTTAAAAATTAAGGAAGTATCTTCAACAAATAACACCATTTGTGGTTGATTTATGATTGAATGGAGGTCATTAATATACACTAAAAAGAGGAAAGTACACAATATCGAGCCTTGTAGAACACCCACTCCATAATACTTTCTATTATTTGTACTAAATATTAATAGTTTTTTAAAAAAAGTTGGTGAATTACGTGTGTAGTTTGAGTTGGTGTGTTGAAGATAATAAATTAACCTGAATGGTATTTAATATTATGTTCGGAAAATTAAAATCTTTATTTTAAAAGAAGGTGAGAGAAGATAAAATAAAGACGCACAACATTAATTTCTTAATATTTATTTTCTATGCAACATAAAAAAATATTCATCATAGTTACAATAAATTACAGTTACTTAATGCGAACTAAAATGTTATTTACGATAATTCGTGAACAGAATCGTATGGGTCAGATCAGAATTTTTTTCACAAGTCTACCTACACTTTTGTCATGATTTTTAAACATTTTTATATAATAAATGCAAACTATTATCTAACCAACAAAATAGTCCAATGTAGATAAAAAAGCTTGCTTAGCAAATATAATAAAACTGTCATCGATGCTTTAATTTTCTCCATTCTGTTTAATAACAATGGTGAGACGTCTAGCGTCTTATGATATAAAACTCACAAGCTATATTCATGATGAATGAAAAGGGCTGTCAAACAATGGTGAAAACCAAGCATCGTCAACATTATACATAACACTGAATGTACCTCACAACAATTAGAATCTACCAGTTCGTATTTAGCGAATACTTCGGCTATTACTAAAGATTTAGTGAGCCAAACATATTGAAAGCATGATTATTATAAAACTGGCTAGTATTATTTTTTATCATAACCATCCATGCCATTGGTTGGGAGAATGTAATGACAAAGGCTCGAAGATTTAATAAAACTGATTGTATACTATTACCACTGCTTTCTGTCGTGTTTTAACTGTTTCATCGAAGTAGCGAAGCATGCTTTCAATATGCCCAACTTCTATTAACATTAGGTCTATTACATTTCCAAAAGTTATAATTATATCCAAAATGTTTCAGAAGTTCGTTACACTTGCGACCGAATAAAGTTATACAACAATTACATTTAACTGCTAACATCAACTACTTCTGAGTACGGCGATGTACGATTATTATTGGGGACCTACATTGATACAATTCACTGTAAATATTGTGACACTAAATAAATGCAGACGTTGTGCTGTCACGTCGAATCTGGTTCGATGAAAATCTCATTTTCATTCATAGTTTTACGTAAGGCAAGTATTCTTTACTAGGTACGTGTAAAATAAAATGAACACAGTGTAATTTAGTAGGGAAGGCAGTGAGAATATCCACCGTAAACAGGTGGCTAACAATCTAATATCAAAATTGTCACTTCGAACCGTAACAAGTATTTTTTATCATTAAGACAGAATTTTCAAATCGTTAACGGGTATAAAAAGCGACAAAAACAGACGCGAATAGAACAAGGCTCCTACTATAATCAATTAATATTAATAGATATATATTAAATTCTTACTAGACAATAGACATGATAAAGACTCCTTAACAAATAACTTAAAGGGGTTACAATAACAGTGCCATCAAATATAAATATGCAATGTATAAGGTACCAATAGTTACAGTATAAGCTCTAAATGAGAACGATCAAAATGTTGGCATTCGACGATGTTACCTTTGTGAAACTAAACAGAATAACGAGGGGAAATAAATATGTGTGAGGTTTAATTATTTAAATAATCAATAAATTACGTTCCTTGTCTCAGCTACCGGTCTAAAGTTTTATAAACATAGTTCAGATTACATCTGACCGACGCGTCATTGGGGAGACTTTAAATAAAACGATTTGAAAAATCAACATGGTTAGACCGTCTGGAATGTACTCAATTAAGACCCGACACCTTTCAGGCGGAGAAATAAGTTTACACAAATAAATAAATTATAATAAAGTAAATCGACGGTTGTTAGTGCAAGTGTGCACAATATGTCCGCCAATGTACGAATAACACTGGATACAATAGATACGGATAAGGCAAAGAATAAATATACATGTACAGATGCAGTAAGCGAACGCGTTAGCTACCTAACATTAGTTAACACGAATCCTTAGCCTTAATCTAGACACGATACAATTGAGATATTTGTTTCATGCGGCTCGAGACTATTGTTGCCGATCATCAAATTATACTTTTTTGCATTATTTAAGCAACACTGGTATCTGGAAGCAATGGTCTCGAGCATGCAATTGTCCAAAATCAGAAACATTAACTTGGCCATTAACTTCAAATGTGATCGGTGAAAAACTTCAATAATAGTCAAATATGAGAAATTAAAATACGAAAGAAGCCTATAAAGAGGACTTAATACTACGTAAGAGAGACATTTTAATGAAGGGTTGCCCCGTACTTTAATATCATTCGAGATGTACCATAGTGGATGGTCACGGAATACTATAATTTCAGAGTGATAAACGTTATATACAACTAATTTTATCGATTACAATCGATACTAGTGTACCGATGATCGATGGCTAAAATTCGAAGTGTTGAGGAAAATATTTAGATTTTTGTAACTCCTAATAATCGAGATTTTTTTCCGAATATCTTTACGCCTACTATGTTACAGTCAGACATGTCAGCACACAACACGCACACATTTCAAGCGGCTTTTATACAAGTTGATAAAATTGATGATCTACATCTATATGTGATATATTACTATGGTAAAATGTAAAGTGGATGATTTGAACTACGTTTCATTGACGACTTTCAATTGGACTCCGTTCTAAAGTCTTCTTTCAATAGCTTTGTTTAGTAACATTTTCAAAAACCACTTTGCGTTTAGTTGCGTGAACTGACACCAGAGGTGGGATAACGTGTGACGTAAGAAGGATAGTCAGGACACGGGACACCATCGCCGTGTCCGCGCTACAACAGACGGACACAACACCGACCCACGCCTCTCTTTAACTCTGCAAAGCACCACAATATGCCCCGGTGGTCAAACTGCGCAATTATACAAAAATATTTTATTTTAATTTTTCTTAATAAAATATAGTTTTATATAGATACACATTTGTCGTTTCCATTACTTGTGTGTTGTTAAATTTTGCAGATATACTCAATACATAAGAGAATATAGTCTTAGAAAGTACAACATAAAGAAGAGTTCTTAATGATTTAACTAAATATTAAATAGATTTCCTAAGCACATCTGCAATATTGAACAACACGGCAACGGAAGACAACATCTATTAATTGAACAAGCTTGGTCAACGCTTAAATGTATCTATTTAGAATGACGAAGATATATTTGAGTTTTAATAACAGTCATAGGTTTGATTCGTAAAATAAAAATCTTTATGGTCCATAGCGTGTTTCGAAAGAGTTTTAGAAAGATATGCATTTGATATAAAAATAAGTGATACCCACATGAATTTAGGCTTGCGAATTGACCATTGGCTGCCAAGCTACATCGCGTATACACCAAACCGATAGAGACACGTTGCATGTTAAACCAACCTTAATTTTTACTTATCCTTTTAATTCCTTAAGCCAAATCTACGAAGCCTGATAAGTTCGCAACGAGCGCACATGACCACCGGAGTCCAGAGCTAATAACCTTATTTTTGTGACAAAAATAGCATTTCTTATCTCAAGTCTTGACCAGCTACCGTATGGTAAAACTACACGTAATTGATATCGAGCCGTAACATCGCCTACTTACTAACACAAGCCGAGATATTAACGTTCGGGTTTTGGAAAGCTGCGTGGGTCTATTCGAGATGAGGAGACTTTTTAGGTCTACACGCGTATGTACACACTTTTGTAGACGGAAGAAAAAACAAAATATTCTTTCATCCAGAAGACTCGTTTCTATGATGGTCATGCCACGTGCAGAACGAAGTTCAAATGTTTCTTTACCAAAGTCCGTGGTATTGAAATTCTTAACTCAGTGGTCGAAATTGACCGTTGGAGAAGTTCCTTGGATTTAAATACGTTCTCCAAAAGTACCGAACGAAAAGAACCGCCCCCAAAACCCAAACGTTAGTGCCAGTTTGACTATTTCTCATTACTTAAAATCAGTCTCATAAATAACAAAATGTTCAACAGACTTGGAGACGATCGCTACGATCTCAGGGATGATAGTCAATAAACCTTATAGCCATGTCTATTGACACTAACAGCCGGCCGAAACTGAAAGGTAGGCTTCGTTATCAGCTTACACTAAATGCTTACACGCTAATAAATTTCAACTAAATACAGTCACTGTCAAATATTACAGCCGATAGTTCACTGATTAATTTCAAGCGTTGGGAAATTAGTTGGACATCACGCGAGAGTTTTACTGAAGGAAATCATTACTGACAATACTTTTCTGTCGCGCTATATGCACAGATATTCACTTGATGGTAATAATTGACCCTTTTCCTTCAGTAAACTGACTCGCGTGAGTCCATCTATTTTTAGTCAATCTAAAACATGTATGAAGAATGGCAGTGCAGTTCTAGATCATAGATATTACCTTTGCGTCTTAAATCAATATAAAAAAGCCGTTAAGCTTGAGAAATCGACATGGTCGTGGCTTTCGACATTTCAACAGAAATCACATATTGACATCGTGAAACCTAGTATAATAGTATGTTAATACTTTACAACACACTATTGCAAAATTAGAATTGTAAATAAAACTCTCGACGCGTGCATGACACTGAGAAATCGTGACATTATTTAAGTTTTAACACGACAATGTCGCTCTACTCTTTCGCACTTTCTCATTTCGAACGAGTGTGAAAGAAATAGAGCTACACAACGCATTTACAGATATTAGCAACAGCGCGGCAAATGAGATGCTGAGTTTGATCACTTGTAAGTGTGCCTTCGAATTTTAAATTTGATTAGATTCCCGTCAAGTTTCCCCGCGCCGTGGCACACCCATACATGATCGTGACGTGCGCGGCGTCGTCAGCGCCTACACGTAGGTGGGCGGCTGCGGCGGCGCGGGCGGCGGCAGGACGCGCGCGCCGGGCACGTACTGCCCGATGAATGAGCCGTCCTCCGTGAAACGACCTGCATAATATCTCTATTAATATATCGTGATTACAATGTACACTTTGAACTTTTGGACATGCAATAAAATGACACTAACTGGGCTTATCCTAAAATTAAATAGTCAATTATGGCGAGGGAACAGAATCGCAAACTTGTTCCTAAACTTAGTGTTAGTTTTCATCACACATGTCTCAAAGGCACCTCGATTGCCCATGCCGAAATGAATGATGTAACTGTTTTAAAAATCATAGATAAAAATTCTTTTGAAAAATTGTCGCTACATCAAATAAATCATATTAACAAAGAAAAATGCAAAAACGAAAAAAAAAAGCTAAAATAAAATCATACCTTACAAAACGAAACAAAAACGTCGCTCGTGCAGGCAAAGAAAAAGAGGAAAGGGACGGAACGAGGAAATAATATCAACATTAAAACAAATGCAAAACTTATAACAAAGCACGCTAATAAACATTTAAGTAGGAAATATTCACTCCAAATAATATAATTTGTTTCTTTACAACCTAAAGTTACTTACATACAAATTATTCTGTACTTAGAAACTAACCTAAGCTGCACAAATATCTTGCGAAGGGTAATGAAATACTCAGTGATAAAGCCTTTATTTTAAACTATTTCTGAAATAGTGCAATAAAGACTGGACGCCCTTGTATAAATTTTAAAACTACTATTTTCATGCACAATACAAAACTTATATATTTTACTTTTATTAAGTCGAGTACGTGAAAACCGTGCCTAAACTAGCAGTATACTGCACAGAACTATGAAAAAAAAAGATTCACAACATAATTCACAGATCAAAACGTAATAGAGAACAAAATTTTGGCGGGCGATGTCACCGTCAATTGTCGACCAATCAGAACGAAGAACAAGAAAGTTGCCTACGGTGATTGGCTGCCAGTACCGGACTGTTTTATGTTGCATTTTATTGTGATGCAATGGCACTACGTTTCTATTCAAGCTTCAAGAACGTAGTCTTGTGCTTAATGTTTACTGAGATAGACGACATTATTTAACAAAACTTTAAAAGCAGATGGCGGATTAAAATCTAATTGCATTGAAGACACTAAATATTACAGTCAAGTCTTGTTCAATACAAATTCTTGGACTTATAGCTACACAATATGATCATCTCAGTATACACAAGCTTCAATCAAAGGGTGCAAGGTAGAGGGAGAGGTAAAAGGTTTAGACGAGGGTGGCGAAGGCCTGTGAGGCGGAATCAGTCTGTCCTGTGGTCGGGGGCCGTCGCTTGCGCCCGTACTGACCGATGAAGGAGCCGTCCTCGTTCATACCCGCTGGAAACACATGCTTTATGCTTTTACAGCCACGACGACACACATGCCTTAACAAAATTTTACACTGATCATAAAAGTTTTGCGCATTCTGTGGTTTGTTTTTAATGTAACGTTAGTCATTGTTTTCTTGGTTTATTTGGTAACACGCAATTATCATTTCAGATTATTGAGGTAAGAAAAATATTTTTTTTGTGATGTGAACTAATGAGAAAGGTCCTTTTTTCCCTCAGTACCGTAGACATTATAGTATTGTTGTTTCAAAATGACGCAATTTTTTATGATCAGTAAAATCGGTTTTGGTAGCTAAAGTGCAATCAAAATGAAACGGAAAAATGCGTGCCGGTTACTTATCGATAATCGGTCGAAGATAAGGACATAACGACCCAGTTATAGTTACAGTTTTTTTACTATTAAAATAAATAAAAAGCAAATAACATAATATCAAAAGAAAAAACTTTTTTTTAATGGCAAGCTTAGCTCTATCATAAAACAAAGCGAGAAATAGAAAATTGGGCAAAGGAAATACCGACACACATTGACTGACCAACACTGACATTCTCTATTTTTGTTGCGGAACAAAACCTAATCGTTGATGACAAATAAAGCCAAATTATTACATGGGAGTTGCCTCCTGCAATTGAAGAAAAAAACCGCTATGTACTTTGTGATTTTTTGAGTGAATTGTTTGGAGGTTATCAATTAAAGAAAGTACCTATGTAAAATAGTTTTTTTTTTCACTGATCAGCGTTAGTCAGCCCTCGTGTGGAGAGGCGATAAAGAAGAGCCACACATTACAAACTATTTAACAACGTACCTGTTTCTCCTTCGCCGTACTCTGCCATGGAGTCGGTGTCACTTTCAGGGCCGGGTTTGGTGCCGCTGCTCATAGAGTGTCGAGATTTGTTGTCAAGACTGGAAAAGAAAATATCGAGTCTTAAGTTTTACCTAGAACGACTAGTTGAAATCCAGGCAACTTCCTAGTCGCTGTGAAGTTTTAAATAGGCATTGATATTTATACAGCATCACCATAGACAGCACACGTGCTTGGGGTCTTTAAAAGTGTGTAATTAGTAACTAGGACATTGATCAAAAACAATTAACTTTACAGTCCACATCTGAATACATAGACATTTTGATTGATAAACTCGTACAGTTCAACAGTTTTTATGTGGTGTTGTCATATGTTTTGTGACTTTTATACGTATTTGAATACCAAATAAGAAAATTCGGAAAAAATCACTATAAAAAGGGCGAGAATAATGGCTAAAAATAATTAATGTTAAGTATTTAAAGGTTCTTTTCATAAACCATAGTTATTTTTTGAATTTGAAGATAACACATACTTGGACCAGTACTTGAACAATGCAATAAGTAGACTCACGGATGCGTATACTCGTGGAAGCCGCCCTCGGCGTAGTCCCTGCGGCCGTGCGCCAGCTCGCGGTCGTGCACGTCGTACTTGCCGCCGCGGTTGCGTCGCACCACGCACACCAGCACCAGCACCAGCAGCAGGAAGGCCAGCGCCAACATGACGCCGATGAACCAGCCGGCTGTCGCTGTCTTGTCTTCGTCTGGCTTTACTATGGGGCCGTCTGTGGACAATTGGGATAAAATCATTTACACCATGTCAATAAATCAACTGGCATGTTTAATTTTTTGTTTTCGTTTTTATACAAAATTTAAATAATAATAATTTGGATTAAATTGTTTACAAGATCGCACGCTCGCTTGGCGGCCCAGTACCAGACGGCTTTGGAGTTTGGTTCGATACCCCAGTTCCTAACAACAGGAGTTACCCACCTGCTCCATAGCACCGCGGAACCCAAAAATTGTAGGCCGATCACATGTTTACCGACGGTTTATAAAGTGCTAACATCCATTTTGAGAGCTAAAATTAACAAACATATAGACATCAACTCCATCATGTCTGCCTCTCAAAATAGATGAAGGACCAGGTCTCGCGGTGCTAAGGAGCTACTCCTCATTGATATGGCCATTAGCCAACAGGTTCGTCGTTCCCGAAAGGATCTGTCGACATGTTAGATAGATTACAAGAAGGCCTATGACTCGGTGCCACATACGTAACTCATAAGGGTGCTAGAGTTGTATAAAATAGATGCAACTCTGCGCACCTTCTTGATGTCATGTATGGGGCGATGGAGGACGGTCCTTCGCTATCCAGGATGTCGGAATATCCTGAGGAATAGCGAGCTGATAAGGATCGAGCGAGGCATATTTCAGGGCGATAGTTTGAGCCCGCTTTGGTTCTGCTTAGCCTTGAATCCTCTAAGCACACTGCTGGAGGATTCAGGTCTAGGCTTTCGGCTGAGGAGAGGTGGTCAGGTTATTTTCACTTTCTGTACATGGATGATCTAAAACTCTTTGCCCCCAACAATTTACAACTAATGGAGCTACTGAAAGTAACTGAAACTTTCAGTAGCGCCATCAGGAGTGCATTTGGTGTGGACAAATGTGCGGTCATGCATGTAAAGTGAGGGGAGATTGTGGAATCCGTGGGAACCCAACTCTCGGATTCCATAAACCTTAGAGCCTTTTCCGCATCCGAAACCTATAAGTATTTGGGTATGTCGGAAGCGTTGGGCATCAATGGTACTGACATGAAGCAATCGTTGAAGGAGCGCTTCTTTGGCCGCCTGAAGAAAAGTGTTAAATAGTCTTCTGTCAGGCGGAAACAAGGTGCGCGCCATTAACGGTTGGGTCATGCCGGTTTTGATGTACTCTTTCGGCATACTCAAATGGACTCAGACTGAACTCGACGCCTTGGATAGGGGTCCGTACACTGAAAACCGAATGCATCACCCACAGTCATCGGTAATGAGACTGTATATCCCGCGAAAGTGTGTTGGTCGAGGCTTTTTAAACGCTAAGACCCTACACAATCGTGAGATATGCAGTCTCAGGGAATATTTCCTAGATGTCGACGTGGGGATGCATCGTGATGTGGTCGCGGTGGACAAGGGCCTCACCCCGCTCTCCTTGGCCAAAGAGAACTGGCGCAAACCTGTAGTGCTTGACACTAATGATTGCATGGAAGTATGGCAGGGTAAGGAGCTTCACGGACGCTTTTTCCAGGCCCTACATGGACCTGGATTGGAGAAACCGAAGGTTTTATCTGTGCAATTATGGACGAAGTTATGATGACGAACAATTACCGGAGAATTATTGTGAAAGATGGCACGGTTGACATCTGTCGGGCATGTCAGCGTCCGGGGGAATCAATAAGACACTTTTTCTTCGGGTGTTCTTGTCTAGCTAACGAAGAGTACTTGCATAGACACAACCTTGTAGCCAGGATTATCCATCAGCAACTAACTCTGAAATACGCCCTTGTGGAATCGGAAGTGCCGTACTACAGGTACTTGCCTGACCCAGTTCTCGAAAATGGAAATATCACATTGTACTGGGATCGATCCATCATCACTGACAGGACTATTGTTGCCCGGTCCCGCATGAAGGTAACCTCATGAAAGCCGAGAAAGATAAAGAAATCAAGTATCTTGATTTGGCTCGCGAGGTTGTCGACATGTGGGATGTGGACTCAGCAATCATTGTGCCGATAGTCGTGACAGCCAATGGCTTAATAGCCAAGAGCCTCGACAAACACCTGAGGCCTGAGGCTTCGTTGGGCAGCTGGATCAAGGGCTTGATTCAGAAAGCGGTACTACTGGACACGGCTCGCATTGTCAGGCGGTTACTCTCTCTGAAGCCCTGACCCGTAGCTTGGACCCTGTTCCCGATACCGATGGGATACTATTTTTCATATTTTTTTATGTTATTTTTTATATTTTGAAATGTTATTTTTAATAATTTTTGAAAAATATTTTGAAATGTTATTTTTAATAATTTTTGAAAAATATTTAAAAATGTAATTTATAAGTTTTTAAATGTAATAAAGGAGATAATAATTTTATTTCCAAAACTAATGTACAAAGTAGGTATGCGTAGCAGTTACAGCATAGGACTTACAAGTGCACAGGGATTTGATTAATGACCCCCATGCCAGGTGAAACCTGTGTTACAGGGGTCATCCATCCGTCCATTACACATGATTACACGTAAGTAAGTAGTAATTCACACAATTATTTATGAAAAACCGTAAAATATGACAATGGTTTAAATGAAAATGATTTATTTATATTTATCAATGAAACGTAAATACACACATCAATGGTCTAGTTTGTATTTTGTGATAACACATAACATCACGCCTTGTTTCCCCGAAGGGTTGGGCAGAGGTGTACCTATAGTACACCCACATTTCGCCAGTTATGTTTAAGTCCCATGTATTTGTGTGTAATTTATGATTGTGAAGAAAAAAAAAAAAAAACATGTGCCAGTTGATTCTTTGACTTGATCGAATTCATAAATTCATACCCTAGACTTATAGGATATCAAAAGGAAAACGTTGTATAGAGAGAAATACATTCATGATAGAAGAGCATAAAGGTACTGCTTAATTGAAATATCTTCCAGCAGACCTGCACCAAAGAGTTGGATGAGAAACATAGACAGTGTGTGAAAAGACAAACTGACAATTTAATAGTTTTACATAATGATACAAGCCTATTGCAGTATGACTATAGTCCCATTACAGAGCAAAGGTTTTTTTTTCATACAAGACGCGAGCATTGATATCGATTTCAGACTTCTTGTCTGTTCTTCTTAGCTCTAAAATTACGAGACCCTGAATTTGTAAACTTATATTTTGATACTGCCTCGTTGGTCTAGTGGTCGTAAGAGCTACTTCTGAGCATGAGGTCCTGGGTTCGATTCCCAGGTCGGGCAAAGTGTTATTGGGTTTTTCTTTCTATTTAGAATTTCTCAGTAGCAGCCCGGAGTCTGGATTGGTGCCCGGTTGATAGCATAAGGCTCATTCCTTATTACATGGGACTTAAGCATAACTGGCGAAATGTGGGTGAACTATAGGTACACCTCTGCCTTACCCTTCTGGGATTACAGGCGTGATGTTATGTTATATTTTGATACAACTTGTGTATAGACGCGATTTTGTTTACATACTAGAAAATACAGTAACTGTAATGCATTTACCATGTTGCAAAGTACTAGTAATTTTTTTACCGCATTATATTAGTATTTAATACTATAATAGCAACACCCAAAAAAGTAGATTTGCCTGAATACTTAAAGAAAAAGAATAGTCTTTTATATTCCATAATATTTTTTGATACACTATTGTTCAATTTAGTATTTTCATTATTGCAAGAGGTAAAAATATATTGATAGCAAATACTTTTGATATCATTGACCTTTGACCTTTTGTTAAGTTTGGTGATAACCTTGAACTTGTAGGTTTAAAAAAGTTTCGAGCTCTAGGTAATCAGATAAAAAAAAAAAACTGTGGATTTGTTTACTATTTACATTTACCTCTGCAACGATTTATTTAAGCCAGTACAAAAACATATAAATACATATTAAACTCTTTTTTTATAATGACTGTTTCTTCATCTTCAATTATAAATACAGCAAAACAAAAACCAATAGACAGAAGAGAGAAACAATGAAAGTACTATTTCAAAATCTACAATCTACATACAACTCTTTCAAGTATCAACACTTACCAATGGTAGTATCAACATCCTTGATCTCGCTGGCACTGAAGTACTCTCCGTCATGCGCCGTCAGCTTCACCTCATACACCTGACCTGGCTCTAATCCCGTCAGGATCACGTAGTCATCATCAGTCACTTCATTTGTCTTCGACCAATCAGGATGCCCCTTCAACTTGTACCACGCGACAAAGTGAGTTCCTGCGTGCCCATCCAAAGACGGAATCCAACGGACAAGAATATGAGCAGTTCCTTCCTTAGCCGGCAACGTACTCGTTTCAAATAGAGGAATTTCAGGCTTTGCTGTCACTACTGTTTTGGTAGACTGTTCCACATAGTACCTGTCTCCTTCACCAGCCTTAGTCTTCGCTCTGATCTCAATGCGATATTTAGTGTTAGGTTCAAGGCCAGCCAACTTAGCGCGGTCGAACTTGGGATCGATCTCCTTCTTCCTCTCCTGGAGAGGTCCTAAAGATGTTCCGGTGACCTTCTGGTAGTAGATTTTATAGCCGGTAAGAACACCGTTTTCGTCGACAGGCTTGTCCCATTTTAGGAGCATAGCTGAGGAGCCGATGGGGTAAACTTCAAAGGATTTGACGGTGCCAGGTTTGCCTTCAGGGGTGTGGAAGCTGAGGGTATCACTAGGAGGTCCGTTAAAACGGCCATTGTAAACTAAGATCCTGGCATTGTTCTTCTTGTAAGGTTTGAATTTACTGACTAAAGCACTGGATGCGTCAGCTTTGACTAGGATTTCTTTGAGCCTGTCCTCTTCACCATCTACCCAGGTTTGGATCTTGTATCCTTTGAAG
Source organism: Dasypolia templi (assembly GCA_963555695.1). Lineage (NCBI taxonomy): Eukaryota > Metazoa > Arthropoda > Insecta > Lepidoptera > Noctuidae > Dasypolia > Dasypolia templi. The sequence goes on from OY743145.1 coordinate 4,954,180, forward strand.
TGTCCTCGGACTGATTCTGGTGGGACTGGGTTCCAGTTAAGGAGTGCTGTGGTGCCGGTGGTGACTTGTACGAGCGTGAAGTTTAGGGGAGCTTGCAGAGGAATGTCTTCTCCGGACCAGCCGATGACTTCTACTGGCGTCACGTTCGATGTTCCCTTGTAGTTCACTGCCGTTACCTGTTGGTGACATAGTAATGTGCAATTGTTTGTCATAGTTAACGCAAGCGGCGTATGGCCAAAGGAGTATGTAAGGATTGTAGCAGGTGGAGATCTGTAGTTTCTGCCTACCCCCCATGGGAAGAAGGCGTGAGTTTATACAGAGTGGAAGGGACATCGACGCTCAACCGGGTACCATGGACTCAGTACATGATTTTGAACCCCTCTGCGTTGAAATTTTTTGTCAGTTATTTAAAAAAAAAATATTGCTCCGTCATACATTTTGACCGCGTAGGTATTGCACTTTTCTATGAAACATCTGTTTTTTTTTTTTGATAATCGATTAAAATTTTCAACTCCAGAATCATGTACTAAATCCATGGTATCAGGTTTTGCGTCGATGTCCCTTCCACTCTGTATATGTATTTTATCATAGTAAAGGTTAACGTTTTCGACAACCTCAGTTAGTTTGGCTTGCGTTCTATTGTGACTATGGCAGTAGCATTGTGCAGCCAGTTTAATCACCACAAATAAATAACTGGACAGCAGATGAATCTTCTTGTGATCTCTACTAGCAGCAAACTGTTGCCGATAGCCAAGACTTACGATATTTAAAAGAGTGAATAATTACTAACCGCCCTTTGTTGGTAATATTTCTCGTCTTGAAAATATATTTTTTCTGATAAATGTCAGTTAGAGAATCGTGTAAAATGCGTTGCTTACCTTGAGTTTGTAGGGCACGAAAGTGGGCGTGTTGGATACGATGTACTCAGTCTGTTGCCAGTCGCGCACTTGTTCCTCGTTCCACGGTTGTCCCGTGATGTTGCGTCGCCATGTCACTAGGTAGTAGAAGCCAGGACCGTTGTGCTCGATTTGAGGCATTTTCTGTAAGGTAACAAAAAGGTTACGATCGGATAATAAAAAATAAAAAAACGATAGATAGAATTTGTTATATTGTTATACATTTTTTGTATAGTTAAAATTTATTATTTATAATTTATCCATGACCAGCTTCCATGGTTGGCATGAATAAATCACTTTGATTTCAATCATGATTTAAATCACGATTTAAATCAAATGATTTTTTCGATAAAAATGAATGATTTAAACAAAAATGTTTAATTTAAATCGGAAAAATCATTAACATAATTTTTGCATAAAAAAACTAGTTTTCCAGCCTTTTCAATTTCCAGTCGGTTTCTTAATTTGGTCTGAACAATTCCAAAGTTGGCGAACACTCTTTCTACAGCAGCTGAAGAAGCTATCGCCCCAAACAATTGCTTCACCACTGGTTAAAAACTTGACTGTTCCTCTTCGTAAAATATATTTTTCTGTGACATCCACAACTCTAGTGGTGTCACATTTTTTACTGTTTCTTCTGCGAACATCACACCTCTGAATGGTTTTGATTTTGACTGAAGGTCTACTATTAATAGTAGCAAAACTTAACCATCGTAGTTATTTCGTGCTTCCTCCAACGCACTTTCTTCTTCTTCATCTGTCAGTGTGAATTCTGTTTGCATTCACATGTCAGACAAAAGGTAAATCCTTTGAGGGCGCGTTCCGTTTTGTGCAAAAATATAGTTGAATTAAACAATAAAATCGTGATTAAGTAGGATAAAAAAAACCTGCTTTATTCGTTTTTTTTTATCATGATTTTTTCCAACCCTGCCAGCTTCTACGTTTGCTTTTTGCTCGGTGCAGCGTGATATTAAATAGCCTTTAACCTTCCTTAAGAATTCTGCTAAGAAATGCAAAAAAAAAATCTAATCCAACTGGTAGTTCCAGAAATTAGTGCTTTCAAACAAAAAACAAACTCTAGCTTCCACAACACATTTATTCGAGTCTTTTGGAAACTGGACGTAAGTGACTTAAAGATCTACCTACCAAAATTCTTATAACCTACTTACGAAAATAAAAATGTGAGGTCTAGGGAACTCGTTCCTTACGCGATACGCGCACACACTAGTTTATAATAGAAAGAGTCAGAGAGAGAAATTCGATGGAGGGGGCATAACGCTTTTCCCTTACGTGACAATTTCTACCAGTCAACTCCTACCGCAAGCCGGGTTAAGGAAGTTCGTTCTAATATTAAACATTTAACCAAAGTGTAGATACTGACCGACCAAGAGATGACCATGTTGGTAGGATCGGATCCCTCTCCCACCACGTTGTCGGGATTCTTGTACGGCACGTCGGGCTGCGTCGTGCACACATCCGAGTGAGACGACGGACTGGAAGGTCCGATCTTGTTCCATGCGGCCACCCTGCAACATGAAAATGTAAGCTTATCATATTGCACTATTACTTCAGCTTAGCTCACGTTTCTCGGGCACTTATTTCTCTGGACTGGGCTTAGTATCCAGAGGTATATAATAAGCCTTTTTTCTTAGATTAATCGAAACTCCGAACTCGTCTAGTTTTAAAACATAATTTATTTTGACGTGTAGTTTTTAATCCAATTTACTTAAATAAATATCATTTTTTTTTTCAAATTATTCTGCTTGTCAAACTATTTTCTTTGTGTCATTAGTTGAACAGGTATAGAAGCTACCACTTACAAAGAAGGGTTGCCAAAGGTGTATTTGGTGACTCCAAATTTCTACTGACAACAACCAAAGTAGCATGCATAAAGCGGATATTTTGTGAGATTGTCTTGTATAAATATGGTGTAACATTTTATTCAGTCTCATCCGGTCTAGCCGACCCCTAACATAGATTGGAAAAGACGAGGCAGATGATAATTTACCTGAAGGTATAGTTAGCCCAAGGACTGAGCTGAACTGTCCACGATGTGTCAATCGCCGGGACATTATCACTGGCCAGGTCCCAGGTGTCGGGCGTGAAGGTGGTGTTGTACTGTATGGAGTAGCGCAACACGGGCGCGCGGTTGTCTCCCATGGAGTGCCAGCGCAGGGTGGCGGTCTTCTCGTGGCACTCGATGCCGTCCAGGGCGGGCGGGTTCGGCTTGTCTGGGAGGGAACGGGGTATACCATGAAGCTGTCATTAAATGTTATAGGGTAAAGGGTGGAATCTGAAGGTCAAGTCGTGAGACAGATTGAAATTTCGTTCACATTCTGTGAAAATACGGGAATCGCCCATTTGGCCATTGGCCCTCACATACCTACACAAGTGAGGGCCAATGACGGCAGTGGCTAAGAACCGTTTTTTTTAACATCTTTTTCTTCCTTCGTGGAGAGATGGTAGTGATGTTGACTGCACCGTGCACCGTACAGACGGTTAGCTATCGTCACTGGTTGAGGCTTTACAATGCATAACATAATCAACCTATTATGTTCCCACTGCTGGAACACAGGCCTCCTCTCTGTGAGAGAGAGTGGGGCGTAATCCATTACGCGGGTCCAGTGCGTGCGGGTAGATGTCACATGTCTTCGATTTTTTTGGTTCGAGGACCGTGTTCGTTTCCTCAAGATGTTTTCCTTCACCGTTTTGAGAGCAGTGGTGACGAAATAATTTACGCAAAGTAAAGCGCCTATCTGGGTTCGAACCTACAACTCGTAAGTCGCGGCCTTTACCACTGGACCACCACTGCTCCGCATTACAATCCATACCAGTCTATGACGTACGGTTGACATACTAAGGTGAAGATGAAACATTTACCCGTTTTGATTAAACACAGAAATAAGCTACAAAGTTACATTAAATATTACAACAATCATTACAGAGCTAGTTTTGGCAATCCTCCAAATATCTCAGTAGAGTCCGGAATTGTGCAGTTCACATTACAACACATATGTTTAAACTTTTGTGTGTCCATCGGGGTTTTAATGTCATCATCCTGTCTAAAGAGTTGATGGCACTCTACAGATTACTTGTAAATTTTTCCTAGCGCATTATCGTGCAGTTTGAAAACAAGGCAGCATGTGCTTTGCAGTGGGATGTTATAGGCATTCAATAATTATATTTAGTCACAACGGATGAAGGTTAATTTGATTAGAAGAACAGCTAACATCAAATGAGAGCTCTCACTGGCAAGGATATTAGTGTTTTTGGCAAACTTGAAGTGAGCTTACACAGTTATGCTTATAATTTGGCGAACGCCAGGTAACGCTATCGTACAGATGCACCACTTGCTGGTTATCGGCATAACTAAGCCGTAATTTTTTCCTTATAATATAAGCTACTTTTTCGTATTTCATCGACAGTATGTTCCAAATTATTGTTATCGCTCACCTTGCACAGTTAGCGTAGCCTGCGCCCTGGCTTCATCAATCGCAGTCCTGGCAATACAAGTATATTCCCCAGAATCCAACTCCGTAGTGTCCGAAATAAGCAGGGAATAGTCATTGGTCATGCGGAACCGCGGCTGGTTCTCAAAGTCTATCTGTTGTCCGTCGTTGAGCCAGATGATGTGCAGCTTGAGATTGTCATCTGAGTTCGCGTTACAGCGGAATGTGGCTGAGGATCCGGCGGCTACCTCGTAGTGTTCGGGCTTGTCGGTGATTACTGTGCGTCCTGTGGGTGTTAATAAACATGTTAGGTATGTGTTGAGTTATTTATACAGTGCTGTAATGGTCAAAATAAATAATTTGGAAAGTTAAATGAAAAACACGAAACCCTTTGGATAGTGCAGTAACCACAGGTTTTCGTGTTCTATCCACTCGGCGTTACATTATCTACAACATTTTGAAAGCCTGGTTTCGTATCTGGTCGGTTGTAAAATAATATGTGAGCTGTTGCGGCTGATTGATCAAGACATTCACTACAATAATATATACACACCACTTTGTTTAATCGTTTATTTTTTTCGGAAATAAAGAAGATACTTACTCTTAACATCAAGGGAGCCGTAAGCGGACTTCTCTCCGAACTTGTTCTTGGCGTAACACTGGTATTTTCCCTCGTCCGTGTACGACACGTCTCGGATCACCAGGTCGCCGTCCGGAGTTATGTTGTATCTGGGTGAATAAAATAAATAAAACGTATAAAAAAATGGTTTAGGATTATAATTCATTAAAGGTTTTGTGTGAAAATTGAAGATGTCGGACAAATCATGCCGATTGTGAGCTTTTCTGGCTAACTGATGCGTTGGCGGAACTAATACATTGTTTACCTGAATTAACACTTGGGCATCTTTGGTCTCGGTAGTACGTTACCGTGTGATATTTTCCGCAACCCACGAGGGCGAAGCCGCACAAAAGCTAGTACAGCATAAATCTTTGAAATAATGTAACTATTACAAAGTTTGATACCTTTAAATAGTTGTAAAGATAAGGCTTGGTGGTGTATACCAGGTATAGTACGATTGGCGGCTCGGAACATGGGGCGAGTCGCTGAGCAGTAAACCAATTCACGTGTCAGCGCAGCGAGTAGCGCACTTCACTGCCGCCATTAAGTTTGAATCGTACTTTAAATCTAGTTCTTTCACGTTTAAGTTCCATGTTATAAATAGGAAAGGAAAATATTCTCGCTAAACCCTTTCCGTCATTCATAGTGCAATCATCATTTGGCTTGACGAATAATGAAAAACCCAGTCTTTCATATACTGCCATAAATCGAGAGCAAAATATATGATAAACAATTAATCTGATAGGTAAAAAATCCAAGACAATATTTTTGATATTATTGGAATGCAGAGCTGGCAGGCAAACGAACAATAAATAAATATCACAATTTCTATTAATATACAATAACACAATATGATAAAATGGAAGAGATGTTATGGCATTACACGTGTCGACCATTTACAGAGCTTCCCTTATAAATAAACCACCTTCTTATAACTGAACATGGTATATTTATTTACTGATTCTTAACCGCCGAAACATAAGAGATTAGTTCCATAAAAAGATCAAGAAAACTTGTTGGAAGCTAATCAGACCAGTCGTGATCGATCAGTAGTTGTATAAGCAATTTAATAAAACTTGCTTACAAGCAAAAAAATACGCTTCGAGCAAACTTGATCGATCCCTTTCTGATACACACATTGAGTTATGAAGTTAAAATAATCCAATGAACTGTAAAACCCCTTTATCATGTCTCGCCGAGGGAGTTGAAATCCGATAATATTTTCCTGAGCAAACACGTCTTAGGGATGTTTTGACATCCGATTCTTAGGAGCTGTAATTTCAAGTGTTTGTGCAGTGTGAGAAAGTTTGCAACGGGTGCGGGTATTTGTGTCACGGAAAAAGGAATATGCAAGGTTCTTTGATATGAAGTCTTCAAGTCTTGAAGTTCTATTAAAATGCAATAGGAAACGATTTAAGTGCTTGAATTTACTTTATTTTTAATAAAGATCGGTAACCAATCGATATACACTATTTAAGCAAACCTTTCATACTTCCTACTTAATCAAATTTCCGAAAGTTATGAATGCTCGATGATGTATAGGAATTTAAAATCGATACCAATTGGTAAGTTGACCAACCTAATCGAATTCCCGATGGGTGTGAGTGTTTATCGCCTAATCTTCGACAACTGTGTATCGAAAGGGTTTTTGAGAAGGTCCATGTAACACGAACCTGATAGGGTGACATTTTGATGGATTAAAAGACCAATTAAATTAGATGTAGAAACTTCACAGACGAGAGGGGACACTACTTATCAATATCTACTGATGTAACAAAAAAATAATGCCAGTCTTGGGTACTGCCAACAGAAGTGAAAACCCTAAAATGTACACAGGCGCAACATGTCACATTAGTATGACGTTGACGCGGACCCATAACTTTTGCAACTACCGAAAATCGCTCAACGCGACTCAAGAAGTTTTTACAAAAAAAAAAAAAACAGTGATTATTTCAATTAACTAAAATACCAGCGGCCGTTTACTCCGTATCCAGCTGTGAAGTTCCGTCAGTTAGTTTTATTTCACTAGGTAAGTATGTGTAAACTTAGTAAGAGAAAATGTTATACTTACTTCCCACCAGTGACGTCAACATCATCCTTCATCCATTTGACGATGGGCTTCGGCGCTCCGAACACTCTGCACTTAAGCACAGCTTCGGAACCATCCACCCGAGTGAGGTTCTCCGGTCCCTCCTTGATTTCTGGAGGAATTGCTGCACAAGAACACATGGATTAGAAATACATACTTAAGTAAGTTAATATATAGTATTATTGCAGTGTTCCACTTCGCGTAGTCAGTTGAAATATTTAACGAAAATTAACAAACGGTTTCCAAAGAAGGATAATTTTAGGCGTCATTTGAATTAATTTACGGTTAAACGAGGGTTTTAAGCACTTAAGGGATCAATTACCCAGCTTTGAAGGCTAGAATATCAGCAAATCATCGCCCGGCAATTTTGAGATCCCTCTTTTGATTAATTGGTCACGTCCCTGCTCTCGTTTTTGCGCTATTAGTCAACATTGTGCTATCAAGATCTCGCCAAAGCCCAAAATGCGAAGCAAACGAATAATAATGTTTTCCTTGTCTAAACATTGAGACATAAACTGCACCAAAATTCTCGTCTATTTTCGTTAAAGAAGTGTGTAAACTGTTTTCCGTTTTCCCCACAACGCGGACTAACAAACAAGTACATAAATCACAATATACAAGATGCTAAGTGCATAATAATATCCGTGGGCTATATTTCTCGCGGATCGCGGGTGGGCGTGTGAATGTGTGTCGTGAGGATGTGTCCAATAGACGCTACTAGAGACGATCACGTTATATACACATGAATTCGTAAAATATGAGCACAGACGGTATTATTTGGGCTCTCGATGAATAGATGAATGTGTTGTACGCTTGGCCTGTCTTTGGGAAACATCAAACGCTTTAGTCCCATTTGATCTCATTGAAATGGAAATATAGATTCCACCAACAGAAGGTACCTAGCAAATGTACTTGTTAATTGATACAATTAAATTGATAATATATTATAGAATTTAGATAGAACGAACAAAACTAATATGGCTGAAAATATAGTCATATAAGTAATTTTTTTTTTTTTAAGTACGACATTAGTCTGAACGAAAAAACCAGGATCAAATCAATTAAAATAATAGCTTTACAAATATTTACAGTGAGTGAACCGTTCGGCTGTCACTTAAATGTAGTTCGACAAATTCATTGATCAGTCTGAATTCACCGAATACTGCCGAATTCTATGTGATGTTGACATGGAAAGCGGAAAATCAATATAAAGGTTAGTATTTGCCAATGATCAATACGCTAAAAACGCTGAATCAATCAGGGTGGTATAAAAATCTTATTTTAGAGAATGTAATAATAATAGGGGAGAGTGGAGACGATAAAATATAATCTTTAAGTATAAACAAGCCCAGTATTATGAAATGGGAAATCAGGCTGAAAGCCCAAACTACCGTTATAAAACATTGTATTACCGAAATAAATCTGTTATTTCGGTACGCCCGAACGTTTCATATGGTTACCGCATTAGCAGCACTGGGGTTATGATGAAAACGGTGTAATTGCGTAACACACTAACAGTAGGAATGAATGGCTTTAATTTTGACAGTTCAATAATATTCATTGCTTTATTTACGTCGTTGAGCAGACACATTGTACGAACATATTAAGCAATGGATTAGCAATATCCTTCAAATGATTCATATTTGTAATTGATAGTGTGTTATGCAATTAGGGTGCAGGTTTGCTTAAAATCAAAAATTTTATATTTAAAGCTTTGTCTGCGTGCGCAAGTAATATTTCGTCGAATGAAAATTTGGCTTCTTTCTTGCAACAAGCATAAATGGACTGACTCTGAAAAAATACTCGAATGGGGCGCATCAATCATACAGATACACATTCCAAACAATTTAAAAGCATAAGGCCACGAATTATCAATATACCATGCTAAGTTTGAAGACCATCAATTTAAAAACATCACTTAACGTATAAATATTCAAACGCGCCTACAACAAACAGTTCATTTAAAATTTTATAAATGTGACATTCAATGTTGACGCAAAACTATAACTTACTACCTACGACCTAAACGTCCTTAGAATTAAAAATGTTTGAGCAAACATTGGTGTGACACCTTCGTACAGCAGGCATATTGCACAAACATTGTTAACAGCATTGGCTTTGTATAGCTTATCTGAAAGGACGCGCCAGATAAATACCGGTGGTGACATAACGAAGTATTCCCCGTAGTTTGCAACTGTCCATCTTAATCCCAAAGGACTGTACTTCCTACTTTGTACTATTTATTCGTTTCATTCATTCTATTAAGCGCTTAATATAACGAAGACGTAAGGTGTTTAGCAACTTTGTCTTACAAGATGGTACTTTAATATGAGCCTAAAAGCCCCTGATTAATTGAGTTTGAAATTGGGAAGACATCGTTAGCCGGCACAAATTTTATTTTGACATGAAAGTATGAATAGTACCAAAATGTCTCGAGAAATTTAATATTAAAGTACATATTTTAAACGTTAACGAAGAATGGCATTGAGGATCCCTTATATAAGTCGTGCCGAATATTCTAAGAGATCGGATGCGTACTCGTGAATTCTTTTAGCAAATATCCAAATACAACTCAACTTAAACGTTAAGTAATTTCCAAAACCATCCAAAATGATCGAATCGCATAACTTTATCATGAAAGTATTTAATAGACCTACAAAATACAATATGAGAATAAGGGCGGACAATACGACGTAATAGGAATTTCCGATGCCACAATACTCTGTATTCATTATTGTGGATTTTGGGGATGACTCAGACACAATAGGTTATCGAACTCGGCTGGAGGAAAAAAAAATCGGATATTAATCCATCCACACCCTCTGACGCACCCATCTTCGTAGTTGGGGGTTAAACTCAAACGTTCACAGGTAAACTGGGGAGCTACTGTAATTTACAACACCGTATTGCGCGTGAATGGAAGGCAGATAACGAACGCGATACGAGCTCAAGAAAGATTGCACTTTTTACCGTTCCTTTACAAGATTTTGATTCGTTTCTAATAAAGAAAAGGTTTCTGTTGTGTTTTGCTGATTCGGACCGACAGCTGCTAGTATACGGGCAACTTTTTTACGAATGAAAAACAAACATGGGCTTTAGAGTGATATTTCAAACCAAAATGTGGTTCAAACTGCTGCTCAATAATATTTTAAGGTTATCTATTAACAATTTAATCGCATTCAGCATAAGCAAAGCATAACCAATCGTTAACAATGCTTGCAAAATAAATCCGACACATAAGATTAAACCAAAACAGTTTATCAATTTAAAGCGAGGCAGACATTTTTTCAACCCCTAAGAGCATGAGTTACGTCATAAGCTCACGCTATTCAGCAATTAATGGGGTGCAGCTGCATACAGCCGTAAAGTACGAAGGTACAGCAGACACACTTCAGCAGCGAGCGATAGGGATTTCAATAGTAATGCTGAGTGAACACGAGTGCACCCAGAACCAATGAACCCAGAAAATCGGTGTAGGCAACACTGTGGGGCAGTGATTTATTATCTCGTGGTAAGCAATCCACCGAAAATTCTACAGCCCAAAAATAGAACACAAGAAATCAGTGCTTGGTTTCTGTGCTAAAATATTTTTGTACTTGTGTAAATCATTCTTTATTATTCTTATCCACCAGGGACCTAAGTCTAATTATTTAAAAACGTTGCAATGGTCTCGACATTGTGAGTTTTTGACAGATTTAGTGTGGCAAATCAGACAGAAACTCAAATTGAGACATCTTCGTTACCTATTCTTCGTATGTCGCTGCTCTGATACATATTTGTTACAAATCGGTAGCATATTTGGTTCGCTCCGATTAACCGTGAGGTCGAACGTGACTGATGTTCAAACAATTCGACAATTAATTTCTACCTCTTGATATTGAATCGCATTGCAGATAAGCCAAGTACCGTCTGGGATGCTTCGGACACGTTTCGTATCGAGTTAGATAAGTTGGGAGTTCGGCATCTATGCCTGGGAGATGGGAATGACAAGCGAAATATCATCGAAGGGCATTTAAATGTCAGAATGTTCAAAGGAGCCCACAATATAACTGCGGAGACTGCTTGAAGCCGAAATGACCCATCAGCTTCGGGTATGCCTAAGAAGCACGATCTTTAATATAAAGATTTGTTTAAGAGCTTGGGAAAATTTCGGCGAAATGTACATAAATTCATTTTGTCTCATAAAACATTACACATTGCATTCTTAAAGGCGATCTCGCAAAACCCGTCCTACCGTTTAGAGTTGAACTCACGCCATTGCACAAAAACGGGAAGTGAATACCTTCTGAAAATCGATCTCACGCAGTTTTAATCATTACTCCTTACTGAATTCATTACGATCTGTTGTCAGGAACGAAAGTATAGTAATATGATTTAAATTAATCATGCCGTGTGGTCTCCCGCTAAGGAAGGGCCACCCCGTCTTTTTCTCGTCACTAACTAAGGATTTATCAAGTACTACTAGGCAGCAAAGTCGACCTGTCAAAAATGATAAAATCGCTCAGGCAAACATTTTACGTTTGATGCACGTCATACTGGTCATACATACACGCTATGCCCTCCCCCTCAGTCCATCATATTGAATTTTTGTTCCAAGTGTTTATTGATTGTTGGGTGCAATGGACAATTACACGCGCCGTATTTAACGGGCAAGGTGACCCATTACTATCAGCAGTGATTAACAAAGGTCAGTTTGGTTTAAAAGTCGATAACTTAATCACTGCTGATAGTAATGGGTTACCTTGCCCGTTTGAAATAAGAAACAAACAATTAAAGCCAACAGGTAGAGCAATTGTGTTAAAACAATAAAAACTGCAGCAATTTCTCTAAATTACGAAACTACTGCCCCGGTGTGGGTTCCCTAGTTCTCTACAATGTCAATACTCGCCGCGGTTGAGTCGAGGCACCCCGGGATCTAGGTCATGGCTGGTGCCTGCGTAATCCCGGGAACGTGCAACGCGTCAAGCCTATATTTTGTATGCAGAGATGGTTTATTCGTATTATAGTCGTTTGTGTACTGAGAGCATTCAAATGGGGCTGTTTGAAATTCGTGTTAATCGTAATCAGGGTTGCTTGTACGAGCAAAAATGTGTTAATTAATTAAACACAGGCGGGTGGTGTAAATATCCAACTGGAGATAAAATAGATGGTATCCTTTGCTTTCCAGTAAGAAGTTGGTTTTACAAGAAAATTCAAAAATAGATTTATTGCCGTATGAATAGAAAAGCAAAATGATATATTTACTTGAAGCCTCCAAGGCTGAACAGGGACCTTATCGAATAGCGTGCTCTATCTTGATACCTCTATGCGCGTCATGACATTAGACTTTTATACTAGGGCCAACACAATGCTAGTCCACCCTGAATGAGAATCGAAAGATAGCCAAGAGGGGCAAGATGTTTCTAAGACGTTAATACCTACTTTAGCAAATGAGGCCATACTGTTTATTTAAACATAAAGGTTCCCACAAACAGGCGCTACGCCACAGCGCGACACAAAGGCACCACTCGACGCGCGCCACGCGGTGCCTTTGTGTCGCGAGAGTGTGTCCGCGCCTTAACAAGGCGAAGTTCTGTCAAATTCTTCTATCAAAAATTTGTAGTTCTTTAAGTAAATAAGTTATTTAACTGTACCTACTTCATTATTTCACGCAAATCGTAAACAGCTCTGCAACAGTATGAATTAAATTTAATAAGCCTCGCTGTATCGTCTGTGTGGTGTAAAATAAAATACCGATAAGATTTAGTATGCAAATCTAATTAATTAAGCCCTTTTATTATTACTCGCAAGCCAGTCACGCAACCGAATGTCCAAGTATTCCAAGCTTTCAGTGTAATAGGATATTTCATTTTGAAGTAGGTATTGTGTTCTAACTAACTTATTTTTCCTCATAACGTCGCACAGTGGTCTGTAAATCGAGCTCCAAACTCATAGAAACTTAATATCAGGGATTTTAAAAAAATGGAATGTCTCTGGTATACCTCCCTTTATAGGTATAATATTATAGAATGGAGGGTGCATTGTGCGTCGCCTAGATTATTGTGGACTGGGCTATTGTAAAACATTATAATTTACATAGAAAGTACTTAAGCGCCAAATTGAGTTTGCATGGAATATTGTTTCGTTAAGGGGGAGCGCCAGGTTGCCAGCGAAATTTGAATTTGATTTTTGTTTTTTTTTTTTTTGTTGAAAAATTCATATAATTCTTAGTTAATCCTGTATGACAATTCCATAAAATATCGATCAATAATTAACTTACGAGGGTTGTTTTCGGGTTTAAATTGATGATTTTAATAAATATCATTCTGTAAATACATATTTGTTACGGTCGCGAATCAGATTTTATTCAACATACAACCTGACTGTATCACAAAAAAATCAAACTTATGTTTTTTGCAATTTGTAGGAAATTGCAAATAACGTAAGTTTGAATTTCGTGGGCCACCTGGCGCTTACCCCTTAATCGGCTCAGTAAAAGCGAAATTGATAAACAAAACAGCACCCTACTTGCGTAACACACAATTAATCACAATCGGAAACATTTTAAAGGAAATTGCTAATACATTGCTTCACAAGTGCGAAAACTTTGTCTGCTCAACAATGTAAATAACGCATTGAATGTTGTTGAACTGTCAAAATGAAAGCGATTACTACTGATAGTGTGTTAAGGCTCGTACACACTGGCGCAACGCCATACCGCGACACAAAGACACCGTGTGTCGCGCTACGAGCGGTGCCTTTGTGTCGCACTGTGGTGTCGCGCCTGTTTGTGGGAGCCTTTACGCTATTACCCCTCAGGTACGAAATAATCTGTTTGTAGGCACTTTTATAAAGACTAATAGGTGTATCAAGATTCATCTGAACGGCCAGGGTCACATTAACGCTCAAGTTGAAAGTCGGGCACTTATAACGACGGCGCATACTTAGGTTTCTTTATCGAGTGTCATCACACTTGGGACTCAAATGAATGAGACTGCGACCGTGACATCACGTTATAAGCTGAGATAATAATTAATAAATGGTACCAGAGCTCATTCTTTTGCCATCTGTGAGAGTCTAGTAATTAAAATGGCCTCAGTTAGTAATAAACATTTTTGGAGCGTTTTTGCCCGGGTGAGCAAAATCGTTGAATTCTGTCATCAAACAAACAGTATGTGATAATTGGACTGGATTCATTAACCTTTACATGTCCTAAAAACGACTTGCATTATCATAAAGGTTGTTTTAAAATACACAAACTTTGTGAGTAGCAAGTTCTGCTATTACTGGACAACATAAACAATTTCAAAGCAAAACCAATCCTGGGTTTTGCGTCGAGGGATTGACCCAAAGTCCCTAACTATTGTGTTAGAAAACCCCAAAATAAGGACAGGAACAGGAGCCTAAACAACTATTGCAAATGGGAATCGATTTAGTTCTCCCCTACACAAACCACTTGTCTAGCGAATCGATAACGCGGTAAAGGTACAGCTAGATATAAAAGTAAAAAAGACAGATCCGCCCATGGAAGCTCAAGAAGTAAATAATACAACAAATAATGGTGAAACATTCAGAAAAGAAAAACTTCGTCTATCAAATTATAGTGAAGGAATAACTTTCAGACTCTTATTCATAATATTTATTTAATTCTTTAGAAGCAGCCGACTGCGAACTGCCAAAGGCGGAGAGGATGGATCGGTAAATATATTATTACTTTCAATGGGGATATGGATCCAGCCACATTATACATCGCAGATCAAATGTGCTTCGAGAGCACCTTTTCATAAACATAATAAAGATTTATTCCCAGTATTTATGAGTTCATCTAGAAAAGACTGGGGCGAATGCCAAGTGGCACAATTATTCAAGAATAAATCTCAACCATATTTTTTGCTGCACAAGACCCAATTTAGTTTGTGTTGTACAAGTTTATGTGCTTACATTAGGGTCATAATTAACTATGAGTGACAGTGTATGGTGGCTGACGCTTTGTCGTTTCCTTATAAAAGTTAGAGAACAGAACTTGTTAGAAAGGAAACGGAACGCAATAAAATGGTGGTCTTTATTGAACATGTTTCTTCATGTTGAAGTTAGTGATGTTGGGCAATTGAAAACTGCGGAACCATTATATTAAGTTGGCAACAGAATGAAACTGCCAAGTTTTACAGTTACTGAATGAATTAGAGCGCCGAATAGTTAAAAGTTTTTTGGCAGAATTAGTTAAATAGTTCACAACAACCTATTATATTCTACCAAACTGCACACATACATTTCCTGATACCAATCCAAACGGAACAGAATCCAAACAATATTAAAACCGTTCATTTTTGTCTGCGTGTTGTAAGTTACCGTTGTTGCTTATCGCCAAAAAAGTTGCTCTATTTAAAACATTTTCAATCTATGAGTGTTTTATGAGACTGAAACCAAGATCAACTTTAAATGCATATTTCACTAAATGCGATAAGTTAATACAAAGAACATTAAAACAATGCTTTAAGTAAAGTGAAGTATAAAATCTGGGGCGTCGCGGCGCCATTGTAGCGTCAAGGCGCCGCCGCCGTCTCAGGAAGAGAGCACAGCACATACATACATTATTTTAATATTATTTCATGTTTCTTCTATGTAGACTTTAGTAAAGTGGAACACTGCAAGTGGAACGCTACAAGTGTGATAACTTGAAATGTGAGAGAGTTACAGTTAGAGGATTAGCTTTCGATGCGTGACGTAGTTTCAACGATTAACAAGTTTGTCTTGTATTAGTTTTAATGCTGACAACTTTTTCCCTAGGAGAAGTAGAGTGAAGGAGTGCGAACAGGGGGCCTACTCTATAAGTCCGTCAATGAAGATACGGGCCCGTCAGAAAATAGTTTAAAACTTTGGAAACTTTAAAACCCTACACCCGATCAATTAACTTTTTGAACAGGTAAAAACACATCGGGAGTAGGGACAACAGACAAAAAACTGATTTTATTTCCGTAGGTAATACGGAGTAAGAAACGCCCGTTACGTTGGCCGAAAGTACGGATTTCGTGCTTAGAGAGTAGAAGACTTGCTCAGTAACGTATTTAGTACATCGCAGCGAAAGCGACACAGAAGCAAACCGAAACCAAGCCCTGTCTAAGGTAGGTTTCCGTTGGACGTACTGTGTTATGCTACATTCAAAGACATACCAGAAACAATTGAACTTCAAATTCATTCCGGTTCACTTTCGCTGTATTATGCTGAAGGCATTACCATTGACATCAAACTTGAAGCCACCAACGATCAACATAACTCTCTCATCGTAACTAATCATATTTCTGAAAATGAACATCCAAAATCCTGAAAAAAAACAAAAGACTAAGTACTCACATTGAACATTGATGTAGACATCCTTATACACGTATCCAATGGAGCTGGTGGCGTTACAACCGTAGTTTCCAGTATCCTTCTTCACCAGATTGGTGATGGTAATGGTGTTGGCAGTCACTTGTCTCCTAGAGTTGGGTTCGGCCTGTTCTATGGGCTTGCCGTTGTGGATCCAGGTGATCTTGGGCGAGGGAGTACCGTCAGCTTCACACTTGATCTCAGCTGATTCGCCTTCTGCGAGGTTTTGGAACTCTGGTTCCACCGTGAAGAACGGCGCGGCTAGGGGGAAAATAAATTGAGAATTAGTACAAGTTTATTAGTGAAATTAATTTCTGAGAAAGACTATTAACTATTGGCATGTTAAACATGTTAAAAACATACAAATATGTGCGATATCGTGTGACATATTTAATGTTTGTAACAAAATAAGCCGTTTGGGAGGCACGGAATTAGCATAATTACAATGACATAATGTCATACTGATGCCTCCTGATCCTCTATCTCCCTGATATCCGAAGTTTATTAATTTACTTATTCCATACACCTAATGTGGTTTTGAAAATACGTGGATATTTTACTGGTAACTGGTAATCAATTACAGATTTATTGCATAGAATATACTGAATATATTGATTTATTACATGAGACTTAAACAAAACTGGCGAAATGTGGGTGTATATAGGTACACCTCTGCCTAACCCTTCTGGGATTACAGGCGTGATGTTATGTGTGTTATGTAATATCTTAGTACCCAAGCTAGAGCTATCTTTTACAAATTTGCTTCATAGAATCTTCCAAATTAAATATTGGGCCGGTGTCATAAACTATACATTTCTCATACAAGCAGGTCAAGCTTAACATGTTTTAATGTATAGACTTCTCCCATATTACGTATTATTGTATATTGTAGGTTAATAGAATGGAGAATAGATGATGTCAGAGGCCAAGTGTATGGCCTTTTAGGTATATTTACTGACATTTAATTTATAGTAAATAACATTAGTTTTAACTGCATTTTAATCCCCGCCAGTTTTACCCCGCGCAAGTGATGCTGCGCTGTTTGATAGACTTCTTACAACTCGTGCTTCTTACAACTCGTGTAATGAATTTCACGACTTCTCAATTACTTACGAGTATAACATTCTTAAGTTATTCAAAGACGATGAACTCAATGCGTTGATGTTTTACGAAGAAGCATGTCCTTCTTCATTCAACAATCTTCATAGCTTACCAAACAAAATACAGACAAACAAATAAAACTAACCGCTCAGACGTATTTCGTATTCTATCAACAGAGTTTTCCTCCTTTTTCTATTGTGTATAGTATTTTAAATTACAGTAGGTACGTCGTCGTCGAACGGCGGTAGTACAACAATGCTCGCGGCGATTACGACAGACTGCATGCCAGACTCAAGTGCTCGCAATCTCGACAATTTGTTGACGAAACAAAATGGAGAAGGAGAAGCACTATAAGCGTAAGCAAGCCTCGGGCTTTCATATGCTTGCCTTAGACAAGTTTGCGAGACTTTTTAAGAAAGAATATGTTCTACTTCACTTTTCATGAACAAAATATGGGTAGAGGTTTTTAGAAAAGATAACAAAAGAAAATGTTCATACACTAGTAAAATATTACAATAATAATGTACATGTAAGATGTTTACAACGTTATTACAGCGTTTTTGGACGGACAATATAATCAACTATATTTTCTTTGACCTCTGCCTTTATTTTAAGATGAATTACATTAACAAGCACAAATCACCAATATACGACTGATTCACCCGGAATTCCGGTAGAGTCTACCGGGACGACGAAGGCACGGTCCCGAAATAAAATCAGGAAATTATGTCCGAGGTAGTTCGACTAGATGAGAATCCGTATATAACCTTTTTATCCCATATGTAAACTTTTTACCAAGCAAGTTGATGTTTGGCTAGAAATTAATATGGAAATTACTTTGGCTTTTCCTGATCGTGACCAGCATGACACTATATCTAGTTTAACTTTGAAATTGCTTTCATCCGCTTGCTGCGAATCCGTATCTAAAATTCTTTTGCTACGTGGATGGAATAGTTCTTCAGCATTGAATCTTCTTGAAATGGTGCTTTAGGGTTAGTTCAGACAGAACGGAAAAATCCTCGCGCAGGCACGAGCCTTCTCTGGCCGCAATTCGGAAGTGCACGACCGAGTCGCGAGCATGTGCGAGCTGACTTTGTCGTGTTCATAAAGTTTTCTACTTTAGGATATGGTGATACGGTACTATTTTCAATGGAACTAGTAAATTACAAGGGCATTTTTCCGTTCTGACTAAACTAACCGAATGAAAGATCTTTCTTTATTTTTGGGATATCTTAACTTACGCCACAGTAAAATTTTTGCAAATCATTTTATCAACGATGGGATGGGATTTCCCATCAGAGAAATTACTTAACTTCCATACTCTATTTAATCCTTTTAGGGGAGGAAAATCCATCTTTAATGCTTACCTTCGTTGTATGAGGAACCCTAGTGCGAAAAATCTTGCTTCTAGACTGAGTGGTTTAAGCCGTTGCGTGTGCGTTGTCTGTCAGTGAACTAATATCTAGATAACTAGATCTATGAAGACAGATTATAATAAGAATAACAAACCGTTCTATTATAAGGCCGGCCTCCAAACCTCACAGTCACGACGTAATAAAAAGGGCCGGACGTTTATCCAGCAGTACGGGAACCGGGTTACCGAGCTATTTGCGTGCATGACAAGTGATTACGTCATCGACATGCGTGTTGTTGCGTGGACAGATACAATCAAAATGTATTGACTGGTGAATATATTACATATGAAAAAAATGCATTTTTGGCAGTCGAAAAACTTAATTTGAGACTCAATTAATTTAAATACAAAAAAAACCTGCTGAAATGTCATTTATAAACGTTGATTAAAGTTAAATTATGATAAACGTCTGCTTAACGTACAGAGTATAAAAAGATTCATCACATAGCCGTCAACTATCCATTCTGTAACTAAGTAACATTGCAAAAAAAAATGCTGGGAAACGAATTTTATTTTTGGTGTAAACATTTGCTGTTTGAGGTAGTGCGCAATGTAACACTCGCGAAAAATTGGGTGCATTGCAACGGTACGGGGGCCGTGGGGTTATTTAATTGTCTATTAGTTGTAAAATTAAAAACATAAGTAAATGTTGGAATTTTGACTTTCAATGTCTTTGTAACCAGAAGGTTCCCAGGTATGATCTAGAAAAAAAAAATACAATGACGGGGAGTAGTGACTCTCGGCTTAGTTAAGTGTCTTTTTACAACAGATTTGAACGTTAAAAAATTAATATTATTTTAAAAAGTTTATGTAAGCAAAGTTTTTAGATATACTTCCAAAAGTGTATATTCATTGAATAAATAATCCAACATGAAATTTGTAGAAAGTAAAGCTGACTCAGCCGAAAGGCCGGAAAACCCTTAGGGTGGAGAGATATTGACTGCGGATGGCTGTGCGGACTCGGAATTTATCACCCTATCGTGTGCCACGAACGTGTCGTAAGAGGCGATTGAGGGATTATCAGGGAGATGGGAGGAGGACACCTGTTACCTAATAACTTTATATGGGTTTCAGTTATTCATGGTAACGACTTACGGTGTTAGCTCCCGTATCGTTGGCGGATGTAAAATATGGGAGAACTATTATTTGTAATTGATATGAACCTGTTGCAAGACGCGAAGCTGGAGGCTAAAACGGGGCTCCTCTGGGGGAACAAGGACCTTTTCTAAGTTTTCTGACCTAGGTACGGTGTAGGAGGACATCGTGAGTAAACCCAAATTTATCCCAAGTACTGAAATCGACGATCGGCAAGAAACAAGTGTGGTGATCAAAGCTCGTGCCACGCCTGAGACATTTGCCCTCCAGTAGGAACACATATATTATTATTGCAATCATACTCAGGAAACTAACAAGGTTCCTCATCGACAAAAGGAAGCCTTCGGTTCCCGCCTTCCTTGACACAAGTCAAACGGAAGGCAGCGAAAGGTCACAATCACAAGGATTGTCTGCAGCCAACATTCGTGGCCATGTTTGCGCAGTCGTTATATTTTAATGGCTCCCTCATGAGACAAGGTGCGGAACTAAAATATTTTCAGCTAATATCATGTGTGTGACATATGCTTTCTCACATAATGGTTTCAATGATGATGTCACTGGGCAAGTATTCGGAATTATTTTCGTAAGTACGTGTGTCGTAAGTTTGACTTGTGAACAAAGGTTTTAGAAATATTTATGACTGTTTTTGTTATGGATGTCAAAAGATTTTTTCCATTAAATATCAAAGTTTTATGAAAAGCGACAGACGGGCGATTTCTCTTGACTGATCAAAAATAAATGTAACCCGCGTGTATGTGCATGTCACATGAAATGGAAACAAGACATTTTGAATAATCCAATAGAATATTAGAAAGGAAAATGTCAACCTATATCACGTTCCTTTTTTATCATAATAAAGTATTTCATAAATTCGTGGCATATTCGCGTAAAAAGGGCACCGTCACAATTTTTCAATTAATTTATTATTTAAAAGGAACAGAAATTATTACCAAATGGCCCCGTCCTTTAGCTTTGAAACCATGGTAGATTTTTATCAGTCAAAAGATGAAAATGTTTTTTCATTTGTAAATGAACTTTACACTATTTCACTTTTTATTCAGATGTTTTGAAAATAAAGATCATAGCAGAAACAATCTTATTAATAATTATCCAATATTTTGATGACTAAGAATATGCATAGCCTTAGCACATCCTTTTAAACACCACATTAATTTATTCAGATTACTTTTGACGATAATTACATTTGCATAATACGCCGCAAAGGCTCCGAACACGGCTTTAATGACGTATATTTAAGTCGATCCATAAACAATTACATATTAATTGCGAACGCAGCCAAACTTTATAGAGGTAAGCGGAAATGACGCTGGCACGATTATTAGCATCACTATGGCACCGGGCCCTTGCAAAGTAACATTTACAATTAGCTTTGCGGAAATGGCGTAGTCTGTTTGTAGGGACGGCTTTATTTGGCAAACGGTCTTTATTGTTTGCTGGACGACAACTTAATATTTAGGAGCCGGCCTCTGTGACACCATTTTTAAAGACGCGCTTAGTAAAGAGAAGGGGGCACTGTTTTTCTCACTTCCGGGGGGTGGATGTTTGTGTTTAGAGCTAATGTCGCTTTTAATATATTTTCTTGAACGCGAGCAAATCATTAGCATTATTCTTTACAAAAAAAAAAAACGTGTTTTAAAATGGATTGGTTTATTTTAGGGACTGATGAAACCGCGGTTTGGCAAGGAAGGAACATAAAATAGAAGATTCAGGGCATTTCTTTTATGGCAAAAATAGTGACCATGTTGCCATAAAAATGTGTTGGTGTGTTACTTTTATAGTCAGCATGAAAGGTCTATTTGTGTGTTCGGAGTTTTTTACGTGTACTGCCGTCCCTAATACTTGCCCAACTAAAATGTCCACTTTTATTTTGAGTGAAAAGGCCTTTTGTATTTCTGTATTAATTTCAACCTGTTTTTAGGAAAATCTAGCAATATATGACTTATGAAACGATCTGACTCAGCTCGTACAAAATTGAATATAACCGAGTAGGCACCACTCAGAAACGTACTTAGGTTCTTTTAGAGTGCTATACTGGGTGGATTTTTAAGACGGGGCAGTAAGGGTAGGTACCTACCTTAATCGTTGCAGCTACGGGAAACGGTCTTAGGAGATCTACAATTTTTGAGAAATTTAGAACGGCATTCACAGATTTAAAAAAAAAACAGTCTGCAAGAAACTGGGCAATTTTCACAAAAACTTCTTTTGATGCCATTCGATCCTGTTTCTTTTAAGGATGTAAAAACTCTAAGGGACTTACTGAGGTTTGAGTAATAGGAAAGTCAAAAATCACGAAATTCTTTTTCTTATGATTGATGATTTCTTAGGAAATGAGACAACTTACTTTTTTATGATGGATAAAATCCACCCTGTGTTTTATGTAATTTTGAAGTCTACCGCGCGGGTGAAGGAATATTAGGGATCTTATGTGGATAAGTCACTGCAGAATAGTCAAATTAAAGTTAAGACAATGCGAATAAATTACATACTTAATTAGTTTTTTGGTCTAGTTCCAAAACGGATCTTTCGCGGGCACCGAATCAGGCAAGTCGCTTATAGAACGTGTGCTTGCCCTTTCATTAAAAATACTTAATTCGACAGAATTAAGCAAAAGATTGATAATACTGTCCTCTAAACTTTAGTGTTTGACATGACCTGTAAACATTACATAGTAACAAAATAGTATGAAACTCACCTTCAATATTGAGCAGTATGGAGTAAGACTGAGCAGTTCCAACACCGTTGCTGACTTCACAGGTATACGTGCCCTGGTCTTCATAAGTCGGGTACCTGATCACCAGCGTCTTCCCGTAGTTGTCCTGAGTGATTCCTTGAGACGAGAGGATGCTTCGGCCGTTTTTCTTCCAAACAATTTGCGGTAAAGGCCTGGAGGAAATGGTGATGGTTTAAAATCTATATTTTATATCTACACTTTATATAGTCAGAGGAAAGTTTTTACCTTTATTTTCACCTATAGGTACCTACTTTCCCATTAGAGTACGCGTCTTTCTTGCCTATTGGGTATATAACCAACTATTCATGGACACATCCATGATCAAAGTAAACGCACAAAAGACGGACATTTCGTTGCATCAGCGTTCGACTCATCTAAAGCAGGATTGTTTTTTTCTGTTCTGTGAAATGGCCAACCCGTCTTGATCAAGAGTGGTGATAGTTATAAATGCTCGTGCCTTCTCTGTATGAGAAGAGGCGTTTGCCCTGCAGTGAGATTATTATAGGCTGGTATTATTTATTTTTACAATTCTAAATATAGCCACAATCCTTTTGTAACGACCGTAGCTAGGCCAAATAATATGCGGTGAATTAGCGGCATGTATGAAACCCGATAGCGGAGTGAAAAGCCCACTGCAGCCACTCATGCACGCGTAGCGGGGGCGCAATAGGTCAGTACCTGCACTGGATACGATAGGGTTACCAGCGCAAAAATGTAAGTTGGATAAGACTTTTGTAATAGGATTTTTAGTTCGTGTTTTGTTTTGAAAGTACAGGCGCATGGTAGACATAATTGCTCAGAGTGTGTGCGGTTCGTGAGATTTTCCTTTCTGCCGCATGAGCCTATTTTTTATTCAATGGCACCAAAATGGTATTTGTAAACACAAAACTCTCAGTTTTTGTCAGAAAAAACATCTAATGTTTCCAGCTAAAGATGGATGCAACCCTAATGACACTGTCGCATGCGCAGAATCGACGCGTCTAACCTAAAATCTCGGGTTACACATCTAGATTGCTTGACTCCTACTGGTTTGGGCATGAATGAAATCATTATATGTATCATCGTATGAACAGTCATTTACTGGTAAATGGGCCGGCTAGTCGACGATCTAGACATATCAGAACCAAGGCGGTCTTAATAAATTCAGTCCCAATGTTGATACCAAAGTTGGTTCTATGCGATGGTTAGAAGTCTGATCACCCCTTTAGTGTTTCCATCAATTACTTTGTAGAATATAGAACTTAGACTCATTCTCAGAACACGGGGCAACGTACTGAATGTATATTAAGTCACGCTCAATAATCCAATAACCACAGATATATTCACTAAGTATAGCACTTCGCCCGCGACTTCGTCCGCGAGGATAAACAAAAAATGCCTATGTTCATCAGACATAATTTCGGCTTCTAATGGTAAACCAATTTTTCAAATCGGTCCAGTAGTTTCGGAGCCTGTTCAGGCTCAAATACAAACAAACAAACAAATCTTTCCTCTTTATAATATTAGTATTGATTTGAAAGATAAATTGTGCACTAAACTCCTAAGCAAACAATACCAAGAAGGTTGGTAGCCCATTAGCACTAACACCTATAACGATGACATGGCCAATATCATTAGGTGTTTGAAAATCGCAATACTGCGTAACCCTAAAGTTTGCGTGTCTGCTATCCACGAACGACATGGTTATCGATTAGTTTCTTGTAGACACGGCATGATAAGTTCTACATAGTTTTGTAACCTTCAAACTACTGAACAAAAGAATCAACGATACTCACGTTCCACCATAAATACAGTACAGTTCCACTCTCTTCCCCTTCAGCGCTTTCTCGACTTTCCTGGTAGTGTACTGGCGCACCGGCTCATGTTTGTTCAAGGTAGGCGCGATACCTGTCTGCGTCACTTCCAAATATATCTTGTTGCCAAACTTGTACTCATTCCTGAAGATGGAATTAGCTGTGCAAATGTATGCGAAGTCTACACTCGCGTCGTAACGAGTAACGTTCGAGAACCAGAGGTTTCCTTCAGGGTCTAAAGTCATGCGAGAGTTGTTGATTGTTTTGAGCTGTCCCTGGTCGCCTTGCAACATCCAGTAGACTTTGGGTTTGGGGTGACCGTCGGGCGGTTCGCAAGTGAGTTTGAAAGGTTTCCCTTCCTCTGCCCTGACGACTTGCTGGCTGTCAGTTTCCTTGAAGGAGTTGAGTTCAGCTCGTCGTACGAAGACGCTGTTGGATGCGGCAGTACCCCACTCGTTGTATGAAAAGCACTGATACTGTCCGAGGTCCTCGTCGCGCGGCTGACTGACCACGAGTGTACCGCGTCCAGATTGTTGGGAGATACGGTTATCGTAACTCGTATATTCGAACGGCTTGCCGTTTTTGATCCATCTGTACCTGTTTGGACAAAAAAAAAGTGGTGTTAATAAGTGAAATCTTGAGCTGTGGGTAAAATAATCTTCCCGGTTACTTCATGTATCGTAGTACATATCTTATTAGAATCACGGATCTTCCTGCTGATCTAATAAAAACAGATCAGTAGTGCTATTCTGTAACCATCTCACCGTGAAAACGTAAGTGCCCTGTTGCTAGGGATTGACCAAGACGGGATGACACTGACAGCTCACTCCACGCAAGTTTTAATGGTGAGATTTTTACAGAATTGACATGCAATTCTCGATAACATTCTAGGCCCCAGGCAGTGCGATTTTCCTAAATGTATTCCCTCATTACATCAGCATAAAAATAATCATACAAATAACAATAATTTTCCTTTTTATTGTGAAATGAAGAAAATGTTCGTTGTATTTGTTTATGGTTTAATGGGTTAAGGACAAACTCTTTGTAAGGAAATAATGCTAATGACCAACGCATTGATTGTTTTAATACAACAATTAGTTAACTACTCATCATTATTAATTATTTAATGGATCGTGCGCCTTACGGTTTTCACGTCCTGGATATACAATATGATAACAATATCACTATGAATAAGAATATTTAAAAGCCTTTTTTTTATAAATTACTACTTAAAACATGAAACCCAGTAAACTAGGTTTCCTGAAAACTTGCAAAAGATTTTTCACTTTGGACAACAATTTACTGTAAATTCACGAAGGTTGAAATTATGTAACAGTCGCCTAGACAAATAGACTTTGTCTTTTTAGTGTGCAAGTGACGTAGACCTTAGTCGTAAAGCAATTGCGAGGTTGACTATATCTCACACTATAACTTTACTAGAAAGTTTCCTTAAAGCCATCTCAAACGCTATTAAAATCCCGCTTTTCCAAGTTGAAAGACTTTGATGCGACAAATTATGAAGTAAAGTAAAAAGTGAAAAGTGGTGTAGGGCTCTCGTCTAGCCGCGGGTTCAAGCATAAACCTTGAACTATTTACAGCCTTAAGCGTCTCAAAACACAGACGTAACGCCAAACGAACCCTTCGTTTGGCGTCACGTATAAAGTAATCTGCTTATAAATACATACGTTATGTCAAAGAAGGCTTTCGTGAAATTAATATGGATTCAAAGTCACAAACAATTCGATAAATTTATAACAAGCGGTAAGTAATTAAATACTTTTTGTATTATTTAACAATATATCGGCGGTTTTCCTGCCATAACATTAAACAATTTATTATTAAAACAAGACACATTTGGTTATTACTCATTATGTACCCTTTAAAAACATGTATTTCCCTTAGACAAAATGGTATGTAGGGTGGTATGATATACCACAAAAAAAAATGTTGTTGTCTCTACGGCTTGGAGTTTTCCTTCTAGGTCCTTTTAAATATTATCCACTAGTTTTTGCCCGCGACTTCGTCCGCTTGGAATTTCTTATTATTTCGACTCATCCCCGTCGCATTGTATCGCCTACTCGCGCTATTACTTAATTTTCAATTATAATTTGGTCATTTTTCCAATGCGACTGGTAGTTCGAGAGATTAGCGCATTCAAACAAACACACTCTTCAGATTTTTATTAAAAAAATTGAAGTTTTCGTAAACAAGGCGGTAAGTTACGACTGATTTTCCAGATATAGTCAGTTCAACGACCTGTCCTGTTTGCAAGTCATAAAAAGGAGCTAGGTACTGTAGTTAACCCACTTCTAGCGTAAACACATTAGCGTAGCGGGGACATAATACATCAGGCGGGCAACAACTCAGGTAATGTGGGATGGCTTTATTAGGTAGCCCACAATGGGTAACGACTACAGGTTAATGTGGATTTATAGAAGACGGCATGTCGCAAGACGGAGAAGAGACAACTTGGGAGAGGCTATTTTCTAGCAATGGACTGCGAAAGACAGTGTTGATGATGGCATATTACACTAGTATGTCATTTGATTTACAGATCATTTGTAAAATCATTGCCATCTCCCCAAAAGTATTGAGGCAATGAGATACACCAATTAGGGATTGCAATCCCGCAACTCACTCATTCCCGCGGGATTGATATGCGGGATTGATCAATCCCGCGGGATCCCGCGGGATCCCGCATATTTGAAATTATTCACAGTAGTTCAACTTTTTGCCCCGTTTGTATGTAAGATAAAGTATAAATTTTTTGATCTTATAGGGCTATAAGGTCGAAAAATTAATACTTTATCTTATTTAAAATTATGTTATAAAATCGAATTGAAACTACAGGTTTTTGTTTAATAAATCACTAATTATTAATTAAACATGTCTTACATTATGCAACAAAAACTATTTGTTTTATAACAAAATAACAATGAAATTATAATTAAGTACGAGTAATTAGTAATCAGCCTTATTAGACTTTAATTTTTAAATGTATAGCATCAAAGTTGTGTTAAATTTTACCCTTACATCTAACAACAGTTTTATGATGTTTGTAATTCAGTCTTAATAGTCTTATTCATATAATGACTAATGCACGCAAAACTTCACGAATGTTTTAGCGGTAATTTGCGGGATCCGCGGATCCGCGTTTTGAAGGTGCACACATCCAGCAGATTAATAAGTGGAGCGGGATCCCGCGGGATTGCCGGATCCCGTTTTGCGGGATTGCAATCCCTAACACCAATATGGTGTCTCTATTAATACGTCATACATCCAAAGGCATGACAATATTTCGAAGTGTATTCTAAAATATGTCTGGAATTTAACATTATTGTTGCTGACAAATTTTAAATAACGAATATCCGCGCCAGACACGTCATAGTCGATAAAAGCTCTAGGGCAATGAATGAGATCAACACCAACAACAGTTTACAAAAAGAGAAAACAGGTCCTAACCGTCATTATTATTTTTATTTTGAGCGAATAAGCGTTATTCATACATGACATAATATTTCCGAGTGTGTCGACGCTTCTCGCCTCGAGATGACTACATTCAAACCAAGGCTGACTCACGGCATACATTATTCATATTCCCGCATTTATTTACTACTAATTTATCTATACTTCGATGAATGAGCCCTGTTTATTGCGGTTTTTGTATGTTTGTTGGTTATTTAATAATAAAGGCTTTTAATTATAACTGTATGATAATTGGTCATGTCGGTTGACAAAGGATAATGTCTGTAATGTAGGTACAATGTACATACATATGCAAACTTTTTATTGCCATTTGTTAATTTATTACTGTTTATTATCATGCTATTGTTGGTTAACTCATTTTTTTACTACATCAGTTATTTAATTAGTTCTTTTGTCATCGCAGGCTTTTTAATGTATAAATTTCAAAGAAGTTCCATACTTTACAGGATGAAACCGCAACATACTCGTAGAACATTATAGCTTCGTGTTTCTTGCTTCCCTTGCTATCCCTTTTATGACTGGTACAGTATACAAAATGCTTACGCATTCTTTGAAGAGCACAAGAATATACGTTTATCTCCAACATATTTTCTTAAATAAATGTATTACATACATAAGAAATGCTGTTTCTCTAAAACAGCTTTTGAGGTCAAGTCACTTCTAGTGTAAGTCAAGTTAATTGAAATGAATACTACAATCATTATTAAGACCGTTATCTGCCGCAGGTCATTGATTTCATCGGACACAAATCATAGTAACTATCTTTATTATTTTATATGAAATTGTTTGGACCTTCAGAGTAGGTACGGTATTTATAGTAAGAGCCACTGAACTATAATATTGTACGAGAACAAACGAACGTGCATAGAAATGCTAGGTCATCGAGTGTGTGATCGGGGCGGCAAAAACTACAATACCTACAATATTGGTTCAGTAGTAGTTTCTTTGATTGCCACTGACAGATAACATTCAAATATAAATAGAACCATTTAAATATATTTTTCCGTATAAATATCTACTTAATTTATTGTTTTGTTGATACTTTGATTATATAGAAAAGTGCTGCTCAGTCATGCTCAATGGGCGCAAGTAATGTGTTGAAGACAAGGAAGTGATTTAAGCCCTGCTGGGCATTTAAAAGGATTTGGTGTCTAGTGTCTCAATTTACATAAGCCGTGCGAAGAATAGTTAACGAGTATTTACTTTCATTTTTACAAATAAAAACCTCGGTAACTAACGCAACACGATTTGTAAAAGATCCTGCAGTTGTCTACGGTCGGTTGTTTTTAGGGTTCCGTATCCAAGTAATAGGGTCCCCATATTACTTAGGCTCCGCTGTCCGTCGGTCCGTACGTTCGTCTGTCTGTCAGCTTTCATCCATTCTGGCAACATAGCCAACATCGACCAAGCTCTTAAAAGTGTAACCCGAAAACAACCGCAATGCTGATAAGAGTACAAGACCAATTAAGAAAGATTTATCGAAACAACAAATTATGAAAAGAAATGAGGTTACCCAATGATAACGTCAGAATTGTGCAACAAAGTTACAGCCAAGAAAATCATACTCATATCATAAATGGTAGGCTCAAGTTTCAGATAGAATAAAGAACATTACAAAGGCCAAAGGTTAAATAGTTTAGCTATGAAGTGATGTCCATAAAATACTGTGATAAGTCTAACTATTAATAAAAACGTGAGTCAATCTGTTTGTCACTCAATCACAGTGCATCGGATGAGGTTTGAAGCACACAGGAAGCTGGCGTCACGGTAAGGATATGCACTAGATACTATCTCGAATGAAACTGTAGTTCCCCTGGGAAATGTAGACTATAGTACTTGTAATCCTTGGCTAGAAGTCCCTATAATCCAAGGCGGTTTAGGGATCTCTTGTAAATTTCCACTTAGCATGTGTTTACTGATAGCATCTTACAATCGACAAACCCCTTGTAAATGATGGTGGTGTATTCTGTAATCCCCTAAACTCAGCGAGAATGTTTCACAAGCTTTTCAAATGGGTTGTAATTTTCACCCGGGTTAGGAAGGTAGCCAATTTGTTTTGCGCGTGTAGCTGTGAAGACTAAATGTCAGGTCGTGTGGAGTCAATGATGACCGACATGACTGTGTCAATATATTTTTCTCGAAATGAAATGAAAAACAGAAAACTCTACTGAAGGTTTATCTGAATTTACTCCTGTAAGTTGAAACACATACGGAACACATATACTACACGATATTTAGGGCCCGACATTTAGGTGATGTATTTTTTTTTGTGATATGGACCCTTCCTCTCTTATTACACCATCCCGATTTAGGGAAAGGGTCCCTGAATATCGCGTAGTGTAGTAATAAGGCTATAATTACTAAACTACTGCCTTAATTAATCTGCGGCCCAATTTCCGTTGAAGAATCTTAGAAACCTATTTCAATACACGATATTTAGGGTCCGACATTTAGGTGATGTGTTTTTTTTTGTAATCAGAACCCTACCTCCCTTTCTCTTATTACACTATCCCAATTAAGGGAAAGAGTACCTGAATATCGCGTAATGTAGTAAGGCTATTACGCTAGCCGCTAGGTCTAATCCTTTTCCAAGTTCGTCAGCTCCAGAACCAAATAAGAGCAAGGACAATCAATCCAGTAAAAAAAATAGGTAGTTATAAGAATCATTTCACCAGCGATTTTACCTCTATTCACCGACTAAATGAGCAGCTCAACTTCGACACGGTATTATAAACAGCTTGATTTTTTGTTAGCGTGCTAACTTTCATTGAGAAATTAATAAAAATGTTTAAGTGTCGGCAGCCATATTTCATTCATAACGCGCGCCGTAAATTATAATCATATTCATTATGCATGTGCGTCGGTCTGAAACACATCTAGCCCGCGTATTTTTGAGGACATGAGTACCTAGCAGTGAGTCCATATTCTTTTGAAACACATTTTTTCCGGATTTTTCAAAACTAGACATTTTAATTTACAAGAAACGGAGACAAGAAACTATCAACCTAACAGTGTTAGCTCAGCTCAGCAGTGAAATAAGGCAGGATGAAAAACCGACGAATAGCATTCGTAGTCATCGTAGATCAACCAATTTTTTTCCAATTGCGGAAATTAAAAGTATCTTGCGCTGAACGAAAATTAAATTAAATCTTTAGATGTGTACGTGCTTTTTCTAAGAAAAAAATTAAGGCATTTCTCAGTATTTAACAGAATAGTTACAAATTTAACTCATGTTGCGAAAAGAAATAACAATGCTTTAACAATGTGTGAACCATCAAATACATACATAAATCTGAGGAATATTTTATGAATGGCGCCACTACGACAGACCAAAAATAAAACTGTTATTTGTTGGGCTGCCTGCCACAATGCCCGCCCAACAGACCATCACGTTCGACAGATTGAAATGGTAAAGGGACTACAGGGTGATCACTACGTCAACATAGCAGATCCAGCCGATAAGATACATGTTATACACGCTGTCCCATGCCCCCAGCTGAAGAGACGAGAATGTTACGTGCTTTTCAGTAATATTTTATTTGCTACGAAGCGTAATATTAAAGTTAGGGTTTGTTTGTGTTCTCGATTCCTAGGTTGCTTTTACAAAACCCGTAAGAAGAAACGTCTATTTAATTTCCAATCAACAGATGTAGATGGATATCGAATTGGGATGATGACTACTATTAAAAATATTTGTAAAAATATTGTAATTTCAAAGAAGGCATAGTAAAAATGAGATAATCGAAAAAATCTGTTAAATCGTTGTAAATATGAAGAAGATACACGCTTTCAAAGTTTTTGGATGGGATTATTCCTGTCCTTGTCGCGCGGTACGGACATATACGGCGCTAGTATGAAGTTACGTAGTCGTGACGTCAATTCTACGATAGTGCTGTCCTAGTCTAACACTTACTTTAAAACGTTTATAACTTGGCAGTTTTTTAAGCTTTTACACTTTTTATAATACTATTTGCACTATTTGGAAATAAACATTTTTTTGAGATAAAAATAAAAGTCATCATCCCCATTATAGAAAGATAGAGTGCGCGCGGGATTGGATCGCATCACCGATTCCGCCGCACACACTCTATTTTTCTCGTTCTTGGAAATGACAATCCTGACCGATAGAAAAGGATAGAGCATGAAAAAAGGCGATTCTGCAGGTCAACCCTAAAGGTGGACGTGCCTCTAGACGCGCCGCATTTCAGTAAAATGCTGTAGTAGACTGCGGCGCGTACGGCGGAGGAGAAGGATCTGCATGCCCAGAGAGCAGGGTGTGTCAAACGTACAGTCAACCGCTCACCCGTGGTAACAATATGACACTGATAGCGCTTTTATTTCGTAGCAGTAAGGACGATTTTCGTAGTGCACTGATGCTTTGACTGTACTTAACTGTCGTCGCACATAGGTTTGATCTATTATTATGCTCGCTTCGTCATCGGAGCTTAGCAAGAATGATCTAAGACTCAGAACATCTGACTTTGCGCTTACATTCTAAGTTAAACTATTCTAGTAAAACAAGGTAACGTACTTAGGAGCCGGTTCGCCTTCAGCCTCGCACTCTATGATGAACGGCTTGTCCACTTCGCCGGGCTGCGCAACTTGGAACAGAATCTCCTCTTGTGTCGGCTGCTTGACGATCTTCGGCGGTGACGTCACTGGGGATAAATGTTTATGTGATGACGAGTTCGTAATGATGGGTCTATCTATGTATACGTTCATAATTATTTTGATTTGAGTGGTGGTTTTTTAACATGCAGGTTAGACTTTTTCTGAATGAGGTAAGGCCTACGTTACCTTACTTCATGCAAAATGAAGATTGGAAGCCATCCCCCATCAAAGTTAGGAACAATCTAGGCAGATGAAAAATGAAGAATTTTTCTGGATTATTATTAGAAACAGGGTTTGATGATTTTATCTTTCAAGGGTAACTCACTAGCAGAACTATTTTATTCATAGGTCTCAATAATAAGTCTGAATACTAGCATGAAAAATAATCTCATTGCGAAAGAAAAACAAATGCGTAAGCTCTAATATTAGAATATCTTTTCTAACTGACCTTAACCCTGATCTATATATCAAAAAGTTATCAGTTTGTTTCTTTATAAATGTGTGCTTTTGTTATTTAACATAACTCTAGATTTCAGTTAAATATTACTATAGCATAATCAGCATATAATGTTCCCACAGCTGGGACCTCTGAGGCCTCCTCTCGGTGAGAGGGACTGGGCCATAATCTGCCACGCGGGCTCGGTGCGGGTAGTAAGATGAATGTCGCATGTCTCCGATTTTTGGTTCTAGGACATGCCTGTTTCCTCACAATTTTTTTTATTAATCGTTTTGAGAGCTGTGGTGATGTAATAATTGGTACGTAATAAGTGTCTGGGTTGAACCTACGACTTACAACTCGTAAGTCGCGGCCACCACTGCTCATTATTACTGTAAAATAATTAAAATTACATTTTTTTAAATTGTGTTTTCAATTTTAGTTAGTTTTAATGAGAAAATATATACAAAGTTTGCAAACAACAAGTATCTTGTCATACAGCAGCTCACCTTTGAAACAGTAAATGCTTTTCTCAGCTGTTCTCAAATGTCAAGGTATTTAAGCAACATTGGGTTAGGTCAGTGTTTCAGTGTCAGTATACTCCTACTGCTTAAATCCTTATGATCTCATACATTTGGCATAAGTTAACATGACTTGATAAAGCTGTATTCTTAGATCTTTTGAAATATGACATTTTATTTCAAATCACAATCTTTCACATCATTAATGTCTTATGTCAGACTAAAGTTTTATATTGTTAAC
Source organism: Dasypolia templi (assembly GCA_963555695.1). Lineage (NCBI taxonomy): Eukaryota > Metazoa > Arthropoda > Insecta > Lepidoptera > Noctuidae > Dasypolia > Dasypolia templi. The sequence continues at coordinate 4,988,028 of OY743145.1, forward strand.
TTTGAGTGCCTGACTGATGAAACTGAATGCGTTCAAGAGTTGTCATTGTCAATATTCCATAGTGTAATATAAATAAGTGTTGAAGGTGTTCAGTTTCATTGGTGAATCTCGCCTTTGATCTGGGTTAGATAAATTATTTTCTTTCTTTATATCTAAATTAGGAAGTCAGTACTCAGTAGCAGCCTGAGCCTGGGATGTGTGCCTGCAATAGACTCGCCCCCTATTACACAAGCCTTAAACATAACTGGGGAAATGTTGGTGGACTATATTATGTACACCTCTGCCTAACTCTTACAAGAGTGATGTTATGTTGTTTCTAAATTAAATCTAAGATTATTTTTTGTATCTTATAAAGTTGTGTTGCAATGATCTCTTCTAAAAGTACAGAGAGTTACAAGAATGTATTTGTCAATTGGTGCAGTGATGGCATGTTGATTGCATTATGATCTAGTTGGCACTGGTAGATACTCCAATCAGGTCCCTACACACTACCTGCCAATCTTTGATGGCCCTATGCTCTAGCTGCCAATAGTGATGAGAACAATTTGTCAACAATACATACAAAATGAAAAATTATGCTAATTTCAAGTCAAGCTTTGCATACAATAACATGTCTTCTTTGTATTGTATGCTTCTGACTTAACTTATGTCTAGACTTATGTATGGACATTGAACACTGCCAAGGTAACTAAAAGGAAATCCTGACATGTTCTAAACCAACATACACTACCGGACTCCTTAATCAAGCCTCCATGCATTTCCATGTTAGATAGAAAGGCCTACAAAATCAAAATAGTGATGAGTCAAAGAAAAATGTTGATGCAGTTTTGAAGCCGACATACTAGCCATCATTTTGATGTCAACATAGTTCCAAATTTAAATTCTTGACCATATAAAAAGATGCAGAGCTTTTTACGAAAAGTGTGGCTCAAGTCTCTGAGTGTATTAAAAAAATCAAAATCACACTGCTTTTTTCAGAGAGTCTTTGGGGTTTCACAAGAACTCCCTTTAGAAGACACCTTGGAAATTAATCTGACTGGCTTTAAGTTTTAGACATCAATGCAGGATAAATATATCAGATCAATAAACTTCTTCAATTTACCAATAGCATATGCAATTCAAAATTTAATAAGTAGGGATACCTGGCAGTGGATTGAAACTAATTAGAGATCATTATGACTGATAAGCACAGAGGTCTTATTTCTCAAGAACTTATTGGTTCATTTCATTGAGTAACCTAGAAAAAATATTTAATACTTATGTTTAATGAAATCATTACATTATTTTTCTTCCATCCTCGCTCACTCCAGGGTTTGAATAAAGAAACATAACAATAACATGCTGTGTAAATGTGCTGCTTTATGTTTTAGAAAGATATGACACAGGCCATCAGAAGATCATGCTTCTAATAAAACAATGGCAGATTCAATCTATGTATACTCAAAGGTGGGTAGCTCAGAGTTAAATTCAATCTATGACATTAAAATCTTGATCATGGCATGAGCAAGGACAAAACAATGTTGTCAATTACAAATCTGGCGTGTAGACTACTAAATTAGGATATGATGCCTGTGAGTAATACCACCATACAAGTGATCAAAGAATTTGAGGAGTACAAATGCTTTTGATTTTTTTTATGCGTCTAATGAATAAATTGTGAATGCAGGCCACATAATTATGATATTAATGAAAATGGCTTGGACTGACTGACTTTTATGAATTATTTTGGTTGTTATGAGCACAACAAAACTGAATTGCATTATATTCTAAATCATAGCATAAAGTATACTTGTTGTCATATAGTTACATGTTAGCAGGAAGACAACAATTACTAAAATTAGCATAGAGAGTTGTACATATCAACAAGTCTGTTTCATAACTTAAATATATCTCTGGGGATAGAGCGACTAAGAAAAAGTTGAATGAACTATGGTTGGCAATGCGATAATTAAGTGATATTGCAAGAGGCAGGCCTGTTGGAATATCACTTAATAAAAATGTAAATAATACTCACATAAAGCCGCTGCGCATGTTATTAACGCGATGAAACACAGTATTCTTGTTGTACCCATCTTTACAGGTCTCCTACTTCGTAGTACACGTGTATCTAACAAGAAAGCAAATAAATCACTTTAAAACTTAGTAAAACACATTTCTCCGGCACACATGTTCACAGCACTCGATGACCTAATCCGAATAAAGCTTGGACCACAATGACAACACCCACTAAAAATAGCAACATCAGATACACTAAATTGACGACCTCATAGGATACAAAAACTAAATACGCAAACTTAAAAAGTACCGCAACTCCCTTAGCCCTTATAATTACACGGTTTCACAACAGGCTAACGCTAGAAAACCCGCACCAACTCAATATTTGTTGCCGTACACGGCAAATCAATAATTGCATTCCGATAATGCTAACTCGATTATGTCATAACATACATTACATTTATGCGTAAGAACTAGTGCAAGTTATTACCTAAATGCTCGTTTTTATAATAATATCATCGCGAAAACCAACTGAAATAATAAAATTACGGATTTAAAGGCGGGGCCTCTGAGATTCGCTGTCGTTCGTTCGTTCAGCAATTGACGGTTCAATGACTGGCTGGGCATAGACAAGGATTATTTTCTATGTCCATGACCGTTTTAATTGCTATCTCTTTTGCACTTGGGAGCGAGATATACTTCTCTTTCTTCTTTTTGGGGATCATAGACAAGGGAAGTTTTGTTAAACGTTTGGAAATAATGTAATTTTCATTTATTGGCATGTCCACTTGAGAAATGGTTTTTTGACAAAGAGGTTTTTTACAAAGTTTCACAATTATTATTTTAAAGCAATAACCGTGTTTTGCCTCAAAACTATATGTATCTTTAGCATTCTCTGACAACGACCTTATCGTTTATTTTAGATGTATTTTTTGTCTGTACTTCTTTTCTTCGCTACAGGTATAAATTCATTCTAAGATAATAAATCATTGTAAATGATTTACTAAAAGAAAAACATGAATTTTATGAATACATTTATGTATTTGTTTAATTATTTATATTAAAATAACGAGAAAATATTATCTGTCTCTCATAATTTTGTCGCAGTGGACTGGGATCAACCGCTTCTTTATTCCGCGAAATTTGAATAGGGAACATATTATATACTTTTTTTTCTTCTCATGAATCGTATCATCAAAACAATTAACAATGTGTCAAACCCGTGTGTCAAACTATGTATTGGTATTTGGTTTTGAATAAAATCTGACGTTCTATGTAATCATGAGTACATTTTTCGGAAATTATAAAATAATATAAGTAGGCTTTTTTATTCTACGTTTGTCCATTCTACAGACATAATACATACTAACTAGGAACTATCAGGACCATCAGGACTAAGAATATATTATTCTCTCTTCGCGTACTAAATTCCTGATTGCATTTCCGGGACTTGATAATCATGGGTAAATATTTTTCTTACAATTTTACAACGACATTGAAATAAACTTACGATAGACGAGACAAAGCGTACATCGTAATCATCTTGAAAGTAAATCCTAAGGGTCAATCTCCACTCGGTCTAGTTCAGTCGCGTGTCATACTCATACAAAAATATCTAAAAATCTTAGTCAAAAGCTGTACGCATTGTGGTTGCCGCGCCGTACATATAGTACAATACCTACTTCCTAATAAAGTAGGTATTGTATTTTATAGGGGGAATTAGATCTACAGGAGCTAGTATTTTATAATGAAACCCAGTAATTAGATTAATTAATTTAGGTACTCAGATGTGGAAAACTATAAACAGTATTAAACAGTAGTCGGTAAAAGTGTAACTTGCCGAACTTGGCAATGGCAATCATATCATTTCCATATATACCACTAGCTGGCCGCACTGAGGGTATCACAGTTTTACTATGACATTTCTTCTGATAGCCACTCTATATCATCCAAGGAGCTTGGATATAATATATATATAGTAGTATAGTAGTAGTATATAGTATCGTAAATCTCTACGCCATTTTAACACAGAGTGGAAATTACGAGAACAAACTCTTTCTTGACAGATTCGAACCAGGAACCTCATGATCCGCAACCGCTGAGACAATATTCTTACGATTTAACAATTACAACCTGCCATTTACAGATGACCAGCCCAACCATACGTTAACACCTAGGCACAGCTTCAGCATACAGGCATCCAAACATTCAGGACACGCTAAAAACTTATGCAAATCAGAAGGTGATGTTGTCCTCCTAAAAGAACATTTAGAGACTAACAACTCTAAAAAACGTGACATCAATGTTTACACCACTTTCAAAGGTCTCGGAGAGTACTACAAGAAATATGAACACGATGAAGTACCCGTTAAAGATTTAAATCTTATAGACACTCCAAGTATAGGAGAAAAAGGATCTTTAACTAATTCCGAACTCGATAAATTAGAGTCCAAAATATTTAAAAACATGTCACAAGAACTTAAAACCGACGAGGATAACTCAAAAAGTAGTTTAGAGTCAAATATTAAATTTTTCAAAACGACTGTTCTAGAGATATTTGATAACTTCTATGCGGGCATGCGCGACTTTGAGCTTTATAAAAAAAGGTTTAACGAAATTCTTGAAAAAAATAAGGAAGATGCTGTTGCTGACATGGAAGACTTTATTAAAGATATGATACAACATATAATGTCTTCTGAGACTTTAATTTGTAGTGATGACAGGAAGACCAATGCGTCTTTGTCATGCAGAGACAAAGAAATTCTGTCGGTTGAAGGCATTTCGGATCAAGCATCATCATTAAAAGACAAAGATGTTTCGGATGGCAGGGAAACCGATGCGTCTTTGTCATGCAGAGACAAAGAAATTATGTCGACTGAAGGCAGGAAATCCAATAACCAAACATCATCAATAAGAGACAAAGATATTTCGGATGGCAGGGAGACCAATGCGTCTTTGTCATGCCGAGACAAAGAAATTATCTCGATTGAAGGTAGGATATCCAATGATCAAGCATCATTAATAAGAGACAAAGATATTTCGACTCACACTGACGATGACGGTAGGAAATCCACTGATTTAGCGTCTTTGTCATTCAAAGACAAGCAAACACATGTTAGCAACTTTGACGACGAATCAAGCTATAATACAAACAGTTCAGCAGTCGAAAATTTACATTCGGTAATCGAAGCTTACAAAAACAACAATTATCTCACGGACTCTACTTTAGACGATAATCCCTCAAAATCCAAAACCCCTTCTACGGATAAGGATGAAATCTTCAACATTTTTCTTCTAAGTGGGAATCCATGTGTGCAAATTAAAATAAATGAGCGTAACCTGTTATCTGAAATAAATATAAAGGAGCCAGTCAAGCCAGACAATGGTAAACACGTTGCGTCAGCAGAGAACATGGAAAGGCTAGCTGCCAAGAAGATGGAGTTAGAGAAGTATGTTGAGCAAAATTACGATGCGAACGTGCCTGATAGGGAAATACCTGTAAAAGTTTCCTACGCGAAGAAAAATATATATCTCAATGAGGACTTTTCCCAAGAGCGCGATACTGAAAAATCATTTCTAGCTAAGCTTTGTAACTTTTTATGCAAGAAGTTCCGTAAAACTACTTAAGGTCGATGTAATGAACATTTTTTGAATATTAAAAGTACATAAATGTCCATAATTATTCATTACTTTTTTGTAGACTAGACGAAGATTATCATACGAAACAAAATCATATTTCACCAAAATCTTAAACCACCAGCACCCTAATTGCGTAACTCAATTAATCACAATCTGAATGATTTTGAAGGATATTGCTAATCTATTGCTTCATATTTTCGAAAAATTTGTATTCTCAACCATGTAAATAATGCAATTAATGTTGTTGAAATGCCAAAATGAAAGCCATAGCTAATATACGTATGGTAAGCAATTAGGTATATTACCCCGCTGATCATACCTATTACCTACCTACCCTACTACCAGGCCACTCAGAAATTATTGCGAAAAAAGTTTTTCATTATGAGAGACTGGCCAGTTATTTTGAAAATATGATTTTTAAATAAAATAGGTATGTTCCAATTTCAAAATTTCCCACTTCGTGTCTCAATAAAAAAATGTATCTGGGCCGCGAACATTTTCGAGCTATGATTTTGTTAGTGTCGCCTGAAACCTGACGAATCGTACGGTAGACTTCAAATGGCATTCAGCAAAGAGTAATATAAGTAATGGCATTCAGGATGAAGGCCCTTCTAAGGCAATCGTGTATCGTTGGTATATCGAATTCAAGCGTGATCGACTAACTGGGGATCGACATCTGTACAGGTGATGAGACTTGGATTTATCAATACGATCCAGAAACGCGGTATGACGGTTTGGGTGTTTCAAAGCGAATAAACGCCTACCAAAGTGAGGTGATCTGGAAGCGGGGGTAAGCTTTTGACGCGAGCTTTTTCAATTTGGCTGGCTACTTGGTGTCAATTCCTTTACGGAACCAAAGAAGCATCAACGCTGAATTCTATACTACCAAATGCTTGACAGAAGCTTTTTCTGTTGTGAGCAACAAGCGACCAAACAGGGCTCCGCGGGCTACTGCTCCACCACGATAACGCGCTCAAAACGAGGGACTTCCTGGACAGCACACCTGTCAAACTCCTGGGTCACCCTCCTTACAGCCGTGACCTAGCACCGTGTGACTTAAAATTTAAATAAAACATAAAAAGCTGCTTGAAACTGCTACAATCATTGATTGAATAATCACGACAGAACAATCCATTTAGTGCGGCAAACGCGCCTGCGTGGGTTTCGGAATTCTGGCGGCGCGTATGCTCGTCCATACAATTTACTTAACTTTCTTCGAGAGTAGCGCGCCGCACCTGTGCGTTCATTATGCATCTCTATTGTTTCGAAAACATAGTAAAATAAGGGTCGGCATGGGTGTCTACACACTAGTTACCTGTTTCGAATGTCACTACATGCAGTGACCAAATGTTACAAACACTATATACAACACACACGCACCGATTTATAAGTTATTCGGTTGTTACATAGGTAATAATATAAATAATATGTCCTATGAGTATCTCCAATGTAGTTAAAGACGTAATGACGACATAACTAATAAAAACAAGTCCAAACATGGCCCACCTAGCTCTGCTCGTCTATTAGTTCTAGTAGCAGTCTTCAAAGTACACCTGGTCACTCTAGCAAGTCCGGAGGTAAGGTCTCATCATAACTTACAAAATTAGCCCAAACTCGGCACACCTAGCTCTGCTCGTTTATTAGTTCTAGTAGCAATCGTCATTGTGTCTTCAGGTCAATACATCAAGTCCGGAGGTAAGGTCTCAAGATAACTTACAAAATGAACCCAAACTCGGGAAATCTAGCTCTGCTTGCTATTAGCATCAAATCAAATCATTTATTCGCAGTACCGAACAAAAACTCCAACAATTCCGAAACAAAGTGTGAATTTATAATCCCTACTTACTTCCAGCAAAAATAAGAAACTGAATCTTATCTTGAAATATTTTAAAATAAATAAATTTATGTGCATAGAAGAAAAATGTACCAAAACTCAACACGATAGCGCCAATTTTGTGTGAAGAGCGACTTAACTCTGGCTCGCAACCTTGTGAGATATTATTGTATAGTTTTTAAATATTAATAATAATAAAAGCGAATGTTATTCGAGCCAGCTGTCAAGTTAAGTCTCTCGACTTTATTTAGTTTGGTTTTTCATTTAGTTTGGTTTCATTTAGCTGCAAAATGTGCCGAAAAACTGCTTATTTTTGTCAGATTTGCAAACGCGTCCATAATGTTTATGGTGAAATAAAGCTACTTATATTCTTTTTTTACATTTCACGTGTCAAAATAATACAAATTGCTTCTAAGTTTCTTGACATAGTATTTCACAGCTTATTCGACTGAAGTAGTTATTATAAATAATCGTAGCTCTTTATGTAAATATTATAACGAATAAATATGATATTTTTGTTACTTAAAACTTGTAACGCATTTTATTTTCTAACCCCTTTTTTGCAATAACAACACAAATTAAAATGTAGCAAGTTTTTTGAATTTTATGATATTATTGCAAACCAAATAAAATGAAAAGCAAGAAATTGTGTTGCATCTTATGAGATCGGAACCTAAGCTCTACTGCTACTAGCTCATAATAGATTAGCTCGAATTTTAGCAATTCCATCAACTGGCCAGGTCACGCGAATGATGCGTGATCATGCGTATGATGCGTTATCATGCGTGTGCCCGTGTCTAGCATAAGCGGCGGAAACAGTTTTTGTGTAGTGTGATGCTAGTAGGCGACGATACGTCGTGTGTACGATCTCTGTGGTGTATGTCGTTTAAACACATAACAGTCGTACCGCGAGTTCACAGCAATACGACTCATAACGCGCCACTCCACTTTTCAACGCTTACTGTGCAGAGGTATCTAGTCATTTGGTGCTTAAAAAAGGGGCTGCCAGTACGCGTAGCATTACCACCATAGGACCGAGTTTTGTCGACGGAAGAATAGACAAAATGCCAGATGAATAAAATAAATCAGTAATTTTGTCTATTCGGCCCTCGACAAAACCCAGTCATACTACGCCAGCTGGAAGACAAGGACATTAGGAATGGAGTTCTGTTTTGTTTTATGGTCTTCATTGTTCTCATTTCGCCATTTAAACCTTCAAATATCTCGGCGACAAAATACACTTCGTACCGTTTTGTAACTTCTTGTGCAGGAAATTCAGCAAAACTTCTTGAGGTCGATGTTAGGTACATTTTCGACAGAATAAATGGGTTCATAATTATTCAACAAATACTTTATTGTGGACTAGACAAAAAATTGAACAACGAACAAAATCACGATACACCACATTCTTCAAAATTAACTATATACCACCTCATCATAGCTATATGTTTACTAAGTTGGAGCGCGAATTCCTTCTTCATGTGCAAAAATTCCCTAATGACGGGCAGATCAAGCATAACGAACGCTTGGCCATCGATCTCTTCTTGCTTCATTTTCTCTGCAATAAGTTTGCAGTCGTCAGTGCTGCGTAAGTACGCGTATACGTCATCGACGGACCAGTCTAACGGGTTCGGAGACAGCTTCAGTTTGCCCTTCATCCAGGACATCGCCATGTCTTTCTCGAACATTTTGTTATCGGACGGCAGAGGATCGTAAGTGTTGAATTTCAACTTTTTCAGTTCTGGTTCCTCGGAGTCCGAGACGTCGGAAATGTTTTTGGCGTCTCTAGAGTTGGAACTGCTCTCATTGGTCTCGTTTTCTGAGTCGCTGTCTAGTTTCTTGACGCAGGTATTGCTGTATACTTCTTTTTTGTTCCAGTGAGCCTCTTTCATTTGGAGGGCGAAGTTTGGAAGTTTTGCGCCGCGAGTCTTCATTTCCATCTTGGGGTAGTGGTGCTTGGTCCGCTTGCCGCGCCGGGCTCCGCAGTCGGGCGAGCCGGGCCGCGAGCCGGGCCGCGACCCAGGCCGCGACCCAGGCCGCGACCCAGGCCGCGAGCTGGGCCGCGTGCCGGGTTCCGAGGGCGGCGTGGAGCCCGCGCTGTGGGAACTCTCTACAGACTCCACGTCCTTGTTGCTCTCGCTCTCCTGTGGTTGCAGCTCCTTTTCCTTCTTCTCTGGAGCAGCCTTTTTCTTTTTCCTTCGACCATTGACGCTGCCTTTTGGTCTTCCGCGGCGCTCGGTGTTGTTATCTGGAATGTGTAATATATTATTTTTATTAACCTGGTGCGAGTTTGTTAACGGTGTTTCATCTGTTTGTTGTATCATTTACTTGTTGAGTGTCTGTGCCTCCGTGTCGCAATATAAATAATTTAAAACGGTGCAAAAGTGAAATACGTGCGTTCCTGATTTCCAGCCTAGTACCAGTAGAGGAGTATTTCAGGCATTTGTCTTCGAAGCTGTTTCTGGTGTATGTAACGTTTTAGGTACGCGCTGCCCCTGAACAGTTGTCTAATCGCGCGATTGCTCCGCGTTCACCATAACCATCCGATATCTCAGCAATTATTTATCAAAGCTCTGCAAACCCTATGTCATTGAAATTTATATTGTTATGAAGTCTGCTATCTGAATATATATAGGGTTTAATACAGGTTTGAGGGTGGGATGATTGATTGTTTCCCAGCTTTTTGTTCAAATGCTGTTTCGTCAAATCTACAAAATGAAAGCATTGTTTCCAAAAGCCTATATTTTGTACTTTGTAGCAACAAGCTAACCAGGATGTGCATCAGGTAGACGATCTGAGGGCGACAAAAAAAAGGTAAGTTTGATAAATAAATGTTCGGTCCCAGTGGGGTAGTGTTTCAAAATCATTGTTAAGTTCAAAAGTGCTGCAAAAACATTTAGTGATCGAATCAAAACCGACAGTTTTTTTGTAAATGTCCATTCTACTTTTGGATATTTCGAACAAAAACATGACAATTATAATGAGATTCGAACGATAGCACAAGACTTCAAATATTTCGACAAGGGATTAAATTATTGGATGGACACGGTGGAAGATCAAGAATGCTGCTAATGAGATGTAAAAAAAAACCGGAAACGGACTAACCGTTAAACTTAATAATCGAGACCTCAGACGAAAACATTTAAAAGTGAAAACAACAACGTTTATCACAGCAGAGTAGCGACGTAGCAAAGAGCCGAGAAAGCAGTTGAACCCTGCCAAAAGATTCACCGATGAAGCTCGAACTGAATCAACCCGGCTGCGACGTCGTTAAAAGATAAATATCCCATAGATAAATTTCACTCGTCTCTCCACTAATCCAATGTTTAAGCTAGGGTGCATACTCCGTAGGCTCGTTATCTTTCCTATCCTAAGGGCATGTCTTCCCTGTCTACTTCTTGATATGCAATGGTCTTTTTAGCACTATGGAGCATGAGGCATCAGGGGCTAGTGCAAATCTTGGGGTTCATTCGATTTATTGAGTCAAACCACGCTGGGGTCGGTGCATTTCATTGCACAAAAGCGGTCTAGTTACCTTAGGTATTTTGCACCAGTCATCCAAGGGAATTGGAGAGATAAAATAGCAGATGCATTGTTGATTATAAATAATCCTAGCTTTGAATTTTCGTAGCATTTCATACTATTGTCACGTCGCGTATTTTGAACAGCTGCATCGATATTGGTCGGAAGTCTACTCTAGTGCTAGACTTATCGAATAGCTAAAGTAAGATCCCTCAGTCATATCACATGTCCATACGATTACACCGTGTATAGATATATATATCCTGACGTGTAAAGGCGGATACAAACTTTATGGTGGCTTCGAACATGAGGCGAGTCGCTGCGCAGTAACCAATTCCTGTGTCAGCGGGGTAAGGGACGAGGTACTGTGGATCGCACGGAGGATCCCCGTGGGGAGCGTCCACCTGCGGCGCGGGCTTGCGGACGGCGAGCAATGGGTAGCTCGCCGTCCGGTAAAAGGCCCGTGTCAACGAGTTCCACGTGCGCCTCAAAGAGATGACAGCACTATGTGACCGATAGGGCCGATGCTTGCCAGGACCGCGGGTTGTTCGAAAGAGATACCGGGGCCCTGGCACAGTCAACTGAAGGAAGAAGAAGGCGGAAGAAGTCAATAAGTGATTTCCCGACCATAAAAAAAAGTGCCGCCATAAAGTTTGAATCGGACTGTATCATATTGGAACCATACTTACGGAAGGTAGACTTATCGACGTGTTGGCAGTGATTGGGGCACGTGACGGTCTCGTCGGGCCCGAACAGGCACGGGCACGCCTGCAGCTTCACGCACACGTCGCGGCAGAACGAAGGCACCTGCCCCGATGAGCGTGCTATCGGCACGTACGCGTGGTATGTGCTGGACTTAAGTCTGGAATAATAATGAGAGAAAATAGAGAATAATCTTGAGAATGTTTTCAGTACAATTTTAAACAAATTTAGAGACATCTGTAATGTACAGTCACAGTCACTTCTGCTCATTGAACGACAGAATCTGCTTTACTTTGCTTTAGCTGACCCCACAAACGTTGTTTTGCATATTTTTTTTTTTTTTTGAAAAATAGATGTTGGCCGATTCTCAGACCTACCCGATATGCACACAAAATTTTATACAAATCGGTCAAGCCGTTTCGGAGGAGTTGAGTTACATACATTGCGACACGAAAATTGTATATATTAGATATATTTGTAAGAACAATATTATTTAAAAGAGTGTCCATGGAGTTTCGTGCCCGTTCTTCTCCATAGGTACCTACTACGCTTTGGAATGCGCAACTAGCTTCATATTTCGACCGACCGACCCCTTGACAATTCAAAAGTGCCTGTAAATGGTTTAATTGAAATTATATGCTTTTAGATATACCGTCGTAATGTCAATACAGCAGAATGACATTCCGATATGACATGTCACACCAAATTAAAAATGTGACTGTATGTTTGAGGTTTATGCAAACTAGACATTGATCAAAGGTGTATGCTGTTTTAATCTTTGCTATTGTGTAATTAAATATAGTGTTTTTCTATACAAAAGTCTGCTCAGTGTTGTAGCTTCAAAATTTATATGTCCTGACTTAATAAAAATAAATAATTTAAATAAAATACTAAAAGAGAAGACATAAAACACTTGACCGACACACGGCTACACATAGAGCTATAAATTTCCAATATTAGCTGACCTCTCATGATACGGAAATCTTATACAATGTGAGATCAGCTTATACTGGAAATCTATAGCTAGATGTGTAGCCAGGCTTTGTGTGAGTGATTACCGATCGCACCAATGCGACCGCGCGATCGCACAGCGTTTCAAGCCGATTGCCAAACAAAGGACGCGTCGCTATGTGCACTCACACAAATGCAAAGCTCAGCTTAGGCCACGCGGACTGTACTTGATTATGTAGCCTGGCTACATATGTGGCTATAGATTTCCAGTATAAGCTGATCTCACATTGTATAGCATTTCCGTACCATGAGAGGTCAGCTAATATTGGAAATTTATAGCTTATACGAAAATAAATATCTCTTTGTCGTATACTCACTTTGCCCTCAACATCTCAAGCCTCATGCCTTCTTGCGGGGGACCTTCAGTCTCCCAATCCTTGAGCAGCTTAGCAGGCTTGTACGACGCCGAGATGATCTTATTGAGCACCTCCTTTAGCACCAGCGACAACGGCCCCGGACCCACGTGCTTTGGCAACTGTGACAATTTGTTCTTACTTATAGATGGTCCCGCGTAACATTTGTAGTTAAAGAATATCCTATCGCACCATTCGTCTGAACACTTCACTTCTTCTTTTGCCACCTTTTCTTCAACCGGCTTCGGTTGGTCCTTCTCAATTGTAGTATCGGGAATGTGTAAAGCGTAATCATTGCTATCGCACCAACCAACGGGGAAAAGCAAGTCGCTGTCTTGTGCATACCAGTACTTCTCTCCTATAGGCAGGAGCTCCACACACAACATATGTTCCACAATACAATGTACATTCGCTACGTGTATTTCTTCATGATTTAGCGGATTAACAGCTTCTAATTTCATATTGACTTCGACGCCTTTTAGCGGTATTTTGCTCCCAAAACAGTAATCAGGGGCTGGTACTGAAGACGTCATTGTCAGATACTCGTCCCAATCGAACGGTCCTTCTTTCCAGATTTTGGGAGTTTTGAAGACAAGGCCCTTTTTCTGTGCCCATCCTATGGGGTATATGTATGGGTGCATGGAGTCGCAGAGCCACGCCATCTTGGAGTCCTCGTAGTCTTCCGCGTGGTCGTCAATGACTACAAGAAAGTGTAGATTGTTGAACACTTTGGTGACGGTCGCCGGGCGGACAGTACGCATGTCTTGTGGACTTAAAGCTTCTACCTTCATGCCGCTCACGAAGTTGTGAGATTCCAGGTTTTGGTTTGGCTGTGGAAGAGAGGGATACGGTTATAAATGGCGGTCTTCTGCAAGCTTGAAGTGAACAAATATATATTTATGGGCTAACTCTAAACGAATTGCATGCCGACTTCATTTAGCTCTATAGGTGCACATCTGCCCAACCCTTCAAGGAAATAAGTTATGATGTTTATACACACATCAAAAAAGTCTAAGCAACACATACTATTTCAAATTATTAATCAATTATTATATTATTTCTTACCAAGTAGGATTAGGACATACTGGCTGGTTGTAAAGAATAATAATAATAATAGCCCCATCGTCGTAACGAATGGTTAAGGCGTGGAGAACTGTTCCCTGAGACAGAAGGGTTTATGATAGCTATTGAGGACCAAGTGATAGAAACTCGCAATTACCAGAAACACATAATGCAAGTTCATCAAACCATAGACAGATGTAGGCGATGCAATAGTTCCCCCGAAGCCATTCAACAGATCACGGGTGCGTGGAAAAAAAAAACAAATAGTCCAGACTGATTACAAACACAGACATGACCAGATAGCGAATATAATCCACCAAAAATTAGCAATAAAATATAAATTAGTTCCCTCACCACCTATAGCTTATTATAAATATCAACCTGAAACTGTTCTCGAAAACTCCACTCATAAGATGTACTTTGACCGAGCTATACTCACCGACAAAACAACACACTACAATAGACCAGACATCACGTTATTAGATAAAGTTAACAAAACTGCACAAATCATAGACATAGCTGTTCCTAATACACACAATCTACAGAATACTATAGCAAAAAACTCTCAAAAATTCAGACCTGAAAATAGAAATCAGCCGAATGTGGCGGCTTAGCAATGCCACCATAGTTCCTATAGTATTGTCAACAACAGGTGTAATTTGTGTAATACCTAAACAGCTCCACCAGTCATTAAAACACTCGATTTGCCACCCTACACATACCAGACTCTTCAAAAAGCTGCAATCTTGAACACCTGCAGGATTGTCAGAAAATTTCTGCAAAATGACAATGAAACATTAATTGTCACCTCACACACGAGTTCAGGAACCACCGCACGAACACAGTCTTATGGACAAACACACTCACCATCACAACAGTTGAACACATCATCATCTCATCATAATTTAACTAATTTCCAGGGGTAGCACTTGGCTTCGGCCCGTACTACCCCATAAATCCGGCACAACGCCGAGATTCTAAAAAGTATTAAAAAACAAACAGTCCAGTGCTTCCAAATAAGGCCATCAGTCCTATCAGATACGGTCATCAAGAGACTGTTGGCGCTGCTACGCACCCGCCACACCAGGGATGCGATACGCTTTCGAATAATCGCATAAAAGTCATCAACACGAGCCTCAGCGAGTAAAAAAATTCGAGTATCATTTGTTTTTTTTTTTTTCACAAATTCAAAAGCATTTGTTCGAATTTTATAGCGTTTTCTTTGCTAAAATGAAGTATTCTGTATCAATTTTATGAATTAAACAGTAATTTGAAAAAAGTTTTGAAACAAATTTGGATTTTGAGACATTTTTTACGTCATGGAGCGACGTCATTTGAACGCAGATGAAATGCAAAGAGATCTAGGGATATTGCAAGCGGGAAGAAGTCAATCTCAGGTATCTCGGTATTTTGGTGACAACACCCAGGTCAAGGAAGGTGTACAACCACACGGCAAGATCGATACATACAACTGACTGCAAGACGCCAGCCAATGTTAACCGCTCGAGAGATAGGTTTATGGCTACAAAATTCAAGTGGTGTTGTTGTTAGCTGCCAAACTGCGAAATCGACTGCATGAGTATGGCCTACGAGCACTAAGCCAATTAGGTGCCCACCGATACGTCGCTGGAATCGCGCTCGTCTAAATGAATGGTGTAGGGAACACATTACATGGATCCGGGAACAATGGGATAAAATTTTATGTTGCGATGATTCTCGATTTGGGTTCAAGCTTGATACTAGAAGGGTAAGAGTGTCCCGTCGTCCTGGAAATACTGAAAGACTGAGGTGCGTTCAGGAAGTGCATCCATACAACGGCTCAGCAGTTATGGTATGGGCGGGTATTATGAAGAACAGACGAACCGAGCTCGTTTTTGTAAATGGTAACATGAACGCTGTAAATTACGTTGAGGATGTTCTAAGGCCTTATGTCCGTCCATTCGCACAAACGCTTGGCTCCGATTTCAAGTTGATGCATGACAATGCGCGTTCGCATACAGCTTTGTACACACGGGAGTACTTGGCAAGGGAAAACATCCTGGTATTGCCTTGGCCTGCACAATCTCCAGACCTCAACCCCATCGAGCATGCATGGGACATGCTCCAGAGACGTTTTTTAAAGGACTTGGATGGAGTGACAACCACCCAACAACTGATGGACTTACTAAAATTTCATTGGGAGCAATTGCCGCAGGATAACATTAACAGTCTCATCGATTCTATGAATTATCGGTGCCAGCAAGTTCTCAATAACAGAGGAGGCCACACTTTGTATTTAATTTATGCAATTTTTATACAACCATTTTATTTTAGTTTAAGTTTTGTTGATGACCTTACTTTACTACGTACTTACAGTACTTACTCGTAATCATTGTTATTTAAAATTATTAGAATAAAAACAATTGTTGTTTAATTACAAAAAAGCATTAAAAATAATATAAATAAGACATACTACGGATTTAATGCGAAAACACATTGTAAAATTGAAATTTGTATGTGTTGTTTAGACTTTTTTGATGTGTGTATACATAAGTAAATGTATATCAATACTAATATCATAAAAAGGTAACATTTGAGGATATCTCTGGAACTGCCGGTCTGATTTGAAAAAGTTGCATTTGATAGCCTAATTCTAGCTAAAGGTTATATGCTTAGGCGCCGAGCAATAAGAAAAAAAAAATCAGAAAGAACGCCAAGCGAAAACGAAGTTATAGCGCGGCAGGGTGACGCGATGCGACGGGATGGGGCGGGCAAATTTCACGCGGATGAAACCGCGGGCTCAAGCTCAGTGAGCAGACATATACACAGGATGGAAAACTGTAACCATGGATTTGTGGCGGCATCTACAGCGCCAC